>OY720419.1:78525625-83325625 GCA_963082815.1 Melanotus villosus
AGTGGTCCGGCGCACGCTGAACCAACTGAGCCATGACCGCGACGGTCCCTAGTTAATCAAGGCAAATTGTGTAAGACTATTGATTTTAAAATCGATAATTAGGTATTTATGTTTTTTTTAAGAAATACACGTTTAATTTTTGTATGGCTTCACTTTTAGAATTTTTGTGATTGACAGTTATTAATCAAATGTTGATTACGGCAAATGTATAATTAACCAAGACAAATTATATATATTGAGATGATACTTAATTGGATGTATATAATTAAGGTTAAGTTGTTTGTTTAATTTATAAAAGAAAAATGTTATTTGCCAAATATAAGTAATGCAGATTTTAAATTATTAAAAATTGTAATATAATTTTAAGATAGCTAGATTAGATTTAAGTTATGTGAAAATGTAAATAAGTTATTGTTATAATGTTTGTTAGTAATAATTAGCTAAATTGGTAGTTATAGAAATGTAAAATAAGTTACTATTAGAAACCTTGTAAATAGTTGTTATAGTGAAAAACAATTTAGATAAAAATATCTTGGATACAGAAGAAAACAATTTAATAAATAAGTGATATTTTTGCATTAAAAGGAGCAACAACCAAATAGGTTTGCTCAATTGCACGTTCCAAAATAATAAATATCAACCGATTATTTAACTTTAAATAGAGTTAATAATCATAAGAATCATTTATTGAATCGAAAGGAAGCGAAATAGAAGCAGAAGCAATTGAAAATTTGAATTTCAAGCAGAAGCAATTGAAAGTCGAAATTGGAGCAGAGGAAATTGAGCATTAAATTTGAAACAGAGGCAATTTGGATTTTGGGAGTGAAATAGAAATTTCAAACAAAACCCAGGAACCGGTGTAAATAGTGAGTGTAAATACCGTAATTATAAGATAGGTTTAAGGCAGGGTTGATAGGAAAAAACGATAATAAAAAAAAATCTGCATTATAAGTATTTGAGTAATTTTATTTTTATTTGGGTAAAAATATACTTAGAAAGATAACAAACAAGGAACCTAATTAACGATCTGAGATAATTTTCAATAATTTGTCGAACCCAACGTGGGGCGTAACAGTAGAGATACTTATTAATAATTTGGTGCAGCAACGTGAGACGAACAATAAATGTTGATAGCAAAGTGGGGTGATTTATAAGATTTATAAAGTAAAAGGGGCGAAGTATACAAAAATAATATTAAAAGGTTTGTGGGGCAAGGCAAAGAAAATTAGTTTCTAAAAATGTTTATTAGTGTTAAATTTGTTAATTTGTTAAATGTGTTACATTGTTATTTGTTAAAAATTAATTACAAGCGTAAAAAGAAAAATTTTAATTGAAATCCATTTAAAATAAATAAAATAATTTTTGATAATTCCTACGAAGTAAAAGAAATAAATTCTGATAAAATCAGAGGGATTTTTCATGTATCAATGATATATCCGTATATTGAACAATAAAGTGAAAATGAATATTATTATAAAATAAAATGCAAATTAGTAAAAATTTTGAAATGAACAGGGTTGAAAATAAATATAATAAAAAAAATCGAGGGGCTTTTGAGATGATACTTAATTGGATGTATATAATTAAGGTTAAGTTGTTTGTTTAATTTATAAAAGAAAAATGTTATTTGCCAAATATAAGTAATGCAGATTTTAAATTATTAAAAATTGTAATATAATTTTAAGATAGCTAGATTAGATTTAAGTTATGTGAAAATGTAAATAAGTTATTGTTATAATGTTTGTTAGTAATAATTAGCTAAATTGGTAGTTATAGAAATGTAAAATAAGTTACTATTAGAAACCTTGTAAATAGTTGTTATAGTGAAAAACAATTTAGATAAAAATATCTTGGATACAGAAGAAAACAATTTAATAAATAAGTGATATTTTTGCATTAAAAGGAGCAACAACCAAATAGGTTTGCTCAATTGCACGTTCCAAAATAATAAATATCAACCGATTATTTAACTTTAAATAGAGTTAATAATCATAAGAATCATTTATTGAATCGAAAGGAAGCGAAATAGAAGCAGAAGCAATTGAAAATTTGAATTTCAAGCAGAAGCAATTGAAAGTCGAAATTGGAGCAGAGGAAATTGAGCATTAAATTTGAAACAGAGGCAATTTGGATTTTGGGAGTGAAATAGAAATTTCAAACAAAACCCAGGAACCGGTGTAAATAGTGAGTGTAAATACCGTAATTATAAGATAGGTTTAAGGCAGGGTTGATAGGAAAAAACGATAATAAAAAAAAAATCTGCATTATAAGTATATGAGTAATTTTATTTTATTTTGGGTAAAAATATACTTAGAAAGATAACAAACAAGGAACCTAATTAACGACCTGAGATAAGAGCAATGCAAACAATTAAGTAAAATTAAAGAGCAAAGCAAGGGATAATTGTAAATATTGAATGTGGGCTTAATAATAAATAAATTAAATTTAAATAAAATCTTTTAAAAGAGCAAGACCATTTCAATAATTTGGCGCCCAACGTGGGGCGTAACAGCAGAGATACTTATTAATAATTTGGTGCAGCAACGTGAGACGAACAATAAATGTTGATAGCAAAGTGGGGTGATTTATAAGATTTATAAAGTAAAAGGGGCGAAGTATACAAAAATAATATTAAAAGGTTTGTGGGGCAAGGTAAAACGAGAAAAATAATTTATAATTGTCATTTGGAGAAAAGTCAAAACTAATGCCAATGTCATTTGTCAAATTTTTCGATTTTTTGATAATATTTATTTTCAATTAAATACGATTAAAAGGAAAAATACATTAATAAAAATTGAATATTGAATACCTGAGAAATTCAGAACTGAAAAATAATTATTATAATAAAAAAATAACATAAATTTTTTTTAAATTTTGTACTTAATTTGATAAAAATAAAAGATGGCAGATAGGAGGATGTTACGAAGTAGTTCAAGAAGGGATGAAGAAGAAACTGAAGAGGAACAAGATGAATTAGGGGAGGAGCGAGATGTAATTGAACTGGAGATAGGTGATCAATTACAAGTTCAAACTTCACCAATTATTACAACTCCAACTCAATTTGACGGGAATTTCATGCAAATAATGATGCAACAGTTAAGTAAAATAGATGAAATCAAAGAAGATGCTAAGAAACGGGATGATAAACTAGATAAACAATTTGAAGAACTGAAAGAAAATTCAAAGAAACAAGATGAGAAATTAAATGAAATCAAAGAAGATACTAAGAAGAGAGAGGAAGAATCAAAGAAGCGACATGAAGAGTTAAAAGAAGAAATCCAACAAAATCATAGACAATTCGAAGAACTGATGGAAGAATTGAAGAAAAATAAACAAGAAATTAGGGAAGAAATCAGAAAAGAAGTGGTAGGAATTGAGAAGAAGATGACCGAAGAAATTACAGAAGAATGTGCAGAGGCACAGAAGGAAATTCAAGATCAGGAAGATGTTTATAATGTTAACAATCCTGATTATGAAGAATTAAATAATCAAACAGAAAAGGTAATCGACGAAACGACCGAATTGAATAAAACTATAAAACAGGTAAGAAATGAAGACACAGAGGGCGAAAGTATTAAATTGCAAAACGTGGAAAACGTGCAGGATCACAGAGAAGAACTGAAAGAGACGAATGCAGGGATCGAAAACGATTGGGGGTTGTCAAGGGGCGAAAAGGAAAAATTGAACAGCCAAAATAGGGAATTTGTAAGTGACAATGTGAAATTAGAAGAAGACGAAATGGCAACGAAAGAATACGACCAATTAAAACGAGCAAACGAAAATATGAATTCTAAACCGTTTAAAATGCCAAAATCAATACGCGATGATAATAAAATTTAGTTCAAATTAATAGGGATTATTTTAAAATTGAAACTGAATTTAGTACAAATTAAAAATTGTAATTATTGGATTTTGATAAATAAGAATTTTAAATACAGAAAGAAAAATTAAGTTTTAAAAATGTTTATTAGTGTTAAATTTGTTAATTTGTTAAATGTGTTACATTGATATTTGTTAAAAATTAATTACAAGCGTAAAAAGAAAAATTTTAATTGAAATCCATTTAAAATAAATAAAATAATTTTTGATAATTCCTACGAAGTAAAAGAAATAAATTCTGATAAAATCAGAGGGATTTTTCATGTATCAATGATATATCCGTATATTGAACAATAAAGTGAAAATGAATATTATTATAAAATAAAATGCAAATTAGTAAAAATTTTGAAATGAACAGGGTTGAAAATAAATATAATAAAAAAAATCGAGGGGCTTTTGAGATGATACTTAATTGGATGTATATAATTAAGGTTAAGTTGTTTGTTTAATTTATAAAAGAAAAATGTTATTTGCCAAATATAAGTAATGCAGATTTTAAATTATTAAAAATTGTAATATAATTTTAAGATAGCTAGATTAGATTTAAGTTATGTGAAAATGTAAATAAGTTATTGTTATAATGTTTGTTAGTAATAATTAGCTAAATTGGTAGTTATAGAAATGTAAAATAAGTTACTATTAGAAACCTTGTAAATAGTTGTTATAGTGAAAAACAATTTAGATAAAAATATCTTGGATACAGAAGAAAACAATTTAATAAATAAGTGATATTTTTGCATTAAAAGGAGCAACAACCAAATAGGTTTGCTCAATTGCACGTTCCAAAATAATAAATATCAACCGATTATTTAACTTTAAATAGAGTTAATAATCATAAGAATCATTTATTGAATCGAAAGGAAGCGAAATAGAAGCAGAAGCAATTGAAAATTTGAATTTCAAGCAGAAGCAATTGAAAGTCGAAATTGGAGCAGAGGAAATTGAGCATTAAATTTGAAACAGAGGCAATTTGGATTTTGGGAGTGAAATAGAAATTTCAAACAAAACCCAGGAACCGGTGTAAATAGTGAGTGTAAATACCGTAATTATAAGATAGGTTTAAGGCAGGGTTGATAGGAAAAAACGATAATAAAAAAAAAATCTGCATTATAAGTATTTGAGTAATTTTATTTTTATTTGGGTAAAAATATACTTAGAAAGATAACAAACAAGGAACCTAATTAACGACCTGAGATAAGAGCAATGCAAACAATTAAGTAAAATTAAAGAGCAAAGCAAGGGATAATTGTAAATATTGAATGTGGGCTTAATAATAAATAAATTAAATTTAAATAAAATCTTTTAAAAGAGCAAGACCATTTCAATATGTATAATTAGTGTTGATTTTAAGAGGGGTTATAGATTTTATTATTGATAAGAAGAAATACCATGATGATTTAAAAAATTAGCATGCTGTGGCAAAAATCATCAATGTAAGTTAATGTCAAAAAATTAGTCTTTAAGTGTTGCTGCTTTTATTTTCCTTTCTGTTTCGTATTGTTGATATTTTATGTTTTAGAATAATCGTTGAATTAAAATTATTTTGATATTCCACTAATTTTGATTTATTTTATATTTACAAACATGAAACATAACCTTTACGCACCACGTGACGCGACGTTAGTGTATAGTTGGTTGCCTACATATTACGTTTATTGTAAAAGTATACATAGGGGATATGTAGGTATACTAAAAAGAAAAATTCCCTGTACGTCCCGGACATATGCGGTTTTTGCACTACCAGTAAGATGTATCGGTCTAACCTCAAAAAGCAGTGGCAAAGGTTTACTAGAGCAACAGATCAACCTGAGTCAGTGGAAACTGACATTGATGACAACAGCAGCGATTGCTAGGACTACCTAGCTGTAATATTTAAACGAAAAATGTCTTATGTATTTTAACTTTTTTTTTCCTGTAAAAACCGCATATGTGCATTTGTTTTTTTTTTAATTTTCTTGTTGTATATTATATTAGAAGCATCCATAATACTTTTCTGAAAGTGATTATTCTATTACTTCTAACATACACAATATTAGAACATTCTATAATTTTGGAGAGTCTGTAGGAAGTTTTTTTCGTTTTCTGAAAAACATGATTTTGGGACTAATGCTGTTTTTGCTAAACACCCTTCAATCTTTTCACATCTAAAAGTTACTAAATACTAGCCTTAATTTACTTCCTGTAAATTCATTTCGCTTTATATTGAGATCTCAGAACTTTTATATATACCTATTTATCCAAGCAAAGCCCTCAAAAGCAACTATTCCAATTTTAGACGGATACTTTAACATCCACATCCGTAGTATAAATATCGAAACTCAAACAAGATAAGTTCATATAGCCAAAGGGAGTAAGGAAATGTTTCGTGGGACTTAAAAACGGATATAAAAACTCAGACGAGATGCCAAACGTCATTAGGTAGCCTAGTTTGGTTTGGTTGAAATAAGATTGCCTCTGTTTTTGCTGCACCGTGATTACACCGTCTGTATCGTACCTTGTTTCCTTCTCCCCTTATATATATCTTGATCGTAGCTTGTTTTAAACAAATGGAAATCTGGAGTTCGTGCAGAAAGGGTCCCACGGATTACTTTATCGATGCTGCTTGGCCATAAACGAAGCTTGCAAATGCAAGATTTGATGAAGGTGCATTTACCACGGTTGCCATCAGCTTTATTAAAGTTTACAAAGTTTGTTGAGAACCCTTTGTTACGTTTAGATAGTTACAAAATAAGCAGTAATGTAATATACAAGACGACAGTTTTATTCGCTTTTATTTAAAGCCCATAAAATTGTTATCATTGCAGAGTTTAATGGGCGATTGGAGATAAAATGGTTTTGAACGTCGTAGTCATATTTTTATATCTTGTACGTAACATCGATACTGAAAGAGTGAACATTATCACAACTACGATTTTCACCTTAAGTTCTGAAGTACCTATTGATATTTTCTTATTCGGCATTCTAAAATACGTAAATTGATATTTTTAAAAACTTTAGAAACTATAAATAGTTCAAAAGTCTGATATTTTATAACCTCTAATGACAGAAAGGTTTGCCAAAAAATAAAAGGAAAGAAACTGAAAAAGTTGCAGAGGAAAAATTTTACATAATTTTCTTTCCTCAAATCAGTTTGTACAGAACACAAGGACAAGTTTAGCAGAAATTATAGCCCCTTTTATTTTATACCTCGATTTTTTCAAGGGGGTTTACATTTTCATCATTCAGAATACCCTCTGAGACAACAATCTAGGTTCTCGTTTGAGTTTTATAGCTTTTAGCGTATTTTGTGAAATCTGTGTTTGAAATGCAGATTAGGAATAATCCTGCGCAATCCCGCGGCATAAACAAGGCAGTTGCAATGGTTGCTTTTGTATTCACAACAGCGGCGTCACTGTTAACTAGCGTTGTTCCAATTTAATTGAATTTCCAGGGGATAAAAACATAAACGCCCTTAGTTCCTCTGTGTTTTCTGGTTTCTTTTGTTTGTCTTGCATGTATCTACAGCGACTCGAACAAAACCCTTTGGAAAACTAGATGTTTGGAAAACATTAATTAAGCAACTGCCAGAGTAAAATGTTGGTCTTTTAATCTAAATTAACACAAAGAGTGTATGTCTGTATGTTTTTAGCTAAATACACGCCTTTCGTAGTGTTTTATTAAAGTAAATCGATACTCGAGCGTAATTTTACCTCCTTTTTAGCCGGCTTAACGTTGTAGTAAAGTTTTTAGGCATAAATTATGCAATAATTCGTTTTTAAGCCTAATCATTACAACTTGTAAAAGAAAACTTTTTCAATCTTGTTCTTGTTTAAAACCGGAGATTTTTCTACACCAGGATTTAATTTTGGTAATATATTTTTGAAGTAATATATGAAGGAAATTGAAAATTTTAATTAATTCGTCTGATATCAAAAGATATATGACAGTAATAAATCGTTTAAAAATTAGTATCTTTTACCAACCAACCAACCAGCAGCAAAAAATTTAGAATTTGCGTTTCTTTTTAGATTTTACAGGCATGGTCTAAAATTCAAAAAGATAACATTAATTATATAACTGTTAATTCGTTGTTTTGTATTTCAAAACGCAAAAGATGTGATAAGTGTACAAAAGAATAACCTTATGACTATGAGAATAAAAGAAGCGACTGAATTGGGAACAATATTAGGAAATAGTTAGTGCAATGAGCTTTTTGAAATTGTATGCCTCTAAGAGAGTGTAGATGGCGTCATGTTAGATTTTTCATTTAAAATAAGTCCAAGAGAGGGCGCAGAAGTCAATAACGCAAAAAGGGATTCCGGCGAAAATCAGAACTGACCGCTTTCGTAAGCGGGTGATCAATATAAGTTTTTTCGGCTTTGATTTTACTTAAAATCTTCTGTATAAAGTTAATGATCGAGTTGCGAGTGATGGTTCGAAGAATAAGTTAAAAAACACATTCCTTTAGCAAAAACTTGCGCACGTAGTCACTAAAACGATTTATTTGTTTAACAAATTTTTACCACCAGCTGCATTCCCGCCGTCTAAAATAAAATATTGAATTAAAAAAATTATTGTGCCGCGATCACAATAAAATCGTACAATCACGTTAAAGTAAAGGCAATTTGTGTGGTTCTATTAGATTACAATAGCAATCAAATTACTGCCGAGCGTAAAATTTGAATTTCAACCCAGAAAGAACCGAAGGAGAAATATTGCAGGTTTTTGGATATCAGAAAATAAAAATAATCTTTTATTGTGATTTACCTGAAAGTTGTTTATTTGATTTAGTAAATTTTGTTTAGTTTCTCTTATACCAATGAATACTAAGGCCAACTTGCCCAAAGATTTGGAAAGACCAACAAATCACAAAAAACACTAAAATTGCCCTAGTGAAATCACTAATATTTTCAATTTTCCTATATGGGGTAGAATCGTGGTCAATTAAAACGTCAGATTTAAAGCGGATAGATGCATTCGAGATGTGGCGCTGTCGTCGAATGCTCCGTGTTTCATGGACCGAAAAACGCACCAACCTTTCCATATTAAAGGAAAGAGGAGTGACAGACAGACTTTCCACGATTTTCCGACGACAAATCTTATAATATTTTGGCCATATAGTTCGAAGAGACATCGACAGCTTAGAAAAGCTCATCGTACAAGGAAAGATAGAGAGTACTCCACCAAGAGGCCGATGACCTGGATGGCTTGACCAAATAAATCCTCTGCAGAATTCACTTAAAGATGCTCAGGACAGACAGTTTTGGAGAAGCACAGTTGGAAAATCCACATAACCATGGCATCACGACGTCTCAGACATGAGAACACGACAAAGAAGATACGACTGAATAATTTAATATTACATTGCTGTAATAATCACCGAAGTGGCCGAGTGGTTAAGGCATTCGACTACGGCGCGCACGGTCTCGGGATCAAACCCGAGTCCGATGCTCGGCGAGCGGTCTACCCAGTCACTAAACATAATTGGGAACCGAAACACAGTAATGGAGTAAGGAAGGAAGGTAGGCGGTTGTCAAAGGCGTGGTGCTTACCACATCACGCTGTATGTGTAAGCATGCGAGACAACCTGGTATGAAAGCGACATAGGATACTTTAACCCTCCATGTTGCCGGCCATACTCCCTCGTGAAGTGTAAGTGCCGTTACCTTACATTGATGTAATAGTCATTCAGCGTAGTTTGGTTTTTTAGAAAGTTTGTAATACTGATTTAAGTATTACATGGTGAAATTATGAAACAAATTCTGATGTTGCCTACTATAAATTAAAATGTAAAAATATAGTGCCAGCACCACCTTACACTTTGGTGCATCAACGTAAGTACAATGGCCAGTTCAATTATAAAAGGAATTTCTCCTAATTACCTGAATGCTAAATCAGGGTTTGACCTCTCCTCTGGTCATACTCCAATTTTAGTAAACTTACACTCACAAATCTGTTATAAAAGAAACCCTACTACTTTAGCTACCAAAAATACGAACTGGGATGGATTTAGGGGGCATGATTTCCAACGAGATAAATTTACACATATCACTAAAAACCGATGAAGGGGTTGAAGAAGCCACAAAACAGATTACCAAGTTAATACAACGTGTTGCATGGTCTGCGACACCTGTAACAACAAACACGTAGGTATATGCCTAATTATTCCTATCCTGATTTTATTAAAACTAAATTAGAACAAAAAAGGAGGTTAAGGAAACGATGCCAGATAACTCGTGTTCGTAGAGACAAAACCAACGTGCAAGTCCAAATCGTGTAACGAGGGAATTGATGCAAATGTTAAACAATTACAAAAATCAAGGTATCAAGTCTTGACTGGAAAACGTGGCTGCGTATGAAACCACTGACTATTCGTTGTGGAAAGTTACAAAGAAGGTCAAATACACTCAAAACAGTTCTGCGCGTATCAGAGACACTGAAGGTGATTGGCCAGAAGTGACTCCGATAAAACTAAAACCTTCGCCCAACACCTTGGCAATGTATTTCAATATTTTCCTAAAGAGATAGCGCAAGAAGAAGAAGACGCAATTCTAAAACTTCTCGATGCGCCATACCAGTTGGACATGCCTATCAAAACATTCAAGACATATGAAATTGTAGATGGTATAAAAAACTTAATCCAAAAAAGGCACCAGGCTTTGAACTAATAACTGATAAAACTGCCGTCGAATGCGCACAAAATGATTAAGTATATATTTAACGTTACAATAATATGTATTCAGCTTTAACAGGCCATTAAGCCCCCTAGCGTGTCGAGGAGGACACGCCGAGCCGTAGTAAGCTGAGCCTGGTTCAGATCACCCGTCCAAGTTCTGACCATGGACACCGATGCCTAACTTTGTAGAGCGATGCGCCATGCCAAAGCGTGACAAAAAGGACTGGATATTTTCAGTCGCAGTGGAAAGTTGCCGAAATAATCTTGATACAAAGGCCGGGCAAAGATCCTTCTGATGTAGCATCTTACCGCCCTATCAGCCTTCTGTACTTCCCAAAATGTCCTAGAAGTTATTTTTAGAACTACTAAAATCTATTATAAATAAAAAGAATTGATTACCTAAGTATCAATTTGGCTTTCACTAACAACATGAAACACCAGAACAGATACACCGGATAGCCAGAAAAATTAAAAATGACTTTGAATGTAAAAGATATTGTTCAGCTGCCTTTATTGACATTTCGTAAGTCCTCGACAAGGTATGACATAAAGGTTTGATACGTAAATAAAATAATATCGTACCTAATAAACAGGCATTTTTTGGTGAAATACGGAGAAGCATTCTCATCACTTGTTCCCATTAAATCGGGTGTACCACAGCAAAGTGTCCTTTGGTGGATTTACCAATATCATCAATACAGAAGCCGCAATATATGCAGATGATACTGCTATACTGGTATACCACCAGAATCGTAACGTAGCATCTCAGTACCTGCAAAATCATCTTACCCAAACCGATTGCTAGCTCAAGAAGTGGAGAATTAAAACAAATAGTTTAAAGTTAACACACGTAACCATCACACTACGGTCATGTCCATCAGTGTCGTTGTGTAATATCCCTCTGCTGCAAAAAGAAGAGGTTAAATATCTAGGACTTCACCTAGAGAAATAACTAACATGGAGCAAACATATATGGAATAAACGCCTTCATCATCGCAAGATGTACCTATTGGCTAATGGGCCGTAATTCATACCTAACAATGGAAAACAAGCTCCTTCCATATAAATCAATATTGAAACTGATATCGAGTTATGGTATACAACTCTGGGCTCAATAAGTAATGGCAATGTTAAGAAACTACAACGATTTCAATCGAAAGTCCTCCGGGAGACCTGCAATGCACCTTGGTACGTGCCCAATCATGTTATCGATCGGGGCCTCAAAATTCCCTCGACCAAAGAGGAGATCGCCTCCCTTAGTGCAAAATACCAGGTTCGCCTGAAAGTCCACCCAAATATCCTAGCTACAGACCTGTTCACAGCGCCCCGAGTAAATAGACTGATGAGGTTTGGCCCCCTTGATCTACTAGCCAGAAGTTACCGATCTAAATTGCAACCAATATAAAAAGTGAAAAAAGTTAAATACTGGCTTTGGTTGAAGTCAAATCTTCATTATTTTCCAATAATTTCAAAGTACCCTACGTATGTAAAACCTTAAAGAAGTCTATCGCTGGATAAGACTCCCCCATGCCAATGTTTGTATCTATCAATCACATCATGTATATTGTTTATTGTTGTATACTACTGTATATGTGTACAACAGACTGCAATAAATTATGCATGTTAAAAATAGACGAAAAAATAGTGAAAGGATGTAAGACTTTCATCTTAGATAAGATTAAATGAAATTTTCTACGATTCACAAACCTAATTGTGAAATTAGGGTGGATAAATTACCGAAGGTCTTTAATCTCAATCATGGCTTTTACAAGTACTTAGAATCTGTGAACTAACTTTAACTAAAGGATAATGATAAAGAGCAAAGCGCATAAATAATAGTTATGCTCTTTGCTTTAACTACAATAAATCATATTTTTATTTATATGCGAAGCCCTGTTGGTCCCTGAAAACGCTTGCAGCATTTCACTTCAGACAAATTTTACGAATCTATTATCGAATTTGCATGTTTTCATTTAACAAGGAACAGTTTTGGCATAAACGATTTTAGGTTAAATTCAGGGCAAGAACGATTACCACAATGACTGAACTTTTGCAGAAATTTAAATTAGTATAGCCATAGTGGGTTATGCCAGCCTAAGAAAATTCCATTGGTAGGTATAAACAATTTAAGGTAATGGTTCATGACAGAACTAACATTGTCAGATGCAAACCAGATTCTAAGTTACTAAGTTAGAATAATCTAACAAGCCACATTTAGCAGCAGTTATTATCTACATAAGCTAACATTCAAGATCTGACAACAGGATATGTACTCGATTTTCAAATGAATTCAAGGCCAACATAAACTAAAGTCGTAACCTATGTGGTCTGAAGGCTCGTGAATCCATTAACTGTAATGTACTTTAAAATTTAACAAGGAATAAAGGATGCGACTTTAACATGAATTGCTGTACAAGAAAAGGGTTGCAGAAGGTTTCAGTATTCAAAAAATTGTTTTATTTATCTAATTATTATAAAAATCTATCAATATAATTGAAAATAACTTATGAATAGACTAGATACGCCTAAACGAATCTTTTTTGATTGCATTTTTAAAAAATCTTCACGTGTAAAGACGAACCTTAATTCGGAATGCGTTCTGTGTTTCAATTTATCTGCCTCGAACACGAAAAAACATTTTTTAGCACTTATAAAGATTTTAAAGCCGGCCCGAGAATCTGAGCAAGCACAGATTTCCCATGAGGTTGAAAACGGACCACTTTATATTTGTATCCGGGAAATGGACTTCAGAAAGTGGAAAACAATCAGAGCTGTGCGACAAGTTAATTATTTATCTTTACTTCTTGTTTTGTTTCGAACCCGAAACTTACGAGTTTTCACTTACACGGATTTTAAATTTTAATGTAGTCCTCACTAACTCTCAGGAAGGCAGAATAGGTTTTTTTCGAACGTTAAAAAAGTTGATTCGTCAATCGCTTAATAATTCAGCGACGAAAAAAAATCGAATACTAAAGTTGGAAGAAGTTTTTACCGTTTACAAATATTAATTTACATTTCATTCAGATTCGGATTCGTTACTTATGAAAATCACGTTTTATTAAAGCACAGATTTTCCACCTGTTTATTTTTCCCAGGGTTCTATTATTTCTGGTTTAAAAAGTACTTTCGAACTCCATCGGTGGTGTTTTGATTTCTAAAATAAAACTCCACGAAGCAGGTACATTTTCTCGTAGAATTCCTGCCGAAATGAACTGGATATTGCCTCAGTGTCGAAGTTGATGGCTTTTCCAATTACTGAATTTGCATGCAAAGGTCGCAGGAGAGTTTGGGGTTATTGGGGACTTGCTTAGCGCCCAAAGACGTGCCTCGATGTTCAAAAGTCGTTGACAAAACTTGTGTACCGTGAAATAAATGAATAATTGAGTTAGAATTTCGAAAGCAGTAGGTAAATTGAGTTACACTAATGACCACATAACGACGTTCTTGATTTTCCCTTTTCGAAGAATTATTACAACTTTTTTAATTTTTAATTTCTGTTTCGAATTTCAGTTTATAGATTATTTATTAACACAATAAAAAATTAAAGCAATTAAACCTTAAGAGTCTAAATTTATATTTTAAATTCCCCTTGTTGACAGAGCAATACAACCTCACTTTGGTGACCTTTACACATTTTAAAAGTATAGTGCTAATTTCAAACGATAGAAATACAATTCATTCGAATTCTAAACATTTTAAAATCATCATTTTCGAAGGACAAGCAACTGTTCAATAACTTAAAATGCGAGACCACGATCTAATAAAAAAGAAATACGATCGAGGATACGATAACTAAACTAATAATATTTATACGTCAATGTACCCCATTTCGGCAAATTAGAAACCTGAATAAACACCCAGGAAATACCAACTTCTATATCGTCCAACTGTAATTATCAAAACATGCCTGAGGCTTAACGGGAAGTTAGTGGGCTTAACAGGACCAGCTTTAATTAAACACGTGTTTAACAAATTATTACAGGAGGTTGTTAATAAATTAACCTAAAATACAGGGACTCCATAGTCCTAAGTTTAAAAAACAAATCAGATTTTTATTGGAAAGAAAATAAAAACACCCAATGGCTATTTATCTCTGAAAAATTATAATTTAACCGTTTCAGGTTAATATTAAAGGAAATCGGGTTTTTTGAAATTAATATATAATTTTTCTGTAACTTCAAATATTTTTCAAGCAGAAAGAAGTCTTTGTCGAAGTATTTCTTTTGATAAGAACCTCTTTGGTAAGGGACAAATGTATTTCCTGCTTATTGCTTTATTGAAATCCTATTGTATCAATTTGTATTACAGTATTTCATGTAGTTACCGTAATTGTATTTGTGTGGCGAACGGATCGCTATTAGTAAACTTGCTATAATAACCACTACCATGTACCCACATGTAACAACATAACCAAATTACACACAGTAATTACTCATTAGATGAGCTTTGTTATATTACATAACAAAAAGTCAGTTAGGTTACTAGAAGAATATTTGTAATAACACTTTAAATCAGTGATTTATTTCGCCCCATCAAAAATTCTTGTTCTAAACGCATATGCGTCATTTTTTTCTTATTAATAGACATCAGAGATCAAAGTTGTCGAGCACAATATTTCAAAATAAATTCCTCGGCGAGTTTAAATTCCAGATTTTTCTTATTTCTCCAAATAGAAATACTTAAAGGTTTTTCATATAAAAATTCAGTAAGCGCACCGCACCGTTGAGAGAAAAATATTCAGAAATACAAACATGTCATGTAAAAAATTCCTTTGGAAGTACATTCTGATGGTATTATTGTAAATATAATGAGAAATGTAAAGTAATCTTTTTACCGTTTGCTGAAGTAAATAGTACGAATTTGACGTAAAAATATCCTAGTTCCTTTTAGGTAAAAAATGTAGTCAAATCGTATTTGATGTCGAGTCGAGTTTATTTTAACCAGCCAAAAAAACTATTTCTAGTGTGTTCAATGAAGAAAAGTAAACTAATGCAGGTTGCATTATAAAAGTTTTAAAATAGCTACCTAAATAATATGTCGATGCATATCTGGTGATATCGATTAAATTGTGTACTCCGTTTTCATGTTCAAAGAAATTTCCTCCTCAGAGTACACAGAGTAGTCCCTGATGAAGCATGACCGCTGCGAGCGACCAATATGCTCGTAATAAATTCTCTGCTTTTTTGTGGAAATTCACTACATACGAGCGCAATTTCTTTTAATCTATATAGGGTAACAAAATGATTCACTAAAAATGTACAATTTCTACGGAGCTTTGTGCAATTAGCCTTTTTAAAATGACAAAATTACTTCAACGAAATTTATAAATACACGAACCGCACATTTTCGTTCGTTTATGAACAGAAAATATGGCGAACAAGAATAATTTTATTATGGCAATAATTTTTAAAGGTCGCAAAATAGCAAAAATAAGGAAAACCTGGGACAAATCGTACAATATAAGGTCTTCGACTTTTTTACTATAATTTTTATATACATTCTTCTTAATCTGTCCTTTTTTACCGTTACCAGCGTCGAGGTTTAAAGTTACTAAATTACCGCAAACATTAAAATTTTTGTGAAAAGTTTCGGGGTGTATCAAAAATAATACTTGTCTTCAACTGAAAATAAAATACGAAAAGTTAAAAATTAATTTTTAAAGCAGTCAAACTTTTGCTGTAGAGTATTCCATATACATAAATGGCGAACAATTCTTCGCTGGACTTTTCCATGTTCGGGAAATTCTTCTTCTTGTTCTTGTTCTAGGTCCATGACCTGTTTTGCCGAATCTTAAGTTCTATTCTTGAGATGCGTAATTCCGGCTGTCTCTCCGTCTTCTTGGTGATTTTGATTTTATCAGTTTGCTGTCTCTTACTATCTTAAGTATTCTTTCATCTTGCATCCTGGTTGTTACATGTGCGTTTCACTCTCTGCTTCTTGCTCTGACCCATCGAATGACATCCTGTACATTGCACTGTTGTCTTATGTTTTCGTTCCTTCATCTACCGATCTACCTCTGAGAGTATGACCTATTCTGCTTCTTAATATCTTCTGTTACTCGTATCATTCGTTTTGTTACCGTGTTGTCTGCGTGTGTCTTTGCTGCATATGGCACGACGGGTCTGCTTTGTTTATCTGTTTTTCAACCTCTGCAATAAGGTTTCCATCGCTTGAAATTTCGACGCCTAGGCAGGCAATTGAAGTTTCTGACCTGCTCAGTTAATTTTCCGTCTATCGACAATTTGCAGCGTCCCACTTCTTTGCTTATTGCTAATGTTTTAATTTTTTCGATATTAGATTTCTAGGCTAATAAGTGGAAAGCATATAGCAGTCTCTGCAAGTTGTCCTCATTTTGAGATATCACACTGGCGTCATCGGCGTAACAAATTATTTTAATTTCTGCATTTCCTAATGTATACCCACAGCTCTTCGCTTTCACTTCATTAATGATCTTATCCATCATTAGATTGAGACGCAATGGACGGAGAGAGTCGCCTTGCCTAATTCCTGCGTTTACTTCTAATATTGTCTGCCAATTTATTGTTACTACGTATTTTTGTTGTAGTGTGAGTAGTTAATTCATATATTTGTTATTCTTATTATATCTGGAGATGTATGCGTTTCTTCAAAAGTGTTCAATGCGTCCTTTAATGTAATTCTATCAAAGGTTATAGTGAGATCGTTGAAGCACGTATACGCAGGTTTCTCATATTCGATAGTCTTTTCTGCTATTTGGCGTAGAATAAATATTGCATCGGTCGTGAACTTCTTTTCTTCTTCTTTTCAGCCCGAAATCATCCACTCCTGGATGTAGGCCTCTTCCAAATCTTTCCACATTTTTCTGTTATAGGCTGTTTGTATTCAGTTCTTCCCTGCTATTTTCTGGATATCGTCTCGCCATCTTTTCTTAATACTTAACTTTGGTCTAATAATTCGGTGGTCGCTGTTTGTGTCAAATCGATTTAAAACTGTAACATCTCGGCAAATGGCTTTATTATTGGTGATG
This sequence comes from Melanotus villosus, assembly GCA_963082815.1. Taxonomy (NCBI): domain Eukaryota; kingdom Metazoa; phylum Arthropoda; class Insecta; order Coleoptera; family Elateridae; genus Melanotus; species Melanotus villosus. The sequence goes on from OY720419.1 coordinate 78,543,166, forward strand.
ATATAGTCTATTTCATTTTTTATTGTGCCTGTGGGGCTTTTTCCCAGGTCCATCTTCTTTTTAATGGTTTTTTGAAGAAGGAGTTTATGCAGAATAGGATCCTAATCCATATTTGCCTACCTGTGGGAGGTCATTGTTACTGTTATTTTGTCCTATTTTGGCATTACAGTTACCCATAATAATTACAAATTTAGCGTTTTCATTTGTCTTTGCTGTTGATATCTCTTCGTACAGTTGTTCTATGTCTTCGTCTTCCGAGACACTGGTTGGGGCATATAATTGGATAACTTGTAGACTGTATCTTTTATTTAATTTAATTGTGCAGTAAATGACTCTATCCGATATAGCCTGCATTTTTGTTATTTGATGTTTTAGTCGTGAACCTACCATTCCGAAATACCTGTTGTTCTTCATTCAGAACTATGCTTCTGGTAATAATCGACTTTATTAAGGCGATTAAATGTTTCATTGCAGATGAACTAAGTAATGTAGGTACTGCTCCTATAATTCTCACGGTTCCTTTTGTCCCCTTTTTTGAATACGGGAATGGTTACACTAGATTTCCAGCCCTTATAAACTGATCCTTTGATTATAATCTTTTGGAAAAGCTTCAGCAGTTCTATAGCCTATTTAATTCATTTCCACGGTATTTTAAAAGTTCATGGATTCTACCCAATCCGGGAGCTTTACATTTTTCAGTTTCCTTACGGCTTCCTCAATGTCTTCTATTTGCAGAACTGTGTTAGGTTGTTCAACTGCAGTTGGTTGATCCAGTGAGTTGCTTCCTATGTACAATATCTTAAAGTATCGTGTCCATATTTCTCCATCCACCGCTTGTGTTTGTGAATACTCATTTACATCCTTGCCTTCTGCGTTTCAATATGCCGCATACTTTCCTTTGCGCTCCATACATCGTAAATCACCTTCCATTTCATTTGCAAACGTTCTCCAGTACTCTTTCTTTAATTTTCGAATTTCTATTTCTTATTGTAACATATTATCTAATTCTCAAATACTTTAAATGGGAATTTCTTTTTTCTTCAGAAAATTCTTTTACTCCTTTAGAAAACCAAGGTTTTGTATTCTTTCTTCCGTTTAGATTAAGTGTCCTGGCACCTAAGGGTTCGTAAGCCGCGTCCTTGATATTAGCCAAAATTTATTCTATCTACCTTCGACTTTATCTTCTTCTGTAATACAATGTGATTTAATCCTTTGGGGCAGTCGATTAGCATACTAGGTTTTAATGCTTTCACCTATCATAGACTTAATATTCGTCTTGCTAATTATTTCGGTTTAAGTTTCTTCTTCAAGTCAATCTTATTTTCCCAACTACTAGTCCATGGTCTGACCCTATGTTTGCTGAAGTGAGGAATCGTACATTTAATATCTGTGATGGGTGAATTGCTCTATTTGGAAGTATGTAATCCATAGAAGACTTTGTAGCCGAAGAAGTATTATTAATTCAGAATTTGTTATGGAGCGCATGCTTTTCGTTAAATTTTTGTTTTATTCCTGCAATGGGTGTATGGGTGTATTCGCTCTGCCATTCAAGTTCTTCATTATAATAGTTTTCTGTTCACCTTGTATTTTATTGATTTCTGATTGTAGATTTCCATAAAACGCGTCCACTTTGTGTTTTAGCTTGCTGATGTTAGATAAATTCAAAATTTTAATTAATCAGTCTGCCAAAAAATCAACCTGAAGTTTTCCTTGTATAATTATTCTTCTATCAGTTTTATCTGGACGAGAGTTTTTCAAATATATGTCATATTGTAAAATATCTACTGGAAAAATTTTAACATCATCTTAAACCAGAATTGCCGTATCGACGCCAAAGTAGAACATCAAGATTTCTCAGGGTGTTCTGAACCCCTACTCTTGTACATAACCAAATATAAAAAAGATATATAAAACACGTTACAGCAAAGAGCATATAATTATTCTTATTCTTTGATTGCAGTCTGTTACTGTAAATAACGTGTTTGAGGTAGTAAATAATGTTTTTCAATTACAAAATGCAAAATTTTAGGTCTGTACTGGCAGCTAACAAGACGTTTTATCGACAGAGTGTTTTGACAGACAAAACTTATCTACATAAGAACTAAAACATATAATTTCTCTGAGGCTATAGCAATAAAAAATAATAATAATTTCACAACGAGACAAAGGCATTCAAGTAAGTCATGATAAAAAATATAATGTTCGAACAAAGCATTCCTAATATTTTATAGTTACAAAACAGCAAAAAAATATAAAATACAGAATATTATTTTCCTATAATATTTTCATGTCAAGTAGTAGGCATTAAAAGAAAGTCAAACACATACAAATAATAATTTATTTATATTTAGCTCCCATTTATAAAATGTGAAATCTCTATAATTTTTCACATTTTGAACGTTACATTAATGTGAGTCTTAGACTAAAATATTGACCTCTAAAAATAAAAAATATTGATTGAAAGCTGGTCTGCCTCAAACAAATTACTTCGGTTTACCTTGATTCAACCCAGTGTCTCCCATTTCCTTGTCTATTTGTCTGTTTGTTTGTGGTTTCAGGTTGTTAGGTTAGGGTTTCTCCTCTTCCCTTTACGGTTCAGCCATTTTAGTCCACTATGTTAACTTAAGTTTACAGTCCTAAGTAATTTGAAGCGCAAAGATTAAACATTGTTCATCACAACAACTAAAAATTAGGGTCAGCGTAGTTTGTTTAGATTTAACCCTTTTTTTTAAATTAAATTCAGTTTACTAGCTTTGTTGGCTCATGTTTATTTGCAATAATTCTAAAACTACTTATTTATGGATTTTCTATTATTATGGTTTAGTAAATAAAGTGAAGTTTTAGTTTCAAATTATGGTTGTTGGAATCAGCCTACACACAAAGGTATTGTTTCCTTGTCATACTCATTTAGAAAAAGTGTTTCACCGCCATTATTGAAATTGTATCTTTTAGTGGTTTTAAGAGTAGAAGGTATTTGAGGAGGGGAGGGAGCAGTACGTTATACTAAGGATACTTAAAATGGTCTTGAATTATGAATAATGTAGCTTGATACAATTTAATGTATACGAAAGGGATGCATACTTATTTTTAACAATTGTACAGCAACGTTAACGTAGCATAATAACAAAGAGAACGCTTTATTGCATAAATGAATATTTGGCCGCTTTCGAAAATCCAACTAAAGACACCTTCTTTTTCTTAGTGCGTCTTGGCGCCACGAACTTTGTTATATTCCCCTTATATTAGGAAAATGTGTTCTCTGCAGTTTCCCGTTCCTTTGTGATCGTGTGTTAAGTGTATGTGTTTTGTTACCATCTGCAGTTGACCATTCCGCGGACAGAATCGTTGATTATAACCAAATAATTAAAATGGCTTCACTCGCTCAAGTACCGACCTCGAACAGCGAGGAATTCTTTCTAAAAATCCTTACCACTGCGTGAGATTCGAATCCAACACTCCCAACTAGGAGCACTCTTACCACTGTGCCAACGAGCTTCTCAGACACCTAAGAATTTAAAAAAAATGGTGTAATCCTTCTATCCTGTATGGGAGAAAAATCGTTTTGGACGTTTTCTGCTATTTAAAATTGTAGTCATTGACCATTCTGTTTGTAATTTGAGGCCGTATTCGGTAAAATGGAAAGAATAACCACAACCATATAGGGGGCGTTTCAGGGTTAAAAATTTACGACATCAGAATACGAATAAAAGGAACTCCTATGCAACTTTGCCCAGGAACAATTTATTTATTGCTGTATGATTTTTTTTAACTATTTTTTTAAAATCATTATTATGTGAAAGAGAGAATCTGTATCTGCAGACTTCTTATATCAAGCGAGCTAATTTAAGATGATTCATAGTCTGCCTGGTAAGTCTTCTCTGGAGTACAAGTGCAAGCACTTCCGTGGTTCGGAGCCCACGTAAAGCTGCAGGTCCCATATACTTGCAGGCTACTTCACACGTACACCACAAACATATGGAGAGAAGGCCGGCAACGTCCTGTAACAGGGCACACCACTCCAGGAAGAAGAATAATAAAATTAGTAATAAAGTGTAGGTCACTTGACACGCACACCACAGGCATATGAAGAGAAGATAGAGTTAACAGTCGTGCCGCAGGTATCTAGATTTACGTAACCATTATTTGTTTTGCATTTTCTTACAATTTGCCAAACCAAATGGATTACCGGATACCTTATGATAACAAATTATTTAATTTAATATTTCCTAATTAATTGACATTATTTTTAAAATATACCAGAATGACCGTTTTGACTAGGTTATGTTCAAATGAGCAGATTGCAGTACGGATAAAAGTGCTACACTTCCAAGGTAGTTTATTTGGCACATCTTCCTTTTTTTCCCTTATTTTTATTCTTTACGTAGGTTGGCTATCCAAACACTGAATCCACTTTGAGCCTGTTATTCTTTTCATCTCGTCAATTCAACTTAGGCATGGTTTACCTATCGTCCTTTTCCCTTTCCATGGTCGCCATTAAATAAACTTTTTATTGACTTTTCTCGATATATTCCGGGTTCATTTCCACTTTCGTCTAATTATTTTTGAGGTCATATCGTCTGGTATTACACGTTGGTTAAACACTTGGAGTTCTGGTAGTTTTAAAATTTTTGTTTAAACACACTACTGAATTTCAATTTCCGAAAAGGTACCAATTACAGCTAGATACATAATATCTTTTTATTGCTTATATGGTTTCACTTTTAACTAGATATTCAAGTTCAACATTTATTTGCTTTTATTAATACCTAATATTTATGCTTAAAGTTATCTTTGTTGTTCCTTCATTAATATAGTTACTAAGTCATGTGTGATTTAGTTACCTTCTCAGGTAATTCGTCAAAAATTTTCGAAACAAAAATCACACATTTTTGGTTATCCAGTTTTCCACCATTTATATTACAATCCTTATTTTTTCCGTTAATGTGTCTTCTAATGTTTTTATAGATAACGTTGGATATAAATTATCCTTGTCTTATTCCCCTTTTGACATTTATTTCCTTTGTTTGTTTACAACTTCAGCGTGGAGGTAGTATACTGGTTTTTATCTATATTAAAGCTGAACATTTTAAGTATACTTTAGATATTATTGTTTAAAGAAATCACTCTCCTAATACATTCTGTAAGATCTTCAGTCTATTTTGACATTATCGAAAGTGTGTTTTGCAACATTCAATGCTTTTTGGTAATTTTTTCTATTATCAACTTTTTCTTCTGATTCTAACTTTGTTCAGTTTTTAATTTTAAGAAAAGGGAAAACACTCAAACTGAAAATCCTTCGATTGTAATATGGTATAACACTTCACTTTTCAGGGCAACTATTCCCAAGGTTCAAATTGTCAAGAATATATCTCATAGATTTTAAGACAAGTAGGAGGTCGGTCTAGAGGTGCTAAATCAGACGATCGTAGAAACCAAGAAATATTGCTCTGGTTTCAAAGACATGCACTATACACGATGAAATAATAAAAATAATGAGAACTAAAAAAAAATCTGAATATAGTCAAATGTAGGTACGTGCCTGCTGTTAGTTTGACTTGCTTATGTAATATGTATCCCTCTTTAGCTTGAAATAAAAGCAAATAGGTACTTTAACCTTCACTATTTTTCTATAAAATAATAGAAGTAGTTAGGGAATTCTTACTGTAATCATTTAGATAGCGTATGGAAGCACGAGCCTTACGTTTAACTTTCTAGTGAATAACCTCTTAATAAAGCACATGAGAATAAGTTTGTAACAAAAGGTTTCTTGTTGGGAAGTCCCAAGCTCGCAATTTTAGGTATGCACCCTGTATAAAATGTATGTTCTGAGATAAACCTGCTTGCCTATTTACTCGTAGTCAAATCCCTTTTCAAACCCCCATCACTGGTGCTTTGCAAATATGTGACCGTACATATCCATTAAATCAGAGTTTCTATCTATAATTTATAGGTGTCACATATACGCGTAGGAGTTCAGCAGAGCAAATGTTTCAAACCAATGCGTTAATTGAAACGCCGATTTAATTCGTCTCTAGAATCACAGCTGTCTCGGCGTTGAGACGTTCGTCGTTACGACGTAAGAAAATAATTTAAAAGCCACTACAACAAATGAAAATTCGATCACCTAAGTTTTCCTTTGATACAGCGGGAAGAAAAACCTGTTTCGTATTCGTATCTTGGATCTGGGGGATGCTTTAAGGGTTCTGTATGTTTTAGCCGCAGGAGCAGTTTCTTCATTAAAATGATTCTAGCGTGCACCATGAATTGTAAATTCTAAATTCGCAAGTAGGTCGCACGTAAAATAGATGCAGTTTGCAGTCGCTTCATGAGAAGGTTCGGGAAATGTTTCGCCATTTGCGCCGCATGTAAGAAAAACTTATTTTAAGTATTAAAGTTGGAATAACTGATGCGGAAAAGGTCCAAAACGCAATTCCGTTGAAATATGGGGAAGATGAGTGACGTTTTATGCTTGAGCGATTGCAATATAAAACTACACAGTTTTACGGCGGTTAATATTCTCCTATCTGATGATAACTACCTCATCTACCTTATTAAACCAAACTAAACTTTAAATTACATTTAGGTACATTGCTAAAGTTTCCAAAGTCACTTTCCGTCTGCCAAATAGAGCGAAGACCCGTTGATATTTATTGGTTTTCCTTACGCAAACATCCCAGTCTGTTGATTCCTCTGTCTCACTTCCACTAAATGCTGCTTTCTAAACATCATTAATCTGCTTCTCCGGTATCTTAACCAACTCAACCCACACCAAAGTTGACAACGAAAATGCATTTACTTACTTCATTTTCATAAACTTCTCGTTTCGTCCTGCTTTTTTGTGCTCATTTATAATCCTTAGAAATTATTTCCATAACGTTTAAATAAAATACGTTTAACTGTTAAACCTTTTAGCTAACAGTTAATTACTGTTTAAATCTACAATGAATAATCAAATCCCTCGAACGTCAGTTAAAGAGAAAAACTTATTTTAAGAAATCCATGAAATTAAAGGAAAAACATTTCAGACGTTTTTCGCTGTCAAGGCGAATATAATGAAGAGCGAATGTTGTTCCTTCTGTGTTTACACGGATTATTCGATTTTATTAGCTTCCGTATCCAAAAAAATTGTGTAAATTGAGAAATTTGATAGGTAGTTATTTTTCTTGTAAAATCCACGAGCTACTAGATTCTTTACTCACGCAAAAAGCGTAAAATATTGTTTTAAATTTGAAAAAAGCTTTTAAGTATAAAAGCATTTCAGTTCAAATTTTAATTCTGACAGGGAGGGGTACTCCACGAGGTTAATCATTTCATGATCGGAAGCTCCGTTAAACTAAACTCCTACATGAATCTGTTCCTATAAATTATGCACTGAAGCTCTGATATAATGCCCATGTAAATCGATCTATATACGGATGACATATGTGAAAAGTATTTGTTTGAACAAAGAATATTTCGAGTCTGAATAGAGCGAAGCCATGCAATATGATTAAAGTCAAATTTAAAACATTTTTATTTTTTTCTTATGGTCTGAAGCAATACACACAAAAATTCTAGGAAAGAGTAGGTATATTTATATAGGTATGTATAAAGGTATCAATCGGCATTTAATTCCACTAGAGAGTATGGCCGGCAACACGGCGGATTAAGGCCTCCTAAGTCGCTTTCATGCCCGGTTGTTTCGCATGCTACGCCTGCGACCACCGCTTACCTTCCCTACTCAGCCACTGTGTTTCGGTTACCAATTATTTTCAGTGACTGGGTAGGCCACCTGCCCAGCATCCGATTCGGGTTTGACCCCGAGACCTTCCGTACTCTAGTCGAATGCCTTAACCACTCAAATGTAAATAACTTAGAAATAAATGATTTCTACTAAAAGCACGAAAGGCGAACAAATTATAATTAATATATAACTACCTTCTTAATTTTCAACGTAAATTGCTTATATCATCGGTTAATATCCCAATATAAAAATAGAAAGTCAATTCATAATCTGAATTTAAGAAAAAAGAAAAAGATTTAATGATTTTTGTATGCAGCTTTTTGTCGAGACCAGCATTAATAAAATAATTAAACATGTAATTCCCTAAGTAACTATAATTTACATACAAAAATTTCAAACTTTTCCAGAAAGTATTTTTCCTTCGGTGTCGTTATGAGCTTCAGGAAAACATGATGTTTCATACTGTCTAAGAAATTGAACTGAAAACGTTGCTGTAAATAAGAGGGAACTCCATTTTTATTCATTTGCACAAAGCGAGAGTAGGGATTAACTTCATTTTCACCTGTCACGTTTACTTCTTCGTATGCATTACATTTTGTATTCGTGTGCCAGGACTTCGTATTACCTTTCAACCGCTTTTAATTTATTTACCTCATATTTTTCCATTTGGAGGATTTTAAAATAATCCCTACGGTTACAATTGCTTATGCTAGAATATAAATATTCTTTTAGTATTCATTGTGGAAATTGCATTTTAAATTCATTTTAATTCTTAATTTGCTCATGTTCGTTTTAGTATTCGATAAGAAGTATTTAAAAAGAGTTAAAATTGAAATTAAAGTAACAGGACAAGAAGCAGAATTACAATATTAAATACATGAAGTGAATGACCAGACTAACAGAGTTTTAATATTTTGAGAAAAAATTATTAATATTTTTAATAAAAAGTTTGAAATAACCTTAAATACTGTAAAATGTATACCTAAAATAAAATAAAAAGGATACTAGAAGGAGACGAAAACATAAATGAAAACAGGATTGTCTACAAAAGAAATTGAAGAAATAGGAAAGTAGAAGACGTGGAAAACATAAATAAATAACAAGGTAAAAAGGCAAGCTTCTATTTAAAACAAAACAAGGTGAATGAAATTTAATGAAAACCAAGTTCAACAACATAAATAACACGAAACATAAAAAAATCAGAAATAACAAATATTGAAGTGAAAGTTTTGTTAGTGCCAAGGATTTAAAGTTATATCTGCTTAGCCCTTTCAGATTTTCTTCAAACTTACAAAACAAACTAAAATATGAATAATATACTAAATATAAAACTATAAATATCAGTGTTCCGGCTTTTAAAACGGACTCTTCGAAACTTACACATAATTTAACTCTTAACTCTGCCCAGCCCAATACACAAAAAAGTAATAAGTCAAATACCATTTAGATTTATTATAGACTTTTGTTTGAAACACGTTTGTAGAATAAGCGTTAATATGTTGTTACCGGATTCTCTGTTGTTTTATCAATAGTTACGCAGGTTTCGAATTTAGGACCACTTTTGTTCTTAACCTTCCCGTACCCGTGGTCCAAATCTTCCTTTAGAACCCATGCGGGGTATTTCAGATACCCCAGTGTTTTTTCGTTCCTATGACTTATTTTGGCTTTGTTATTGCCTTTTATCATAAAATTAGTATAATTTAGTTCTTGCAACACAAAAGTTTATTGAAAAATACAAATTAAAATTAAAATTAATGAGGTAATTGTGCGCTTTTACACGACTCAACTTGTGCGCAGCTGCACGAACTAGTTTCATCCGGATTTTGTCATAAACGGGTAAAATATTTCAAAAAATAATTATTATACAGACAAAAATTAATTGTTTTAACACCCTAACAATTAATTTTTTTAAATCAAATTTTAGAATTATAAAGATATTTTATATCACGGGGAATGCCTAGAATTTGAAGATAATTTTTTTATTCTTTGCTAACATAATATTTTATTTTGACTGATATTTTACCATTCAGATGAACATTTATCTACCGAGGAATACATAAAGGCTCAATTCGATTAACAAAGTTATTAAAAAGTTATAGTAAAAAAACTGCACTGGGGTATGTAAAATACCCCGCACGGGTACGGAAAGGTTAACTTAATAAATGATTTACCGAATGTATTAACATACTCTCAATATCTTTTGTTGAGTGAAGTATATATGGTAATAATATTTTTGGTATTACTGTAATTTCACTTTCTTTTAATGTTTCCAACAAACTGTTTATCAATTGGCATAAAGAAATGTGCAATCGTTAGGTTATAATAATTTTAATTTCCCAATTAATAATCGAATTACAGAAAAAAAAAATAACGTAAAATATTTTGCAGTTATGTATATTTTTTCAGTACAGAAACCATGTACCGTGGACTTCACCTTGACAGGCGATTAACCTGACACCAACACCCAACGCCTTAAATAGAAAAGAATCCAGATAGACTTAAAATATAGACAAATGTACCTACTGGCTTCTTTGACCGAAATCAAAACTTACAGTAAGAAACAAAGTATTATTATGTAAGACAATACTTAAGCCTATCTGGCCTTATGGCATCCAGTTGTGGAGATGTGCCAAAAAAAATTGAACTATACAGAATGACCTAAATCTACCATTTGGACAAGATCAAATACATAAGATAGCCAAATACCCGAACATTAAAATAACTACATGGGGCAACCATTAGATCCATTGCCAATAAGAAGGTACAAGAAACAATGGATGAAGACTTCAATTCCGCCACTGCAATAAATTCCCAGGGCATCATCGCTGGATGAAGACTCCTATATGCAGGGTGCGAATCATACAACTTTTACAGGGGGGGGATACTATTCCAGAATTTGTTTATACATATTTTAATGTTATACATTTACACAGACGGAGAAATATTCATCCCCGGCAGGGGTACGATTTTTATTTTACAGGGGGGGGGGGGAATATAAGCACAGCCAGGGAAATCCCTGGCATCCCGCACCCTGCCTATTGTTGGTCGAAATTCTTTTAAGGTTATCCATCTATTTAGTTGGTGGTCTTCCTCGACTACGCTTATCGGTTCTCGGTCGCCACTCAACGATCTTTTTTGTCCATCTACCATCCCTCAATCTTCGATATCACGCATAGACACATTTCTGTTTGTGCAATGTGTAAGTTCCTTTTCATACTATCCACCCAAATTTTGTTACTAAGAATGACTGGCGAGTTTTACTTAAAAAGTGAATATTTTTCAGTTTTTTAACATTAATAATTTTGATAGAGCCACGCTGTATGTGCCCACCTAACATTAATAATTTCGATGGCAATCAAGTATTAGTACAAGTAAAGCAATGTTTTGGAGCCGTTTGCCCCAAACCGCTTCGTATAATTTCGGTGAGGGCCTTACTTGGACGCCGGGAAATAATAAAATGCTCTTGGCTGGTCGAGTACAAGCAGGAAGACGACCTACAGGCAACTGAAAATACTGTAATACTAACCCAATTAGAGATATTTAAACCGCTAGGAACCTGGCTACTGTTTGCAAATAAGGATCCGTTCAGCGGGACATGGGTGGTCCATTACGGCCTCATAGATTGTCGATGCTCATCAAGGTTAGTAGTACTACATAACCAAGATTATGAACTAAATAAAATAGATTGTTTGTTTTTAGAATTTAAACCATCGAGAGAGCAAAATGCAGATGAACCAAGTACGTCTGGTGGTCTGGTTCAGTACCAGCATACAAAGATGTTAATGATGGAAATGTTACAACTTGTAGTTATTAAAGTAGTAGGAGTATAATATTTGTTTTTTTTTGTTTTCATTTAAAAAGTGAGTAGGATTAAAAGTAAATATAACTTTTAATAATAGTATATTAAAACACAAGTTACAGAAGGCACGAGTCCGAACGGACGAGTGCTCGAATTGCCTTCTGTAACGAGTTTTTTATACTATTTTCTCTGTTTCGGCTTTCATTTACGTTATTTATTTATACAGGGTGGTGCATTGTCTCACGCACCATAGGAATTTCAATGGTAATTTTTTAATATGTAAATATTTGCTTCCCTAATTATTTTAGACCAAAAGTGTAAATATGTTTTTTGTAGAGAAAAAAATACCCCATCCAATGATGCTATCTTGTAGTTTTTCAATTTTTCTGTAACAGAAAAACTGTGGAAATTAATTCTTGCACTTTGATAAAAATCACTCATGCCTTGGAATTACTGAAACAGTCTGGCTTGTCAGTTAGTTACACTTGTTAAAATTGTCACATAAAATAATTTTATTTTCCGTTGAGTTTGTTTTAAAAAGTAATTTCCGTTCTTGTTGAATTTGTTGAATAATGGTTATTTGTTTACCAAGGCCAAAAAGTTACATTTTTCGTACTGAAAAATAATTTCAAACTGTCATAGCTCCACCCCTCTGTTTCAAAAATTTCATGGCATCAGTGATTTTTGTCAAAGTGCACGAATTAATCCCCACAGTTTTTCTGTTACACGAAACTCAAAAATTGTGTAAAATAGCATCGTTGGATGAGGTATTTTTTTCTCTACAAAAAACTTAATTACACTTTTGGTCTAAAATAATTAGGGAAGCAAATATTTACATATTAAAAAATTACCATTGAAATTCCTATGGTGCGTGAGACAATGCACCACCCTGTGTATATGTTTTATAAAATTAGTTGACAATTCCCATTGGGGAATTTTTTGGTAGAATAGTTAGGTTGGTGACAGTGGTAAGTTTGACGTTTATAGTTTTGCACATTAATATTTGAATGTGTATTTTGTACGCACTTTGTAAATTCGAATTTGTTATTAATATTGATAAAATTAAATAAATTGTAATGTCGGATGAACAATTGAAGGGCTCGGTCCAACAACCGGTCAGATCCATTTGTTTGAATTTTACAGTAGGTATCAAAAACAAACTGTTTAAAATATGATAAGAAAAATTTAACAAAAATAGTTGGAATATGTAGATATTACTATCTCAAGATAGTTATAAGGGAAAATGATATTATTGTCAAGAGTAATTTATTATTATTATTATTAAATATAGGTAGTGGGCAGAGGCAGAGGACTAATGTCCCATATAGCCCAAAGTACAAGATACAGTGGTGTATACCTTACATAATAATAACTGTAAAAATTAACATAATGATAACTGTAAAAATTGACATAAAGAGAGAAACTATTCTAACGAAATATAACATACAATAACAGGAGATACTTAATAAGCTATTAAAGTCGTAACTAATAAGTATAATAATAATCAAGAGAATTATTGTGTAGCTGAATACAAATCATATTTGTTCTTGAAACTATTAACTGAAGATGCACTAATGTATAGAATTTTTTTTTCTCAAATGGAGCTGTCCAGCTTTTGCCCCAAGAATAAAACACAACAAAAGAAAATGAATGTTATGAACGTCTCGACTACGCTTATCGGTTCTCGGTCGCCACTCAACGATCTTTTTTGTCCATCTACCATCCCTCAATCTTACTAGGTTTCACCTTTGCCTTGCATTGCGTACTATAACGTCCTCAACTCCAGTTCTTCTTCTGATTTCTTTATATCTGACTCTGTCGCTCAGGATTAATCCAATCACAGATCTTTCCATTCTACGTTGCGTGACTTGTAGTTGCTTCGCTGTTGTTTTGGTGAGAGTTAGCGTTTCTGCTCCATACGTTAGAAACAGAAGAACACATTGATTGAAGGCTTTTCTTTTCAGACTAGTTGGAATGTCTGTCTGAAAGATATCTTTTAGTCTTCCATATGCGGCCCAACCTTGACTTATTCTTCTTGGCAATCCGCGCTTTGGTTGTTTCTACAGATTTTTATTTCGTGCCCGAGATAAATATATTTTTCGACTGTTTCGATTTCTATATTCTCAAGTTTCATCTGTTCACTAAATAGCTAAATACTAGGTTGGTCATCATTTTGGTTTTGTCATAATTAATTTTCAATCCAACTGTCTTACTTGCTGTAACTTCCATAACATTCCGCTGGCCTCTTTATAGTCGTCCGCTATTAGTACTACATCATCTGCAAACCAAAGGTGGCTTAATTTTTCTCCGTCAGTGGTATCTCCCATGCTTTCCCATTTCGTCATTTTCAATGCGTGTTCTAAGACCGTAATAAATGTTTATGGGGATAAGGTGTTTCCTTGTCTAATTCCTCTATTTATCTTTATTTTGTTGGTGGTTTTATGGAGTTTTACGGTTGCTGTGGCATATTTGTATATTTGGTGGATTATGTTGGTATTACGATAACCGATTCTGCATTGTTTTAGTGCTTGTAAGATGGCAGTCATTTTCACAGTGTCAAATGCTTTTTGGAAATCGACGAATATCAGGACTAGGGTTCTGTTACATTCTATTGTTTTTTCGACTAGGATTTTAATACTTACACTGCAGATGATCGCCCGAGCGAAAACCGGCTTGCTTTCTGGGTTGATAGAAGTCCAATTTCCTTTCTAATCTGGTGGTGATTATTCAAGTGAATATTTTGTACATATGGTTTAAAAGGCTAATGGGTCGATAGTTCTCCAAATTTGTTTCGTCCCCTTTTTATGGAGAAGTATCGTTATTGAGTTATTCCAGCTTGTAGGTATATTTTGATTTTAACATATCGATTAGTGTGTGACCTCCCAGTTTTATAGCTTCTGTGACAAACCCGTTTTCCCCTGGAGTCCTATTGTCTTTCACTTTCTTAAGAGCGTTATAAATCTCGGCTTTGGTGATATCAGGGATTCAGATCCTTCGTATATTTTCTTGTTTTTTTGTTAGATCTAGGTCGAATTGATTTCTCTATAAGGTTTCATAGAACTCTTCTACTATACGTAATAATCATTTCTTCTCTGTTTGTTATTACCTCTCCCCTTTTATTCTTTGGTTTGTGAATTTCCTTTTCTCCGTTTGTCAATTTCCTTCTTAGTATCCTCGTACTCTTCTTTTCTTCGATGGTTTGCATAATCTTTTCCTTTTTGTATTTCCTTATGACCTTTGGAATAGCTTTTGACACTTCTTTGTTGATGGAATTTAATGTTTGTTGGTCTATATTTTCCCTTTTTAAAAGTTTTTTTCTTTCTTTTTTTTATTTTTGTTTCTCTGCTAATTTTCTCTTTTTTCTTATTTTTAATAGACAACTTTTCTTCTGCTTCCGTTATCGTGTTGATTATCAGGTTGTTCAAGACCTCTGTCGTTTGCCGGTGGCTTATTTTTCAAAACCTGGATGATGTATTCTTCGATTTTTTTTTCTGTTTCTGGCTGTGTCCAGACTTTTATTTTCCTCATCCATCATTTTATTTCGCTCTTTGTTAATACATACTACGATAGTGGCTCTTAGCATTCTATGGTCGCTTCCCATTGTAAATCTATTTAATACAGTGATATCTTTAAATATGTACTTTTTACCTGAGATTTCATTTAAAGTTTTGCCGTCTGGAGTCCTCTACGTCCGTCTTCTGCGGATTTTCTTGTAAAAGAAACGATTCATTTGGAATAAGTTTTTTCCTAGTACCTAGTACCTACACTGTAGTTTATAACTTAAGTTAATTTAATAATATAATAACAAGAAATATGTATATAGAGAAAATGTTTTCGAAGAGGAAAAAAAGAATGATTGCGCAAGTTTACTTAACAGTATCAGATGGCCGCATACGACTCTGATTTCGCAGTGGTTGCTGCACATCAGGCGTAACTGACATAATTTAGCAGAAGAGCAATATAATTTTTCGACGAGAGGCACCTGTGGCGCTACCAAATGTCGAACCTCAACACTTACTCAAAACTAATGGCCTGGAACATCGTACAATTCACTTATTTTTATGCATATTTCTTATTAATATGTTTTGTTGGCAAAGGTCGTACTGATTTTTTACTCCTACAAGTAATTCATTAGCTTAATAATGTTTTATTTTTGTGGTATACATATTATATACTATTCATAGGTCTATTTTTTAGTTGTGGCAGCGCTCTGTGACAGGTTTAAATAAATCAACATTATTCTTATGAAAATATTAATAAATAATAATTTACTTAAAATTTTGGAATATTTTTTTGTTGCCGTATCTACATTTATGAAGTGTAATCATTAAAAAATACTTTCTATGCGGCTAAAAATAGGTGATAATAAACGGGCCAGGATAATAAATAGCATGTGATCAGTTAAATTTAGTCCTAGTAGGTTATGCCGTTCAAAATGCATGCCATTATGAATTTTTCCTTTTATTTATAGTGAATTCAAAAGTTATAATAAGACTCTGATGTTATGTTATCGACTTTTCGCATGGTTTTATATTGATTAAAAGATTTTTTGGCGCTCACAGCTAGAACTACACTGTCCACAAAAACTTGATACTATAACCCATATTATTATTATGATGCTGCACCTGACTAATTTTGAATAAAAGGGATTCAGTAATGACATACAGTTTAGAAGGATTTCGTTGATCATATAACATGAACAAAATATAGCACATCCGTCTGCATTCAATTCTAGTGTGCAAATTTTAACACTTAATTAAAAATAAATAAATAAATAAATGAAGCAAACAGCTTGAAAGAGGGCATATTTAACCTATTTAAGTATTTTATAAAGGATTGTTAACGGCCATCGTTTTAAAACTCAGAGGAAAGAAGCTATTATAAGGAGTAAAAGTCACATTTAGAGGAGCTAAAGTTCTCATAAATTCATGGCATATTTATCAGGAACATGTAGAGACGAGAAGGAGAGTGTGCGAACCATTATTTCGAAAGTTCCTTCCATTTACGTGTCAACCGTTTAGAAGTAAGAGTGCGTCATTACAAGGCAGTAGGGTGCTGGTTTTCCTTTCAGACAGGCGAACTTTATTTCTCCATAAGGCTAACTAAAGTGAACATTATAAGAACGGGAATAAAGTACACTAGAAGAAAAAGCAAGAAATGGAATGTAACGTCATACAATATACCATAATCGGCTTACGTATGGAGCCTTATCCAGTCATCTACGGCATCAGTGTCTCGGGGTCCACCGCGTTATTAGCGCAGCACGGCCAACATTATCCTCATGATCTGCACGCCCTCATATGAGCTTCCTGTTATTAACCCGAAAATAAAGATGATGGCGAACTCTTTTATTTTTATATGAAATTTTTGGGCCGTTTTACGACTTAAACGCCACTAAACGTTATTGAATTTTTGTGCTCACGTTTCTTTGTATTACGTTTCAGTCTTTTACATTTTATTAAGTCCGAAAGAAATACCCTACGTGGATACTTACGTTTTAATCTCTTTCTTTCCCTCGTTACGTACAGGAAAATTTGTTGCTTGTTGACACCCACGGATTTATTAAACTTGGTATTTCGGGTGAAAAGTTCAAGGCCGCGAATAAAACGGGAAAAGTTCAGAATACTGCCTAAAGTAACAAATATTAGTAATAAAAGGGGAAGAAACAATATATAATTTATTTAATTTTTTTATGATTTGAGGCAGGGGTCGGCAAACTTTTGAGACGGAAGAGCCAATCTGCCCTCACAACAATTTAAAAATTATTCGAGAGCCATAAATATATGTTTAAAAATAAGAAAAATTTAAACTAATATTATAACAAGTAATAGTATATTAATATATGGGCGGAGCTGGCCTTTCAATTTTACTTCAAAGCCACATGTACGTACCGAAAGAGCTGCAGTTTGCCAACCCCTGAAATTTAGAGTAAATTTTGTCGTGGAGCTTTTTAAACGGAGTAGGAGAAATTTAGTTAGAAAAATGTTACTAATGTCAAAATACGAGGATGTATTGATATCTAGTTAGCCTAGACCGCTTCCATGGATAAACAAAATATTGCGATACCATAGCAACGAACAGTAACTTATTAGAAGTGTCAGTGTAAAGTTTCACGTCAAAAAGTCAAACCAGTTTTGCGCAATAAAATTTCAAAAAAAGGATGTCGACCGAAAATGTGAAAATCGATAAATTGGAGTATCGAGCCATCATCAAATACCTGTATTTGAAGGGGTTAAGAGGTAAGCAGATTTACGAAGATATGCTTTACCCTTGGCGATCAATGTCCTTCGTATGCGACCGTAAAAAATTGGATTGCAAGCTTCAAAAGAAGCCTAAGAAGTTTCGTGTTAAAAGATCTACTGGAAAAGTTCTTGCTTCAGTTTTTTGGGATTGCCATGGAGTAATCATGATTGATTATCTGGATAAGGGTAGAATAATAACTAAGGATTACTATTCGACGTTACTGACCACTCTACGAGAAAAAGTTAAGGAGAAAAGACGCGGAAAGTTGTCCAAAAGTGTTTTGTTTTTGCAGGACAATGCCTCTGCACACAAATCGCATGTTGCCATGCAAACAATTCGTGATTTGGGGTTCAAATTACTGGAACACCCCCCTTATTCACCAGATCTGGCTCCGCCCGACTATTATCGCTTTCCTCAAATGAAAAAAAGTTTAAAAGGTCGTAAATTTTCTTCCAACGAAGAGGTTATAGAAGCTGTGGAGGCCTGGTTTGCAGAGCAAGATAAAACTTTTTTTTTGAAAGGTCTAGAGGCGTTGCAGGTTCGGTGTAATAAATGTATTAAATTAAGAGGAGAATATGTCGAATAATATTTTGACTTTCAAATTTTGTTTGCTTCTATAGTAGGCTAAGAATTTTTCAATTCGTCCTCGTATAACAATAACAAATTAATAAAATAAACTCGCGAAACTGATGTCAGCAGCACTGCAACTAAATGTACTTCTGCCTTGCTTACTACATACCCTCTTCTAGGTTTAAATGCATATTAAAAATGAATGGTTGGTATCTTCCTGGACTTTTTGACATAATTGTGAGGAATGAGATTCCGCAGAAGGACAAATCAAAATAGTCTACGTTCTAAGCCTGGCCTACTGAAAGAAGGTGAAGTTACCTCAATCTTAAACTCATTTTTGATTTCTTTCCACGAAGATATAATTGATAAAATGCTTACTTACACTAATGCGGAAGCTGAGAGAAAAAATGTAAAGGGCACCGACAGAGAAGAGCTGCTGGCATTCACCGGAATTTTGATTTTGATGGGAGTTAACAATGATACCAAGTTGAATTGTCATGATCTGTGGTCAAAGAAACTTGGTAGAGCTGTGTACATTGGAACCATGAGTAGAAATAGATTTTTGGAATTGAAGAAAATACTGCGTTTTGATGATAGAGAAACTAGGGAAGAAAGACGTCAACAGGACAAATTTGCACCAATAAGGGACATCTTTGAAACTCTAAATAATACTTTTTTAAAATATTTAAATCCAGGAATGAATATCGTTATTGATGAAATGCTATCTCTCTTTAGAGGACGATGTCCTTTTAAAATTTTTATGAAAGACAAGCCCGGAAAGTACGGTATCCTCATAAGAATCTTGGCTGACTGTGACTTTCGTTATGTTCTGAAAATGGAGGTATACGCTGGAAAAAAAGAAGGTACTACAGCCGAATCTAGGGGACCGAAAGGTATCGTAAAACGTCTGTTAGAGCCGATGAAAAACACTGGCCGTAACGTCACAACATACCGTTACTACACATCAATTGAACTGGCAGAAAACCTGTATCAAGACTTAGGACTCACTATGGTTGGTACAATGCAGAGCATCCGCAAACATATACCGGACGTTTTAAAACCGACCGATGACCGGAAATTATTTACAAATATGTTTGCTTTTACCGATCCCATATCAGGACGTCCACCAGTAACTCTCGTCTCCTACGTGCCCCGAGTAAATCCAACAAAAATTTTAATTTTTTTATCAACGCAACACAAAGATGATACAGTGAGCAGCAACGAGAAAAACAAGTCGGACATAAATTTGTTTTACAATGAAACAAAAGGAGGCGTCGATACCATTGATCAAATGGCACGAAAATACACTAGCAAGAGATCTACACGAAGATGGCCCTTGTCTGCCTTTTTTACACTGTTAGATATCGCTGAACTAAATTCATTTACTTTGTTTACACTAAATTTTCCACAGTGGAACGAAAAGAAATATAACAGGAGAGTGATTTATCTTCAAGAACTAGGCGTAGGCCTTATCACACCACATATTAGAAAAAGGGCAGAAAATCTAAATGGATTACATGGACATGTGATAGCTGCCATGGAAAGCATTTTGCAGGAAAGTGTAAGAAAAGTAAGCGAGCACAAAACCGAGGAGAGGTTATCTACAGGAAGAGCCAGGTGCTTCGCCTGTATCAAAAGCGCCAACTCAAGAAATGAGGGTATAAAAAAACTGTCAAAAACATCAATAGTATGTTCTAAGTGGACTAAATATGTCTTCGGAAAGCATAGTGTGAAAACTAACATATGTATATCTTGTGCTGAAAATTCCAAGAACAGTTCCGAATCTGAATAAAGATATTTAAATATTAGGTATTGTTTTAAGGTTTTGTTTTGATTTTATTTTTAATTTTCTGGTTACAGTTTGTATGTTTCCTTTTATATTTTAAGTTCAAGTTTATTTGGTCTGTTCAAAAACCATGTACCCTATCGGATGTAGCATATAAATAAAAAATATCACCAATTTTAGAGTGGACAATTTTTACCCACCCTTGGGAATATTTCGAACTATATTAACTTGGTAGTTTAAGGGTTAAACTCTGAATTGAGCAGTATTTGAAAGGCCTGCCAGCAAGCGGCAAACAAAAGGGATTGAACTAGTGTTGAAAACACAACGACGGAAGCAGGTGCAGCGTGAAAGAAGAATAGGTTTTACCTGGCGAGATGTTGGTACTTGCTCGGCACAGGGAGTAACGGGGCGGATGTTGATGGTGGTCGGCAAAGGAGATGGTTTCCCTTTTCCCGGAAGGCGGGTGTAAGATAAACGAAGAATATTTCGTAGGCTATGGGTTTTCCTAATCCCTCAAATGAGAAAAATGCGTGAACGACACTTTACTAACTTTTCACAACCTTCGCACAAGATTACATTTCTCCGAGATTATATGGCACCCTTATGGTGAATCCGACCTTTCGTCGTAAATTTTAGTTTTCCCTGAAAACAACGGTAATAGTGCCCTTCTCGGTGGGGGTAAATACCCAAGCGGAACACAATGAACTTGCACACGCTTCTTAAACCGCGGAAGCCAAAGACATTCGGTATAGTTGAAGATTTGAAACGCACTGCCGATGGCAGTGGAACATACGGCCGACGCTAAGCGATGTCACCTGACACAGCCTCGTATCACGAGAAGCTGCATCAACTGGAATAATATGACATCATGTCTCGATGAAATGCGCGTGAATTGGGTCACCTTGGGATTTTTAACAAAGGAAACTTTTACAAAGACGAAACATACTGAAATGACTTTGCAGATTTCGTAGAACTACCATGAAAATGCGCTGACGGGCTTAACCTTTCGCGCCCTTCAGATTAAAGTGGAATTAACTGTAGCAAAAATAACATACCAAAGCACGAAATTAAAATTAAGAATGACAAGACCGTACTAAAGAATTCACCAAAAATTCAAAATGACTCTATCCCAAATAATACGGAATTGCAAAACCAGGTGACGCCCCAGTCGCAATCCTTGCCAAAAAGGCATCTCCTTCTGCATCATACCTTAGCACAAGTTTTTGACAAGCATCAACACGCCGTTGTTTCAGTTCTGGAGTCAATTGCCTTGGTACCCACTTTGCTGACCCTTTATGGAACTGGAGGATATCATACATAATGTGCTGCACGGAACCAATGGCTCATATTCAAAACCTCAGCGATTTCGTCAAGGATAACTCGACGATTTTAATTTTTTATGGCATTTTTAAGGCTTTCATTTGACTGTGCCTCGTACAATAGTTCAAACGCAAAGCTAAAATCTGAGAAACCCGATTTTGTTAGTCATGTGAAATAATTTCCGTTGTATTATTCTTATACTTTACTGTTTACCTTTAATGTAATGAGTTTCGTAGGATTTTAGTTTATAAATTATTATGTTTGTATTTGTTCAACCATATTTGTTATCTACGACGATAAATTTCAGGTCTTTGTGTAATTTCGCTGAATGTTATATTAATAACAAACTGTGCATAGTTAACTATTTTCGATAGTTTTAAATGGAAAGTACCCTTACTATAGAAGATAGATATCAGACTCCAGGGCTCTTTTTTATGTTGATTCAAGTTCTGAAAACAAAAACCCAATATTTTTTTTGTTAGTTAGTTAGAGGTCAAAATTTGGCCATTTCGAAAAGTTGAAATTTATCTATATCCAAAATCAGTAAAACGTTCTAAAGTACCTTTTTAAGTAGAATACAATTGTTAATTTGACTACCATCTTTTTCATATTGAAAAAAATATATTTACGAAAAATATATATTTGATAAGGCTAAAACCATCGAAAATGATTCATCCCAGTTTTCGCACGAGTTCAGATCTCACGGGTGAGTTGGACATTTCCAAGAGATAGGAACCCGTTAGTATTGATTAGGTAGGCCTTATGACTAACACGGCATTCAGGCAAAAGAATGAAGAAAAACTGCAAGAAAGATACAGTGCCATTTGCTGCACGATTAAAAAACAAAGGATATACGAGTCTTTCTGTTGAAGCAATGTTACAATACTCAGTGTTGTTATAATTAATATAATACTAATAGTATACAGATTTGTTAGATGTAAGCAGAGGGAAAAGGTGTAACGAAGTGCAGTAATAATATGATGGTTTGTTTATTGCTTCAATATCCAGATCAAATATCAGAAAAAATATTTTTTGAGAAATATTTACATTTACTAGCTGTATTTAAATGTTCACATATAAAAGCGGTCCTAACACCAGTATTGCACCACTTGCGATAGGCAAAAGAGTGAAATAACCGAAAAAAATAGAAACACCAAACATTAGGAACAGGACGAAATGAAACTTGCTCAAAACTGGCGCAATGAACTGAGTAGTAATGGGCAATTTAGCGAGTGGACCTACATTACGTTCAAGAAAATTCGGGTCAAGCAACGAGGCAAAACGGGTTCATCGGCAGTTTCTCCCTTGCGAAAACTTAAGAAAACCTTAAAAACCATTTTGTACGAACTACAGAGGGACGACAAACTGTCATATCATCCTTTATGGAAGTTCTAGCAAACGCACGCTCCGGTCATATGGGATTCATAACCTAAAAAGGGAGGTCACGTGGAACCATTTGCATTTTACGAGGACATAAACACTAGGCCCCTCTATATTTTTTCATTTCGACTTGTGGAACGCGTATTTATTTAATAAGTAATTTGAATTAGGAATTTTACTAGTAATAACCTAAAATAAATTTGGGTCTAACAGTATAAGAACCTCAACGTTGTTATTAAATCATAGCTAATTTCGCTATTAATTAACACAAACGCTCCTTTCTAGCTGTTAAAACGGTTTGCATGTAGTGGTGAACCCAACTTATCTAACACGTTCTAGATAATATACAGATGCCACAAAAATATTAACTACTCTTTAGAGAAATTATAGCAGGAAATTTTCAGTGTAACACACCGAACCACGGCAGTAAACATGAATTATTATCTCGGTGGGATGATGAACGAAAACGAAGGAAAACTCGGATATCTGCTAATGTCACTTGCTACATCATAACAAATTCGAAAACATCTTGTTAATTTTTAAGTGCCACAAATTATGAGTTTTAGTAATAACAAGATTCAAAAAATTATGTTTATAGTACAAAATTTGTTAATACTCGTATTTCAAACCAAAGCTAGCTGCTCCATTTTATATTTATAACTTTTTACAAATACCAACAATACAATAGTATAATTTTAAATCAAACTCGGACAAAACACACAATGCGCATTAAACGTGTGTGCATATTTCACCATACAAAAAGTACAACTAATCAAAACATTTGTAAGAATAAAAATACAAAGCTATTGATAAAATATGCAGTGTTATTCGTTCGTCAAAAGAAATCCAGAAATCCAAATTTATGCAAATTAAAGCGCCAAGGTGTTTTCCCTTATGCAGTTTAGTATTAAAATAAAATCAAGTTTCCAAGTACCTAACATAAAATTCCAACTAAAATTAACCCAGGTAAAAAAACTTTTAAAATATTCATAGGCTTTTACTGCTGAACATACAACATAAAAGAGTCGAAATTACATATAAAGTTCAGAGATACATTAATTAACGTTGTAACGAGAAACAAATGTGCCGTAAAGATTTATGCGTGCCAATTTTTTTAAACACACATAAAAAGAGAGTTAAAATTTACTCTTCCCTTGCCGTATAGCCCACTAAAATTCGTGATAAAATTTTATTGGAACCAATAACGTTTATCAGAAAGAAAATAAACTAATAAAAATTATCACGGCGTTTGTGGGGAAACCTAGAAATTTAGAGAAAGTGTGAAAGACTTTCAGGAAATACTGATTTACCTATTTGTTCATTACAAGTGATAAAATCAGTGATAGGGTAGACTTGATGCAAAAACAAAATATATGTAGGATTAATTTGGAAAATAACAACGCAGTAAGTGAGGTCATGGCAGTATTCCGGTTCCTAATAATTTAGAAGCATCTAAACATTAGGGTGAGAGGTCGTGAGTAGCTTATCCTTACTCCACAGTGTTTGCAGTTTACCCTTACCTAACCACCAGGGGATTTATGGTCAAGTAAACTATAGGGAATAACACTACTTTCACTGGATAGTGTAGAATTTAAGATACATTTATAAATCTATGTGCTTTCTTAGTTTTGTTTTATTTATTGTGAAGGAGAGGTTTCTTCGTAGTAAATAAAACAAAGATTATAATTACAAACAAATTATAAAAATCGGCACGTTCAGTATGATTATGAGCGTATAAGGGCCCGAAAATAGGGTAAAGGATAATTCGCAGTGCAAAGCTAAGTAATAAATAATAAAGCTTTATTTCCTTTAGACTACGGAGTAAGGATACAGTCAGTTACATAATATAAAAATTAACAGGTGTTGAAAACAAACAAACATATAGGGTATAAAAAATCAACAAACAAATTAGCTAACAATTAGATCAAGTTAGTTCGTAGAATCTAAGGACTCCCTTACTGCATAAAATCCTTTGTTTATTAAAAATTGTTTTAATGTACTTTCGAATATCTGTACTGAAGTGGCATCTGTTACATGCTGTGGCAGATGCTTCAAAATTTTAGGACCCTTATACCATCTTATACAGTTCGGTGAGTGAAAAGGTAACATTGTATTTGTGAAATGGCAAACGAAAATGATTTTTTCGTCTTGTATCAATACTATGCACATCTCGACCCAGGGCAAAGCTACGATGATTTATAAAGACATAACTGGACATTTCATAAATATATGAACATGCTAATGTTAGAATTTCAAATTGCTTGAATATTGGTTTGTAAGACTGAATACTAGTAATACCCGCCATAGTTCTTAAAATTCGTTGTTGGATTATAAAAACATCAGGAGCAGATGAAGAATAGCCCCAAAAACATATAGCGTAACGTAACCGTGCATATTAAGCAGTTATAAGTTGTGGAATCGTAAGTACCGGTTTCAAGTTTTTAATTTAAACATATACAGCGTTTAATTTTGAAGTGGCGGAATAAAAATGATCGTGCCAGTTTAAATTTTTATCTATGATAATTCCCAAAAACCTTAGATTATTACTAACAGACAAAACCTTATTGGCTCATCGAAGAGTAATGTTTTTGTCTATTATGAAATCGAATAAATTCCGTTTTTTCAATATTAAAGTACAAATTATTGAGGTTGAACCAACTAAAGCTTGTCCCAGAAAAAATTGTCGCCAAAATTTGCTGCTATTGTATATGCCACTTTAATTTTTAAAAATTTATTGGTCGCCCGTTTTTATTAGTTGGCTATGTAGTAAATAAAAACAATTAGTTGACAACTGTCATATTAAATTTGAGAAGGATATCATCAAAAGGAGAAGCATTGCGTGAAAAAATATTGTACAAATATGTTAAAAATCGGAGTATTTCCACGAAAAAAGTAGCCTTAGAGTTAAAAACTACAAGAAGGACTGCTCAAAGAGTGTTGAAAATATATAGTGAAATGGGTAATATACGAAGAAAATGTGGAAGTAGACGCAAGCCGGGGTTCGCAAATAAGAATATCGAGAAGAAGAAAGCTCTGTGTGACAATCCAAATCTTTCTATAAGAAACTTGACTAAAAAATTTAAAACTACCAAATAAACTGTGCTGAGAGTTAAGCAGAAACTTCCTTAATATCTTTAAAAAAAAAACAAAAGTGGCTAACAGAAGTGCTAAGCAAAAAAGCTATTGCAAAATCAAGATGCAGAAAGTTATACTCAAAACTGGCACCAAAAAATGTGTATGATCATGGACGATGAGACTTGTTGCAAGCTCGATTTCAAATCTCTACCAGGTCATCACTATTATTATGGACAGAAAATCTGTTAGTGACGAGTTTAAGATAATTAAAACAGAAAAATTCCTAAAAAATTTACATATAAGTCGAAGCAAACTACAAAGATGATGTCTAATGACGCTGTACAAATTTTAATGCAAGGGGCGAAAAGAAAATTTCGAAACTTTTGGATGAATCATAATCAAGGTTTAAATTTTCATTATTACATTATGTATAGTTATTAAATAATAAAGCAATTCGATAAAATAGTTCAAATTTATTTGATTATGTGGCTTTTTGTCAAAACCAACAGGCGACAATTTTTTCTGGGACAAGCTTTACTTAAATCATATAGCACGCTGTTGCATTTGTCATTCAATGTAGAGTCTAACTTATCTGAGACAAGTAGGGACATGTCATCTGCATAAAAAATTAGATTTGCGTCGTGTATTAGTGAATCGAGGTCATTGATATAAAAGAAAAACAAAACGGGACCTAAAATCGACCCCAAGAGTACACCAATGGCAACGTCTAAGGGATTTGAGAATGCTACTATTTTAGTAACGTTATTAAAATGATTGATACTAACATACTGTTTACGGTTACTTTGTTACAATTTTCCTGCTCTTAGCTCAAATTGTATCGTTTTCCTCTTACCAATCGCCACTGTTGGTTGATTGTTAAGCTTCATGTTTTTTTCTAAAAGAGGTTTCCTCTCATGTTACTGTGGTTGTTACCCTACACTTAAAAACTTTGCTTATTTTTGCAATTATCTTCCTGCTTATGTCATTTTTAAGTAGTTTTAGGGATTGATTGTTCCTAAATCAATTTCCTTACCTTAAGGTACTGGGATAGTGAGTTAAGATGTATTTACAGTCATGTCTTTTCAATTATATTGCATGTTGACATTCTTTCGGGGACCTTACCTGATTGATTTGTTCGTGTCTGTAATCTCAACTATTTTGGTATTTTCTTAGAAATTTTCTGTTGTATGATAAGACAATCTCACGATCCTTTCCCTGGTTATGCAGTATCCTTCTTATTCCTTCTTCTGTGTTGTCCTTCGCATTTTGCTTTATTAATTCACCCAGCTATTTTTCCTTTTCGTATTTTGTAAAGATTTTCTTTTGATTGGGGTTTTGACTGCATTTGTAATGCTTTATTTCTATGTGCCGGCGCATAAATCTCCATCTTTAAGCGATGCCTGGTCATCTAGTTCATTTGCTTGTCTTAATTTCATTCAGAAGTCAATTCTTTTCGGTTTTACAGACTCTATCCTTTAAAATTTCTTTTGTGTTTCTTTATTTTTTATTTTTATTTAATTATTTGTTTATTGCAATCCTACAGATCGTTGATCCAATAATAGGATGCAAATTTTATTACATAAACATTTTCCATGTCTTGATAGCATTTCTACGTCGTTGTGATTTCATTTCTTGTTACGCACCGTGTATATTTCATTTATGAAATCTTTCGAGTAAAATTCATATTTTTATGTGATTTTTCCGCCTATTAGTTATGCTACTTTATTTGCATAATGAAAATAGGGTGGGAGTTTGTGGCTTTGGTTTTTTGCATATGCGCAGTGTGAATTTTTCTGGGAGGTTTGGTATTGAAATCGTACACGAGGTCTCTTTTGCTGTGAATCATCATGAAGTTACAATCATCTCTTTGGTAATTTTTAACTTAACAGACTATTTAGTTGCATTGGCAATTATTTCCTGTTAATGGAAATTTTCGATGTCCGATGTTGGATGTTTTTGATTCAATATATTTAAATTATTTTTGCACTTTCGTTGAACATGTGGTGGTTTGATTTTTCCTTTTATTTTCAATTTCTTATAAAATTTAATCTTACAGCAACCTGGTTGGGGTTTAATCTCTCATCTGATTCCAATGTTCGGATGTAGATGGTTGTTCCTGTTGGTGCGGTGTTAAAATTTTAATTTTACTTGATTGGAAAATTTCAAAGCACGTGGAGGACGCCATCTTGATGTGCCATATTCCTGTGTATGTTGCAGTCCCACCTGGCCGCTATAATTTTATGTAGCTACGTTGGAATCAATTATTTGCTATCTTACACTTGTCTGATGTTAATTGAGGAGATAAGTGCCTATCATTATACTTATTTTTGATAAACTTTTGATATGGTTACTTTGTGTACCATGGGTAATATCTGTACTTATTTTGTAGTTAACTTTTAGATATAAATTTTCATTAAATTGTTCATTCATGGATTGGGATTTTCGATTATTAATTTTATTTCATTCAAAATTTCGGGACTTTGGATTTTCCACTTCTATGAATGAAACAATTTAATTTTTGATATATAAAATTTTTATTGCCATTTAATCTAGATATATATATTTTTTGGTCTTTAAGTATTATTTATAACTGATTATTTTAAGCCTCCAGCTTGATATATTTTTTATGTATGTATATTTAAATTTTTGTGTACTTTAAAAATCCTATCAAGTCTTTAATTCATGCTAGTCAATACTTAATTCTGTTTTGTGTTTTGTAATTATTTTGAATCCTGGCCTAGCGCCATTCAATGAGTTTCCGATAAAATAAATTGTTGCACTATTTATGGCTTTTTATTATCGTTCTGGATAAGTTTTGTAACAACTTAAAAAAGAATCCATTCAAGAAAGAGCTGTTTCTCGGATACCGTACATTTCCAGGTTGTTTAACAGAATTTTGTGGTTCACACAATCGAAAGCTTTCGACAAATCACAAAATACACCAATGGGACTTTCACCCTTCTCCATAGCTTCCAGTATTGTGGCAAGTAGAGGCTGAATACCAGACATCGTTGAAGTTTAGTTATAATAGCGAGTGCACTTAGATAGTTGGTGAGACGATTTAAGAAAGAATATTCAAATACCTTGGAGAAACAAGATGAAATAGAAATAGGTCTGTAATTTTTCATGAGATTTGGATCACGTTTTTTAAATACTGGAAGTTCTTTGCATAATTTAAGTACCTACAGATGGAAACGATCTTTTGGAGAGTGATAAGTTTACAAGATACAAGTTTAAAGATTCTAATAATTCTGTGAGATCTTCAAGTAGAAAAGAAGGAATGTCATCCAGACCAGAAGAAGATTTGTTTTTTAGGTTTTTATTTAGTAATGTGAGAAGTTCCTCGGCTGTATACGGATTAAGAAACATTGCGTTTGGGCAATGAGGAATACTGTTAAGACGAGATTGAACGTTTTTATTACTGACGGGTATTTGTTTAACTGTTTCTAACACATAAATTAATTAACTCATGCAGTTTTTACATGCATTATTTTTTTACTTTAAATTATTTTCAACAAAAGAACGACAAACTCGAACCCTTTACAGGCATAGTTTTTTTTTGTTAGATGTTATTATTTCATATTCACAGAAGTCTGCACTATAAAACTGAATATTAAAACATAGTAATTTTCGTACACTAAATAGTAGTAATTCTTGTAGATAAATATTTTTCATTTCAGTGAAGGGTGGATTCCTGTAGTACAACTATGTGCGTGACGCATTATTATCTAACGACGTAGTTAAGCGTAGGGTTTAAAGTTCCTTTACTTCCTTTACTCTCAGATCTCGGACTTTGAAAATGTTAAACATAGGGACAGAGGCAAGGCAGAGAGAAAGGAATTGTGACCGGTGCTGGCGAAACCAGGACAGGGACGACCGGGTGGGCGTAGCCCGAGGTCCTGCGGTAACGGCATACCGCAACCCGCTTAAAGGGATAGCTAGTGTATCCTAGCGGTAAAATACCGGTTGGAAATGTCCCATCGACAATACACTCTGTGTTTGTATACTTGCTTTGTGGTATTAAACAGGTTGAGCTCTTTTGCTCCAATATACGACTGTGCCCAAAGAAACGTGACGTTTAGAACTGCGCGGTAATTAATTGCGGAAGTAAATGTAATAGGAGATAATGAATGCGAAACGGGAAATTGCTAACTGTGAGCATTGTTCTCTTACATTTTTATTTCCACACGGCGTTCCTCCTTTTTTTTAGATTTTATCGAGCTCTTAAAAGGACTTTACTTGTTAAGACTTTTAATTATTCCCGGGATTTTTGTTAAGGTAATTGTTTATGGCCCGCTTAATTATCGTAATTCGAGTATCTTTGCGGCAAAACAACCCCGGTCATAATTAATACCATGGTTTATCATTTCACGAGTGCTTGGTTGTTAGGAAGCTGGAGGAAACTAATGTTAGATAAATGTGCAGGGAATTTTGCATGAAGGTACGGCACCGTAAACCAATTTGAACGGTTGTCTTAATTTATTAATATAGGAGGACCGCAGGCGTACGCACGTTATCTTGCCAGGGGAAAGTGAATCATGGGATTCATTTTGACCCAGTTTCTCTAACTATACTACGATATTGCATTCGGGACGGGTTGTACAACATACGGCATTAAGTTTTCTTAGCGAAATGTCTACCTTGTGACTAATATATAAAAAATTAGTAAACGATAGAACCCACGTTGGTATTGAATATTGAACTTTAAGGAGATCACTTTCAATATACATGTAATCAGTTATTAAAGTATCTGTAGAACTCTTAAAAAGTCATAATTTTTGCAATAAGATCTTTGTTGCATATGGAATCACTTTCGTAATTATTTATCATCTTGTCCTGATTAACTATAAACCTTTTACATGGCGCACTTGATAATGCTAATTTAGTTAAAAACTTACTTACTGATCTTGTTAAATCGTTTTCATTAAATGATTAAATCTAAACTCTAACCAAGCAACTATGTACGCTAAGCAAAACGGCTTATTATTAAATTATTTTATTATAAATTTCTGCAATGCGGAAAAACATTAGGTAAACATTGTGGCATTTCAAAAAATTATAATACTCATTTTTTCAAAGAAATATAGATACCTTTTTCAAGTTACTTATCAAATAGAAAATACTTGTCAAAGAATAAGCCGCTTTACCACTGTGTAACACCGCCTTTGTTTTGTAAAACTGCATCAATCCAACGCGGCATACTATCCACAAGATCTTTGCAATAGGCTGCAGTAAAGGAGTTCCAAATTTCTGGAAGCCTTTCTTTTAATATGCTCGAAAACTTACAAATAAATTAATTATCTTGTAAAACTCTGTTTCTTAAAAAGTAAAAACAATAATTTATGGTGTTGCTATTAAAATTAAATGGATATTCACATTGTATTCATTGATAATTATATAAAATTGTATATGGGCGAACTGTTGTGCAATAGGGCTCGTATACAGTGCGGTCGTTTAGTCTGGAAACCTGGGAATAAAAAGTTGTCCGTTCATTTATGGAAAAAATCCTCGGACAGGTCAATTTTTATTTTTATTGCACACATTTTGACATATCGTTAAAATTTTTTCCGCCATATTTGAAAAAGTTATGACGTCATCGCCATTTTTTATTTCGAAAATTTTCAAGTTCAAGGTCATACTTTTTGACATTTTTGGTTTTAGAATTTCACGAGGAATCCAAATCTGCCAAAAAAAATGGGGGTAGCCATTTAAAAAAATTGGCGATGACGTCATAACTTTTTCAAATATGGCGGAAAAAATTTTAACGATATGTCAAAATGTGTGCAATAAAAAATAAAAATTGACCTGTCCGAGGATTTTTTCCATAAATGAACGGACAACATTTTATTCCCAGGTTTCCAGACTAAACGACCGCACTGTATAATTCTATCTTTGCAACTTTTTAATACTTTGTAACAAATTTTATCGCATCCCAAATTTCACAAGATTTGCGTTCTACTTCATCATTTTCAATGTCTCCTCCGGTTGCATCTTTGCGAAGGACTGAATTTTTCATCAAATTTTATTTTTTGTACAGGTTTTACATTTTTTTAGTACGGAGTGTAAATGAAAACTGGCTTTCTATGCTATTATTTTATATATTTGAAAAATGAAATTTACAACCTGGCATCTCTTTTAATATTAACCTTTGGACTGAGCAAATCCTAGGTAAATCGTAATATTTTAACCCCACAAGTCTACTGTTGGTATATGTGCCATTACTTAAGGGCCACCCTGTATAGTTAAAAGTAACATCTTGATATTTAGGATAGCGATTACTTGTGCAAACACTTCTTTATTTTCCAACCCTTTGATTTTACTTTTTAAAATGTTTCAAAAAGTCGTCTTACCATAAATCCAACGAGAGTCCAGATTAAAGGCACGAAATGTTCAAAACAACTCACCTAAAACAAAAGAACGTCGTTAAAATACTTAAAAAGTAGGTTTTAATCAGTAATTGTAGATTTTTGTAATTAATTAAATGTCAGTCGACTTAGATTTAAGCACTTCCGTCGCAGCGGAATAATTCGTAACCCATTTGCTTCATTTATATGAGATTAAGGATTTAATTTTAACTTATCGCGCTTAAGTTGTTACTTCTGACAATTTAAAGCTGTTGTCGTTTAATTTATTGTCGAGTTTTTTATACGAGAATTAAGCTCAATGCAGCACATTTATTGTTGCATTTGTTTACTAGTTCCATTAGTTTTAATCCTGCATTGCTGCATTTTATATAATTTGAAAGATATCCTACACAAAGATGCTGTTGGAGCTATGACTTAAAAGTGTATTTAAGTATTTTAGACTTGAACATGTTTAAATATTATTTGGGACTATTTACACAGTTTATCTCAAAACCCGTTGCTCATTTTTAATACTTACTTACTTATTTACTTCGATGGCTTCTCAACCCTTGGTGGGTTATTGCCTGCATGAAGTGCGTTCCCAATCGTTTATGCTCCGCACTGTATTGTGGATGATTAGTCCACGATTTTTAATAGTCAACACATAATCAACACATATTACAGGCCATAAGTAAAACTTATAATTCAAACTTCAATAACTAACCCAGTAAGTGATTGTTAGAAATTTTATGTCGTATAAAATATAAAACTCGTATAGCTCCAACAGATTTATAACTATAATTTTGTAAATTAACTGAAAAATTATATCAAATGTAAAAAGCTTTCATGTATCATTACAGTTGAGTACTACGAAACTGAAGTAATATTATATATTAAGCATTATATATCTCATATAAAAATGATTAAATACAGAAAACTTAAGCAGTCTTCTCATATTATTATAAGTAAAAAGCTTCTTTCCTACGGAAAGTCAACATAATGAAAAATTGCATCACAGAGTTTATTTTTATTTGCAGCGTGCATAAATCAGATTTGCTCTCAATGCTTGATGCATTTTACATGTAGTATGGATGCATGTGCATCTTTGCTTGATGGATGAGTGAACTGTGGTTTTTAGTGTGCCGCGATCTTTCAAACTGCTGTTTTAAAACAAGGGAATGCTTTAAGTAAAGAAATCCATTTCGGATTTCTTTTGTAATTTTATAATCTTCAAAACATCCTGCTGGAATTGCATTATTTAGTAAAAGACGAATTTCGGTAAGAGAAACTTAAGGAATAGTTATGTAAATCACAGTGATATTACCTTTTAATGTTAAGCCCCAGCCCCAGACTAAAATTACTTGCCTTCTAACTACTGAACTTCCTGATGTATGTCAAATATGACTTCCAAGGTTACAGGTATGCTGTATGATAGGGCATGGAGTTGTTCACAACTACAAGTCTTTTAAAAAATGCAGCTTTGATGTCCTTAGAGGATATTCCGTACACCAAGAGAGAAAAGAGAGAGCGATAGAATTTCCAAATGATTTATTGGGGTGTCGCGCCAGTATGAATGACATGTTAAAAACGAATAATAGCTAAAAAATAGGATTTACTAAAGGAGAACTGAAAGAAATAATAAGTAATTTATCAGATTTTAGTGATTCTGTAGAAAATATCGAAAGGGCGAAAGTCTTTTTAAGAAACATGTTATGAACGATACGTCTATTTGTTATGATAAACAAATGAGAAACTTCTAATAGTAATATTTTATTTTAATTATTAGCGAACAAAAGCAACATCTGAAAATTTCTTCTTCTTCGTTCCATTCTTCTTCTTCGGGTTCTTGTACTACTGTTACTAAGTTTTAAAATAGAACAGGAACCTTTTCTTCACCGTGTTACTGAATGCTGTTGCTCTTTCATTTCTTAGGTCGTCCAGTACTTTTTTTTAAATTGACCACCTTTTGCGATTGGAATCATTTTGTTGCTGTCAGTTACTAAAACACGTGTATCTTGCTTTTTTATTCTTTACTCTATCATATCGCTTTTGCCAACAGTTTTTGGCAGTATATTCGTTTCTCTGACTCCCATCTACTTTTTGATAATTGGGCTTTTTGTGTATATTTGTTTATCTTTATTTTTCCTTTACGTATTGTAGCATAGGGGAATAATAATAATATAAAAGATTGCATAAAGTAACCTTGCTTGTAAATTGCAATTGCTGCGTGGTGAATCATTTGTTATTAACTACAATGTTTATTTTTGTTAACAAGGTTAGCCATGCACCTGCAAGACGTAAAAAGTATATGAAAATATAATTTGCAAGTAACCTGATATCTACCCAGCTGCAACTTGTTGTTGTTTTTGTAAACAAGGTTACTAAGCAGCTGCAACATTTTAAGAAAGAGGGGGCTCATCTTTTAGTATACAAGATGGTGTTCATTATCAACGTGTTTTTCATAACATAACTTAATAATTTTGTGAAAATTAATTTATTCCTTTTATTTCAGTTTTAAAATCTTCGATCGTGCACTATAAATTACAGGCAAACGGTTTTTCTCCGGTATGAATACACAAATGTTGTCTAAAACTGCCTTTAGAAGTAGCCCTATATCCACATACATTGCAAATAAATGGCTTTTTTATTAAATGCATATTTTTATGAGTTCAATTATTTTTGTTCGTTTGTTTATTTCTTCGTTTGTTGGTAGCAGTTTTACCAAAAAATTAAGTTGGAAAATTAATAGGAAGGCCGAATGACCTTAGAGACGCTGCCATAAAAAACAGATAAATAGTAAATACTTAAATGCTATTTAAAAATTCACTGTACAAAAATAATTATGTACTTAATTCGAAGGCAAACTATTTCGTATTGTTCCAAGAAACAATTTAATCATCCCAACTTGTCAGTTATTACCCGACTCTACAGTTTTGAGTTAAATCCGTGCTTATTTAAGTAGTTATGCAACTTTAGATACGTGTTTAAAAATCTTAAGCACCTTTAATCGTTTCTTCACCATCCTCCTCTTCACATAATGCACAATACTAGCTTTTGTCTTCCGTTTCTATACCTATCTTCAGATAGTGTATTCCTTTCAAGCATAATTTTTCGTTCATCAAAAGAAAACATTTTGTGATTAGGTGGTATTTTTGTTTTGTCAATTATGTTTTTTAGTGTCCAGGAATCTTTAGCATTAAAATTATTATTATTAGTAATGTTAGAGAGGATTTTTGAATTGTTTGTGATATTGATAGACAGAATAATAAAAACCACCAGAGAAAGAATCAGCAATCAACAAACAATAATAGGCTATAAAAAACTGAAACCAGTAAGTTTATAACTTATTAAAATTATGCATTGAATTATTGTTAACGGGAGTGTAGGTGCTGATTTGAGGTATCAAAAGGGTTCTATGTTTCTTTCGGCCTGCCGCGCTTGTCTAGTTAGATTGTCTTCGTCAGATATTCGCTCTGGCTACCTTATGCGTAGTATTTGCCGCAGACATTTGTTTAGAAACACTTGTAACTTAGATGTTGTTTTTCCACGTTACTGTCACCGCGTCTTAGAAGAAGGCGTCTAGCATGGTTGGTAATCTTCCACGCACTGAAGGCACTAGTAGGTATGGAATCTATTTAGTTTCCAGCCTGACTGTTGGATGAAATCTAAGCATACAATCTCTATTTATGCTTTATATACAGCGGTTTATTTTGACCAAGGCAGTGAAGTCGGGGTGCGAAGGAGTAGGCAGATTGAGACCTAAGCAGTCAGACTTCTCTAGTTAGTTGGTCAAGGTGCGTGGGAGCATGCAGATTGAGGCCCACGCAGCTAGCCTCCTCAAGTTAGTTCCGTCTCTACAAAATGGGTCCTCTCGTGAAGATGTTCATGCAAGATTGCTATTTGTATTTAATTTAACCTGTAAATAGGACTTGCTAATAGTTCGGATGTGATACCCTGTAATTTACCCCTAAGAATGTTTCATAATTGGTACTTTGGTCAATTTATCTTATGTTAATAGTTAGAACTTGTCTTCCACAATTGTCTAAGTGCCCCCATAGTTCTTCTATTATAAATAATGTTTGAACAATAATATAAGTGTTATGTTAGTTGAACTTCACTTTCAATCAGAACCTCTTGCAACAGCTAAGTAAACCTCACGTAACGGAGTTGGGTCAAAGACTCTACCTAAATTATTTATTTAACTTATTTTATTATATGGCCCAAGCTCACTTCGTTACTTCTGGTGGAGATGCCATCTCGTTTCCATGTGAATGTCTTCTTATCGTGCTTTAGCGGACGCGAAAAAACTGTTGTTAAACCACCTCGTGATAAACACTCAAGAAGTAAGGGTCCAGTTCCAGATTCTTCTTCCTCTCTTGCAAATTTGGGCTTTCAATCACGTTCTGAGGCATTAGCAAGTCCAAATATCAAGTTTACCCCTACCTACTGTAGCACAGAGTTATTAAATATAGTCTCACCCGAGCTTCCTCAAGTCTCTTCCGATAAATCTCACTTTTCTGCTACCGATATTGACCCCAACAAATTAATCGATAGTTCTCAAACAAGCTGTGATACCTTATCAGTAGCTAATACCTCCTTTTTTAATTCAATATCTGAAAATACGATATTGGATCAATCGGAACTACAAACTGAAACTTAGGGGTCGTTGTGGCTATAGTAGCTACCCATCACTTCGACCTACATATTTAGATCTTGTGAATTACCCTACAATTCTATGTTGTTTCCAATATTTTTAGATTTTTCATATAATCTATAGTATTTTTTTCGGGACAATTTTGCCTATTTCTTCAGGCGTGAGTGTCACCTTTGCAAGGAAATTGAACCTGCCACGGATTGATGCATCGCATTTACATAGTATGTGTTCTGAAGTTCATTAGCAGATTCACATAATCTACATGTTTCATTTTCAGTTTTACCAATCTTTTTGAGATGCTATCTTAGTGGGCAATGACCGGTTAGGAGACCAGTCATTAGTCTTAGATGTGTTTTATCGAGTTCGAGAGGATTTCTAGCATTCTTTTCCGAATAGTTAAAAAACATTTTCGCCTGGTTTTGTCCTGGTGTTTTTCTCCAGTAGGATTTTTTTATCTCCTTTTCCCATCGTCGGAACTCTTCAATTATGTGGTCTTTGGTAATTCCACAAAAAGGCTTTTCCTTTTGCTGCAAGGTCATCGGAAGTTTCATTTCCCTCATGCCCCGACACCCATATCAAAGTTAATGTGTTATTTCTAACCAGTTGCGCCAGGGAGGGTCTATTGTCCCAAGTTATCTTGGATAAAATTATCAGATTTAAGAGCTTTTAGGGCAACCTGCCTATCTGATAAAATAAAAATGTTTGATCCATGTAGACCTTTGTTAATGCACTTTTGGGCTCAAAGAACTATAGCATATACTTCCGCTTGGAAAATAGTTGGAGTATTTACCTAAGGATTTTGCTATCTTACACCTAGGCCCTAGAGCACCTATTCCTACTCCTTAATTCATCTTGGAGCCATCTGTATACCATATGTTTGCTCTGTGATCCACCTGCGATCTTTGCAGCTTGCTCTCCTCGCGGTTATTAATTGCCAAGAAAAGAGCAGTTGAAGTCATACTGCGCTGGGATTATGTATGTGGGTTTGGTCGCGGACCCTAATTGAATTTTGTTCACAATCCTTAAGTAACCAACTAAGTTTCCAGGTTTATATTGAGTTACCTATTGCAGTCTTAAGTCACTTAGCCTTGCTTCTCTCCTCACACATAAATGTAAGGGTAGGAGGTTTAGCATTTGTGGGACAGGAGCTCATGGCTCCTGTAATCCCTAAATAGGCAAGCCTTTGTATTTTAAGTAGCTTAATAGCAGCTATACTTTGATTTGTTTTCTGCCACCATTTTATATGACCAAATAGATCATTTTTGGCTGTAGGCCCCAAGTCTTTCTAAAGAGCTTACGGCAAGAACCCAGTGTCATGGTAGCTTTTGAAAGGGTACTATCTATGAGGATTCCAGGTAAGTCATTGATCAAGGACAATTCCTACCCAGATATATGTATACAATTAAAAGAAAAAATCAAACAGTAAAAGCGGCAGTTCTTTATCTGGATTTATACACAACTGTGCGAACACACAGCTTCTATAGATTCTAATCCTGCTAAGGATTCTGATCGTGTTAAATACTGCATTGGTACTACTCTTGTGCACAAAAGAAAGCATATGTTCGAATTCTTCCCAACAATAATACCGTTGACTTAAACTGAAAATCGTACCCAAGATTTCTGTTTTACAAATGAGCATGCAAACTGTTGAGACAAAAATTTAATATACTACGTAGCGATACTAAAAAATCGACATTTTAAAAAGAGAAACGCTTTATCCTTTGCAGTATAACTATTTAAAGTCGATTAAAACTATCTTTTATAAGTTTCAGTATTAGATGCATTATTTTACACAAATAATTGCTTTTCAGGTAAGAAAACTATTTAACACAAAATCTTGTCACAAATATATTCTGTTAATGTGTAAACGTGAACTAAAGCAATGCAGGATTTGTTTTTTTAATTTAGAAGTAATAACGTCCAGCGTTTAATAAAGTAAGAATTTTTTCTTAGCAAAAAAATTGAAAACAAAGAAAAGGCACTTCAGTTGGGAAATCGTAGATGACAAATACAACGACAGGCGTCAAACAGCACTCAGAGCGTTTGAAAACAGATATCAATCCGATAGTATTCTTCCACCCAATTTTAGATCAGAAACCCGCAAGCTCTCAGTAAGCAATCGAAACAGCAGCTTCGCTCGACCAATATCGTGAAAAGTTCAGTGGGAAATTGGTGTTTCGATAACAAAGCCTACTGTGATTTCTTATCCCAAACATGCACAAAACAAAAGCTGTTGATCCTAGCTGTACAAGGGCTGCTTTTTTTTCTAAGCAAGATAAAGCCTCTGCCATGATTTCGACGTTTTTGCGCGCTTCCCTAGCAACGCCCGTCCGGCACGATTTTCTCAGAATGCCGACTCACTTTCGTGATAGAACCGAAAAAAATAACGAAAGCAATTAATTCCTGAAAATTAATTAGAGGTGTTCACCATCAAACAACAAAAATTGAGAAATTAATGGAAATTACTGAAGCCTAAACGTTACCTCTTGCAAAAGGAAATTAACAGGATATTTTTGTAACTTTTATTAAAAAACTTTTCGTTTGATGGTCATTTGCGGTTTTAGCGTCAAAGATGCGATTATTAGTGAGCACAAAATAGGGCCTCAAGCGAATAAGATTATTTTTATGCTCTAAAGCGTAAGACTAAGTAATGAAAAGACGCTTGATAAAGTTTTAGAACCAAAAGTAGTTTTCCATGTTACAGCAAATTCTAGAAAACCCGTTTTATTTTAGAAAACCATCGAGATCAATTATGAGGCCGTCGTTGTTGTTCGCTAGTTTTTGCGAAGTTTAATCATTCCCTTCACTTCACCTATTTTAAATATATGTACATTGTACATACTACTTAGACCGTGAGTTACAGTCACATTTCAATTGAAAATGTAATACATTCGTCGAAATACCAAACTTTCAAGAAATTACATATAACATTCAGTCTTACTTACAAAAAATATTACTTGTTCGATTCTGGCAATCATCTCAACCACTATAGCCATTAGCACCACCCGTTTACAATTTCACGGAACACAATGACTTCTAACCCTGGAAGGTTTTTACCTAGTATCCAAAAGACGACAAAGCTTCAGATTTTTTTCTGCATTGAAAAATGACTGACCTAAGTTGACTTCGATCCCGCGGTCTTTGCAATCTTAGTGACCAACGCCGGTTAAGTTACTATTTAAATATGATTATATTTCAGTATTATAGGCATTGTCTAGAAATTTAAAACAAGCCTTTCCTCGCATAAAAATTATATTTTAGAATAATGGTAAAGGTATCTTGTAGATAAATCAATATTTCATATAGATACTAATCAAGTAATCAGAGTGCATCATATTAAGTAGGTAATACAGGATATCATAACATGAATAAATCACACTATAAATTAGGTGTTGCATTTTAAACACATATCTGCAAATCCAACATGGTTAAATTATGAGCTTAGAGCTTCGTTTTGATTAATTTTTAATTAAATGTTCCTTGTTCAAACAGGAAGGAGGTTAAATATTTAAACTTGCAGTAGGAAAATGCGCTTTTCGAATAGTTTATACAAGGTGTCTCGAAAAGGTCTGTACAAAATGCTAGCACAAATATCCGACGCTAAAATATGAGGATCTAACCCAATTTACCTTAGTCCAAAAGGTGATAGTTTCCTAAGTATATAGTGTCAAAGTTATTATTTTTTTTTAACTTTTTTGTAAATATTTATCTTAATAATAGCATGATTTGCACGAAATTTGGTACTTAGGGTTTTTTTAGGATCGGAAATCGAGATCTGATCACAGTTTCAATGTACATTGCAGAGGGCGCCACCAGCAGCACTTCGCCTACATCTAAAGCTTCATAACTTTTTTGTGCCTCGGTATATTAAATTTCTGGTTAAAAATTCTTATTCCTTGGCATCTTTTGTCCAAAAAAGGTATACCTAGTAGATGTCGCTTCGAGCAGCCGTTTCTGAGATAATCGAATTTAAATGTTTTATTGCGTACTGATACTCGTCCTAGCCCCCCTTCACACTTTATCCTGGCTAGATGCAGAGATGATGGAAAGGGTGCAGGCCAACTTTCTCCGTAGAATTAATCTTAGTGTGCATGAAAACGGACGCCTTTTTGAAAATTTACTTAGACTTAGTCGTATTGTTCTTTGCCAGTTCATTCTTACATTCTTATCATATGTTAGCTCGTTGCTATTTAAATTTTTATTGTTGCTGGCCTGTTGGCCCTTAAACACGCTCCAAATTCCTTGGAACAGTCCTAAGCCTGGATGAAGTGTGAAGGGGGTCTACGACGAGTTTAAGTACGCAATAAAACATTTAAATTCGATTATATCAGAAACGGCTGCTCGAAGCGACACCTACTAGGGGTACCTTTTTTGGGCAAAAGATGCCAAGGAATAAGAATCTTTAACCCTAAATTTAATATTCCGAGGCACAAAAAAGTTATGAAGCTTTAGATGTAGGCGAAGTGCTGCTGGTGGCGCCCTCTGCAATGTACATCGAAACTGTGAGCAGATCTCGATTTCTTATCCTGAAAAACCTTTTTTGCATTTTGACAAAAAAAGTTGACTTTTTTTATTAAAATATCATAAAGAAAGCAACACTTTTTTTAACTATTTAATTTTACATTTTGCATTAAGTAAGTACAGAGAATTTTTCTTTTTAGTATACATATGCCCTATGTATACTTTTAGAATAAACGCAATATGTAGGCAACCAACTATACACTATAAACGTCACGTCACGTGGTGCGTAAAGGTTATGTTTCATGTTTGTAAATAAAAATAAATCAAAATTAGTGGAATATCAACATAATTTTAATTCAACGATTACCTATTCTAAAACATAAAATATCAACAATACGAAACAGAAAGGAAAATAAAAACAGCAACACTTAAAGACTAATTTTTTGACATTAACTTAATTTGATGATTTTTGCCACAGCATGCTAATTTTTTAAATCATCAAATTAAGTTGATGTCAAAAAGTTAGTCTTTAACGGCTCTTTAACTGTTGCTGTTTTTATTTTCCTTTCTGTTTTGTATTGTTGATATTTTATGTTTCGGAATAATCGTTGAATTAACATTATTTTGATATTCCACTAATTTTGATTTATTTCTTATTTACAAACATGAAACATACCCTTTACGCACCACGTGACGTAACGTTTATAGTGTATAGTTGGTTGCCTACATATTGCGTTTATTCTAAAAGTATACATAGGGCATATGTATACTAAAAAGAAAATTTCCCTGTATACCCCGATTCTTAAAAGAAGACCCCTGCGTCATCACTGGAAGAATTTAGTTACGACAAGTTCTTCACGTATGTGTACTTGTTTCATAAGAGCAAAATAAGGATAAAAGATATTAGTCTGTCTAACGCTCCCTAACTGTTGATTTGAATCATGCCGTACGGTCACGTGATGATGCCATCTGTCAGCTGACATCAGCTGACATTTCGCTTTAGTTTGCATTGCGTTACGAGTTATCTGGAATTTTTTTGTGTAAAACTGTTCTTTTCAGAACCAGTTTTTGCTTGTGCTGTGATTATTATGTCCGTAAAAGGGAAAACGCTTCGATCCCAAAGCCAACAATTGGTGTTAAATTTGCTTGGTTATTTTGAACGAGAAAAAGAAAATGGGGGTCACCTCAAACCACTTTCATGTATCATAGAGGTAACAAATAGATTATTAGTTAGCTAGAATTGCAATATTTTATCTTAAATTATAATTTTATAGCGTGTAGCAGATGCTTTAGGGATTAGCGCTTCGTCGGTTAAGAGAATTAAAGCCCGTGGCAAAACCAACACTGTTTTAGTCAGTCCTGGTAGAAAACGACAACGTAAGAAGCCGAAATGCACCGATTTGCCTGATTCTTCAAAAATGGTAATTCGAGATACAGTCTACAATATGTATTCGAACAGTAAGTTCTATAATTAGGGGTAGTTTGTGATTTTGGTTTACTTACTTGTCCCTTTTACAGAAAAACATCTTACCCTCGAATCACTGAACGCCGAACTTCAAGAATACCATATTTTAATGAATAAAAGCAGCCTAAATCGCACTCTGCATGATGTTGGTTTTAAATTTAAGAAGGTTAACAATCGAAGAGTTTTATGTGAAAAACCGAGTGTTCAAATATTGCGACTTCAATTTTTAAAAGGTTATATGAAAAATTTAAATTCCTCATTGCATCGACGAGTGGTTTTCATGGATGAAACTTGGATTTTTTCAAAAGGTAATCCTAGAAGGTCTTGGCAAGATAAAGATACACGAAGCGTGCGAAAACAAGAAGGTTACGATGGAAAACGCTTTATTGTAGTCCATGATGGCTCTGATTCAGGTTTCGTTGAAAACGCCTTCTTGTTATTTGCATCAAAATCACAAAAGGAAGATTATCATGGCGAAATGAATGGAGAAATGTTTAAGAAATGGTTAACTGAACGCTTAACCAACCACTTGGAAGAACCGTCATTAATTATTATGGACAGTGCCCCATACCACTTTGATTGAAAAGATGCCATCTTCGACCTGGACCAAGGCAAATATTGCAGCTTGGTTAACTACAAATAACATTCACTTCGATCTGCATTTGCACAAAGTAGAATTACTTAAATATGCTCAATCACACAAAAAGGAGAAGCGTTACGAAGTGGACGAATTGTTAAGAAGTCATGGCCATGAAATTCTGCGACTTCCACCTTACCATTGCCAATTTAATGCAATCGAAATGATATGGGCACATGTTAAAACGTAGTACGATAAACATATTGGAATAGACGGTTATGGGGATGACATACTTCCTGGTTCATATATAAGCATCTTTGCGTTAATACTTTCAGTCCAACCGCCTTCTCTGCTACCTAAACCTTTTCTGAAGCCCATTTGAGTGTCACTTATTTCTGTTT
Organism: Melanotus villosus; assembly: GCA_963082815.1. NCBI lineage: Eukaryota > Metazoa > Arthropoda > Insecta > Coleoptera > Elateridae > Melanotus > Melanotus villosus. Next base: position 78,586,964 of record OY720419.1, read on the forward strand.
CTAGTTTTTTGTATATACGATTGTGTATTATTCTGGGACAGCTCTTAAGTGTATAAGTGTATAGTTCTGTGTTTGCTACATTCTGTTGTATTGAGTTTCTTAGGTATGTTTATTAAGGTGGAGATTAACCATTCCGTAGGTATTTCACCAGTTATGTAAATGTTGTTGTAAAGGTTCAGGAGAATATCTATAGCCTCACCGTCTATTAGTTTAAGTAGTTCTACTGGAATGTCATCTGGCCCACTAGCCTTTCCATTTTTTGATTTTTGTAAAGGGTAGTTAATCTCTTCTTTAATTATTATCGGACCATCATCGCGTCTCATTTCTTCATATTCCATCTCATAATTGTTTCCGCTGTTTTCATCTTTGAATAGATTTTTATGTATTCGGTCCATTTTTTGATTTTCTCTTTAATGTCAACTATAATGTCCCCATTCTCATCCCTTAACTCCTTATTTTTATTTGTTTTCGTTATTTCTTTGATTTTCTTGTGTGTGTTAAACGTGTCATATTTCTTTTGGTATTCTTCTATCTCTTGTCACTGTTCTTGTAACCATTTTTCCTTTGCCTGTCTTATTTTTACTTTAATTAAATTGTTAATTAGTCGGTAATCTTTTGGATTAGTCGTCTTATACGTCCTTCGTTCATTCATGAGAGTAAGTATTTCTATTGTTATCCAGCTTTTGTGTTGTTTATTTTGAGGTTTTAGGTTATCTTTGCCTACCTCTCTTATCCCATTAGCTATATTTTTCTATTGGTCGTTCACATTTTATATATGTTTATTTTGTTCCTGTACCTATCCCATTTTCTCTTTTATCTCCGTTGTTCCTTTTTCTTTTATTCCAGGTTCTTTTAATCTTTTGAGGTCCATAGTTCTTTTATTATCTTTCCTTACTTTCGTCATTTTTATTGTCATAGTTGGGATTGTGGTCTGAGCCTATATCCGCTCCATAATAGGTCTTTGCCGAGGTGATGATGTTTCTGAATTTTCGTGGTATTACCTTATTATAAAATCTATCTGATTTCGTACGATTCTACGCTTCTGGCCTGCTGGGGATTTCCATGAATAAAGTTCGGCAGCTTAAAATACGTGTTTATGACTGGCATAGAAGAACCCCGGAATTTCAGTTTTTTTATGCGATTGAATCGCCCTAGGCGCCCTAGGCATTAGGAATAAATATAAAGAAGAAGAAGATACATGTATTTGATAATTAATTTTTATATTTATATCTCTTTTACTAAGCATTCCCATATTCTCCCATTTCTTTTAATGCTAATGCATGGTCTTGTGTGCTTCTGCCTTTCCGGAATCTACTCTGAGCTTCTAACAGGGTTGGATCTGTACCTCTTCTCAGTTTCTATAATTATTACAATCCTTACTGTCTCATTTCTTAAATATTGGTAGTATTAAGCCAATTTCATATTCTTTTGGTATTGCTTCCTCTTCCTATGCTTTGTTGTAAATATCTAGAAGCATTTGTAAACCTTGGTCTCCCATACTTTTCATCATTTCTGCCGTGTTTTTATCATTTTCTGGAGCCTTGCCATTTTTCAGTTCTTGTATCGATTCTTCTAGCTCTTCTTTTGTTATTTTATCCTCTTCAGTACCTAAAATTACTGGATGGTCTTCTATCTGTTCACCTTCTAGTTCTTGTTTCGGTTGTATATCCTGCATTAAAAGAATAAAAGAATACTTTTCAACGCTCCGTTACTTCTGCTTTATTTGGAAGTATTTTTTCTTCCTTGATTTTTATTTTTACAACCTTTGTTTTGACATCAACTGCCACTAAATTAATTTATTATAAACACATACATAACTAATAGTTACTTATGCTGGGGTTATAAAATAGTAAGTTAGTGTATTATTCTAATGGGCTAAATTCACACGTAATACCTGACTGAACGAATGATAAAATCCGTCTACGGCCATCAAATACAAAATAAATGAAAATATTTAACAAAGAATTCATACGCACAGAACGAAATTCTAATGAAGTGATTGTTGCACTACTAATGCCAATTTCATTATCACATTATCAGTAATTATGCCGCTACATTATTAACCTTATTGTGTAGATAAAATGAAAAATAAAGATCTTCCAAAAGAAAAGCATTTTTATTTGCAACGACGTTAATTAAATCTTTTCATAAAATTTCCTACGACGCTTTAACAGCTTACGTTTCAAATTTCAGCATTTCCAAGACGCCTCAAGGAAGAAATCCATTTATTTATTTAAAATGTTTTTGGACGGGACAAAGTAGAAATTCAACACCTTGGGTCTAATCTTGTACACGGCAGTAAGCAAATTCTGTTATGAGACATCGGCAGAGACTTACGCAACGACGAATTCATCTTGAATGGAAATGAAATGACGCCTAATATTGGATTTCCCATTTCCCAATTCAATTAAGGAAATAAATGATGATATATGGTCCGGATAAATTCAATTAAAAGTTTCCTGTGTTTACGATTAATGTAGTGCGATGGTAAAAAATCGAGATAATTAATAAAATAAATTAATTGAGCTAGCCAGACGATACGATGTGTCTGTCTCTGATGGTACTATGATTGATTTTACGGGGGCACGCATATATGTTATACCTTTTAACCAAGTACTAATCGGGCTTAATGGACAAATACAGTAATTAGGTTAATACGTTCCTAAATGAGCAAGATAACCCGTTCTCGCTCCCTCTTATTTACAAACGCTTTTATAATCGTATAGAGCTACTCTGTAAAAAAATACGAGTAAAGGGTTACCCGGCAACCTCTGAAAACCGAGCCGGGTATGAATTGCCTTTATGCAAGTGACTGAAGAGGCTGTTGAGACGCTCCTGTGACGACACCACTTGACATAGGTCTACCCCCTTCTCAAAACTAAGGCACTACAGATGCGGAGCATATGATACCGTTAATAAGCTTAAGGGGGCTTATCATACCAGCAGTAATCGATGAGTTAGTATATCAGGTGAAAATCAACTTAATCTGATTTTCAGTTATTATGCAGAGGATCGAGAATTTGACAGTAATAACTGGATATCAGCGTTAATTTTGTAGCTTAAAATCTCGATTTTTAGGATTTTTTCCGTTTAGAATATTCTCTCCTTACGCAATTGGTATTCGTATAAATTATACCAAAATGGGGATTTTTAGAAGGTTTCGATAACATTACCGAATACATTACTATTTAAGATATTGGCTTGCTGCTGGCATTGCCGATTCAACTACCAACTTAACCTAATTTACTTAGCAGAATTTGCTTCTCAATTGTTTTAAATATGAAAATTCCACTGTACGTTGCTCATTCTTTATTCGATTGACTCTGTCCAATTCTAAATTAGATTTAATAACTAAGCACGTATTCGATGTTTAGTTTAGGTATCAAATGTTATATTATTATGGTGACATGAGACATCTTACATATTTTAACAACAAGGGATTACGCTAAATAACCGACAAGAGTTCTCTTCTGAACCATAGCCAAAGGATGTGTTTAATTTAACTTCACCAGTTCGTATTTACATTAAAATAACTTAAAATCTAAATACAATTAAATCTCTCTCTTTTTTGCCTGTGAACATGTTAAAGCGTAATTATTGTTACAAATGTGGAAGTTAACTAACATTTTAATTAAATATGCATAAAACCGTCAAAGCGTCATATGAGTTTCGCGAACATTTTCATTTGAAACATTTGAAACAATACCTTGTAAAAAAACTTTTTAGTTTAAAGAATGCCCTTAGGGTATACATTTATAATTTAATTTAAATTCGAAGAATGTTGTTGCAATAACGGAACACCCGGGCTCGATAGGCATATTTCTGACGTTTTTAGTAAATATTTGGTAAAATAATATATTATACTGTTTGTACGTGTATATGTGATATTAAAGATGGATAACAAACAGACAATGAAAAAATATTGCGTGAGATTACAAAGTGAAAAGAAGTAAAAACACGCGATGTCTAGACAAAGGAAGAGAGTAAGGTTTAGATATATTAATTTTGCGGTACAATTTATCAACGCACGTTTATCACTGGGGGTAGATTTGAAAAAGATTACGGTAATTAGGTGTTGTAATTAAATTGCTCCTGCGAATACACAAAATGATAAATATTTTCTATTTTAGGGTTATATCGAAATGTCACATCTAAATCGGATAAATAAGAATAAAGGCTTGTGTATATGATACGTATCAGCAGCTGTGAACTGGTAATTTATTCAGCCTTAATAAACTTGAACTTTGAAATTGTTTCTCTGTATAATTGTATTTTATGAATATTTTGATAGGAGACATCAAATAAGGAGGGATTTTTGAACTTGATCTAATATATTTTGACACCTTCTAAATTCACTTTAATTCAAACCCTTTTACGGGAAAGGAAAATATCAATCACGACCTACCCCGGCGGAAAGATTCGTAATGACCTGTCAGTGATTCCCACTTAGAATTTGTTTAATTCTACCAATTTAAGAGCTTTTAGAAAAAAAAAATCATAATTGTATGCAGTAAGTGCGCAAGCAACTTTAGAGAGTTCATCTGATATTAACACCTCGTCTTTAATCACCGATTCGTCGGCTAAACTCTATTTTAGGTGTATTTTACTGTTTTTCAAAACTGCCAAAAAAGATTTTACTTTCCGTAGTACTCAATTCGATACGCAAAATTCCATTGAATTTTGCGGCCGCTGTTATATTGAAAAAACTAAATAATGCATGGGTTTTGGCCCAAAAAGGTGTTTATATTAGGTTCATTTTAGGGATGTTTTGGTGTTACCAAATTTCGAAGATTTGATTTTGCTTCTCTCAGATAAATTAAAATTTTATAAGATACAATGGTAAACATTTCTAGTGTCAAGAACAAACTTTAGGTTGTAAAAATATAAATTGTACTCGTATTAAGGGATTCAATTTAAATTCATTCTCAGTGTTCTATGGAGATGTGGACCTGGAGTGACCGAGTGGTAAAGGCATTCGACTACAACGTTTATTGTCTCGGAGTCCAACCCGAATCGGATGCGCGGCGGGAGACCTATCCAGTCACTGAAAATAATTGGGAACGAAACACAGTGGTGTGTACACTGTATAGTACCATACCACTCTGTACGTATAGCGTACGTAGCAACGGGTTATGAAAGCGACTTAGGAGGTTTTAACCCCCCCATGACCGGCCATGCTCCCTCGTGAGGCATTAGTGCCGATACTTTTATTCTCTCTCAGTGACCTGAGACATTGCTAATGTTTTAACTTGGTTCAAAAAATGTTAACACAATACAAAATAATTAATATCACTTAAAATGCTAGATACCTTAATTTTCATTAGTTGTTATTGGTTAACACTTGACTATTAATTCCATTGTCACTTAGAATGATTTTAAATAGGATCTCTTGATATACTGTTTTGACCTTTAACGATTCTCTCCTTTGCAGACACATTTTGAATATATTTGAATGAATTATAAAAATTCTGTACATAGAATATCATCGCAGGCGATATTATGCTATCATCATCACTGAAAATCTTTTGCATTTTGTTCCTAATTAAATATTTCTTCTTCTTCTGATATCCTGCAGGTGAGTATTTTTGATCTTCGATCTTGATATCTTGAGGGCGAAGGCTAGTATCAGTTGGTATAACAATTGTTCTGAGGATAAACAGAATTTCTAAAGTAGGTGAAGCCTAGTGGCGAGAAGGCTGGTAAACATTAGTTGCTTAGAGCAATAGTAACACAAATAGCAGCAAGCTCATCAGTCAGACAGCAGAAGCCGTTTCTAGGAATTTCATGTTTTAATTCTTTACTTCCATGTTAAATACGTCAACCTCTTTCTCTCTGTCTTTCCCTGTATCTGTAACCTTTTTTACCTTTCGGTGTCGAGGCTAGTGCGTTAGCGTATGTGATCTTTACGGATGCAATGTACAATCCGGCCCGACGCTGCGAGTTACCAGATTGGTGCGCCCTTTGATACCGCACCATGTGTATAGTGCAAGGGTGTGTTACTCTATACCTCTTAGGTTTGTATTCCGAGGAGAACGTCGTTAATTTGGTAACCAACGATGAATGGTCATCAGGATTGGATACCGATCACCAAACTGCAGGAAAATCCTGCCCTTCGGAAGATTCGGACCAAAGACTAACGTAACGTTAGCCTGACATTTTACCAATGTGTCAACCTGGCATCTAAAAAATACGCCAACCAATATATAATTATTATATTTTACATACATAGTTAAATTGCTAAAATCTTCTTCTTTTTGTCTTTTCATAGGATTTCTTCGAGGCCAGGGTGGCGCAGTGGTAAGAACGTCAGGCTAGTATTGCGCTAGTCCCCGGTTCGAATCTCGCTGGTGACGCTAACGGAAAAACTGTTAACGTATAATTAGTACATATTTAGTATATAGAAGCCAGTGTGGCGCAGTGGTAGAGCGTCAGGGTGGCGTTGCGCAAGACTTTGATTCGAATCTCCTCATGGACAGGATTTTCCTGCAGTCTGGAGGTCGGTATCGAGCCCTGGTGACCATTCGTCGTTGGGCACCTAATTAATGACGCTCTCCTCCGAATACAGACATACGGGGTAGAGTAACAAGGTTCTATAGGTACACACACATACACTATACACATAGTGCCATATGTAGGCAAAAAACGGCATTCAATCAGGTACCGAATTTGCCGTGTCCGTTCGTTATTTTGTATACTCCTCTGTTTGGTATATGACGTCTTCTTATTTTGTCCAATATTTATCGTAGTCTTTATTTCTGCAAATTGCCGCCGTTTTCTAATTACCGATGTGTTATATTGTGGCTTATGCTTCTTCCCATTTTAATATAAATATCAGTATACTACATACCATTTGTGCTTCTGTTTATAGTTCTTATTTAGGTTTCTTTAGCTTTAGAGTATGCAATACATGTGTACGTATCCAGATATCTCATCTCATTTCATTATCTTTTTAACTATAAGTTCAACAACCTCTAAATTAAGTATTGGTGACCAACTCCAAATTTCGTCATCTGCTGTTAATTTATCAACTATATACTATATGTATGTATGTATTGTCTGTAACCCGGCCGGCCTCTGCGGATTATGAAGTTGGGGCGCCGTGCCGTTTAATACCTACATACCGCACCATGTGTCGAGTGCAATGTGTTTGTATGTGTAGAACCTTGTTACTCTACTTCTTGCGCCTGTATTCGGAGAAGAGCGTCGTTAGGTGTCCAAAGACGAATGATCACCAGAACTCGATACCGACCTCCAGACTGCAGGAAAATCCTGTCCATGAGGAGATTCGAATCAAAGTCTTGCGCAACGCCACCCTGACGCTCTACCACTGCGCCACACTGGCTTCTATATACTAAATATGTACTAATTATACGTTAACAGTTTTTCCGTTAGCGTCACTGATTTTGCTTTGATGGTGAAAATGTGGTATCACCAGTATAACAAATTGGTAAATTTACCCATTTTGAAATTGTTCAAGTTCTTTAACGATTTTATGATTTCGTCAGTTATTGGTTTGGTTATTTTATTATTATCTAGATTTTCTGTTGCCAAGGTTCTATTCCATGGTCATTGACAATGCCTAACTAGAGTTATTTTGTTGAATCCAAAAGACCTTTCTTCCCTTAACGTGTCAAACTTCGTATTCCCATGGGATCTACCATTTTACTTCGTATCCGAAAAACTTTTTCCAATTTAAGAATCTCACCTGACGTCAAACTCGAAAGCTTTGGTTTACAAGGTAACTTTGATATTCTTCTTCACTATCGTCCAACAATTTTATCTATTATTAAATTAAAATATACGAGCTTTCTTTTTTTTAAATTATGTTCCCTTATTTATCCTTACAGATTGTTAGTTTTGATTTAAGTTCTTGTTGTTTACTACTTTATAGAAATTTCAGATATCTTTCTGGCTTTTATGGTTTTCGAGCTTTGTCTGTAATTTGATCATTATTGTAACATAATTCAAGAAAAAGAAAAGATACTGGAAAGGTGGACTTTTGTGTGGCAATAACGATGACGGGAATGAAGAACAAAATATCCCAGTCGTAGATGAAGAATATCAAACACCATCTGCTGAAGAAATTGGGGAAGAAATAAAAATCTAAACAACAACAAAGCACCGGGGTGTGATAGAATAGCAGTAGAGTTTAATTTAAATGCGGTGGTAAAGAACTAGTCCATAAATTACAAAAACTTATCGAGAACATGTGGAATACTAAGAATATACCAGATGAGATGAATATAGGCCTTCTGTGCCCACTACATAAAAAAGAGAGCAGTTGGAATGTTCAAATTAGTGGGACGTAACACTACTCAACACGGCTTGTAAGATCTCATCTAACATTGTATACGATATCGTAGATTAGGATAACAGTACACTCTGAAAAAATAATGCGGATTCTGAAAAGGCAAATCATTCATAGATCAATTAGTCATATTGCAGCAAATCATAGAAAAAAACTTTAAAGCTGCCTATGATAATATAAAGAGAAATAAACCATATAATGCTATGAGCGAGCTGGGGATTTCCAGAAAGCTAGTATAGATGACAAAAATTACTACGAGTAAGGTGCAATGATCAGTGACAATTCGGAATGATGCATCTAAACCATTCCAGACACTTAAAGGAGTGAGATAAGGAGACACGGTATCCTGCTTCTTATTTAACATCGCCCTAGTAAAAGTCATAAATCCAGACTTCAGGAACAATATTCACTAAAATGTCCCAGTAACTTACATATATGCTGATGATACTGACATAGTTGACCAAACAAACAATCGCCATTACCTCGCGCAGATATCTAAAATGTACCTTATATAAAATAATACATCAAACATTAATATATGCATCATGGGTCACAAGTTATACGACCTGCATGGAGATACTGACATTACAAGTCTAATAAAAATAGGAAGGTTTCAATGGGTGGGTCACGTAATTAGAAGAAGTGATGCCAACGTAATGATATGGATATTAAATAGAGAAGCCAGAATGAAAGAGACGCGCAGGAAGACCTAAGCTTAGGTGGCTGGACAGCGTGGAGAAGGACCTAAAGACATTGATCATAAACAATTGGAAGGCAGTAGTCCAGGACAGGGATAGACGATAGAGTCTACCGCAGGAGGCCAAGACCCAGGAAGAGTTGTAACGCCAGATGATGATGATATACGAGATTTAGCATTAGATTTATAATATAACGAAACCCAGCATTACCATACGATGGATATAGCAAATTTTGAATCAGTATAACCATAGAAAGGCGATAATTGCCTACATTTTATGGTTTTGTGTTACTCGAATATTACAATACTTACAATTAACAATAAACCTTCAAACCTTGTTGCAGTTTTTATGAATATAAAGGGTACACAATATTTTATTGTGTAATTCACCGACGTATATGGGATCACCATAGTCTATTATACTGGTAATATTTACATTTAGACATTGCAAGTAACAATGAAATCTCATGTTCTTTTAATGATTGAAATATGTGTATCTTTCCAAAATAACAAATATTTTACCTACTAAAGTATGCTTTGTCCATAATCTCCAAGAGCCAGTTTGACATTCTGTTATTTACATTTAACTTAAGTGTGTTTATTTGTCAATTTTAATATATGCTCTGCGCTTTCACTCACAAAACTCCCAAAGCCAACCTGAGTTTTTTTTGTAATGAACATACTAACTTTCCTGCTGCTCATAAATTTTGACCAAGAAGTTCTGACAAAATGCCAAACTGGTAAATTATTGTTACCCCTTAAAAGAACGTGTAGCATTTACAGAGGTATATATTAAAAGAGCCATATAAATCGTCTAACTAAAATAGTAACTATAAATAAGTTCCACATAAGTACTACAAAAAGCTAAAACTAAAAACGATAAATTCAGGCACATGGTGTTAACTGAGTAGGAACGGTGTCGCAAAACCTATAAAATACCCTACCTGATTCGGTTATTTAATTTTAAGATTCATTTAAAGTGGATTCTCTGCAGTTATAAAAGAACTTAGCAATCAAGAGATATGCCATTCGGCATTCGGCCAACAATTTGCACGTTCTTAATGAAAAATATTTACCCAAAAAGCAAAAACACGAATATCACAGCAAAAAAATGTTTGTAATTTTTTAACTGCTATTTACATTTCATGTTCCGGTCTTACTACTGCTTTCATTGCCAATATAAAATGATAAAAAAAACTCCAGCGTTTGTGTATTTCAAATAGATTTTATCCAAATATTCCTATTTTTGGGATGTGGCATTAGCGTTTCATTCACAAAGTAGTATTATCTTAATCTTAAATTTCCACGTTATAATACGATAGCTTCAGTTATATCAGCATAATTTTAATGACATCGCCAAACTGGTGGCTTTATAGCCAAACTGGAGTCATTCTCTCGATGTTAAGGTTTATGGAATCAGATAAGGTTTAATTAAGGTCACGATCTTATACGATTTAACGCTTATCTAAGCAAGATTTTTAGTAGTTTCGGATATACAGCAATTTGATGTATTACATTTCCGTTCAACCCCGCCTTAGATGTGTATTAAAATTAAATTGTTCTTTAACGTACCAGTCTGGAAATTGCACTTTGTTTAGGGTTGGCAGTAAATCAGAAGTTACAGCCTCGCCTAGGAAGTTCCTACTTGTTGGATTTGCTTTGACTTAGATTTATTAGCACGGATGAAGTACCTGCCTGTTATGTAGTATGTACGTGTTTTGTCATCTTTTAGTGCAAAGTTATGTATCCGAGCTCTGCACTTTAGTTTTGTTTTAAAGTTAATGCATACTTAAACTAGTGAAAGATTAATCCTGCAAAACTACGGAAAGGAAATGCGGTCGTATGTAACTAAGAAGTTTGGTTTCAGTTTCAACTACCAAAATTTATTTTAAAGCTAAAACTAATAAACTTGATAATTAAATTCTATGCATCTTGGGAGTTCGTGGCACAGTGGATTAACGGTCTACTCCACAATTGGCCACTTGGGATTCGATTCTGACTGTGGCTTAGGAATTTAGCAACATAACCGGCATGTCTAAAGAGTTAATCTAGAACCTGAAAAATAAATCTTTTTACGGCAAGCATCACGAATTTGATAATATGACTTGCAATATCACAATATAATTTGACGAACCTGGCCATAAAAGAAGAATAAAACCAACCTAATAAAAATAAAAATAAAAGCGTAGAACCAAAGAGTATAAATTTGCAAATATCTTCTTGAAACTGAATCTATATACATACTGAATATTATCATTTAGTAGACAAATAGGACGTTTTCCAAGGGCACGTGTCACGAACTTTACTAGATCTAAAACTTGAGCCGTAAAATTCTCCGACACCATAAAAGAGTTCAGGTCTTACACTCTGATGTCTACTGAAAATAGGTGACAAGAGAAAATATGAGCTTGCAGCTTGCTTTATCCTTAATATAAGACCAAACAGCTACCGCTATATAAAAAATGAACCTTTGCTCACGAACAACGTTTTTATGTTTTCAGTTAAAACCTCCCTTTAATTTTCCAAATTAATTTGTTTTTATTTGACATTTAGTGCTAAATAACGTGCCGGCAAAAAGCGTAACGTTGTTTAGTTATAAAATTTATACATTTTTAGGGTTAAGAGGATTACATAAAATAGAAGAGATTTTTAATTTATTATTTACTGCCTTTTAAATAACTTGTAAATCTAATTACAGATGATCAACACATGTTAAAGAATTGAAAGCTTTTGAATATAGAGTGCCCCTTTATAATACTTACAAGAGAACTTGGGTGCGTATTTAAACGAATTGCAAAATCCTTCTTTCAGTACACACTGAACTGCATGAGCTATGTACATTTTATAATCTGGGTTCAAAGAATTTAACTACAGTAAAAAGAGGGCTCATTAATTATAGGACCTAGAAAAATTAAATTTATAACCTAATTAGGACGTCGCCAAGCCGTTGGAGTAAACAACTTTATTAACTACTTTTTCGTACGCCAAGAAAGGCAGCTCGATAACCTGGTTGACAAAATCGCGGGATAAAAAGGGACATCGTTATTTCTACACCAGTACAGGGACTGCAAAACCTCACACAAGCATTTTGGTTACGGCTGCTGAACTTTAAAATAACCTAAGGTTTCACTCTGGATTTAAAATTAATACCGGATATCCCACTGATGAAAGTGTATTTAATTTTAACAAGTTAACGGCTTAAATAATTTCTAAAATTAGGGTTCGAAAGGAGTAGGCGATGTACATATTATGATATGTTAAATTAACTTTTAGTAGAATAATTAACGAAAGCAAAATTCAGTTAAGTAGTACTTAGTAACACATGTTATCGTTAGTTTTAATAGCTGGACGTAATTTTGAGATTATAAAACATTCATTAAACGTTAATTTTCACAAAACTTGCTTCTTTTTAAACACGTTAAAATTTTATATTGCCGTAACGTTTTAGCCTTGAAAAATATTTGTTACTGCTATGGATTATTTTATAACTCCAGGGTAGAATAATAATTATCATTACAAAGTTATAACTACCTTCTTAAAAATTGGGTTTAATTTCTGTAAGTTTTCAAAATTATACTTGAGAATAATAACGCGTCAGGTTAGCGTTACGCTAGTCCCCGGTTCGAATCTCCTGATGGCCATTTCCTGCAGTCTGGAGGTCGGTTTCGAGCGTTGGATAACTAATTAATGACGCTCTCCTCAGAATACATGCCTAAGAGGTAGAGTAACAAGGTCCTATACTATACATACTTATACTTTACACATGGTGTAGTATGTAGGTATTAAACGGCGCACCAATCACGGAACTCGCAGAGTCGGAGTGGATTGTGCACTGCACCCGTAAAACTTCATACATTAACGCACCAGTCTCGACACCGAAATGTATAAGAGGTTACAGACAATACATACATACATACATACTTGCGAATAATGTGAATATTTAATAACAAACGACGGTTACAAGTTGATACGCTGAAGGTCACAAATAAATAAACATAGGTACATTAAGTCATTAGTCATTACTTTAAATATGGCATACTTAAGATAAAAATGTATTATTTTGTCGCCAAATTATAATACTTAAACTCGTTAATAGAGACATTTCATTCTCGTTATAAATAATAAGGTTATTAACTGATTCCATTTATTATAATATCCTTTAGCTTTAGTTTTTGATTACCTAAGTTATTGTAATAGACAAATCGGTAAATAGATTTCAGTACCTACAGGTACTAGCAGATGGTCAGTTTAAGTCAACTTAAACTACAACTCAAGCATAGTATTAGTAGATTTATATGTTAGCCTTGTTTAAGCCGATAAATGCTGGAAGACTATTACATACGTCCTTAGACTATTTCCATAACACTATTAACCGTCTTTAGTGTAAAGTTTCGCTAGTTACTCAAAAAATGTAGCTATTTCGAAGAGAACCAAGTTCAAATGTAATTGATGGAATTGCTCACTGAAAGAGAAGTTGCTTTTTAAAACTATATCATTATTTCACAACAATCAGTGATCTCGATGGCATTCTCATTACTGGTGGATAATGATTTATCATTCTTGCTTAACTATATACTAAAATATATGTTTGAGCTTGCAGCAGGCATCTTTGTAGCCCATACCTTTAAAGAACTGTTGATAACTCATTCAAAAGAAATTTTAAATGAAATATTGTCATCCAGATACTGACGTGAAAAGTAATAATATTATAAGACACAGGGTAGGGCACGAAATATGTAACCCCTGAATATATCCCACTGCCACCCAAATACCAAATATCATTATATTTTAGATGGCTATATTTATGTTTCATAAAATAAAAAGCAGGTAGATTGGAGTGTGTGGGTAATATTTAATAAACTGCAAATGATTATATCTCACATTTTGATAAGTTAACGAGAAAACAGAATACGACAATAAGTCCTGTTCGTACCTACTTATTTGACGGTATCTAAGTAGTAAAGCATGTTTATATGGGTGCAGTTTTTTTAGGGAATATGAAAGTTTCAACAAACCTATCAAACCAAAAGCAAAACCCGTCACTAGCTCCGGTAACGAAATTGCAGTTTTACTAGCACAGGAGCTTGCTGAAGATCCTTATGTTAGTTAGCGAACCGTAAGTAAAGACTTTGAGATTAGAAGAACTTCCTTCAGAAGAATCTTGAGAGAAAATTCATTCCGCCGATATCATGATACAACGGTTCAAGCCCTTGATGGTAATGATCTTCTTTAAAGAACACAATTTTGGGTAACCAAATTTACAGTCCGTTTTAAATTTTCTTATGTTTAATGGTGAAGTGAAGCAATCATTGTCCTGGGACGACAAGGGCATAAATATAGATGGAGAAAAGCTGAATAACTTGAGATTTGCTGAGGACATCGTATTAATAACTGACAACATCGGGGAAGCACAACAAATAATGTTAATGGAAATTAACAAAACAAAATTAATGACAAATCTAGTCCTAAGTAAGAATATAAAGGTAGACGGCAATGAAATTGAGGAGGTCTACTGATACAAATATCTAGGACATGAAATAAAACTGGCCAGAGACAACCAAACATGTGAATTACAAACACGGATCGGTCTTGCTTGGGCAGCATTTGGAAAACTAAAGTATATCGTAAAGGGTGATATCCCATTGTGTTTGAAACTCAAAGTTTATGACCAATGTGTTCTGCCTGTATTGGCTTATGGGGCAGAAACATTAACGTTAACGAAACGCTCAACTAAAAAACTAATGGTAACCCAAAGGGTCATGGAAAGAACAATTCGGGGGTGAGATTGAGCGACAGACTAACAAACGGTTATATCCGACAACAAACTGGTGTTTGTGACATACTTAAGCGCATAACAACGGCGAAATGGAAATGGGCAGGACATATACATATATCAACGATGACAGATGGACCAAGAAAATCTTCGAGTGGAGATCAAGGAAAGATAAAAGAAGCAGAGGTAGACCACCACCCCGATGGTCTGACGATATAAAACAAATAGTGAACAACTGGATTGCAGCCGCTCAAGATCGTAACGAATGGGCTCAAGTAGGGGAGGCCTATGTTCAGCAGTGGACGCAGAGAATGGCTGTTTGATGATGATTGTTAAACGAGTAAAAATTTGTCTAAAAGTCAATGAAGGTAACGGATGTGCGATTAATATCTTTACATTTAGAAATATTATTTTTTACTCCAACAGTTAATAATGATATAATAAAAACACAGTATGATATAAAGTGTGAAGTTAACTATTACCACTAATAAATTCCAGCTACACCAACTCCTTGGTAACCTATAACATGAAGTTTTTTCCTTGAGCTGTCCACGTCGTGTTTTCTGGAACTTACTGCTACTTCTTTCATAATTTTTTTAAAGATTCTTTTAAAACTATTTAGATTCTTTCAATTACAGTATAGTCGGATTCGATTTAATTTGGCATGTGGGTTTTCGCAGTATAGTTACTTGTATAGTTATACCGCTCTCTTAATAGCTTGTTAGTGCGTATAGGCTATTAGAACGAGCGCCAAGTCTTGCAGATGGACGCTCTGAAATTTATGAAATGACTTGTGAAACGAAAAGAGATAGCATTTACTGTGTTCAGAACGGTTCAGTACATGCCAAATTAGATCGAATCCGACTATACTCTGCTTTGTATAATAATAAACTACTCAATTCCGCGTGTCTGAGGTACATTTGTCGTGGTCGTGGTTCAGTTGGTTCCCAGGGTTACGCATACATCGAAAATACTCGACCGCTTCCCTCGGAAGGCAATGGCAAAGCTTGGTCTGGAGCCCACGTTAAGCTGTTGTATATTCAGTTTCACTGAATCAGTCAAAATGATCAGCGAAACTGACACGTCAGAACTCGCCTTAAAAGGAACAGGTCTACGCTTAACACCTTTTTCCAAACACACGGCACAGTACCATCTATTATGAATGGCTCAAAGAATTCACATTTTCATTAATAGCCAATCAAACTGGATATGCTTTGGAGAATTTTACAGTGCGCTTGACTTTATTATATAGGGTGGTCAGAAAATGGCGGATAAGCTTCAGGTAGAGCGATTCCCTGATTAACTCCGAGTAGACAACCCCAATGCAAAACAGTTGTACGGTCCTTCGTTTAGCCTCACGAGGCCATCAAAGTTGTAAATATGGGACTATAACTAAGTGAAATTTTTGAATTATTTTATTGAAAATCATTGCTGTTTACAGTCAAGTAAGTTTAAAATTGCGTTGATGTAACTAATTGATTAATACCAATACTTTACATTTTTTATACTTCTTCAGCAGCATTTTTTAACTTAAAGTACATATATGGCAACCTTGTACAAAAAAATTGTTTGTTTCAATTAAAAATCAAATTGGGCAATTTTGACTTTATCAGATTGATGTTTAACATTTGTTTGTTGAAATAAGTCTACATCAAAATTGTTTAATTTTTTCGTTTAGTGTGGTTAATGAATCGCATGCCCATCATTCTTATCTCATTATTGTGCCGTTCCTAACATTGTGTGATGTATACTTTTAACGAATACGCTGATATGTACATGGTATTCGGATTTTGCAATGGGAATGCGATCATGGCAAGAGAAGAACATGGTATCCAAATCGACCGCGACCATCTATCAAGATATTCCGAAGATTTGATCAGCGACTTCGCGAATCTGGCACGTTTGTCCCTAATTATCGTAACAGAGGTAGACCTACAGAGCGTCGTACGGTTCAAATAGAAGAACAAATTTTGGATGCTGTTCATGAAGATCCTACTTCCAGCTTCCAGCACTAGAAAAATTACCCTGGGAACTGAATATTCCAAGTAAGACAACAGTTCATTCAGTGCTATCACAAAATATTTTGCGGCCATTATTTCATCTAACAAAAGTGCAACCACTATATGGAAATGATAACGTACACAGAACATTGTTTTGTAATACAATTTTAAACCGAATTCACGAAGATCTGAACTTTTTATTGCGCGTTCTTTGGGGCGACGAATGCACGTTCACAAAAGATGGAGTGTTTAATAGCCATAATTTCTAAGAGCATTTAGAGAATTTGGACACCAAAGAAGGTTTTCCGTAAATGTATGGCTAGGGATTGTAAATCTTCGCGTTGTTGGACCGATATTTCTTTCCAATCGACTAAATGCAATTGAGTACTTGAATGTCCTAGAGGAAGTACTGGACAATGTTCCAGTACAACTCAGGCCCAACATGTTATACATGCATGATGGTGCACCTGCTCACAACGCCCGAATTTCAAGAGATTAGTTAGACGAAAACTTTCCGCATAGGTGGATTGGGCGTAATGGACCAATATCATGGCCAGCAAGGTCTCCAGATATGAAGCCTTTTGACTTTTTCGTTTGGGGCTTTTTAAAGGAAAAAGTATACGCAACGCCTCCAGCCAACGCACAGGAAGTAATTAATAGAATTAACGCTACAGTTCAATTAATTACCCCCGACATGTTGCAACGTGTCCTGAATTCTCTTCCTCGAAAGCTACAGCTCTGTATGGAAACTGATGGATACCAGTTTGAACATTTGCATTAATTTTTGCATGTTGTGTTAAAAATTATTAAATTTTTCAAAAATTAATTTTAAATTTGTATCTAATTAATAAAGTAATTAATAAAAATTCTCATGTTGACATAGCATTCCTATTGATTTGCATAGTTACCTGTTAACTGAAAATAACACTTGTTTGATTCGGTGTTGCCAAATCTACACTTCATTTAAGTAGTTCGTGAGGCTAAACGAAGGACCGTACAACTTTTTTGCATTGGGGTTGTCTACTCGGAGTTAATCAGGGAATCGCTCTACCTGAGGCTTATCCGCCATTTTCTGACCATCCTGTATTTTACTTTGCTTGAATCGACCGTATGGATTTTTTTTAAAATTCTGGTATCAGAACTTTATGACGAACAGTCTGGTAATTTGTTTGAAAAAATTATTTTGCAGTTTGTTTTATTTTTAGATCCTCAATTTATTTCACTCGTGCTTTGATTCCCAACCGTTTAATTTAAAATCAGAAAGTTAATCGTCAAGCGATTACTACTACTGACAGTAATGATTGCGAACACGGTGGAAATGGTTTTTCTTCTTCTATAAAGTGTTAAACAGTAAAATCTTTTTTTCTGTTTGCATGATTTTCGCGAGCCGTTCATTTTCTTGTTTTATCATTGTAAATTTTTACTCAAACAGGAATTGACTGTGACAATAATTAAAAGTATATAACTTTACTTTCACGATTCAGCATCTCTCATTTATTTTGGAAAATTTTGGAACACTATTAACCGAACAATCCTGAACTTTGAATATTTGTTATAACGAAAACGAAGACTTCTACGAACAATGTCAGTGTTAAGAAGATGTTTTCCGAGTTGAGACCGTGTGATTGTTGATAAAGAAGAACTCAACATCCACTTTTTTAAGGGGTTTCATCAGGAGGAGAAAGGGGACATTAAAATAGCACGGTAACTTAACGTGTAAGCCACGCCACAGGCGGAACTCTTTTAACAAAAGGAAATTTAAAATGTTCGTTCATTTGGTAATGAACAAACATTTAATCTCTAAATTCAGCAGAAATATATTTGACTTAGCGGCTTGGAGATGTGGGAATGATTCCTATGTATACGACATCGGGAATTCTCCTCTACGGACTCAGCGGGGACATACATTGCGACGATGACACATCGATATCACCAACTTATCTAAGGTGGTTGGTTGTAGACGATTTACCGCCAGAGTAGTGTTGTGTATTCTGATGTATTATATAAAGACATACTGTGAGCGTGCTTATGCATACGTACAATATTTCGGGATGAGATATTCCCTTGGAAGACTATACATATCTTTATATATCTGTATAAAATTTGAATACGGCCACTTTAATTTTTAAAATAAAATCGCTTTACTAAACGCATCGAAAGTTATGTGCAAAAACTCTTAGTCCTTTTCTTGAAGCATACAGGGTGTAGAGATGCCTTTACGCGTCGTCGAAATTTCAGTGACAATGTCTTTGAATCGAAATATTTGTTCCCCTAACAATTTTGTAATATTGTTGTCAAGTCAAGTTTTGTAGTTTCAGAGATCATCGTCTATTTTCTTTTTTTTATATTTAGAAAGCAGAAATAATTAAATTGATAATCGCCATTTGCAACGAAATCAACTGAGAGTTAGTGTCCTGAGTAAATGCCCAAAAATGTTAAAATACCAAACCGCAAATACATAATCGAAATAAAACTATAAACGATCAGTTTATTGGACGAGTGGACGACAAAACAAAAAACCACAATAAACATTCAAATAGGGCTATTAAGATTTTATAAAACGCTTATTTACAACTCTGTTACAAAATAATTGACGGATCTTGATGGTGCGTAATCATCTCTACACTCTTTATGAAAAGGCATACTTCAATCCTAAGAAAATTAGAAATCTGATAGAGCAGAGTTCAATAAATTATTAAGCTCAAAGTGTTGTTTATATTTCTAACCGATGTAATTTTTCATTTAAATATGAATTTACAATCTAAATAAGAGATCGCATCTGGCTGTAAATGTTAGGCACTTCTGGAAAGTAAAATATCTGGAAAGATTTCGGGTTGTGCCGGACGACAGATTCGTTGAAGTGTAGGTGATGGGGCGATTGAGTTGAGATAGTGATATCGTTGCCTGGAGTCCCAAAGCAGGTTGCTTAGGTTTTGCCAATGCTGAGAAATTTAAAATGTTTCATGTTAGCGTATTTCCTTCGTCCTATTGTTACTCTGTTTAAATTAAGTTTACTTATTTAAATACCATTTATCTTCACTTAAAGTAAAATGTTGAAAGATTTGTTGATATTAAAGTGTTTAGTATTAAAATATAAAGTTATACAATCACAAATGCATAAATTAATAGGCAGAGAACCATTGATAAATTAGATAATATGTTTGTATATTTCATAAACTTTATTATACTTAAACTTTTACACATTACTGTATTAAGTAGAAAGTTTTACGAAACTTGCGGTTCTTAGGAAAGTTTTTTTTTACTTTTCCAAGGCTACTGAAAAATCTTTCACAACAGAGCTATATAAACTCGAATAGTTCTAAATCAGTTGTCGAAAAATTTTCTTCTTTATAAGTGCTAAGCCGCTGACTAAAATTCTTTTTCCTATATGTTTAACTAAAAAAAGAGTTAGAAACTAGAAGGCAACTTTTATCCCCAGAGTTATTTCTCGTCGATGAGAAGAAACGATTATAGTCAGGAATGTAAGAAAGTTAAATACGTTCAAGGTATCTGAAAGACTTCCTAGAGAAGTATTCTTTTTTCAAATATTCTCATGTGTAATGTATTCCCTTGCATTCACTTCGATGTTATGTCATATTTCGAACATAAAATAACGGTAACCAAACGCGGCACATAACAAGTTTACGATCGACACTGAAGCTCTAAAAAAACAAGAGTGTAAAAAAAAGCTCCCCGTACCATAATCTTACGCACTAAAAACCGCGGAAAATAATTTCAACTCGTGCATCCTACGCTACCGTAGCAATTAAACTTTAGAAAATTCATACCGTGTCTCCACAAACCAAGAGAGCGTAATTATTTAGATATTGTAATTTATTTTTAATGAACCTCTCGCAATTTCCTGCAATATCCGGCTCTTTTGTGGCAACTTTTCTTAATCCAGTCGGAGTTTCCTGCAAAGGATTGAGGGCTCCCTTTATGCATGGCATCATTTTAGAACAAGCCCCCTTTGCAAAAACTCAAAACAATACTGCAGCGTTGAGTTGAAAGCTTTTCGCTCTGAGCTTTTTTGCGAAAAGCACCGTTTTAAAACACAATTTGCCGCACTTTAAATATTTTAAATCGCATCGGACCCATTCTATTGTGAATGTGAATGTTCTTTCTGTCCACGTTTATTTTACACCCTATACTGCAGGGTTAACAATCGACTTCAGTAAAAACAGATCGTCCTGGGAACTAGGCCAGTTAAAAGCAATCCAAGCTAAATATTAAAAATGATTAGTTAGCCTCATAAATCTCTGGTTGTTAATAACTGTGCTCGTTGATATTTTAAGTGACCCTTTGAATCACAGAGTTTATACGCGCTTTATGAAAAATGGCGTAAACCGCAAGCGGATTTTTCACTAAAAGTTTAATTTGAAAACTCTCTACGTTTTTCAGTGCTGTGAGGCAACGGTAAAAGGGTAAGCCGGTTTGGGGGCGAGCGTTAGGAACCCTTAAATATTGAGCTCCACACGAAAAGAATGCATGCAGGTCAGGAAAAGCTGATAAAATTGCTAAAAGGGTCTATTAAAAAGCAATGTAGGCCCATTTTGTTGAACACAAATGGTCCGTTAATAAACATTTCCTTATATTACCTTTTCTATCCTTTACTTTTTGCAAATTTCAGAGTCCCAAATGGTCAACCGGAACAAATTTCGTACTAAAATTGCCTCTTTTATTGCTCTACCAGTCTGACTTTTACTCAAAAAAAAAAAATAGAATTTTGTGTAATCCAGTTAAATAACTGAATTCTAAAATGTTTTTTGTCTTTAATATTCCTGGCACATCTACTCAAATATGGCTCTGCTAATTTTGAAGGTACAGAACGGTTATTTCTTGAAATTTACATAATTTATAAGTTTTAGATGTGTAGATTAGCATATTTCCCTAAGAATATTATTTTTTAAACTGAATTCATATTTTTTATATTCCTCTACATTATCTTAAAACGAACACGAATTTTTAAACGTATGTTCACAAGCTAATTAATTTCTGCTAATCATAACAAGTATCTAAATATGATCATCATCATCTTTTTTTATTTTTTGAATTTGTCGTTTTCTTGGACATTCCACACTCGTATAAGTATGTAAAGTGTAATATGCGTGAATTAATATACATTGTAGTAAACAATCTTTGACTATAACATAGAAGAGCACCTGGTCAAGTTTATTGCTATACTTATTAAAATTAGGAAAATATATAGCAGCCAATTTCGTAAAAACATGACTTCGAAGTTGTATAAAATTTGTACAAGGTTTATTAAAAAATAATTGAACATTCCTTACGAACTTAAGAAAATTGCCATATATTAACTAGCGTAACATTCAGAAAGTCACAAAACGCTTAAGAGGATATTAAAAACGATCATTGTTCAAGAATTTAATCGAAACAAATGACATAACATTAATCTGAAAACTTAATTTGCAATAACGCTCTCTATTCAGAAAAACGGTACTTTGGACATTTAAATCTAGGCACTGCGTTTCAAAACAATTAACACAAATGCAACGCAGAAAATAAGTGGCATACATAATTTGTTTCAGTGTTGGGGGACTCCGACTTGCATTTTACGTAGGTCATGGCATCCTAGATTAATAAAAAGAAGGTTCTGCCAAAGTTTACTTTGTCTTCAAAATGTTTCAAACTTGATACTATCATACGCAGAATCAGATGAAGATTTAGAAAATGTATAAATAACAAAATTGGGGTAAGTGACAGAAACTTCTGTTCTACGTCAAATAATGAAGCTTTAATATACTTCATTTTGATATATTTAAATATAATTAAGAAAATAGGAGTGCCCCAGGTTTCATTGACATCCAGTGCAGCGTATCAGTAGTATAATTGCTAAGTAATTGAAGAAGCATTTTGTTATATAACTACCCACTTATATTAAAATTTCTCGCAAATCCTTGAAACTCTAGATCTGTATCCACAAAATACGAAATAGTAGAAAGTAGAGTAAGCTAATGAATAAATATAGAAATACCTGAGTTTGGGGATCAAATGTTAACGTACAATTTGATTTAATTCATTTTTGAATCAAACATTAAACATATCTAGGTAGGTAGGTATTTATCGCATTGGACATTTTATACAAGGAGATTCACGAACGATGACGCCCTTCGTCGAATTCATGTATATGCAACACACCTTCGTAAATGACTTCAACTCTTTTTTTTTTAATTTAAAAATGTTGCACATCAAAACGTTAAACTGAGAAAAAATGAAAGTCGCCATAAACAAAACTGAAATTTAAAATTGTTATTATGAAATGTTCTAGTTGCTTTAGAAATATGTAAATTGAGTTGCATATTAACAGATTTAAGGGGCGTCATCATTCGTGAATCGCCATGCATATAGGAGATTTAAAATGTAATTGGTTTTCGCAATATTTGATGCAAAAATTTAGGGGTTCAAATCTAGGGTTTTTTCCAGAAGCAATTTGAACGTTAATTCATATTGATATTTGACAATATAATAATGTTTTTCAAATACGTACACCAGCAATTTTGAGCTGCACCCGTAAGCTTAGATTTCTTCCAATAGAGAAACCAATAAATATTATGTTGTGTCAAACCTCTTTTCTTGGTGTAATAGAAAAAGACTTTTCGAGAAGAAATAAACGTACCTACTAATTTTTTGGAAATCTGCGTAGAAATCAAAATAGTCTTAAATTATTCAACATTACAATTGTTTGAAATTAAATAGTCTGTTGACTCGTTCAGCAATAAATAATGTAATTCCATAATTTATTATCTCTCATCAACTTAGATATTTTGAATTTTGAAGCTTTTATTTAATTAATAATTTGAAATGTCAAAGTAATGGCAGTATGGCAAAGTGCGAGTGCACATAAAACTGACATATTTAAAGTTAAGCAGCGGCCTGCTTGGCCTGAACGAGAATCGGCGAACCACTTTGCGGTTCGGTGTGCCCGACCCCCTCGACACTGTAAAGGTATAAGAGGGTAAAAGCGTGAAGAAGAAGAAGAAGATATAAATTTAGAGGTTCAGTTCCTGACAATAGTTAATATATTTTACCATTAAGATCTCTGTCGTGCGTTTCTCAAGTCAGCAACCTGTATACAGTGTGCGCACGAAAACCGGGTCATTTCTTTTTTTCTTATAATTGTTTGTAGTTACAAAACGAAACTTACATGGCTGAATACAGAGGAAAATGTATATATTTTTTAACAGCAAAGCAGCCTAGTACCAGTTCCGGCTTCGCCGGAAATGATTTCAACTATCTTGCAAATGCAGCAACTTCTTTCTGAATAACCAGACGAAACCGATAATAATAGCAATTCCCATGAATAAAAAGATATAAATTTTAGGAAAAATGTCGATGTTGAACATATAAATATTTTTTACATTAAATATTTTCAGTTTCGCTTAGTTCTATTGTTTCCATAAAAACAAAATGTAATGGTTGAATTAATTTGGTGGTTTCTAGTTTTATTTCTCTATAACGTTAAATGTACTTGAAATATAAATATTTTTGCGATACACTTCTGTGTTTTCAACTTACAGCCACTTTGATACCAAGCCACACTGTGCCACTCGAAAATTTCTCAAAATATATTATGAACACAGATTAAACTAACAGCAAAACCTAACAAGTAAACGGAAATGAGAGTACAAAATTGTCATTTCTTTTCATGAACTCACTTTGTCCAAAACGCTGTTTTAAAATATTCCGAAACCGAAAAGAAAGTGTCTTTATCATTTCCTGCATACTTCTTACCCTTCAAACGTGGCGCGAGCAAAATTTTGGGCAATGCTGTATTTCGCTATTACGAATAACACTATTCCAATTTGATTATTTTATATATCAACCCATCCAGCCATACTTTATCGAAGGCGTTTTGTTGAAAGCATACTTATTGGTCGGTAATTCTCAGGTTTATGTTGTCTTTTCCAGTTTTGTGAAATGGTAATGTATGTGCTTGTTTCCATGTGTCAGGTTACCCTAATCTAAGACAGGCGTTGAATATCGTTGCTAGAAAGGCTACCGCCTTTCTCGTCAATTGCTTTAGAACTTCATTAGTTCTTAAGTCTGGGCCAGGTGATTTTTTAGTGGGTAATTTAGTTATGTAGTTCGTGATTTCTTTAAGTGGCGTTGGTTCAAATTTAATGGCATTTTTGTTGGGGTAATTATAAATCAATTCCTTCACTTGTTTGTATAGATCCTGATTGTCGATTGTTTCGTTAGGAGTAAACGTTCCTTCAAGATATGATGCAATCACTTTGGTTTTTCTTCGTCAGTGGGGTATTGTACATCGTTAATATAAAGGGTGCTCAAAAACTCCCACGTTTGGGGTTGGTGCTGATTTGGTTGAACGTCAGTAACCGTTTGTTGGTTCGCTAGCCACACCACCAGCTGACTTTCGATTACTTTATTTGACGTTTTAAGGTTATACTTCGTTCTTTCTTCTTTGTAAGTACCTACCTAATTATTTTATTTACTAAAAATTCATTACCGAAATGATTCCTTTTAGGTGTAAATCCGTTGCTTTCTGCTTGGCCAGTGTACACTACAAAATGTTTTTTCTTTCGAACAAAAATTACTTTCGCAAAGCAACAAAAGTTGGCGGAGTTTGGACTTATTCGCTAGAAAATTGCATAGAGGGATTCCGTAATGAGTATCCAAATGATGGTTTTGTGCGTCAACAGTTTGTAGAAACTTTAAACAGATGTGTAGCAAAGTTTCGTGACAGTGGTAGAAATAAATAATATGCTTCCGTTTTTAGAAAATGCAATGAATGGAGTCAGGAATAGAGCTTTAAGATGTATTGAATCCAGTAGTGAGCATTTTAATCATCTTTTATAAAGAATTGAATTTTATGTGTAAAATGTAAATCAAGCTTTTAGTTTATAACTTCAATTTACTTTGCTGTTTCATTTCTTCATGTGTAAGTAATAAGTAAAGACATACTGTGTTACTTGTTTCCTCAAGCCATAGCCAACTCCAAACGTTATAATGTATGTACTATGTTCGGTTGCCTCAGTAATCTTTTAGTCGCTTGCCACATTGTTGCGTCCTTGGGCCTAAGTTCTTCAACGTATTTGTTATACAGGCCGAATCTATATTTTTCTAGTTCTATTCTGATCCTGTGCGTTAACTTCCTTTCTCAGTAATAGAACTTTTGCTGTCAGAGTAAACACAACATTGTCTAGGACAAGAGTGATTAAGGCAGGAGTGCCGCAAGGGAGTCTACTCAGACCAGTGCTGTTCAAATTATACGTGCATGATCTAATAACCACAGATGGATCCATATTAGCAATGTTCGCAGATGATATTGCCATAATAACTCACAGCCATATCCTGACAGAAGCAGTACATCGCCTGCAAGAAGCGTTAAATACCATATGTAAGCAAATGGTTCAATCAATGGAAAAATCAAAGTCAATTCAACAATATCCCAAGCTAAAGTCTTCACCTTAGGTAAAATAAGAATGATGCCTAATCTTAATCTGTACTTAAATCAATCAACAATAGAGTGCTATGCTAGAGACAACGCAATAAAATACCTTGGTGTGTATCTAGACACTAGGCTAGGATGGGGCTACCATGTAAATAAAAAATTAAATGAGTGCTAGGTACTGGAGGCTTGGTTTACTGTACCCATTTATAAGCCGAAAATCACACTTACAAATAGAATGTGCACTGTTGATAAATCCATCCTTAGACCAATTATTATAACGTACGCCTGTTCAATTTAGGCGGATGTAGGTAAAGCTTATATATTAAAAATATATAATAATAATAATTCACCAAAGTCATACTAAACTTTAATGAAACACAAGAAAGCTTAATAGTTATTTAAGCTACAAGGAATGTAAGGACGTATTAACATTTGAGGTAGGCAAATACGAGCCGAGGCGAAGCTAAAGCTCGTCGCCTTCCGAAAATGTTAATAGTCCATACATTCCGTGTTGCTTATTATATTTTTTCGCTACCATTAGTTGTTTAAAAGAACAAGAAAATATTATTTGCAAAGCATGAATTATTTTGTGACAGTCTTTGTGGTAACTATGCGTCCTATACTTGGAAACGTCAAAAAAACAATATAATAACAGTGATAACAATGACAACGGTAAGCTTACATTTCTGTTATCATTGTTCATAATTTTCCTAGGAACGTAAGTGACACTATAAAGTTTCGTCGTCAAGGGTAACTACAGCTCGAATGTTATTAGCTACTTACAGTCACTGTTGCCATGGATGTAAGACCTGCTTACTTTGCTTATAGCGAAAAAAGTAATATTTTGCAAAACAATTGGATTAATGATTAGCAGTTCAAGTATAATTTTTCTCAGTACATTTCAGCCGTGAAAAAATGTTTAGTACGTAGGTAATACAAACAATGTTACGGTTCTCAGAAACACACTGCCATTTGGGGTCTAGGTCAATACCACTCCGCAATTACCACGCCGGTCAATACCACGCCGGTCAATTCCACTCCCACAAAAATCACTCCAAACAATAACCACTCCGAACAAAAACCACGCCAGCAAATACCACTCCGTAAAATATCACTCCTGTAAATTACCACTCGGGGTAAAAACCACTCCAACAAATATCACGCCTGTATAATTCCATGTATGTAAATATTATTTTAAGAAAGCGGTACTTAAATGCGCCCTTTGAAATCTGATGTATTTATGATGTCAGTAAAATTGTTTCTGCCCTTTTGTAAAGCTGTCGTTGGGATTAAAACAGTATTCATATTTTTCTGAATATACCGTTTACTGTAATTTGACAGGAACCCTTTTCCCAGGTTTTGGCGAACAATTCTTTGTAGCTTATTCTTTCTTTTTAACTTACCCATAAGAAATATCTCTTAGTATATTTTGTTGTATGTATCTTGTGTGTCTATGTACGTTTTAGTTCTTAATTTTATATTATTTTATTTATATTATCAGATTCACATTAGTATTATTATTATTATTAGTCCATAGACTAAACAAACGAACAAACTTCCCATCTTCATTTGTTATTTTCTTTTATCTTCGTCGCATCTTGTACAATAAACTTGATCATTTTCGTTCTTATCACGTCTTGAAATATAACTTTTATATGTCGAATATAACGGCGTGATATTTGTTGGAGTGGTTTTTACCCCGAGTGGTAATTTACAGGAGTGATATTTTACGGAGTGGTATTTGCTGGCGTGGTTTTTGTTCGGAGTGGTTATTGTTTGGAGTGATTTTTGTTGGAGTGGAATTGACCGGCGTGGTATTGACCGGCGGGGTAATTGCGGAGTGGTATTGACCGGACACCGCCATTTGTTACCAAATGTTGAATAATTTGGATGGTTTCAAATTATGTAAAATGTCAGACGGTCGTCGTTAGAAACAGTACATTTTCCTATTTTTCAGATAATTTTTAATGGTGATATCATGTTGGTCGTTATAGAAAGACCGTTATAAACGCATTTTTTAACATTATACGCCTTCGTCGTTTCATCCGAAGTTGTTATAAGTAAGTATTATACATTGTGGTTTATGTGCAATGTTTTGTTTCGATCGCATTTCATTTGAAGTTGATGTAATGTGAAAATGAACTCGTTTGTCAATCTAATACAGCATAAGAATAATAAAGTAGATTAAATTGTTTGCATTTGACTTGTTAAGTAGTAAATGCTCGAAACTAATATGGTTTTTTCTTTCAAAAATTTCCATCGACATTATGATGTGTTAGCGTGTCCCAAAAATCCGATAAGAAATAGACCTAAATTAATCAGAAGCCCCCACAAAAATTGCTTCACCTCAATTGATTTGAAAAGGATCGCCACTCCTCCTAACTCAATAAAGATTATATCATTTTTTTGGGACGTGAAATAAGAGGAAACAAAAACTCGGCGCTAAAAGCAAACACAACGCACAATCAATATTCCGTATGTTCGATGAAGCAAAACTTTTACATCACCAGTTTCTTATAAAAGGAACCTCCGAGTGGCTGAGGCAACATAAGCAATAGAGGCAGCATCAAAGAAGCGCTTCCATCGATCCATCAAAGGGTCGTCTTCTACCCCGCCCTTGCCACAAACCCGTGACACTGACTGACGTCGCCCGGACGCTCTGCCTCTGCACTTGGTTCTTAACAAAGGACGTGTCCAAAATAAGATGTCGAAAAACAGGATATAAGCTGGGGTTATAATTTATTCTGTAGAAACTTCACTACCGCAACCAAACCCACACCCTTCAGTCACCTGCGAATAAATTCGTCTGCCCTCAAGACCTTACTTCTTCGATCCGACCGAAATTGGATGTAACTTCCAGAGAGCAACAGCATCTCATACATTTTCCATGCAGAAATCGATTAAGAGAAATAATAAAGGGAAACCGTGCGTTGCTACGGCCAATACCCTGAAGGGTAGAAAATTCGTTCCCCTTTGATGTCTCTTTTATTGTTTTATATGTAAAATATGTCTATTAAATTAATCAGACGTTCTGTTTTAGTAATTCCCACCAACAATCGTCAGCTTCTTTAAAAGTCGCTAACTTTATATCCCGCCTATAAATTTACGTTTCCGTTGTTTTTGTTACAACACTAAATTCACTTTCTTTTTATTCAGTTCAATTTTGGACAAACGTTCGCAGTAAACACTACTAAATCTTTCAATCAAAGTTTTACTACAGGAAGTAGGGAGACGCAGTTTGCGAACGTAAACATGTTGTTTACATAACCATAAATTAATCATAGTTGACACAGAATTTCTGAAATTCTTGCATAGATTATGACTTCAAGTAGGTAGATAAATTTTCGTTGGTTCCCTGTTCTAAAACTCGAGTTTACCGTAATTCCGTATAGTTGTAAGGTACAAACAGGGACTCGTAAGGGGCAGTTAAAAGAGTTTCAGGTCGAGGATGTACCCCACTACGGAAGTAATCTAAAGGCCAAGGTTAAATCTCAGCAAGGAAATCTAATGGGAATAGCTTGATGCCAAAATCTAGCACCGGAGAATATGCTGACAAATTTCCCAACTGATCTAACATTTTTGTTGTTTTTTTTTTGTGGAAGCTCATCGAAAATCATCAAGCAATCTTCTGGTGTTATAATTTTTGATGAATTTGTCTTTTCTTTGAATTTACTTAGATTAATAGCAGGCTCGTTATGGTCTTGATATTTATCTCTCCAGGTATTTGAAAGGATTTCATTCATAACAATTAACCAAAAGCACACTCAAGGTTAATTAAATATAATAGTTGGTCACAAGTTTGGTTACAAGAATAGTCTTTTTATAATGTTGAGTTGTATGTGTGTAACGTCCCGCATCATTAGATTTTTCTATTAAAAGCAACATAAAGAACATGGACTTTTCTACGGAGTTATTTAAAAAGGCCCAAGGTAATCGAAAACTTATTGTGAAGCATTAAAATGCAAGTAAATTGAACGTGCCTTCTGGCTTACTTTAAACTTAATGTAAAAGTTTTCCTTTAGGTCTTTCCGTCTTGTATTTATCATAATTCGTTTGACTAACTTAAATTCAATACAATTCACTTCTAGGGTAGAGTTGTAAGTAGCTAAGTAGTTTTACTAGCGCTGTGTAGTTTATATACGGAAGTTTTAATGTGCGCTTTCGAATACATATATTTGGATCGATTCATTTCATATGGTATGAATTTAATAGCATTAATTTCTGTTTATTCAAAGTGCTCGTTATTCTAATTATCTACACATTTCAGATATTGAACTCGAATCTAACCTTTTACCAAGTTAGAAGTTAATAAAAAGAAAGTTTGAATACACACAGAACTTAAATAAGGGATGCAAAAATTGTAAAAGGGATTTAAACATTCAAAACAAAAAAAAAAATAGTAGCCAATATGAGTCTGCCAAGTCAGATATTCTATTATTCGGCTTCTTTTTATTTTCCAAGAGAGATTAAGGAAAGCTTGATATTTTCAACGCGAAAAAAAAGTTAAAGTAAGGATTAAGTTTTTTCTATACTATAAGAAAAGTTACGAAGTTAAGATTAAAAGGAATCAACGTAAGACAATTTTTGCTTTTCTACTTAAGGGAATTATAAAAGATTTTTGTTAGAATTTTTTAGTTTTCATAATGTTGCGCGACTTGTTTTTCTGAAACGTAAAACTAACTTTATACTTCAGTAAATTATGAAATTCGAATCCTTGATTTAAATGCTAAAATTTCACTAAGGACTTCCTCCTTCAGCTAATCATATGTTTTAATAATTACTTAAATCTGAAGCTTATTTAAATACCAATAAACAAAAGCTTAAAATGCCTAGGAGATTTGGTGGTACCTTGTATAATTCAAAAATAGTCTGTCCTGCAATGATCTCCAAAAGTTCGGCCACAAAAAAATAAATTACAAAACGACAGATTTAGGTAGATTAGGGAAATTGTCAGTTTCCATTCTTAAACCTCTTCTGACAACTTGAAACAAAGTCCATGTATAAAATCCATGCATTCAAGAGAGTTTGGTCAAGGAAGTTGAATCTACAGGTCAGGAACCTATTCGAAACTGAAAACATTTCCCAAAGTTTGAGGTTTAAGCATAAAACTTTTAGAAAGTCTGTTCGTCGTACGAAGCTCTCGTTAGTGTAACAGCCCTTTGTGGGTCACTGCATCCCCTAAATTTGTGTTCCACACGGTCTACTAGAAATCACAAAATTGTAAGTTTTGTGTAACTTCGGTTAACCACGCAATTTATCTGGCGAAAAGGGAAATTTCCCGAGGAAAATGTGTCTAATAACACGCATTCGCTTTGTTTCTTAAAACGGTCCCCCCAACTGCCACTCCGGTTTCCACTTTACGCGTACCCTTAGTTTTGATTGCCATTTTATTGACAGCAGCATATTCGAGCAATCATCCGCGGTAACAAACTTCCGCGTTATAATTTGCTCCGTTAGATATTATTCAAATGAAGACGAGAATTTTGTGGTTTGTACTCGTTTCGGAGTTGTTAGCGGGGGACTCGCGTTCAAGGGGTGTCTTTATCCACTTTTAGCTTTGTCGTCACTTAATGGGAATTGTATGTTTACGCTTAGAAACTTAGAAAGTTGTAAATTTATAATGATGAATATTCATCACCGGTATATTCGTTAGTAGTTAAGCTTCCACTGTCTTATTAGTTCTTCCTCAAAACGTCGGCACTTTATAATTTAGCACCCCATAGGTTTAATCTCTGAGGAACTCGGCTCTCTTATATTCACCCACACCCTCGGATTGAGTTACATCAACCCCGATTGTTTATCATTTTGAATCGAAAACTTTGTTCGGTTGGAAAATTCCTAAAGGGACAACAAAAGTTTCGAACCGTAATTGAAGTGCCGTATTATGTCAGACACACCCTCATACTTTTTCCACCACATTTTTCCATTAATAAATTGTGTTTACGCAACAATACAAATATTAGCGATCTAACAAAATGCAGCAGAGGCCTAAATCGGTACACTTGGGAAATTCGGTGTATGGTTAGGAACCAAAAGCAAATACAATGATTTGCTCTCGTGTGAGGGGCTGAAAAGATCAAGTTTACTTATAGCACTAGGGACTTGCTTGTTTGTCTAGGAGGGTGGTATGAAAACCTAATTTATATTCAAATTGCTTTATTTTTGTTGCTTTTCAGAACGTTCAATAAAGCGATGACGCGGGCAGTGATACTGTGACATTTCCAAATTTGTTTAAAGAGAAAATCTGTTTTGCTTTTTTTTGTATATAAAACAACCCCGGCTACTTTAAAACCACACTGCAGCGGTGATATTAAAGAAAATTTCTTTGTTCGTGCTGTTTCATGTGCCCCTTTTCCTCTAACTTTCATCTGCTAAAACTATATTAATTTTATACTAGAATAGACAAATCAACTTGTAGAAAAATTAAACGCTAAAAAGTTCGAATTTCTACAATTTTTTAACAGCATCTTATTCGTTGGGTATGTGGTATTAATGATTCTGCATATAAAACAATGCGTTTTTCATAGTCTTTCTATGACTGGTAAATAATACGCCTATTACACACGCGTTTCCTGTTAAATAAGGCCTGTATAAAACAATGTACTGTAAAATTATGACTTATAACTGACAGGCAATATCCTATCATAAAATATTCTAGATCCCGTTACTCAACGTTTTCGGCCAACCGTCCGCCATTTTCAAGTCCACAAATCCTAGATATAATGCGATATAATATTCATTATCCTTTTTGATTAAAATTGTTACAGCGTGCAGGTGATGTAATTTACACTGAACCCCGCTTGTTCTCGTGGTTGATACCTGATATGACGATATGTTGGTTAGTCTCTTCGTTATGATTTTAGTCAAGAGCTTGTAGATCTGCAGATCCAGCCTTGTTTTGACCCCCCCCCCTTTTTTTTAAGTAATGCCATTTTTGCATCATTCCATTCTTTAGGAACTGTACTTCTTAGAGATATTTATTAAGTAATATTTTCAGAACTTTTACAACGTTGTCTCCCCCCTATTTTAACATTTTTGGAATAATATCATCATTTTCTGGGAATTTGTTGTTTTTGGTCTCTTTCAACGCTGAAATTGTCTCGTCTTCGTTTGTTTCAGGGATATCCGCTGAATTGACGTTTATTATTTTATCTTTTAGTTGGCCTCTAGTATGAAGTTGCGGTTCTAAACTGGAACTGCGTAATTTCTTATAAAAGTCCTTTGTCACTTGCAATATTTCCTTTCTGTCTCTAATCTCTATATTTATTCCATTCTTAGACTAATGATCCGTCCTTTCCTGTTTGCGTTTCTTAAAAATTTCAGATTTCAATGCGAAATTAGGAATTAAACTAGAAAAAAATAAAGACAAAATAGGGCCACTTTGGATAGGGCTAACGAAATAAAAGAGGTGGGAGATTAATGAAATTCCTAGAAAAAGAACAATAACCAAAAATTAGATTAATTACACCCTAGTTTCAAATATGAGAATAACCAAAGACTAACGTTATTAACACATTTTTACCACAGCAAGCACTTGTAGATTGATGATGAAGTAAATGTACACGTTTTTACTCGTATTAATAGGCGTACATAAAATAATCAGAGGCTTAGACAAATTTAGAAAAATGTTGTTTTATTTCGTTTCTATTTTTTGATGTTGGAGACAGGCCACGTCACCGCTAACACCTAGGAACTACTCGTTGATGCTCATGGGTTACCAAAACTTTATTAGTAAACTGCAGTAAAGTTAAAAAATGTTATTGAATTATAGTATATTGGCTACGTCATAAACCGAGTCCTCGTTTATTACTGTACCAGCATACAAGTTTTGTTTTCTTCAATTACTTTACCTATCTATTTTTTCTTCTTGTCTTTTCTGTCTCTTCTAACTATTTTATCAATTAATTTATTTACATATCTCTGAAAATTCAGTATTGTTTCTTTGTCCTGCTGTTAGCAAAGTTAGCTTTTCTCTTTCAGTTTTCGCTTCTTTGGCTACTTTGATACCTGCTTCGTTAATTACAGTAGTTGGCACATCATTTATTTCATCGATGTTTTTATTTTCTATATTTTGATGTTCAGCTCACCTCGTTCTAATTACTTTCTGGTATTGTTCTCTTTTGTAGTTTAACACTTCTGTGTTCACTAACGTATTTGTTTTCTTAAATGCCTTTGCTCTCTCTAGTTCTAGTTTCCTATTTATTCTTCGTCTGGCTCTTATTAATCTAATTAAATTTCGCATTTACCTTGCAAGGGTTTAGTTAGACAGTCTGGTACTCAGTAACCCAATGTCTATTTGTCACATAATAATTAAACAAAAAACATATACGTATCAATGTTAAACCTGATTTAAACCATACAA
This sequence comes from Melanotus villosus, assembly GCA_963082815.1. Taxonomy (NCBI): domain Eukaryota; kingdom Metazoa; phylum Arthropoda; class Insecta; order Coleoptera; family Elateridae; genus Melanotus; species Melanotus villosus. The sequence goes on from OY720419.1 coordinate 78,621,537, forward strand.
AAAATTAGGCCAAGGCAATAAATTTAAGGGCCGCGGTCTATTTAACCAACGAACATGTTCATCCAGACAAACCCCCATATAGAACTAAATTTAAAACAAGACATTTCGAAAAAAAATTTAGGTAAAACAAAGGGAGATAAATTGGTCGCTACGCAAAATTACCTCTAGAAATCTATAAGGCAATAACAAAGCGTGATATTGACATGCGGAGTAGAACCGCACCAGAAAATCAAATATAACCATAATGCAAACAAGTTAATCGAAATTTCCTATAATGTTGGCAAATAACACACACTACATACTGATGTTAGTATCTGTATCTGTATCCGTAACCTCTTTTACCTTTCGGTGTCGAGGCTGGTGCGTTATCGTACGTAATCTTTACGGGTTTTATGCACAAGCCGGGCCCGACTGTGCGGGTTGCGTGATTGATGTGCCGTTTGCGTCACCCTTATGTAAAAGATGTCATTCATGAAAGAAATGCAGAAAATTATATTACGTTAGAATTGAATGTAAATTCATTACTGCAGAGAGGCAACGGCATTCTTAAACGATATTGGCAGTAAATCTTAAATAAGAACATCGAGTGATCTTTACTTTAAAGTTAAGACACAATGCTAACAAATAAAATGTATTTAGTGTTCTGTTGCCCGATTTATGAACAAAACAAATATGTCACAGACTAAAATTACAGATCCTATGTAATATAGATTTACGTAGGGCCAAATTAATTGAATATTTTGATTTTTATTGATTTATTAACAAACGTGTATTATTATTTTCGCCCGCTTTGATGGTGTGGAGTAGTAACAAGGTTACCTTATAAATCAAAGGTCTCAGGGTCGATCAAGACTGAAGTTTCAATCCTGCAACAGTCTATGAAACTATGATCGCTTTCATATACGAGGTAAAACCGTGGGGCCCATGCTAATGCAATGTTTATTATGTTTATTGTTTGGCACGATACACTCCCCGTCCCGGGACCGAGATTTCTTGGGTTCGGTAAAATTCTAGTCGGGTAGTGCTAAATGATCATGACAAATTCCCTGGCACCCGCAAATCTAGACCTCACCCAATAAACAAACATGTAATATTCTATAGCCATACGCAGATTTCGATATCAAACTCGGAAGCAATGATTAAAACCATGACTCCTTGTACTAAATTTTATTTATATAAAACCACCAACAACATCAACTGTAACAATTTAAATGGTGCTGCACTGTTTCAAAACTCAATAGTGCGTTGGGGTAAGATTTTGCTAAAACATGAACCATTAGCTTCCCAGCTAACACGGCTTTGGTTTGCAAATGGTTATTTTCAAACGGTTTAACTGAAACCATTTAAAAATGGTTTGAGTTCAAACGTTACATGAACCTTTTTCAAATGTACCTACAAGTTAAATTCGAATGCTTATAATGGATTTTAGCTGATTTGTTCCACCGTATTTCTTATATGATTTATGATATTCATTATCTTCTTCTTAGAGTGGCATACCCTTAAAGGGCGTTGCCGTCTTCTCTCCATGTGCCCGTAGTATGCGTGTCAAGTAGCCTACAGACATAGGGGACCTACAGTTTTACTAAAGAGCAATACCTCTGTGGTTTACCATTAGTTTCCGAGGAAAGCCGTCGAGTGATATTTATAATGTGTCTGATAACTTGAACGTGGTGTAACTATTTTTTGAGTGTAATATACAAGTCGTTCTATGAAATGTTTGTACCAGCAACATAAATATTCTTCAAGTTTTAAACAAACACATCAATGCATTCAAGGATATACAAGCAACCTGACATAAAATAAAGGTATTTTAATCAAGAAATGTCAAGATAACTATCTGTACATTGTATGTTCAAATATATAAACAATTCTGGATATATAAGCTTCAAGCATAAATGAAAGATAAAGAAAATTAGAATTTTTAGAATAATTACGATACTTTTTACGTAATTGTTCTGGCTAGAAAACATAAAGCCATTTCCTATAATAACACTTTTAGCTTTTCAGGACCAACAGTTTCCTCAAAGGAATTTTAGATAAGGTTTTAACACATGATTTTGGGTTAAACCCTAAATGCTTTGATCCTTATACAACATCACATTAAAAATGTAACACCTTCCACTAATGGTCAACCTATCAATTTGAAATTTAAATGTTTTAGTTTAGTAGTTGGACATAATTTATAAGATATAGGATAACTTTGACCCATGGCCCTAACATTTAATATCACTTTGACCTATTAGGAAGTACCGAATTGACTCCACTTCACTTAACGCATCCTACTAAAGTTAATTTATGAACATGAGGTATTTGATGATATTGGAGATTACACAAGTGTGTCGGAGTTAGACAGAAGGGATCAAATCGATGTCTGAAGGGCCTAAACCAAAGTTTTACTAAATTTGTAGTCCTCCAGTCGGTTTTAAATTACGACCCAGAATTTTCAACGATTCAAAGGATCAAAGTAAAGTCTAAATCCCCTCTGCTGGTCCCAAGGTTTCGTATTTTATTTAATAAATTCGAGAGGCTCTAACTGTGCAATTTAAAACTAGACTTAGTTTTAGACCTCGTACTAAATAAAGATTCCGAATAAAGCTCCAGGGCCTTAATTTAATTTAGCTTTCGAAAATGAAATTTTAAAAAGCCCCATTGATTTAGCTTTTGTTAATTAAATTGCAGTTCATGTTGTCTTAGACAGAAGATTGGCAGCCGATATTCTGGAAACAAAAATGATTTCATAAAGTTAATTAATTTTCTTTTTTACTGATATTCGCCCCTTCAAACTTAGGTACTTACTAATTTGTAGTCTTGTACTGGAAAATGGCTTTATTATTTATTTTTATATGGGGGCATGAATCAATGTAAATAAATGAAGGCGACTTATTGGAATTTACAGTTAAAAAAATTACCTATTTAAGCACTAAATTATTTTTAAAAAGAAAAGTAAAAGATTCTATTATCTTAAACTTTTTGACATTTGTAAATTCTATTACCCAAAAGAAACTAACCTTTTAAAATCTAAATGTCCCCATAAACGGTTTTGAATGGAAAAAAAGTGCCAACACGTTTTCTACCCAGTTTAGATGGAAAATAAGCCTTTATAGGTAGCATAACTTCCAGTTTCAAAGGGTGGCTTTTATACACATCATTACATGGCTTTATAACCTATATTTTTCGTGTTATCATAATTTCTGATAAATTTTGTTATTTAAACGATTTTACTTTATGCTAGAAATTTTATGTTAAAAGTAAAAGTGTAGAAAGGATTTTTTAAAGTATTCGCTCAGGAGATTAAGATGAACGAAAGCTCCACTTTTGAAATTTGAAATTTCTGAGTATAGTGCCAATCATTTACACATAGTCTTACCTTCGATTAAAGCACAAGAAGCACAAAAGTCCCCAATCCTTAAATCAGGCAAGCTACCATTAATACCTGAAAGCGGTTTTGGTGATACCTATTTAGAATTTGAAAGTGTGAGCGAAAGACCATCCACGTGACCAGCTGTTTTTTTCCCCCGGAAAATAGAGTTACTAGTATTAGCCACTCTGAGTTACTATCAAACTAATAGGTCAAAATTATAGCATTTTATTAGTGAGGCTCGAAGTTTTCCTTTTTTCATACGATTATTTCAAAAATAATTCTTTTAGGAGTTAATTGACGTCTGCAGATTGTAGCGAAGGTAACTCTATAATAATTAATTAAAGTAGTACTATAAAAATTAAATTTGAAGGTTAAGAGGGAAACAAGAAGCGTTTATGTTGATGGCCCATTTTCGTAGTGGTACACAAAATGTAGTTGGTTACTGGACCTACAATTGGTAATCCTGCATTCAATGGTTTAATGTAGCTTTCCCAGATGATGTAAATATACATTATGAAGACCACGTATATTAACCGAAGAAACCCTTGATTATATTCAAACACAACTGTACCAAAACTCAAAGCGATCAGTAGGAAATTATTATTGCTTATTACATTTTTCAAAACTGTTTAAAACAGAATCGAATTTGTAACCTACAACCAACACAATTAATAAAACAATATATTAACTTTTTTATTCCAGATGGAGTCTGATGTTATGCTAATGGCAATGACATTTTTGAATTTTTCTTTACACACATTTCGACGGTGCAAGATGTGTTGTATACACAGCCATAATGACATGGGTCACATGGTTTGAATTTTTATTTGCTTTCATTGTATATTATGTTTTAAGCGGATATTTGGTAGCCTACTTTAAGGTATCTTCTTCTTTCCCATTACCCTGTTTGCCGAGACGGCGTCGGGAGCCTCTATTCATTTCTTATAGACATCATTCTGTTGACTTCTGCCATCGTTTTTCCTTTTCTTCTTGCTATGTTTCCGATGTTATCCATCTATGTTTTTGTAGGTCTTCCGCTTAGTCGTCTGCTTTCCGGCCTTGCTTCTAACACACTCTTCTTGGCATCCAATGCCCAGCCATTCTTTTTGCGTGACCATACCATTTTAGGTGCTTAATCTATATTGCATTTACAGCACTTTCTGAAGTTCTTCTCTAAAGGTTGAGTTTCCTATCCTACCTCGACTTGTGCCATAGTTATTTGAGATTTGTATTTAACGGGCAAAGTCCAGTTCAAAATTGCGACATATACCGTTTTGTATATACGGCATAGTGTACCATGAGTTCTTGCCACCAGGTCGTACAATCAATAAGGAAGTTCTATGCCGTTTGCGTGAAGCAATCCGAAGGAAATGCCCGGATTTGTGGCTAAACAACTCATGGCAATTGCATGATAAAGCACCTGCTCGCACACTTCACTGGTTGTTCGTGAATATTTGACCAAAAACAATACCGTTATGATGCCTCAGCCTCCGTATTCGCCGGACATGGCCCCCTGCGACTTCTTCCTATACCCGAAAATTTAAAAAACCATGAAAAGACGACGTTTTGCCAACATTAAGGAGATACCTAAAGACAGAATCGCTGAAGGACCTAAACGCCATACCAAAAATTGCGCTCCAGAAGTGCTTCGAAGATGGGAAAAAGCGCTGGCAGAAGTGTATTATATCTAATGGGGACTACTTTGAAGGGGGCAAAATTAATCTTGATGAATAAGTAAAGATTTTTTGAGAAAAACGAAAATTCCGCGTATTATTTGACCAAACCTCCTACATATGTAGTTTTGTTTCTAATTTTATTTCTCTGTTCTCGATGAAAGTTTTATTTAAGCTTTACTATATAGACCTTCTGTTACTTTTTTTAGTCTTGTTTTTAAAATCCTTGCATATATCTTTAAGGCATTTTTAAGCGATTTGTTTAGACAGCTAAGGTGTCATTGTCGTACGTTTTCGGGTGAGATTTCATTGAAAAATGTTTGAATAAAACCCGAGTACCATCTGGTTCTGAGTAGTAATAACACATTAGTTGACACATAAACTACATGCAACGCTTGGTGCTGATATTGACTTTGATTTTTTATTAAAAGAAAAATGTAGCTGTTACATATTTTAGTTATAATAAGAGCAATGAGTCAACCCCAACTGGACTCGAGCCCGCATCGATGGACTATTAAAACGTGGTCAAGTAAGACGCATTCACTTTTTGTGGGTAGAGCTAAATCAACTGACTATTTTTCAAGGATATCCTACTAAAATCACTTTACAAAACAATACATTGGTGAGTCAAATTCTAAATTTACGAGTAAAAGATAAGCTAATGCGAATGACTGAATTTGTATGAGAAGCTCTTGATGTCGATGGTGATAATAGCGTAAAAAAGGGAGATAAACGTTTCACATCTAAACCTATCTAAATTTTGCGATCGGTAGCAACGGCTTTTAGAAGAGTACATCCGGTTTGATATGATATGATCTAAACAGCACTAAGACATTCAATGATGAACATCAACAATAACCAGCAATACTCGGACGAAAATTATTTTGTTATTATTCAGTGTTGACGTCAGCAACAGGTCAGTTGGGATGTTTGGGCAGGCATAACGAACAGTTTGATAGGTCCTCTTTTATCTATTTCTCGGTTAAATATCGACATTTCGGTGAAGAACAATTATAATATGTCAGGTTGGCATAAATGCTACCAAGAACTCATCGCATATTGTAGTTTATGCTTTATGCGGTGGTTATACAAAGTAGCAATATACGTGGTGTAATCCTAACTCCACTGCCAAAGGAGAATGCACTTGAAAAGTAATAATTTGCACAGACATTGTTTTGGTCAGTAAAGTAAATGGTAAAAATTACCCAGAATTATAGTTAGCACCCTGTATAGGATCGTGATATAATGAAAGGGATTATCACATGAAGAATAAAATCACCGAGATTTAAACTTGATGACTTGAAAAAAGTTTCGATGATAAGTATTTAAAAAATTCTATGTTAAAGAACTAGTTCAGTCAAATTGTAAAAAGCAAGAGCAATGCTTAAGCAATATTATAAAATACAATAATGATTACTTATACTTAGAGGAGAGGAGGGTATTATGGAATACCATTTACATTTCTAAAAACAACTGTACTGTTTTTGAATAAAAATCCCCAAAATCATCATGAGTACATACTATAAATAATTGTAATGAACTGTCACTTGTAAAAAAAAATACTATTTATTTTGTTGTTATAAAAAAAATTTATTTAAAAAAAAGTTACAAATGGAGGTTAATATGAAATAGTCGGGTAATATGGAATAGGTGGTTTAAACCATTGAAAAACTAATTAGACTTCATAAAACATACAAAAGTCACAGATATAATCTTCTTTCTCTGCTCCGGTACAGTCAAGGTGAGCCCACAGAGAACACCTGAAGCATTGAATTACTAGATATTATGAAATACCTAGTATTCCATAATACCCGACACGCCATCTAGGAAAATGAACCTTTAAACTGATGGACAAAACATTGTCAGCTAAAAAACGACCACAGTATATCAAACTTCAATTCTTTTAGTGTACATTATGCTTAACATCAATATTCAAGTCACATGTCTACTAGTAGGTTAAAATGTTTGAAAACTTAGCTGCAAAAACTTTTAAAAATCACAAAACACACTTTGGTCTGTAGCGAGTGGTACGACAACAACAAACGGTTAACTCTCACTGCACTGCATCATGGGAGTCTTTCTTGAGTAATTCATGGTATTCCCACGTGATATCAGCACCAAACAGAGCCGAAACCTAGGTATTCCATATTTCCCGATTATTCCATAATACCCTCCGCTCCTCTACTATAATCGTCACTTTTATAAAATTTATAAATTTCGAAATTTAGAAAACAAATTGATAAAAGTTGAGTGGTGAAGAATGTTTATTTCAAAACTAAACTTTAAATAGTTCTAAAATGATAGGTTTAGACGGCATTAATTTTAAGTCTGTGTAACTATTTTAGTGTTATTCCTTAATCTAAAAAAATATTTTAAGAGTACATATAATATCTAATCAGCGTAAGTTCTTACCTAATTTCTTGCAATACGTAAGTAACATCATTTAGTCTGCTTACCTGTAACGAAAAAGAAACCACGTTAAAAGATAATTCACACATAACTTCAACACAGCTAATGAAATTGTGTATTTATACAAACTTAAGAATGATTTATTACACTTCATGATATACAAGACATAAAATGTAAATGTTAATCAATTAACCGTGGTAAAATTACATGACAAAGGGCGAGACGACTCTAATGGACATATATGACAAACCTGTCTGAATTATGAGTTAATGCTCACAAAAAATTATAATGTTGGAAAGGAAGGTTTTTCTTACAATTCATGTCAAGGGAAATTTCTTAGTAAGAACTTTTAAATGTCACGTCAAGCTCCCATACCAAAAGCACACATTTTCATTAATTACAGCAGTTAATTTTTTAGCATTAAACAATATTTCAATAGCCGAACTAAAAAATTACCTTTAGGTAGTTTTAAAAATGTGTTACATTTGCCCAAATAACTAGGAACTGGAAAATTTAAACATAACAAAATTCAACTTTATCTGTTTCAAATAAATCCCAGTTTTAGCCTCAACGCTTTGCGGTGACAACCACAAAGACATAAGAGGTGATACTGGAATGTGACTAAAATCCTTTAAATACGCGTTTTCTGTTCCCGTTTTAACTTAATTGCTTTGTAAATCTTCTAATTTGTATCATAAATATTTCTTCGTTCGAAAACGTAATTGAGAATTAATAGTGAAGCTATAGAAAATTCCCAAACAAATACGATAATCCTATTCCTTTCGTATTCTTTCGTTATTTATTATACACTTTTATTGTATTTCATTCATACTTCAGATTTGTTCCCCCCAAAATGCTAGTTTAAGGGCGGGTTGTACAAACATGATTTAACACCTTCGTTAAATAAATCATCGGGCGAAATGGACAAAATCGTTGCAAATTCATATGGCATTACGATGCTGTTTTATCAGCCTTTATCATTTAACTTGTGCAGCTCAGCATAACTTTTTAGAAATTTCTGGAAAATTTGTTACTACATATACAGGGTCCTGCAACAGTGCGTCGGGCTTTCCTAGCGCCCTTACCGTGAGAGATAGAAAAAAAAGTTTAAAGCATAAAATTATTGGTTCGAAGAGGTCTACGTCGCGAAATTATTTTCAATAATACAGAGTGTTCCACTTTTGCGCTATAATAAAAACATACATTTTTTTAAATGCAATACCCTGTAATTTTTCATGTCTTCCGATGTCATTTTTTAACCTCTACATAACTGTCTACCCACTTTTGTATTTTGTGTCAGTGTTACCAACTTATTAATTTTTTTCCGAAAAATCTTTCATAAACAGACTTCACTTTAAAAATCATAAGCGACCTTGATTTTTGAAGTAGATGGATAAATTTTAGCAATAATTGTAGTCCGGTTAAAGAGCAACATTTTGATATGAGAAAATGGGATTCAGTTGATACAGGGTGTTACAAAAGAAAATGCCAAACTTTCCAAACTTCAAAGTGACATAGCTCATTTTTTTCAAATGGAACCGCCACTGTTTTATTTCGCGAATCGATAGCTTTTTTTATCCCCTTTAATTTTGTATTTAGATGTCCGATACCTAAACCCCGTAGTTTTAGAGATATTAAATACTTTTCACAAAAGTAACAATTTAATTACATTTTATGCACGGAAGTGGGCCGTGCTAATGCAAAAAACAAAAACAAAATGTAAGTAAGCCTCAATGTAACATTTTAGTAAATTTAGAATCAAAACGGATAATACTTATGGAATAAAATTAATTGTTTTATTCAAAAACTATGAAAAGTAACAAAATTCAAAATGCATAAAAGAAAAACGACTACAATAAATGTTCGAAATGTCTTCCATTTTCATTCAGGCTCAAATCAATTCGCTGCTGAAAAGATCTTTGCACTCTTCGTAACATTTCAGGTGAAATACTTGCAAAAGCGTCAACAATTCGTTGTTGCATATTTATTTGTGTTGTCGGTGGTTCGTTATAAACAATTCCCTTCACGTATCCCCACAAAAAAAAAATCAAGTTTTGTGCCTGAATGAAAATGGAAGACATTTCGAACATTTATTGTAGTCGTTTTTCTTTTATGCATTTTGAATTTTGTTACTTTTTATAGTTTTTGAATAAAACAATTAATTTTATTCCATAAGTATTATCCGTTTTGATTCTAAATTTACTAAAATGTTACATTGAGGCTTACTTACATTTTGTTTTTGTTTTTTGCATTAGCACGGCCCACTTCGGTGCATAAAATGTAATTAAATTGTTACTTTTGTGAAAAGTATTTAATATCTCTAAAACTACGGGGTTTAGGTATCGGACATCTAAATACAAAATTAAAGGGGATAAAAAAAGCTATCGATTCGCGAAATAAAACAGTGGCGGTTCCATTTGAAAAAAATGAGCTATGTCACTTTGAAGTTTGGAAAGTTTGGCATTTTCTTTTGTAACACCCTGTATCAACTGAATCCCATTTTCTCATATCAAAATGTTGCTCTTTAACCGGACTACAATTATTGCTAAAATTTATCCATCTACTTCAAAAATCAAGGTCGCTTATGATTTTTAAAGTGAAGTCTGTTTATGAAAGATTTTTCGGAAAAAAATTAATAAGTTGGTAACACTGACACAAAATACAAAAGTGGGTAGACAGTTATGTAGAGGTTAAAAAATGACATCGGAAGACATGAAAAGTTACAGGGTGTTGCATTTAAAAAAATGTATGTTTTTATTATAGCGCAAAAGTGGAACACTCTGTATTATTGAAAATAATTTCGCGACGTAGACCTCTTCGAACCAATAATTTTATGCTTTAAACTTTTTTTTCTATCTCTCACGGTAAGGGCGCTAGGAAAGCCCGACGCACTGTTGCAGGACCCTGTATAAGTGGATGGAATTCAATATTGTCTATAATGTATTCGCTTTGTTTGAGATGGCAGAAAGTTATGCTAGAAACAGAATGGAGAGGGTATCGTTATTGTAAACAAGTTTTTATTCTGCCATAAACATACCTTTGCAATAAAATCATATAGAATTTCCTTCAAGGTTCCTAACAGAATTAAATAATAGTTAGGCAAAAGCAATTCTAATAAATATTTCACAGTAGGTTGTTTGATTTTGAAATATATTTAATAACCAATGTAATAATTAAAACTATGGTCTAATATAGTCTAAAATGATTGTAACCAGTTATAATAGATTTATATTCAGTGTACTTATTTAAATAGTAAAACGTTTTCGAGTATATGAAACAATTTTCATATAAATTATTAAAAAAAGTTAGCTCATATTCATGTATCCCTCTTTCCTTCCTGGAACAACTAAAGTTAAAATTCCATTATCCCTCGTAATAACATTATGTTGCCATCAAATGAGTTAGGAATACTTGGTAGGGAGAAAGTTCAAAGACCTTAGCCCGTATTAAACCCAGTGAACTTAAGCATTTTAGATAGGAAAATGAGCAACAAAACAATGCTTTATTGTGTGTTCGTCTCTTCTTTATACGGTAAGTAATGTCAATATGGGAAAAGCGTTAGCTCATTCTCGCTTTATCAGTGCTTCCAAGTTATCTTTGGTATATGTTTTTATTTTTTAAATACAATGAGTGTTTTATATAATATGTTAAAATATACAGCAACATCACGCAGTCTGCTTGTTTTTTCAATAAGTTTGCCAACAATATGGAACAGCAGCTAAACCTGACAGAATGTTAAAGAAAACAGACTCTTGGTATAAACTTCCGTCATGCTTTGCAGACTCCTGATTTTATGCTCGTCTGCGGGGCATTTTAAAATAAAATGTGTACCGTGACTTGAATACGTAGCACATCCTTCAACTCAAACTAAGGTCTGTCTTTCTACTTAAACATAAAAGAGTCCATATGCAATTTTTGTGGGCCATGTTTCGTCAAACCGTCATACCCGGTGTTTGTTAAGCACCTACAATCATTTTTTAAGGTAGCATCGATGCATTTTCAACCCTCCGAGTGCAGCTCATTTCAAATGCATCAATTTCCTCGAGAATGGATGCGTTCTGCTTTGTGTAAACTTGAGGGTGTAAAGCTACAAAAGAAAGTGCCCCCAACACCAACCGCGATCATCATAGACGTGATCACAAAACACCCATCTAATAGAAGTGGCAGTATACACTCTGTAACCTCGGAAAATGCGATCCGCCTCGACAGGCTCCAGAGCAATATACCATCCACATATCGAGCGAGTTTATTTCTAAACACGCGGATTTCATTCAGGACCAGATGAGGTGGCGGGTTTAGCGCGGTTTTGATAGAATGTAAATCGATGTTTTGCAGAGAACCAACGTCAAAAGCTGTCGTACTCAAAAATCGTAAAATAAAACCGCTCTTAAAAACAAGCTAAATGAGAAATCAAACATTGATGCTACTGAATTTTATTTTGGGGGCTCTTATAAAAGAACGTTCTAAATTATTCCATGGCGGAATCGAAGTTCTGGTAATAGTTTTAGAATTCTATTTGCATTAATTAGAAAACGTTGATGAAACCAGAAAGATCAAAGTAAGCCGGATCCGAACGTCTCATTCGAATAAAATTTTCCAATGCAGCAAAATTTTTCGATTCCATATATAATTATCAATTTAGCGAACTCACAAAAATAAGAAGAAATAAAGTGATGCGCTTCAAAGCTCAGTATAATTACGTTTGAAATTACTCTATAGTTTTTTGTATGTACAAATCCTCCTCAAGAAGAGTATTTAATTAAACACAGATGTTATTATACATTCAAGTTTACACCCGTTGGGTTATTTCGTAAAATTTAGGTTGAATAAAACTTTGCAACTTGCCTACTTGTAAACCATGCTTATAGTACTCTAGATTTTTAAGTTCGGCAATAACGATTAACGATATTTCTTTGTTAAGAATATTTGTATTCGAGTAAGTCCAAGCTAAGCAAGTTTGCAACCCTTCGAGTGTGAAGGGACAGCTCAACTTAAGTAGTTCCCAGTTTGTAGCACGCTAAGAAAGATGTTGCTTACACATTATTTAGAGTGTAAAGTGGAAATATATCTAATCTTTAATTAAAAACGTGTTTGCTTACTTCCCTTACACTAATAACTTCTTGCTACTGAACCAGCATTAAAAATAATATAATCCAGTATAACTAAATTAACAGGTTATGTAATGTTGGGGATAAGTAGCGGCTGGAATCTGCAAGAAGCTAACCAGAGAAATCGCGAGGCGAATGCATTCTGTTAGAGAAATGGCGGAGGCATCTAAATGATTGAAGAAATGTTAAGTTATTAGTACTCTTATATTAGTTTGTGTTTGTGATATAGTTTAGATAAATAATTTGCGTTAAATAAGTAAACTATTTTAGTTGTCAAACAGCTAAACGTTACAATCATCAATTATCATAACGTTTCGGAATATTTCTGTGGCTTAATTCTAAAAAGGCGAATACAAGAATAATCATGTCTAGAGCACTAGTTTCTTTGATAAAAATGGCCAATGTCTGCGATTTATATGGACGAAGATATTTTTTTTTAATGGCCAATGTCGTAAGTATATGATTTGTTTGTTACAAACTACTTTAAAAAGGCTAAAGATGACCCCCGTCTAACTTTTTCGTTTGACACTTTTGTTCTTGTATTTTACAGTCTTACTTCTTACCCCGTTAAGAAATGTACCTCAGCTCACTGAAAAGTGTAATAATGAAATCCACCCAAAATATCTAGATCAAGCTGTGTCCTCCGCTTCGGATATAGCGACAAATGTATCTCAAGTTTCCCAGAAACTAGATGATATTGAGAGGTATTACAGTGGAGGACAGCTAAACGATCATGAGTCGGTTTCTGTAAATGATTTAGATTGTTGTGTAGAGAACAGGGGGGCCAAAAGTTCTATTCGTGATTCTAACCCACTCTCTGAAGTATTAGAAGTATTCTTTTTTTGATGAGTACCTTTCTGATGATGACGGCCAATTTTTCGATAGTTCGAATTAGGCAGAAAATTACAGTGTCCCAAAGAAATGTTAATAGTAATAATGACATTATAGTGGAAGTTGCAAGGGAAAAGGGAAATCTATAGGAAGCTCAGGCAGGAAACAAAAGATACAACTCTATAAATTGGGAAAGGAGTATGTGAGGTCTTCAGGATTAGTTGTTCCAGTTAAAGAACTACGAAGCTCTTATCGCTGTGGAAAAAATGTTATGAAAAGATAACTCCAGAACAGAGACAACAAATGATTGAAAACTTCTATAAGTTGCATACTGAGCCAGAAAATCAGTTTCTTGCAAGTTCAGTTGAAGAAGCAAGTTCAAGGAAACACGTATAAAGAAAGTAGAAGAAACTACACAAGAAAATACTACCTCACTGTGTCCACAAAATGGGTCAAAGTTTATCAGACAATGTTTCTACAGACGTTAGATGTAACGTTCAAGAAGGTAAGGGTTCTAACTGAGAATTAACCAGAGGATAAAAGAGGAAAGCACAAAAATCACCTGAAAATCGACGATGACGAGAAAAGTTTAGTTAAAAAATATATTAATATGTTTTAGAAGAATGAGAGTCACTATTCCAGAAGTCATACGAATAGGAAATTCTTCTCCTGGATAATCGGTTTCGAAATTGTACAGCCTATACTTAAAATATTACAAAGAAAACAGCGTAGTTCCTGTAAAAGAACATCTTTGCAGAGGACTTTGATTTGGTGTTCCATAAGTCACGAAGTGATACATGCGACAAGTTAAATCGATTGTTTATAAGTGTGCCAAAGATTCAAATACACATGAAAGTCTGCAAGAAGAACTCAGTATATGCAGTTAGTGGACTCAGTATATCATGAAAAAAAGTAAGACAAGCTGTGAGGTCTAAAAAATAAGTACAGCCCAACGATCAGTTTTGACCTACAGAAGTGTCTACGTACACGCTGTGGAGTTTCCCTTCTATAAAGAAAAACTTTGGACCCTGAACCTCACTACACATAAAACTAGTACCTGTGTCTGACAACCGTGCATTAAGTTATCTATGGAATGAGACTATTGCAAATCGCGGTGGACGAGAAATCGCGTCTTATTTGTGCATGTTATTAGGTACCTCGAAGTGCATACGTAATCCGCAGATTGTGCGAAATTTTGCTTAATTCATGAAATTCGCAATGTCCCTGAACAGTTTACGTTTACACATAAGCCGCATAATACTGTATAGTGATTGCTGTTTGCGCCAAAACAGAAAACATTTTGTTTTATATAATATACCATACAATAAACTATTGTGCAAGAGTTTTCTAACAGTGGCAGAGTTTTAATGATTATCCATTAATTTCTCATTTCTGTATGTACACACCTTGAGGCCGATGCTATTTATGTAGCTATTGAGAATGCCAAAAAAAAAACATTGATTTAGAAATACATAATATTTATCCGATTAGTACGCAGGAAACCCCCCAACCATAGTAACCGAAATGGAGCAAAAACATTTCATAAACTTTGAGGCTTTGCTAGAGGCAAAAAATATCAAACGCAAAATAAATACAGAGGGGGGGACCTGTATCTTGGTTATGGAGTATCGAAGCTCAAGTTAGTCTTGGTAAAATCTATTATAAACATTATCTTAGTCGTGAGGAAGACTACGAGATATTGGAATTACACAGAAAGTTAAAGAAAACTAGAAAAAAGGAATTACCAGTTCTTTTACTGCTTTATGAGAAATCTCTACAGTTAGCCGAAGTAAAACTAAAACATCTCCGATCTACTGCCTTACATATTAATAAACAGCTGCGATTACTAGGCACAGTTGTTTAGGTTTCCTTGGTCCACCCTTTGAACATGAGAACGAATACTTGTCATGTTGTGATGACGATGAAAGTGAAATAAAACAAGACTAGTTTTAAGGTGATGTTCCCACTTTTTAATTAAACAATTTTTATAATTTCTCCTTATTATTGTAGTTATTAACAATAAGGTTTTTGCAAATAAATATGCAAATAAAAATAGTTTAGCTATTCCTATTTCCTACTAGTCCGTTTAACTTTATCGCAAAAGGGCCAAAGTCAGCATATATTATTTTTTTCTGAAGTCAGAAAAGGCCAATTCCAATCTAAAAATTGGTTTTTGAAAAACTAAACCCAAAGAATGTTTCAAGTGCAGCATCAATTACAGATACAAAAAAAAATAGCAATTAAAGAAGACCAAGGTGTGGCATTAGTACATCCTGAAATGTTTTCAATCTCTCGTTTTGAAAAAGTTACGACATTGACCCTTTTAGAACTAAGTCGCAGATTTTATTTAAAAAAAAATAGTTAAAGGATTAAAGGTTACAAATGTATGCAATGTCGTCGTTAGCCTTTTAGAAATTCTATTAGATTAAACTAATGTTAGACCTTTCGCCTCTCTAGAGTCCACTGCAAGGTAAATTATACAGGGTCTTAGGGCGAGACTGGCGACAGTACAAATTATCTATAAATTTCCGGCACAAGTTATGGCAGTCACTTTATGTTTTGGAGGACGATTAAAATTTACTAGCTAATTAGGTGGTTTAACGAATCGTTAAACAATAACCGACCATCATCAGCCATAAATTGTAGGTTAACGCACCCATAGAGCTTTAATAGCTTGTTAAAAATTTAATCGCTTGCCACGAAACGTGCCAGTAAAGCAATAATGATGTTATCATTGAAAACTTTATTTGAGGAAGCGCTGATTGCAGGTTGTTTTGTATATTATCGCGTTGAAACGTTAAAACGGAAGCTTTTCAAATTCCTAGTTGGAAGTTCATTAAAAGTTATGGATTTATGACTAAGGTTGAGTACTTCTTTTAATTTCAAATTAATTGGATGCCATTTATTCCATAGCTTGTTAAAAGAAGGAGTTAAAAACGTAACTTGAATAATAGAAAATCTTTCTAAAGACTTTTCCGTAAGTATACGATATGTTAAGAAATAATTTTAATTAATAATTAAAATCTGCCTTTTATCTTTAAAGAAGTATTTTTTCAGCACTGTACTTGGTATTATAAATAAAACAGACATTGAGTAATTAATTTAAGGAAACGGAAATAATTCTCCCTTTTAAGCCTTTAATAACCTTTAACCTATCAGATAATTTATAGTCGACATTTTTCAGACATCTGCAGTTTGCAATTGCGAAATTGCATTATCCAAATCCCTTTAAAACAGTCGGAAGAATGTAGTGAGACTAATTTACTACCGTAAGATAAATGGTGGTTTTCTATCCATCCCTTTTCACCTTAACCCCGTTTTCCCAACCTCGTCTTTGTACTTTATCTCCACTTGAAATCGAGTTTGAAATATCTTGAAACCGGTACTTCTACCACTAACTTTAGAATCCAATTATTTGCTGCACCATTGTCGTTAACGATGTCGAAGAGATAATCAAACATCAAGCTATCAACCTTCGTCGAACCAATGGGCGAAGAAGGTTGAGGCAGTGGTTGACACTATCCATGAGACAATCGCAATATTAAAGCGTACGGGTGAAGGGTTAATAATACTTTCGGTTAAATGTATTTAGTTCAAGGTTGTTTTAGAAAGTTAATTTTGTTTTCGCTTTTAGCAATCCTACCTCTTGAAATATTATAACTAATTTATTTCAAAAGTCATATTAAAATGAAAATTAAACTAATTAAAGTGATTTTAACTTTTATAGTTCAGAACAGTAAAAGCTCTCCTAAATTAGACGAGCACAATTCTAAATTTGACGTATTCCATTAGTTCTTTTGAAAGAGCGTCGTTTTATTTCTACACATATTCCAAAATTAGTGAGTTATTAAGGATTTTATTTAACAATACAGTTTTCCCATATGTTTCATGTAAATACATAATCCTGAATATTTATGACGAAGCCTTCACACTGTCAATTGTGGGAGTCTACTATCATCAGCTGGAATGTTTCGACACAATATTTCGAAAAATGATTTTAACTAAGTATAATTTATTTATAAAATCTATACGAGGATGGTTCGATATTAAACGTATGGGTCTAAACTGTACAAGCATATTTATCGCAAAAAAACTGTTGAACAAATTCAAGCAATACCACGTACCAACACTTATTTTTCCACGTCGTTGCCTTTAGAAATTTATCTCATCATTACTTATACAAGTTTAAATTTTCCTTTACGATTTGCAATACGTTGTGGATGTCAAAATTATTTTCTGAGAAAAATTGATTGAATGATCTACATAATGTGATAGAAACATGATGAACCTAAATTCGGATTGTGTGACGGGTGAATCAGAACTTCCAACCAATCAGATTGTTGTCTGGGCTGAAGTGTGCGTTGGAGCTCCATAATGCAAACGTCTCACTCGTTCAAATCTAGTCCCATCACATTTTTATTTTTTTAGGCCGTTAATACAGTGTTTATCAGGCAAAAGATTTGGGGACTAAAACGCACTGCATGAATTGCATGTGCAGCAGTACTTCATACATCTTGAAAAGGAATGCTTAAAGTTGTAAAACGATGGGATACGTTTTAACTGCTAACAGGGATTATGCGGACCAATAAACGTTAAATATTAGAATTGAATTCGTTCAGAAATTTCTTTTTTGCAATAAATGTTTTCATCTAATTTAGACCTGTACCTTTAATATCGGAGCGTCCTCGTAGAAGTAGCACATATTTATGTATAAATTAATTAGGTAATTAATTTGATCTAAGTGAAACTTAAAGATATTAGAGTAAATGAGCATAGTTTATAATTTAATTCTACATCAGATTTTACAGATTTAGTTTAAAACGGCTAGTCAGGTATCTGAAAAAAGAATTCAAATTTTACAATATGCCACGATTAATTTGAACCTGACAAAGGTAGTAATTTTATTATTAACCATTTTCTGTTGTTCTTACTGTGAGAGAGCACGAATAAACTTTAAAGTTAATACCATCACATTAATCAGATACGAAGTACAATTAATGAGAAAACTTTATATCGCTTACGTCGTCAAAACTTAAGACGCAAATCTGAAACACATGCAAAAGTTGAAAGTGAATCTTCTTATCTATTAAACATTCAAGTAATACTTATCACAAAATATTATGAGTTTTATTAAAACGCAATGTGAAAATTGAACTATTTACAAATACTCAGATTAGACGGCTTTTTATGATTATTATTAATAAAGAAAGCGACCAGCAGAGAGTAACATTTTCTCTGACAAAAGAGTGTCGCTTGTATTTTCATGTGAAATTAAATAGGCCTCTGTCAAAGTCAATATGCAAAATGTCAAATAAATAATTCTTGAAACGCTAAAATGTGAATTGTTTGTTTGAATAAAAGATGAGCTATTCACAGGCACAGTGTGAACTGTCAACTGGCTTCAAGATGCCAATGTTTGGCTTGGGTACGTACTTAATAACTGAAAAGAGATTAATAATGAACGTGATAGATGAAGCTTTGGCTATTGGTTATCGACTTATAGACACGGCCGCAATGTATGGGAACGAACAAGATATAGGAATCGCTTTAAAAAAACTATTACCAAAACATAAACTTAGCAGACAGGATGTTTTTATAATTTCGAAATTACCACCCACGGAATTCGATAATGCCCTTAACAGTTTACAAGAATCGGTAAAACGTTTACAGTGTGGTTATTTGGACCTTTATTTAGTACATTGGCCTGGCTCATGCGAACGCGATCCACAAGATCCCGTTAATAAGACAATAAGGCAAGAAACCTGGTTAAAATTAGTAAAAGGTAAAAGAAAGGGTTTGGTGAGATCGCTCGGAGTTTCAAATTATACTGTAAATCATTTAAATCAACTACTCGAGAACTTCTCGGATGAAAAACCCACAGTTAATCAAATAGAATGGCATCCACATTGGCATCAAGATGATATGGTAAAATTGTGCAAAAGTCAGGGAATCATAATACAGGCGTATTTTACATTTGGCGGTACAGAACACAAACATTTATTAAAGAATTCAGAAATTATAGCAATTGCAGATAAGCTCGGGAAAAGCCCTTCCCAAATACTTTTGGTATGGGCGCTCCAACAAAATATAGCTGTTATACCTAAAGCTTCGTCCAGACTGCATTTGCAAGCGAACGTGGACTTAAATTTTTCAATTCCAGAGGAATATATGGCACAATTGAATAATTTACCTCAAAAAAGATATGGTTCTGACCCAAGCAGAGTCTGTTAAAGTGAGATAAACTTGGACTCCAGATTTTTTAAGATTGTAATAATTTAACGAATAAACTATTGTAGATGTTCAACTTTTCAAAATATATTTTTCTGCACTTCCGGGCATAAAACGCTTTTCATGCTTCAAAATAGGATGTAAAGTACGCCTTTTTCGCCCTAGGGCGCACTTTATGCCGAGGGGCTCAGTCCTGGAAATCATGCGCTTAGTTTCGCATACGTTTTGTTTCGAACGCTTCTTAACGTATAGGTATTCTCGAACGTTTTTGCTAAAATATCAACCTCGCATGCTTTAAGGCTATTTGGTACCTGATCAATCAAAATAAATCCGCTATGGGGCGCTAGTTGTACTAGTTATTTAGAGACCCTGTATATATTAGGATAAGAGTTGGGAAAATGAGACTATTTTGACAGCAATTTTTGATCCAAACATGTGATCAACACAAACGTCATTTTAATTGTCATCACAGTGTCACTTAACCAGTCAAATATAAAAACCGCAAATATTTTAACACAAGATTTATTTGAACAGATTAACATTATTTTCCTTTATTTCAGCTCTATTATTACAATTTCTGGCGCTGAAGCCAATCATTTTGTCGTATTTGACCCTTTATTAATAAACATCAAAATTGTCAATTTTAACAGATTTCAAGTAAATGCATTTTAATTAAGTAGTCCATGCAAAAATTGATCCAAACCAATCAAACTGTATCACGGCGTTTTCCCAACTCTTATTTTTATATATACAGGATCTCTATAGTTATTTAGAGATCCTGTATATATAAAGATAAGAGTTGGGAAAACGTCGTGATACAGTTTGATTGGTTTGGATCAATTTTTGCATGGACTACTTAATTAAAATGCATTTACTTGAAATCTGTTAAAATTGACAATTTTGATGTTTATTAATAAAGGGTCAAATACGACAAAATGATTGGCTTCAGCGCCAGAAATTGTAATAATAGAGCTGAAATAAAGGAAAATAATGTTAATCTGTTCAAATAAATCTTGTGTTAAAATATTTGCGGTTTTTATATTTGACTGGTTAAGTGACACTGTGATGACAATTAAAATGACGTTTGTGTTGATCACATGTTTGGATCAAAAATTGCTGTCAAAATAGTCTCATTTTCCCAACTCTTATCCTAATATATTGTTATGTAATCAAGGTGACCACAGAACAATTTTATTGAACTTATTATGTGTTGTGTGCAGATGTGTGTGTGAATACATAAAACCAAATACCAAATAAATATTCCGTATCTAAACCACCTACAAAAAACAAACACCAACAACAAATTCATCACATTCCAAAATACATGAACGAAAATTCATAACAAGCTCAATTTAAGTTTTTTACATGGGTTCTAGCTGTAGTTAGGATTCAAAAGATTGCAATAATTTAATGTTGACAAATAAACTTTTGATAACTGAATAGTGAATAAATTTAAAATCATACGTTCACAATAAAAATTCATCAAGTTTCGAATTAACAATTACTTCATAAAATTTTCAATATTTAATCTGACTTTATAAAAATTACCTTATTAACAATTACAACAATCAAAATTCAAATTAATTTTATAAAAACACAAAAAAAAATTATTTAATTGACTTATCTGGTGACTTCTTAAAATCCGGGTAAATCTTGGTGAAGGTCGAAGTTTGGCACAGCTGCATTGATAATCAGCTGTTCTGCGTTGATGCCCATGAATTCCAACCCCAACACTCTCAATGGTAAGTCTTTGTATTTTTACTTGTCTTTATAATTTTTATCACTGTTTAAATTTCACTAATTAATCACTGTTTAAATTTCCAGGTTCCTTGTTTTAGATTAAGGATTACCCTTCAAATACGTAGGTAAATAAAACGATGTTTTATTCAAATAACAATTTAACTAATTTTATTTTCAACGAAGAAAATTCACATTACATTTATTTAATAACCCACTTGGTTTAATTATCAACGTTTACATAAATGTAAATATTATTGTTATTATTACACTCAAATTTTCTTTACGACTATTTATTATTAGTAAATTTTACTAGTACTTTCTTATTATTTATTTTAATTGGTTTTGTTTATTTTAATTCACTTCATTTTACACTTTTAATTTAAATCATTCTTAGATCACGTGATATCTGTTTCACCACATTTCAGTTGCTACCCGATATTCATCTGTCTTATTGTTCTAGAATAAAAACAAAAGAACACAACTACGTCATAATAACAAACTTTGGGAGCGTTTTAGATACGTGCATCCCCAATGGATTTTTACGAGCAACTGACGTATTTTCTTTTGTTAAAACCAAGTAAAATAAATAAATCTAGCCAATTTTCAAACCATCTTTAACTTTAATTACTTATTTACGCTTAATTATTAATCAAAATTTATTATTAACTAAATGAAAATTATTTATACTAACTAAACTTAACTTTTAATTTAAATTTTTATTTAAACTAAACCTATTTAAACTTAACTTTAAAGAAAAAGTTTCTTTACTTCGTTCTTGGTTTAAAACTCTACTTGATTTACCTATTTTTCAAAATTATTAATAACTAAACTAAAAACTATGTAATTATATTAATTATGACAAAATAATGAGATTTTGTCTCTTATCAATTTTCTCTAAAATTATCAGTTTGGCTGATAATTGCATTTGAAATCTGACGTTTACTTAAATTTACATTTTTATTGATAATTTCAATAATTCTTGCTTTTAACATTTAAATTCTTGACAAAATTAAATCTTATATGCTCTAAAACATTTTAGTTATGTTTTATACCTTATCTCAACCTTTTAAAATAAGAAATTTGTAACTTTCTATTTTTCACATACATTTGTCCTTGAAATTTACCTTTTTCAGATAATACGTTATGATTTTAACTTTAATCATTATTTCTAGCACAATAAACTGATCTAAGTGTTCCAAAAGACTACTTCATCAAGAAAAATCAGCTTTGTACTGTAAATTGAAATAAATATCTGGATATTTGAATTTCTATCCTTCATTGTCAACTTTAAATATCGTTTTTATAACTTAATTGTTGTTAATATTTGCTTTATTGTAATTAATTTGTATTAATAAATCGTAAACAATCAATAAAATGATTTTACATCAAAAATCAATTTGGTATTCAATTTTATATACTTGATGTATGTAAAATTGTGTTAATAAAATGTTCATAAAGTGTATAAACTTGTTTGTGTTTATTGTATGGATGTATTAGTGTTATTTAAAATGTTTTATGCTCAAAATACACAACATTTACCCCTCTTAAGAATTTTCAAAAATATTAACTGGTAAGTAAATTTTTCAAAATTATTCTGAATAATTACAGACTTATATTTATTCTTCAACATAAGGTTGTAACATTTGAATGTTAAATCTACCTCTTATTCTATCTGAATCTACAAATTTTAATTCATAAGAACTACCAAATTTTTGATTTATAATAAATGTTCCATTTTTCAAATATTTGCTTATTAATAAAATATTTACAAATCTTAATTCCTATCAACTTTTCTAATTAAATCCTACCTTATTCATAAATAATATTTACACCCCCCTCTTAACTGACAATATCTTTTATTTACCTTTTGAATATTTATCTGCCTTTTCTTATCTCATTTATTTACCTATTTTCAAAATTTTAATATTTTGACTTTAATCAACTACTTTGCCTTTTCAAAATTTTTAAATTTTTAATAACATTAACTTTTCTTTTCTTTACTTAATCAACAGGATTTACCATAATTAATTGATGACTTTTCTACTTTCTCAAATTACTTTCTAACAAGCTTTAACCTTTTCTTATTCATTTCATTTTAATATACACGTTAAATTGGATATTTTACTTCTAAAAGAACCTTCTTTACTACCTTTAACTCGAAAATATAATCTTTTATAATCAATGGTTTATTATTCAATACCTTTTTAATCTTTTTTAATAATGATTTCTAATACCTTTCTTAAATATCTTTCCCCCCAATATCTAACTTCATACCTATTATATTCATATTTATTTCATCGTAGATTTATTTATTTCATTATTATTATACCTTATATCATCGCAGATTTATTTATATTTCATTATTATACTTTATATCATCGTAGATTTATTTATATTTCATTATTATACTTTATATCATCGTAGATTTATTTATATTTTATTATTATACTTTATATCATCGTAGATTTATTTATATTTCATCGTAGATTTATTCATATTTCATATTTATTTCTGTTAATTTAAAATCATTATTAAAATTATATTTCTCCCACTTTACAATAAAATTCTCATAATTTACCGTTCTTTTATCCGTATCAATTAATCTAAAATTTCCTAACATCTTAATTGGAATTCTCATAACATTTATCATCCCTGTCATTAAATTCAATTCTTTTTATTTAAAATATTACTGTTTAAAATCTTTAAAATTTTCAATCCTTTATTTTCATTATTTATTTTCAAAATTTTCATTCTTGGCAAACTAGGTAAATAAAGAGTTTTTTATTTTTCAAATTATCATCATAAGCTATCATTTAATCTATTCTTATTTACATCATTATTTTTAACTTTAAATAATTATTTTAACTTTATATAACTACTTTTACTGTACATAATTTTAATACTTTAGAATATACTTTTTCATTGCAGT
Source organism: Melanotus villosus (assembly GCA_963082815.1). NCBI lineage: Eukaryota > Metazoa > Arthropoda > Insecta > Coleoptera > Elateridae > Melanotus > Melanotus villosus. The sequence continues at coordinate 78,645,816 of OY720419.1, forward strand.
CATCAACATTAAACTTTCCGTTTACTTTAAATTTTATTTCTTTTTCTTTTTAGGGGTTGATTCCCTATCATAGGCGAATCCTACCAACAAACTTCTGTTTAACCTACATTGGTTATCATATTGATAAATAAAATTTCTGTGTTGAAACTTAACATAATTATTCCTAAATCTATTATGAAATTTTCTTCTAAAATTATTATACCTATCATTATCTTTAGAATAATACTGATTATTAAATCTAAACTTATTTTTATTATCAAAATTATTCCTACTCTTATTACTTTTACTTTTCGTCTTATTTTTGGATTTATTTTTACCCTTCTTATTTCTTACATTACTCTTGTAATTTTTATTTTTGAAATTATTCTTATACCTTATTTTGTATTTAACAAAATACCTATTTTTAAACTCATACTTGCGTTTATTTTTATTATTTTTGTCCTCATTATAATTTTTACTTTCATTATAACTTTTATGTTTTCCCTTATGTTTGGACCTTTTATTGTTTTTATTTTTCTTTTCAAAATTACCCCCTAATTCTCTATTTATACCGTTTACTTTCAAAGTTAAATCATTATTATTCTCCCCTCTTACATCATTCATATTTTCATCTTCAAAATTACTTTTAATTTCCCCTATTAATTCTACAATCATGTTATTATTTTCCCAACATTTAGTTTTAACATCTCCTAATTCTGATTTAATATTTACTACTTCATTATCATTTTTGACCATTGCTACATGTACTTCATCTTTGAAATTAACTAATTCTAACTTTTGTTCTTGTACTTGTTTTTCATTGTTTATTAAATTACTATAAAATTCATTTTTAATTTTTTGTATAGATTCTTGTAATTTGTTATTAAATTTAATTTCTTGTTTTTCAATTCTATCTACTAAATTAGTATTCACGTTGTCCATTTTATTATTTAACTTTTCAATTTCCCTACTATTTTCATCTATTTTACAATTTACATTTTCTAATTTTGAGCTAAGATCATTATTTTCCATAACCAAATTGTCTAACCTAAAATTAATTTCATCCTTATTTTCTTCTAATTTTAAATTAATTTCTGTTTTTACACTATTTAAATCTTCACTATTTTTGTCTAATTTTAAATTTATATTCGTCATCATTTCCATCATTCTATCCTCAAATGTAGGTTCTATTTTCCCCCCTTCACCTTTTTCTTCCGAAGAACCTGCCTTATCTTTTTTACCTGCCATGTTTTCGAATTCACACTCAGGTTTTTCCCCTACACTTTTGGATTTCTTATGCTTTAAAATTTTCTTATCCGTATGAAGCAAAAATTTCTTCATATAACTTTACAATAGTAATTAAATCAAATTAAATATGAATATGCAACCCTCAGAATAACACAGCCCCACGTTGGGCGCCAAATTTATGTTATGTAATCAAGGTGACCACAGAACAATTTTATTGAACTTATTATGTGTTGTGTGCAGATGTGTGTGTGAATACATAAAACCAAATACCAAATAAATATTCCGTATCTAAACCACCTACAAAAAACAAACACCAACAACAAATTCATCACATTCCAAAATACATGAACGAAAATTCATAACAAGCTCAATTTAAGTTTTTTACATGGGTTCTAGCTGTAGTTAGGATTCAAAAGATTGCAATAATTTAATGTTGACAAATAAACTTTTGATAACTGAATAGTGAATAAATTTAAAATCATACGTTCACAATAAAAATTCATCAAGTTTCGAATTAACAATTACTTCATAAAATTTTCAATATTTAATCTGACTTTATAAAAATTACCTTATTAACAATTACAACAATCAAAATTCAAATTAATTTTATAAAAACACAAAAAAAAATTATTTAATTGACTTATCTGGTGACTTCTTAAAATCCGGGTAAATCTTGGTGAAGGTCGAAGTTTGGCACAGCTGCATTGATAATCAGCTGTTCTGCGTTGATGCCCATGAATTCCAACCCCAACACTCTCAATGGTAAGTCTTTGTATTTTTACTTGTCTTTATAATTTTTATCACTGTTTAAATTTCACTAATTAATCACTGTTTAAATTTCCAGGTTCCTTGTTTTAGATTAAGGATTACCCTTCAAATACGTAGGTAAATAAAACGATGTTTTATTCAAATAACAATTTAACTAATTTTATTTTCAACGAAGAAAATTCACATTACATTTATTTAATAACCCACTTGGTTTAATTATCAACGTTTACATAAATGTAAATATTATTGTTATTATTACACTCAAATTTTCTTTACGACTATTTATTATTAGTAAATTTTACTAGTACTTTCTTATTATTTATTTTAATTGGTTTTGTTTATTTTAATTCACTTCATTTTACACTTTTAATTTAAATCATTCTTAGATCACGTGATATCTGTTTCACCACATTTCAGTTGCTACCCGATATTCATCTGTCTTATTGTTCTAGAATAAAAACAAAAGAACACAACTACGTCATAATAACAAACTTTGGGAGCGTTTTAGATACGTGCATCCCCAATGGATTTTTACGAGCAACTGACGTATTTTCTTTTGTTAAAACCAAGTAAAATAAATAAATCTAGCCAATTTTCAAACCATCTTTAACTTTAATTACTTATTTACGCTTAATTATTAATCAAAATTTATTATTAACTAAATGAAAATTATTTATACTAACTAAACTTAACTTTTAATTTAAATTTTTATTTAAACTAAACCTATTTAAACTTAACTTTAAAGAAAAAGTTTCTTTACTTCGTTCTTGGTTTAAAACTCTACTTGATTTACCTATTTTTCAAAATTATTAATAACTAAACTAAAAACTATGTAATTATATTAATTATGACAAAATAATGAGATTTTGTCTCTTATCAATTTTCTCTAAAATTATCAGTTTGGCTGATAATTGCATTTGAAATCTGACGTTTACTTAAATTTACATTTTTATTGATAATTTCAATAATTCTTGCTTTTAACATTTAAATTCTTGACAAAATTAAATCTTATATGCTCTAAAACATTTTAGTTATGTTTTATACCTTATCTCAACCTTTTAAAATAAGAAATTTGTAACTTTCTATTTTTCACATACATTTGTCCTTGAAATTTACCTTTTTCAGATAATACGTTATGATTTTAACTTTAATCATTATTTCTAGCACAATAAACTGATCTAAGTGTTCCAAAAGACTACTTCATCAAGAAAAATCAGCTTTGTACTGTAAATTGAAATAAATATCTGGATATTTGAATTTCTATCCTTCATTGTCAACTTTAAATATCGTTTTTATAACTTAATTGTTGTTAATATTTGCTTTATTGTAATTAATTTGTATTAATAAATCGTAAACAATCAATAAAATGATTTTACATCAAAAATCAATTTGGTATTCAATTTTATATACTTGATGTATGTAAAATTGTGTTAATAAAATGTTCATAAAGTGTATAAACTTGTTTGTGTTTATTGTATGGATGTATTAGTGTTATTTAAAATGTTTTATGCTCAAAATACACAACAATATACAGGGTCTCTATAGTTATTCGTAGTTATTCCATCGCCAACTGGAATTAATAAGTTGCACTTATACGGCCGTTTCAATCACAATGAAAGTTGCTATTACGGCATTTTACAGATTCGTACGTTAAAAACGCCCTCTGGGGAAAAATATCACATTAATATTTACAGGAATCTTAAAATTCCTACAAATTTTAAAATTCAAAATATATACAAACTTAAAAACTATATCTTATTGTTACGTAAATTTCAAATTTCGATGTAAATTTTCACTGTTGTAAACATTTTTACTGAGGTTAAGTGAAAAATTGACATTTTTAAGTAAAAATGGGAAAAATATTGCAAACAATGAGTATTTTCTTAGCTCTACACTCTACACATCTTCCAGAGACAACTGCAATAACTAAAAGTGTACAAAATCCAATGTTTCCAACAGATTTAAGAAGTGAGATCCAAAACTTAAGCATAAATGCTTTACCTGACAATAGCGTTTACTCTGCATCAGTAGCATTTTTAGCAGGATATATTCTAAAAAAAATTTGATGATCAGTTTCACTGTGACATCTGTATAGCATCTTTACTTTCTACGGCCATTCGAGTTCCATTATAGCAATGAATTACATTACAAGACCAGAACTTTAATTTAACTTATCCAAATTCTACTTTTGTGGGGATTATAAAACGGTTGCAATGAGAGCTTTACCATTCTTTAATTATGAAAATACGTGTCAACAGCTGCTGAATATTTTACTTCCACCATTGGAACAAAATTGGATATTTCGCTGTACAATTCATAGAACAGCAATTTGTAAACTTACTATAACATCAACAGTGAAACCAGTTTTCAATAATATTTGTACAGAAAAAACGGACACTATAAAGAAAACCTCACGATCTTCAAAACCACTTAGTAGAAAAGTTTTAAAACTATAGTTGTATTTGTTCATCTTAAAAGTGCTTTTTAATCTTGTAGACGTTTATAAAAATCTAACCTGACATTGACAGTTTAATTTAATTAAGGTAAAACCCATTAGAGGCCGCCAAATACAGTATAAACTGTAAAGTTTTAGGTATGAATTGTAACATGTAAAATAAATGGAATGGGATATATAAGTGCAACTTATTAATTCCAGTTGGCGATGGTTATTCATAGTTATTGCCCTATTCAGTTTACCTACACCACCCTTTTAATTCCGTCGCAGGATTACCACCTCTAATTTGTATGAAAATCTAAATTAATCTTTTAGATTTTCACCTACTTTATACTCGGGGTATTATGAATAAAAACTGAAAAATTCATTTACATTTTTTTTTTAATATAAACCAAAGGTATGTTTTCGGATGATATTACTAATTGCATCCTTAATTCCCTTTTTATAAAATATTTAATCTGTTTGAGATTTTGGGTTTTAAAATAATGATAATTACTATTGGCATGGCGCATGCCCAGTTAAGCATCGGTGCCCATGGTCAGAGCTCGGATGGGTGACCCGATTCAGGCTCAGCTCACTACGGCTCGGTGTGCTCTCCTCGACAAGCTATGGGCCTTAACGGCCTGTTAAAAGCTGAATGATGATGATAATAAATTACAGCTGTAGAACCTTAAAGATGTCTTAATTAAATTTAAAATAAGTCAAGGAGTAAATTTAGTTTTTCCCAACCTTTTATCAAAAGGGAAACTCAGTTCCTCAACATATGCAGAATGATTAGTACCTACTTTTTACAAATTAAAAAATTTATTATTTGATATTAAATAAATTGCATATAATTTATACATAGGAAGGTGGGGCAAAACCGCATGGCGAGGTAAAACCGCACACCTTGGAAAATTTAACTGAAGTTAGTGCCACCTGTGTGTAACTCAGGGCATTTGAGGTCTATATTATACTTTATAAGTAGGCCAAGTTTGGAGTAGGTAACTGCAATACCGACCTGTCAAACTCCACAACAATTTTCGCGGTAGGCTTGATGTAAGGAAAGGCGATTCCTCAGCTTAAATTTACCTAACTTTTATGTGTTTTTTAAAAGGTAAGTGGTTACACTTATGTTTCAGCTTTCTGATGTACCTATACGCTGTTTGAATCTACAATTTTGTTTTTTTTACGTTTAAAATTGGAATTTTGTCAATTTGGGGTTATGGGGTAATACCGTAGACGGCAGTAGCGGTGCAGGTAGACCTAAAGAAAACTTGCCAAAAGAGAGTTTTCAATAAATAAAGACAGTGATAGTAAGGAAGATGATAATGACGACAATCCACACTGTGAGGTTTGTCACAGATTCTATTCAAAATCAAAGAAAAATGAAGGTTGGGTCCAATGCCGAAGTTGCAAAATATGGTACCATGATGGATGCACAGGACTACCAAAAGATCAACCTAGATGTGTTTGTGTGTAGCAAGTGTTTGTTTAAATAGTTCTTGTTAGTTCTGTTGCAAAGAATACTCATGTTAAGTTAAACGGTTTTGCCCCAACAGTGAGGTGGGCGATATTACCCCAAGGGGTGGGGCAAAATCGCCATTTGCATATTGTAAACATTTTTTTTTCACGGGTTCTAACATGTTATGTATGAAGATAAATTTTATTTTGAATATAACCGTTACTTTAGACTCTAGTATTTTTTCCCGTATTTTTTGGGCACAAATCTGGTCGGTAAACAAATTTAAACGTTAGATGTGCGGTTTTGCCCCACCTTCCCCTACATTATAATATACAGAGTACCTATTATCTTGAAAGTTACTACGTTAGAGGTTAAATTAACAAAGTTGTGCAGAATTACAATAGAAATTTATTGAATTCTACAAACAATCAACAAGAAAGTGTATTGACATTAGCTATAAATTAAACGGTTATGAAGATAAATAAAATTGAAAACACTAGCAGTTTTTGAAATATCACAAAAACTTTACTTTATGACTACTAAAACTTAGTGTCGTCTCTACACATTAAATAGGGTGTAAGTGGTTCTCTTTGGTGAAAACCATTTTTCCAAAAGTACATTTTAAAGAATGTAATACATACAACGGTACGATATTGTTTTAGAAGGTAACCCAAATTTACGACGCGTCCAATTTAGTTCGTCAATGTCTTTTGGATGTGCTAGATTTTTCTCGGCCTAACAAAATAATAAAAATATTTAAAAAAAATTACAAAAATTTTTATGAACCAAATGACCTTTGTTCCTATTTAATAATAGTTTTTTTTTTAATTAAATTAGTTTGAATTGTTTTGGAAAATGAAATCTAGGTAGTGTACGCGTTTAAATTCCCTTTGGCATTGAATATTCATTCGAGAAGTGAATAAAAAGAGTCTATTGAAGATAAAATAGACAAAGACATCCTTTTTTCTTCTTCTAAAGGTAAGGGGTAAGGTTATGGGCCGTCGTGGCTCGGTTGGTTCAGCGTGCGTCCAACCACTGAGATGACCCAGGTTCGATTCCCAGGGTCACATATGCATCGAACACACCCGACCGCTTCCTTCGGAAGGTAATTGCAAACCACCGAGGTGCATTCTGCCTAGTAAGTCCACTCTGGACTTCTACTTCTCCCAAGGGGGACTCGTCCGCCAAAGCGAATATCGCTTTAATTCAAATGGAAGAAGACCACGAGGCGCACAATCAGCTGCATTACCACCTGAACGGATATGATACCATGAAGATAAAGGTACTCTTTCTTGAATGTGCGTAACACGATTGCAGATAAAAGTATTTTAATGATGCGGAGATGCTTTTATCCATAATATAGCTACGGTAGAATCAGAGATAAATTTGAAAAATTAATTTTACCAATCTAGTGTACCTATTAGAATTATTAAGGACATCACATCCGACAATAAAAAGGCAGCACAAAGTTCTAAACGAGGCAATGAAGTTCTTTTCAATGGAGATACCTTTGACTTTTATCATAAATAAGTTTGTAGAAATTTGATGGTTACCGTGATCAAATCGAAAATAAATAACAGCTGCATAACCATTTTCAGAAGCATCACAGAAACCATGAAGTTCACATGATGGTAAATTACTACTAAATAAATAACGACTATTTATAATTTCTGAAATGGAAGGTAATTGTTCTTTGTATTGGGACCAACGATTTAAGATATGTTGAGGGAGTTGATCGTCCTCATCTAATTTTAATGTCCACAAATATTGCATAAGATGATTTGCTAGAAAGCCAGGTAGATCAAAAATGCATGAAATCTCAGATAAAATTGAATGTTTTGTGCAAGCCCATCTAATGGTTCGACTTTATATAAAAAGCTGTCATTGAAAGGATGCTACTGTAAACCCAAAATGTTTACGTAGAGTACAGATTCGTTATTATCTAAAGACAACACAGTTTGGCAGGATGAAGGTGGTAAAGAAGTTAAGAAGGAAGGATGATTGCTAGCTCATTTACGTAGTTCATATACCCCAGTTTGTAATATACTAACTAATTATTCCCGAATTAGGAGCACTTCGTCTAAAGCAGGGCCAGCAGGGGTCGCCATAGTGGTCGATATCGTCTACGAAACGCATTGACTCTTTTCCGCCTTATGGTACTGTCCCCCCTTTCCTTTCATATTTCCTACGTTTTGACTTTGCCCCTTGGCAAGCAGTATCCATTGCTGTAATGTACTTTTCCATCAACTGGTACTTGAATCTTTCTGAGTGGCCTTTGACCATAAATCATTGATAGCTCATTCATCTTGTTAAGCCAATAAATTATAATTAAAAATTGATAATTTATTGACTTTTTGTATAGTTTGTATAGTTGACACATCCACGTATTTCTTTGATAGATGGCAATTAAAAAACATAATATGAAATATGCAAAAAGAATATCAATATCACCCATCCGTTAAGTATTATCGAATGGCTTATATCCATTGGTTACGATGTCAAATGAAAAGTATGCGAATCTAAGCGGATTCAATTTTCGAGAATACGGTTTTAAAAATTCTATGCAAGAAGTCGTTATTAGTGTATACGTTTTGATTGCGAACGGTTCGAGAATCGGGTTCCTGATTATTTTAATTCAATGGCAATGTTTGTTTACGGTCGTTACCTTAGTTAAGATGCATTTTTAAATACGTAATTTATTTATTTAATAGCGAACGCGCCTTGGTTCGTGCCCACCCAACACGGTTATACGAAGGGATCTCCAAATACCAATGGTTAAAGAAGAAATACGACGATACAGTTTACAGTACAGTAGGTACTCGACTCCATGCGCACCCTAACGATTTAGCAGTGAATCTACTAAACCAGCAACAACCCATAATTAACAGAAGGTTACAACGACATATGCCCAATGATCTGCCTATCAGATTCTGATGTGTTTATCTTAAGTTAGTTTTAGTTTTTAAGGTTTAGTATGTAAGTTTCGTTGTGCTAAATCACACAACGGATGAAAATCCATACTGAGCACTTTCCTACATATCATTTAACGTGTCACAAAATTTTCTGAATGTACATTGTATAGATTGCAAATAAAGGGGAATGTTAAAAGAAAAAAAATATTTAATGGGCGAAATCTGGGCTTGCGGGTGCCAGGGATTTCAATGCGCGTCAACTACTAGTTTTGTTAACACTACCCAATTAGAATTTTGCCGAACCCAAGGGATTTCCACCCCTGGAATGGTTCTTTATCGTGCCAAACATCGTATTGACACGGGATATACGATTTTACGTAGCGTCGCATCCGAAGGACGTCATACTTTCAGATATTTTTCCGCATTAAAAATCTCACCGACCTGGACCGTAAATCGAACCCGAGATCTCTGGTTTACAAGGCAACTATGCTAATCTTCATGCCATCGAGGCCTTACCATGGTATATTTGCCCATGTCATTTAGTTTGAAAAATTGCAAATTTAAATAACTTAAAAAAATAATTTGGGGTATTATAGTACTCGGCGGTTCGCACCTCACGATTTAATCATTACGCCGTGGGTCAAAAATAGCTTGCTTACACCCTTGATATACAAAGAACTATTTATTGCCTTTTGATTTCCACCAAAAAAGATCTACAAGATTCGAATAGATTGGTACATATATGTACTAAGTATTTTAATAATTGCATTTGATTATTTTCCTTCCCTTCAGTTGCTATTACCATTTCTGAGCTTGTTTCTGCAACTAACTACACTACAACTATATATTAAACTATTGAATTTGATGAGTAATTTTCAAGTAAAATTTCACAGCTGTTTACTGTAGCTGACAACGTTAAACGCCCTAAAGCGGTCTATTCGGGTTGTTGCTTAAAAGGGATCAAACTGTAATCTTTCGATGGAGCAGTTAACTTTCTACTGTTATCACGAACCGCTTTAGTTGTACAATAGACTTCTTAATCCCCGTGCTTTGTTATGGTTCTAAAATCTTTGCTGGCGCATGGTTTTTTATTGTTTTTAAATCCGCACAAACGTTTGGAGCATTTCATGTATGAATTTCTGCTTAAAATATATTATATCACAGATAAGTTGTTGGGCTAAGTAGCCGTATTCGTTAATTCACAAAGCCTTGCAAGATTTATTCACAGCTTATGTGTATTGAACCTGGGAATGTCACTGACATAACCGCAAATCAAACGGACTATGCGGTGGTTTAAAGGACATTGATGTATTAATTAAAGAGACGACGCTGCAATATTACAGTAAGTAGAGTTTATAATTCATAATCCGACTGCAGGTAATACAGTTATACTGTTATAAATTAAATAACTGCAATCCCACTCTCTCTACTTTTTCGCTATTGAACTACAACCGCTTGCTCTTTTATTGTCAAAAAATTAGCATTCGAAGTGTTGGTTGTGAAACATTCATAATTTTTGACCCCAAGTTTTAAAAGTGCAAACCAAATCTTTTAAATTAAAATTCCATTTGCTTCAACCGGGCACGATATTCAACCCGCATAAATTTAGGATAGCTTCCTTTCCCAGCAATTACTTGAAATTTTTGGCATTGCACCAAACTGTTTTAAAGGCCGTTCCAGTTCACTTGACATATTGCCTAAATAAGCGACTATTCTCGCTGTGCTATACCGAATTATTTTACTGTAAACATCAACGTTAATTTACTCGGATGTTTCGTTGAATCATTACCATTTTAACAGCTTTTCTACGGCGTTACTTTTAATATAAATTTACATAACTCGAAATTACAGCGTGTACATTTTTTGGACTAAAAACGTATGCTGCCGGGTGACTAGTAATGAAGCCGAGATCTGGCTCGTAAGTTAACTTAAAACGATATGCAAATTTTGTAAGATCGGAAATATTTTGCGAGGGAAGAGAGACCCGTTCCGTTCGCCCTTCTAGCAATTAAAAGACGTCCTGAATAGAGGAAACATTAAGAAGTGCTTCGAAACCGGAGCAGAATATTTTCATCATTATAAATTGCGAAGATAAGTACTTATATAATAATCCTCAAAATTCGTATTCAGAGCGAACTTCTTTGAAATTTATTGACAACTTGAGACGCGGCTAATGCTAAAAACGTGTACTTCGAGCTCGGATATATATATACTTCTTTCTCGAGATGTATTTAGAATTGAAGTTTATGGTTTCTTCTAAATTATTAGTACACCATATTACCCCACTTCTTCACTCCCTACTGATATCTGAATGATCGAGACAAAGACGAAGTATAAAGAGGTTGTTTAGGGTTTTACCAGTGCTTTTAGTGTCTGGTCTAGTTACTTAGTGCAAATATGAGGCGGCCGTTTACGGTTTTAGATTTCAATCAGAACTCATACTATCCTTCTCCGCAAAGGAACCGTTAGGTGAGAGAAATAAAGCAAGGAAACACGGCGTATCGTAACTTTTAATAAAAAGCTCCTTTCCTTGTGAGTTGTGTGTTCAGTACGTCCAATTAAATGGGGTGTAATAATATAAATTATACTCGAATAGTGCGGAAGAAGAATTATACCAGAAGGGAACATCGTACCACGCCAAGACGGTGGTTTTACCTCAAAGCGGAGCTTTCTGATCCGTAAAGCTCTACCTATACGCGCGAGCTTTTCTCAAAGATTAAAACGTTCGCAGCATCTTCGCCTTTGTTCTATAAAATCATCCAATAACATTCAACCTCGTTTTAAAGCCTTAACGATTTTGTCACCTTAGTGTAAATACCTTCACAACTGTTCTACATCAAATGTAACTCAAAACGAATCTAGAAATTGAGCATGTGATACGTGAGAAAGAGTTTTCAGCCACATACAGTTAAAAAAATAAATGCAAACAGCGAGAGCATCGCAAAATTTCCATGTAACAAAGCCATTAAGTATCATCTGTAATTTGTAAATGGCGTGTTCCTTCCCTTCAACTAATCATCATTAGACATGATATTCCGACTTTTTATTTATTTTCAGCTAATGATCTCTAACGAAGATAAATTAAAAGAGAGCGACCTAATGAAAATACGCTCAAAACAAACAGGAATCCCTTTAAATAGGTCGCAATAACTCGAGCATAAATTAAGCTCATTATAGGAGTGGCCTGTTTTTAAAGACACCCAGATACATTGTTAATTTTATTTGATGCTAGCAACTAAAGCTGATTAAAAGTGAAACCCTACGTTTCAGAAAGCACGATTTTTAGTTGAGGATGTATTATACAAGGTGTCCAAGATGATTACTCCAAAATGAGTTGGCTGATATAGCATCCAGAAATACGTAAAAAGCTTCATATTAACATGGGATGATAAATGCTAGATTTGTTGGAAAAGATTGTTATTTCAAGTTTTCTGGCATTATTTTTGAAACATATGCTACATCTTTTATAAATTCTGAATGGAACCTTTACGTCCAGTTCATGATTTTTAAAACACTTACTTTGTTTCAAACGTAATGTGGGAGGAGTTTTCGAAAATTAGCGGCCATTTAATTTTCTATTCCATTCTAGAAAATAAACCATGCTTTCATCTTCTCCATAAATTGCATTGTTCTCATAATAAAATTCTAAAAACGTAGTTCATCTAGCAGTAATTAGAATACAAGGATATGCCTGATATTTTCCAACGGGTGAGAAATTATTGTAGAAGAGCTGAAGCAATTGCGAACATAAACGGTGAAATATTGAACACTTGTTGTGGTTAGTTTTTTTATTTTTGTTTTATTAAAGGGATAGGGTATCTGTTGAAACTATCCTGTATTTTGATAACAAAGCATTTGATGGCCTACGTTTATTTTTTCTGCTTATTTCTGAATGCTACGCTGGCCTGCGCATTTTGGGGCACCCTGTATACAACAGATATCGTACATTACCGCAAAAGAGACTTTAAAAGTACTAAACAAAATAAAACAAAATATTTTAAACGATTTTTACTTTATATACCAGTGGCGTTAAAAAATGATTGGTACTCATCCTCGAAACTCCGGTTGAGTCGCAGATTGAAATGTGCGCCCCGTGCGTATGTGAAGACAGATTATAGTGCTATGTGATGCCCCCAGATGGTGTTGCTGGAACATACAGAAACAAAGGTAGTGTGCCATTCGTGCAGCCCTGTGAGTGCAGTCGTGGACAATGCGGAAATCCATAGTACCAGACAACCATGGGCAGCGATGGACGGTGTGGTTTCTTTGGAGGGAAAGATTGACTGCTTTGGATATCCATTCGACGCCGACGTGTTCAGCAACGCGCATTGCTTCAACAAGACAATGCACGGTCACATGTCAATCGCCACACCGTGCCCACCCTGCAGGCTCTCGGACACCCTGTGCTGCCTGATACCTCATATTCTCTGGATCTTGCACCGAGTGGCTACGCTCTGTTTGACGCAATGAAAGAAGCGGTGCGCGGTAGGAGGTTCTCCTCCAACGACGAACTTCAGTTGGCTGTGTCCACAAGTGGTGTCATGCTACCCTTAAAGAATGGTTTGTAGCAGCTTTACGGAAACTGCCGGGATGATTGCAAAAGTGCATAGGCATTGAGGGGGAATACCTCTAATGAAATTTCTACTCACTTCTTCCTAATAAAAGAGTAGTGTCAATCATTTTTGAATGTCCTAAATAATTTGTATTAACATCGAAAGTTGTATCATTTTAAGTGAAGAGCGGGTGGAAGCTTAAATATTATAATTATAACATTATGTCTGATATTTCAGAAATATTTTACAGGTCTTGTTAGAAGACCAACAGTTCAAATAAACCATATGTAACCGATACCTTGTTAATATCAATTTCTTAATTCAAGCAATCGTGCCAAAGCAATATTCCACTAAACTAATAAGTTGCTTGAAGATTATGTTATGATTTTATAGATACATACGAGGGCAAGCTGATAAGTCATGTGAATCACTACTTTGCAAAAATTTTATAAAAATAATTATATAGCATATACATCAAGTCATCCTTAAACAGTATGTTTGCAAAATTTTATCACTCAATTGTTTTTATTAATGGTGGAATTGTCAGTCGAAGTACATCATGTCGGGTGAATTTGAAAATTCTGCGAAAATCGAGCGACGTGCTGTAATTAAATACCTCGTAAAAAAAAGGTTTAAACGCCACCGAGATTAAAAATGATATGCAAGAAGTTTTAGGAGAGTCCGCTCCATGCTATCGAGTTATTTCTTTTTGGTCATCTCAGTTCAAAAGAGGTCAGGAGTCTATTGAAGATGATTCTCGCCCTGGAAGGCCTGTGTCATGCACTACTGATCAAAATGTTAAAAACTATTTACCGTCGAAAACTACAATAACAGGCCAATATTATGCCAACTTGATGGCAAAATTAAGGAATGCTATTAAAGAGAAGCGGCGTGGTAAACTTCGAAATGGTGTGTTGCTGTTGCACGATAATGCACCTGCCCACACCAGCAAACTTGCCAAGCTAGCCATTCGAGACTCTGGATTCGAGGAAATTGACCATCCTCCCTATAGTCCGGACATGGCCCCGTCTGATTATTATCTCTTCCCAAAATTGAAAAAGCACCTACGGGGAATGAAGTTTCTGGGCGATGAAATGCTCAAGATGGCTACAGAGGTGTATTTTGCAGAGCAAGAAAAAGAATTTTTTTACAGGGGTTATACTTATTATTGAAAACATGTAATAAATGTATTGAAGTTGAAGAGGATTACATTGAAAAATAAAACTGCCAATTTGGTTTCTACTTGTTTTCTTTATACCAATTCACATGACTTATCAGCCTGCCCTCGTATATGGAAATGTTAAAGCTATTATTTCCATTATGTTATAGATATACTGTACATCGTAAAAGTGTTTGTTGCATTTTCAATAGAATTTAACGACTTTTCGGCTTATATCTGCGGTTGGTTTCTGTATCGTACAAATTAATTTGTCCAACGTTTGCATATGCTGAGTCAGGTCAGGCGAACGCTCTGGCCATAACGACCGCACAATGCATGTACCATAGTTGAGGAAACGGTGGCCACTAAAACTACTTTACAAGTGGGCCGATGTCATGTATAGGTATATTCTATAGGTATTTTCTAACCGAATATTTTCAAATTTACAATTGTTATTTATTTCAATTTTGAAATTACTAAGATGCGCACAATTTCTACAATAAGGCAGCATTATATAGGCAGTAAAAGACCCGCGAATTAATAGGCCGTTTCTTGGTTTAAATTCAATATTAATATTTTTACAACCTAATATCGAGGGAGCTGTAACTGAAATGAGGCTCTAATAAAACAGCCATAAATTTACTTTTACATCACAACTTGTTGGATGAATTGTTTTTAGCAAAAATTTAGATAAAATTGAAAATTACAATAATGCATATAAACTGAATTGCAAATGATTGACCAAAAAGGAGCTAAGTAAGTAATTGTTGACAAAGTCTTTATGTCCAAAATGCTTTCGCACACAGATATACGCTAAATATTATCGTTAGATATTTTATTTGTTGATAAAACAATATTAGTTGGTTTCGCATCTTTTAATATACGACAAATAAAAGGAAGCCGACCAACCACCCATTTACGATTACCCTATATAATTAATATAATGACTTCCTACAATTTTGTAAAATCTGATTTTCAAGACAATCGAAATCATCTCTAAAATATCACAATTAATAAACGTAAATCAAAGTCTGTATCGTAAGTACGCGGCAATTTTCATTCGTTATCCTGTAATTACTAACTAGAAGCCTGTTAAAGTGAAATATGTTATTTAAATTCGCGTACATTTTAAAATATTCATATTAATCAAGATTTATTGCAGGATATAAGAATAATTTCGCATTTTTTTTTTTGAATATTTATTTACATTAACACAAATTTGATTAGCTATTTGCAATTATAATTTCAAAGTCGTGCAAAATATGTATACCTTTTAAGCTATTATCGGAAAATTTATTACACTGCCCCTAATTTTGATCGACCATACTACATACTACAGTTAAAAAAATATAAAGCTTTTATGATATTTCCACAAATTAAGTTTTTTTACAACACTTTATGGGAAGAGTTGAGATTTATTATTAGGGCGGGGGGTCCTCACATCAACATTTCGTATTTTATTTACTTTCAAAAATGTTCACACATTTAAGTTAAAGATTAAATTTTTAAGGGTTTGCCCATTTTGGAATATCTTTTTGAGATTCGTTAAACATACGTCTATGTTTCAGTATTCGTTGAAGAATAAATTCTCATTATAGTATTTTCATTTTAACAGTAGGTACACATGAATAATAGCGTACTATGATATATGCTAATATAATCACCGTTGGTCATGCGACCTTGTTTGAACTGTGTGACTGCATATCCGCCAACGACCAAAATTTTAAATGCAAATGCAGTTTGCTCCAGTTACCAACATTATATTTTAGTCGTTCAGTATTTAACTTCCTTTTGTAGTTTCGCTTTACTATTTTTTGAATAGGAAATCACGTATAAATGAACAAGCCTCCCCCTGTTTAATTCTACGCAGTTCGTTTACTTTTCGTTTATTACTTAGTAAAAGCACCAAAACTAGGTTAAAAGTACGACAAAAATATATGGTAAATATGTAAAATAAAACAAGTCCTGGAAAGTAGACGAAAAATTTGTAATTCATGAAACATCTGCTGCTTATTTAGGTCAACGCAACACTTATTAACTGCTGCTACAATTGTAGCTAATTATTTCAATTAATTTGTAAAAAATCATGTAATACTAAATTGAAGTTTTTGCCAGCTGGAATTTTGAAAACTATTTTTCGAAGATGAGCGAGAATGCAAACTTGACACAAAGAAACTACTTCAAATTCTAAAGACGCAATCTACGTCATTTAAAAACATATCTAATCAAGCATATAGCACGTTGAGAATATCGACAAGATGACATGTGCCCTGAAGGAGGAAAATTCCTTCTGTCCTGTTCAGGACTTTTAAAATCCCGAAATAACTCTATTATAACCCCGCAGTAATTTTCCTGAGCAATTCCTCTCGGAAATCGCTTACAGTTGCCAAGACAGAATCGATCTTGTTCACTTTAAACGTTTGGTTGCTCCGACGCCAAAACTAACTGAATTTTCTAATTCAAGTTAAACACAAACACAACATTAAGAATGTCAGCACAGCCCCAAGTTTCCTCGTTGTATTGTTCCTAGTTAGAAATAGATTGCATTGTATCTGGCAAAGCGGTTGAATTGTCTGCATTCCGTCTCTTTTCAACAATTTCTGATGAACCTCGGCGACGAAGAAAATCCAACTTCGTTCCAAGCGATTTATTAGAAAGACCGTTGTTTTTCTGTATTATCGGCAACGAGTGTTCCATTGCAATTTTTAAACGAATATCTTTTATCAAAACAAGAGAATTAAACCTGGGGTTACATTTCTCAATTTTAACGATGTTGATCCGTACAGTTATTACAAAAGTTTCAGGCCACTTCTGGCTTACTTATTTCATCAATAACGTGGTCTAAATATAATGTTTTTATAATTAAGGGTTAATTTAATGATACCTTCAAATGTGAAGCTTCTAACTTCCTACGAAACTTTTAATAAAGATGATTACAGTATATTGCTTCTTCTAATAATTAAGTAAACATAATCTTGATTTTATAGTCCTTTTAAGACAAGCCAGCTGCATGTTTCACATAAGACGGCTTAAAAAACTTTAATTAGTAGCATGACATTTCACAAAAGCTAATAACTAGTAATACGGTGTCCATTCGAATTCGACCGACTAACTTGTGTATAAAATAAATAGACTTTAAACAATAAAATTGCCAGGACCACAATGCTAGTCTGTATGTGGATCTATATTATAGTGAGCTTGCTGAAGCGAAGGTCAGTATAGAAGGGCTTAAGTATAAATACACTGTACTACTGTATAATCGAAAATATCTGCACGTGGTTGCACTAATAGTAATTCAAATATTCAACGGTCGTCCTTAAATCTCAATTCTTTTAACGTCGTTGGCATCTTTATCTCAAGTTCCTAGCCCGTAATATATCTATATTATAATTAACGAAACGTCTTCCGGATTGGGACCGTGTCATTTTGAGACAGAAATACTCAACGTTTCGTCCATTTTTTTAAGGGGCTTCTTCAGGAGGAAAGGGAGCACTAAAAGAACACGGTAACTCAACGTGTCAACCACGCCAGAGGCGAAACTCTTTTAGCAAGAGGCAGAAGAGTAACGGTAACTCAACTTGTCAACCAAGCCAGATTCGAAATCCTTCTGGGGTGTTGAAAGCTCCGTCTTGAAGAGGAGATTGTAAAAGTTCGTCAACGGAATTCATATTGAATTTTGGTAATTCTAAAACGATAAAGAAAACATAACGTAAACACACAGCGTACGTGTATTATTGTACGAAAAGTATATGTACATAATTATCCAGTAATTTTGTTATTGTATAGCAACTTGTTTGCTAAATAAGTGTTTGCCTTATATTATTATTAACATCGCTATGTAAACACAGCTCACAGAAAGCATAACACTGTTCGAAACAAAACATTCTCTCTTAACACCGCCGAGTAACTGCCATGCGGTACATTCGGCAGTACGGTTTAAACGTAAATCTTAATGCTTTAAACTATAATCGGGTATTTCCGCACGTTGTTCGGCAATTCAAACCGTGCAAGAAATTTCACCGCCCGGAAGCTTTGAATTCATGTATTTACTGTATTATGATGTGAGCGGTGTTTTCGGAAGCGATTTAATTAATGTAAAATAAGTTGAAAACGTAATGTAATGCGGTTTTAATTAACATATAATCGAAATTGAATTTCATTTATGTAAATGAAAAGTAATTTCGAAAATTATTTTTTATTTTTGATTACTACTGCCAATAACTTTTGTAAAATTTAGGTCAGCGCTGCAGCTCGGCAGCCCTTATATACCAGCCGCCACTGCAATACATTATAAGATTTTGAAGTTATTTTATTATAACTGTTTATTTTAAATCGCGCAAAGCTTCTTATGCAGCTAACTGTAGAACCGCTAAGTTGCACTTTAAATCCTTTTTCCGTTATTCGCGTAAGAAGACAGGCATACAAATATATAATTCCTTTTTAATTTTGTTTGGCTAAAGTTTAATTAACTCGGTTTTTAAAATAAACGTGAAGTATTTTGGTTTGCGCCAATCGCCCAGTTTTTACGGTTGGATTCATATACTATTAGGTACCGTATACCGTCAATTAATCCTTTCTGACACCAGAGGTCCTAATAATACATTTTTTATTTTATTTAAGGAACAACTATAACGAAGTGGCCATCCTAACAAACAGGACTTAAATTTTGACGGCTCATGGAAATGATTGTTGAGATTTATTAACAGATTTGTTCTTGGAATTTTTTTTAGTAGCTATTGTATTTAAGTGTTCTTGTAGGATTTCGTCTTTGTCGTGTCTTGTTTTACAAGCATCTGGTGCCTGTATAGTGTATACTGAATCATTGAATATAAAACTACAGGAAGGAGTGTAGCACTCTAGTAGCTACAATAAACAGAGCGACGGTAGTCGCCATTTTGAAGCATCATGTACGACTCATTTGTAGTCAATTCGAGGTTATAATTTCAATGTCAATGTCAATGTTAAGCCAAAGGTCGAGAGTGAATATCATAGGCGTCACATACATATTTTATATAGAATAGGACTTTGCAGAATATATATTTAAAAAACTGTTTTAACTGACAGTATTATAATATTTTATTTCTCGCAGCTTCTAAGTTTTGTTCATTCATAATTTTACTACATTTTTTGTCAGTTTACGTCTTTGAATACAAATCTGTCCACAACTCTTCGAATATGAGCCATTAAAGATTCCTGTTCAATATTTATGCCTGGAAACGCAACGAAATATGCATTTTTGCATGCTTGAACAGAATATATCCATTGCCCGTCTTCATTTTATACACCGTTTCGATAGTAAGATTTAATAACAAAGGTGTTCTGTTCTAAAGAGCATACCATTATGTAAATTTAAATCTAAAATATTGTTTTTTGTTTATTAAAATTTCTATGACTGCCTTTAATTACACTCTTACGCATTAACACTCTGGAATCAGCAGTAGTCTTAATTAAGACTGATTTTATTCACGTAGACTTTTAAGGAAATGGCGAAATCAACAGGCAAACTAACACAAAATACAATAAATTATTCAAAAACACAGTAAATACAGTAAATGACATACGAGTGACAATTGACAGTCCACTTGGAAAATAAAAATCACTACAAAAATCCCTGTTATGTTTGTATAAAGCGGCAAAATTTCATTACCACGGGCACCGCCCGCTTCGACTACAGTCACTTATAATAACCCTGTAGTAGAACGAATTTTGTATTGAGAAATGTAGATTAGAATCATTTACACTTCGAAAAACCACTGTCGATGATACTTCTGGTTCTTTTTAAATGGTTAATTGTTGCTGGGAAGGCGAAACAGCAGAGTAAAATATGCTGATTAATTACGTGGTAAAAAGAATTTTTATTTGGTTTGCTTTTTCATATTTATTTTACATGCTCGTATATGCCACTTTAAGCATGCAATTGTTACTAATTTATATGTTTGTTGGTCAAGCAGCAGTTTATTGTAAAAATAATCTAGTAAATTATTATTTATGTACCTACCAACATATTAGGGTTAATGTTGGACATTTTTGATAAACGTATCGCTTAGAAGTACCTAAACGAAAATATAAAATATCACTTAGAATTTTTTCTATTACGTTAAATACACACACAGTGATTGGCATTCAATCTAGTAATATTTCAAACTATTACGGGGATAAATCCCTAACGAATTCATCATTTTATAGCCTTATACTTGGCGGAATAGGACTAATATATCATCCTTTTCCACCTCATATCGCTCAGGTGAAATATGTTCAAAAAATTGTTGACCTCTCCAGAACTGACCCTATTAATTTTTATTTATGGCCGCTTTTCGCCGTTTATAATTTATCCGTCTGGACGATAACTTGCTAACTAGGCACTCGAGTTTTATCGAAAAACCACCATAAATCGAAATTACACCTAATCCTTATGAAAGATATTTGCAGAATTAAATTTTTCCTTGTAATCTCTCTTTAGATAACAGAATTAATATTTGCTTAGATTTAAGGCGCGCTTCCGGTCGTAGAGATAAGGAACGAATGGACTCGGGTTGTTTGCTAAATTTCCGTGTTTTTACGATTAGATTTGGCGAAGAGCCATGTAAGTTTTATTAGGTATTTATGACGGGGAAGATTTTCGGCTTGTTTGCCGTTACTGCAGTTTACCATTGATCTCATAAAAACTGTGATCTTTAATACGTACTAGAAATGAATCTATAAAGATACACATCTCTGGCTATAAAATAATCCGATACAGAATATTAAACATTTAATCTTCTTAACTTCTATTCGTTTTCCATTAAGCTAATCTTTAATCGTGCTTTACCAAACAAGCAAATAAATCCTAAATTTTAGAAGCTTTCGCTTTATTTACTAAGATGGATAATAAATTATTAATGTGTTGGTTTGTTCTACAAAATACCTTTCCTCTCTGCAAATACAGCTAGTTATTTGTTGAATTTCATCGCTAGATTCATTTCATTTTTTCACTATCGCTGAGTAAACATCTCAATTAGCTTGGGCGTTTTCTTTAAGATTTATGCATTTTATGACACGAAATTCTAAAATGATAAATGGTGAACAATGGGTAAACTAGCGTGACCAACTTAAAAACGACTCTGAAGTGGCTAAAATTTAGGTGCGCCCTCATCCAATTATTTTCCCATTTTAGGTGTTTTGCGTCCAAGTAATTGCATGCCTGAAACCTTTAATTAAGTCCCAACAATGTCTTCAAAACATAAAGACGTACGTAGGAAAGGGGTTGCCGAATCATTGACCTTATAATTTTACAGAGCGTTGTATAAAAAAAAAGTAGATATCATTGCAGAAGTGTTAGAAGAATAAATTAATAATGTGTTAAAATAGTGACAAGAAAAACTATACTTTAATAGAAAGAATGTAAAAAAGCCATGAGCGATTACAAGCAGTGTTCAGAATATAGTAACTAGTTTGGTATTTTGGTCAAATAATTGATTTGATTAAGGATGATGACCACAAAATCAGTTGCAATGTTCATTTATAAAGCTAGTGTCACGACGAACTTTTCGCCGTTTCAAATCCTTCAAAACTAACAAATATCAAAGCCTAAAAAGTACATTGCATATCCCATTTTAAAACCACATAACATATGTTTTATGGCAGCTGTTGCGTTTTTCTGTCCAGCAATAAAAATCACGAGCCTCTAAAAGAAATTTCACGAAAGGCTAACGATGTTCCGAGATTTGAGTCACAAAGGGACCTTTTGAGGATTTTAGTGATCCGTAAAAACCGCTCAGCATTTGTAAGGCAAAGCAGGTTTGGTGGCGTTTGAAATTTATAAATGACTAGATCCTAAGCTTCTCAGAATATAGCGTAGTCCTTTTTGCTTTTGTTGTGTAATTTGTTGAAGTAGGCAAACGTGAAGGGGTTGTGAACATACTCAAATTATCCTTTGAATAATTCAATGAACGTCCATGCGAGGAATATACGTAGTTAATTAGCAACTATAAATTTTATAAACAGATTTTAAGTGAAAGTGTGGCAAACATTCATAATGAATATCGATTAGTGGACGTCTAGACAGCTTATTAATTTTTTAGGTTGTTTTGATCTTCAAATTTTCCCTCAAGTAAATTATTAGAGGAATGTTTCGAAAACGCTTCCATAATTGAGTGGTTATAATTTTACAAGTACTTCGAAAAAGAGGTCGAACACTGACCTACATACGAACAAAGAAAGAATATTAAACTTTGTTTCGCAAAAATATTCACCCCCGGTGCATATTCTAAAATCAACCTTTTATCTAAGCTTGATAACCTTAGGCTCGGGCTCCCTAGAAGGATATGGTATTGATTTCCCATTACCGTTAAACGCTCGTCTTGACATAAGCCTACGAACGAAATTTGATTTGAATGATAAAATATATTCTGAATTCGGCGGTGGTGGTTTCGATACATCTTTTATCCAGTGTGTCATTTGTTATCCGATTACAACTGCACACAGACTTTTTCAACTGCTGCTTACACAGCAATAGCGCCTTTTTCATATCTGAACTTGCAGAACCCAGTAAGAACAGCTATCAAAGAACTGTCCTTCCGCATTCGGCTATTGCAGCTCCTTATTCAGCACCTAGTCATTCTATGTATGCTTAGTACTTTCATAAAATGCTTTTTTTCACTACTAGCATTAGAAGATATCATTATTGACCTTGTTTCCGAGCCAAGAAGATGCATTTCTCTCCTAGTGGTCAATAATTTTTCATTATTGACTACTGGTCAATAATGAAAACAATTGCTATGCGCTCAGGTGCCTATTATAAATATATTTTACACAAAATGTCAATTGAAATTAACTTTCAAGCAAGGCTATTTGATTTTTGTGGATATTTAGAAATAAATATATGCATCTGTCATTTTATTTTTTATTTATGTAAAAATGATTAATTAAAAGGAATAAAGGTGCTAGTAGTGAAAAAAATAGTATATAAACCACGGTAGAGAAGATTTTTCTCTACCTTGGTATATAATATACTATTATCCACGACTAGTCAATAATCTGTCAATTATTCATGTGTTTGGTCACTCATAATGCTATCCACTATACACTGAAATCATTATGCACGGTGTCATGGTAACATCATTTCATTATGCACGGTGTCATGGTAACATCATTGTCTATGGTGTATAATAAAGGAAATAGGTTATGTTGTTATTTAAATTTTAATTAAAAATTCTTAGTATTTTGTAGTCGAGGATAAAGTATAGTATACTACTCGCTATAATTGCTACTATTACCTCGGATAATTGCAAAACTCGCTCGCACGCTCGCTCGTGTTGGAAACATTATCCTCGGTAATAATAACATACATTATAGCGTCGTGTATAATATACTATAAACTATAAATGCTCTGTTGTTTAAATAAATAAGAAATATGATTATATTACTTCAGCAAAGTAGATTTAAATAACCGAAAAAGGAAACGCCACGTCGACCAATTACTGAAACAAAAGTAAAGTTAGCAGTATTATAATAGAACAACGATGGTGAATGACGACATATAAAAATACTTGGACATAAATTAATTTTTATGCGATTATATGTAAAAACTGAAAGAAGATCAATAAGTAACTGTAACTAACGACAACTGAATCTTTTCTTCTTTTTGTTCTTCTTCTTCTTCTTCTTCTTCTTCTTATTCTTCTTCTTATTTCTGATCATGTTTTCTATCATTGCTTTGTTACTACCTATAAATTTAATGCACATAAAACTAAATATTTTCGTGGAGTTACGAGATTAATGATTGCCTATAGTCTTGACAATTAGAATCATTCACGGCTCGTGACATTTTCCGTTGAGAGGCGTGAGCAGAAAATAGATACTATAATACCATGAGATCGTAAAAAAAATGATTCTGAGCAGGCCTTGACTAGTACAATACGATTGGCAAGACTGATTTCAAAATGCGGCAGTAGGTTAGAGGTTATCGAATTGATTCAAAACAGGAAATGTCAAATAAATTAAAACACAAAACAGTTTCTCGCCATTCCTGAAATAACTTTCCAGGATAAAGGTTTTGTGCTCCAACGCAAACATTTTGAAAAAATTACACTAGTATTACAACGATAAACTTAAATAATTCTGGAAACAAGATTGCAAAACTGACTTACATTTGAAATGTCAGTGTCACTTTATAATTCATAGGAATTCTAGAACCAGTGTAACCAATCGTGTTGTACTAGTCAAGGCCTGCTCAGAATCATTTTTTTTTACGATCTCATGGTAGTAAAACATGTCATTGTTTTAAATCTGCCTATCTACTTACGACATTTCCAATGCATTATACTTTATCTTCAAATAATATTCCATCCTCCTATTTTTACCATTAATAGATATAGCATCTACTAAGGCCTCTTCAATCCACAACATGGCCATATGGCCAATGCTGTGAATCTCTCTTCTGCCATGGTATTTTTAAATAAGTTTTAATCAGTTTAATAGTAGAAAACCAGCTTTCTATTTCTACTGTGATAATTGGTCATACTAATTTTGTTCTCTAAACTTAAAGAAGTAAATTGCAACTTTTTAAATTCCACAATTTTCCTGTGGTACCCACGCAGTTTTATCAACCCCATTCGAGTGAAATCATGGAAATTGTGTATGCACAACACATCAAAAACAACAAAAGATTCAAAATTGTGTAATTTTTGTTAATTTTGATCATTACTTTATTTGTTTTAAGTGTTAGTGTTGGTGTTAATGATTAAGTAAGGGACTACAAAATATAAAGTTTCTCTGAACCCGTTTTTTAGGGAGGTCGGCAGAAGAAGTAGGAGAATATATTTTGTTTAAATATATTTAGAAAGTAAAATTTGATGATTTAGAGAAGTTGAAGCAGCTTGTTAATAATGCGCGGTAAAATGATATAGAAATTAATTGAAACAATCATCATCATCATCACTCAGCTCCTAAAGTTCAATGCTGGACATAAGCCTCCCTTGGGTGCTTCCATAACTTCCTGTTCTTTGCAGCTTGCATCCAGTTGGAATGGATACGTCTCCAATCGTAATGCCATCTTGTTGGAGGACGTCCCCTACTTCGAGCAGTATTATGTCGTGGTCTCCAATTCCATTTAAGGGTGGCTATCCTTTCTACTGCACCTACCTACCTACTTGGTTCTTCGGCGTATCTCTTTGTTTGGTACTCTATCCCTTAATGATAACCCGAACACCGACCTCTCTATAGCATATTGTGCTTCGCTTATTGTTCTTATTGTCTTTTCAGTCAGTATTAAGGTTTCACAGCTATAGGTCAGAACAGGCAATATGAGTGTTATTCATATATATACCGCCTTTCTAAGTTAGTCATTATTTGTGTTTTTGAGATATTTAATTTCATTTTTTGTATTGCCGTTAGGGCTCATGAAAGTCCACTTGCGTTGCGGCTTCTTATTAAAGAAGGAATTCATTGAATAGAGGTTGTTTTGTTGTAAGTAGTATAAACGACTATTTCCTCGTTCGCTTCTTTCACCAAAACTATAGTTGCCTATTGAGTTTTCGGATTCATCTTCTTTCTTTCCTAACTTAGCATTAAAATCGCCTGTTAGTAATATATTGTAATATTTACTTTAATAAATGAATATTTATACCTTTATGTTGTATAACAATAATCAGAACAACTTAATTTTACTAAGCAGATTTATTACATCTTTTATTAATCTCTATTTCCCTATCTTCATTTTCATAAATTATAACAGTATTAAATTAGCTCACATATCACTTGTTCAGTATCCAAATCAACTTGAATCACAATTCCATACTCATATCCAACATTTAATAATTTTAAATTCATCTTCAACTTCTGCAACATCCAATATAAACCGGACCAAACCTTTTCTCTCAGAAGAACAACAACCAGTTTATTTATTTTGACCTCTTTATAAGAGATTACTATTTTTCTTTCCAGTAAAGTACCAATTAATTATTTAATTATTTTATTCTTTCCTTTTAGGAAAGTACCATTCTCATTTTCTTAAAATAATATTTCACACTTATTTACTTTATTATATTTCTCTTTCCAAAAGAAATAGGTGTTCCTTTTTGAGAAGATAATTTCAATCTTGTTTATTTATCTTCTGTCTTCCGTCGCCCCGGTTCTCCGATATTTTCCTCCAATGAAAATTCTTTTTGCTTTTCCTTGGTAATTATTAAATACCAGGTTTCTAGCTAACTTATTTTATAATTACAATACAAAATTCCTAACAATTAAATTATTCTACCCTAACTATCTATATTCCTGTTTCTTTTATTACATTTTTGAATGAACTTATATTAAATCTCCATAAACTAACTTGTAATTAAACTATAACTTTATATTCATTAACAATTATATTCAACTCAGAATGTTTAATACCGACAAATATCATCTCATAATGTGGGGTTGCTGTACTTGTAGAGCTTTGTCCATACTATCATAAAAGGTGTTCAATTCGTTTTCATCAGAATTTGATGTTGGAGTATACGCCTGTATGACCTTTAGAATGTAGCTGCTATTTAGTTTCAAAATAAGATAGTTGACTCTGGGACAAATGCTTTTAATCTCTGTTATATTTGATACTTGCTTTTTATTGATGAGAAACCCTACTCCTCCGTCAGATGAATTTAAACAGCACACGTTTGAAAAACAGCAATTTGAGATTACTAATTAACCTAATACTTTGTGTCAATAAATATAGTACATGGCTGGCTATAAAGGTCCTAAAAATGTATTTTTTTTAATCTACTTTTGGTTGACTTAATCCCAAAAACTCACAGAGCGTACTCTAAAATGGACTTTATATAAAAATAACATTAATAATTAAAGGCATGGGATTTAAAAAGTTTCAAATGTTTTATAAATCTACTTCCATAAATAGTAGGTACATGAAAGACAGAAATATGAAACGAAATAGTAAATAACAATAATTACTCTATAAAGATAAAAAGGATGCTCGAATATGAGCAGTCGAAAGGATTGTTTTGAAAATCTCTTATATCTGTGCTCAATATTCGAATAAGTGAATCGTTTAATTAATAGTAGATTACGTGTCAAGTGGATTTTTACTAGACGAGTATGGCAGGTTTGAGTACGAGCGATAGCGAGTACTTAAATGCCGTACGAGTCTAGTTAAATCACTTTTCGGACGCGGCGCGTACACTATTTTTTCGCAATTTATATTCTCACATAAAAAGTTATCTAAATTTATTGAGATACATTCTGAATAAAATTAATAAAAACACTGAAAAAAGTAGGCGGATTCTCGATCTGACAGGAACTGTCTTTGACATAACAGAATTCAATTCAAACAAATAAATATATTTATTTTTGAAATCTAATTCCGAAATGGACTTGAGTGACGAAAATAACTTGTAAAACCATTCAGAAGATATTTTAAATGCTGCCCGAGAAGCTATCAAATTGCATTTTAATGACACCTGACGTTGCTATGCTGTAATGGTTTCTATGCTGTAAAGTGGCCCATTACAGGACGATTTTGAGTATCGTAAAGTAATACATTACAGTACGAAATGCGAAAAAATTAATGTTTGAATCTGTGGCAGGTTCGACTATAGATAGTAACACGACACTGTACTAGTAGCTGGCACTACTCGAAGGATTATTTCAAAACACAAAAATAATTTAGTCAATTATATAGATTAAATAATAGTATCGATAATCGATAATAAAGGCAACCAACAACTTTGTAAATATCAGAACGATTCCAGATATTTTATTTTACAATATTCGTCCTTACTGAATATATAAACAAGGATTATACTGAGGAAATAATTAGAAACCGCTCTGTGCTTCGAAGGGCACGTTAAGCCGGCGGTCCCGGTTGTCATACTAACACCTTTCACATTCGTCAACCCCGTGGGCCGATCTGTTTCTTCTTATTCGATGGGTAAGGTTAGCCTCCTGCCCGGCATACGTGCTAAGAGGGCTCACAGAACTCGTTATTACGGGTTACTAAGATAAGATGAAGAAGCTCACGTATAGACTAAAATTCAAAGAAATCAGTTAGGAAATGATCAGTATTTTTAAAATCTGTTTAAAGCAGGATGTAATTTCTAACTTGTAACCGCAGTGGCATTTTTGAAGCTTTGTAATTTTAAAGTATTGCCAACTGTGCAGTGTGCAAGATGTGTTGCCTGTACGGCGGTAAGGACTTAGATGCCTGTAGACGGTAAAGGTATAAGAACTAACGTCTAGCGAGAAGACTAGGAGGGATAGGGTCTCCCAAGTCAATTTCGTACTTGGGTAAACGAAAGGGGTAATGTGATAAGCGTTCACTTTCGAAAACTGTTTAACTTCCCTAGTCTGTCATCACCTTTAGGCTCCCCAAAATCATTCGGTGTTGTAATTAAATGCCTTGGGCACTTAGATACTTCCGATATAAAAGTAATTAGTAATGAAGAAACATAATTGCTGTTTTTATTAACCCCGCACGAAATGAATATATTTCATTTAAAACTACCCCTCCTACTATAAACTTCATCAGCATGTAAAAAAAAACTAAAATTAAACCAGTTCAAATTAACATTTCAAATTACATTCTGCTGTTTAGTGTAAACAAGAATATTCTCCGATTTACTTACAAGCAAAATAAATAATAAGCTTCTCCAATGCAGCTGTAGGTAAAATTCAAAAATCCTCAAGGGAATTTGCATTACCTGTTCTGTTTTGATTCATTTTCATAATAATGCAAGTATTTGCTGGACATCTAATTAAAAACAGTACAAGTTAGTGTGTTCCACTCTGAAATAAGCAAAACGTAACAGCTGAAAACTAACGTACAGATCAGCGTATATAAATAATTTAATCCGCACTGGTGGAGCTTATACAACTTTACAGAATATTTTCGTATCAGCTGCGGTTCTGACTACAATAACCATTTACTAGCTCTAACACTACACCAGAGGAATATTACCACTGGCGTGGATTTGCAACAATCGATTTTTAGGGACGCAATAAACTCTTGCAGCCGAGGTTGTTCTCATTTTCAGACACCAAGGCGTACAATAACATTTGGTTTTTATTCCTCGTTCGTCCGAAAACTTAGTTATTTTCAAAGTAAACAAAATGTGCCGAACAAAGCCTTCGTTTCTTATCAATTGATCAATTAAGCGAGTCCTCACTCGCTCTATTAAAGTGCGTTTCCCTTTTAATTCAATAAGGGCCACGTGGTGCTTTCTTAGTAGCAAGTCCGAATAGAAAACAAACTTTTATTATTTTTTTCTAAGAGACGATAGAAAACTCGAGTTAATTTGATACAATAGTTAAGTCTACGCTTTTGTTATTCGAAAACAATGGCTGACTAATCAAACAAAGCATAACATTTTTGGAGAAAATCTACAACGAAACTTATTTTAGAAAAATAAATAGGTATAACCTACTGAGCACGCTCATTTTCTGTGAAGTCTCATATGAAGAAATTTTAAGAAAATCTAAAATTTATTTAGTATTCAACAATATGCTTTCATTATTCCTACCAAAATTAAACATCATGAGGAACCTATCATCCTTTATGGAAACAACCGGTGCACACACATACATTTAATATAACGTTCTTCAACTAATTATTTAATTTGCAGACGCGCGCGTTTGAAAAATTTTGAAGGGTAAAATAGTAGTAATCAAGCAGTGACAGAGATGGTGTAACAAATTTATAATGAAAATAAAAATTTGTTAATTTTAAACGTTCTCATACTATATCATGAGTCATATCATTAGTCATTAGCATTAGCAACGTTTGTTTCAACGTTTCTTCGCTATAATATACCGTACAAACATTGTGTTCTTAGTTGAAGTCTGGTCTAATGTTTCAAGGTTTACTTAAGAAGCGAATAAATATATTTTTTACGAAACAAGTCTCAGATCTCTTTGTAAACGTTCAACAAAGGAACAGCAGGACTCGTTGACTATATTCCCTTTATTTTAACGGCTAATACATCTAAAGCATCGTTTAATTTACGCTACGTTATTTAAGGCTAAAGTTTTGATAGTTGCACAAAGAACTCACAGCTACATTGCAAAACGAAGCACAGATAAGTCTTATCCAAAGCAAACCATGGTTATTATAACTTTGTGAACAGCTCACAACTCTAACATATCAACCTGCACATTCGCATTTAGATGTGGGGAGCAAGTTAATTGCAGATTGTACCTAAATTAAATATGAGTTAGCTAACTTTGCAATTAAACTCGTTGAAGCGAGAGAAATCTAATTTAAAATTAAAAGTTTCACAAGAAAACTACTCGCTGCCATGAAATGTTTATCACCAGGCACAGGGAGAAACTCATTTTTTCACCCAGAGGTATTCCAGCGCATTTTTTGAAGGTGCTAGAAGTACACCTTGTTGTTTCTAAAAAGATATTTGTCTCCCGATCGCAAGAGACCAATTGCCCCCGGGAGTTTCCTAAAATTCGCCCATCTACCTACTTTTCCAAGTTTAAGGGTTCAAAAAGAGAACTTTGGAAGAAAGTTGGAAATATTAATAGGGCCATTCCGCTCCCAAATCATACCATTTCCCCTCGGAAGCACCTCTACGTTCGTGACCCCGTTAGGGCATCTTTAAGATACACTATTTATTTTCTCATTTCTTTTTCATATTATATGTGTTCTTACAACTTGCTCGGTCAGAAACTTATAAATAAAAAGTTTTCCTCTTGTTATGCACGGTCATTAATAAAGCTGTATAAGTGGGATAAATCATCAAAACATCGTCAAGAAGAACATCCAGTTTTTTTTTCACCGTTTTTGCGGGTGCATTAATGCTTTTACGTATCAAACAAATTAAATCATAATATTAGGGAATCAGCACTGACTACTTTTTGTACTTCTAACAAGGATTAGGGTAGCTGCCAGATAAATGGCAGCTTCGATCGAAAGCACTCAAATGCGAAACCCTTATTTCACTCATCTTCGAGCGGTTTTCATACTCTGACCCACTTTTTACCTAATTTTACGCAATACTTTAAATGTGATTCTCTTATACGCAATTACATCTATCTGTTACGTATCCAACACATTAAAATATAATATATCTGCAGGTGATGGTGATATAAGAAGTAAGACATTTAAAAATATATTTCAGGATATTTCGTATTTTTAGATAGTCAGCAGACGTAAAATATTTTAATCAAACAATGGTGAAGTGAAAAGTGAGACGTTTAAAACGATTCAAACCCGACGACCTACTTCACAGGTTCAATTAGGACTATTATGTTAGACCATTAATGTATTTATATTTATAATTATTTCTATTGTTATAAGATATCTTTATTAAGATATATAACAAAGGCGTGGCTTCACTGGAAGTACCTCCTGCATGTTATAGTTGTAGTAGATTATGTTTAGTTATATTGTTACACCAATTACTTATTGTCCGCATAGGGCAGATTGTAAGGAGTTAATAAAAAACAAAACGATATGTAGATCTTCGTTGACGTTTTTATTATGTTAGTACAACAATTTGCATCGATATGTACATATTTATGTAATTGGCGTTATAGTTTAAATTTGATGTTAGTAAGATACTATAGATGCGACCAACATGTAGGGAAGGTTGTTACTTGAAGTAAGTGCTAAGAGAGGGTGCAGTTAACAATGCGAAAAAATGTTGTAAAACGCAGTTGCGAGGAAGAATGGCCGCGCTCGTGGTGTGAATCGTGTGAGTTTGTCGCCTCTGCGTTTGTATTTCTGAAATTATTCATAAATGAAAGGAATTCAAAATAAATCATATGCAAACAAACATTTCGCGTTTTGGTAAAGTAGGTGTTCGGGATAAACCTATTTGTGTAACGAATGTCTACAAACAATATCATTTTCGCTTTGTACATACGATAAAATATTAGAACTTTGCACAGCATTAAAGCATTGCACCGTAATCATAATAAGTAACTGAACTATCAATATACCTAATACCGCTTAGATCTCTCTGTATTTGAAGATGATTTTAAGTTTGGTAAAAATTAAACAAAAAAGAGGATGGGCACATGATGACGAACTCGGCAATGAAATCGGACTCGGAAAGAAATAAAACAAAGAACAAAATCAAGACAGAGAGGGAGAAGAATAGTAGTGAAGAAGAAGCGAAAAGGCAGAAATTTGGAAAATGGGCACGTGGAATATTCGGAGCCTATCAGGAAAAGAAAAGGAAATAGAGGATTAATTTGAGAAAGCAGGGTTAGACATACTCGGTATAACGGAAACTGAAAAGAAGGGAAACGGCGAATTTGAAACGGAAAGAGGTCATATATTAATATACAGCGGATTAGACGACAGATATCGTGCAAAGGCAGGAGTAGGGTGTGCAGGTATAATAAAGAACGAGAAAGTAAAATACATTCACAAATGGACAGGGATATCAGAAAGAATACTAAAAATAGAAATGAATCTAGACAAGAACCTGAAAACATCAATAATAGTAGCGTATGGGCCCAACGAGGATGAGACAGCGGAAAAAAAGATGACTTCTGCGAATTATGATCGGAAACAATAGAAAATGGTAGAAGAAGACGGATAATAATAGGCGATCAAAACGCTGAGTAGGTAAAAAGAATGAAGAAACCGTAGTAGTAATTGGACCATACGTGGAAAGCTGTAAAAATAACAATTCAACAAGGATGATCGATTTTTGTATATTAAACAACCTATTAGCGTTGATTGAATTCCGTCAATCAACGCTATTAGTAACTAATATCTTCTACGGTCACAAAAAAATACATAAATATACCTACAAGGCAAGTAAGCAGTAGAAACGAAAGGTCTGTAATAGATTATCTACTAGTAAATAAAAACTATAGGACAGAAATAAAAGACACGAGGGTGAAAAGAGGACCTGAAATATATTCAGATCATTATCTAGTTATGTCTAAAATTAAGACACGGATAATAAAACAAAATGAATAGCCAGAACTGGGGAAGAGAGAAATATATACCTACATTGAAAAAAGTAAAACGTATAAGTTAAAAGAAAGAGATGCGGCAAAGGAATATAATTTAAGGACACATATAGAGTTGGGCAAAATCAAAGAAACTGTAGACGGGTTAAACGTAGAAGAACTGTGGAAATTTATAAAAGAAACGCTAAATGAAGCAGCAAGAAAAGTTTGTGGAGGGATAAAAATTAATGAATACAGGAAGCAAACCAGATGGTGGAACGAAGCAATAAAAACAGAAATAAAAACCAATAAATGGAGATGGAAAGAATATTTGAGTGATAGAACAAAAGAAAAACACGACAGGTACAAAGATCAGCGAAATAAAGTAAAAATGATGGTAAAACAAGCTAAGCAAGAGTGATGGGAAGAAGTTGGGGTCAGGATGGCAAGAGACTTAGCTGGAATTCAAAAACTGTTTTATAGAGTACCAGAAACCCTCAGACAAAGAAAAATACATAAGGCTAAACACATTAAAAGCAAAGATGGAGGAATACTAGAAGAAGATGAGGACATTACAAAGACGTGAAAGGAGTATTTCGAGGAACTTTTAAATGCAGAAAAGACTAGTGACTCAATAATTGAAGAAGATCATGATAGTAACGCAATAAATAGAGAGCAAGACGAAGATATAGATATAGAAGAAGTGACAGAGGATTTAAAAAAATTAAAAAGAGGCAAAGCAGCGGAATGTATACAGAGATGATTACGAACATAGGAACGAGGGCTTTAGAAATAATAGTCAAGCTACTAAATAAAGTTTGGAGAGACGAGCAAATACCACAAGACTGGGAGATAGGAATCCTGATGCCAATATACTATCAGAAAGGGGACAAAAGGGACTGCTCCAATTACATAGGTATCACTTTGCTGTGCATAATAGCCAAAATATATGAATGTATTCTGACTAAAAGACTAGAAAAGACAGTAGAAGGACAATTAGAGGACGCACAATGTGGAGAAAGGGAAGAGGAGTAGTACAAGATCATATATTCTCGTTAAAACAACTCATAGACAAACACTATGTGGGGTTCGATAGTGTACCCAGGGAATTAGTTAAGAACAGCCTAAGAAGAAGAGGGGTGAGTGACAAACTAATAAACTGTATCAAAATCCTATATAAAAACACAAGGAACTATGTTAGAACCAAAAATATAAGATCTGAAGAATTCGTAACTACGGAGGGGTTAAGACAAGGAGGAGTCCTCAGCCTAGCACTAGTCAACGTACTTATGGATGATGTAATGAAGGAAGTGAAGGTGAAAGTAAAGAAATTGAAGGTGGGATACAGGAATATGGAACTAGTAGGGATAGCAGAAAGTGCTTTTGCAGATGATCTGGTGATCTACTAGAAGAATAAAGATAAACTACAATATAATTTAGATATATGAGTAAAGGCTTTATGGACTAGAAACTTAGAAATAAATGTAGAAAAGACTAAAGTTATGGTGATAGGAAAAGAAGACGAAGAAATAACGGTAAAACTGGATAGTAAAGAAGTAGAGCAAGTGGAAACATTTAAATAGCTAGGTGTGAAAATACAGAAAGTGGGAAGTATGGATGCGGAATTAAATGACAGGTTAGAAGCAGCAATAAAGATTTACTACTCTATAAACAATGCATTTATAAGGAAAAAGGAAGTGTCAATGAAAACGAAGATAACAGTATATAAGACCATCTTCAAATGTATCTTACTATACGGAAGTGAAAGCTGGATATTAACGAAAGAAATGGAAAGCAGATTACAAGCAACGGAAATGAGGTTTTTAAGAGGAGTAATGGGGATAACAAAGAGAGACAGAATAAAAAATAGTAAAATAAGAGAAGAACTGGAAGTGGAACCATTAAGGGAAGATATCAGACGACGACGACTAAGGTGGCTCGGTCATCTAGCTAGAATGGGAGAGAAAAGAACAGTAAAGAAAATATGGCAAGTAAGAACACAGCAGAGACGATCAAGAGGTAGACCAAGAAAAACGTGGGACAGACAATTAG
Organism: Melanotus villosus; assembly: GCA_963082815.1. Taxonomy (NCBI): domain Eukaryota; kingdom Metazoa; phylum Arthropoda; class Insecta; order Coleoptera; family Elateridae; genus Melanotus; species Melanotus villosus. Next base: position 78,681,268 of record OY720419.1, read on the forward strand.
CAGACATATTAAGAGACAGGGGTATAACATGGAACAAGGGGATAAGATCGGCACGGAACAAGAGAGAATGGACCAGAACAAAATAGGAATTGAGCAATGTATACGATTTATTGTATTACATCTTATAATTAATACATTGTTGTATATTTTTGTACATTACACCTTAACACCTAACGGTTAATAAAGTGATGATAATATACAATACATATTGTATATAAAAATTAAACATCTAAAAATCGTAAGTTATTTGGACGTAGTGTATAGGAAAATATATACATTATGATGTCATTATTAACAGAAATCTTCAGTTGTAGCTGTTTCTCTACCAGGTTGTCGATTTCTATTTACTTATACAACACAAAAACATGATAATGCGAAGAAAATAAATTCACTCGTTCAGGATTGCCTCAGCACAGAATCCTAGTAATGAAAATCAATTTAGGAAAACAACAGCCTACCACATACAAACATATCTTTCTGTGTTAGCATTAATCATATACGGTCCCCTATCTTGCTTTGCAAGAACCCAGTATGATTATGTTGAGTGATAATGGCGATTAACACAAACAAGCAGAGCAATTTAAGCGATATCTTAATGACTGATGTTATAACAAACACAAAACTCCGCCCTTTGATATTTAACTCCAAATGAAGGTTTACCATCATTCAAAGAAAATCGATAGGTACTTAATTAAGTCATCTATTTATTGATTACTGAAATTACTGAAATGAAATTGGGGTAAATTCTTAATTCGGAGTACCTTACAAAATATGTATTAGGGTTCAATTTTTTCACTGAAAATTTGAGTGATATTATGAAGATTTTGTTTTTATTAAGGCTGGAATTTACACCATGAAATATACCTCATTTTAAGCATATTTTGTTCCATTTTTTAATACTCGTTTTTTAAGCAGGAACGGCAGAGCAATTTTTTTTTGTAACTTTCGCCGTCTTTTCTGTCTATTGATAGAAAGATTTTTTTTAATTTCGAAAAACCAACTTTACAGTATTAAAACATCTAAATCTCTATTTTACTTCAAAATTTTCAAATAGTTTTTACAAAAATATTAATATCGAAAAAATTTCTCTATCAGTAAATAGATACAACCACTCTCTTTCAAACATAATAAGAAAATTTTTTCAAAATGCAAATTGTTCCAGAAAAAGTGGAAATGAAGTTCTATAAAAATCGGTTTAAGGTAGTTGGAGCGTGAAGTAAAATCCATAAGATTTTAATAATCTTTGGTGTACAGCTAGATTAAGTATTGCTCGATGTAAATCCAAAATTTTAGCCAAGTTGACCATTTCCGATCGGAGTTATTGTACTCCAAATTTGGAAGATTTAACATGGCGAGTATAGGGAAACTTAAGAAATCATCTACATAATTGCCTCTAGAATCGAGAAAACCCATAAGCTTTTGACTAAAAACTAGGTGAATATAAATGAAGGTCTGGGAAAAAAACTAGTTAAAAAAAAGCATGCATGACCATCTGGTTTCAAAGATACCGGGTGTTTGACTTAAGGGGCGAACATAGGGAAATAGCATGGGAAATCGTACATATGCAGATTCCTGCTCCCCGTTCGAGTTGATAGGATTGATAATGGCATCAGTCGAAAGACAAAAAAATTACGCTTAATTTGATACTACTTTACTTGAATTTGTTGCTTATTTAAGAAAGAAATAGCTTAAAAACTGCAATAAATAATTTGCATTTTATTCACAAAAAGCAGACCAGCCATGATCAAATTTCAGTTATCAATTCACGTATATACTTAATCACGATGAATAGTAATGATGAACATTTTAATGAGGAGAGGGTATTTATTGTTAAACATTTTATACTGGCATCAGTTTTCACACAGTTTGTGATTTGAAAACCATTAGCTGTTGCGATACCTAGCCGAATCAATAGATGGCATTGCTCTCTTGATCCAACTACCTTAAGTTTCCCATTTCTAATTTAGCATGTAGGCAACACAAATAGCGCAATACTTATCGGCTTTAAATCCCAACTTTACGGAAACTTGACAAGGAGATTACAATTTAAATACACAGAAAATCGTAATTTTGTTTTTACCATATCTTTTACAGTAATAACACAAATAACTATGTAAATATGCAAATTTTCAAATATGATTCTTACGAAATTCTTGACCTCTAACCTCAATTCGTTTTTGACGTTCTGCTAAACGCGCCCGCTTTAAATGTTTCTTATGACTTTTTGATTTTTTAAGTAGTTTTGTAACTTTAGATACGTCAAATAGAAAGCGACTGTACGTAAATGCTAGCCTTGATAGCATCATCAGCCCATTAGAGGAGTTTCGTTATGGCGACTAATAAATAACATAAAATTCGGAGAATAAAAACAAAAATTGAATCTTCTTTAAAGACGGTCCACCTCTAAGTTTATACATTTGAAAGGTCAGCTTCGTTATTCTAAATCCAACTTACTTGCCTAAAGATTGACACTTTGTTTGTAAAGCAACCACTGGGGTTTCCTCCACTGATCGTCTTTAAATATATATTTCAAACCTTAAAAATTATCTACTTTATTCAGCTCTTCAAGCTTGGAAAATCTAGGTACAAGAAAAGCGAAACAGGGTATTCAGAATATAATAGAATGGGTAAACATAAAAAGGGAAGGTATTTCTGACAAAAAATTCTGACCTAAAATTTAAATAATCGCCTTTGCGTGCACCGAAATGGAAAGTAAATGCATTCGCTTCGGTTACCCTTGTCGTAAACAGTTGCTAAAATTCAGTTTTTTGCGTTATAACAAATTTTATACTAATAAGTAATCTGTTTTACATTTTGTTTATTTATGCGTATTACCATCTGTAATAGGGCTTAAATTACCTAAACAAAACAACTGTGCTAGAAAACAGTTCTCAAAGCAAATTATTAAATGTGAAATATAAATTTAATTACAGATAATTACAGGAGCAAATAAAAGTTTAAGAGATGAGAAAGAATTTGATTTTTAGTAATAATGGAAATCTAGAGTTGTAGTTTTTTTAATTTAAAAACAACCGACTTACTTGCTTTAGGCAGTTAAAATGAGTTAATTTTAGAGTTATTCTAGCCCTAATTAAAGTATAGTGATTTAAATCCAATTAAAGATAAGAACCCCGTTACAAGAAAAATGTCTTGTTTAATAGTAGTTGCATGTTTGTACCTTGGGTTGATTAAATTTTTTTTTCTTGACGAGTCAGCACACCATTTAACATTTTTACTCCCTGAGAAATTGATTATCCATTCGTTACTATGTTTACACCGAACGATTTTAGATTATATTTTTATCTGATTGAAAAATGTAAGGCCATAATGAATTAGATTTTAAGTAACTATTCAAAAATATGTCATTCGGGAAGGTATAACGGGTAGTAACGTTCACACGCCACGTTAAAGTTAAGCTCAAAACACGCGTTCGTTGCCCGAAAGTCCTTTTAACGATTGTATTTGTCCTACCCATTAAGATTTCCCTTAAAACAATAAACTGCAGGATAATAATACGTTGCAAAAGCGTATTACTGACTTTTATCTGTGAAATCTGGTACCGCTGTACGGAAAACGTGAGAACCACGTACTGGACTAATCACTGTTATTCAGGGCACGCGATGCAATTTCTCGCACATATATTATTCAGTCAAATTGCTCGATTTGTTACATACTCACGTTGCCCTTTTGTGTTCCCCTCTTTTCCGTATTTAATTTAAAAGCGGGAGGGATGCCTTCACGGAAAAATCGTTTTTCTAACACGATCCAAACTGATCGAGCGTTCGTGTTTTTTGACATTCATAAGCCGATTCATCGTTACCACCAAGAACTTCCCGATCAACGCCAAAACTTAAAGGATATATTTCTTTGCAACTTAACACGACGCGTCTTACCGCAGACTCTTGTCATAAAGTAATTTCGTCAAGGTTATCTTAAGAAAAATCGTCCCTGTTTTGTTCTGCTTTTCGGAATCCATTGGACGATCGAGCAGTTAGTTTGAAACGGTCTACGGAGAGGAGACACTTCTGTTCAAGTATTCCCATTGCGCTGGAAACATACGTTTTAACAGCAGCATATACATAGGAAACGCTACAATATTACATTTGTATGTTACTGTTACTGTTATGATCGCCATTGCCATACAACGCTTGTCCTTATGGCTTTGGTTACGCCTTACACGTCAACGTTATAATAACTGCTAATAGCATTTGGTAACCGAGAGAGACAGTGATATTAACACAGAAATTTTGTTAGTATAGTTGGAGACTTTAATGGAGTTAACAAGTATCGACTACCCTCCGGAAAGAGCACGTTCGAAACTTCGTTAATTGGTTGTCCATAAATTCTTTCAAACCTAATTCGCTATCATTTTTATGCCAAGATACAAAACTACATCATTTATTCAAATTATATTAAATTAATATCATATACTTCCGACATAGAAGAATCCCGTTAATACTTATATTTTCACCAATTATACTTTTAGATGAAGGTACAAAAAAGTATGAAATTAAATCATTAATGGTATAGTTTTAAATACATGGAAGCAATCCTGTTCTTTTGAACTTTTATAAGCTGCTAAAAATTATAAAGCCTTTATAGTCTTTATCAAAAAAAAGTAACCTCTTTTATAAGTATTTTTGTTAGTTTATTTGTACTCCTAGAAATAGGATGCGCTAGCTTTGTAAACTTTACTAGAAGTAAATAGCATTGAGAATATTGCAGTTCGTGCTTTACTTGATTGCTTTTGGGTTGCAACCAACTTAACTTCCTGGAAGGCTTTTCACTTGAATACGTAATAGCATCCCGTCAAAAATAAATAAATAATTTTCAAGATAAACACGACAGTTTCCTATTGTAAACTTAAAATGCACGACTTTTAACTCAAATGACAAAACAATAGTGAAGAGAGACTTCCTGCTTTCATTACTCATGAAGAAGTGAGAAATATGGAAAACTCGAAACTTTAAAATTATTCGAGATATTGAACTATACCTGCTAAGACTGATGTTATGGGTAAACCTAAAGGGACAATATTGATTTTACAGCATAACATTCTGAGAAGTAGTAAACCGAAATGCAACGTGATGGTTATCATATCATAGATGAACATTCAACAGGAATATACCGTAGAACACAAACATTTGTTGTCATTTTCATTTAACACAACGAGGGTTAGGTAGGGATTAGTTTAAAATTCCCAAAAGTTAAAACAATGTGTTATTAATCCAAGTAGGTATGCGTGTTGAGGAATAATAACAGTATCAGGATACGAAGCAAGTCAATCATTTAACCGGTTGAGAACTTCTTTGCATATGTACTAAAATCTATGAGTATTTTGTGTTACTCACATAAATGTATGTAAAGATTGTCCCCTGTTAAGCAGATTTTATTAATATGATGCAGTATCAAGCTTCATTTTTGACAATTGCATGATTTTCATATTACAGCAGGATAAAGCTAAAACTGAAAAATTACAATAAAAGGTCTCTATGAGTTACTGACATTTACTGGAGGCACCAAGTAATTATTTATAATTAGACCCCGAATAATTATGCATTTGCATATTGCATGCATATTTGCATATTTTAACCGTTTTTCTATAAAAGTGCATATTTTTATTATTTTTCTTTCGAAATGCATGTTTTAGAAAATTAACGAATTATAAGGCATTAATATTAGAATGTTTACCTAGAAGGATGCATATTTTAAAGTTTAATTTTATTTTGCCGGATGGGTTGTTTACCTCAGAGGTCATCCGATTTTTAGGGCAACTTAGTATTATTATTGATAAGAAGTTGTCTGGCTGGCGTTTACTAAACAATAGGATTACTTAAACTGTTTTCAAAGAATTGCAGGTAAGCTGTAAAATTTTAACAGATATTTTCATTTTAAATACTTCCAAATATACATAAACAAATTTGTTAATCCCTTTTAAAACTTCTGCTAGAAGTTTAAGTTTCTTTGAAACGGCCACCTTGGTTTTACCAAGATTAGGCAAAGCACCTTAAGTTGGCGGGGTTGTAAATGTACTATGTCAAAGTGCAGTTTTTATGTTTAGTTTCACTTCGTTTGGTAAAGAGTTTGCTTCGAAGATGGGTAAAGAAAAGCGGTCTTTAGAAGTATTTTTACGTTTGTATGTGGCTGAGTATAAAGGCGACTTTACCACCGATGGTAGTGTTTTATTTTGTAAAGTATGTAGCGTGTGTGTTAGTGCAACAAAGAAAAATAGAGAAACCAGTAAGAACCAGCAAACTCTATTAACTCTAAATAATTCTTTTAAACCAGGGCCGGTATTTCGCAGTTTAACTTGGATGATGCAGCGCATTTACTGCGGCTGGTATACCTTTGTACAAATTGAAAAACAAAAAGTTAAATGAATTTATCGAAACTTATACAAAACAGCATATTCCCGATGAATCCACACTAAGGAAAAAGTATGTCCCATTAATATACGAAGAGTGTCTTAAAGAAATAAGAAGCAAAATTGTCGACAACATCAGTGTTTGTGTGGCACTCGATGAAACAATAGATGTACGTGGACGATATGTCGCAAATTTTATTGTTGATATTCTTTCCCCAGAAGAACAACAACGCCAGTCTTATTTGCTTCAAATAGATCTGTACAAAAAGTAAACCATTCAACAATTGCAGTGTTTTTTAATGAATCGTTGAACTTATTGTGGCATTCTGGTATAAAATACGACAATGTGCTATTGGTTTGTACGGATGCCGCATCCTACATGGTTAAAGCTATGGAAGGCTTAAAGACTTTGTATTCGGAATTGATGCCTGTAACATATTTAGCTCACGGAGTTCATCGAGTTGCAGAGACCGTCCGCAGTGAATATCCACGATTTAATGAATTAATAGCTACCATAAAAAAGGTTTTTGTAAAGGCTCCAAGCAGAGTTATGGCTTTTACAGAAAAATCACCCGATTTAGCAGTTCCACCAGAACCTATTGTTACTCGCTGGGGTACCTGGCTAGCAGCAGCAGACTATTATGCGGAAAAATTTCAGATTGTCAAAACAATTGTTAATGGTTTTGACCCTTCAGAAGCGAAATGTATTGAAGAAGCTCAGGTAGTGAGAAGAAAGGGCTTAGAGAAGATCTTATTTTTATAAAAAGCATTTTATGTGTATTCCAAAAGCTATAGATAATTTAGAGGAAATCTTTTACTTAGTAACTCCTTAAAAATAGTTCAAGATGTGGTGGACAAAATTAAAACTGTTCCTAAGAAAAGTGTTAAAGAAAAACTCAGTTACGTTTTAGGAAAAAATATGGGTTACGGTGAATTGTAACAGATAAGTAGTGTGTTAGATGGTAAAAGTGGTGTTTCTGGAAATTTAAATATCGAAAATTATGAAATTGCAAATTATAAATTTGCTCCACTCACGTCATGTGAGGTAGAACGTATATTTTCCGAATACAAGTATATTCTAAGTGAAATAAGACAGGGTTTTCTTTTCGAAAAAAAAGACGGTAATTGTTAAATGCATGAATTCTGATGTGTAGTTTTAGGATTTTAATTCTTATTATACGTATTAATTCAAGAAATACCATGTAAAATACCTAATTTTTTTTCTTTTAAAACAGCTCCTTTGTAAGAAATGTCTGTTTTCAAAGTGCAAATTTTGAAAGTTTTAAGTGCATAAATGCATGCATATTTTCTGATTTTAAAGTGCATAATTATCCGGGGGTCTATTTATAATTTATTATGTAGCTAACTTATTAGTATTCCTAGTTAAAACTATCATCTTTTCCCATATTAATTTTGATGTGGGTAAAAAAATGCGGATGGCTTTAAATTCAATAACGCTCGAAAGGACAGCTAAGGAATATATAATTTAAAATGAACTACTGAACTAATTTATAAGCAGTCGAACTGCCATTTACTTGTCTAATCAAATAACGATGTATACATAAATTATAACGTCGATTCGAGTACATCCTTAGAAACTCGCATTCATAAGAAGGCGTGTAATTTTAAAAATTTATACCGCAGTCACGATATACACCGTTTATCAGTTAAACACAAGTTTGTTTTAAAAAAACTATCTATTAAGAAAAGCATTTGGTCCACCGTGTGCACTAAACTGTTAAAGTTGACAACTTACCTTTAAATGAGGATGATCGTAACAACTCTGAAACAAAAGGAACCAAATTACTACATCGAGTTTATATTAATTATAACAAAAGTATGAAACTAAAATAAATCTAGTAACTACCCTTGCTTAATAATTAAAACAGAAATAAGAAATAAAGTCATTGCATCGAGATGATTAAGATATCCAGTAACCTTCCTGACCCGAAATAAAACCCTGGGGTTAGTTAATTATTGTGGCCATGTAAATAGACAGCAGGATATGGTTTTGTACGTGTTTTCATTATTCACAGGCATAAACGTACCAGTGGTTATCCGTGACCATAGAACGCATGAGCCAGGTTACATTATTTCGGTTAATATTTTACACAATTCGATTATTGAAGTTTTCCCTCATGGTTTTATTTCTCGTTATTATTTTTGTGTACACTTATTCGTTTTGGGAATAATTTTCAAAAGTTTAGTTTATTACCTTGAGCAATAAATAAACACAGGCATTATTTCTAATTATGTAAAAATAGTTCATCGTTAAACTGTTCAAACATAAAAACGATATATGTAGTACTTATAAGAAGTAACCACCGAGGTATCTATAACTCTTGTTGATTGATTTATAGCAAATAATCATTCTTCGAGAGGATGACAAATTGTTTGTAGAGAAAATATTACACTCAATAGATATAACATTAGTCGAAGGCCTTCGAAGGGTACGGGGTGAAAAAAAATTATTGTATTCAAATATTTTCTGCTACAATGGTTAAAGTGCTATAAGTAAACTAAAAGAGATGGCGGCAACTAAAACTACAGTTTGGAGAAAATTACGAAAAAACAATTCTTAACAAAAAATTAGGACCAATAGTAGGATTATCTGAAAAACTTTCATTTGAGACAATACAGGAGTGCCGAAATAATTACTTGTCAATTCAGGGATGATGTGCATAAGATAAATATTCGTCATAAGGGTACACCTACACCGCCTGTCCACAAAACAGCAATCCTCGAGCGAAGATTTAGTTATCAAATTTCCAAATTCTATAATACTTTATCGCCTGCAATGAAATCATTACCCATATCTAAATTTAAAAATCGTTACAAATATTTTAAAGAACTACTAGAAGAAGATGAAATAGAAGTAGAGAATAATGAACAGGTCAATGGAGAACAAAATATACAACAGGAAGGTTATGATGAAGCAGGAAGAATAACAGAAACAGAACTAATAGATGCACTATAAAAAATGAAAATAGGTAAGGCACCAGGACATGATAAAGTTTCGACAGAAATGATCAAATATATGAACGAGGAGACACGGCAAGAACTACTAGATGTGATGAACCATGCAAAAAGAGAGAAGAAAGTACCTCTACACCAGAATTTTGGAACATAGAATAAGAGAAGAAATAGATACTACATCGGAGGAAAGCCAGAGCGGATTCAGAAGAGAAAGAGGAACTAATGACCAAATATTCATCCTCAGGCAAATATCAGAGAATGCAATCAAAGTTGGAAGACATATACATGTTTGTTTTATCGATATGGAGAAAACTAGAAGATAGAAGATAGAAAATATTCTAATGCAAAGTCTATATGAAAATACTGAAAATTATGTAAGGATAAGAAACGAAAAATCAAAACCTTTCATTAGTAAAATTGGATTAAAACAAGAATGCAGTCAGAGTCCCGTATTATTTAATCTGATCCTAGATAAAGGAGTTAAAAAGTGTAAAGTTAGAATAAAAGCATATAATGTTGGATATTGGAAAATAAAAAGCATACATATATCAGAACTGTCCTACGCAGATGATTTAGTAATATTAGGGGAAACAAAGAAACATCCACAGGAAAATATTAACATTTTTAATTAAGAACTGAAAACACAAAACATGAAAATAAATATACTAAAAACTAAAACAATGGTTATTGGACAACGAGATACAAAACACACACAGCATAAAGAATAACTCTCTCGGCAAAAAAACCCAAAAGAAGTAAAACCACCACTAACATATGTATGTGAATCCTGGACAACAACACAAAGATAGAGAAGTAGAATAATAACTATGGAAATGAGATTCTTAAGGAAAATAGAGAGAAAGACGCGAAAGGATAGGATCAGAAACCAGGTATTCCGAGATAAGCTCAATATAGCCCCTGTAGAAACAACAATAGAACAGGGTCAGCTGAGATAGATATGTCACATAATAAGAAGAGAGGAAGATAAACTAGTCAGACAAATATTTGAAGCGAGAGAAGTGGGAAAAAATAAGAGAGGTAAGCCAAGAAGAACGTGGACGGAAGAAGTGCGAATAGCAGCCGAAAAAAGGGGAACAAGCTGGGAAGACATGAAAAGATTAACAAGGGACAGAAAAAAGTGAAAGGAAGTGAGGAAAAAATTTCCCGAAAACTCAACCTCAACATAGCTCGACACCGACAGGTACAAGAGCTCCAGGATTAAGTAAGTAAGTAGGTAAGTACAAAAATTTACTTTTAAGCCTAGAGTCTTTAGTATAACCTAACCTCCTTATACACTGTGCAGTTTTTCATTGAATGGTGTTCCACAATAAATAATAAATATTAGTATTTTTTAGTTTCATACATTACCTATTAATGTGCTGCTTTTGAGTTATGTTGTTATAAAGAATACTGGAGTGCAACTCTGCTGAATTATGTAATTAATGTTTATGCATGTCAAGATTTCAGTGGAAGAGCAGTCTTCTTGACTGAACTTCGCCGTCAGTTTTTTTTTTTGACTATTTTGTTATATTTGACATACTTTGTATACCACAGAAATAAATAAAGACATTTATTATTAAAGTATTTAGAAGTATTATTTTTACATGAAGTGGATTTGCTTATAAAGCTTCTCGGCAAATGGTGTTCTTTTCATTTGTATTTACACAAAAGCACAACTCTTTTTGAAACTTTTAATATAGATAAATAAATCATTTGCTTCAAAAAATCTACATCTACAGAATATTAATATTAAGTAAACTATTTAGATAGGGGACATATTGCTGTTTGGTTTCTTAGTTCCTAAACACGTTACAAAACATTTACCTTGTGATGATCGTCTTATATCACTATTATAATAGTAATATTTTATGTCCTTGCAAGCGCTAGAAAGTAGTTTTGATTTTAAAAGTTACATTTATAGTTAACACTAAATTTACCCCAGAACTCAATTCTTTTGCAGTAACAACTTCTCTATGAATTATGGAGTGTCCAAATACGTTGTTGGGATTTTTCTTTCATAAAGGTGTGTAAACCTTTAAACTTTCTACACATTGCTCGAGCACAATTTGTGCAATTCTGATATAATCCGTCCATTGCTTGATTGCCTTGTAATTACAATCGTCCAATATTTTGAGCAATCCAGATGCTTGCAAAACAATAATTCTTCAGCTGTTGATAGCTCACCATAGCGAACATAAGTAATTGCTATTGTTTCTTCAAGCTGAATTGAGAACGATTTGTTAGAAAGTTAAAAAAAAATTATATATCTTCGGAAATATTCCAAAGAGCATTAATTCTTTCCGGAAATTTTTAGGTGTGTATTTCAACAACGTATTAATAGGCACGAGCGGAACGCGAGGGCCGATTACGATGATGAATGTAAAACTGGACATGTCTTTCAGCAGTGGTTTTTTTTCACTATGTTTTATTTTAATCGGTAAATTTTAATGCGTTAGTAGTGATAATATATTGAAAGCTGACAAGTTACTATAACAAATGACGTATATTTTGTTTCCTTCAAATTGCTGTTTGCTACGACAAATGCTTACCAAACTTAGCCCGGTTACTTATTGTACATCCTTTATATAAAGTGTTCCATTTAAAATAATATAACTTAACGTTGTCACGTTTTTATTAAACACCCTATATATCGGAAAATAATTTTAAAATATACAGAACATCAATCCCTGTATTTTTTCTCAATAACATTTTGACGTAACTGTAATAATAAAGACCCTCTCGAAAAATGTCAGATCGTTGGGCCACCCTGTATACATGAGTAATTTTACTACATACAATCCAATTCACTAATATTATTTCGGTTCATGGTTTCATTCTATCTATCTATATACTCTTATAACTTAATTTGTGCGTGACGACCTTTCATTTTCTTGCCAATCCTTTTATTTCAAACTGGGTAGCAGAGATACAAAAATCTGAAATTGGCAGATTCTGCAACTTATTTGGCCTTTGTGCTGTCTTTCGTCGATATATCAATTAACTCTCTATAATAATTTTTTAAGAAAATTCCAAGATGAAGTTAACAAAGCGTTTTTGAGTCTTGAGTTTTGTTTATTTTTTTTTTAATTGGGATCTATAAATAGAAGCAATATATTATATATTGTTATTTAATCAAAGATAACCGGAAAAACTTTGAAATCTATATATTTGAAAATAAACGAATTACTGAATAATGATAACAATGATTTTAAAAATAAATGTAAAAAATTGTGTTTTCCAATTTTTCTGTTATTTAACAAATATTTCGGAATTCCAAATTGTGTGGTAAACTCAAAATCAGAATTCGGCTTTTACATTAGTTGGCTCCTCTGATTGATTTTACGGAAACGTAGATCACTAACTATGCAGATAATGTGTTTTTGTAACACATCATAATCTGAAATTTATAAATTTGATTGCATAGCAAACAATCTACAAAAGTTGTATTAATGCTCAGAATAAATTAGGCTGATAATTATCGAAGGGCAATTTTCCAATGTGTAATAATGTTGGCCATTTTGTGAATTAGCTTTTTAAATTACAAAAACCTTCATTAGTTTCGAGGTATACATTAACACGTGGCTATAGCAATGGCTCAACATACTTAAGAAAGAAACACCAACAAAGGGACTAATAATAGCAGTAATAGTATAGTATGGTAGCATTAAATATTAGACATATTTCAAAGTTACATGATTTTGCCGGGGGCACAATAAAACAACCCTGCCCCTTGTAAAATGAAGTAGACGCTAATTACCTATATAAAGTTGATGGATACTACGTGTCGTCTAGTTAATAATAGAGCTCATATGATATGAGCTTTCTCAGAACGTCAGCTAGCTTTTGGCAGTTTCATTCTCAAATACGACACCGCGGGCTTTCCAGTAATCCAACGTTGACCTGTAACCTCTGAGTTCTGGAGAAAGACGAACAAAGGCCCCTTTGAGATAAACAGAGAATTACCGAGGAGCTTAACAGCGCGGTTCCATTAAATGACCTTAAATTAAATTTGGTTTGCACCCCATAAGTTGTAATTTGTCTTTAAAGTCGTAAAAAATTTCTGTTTTAAGTGGAAAAGTTAAAATTAGTTTATGAATTATTTACGCCATGCACTTATTCTTTCCTGTTCAAAATCCGCGACCGTTTTAATATTCCTGAACGCGGTAAAACTTGGAATCTCACGATTCCCATTGAACTTGTCAAAGCTGATCTCTGACGCATTTTTAATAAAAAAAAGATTTCGTCGTGTTCCCCTTTCTATTCGTTACCGAACGACTGAGAACTCAGCTACACGACCTTTAAGTAAAACCAGATGAATTTTTAATGCTTCGACACGTTTTACCACAAAGACAAAGTTTTTGTTGTCAGCAAGTAAGTGGAACTAATGACCTTTTATGTTCTACATGTTTCAGCCCTCATGACTACCGACTCGGGAACGATACGCGAGGCGAAAAGCGAATTACCGTACGTGAATGAAACGTAAGTTCGGGTACAGTAGTCATGCAATGCTGCTTGTCTTGTTAGGAAGGATCGTTAGTTCTCCAATTCAGCGCCTGTCTCTAGGTCGCAGTAATCAAGTGGGCAAGTCTAAAATGTTACCACTACAGTAAACTAAATAACCCGGTGGTATTTCACCGGGTACACACTATAAATATTAATGCCAAGGACGACGGCAACAAATTTATTAGGGTTCCTCATAAGTTTGATGGAAATATTGTAACGGTTCATTTTCCGTTATATTATTTTGCTCCTTTCAATTGCTTATTTACGGTGAATGCATTTATTGAACCTCTATTTATTATATATTCACTGGTAAAAGATTACGTAGTTAGTGACTTTTTGGTTTTGAGTAGGTTTTCTGATTTGGGGAGAGAGCGTCATGCGCGTTTGGGGATTGGCGTTGCGTTCTAGAACTCTTGGCTTTTTCCGTTTGGGTTGTCTGCGAAGCAGTTGAGTTTGGTAAAATTTATCCCGAAGTTACTTATTTAATTCTGATGGAATTTTCGTAATTATAACTTCCGAGATTTTCGGTTTTGTTTCACTTTGTGAAATTATTTTTTAGAAGCACCAAGATTGTGGTGGTAAGTGGAGATTTTTGCCTTATCATTGAACGCACGTGTTAATGGCGACTTTGTTACAGCTTCTTTCTTTTCGTTTGGTTTTATTTTCCATTACTTTACCGTACTCCGGCTCTTTTGGTTTTTGCCTTTTTGCGGCTGCATTATTTATGGAGTTGAAGGATGCGGTAGTATTGAAAAATTATTTATCATTGCTGGTTATTCGCCACTCGATCGCTTGGAGGATTCAAGGTCGGTGTTTATTGAATTGTAAAGTGTCGTCGAATTTACCTGATTTTATTCCATTTATTAAATTTCTTAATTTTTAACTTTGCTTTACTTAAATATTTGTACAATTGAATTTTAACGCCTTCAGCTAATTTAATTTGCATTAATATTAATTATTTCATATTCATCTTTTTCGCTTCACGAAATAAATTTATATTTTTGATTGTAATATAATGTAACGCTTTAGGTTGGTTTTTCCATTTTATTTTATTAGCATAACGAATTTGCGTGTTTTTTTTCAAGGTAATAAGCTTGAGTTTAAACAAGGCTATTGCTATATATTTTTTGATCGTTCATTTTTTTATTAGACTTGTTTTCACTCAGGTAATAAAGGTAAGCGCTTATTTATTTTTTTATTTATCCACCTTGATCGTTTTTTTTACCATTCATGTATATTTTTCTTTAATTCAACTAACGTTGATATTTAGTTTTTGGTTTAGTTTATTTATTTTGAAAGTAACCTAAGCGATTTGTTTTTGTACGTTTATTTGCATATTTTTAGCTTTTATTTCTTCATTGTTAAATACTTTGAATTTATTAAAATTACTTATTGGTATTTCTATATTTTTTTGAAAACTGAAAAGTTTTCTGGCGCCCAATTTTTTTTCATTTTTTATTAGTATTCACTTTATGAGTTTTAACTTTGATAAGGCAATCCTCGGCGATCTACGGCCCTCGCAAACAACTAAGTTAGTCGGCGAATTCTTTTGAGTTTTTTTGTAAGTATACAGGTAGGTGATTATTTTTCTTTGTTTCGCTTTTACCTGTTATACTAAATTGACGCAGCAACGTGGGGCTTTCGAGATTGCTACTGGTTTTCTCCCCTTATCATTTTATCATTTTTTTTCGACACCTTTGTTTGGACACTTTGTCATTTTATTAATTCGCCACCATGAGTTTCAACGTTAATGCTTTGAGGGGCGATGAACTCTCTTATGAACTAATCTTCCGAGGGATAGATCCCGAATTCATGTCCGTTGACCAAAAGCGCAAGGCTTTACGTGCTAAGTTAGCCCTGGAGAAATTAGATACCTCCTTAATAAACAGTTACCCTCCTATTCAGTACGATGTTCCTGGTGAGTTGGATGTTTGTGGAACGAAATTGAGTGAGCTGTCCTCCCAGATCAATAATAATGTTTTTCTTAAAAAACCTACTTCTTCTGAATGTGTGAGACTTGACGCTCGGTTGTCCCATTTATTTGCTAGGTTGAATCGTTTGAAACCCGAAAGTGACTTAGAATCCCTTCACGCTGAGAAGGTTAGTCTTTGTTTGGACTTAATGGATTTAGTTAGGAAAACCGTTGACGACGATGAAATCCCTGAAGATGAATCCGAGGTTGAACAACCCGAATCCAATATTGAAGAAGTTTTACCGTTAGCTAACTCCACGAGTCAGCGCCCGCGGGTCTCTTTTTCTGACGTTCAGGTAGTTGATTTATCTCGTCCAAGAGCTCCTGTATCTTCGGGTGGTGGTCCAATTGAAGATCCAATTGATGAATTACGTCGTCAACTTGATCGTTTACAACTCTCTAGAGCTACTTCGAATTCTACCACGACTGCTAGTTTACCTTCTTTTACTAAGTCAGTTCCTGTTTGTAAATGGGGTTTAACTTTTACCGGTGACGCCAGTGTTATTGGAGTCAACGCTTTTTTACAACGAGTCGAAGAACTTAGAGTCGCTCGCAATGTTTCTTTTGATCAATTGTTTGCCAGTGCGGTAGATCTATTCTCTGGTCAAGGTCTCGTTTGGTTCCGAGCTGTTAGGAATCGTGTTACTTCATGGTCCGAATTAATTGACAAGTTACGTTTTGACTTTTTGCCTAATGATTTCGACGAAGCATTCTAGGAAGAGATTAAACGACGTAAGCAAGGTTCCGACGAAAAACCAAGTTTGTTTGTAGCCGTACTTTTAAACCTTTTCGACCGTTTAGTAGAGAAGCCTTCTGAGTCAATAAAACTTAAACATATTTTACGTAACTTACAACCTTTTTATGCTACTCAACTTTCGTTAACTGAAATTAGAGACGTTGATCAACTTCTTGTTTTGTGTAAACGGTTAGAGGAAGTTAAACTTCAAAATGCTAGGTATAGAAATCCTAACCTTGATTATTCTTTACCCCTCGAACCTGATTTAGCTTACCAACCCAAGAAGAAGCCTCCAAATGTTGTTAGTGCCGAAGTTTTCACTTCTAAACCTGCTTCTACTTCTAAAGTTTTTAAGAAAGTAGCGAATCGAGCTAGGTCTAATACTAAATGTTGGAACTGTCAGGGTACGGGGCATACTTTTCATACCTGCTCTCAATCCAAGACTATCTTTTGTTACGTCTGTGGTAACCCTGGGGTTTATTTTGCCAAATGTTTAAGGTGTCATCCAAAAAACGAGGCTTAGGGATTGGATGTTGCAGCCGATCCATCCCTTCTGTAGAATTATTGAAGGCTGAACTCGAATTATGGCCATCTTGGTTGAACGTGGTACGTAATTTTTGTCTTTCCTCTCCTGAGACTTCAGCTATTTTTGCTAAACGTCCAGACGATAACAGGCCCTATGTTTCGGTTTTTATTAACGGCGAACCTGTTCAAGCTCTCTTCGATTCTGGAGCCAACCAGACTTTGATTGGTAAGAATGGTTTTTACCTAATTCGA
The DNA here is from genome assembly GCA_963082815.1 of Melanotus villosus. NCBI lineage: Eukaryota > Metazoa > Arthropoda > Insecta > Coleoptera > Elateridae > Melanotus > Melanotus villosus. Next base: position 78,698,596 of record OY720419.1, read on the forward strand.
AAACACGATCTTAAAATTAATAAAAGTAATTTACCTCTTTCCTTAACCACTGCTGATGGTAATTCGCAGACTATGTTGGGTACTGTATCACTTCCTATTTCTGTTGACGGGGTTTCTAAAACTCTTGACGCCGTTGTTTGTGGTACTATTCCGTCTACTCTTATTTTAGGGATGGATTTTTGCTACTCTTTTGGAGTTAAAACCGACTTTGTTTCTAACCAATTTTCGGTGTCTGAGGTTTCCGCATTACAAGCTATTTGTAGTACTGACGATTTGAGTCCACAACAGAAATTATTATTGGATAAAATCATTCAAAATTTCACTGAAATTTCAGGTCCCGAGTTAGGTCGAACTGATAGAGTTTGTCATATTATTGATACTGGTGATGCAGATCCCATTAAACAACGTTATTATCCACTTTCTCCTGCTATGCAAGTACATGCTAATGCCGAATTAAATAAGATGTTAGAGAATGGTATTATACGTCCTTCTAAATCTCCTTGGAGTTCGCCCATGGTTCTGGTTAAAAAGAAAGATGGTGAATCTTTTCGCCTGTGTTTTGATGGAAGGAAACTGAATTCTGTGACAAAGAAAGATGCTTATCCTATTCCTTTCTTATCAAGTATTTTAGATAAATTAAGAGATGCGCGATTTCTTACGTCAATTGATTTGAAGCAAGCTTTTTATCAGATTCCTCTCCATCCTGATTCACGCGAAAAGACTGCTTTCGTTGTTCCTCGTAGGGGTTTGTTCGAGTATAATGTTATGCCTTTTGGTGTTGCCAACGCTCCCGCTACGCAGCAGCGTTTGATGGATTCTATTTTCGGTCCCTTGCTTGGTGATAACATCTTTGTTTATTTAGACGACATTATCATTGTTTCGAGTACTTTTCAGGAACATTTAAGCATGTTAAAAGAAGTTTACGACCGGTTGAAGAATGCCAATTTAACTGTTAACATTGATAAGTGTGAATTTTGCAGATCTAGTTTGACTTACTTAGGTTTCATCGTTGACAAACATGGATTGCATACAGACCCTAAGAAGGTCCAAGCTATTTCGAATTATCCCAGACCTTCTACTGTAACCGAGGTTAAACGTTTCCTTGGCTTAGCTTCTTGGTATAGGCGTTTCGTACCCAATTTCGCTACTCTTTCTGCTCCCATTTCAGACCTTATTAAAGGACGTGTTAAAAAACAAAAGATTACCTGGGCGGAGGAGGCTGAAACTTCTTTCCGTGAAATCAAATTACGATTAACTTCAGCTCCTATTCTTTGTAGCCCTGACTTCACTAAACCCTTTAATATACAGTGTGACGCTTCGAGTTACGGGTTAGGTTGTATTCTTACGCAAGGTGAAGGAGATGATGAAAAGGTCATTGCATACGCTTCACGTACTTTAAATTCTTCTGAACGTAATTACTCTGTGACTGAAAGAGAGTGTTTAGCAGTTATCTTCGGTGTAGAAAAATTTAGAGCATATATTGAGGGAACTCATTTTACAGTTTTTACCGACCACTATTCTTTATTGTGGTTAACTAATATGCGTGAACCCACTGGTCGTCTTGCTAGGTGGAGTGTTAGACTTTCACAATACTCTTTTGATATTAAACATCGACCGGGCAAACACAACGTTGTTCCCGACGCTTTATCACGAGCTCCTGTCATAGTATCCGCTTTAGAACTTGCTGAAGTTGATTTAGATCCTTGGTACCTGAAGATGATTGACAATGTCCAGAATAATCCTGATAGTTATCCCGGCTGGAGAATTGAAGGCCATAGCTTGTATAAATATACTTCTAATCGACATAATATTACCAGTAATTTGATTGAATGGAAGCAGGTAGTCCCTAAATCAAGACGTAGAGAACTTTTCAAAATTTTTCATGATGAGCCTACCTCCGCTCATTTGGGCGTTTATAAAACCTTTCATAAACTTTGCGAGCAATATTATTGGCCCAAAATGCATGCCGATGTTATTCGTTATGTCCGTCATTGCGATATTTGTGCGGCTAGTAAAGCTTCTCAGCTTGCTAGACCTGGTTTTATGGGAAAAGAAAAGAAAATTCTATATCCTTTCCAATGTTTGTCCATAGACATTATGGGTCCGTTTCCTCGTTCTAAAAACGGTCATACTAGCATCATCGTTGTGTGTGATTGGCTCACTAAGTTTGTTTTAGTGAAAGCAGTGCGTCAAGCTACCGCTAAATCGGTTGTTAACTTCATTGAGAACGAAGTTTTTCTTATTTTTGGGGTTCCTCAAGTGTGTATGGTCGATAACGGTCCACAATTCATTAGTTCTGACTTTAAAAAACTTATGAATAGTTACCAAGTTCAACAGGTTTGGTATAATGCTTCTTACCATCCACAGGTTAATTTTGTGGAAAGAGTCAATAGAGTAATTGGTACTGCTCTCCGTTCATATGTAAATGACAATCATCGCACTTGGGATGTTAATCTTTATAAAGTAGCTCATGCTTTACGTAATGCTATTCACGAAGTTATAGGTTTTACTCCTTCTTTTCTTAACTTTGGTCGAACCGTTCCGGTTTCGGGAGATTATTATGGTCGTCTAAAGAATTTTAAAGAGGAAGAACTGACTCTTGACACCCGCGAAGACTTAGTCGCTGATGTTAATCAGTTGTCCGAATTGTATCAAGACGTTCGTAGACGCCTTAACAACGCCTACCAAAGAAATTCTAAATCCTATAACCTTCGTAAACGACCTTTAAGATTTCATCTTAATGATTTAGTTTGGAAACGTAACTACGTTTTGTCAGATGCTTCACGTCATTTTAACCAAAAGTTAGCTCCTAAGTATGTCAAATGTAAAGTTATTAAAGTAATAGGACCTTTAACTTATCAACTCGCGACGGTCCCTGATAATAAACGTGTAGGTGTTTGGCATATTAAGGACCTCAAACCCTGCTTTGGGGAAGAAGAATTTGAAGAATAAATTTAGTGTGAATGTGGGTGAATGCAGTGTGATTGTTGTTGGTTGAGCTGGTAGATATGTTCGGTCATTGACCCTAAGGATTTCTTTACGGTGTTTGTTCGCTCTAACTATCTAGATTTTGATATTGACCTTGATTAGGTTATTTTTAGTATTAGGGGTCGAAAAGCATTTATTTTACTCCTTTATTTATAACCATTTTGGTTTATTTTTGTTTAGGGTGCATTAACACATTCCTTATTTTTAATGCGAACCTATTCTTATTTACCGATTTGTTGGTGCTACTTCCACTGATTATGGATTTATTTTGGGAAGTTTATTTGAGTGGCGGATTTTCTGTAAATTCAACGAACTCATCCGTTGTTAGAGTGGTCAGGCACTTTCGTGTCTTTGATTGAATATTTTTCCTGCGTGTGTTTGTGTCATTTACTTCTCCCTGAAGACCTTTTATCCATGTTTTGGTTAACAGAATAGTCTTCCTTGTACCTTTGTTTTTAGTCTTTTGTCCTCCATCCTTTCCTTTTCCTTCGCTAGCATTTTTGGGTGGTAGGTAGGGGATGCCGGCAGGCCACAGGGGTGTCTTTTCCATTACTCCATACAAAAGGCGCTCTCTAGGGTTTTACCTTCAGGTTGCCCTTGTGTTATTGTGTTCGTGTATTTTATATGTTTTTTGCAATTTTTGATTTCGTTTTCCTACCGTTGGTCACGGTGGCGGTAGTTTCAGTGGGCTAGTCGGTCCTGGACTAGTTTGCTTTACCTTGGCCTAGTGTGGTGGTGGGTTTAAGATTTTTACTGCTACTCACTGAAAGTTACCTACGTTCACTGATGTATTCTTTCGGGAACCAGTGCCGGGTGGCTCAAGGTGGTAGAAGTTTCATTTGTTTTTCGGCTTGATTCCATTTTGAAATTTTCTGTTGTCTTTTTAGTCAGCCACACGAAACCAACCCTCCTACCCTCTCCTTCTTCTGTGGTTGTTTTGTGCCGTTTTATCCCATTTTTTTTATTGTTTTTTCTCGGTGCTGCCATGCTGTTGCTCATTTATTTTTTTGTTCATTAGTGGAGCTAACACTAGTTGTGTTAGGGTGGTCGGTTGGCCCACCGGCGCAGCAGTTTTCATCCATGCAGCGAGGGGTCAACTGGCATTTGTTTTGTCATTTTTTAGATGAGTAATGGTTGGGTCAGTACTGTGTTTTTTTTTTCTCTCCTTTATTTTATTTTTTTAGTCCTTTGTTCTCCTTTCATGTTCCTCATTTTCTCCGCACCTTATTTTTCTCCAGTTCCATCTTTGGTGAGTTCTCTCCTCTGATCGATGGTTTCTACTTTCGTCGTCTTGGTTGGGGGGAGTGTAACGGTTCATTTTCCGTTATATTATTTTGCTCCTTTCAATTGCTTATTTACGGTGAATGCATTTATTGAACCTCTATTTATTATATATTCACTGGTAAAAGATTACGTAGTTAGTGACTTTTTGGTTTTGAGTAGGTTTTCTGATTTGGGGAGAGAGCGTCATGCGCGTTTGGGGATTGGCGTTGCGTTCTAGAACTCTTGGCTTTTTCCGTTTGGGTTGTCTGCGAAGCAGTTGAGTTTGGTAAAATTTATCCCGAAGTTACTTATTTAATTCTGATGGAATTTTCGTAATTATAACTTCCGAGATTTTCGGTTTTGTTTCACTTTGTGAAATTATTTTTTAGAAGCACCAAGATTGTGGTGGTAAGTGGAGATTTTTGCCTTATCATTGAACGCACGTGTTAATGGCGACTTTGTTACAGCTTCTTTCTTTTCGTTTGGTTTTATTTTCCATTACTTTACCGTACTCCGGCTCTTTTGGTTTTTGCCTTTTTGCGGCTGCATTATTTATGGAGTTGAAGGATGCGGTAGTATTGAAAAATTATTTATCATTGCTGGTTATTCGCCACTCGATCGCTTGGAGGATTCAAGGTCGGTGTTTATTGAATTGTAAAGTGTCGTCGAATTTACCTGATTTTATTCCATTTATTAAATTTCTTAATTTTTAACTTTGCTTTACTTAAATATTTGTACAATTGAATTTTAACGCCTTCAGCTAATTTAATTTGCATTAATATTAATTATTTCATATTCATCTTTTTCGCTTCACGAAATAAATTTATATTTTTGATTGTAATATAATGTAACGCTTTAGGTTGGTTTTTCCATTTTATTTTATTAGCATAACGAATTTGCGTGTTTTTTTTCAAGGTAATAAGCTTGAGTTTAAACAAGGCTATTGCTATATATTTTTTGATCGTTCATTTTTTTATTAGACTTGTTTTCACTCAGGTAATAAAGGTAAGCGCTTATTTATTTTTTTATTTATCCACCTTGATCGTTTTTTTTACCATTCATGTATATTTTTCTTTAATTCAACTAACGTTGATATTTAGTTTTTGGTTTAGTTTATTTATTTTGAAAGTAACCTAAGCGATTTGTTTTTGTACGTTTATTTGCATATTTTTAGCTTTTATTTCTTCATTGTTAAATACTTTGAATTTATTAAAATTACTTATTGGTATTTCTATATTTTTTTGAAAACTGAAAAGTTTTCTGGCGCCCAATTTTTTTTCATTTTTTATTAGTATTCACTTTATGAGTTTTAACTTTGATAAGGCAATCCTCGGCGATCTACGGCCCTCGCAAACAACTAAGTTAGTCGGCGAATTCTTTTGAGTTTTTTTGTAAGTATACAGGTAGGTGATTATTTTTCTTTGTTTCGCTTTTACCTGTTATAATATCCCAAAATGTAATACTCTCATAGTAATGAATGAACGGCTAGGTTTTCATGTACCTCTAGAATAGTAATGGGTAGCTCGGTTGTCTTACAACGTCATTTCCTTCTCTAAAGGCCCGCATTACTTTAAGTATGGTATTAGGGACGTTTTTTGGTTAAAAGAGCGTTTCCATTCTCAATTAAACCCGTATTTGCATTTTAATCGGCATCGATTCATTTCAACGCACAGCACGTATTTTTCAGTCAAACAGTGTCGTTCACGTTCAAAAATTGGTTTTAACGAGAAACGTTATGGAAATCGAAAGACAATAACCTACGGTTATCAGTTTCAATCTAAAATTTAGCATTCCCTATAGACGATTCCATTCTTTTTTATTTATATTTATGATAAAACTAAGGGGAAATAATAAGAAACATTAAAGAAATTTTGCTTTAGGCGTTCACAGTAACAAAAAGATAGAAAGAAAAACATATAAAACGAACGAGAAAAATTTGTTTGGAGATTTATCGAATAACATACATAAATAGATTAATGTAACTACAGTTAGTACAGTAAAATTCGGTTTGAATAAGGAAAAAATTGAAATAAGTATTAATGAAACCTTTTTAGACATGTTTAGAAAGGTTTACCTTTTAAGAAACCGATGAGTCCCGAGTGTTTGAGTAGCTGCTTTGGGGGGGAAGGGGGACACAATGGAGGAGGGAGGATAAAATTAATTTTGTCGTCATTTTAATAAAATTTATCAATTTTATCATACGAATGGACCTTAATATATGAAACTTTGTTATTAACTTATATTTTATATTAATTTATACTAAACTAACCTAACGTACGACATACACAATGTCACTGAATATACCTGCTGCATCTAGCACTTGCAGCATGACATGCAGGTGCTCTGCTGATAGATATTACCTAGATTTGACATCTGCGCTCATCCCTTTAATCTTCAATCAATAGAAATTACCGGTTTAAGCAGGTACCTTATCACTAGGGACTCTTCGGTTTCTTAAAAAGGAAGCATTCCTAAACATATCTATGAACGTTTCATTAATATTTTAATTTTTTCCTTATAATGACAATTATGAATCTAATTTTACTGTAATAAGTATGTAACAACTAAAACGAAATAAATAAAAAAAACTAAAACAAAGCGATAACGTTAGGGTCCCTCGTGGTTTTACTTGGGAAAGACGTTCAAATTAGGTGAAAACTAAGGGAATGAAAAACAAGCTAAGCCGCCGGTTTCACTTGTATTACTAACATTTGAGCAACCTTTAACCTATTAAACAACTCTTCTATCTTTTATTTTATTTCAGCTGGAAACAGCAGCTGCAATTCCAAATGAACGAACAGAATAATTTGGAAACTAGTCATAAAAATAAAGTAAATAAATTATATAATGGAAAAGGTAAACAAAACCAGATCGATAATTTAATTTTCCTTTCTTTCTTGAATGTTGTACATACAACAGGAGGTCAAAACATAAATAATTAATGGTTAGTATTATCCGTTTAAAACCTTTTTGTTTGTATTTTCTGAAATACTAAACACCTATTACATTTAACAGTAAACTGTTAGGTCAAACTAAAACTTACTATGATTTTTGCTCATAGCTGGAAGGTGGAGGGGTTAATTATAACAAATTTCTTACTCCCGGACAAGATTATTTAGTCACGACATGAACCTATGAAACAGAAGAAATTCCCTTTCTACATATAACTGGATTCTTCTTCTTCGCCTTCTTTCTTTCACATATGGATAATCCATCTTGGTAGGCTAACTGTCTGTGTGTTATATTAAGTCACCCCTGACGTTGAGGGTCTGCCTCGCGTTCTTTTTCCCATCGGTTTATTAAGTTTTCCATTCTTTGCTAATATGTTATACTCCATTCTACCTCTGTGCCTGCTCCATTCCTTTCTTCTCTGTCTGACTCATTTGCCTACATCCGGGATTTTGCTCATTTCTCGAAGTTCTTCTATCATATAGAATCTTTTTATGAATATTTCGTATTGCTTTCGTTTCTATCGTTTGCATCATTTGTATAGTTTTCGATGTGTCTGGCATTGTTTCTGCAGCATACCTTAGGACAAGTCTAACAGCAGTCTTATATATTCTTATTTTGCTTTCACTATTGAGATATTTATTTTCCCATATATGATGTCTCTTAGGCATCTTATATACGCGATGCCTTTATAATTTGTTCCTTCACTTTTTGTTGTAAGTTTCCATCATTTTTTATTGTTACTCCAAGGTAATTAAACTGCCTATCCTGTTCAATCATTTTGTGATCAGCCTCCAGCTTGCATCTCGTCGGTTTGTTTGATGCCGCTAAACATTTGGTTTTGTCAGTATTAATAATCATATTTAGTTCCTTAGCTTCTTGATTGAAAGCATGGAGTAGTTTCTGTAAATAGGTTGTCTTCGGAGTCAGAGATGAGTACCGCATCATCAGCGTAAGCTATAACGTGGAAATAGGTATTGCCCATTTTATATCCCGCTGTTCTGGGTAGTTTTTCGATTATCTCGTCCATTATCATGTTGAAGAGAAACGGGCTAAGAGAGTCACCTTGTCTAACTCCAGGGTTTATTTGTACTTCGTCAGATATTAGGTGATTTACTTTGATATTCGTTCTGCAGCAGTGTTGATTAACTTTCCAAACCAGCTGAATTAGCTTTTGGTTGACGCCTTTATTTTGCATTTTGGCGGACTCGGTCAAACGCTTTGGTTATATCTACGAAGCACATACAACGTGTACAAATAAGTTTGCGATCAAGGTCAAAAGAACCGCGAAAAATTCAAAATTTAGGTTGGTAATAAAGAAATATCCCTAACAGTTGACAATGTTGACAATCAGGTTGCTGCTGTCAAATCGTGTTGTCTTTTTGATTTTCGCTTCTTGGTCGCTTTTTCCGGTTTTTGTTGGATTAATCTGTGAAAAATCAGTTCTTTTCAGAGCTATTTAGCCTATTTTGGCACTTGAGGTAAGATTCTACCGCAGTACTTTGAACGCTTCTAATAGTTTGGTTTCTGCAGGTCCACGTCTCATCTGAAATTCAACGATTCCTGCTTCGTCCATTCTGTGAGGTAAGACTACGGACTTAATTATAAATTATAGCTAATTTCTCCATGGAGAAACCTTTAAACTCCCGGCTTCGGTGTGTGCAACTTTTGTGTTTTCATGTCGTGTTCACGCGTCTGTTCTGTACGGCTGCTCGCCAGTGTGAAAACACAAAATTTAGTTGCAATAAATTACATTTTATGTTGCAATTACTACATTGACATAATTTAATTTCAGCAAAAAGAAAAAATATGGTGTTTACATCGGAGCAAGACGCTTTTATTTTAATGGCTCATTATCGTAGTGCAATTCTAAATGCGGATAGATCTTGGAGCTATAACTTGGAGTCTTTCATTCAACAATTTATGCAGCAGTTTCCTGATGTACAATTTAATCGTCACAATTTTGTAAACCACAAACACAATATTATCCACCAATTTGAAGAAAAAAACTGCATTTGTAAGGGAAACCACTTTACATCCCCAGAAGATTGGAGTGTGGGTTGTTGTTTCAAGAAGGCGTATAATAGGACCTGTGTTTTTTCAAGAAACTATAACAGCTGAAAGGTATCGGAAGTTTATTTTACAAGAATTTTTTTAACAAGTTCACGATGATGAATTAAACAATGGTTTCTTTCAACAAGATAAGAATTAAGCAATCGCATTTAGTTCAAATTTAGTATTGTTCTGTTTTTAGTAATTAATAAAAAATAATTATTAATAGACGAAGTAATTAATTTATCTGCACTTTGTATAAACCTTTTTGGGGATTTTTTTTCTATTAAATACCAATCATGTATAATGTGTTGCCTATAGTATCATCTCAGACATTTTCGAACACGCTGTATAGGCAGGCTTGTTGAATTCCAGTGATTTTTCAAGTATTTGTTTGACTATGAAGATTGCATTAATGGTGATCCTGCTTTTACGGAAGCCCTGTTGTTTCTCTCTTATTTGCACAGTTTTGCTTAAGTCCTCTAGGATCCATTTAGTGAATACTTTCAGAGTACTGTTGAGGAGGGTTATTCCACGATAATTTTCTGGTGACGATTTTTGACCTTTCTTGAATATAGGGATCGTCGTGCTGCCTTTCCACTCATTCGGTATTTCTGTTATGTCTATGATAGACTTAACAGTGTTAAGATTTTTTTCTGTAATAACTGAATTGTTAACGCTAAATGATTATTTTCTTTCAACGTTTTGTTTATCTGACCCATAACTTAAAGAGGCAAAATATCATTGCTTTCGTTGCCAGATAGATCAACTGAATTGTAGTTCCTTGTATTTTCAGTCGCGCTTGTATTTTCATATAACCAAACTTATAGAAAGAAAAATTAAAAAAAAACACACCAATAAAATATCTAACAAGTGAATGAGTTAAAAGCTTTAATGAAAATAGATATTTGCCAGAGAAAGATAAATTAAAAATCGGATTTTGAAGAATTAATACAACATATTAAAATTGTTATTAAAGTAAAACAAAGTTAAATACGGCATAAAAAAGAAGCGATAAAGGAAACACAATGACCAAAATGCTAGGAGGACGAAAAATAAAAACCAAAACCGCAGAAAAGAGGATAAAATAAAAAGGAGTTTGAAAAGAGATTACTTTTTAGTTAATGGAGAATGAAAATTAAGAATTGAGAAATAAATAGAAAGTTAAAAACATAAAAGCAAATAATTCACAACGAACCTTAGGTTACTGTGAGTCATATTTTAAAGTTAAACGTAATCCCTTTATACTTTTTTCTAGGTATTTCGACATTCGCCATTGACATATAAAATCACAAAACTATTCCCATTTCAAAAACCTCCTTTAATTTGTTTGAAAACGAAACGTTACATTACAGTGTTTTAGAAGTTTTTTTAATTTAGCAACTAGTTGAGAAATGCCTAACAAAAATATAAAATGTCAAATTCGCCTCAACAAACGTTCACAAGATATTGAAAAGTAATCCTTTTTAAAACATGAAAAAGAAGTTGGAAAAAAAGAAACGGAATTTTTTCGTCTTTATGAGAAAAACGTACAAATAATAGAAACTTGGGTTAATAAAACTAAAAGCATAAGAACGTAGACGATATTAATTATATAAAAATACTCCAATTTTTCTGAAATATAATGAAACGTTTGCGAGTTATTAGAAACAGACAACGAACTTTCATCAAAAATCTTATTAATTAAGTTAATTTGCTTTAAATCTGTTAATTAAACATAAAGCTTGTTAACTGGCAGTGACTTTTTGTAACAAATGCGGCTTAGTATTTTCCGTCGTCTATTTTTAGAGTTAATCTACAATCGATATTTCCTCCGCATCCCAAAAAGCAAATCTCATCACCTTAAAAGCTGGTGAAATTGACTTTACTTCCTTTAAGTAGGAAATTAGGCACAATTATATGGTTTGGGATGTCACTTGGTATGAATACAAGTTTCATCAACGACGCCATAAAATCTAGAATATTAGTTTTTTATGCGAACAGTCTGATTCTTCCCGCACAAATGGGGCATGTAATCCGCAAATACCAGCAAAATGTTTTAGGGTAATATCGAAGAGAATCATTATTGATGGATGTGAAACGCCTAATTTTCTGGTTAAAGCTTTCAGGACTATTGAATAACACAACGGTGCATATATAATTTCAAAGCGTGGTGTTCTAATTGTAAGACTAAGTATTATTGACTCTGATAACCGAAACATGCATAATAACTCTTCCAGCAATGGTGTTTTATTAACCTATTACTTAACCAAGTGCGGTTTTAATTACGGAGAGCATTAAAATCGCATAAGTTTCAAGTAAAACCTGCTCATAATGTACAACGAGCCACGAATGCACTTCGTAGCGGAGCTTAATGCACGAAGAAAATGTTTTCCTAATTACTAAAGGTCTTAATTCAAATATATGGCTTGCGGGGGTTTAAGGTTGAAGACCTTGATGTTTTATAAAAGAAAATCCCCTTATACGGTTTATCCCCCTTTGTGCTTTAAAATTCTGTTTCGGTCTATCAATCTACTAAAAAATTCTATCGCAGCAAAAGCCTTTAAAATTGCATGGGTCCTATGTATGTCTGCCAAAAAGAAAGATGTAAAAGTCAGTGTATAATACGGTATTACTTCCAAATATTAGAGATGATGAGGGATGACGGGAGCTACAGGACTTAAGGGAATTGAGAGTTGTCCACGTCAGTCTTCATTTTGAGTAGAATCAGAATTGATCGCGTCATCCAGACGAATATATTGATAGCTATCGAACGCCAGCGAGCTTAATATCACCCCCGAACCGAAAGCTCACTAAAGGAACACGAGAGGGCTAACGCCCACTTCCTGCAAAAACAAAATATAAAAGGACGTTGAACCTTTTTAATCCTCACGGCCCGAACTTTTATATTGGGTTGTTTTACCTAACAAAAGAGTTTCCTAAAAGCATTCAAAACTCCGTCACAACGTTGAATTCAATTAAATATTATAAGGCTTTTGATGGCGACATTACTGTATTTTAAACGGTAATTAGAATTCCTTTAGATTTGCAATCCTTAGTTCTCTGATATTATTGTTTCTCCTCAGATTTGATCTTTACAAAGGCATTAAGCTAATCTATACATATTTTATAAGAATGTCGTGTTTTTATATAAGCTTCGGGCAGATTTTCATAAAATTTCCTTCGTTGAAAATTACTGAAACAGAAAACATCGATCAATTAGGCATATGGTTTACATGTTTCTTTCTTTTGCATTTCCCATATTTATTTATGTATTTTTTTAATTAAACCTGGTTGAAAATTTGGAATGCTAATGTTTAACAATTTTCAGAAAAAGATTTTCAAAATTAGATTTCAATTTCAAAATAAAAAAGGAATCTCCACAAATTTATATTATTATTTATTAACAGGTAACTGGCTCATATTTAAAAGTTTTAATGAATATTTCTTCCTGAGTAACGTGAAGATACCAGTAATATTTTCGTAACATAATACAAACTAAACTAATTTTCCGTTTATAGTCAGTCTCAAGGTAACTATAAAGTTAACAGCATCAAAACTAAGGATTCCTTTTAGTTTTAGAACAAATATGTGATGTAACCCTAAAGCAAGTTGTAAGTTAATTATCGCCATTATTTCATGGTAGGTTGTAATTAATTGGCTAGATTAATTTCAGTATAAAAATATTAGCCTTTTCATAACCATTTCATTATAAAATACTAATTCCCGGAGATTTTAAAATTTGGATTAAAGGTATAAGTATAAGGTGTAGAAAAAACAAAGTAAACCTGTCGATGACGATAGCAAAATGGAATTGAAGAAGGAAGTTAATAATACTTGCACTGATTACTAATTTTTAATACTCCGGGCTTCTTTACAACTAAAACGAGTGTTCATATTTTAAAAGCCTATCCCAAATTACGTAAAAATTCATCAATCATTTGCTTATATACAGTACTGTGCAAATTAGTTGGGACAAACAGGATGATCATGAAACATAAGTAATCCTTATAAAATTAATTTATTTATCATCTCTTAGTAATCGATATGGTCTGCTTTTGCTGTGAGTACTTGCTCTACCCTTTTAAGGCATCAGTTGAACTAGTTTGTTACACTCTTTCTTCGCTGCAGGATCCCTAAATCGGACTTGCTAGTCTTCACCCGTAGGTTTTCTATCGAGTTACGTCTGGTGAATTTCCTAATCATTGTAATACATTCAAGGTTTGTTGGACAAAGAAGTTCTTGGTGAACTTAGAATTGTGGCAGGAAGTAATATCCTGTTGGAATACCCTGCCACAATCTGGAATCAGCTTCTGCATTGTTGGGACCAGTTTCGCTTCCAAAACACTTCTGGCCATCATGTCTTTACTACTGGTTGAACACTAAACGAAATTGTACTTGTAACCCTAAATTTAAAAATGGGTTTCGACAGAAAAATCATTCTGTTCCACTGGTCCAAAGTCCAGTCTTGATGTTATTTTTTCCATGATAACTCTTTCTTTTTTAAAGCGATGTCAAGAGCTGCTTCTTCACTAAGAGCCTAACCCTATGGCCGCACTTCAGATGTCAGATGGCGCACGATTGATCCTATGAGACGCAAGGTCCCATTTGATGTCCACACAGGTCTTTTTCGCGTTTATAAGGCTAATTCTTCTGAGTAGAATATCATCCCCGGATGTGCTCTTCCGTTTCCTTCCGAAACGACCTTTATGAATCCGGTCTTCGTGCCGTTGAGATGCTCGATCTCTTCGCACCAACTGCATTTACTGTTTCCCCGAATTGTCACCTCCATACCTATGTTTCTTTCAAAACAATCGTAACTTTACAGGCAGCACTAGATATGCAGAAGTCATTCTACAGCAACCTTGTGACATTGAACAGCGCGAACACGCTTGTTCCAACTAATTTGCACAGTACTATACTATAGGTACAGTCTAATATGAGGGCTGGTTTTACATCTATTGTTAAACACTACCAACTATTGAAGTACTATTTTTCGCAATTAGCTAGTAGGAAAAAATACTAAAATTGATTTACACTTAGAATTGAAACCGGAAATCTGAGAAATACTTACTCTGAATACCCATAAAGGTTTATATCAACCTACATGCTAGGCTGATGTTCGGTGTAGCTAGTACACCTGCAATTTGACAGCGCCAAATGGAACAAATTTTATACTTCTATGATTTACTTGGCGTTTAAATATTTTTAGATAGTATTAAAATAATCTGGACCTGATATAAAAACCATTTATAGATTTTAGCAAGGGTTTTACAACGACTACATATTAGTGCAGGGGCATAAGTAATTATTTCCTAGTCCGTGGGATTTTTTCTGAAGGAATAGTATGACTATATGGGATGGATAGCTCATAAACCATACAATCACGTATTACCAGGTGTTTTGTCAGATTTTGTGGCAGAGGGCCTGTATGACGTCATAATTTGAAGATGTCCGCCAAAATGGACGCTAATCTATCTTTTTTTATCTGTAACTCATTTATGGTTGGCTCTATGCAAATTCAGCTCGGACCTATTTTGTTCTTAATAAAATAAGGAACAAAAAAGGTTATTACAATTTTTTTGATATCTGTTACCGTTTCTGAGATACAATCATGTCTTTAGTTTTTCATTCAATGAAATTTCTGTTCTAATTTTTTTGTCTACTTTATTTATTTTTTAATTTATATTTCATTGATTGATTATCAAGAATCTTTGGATGAAGAGTTGCTGGATGGAAATTTTAACCCGTCGGAAGAAAATAATCCAAATGATTGTGAAGCAAATTCCACTGCGCTAAATGCAGTCCCGACTTGGTCAGCTTTTAATTCTATAATAAAGTAAGCCAAAAAAGAAACTAGAGTCTTAGATACCAGCCCAACTACCACACAAACACAACCCACTTTCATGAAAAAATTAGAACAAATGACATCTAGTATCACTCCTGAAGGGAGAGCAGTTGTAACTTTGGATCTTGGCCTTTACAAGCCTGTTTTAAAATTAGCGATGGCTAACAAAAATCTATCAAAAAATTGGATTCTTAGGCGTGAACTACATATTATAATGGAAATGCTTCGAGCTATTAGTTCTTTTATAGATGGTACAGGATTGGAAGCTACATTATTGGCAGTTTATGAGTTTATGATAAGAGTGTTGTGTACAGCATTCTAGCAGGGAAGTGCCTAAGGAGAGCTATAGATGCACACACATCTCTAAGGCTTGCTCTTTTCAAATGCGTTAGCGATGGGTTTTATAAAGAGCCGGGTGGAATCAAAGAAAAGTTGGAACCAGAGATGCAGAAGCTACTTACAGCTTTACTTGAGGCACAAGAAGGAAAAAAAGAGCTGAAAAAGCAATGCCTGTTGAGTACAAAATCACAGACTCTATTCAATATTCAAAATGTTGCAATGAGATCTCTTTTATCTCATTCTACTTAAAACTAAGGATGAGTTAACAGCATATCTCTCAAATAAAGCCGTATTGCATGCACAGAGGATTAAACAAAAAACCGAGTAGTTGGAGGAATGAGGGAAGGTCATCAGATGGAAATGACGTTAGAGAACTTTAACCCACGCAAGAAGAAGCAGATACAAAAATTATTCTTCACTCAATGATACATCCCACGTTATTCTACTACCCTGCACATACGAGATTCACTAGATACTGACGTTTTTATCCTTTCACTGTGGTTGTCGCAACTTTTTCCAAAAGACAGCCTGTTTGTCACAGGCGTTGGTGCTAATAGACGATTTATTGATATCAATCTTGTTTATTTCAGTATAGGACCAACAAAAGCTAAGGCATTGTTAGCTCTTCGTGCACTTTCGGGCTGTGATATTACTGGGTGTTTCAAAAATAAAGGCAAACTATATTTTTGCAAAGCTTTCCAGACAGCAGAGAAGGAAGTTATTGGTGCTTTGGCATTACCTGGATCTCCAGAAGAATCTAAACTAGAAGATGAACAACTACTCGAGCAATTCATTTGTCAAGTTTACTATCCAGGGAAAAGAATATCAGACATTGGTGAGTTGTGCTGGTAGATGATCACAAAAAAAGATCTGCAAAGTGAAAACCTAACCCCCCACAAGATCCTCCTTAACACCATATATCTTAAGGGTACATTACCAAGTGTTGAGTGGCGCAGTGCTGATAAACAACACCCAAACCTCCCAGAACCGTAACAATTTGGATGGGAGAAGTCTGGTAACCAGTATTCTCCTACAATGAGTTCGATGACATGCGCACCAGAATGGTCACTGAATCTATTACGTTGTGGTTATTAGAAAGGATGGTGTGCTATAGATTGCAAGATTGTAGGTGCAAAGTATAGTCTTTAAGGTGCACAGAAATGTGTAAGTGTGGTTGCGATGAAGAGATCTACGATAACAATGTATTTGCAGACAATGAAAAAGAACCCTTGGACTCGGAGGATGACCTGAGAAGCTTTCTCTGCACAAAATATTTACGTGTTAATTAAAAAATAATGTGTCTATATATGAAAAATAATAATGTACAAGTTATATAATAATTATTGTGTCTCCTAGAAAAATCAAATGGAGTATTGTTTTCTTTGTTACCAATAAAGTATATCTCAGAAATGGTAACAGATATCAAAAAAATTGTAATAACTGTTTTTGTTCCTTATTTTATTAGGAACAAAAAAGTTCCTAGCTAAATTTGCAAAGAACCAACCATAAACGAGGTAAAGATAAAAAACGAGATTAGCGTCTACCTTGAAATTATGACATACAGGCCCTCTGCCACAAAATCGGGCAAAACACCTGGTAATACGTGATTGTATGGTTCATGAGCTATTCATCCCCTATAGTCATACTATTCCTTCATAAAAAATCCCGCGAAATTACATATGCCCCAGCACTATATACATAATTTAAGAATTAGTGGTTATGAAAAGACTAATATTTTAATACAATTTTTAAACTCCCTGAAACTGAAATTAATCTAGCGAATTAATCACAATCTACTATGAAATAATGGCGACAATTTAATTCATGTATAAAAATCCCATAAGCCGCGGTGATTTTGTCACTTTGACAGCGGATAAAGGTTTGCCCTAACTTTTATCCGGCTAAAACGCTACCTTAACTTTAGTTGCTATGCAACTTTGCCTTGTACGTTTAATAATTGTAGCTTCAATACCAAATAAAAAAAATGATTTTGTATTGTTCATTCATTAAATTGTCTCGCCGAATTACACTCGAGGTTTTATTTAGTCAGGATAAATATTTATTTGCAAAACTCAAACTAATATTGCTTTACAGCAATTAGACTCGAAAAACTGACAGCAGATAAAATCAACTCCGGCCTTCGGCCGTCGTGATTTTATCTGCTGTCAATTTTTCTCGTCTAATTGCTAAGCAATACGTTTTCATTGCAAAAAATATTTATCCGACTAAATAAAACCTCTTGTGTAATTATATTCGACAATTTAATTCATGTATAAAAAATCCCATAAGCCGCTGTGATTTTATCACTTTGACAGCGGCTAAAAGTTTGCCCTAACTTTTATCCGGCTAAAACACTACCTTAACT
This sequence comes from Melanotus villosus, assembly GCA_963082815.1. Lineage (NCBI taxonomy): Eukaryota > Metazoa > Arthropoda > Insecta > Coleoptera > Elateridae > Melanotus > Melanotus villosus. The sequence goes on from OY720419.1 coordinate 78,716,379, forward strand.
TTAGTTGCTATGCAACCTTGCTTTGTACGTTTAATATATGTAGCATCAATACCAAATAAAAAAATTAATTTTGTATTGTTCATTCATTAAATTGTCTCGCCGAATTACACTCGAGGTTTTATTTAGTCAGGATAAATATTTATTTGCAAAACTCAAACTAATATTGCTTTACAGCAATTAGACTCGAAAAATTGACAGCAGATAAAATCAACTCCGGCCTTCGGCCGTCGTGATTTTATCTGCTGTCAATTTTTCTCGTCTAATTGCTAAGCAATACGTTTTCGTTGCAAAAAATATTTATCCGACTAAATAAAAGCTCTTGTGTAATTATATTCGATAATTAACTTACAACTTGCTTCAGGGTTACATAACATATTCGTTCTAAAACTAAAAGGAATCCTTAGTTTTGCTGCTGTTAACTTTATAGTTAGCTTGATACTGACTATAGACGGAAAATTAGTTCAGTTTATATTATGTTACGAAAGTATTACCATTACCGGTATCTTAACGCTACTAAGGAAGAAATGTTCATTAAAATTTTTAAATATGAGCCAGTTACCTGGTAGTAAATAATAATATAAATTTGTGGAAAAACCTTTTTTTATTTTGGAATTGAAATGTTATTTTCAACCAGGTTTAATTAATAGCAGGCCGAGACATTAGCAAGAGATAGAAAAACTTGGAGAAAAATGGTGAAATAAAGTCAGTTACTAAAATGAAACAATTAGTCGTCATAATAATGAAATAATTTAGTTTTAACAATGTATTATTTATTTATATTTAAGTATGTAATATTTAGTTATAATACCCTCTACACTTAACAGTAGAAGAGGGATAGGTTATATATATAAAGTTATCTTTATAATCAATGATACGATAAACTACTTAATATAAATTCTGTTTCGCTTTACTGTGCGCTTTATTATTTTCATGCCTTTTATCTTGTAAATTATTCAGCTTGGTAAAAATACAGAGTTGAAAATTTCCAAAATTTTTGGAAATGTTTTTATTAAGAACTTTTGTATAATTCGAGAAGTTTTATATCTTTCAGTTTACTTCTCGATGTGATGCTGTTTGTTTACGTCTGAATATTATAGCCATCCATATCTTTCGCGCATATTAAACTTGTTTTCCCGATTTTTATATCCCTCAAGTGTATTCAGTCGGGTTTAATATATTTATGGTGTATAAAAACCACACAATTTTGCATTTTTACGCTTTCAAACACCTTTTACTACTTGCTTAGATTTAGTGTCGGTATATCAATGATCATTATTTCAAGCATTTATTCTGTGGGTCAGTTATGCCCTTTTTATTTTCGGTGTAGTACTATCTGGAAAATAATTTGCATTTAAAGTAAATTTTCATACCTTTTAGTAAATACAACGTTAGCATAGCATTTTCCAGTTTATTGTTCACATTTGTGTTTACTTTTGTTAATACGGCACGTAATTTATTTATTGCCAAAATGCGGATATAACAACGTTCTCTAATATTAAATAAAGGAATTCGTGCTTCTGCAATTTAGTTTTGGCGTTACTCTTGGCCTTAAGTGGAAATTTATACGCATCCACCGAAAATCTCGTCACGTACTAGGATTGTAGTTGGTTTTATTGCAAGTAATCCAAGATAGTTAATGCAAAGGGGTAAAATTTGCATGTTAAAATTCAACTGATTCATTTGAAATAACGCGTCAGGCACAAAGATGGAATCTTTTGATAAGGCCCTACTAGTTTTTAAGCATACCTGCAGAACTTTATATTTAATAAAAATGATCCCACCATGTTTGCATCAACAAAGCAGAGCCAGATCGTTCTTTGTGTACTGCGTTATACAAAATTTATAAAGAGAAGCTGCACACAAAGGTACAAAATACTGAATGAAGTTAACCTTTTGTTCACCGTAGTTATTCGTTTTGTGCAGTTTTGCATATATCTAGCTTAGGTGAATGTATTTTGGTATTTAAATGTAAAACTGAAATTTAAGCACGTACCTAGTTAACATCAGCTTTCTTTTGCTAATTTAAAGCGTTCGTCTTTTTAATTAAAACTGTAAAGATAAATATTTGAGTTTTTCGGATATTATAAAACTAAAACAAAAATCCACGACTTAAAATGAAGTAAATCAAATATTTATAAAGCATCAAGCTCGGAAATATTTTCCAAACCACTTTCAGTGTAACATCCGCAACATCGTAAAATTTCCTTGCCGTAAGAACATGTCTTCATCGTGTGTTCTCTTTTATATAAGGAACTAATACTCTATAATAAAGCGAGGTGTGGTTTATTGGCGTTTTTATATCTTGTAATGTACAACATGTACTGAAGACTTTATTAACTTAATAAAAATAAATTCCTTATTATTATACGGCTTGTTTATAAGACTTTTAACTAGAAATTTTAACTCATTTAACGTTTATTCGTGTGTGTAAAAACAATATACAACTAACTATATTTCAGTGATTGAATTATTCATTTATATAATATGTTGAACTTTGAATGTTATAGCGTGTAATGAAACCTCACTAGAGTATAAGTTAAACAACAGAAATCGTTACCTATCAAAAGCTTACAGCAGTGTATGGTTTATATGTTATTATAAATAATATAACATATTAAATTAAACTCCACAACATCTTAGATAGTAATGGATTAGTCGGTTATATATGCTGAATCCTAAATGGCGGTAAAATTAAGTATATTAAAAACCCAACAATAATTCCGCTTTCATTTTTATATTAACATATTAGCTGAGGGGTTACTGGCAGTCTTATGTTGTATTTTAAATTGCTTGTCGTAGGATATTTCTATTATATAACGATCTTCAGATGTGTAATGTGTATAATCTGTCGATGTCATATCTTTCATTCACCTACAATTTTTTTCCAATTTTTGAAAATTCTGTGCTACTTATACTTGCAATAGGTAAGTATCTATTTAGGTTACCTTTTTAGATTTTCGTGTTTTATTATTGAAATAGGGGTAGGCGACAACATTTTCCGATTACAACGTAAACTCTGAGTATCCTCTAATTCATACAAGTATATGTTTGGTTTTTATGACATCATAAATATCATTTTTGTTTGTTAATATCATTAAGTTTTGCAAATTGTGGTTATGGAGCACAGTTTTCTAGAATATTCAAATATGCTACTAATCTCAGGTAACCGTATGGTATTTTAGTTCAGCTGCAGCTTTATATGCCAAACGTTATCCAAATAAAACACACAGAAATTTTAAAATTATTTGACTACTGCCTAGAATAGCGAATGCGTGCAATTGTAGGCTCTGTGTCCAATTCTATCCATCGTCCAACACGTCTTAAGCCAGCGTGGAAGATTAAGAATAACAACCCCCCAAAATATGGCGAGTTTAGAACATAACGGAAATAGCCCCCAGGTGGGCAGGAAGAGATATTCCAAATCCTACACTTTCAATTAAGTCAACGTTACGAAATCTGGAGACGAAAAAACTCGTCAACATTAACGAAGCATAACAGAAAGATTCAGATAACTAAGCTACAAATCTCGACATACAACATCAGATCAATGTCATCTACCGCACGCTTTGAGAAACTCAAGGATGAACTTAAAAATATCAAATGGTACATCATAGTAGGCCTGCGAGAAACTAGATTACCAAATGCAAAATGCACCACCTTAAAATTAGGCCACTTACTATACCAGAACTATGAAGAACGTGGGAGACGTTGCAATTATAATCCATATATATGACACAAACTAGTTATGAAAATGAAGGCCATCTTCATCTATCGAAGCTTCAAATTATCCAGGTATATATTCCAACAAGCAAATCACAGGACGATGAAATATAACAACTCTACGAGGACATCACGGTTGCCCGAAAATATACATTCCAATCTTTTAATGGGCGACTTTAATGCGAAAGTAGGGAGAGAAAATAAAGATATTTCCTATAGACATATTTATGGATTCAGATCAGCAAACGAGAAAGAGATGCACTAATAAATTACTTTCAGAGTGCAGAAATGTACTGTATGAATACATTGTTCAAAAATCCCAAACAAAGACGATGGACCTGAAGAACCCCGACTCTAAAACAAAGAACGAGATTGACTATATCATTACAAAAAAGTCAGTCATTAGTAATAAACATCGAGCGTAACATATTAATAAGAACGAAGAAATTCCCAACCCTCGAACACCTGAAACAAAATGCCGAGAAATATCAGGCAGAATTATTTAAGACAATTCTAAACAAAAATGAACTACAACTACATAGAATGAATCAATTAGAAAAAAACAAATTAGGAATGGTGTGAAAACAGCAATAGAACAACGAAGAAAAATGAACAGAGGCCAACCCTCAATTGTATAAAGAGATAAGAAAGAACATGAGGAATAATATAAGAAAACACAACACAGACGAAATCAAACATCTAATTGAAAATAATAAAAACCTGAAGGACCTGATACAAGGATACAAGGATTAATGAGAATTCACCAACTCAAAATGCAAACGCTTGCACTTCCACCAATCCAAAACAACGCAACATAGGTCTAATAAATATCGTAAACGTGGGCTCAGAAGAACTTTCCGAGATCACAATAGACGAGAAAATATATGCATTACCACAAATGAAAAACGATCGAGCGCTCGGCGAATAAATACCTCACAGAAGGAAAAATTCCTGATACCTTGAAAAACGCGCAGGTACTATTGTTATATAAAAATGGTGATAAACTCAAAATAGAAAATTACAAACCTATACGTCTTTTGCCTCGCCCATAAAAGCTGTTAACCAAAATTATTACCAACAGATTAACAACCAAGTTGGACGATTAGCAACCTTCGGAATAGGCAGGTTTCCGTAAGGCTTATAGCACAATTGAACAGATACAAACAGTTCGAACATCAATAGAAAAGTGTACTGTACTGAGTACAATGTCCCTCTTGATTTTATCGATTCTAGTAAAGCCTTTGATTCAGTAGAACTCTGGGCTATCTTCAGCCCGATGGACAGCGCAAGAATAGATTCCCGATACAAAAACGTCTTGAAGTACATCTATGAAAATGATAACAAGAGTAAACATCACGTACGTTCAATCAAAGAACAAAATACATGTAGAAAAGGGAGTAAGACACAATTTCACCGAAGTAGTTCACTTTTGTGTTGGAAGGGGTGTTCAAGAAATCAGAATGGCAAGATAATGGCATAAACGTCAATTTTCGATACCTAAACCATCACCCAAAATCGTTACGAAGAACGTACCGCAGATTGCTCCGACTGCTGGAGGTTGCTGCGCCCTACTGCTGGAGGTACTTACCGTTACTTTACTGAAATAAACCTGGAACTGGTGGGCCAGGCTTACAAACTATACACAATAATTATCTTAAAGTAAACACAATAAACATAAAACACAAATAAAAGACGAGAATGGATTAATACTGAAATTTTATGAATGCAAATAATATTCAAAACATGACACAAAAGGGGTTTATAAATTCTATCGTACTTTAAGTGAAACAATGATCAATGGAGACCACATTTATTTAACTTAAGGCAAAAATAATTAACAACTAGGTTCCCTTAATCGTAATAAAAAGGATGATGATGGCAATTAGAAAACTTAAACTAAATATCTGATAACAAATAATTTTACACCAACACAAAATTAATAAAACAAACTAGCCAACTGGTTGCCAACGATCCTCAACCTTCGCAATGTGAATATAAGAGCCGCATAAGGCGCTTCACATAGCCTTCAACACAATACCGACGGACAAACAGACTGACGAGAAATCGGCTACTAAACACTAAAACAAAGAGGTATCACACACAAGTTGAAGACTTAAAACACTTGTTGAACGAATAAACTAGTGCCTTTTCACGAGTAAATCTCCAAAAATACGGTACTGAATTTGGGTTAGACCGGTACGCTCACAGCCGGCAGTAAAGGCAGCCTAATACAATGTTTTTACCTGGGAAGAGCTTTGTTGGTGGTAGCCTTTGGAATCGGTGGAAGCTTCAAAACCCCAGGGAGAGATAACAGCAGCCGTCATAGAAAAGAAGGGATGGAGTCGGAAACAGGGGTGAAGACAACGAGATGCCCTCACTGGTAGACGAATTAATCCAAAGAATGAAGAACTGTGTGGAAACGGAAAACTTCACCAACGTCAACTTAAACGGAACTTCCAAACACAGCACTTAAATTTCCCTGTACAAAATAAGCGACACTTTCAGGGATTTTATCCGACAATTATATCGTAACATAGTTTTCCACGAAAACTAACGGTAAGCGAAAGGCCGAGACGTAAAACGGAAATTCTAGCAAAAATCCGGAAAACGGCAATTGCACGACTATTGATGTTGAAAACTGATTATACTCTCAAGTGATTTTTTATTTTCCCGCAATCTAAAGATGTTAAAAGAAGATAGACAAACGCGCTTAACGCGGGGTTTCCCCGAATTAACGATGACGAAATCAAACGAACCAAATATAACATTACCATATTTGGCCATGCATTTGGGACTTCTCAGAAGTATTACGCAATCAAAACGGAATGTGCCGATCTGAAATTATTCGCGTGAATACTGTAAGCTTCAGGGCCGGCTTTAGATTGGAAAAACAGGGCCGTATTATACTAAATTTACCTAGAATTTAAAAAGCCGTGACAAAAGGGAGTAGTACTATGGCGACCAAGACTAAACAGGAACAGCGCCGGAAGACCAAAAAAGCGTTGGATAGACGACGTGAAGGAAAAAGCGAGAAGTAAATGGTACCAACTGGTGCAAGATAGAACAGAGCGGAAAATTCTAGGGAAAGCCTATGCCCAGGAGTGAACTGCTATAGGCTGCTAAAGAAGAAGAAGGTTCATCGACAAATAGAGGCCGTTCACATCGAGAATTGTTGCGGCACACTGAATAAGATATCTTAAATGCAGTTGAGAAGCAACCGGAGTAAAGCATATGGTTCAGTGTCATAATATTACTATTTAATGTTAGCCAAAAAACTATTACGGGAAATGGATATACACTCGCTTTTCAACACGAAAGAGTTCATATATTATAGCACTATCACTGAATAGCAAGGTTCTGCAAATTGCTACATCATAAACAAGAAATTAACCCTGGCGTAGGATATTTAATTAACTACGTATAGAATATTCATCAATGAACCAACAAAAGTTCTCAATCTCTCTAACAAACAGACCTCATCGCCAAACTGCGAATAATTCGTCGAATGCTAAGCCAGCAACTTACAAAATACCGGGTGGCTAGAAAAAAACGAATCCTGTTTAAGCCTTCACATCTCCGGAACGCTTTAAGATAGCGATTTCAGTTTTCGCTTTCTAAGAGACAATGGATTGAAAAATATTCCTGCCAAATTACAAACAATTATTTTAAAAAACAAAGGAATGGCGAATTTTTTAATATCACCTAGAAAAAATCAATTGCACATTGACAATGTTCTTTAAAATTCCACCAATAAACATCTTGTATAGTGTATTCTACTCATAAACATGTTGTATGGGACCTCCATTTTGTAAATTCACAATTCTTAGTCTATGTTTAAACTGTAAAATTGCTCTGCTGATTAAATTTATAGACACTTCTAGCCACAGATCTTCTAACCGTCGGCGCAGTCTTCCAGGTTTGCAAATGGTTCCCATCTTTCAGCATACACTTTTTCTTGCAATACGTTCCACACTGAGTAGTCTAAGTCTAAAGGATTACAGTCTAGAGAATTAGGCGGCCACTGGTTTGCTCGAATAAGAGATGGCGTGTTTTCTTCTAAGAACTGTTGTGTCCTTGCTGCTCTGTGGGATGGAGCATAATCGTTATTCGGGTACAATCGATGCATTTCCGGTAGTAAATTGTCACGTAAATGCCGTATGTAGCTATCTGCGTTTGTTTTGGTTAACTGACGATCAGTAGAAAATAGCCATTGCCATTCCAGGATATTACGCATGCCACCATGAGCGATTATGTTTTTATCCAGGACAGCGCTCCATCCCACAGAGCAGCAAGGACACAACAGTTCTTAGAAGAAAACACGCTATCTTTTATTCGAGCAAACCAGTGGCCGCCTAATCCTCCAGACTGTAATCCTTTAGACTACTCAGTGTGAAATGCATTGCAAGAAAAAGTGTATGCTGAAAGACGGGAACCATTTGCAAACTTGGCAGATCTGCGCCGGCCGTTAGAAGAGGTGTGGTCAGAAGTCTCTATAAATTTAATCAGAAGAGCAATTCTGCGGTTTAAACATAGACTAAGAATTGTGAGTTTACAAAATGGAGGTCCCATACAACATGTTTATAAGTAGAATACACCATACAAGATGTTTATTGGTAGAATTTTTAAGAACATTGTCAGCGTGTAATTGATTTTTTCTAGTTGATATTAAAAAATTCGCCATTCCTTTGTTTTTTAAAATAATTGTTTGAAATTTGGCAGGAATAATTTTCAATCCATTGTCTCTTAGAATGCAAAAACTGAAATCGCTATCTTAAAGCGTTCCGGAGATGTGAGAACTTAAACAGGATTCGTTTTTTTCTAGCCACCCGGTATATTAGATAATGTACCACTAGCTCTAAGAGGAAATATGTAGTTTCAAATGGAACAATCTCATTGGGGTATTCAAACATGACAGTGGTTGGAATATCGAATTCCCAGATCGATGAATTTGATCATGACGGCACAGTAACTTGACTCTCAAGAGGCATAGACTTGAATTTTAGATTTTTTCTTATGGGAACTATAAAAACGTTTTTGTTTAGCAGGATGAAATCAACACTGAGAAGCCTCTTGAGTGAGGAAATGAAAAACTGGTGGAATTAAAGCAACCAAGTTGCTCTAATTTTGTGATATCATCCTTAGAGACTAAGATACCATAACCTCACAGTGTTGTTAAAAAAGCTGTATCGGTATCTGTGTCTGCAATCTCTTTCACCTTTCGGTGTCGAGGCGTTAGTGTTATTAAGAAACTTTAAGTAACAATTCTTCAAAATATACGCCTGTTTGTTTAAAATAGTATAATCTTTTACCTAGTGTTTGATGCAGAACCACCTAATGCAAATATCCTTCATTTTGGATTATCTTTATAAGTATACAAGCTATGTCAGTAGGGTGGGTGAAAAGTAAGTTTCGAATCAATTCAAAGGATAAAATTACGTCTGAATTGGGAAAGAAAGTTTGAGTTTGTTAAGTGGTCTTTATCACCGAAAACTAGTTTATAACACTAGTATACACTTGCCACGCGCAGTTGATATGACGTATTAGTCATGAGATAAGGTAAAGGCATGCACGCGAAACTGAAACATGATATGTTCAGCTGCATAAAATGATGAATCCGCATTCTTTAAAATATACAGATTAGCACGTTCATTGTTTAAGGTGAATATCTGTAATATCAGTACAAGGTGGGGATCTGATTCCTATATAAGGAATCACTTTAACAGAAGCGAAGCATAGTCAGTGCAAACGTCAAACAGTCATGTCATTAAGAAGTCAGGTTCCATCCTTAGTACTCAGTGGTGTTTCCTACGATTTGTATGTAAGACTATTTCTGTATTTAATTTAAATGTACTTCAATTCACAGTATGACTTGCTAATAAATATAATATGCAATTTCTGCAGTTAAGCGTAATACAACTTAACAATTCAGCAAAACTATGAATAGTTTTTCCAGGTCAAACGTTGCTGTTTACATTTATATTTCTTAAATAATTTATTAATTAGTTTGGAGTTAACCCTTTCTTTCGTTTATTAACTTTAATGTTTGCAACTTATCTCTAAAATTTTCCAAGTGTTTACTTGTAACTTTAACTTTAAATAATATTAATAAAACCTAATTCGAAGTTCGGACAATATATGTTATGTTAGTTCAATCAGACTTTTAATATAAAAACTCTCGCAGCAAAACAAACCCCACGTGGCTTAGTTGGTTAAATAATTCTATCTAAATGTAATTAACTTATTTTTATTAACTTTTAACATTATTGGTCAAACCCACTACGTTACAATACTACAAGAAACGCTTCCTTATATCTAAGCAGTTGATGCACTTTGATAGGCGCATGTGTGCTGCAGTTTGTTCATCAGTTCTTTATTTATAAGTTTCCATCGAATTTAAAGGCAATATAATCGAACTGTTGTCGATAAAAATTGGATAACTTAGGCAGTCCAAAGGTTCAATTTACTGTTGAAGCATTACTTTCAAGACACCTGATGCATAAATAATATAAATACAACCAGTTAAACCATGCTTAATAATTTCAACACATGCAGGGTGTCTCAAAAGGTTCTAAGCGTTTTTATAGATCAATTTAATTTTGAAAAATTGTAAATTTAAAGAAATGGCATAAAATAATTGTTCGATAACTCTGTAACCGTTGATAATAATTGAACATTAGTTTATCCACATTTTTGACTCACAAAGGCATAATTAACAAGAACTCAAATATATGACTATATTTTTAAAGATACCTTGTATGTGTATCTTATATTATTTTAAAGTGGTTGTTAAAATTAAAGACATGCTTTTAATTTAAACAATATTTAAATAATATTTTCTTGGCGTAAATCAGACATTTAATGTTATAAGCATTTTCCATATAGGTGGAAATTGACTAGAAATAATTCAAATAAGAGATAAACATTTCCATTACTCTCGATAACTCTATAATCCCCAGCGAGAAAGTAAGTGTTGTCAGAAACAATTGCATTAGAACCAGTAGGTTAGTACAGAGTCCCTCGGGAGGTCTCCTTAACAAGCCCTTTTACCTTAGGTACGATAAACACTTTACTAGTCTAAAAACTATTTTGGATGCACGACGTTATCCTTTTCCATTCTTATTTTCGAACACACCAGCTTGTTTTATCATTCTCCTTTTTCCAGTCTCCTGTCGGTTGAACGCAAGGTTTTCCAACATGCATTTCCCATCTGACTTGCTTGAAACTTTGACATGATGTGGGGATTAAAGTCTGAAGTTGCTGCGGAATAGTAAATATCTTATCGTTGACCAAGTTTACATATTGAATGTCCTCGGGATAACCTGAAGGGTTTTAGGCTCCGAGGAGCACTTTTTCAACGAATAACTTGCAATGAACAATCTAAAAATGTTGCAGCTCCGGTCTTAGAAGTGCACCTGGCACCGGAAGAATATAAATAAGTTGCGGTATAATATGGAAAACTTGGCGAAGCGGAATATGGGTAGCTTTAAGAAGAGGATATTCTTAGTAGGCAGACGTCAACCGTAGCATGAAAGTTTTATGCCTGTATTTCTTTTAGCTACCAAACTTTATGAATGCCTCGGCAAATTTCGGAGCGCGTTCAACACGCACTTTGAAAAATCCCCTGATAGGAATCTTAAAAATTTAAAAGACGAGAGCTCAGGTTCTCGCCATTTTGAAGTCAACAGATGTAACGATATAGCAAACAACTAAGTTTAATTTTAAAGCGTGTTCGTAAATAAAGGTGCGCTTACTGCGTGCATAAATATCATAAAAACCGAACCCACCCAACTTGTCAGCCTCGAAAAATGTCAAAGGATGTTTTATTTATGATGGAAAAACGAGAGAATTCTTAAAGGGGGACAATCATTATGATGGTTTAATTTTCCTTTTAAAATTTAGAAAATTAAAAATTATTTCTACTGTTGATTTTGATGGATTGGAACCATGCAATTTCTAACAAGAGCGCAATATCTAACACATTTTAGACATAATATACTCTGTCATTATCAATATTTATTAGTAATTCCGTAGGCTCTGCTCTCGCGTTAAGTAACTTGGGACACGCACATGTCTCTCGTAATGTATCACTTTGCGAAATGCCATGAAAATATGGGAGTTTGCTCTTAAACAATGCTTGTGTCATTGATGATGGATGGACGTATCGGCGTAACCCATTATTGTGTCGATAACGGATAGATCGATGAAGAAAATTTGGTAAATACACAAGTTCGTAACTGGATATGATGTAAAAAATTGTTGATTTTGGGATGCGAACTCAAACAAGTCCTTCAAATCCTGACTGTTTGCTTTTAATTTATTGCTTCCCATATTCTCATATTCTCTTGTTTACGGAGCTATGATTTACTAGATTTACTACATCGAATACTTAATAAATTTATTTTAAATTTTAAGATATACAATGAATTCTAGATAGAGTACCTTATACTTGCAAACCTTATTTTTGAATTTTCAAAAAAAAAGTCATTGTATCTTAAAAGTTTTGCTTGTACTGAAATGTCATAAATGAGGATTATATATACCGTTTATTTATCCGTAAAATTATAATATAATAGAATGGGATACACCAATACAAATACATCGATATTATTTCAATGTATACATTAACTGCTGTGGTTGTTCTAGTAAGTGGGCAATTCGACAATTAGCACCATAAGTTGTTCTATGAATATGAAGATTAGTTGTCTTCTAAACACTGAATTTTCTTGATCTAATTTGTGGAAATCAATTTTTTACCCAAAAATAAAGGTGAATTATTTTATAAAGCACATTTGCATAGGTTTAGTGAACCTACGCAATTTCCTACAAAATATTATTTTCTTTTATTGTTTAATCAAATTGCATATGGCAGGTTTTCCCTTTTTATGGAACGATTTTGTTAAATACGTAAGGTTTGTCGAAAAAAATTAAGGTAGTTTGTAGTGCTGTCAAGAATCGGAAATATAGTAGAACCGATTCTCGATTCTGTAGAGAATCGATTACAAAAGAATCAGATTTCGATTCTGAGAATCGAGAATCGGCTTTCGATTCTGAGAATCGAGAGTCGCAATTCCATTCTGAGAATCGAAAATCGAAATTCGATTCTGAGAATCGAGAATCGCAATTCGATTCTTAGAATCGAGAATCGGCATTCGTAGTTTTGATTCTTTAAGACGAGAATCTAAATTCAATTGTTATTATCAAAAATCACTTTGATAGTCCAGAATCGGAGACTTGCTTTTCAGACAGAGAAGTCTATTCTCAGTATTTTCTGATAAAAAAAAGTAAAATGAATTACTTTAAAAACTGAAACAACATTCAAAAGGCTTTTCAATAGTGTTTTGAAGAGATTATCTTATTCCATACAGGTAAACGCACTTAGTAGCTGAGTATTTCGCAGAAAAATGAACTTGTTTAGAAAATTCAAAGGAATGCAATTCTTGTTGAAACCATTTAAGCCGGTAACGGTCCCTTTAAAAATTCGTAACAAAATCTTATGCCATTGCTGTATTGTACAAGGGATCTGGCGTGCAGAGGTTTAACAGTAGGTTAACTGTTATAATACCCCAAGTACTAAGAACAATCATTGTAATACGTTCAAGATTGAAGTTCTCGAATGTTGGTATATATTGTCTTCTAAGGTTTTTGACGGAGGTTTGAAAAAGAATAAAAATGTATTTTCATCTTTTATTGTTACACTGAAAAGGCATTTGTTGTTGTTGTCTTACATTAAAAGCGAATTGCTATTAAGTACAAATAAAAATTGTTACAATGAATTAAAAACTATTTTTAAACCACCATGAAAATAATTAAGGTAATTTTCGATTACCGTACTATTCCGAAAACAGTAATCCTTATGCACTTAAATTTAAGTGCAACATTTCTGAAGGATGTTACACATTTTTCTAGGATTATTTCTTTTGGTACTTAAAGATTAAAATGATTCTTAAAGGATGAATGGATAGATAATATTTGTGTTTGACATCCAGGACTTTCCGAATCTTTAGTTATTTTATCCATAAATTTTAATATTACCTCTATTTGTTTGTACATATAAACATACGGCATATTTTTTAATGGTAGTTAGTTTGGAGAACATGTAAAAAATTACTTTGCAAATATTTGAGCTGAAAAGTAAATTAATAATAGTAAATATGACACTACGTAAATCAAAAATTTTTTGAAGCTCTAAAAAGGAAACTACTTATTTGCATTTGCGCTTAACATTATAATATGAATTGCAATTTTCTAAAACAAAGTTTCTCTTAAAATCACGATGCTTGAATGTTATAATTCAAATTTTATTTCTGAAATTCAAAACTGAAAACATCTAATATTGTAAGAATCAAGCTCAATTCCGTTTTGAGTTTTTATATACATATAGAAAACGGACTAATTAGTTCTGCTGTTTTAAAATTGGGAATCAATTTTTCAGATTTAGAATCGGAAATCGGAGTTTCGTTTTTAGAATCGGGAATCGGAAATTTAGGGATCACGTTATTTTCAAATTTTATGAACGACCTGTATAACCTTTGATAATTATAATCCTCATTAGTAATATTTCATTTCGAAAGTTAAAAAATAAAAAGGTTTACGGGTAGTATGGTACTCCATCTGAGGACACTATAGATTTATTCCAAATATAACATTTTTACAATCTGTAAATTATTTCCATAATTACCGAGTAAAAAAAATATTCTAATCGAAGGTAATTTTAGATTTTAAGTAAGTACCTAAAGTACTGAGTAACTATAATATTAGGTTATAAAAAATTAGAAAAGATCACTTAAAATAGGTACCAGTTTTATTTTCCAGACAATTTTCTTTAACTCTATTAAATAAAACTGCATACAGAAGAACACTTGCTTCCAGGTTTTCAAGAATATTATTTCTTATTGTCATTGTATTGATTTGCAAAATTCTCTACATTTTCGACAGGTGTTTGTTGGACAACTTCCGTGTTTTAGAAGTCACCAAAGAGAGATACCTACGGGATGCATACTGAGGAAACTGGCAGGCCAAAAGTAGGGCCTTCACAATAAATGCATGTTGTATGACAATTATTATAGAGCTATTTTCACGTAAGAACCCCGAAGTGTTCTGGAGTGTCGTCATTTATTTGATGTGCGTCTAATTACTAGAAGCGCTGCTTCTCACAAATTAGCTAAATCATTTACTAAAATTTCACCTAGTTTGAAAGATTAACAAGAAGAAAAGAAAACAGAGTCCAGATGCAAAACCAGAAGAAAGCTCCGGGACTTGACGGTTTGCCGGCGGAAATGTACAGTAGGCTACTGAAAGTAAAGCAATTTCCGAAAATTTGGAAAAAGGCATTACGGGTGCTAATAGGAAAGGCCAAGAAACGAAGTCGAGACTACAACGTACAGGAACACATGCTTGCTGAACATCTTAGCCACCTACTAAATAAAAGATTAAAAGAAGAAGTGGAAGAGAAGGCGAGGCTATCAGACCGACAATTTGGGTTTCTAAAAGGTAAGAGCACGATTGACGCAATGTAACTGGTTCAGGAGACTGTCGACAAAGTATAAATGTGGCAGCAACAACAAAAGAGATATAGGAATAATGATCACTTTAGACGTTAAAAACGCTTTGAATTCTGCGAAATTGAGCCGGATAATCGAGGAGATGATGAAAAGAACTGTATCACCACAGGGGCCGATCCTGAGCGCAGTCCTGTGGAACACATATTATTACGGAATACTAAATATTTCAGAATTGGAAGGCACGATATCCGGCGGATATTCTGATGTTGCTACAATAATAAGAGCTAAAACAGAAAAAGAACTTGAAAGAAAAGCAAATTTCACTGTAAGACCAATATGAGAGTGGCTATGCTACAAAGACTTAATCTTGGCCCCACAAAAAAAGTGAAACAGTATTAATAGCTGCAAGAAGGAAAATTAAGAATTTGTCCACGACGTGGAGGGAGTAGAAGTAGAAAATAAAAGAGATATCTACGGGTTGTTTTCCGATCATACCATGACTATGGCGCAACACATTAAAAAGGCCGTAAAGAAGGCGGAAAGAACAGTTATGCAGCTATTACGTCTAATGCCTAGAGCGGGGGCGGGGGGGGGGCGTACTAGCAGGAGAAAGACACTAGCATCGACAGTGAATTCAATATTCAATTATGTTGTATGCTGCTTCAATTTGAAAAAGAGTACTAACAAGAAAAAATATAAGAATATGCTGGAAAGAGCCCAAAGAAGAACGCTACTAGTATTAAGTACAGCATACCGTACTATATCAAACGTGGCCCCTCGATAGTTGATGACTTAATGAATCCACGAAGCGACAGTTAAAAGAAGAAACCAAACTAGAAGGAAAAATAACGACGAGAAAGGATAGTGGACCAAAACACTTAAACAGCAACGTACGGCAATGGAGAGAAAGGAAATATGGAGAAATAGCTTACCACGCAATACAGTTACTGCCAGGATATGGGTGCTTTCGCAGCTTCCTCAAGCGAATTGGGAAGGTGAAAGAAGATCACGCATTTACTGTGCAGATCGCCATAACAGCGGAGCATGGTATATTCTCCTGCAAAAATTTTCGAGGGAGAAAGAGAAAATGTTAACACTAAAGATCAAGTGTTAACACTAAAAAATTGCGTAGAGATAATGCTTAGAGGAGAATCAGAACGTGATGCAATCACTAGTTTGTGGAGGAGAGTAATAAAGAAAAAGGAGGATGATGAATGGGAAACACAAATAAACTAAAGTTACATGCATACGACACGACGTCTGATCAAAAACTATCTAGAATGGCTTTATTTATAGCGAAATACAAGATTTATGAAATTGACATTTAATCGCTTTCAAAGTAGTTCCCTTCCGAAGCCACACACTTAATCCAACGTTGATGCCAGTGCTCGTAACATTTTTTAAATTCGTGTTCTGAAATAGCCAGTAGCTGCTTCGTCATGTTCTGCTGTATCTCTTCAATGTCTTGAAATCGTTTTATTTTTAACTGAAATTTTGATTTTGGGGAATATAAAATAGTCGCTGGGAGTAAGGCCTGCCGAATATGGTGGCTGGCGGACTAGTGGACTGCCATGTTTAGCAAGGAACTGCTGAACAATTTGAGATGCGTAAGCGGGGGCATTATCGTGATGTAATTGCCACTCGCCATTCTCATGCGTACCTCAATCGCCGTAGAACTTGATGGTAATACTCCTTGTTAATTGTCTGGCCAGGTGGAACGTATTCATGATGCACAATTCCCTTGTGGTCGAAAAAGACAGTCAGCATTGTCTTAACATTGCTGCGGTTTTGTCGTCTAGAAGAATTTGGAGTCTTCCACTGTGAAGATTAGGCCTTAGTTTCGGGATCACACCCATAAACCCATGTTTCATCACTAGTTATGATCACTTTTAGAAACTTTTCATCATTTTTGACGCATTTAAGCATGTCACTAGCAGCTAAAACACGGACATGTTTTTGTTCAGCTGTGAGAAGTTTTGGTACAAATTTAACTGAGCTCCGTAAGAGTTTTGTACCCTTTTGTTGCTTGTAGGTCTTCCAGAACGCGGATCACTCTCAACGCCTTCGCGATCGTTTTCAAATAGTTTATACCACTCGTAAACTTGCGCACGACTCATACAATCCTCGCCGTAGACTTTTTGTAACTTCAAATACGTATCTTTACAAGTTTCTCCAAGTTTCTAACAAAATCTGATGCAAATTTGTATATCCTTTTTTCGGACATGATAAATGCGACAAAGGCAAGTGTCAACAAAAAACATTACTGTGAAACAACCGATTGAGCAAGGCAGATGTAATTTCCAGCACGTATATAACAAATAGTAAGCACACTTTGTGCGAAACCACAGCCCTTTATGTTCAGTCATTACAAAGTTATAAAGCTATTTTGGATAGTTTTTGATCAGACCTCGTTCATTCAAAAAGAAAAAACTATGACGGATACAAAAAAAGGTACATACTGTCATGCGATCATTATTAACAAAAAAAAAGTTAGTCGACTATTAAATAAGACGTAAAGAATGTATACATCGACGATCCAGGCTCTGAAGTAATGGGTAACTAGTTCCATAGTCTGGTGTATCGTAATGTCCACTCAAAAGTACTCGCTCCAAGTAATCCTTTTGACATCATAAAAAAAAATCCAAAACCGTACTTGATGGTTTCGTTTATGAATGGAATAAGAGTTTTCGTGAGCCTATTCCCGTTTGTTATAAGTTATAAGACTTATAATTATAAGTAACAAAAATTGCTGATAGAGTAATCGTCGACAGTGAAGGCATGAAACAATTCGCCTTAAAGAATTACACAAACCATCAGTGATAGTTCCAGGTTTGTTTTTAATAGTTTGGAGTGGCTACAACATCCTTATTTAACTGTAGCAATCATAACCCTTGAAGACAACAGCATTACACGTTTGCTGTAAGTACACCATTTCATGTTCCTCTGCTAATTTAGTCAACACAAAATATAGATGGCGTCTGTTTCGATAGCGTTCAATATATAGATTTACAGCTGCATTAAAACTAGATAAACATTGGCTAGAATCACGTACCTACATGTCTGCGTACTCCTCACATATTATGCGTTTATTTAAGCGATACAAAAAAAACCTCACAGTGTAATATTGAGTTTGTAAAATAAGAAAACAAAGACACCTATTTACAATAAACTAGCTACCGATCTTACAATTAGTGTAATAATCCCCTTAAAACCGTATGCAAACAATGTAGCCGTACAATGTCAAAGTGCAATGTTAAAACAAAATTGTTGCTTCTGAAGTTTTGTTTGAAAACCCTTAATTGTTTTCGAAACCTTTCAAAAAAGGCAAATTATGTAAGATTTTTATAAACCTCCAAACTGAACAGCTGAAAAATACAAAAATCATTTAAATAAATAATAAATCAGTTACTCCACATAAAAACTAGTTCAATATAGTAAGTCTGAAAAATTTTAAGAATTTATCTTTCGATATTGTAATGAAGGCAAATGTACAAAATATTAAGTAAAGTTAAAATGAATTTAAATTTATTAAATTCATGTACAACGTATAGTTGATGCGACGTCATTCAAGCAGGTTATTCACTAGATAAGTCGCGCGCGTGGTGTCAAGGTTGCAACCTTTAAGGCTCGTGTGTGAGGGTACATTGAACGATGAAATCTGACACCAAATACGTGCTTTTGTATAAATTTCACAAGCGTGAGAACTGCTGACAGTAGCATGCTTGCAGACATTTCACACGCTCATATTAAGAGAAGGGGTTCAATTTTCCGTATATAACCGTGGCCAAATTAGAGTAAAGCTATGGTTTTTATTCGGCCACCACAGAAGCAGTTACTAAGAGAAAATTGATACCCTTCAAGATGCCGTACGATTGAATATAAGTAAGATTTAATTTATTTATTAATTTTAAAACTTAAAGAATTTGTCAGATTAGTTTACTTTGATTTAATTAATTTATATTGGTTCACGGACCTGTAATAATTTAATTCTGGACTTAGGCCAATTCATGTATTGTCTTGTAAATAAAACCTAAAAGCACGCAAATAAAACAAACAGGCATTAGTTAATTGAGACTTCTTATTCAAACCTCTCGTAAAGTAAGCCAAGCAAATCTACAAGTGGCGTGGGCGGTTAAGACTCTACCAAATTTATGGAAGTTACCTAAATTATTATAGTTAAATATACTTCATCATTTAGATTAATTATAAACAAATCCCCCAAAAGGCCTACGTCCCAATATTAAAGCTGCTAAAATATACGTTGCTCCGTTAAAAAATCAGGAAGCAGTTTGTCTTTTATAAAAGAAACTATTTCATGAAATGTTATTATTTGTAAGATCAAATTAGAAAGGATTTTCGCCTTCGAATATCTGTTTTTAATAAATCCTAAATGATTTTAGAATATTACCTTCGCAACGATTTGACCTTTGGTTATCCCCATTAACTGGATGCGATTTCTACTGCATAGAGTTAGTGCTTAGTCTGCATACAGTGGTATGTTAGTGTAGATGAATAATATCTTCCTGGTGGGTTGCCCTTGCCTGTACTTATAAAGTACTGGTGAGGAAAATTGAAGGTCAGTTGTTCAGATTCCCGCAAAAAAGATAATTTTTCTGTATAGTATATAAATATTTAACATTAATTCAAATTCCTTATTTTTCACTAATTATTTATTTATAATGCTTTACATAAAAATTCTGATAACAATGGTTACGCTACCCGTTAGCACAGAAACATACGAAATAAATTTTCAGAATTGCAGAAATTTATTTTTAAAATAAGTTTTGTGTTAGCTATAAATAAAACTAAAATATAACAACAAATATTTTGAATTTCCTACTTTCAAATCAAAACGAAACATTCAAATGTATTTCATAAGTTCTTTGCATCGATGCATATCATGCATACAAATTGAAATGGAAAATATGTAATGCATACCAATACTCTTTATGCATTATTTATTTCGTCCTTATTTACAGCCCATCGGTAGTTGTTTACAATGAAATCTTATCCATAGCAGGTTATGTAATGAACTGAAAACATTAAAGTGATATAGAAATATATTTATCGGATGTATCTTACTTTCAAATTTCAAATACTGGACCGAAACGTGTATTAGTGTCATATATTTAAGCCTAATTATATCAGAAGTACTATTAGCTGTGGAAGAATGAAAGGAAAAGCTACATAATTACCAATAATCAGCTTTCACTGTTTGAAACCGGTCGCTTTTGATTGCTAAACATGAATCGACAGCTAACAAGTTGAGTTGATGAGAACAACTTAAAAGTGACATTTATTTGAGGATTTCAGTTTTATCCCTCTTATAATGTAAACTAAGAATTACTTGTTAACATACTTTGTAGTAAATTTTAGATGATTATTAAAAAAGTCAAATTTATGAACTAATTCTAATTGTTTTATATTTCCTTCGATACTTAAAAGCCAGAAGGCAATGAACTTCAGTAAGTAAGTAAAAGCTTCAATTAATTTTTGATTAAAACTTTAAAGTTCAATAGTCAAAGGTGTACCAAATATTCATTAGGTTAAGATCTAATTAGTAATTAATTAACGCAACGGCATCCTTTGCCAATGCATACGTATACCATATAATAAGCTGGCAGCTTGCCTTATGTTTCTATCGAGATATTCGCTTGTCAGGGTGATATTAGCACTTTGTTCTAATGAAGTGACGTTGATCTCCTCTTAATACACGTAAATCCTGAATGGGTTGTAATTAATATTGACTAGGAGTTCAAACGAAACCAACGTTGATGTTGTGGTGCGTTTAACGACAAGGTTTTGTATTTGAATAATAATAGTGACTTTACTTATTTCCTTTGTGATTGATAATAGTCAAGATATCGATCTAGGAAACGAGAAAATAATAAATCAAATCAACACAATAAATCACAATAGAATAGAAACTATATAAGTAATGTAACCTGAAGAGGTAGACTTTCCCTAAGACAAATTTTGTAAAATTTTTGTGCATTTCTAAATGATGCATCCCAGATATTTCTTTAACGCCAAGTTTCGAGCTTTTTATTATCTTTTCCCTTGTATTTTATTTTTCTGCATTTTTCGTGGCGCTTCTTCTTTATTTTGAACTTTCTCGATTCTTTAGTTATAGCCTAGAAGGTTGCAGTTTGCATATTATACACATATTCGAATATCTTAACTGTTCTTGATTTTTGTATTGTTAATATCCTATTTTTTGAAATTAAATACAATTCGAACCAAATACCAAAACGCCCTTTTAACAATTTTTACAACAGGATGTTTAAGAAAACTAAGGAAAGCGATAAATAACCGGATAAATTTTATTGCAAGGAACATTATTAAAATGTTCAGATTTTACTAAATTTATATTGCTAAATTTAGCTTAAAATTTCACCAAGTAAACTGTGCCGGTTATATTGTTATTCGTCTTTTAGTAACGAGCGGAATTAACTTTGAAGTACTAAGAACTCTAAGCAAATCTTAAGACCGTTTTGCTGTCGAATATATCCAAATATAATGACTGGAAATTTGAAAGATAAATGCCATGTGAAGCTTCAGATGCTTGAACCTTCTTGTAATACCTATCTTGGATTTTTCAAAAACACTCTAAATGTTTCTAACGAATGAATACACTCAGAGCTTGTTTTATCTGTCAGAATTATTATATTTACTGTTTGTGCAATAAGAACGTGTTGACTACCAGTGGGTATTTAAGCCAAGGTGATTCTTGTTATTTGCATAGCTAACTTACGCAAGTGTTGTACAGTAAGGGACTGGTCACACAAGCTGGGTATTTCAAAAAGTGCCAACATGTGCGTACGTTGTAGCAATGAGTGAGAAATATTACAAGCGACACAAAATAGTTTTCTTGGTTCACCATCAATATGGGTCTAAAATTTCTATTTCTATCTGCAGCAAAATATATGTAGTACAGTGCTTCATTCGTGTCAAAGTGGGTGAAGCGGTATCGGGAAGTTGGAAACGTCGAAGATTTTACGGATAGGGGTAAAACGCGAAATACAACAAAAATGCAAAACAAAACAATTAGACAATTGTTTGAAAAGAATCCCGTGTCAAGCTGAAGCCAAGTTAGCAAATAGAAATATCCTGTCCTTAAACACTATCAGGCAGCGGCTAAACAAATTCGGCATTAAAAAACCCTTATTATCAGAAAAACACGTTGAAAAACGACTGGTATGGGTAGATGGAATATTGAACGCGATTGGTTCAACATAGTCTTCACGGATAAAGCATCGTTGTGGTTAAAAGGACCACCAAAAGCACGGACCAAAAAAGGACAAAATCTTGTAGTAAGGACAGTAAAACATGCAGCCAAGATGCATGTATATGGGTGTTTTGCTCGCAGCAGTTTTAACAAGACAGTAATCTTTATACTCAACAGCCAAAGAATGACAGAACTCTATAACAAAAAGGTGAGTCTGCTAAAATGTTGCTTGGGGAAAATTCTACGGATTGACTGCTTTTAGACGACAATTATCCACAGCTCTGTAGTACACAGAGTCCTGATGCAAATCCCATCGAAAATGTCTGATAGGAAGCAGCAATTAACAGAAACAAACTAAAATCCTTACAGCTAACATCAACCCTAAAACGTATCTGGTCCAAGTTACCTGAATAATTTGCTGAAAAACTGGTCGATAATTACTCTCGAACATATCAAACCATTATTGATAACAAAGGAGACTGGATGCCTTACTAATAGTGCCCCATAACTTTCAAAATGACGTATTTTCATATTTGGATAAGCTTTTGTAAATTAAATAAATGTTTGCCTACTTAGAAATCGTCAACACGTTCTTGTTAAACAAGCTGTATATATTTTAAGCGTTTGCAAAGGTTGTTTATTTTTCAAGATTACGAATCACCACACAACTTGAGGAAACACATGATAAGTAAACGAAAAGTAATGACGAAATTTCCTAACAAATAGGACAGGAAAGGATATGAGTCGTGCAAATAGAAGAGGGAAACAAAATAAAAGAACATACAATGAAATAATTTTGAAAAAACTCAAACGTTTAGTAAATTAAACCTAAAATTGTATTAGAAATTGATGACATCAGTAAGAAATAATGCAGTAAATGACAGAAACAAATGGGCAAATCTTAACAAAAAATTGAGAAATAAAGATGGAAATACAATTTCCAAGAACTATAATTTAAAAGAAAATACTGTGCAAAATGCAGCAGGAGAAGTCGGTAATGAAATAACAACAATAGAGTAACTAAATCACAGGGATATTACAAAATCACCAGCGAAATATTGAAAAGTTTGGGATAGCATTTAGAAATATTATAAGGGGGAGAATGAAGAATAACTTCGAAAAGACTAGAAGGTAGCATTAATACCACCTATTCGTGGAAGTGATAACAAGAAAAACTGTAATAACTATAAGAATATAGTGTGTTCGGGCTCAGCATTAAAAATGTAAAAAGAAATAATCGATAAACGATTAAAACCAACATCAGAGAAAACATAAACCGCGTGGGTTTAGAAAAGTTACAAGCACCCACCACGATAAAAAGTTAGTTCAGAAATACTTAAAATAAACATCAAGAAACACATTTTGTATTTACCAATCCCAGAAAAGCGTTCGATAAGGAACCACGAAAAAACTCTGGGAGTGCTAATGAATGAAGAATAGAAATCAACAAAAAAAAAAATACGGTTACAAACTGTTAATGTAAATTACTATGTAATCAGCATAATCAAAATATTGGAATCATTCACAATGAAAAACCGAGTACGCCAAGGAGTGCTAATCGCAATGCTGTTTATAATACTTTAAGGACTATATTATAAAGAAATGGAGAGCAGAAGCAAAACAAATACATAATAGAAACTTACAAAGGGTGGACATCTTGGTGGGAACCTTTGCAGGTGTGGCAGGGAGCGTCAAAGACCTAAAAAAGAATATAGAGGTATGGAACAGAGTACTGCAAGCGGAGTGAAATTAAATATACGAGTAAGATGCCCAAAATGAATTGAACATACTGGTTACTATGCCTGGCGCGCGCAGCTAAGAATTTAACGAAATGATTGAGCTTAGGCAGTATCATCAAGGGAACAAGTGTAGAGCCAGTGCATCGAATGTAAAGATATAGGGAGACTGATGACCATTCCAGAAAACAGAAATCACGCAAAAACTCAGGGCCGAAACTAGAGCTTTTATCAGGGGGGGCAAACTCGTATTTGCCGCCCTCACCATAGGCGCCGGATTTTGAAAATTTTGTTGGGTGCAAATTTTCATTTTAAGGTTATACGGAGTACCCCCCAGGTAGAAAGGGGGGTTCGGAGGTCCTCCCCCGAAAAATTTTGAAAATTTTGAGTTTAAATACACAGTTTTAACGCTCCCAATTGACTATATTTTTGCCACTGATTATCTAATTTAAACTCTGGAAAACATAAAAAATAACGCATAAAATGAATCGAGTTTAGGAGTCTGGCACAACACCTCACTTTGTTTTTTCCTCTTCTCTTCTGCAATTTATTTATACTGAGTTCCACTGAGGCGTTTACGACCATCCATGATCACGTCCAGCAAAAAGTAAACTTAACACACAACAAGAAATAGAAAGAGTTGATTATCGTAGCGACGTAGCAGTACAGTTTCGAATGTGTTAAGCAATGCAATACTGTTGGATGTGTTGAAGGGGGCGGGGGTGTTTGGTATAGACGGCGGCAAGCACATCTGGTGTCTGGACTGTCTGGCGGTCGGTGCCGGTGGTATTATTAGTTGACGTATATGTACAGTACGAGTACGACCCATTACGATTACGCAGTACGGTTTGACTACCGTTCTCAACGAGCTGGACGGTTGACCGTTCCAACCGGTAGACGATTGTTTGTTTATTTATTACTCTTGCCAGAATTGGTTTAATCCTTACCCAGTAAACCAGTAACATTATATAGATGTCGCAAATCCTCTCAAAAAGGTTTCATAGTGAATATTGTATTTGGTAATATATCGTTGGTAGCTTATAGACCTAACAGGAACAACGTCGCCCTTGGTTATGTCTAAATTACGTAGAGAGTGCAACTTTAAAACGATGTTAACGCATACAATAAACTTTTTACTTCTGTTAGACATACTCAACTTACACGTCTGCATTGACTATCTCTCACTAACATTTCCACTGTTTACCTCGATTACTTGTAGTGTGCCTTCATTTCTATTTTATGTAAACTAATTTAATATATTCAAAGTTTACTTCTGTTAAACATAGTCAACTTACACGTCTGCATTGACTATTTCTCACTAACGTTTCCACTGTTTACCTCGATTGCTTGCAGTGTGGCTTCATTTCTATTTTATGTAAACTGATTTAATATATTCAAAGTATACCTTCATATGATCTACGCAATTTTAACTTTAAAGTTAAATTAGTTTTGAAAATTGTAATATTACTTCTACCTTGTCCCTTCTATGATACATTGCTCTTTTTATCAAAATATAAACAACGTCCCTCAGTACTAATGCTTGAAACGTAAACATGTGAGTGTATGTCTTAGACGAAAAATATATTACGTGTGCTGTGTATTTGCAAATCAATAAGCAACTGTTTATGTTAATAAATATAATCAATCAAGTTTACATGGGGATCGCCAGTTCTTATATCGCTGTTTCGTCTTGGTTTTAAATTTTAAAATTTCAGAACTTCAAAAATTGTTTATATCTGCTCGCATTACTTATTGTTTCGGATTTTTTTTTTTTTTTTTCTAGTTGTATTAGCTGTTCCGTTTTTAGTCTTTTCCTTTTTTCTTTTCTTTATTATTGTTAGGGATAACAAGTTTCAGGTAAGTGTTACACTCAAGAGATATATATTTGTAATTTTGTTTTTTTTGTATTTTTTTCGTCCGTTAAGCAAAGATTTCTATAAATTTATTTTGTCATGAAGGTTAAAGAATTTAGTTTATATTATCAAAACGTTAGAGGACTTCGAACTAAAACCAATACATTTCTTTGTAACCTTGCGGTCGAAGATTATGATTGCATTGTATTGAATGAAACCTGGCTGGATTTGGGTGTATGCAACTCTGAATTTTTGGATGAGCGTTATAACGTATATAGATGTGATAGGAATAAAATTTATACAGGTAAAGATAGGGGAGGGGGTGTTTTAATTGCTGTAAATAAACAATTTAAATCGGAAATTATAAAAACTAATAGTAAACTTGAGACAGTAACAGTTGAAGTTCAATGTCACCAGTCAACTTTTGTAATAAGTACTATTTATTTTACACCCAGATCTCTGTTAGATAGTTATGTTGAGTTTTTCTCTATGTTCGAGAGTATCCCAGAAATTTTTAACAAAGATAGGTATCATAATCGTAGGTGATTTTAACATACCAGAAATTAAAGACGTTTATTATGACTTAGCACGTGGTAGTCAGATAACAAAAAACTTGTATGAATTTCTAAATCTTTTCAATTTGATAATGTATAACAACATCAAAAATGTAAACAATAGAACTCTAGATTTAGTTATGGGTACTGTAGAATTAAAGGTAACGCAGCTGAGTGACACTTTGGTACCAGTTGATATTTTGCACCCGGCACTGCTAATTAACACCAAAATTATGTTTAATTCTTCCGTAAGGGATAACTCAGTATTGATCAACAAATATGATTTTAAGAGAGGTGATTTTTTGTTATTGTATAATTCTTTAAAAAATTTTGATTGGAACCCTCTTAACTCTTTAACGGACGTTAACGAAGCGGTTGATACATTTTACAGTATTTTATACAGCATTTTGGATAGATCTGTACCCAGAATTAAATTTGGAGCGAGTAACAAAAGCAAATACCCTATATGGTTTACTAAAGAAATAATTTCTGATATAAAACTGAAACGGTTTCATCATAAAAGAAAAAATGTATCTGTTTACCATTTGCAAGAATTTAAACGCATCAGATGTAATTTAAAACATAAAACATTAAAGGCCAGAAACGATTATTTAAATTCGGTTGAAAGTTGTATAGGAAATAATATAAATGAATTTTGGAATTATGTAAAAAATAATAAAAGAGATAACAATGTCACAGGCAAGTACCAGTATAAAAATCAATATATTTCTAGGGAAGAAGCTGTTGATGCGTTTGCTAATTATTTCAGTAGCGTGTATGCACACGAATCGGGGTATGATGTACATGCAATCATTTCTCAGACTAGAGAGTTCCACGTGGGCGTTCTGACTTTGGAGGAGATTACAGATGATGAAGTTGCAGTTGCTTTAAAATCATTGAAACCAAAGAAATCTGCAGGACCTGATGGCGTACCCTGTTACATATATAAAGCCTGTTGGGAAATTCTGCAACATCCACTTACGATACTGTACAACATTAGTTTAAAAACTAGAACGTTTCCAGATAA
The DNA here is from genome assembly GCA_963082815.1 of Melanotus villosus. NCBI lineage: Eukaryota > Metazoa > Arthropoda > Insecta > Coleoptera > Elateridae > Melanotus > Melanotus villosus. The sequence continues at coordinate 78,743,998 of OY720419.1, forward strand.
ATTTAAAATGGCCAAAGTGATTCCAATTCATAAAACAGGCAATAAATCTGCTGTAGAAAATTATAGACCTATTTCAATAATATCTGTACCGGCTAAAATATTTGAGAAAATCTTGTATTCACATATTTTTAATCACGTTAAACATCAGATTATCACAGACCAGCATGGCTTCTTTGAACATCGGTCAGTAGACACAAACTTAATTACATTTACAAATTTTGTTAGTGCCACTTTAGATAGGGGTGGTCAGGTGGATGCAGTATATACAGACTTTGCTAAAGCTTTCGACAAGGTAAATCATGACATTTTACTGCAAAAACTGTATAATTCTGGATTGCATGACAATCTAATTTACTTTTTTAGATCTTATTTACAACGTAGGTTTCAATCAGTCAGTTTAATGGGCTATAACTCACAATATTATTTAACACCATCGGGAGTGCCCCAAGGTAGTAATTTGGGACCACTTTTATTCCTTATTTTTATAAATGATTTACATTCTTGTTTAAAACATTCCTGTGGCCTGTTATTTGCAGATGATCTTAAGATTTACAGAAATATTACCACTAGCGAAGACGTTGTTTTGCTCCAAAATGATATTAACTCTGTTGTAAAATGGAGCATCGAAAATAAATTATATTTCAATGTGGATAAGTGTAAATACGTCATTTATACATTAAACAAGAACCAAATTGAATCAAAATATGTCATGAATAATGCTGTCTTGGGTAGGGAGTTCCAGGTTAAGGATTTAGGTGTAATTTTCACTCCTACATTAAACTGGGAACCTCATATTGATTTCATAGTTAGTTCTTCTTTGCAAAATTTAGGTTTTTTAATGAGGACCACTTTCAATTTCAAAACTACATATCCTGTTATAATATTATACAATTCACTTGTTAGGACAAGGCTTGAATATGGATCTTTAATCTGGAACTCTGACGTTAAGAAATATCAAAATAAAATTGAAACTGTTCAAAATAAGTTTTTAAAATTTCTGTATTATAAAAAATATCGTACTTATCCAGAATACAATTCGTATCAAAATGTCAGACGGGAGTTTCAAATCTTTAAATTATGTTACCGACGTGAAGTCCGTGACATACTCTTTATATTTAAGTTGATTAATAATCGGATTGATTGTCCCAATTTGCTATCCCTAATAAGTCTGTATATACCAGCCTACAGAACAAGACCACGTGATGTATTGCATGTACCAGCCTACCGAACGCACTTACGTCTGATCTCTCCTATTGTTAGAACGCTCATAAGTACTAACAGGTTTATTACTGAATCGGATGTGAATATATTTGATATGTCTGTAATCAAATTTAAAATCATATTACAAAACTATTATCGGCTAAAGTATCTGTAAGTTAAAGGGTGTAACGCAAGTAAACTGAAGCTTTGTTATCTCACTTAACTAATCAATAATGTTCTGTTCAAAATATATATTTAGTTTTTTAGTTATAATTATGTCTTAATGTAATATATTAGGGGAATGCTGACTCTGTAATTGGGTATTGCCCGTTTTGTCAGTATGAAAATAAATAAATAAATAAATAAGATAAAGATCAATAACTTGTAAAAAAGAAGTAACACAGCATTATTCTGTGTTTCCAAAAGCCATCAAGAAAATAGTAAATAAATCGAGCTATAATAACACATTCAAGTCTTTTAATTAATAGGAACATAACCAAAATAGTTTACATAAAGACGTATTTTGAAATTAAACATATAAATCCAATATAAAAAAACATCCACTTTTGATAATTTAACACCTGGAGCATTAATGTTGTTTTAACTACCATAATTAAAGATTTCGGTTTTGCGTTATTTTTAAATATTAGAAGCACAGTCGAGGAATCAAATTGACTTTTTAACTAACCGTCTTTAGGGAGCATAAGGGCTTAAATAATGTTTACATTTTAAAGTCATTGTGTAAAACAAAATATAACGAATTTAGCCATGAAACGGGGCCTTGCTCTGTAGTTTTAAAATTTATTGCACGTATACACAATTTTTGAAATATACAAATGTTTTCTTTTTTTAGAAGCACTTTTATTTCAAAAACTAATCTTTATATTAAAGTTTTGGCACAATACTGAATACTTAATTATCTGAATAATCAATTTATAAAAGGGTATCTTAAGAGCAATTTATTTATAAGCAACTTTTAGAATTCGGCAAAAGTACCGTTATGCAAATTCTACAGGTGTCCTTAAGTTTTGTTTCCGTTATTCTACGAACGCTGAAAGGTACAGTTTACGTACCTATAACTTGTATTTATTTAAACTGCGTTTTAAAGGTTTAAAGGCATCTTGTAGTAGTTGGACTACGTCAACTCCAGAATACAAAAAAATTAACTAAACTAATATTTTATAAACTCCAAGGAATTTCTTAAATTAAAGCTTTGAAATAGTGAAAAATGTATGTTAAAAAATTACTTATAACGGTATAATAATATATCTGGTATTAAAAATAATACTAATTTGGTTTTGTAAAGATTCATGTCATAATTAGACGTTTAAATATTTAGTAAATTAAGTTTAACTTCAAAGTAACTTAAAATAGTCAATATAAGTTCTAGAAAAATTTAAGGTTAAAGCGATTTTAAGTTATAAAATGTAAATGGAAATAAAAATCTAGAAGCATGAATTACTTATTTAATATTGTCATTAGATATAATAATTAAAATATTACATTAATTGGCATTTCAGGGTAGGTTTTTCGAGATCATTTCTACAAATTGGTCAGTGAAATGTAGAATTAAGTTTAAGTTTCTGTAGTATACATTTATAATGACAGGGTATATAGGCAGGGTAGTTAATTCTAACTAAAATAAAAAAGATAATGATTATATTAAAAGAAATTTTCGTGGAAGAAGGAATAGTGCTGAACTTTTTACGTAGCTGTATTTACAGGGTAAATATCATCACTTTACCCAATTCCTCGAACAAGGGTTTTGTTAAGTTTCAACTACCTGCTTTCAAGTAAATTAGCATAAAGCAGCTCCCCGCGAGGGTGGTTTTCGGTTTTCGAGTTTTGCGAGAACGTATTTTTCAATGCATTTACGTTTTGTATGTCTTAACGTGAACATCGCGAATTTAAAAATGTGCTAAAATAAAGAATTTGCGATTGTTGAGTTTTAAGACGAAAGAACATCAGACGAGGAGACTTATAGCGTTGTGCCGACAAATTAGCTATTTAATAACCAGTGTTATTGGCCAAATTTGAAACAGCCAGGCCGTCAATTGTTCATAAAAAGGGCCCAACCAGATCCCACATCTTGGAAAACATACCCATGTAGGGTAAAGAAATACTTTAGTAAGTACCAAATTTATTACCAAGCTATTATTAATTATAGGTGTTCCTATTACTTATTTGTATTTTTTTAATAGAAACTTATCAAGAAGCCCTATATCGGAAAATGGCCTTGTCCGATTTGAGCAGCGTAGATTGTAGTGGCGACGAAAATGTTTACCGAAACAAGAGAATTTCCAGGCGGAATCTTCCAACTTTAAGGGAAAACTCACTTTCCCCAACTCCGCCGCTAAACAATTACGGTAACTATATTCAACTTCTTAAGCTGTAACTATACCTTTTCAACTTCAAATTGAGACTAATCATTTTCAAATTGAGAATAAACACGTTCAAATTGAGACAAAAAAAATTTGAAATCGATTAAACACATTCAAATTGAGAACTAACACAATCAAATTGAGAATAAACATATTCAAATTGAGAATAAACACATTCAAATTGAGACAAAACAAGCTGAAGTCAATTAAACACATTCAAATTGAGAATTAACATAATCAAATTGAGAATAAACATTTTCAAATTGAGAACAATCAATTTAAAATTGGGAAGCAATTCATTTTATTGTATCAAATACAAAAATTAGTAGAAACAAAGATGACTACATGTATATTAAGTTATTTTAAATAATATTTATACACTTATTGGCAATTTTGTCTCATCACCTATTATTAATTTCTCTCCAGTTCATGGTTTTGTTATATGTACATACGTTTTCCTATATAATGTTTTCTATATACATACACAGACACAGCTGACGAGGAGAAACTCAGTTTGGGGTAATTTCTGGCAACTGTACAACAGTTTCATTTATAAAAATTATTGTTGATATATTTTTTGATATAATATTGATGAATTTTAATTCTCAGTTATTTCCCAATTTGAAGTTATTTAGTCCCAATTTGAATGTGTTTATTATCATTTCAATGCGTTTAATCAATTCGAAATTAATTATTCTCAATTTGATTATGTTTATTCTCAATTTGATTATGTTAATTCTCAATTTGAATGTGTTTAATTGACTTCAGCTTGTTTTGTCTCAATTTGAATGTGTTTATTCTCAATTTGAATATGTTTATTCTCAATTTGATTGTTTTAGTTCTCAATTTGAATGTGTTTAATCGATTTCAAATTTTTTTGTCTCAATTTGAACGTGTTTATTCTCAATTTGAAAATGATTAGTCTCAATTTGAAGTTGAAAAGGTATAGAGAGTAGTTTTTCTTTTAGTAACATTTCTTGCATGTATAATTATATTATAAAAACATATTATTAAGACAGGGCCACGTTTTAAATATTTTCAAATTAATTTAATTTCAAACGTAGCTAGCGTTGTGTTTATTTTTATAATGATTACATAGTAGTTTAGCTCATTCACCTACACAACCATTTATAACAATATAACTAATATGCTATTTTACTTTAGATGAGCTAGAATCGCCGCCACCTGAAGCAGAGTGTAGGCCATCTACATCGACTGACATGACCTGACTTTCTTTTATTAAGGAATTAACATTGCCATTAGACACATTACCACAACTAGAAAATCTTGACGACGAACTTCCAAAAGAAACAAATTCGTCTCAAATGGTACCAACGCCAACTGTTACTTAACAATAAACCTTAGTCGCAGTAATAATGTAATGTAATTTAGATTTAGATTTTAAAAATTATAGTTATAGTCATACCTATCATTTCCATTTATATAAACAATTTGTAATCTGTAAATTTGTGTATGTAATTTACAAGACTAAATATATGTTTCTTTAATATTTATATATTTGTTTTACTTTTGAGAAAGATATCTGCACTATATTAGTAAATAACTAAACAAAAACGAAGTGAAAAAAGTATAAGGCAGTTGATTAACGTTTATTACTCATTAAGGTTATTATCTTCACTACCACTAAATATGAATAATTAATTATCAGTTATTGAAATTAATTAATTATCACTTATTGAAATTAATTAAATATCAGTTATTGAAATTAATCAATTATCGGTTACTGAAATGAAATTAGTTAGGCAACGTATTATCTATGTTACTAACTTACCTGTAAAATAAAACTACACAGGAAAACGTATTTATAACTGCACACATTAAAAAGTATATGTAACGTTGATTTAGCAACGTGAAATATACATTCCTATGTAGAAGTTTTGTACAAATACATCTATTTTATGTTGGTTGATTCTACATCTATTTTACTTCTAAACGGGTCGGTCACACCGTACTGACATTAAACATCGTATTTAGGTAATATAGCTGTAAAAGCGATCATCGCATAGAGGTTCCATACTTAAATATTACATCTATTTTATGTCTTTTTTACATCATTTGGTTTACTGGGTAATTATTGTTACATCACAGTGCATCACACAAAAACTACAACAGATATTTGCAAAGCATTTTTCGTTTTTTCAAAATATGCCGCCCCCTAAAATTGGCCGCCGGGGGCACGTGCCCCCCCCCCATAGTTTCGGCGCTGAAAAACTTCATCCGACGACCATGTTTTAAGATCTTCTGCCTTAGAAAAACGGTTAGAACAATGAACACGTGTCAATAAGTACTGAAATTGTACACAAACGTCTTAGGAAAGTCAAAGAAAAAGGGAGTAAAAAATATTGATATAGGGTAGGATGCTACTAAACTAAGTACAGGGTGCGCATAAGAACAGGCTAATCAATAAAGTATGGAAGGACAAAAAACAAATTCAGAGGACACCCGGAGAAACACGACACACGAGGATAAGGGTCCAGATATTGAAGGACTATCACCGAAGAGCAAGGTTCTGGACATTGTTGCATAATGAACAAGGCATGATATTGAATTAACTGCGTACACGATATGCACCAATGAACCAACAAAACTCCTCACGCACTAACAAATAGACCACATATTCTACCTCATCGACAAACTGCGAATAATTTCATCAAATGTTTAGCTAGCAACTTGCAAAACATGTTAGACAATGTACCATTAGCTGTAAGAAGAAAAATATGGTTTCTAATGGATAGGGAACCCTCTCATGGGGGTATTCAAACATGGCAGTGGTTGAAATATCGAATTCCCAGATCGGCAAATTTGGTCGTGACGGTACAGTAACTTGACTCTCGAGAGGTGGGATGAGACCGACTCTCAGAAATATCTTCAGTGAAAAAATGAAAATGGATATGGTGTTTAAATCAACCATGTTGCTTTAGTTTCATGATACCATTGTTAAAGACTAAGATACCATCAACGTTTTAGATGCAGAACCGCGTAATGCAAATATTCTGCATTTAGGATGGGTGCCTAAAAAGTAATTTTCGAATCAATCAGTCAAAGCATAAAATTAAGTCAGAATTGGGACGGGAAAGTTTGAGTCTGAGTGTGAGTTGTGTCTATTACAGAAAACTAGTTGATAATACTGCAGAAACACTTCCTTATATTCAAGCAGTGAATACACTGGAATACGCACGTGTATGCTATTTCTTCATCAGTTCCTTTTTTAGGGATATGAGCTATTAAATAAATGCCGAACAAAAGAGGTAAAACACTAGCAGAAACAAAAGCTCCAGGAAAAAATTAAAGAAGATAGTTGAATAGGTACATGAAATGTAAATCATTTACCTAAAGGGATTCTGATAACAGCAATAATAACAACATAATTATACCAAAGCGCACATATCGGCAAAGAAAAAATTGTGGTTCCTTAATACACACAAAGTTTTCTGATGCCCTTCAAAAATAATTTCCAAAGTACCAAATTAATTGCCATTCAACGGTTATTTAAAAAAATAGGAAAGAAAAGCAGTGACAATGGTAATTGGTAGTGCTTCTCCACGCAGTTTTTGTATTTGGAACATTGCAAATTCGTTGTCTTTCCCTAAAAAATTAATGATATTTTTTGTATACTCAATGGTAAACGGCCATTTTACTATGTAGAAAATAGTAAAGAAAAGTGGCATTTTTCTCGTTAGCAACCTTTTCCTCATTACAACGCTTGAGTCATTAGCAACCAACACTTTATTCCTAGCAACACAGTCTGTTTGTTTACTTGTTATATGTACGTGTTGTAGTTGCTATGTTTCCGTACAAACATAACCTTGATAAATTTAACAAATTTGTCTATAAAATTCGAACTTTTAGTACTTACACAAAAAAATAGCGTATTCAACGCGTAAGAAAAGTGGTTTTCTAGCTCGTGAAATTGTAATTCACTCGCTAACGCTCGTGAATCAAACATTTTCCACTCGCTAGAAAACTGCCACTTTTCTTTACTTGTACAATAATCTACTATTATTCAAAGTAATAAATAAGAATTTATTTAAATTAGATTAAAGTTATAAAACCAAAATTAGACAAAGTTCAATAAAATAATTTAGTTATTTTATTTATAGGGTATACAGGACGTTCCCTGAGCAAGCCGACACACTTTTATCAGATATTCTTCGGATAATTTTGAACAAAAATGTTCATGTACTCTATCGGCTAATTCTTTTTCGTTTTCGAAATATCAACAGATATTCACAAAATCTTTAACAATCAAAACGCCTAACTGCAATAAGTAGATATTGTTTATAGAATGTTTTGTTGCCTTACTAATGGCACAAACTAGGAAAGTTTTACAGTTTGAAAAGTTGAAAGAACAGTGGAGGTGTATTCCATCCGAAATAAATCGGCAGAAATTAAGTGGCAGCATTCCATGATTCAAACAGCAGCTTGTTTGTTTATTTTCTATCCAAATACACAAAGTAACGGAGAAACCTTTTTATAACTTTTGTCGATATTGTAACGTAGCAGATTTGACCAATAATGTTAGAACTACGCCACGTGAGGGTTTGCTTTGCTTTGCGAGAGGTTTTATATTGAAAGTCTAATTCAACTAACATAACTTTGATTTAGATTTTACAAATATTATTTGCAGTTAAAGTTACAAGCATTAAACACTGACACTTTTAGAGAAAAGTTGCAAACGTTAAAGTTGATAAATACAACAAAGGTTTAACTCCAAACTATTAGCAAGTCTTACTACGAATTGAATTACATCTAATTAAATACAGAAAAATAGTCTTACATAAAAATCGTAGAAAACACCACTGAGTACGAAGGATGGAACCAGACTTCTTAACAACATAACTGTTTGGCGTTTACACTGACCATAGTTCGCTTCTGTTAACGTGAGTCATCAAATATCCCCACCTTGAACCACGAACGTGCTAATCTGTATTTTTTAAAGAATGCTGATTCATCATTTTATGCTGCTGCACGTATCATGTTTCACGGTCACACACTCTCTCGTGTTTTGACCCTGACTAATAACGTCATATTGACTGCGCGTGGCAAGGACATACTAGAACGTTGCTTTATCACAATATCTCGAAGACGGAGAACCCATGGTGAATATGAAAATTTTTGTTCAAAATGACCTCCAGAATGCATAGTAAAAGTTTGTCGGTTTCCCCAGCGAATATTCTGTATATATTGTATATTAATCTAACTTGAACCGAAAATAAACATCAAGACTAGAACAAACAATATAAATGAACAGGCACATGCAAACATAGAATAGTGCAATGCACGTAAAGTGGAAAACCATCTAATAAATATCTATTTAAAGACAGCTTGCTTAAACTTAATTGCAGATAGCGCTGTAAATTCAAGAGGTGAGCAGCTATACGATCTAGTGATGCAGTAGGAAAAGAGGCGCTTTTGTTAAACATTTCAGGATAATAAAGATGTGGAGTAGGGAGGCTCTTAAATCTTAAGTTTAAATTGTGAAATTTAGAAATAAATCCGATTTTATTGTAACTATAAGTGGAATTCTGTAACAATAAAACATGATACAAGGAAATCGTATGAAACAATAATCTATTTTGCATATTTAGACAGTTGAGTTCCTCAAGTTTATAACCAATCCGCTTATATTTACGTATCCCAAAAATTAAGCGCATGCAGGAATGCATTCCGTAAACTCCGTGTTCTGTTAATATCGTTCGAGTCTAAATAGGAATGTTATGTAAATTTCATTAGCATAACTTCATTTTGATAATATAAAATAGTTGGATTAGTTAGACACATCCCGATATCTCATGGCCCTCAGTACAGAAAGAGAAAACGCATCTACTACTCAACCTAAAAACCTAGGTTAGGTTCGTTCTGTCAAAGTCAAAATATGAAAAAATATTATTAGTGAAAACCTATCATTATGTTATAATAAGCTGAGAAACTTGCAATATAGGTGGCAGCTAATAAATGTATTTATTTTCAATTTCATAAGGACAACAATTTCAAATTTCACGCGAGTGCCGCATGTTTTTAGGTTTCACTATTCGACTTCCATCTCACTCTTTCACAAATTTGACGTGCACGTTGTGGGCCATGAAATATCGGGATACGTCTAACTATACAGAGTGGGGATGTCAAGTGCCCCCATAGGACAGTTACATGTATTATTAGATCACTATTTTTTTCCAATGTCATATCAAACGCTAATAAATAATTACTACCTATTGTTAAAAAAAAAAAAAATACGACACGAATAAAATGACATGACGCTAGCTAAAATAATAATTAGCATACTTGATCTTTCCACTACGGGCACACTTAAAGTTCCCCTGAGGTACCTACATATAAGTCGTAGTAAATCTTTATTTATGAAACTATTTTGTGCATTCGATTCTAAAAAATAATATAATACAGTTGAAATAGTCAAAATGCATCTTGGACCAACGTTCATATGTTGAAACTTTTTTCATCCTCAGGACCAGTCCGCTGATTTCCATATTTATATATTACTAAGACTAAACGACAACAAAATTTGAAGATAATTCGTTTAACCACCAAACAAATGCAAGGAATTGCATCATCTCTACAGATAGATCGATTCCGAAGTATGGGTATGATCTGCTATCGCGGCCTCCCCCCCCCCCCCCGTGGTCTACTCTTATTCGAATGTCTCCGTTAATCTGACGAACAGGTGTCTTCTCAATGTATTATGACCTGTTAAAATTCCTATTATTATTCTAATGGATTGACTAGAAGCTTCTCAAAGAAAAACTGAGTTGCTTCAATCCAGCTCTTAAGCCGTTTCTTTTGCTTGCCTGCAGCTATCTCCTCTATATCGCCATTTTTTTGTTATGTCCGCCATCACTTTTTCCCATATACCCATGGACAGAATAAAGAAGGAGTATAGTTTTAAATTAAACTCTGAAGTTATACTACCGATGAGAAGAGAAAACGTAGGAATATCTGACCCCGAAGAAACTCTGTGTTGTTATACTGATGGGTCAAAGACAAAATTGAATTCAACAAGGGCGGGAATTTATATACCAACAGTAGGGATCAGTGTATCAATCCCACTGGGCAATAATATTACCGTCTTTCAAGCTGAAGTTACAACAATTTTAGATTGTGCAAGACTAGAGCAAGTACGAGAATCGGGACAGGCAGCAGTTCACATACTCTCGGACAGTCAGGCTGTACTGAGTACACTAGCATCATGTAAGGTGAACTTGAGTTAGTAAAAGAATGTACATAAACAGACATTGTGTGACCCTGGATGAAGAAAGAGACTACGAATAGCATGGGTGCCGGAACGCAACGGAGTGGAGGGCAACGAAAAGGCCGATGAATTGGCCAAAGTAGGTGAAAACTACACATTTGTAGGACGAGAACCAGCGGTTGGGGTCTCCCACCAAGTCATCAAGATCGCAATAAATCTTCAGAGATAGAAAATCGTTAGAATCTCAGAATTCTTTGATTTATTTACTTGTCTAATGTCTAATGTCTAATGCATGTATCCCTAAATTTGTCGATCCATTTTCTGACATCCTGTATACTGTAAAATGGCAGTTAGGATTTCGTGTTGGAAAACGTGTTACGAATAATGTTCCCGTATTACTAAACATGCTATACCGGGTGGCCATAAATATCTGTTATCACATTACCTTTGGAATCTACTCCACTTAACAAAATTGAGGAATTCAACTACGTAACCTAACCTACAAACGTCATTTGTATTGTCACAACTCACAACTGCCATTGCTATATTGAAATATAGTGCTGGTCATCATTTCTATGTAGCTAATTCCATGGATACCGGGATCACAGATGATTATAGCCACCCTGTAGATCTAATCTCAGAAAGTAAATCGATCTACCACAGCAGTTTTTTAAACCTGAGGTGCTATAAAGTTTTACTAATCTCTACAAATATGATACTTTACATAAATAAAACTATCAGAGCCCTACAAAGGTTACATTCAAAAATAACGTACACAACTGGTTTAGTTCAAACACTTCAGCGAATTTCAGACAGCAATTAATAATTGTCTCGAAAAATTCTCATATTTAAGTTAGATATTAATTTTGATAAACATCATAACATTTCTTTCTTTATGCGTCATCTAATTCTTCTAAGAAATGTGTATTTGCGTCTTTAATTTAAAACGCTGTTATGCTTTTCAAAAAGTTTTAAACTTTACCATTGTACGTAAGCGGTTTCCAAATTAGGTTTAATTCGAAGTTGGTATTAAACTGTAAACTTTGCAAGCTTGGTACGTATAAATGCATGCATATTTTATAATTTCAGAGAGCATATTATCCGCGCTCCGGTTGTTAATCCCTGGTAATATTTAGTTCTTGTTACCTGATCGATACTAAATTAGATTTTTTAAAAATTCGAATTAAATTTTTTTAGCCACGTTTTTTTAGTAATTTTAGTAAAATAAGATTACAGATGCAGTAATCTTACCACCTCTTATGCAAATTCAGTATTTTTTGACAATATAAAACGATATTTAACTGAGGTTAATAACAAGGTTTGCGTTGTTTATGATACCTACGTAATAGGTAGATTTTACAACACAAACTGCAGAATAACGTTCTACGATAAATATTGTTATGTTATGGATTAGTTTCATTTTGCATAAATAACATACTTTTACACTGCTAATTAGGCAAGTTGAATTTACCATAACTCCGCCGCATCCAGTCGCATGCCCGGTTGAGAAAGGAGGTGGGAGAGGAAAAGGTTGGTAAAGCCCTAGTAGTTCATAGGTGCATACTAACGTCGACAGGTATGCACCAATAAATTCTAGCGACTACTTTTCTGCCAACAAATCCTAAAGCAGGTGATTTCAGCGGGAACCCAGCGGTTAAACGAAGGAGAGCCCTACCAGATTGGCGTTGGACCCAGGGCTAATCGGCCTGTTTCGTAAAAACGGTTACAAAACCTATAAACTTGCCTCGGATAGGACTGGACAAACAAACAACAACTCAAACGAAATCAGTATTGGCATCTGGAACGTCAGAAGCCTATATGCGCCAAGAGCCTTACTAGAACTACAAGAAGAAATGCAAAAGTATAGAATAGACATACTGGCCATACAAGAAACAAGATGGCTAAAAACAGAAATACCAAAACAACGTGTTGGAATCCTCTATCAGAACTCAGTAAAAAATTGACTTTTCGATACAGCTTTCCTAGTGTCGAAGAGTGTGGAAAAAAACATTACCTATTGATTTCAAAACGATGAAGTGTATTAAGATATTTGGCCAAAATTATTTAGTGATAGTGTACTGTATATCGGTAGTGAAAAAAATATTACATCGTAGAGTCATTCGGGGTAACCGAGCGCAGCGGGTAAGTGTGCGCACGGGCTGTATTTTGGAAATGTGGCAAGGGCGGCCAAACCTTTTTTCCGAAAAATCAGCGACCCCAGCTTTAGACTTATTTCAGACATGTCACTGTGTCACTTGTCGCTTGCTCCATAACTAATTACAATACAACAAAATTTGTGATATCAATTAATAGATTTTAACATCGCGGAAAAGTGTGTCATACCCAGGTTTTTTATTTGCAAACGGTGAGTATTTTTTCATGCTGTCAGAGCCAATCTCAGAATGAATATCAGTAGAAAGCTTAAGGTTATAATCGTCACTATCGGATTCGCGATTTTTGTTTTCAATTTTGGTCCCGGGGGGCAAGTGTGCGCGGGTAAGTGTGCGCATGCGTACACTTGCCCCGTATGCGTTCACTTACCCCATATGGGTGCGCACAGTTACCCGCAATACGGGTCAAGTGAGCGCATGCCGACAAAACTATTTTATCCTTAGTTTATGAGAAATTTAGGGAATTTACTTTTTTTGTTAAAGTCGATGTTCAAAGAATAAGAAATGCTCTATCTAAAAATGTTGAAATTGTTTTCATATACTTTTTATTTAATAGGGCTTAGAAGTCTAAAGTGCGCACACTTAACCCGAATGACTCTAAGTTTGCATGCGCACACTTGCCCCGTATGCGTTCACTTGCCCCATACGGGTGCGCACAGTTACCCGCAATACGGGTCAAGTGAACGCATGCCGACAAAACTGTTTTATTCTTAGTTTATGAGAAATTTAGGGAATTTACTTTTTTTGTTAAAGTCGATGTTCAAAGAATAATAAATGCTCTATCTAAAAATGTTGAAATTGTTTTCATATACTTAACTATTTTTATTTAATAGGGTTTAGAAGTCTAAAGTGCGCACACTTAACCCGAATGACTCTACATATCATGGTGTTTGCTATGTTCTGCATGATCGCAACCTTCTGAGTTCTTTGCTATGTAAACTATTCTATCCAAGAATGTTAACGTTAACCATGAAATATATGCGTTAAAACTCCTAATAATAAAAAATGTTACGAAGCAGGCCAGTAATATTCTGATCTCATGTGTCTAAAAGACGAGTAAATGCAGATTTTATGTATGCATTACTTTATATACATACAGAGTGACGTTATTACAAGAAACCTTTTCCTCTTATTTACTTTAGAAGAACATACAAATGCATGTATGTTGCGTCATGTTTAGGCCGTTTAAAAAAGTAGTAAATAAATTTTACTTTCCTATTGTACTAAACGTCAGAACCACGTAAAACGAATAAAACCTTCGGTACGTGTACAATGCAATATTACTGTACAGAGAAACGTCAATATTCTGTAAATACGATTTCTTGCACCTCAGATTACATAGAAGGCACTGCATTTCTCTCCTGAGTTGCCGTAATGGCTGAATACACGACCAGGACATGTTCTTAGACAGAAAACGCCGCTAAAATGAGATTCTCACAACGTTCCTGCCTTGAAAATATTTCCAAACGAAGAAATGCTTGTTTATTTGATTTAGCAACAGAACTTTGTTTTATATTGCTCGATAAAAGTATTGCCATTGAGTTTTGGTTTGAAGGGTAACATACATTTAATTAGTTTGGCTGAACTATTTTAATCGATGAAAACCAACTTAAACTTTAATTGTTAAAAGTGTTCAACTTTATTTTCAGCGAAATACGATAAGTTTAAAACGACGGAAATCCTAAAAAATACAAACAAGTCGTAGAGCACCGTATAGATTATTTAGTTTATTTTAAAGAGTCTTTTAAGAATTCCGAATACTGTCTTTAATTTAATATTAACTTTCAAGGTTTAGTGTTCACTCTGAAGCAACAATATATTTCGTAGAAATTAGAATAGAACACAAGAAGTTCACAATTAAACTATAATAATTGGAGGTTTCTGTTCAAATTGCTCATTAAGTTTACTAATACTAAATTTCTAAGTGTTGTACGTAATTTTTGATACCGATGACGTAAACGTTCAATTTCTATAAACAAAGACCGTTTCTTCTTAAACGACACATTCGAAAACATAATCCCAGTTAAGATTTTTAAAAGTAGGGCAATTAGTTATGGTTGAGAGCTCCGATCCTCGGAGCTTGAGGGGTGGGTTAGGTAGTCGGTCTCGGAACACTTTAGCTTACGCATGTGATAATTAAAAGACCCAAGTGTTTTTGTGTATATGTGAAATAGTAGTGCATTGATTGAAGACGCACATCTGTATAACTAGTAATGTAAAGATGAGAAGCTGGTCGGTAATTATTATGTAATTGTATGCATGGCCAGTACTTGATATTGTTGGAAATATGAGATTGTGTGTCCGATGAGAGGAGGTCGATATGAACAGTTGTATTTGTTATGTATGTGGACAAGCAGTGAGGCTTGTGGTTGCTGTTGTTATTGCTGTTGTTGTTATTGTTGGCAAACCGTTTGCCGGGCACAGTACGTCAGTAGATACGTACGTTATTGAGCATGAGGCTCGTTATTGTTTATTGGAGCATCATGAGGCTCCTGGACCTGAGATAACTAGTTATGTTCCTGGGCTTTCCACAACTAGGCTTAAGTTGTGCATAAAGCCCTTGACCTGGCTGTAAGCGCGCAGCCAGTGATTCCCGTATGTGTGCCACGGGATGGCAAGGTAGGCCCGTCTCCACAATTGCCCTGTTCCTCCGGCTGCCTAGGGCTTGGGGTCACCTAGGTTGGGTGGAACAGTGACATGGGTGGATCTCCCATTGTCGACTATGTTCAGCCATGGTTGGCGCGCGCGCGTAGTTCCGGTTTCAGGTTCATAGATAGCTAAAGGTATACCCATCGTTATCATCATGACTTCCCAACATCCCAGAGGGTTATTCTACTAGATGCAACGTGGGATTCCACAGGGGGATTCCCTCCCCCCTGTAAGTAACACTAATCGAACCTATACTGCTAAATGTAGTAATGTGTGCATGTTTTGCTTTCATGTATCGCTGCTATCTGTATTATATGATTGCCTGGGTGATGCGAGTATTTATGTGTGTATCAAGCTTTGGGTGTTCACGAGACCTGGTCGAGGCTACGCATTAATCTAACCTTGGTGGAATTAACGTTATTTCTTGGTAAGTTGATCGAATATGCTTTAGTAAATATGAATACGCCATTATAAGAATAATTAGAGTAAGATGGGAACCGCAACCAACCGGTTCCCGTCCGCCACCGTCCTACAAAGTCAGAAGTGGGATCGTAAGATCACAAATTACAGATACCAGATTACACATTCTAATTGTGATCATTAGTAACAAGTTCAAATTGATTATTAATAATTCAATTTTAAATAAAATATATTCGATCAACACCAATAAATTCACAATTATCCACGTGTTAACATTTATTTGTGTGCACCCTGTATATGAGTTAGTAACTGTTGGAATTTTAATTACTCGAAGTTATTTTAAAAGGAAGTCGAAGGTTAAAAAGGGGAAACTTCGTATCTTTGTTTGGTCTTGAAAACCAAAGCAGGTCATTTAGGGTGGATGTAGGTAATTTGACACCACATCTGGTTCTGACTGTGCCTTTATATGTAACTGTTACACTCGACAAGCAGAGCCGGACCACCACAAAAAAAAAAAAAAATGTAACTATTCAATTTGATTTAACTATTACAGTCACGCATACAAAACGCGAGATTATGTAGCGTTATTAGCGCGGGAAGAAAATACATAGATCCCATTCAAAGAGAGGGCTAAATTTTATTTAGGTGCAGCTTTACTGTGAACCATAAATGGTCAAGAAGTTGCTATTCGTTGCAAATTGGATATTACTCAGTACAGTTTGTTGAAATCCAAATTGAAAGAGTCTCGGTTACTAAAGGTTGTTACCAATATCGCGACACCTTTGGATGTGAACGAATTTTAAAATTGATCTTAATTCAGTTTCCTTGAAAATGGATGCGTGTCGGTTATACTGTCAAATGAAAATATCACACCCTCGTCGAATCCGGTAACCCGATAGTTTTTATATTTGTGTAAGAATGCAGGGGACTTTGCCCAGTCCGAGGCCCGAGCGTAAATTCGACACACTCGACATAATTGTGGTTAATTTGAGTATAATACTTAAATAAGAACCCTTGTTTTGAAATGAAACAGACTTATGTGTGCACTTTTATGCTAGGATGAACTTTAAAGTTTGCTTAATATAGGATAGCAAGTGGTTTCGGGGGTGGTTTGTCACTAAAATAGACCGTGCTGATAAAATTTCAAAGGTTCCGACATTCTTTGGATTCTAGATTTTAGCTTATGTATTGTCATCTGTGCCTTAATTACTTTCTTTGAAAATGAGCCGTTAGCAGTTAGTAGTTGCGAATGAATTTGGATGATAAAACCGTAGAAGTCGCCATTGAACGATTTGCATTATGTGCTAACGATTATTATCAGCAAATTATTTTAGGTCTATGTGAAATCACAAACAAAAATGTGGTTGTAGATAACTCTAAACACGGAAACGTCATATTGGTTTTTCAGATCAGATATTACCGCTACTTTGGATAGGGTAGTCAGATTCATGCAGATTAGTGTTTAATTTAATAAAGTTGTGAACTCCTTTCTATAGAATTCGAATTATTATTACTTTTGGAGATGAGACCACGGTGATCAACGTGTTAGAAAAGATAAAACCGAATCTAAAAGAAACCCTTTACGCATGGCACGTGTTTTATTAAATTGATATTGACTGCACATGTTTAGATTCAACAAAATAATCTAACAATACAAATGACTGTTAATTTTTAGGAATGCAAAGCAAATCAGACAAATATCTTAGGTATATTAAATTTAAAAAAAGAAAAGAGCGCGATGATAAGGGGTCTTAAGTCACCCTAACGCCAAATTCGAATCAGACACGCGCAGAATATTAAAGCCCGACAGTTGGCCATAAATTTATTACGACTTGAGGAATTTCAGTTTGCGTACGAAAAAAGGGACTGGCTAGCGAGCAACCTACAAAAGTACCTAAAAAAGTGCAAGTGTTGAACACGAATTCCGAAAACTTGAGGGACTGCCAGGTCCGTATTCAGGAATATTTCGTGAGATAAATTAGTTACGACACATTCCAAAAAGTTTCGAATATTTAACTTAGTTGAATTATAATTGAATTACGTTAACAAGTAATGTACAGGAACACAAGATACGTTCGTTTAATAATTAATATTTCTAAGTGTAGGGATAATAATCTTTAGATCAAAAGTAACCAAATTAGTTGAGTTGTAATTTTGTTGCTTTAACTTACTTCACTTTTTGGTGATGACCGCGGGTGGAAGACGTGTTGCGAAATGTAAGAGTGAAAGCGTAATTACACTAAGAAAAAAAAATGCGTAAACCGAAAACGCCCATTCTTCACTAAGTTTGCGGGAACCAAAAAAAAAAAAAAAAAAAAAGGGGCAAGGGTTAAAGTTTGGAACGTGTTTTTGAAAATTGATGCTTAGCAACGATCATGTAAACTTTAATTCGCTTTGTTGATGTGTTGACCAACCTTATTATGCACATTAAAAGCATTTTGACAAATGTTAAATAAAATAAGCAGGCATGGCTTTAGTTAATTCATTTTATCACCCTTAAGTATCTTCGGACGTTGCACATTGCAAGTACGGATCAAAGTAGGCCAATGTTGATAAGCAAAAGAATACGGCATGTGCTAAATAACTTACAGGGTATGTAATATCATTAGGGTTGCCTATTTATAATTGAGGAACTGACGAGTTGCAATCAAACGAAGTTTAGATGTCATGTAGAGTCAAAAGGGCGAGTAAATTTTCCTTAGTAAACATTTTTATTAGCTGTACGTGTCATCGAAAAATGGTAGTGTTAGAGTGGGGTTGACATTATAACTTGTCTTATTTGTTATAAAAAAAAAAAAAAAAACAATAAATGTAGTACAAGCATTATGATGGGATAGTAACTTCATTAACCAAAGTCTGTAATGCGAATAGCATGTACAAAGGAAACCAACGTGCGCCAATCTACCGACTTGAGATGGGCGTGCTTAGAACCGATGTCGGTAGTGTGATAGGGTAACGTCAACCGTGCGCAATTGCAAACCAGCTGTAGGGTTATCATTCCAACGAAGGAAGGTTTCATTCTAAAACTATTTATCTACAATCATTCTAAAATTATTTACTACAAAAGTGTGTGCATTCCTTTCCATTAATATAATGTTTTCAGTCAAAGCTCTGAAGAGGTTCAACATTCAGTTACCGTGTAGCTTAACAGTTAAGACAAAATCCCATCCCGTTATACCGTGATGTGAGAACTTGAATCGGAGTTAACATTTTAATAACATTTTCAATAGCAACGTTTGGGAAGATTCAGTTTAACTTTGCGAAAGTGCGGCATATAATAGTACACCATAACAGTACCAAAGCACGCGCTATAGAAAAATGAAACGTCGATGTTTAGTGTGTTTAAAACGAAAAATCGGTACTTCATGATAGAAGGACAATTTGCAAAGAGCTGATGATGCTAACGTTTACTTTTACGACAGCGCACCGTCCTGATCCACACGTCAATCATAAAACCATTTAGAAAGTACCGAAACCTTGTGGCTATACCCAGTAGGAAATCAGAAGTATCTACAGAGAATAGATGATGCAAGTCCTAGCTAGCCATGGTATTGTACCTGGAGCGGGGATTTGACATAGGGATAGGTTGTTGCCTATCATGCCTAATCGTTTGAAGTAATCAAGCCTAGCTGACATATTACAAAATTATATGGGTAGCTACATCTCGTTTGATTCGCCCCATTGCAAAGGGTATGGGTTCTCGGGACGAGAACAGCGCAGGATGGCCGAATGTTGTACGTAATTTTTGATACCGATGACGTAAACGTTCAATTTCTATAAACAAAGACCGTTTCTTCTTAAACGACACATTCGAAAACATAATCCCAGTTAAGATTTTTAAAAGTAGGGCAATTAGTTATGGTTGAGAGCTCCGATCCTCGGAGCTTGAGGGGTGGGTTAGGTAGTCGGTCTCGGAACACTTTAGCTTACGCATGTGATAATTAAAAGACCCAAGTGTTTTTGTGTATATGTGAAATAGTAGTGCATTGATTGAAGACGCACATCTGTATAACTAGTAATGTAAAGATGAGAAGCTGGTCGGTAATTATTATGTAATTGTATGCATGGCCAGTACTTGATATTGTTGGAAATATGAGATTGTGTGTCCGATGAGAGGAGGTCGATATGAACAGTTGTATTTGTTATGTATGTGGACAAGCAGTGAGGCTTGTGGTTGCTGTTGTTATTGCTGTTGTTGTTATTGTTGGCAAACCGTTTGCCGGGCACAGTACGTCAGTAGATACGTACGTTATTGAGCATGAGGCTCGTTATTGTTTATTGGAGCATCATGAGGCTCCTGGACCTGAGATAACTAGTTATGTTCCTGGGCTTTCCACAACTAGGCTTAAGTTGTGCATAAAGCCCTTGACCTGGCTGTAAGCGCGCAGCCAGTGATTCCCGTATGTGTGCCACGGGATGGCAAGGTAGGCCCGTCTCCACAATTGCCCTGTTCCTCCGGCTGCCTAGGGCTTGGGGTCACCTAGGTTGGGTGGAACAGTGACATGGGTGGATCTCCCATTGTCGACTATGTTCAGCCATGGTTGGCGCGCGCGCGTAGTTCCGGTTTCAGGTTCATAGATAGCTAAAGGTATACCCATCGTTATCATCATGACTTCCCAACATCCCAGAGGGTTATTCTACTAGATGCAACGTGGGATTCCACAGGGGGATTCCCTCCCCCCTGTAAGTAACACTAATCGAACCTATACTGCTAAATGTAGTAATGTGTGCATGTTTTGCTTTCATGTATCGCTGCTATCTGTATTATATGATTGCCTGGGTGATGCGAGTATTTATGTGTGTATCAAGCTTTGGGTGTTCACGAGACCTGGTCGAGGCTACGCATTAATCTAACCTTGGTGGAATTAACGTTATTTCTTGGTAAGTTGATCGAATATGCTTTAGTAAATATGAATACGCCATTATAAGAATAATTAGAGTAAGATGGGAACCGCAACCAACCGGTTCCCGTCCGCCACCGTCCTACATAAGTTTTGACTACACTGTTAATAATTACTTAGTTGTTGCCTCGCTTAACAACAAGGCATTCTGTTTTGATAGCCCCAGAAATGAGAGTTGATTTATGATGTAAAATCAATACGGCTAAACTTCAAATCTAACCACCCTAAAGCATAGAATCGAAAAGGTAGCATGTTTAAAAATAAATACGTGTAACATTTAAAAGGTATATGAGTAATTACAATAAAATAAATTTCTCATAGCAAAAGAAAAACTTTTAAATTAGAAGTGTTTTAACGGTTGGAAAAGAAAATAAACACGCTGAAGGTTTTTAATTTAAAAATCATGATAAAATTACTGAACTCAAGTACACCATTTTAAAATATGAAAGCAATTAGACACACCAAGAAAGGTTAAAAGCACAAAACGTGAATTATAGTTCCAACCTAAGAAAATCGCCTTAACATTTATCTATTAGTGCGCCTGGAGTTACAGTAGGTGATCCTCGGAGGTTTTCTGATAGTAATTTATAACGTCGTTTATTCTTACCAAGCCAAAATGCGCCGATCCTTTGAAATTCACTCACCTGAAAATAAAAAGGTTATTAGTTAACTGAAAATAAAATAACAGAGAATTGATATTTGTTATTAATGTTTAATATTTAGCTGAAACTATAGCTTCGCTTGGTACCTGATTAAACTTGATTTTCGGAGAACAATGCTGGGGCAAAATAATGATCTGGAAACTCTCATTGTATGTACTGTTGAGGGTTTAGTCAAAGCTTGCTAATTTCCTTTGATGTTAGTTTTATTTTATACAGGTCCAACTTCATTCACTTTTCTAAATCATATTAACTAAAATATTTTAACTCCAAATAAATAGGAATTGTATACTAGAAATACAAGAATGAATTAAATAACAACCAAGATTTTAAAATGAAAGGATTATAACTATGTAAAGTGGGTATGAATGTTTGAACATAATTTAGAAATCCAAAACTTACTACGTAATTCTATTTCAATTAATATTTGATAATCAACTGCAGTAATCAGGTGTCATCCGGAAATACCTTTTATCTTAGAGTTTAATTTGAAAAAAGTAACTTCTTTCTTTAATGACAAAAGAGATGCCCTGATTAAAAAAGGCACTTTCTGTTTTTGGGATTGTTATAAAAATCAACGCCTAACGTTAACGGTTTTAATCAAGCAAAGTCTCTAAAATACGTTTTTGTCGCAGCTGCTTACGGTTTTTGTGTCTTTCCCTTATAGAAGTGTTCGGCAGCAAAGTTCCTACTTCCACTTTGCTCATATTCGGAGATTTTGATGACGCAATCAATAAAGTTCCTGTTGCTAGCGCCGTTCCGCATCGAAAACGCTTAGGTGTTCAAATAACGACAATCATAGAGTTCCGGGTGGTGTTGTGACGGCAAACTATTATCCCCCGGCTCATTCTATTAGCATATAACAAATGTATATCCGGAAACCATTTCCTTATTTCGCTCATAACCAGGCGTCTCACGTGCGTCCCGGTTACACATTTCCTTCGCCATGTGTGATTGACTGACGTTTTACTCACTACTGTGCATCACAGGCTTCCTTCCTTCGATAATATTGGATGGAACGAATCGAGCCAACAGCTTGCACTACATTCCATAGCGTGAACTTTCCCATTTATCAAAAGCCTATTGTTTCCTATCCTCACTTTTCCTTTTTTCTTATCTTTATTAGTTGGCTGCTGTATTGCGATTTTTATCACCGAATTGCGTACCATGTTTCTTGCCTACAAGGTTTTGTTCGGGAACGATTTGTTCTTTCTGTGTTACTATATTGGATCTCATCAAGGTGAAGGAAGCTGTTTCTAAAAAAAGGATCATCGATCGACTTCTGCTAACCTACACAGTTTTCCTAAATTTACCTGCAGAAATCACACGGTCTTAGGTATGTAGCGGCCATAACTTAAAGATTTGAAAACATTTTATTTTAATGTATACACAGGTTTGATATTTGATATTTAAGATTTCAAATGTAGAACTTTATTCTACATCACGATTTACAGGGATTCTCTAATATGTACGACTCGATTTTCGAATTTAAATGGATTCGAACTTCTAAATTCGAAACAAAATAAATATCTTCGACTGCAGCTTTGAGAGTTGAACTTTAGAATGTGAATGTAACTTTAGAATATTTAGAATGTGGGCACGAATTTCAAATCTATAGTAAATCCCTATTCTTAAGTTCATTCGCATGAAGAATCCTATTCCATATTCTGTCCTGCAAAAAATATTATGCACCACATGTTCTTGGTGCCAATTTAACTTAGGCCGATTTCATAAGAAACAAAAAGGAATTCGATGTGTTTAATCAATAATGATTTTGTATTAATGAATTACGACGACCAGGTTTTATCGATCGCGCTGGATTTAAGTCATACCTACGTAACAATTTGAAAATCAGTAAAAGGACTCGGCGAATCAATTAGTTGAGATCCTATTACAACTCAAAATTACATCCAAATGTAATTCTACTTTTATAATTGATATTTGGCTACGAAATGCAAGACTCAAGTGTACGATTACAAGTTTAATTATTATTTGCGGCTCAACTTCAGGTGCAGATTGAAAAATTAAGTGCAAATTTTTGATGCTGTCCTCGAGTACAAGAATCAGCAGCTCCAGCTAAAACTCCAGGATTCAAGGAAGATTCTAAACTCAAATCAGTATATTTGAATCTTGAACTCAGATTCGAGAACTTTTGGTAAAGACCAAAATCTTATTCCGAAAAAATCTAGTTTACTGTTAGCATTCGCGCTAGATTTATAATTGATATTTATATCTTAAAAGTAGTCAAATTTGGAGAAAGTACTCGTGTACGCTAGTAACACTTAAAATTTGAAGCAATTTTAAAAAGAAAATCAAAAACAAATACATATCTAAACCAGGACTATAAAAAAGTGTTTTAAGATTTTAGGGGGTTTTAGAGGGAAACAATTTAGTATTAGCAGATTGTTATGAATAAATAAATTGAAATTTCGGATTTTTCACATCTACATATTACTGAAGACATTCTATGTTTCACAATAGAAACGAAGTCGAATATGATCTTTGGAAACTTCCCTTTTGAATGCGTAAACTACTTGGAGATCACGTTTTTAAAAGTTTTTTTGTACTTCTCTTGGAAAATGTTTTCTTTGTCGTGGATTACCTTTACCTCCTGCAGAGTTTATGACTATGTATTAAGAGTGCGGTGGATATGTCTTGTTACTATCCGTAGCGACCGTAGCCAGCTATTCTGTAGATGATATCGCGAACTCTAACCAAACGATGAGATGACCAAATAGGGGAATAAATGTTTATGCAAGTGTTTTTCACCTTCTGAAATTCCTGTTAAGAGTTCGGTGTTCTTATTATGACGCTGTTGAACTCTTATAATTTTTTTTTTCTTTGGAAACTTATGAATTTAAAGCTGGGGAAAGCGTCTAAAGAATATAAAGTTAAAATTCTAACATATTCGAAATTTTGAATTATTATGTAGCACTAAAGGCCTAGTGCCCCATGGCTTGTTTCGCTGTCTTTTTCCACACTTTTTTGTCACTAGTCTTCACACGCCAATCCTTGATATTGCACTGTCTTCCATTACTTCTTTTCTCGGCCTTCCTTTTCTTCTCCTTCCTCCTATATTACTTTCCATTGGCCTTTTCAGGATCCTGCTGTTATTCATTCTAATTATATGACCTAGCCAGCTTAGTCTTTGGGCTTTCACCGTAGCTATTATATCCATATCATTGTATAACTCATGTAGTTCTTCTTTCCCAATTATCCTGGACTTTCTTTCCTCCAGACACCTTTCTGAGAACTTTGCTCTCCCATACTCCTAGCATTTTGCATTTTGCCGTCCCTAGCGTCCATACTTCACTTGCGTAGGTTGCGATCGGTCTTATTATCGTTTTGTAAATTTTTATTTTCAACCCTCTTGATAAATTTTTATTGTACTAGTATATGCAGCTATTGAATGCCCGTATACATCGATTTCCTGCCATAATTTCCTCTACATTTCTCTTCTTGTGTAGGGTGTTCTATAAAACTCTGTACCTAGTTACACGAATCTGTCTACATCCTTCCCTTGTTCTTTTTTATGGTTAGTCTATTTGTACTGTTATACTATTGCTGTGTCCATGTTATGTATTTGGTTTTCCTTTCATTTATACTCAGTCCGATTGCCTGTGCTGCTTCTTCTAACCTCAGGATTGTCGTTTTTAGCTCTTCCTTGCTTCTTGTTAGTATCGCCAGGTCGTCCGCAAATGCCAAGCATTGGTGTTTATTATGATATACTAATCCTGTTCTGTTTAGCTCTGCTTTTCTGATGGCATACTCTAGTGCACAATTGCACAGCAACGAGGACATCGGGTCGCCTTGTCGTAATCCTTCGTATACCTGAAATTTCTCCATAAGTTTTCCGTTTATCCTTGGTCCTTTCAATGCTTTGTATAGTACTTTCCTATTGATTGAGTCGAAAGGCTGTTTGAAGTCTATGAATATTACAAATGTTTCTTTCTTATATTCATAGCTTTCGGCCTGTATTTCTCTCAGTGCGAATAGTTGGTCCAATTTTGAATTAAATTAATGAATCTGAAATATTCGTTAAAAGATTTCTAAGGCTAACTAATGAATGTTTTATAACTTGTAGATTGAGAAAGTACGTACTTGCAATACTTATTTGAAAAGCCTTTTTAAGAAAACAGCTAACGCTATTCGCCTAACTAATGATTAAGAATTGCCAAGTCACTTAAATAAAGACGTTACTAAGTAGTTTAACGGATATACGAGCTATTACATACAGAAAATGAGCAGTCTGACAGGACAGGAACAAACAGGCTTATTTTCGGTTATAAAATTTTTAGAAATATGGATTCCATATTTTTCGAGGTTGCATCGTATTACCTTAAAATACAAATTTAAAAATATAATGGCTTAATATGGCTTATTTATAACTGCTTTAGATCATCAGTATTAAGACAGGTGAACAATACCATCAACTGAATTTTTAAATTATAAATAACTACTGTGGTCTCTGAATGAAGCAAAATTATTTAAGTTAAAAAAATTTAAGGAATTTCAATCTAACCAAGATCTTTGATAACAGTGATCTTTAAAAAGTTTCGGTTACGAAATAGTAAGGGAAGTAAATATTATTTACCATTTGAAGCCGGGTTAGTAACGTCTATTAAGAAATTAAATACTTAATTTTTAACATAACAATTTTACGTTAATTATCAGTAAATTAATTAATTATTTCATTATTTCCTTATAGACGTGAATCCACACTTATGGTAGTGTCATGGGAATCAACAAACAAATCAATGTTCCTAACTTATCTCTCTCAAATATGGCATATTAAGTGCGACTAAATCGGTAGTAGTTAGTAGCGAGCTACCTTTACTCAGTTCCTAGTCGATACTATTTATTTTATAGTTTTAAAGAACCTTCTGATAGAAATTACAGAGAAATAGAAGCCTCCTCACCTTTACTGCATCATAGGAAGTGTGAATGAACTCTCAACACTGCATAGTAGGAACAGAGGTGGATAGTAATGAATGAATGGACAAATTGACCTTTGACAGTAAAATACCAAGCTATGCACACGAATAATATAAAACATGTGCTAAAGTAAAGATCCATTTGAAAAGGGGTTTGAATGGTCATTAGAAGATAGAAGTTGACGTATCATTATATGTAGGTATTACATATACAAGATCCTCTTCGTTGTGCCACGCGCTAGGATTCTGAGGCTTTATACCAATTGCATTAATACCAATTGGAGTCTAACGGAGCACTGAGTTCGCCCTATAACCTTATGCAACAGTGTACTAGCTTTTTATTCATATACTTAGAGCAATATTATGTTTTATGAACTCAAATCATTATTAGATAAATTATTGTGAATTTTAGTTAATCTTAGAAGGGCAGAGCGCCGCGTGAAAAAGGCATGTAGGCATCTCAGGTTCGATTCCCGAGACCGGTGATACCCCCGCCGGAATTTTAATCAGGCGGTCTGGATTGTCATACGAACACTTCTGATAACCGTTAACCTCGCAACACTAAGAGCCGATCTTTTTTACCTGTTTCAGGGGATAAGGCTAGCCTCCTGTCCGGCATACGTGTAAAGAGGGCTCACATAACTCATAATTATGAAGTTCTACAGTGAAATACAGATATCCGGTACTAAAATGTTAATAATGCCCTTTTCAACACTGAGATATAGGCTCGACTTTTACGCTAAATTGTATATCGCCCAAGATACCTGCCGCGAATACAAAAGGATATTTTCTGTAAGTTACTTCAAATCTTGAATGTTTGTAGTCCCGGTCAATGTAGCTTAAATCATTGGCATTGTACGCAGTAATAAACATTTTGAACTATAATTGCATTATTCCATAAATTGGTGAAGAATATAGTAATAGGTACAGGGTATACCTTGTACAGTGTCATGGAAGTTGAATTTACTTTTACAATTTAGCGAATTGAATATAAGTATTTAAATATTTCTGATGGGAACGACAGAGTTGCCAAAATATGTTATACAATATAGCTAATTATGTTATACCAAAGGATACTTCATCATGGTTAAGTGCTCTTCGATATTACATCAAAAGTTTTTCAATTACAGATGCAGACAAACTTGATTCGACTCTTTCATTGGGTTCTAATTTAAGATTTTGTACTATGAAAAATGAAAGTTTATATTGTAGTTATATTTAAATTAAATTAAATTTGGAGTTTCAAAGCTCTCTTGCTACGCACGTAGAAAACTATTCAGTTTTTCAATAGTTATTTGTACAACTAGTAATGAAAGCAATACTTTTTTTCATGAGTTTGAAGTTTGATGCACGACGGCGAAGCCGGAGTGCATCAATCAAACGAGTGAAAAAAAGATGCTTTCATACGAGTTGTACACAATATTTTTTTGCATTTTGACATCTTAAATCCCTCAAAATATGATAAAAAGGATTTGAGAATTTACAGTTGTCAAACTGACAATTTACAATATTTTATTTAAAGTATACTTACTAAATGCAAAATGTAAAATTAAATAGTTAAAAAAAGTGTTGCTTTCTTTATGATTTTTTAATAAAAATAGTCCACTTTTTTTGCCAAAATGCAAAAAAAGTATTTACATGTTTCTGATATTTTATTTATCATTACTTCAAAAATGATTTATCTACAGAAGAGAATATAAAGTGACCAAAATTGTAAGAGGATATTGATCAACTTCGAAATATGATTTGTGTTGTTTTGACATCGCGGTATTCCTTTCACGCAACTAATGATAAATTGAACTTTAATGGAAATAAAAGGAAAAGCCGTTACAGGAGAGTTTTGCCATTTATGACGTCATATACTACTTAACATTCTGAAGGTGAGTTTCGGTAAAAGAGATGCAAAGTTGTGGCAATAATTTTTCTTTGCGAACCTTTTCCTGACGCCTTTCCTGAATCCATTTTGTTAGAAAAGAGGCGTATCCAGTTAATTTTTTACGTAGTTTCATCTAAGAAACAAGAGCAATAATACCGCAGGCAATAAAGTCGGCAGGTACCTTTAATTTTAAATTTTTCAATGCTGTCAAAGTGATGTATGTGCGAGCAAATTTCCCAGAGGTGTAATTGTCAGGCATGCATTAACGGCGTATAATGTACACGACCTCGTGTCGCTTTAACTTAATCCCACGATAGATGGCGCCAAACTCGCTTTATTAATTCAATTTGCCGAAGTTGTTCATATCTGGCATAGCGTTTAGAAATTCATGTTCCTGTTCATCCTTAACTTTCTCAGCTTCTCTATTTCTAATGACATTTATTATGCACGGAAGTTGAATTTAATTTTACTACCTACCTCACCCATCTAGAGCCAATAACGATTATACCGAACACTCAACGTTGAGCTTTCGATTTAACAACCCTCAGTTAAACTATTTTAAATAGAGAAACGATTCGTTAAATTTAGTCACCCTCGAATACAGGCGCCCACAACAGAAGAAAATAAACCTCTAAGCGCGTTGTGTGTATATGTATAAAGATTTAGCAGTTTTAGAAAGGAAAGACTTTTTGAATACATAAATTATGAACAGTAATTACAGTTACTGAACTTGAACAATAGAACGATCTTTAACTCCTGTCGCTTAATTATGAAAAGCTTATAGAACGGTATTTGAGAAAATGTGGGTTGCCTGCCAAGACGTTTCGTGTCAATTAATTCACTCTTTGTATCGAATTACTGGACCAGGGAAGTTGATAAAGGATCGGAAAGGTCAACCGATGTAACTTCATTTATCTTAACTATAGGAAAGGCGTTTGGCACGTACTTAGTTATTAAAACTAGAACATTAATCCTCTGCAAGATCGTACGTCAGATGTTGCTATACTTTAAGAAAATTTTATTTGATTTATGTTTTATAGTCCAATTAATTTTGTTGATGTATTAATTTTGCTTTTAAACGTAACATGGACTTTTCGAGCCAATCGAGTCCTGCTATAGCATGTGTTTCACCGAAGACGCAACATAGGGAAACACCAATGTATTTTTTTAGAAAGGATCCGCGATACCTTTGGAATATGTATGGATTCAGTGCTCAACGTATAGGATTTAGTTAACGCTAGAAAGAGATAGAAATACTGAAGGCGTCTGTCATTGCGACAGGCTATTATTTCATTGTTTGGTTTTTAAATTTGTCAATTTTGACAGCACCTACAACTTTCATTTACAATAAAAATACGCAAAATACGTAATTTTTTAAATCGCTTTTTCTGCCTTCTGCATATTTTAAATTGAATTCGCCTTATTACAACAGCACACGTAAAGAAAGCGTAAGTAAATTCTATGAAAATGTGAGATTGTGTTTGCAAATTTTCAGATCAGCAAATTATGTTCGTAATTGCCTCGAACCAATCGATTAGGAAACATACTGTATTACCACTGAGCGACCGGAGTGATCCAAATAATATATTCCTACTTAATTTGCAGTAGCCTATTGCGCATGATGCGTAATGTTCTGGTGCTCAGGTGGATTTCTATACTAGCTTGGCTTATGGGGTTTTCTGCCAATGCGATGTGCGTGGCTTCCTTTAGTTTTCGTTTGGCACTATTTGCTTCTTTGGCCACCATTTCGGCTCTATCCCATTAGACGCGATGGTCTTCTTTCCAATCGTGTTCTGCAGGTCTGAATTTTTCCATTTCGCCTTTCTGATGTTATGAGATCCTCACTCTGAGAGGTCGATTGGTTTTACCAATGTACAGTCTATCGCATTCGCATAGTAGATCGTATACACAATTTTTGAAACTTTGGTCTTCCTTTTAAGGTTTGGTCTTGGTTAGGGTTTTCCTAAGTGTTCTGTTTGTATTTTATATTTTTGCCCTGTTCTTCGCATTTGATATAGTATAGGCAATTTAGACTTAAATTGGGCTCAAAACGGAAATAATTATCAGAAAGCTGATTTCTTCTGAAATACGTTCTTTAGGTCCCCCTGTACTTCCCCAGAAAAATCCCAAAAAATCCTGCATGGGGAACGGCCGCTATCTTGGCTTTTTTAAACAATCGTAGGGATGTGCTGTTGGTGCCAAACATTTCTGTTTTGGAAGAAGAACTCATTACTGCAATAAA
The DNA here is from genome assembly GCA_963082815.1 of Melanotus villosus. NCBI lineage: Eukaryota > Metazoa > Arthropoda > Insecta > Coleoptera > Elateridae > Melanotus > Melanotus villosus. The sequence continues at coordinate 78,774,656 of OY720419.1, forward strand.
AAGTCTAAAATAAAGAGTTGATATAATTTTATTAACACATTATTGCATAAAACAGGTTTGAAAATATACAAAAACAGCATTTTTCACTAAAGAATTGTAGAAATTGTTTGGAAACTTATAACTTGATGGAATTCATTTTAAAATGAAAAATGAACATGTATACATAAACAGGTAGTATAGCGAAGCGATATTTACAAATTAATTACAAATCAAACAATATTTAAAGATATTGAAATTATTTCTAACACGCGTCGCAAGTTGATATGTGATATCATAAAGATCCACGTGCCTGGAAAACGAGAAAGAATGTACGTTTTAAGATGTTCACACAAGTTGCATCTTAAGGAATGCATGAAAAGTCACGTACCGATTCAAGGGCAGTGTCACATTACCTAAGTTAGTTCACCGGCATTAAAGAAGCGACATCTCCAGCTAGCATCCATTCACGATGGGTTCTTGTGTAATTTACCCTGTAAGATTAGTATTATTATATTTAATTTAATTCAAGAGTAAAGACTTGTAATGTTCAGACAAATCATTTTAATTCTTTTACGTACTTTGTTTATTTTCGCGTAATTGGACTTGCCTTTAAACTGGCCCCAGTGTTTATTCATGTACTTCTGTACTTTAACTTTGAAGAATGTTTGTAAAACTTAACGTTTATTAAAATATGTTGTGTTAGTTGAAACCGACTTTGAATGAAAACCTCTCGTAGAAAAGCCAAGCAATACACCAAGTGATGAAGTGGGTCAAAGACATAAATTAAAGTATCTTATTTATATTAATCATTAACATTAACTCAACAAGCCACTACATCACAATATGTCTGACAAATTTGTGTCTTTCATTAAACTCGTCTTTGTTTTGAATAATCTTCTCTGGTGGAGGCGCTGGTACGTTTGGCTTCGACATGATCCTCGGTATCGCAGTTGCCTTCGATATCGTCTTCATTCTCGGAATCGGGAATATTCAGATTGAAGCAGGACTCTCCCGCACATTCGCTGCACATAGTGGTACATGTCAGCCCACTTCGCTTGCACTCACAATTTCGGGAGCAGTCTCCTTTGCACCCACAAAGTACGAGATGCAGCAGGTTATCTAGCGCCGGGGGGTAAAGTGGATATGACAGGCTTATAGTGTCCCTGTTCGACGGTCCAGCCCCAATCTTTAGCTGAAAAGACGTTACCCTTCCACGCATGGACTTGGTTATACATATATACTCGCAGACAATGCTGGCGGGAGGCAGCTGAAGTAGGAGGAAGGCTCTCAAGATTCATGACGTAGTTTGGAGGTCTTTTACCCACGGTCTGGACATATTTCTTGTATCTGGTTTTGTCCAGTTCCTCTGAACGTTTACCTCCATACAAATGGACGATGAATTGCTCTCCTACAGATGCACACAATCCTGCGACGCGTTTGGGTTGTTGTTGTTGAATATTTCCACAACTTTCTGCAGTTCACGGTCATTTTGTAGCTTGTTGAAGCCTGAAATTGGACCTCTTCTGTACAAAGCGTAGTGGGCTGACATATACCACTATGTGCAGCGAATGTGCGGGAGGGTCCTGCTTCAATCGGAATATACCCGATTCCGAGGATGAAGACGATATCGAAGGCAACTGCGATACCGAGGATTATGTCGAAGCCAAACGTACCAGCGCCTCCACCAGAGAAGATTATGCAAAACAAAGACGAGTTTAATGAAAGACACAAATTTGTCAGATATATTGAACACCACCAGTTTATGTATACGTGTTCATTTTTTATTTTAAAATGAATTCCATTAAGTTATAAGTTTTCAAACAATTTCTACAATTCTTTAGTGAAAAAATGTTGTTTTTGTTTGTTTTCAAACCTGTTTTATACAAAATATGTTAATAAAATCATATCAACTCTCTATTTTAGACTTTTTATTGCAGTAATGAGTTCTTCTTCCAAAACAGAAATGTTTGGCACCAACAGCACCTCCCTATGATTGTACATTGTACATATGTACATTGCTGAGTTATGGATTTTTTTTGAACAAATCCATGATGGCGGCCGTTCCCCATGTAGGATTTTTTGGGATTTTTCTGGGGAAGTACAGGGAGACATAAAGAACGTATTTCAGAAGGAATCAGCTTTCTAATAATTATTTCCGTCTCCAATCTTATTTTGCCTATACTAATATGATATACCGGGAACAGAGTATAGTCTGATATACCTCAGATCTTCCTTTTTCGTTTCTTCGCTGCTGGTACCCCTCTTGGTGTGGTTAGATGTTATGTCAGGGTATTCATTTTTATTAAGCATCTTTGCAATTACTTCCTTTTCCTGTTTCAGTTCCTCCTTGTCCGAGCATATTGTTTCCAGGTAGACTTCGACCATCACAATGGCGTGAAAGTATGTATAACCAAGTGCTTTCACCAACGAACGGAAACAATATTCTCGGATAAGGAGGAACTGAAAAAGGAAAAGGAAGTAATCGCGAGAATGCTTAATGAATATTACAAGACAGATTTAGCTAAACCAGGGTGGTTAATGTGTAAGCAGCCGTTGCTGCGACTTCTTGAATATCAAATGTATTTAGTTGGTCTAAGAAGTTCTTATATGCAACATTGAAACCTAAAACATTAATAAGTACTCGGTGATCTTCTTCATACTTTTTTCATTATTTATAGCCTCAGAATCTACGAAACAAAATAAGTTTCGTAATTACTAATGCTAGAAGTACCAGTATTGATTTTGTTAAATATGGCAGAGTATATTGTTTAATGTAAATCCAACGTTATCGATGTACAAGCTATATTGATTATTGTTTAATGTAAATAGACCAATACATAGTTTTAGTTGGGAATGTAAATTGAGGGGGCAAAAATCTGAAATAGCCCGTGGTGAATTATATACTCATTACCTTTGTTTCATTGCCTTGGCCTAGATATTTGGTTGCCCTAATAAGATCATACTAATTAATCCTAAATCTCGCCCAAGGAATAAACAAATAAGCCAACAATGAAGTAGTCAAAGAAATTGTGAACCATAAAGTAAGGTAAATCTAATGCACAACAACCTCTGCGTGGAAAGTGCAACTGCAAGAGCGTAATTTTCAATAATTATTATAATAATTACAGAATACCTGAAGTTAACTGATTATATTCTATAGGGGAAAGGCCATACTTTTGCTTTTATAGGACTATTGAATAGGCAAATAACTACTACCGGTAAATTAAAAATGTTCTGTAGTACTTATCATCCAAAATACTTAACCTTTTGCTTTTAGGTAATGGATTTTTTAAATTTTTAAATAAATTACTGAAGTACAAGTTCATAAACCCAGGAGAAAAACAATACAGGAAAAGTTTTGAAAGCTTTTTAAGGAAAAAAGGCGATTGACTTCATTATTACTGTCACACCAAATTGTAATATGTCTAAGCTTGGTCATATACTTTGACAACTTAGAGAAGCTTATTATGTTCTTTTTACACGAACTGCAACCTGCTTTGATCACATAAAAGCCATAGATTAAAAAAAAAGACGCAACGGCCCTAAAACCTTCTCAATTTGCTTTAGTATAGGTTACTTTTTCTTTTAACTTATTTTTTGCTACGAAAAAGCTGTTTGTAGTACCTGCCCGATAAAAAGCTTTTCAGTAAAGCAAATACTCTGGGGAATACCGTCCATTAAAGCTGGATATATATATAAAATCAGCTTATTTTCTGAAAAGCTTTCGATTTCGACTGTTTCTCTTAGCGATTTCGTTTAATTAAAATTTAAAACTATGAACGTTGAAAGCTATTTTTAATTGGGCCATTTATTAAATTAAAGGATCTCAAATAAAAAGTTACTACAGAATTGTTTTACAGCGCCAGATAAAACGGGCATCAATTATATTCCAAAGTTTTACAGCTCGTCGTTAATCTAAGCCCTCTTGATCGCGACATAAAAATATTAATATTTAATGAAAGCCGCACGTGGGAGAAATGTTTTTACTGTTATTTTATGAAGAGCAGATGAAATTAAGTAGCTTTAATTATTCCTACTTCGTTTACCAATTCCAAAATCTACATTTCCGCCCGAGAAAACACGTAGTTACAGGAGGAAATGGAGTTGGATTGTAAGAATTGTTCTCCGATTTTTTCGGTATTTAAATGCCATTAAACTGAAACCGCACCCACTCCACACTTTTAGACGAACAATTTCATGAGAAACGGAGGCGAATGCACTTCCCGAACGTTGCATAGTTTGCATTGAAAATGAAGTTATATATTTCCGTTCCATGCAAGCACGCTTTCATTTACTTATTTCCACGACACAATTCATGAGCTTGCCGCTTTTGAATTCCTGAAACTACCACAACCAGCCAAGTTGCTAAGCAAAATTCAATTACTTAAGATAAATAATGCCAGTACATGATATGCTTTTGCATTTTCTCTCGTTGAATTTATTTATGTGATGTGGTTTAATTTTTATTGCGCATTCAGCGAATTTATTATGAGCGTATTACTTCTCAAACTGGAATGATATGCAAATTTAAAGTAAAAATTAGCTTTATTTCTCTGAGAATATTTTACCTTTTGTATATTCTCACTTGCAAGCAATTTATTTACAATATATAACACAGCTAACAAAATGATATAAAGAGACCAAAAGCATTTTAATTATGTATAGCCATCGATATCAGACTTAAATTGCTGTAGATAAACGAATACGACAGAATGTAAATTTATAGTAGAGAGCCATTAGTGAGTTAGAATTATTATCCCGTTCGAAATAAATGCCATTGTGTTTCGTTTACCTTCGTAAGAGGCTTATGCCTAAATCTTAAAACAATTGTGTTTAAGTGTATAGTCATGGGTATAGTTAACAAAAATATATTCAAAAATATTAGTAAAGTAAAAAATTAAAGAAAAATAAAATGAACGGGGGGAAACAGAAAATAAAATGACGAACAAAATTGCTTTTTTTTAATATAAGACCCACAAACCAATTTCAACAAACATCAAACAACACAAACAGTTAGGCTACGTGATATAAGTGGCCAAATCGAAGTTGCTAGTGAAACTAAGCAAGACTGTTTTGCAAATTTCCTAGTTTAAACTTCTCATGGGTAAAAACATTTAGCCAAGCTTAATACGATTTCCACCACAAATTGTTTGTGCTTTTGTTATTACCAACGAACTTTGGTAATTAAAAAGCTTATTGCAGCTTGTCAATTAACTTTGTAACTGATTAAATATATCAAAGAAGAAATTTACAAAAGCCTTTTCATAAAACATCTCTATTTATTCTGATAGTAAACAACTTTATTTCGAGAAAATCAGCTCGAAGGAACTGAAAAATTAATATTACTAAAACCCTCAGGAAAAGACCTGTAAGAAAAACTTGAAAGAAATTATGTGAAAGACCGAACAAGAGCTACCTAGAGTACGTCAAAATAAAAAGTAGAAAAGCATGAATGCTACCTTTAACAGCTATTCTTGGCACAATAACTCTCGACATGTCTCTATACCCTACTTGTAGGGGTAATACAAAGTACAGACCCTTAGGCCTTTTGTGTCTCTTGCTATTCTTCTGCTTCGACCTCCTTTAAAAACTTACACTGCTAGAAATCGGTTATTTGCACCTTCTAGTTCTAATTTTGCTTTAAAAATAAATTCGAAAAAAACGCAATTAGATTTTAAAATGGTATCCCTGATAAATGCCGTTAAATTCACTGAAATTATTAAAAATATAAAGTGGTAAACAATAAAGGAAAAAAATGATGTCTCTGTATAAAAGCACATAATCAAGATTAATAAGCTCATAGTATCAGTTGAACGTATTCTACTTATTGACATGTAATCGAAAATAGCTCACATAACAACGTAATTGTTATTGCATCTATTTTATGTAACATAATGGAAACACATTTCTGACAATCGGCATCCCATTAGCATGTTGTCACAAACAGATTCCATAAAACAGGCTTTATTAATTTCCACCATAATAAAGTTATTGTATTAACGCAAAACCAATATTCAGGAAAATCGACAAAATATAATGCTTGGTTATTTACATAGCAAAAGATTTAATTTATCGAGCATGGAAGATTGCAGTAAGTGCAGCGAAGGTATTACAGCCATGCGAGCTATGTCGCTCCTCAAACTTTGTCGGTCAAATTCAGATATACGCTGTAAAAGGTCGATGAATGTTTATGAGAAGTAAACAATAAACAAACAAAAAGATATAATGATAATTTTGAAAGTTTGAACGAGTGGACAAGAAAGGCAAATGTCGGCATAAATAAGCGAGCTCTAACACAGTTAGTGATAAGTAAAGCGTTTAAACTAATCCAGAGTGTATAGATGTAAAAGATTTTATTGACATTAAAATATGCCCATACGTAACAAGTATTGATGAAATATTTTTGCAACTTTAAAGTATTTGGTGTATTCCACACTTCAAAATTATTTAGAAAAATCATAAAGAAAAATTGGAATACAAACAAGTATTTAAAGCTTTTATTGACACAGAGGAAAGAGTTATTAGGATAGGATGTTCGAAATAGGCGCTGAAAATAAATCAAAGGATAGCAAAATTTATAAAATTGTGAAATAATGATAAGATGCCTGTCGTTTAAGAGATGGTGATATTTCATATATCAGTCGATTTGTATTTTGAGCACCTGCTCTAGCATGTTTTCATTTCAGTTTTCGGGTTTTCATTTTCCTAAAATAAATGCCATCGGTCGTGTCGCCCTCGTTGAGTAATAGCCATCATTTCACGTTCGTTGGGTAATATATTATTGGCCAAAAAAATAAACTGGTTTTTGTTCTAGGTTTAGTATGAAAATAAAAATAAAATTCCAGAATTGAACGTAGAGTCTATTGTAGGAACCCAAACCAATAGGGTAGAGTTATTACAAGGTAACATATTATGGCCTAAGTTATTTTACAGTTTTACTTGAATCAACATTTAAAAGCCGAGAGAATACAGGCCATTGACTAATCAACAATCAAAGTGAATTTAGGAACGTATGCTTCATTTATAAATATACCCTCTAATCTGTTGCTGCTGCCATATCGTAACTATGAAAATTGCAAATGCGATGTTTCAGTTTGAAATATATTCAGTGCAATATACATATGTAGAACAGAAAAAGTTGGGCTATAAATAAATTAACCCAAAATCTAAATTATGATAAGCATAGTTTACTCGTGGAACAAGATATCACTATAGATATGTACATATATCGAGGACCTGACAATCAAACAAACGAAAACAAAGAAGAATAGGTCTAGAATGTCAAGCATTAAAAAGGTTTTAAAATTATGTAATCAACGTACTACGTATTATAATATGTGGGGGCAGAAAGATTAATAGTGACTAAAAGCAGCCCAAAAATGCCACGGATTGCGAGCAAGAGGAACCAAGATGAAGAACGTATCAAGCGCAGTTTAACATGAGTATGCAACATAATAGAGAAAATAATAACTTTTGAAAAATACTCATGTAGGTTCACTCACGAGAGACAACATAAAAACAGATTTCCAGGCAGTGGATGAGAATGGCGCAGGTAGAATTCACTGAGGAAGTATTGGGAGGGTCTATGTGCAATAGATGCAGGAGGCTGAATAATAACAACAATGATGATGATCATGATGACATGAATTTTGCTTTCATAAGACACAAGAGTAAAAATAAAAAAGGCATCATGAAAGCCTCCATCATAAACTAAATAATAATTTAAATACGAGTATAACCATATAAAGTATAAATAAGCTAAACTAAAGCAATAAACATATCCATCTACGTGGTAAATAGAGAAGACAGCATAAGGGAAGCACATGTAATATATCAGAAATATCATATCAGTAAATGAAATAAGTCACAACAACTAAATAGCGTAGTACAATAACCCAGAAGAACATTCTTCGATATTAGTAACAAATAACTACAAACTAGATTTCAATAGACATGCCAAAGCTATTTATTTGACTTGTTTATGAAGCATCTTTTTTCAAGCGTTTAGAACAGTAAATCTTTACGAATATGGTCTTATATAAGAACCCTGAAAATTGGCTGAAAAGAAAAAAAGAAGACACGATGAAGCTAAACAACTACGTAAACATAACTGTTGCGTCGCTGTTATTCGTTAATAAGACCCACTTGAATTTAATAATATATTATAAAATCACTTTGCATATTTAACAAAATTTGCATTAAACAGTTCTTGAGGTTTAGTTTGAAAAAGTGCCTATCGACTACCCTGTAAGAAATGCTTAGCGCTAAACAATATCAAATAAAAACAACTGCTAACACACCCCTTAAGAAGTAACATATTAAACCATTACCGACGAAAGAATGTTTCTAGAAAACACTCGAGGAGGGCTATGACTTTAGTAAATGAAATTAATTAACAACAAACAACTCCGAAAATTACTGAAACGATTCAAAACGCTACATTTTCGTCAAAACAATGTCACATGTCTATGATAACATTTCAGAATATGATATTTTGAATAGTTTTTGAAATGCACACAAGGGTTGCTAGGTTTTATTTTGGCAAACGTTTTAGCAGCTTGCCTCTGTGGCTCTAAAGTTCAAATAAAAATAAAAAAGGTTTGCAAATACTCCCAAATTTTCGTATTAGAAGCAATTGCATTAAATGAAATCGAAGAACAAAGAGGCATTTGATTTTATACACTAGCTTATTCCTTAAGTTAAATATTAACTAATATAACAATATAGAAAATAACTCTATAATGCCAGAGAAAAACATTTTACAAATTAGTTTGAAACGCCATAAGAACGGTTTTACTAAACGATTCTTGGAGCTGTAAAAATAATTCACTGTATTGTGTTAAAACATTCTGTAAAAGTGATGAGATATAATTTCCTTCGCCATCATCATCATTATGAGCCTGCATCGTCCACTGCTGAACATAAGCCGCCCATCTCTCCACCAAGTATCTTCAATTATGAGCTGTTTGGATAAAATTGTTCATCGTTCTTTTTAGATCATCAGGTCATCTTGCGGGGGGGGGGTATCCCCCCTACTGCGTCAGTCACTCTTGTGCTACAGTATTCAAAATAAACAGTACCTACCTACCGAACATGAAAATTGTATTTATTTTTTAATTGTAATAATGTAAATGTTTAAAATGTGTACCACTGCGTCCTTGCTGATTGTTAGTAAGAACTGTTCTTCGACGACCTGAAGAGCCCTTGCGCTGACACAACACCCTACCAGTGCGACGAAATTTCTCAACTGCTAACATTGCACTTTTACATGGGGCCTCTTTGTTGAACTCTCGTCGATATTTTTCTGAGACTTGTCTCAAACTTGGGTCATTATCTCGTCCATTTCCGTATGGGCGGAAATAATGATCCACTATAAATACCTTTTCCTCAGTTGTAAGGGTCATTTTCAAGACGATTTTAACACCAGTACAATGCTAATATGACAGCTAATGACAAATAAGCCAAATATGACAGATGCATATTGTACGCGTAATTCCACAACACTCAAAGTTTCGATACTGTTTATTCTGGCGAATATTGTATTTCTAATAACGATAATTGGAATTCTATCTCTAAATATTTACACCCAACATGGCCCTTTCCATACCTCTTTGTGTCACCTTTATTTAATCTATTGGTTTTTTTAACTAAAGTAAGAGTTTCGGCTCCATGTAGTTATGAGCACTGGAAACACACACTGATCAAAAACCTTGAAGGTATACAGGGACAACTTTTGATTTCAATATACATATTATGGGACGGTAAATAACAACGGGGTATGGCGAGTGTTAAATAATCTAGAGTTGAAAAGTCAGTACGCGGCAGCGAGCATATCAGTAGAAATAAAAAGTAAACGAATAAGATGGTTGGGGCAAATCGAGAGGATGCAACCTACAAGAGGAATTAAACAGATTTTAAGAAGTAAACCAGAAGGAATAAGAGAGGGGTCGGCCAAGATTAAGATGGTTGGACGAAGCAGAAAAGAACTTAGAAGCCGTGGAGTTTCGAGATGGAAAGAGAAGGCGACAAATAGAAAACAATGGAAAAAATAGAGAAAGAGTAAAATAGCTGGACACACATGTCAAGTCAAGAATGTGGAGAATCGTCCCAGAAGGTTGGAATGTGGGTGACGACCGGTTTCTGTAAAAAATTGTTTTGGAAGCCTTAGCGGAAGTCAAGGTCCTCCACGGTCCGTAGCATGAAGACGTAAGTAAGTAAGAAGCTAGAAATTACAATAAGAGCTCTAACCCTAGAAAGAGAACTAGATGAACAGAAAGGGACAACAACAGCATTTTTGGTTCGTCTCGAAGGACAAAAGCATGTTTTTTTTTACAAGTCACCTAAAGGCGACACTAAAGATATATGTTTGTCCTTAACTGATTGCACTGGCTTTGCGTGTACTTTGTTTAGGTAGGTAGTCTGCTTTAACTAAGATACAACAAAGTTAAACTTAAAGTAGTTTAAAGAATTATTTTGGCTTTTGATGGGCAAAGAATGAAGACAGATAAAAGGGATAAAGGGGAGAACGCAAGCAAGAAAGGGAATGTAAGGATGCAACAGAAAGAAAAATTTTAACGTTTTTTTATTGGATGTGCCGCCTCTGCGGTTGTTGCTGCAATTCATAACTATTCGCAAGTATCTTTCTAATCTGGTGTAAACAAATAAACTTAAATTAGAAACAGATTAAAGAGTTTTGGCTTTTCTTGGGCAAAGAAGAAAAATTGAAAACATATTAGACCACTAACAAAATAAAAGTTAGAGAATACATTGGGGTAAGAATTACCTTAACTGTTCTAAACTCCAAGTAGTAAAAATTAGGTGAAAAGAAAGAGAAAAAAAAACGAGAGAAATGGAAAGAAAAGGAAAAACTAAACGGTAGCAAACGAGAGCAGAAAAATATTTTTAATCGTGAGATGTTCTTTAGTGCAATAAGGAAGACCGCATTACCTACAGATGAAAAATAAGGTTCCGTTTTCCATCAGAAAACGCCAAAGACCTATTTCTATCGGTAGTCACGCTAGCAAGCAGTGATTCCGGAAATTCAGAATAAGAACATAATTTTGAATGGGTATACGAAGGAGTATTGATAAGAGCTTAGCCTACCATATACAACGCCACAATATTTAAAAAAAAATATTTATTCAACATAATCTCCTTTAAGACCTACACATTTAGCAGAACGTTCATAAAGTACTTTTAAGCCCTTTAAAAAACATTCTTTGATTTGTTCTGCAAACTACTTTTGAACGGCACATATGGTTTCGTCATGGGTCAAAAATCTTTTACCTTTCAAATGTTTTTTGAGTTTTGGTAAGAAATAATAGTCTGACGGTGCTAAATCCGGGGAATAGGGCAACCGATTTTTTTTTATTGCAATAAGGGAAATCGCATTACCTACAGATGATACAGTTTTACTTCGTAAGCGTACGGAAACAATAAGGTTCCGTTTTCCATCAGAAAACGGCAAAGACCAATTTCTATCGGCAATCACGCTACCAAGCATGATTCCCGCAATTCAGAATAAGAACATAATTTTACGAGGGAGTATTGATAAGCACTTAGCCTACCATATATAACGCCACAATAATTAAAAATCAAAATTTTATTTATTCAACATAATCTCCTTTAAGACTTAAGCATTTAGCAAAACGTTCATAAAGTATGTGTACTTCGAAACCCTTTAAAAAAAATTCTTTGTTTTGGTCTGCAAACTACTCCTCAACGACACAGATGGCTTCGTCATTTGTCAAAAATCTTTTACCTTTCAAATTTTTACAGATGATACAGCTTTACTTCGTATGCGTACGGAAACAATAAGATTCCTTTTTCCATCAGAAAACGCTAAAGACCTATTTATATCGGCAATCACGCTATCAAGCAGTGATTCCAGCAGTTCAGACTAAGAAAATAATTTTGAATATATACGAGGGAGTATTGATAAGTACTTAGCCTATCATATACAAAGCCACAATATTTAAAAAACAAAATTTTATTATTCAACAGAATCTCCTTTAAGACTTACACAATACACATTTAGCAGAACGTTCGAAACCCTTTAACAAACATTCTTTGTTTTGGTCTGCAAACCACTGCTCAACGGCACATAGGGCTTCGTCATTTTTCGAAAATCTTTTAGGCTTTCAAATATTGGGAACAAACAATAGTCTGGTGGTGCTAAGTTCGGAAAATAGGGCGGGTGGTCAAGCAATTCAAAACCTATTTCATTAATTGTTTGCAGCGCAATCAACGACTTGTTAGCAGGAGCGTCGGCTTGCAAAAAGAGCACACCTTTGGCAAGTTTTCCGTGGCGTTTTTCTGCAGTCTTTTTACGTAATGGAATTAGCAACTGAGCATAATGTGCTCTCGTGATACTTCTACTCTGTTCCAAATAATCTATCAGAATTATCCGATCTTTGTCCCAGAAAAGTGAAGCAAGAATATTGCCAGCCGATTTTTGAACACGGAATGTTTTCGGTCGTGGAGAACCATAATGCTCGTTGCATTGCTATTTAGTCTCTTGGTCATAGTGATGGACCCACGTTTCGTCAATAGTAACAAGCCGATCCAAAAAGTTGGAAAAATCTTCTTCAAAACGGCGGCAGATTTCCTTCGCCGTAGTCAATCAAACGCGCTTCTGATCAGCATTCAAGGATCGCGAAATCCATTTGACCGAAAGTTTTCTCAAACCCAAGTCGCGATGAACGATGTGAAACACACCTTCATAGGAAATGTGCAGTGCGTCTGCTATACGCTTGAGCCCAATTCGTCTATCTTCTAATTTTGTCCATATCATGGATAAAATCAATGTTGTTCGGAGTGGTCACAGAAATTGGTCTTCCAGAGGGGTGCTCAACTTTGACATCTGATCTTCCTCTCTTAAATTCCCCAACCCAGTTTTTAATAGTGGCGTATGAAGGACACTGATCACCTAAGATTTCTATCATATCAGCAAAAATGTCTTTGCTCAATAACCCTTCCAAAAATAAATACTTAATAACTTATCGAAACTAGAATGTTTTCAAACTCTAGCTTTTTCTCAGACATGCCTTTTTCAAAAATTCACAGTTTTATCGCCGTTCAGCATATGGATGTTAAACTTTGACAACTTATTTATAAAATATCATAGTTGTAACCATAGCAACCATATTCAATTTTGTCCACTAGAGACTTTCCAGGCTAACTAGATATCAATACCCCCTCGTATATATTCCTGATGAACAGTAATCACTGCAAAAGCATGTGATCGTACGGTACCGACTACTTAGGAGGCTAGCAAAAGAATTGCGGTGGTTTTTCCTTTTTGTTAGTATCAAGAATTAGACAGGCACTGGTTTACTTTTCCTAATTATTTCTATTTTTAGGAATTACTGTCTTCTGTAAAATAAATAAAAACATCTTTTGATCACCTTAGATTTAATGCTGGCCCTGCAGGATCCTGTATTTCTTAATTGCCTTTAGACATTTTATGCAACATGTTTTAATTCTCCCAACAAGTTTAATTAACTCAGGTCTTTTATAATTTCATGCACGTGCTAAAATAATATTCCTCGTTTTATTTTTAGCGTTTACGTAGTATAATATAAAAGTTTAATATTTCATAAACTTGAGTTTATTGCACTCATCAAAAAGTAAAAGTGATGTAAACAGTAATTTGAAAATTATTCATCAGAGGTAATATACCTACTTGAAAAAATGCAGCTCCATTTATTAGTGCTTTTACCTTGAAAACTTGAAATGTAGGAAGAGCCTGTGTACTTACAGAACGGTTGGAAACTTAAGCTTCGCATAATTGTAAGATTATTAATTACGATATTTAACTAGCTTTAATCTAGGAAATGTAAAGTTATAGCGGGGAAAGAAAATGTTTGATTCTCGAAAATACGCCGGAGATTACAAATTCTAATGAAATTGCACTAGCAAACTTTCCGGATTTTCGTAATGAGATTACAGCGTCCACATTCATAAAATAACATGTTCCGAGAAAATTGTTTTAAAATTTTGGAAGGTTATTATCGAGGAAGTGTTTATTCCCCGAAGAAATTTAGAATTCGGAAGTAAACGCTTTTGGTGAGAAAATTAGAATTGTATCTGGCGTACGTGATATGGAATATAATAAAATAATCGTCTCCAGTTTTCGTAGATCCTAAAGTGACAGAATTCTGACTTAAATAATAAATTATTTTCCCTTAAAGTTTAATGGAGCTTAAAGCGGAGCTTTGTATAACGTTTCCGGCCTAATTAGGGATTAGGATTAAACGACTTAAAAGTCGGGGCTTTCTACTCGAATTGTTCTTATAAAATGATTTAAAACGCCGGCTAATGAATTTTAATGTGTATAATAATTTACGTGTTTTAAAAAATGTAAATTCTCGCTAGTTTTCAGCAAGGTCCAAAAGGTACTAATTGCTGACCAAACACAAAGTTATCTCGACTTCATGTACCTAAGCAAATATGTCTGAAACGACTTGAAAGAAAGTTCCACAACTTCAGACGTACTAATTAACTTCGCCAAGTTTTGCTTTATTTCTAGTAGCAAGATTTGCTTTGATTTCAAAGACTTGAAATTCTTTACTGGCACCGGCTTCAAAAGGAAATTACTGGAAATTTGTGTAGTAAGCATTTTTAAATAGATTTAACGCGCTTGTTTAACAGATTCACTAATGATATTCAAGGCAGTTAAATTAGATTTTTAATTAATTTCAACCTTTGCTTAACAAATGAAACAAATTTATTATACATAATATTTTTCTGTTAGCAAATATTCTATGCAAAAAGATCCGAATTAATTATTACAACTTCTCAACGTTATTAAGGCGACGTTACTTTGTACTTTATTCTTTTTGAAAGACAAAGAACGACCCGAAATGATACTAAGCCTCCTTGAAACTTTTGAAATAAGTATTTAAGAAGATAGAATACAGCCAAAAGTTTTCTCTTTTTTATTTTCTGTTAAGTATCATCGTGAACATCACCAAGATTTCGGAATTAAATTTTTACTGCTTTTATCTATACTTACAAGATGGCCGAATAATAATTTAGCAGAGAGATACAAAAATGTCGCTTATTTAATTGCCATTTACTCTCAGTTAACACGTTAATCCTTTAATTTTTAGATACCTCAAATAAAGGATTTGTTTGCTACTTTTATTGATGAATTCTACTCTTAAAAAGTGCATTTATGGAGTACCTATATGAAGATTCATTCAATTTTGACAGATTTAATTTATAGTTTCTTCAATATTAAAAATAAGCAAGTTCCACTAAGAAAATGGCAGTACACATTCAAGAGCCTAAGTTCTATGTATGGTTCAAAATTCCTGCAAAAGTCGGTGATTCCTTAACTGAAAATTATGAAACATATGAATGGTAACCTAAGGATTTTGAATTAACGTAATGTCATGAAGAACTCTCCAAATATTTATATTATTACAACTTCCAGAATTAATTTAGGATTAGTAAACCGAGATTTTGCCTGTTGTAACCACTCTGCAGTTTATTTTTCTTTAGAACTTTTTAAATTTTCTACAAAATACGGTAGATAATGCTCCAACAATCAAAGTCATTCGAGATATTATAATGAACTGTGATGAAAGTGGTTCAATACAAGACCAAAGAAGTAAAACCGACTGCGGTTAATGTTAGTGTTGCTGAATTGCAAGCAATGATAACAAACTTCTTATGGGATACATTAGAAGGCATGAACGTAGAAAATATGTGGTTTCAATAGGACGGTGCTACCTCTCATACAGTCAGCTCAACAATCCATCCTTTGCGAGAGAGATTTGGTAACCGAATAATTTCTCAAAGAGGAGAATTGGCCGCCTAAATCGTGCGATTTAACATCGTTCGACTTCTTACGGGGCTTCTTGAAGAGTAATGCATATGCTAACAATCCTGAAATGCTTCAGCAGTTAAGGACAACATAATTAAAGAAATTACCGAAATTGTGCCCGCATTTATGCTAAAATGTTATCAAAAATTTTAGTAAAAAGATGCTGGCTTGCCGAAGTAGCAGATGGACACTTGTCTTATGTTGTTTTACATTCTTAACCGCAACATGTCTTCTTCCATTTTCAATAAAAATATTTGGACATTTCAAACAATTTATGTTTCATTGAAAAATTAAATTTTTACCTCAAATTTGAACACCCGTTAGTTCCAAGGTTTGAAGAGCATTCATATTGGATCGATATCCACTTATTTAACTCATATGTTTGTTGGAAGTACCTATGACTCTTCGTTTATTAGGACGTTATTAACTTATGACTCTTTGTTTACTAGGACGTTATTATATGTATGTTTATAGAAAATTGAGTCCGTCACAAACCATCTCGAAGAAGTGTTTACCACAACAACTACACAGAATAAAGCAGATAGAGCTCAACAATTTAAAGATCCGATTACACCAGCAGAAATAACAAACTATATTAACAACCTACCAAATAAAAAGTCACCAGGCCACGTTGGTATAACTAATATCATTCTCAAGTAACTCCCAAAAAAAGCAATGTGTTACCTAACAGCAATTTTTAACGGTTGTCTTAAATTGGTTACTTCCCTGACACGTGGAAAATTGCTCATATTATCATGTTTAATAAGTCAGGAAGGAAAACAAAAAACCCAGAAAATTACCGTCCGATATGTATAAGAATATCCGAAATTATCGAAAGAGGCTACAAAGCAAACAAGCAAACAACATACTCTAATAGCTTTCATTAATATACCCAAAGCTTTCGACACTGTCTGGACTCTGGGACTATTGCACAAGTTAACAACTATAAATGTGCCAACATATTTATTCTTAGTATTAAAGTCTTTCCTAGATAACAGGAAGTTCAAAGTTAGGATTAATAATACCATGTTCACGATGAAGGATATTGCAGCTGGCATACCCCAGGGATCAATATTATGTCCAATATTATATTTATAATATATTCATGTTTTCATATATGACATCCCGCAGACATTTAACACCAGCATTGCTATGTACGATGACGACACAGCAATTATCACACAAAATGAAAATATAACCGTTGCTGCAGAAAATCTCCAGAACACCATGGATGAATTAAACAACTGGCTAAAGGCATGGAACATCACTACAAACTCAAGCAAATGTCAAACAAAAATATTTACCCTCCGATACCCTAACACCACCGGAAATTGTAATAAACAGTGAACGTGTTCCCTGGAATCCACCTGACGAAGAAGTTAAAAATACCTAGGAGCTAGGAGTATACTTGGACAAAAAATTATCCTGGAAACTACACATAAATAAAAAAACTCAACGGAATGTCAAGCAAAACTCTCCCTATTATACCCTATTATCAATCGAAAATCTCCGCTAAAATATGAGTGTAGTGTTCTTATCTATAAATCTATTCTTAGATCCACCTCAACCTACGCCTGTACCATCTGGGGTGCAGCATCTAATACAATAATAAAAAAGTGAAAGTTTTTCAAAACAAAATTCTTCGAATCATTGCAAACGCTCTGTGGTTCGTCCGTAATGAACAGTTACATACGGAAGTAGAAGTTCCCACCATACAAATGTCCTGGTGGGGTTGCTTATGACCTGGAAAATAAACACATCCACAGAAGGTTAAAAAAGAAACTACCACAAGATCTTCTAACCGATGAAGAATCCTGTGAGTGACGACTAGTTCGGAATTGTCCTCCACATGCCAATATAGTGATAAGTTACATCAAATATCGATTCTGTGTATAGCTTTATTAGTTAAGCTGGAAATCAAACAGAAAAAAATGAAAAGTTACTTAACGAGTACTTGTCCCTCCGGTTTGGTTTTTGCTAAGGCGTTGGACATCAAGGAATTCCATTGAGCGCATGTTTTAAGTTCCGTAAACCCAAGCAACCTTTTGCGGTGCATTTAACACTTTTCCAAAGTTGCTGTAAATATGAATATTTCACCTTCAGTGTCCCCATTAGTCCTGAAGATGCGTTGAGATCGGTGGAGGTTGTCTACCGTTCAGTATTCGTGAGTACATTTTCCCACCACACTGGGTGGTTTTTGTAGTTCTTGGGCTTTCTTGAATCTTCTATCTCTAGTATTGGAATAATTACTGTTTTTCCCTAACCGGCAGGTAATTATTACTTGGTATTTTTAACATGCGGCCCACTATCATCCACGTGTCTTTATCACTGCAGGTACGGTTTTATTACACGCTGCTCTATGTTAAGTGTTTTGAGTATAGTAAGTAGCTTCTCAGTGGTCATATCTGAATATGCATTTAGATATGATTTAGCATTTGTGCTTTAAAATATTACTTCCCTCAAAATGTATGTTTTTGAAGGGTATTTCTTTACAGTTTCTTAAGCTTTACCAGGGTCTTGTAGATTATTTTTCTTCCCACATTTGCCAGTTGGCTTCTTTTATTGGTACCTTAATTTTGTCCCTTTGTAGGTTGTACTTATGTATCACGATATTCTTAGGTGAGGCTGTATAAGTTCGAGGTATGCCCAAAACTCAGCACCGATCGTCCATAACAAGTTTATACAAAAAGAAACATACTATTAATTATTTCCGTACTACTCAACAAAACAATAACATTGTATCAGTGTCAGGTCATGTGTTAGGTTGTTTCAAAGAGAGTAACATTATTAAAAATCCGTCCAGTTGTAAGTTACGATCGGTGATTAGGTCTCTGAATGCAAGCAACATTCCACTAAAATTCTAAGATAAGAAGAAATCTCCATGGCGAGAATTGAAGCGAAGCTCATCGTTAATAACCGAAGAGTAGGTTGCACGGGTTGATAAGAAACTTTGGACCAACGACAATTCAAATAGTAACGTCCCGAGTACCCTGCATATATCCCGGACCTCGCACTTTCCAACTACTGTTTGTTTCTTCACATCACATCAAGATATTTTTGACAGGCCGATGAAGAAACTGGAGTACAAAATTGGTTCAAGTCACTCAACTGAGATTTCAGTCAGAGCATCATAGAAAAATTTGTGCCAGGTTTCGACAAATGCTGAATTTACAACACGATTATGCTGAGTAGGCTAAACTGTAGCCTACTTAATACAAATAAATATTCTAAAAACAAATAATTCGTTCAACACTTATGCCTAATCGAAACGGTTACCTTAATTCGTTAGGTCCATCACAGAATTTTCTCTCTATTTTGTCACGAGAGAAAAAACAAGATGATTGAAATCTTTGAACTACGCTTCTATTAGAATGCTACAAATTTAATTTCAAGGTTACTTTTTATACAAAAGATCTGTTCTATTAATACTTTCAGCTATGATGGTTTCACCATGTTAGCAGAACAAATCCTTCTAAGCTAGTAAAAAATATAAGAAATTATAAACCAAAAATAAGAAAAAGAGGGTAGATAATATCGAAGGATCAATCACCCAAAATCTTTTAGAAAAATATAGAAAAAGCTTTACTCCACCTTCACATTTTACAGTATAAGAGAATGACTAAGTATATTACTTGCGTAGTATATACTTCTTATAGCCTAAAAATTGGAAGGGTTTATTTGTTAACATGTTTCATATTGTTGCTAATGTAAGTACCTACTGATAAAATTTAGTAACCATTCACTAGATTTGCTGTTTTTGTTCTTTGAAGAATAATAACTAAATTAAATATATGTATCTAGAAAACTAAGATATATGCTTTTGAAAGTAGGTTAAAATTATAACAAATAGGCTAATCTTTTTTTGCATATTTACGGACAAGTAAATTTGTTATACTGGACCTCTAAAAATGTATATTTTACACATAATTGTATACACCGATATCTATAACAATCCAAGAAGTTTTGCTTATAAAGGAACTTTCAAGTGATACATTTTACTATCATTAATTGATCAAGTTTCAAAAAATTATTTCAATATTTAAATTTCTAAATGTTGAATTTTTAGTATTCAAATATTGAAGATTTTAGATGAATGAACTATATTATACCATTAGTAAATACTTCTTAATTAATTGTGGAAGAGTAGTTAATTTTCGTCTTATGATGAAGACAACATTTCCTAATCCAATTTACAAGCAAATTAAATCAAAAGGTTCACATTCACCTGGTCCTATTGATTGAACTGTAAACTGAAACTACTGTCAGCAATTACAGTAAATTACAAAAGAGATAGGAATCAGGAAAAAACATTTTCCTGAAATTGACAATTCATTTAACTCTTTCGTCAGCAAGTCAGTTCAGGAAATTCTATACACGCTGATATTTTTTATTGCTGCATTTCCGCGTAAAAAATGTCATCAATTCCGCGATTCCCAAAACGCGAAGCTCATAAAGCAGACATATGCAGTTGGGGTTTAAAACTGGCACCAGTGTTGCGTAACTCTGTCACACTTTTTCATATTTACGAGCACCATAAACGATAGAGACAAACCCGCTCTGATAATGATGCCGTGAAAATATGAAATCAGCATCCATGCTGCGTTTTCTCATTAATCATCGTGTAAAACGATCTTTTCGGGGTTTATCTTTTTATTTTTTATTTTTAAACTACATGTGGCGGATATTGGCTTTGGATTGGCCTGGTACACTTAAATGCCGATTTCCTCAGCTCCGTACGTTTCCAAACGATAATTCACATTTTTCAGGTTTAATTAAAGTGATCTTGTAGTTTTTGCTCACATTCAATTACCTACGTTGGTAGATGTAAATAAAACTACGAAGTTAGGGTTTAATTTAAGCTTGTAAATGTACTAACTAAGTCGCTTTATTGACTTCGATATATTTGCAAATTAGGTTAAAAGTAATTGTTTGGGACGCACGGATTATTCAACAAAATCGGCTTATATTTATTTATTAGTTTTATTTTTGTAATAAAACAAGCTGACTTGTATGTTTTATATAGTATTTCTATAAACCGTGCCAGGGCGTTTATGTAAAAGTAGTTTAAAAAATGTATAAACACAGGTTAAATAATAGCGGCCATAAAATAGGATTATTATGTTAAACGCTAACACATTAAGCACTTTAAATTATTGTCGGATTTTAACATAATTCATACATTTTTACGGTTGTAAAGTGAGGTTATGTGCTATGGTGTTACGTACTGCTGCGTGTCAGTAACATACGGATTAGCCAACAAAATAAAGAGGTGAAGGTTTATGAAATAGAGAGCAATCACGACATAGTTCGTATAAAACAAGATTAACATGTCTGTAGTACATGATAACGTAAATACAGCAATTACTGTAATACGTTATCGACAACATTTATTTCCGGGCACGTCTTAATTTTTTTATAAATCTAACATTTCTCATCTGGAAATGCTGTGATTAAATTTAAAAATTTGCTAAAACTTAAAAAAGTTGCAAAGTGGATCTTCAGATTTACTACAGACAATTATCGCCAACATAATATACTTCTTTGTTAATAATCTCAGAAAAATCAAAAAATCTTGCATTATATAGTTTATTCATTTTCAGTTGGCAGGATTCCTAAAGAAAAACCAAAGCTAGAAATCTAAACTTCTTGGTTAAGCTTAAGTAGCAACCTAAGCACAGCTTCTCTTTTAACTATGTCACTAAGTTATTTATTTTAAATGTTTTTTTTTGTAGGAAATAAATAGTAAACATAGCTTTTAAACTTGACTTAAACTTTATTGATGTATTTAATAGATACGCAAATAAATGTTTGCCTTCTTTGTCGAAACTAAGAACTCATTAACTACAACACTATGTCAAAATGTATAGTTAAACCACCTCATACATATCAATATGCGATTAATAGTGATTGGATTTTAGGCAAAAATCCCGTTTTTTAGAGGAATTTTTTTCTAAAATTTTACATTTACGTGTTTCATATGATTTATACCTATAAAATAACGGTGTTCGTTACAGCATATAACACATATAGACATATATTAACTATTTGAACCTAAAAGCATACATGCGAAATAGTTGAACTTTCAAAGAATATATTTTGCATAAATTTTACCTTTGACAAACGCCCTTAAATACTTTTGACATGATTGGTTCAATTAACGGAACCTAATTCAGCTCCTATCTAAAGAAAGAAGCACAACATACGTATAATGGAAAAACGAGTGATCATTATGTTACATTATTGTTGAAACAGTATTCAATAATGATTCATTAACCGAGTTTTCCCCATGCTGTAAACTACCCAAAAATTTATAATAAAAGTACGTGGAGAAACGAAAATCTACTGACACAAATGAAATAAATTGATGGAAAATAGTTCCTTTTTCGCTGACATATTCTTCTATGTTGTACAATTAAATTTAACAAGCAAAAGTTTACACCATCATTAATTAAATACGTTAGAACTTGTAAATTAATTTTAAAAAAATAGTTACCTACACGAAAGAACTAATGTTTATTTTACAATTCACTAAAATGTTTGCACTCAACACACAACACTAAAAAATAAAGAGGCAGTTAACTACAGATGCTTCAAAGTTCAAGTACATGTTATCAACTTCCTTAAAACATATCAAATAAATAAACTTTTTTCTGGACAGATAGCGGATAAACGTACATAAATAAAGTAAAATTCTCTTTGAAACTTTGTTCATTAGCTGTGTTCATTGCTTGTACTTAAGATGTAGAAGTTTTATTGCAGATGTTGTATAAGTAATTAAGTAATTAATTAAAGCTATGCTCTTCTGTATCCCTAAAGATTTAGCACTTTTAGGAGTAATATATAACGCTTTAATTTAACTAAAAATTGTTACTTCCAATTCTTTTTTAGGCACGTAATCTTCATTTTACCAATTTTAACTTTGTATAAAAATTGGAAAGGTTTTCAAATTTAAAGATTAAAATAGTCTTCTAGTTAAGTAAATTGGCAATAAATTACAAAATTGGGATCATTAGCGTGGGTCGGATGATTATCTAAAGTATCTTTCGTTTGGCCTTGAAACTAAAATCGTAGCTAATTTGCAACCAGATCATCAACCCTTCTCCAAAATCAATATAAGGCGGGCGAATATAAGACAGACCGCTTTTTGTCAACAGATGATACCCACGTATCCTCTGACAATCTCTATAAATCTATTTTATACCGTGACACCGTTTTTGTTCCACTAGCTCATCATTAGGGATTTAACGGTGTAACTGCAGGTCTTGGAAAGTGTGATTTTTTTCCCTTTTATAAATGTGAACCGTAAAGCAACCCAAGGATTAGGGCAGAGCATTTACGAACTCGTTAATGATACAAAAGACCATACAAAGTATGTTTTATATGACGCACATTTGAATGCACCTGAAGCTTTTAGCATTAATGGCAACGCTGAATATTCAATAACCATTGGTTTACACTCACATGTAAACTGCATTAGCCTTGGGGAGTCTGATACTTAAAACGGGATTTTACATTTCGCCGGATTATTTTGTACAGGATTTTTTCCTATTTTCAAGTTACTTCATTCTGTTGCGCTACACTACACCATTCTAAACAACTGAAAATCAGAATATCTCTAAAAACGTTTCTGTTACTATAATTTATTAATTTAACGAAACATAAGCTTTAAACCAAATATCAAGCTTTACCTTTCGTAATTTAAAAATGTCAGATTATTAGCAACAATGTAGGCTTATTTTTACTACTAATAATAATTTTATTGACATTTACAAGTCAGAAAAAAAGCTAATTCATTGGAATTGAAAGAAAAACCACGTAACTGTCAAAGGGTATAAATCAAGTTGAACTAAAACTGTCCACAATTCTTTGGTGCTTAAATTAACTGAGCTCTTTCCGTATGTAAACCAGTTAAACTTGATGCGCCACAGGGTTCAGTTGTGGGTCCCATATTCTTTCATAGTTTTATTAAAGATTTTTATTGTTTCATGTGGCCTAATACTTGCATACTGTTTGCCGATGACACAACACTTCTATCATTTGCATCCAACATTTTCTAACTCTTCCCCACTTAACCATGAAGAGACTCAAAATGTTGTCATTTCCCAAGATTAATAGAGTAAGATGACGATGACGATCGGCCAATAGGATGCTTGCGCGTCATTTGACGCCAGCGATAGACTCGCTCCATCTAATCTTCACCCACTACCTTTACTGACGACTTTGTCTGACGCGTAGCGCTAACCTTGCAATGCTCGAGATTGATTGAGCAGAATACTTACAATTTTTTTTTACTGTTTTACTTACAAAATAATGTAATATACATATTAACCTTATATAAACAATATACAAGATTAATCAATTATTCATAGTATATTATTATATGAGCGAATATGACAGCCATTATTCACGAAGATGACGTTTGAGCCCACGAGCCGCAGCGAGTGGCTCAAATCATCTGAGCGAATAATGGCCATAATCGCGAATGTAATACAATAAAACTTTAATGGAAAAACGTAAGCAAACAATATGACAACACACTTGGGCGTGTCACGCAAGTCGATTGTCAGCCGCAGAAAGAGTTGATCGCGGGCTATTTAAAATATCATTGGATTAGCGAAATATTGATTGATACTTGACATTTGGATGTCCTCCGAGATCACCTGACTTGAATCCCTTAGACTACTTTCTGTGGGGTTACTTGAAGAGCTTAGACTATGCCACACCTGTTGACCATCTACAGAATCTAGATGAATTACGTCAGCGAATCGAGCAAGGTTGCCAAATTATTCGACATATACCGGGAATTCTTGAAAGAGTTTGCGGTTCATTTATTCGGAGGTGTAATGCATGTGTTGAAAACGATGGGGGGCATTTCGAACATTTACTTTAGCTACAACTAAAACTTTTCACAATTAATTTAAGTATTTTGTTACTAAAAACTGACACTTAAAAAATATAAAATATAAAAATTAAAATCAACCATATCTCTGAAACGATTAATTTTAGGACTTAAGACTTAAGACTTTTAGGCTTATTTTGGTCTGTACTGTATGTCCTACAAATATCATACATTTGTTTTTTAACACCCTGTATAAATTTACCCGTGTCTTGTGCTAGGTTTTTGTTGCTTCCAGGTTGATAATGTTGCAAAGCTATTGCTGTCGTATGTGACAAAAGTTGCGCAGCTAAAGCTACATTTTGCCTTTGGGCTCTTATGCATTCATAGTGATTTTTATTAAGCCTATGGCAAGAACTCACCTCCGTGCCTGTCGCTGCTATAAGAGCTTTTAGTGGTTCTGCACTTATTTTTGTTTGATTATTCAAAATAAAGTCTGTGTCTATCAACCAGTTTCTTATTAGTTTCAAGAGATGTGGTGCATCTGCAAAAAAGTAAACATTCTGATTGGTGCAAGGGTGGGGAAAATATGGTTTTTCCATGGTAATGGAAAGCACATTATACGATATTTGATGAAGTCTAGATATTACATTAAACAAGAGATCTTTGGTAATTTTTTGATCGAACGCGATGTACACTGGTTGCTTCGTAACGAGTTTAACTAAATGCAGTTACGTTGTAGTGACCACCGACTGTGAGCGAGATAGCGCAAGTCTACGAGTGACGTATAGATGTTCCGTTAGCCCCTCTAGTCCCTCGCCTGTAGCTGCTGAACGAGGCAACCTATTCTTACTCTATTAATCTTGATCATTTGCTCCTATAATAAATACATCGATTAAGACATCGACTAAGTATTGAGCTATTAGGAATTGTATTAAATGACTCTTCAAACTGGAAATCGCATACAGAATACCTGTCTGTTATCAGTAATCTTTCTTATTCGAAATGTATCGCGCTTTCTCAGTACTGAGTTGCTAAAAACAGTTTACCTTTCCATATTTCATTTTCATATTAATTACGTGGTATTTTATGAGATAATTCGATTTAAGTAATACTATAAAAGAAGGTTCTTCGTGTTTATAGCTAAGAAAAGTAACAGGACACTCTTTCGTTGCTATGCTAACCCTACCATCTCTCGGAATCAAAAAGGTAAAGGCAATTTTTAAATTACGTAGTAATCGGGTCAGAGAAAAAAGCTAGCGCATTGCGCCGTATTGACATTACCCGTTGAAGAGTTCAGGCATTTGCAATACAGCCCTCTGTCTTAAGCAGAGTAGCACCTACGAAGGGAAAACATGGTTGCTCCTTTGCAATGTTGCACCATCGAAGAACAACGTGGCGTAGTGCGGTTTCTTTGGGCAGAGGCAGGGAAACCTGTAAAAATTCACCTTGGGATGTTGGCCCAGTATGAACAGAGTCAACGAAAGGTTTATGAGTGGGTGGAAACGTTTAAACACATCGAAAGGGCATGTGCCATAATTATAGAAGAAAAACGAATAACGGTGTCTAAAATGGCTGCACATTTGGATGTCAACTATTGATCCGCATATGCCATACGCCATGATGATCTGGGATACAGAAATGTCTACGCAGGGTGGATTCCCAAGGAGCTTACTGTTGTGTACAAATGCCACGGCGTGGAGGTCGCGACTCAGTTCGTTAGATGGTAAGAGGAAGATCTGAGTGTCCTGGAAAAACTTGTCACCGGCAACGACACTTGGGTGTATCACTATGCTCCGGAGAGCAAAAGACGAAGCATGGAATCGAGGCATCCGTCCTCTACAGCGCAGAAGAAATTTAAAAGGTAACCTTCCGCCAAGAAAGTCATGTTAACGCTCTTTTGGCACATGCATGGGCCTACTCTGGTGCATTTGGAAGTGCATGGGCAAACAGTGAACACTGCAAATTACTGTGCAGTGTTGCGAAATGAACTTGAACCTGCAATTCACAACCAAAGAAGAGGAATGCTGTCCAAAAAAGTCTTGCTGCATCATGACAATGCACCCCCTCATTCAGCAGTAGTGGCGGTAGAGACAGTGCAATAACTAGGCTTCGAGCTTCTTCAACATCCTTCTTGCACTGTGGATTTGACACTGAAACACAATGATATACATATCTTCGGTCCTCTGAAGGAGGCGTTGCGCGGTTATAGCTTCATTTCTGATGGGGAAGTGAAGAAAGCGGTAAACATCAGTCGAAAAGTTTCTTCTCCGCTAGAATATATGTAGAAAGTACTTGAACGGTATAACAAATGCATTGTGTTGAAAGGGGACTGTAGAAAAATGATATGTAAAATTGCTCACATTTTTATTAAATTGCTTTTACTTTCTGATTCTAATATACATAATTATGAAACACAAAACAATAATCTTTTAAGTATCTCGAAATATCGAGGGTGTTCCGGGAAATAATGCCAATATAAAGGGAGTAGATAATATGATTAATTCTGAGTATAAAATGTATATAAACGTAAGTCTGATTTCCAATGATTACTAAGATATTTTTTAACATTTTTCGCTCAAAATTTACTTCATTGAGCTACTTTCATATTGACATTACCTCCCGGAACACCGTATTTGAATATTAAACGTTAGTCAGTACTTCACACAGAATTCATGGTTAAAGGATCTACGAAAATGACTTGGACGGACGCCAACCGAGATTGCCAGAGCTGCAGTCTCCCACACAATAATAGCCAATTGGACCACCAACCTCCGTGTGGAGACGGCGTCCTAAGAAGAAGAAGTACTTCACTAGGTTTGAAACTTTATATCTGTCAAAATAATGTTTAACCTGTAAAAATTTTTGCTTTGTTAGTGAATTTTTAAATACTCCACTAAGCAATGACTCTAATTTGTAATCAAAAATCATTGTATTTTAGTTGATATGTTGTATATTATTCACGGCTTTTACTGCTTTTGCCTTGACTTATCACAGATTAATGACAATATGTAAAGTGATTAATAAATAAACACAATTTTTGTTCCATTCAAACAAAGGGATATTTTTGACACATTTGTGTTTTGTTGAACATCAAATTATAGAATTTTTCTATCATATACATTTTTATGAAAGATAAAAGTAAAATTATTAATTTATCCAACAATATTATTTAGTACGTTTAAATTAGTTAGTTGTTTGTGTTGTACCTATAAAATAAATATTTAATCTTCAAAAGAATATGCTTTATTAACAGTTTAATTTCAAACGCATTAAGCTAATTAAATCTACAATTGTGGCGGTTACATTGTTTATTTCGCTGATGATATTTATTAAAAAGGTTTTATCTATTATTATTTATTGGACGATTCGCTGATGATATTTATTAAAAAGGTTTTATCTATTATTATTTATTGGACGATATATAAGTTGGTGGGTGCTGCAAGTAAAAGTTTGAGAGGACTCTACGTCATGTTGGACTAGTTAGCATGCTGTCAAAGGTTTGACTCTAGTTCTATTGCAGTTATTTGCATAGGCATAGGCATCATCTAATATTTCATAAGATCATACCCTTTTAGCAGTTTAACCGTAGGTAATAGAATTGCAAACATTTTATGGCTTATTATTTATCAATTAAATTAATTTTAATGATCATTAACAATAAATCTGTCTTGACAAAGCATATCATCGTCATATTAAAATTTAAATCATCCCTTAAGATAGAATGTCGCAGTAACTTTCAATTAGAATACCTATACATATAAACAAATTTTTGAATCTTCAAAAGCAATATGACATTTATCATCATTAAGTACTTGTAACATGTTAAGGCTTCTTCTTGAAATGGCGTCCCCTTTATAGGGCGTTGCCGGGTCTTCTCTCCATATGCCTATGGTGTGGGTGTAAAGTGGCCTACAGCTTTACGTGGCAGAAAGATCGGTGGTTTGTCATTAGTCACTACCTTCCGGGTGTATATGTGACCCTAGGAATCGAACCCGGGCCAGTTTTAATGTTAGTGGTCAGACGCACGCTGAGCCAACTGTGCTACGACCGCGGCAACCTGTTAAGTACTCTAATCATGTCCCTCGCCAATTATCTTTTATTACTTGCAAAAAGTGTTTGATTGAACCAAAACCTGAAAAGAACTACAACATAACAAATAATAGTCCTGACTTTTGTTGAATTTGATGTAAAAACTGGCTACGTAAAATAAGATTAATAAAACTTCTAAAATTTAAGCCAAAGTAGAATAAACTCTAAATTTCTAAAAATCACAAGATGCGTTAGTTTCATAGCATTAACACAGCTTCCCTAAATATCTTCGACGTCAGTAGTTTTGCACCATGTAAATCCAGATCCGTTTGACGCATAGTGAAATTTGATGAAGCTTTCTAAATCACTTCAATTATCTAATCTTTTAAAAAATACTTAAAACAACACAATGTTTTTAAAACTTTAAGACGTAATTTTATTATGTCTGACGTAACAGGGTAAATCAATTTTTCCTTGAAAGACCTGTTTCCTTTAGGTTTGCAACGGCGTCAATAAAAACCACAGATTACTGTTTCCATTTGTTTTGTACGTTTCATTTAAAATCTCATTAATTTTGCAGTTTTGCTCTTTCTGCCCGGAAAAACGTGACGCATAACGTATTGACGTTTAATTTCGTGGTTCATCAAGGTGTTTTAGCAGCTCAGCGGCGTGCATGAATACGAAATGGGGTCGTATTGATTCCTCGTGGTCTCTTGAAACCTAAAACATCAGGAAGCATACGACGTCTCAGCTTGTATCTGGTAAATTAGGCGGCTTTAATATATTTCCACTCACGTTTTAAACGTTTTAAATATTAATTACACCGAAAGCCATCTTCACAGCTTATTCGCCTTAAGGTTTCCTTCGATCAACGTATTTTGTACATTGTCGACTGAAATTCAACCACCACCCTTACAATTGATAGACAAGGGTATTACGTACCGACTGTAGTTTTATAAACGCAATAAACATTAAACCGGGCAACATTGCGAACTTTAGCGAATGTAAATCAATCAGTGTCATTTTTTTAGGGGTCTCGATTCAGAGCCTTACAAGGAATAAAAATGTACAGATCGATATATCACTGCAAATCCAACATGTTTTAAACAAAGAAGCTTGCTGCGCGGAACTGGCAAAAAATCTTGTTTTTTATTTGAAATCTCTGTCGGAGCCATTCGTCTTAATATAAACTGGACGCGATTCGAACTTAGGGTGGCTCTCCATGAATAAATCCACAACTGAGCCCTTAAACGCCTTAAAAATACACCCTCGCTTTGACCAAACATTTAATATTGTGCCACCGAACTGCCAGAAAAGGATGGCAGATACGTGTGATGTAAATTTTGTTTAGTTGTTGCTTGATGTCCTCCACAGCACTACGTATGCAACACTTACAGCTTATTTAGTACTACCTTTTCCCCTAAATTTAATATCATCACATGGAAGTTAAATATGGACAAAGTAATATGTGAGAGAATTTTTAAGTTCTTTTCCTGAGCGTATATCGTGTAGTTACGTAATATTTCTGTCAAATAAACGTCAGGTTAAGCAGGCGATTTTCTTGTGTGATGAAATATACGTGAAGTTGGAAACAAATTAAGCTACTTCTAAAGTTGACTTTAGTTTAATAAAATTTTATTATAACACAGGCTTTAAAATTTACTGTTGCAATGTGATAAAACGAGGAATAAAATACTTAAAAATACCTCGTAGTTGTAACATTACTGTTTGACGTTTCAATTTTACAGGACGGCCAGAACTTAAAACTGAAGTTTCATTAGACGCTGTTTACTTTTCCCTTGAGAACAAGGGGCCGTTTAGATCTGAAAACCTATTTCAATAATGTTTCCGACAGTTTAATGTTACTTATATTTTCTCTTCTTTTTATGCTTCTTGTAAAAATTTCAGAAAACCAGATAGGTTTAATTTATCTAAAGGTTTTTATGGGAATTTTTCGTTATATTAATGAAAAATTACTCTAAAAACAGTTTCTTCTGCAATATCGGGTGAGAATAGAAGAGAACTATAAAAGTAAAAGAAAAATTCTAAGTTTATTGTGCGTACTTTTGGCGGCGATACGAAAGCATTGGATTTCTTGAAACAAAAACCGCTTGTTTATTAAACCCGAACCAGAGCTTTTAAAATAGGGGGATTAGTTATGGTTCAGATCTCCGATCCAAGTTGGAATCTAAGGGAGAATTAATCATAGAACTTTTTGACGTACAGATGTGTTAACTAATACAAAGAGGCCAAGTTTGTGTGTAGTGTGGAGAATGTAAAATAGTGGCGCATTGGTGTAAGATGCATTTTCTGGATAACTAGCAACACAAAGATGAGAAGCTGGTCGGTAATTATGTAATTGCATGCATGACCAGTAACTGAGATGATTGATGAGGTAGTTATTGTTATTGTTGTGGACAAGCATTGAGGCTTGTTGGTGCATATTGTTTATCAGAGCTCATGCTCTGGGGCCCATTTAGTTGGCTATTTACCTGGACGTTTAATAACTAGGCGTACTTGTTAAAGTCCTCGACCTGGCTACATTTATGCACTGCAGTGACTTGTGGGATATGCGCCCCGGTGCGGTCAGGTAGATAGGTTGAGTTGGACTTCCTAGACCGTATGGGTAATCTAGGATGGATGGAACATCAACATGGGTGGATTCTCATTATCAGCTATGTTCTGACATAGTTGGCTCGCGCGCTTATCTTCCGGTTTCAGGTGCGTAGGTAGCTGAAGGTACACCCATCGTCATCATCTCTCAACATCCCCGAGGGTTTTCTACTAGATGCGACATGGGATTCTACGGGGAGATTCCCCCCTGCTAAATGTAGTAATGTGTGCCTGTTTTGCTTTCATGTATCGCTGCTATCTGTATTATATAATTGCCTGGGTGATGTGAGCATTAATGCGTGTATCAAGCTTTGGGAGTGTACGGGACCTGGTCGAGGCTTCGCATTAATCTAACTTTGGTGGAATTAACGTTATTCCTTGGTAAGTTAATCGAATGTGCTTTTGTAAAGATAAATACGCCATTTTAAAAATAATTAAAGTAAAATGGAAACCGTAACCGCCAGCCCCGTCCTACAAGTTTAAGTTTAAAACGCTTAAACTATAAACGAAAAGTTAAATTAGATTACACGTAATTTTTATGTAAAATAAACACACTCCAAAGATCTTTTATTTTTAAATTTATTTAAGTTTTAATTAAGAGTAAATTTTTCTGTTTTTAATCTTCATGTATAGATTGAATACTGATATTCAATACTTCAAATACTACACAAACGTGAAAGTAAAAGTCAAGTATTGATTACGAGTGCTGAAGGAGATTTAAGAATTTTGTATATTTGAACAAGCTACGACGACCCTGAAAAGAAATCCTCTGACCCGAACAATACCGCAGTGTTCAATGATCTCAACCCTAACGACAGGGCTGGCTTTTGTCGCCACGTTCTAGAATCAATAAGCTTAATTTTAACTTACAGTTAATGCATTTCAAATTAAATGAAGGGTAATTCAAAGGAGTTAATTATTAAATTAATTTCGAGTTTGTTTCTTTTGTATATTGTCAAAGCACCCAATTTATACAAAACAAATCATTACGTTTCAGGCAACGCTGTATAATTTTTTTAACATAAGTTTTAATTTCCTTTAGAGCAAAGAGTTCTCGTTTGCCCTACAAAGAGATCAAAACTAACAAATGACATCTTTTATCTACGAAGCTCTACACCAAAGGACTTATTACGGTAAGAGGTAACGTAGTACCTAGATACTTACTTTGTCTGTGCAGTCTTTGTACAAATATAGAAGTTCACATACCTGGAACAAAGAAAAACTCAATCTGTAATTGGTCGCAAAAGTTAAATGAAATCCAAAAAATTACTTTTTCAGTTCCATTTTAAAAGGTATAAGTTAAAAAATGTAAAGTCACAGTGATACTTTTAATGTAACTAAGAATATGGGAAAGTTAAACTTAATAAATTATTATAGCATAAGCTAGTTAAACTAAGTTGAGACAGATCACAGTTCGCACATCTTAAAATAGAACACCTATATTTACAACACCTCGTCCGCATTAAATCTAATGCGCCATGTCCAAATAGGATAACCTAAATCATAATTATTAATCCGACATCTGAGGCCTCGAAATCCCTTAGTCGATGGCCAATTATTAACCTTCCAGGGGTTAAAATCCCCGGGCAGTAACTATCGCTTGAACGCTGCAGCCTTACCAACTTACATCGTAATCCTGATAGATTTAGGTTAGTAAAGTTCACCAGTATGCTTTACCTATAAATGATACTTCTAGGACTCCAGGTACGGATGAAATTTGGTCGCCGAACCCTTTATATTAACAAAGTATTTTATATCAATTTAGAATGTTTACTTTTGCAGCAAATTCGGGCCAAACTTAATTGTGTACAAACAAATTTAATGAAATGTATGATGATATCGGAAGACTTCGTTTAACGGAGTTCGAGTAAATATATTCGCATTTTACGGTTGATGATCAGGCGCTTTCTAAATTTGCAGGTATAGTAAGCTAAGTTAAAAGTTTTCATAACACTCACTTATCAAAGATAAAATATTACACTGCCACGTGAAATTTCCTGCATTCATTTATTGAAGATATTATAGTTTAACTTATTCAAAGTGTTTATTTAAACTTTTAGTTATACAGTTTCAGTAAGTAATTGTAAAAATAATTGAATTTATGCTGTAAAAAATAAATTTCTTTTTCAGATGTGTTATGCATACCAAAATCGACATTTCCACGAAATAGGAAAAAATAACCAGTAATACCTACTTATCAATTCTCAACAATCGGGAGTCATAACCTTTAAAAACGATTTTATAACCTAATTTTTGGCATCCGAACACTGTTTTATTTTATATCCACCCATAAATCAGTATTTTTATTTAATGATGCGATGCTCTTACCTTATCAGGTTACATAAAAAGTATTTTCAAATATAAAAGCATTTACTGGGCGATAACTGTTCATCTGTTAACTAAAAATCGCCAAACAGCTCCGTTTCCCTTTTTAATGTTTCAGCATTGACTGTTTCTACTTTTACTTCAAAAGTATATATAGTTCTACTGAATTCTTTGACCTTTTAATTAATAAACGTTTTGATATTCTAAATAGCCCTCTGACTTTATTGAAAATAAATGCTTTATAATTACGAACATGGGGCATCTCATTCGGTGATGTTCATCCTAATATTTAATTAGCGGAATATATAACACGTTTATCCAAAATTAATGCGCAAGCTAACTAACATCTATAGAGACACAGCAGACGGTCTCAAAACATTGAAATGCCAAAGGGATAATAATACATTTACCTGTATGTCTTCATGAATCACGTTTCACAAACACATTTGAATTTAGAAACCGACATATGGAATTTCAAGAGATTGTTGTAAAATTACTTCTGGCAATATTCAGTTTAGCAGTTACGAGATATGTAGCCATGGTGTATTTTATCATTTCATTTCATCTGATACGCGTCGCCAATGTAACAATGTAATACAACATAGCAATATATAAAAACACATTTAAAAAAGGAGAACACCAAAAAACGAAAAATGAAACAATTTAATATTGAAGATGACATATTGTTGAATTGAAAAAAGAGATAAACAATTTTTGTTCTAGCTTTTACTTCAATAAGTAAAACTAATAATAAACGCAAAAACAGATACAAAATTTCGGATCTGTCAGGGTAAATACAATAATAGAGAACCAATTAAATTAAAAAGAAGCGAAAAGTCTTAAGTAGTTAGAAAAGTAAAACACAAACACTATCTAAACTAACTGATTAAACATCTAAGAAGAAAAAAATTAATTGGAAAATAATAACGAAAATGACCTAGATAAGTAAGTTTACCAAGAATTATTTAATAGAATAGCGCCAAGGTTATAAAAAGTTTATAAAGTCAAAACTATAATGATAAATAAAGGATAAGTACGAACAATAAGAGCAAGAAACCAAAGATAATTATTGGTTGACTGCATTTTAAAACGGAAAAAAATCAAAAGTACTCCTAATAATTAACAGCAAAAACTAGAATAATAAGAGAATTGAGATGTATACCAACAGTTTTTTTTTTAATTTGGATAAAAAAATGTCTACCAAACTTACGTATGTATTAGTTAAATTAATTATAATTATTCTCATCATGTTTAAAGTGGGCCTTCAATAAAGTCGTGTTTAGAGTGAACATAAAACGATATAGTTTTTTATGTGTAGAAAAGAACCTATAATTAAGCATGACCTTAAATTTAAACATGAGCTGAGAACACCGACCATTGACTGCAGAATGATGACTATTAATTCCATTGCTTATTCAAAAAATTTCGAAGAATTAAGGAAACACCCCGAGAACAGACATACACATCAGTTATTTACAAAGGTGAACGAGCCTGACGAACAAAAAACGCTCTTCAGGGACTGCTAAATAACCTACGTGTCCTACTATAACAAAAAATCAAAGATACCTTTACTTAATTGATCGCCTTCATTCTTAAATTGGTTGTAAGGTTATCTCTGATTTTTTTGTTATTTTAGTATAACTTAGCTTATCTATGAAAAAAAGACAAAAAATACATATACATTTTCTAATAAAGTTTACAAATTAGTCGGGGTTGTGCTGATATAGCAGCACTATAAGGTAACGTCCATCGAAACTTTATCATTTTATATTGATTTGTTGTTCTATTAAAAACCCGAATTAGAGTAATGAACACGCATTAAATTCCTCGCTGAACTTAGCAAAGATGTTTGGATTAAGGTAAAGAGGGAAGTAGCTAAATTAACAACGCGAGATCAGAATGGCCACCAACAATCCAAACAGATGGTAACTTGTAAAATTTCAAAAAATTCTGCATGAAATCCTGAAGTGTATGCTAAAGCAAATTTGGATTGATAGAGAAATGCGTGCAGAATGGTGCTAAAACAGCTCACTGTTAAGTAAAAGCCGAGTTGCAATTATCCAAAACCTTTTAGAGTAACAAGACTTTTGGACCAAGAGAGGTCGTGGATGTCGAAAGCGATTTCTTACTCTATTTATTGGTTTTGTTAAATAAGCGTTTATTGCTTAACACTTCAGTCACTGTCGTATGGTAACACTGACCAGTAATTTTTGCCGAATTTAAGAAGTTGTCATTTTTGCCCCTTTGTTTATTAGAAGGGGGTGTTAGGTAGTTAAAATACCAACAGAATGGAAGACTGAAGCACAATTAGATATGCTGCACACATTGTTCATGCATTCCATTCAGTCGTTCAATGGGCAATTTCACTGTTGAAGATTATTGGGACAAAACAGCGTCCGGATCGTCTAAAAACAAAAATTGAAGCTACTTTGTTCAGAAATCGATGCTTGACAAATTCTTTATTTTGAAGTAAAGGGCAAACACATAAACGAGTGAACTGTAAAACAACGATTCAATAAAACTGTAACGCCCAAAATACTAAACTGCTAAATTAAAATTCCACGTAATATCTCGTTTGAGGAGCATAGTAATTAATTGATGTTTGTTTATTAAAATCCAGCACCTTGATCTCAACAGCGTAGGAAGATGTACAAAAGGTAGAAAAAATGGCGTAGTGGATATAATTTTCTCCAAGGAAACCCTTTCACAAAGACTTTATAAACAATCACATCTACTTGGTTTTCAAGAAAAATTGAACTGCATACATGTAGTTTCCAGAAATAGAACATAAAATACCCCGTATGAAAACCATGGAAATTGTAATAAGCTTACAAGCAACCTTCTTTCGTTTTGCCAACATACCAGAAGCCATTGACAACCTTAAACTACGCTATGTGATCAATCTGCTCCAAGAAAATAAAACTGATACAGTGAATAACACCGATACAAAGTAAACATGTATGTCAATATGTGTACACAAAAGGAGGTTAGATGGGACAATTCCCTCGCCAGGCCTCTTTTATTTAATCTGGTTACGAATGAGATAATCAAAATCGCACTCAAAAAGTGGAACAAAGGCTACTGAAGAGATAACGAAATTAGGCTAGCCTGTTAAATTCTTGATATAATTCTTATTTCAGATAACAAAGACTATCTGTAGTAACTCTTGTTTCAATTCAGTAAGGGATGTAATAGTTTAGAAACCAAATTATGACGATCTGCAGAGAATCTATCCAAATCAGACACGTGATTAATGGGACTACTACAGAGCTGGTGACGTCCTTTACATATTTGGAAATTACAAGTAAGTGTGTTCTAACAACTAGGCCAAATGCAACCAAGATAAACGAAGTTGATTTGATAATACCTGAATAGACAAGGCACAAGATGGAGATGAGATCAGATACAATAAAAACAAAAACAGATCCTGGAAACTGGAAAAACGAATATACTGAATTCGAGGACTTTCACGGTCAGTGTCAGTATTAACAGAACGTTTTCCAGGGGCGCCCTGGGCGTCTCCGGCTTGGTTTACAAGTTGACTTACCGTTCATTTCTTCCTCTTGCTAAACGAGTTTCGCCTATGGCGTGGTTGACACGTTGAGTTACCGTGCGCTTTTAGTATCCTATTTTCCTCCTGAAGAAGCCCCGGGCGAAACGTTGAGTTCTTCTGTATCAACAATAACACGATTCCAACCCGGAAGACGTTCTGATAAAACGAGTATACTGTAGGATAATAGAAGATATTAGGTAGATGCTATCCAGGGGCGGAGACTTTGAAAATAACTGTAAAATAAAAAAAGTAGAAGAATTGATCCAAATAATTAAAAAAATCTAATGATTTTTTTAAAATATTATTTACCGATAATAATTATTAATTTTGATTTATATACATCTTGCTAAACTCAGCATTCGACACTTATAAATAGTCCATTATCTATAAAAAGATTCAGTTTTTCCTGGAATTATTGAAATTATACAGATCTATATCACGAGTCGAGTTGCGGTAGCTCGACCCCAGTCAATATAAGGATATGGTGGGCTAATAAAGAACGAAAGATATCACGAACTACTCAATACCAATACTAAATGCTTCATAGCTTGATGAAGGTGTCAAGATAAGGGAATTAGTTTCTGCTGTAAACCTAATGCTAAGTTATATGATCTGGGGGTCTCGGTGGGCGAGTGGTCGCTCCGCTTACCCGCCGAGGCCACAGTGAGATCGGTCTGCTCGGGCTGTGGGTTCGACTCGCGGCTCGTGCAAGTCGGTTTCACTTAGTATAAGTTAGTTAGTAACTATATAAGTTGCATGTATGTAGTATGTAAGGTAGTATGTAAGGGACGCCCGTACCCCCTGAAGTAATGCGAAAAGCGGTTCCGGGGGGTACGGTAGTATGCATGAATGGAAAAAAAAAGTTATATGATCTAAGTCAGAGAGGTACCCAACTACCCAATGGCTTTTTTTATTATTGAACTTAAAAAAGAAACTTCACCGTAGGAGAAACGACGACACAGTTTCATACAAAAAAAATAGCTCATAATAAATTGATTACTAAATGGGCAAGAGACCAGTACTCTAGAAGTCCTGTGTGTTCACGGAATAGATGGAACGACAATCTGGAAATACAAATAGGGACTAATTTTAAAGCAGAAAAAGGAACAAGTTGTATATTTCTTAAATTCTCTAGTTAATAAACATTTATTAAAGGAGGATGATATTCAATTATTCCATACCATGCTAGTACATCTACATTTATTTTTAGTCGAATATGTCAACGGAAAATTAATTGTAACACAAATAAAACAGAAATTGTCCTAATAGTATCCCATTTGTATGTCTATTTATTATGTCAATAATAAAAGACAAGGCCGTGTGACATATTTTTCGTGTTACCTTGAACTCTCATTCTAGTAACGTTGTTTCTGATCACGGTGACGTCACAACCGTTTTATTTGATTATTCTAAGTTAATCGCATCAAAGCTGGTTACGTAAGCGATCGAAAATCGGAAGCTCCCAAATGGAAAATCGAACCTAACTTGGTGTTTAATTTACTTCGTCAGAGAATAGGAAAAGTCAGCAAGGTAGTTCGTGATTCTCATTTATTGTTAGTTAATTGTCTGTTGTGCGCATAGCAGTTGCAGTCTATTGGAAATAATACGTTTATGCTCCCTGTAAAAGGAATTTAATTTGTCAGGCAGTTTCTAGCGAGTGATCTTGGTTCAGCAAAAAATGCGAGGAACTGAATTGAATGGTCGTGTGATAAAATCTGGTCGCTCTGACCCTATTGGGGACACGACATTGCATTTGTTTTAACGTGAGTGCTTGTTCTTCGATTGCAAAGCCCAGATCTCGTTTAATATCGATACAATGACCTGTAGCAAGAAGCGCGATTTAATTTCGGTTTTGTTCCCTTTTCTACTTTTGTACGAGAGCTTGTTAATCCGAGACGTACTTACTTGAACACCTAGATCAAAGTTCAAAGAGATAAACGAAATGTTTCTTGGAAATTGCATTTCAGCTTCGAGGAAGTACATGGAATCATATTGTCTTTCCTTTTCGCTGAAGATCTCGTCGGTTTTCTTTTAAATGAAATTACCAAAGTACAATGGTTTAGTTTAAGGGTTATTTTGAACCTAAAATAAAGCGATGATCCTTTATCCTAATTCCAAATCAATGTGTAATTTCTGTATGAAACGTTGAGAATGTTTAAATTTTCTTTACTACAAGACAATTCAAAGTAATTTATAATAAGGCCATTCCAACCCAATGAATACGTTTTAATTAACCATCTACCGCGAAACCACCTGCATTCTAATCAAGCAAAACGACCAATATTGTTATACTGCGCTGTAGTACTTATGTATTCTCAATTATCGAGCTTTCTGAATATCTAACCCATTTACTATACTATGCAGAACACGAATAACGACTTTACAGTAAACATTTTCAGTTTAAATTCTCTACATACCCGTATAAAGCATGTATGCGCATTATTAATCAGTGTTAAAGGTAATTTCCTCAGCAGACTACTACACTGGATAATTTTTTAAAATTGCTCTTAGCTAAAAGAACGAATTCGTCCATAGAACGTTTTTATACACTCGTTTTAAGTTGAACCCATTCTCACAGACTGTTAAATGATGATGCACGAATATCTTCTAAATAATTAATTATTAATTGGATCACAGAAACAAATGTGGAGGTCAATATATTAATTTTGAAGGGGTCAGTCGGTAACTTTTTTGTTTTCAAATAAATATAGCACGCTAAGACAAGTTACATTATTGGTTAAATTGTAAAAAAAGCCGCCGCCACACATGCGGTACCCGCCGAATCCCAAATGTTTGCTATTTGGCGAACTACTTGCCGAACTACTCGTCACATACCGAGCACACTACTCCACACATGCGACTATTTGGCGAGCATCAGTTAGGAACGAGAAATCGACGAATATTCGCAATAATATTATTTCTTTATTAAAAGGTTAATATCTTGTTCAGAGATGGTTAATGTGCGCAATCCTCACGAATACGTTTAACTCTTCTTGTATTCTTTTCCAGGCGTCAATTACCTCATTCCTGTTTTTATGCAATTTTTATGCGAACTCGAAATCGCTAGTTGCATTAAAAATTCACCAAACACCTTACGAACATTTAGACAAATGTGTGCATGGAGACTACGTTCGTAGAAACGCAAACATTCGTCTCCTTTGACTCGCGTTAGTTTACCGACATCCAGCGGGAAATGTTTGGTGTTCGGCAAGTACCGAATATTTGCCTCAAATCTCCCATCCAAACTAGTAGGTGTTTGCCAAGTAGCGAATGTTGGTTACGCGGTACTCGGCGGTACTCGGCGAATGTGTAGCGCCGGTTTTTTTAGAGCACGCGTTTGGTTCCTTTAATGTTTGTCCTTGGAGGTATAATAAGCAATTTAATTAAGATATGGTTATAAAAAAGTTGCTTGAAGTAGAATTTATGTACAAAAAATGATTACCTATAGCAAGACATGAATTTAGTTCAAAAGAGCATTATTTCGGATATATTTTAATGAATAATATAAATTCCATATGTCAAAAAATATCACCTCCCATGGGATTTGAACTATGACCTTCGAGGGTGGTATTTTTCTATATACATAATTTACATAATTCATAAAAATACATTAAAAATGATTCCCCAAAGGTATTAACCATTAAAAAATTAATCTCTATAATACATATGTATATCTTTTACCTAGATTTTTGCTTATTACTTATTAACTTATTTCATTCTCAATGTTTAAGTAGGTTAATGATACTAATGATTTGTTATGAAGCATACAGTTAAATGAAATTTGAAAAACTCTCAGTCTATACTCTTACAAGCTAATTTGATTAAAAGACAATATTTCAGCAGCCTACAAATTATTCTAAATAACTTATACGAGGTTTGGAAAAGCATAAATAAATAAAACATTTACAGGGGCAGTGCAAATATCAATATGTGTCGATTGAAGCCTATAAGGTCATTCAGCTTTAAACGTAATCAACCAACTTCAGTCTTTTCATTATTATTTTAAATGAACCTTAAGTTAAGGACAGTTATATCCTCCTAGTAACAGGAAAATGAACAAAACAGATCAAGTAGGAAACAGCTGGAATTATTGTCTTTCAGTAAACTATAATTCAGTTTAAAAGCGTATAAGTTGGAATGGAAGCAAGTCGAATTACATTAAGCCTTGACACATGTATACACAATATTGCACTCCGAGTAACACTAAAACATCAGAATGTCGACTAGTCAACCTTACAGAACAATGTATTTTGTTGTACTTGTCAGGTGATATACATACACGTTACAGCAACAGACTGTAACTGAAGATGAATGGGCTGTTACTAGCTATAAATAACAATAATGTCAATCCTGAAATGGTCCACTGTATTACAGTTTTTAAATTCAAATGTGACTGTATTTACAACAGTTTTGTTTTTGACAAAGTAAATCAGTGATATATTCTTCGTCAAACTATTTCTGCTTATTCCTTTTTGAATTGTTCGAAAGTTGATTATTTATTATATGGTCAATTAATTTTCCTCCTTTTTTCTTATTGTTAATTTTCTTCTTCCATTATTTTCTTGGTAGGCTTTTCAGTGGAAGGTATTTTAAGATCTCCTTTTATAATTTATCTTAGCTAATATAAACTTATGTACTTAACTAATTAGTACTGGTATTTAATGAAAGCACTAAACATATTTCGATTTTCCTGGACGTTTTTCAATTTATTTTTCTTGGTATTTAAATTAATATGTTTATAGGTTATTAAATGAATATTTAAATCTCTGAAATCTCATTTGAAAGTCGATTTTACAAAAGAACAAGGTTTTCATAATTAAATCATATTTCTATTCAAAAAAATGGATAAATGTACAATTTTTAAATTTGACGTATAAGTAATAATGTCTCCTGAAACCTCAAAAGGATGCTATGCCATCTAAAAAATGAATCATTGCAATATTACTTGGAAAAACTTTCTTCGGCAAATGGTTACACGCAAACCTGACAAACCGCAGAATCAGGTTAAATCTTATCGTCCCATAATTCTACTCTAAATCATATTAAAAGTTTTTGAGACATTATTCCTAAAAAGATTGCAGCCTATATTGAACGTACACGAAATTATATCAAATCATCAGTTTAGTTTTCGGCAAGAGCATAACACAGAATCTAACCGCACTTTTTCCGACTTCACGGTGATTTTTTTAAATTTGCCACCATATCAGTGGTCATGTGACATACCTCAAATTCGATTTTTAGGTTATTGGACATGCAGAACCCATCCCCCGTAAAAGTTTTTTCAATACTACTCTAATAATAAAAATTTTTCCCATATGTTGCGAACTTTTTGCCGGTCACTGTATAAGCAATAAGCATGGCGTTTGATAACATTTACTTTATACGATAAAACAATACCTTCCACTTGTCCCTTTTGAAATACTCAAATCATACCTTAATGATAGAACTTTCATGGTAAGATTTCAGTCCGGACAAACCTATACAAGCAGGTGTTCCACGGGGAGGAATTTTATACGCTCTATATACTGCAGATTTACTAGTCACCAATAATGCACAAATTGTTACCTATGCAGATGATACTGCGATACAAATTAATAATATATATCCGGTGGAGGTATCACCGTATCTTCAGGAACAACTTAATAAAGCGCAGGAGTGGATCATGAAGTGGTGCATAAAAGCAAATGAAAGTAAATCCACTCCTATTACATTTACAATGCGTCGACGAACATGTTCGTCTGTAATGTTAAATGTTCAACAATTATTCCAGGCTGATAGCGTCAAGTACGTCGAGAACACATATTTGGACAAAACGTAAACAGCTGAACTTAGAACTCGCTTGGCTCATTGGAAAAAACTCTAGAATGTCACTACAAAACAAGTTGCTTTAATACAAAATCATGCCTAACACGTAAAGTGCCATGAGAAACCAATGCGGTATCGTCAGTATTTATGATATTTTGGCCCAGTCAGAGCTCTCGTCTCGCAGCGCAAACTTTTATAATTTGACGTGTGGAGCCACGTTGGTCTGTTATATCAGTGCTTTGCTTGTGGAACAGTAAAATAGGTGGTCTAAACCACTGTAAAGCTGCACTCAAACGGTCTCGCTCGGCCTGAAAGTTGTGGTTCTGCTACAAGGAGTAATGTGTTAAAATAAGCTTGTGGGCCCAGAGAGCTACATTTTTCTATATCATTGTGGCACTTTACGTGTTAAGTCCATATGGAAGTATGGTATACAACTTTAGGGTAGGTACAGCTAGTAACTCAAATATTGAGATTTTGCAAAGATTCCAATCTTGCGTATCATTATGCCAACAATTAAATAAGAAGTACGTGACACCAGTAGGAAATAGCAGAAGAGACTAGAAGCACATCCAAATCACTTGGCGGTCAATTTCCCCGACAACAGCACAATTCCACAGAGACTGAACCGGCTTCATCCTATAGATCTGTTTCCTTTAGAGTAGTATTAACAAAGTAAAGTGCAGTTAAGCAGTAAAATTAACAAACAGCATCAAATCTTGCTAATTAAATGTTTACACAAAATATGATGTGCGACGTAAAATAATCCTCACGTTTTATTGAAGATCCTTAAACATAGTTAACGTGAAAATATGGATTTTTGTCCTAAAGACGTTTAATTGGCCTAGTATTTTATGAAACTGTAACTATTAAAACGTACATGAACAACATATTGATTATTTAATGAATGGTGATTTACAGTATGGATATTTTCA
This sequence comes from Melanotus villosus, assembly GCA_963082815.1. Lineage (NCBI taxonomy): Eukaryota > Metazoa > Arthropoda > Insecta > Coleoptera > Elateridae > Melanotus > Melanotus villosus. The sequence goes on from OY720419.1 coordinate 78,818,563, forward strand.
ATATAGTGGCACTAAAGAAGAAGAAAGATTCGCCAATTTATGTGTATTTTATGATCAGCATGTAATAAGTTTAGGTTTCGATCGAGAATATCCGCCAAGTTATCCAGATCTAACTTCAATTTATCGTTTTATTTTTCCTTATTTAAAGACAGCAATATTCTCGTTAATCACACGGACAGATGTTATATTAAAGTTTTTATTCAGATCAAACACTATTTGCAATATTTATTTAAGTACATGATGTTAGCTAGATACCTCAAAAAAAGTAAATTAAATTCTCTCTTTACTTATAGTAAATATTGTTGACGATCAAACAGCCAACAATACACCTACGTGACTATCGCAGGTTTAATAACTTTGCTAACAACTTATTTAACTAATTATTATATTATATGGTGTGGGATGAGTTAAGACACGCGCTTAATTTTCCTGACTAAAAAAGAATTTAAATGATTTGGTGCTTCTCATTAGATTTTGTTTCGGATTTTGTAGAAATTGAAATGCTAACAAAGTTTTTCTAAATTTAGTTATTGTGTTTATTGTTTCATTTTTATTTTTAGAATATAATGTTATTCTTACAAACGTTCTTTTTGAAAAACCCTCGAGCGATTTAAAGATAAAGGTTAATACTAATTTAAATTGCAGACAATTAGAGTACAAAACAAATGGGATGTCTGTATTATAGCACAAAAGAAAAATATGAATGAAACGTTTAGTCAGCTGTTTCATTTAACACGTGAATTACTAAGTAACATAATTTGTGATTATTCCGGCAAATCATTTTGCTAGACATGCAAGTTCTCATCTCTTACAATTTTCTGATAAATTACTGTTATTACGGATCAATAAAAATTGAATTATTAAATTCGAGGTGGAATTTTCCGGAATGAGAAAGGGAATGGGTATCAAAAGCAGCAATTTGTTAAATAAACATAACTAATTTATTTTTATGTACATTTCCGAACTAGTTAAAAGGTAAATTATTAGGACTTCATAGATGTAAAGCAGAAGCTTTTAGGAGCAGGTATTTAAGTTGTTATACATGCTCTCTCTTTTTCTACTAAATGACATCCTGAACGTTGGAACTTTCGCTTTTCTTAATTCCGGCGCCCTAATAACACGAAAAACAAGCACATAAAACGAAAAGCCATGCAATCTTTCTAACCTGAAATCCTTTTACCAACGCTTTCTCAAACCGAGACGGGATTTCTATATTTTCCGTGTAACCCGCACTTTTTCCACTTGATCACGTTAGCACTTCTTTTCAAGCAATCCGATAATAAACTAAAATATCTCCGCAACTCCTGCAACTCGCACATTTATCTACTGTAATCCACTTGAGGTCAAATAAAAATCTCCCTCGCCAGTGTTAATGTCCTTCTGCCACATGTGTCAGCTGTAGTTTTCTTTATAATGCAGTTTTAATGGATTTGAATTGGTGGAATTAGTGAACTCCAACTATTTATTATACGTAGTGCACGATAACTTTAAAACTTCGATTGTTTTTTTTTTTAAGATAAAAGGTGTGCATTAGTAAGGCGAAAGGAAATTAAACTAAAAGCAAAGTTAAAGCTTCTGTCACAGTTTCTCTCGTTTTAACTTTTACTACTAATAATAAATATATGCAGCTTTAAAGTGAAACTCGAACCCACACGGTCTGGGAACTTCCTTTCCGGGTTTATCTTATTTTCTAATTTCCAAGTGGTTGTTTCGGCTAACAATTTTAGTGTAAGACTTTGTATACGGACGTGGCACGTCTAAGAAACCCAAGGGGTTAACAATTTTAATGCTGTTTGCACTCTTAACAAATTAGCAATTCCCTTGCAGAGCAGATGCTCGGAGTTCGAGATCTATTTTAAGCAGTAAACTGGGAAGTTTCGAATGAAACAACTGTATTAAATCAGTTGGAAATCACTCGGCCCTGGGTACTTTCCAGGGTTAATCTCTCAGGCCTGTTTTAGACTAAAAGCTTGTATTTGCAGAGGACTAATAAAATATGCCTCAATCACAGCAAACGCTCACTCTCGAGCGGCTTTTCCCGCTGGTGAAGACCTTCGTGTGTACACGAAATACAAGGAAATAAAGATTTAATAACCACAAACAAAACGAACCTTCTGGAAAAAAGTTCAGAAACTTTTATCTCCGGATTTAGGATGGCTTCAGTTGTAAAATATTCTACACTTTAAATCCTGTGTTGCTATGGTAATATTTTTAATAACATGCAACATCTCATAAAAATTTTGAATTGTCTGAAAGATAAAAACCGGCCTACCTATACATTCCACTAAAATACGTCATCGAAAAATGGAGACAAACATATGTTTTCTCATCCAAGAATTTTTTTGATATTGAAAAATTCCATGTTGTAACCAAAATATTTAAATTAAAACTGATTTGAGTAATGTCAAGAGCACAAGAAATGTGAAACAGTGAAATAATTATAATAAATGTTTTAACCTATTGTTTCTATATTTCTAAATTTATACAGAAAAATAAGGCAGACTTCATATACAAACTTGGTGCAAATTAAAGAAACAAATTTTCTTTCTCTGAAATTTTCTAGCAAGTTTTTTATAAAATGTGAAACATCTTCAGTGACACAAGAGTAGACATGCAGGATAGACATATCAAATTTTCTTCCATAATGTAAAAGCTAAACGGTACGTTTTAAAACCAAGTAGAATGAAAGACCAAAACCATTTTTTTTTTAATCCATTGTGTTCATAAGTAACCTTACTCCTAAATAAAGAAATAAAAAAATACACTTTTGCCAAACCACTTTAAACTTTTATAAGAAAAAGTAAAAGATTTAAGACCTTCAACGTTGTTACAAGAAAAGAAAACTTTGTAGAAGCATTTTAGAAAAGTTAAACAAAAATGGTAGGTTTATTTAATAGTCACAGGGTAACATCTGAAAGAGCAAGTTGAATATATTCAGCACCAGAAGACAAAATACCTATTAAATATTGGTCTTAACATTTGATCCTTTATGCAATCTGCACTTTTACCTTCGTTTTTTGATAATATAATAGGAGTAGCAAAAAGATAAATGCCAAATCGTAAGTACGAAAAAGCTTTTTGCGTCCTACGTCTTATAAACATTCCCATGGGTGCAAAAAATTGCTCTTTGTTACATCTTAACATAATATATTATAAAAATGTACAGAATATTAAAATAACTCTTAGAAGTAATTTAAAAATGACATTCCCAAAAATTGCTACAAGGTAGAGACAAATAAAAAAACCGACTAGCTTTTATTAGTTAAATTTATAGAGGTCCTACAACAACACCGAATTTATTAGGTTCTTCCATTCTCTTAGCCATTATTCGCAGCCGTCCTAGGGGTGATGACCTACAATTTGGGAAATGTGGCCTTAAGTCAACAATTTATTAATTTTCTTTTTCGAGTTAATACACAGCCAACAAACTACATTAGCAGCGTTGCCTTGCAAAGACAAATTGGCCAATCAATAAAATAAAACAATTTAGAATTTTAGTTATTCTTGATTCATCTTTTGGTATCTTTAGTTAAGACAGTAGTTTGAATTGCTATATTTGCATATATGGTATCTCAAATTCGCATCTAGATTGAAAAGCATGTTCGAGTGGAAAAGTAGAGAGGATTTTCATTTTTATTTCATCTACATTTTTACTATATACAGAATAAGAAAATCTATTTTAAGTTTATTTTATTATATTTATGTTATAGGAATATTTCCAGTTTTTACCCTCCAAATTTTGTACGAAATTCCATCTCTGTAAGCAATATGACCCAGTAAAATTTGATATATTTTTTAAACTCCACGCAATGCAATAATGTAAACGCACGTAAACGTTCCAAATTTTAAAATTTGAGATTGAAATTTAAAAAATCAAAAAATCGTCTCATTTTTGAATTATATTTTCAGATAGCCGTTAAGGTAAATAACTTTTATATAACCGTTATCTTCTTAAAGTCATTGGTTGATTCGTTAATTTATTATCATTTCCTATTTTACTAGCACATAGTGTTGAGGTTCATTCACATTTGCTGCATCGCCATGGGCTCATCTTGGACTCCACCCACTCCCCACACTCTATAAACTTGCCATCATTGTGTTGATAAAAAATATTACGAGTAAAACTAACATTCTGTGGTCTTTACTTGTTCTTCTTCAGGACTAATTTTGAAAATGACGAACATCAAGTTGGTAGAATTATATAAGGAAGGGGCTTAGGATATTATGAGATGATTCTCTTTGGGGGCAATTTCATCACGCGAAAGTCATCATGTCGTGTATGTATTCCTGTTTCGTTGTTTATTTGTTTATTTATTTATTTAGGCTAATAGGTGCTAAGTATAGCAACTCGTGTTGACTGCTGGTCATTTAGCACAACCCGACACATTTTTTTGTCAAACCCAGCAGAGAGGTTGAGATCTTCAAATCTCACCTGATCTCGGCTGGGATCAAACCCCAGACTTCTGGTTTATAAGATATTTTGCACTCCTCTCTACCACCCAAACTGGCACCTACTTTTATTAGAGAATGCTATCAAAATCAAAAAATAGGAGCGGATTGCCGCGTGTAAAGAGCCTTGTTCTCTGACACAGACATTCGATTCCTAAGCAAATATTACTTTATTTAATTATTTTCTGTTTAACAACCAAATTTCTTCAGGTGTAACATTTACACTGCAAGCCTCTGTATACCTACTCATACACTAAAGTCATACTCCAATGTTGATAATCGTGAGAGAAGCCGGAATATATCTCGTACGCTCATTCGTGATTCGGAAGGCATACCAACACCTTTGACAATCGTCAAACCCGCACCACTGAGGGTCAATTTTCTTCTCCTTATTCAATGGGTAAGGTTAGCCTCCTGTCCAGCATACGTGCTAAGTGGGTTCGTAGAACTCATTATTAAGGGTTACTAACAGGCCATGGCCTAAGCTTCGTCCACAAGAAGAAGAAGAATCAAAGTTCTTATTCGGCCTCCGTGTTTATCAAAACTTGCTAGCACCGATTTCTGGTTGTTCTCAAATTTCAAGGATTCACTTCTAATGGTACCTTTTCGACATATTACGCATTACGAAATGTTTTTTAATAAAAGGCCAAATTCATAGAGTGCCATGGAAGACCAAAAAATCTTGGGGACCGTATACAAATAAGGGTAGGGATTATATTCAAAAATAGCCAACAATTTTTCAAACTAACTAGCTTAGATTTTATGATTCTGGTGTATTCCGAATATTTGGAGTAATATTCAGAATTAATTAAATAAAAATTCAAGTAACAATAATGTTTAAAGATTTCCAGGTATACATAATTTGTAAGGATAACACGTCCTTACATTGAGTTATTGCAGAATAATTGTTAATGAAATGCTTTTTAAGTACAATGTGATTTTTTAAAACTCAATTGAAGCAGGCCGTATTCTGACTTAATACAGACAGTTCTAAGGTTATTAAGACAGAATACGGCCTGCTGCAATTGAGTTTTTAAAAAATCACATTGTATGTTGCACAAAAATATGCACAGACAAAAAAATGCTTATATTTTTCTTGCCAACGAAAGTCAATATGTTATTTCCTGCCAAATTACTTTATTTATTGGTTGGCTATAAACCTATAATAAAAGCTTTTCGTTATGCGTCTAATAGATTGTCAATAAAAAAATATCTTACTATTAATTCCTGATTAGAACATAACCCAAGAATGGGAAACACCGTCACAAATTAGGATCACTAATAATGCAAACTGTCTCTGCTGTATTTTACTACGACAGTGAACTATTTCAATAAATCTTATCAGATGCCAAAGAAATGTTCCAGATTTCATAAAAACGGATCATTACATTCTCATAAAAAGTCATTAGAACAATATAGAATGTCATATTAACTTTAGTTGTCTAATGACTAAAAAGGCATCGGTCTTCTTTAAGGATAACGGTTTATGTAGAGCAGGGCCGCTTTAATCAACGGACGATTGGGACATTCGTCCAGGGCCTAACAGTTGTAAGGGCCCATGTTGCTGTGTAGGTTCATGGTCTACTCAAAATTAATATTAAACGCCAAATGACGAAATTTCTTTTTAATATTGTTAACATGTTCACTGTTCACATAGGTGACTACCACTTGTTCCTGCATTTAAAGAAGCTCCTTATGGGCCAGCGCTACGACGATGATGACGACGTCAAAACGGCCGTGCAGCAATGGTTATGAAATCAGGCGGATTTTTTGAAGATGGAATGTAGAAGCTGATCACACGATACTATAAGTGTCTTAATAGGGGCGGAAATTATGTAGAAAAATAGATTAAGATCTAGGCGTTTTATGTAAAAATAAAATTCTTAAAAAAATTTCCCTTGTTTTTTTTTTAAATATCAAAACGGCACTTACTTAAAAAACATCCTCGTATATTGAAACAATTTAATATTATTCAAAATTTGGCGAACTTGAAATCTAGAAAAATAAAATAAGTTCCTTTACAAGTAAAATAAATAAAGGAATACTGTATTTTCTAAAGGATTGCATATGGCCATTGCTAATTTATAATTAATTAAAATTCAATTAATTATTTTTAACTTTTTGATTATTTTGGTAGGCCCTCAAAATAAATAAAATCAAATAGTCAAAACTACTCATAAGCTACTCGTTTGCATGCCCTTTTATAAAAACTCGTTAAACTGAGAAGATAGCTACACACCAACCAAAATTGTAAATTTATAGTTCTAAAATAACAACACTAAATTATTCAAATCAGCTTCGCTTTCAAGTTTTGTAAGTCTGCAAATATTTGCGTTCTCTGAATTTCGTTTCTACATAGTTTAAAGTATTAACCAGGAAAGTGTCAACAAAAAGGTTCGGTGGGTTGTTGACAAGTCCAAGTTTAAATTTATCTTCGGATTTCCAAATGTCGTCCTTGCCACTAAAGTTAACTTTTGTATTAACTTCCACGAAATTTTTGATAAAGTTCCGTGTGTAAATAAAGCGAGTTTGAATAAAACTTTATTTTCATGTTGATTTTAAGTCTAATTAAATACTATGTACAGGTTAAATCAACATGTTCTATCTAACATTGCGAAAATGCTTGTCGTTATTTATCTTTTAAAAACATCTGGCATTTGGTTGTTCATATATTAGAGTAAAATATCGCTTCTCAATTATTTTGTTTTAGTTTTCATGATGATTTTGTTATAGACGAAATTAATTTTAAAACGATCCATTCGACGTAACTTTTCTTGATTTTTTCGAATACATCATGATTATCCCTGCATTCGAATTAGGTATATTTGTAAGGTGATACCTCATAGAACAAATTTACCAATAAATGTTAGTATATCCCACACATAATTATTTCTTCAAATTTTTTTGGTTTCGAAGTTCTGTGTTTTTTATTCAATGAGTTAGATTCTTGATGAGATTGTTATAATTGTACCGTTTCTGATTGTCATTATTTTAAATTTACTATCTAATTTTTCTTGTTTAATTAGGTCAGATTTCTCTCACCTAAATATAAAATCTTTGCTAATAATTACGTTCACGTACGACTGTACGACTGATTGTGCGTTTCGAAAAATACTGAGATGAAACAGGAGGCTGATGTTCCTGTTTTAGAAAAGATGGTTGAGTAAGGTAAAGGTAAATGTATCGGCACTTAACATCCAGGGAGCAGCGTGGCCAGCAACGTAGAGGGTTAAGGCCTCCTACTAAATAGCTGCTCGTACCTCGGTTGGTGCTATATGTACGGGGCGGTGTGGTAAACACCACGCCTTCAATAATCACCTACCTTCGCTACTCCCCAGCTGTGTTACGGTTTTCAACTATCTTCAGTGACTGGGTAGGGCACCCGCCGCGCATCCAATTATGGTTTGACCTCGAGGCAGTCGAGGCCATCCGTGCTGTAGAGTGTAGACAAATGCCTTAACCTCTCGACCACTCCGGCGATAACACGGCCGAGTCATAAACATCAAGCAAACTCACTCTCAAAGTACACACTCGACAATTGTTTGACTTTAGTTAATTTTGGAATTAGTTGTTTGTGTTAGTGTTGCAGTGTTATAGGTAAATAATTCATTAATTGTTAAACAAATAAACTCTGCTAAACATTACGATGAGATTACCCTTTCAGCACGTTAAACTTACAGTAAATATACATTGCTCCAAAAAACTAACGTAAGACATGAATAACGAAACAATTTTATTTTATACTTGACCCGAACTCATAAAAATTACTAATGTATTAAGTATCAACAAATGCATGACCTCATCATTTGAGAACAAAGGTCCAGATATCATCACACATCGAAAAGTAAGAGATTATTCACATGTTAGACTAATTTCTATATTACAACCATATGAATATTCATATAACGATTTTAAACAGTTTGATTCTGTTTGAAATCGGCAGTACGGCAAAGTGGGAGTGCCCGTAAACTGAGATATTGAGAGTTAAGCAAGGGTCTGCTTGGCCACAACCTGGATGGGTGACCGCTCTGCTCGGTGTTTCCGGCCCCCTCAACACTGTAAAGGTATAAAAGGGTAAAAGAGAAAGAAAGATTTTGTTTGATCAAAATTGAACGCGAGGCTGACATAAAAGACCTATTGTTTAGAAATAAATTTCACTTGTGCGTCTATGCTTGTACATGATGTATAAATACCAACGTTTAAATGAATGCTACGGGCACTATTCTCTTTTCTACACGAATATCTAGTGGAAGTTTAGTTATGGTCTGCAGTGGATTGTTTCTGCACACTAATGAACTAATATAAACTTAGATGCTAAGCGATCTACCTTGTATATTTTAAAATAGTATATAATACTGTAATGACCAGCTGGGCGTTACTAATTTTATTTATCGTTATTTTTCAGAGATTACATTTTAATGTATTTCTTTTTAGTTAAAGCGGAACGTTAGGGGTATTTCTTTGGGCAATTATGTGGCAAGAAAGTATTAATTTAATTTGGACTAAAACAGCAACAGCATAAATTCTCGGACTTAAGTACTGAAATCACCGGCCCTTTTCTAAATTAGTTACGCCGCCTGTATGGAGACGAACCGACACACACGCCTTCTAGTAAAGTGTCAAATTACAAAGGAATGTAAGACAGATCAAAATATTAGAATTTTGACTCGTAACTATGAAATTTATTAGTTTTGGGGCAAGTGTCACTCACGGAAACGTTTTGATAACAACGCACTTATGAAGTTTCTTTGGACAAGTACCAGATGCAAACCCGTGAGAACGTTTAATTACCACCCCTTCAGTAATACGCATTTTTAGTATAAATACGCAACATAATCCTACCACAGGACCTAGTCTTGACTATTCAGTCTGCCTGTATAGTGGTCTGAAATTTCGATTAATACGCAGATTAGTGTAGCTAATTACTGTAAACTATACAATTAGTTGTATTGCACTTTGTTGCTCTGCACTAACTTGTAGAAACTCGCCATAATACGTACACCGCTGTAAGGCATTGCTTTTCCCGTTGCGTATATTGGCCAAAGAGTTACAATAAAGTAATTCCAATTGAAGGGTTTCCCAATGAAATCCAAATTAAACGCACCACGTAAAAGTTAGCCAGTTTAATATACTTATCATATTCAAAAGTAGCCTTTGTCAACAATACATTACGGTTGCCCTGTTGTAGGTGCTGATCACAATTAATTACAACCATACGACAATTCTGACTAATGAGGTATGTCTTGAGCAGATTCTCTATCAATGATAGGGATAAACATCCCTTGCCATTACGAGGTACCTAGTACATTCTCGTTACATGAGGCGCAACGCCCACTCACTTTCTTTAGAGTTGTGCATAGCGCATATACTCGTTAATTTAAAAGTCGTGCATAGCGCATGTACTTATGGAGGCAAATTGCACCCACGTCAAACTTTAAAGGTTGGTTATGATACCAGCTTTGGCTCCGGCCGCTTACGATTGATTTTAATATCAATATCACAGAAGATCAATCTTGTATCGATCATCTAACTGACGCACTGATATAATTGCTTGTTATCGAACCACCGCACTCAGACCACCCTGATTACATCAAAATCATAAAACTAAAGGATAATAATTATTCAAGCCACTGCCCATATTTGACTTGCTTAGTTTGATGTTCATTCACTATGTTTAATTATTTACTGTATTTTTAAATATCTGTACATAAATATGACTTTATAATATAATATGTATTAGGGCCGGTCATTCAATCTGCTAATAAATCTCCTAATAAGCTATTTGGCAAATATTTTCTATGGAAACGATTGTATTAACAAGTGTTGCCATAGAAAATAATAGGAGGATAAATTTATGAGGAGATTGAAAGACCGGCCCTTAGACTTGATAGAGTATTTATTTCTTGTGCTATAAGGTGAGCTACTCTAGATCAACGAAATCACAACAACATTAAGGGTCCTCTGACTAAATAGTCAGTTATGTAAATAAGGGTAGAATTTTCACTTGACCAATAAGGGTTGATAGTAAGGAAAATCTTGGTGAAAACTAGACGTTCACAGTGAAAAGCTGTAGAGGGTAACACACGTTGGGTACGTACAGTTACACTACCCTTAAATTTCTTTTTTCCGTGCCATTGACACAGTAATTCACTATAAATGGGAAAACTCGCTCTGGAGTTTTTTATTATAAACGACCATATTACCAATACTTTAAGTTAGTACAGATTTAATTCACCTCTGCTATTCAACCTGTACTCGTATCAAATATTTAAAGAAGCCCTAGGATATACAGTAATAGGGATAAAAGTTAACGGTGTTATCATAAACACATTCAGATATGCTGATGACACAGTCATTATCAGTGGCAATATAGACGGCTTACAACATCCTGTAGATAGGATTAATGAAGCTGGAGTAAAAATGGACCTTAAAATTAACACTAGTGTTATGGATTTTAGTCGTCAACCACACGAAAACGCATCTTTACAACTTAACTGGCAAAATATTGAGCGAATAAAGGAATTTAAACTTGGGTAGTATAATTATAGAAAATCTAGATCCTGAAAGATAAATATAAATCATAATTGAAACAGCTAGGACTACGTTTAAAAAATAAAAATCTTATTCTGCAATGATAATATTAGCCTTAAATTACGGCACCGTATGGTGAAATGATACATCAGGTTTGTGTTATTATATGGAGTAGAAACGTGGATGTTCAAATTAGTTCTTTGAACTGGGTAGGGAACTTTGAAACTTGGACACCTCGTAGAATGCTTGGCATGTCATGGATGGATAGAATGACAAACGAGGCAGTATTCCAGAGAGCAGAGCGGGAATTATTAGCTACAGTAAAATACAGGAAAATGACGTAACTGGGACACGTACAATGAAGGGAAAATACCAAAGACCAAGGCTGATAATAAAAGGCAAAATTGAAGGAAGACGCGGAATTGGGCGAAAAAATATACTTACGTGAATAGTCAGGCATTTAGAACACCGGCGAGTTATTTCGACTTGCAGAAAACGGGGAGGCCTTTGCCACAGTGGTCACCAGCGTCCGAGTAACCGGGCAAGGCACATAAAGAAGAAGAATAGATTTAAGATATGCTAGCCAGATTTGTTAGTTTTTACTAAGTTTGGTACAATTATTTTGCTGAAGTGGTTCACGTTTCGATAGGTAGGTATATTTAGTACCAAAACCATTGGAAAATTATTAGACGTAGTTTCGACAAAGGCCTTTTCGCAGAACCCAAATTAAAATATTCATCGCTTTTGGTTCAAAATTTCATTTTGAAAAAAATTGATCAAGCAACTTTGGAGTAAAAAGCTATTTGTTAAGTTAAAAAAGCCTTAAATATCATCTGTGTTTCTGTGTAGTTATCGGGAAATATTGAAGACTCTCGGAAGTTTACCCTTTTTTTCATTTTATTTTTTAAATTACGGAGTATTGTAGAATTGAACTTGGACTATAATATATTGATTATTTGATGTTACGATTACACCGACGGAATACTTGCAATTTTGAAAAACTGTACGGAGGCGGAGGCCCGAGGCGGATTTTTTAAATTAGGAATTTCCTTTCTAAGGATGGAAGTCATTTGAGTTCCGTAAAATCCTGGTGGATTTTTATAAGCATCTTGAACAACTTTATCTTTTTAAATTGACAGTGTCAACCGTGTAACAGGATCGTGGATGTTCTAAAGCTAGTTAAAGATTTGGCCAGGCATGAGATGCAAACCTGTATTTTTTTCGTGGCAAAATCAGCGCAAAATATCTTCAAAATTAAAATTATCAAATTGCTTTTTGTTATTAACAGAAAATAAAGTATATATTAAGCTGATTATACTTTATATAAACTTAAAAATATTAACGATATTAATGACATAAATTAGCATTTACAACAAACTTTAAAAGTACATGTGATTTCTGTTTTGTACTAAATTTCCAACTGGAAAAATTCTAAATGTAACTAGCAGGGGCGATTCTTTTAAATTCTGTTATTACAGTTGTATTGAGTTTTATAGCTAGCATATTTTATTTCTTTTCATTTTGAGCACTTGCTGTGGAAACCTCATTATAACTTCTAGCAGATGTTTAATCTTGCAAGTGCAGCCTTAAAATTTCCATTTGCAGCCACAAAATGCTCCATGTGGTTTACAAGGAATACAGAGAGATGCAGTTACGTTCAATTCTGCATTGGCAGGTTTCCGTGCATTCGGATTTACTATTTTATCATTCACCGGCTGCTGCATTCCTATTCCACACCATTTGCATTACTAACCTAAAATATGGCGTCATTCCGCTGAGCTATTGTTGAAATATGTGCATTAAACTGCATTTTACTTTAGACAGATGAACATTAGCGACTACAAATGTGGGAATAAATCATTGCGACACGAAAAGTGCATTAACTTTAAGGCTCCTATGGAGTTGATATTCAAAAATATATGTACGATGGTGCATCATAAAAATCCTTTTAGAAGTATAAATATAAATTTATAAACTTGTACTTTCCGGAATGTAAATATGTTAAAGTGCAATGCACATATCTTTGTATTTATCAAAAAGTAATGTATTTTGAACCGAAAATAATGGTTCCTGAGAATGTCAGTGTTTGGCACATACATTATTATGAACACTATACACCAGCGTGTCCCAGGGTGGTTCTTTTGTGAAGTGTATTAATGTTAAATTTTTGACTAACTTTTTGTTAAAAGTGCACCGTTTGGCGATGGTTAAAGTTATTATTTGTCATACAGTTACGAAATCTCTTGCAAAAACAAACTTTCTAGTTTCTTAACAATTAATTTACTATTTTCAAAGTTTTTGAATGATTTGCGCATCAACAGTTATAATTCTTGTTCATAAAAAAATACTTTTACGAAAGGATTTGTATTCGGAAATTCCAAATGTAGGACATTCCTTAACGGGGAAACGCTGTAGACAGCAAAATTTGACGTAAAACAACTCCAAAAATCAATCATAAGGAGAAGGAAGATAGGGAAATTTTTAAAACGTCCAACTTCAACGTTTTGCCGGTTATTTAATATTGTGATGTAGTGGCTTGCTGATATATTGTTAGAAATTAATAGAAGTTACTTTAATTTAGGTAGAGTCTTTGACCAACCTCATCACTTGATATATTGCTTGGCTTTTTACGAGAGGTTATTATTTAAAGTCGGTTTCAACTAACACAACATATATATTAGTAAACGTTAAGTTTTACAAACATTCTTCAAAGTTAAAAGTATAGAAGTACATGAATAAACACATAGGCCAGTTTAAAGGTAAAGTTCAATTATATAAAATAAACAAAGTACGTAAAAGAATTTAAATGGTTTGTCTGAACATTTCACAAGTGGATTAGATTAAATATAATAACAATGTTACATGATAAATTACACAAGACCCCATCGTGAAGGGTTTGGAGCTGGAGATATTGCTTCTTCAATTCGGGTGAAGTAACTATGGTTCTACACTAAACCGAGCTAACTATTTATACGATTGTTGATTCCCTTCCTTGGGAACTAACGTGCCTTATCTTGAAATAAGTGCTTAGTTATCGTATTTCAGGTACAGTACCAGTGGCGGCTCGTGACCCATTTTGTAGATGAGGCGATAGATGATGATAATAATAATAATAATAATAATAATAATACAACATGACTTTACTCAAAGAAGACACCATGGATTTGAATTACATTTTTATGTTTTGTACATTAAATCAATTCGCCTATTTTTCAATTTACTAAACATATCTATAATGTCATCATGAAAATTCGGAGTTTTCGCCAACTCACTAAGAAGCTCTTTTTCAATGGATAGCATTCCTAATGCTGACAGCCGGTCCTCAGACATAGTATTCCGTAGGTAGGTTTTAATTCTCTTCAAGCAGGAAAAATTTCTTTCTATTTGAACTGACGTAGCAGGAATAGTTAAAATTAAACAAACAAGTTTATACGTTTCAACAAAAACCTCTTTTAATTCCTCTACCTTTTTGAAAAATGCCATAATGTCGTTATTACGAAATTCTGAATCTTTATAAATATTTACTAATTCATTTTTCAAAAGCGATTTATTAAAAATATTTGGATAGTTTGTAATTAAACACGAGAAGGCCTCTTCTGGAAACATCTTGTCGTTATCAACCATTTTTTGTGAATCTACTAAGCTTAAAAACTGTAGTTTTTCGAGATCCGCAAATCGAATATTTAATTGTGACACGATACAGTCTATTATTTCATAAAACAGAACTTTATATTTTTGAAACAATTCTTCTTCGGAAAGAAGTTCATTTTTTCTTCCCGTTGGCAGACCGGTTAAATTTTTCGCGATGTTATATATTCTTTTAATTTCCTCTTCATTTCTCAATTTAGAAATGCGCATCATTGTGATATTTATTTGAGAAGAGCAATATTTAATATCTAAATGTTTTTTCTGTAATATTTGATATAATAAATCAGTTATTTCGAAAATTTCTTTATACACAAATGCTAAAAATGCAAAGTCAAAATCTGAAAAATGTTTAAGATACCCTATGGCCATACGAATTGATCCGGTTCCTGATTCTACATTGTTTATTATGGACTCAAAAACAGTAACAAGCCCGGACCAATTACTTGTTACAATTTCTAAAATTTTTGACCGAGTGTACCATCTGGTATCATTTGCTTTGGGTATTCGTTTACCAATTATTTCACTCAAAACGACAGAACGCTTAGGTGACTGATGAAAATAAGTGGGAATTCCTGTAAGTGTAGCAAAAAATATGCGACTTTGGGAAATACAATTGGCACTTTGTTGCAATACCAAATTCAACCTGTGAGCACAGCAGTGCGTAAATAAAGCCAGAGGTGCTATAGCCTTTATTTTAGCCTGCAAACCATTAAGCTCTCCTGCCATTACACTAGCACCATAATAGCACTGTGCAACTAACTTATTTTGAATATCGAAGGGTTCTAAAATACTTGATATTAACTGAAAAAGACCGTCAGCTTTTTTATTGGCACTTACGTCAAAAAATCCAAAGAAACGCTCTTTCAATTTCCCATTAAAAAGATATCTTACGCTAATACAACATTGAGATTTTTCAACTATATCTGTGGTATCATCAGCTTCAACGGCAAAAAAATATGATTCATTTATTTCTTTATTAATAACATTTTTTAAATATTGTTCAATGCAATGAATTAATTCATTTTGAATTGTTTTAGATTGACCCGTGAAAATGTTCTGAAATTTATTGACATGATCAGTTAATTCCTGATTTCGCTTGATTATACAATTAAAAATTTCGCGAAAGTTACCCAAATTATGCGAAGAAGATGATTCATCATGACCGCGAAAAACCAGTTCCTGTTTCCCCAAAAGTACCGTGACGTCAATTAAGTAGGCCATAAGCAAACGATTTTTCCTAACATTTTCATTGTACAGGATTATGTTTAAACGAGCATTTTCCTGAAGGGCATCCGCAATGGTACTTTTATTTTTTTCTAAACGTTTAAGTCCTACAAAATGTTGAATATGCTCTTTACTTTCTTGATGCAATTTTAATGCCCTAGATAAGTTTTTCAAATCCGAGTAACCGGTGGTGGTCCAAACATTTTTCTTTGTGCTTAGAAGCAAGCACGGCCAACAATAAAAAGTTTGTTTATATGAACTAGCGCAAAGCCATTTGTGCAATTCATACCATGAACTATTAAACGATCTAGAAAAATCACGACCATGTTTTTTATCATTACTAAGTCTACTTATCTGTGGCGTAGGGCGGTTGATGGTTAAAAGGTCTTGCTTTTCTGCTTGATTTCGCCTAGAAAATGGGATCTCCAAAAGCGACAGAACAATGTCATAGAATGGATTCATTGTTTACAACACCAAATCACGACACTGACACCTCACAGTAGCACTGTTCGTTCCCTAAGCACCAAACAACTGAAGAATTGTGAATAAATACGTTTATATAACAATTCCCAACAATAAAACAGTTAATTCTGGATTACGTAAATACAAGAATTATGCAACGGAAAGTAAAACAGCCAACGTCCAAGACTACAAACTGTCAACTGTCGATGTGTCGATTATCTTGAAATTAATATTAGGTCATATAAGAAATTAATCCATTAAGCACGTTTTGTTTTGCATCTTGCATTTTACGCGGACTTATTAATTCGCGAGACATGACGAATATAGCCGAGAAGCACCGATATCCAGCGCCTCAAATCTACGTTAACAAGGCGAATTGCAATCCTCGCGTATGATGAAATCAGCTGGCGATTCTAGGAATTTTACGTCATTTCTGAGGCGACCCAGTTGGTGCCTCGGTAAATTTCAGCAAACCTCTCAGTATTATGCATGAGACTCGGCGGCATGCTAATTGCTCAATTTAAACTAATTTAATAGTTATTTATTATACATGCGGATTAAATTAATGTTTAACGAGCGGTACGTTCAACCGCGCGAGCGGCGGTAGCCGCAAGCGCGTTGATACCGCGAGTTAATAAATTAATTTTAATCCGCAAGTGTAATACAACTGTTTATTCAATTTTGACATTTATTTGACATTTTTAAAGGGATTTGACATTTTTAAAGCGCTAGCGGAATAAAAATTTTAAATCGCTAGCGGAATAAAAATTTTAAACGATTGTTTATAAAACATCAACTTTTATGGGCAGGCCATAAACAAATAAACGTCAGTTTAAAACGTCAAAATTGAATAAAGTAAATTATTAGCAAAATTAAACAATTAAACAATTACCCCAAAAATAAAAAACAATTTGAGAAACAGATTAATGTCCAAGGTTGAAGGTGAGGCGGCGCCTCATTTGCCTCATCTGACGAGCCGCCACTGTACAGTACGTGACTTTTTATGCATTCTATCTTAAAACTTACATTCCAACACGATTTCCAAGCACGTGGATCTTTATGATACAATAACCCCATCTATCACATATCAACTTGCGACGCGTGTTAGAAGTAATTTCAATATCTCTAAATATTTTTAAATTTACAGTTAATTTGTAAATATCGCTTCGCTACAATACAACTGATCGATCCACAAATTAAAGTTATTCTGAGTGGCCCATGGAATTCAACCTGATTTAGGAAATATACGCAAAATACCAAACAAATAATAATCACACATATCTTACTATTTTTTAGTTATCACTAGTTAAGATATGACTTTTAATTCCATGGGCCATTGAGGAATTGAGGATGGTTCTAAATTGGATCACTTGACAAATGATCTTATTGGCACTGAGTAAAAGGAACCCGTAAATCAGAAATCATATTTTATCATAGAAAGTTATTCTAAAGTTCAACCTGCATAACGTTGTTTGAAGCCATTCTGCGGGTTCAAAACTAATTTTCGAAACTATCACCCCAAAATATTCACTTAATTACTTTTGAGCTCCGTCTAACGAACAAGTTGCTTTGATTCCTATTGATTAATTTACAATTGTACATACAAGTTTACGAAATTATTAAAAAAAGGTAGTCGTTCCCCATCTTGTTAGAGAAAGAGGGAAAGGTTTCCCAAGTCTAATCCTTTTTCTTTACAGCGTTTTTGAAACATCCTTTTAGAGAATCGTGAATTAGCTTGTATTACACCTTGTTGGGTTCCAGATATATCAGCAGATCTGCCCACTTTCCATACAAATTATCAAAGGATATGAACTAAACTATCGAGAATTAAAATGTTATATTAGACATTTCGTCTATTATCAAACTGAATTCGTTAATCCTGATTTTTCAAAAAATTATTTCGTCCCTGTACAAATCTGCGTAGTTCTGCGCGGCCACTGCTACGTAATGTTCGAAGTCCTTGAAATCACGGCTTTTATTATAACGTGATTCTATTGCAAGTTCTTGTTGATAAACTAGTATATTATTCAACGAGCCTATCATGATAGCTATTATTCCACAAGGACGACGTTTGGGAGTTTCGTCCCAGTGACTAACGGAAGCTAATATATACTTTTGCTTTGGCTCTTTACTTTTTGGTGCAAGTTGAAAAGTATAAAATCATCGCGAATTAGTACGAGTTATGACGTCTATCAACAATTTTTTACGAATGAAATAACTGCGGCACATGACGTGCCTTGCGATTGGCATAAAACCATGAGTAATGAAACCTACATTAACAAAACGTCTTCCGGGTTGGGACCGTGTCATTGTTGAGACACAAGAACTTAATGTTTCGCCCACTTTTGTAAGGGTTTTCTTCAGGAGGAAAACGGAGCACTAAAAGAGCACGGTAACTCAACGTGTTAACCACGCCAGAGGCGAAACTCTTTTAGCAAGAGGCAGAAGGGTAACGGTAACTCAACTTGTCAACCAAGCCAGAGGCGAAACCCTTCTTAATACCGACACTGACCGTCTAAGTCTTCGAATTCATTAATGAAATCTACAGTTTTATGATTGGATTTAGCCTGTCATTTACAAGATAAATAATTCAACGGTGTAAATAATGTAGGCCTTTATTTAACAGAAAGCGCCTAAATAAGTACGTATTAGACGTATTAGTTAATAGTTCTAGAAGGAATTTCCTTTAATAATCTGGAGTCTGGATTCTATGTGGGGAGTAAATCTTAAGTTTATATGCATTTAAGTAGGCGCATTGTGCTACCTCCCTCACAGCACACTGCCTCCTGCTTCACTCAAGCCGACCTACCCTTTCGTTGTACCTGAGGATGTCTGCAGGAGGTATACATGTTAAGCCAAAAGTCCCCCAACATGGTTCTTCATACCTGAGACAAGGCTGCACACTCACACAGAAAATGTTCAGAAAATATTACACTCTCGGCACATAGGACTGGCAGCCCAGTCCCATTCTGTGCATGTGTTTGTTTAATTTACAACTCCCGGAATATAGGCTGACAGAAAGTCGCAGTTTTTTCAGTGATAGTTGGTTACAATACCTAGCTAATTTCTGCAAAGGGATTTGCCCATATTTATCCATCTAACACAGTGGCGGTTATGGATTGCTTGTTTTATCATGGTACTAAGAGAGGTCATTGAAAGAGCTACAGCCGGTTCACATCACCAGAAAAGTTGTTCTGAATCTTGCCTAGCCGAGAAATCGGCCTGCTCATTTCCATAAGTTCCGGAATGTATTTTTACCCATATGAGTCTTAGGGCATTGTTTTCAGCTGCTAGTTAGTCCTAGGGTTTCTTGGCATTGGAGTACTTACCGCAAGGTAGTATCTTGTGTCTGTTTAACGCCAATAAGGTGGCTCCACTATCTCTAACTATTTTTAACGTTTTGTTCTGTATTCTCCGATACAGAACCATGCTTGCACCCTACATGGCGCCTATGACTTCCGCTTGAAGTACGGTAATGTGTATACTCTTCTGAGTATACCCCTGCACCGTTCACGTCTCCATTTTTAGACCCATCGGTGTAGATGGATATATTAGGTTGTTTCCCAAAGATAAAACTGGCATCCGAGTAGTGTGTTGTCCTTAGCGTAAAGCTGTGTATAATGTGTATAATAATGAGAGTTTCTTGTAAGCTAAATCTTTCGACGACCATTAGAAAATCTAGAGCAACTCCATGAGTACGTAAAAACGTACCACATTCAATATATTACTTGCTTACGCTTAGGGGTAAACCCAACTTCCCCTATAATGGAACCAAGACATTTTGTAAATCATTTAGGAGTAAAGTTACGTTTCGCAATCTCAATTATCCGATTAGAAACATTTTTAACCAGAAAATGTTTAACAGGAAGCTTCCTTAAATTCATAGAAACTGAATTTCACTCTTGTTCATGATTTTCAGTATTGGCGTGAACTTCAGCTATCTGCTTCAGTGTCGTCATTCACTACAATTAATAAATTACTCTCGTAAATTGGCGAAGAGATTTATAAGTTGTGCCCGCACAAGTAGACATCATCTTTCTTAAATACCTGAGTTTTATACCTATAGTGCGAAAGATTTTTAGGCAAAAATAAAGGGTTTAATAGTTTAAATTTTACCATTTTGGAATTAATTCGGGATTTCAGTATATAAGATCAACCGTTTTGTGATACTAAGCTGGTGTAAACTAGTGGCGGCTCGTGACTGTGGGAATGGGTGAAGCAGATTATTAGGTCCTCCTTCGCCCCTTTGGGGGCCGAGCTGCAAAGGCAGCCCCACGATTCATTCGCTTTTTTACAACTTGAAATTTTGATAGATCCCGGGTTCGCTTAGTATAAAACTAAAAATATATATTTTGGAATTATTCTTTAAAGGTGTATTAATAAAGTGACCAGCCGTATTCCTTTGGGGAGCTTTGTACTGCTTTTTCACGAACCGTGTTCCTTTTAAAAACCGTACTCTAAAAGTACTCTTTTACATTCTTTTGTACTCCTGAAATGGGCAGATGAAAAAGTCAGCGTGGACAGAATTTGCGGAATGTAAAGTTGTTCTGACGTGTGTGTACTATCGGAAGAAAATTCAGAATTATCCAAAAATATTCAGGCAACGGAAAAATATGATTTTAAGAACTGAAAATTATATTTAGAAATGTATGTGATATTAGAATCAGTATTAATTTTTATACTATTTTAAAAATATTTAGCTTCAAGGTTCATCAGCATTATAAAATTTATGATTAAATTCTAATATAGCATAATCCAGATATTTTTTGTTTTGTCGCAACCCCAATCACCATATCCAATCGAATTCCATCCGTTCTCCGTTTGCACAAAAAAATAGTTGATCACCTTGGTATTAAGAGCAATTTTTAAGAAATTAAAATCAAATCCACTTAACAAAAAACGTGAAAAAATAATCCACTACTCCACGGAAGTAACAAAACACATACCGGATCGTTTGATGGGAACATTGTATAAAAATTCGCGTGGTCTGCTCGTTGAAATGAACTAACCAAAATATGTAACACCGAAACAAGAAGGCAGGTTGCGTCTGACGCAGGTTTAGGATCTGTTTCACTTCTCCGTACGTAAATTCATTTGCCAGCGGGCCCATTGCCATGGCAAACATACGAAAATTGCCGTAGTATTCCTGTAAAAGCAAATCTGCTTCAGTTAAACGCTTGTGGTCTGCAGTATGTATCATAGAACACCTACGTACTGCGGAGCGGCATAACCTGCAGGTGCGACATATAGCTACTAATAGTCGTAATTAGGAATAGAACTAATTATTTCATTCTTTTCTGGTTATATCAACTGAATTAAAGGAAATACAAAAAAATTAAAATTATTTCGGATTTTGAGTAAAAAAAAAACATTTAATCAAAGAATATAGGTGAAGCAGCGCTTCACCTGCGTCATCAGACGGGCCGCCGCTAGTATAAACAATGCCTTAATCCACATATTAATACAAGGCTATAAAATACAACAGTGGCTGGAAATTTTTACATTGAATAAAAACATGTACATTATTAAAGAGTCGATCTTTTTTAATGAAAGGCTGGAAGGAATTCACATGTGCTGTTGTATTATTTTATATCTTCCGTTAACTTCCTTTTTATTAAAAATAAAATTAATCTTTAGTTTTTTAACACCACGCTCTTGTATAAATTGTCAAGTATCTGTAATTGACTATTTAAAGTTAAAATATGTAGGTATAATACAAACTTCGAAAGTAAAAGCTCTTATTCCATGTAAACTGCAAACAGTGTGCGGAATTTTAAATACGATAACGCCTACATACAAAAAGTTGAAAAGAGTGATGTTAAAATGGAAATGTGTAAATTAACGCCAACACATTTTGCAGTTTGTATCTAAAAATAGATTTCTAACATTTTTAGGTCGTATTTTGTGAATTAATTTTCATCATAAACAACGTACCTACTTTTTAGTCTGAAAACTTAATTACGTGTATTATTAATTACTAAGACCTTGCACAAGGTTTGATTTGGGCGCAAAGACAAGTTCGTTAATGAGTAAATCCCGAAATAATCTTGTTGAAAGTACAGAGGGACAATAGTAAAACTTGGTTTGTGTAAATTTCGCTAGCTAAAGCGATTAAAGTTTCTGTTGGCAACTGAATGTGACACAAGCGACATGCTAATTGTAAGTGCTAAATAATGTGGGTCTAGTGTGGTCGGTATTCAAATTCTAGAGAGCGTTGATTGCTAGAGTGGTCGAAGTACTTGGCATGTTTTCCTTTGTGGATATTTTACTCCCGCGCCACCTTAATATTAACAATGCTTTCGGTTTCCAACCCCTATTTCTATACTCATCGTACATTGTGAGTGTGTAAAATATAAATATGTTTACCACCACAGGCAGGTTTAGGTAATCGTAAATGTAACCCCAACTTAACGAAGATGAAAATTCAGGCATTTACCTTGTTAAATTAATTATGTAAAGGTCCTGGCATTAAATTTAAATTATTTAGATGTTATGGAACGTTACTACGACGTTACGTAATTATTTGATTCGGAAATAAAAAAACATGTCAAAACCTTTGTCAAACTTCATATACTTCATATTTAATCGACACGATTTTGTAATTTTTTTCACTGATTAAATTAAAAAGTAATGCTGAAATTTTAGACGGCCAAAAAGGTTCAGATTGGCATGTAAAATTAACTAAAGAAATTTCCTATATTCGTTTGTCCGATAACATTCGGGTCTGCTGTATCTTATTAATATTCACAGCTTTCCGGTTGGCTCAATTTGAGTTTAATTAAAAATTTAAGAAGTTAGTAAAATGCTTTACTCTTACCAGTAAAACATTCCCCCTTATTAGTTCCATAAAAAAATAAATTAAATTTTTATATTTGAGTTCTCCCATAGAGCACACAACAACAAAAAACAGCGAATACCTGATTACAGTGATAACATACAACACAACCCCCTTCGGAGCGCTATAAAAATTGTAAAAGGGAAATAAAAGCTGTATCTTTTCGGTAATATAACACACAAATATTATTCTCTAATCTTGATACAATTTTAGGATTCAAATTAAACACAAAATAAATAACCTAAGGTGCAGGAAATTGAAACAGTTTTACAATCTACCTTTTTCTCGTTCCCTTTGCGGTAGTGTTTACTGTGAACAAACGTATTACGCATAAAATCAGGGCTTAAAAACAGCTTAGTCGCATTACAAATATGAATTTAAAGATTACACTTTATGCGTGGGCACCGCAAAATTTATATTTAACCCGAAATCAACGTAAAGCACAATTATGAGTAGCTCTCACGTACGAATAAAAAGGTAAAGACAAAGTTTTACTGATAAAAAAATGAATAACAGTTGGTAAATTCCAACCCTTTCTACAGAAAGAATTTATTGTTATGTTCCATCAAATTTATTATTTATTAAATACGCTTTTGAAATAACTTTTAACAATTTATATATCATGAAATAACGTTTTGCGGTTAAGATCCCGCAATAAAGAGCGAAAGGGAACAGGTGCGCCTATATTTCGCATTTTCGTTGGTCCAAAACGCCTTAAGGGTTGATTTATATTTAATATTAAAAGCTATCATCGGAAATGTATTGAATTCTAAAATTCGATTCGATTTGTAATACTTTTGTGGGATTGACCCTGGCGGGACGCTATTTTTGATTTCTTCGTTTCTAACTCTATCCCTTTTCGTAATGCCACCAAAATACTACATCTGTCGTTGTAAAAGGAAAATCCGGATTTCGCAATTCTACAGATAAGTTTTAACTTAAGCTCAAAAAAGGGTTAGAAATTCTATTTTTTAAACTTCAAGTAGATTACTTTTATTGGAGTCGTTTTGTCAATAATTCTAAAGAAATTGTTCAGATTATTTATTTGTAGCTATTGGCTAGCTATAAAAAATAAGTTTAGACTGTTACCTTAAAAATATTCGCTAAACTAGATTACAATAACTATCACTTGTTTCAAAAACATTATTTCTAATTTTTGAATTTGCTAAATTATTAAATTTAGTCTTATCTCGAAATACTGTATTTAGTTCCCTTACAAATACCCTCATTATAGTGCTAAACTTCTTCATTACTAGTACGAAAATAATTCATCGCAGTGTCAATTGGGGCCACCTTTTTATTGCGTCGTCATAAAAAGTTTGAGTTTTAGGGTCCGTAATAGGTATTATTTTGGTTCAATTCGTTTAACACAAATAGCATAAGAAGGAAGCACTCAAAGAATTAATACATAATAGGGTTAATAACTCAATCGACTTATAATAAAAGCCAGCGACCCCAAAGTGTCGAGCGAAACTTGAACTTCATAATAGGATCGACTTTTGATACGATGGTTTTAAAGAATAAGGTAATTAGCGCTTAATCTCACTCTTATAAAAAGCCCCGAGTTTTTGCTACGTCACTAATAAACAGGATTAAAGAAAAATATGGCTTCGAGATATCAAAGTTGTTTTATTAAGAGGGAATTATTGTAAATGGATGATGAAATTAAGGTCACGTTTCTTTTATAGAACTTAATTACGAAGCATCTTAATCTAACTTAATAATAACTTTGTTGTTAAAAGATTTTATAAACAAACAAATATAAAACTTTTAATATAATAATAATATCAATATCTCCCGTTATTCCTTCGCGGGAAAATAATATAGAGTATTAAATAATTGTGAAATTTAAATCAAGGTGTGCATTTTACTTTTTTAAAATTGTATAGAAACAAATATAATAATAGATATATTGCTGTTAATAAAAAAACTAACGCGTCAGGTGTCGTAATAAATTTATTTTAGGGAAAACAGAGTTAAAATTTAAGACATGCGTTTTTATACTTTGACACAGATTCTTTGTTACACAAAAGACAATAAAACATTTTATTGGTCGTAAAACTTGCTACATATAAATATCTATGCTTTGTCAGCAGTTATTTGGTGAATCAATGATAGAAAAATTATTGATTATGTCAGCCGGGAGATGTCCCAAAATTATCTTAAAAGATTTAACTTATAGAAAAAAACGTTTTATAACTATTAGGATTAAGGTGAAGGTTTAAATTTTTTAATTTGTCCATATGAAATTGTTCATGTTTAAAAGCAAGGTCTGGTTTACAAAAAAAGAAACATGCTCTGAAGTTGGATTATTGGGTTTCTTCAGTTGTTTAACGAAACTTTTTTACAAAATTTTTCTTTCATGCATACTACCTTTGGATATTAAAGTAGATCTTACCGTCTAGGTGAAACTAATTTTATGGTCATAATTATGATGAAATGAATATTTTCTTAAAGGATGGAATAAACATACGTAATACTACATTTAACGTGAAGTTAGCAAATGATTTTTACACTTTTTGTGGTTGTCGTAAAAGTGGATGTTATATCTGTAAAGACGGCATATGGTAACAATTGCCAAGACGTGACCCACTTCACGCCGATTTATAGCTGTCGATTCTTGTTTAATAAACCAACTATTGATTTTTGAGTACCTTACTTTCTTATTTTCTTTTCTAGTGTTGTTTTGATGACAAGTTTCTACATTTTTGCTTTTAAGTAAGCATTGTGAAATTTTAATTTGTTTTACTTGTGGATAATAGAGAAACTGGTTTAATTTCTATGATATTTTTGGAAATATTTCATTAACAAATTATAATTACCTGTCGTTTTCAAAGTAGAGGGGAAAGTTGTGACAGCTCACCTGTAACAAAAACATCAAAAATTAATACTACATTAAAATAACGATTTAATTTAAACATAACTGTTAAAGTTGTGATGATCAATTCACCTAACCTTTTGTTACATACATCTTTAAACCCGTTTATTTAGAAATAGGCCACAAAATCATTACAATAATTAAAAATAAAACCCATTCGTATATTGACCAAATTTCAATTGAATCAAAATAGATTAAACAGTTTTCTATCAGAAAAAATTGAATACTAAAATCAAACATAACAGTTAAGGAACTAATTGTTAATTTATATGTAAAAAGGGCCGGTGACTCTGTCATACTATTAAAATTACAGTAATTCATCGAAATAACAATAAATCGATCAACGTAGAAACCAACGCAAACCAATATAAACGCAAACAGAACCAAATTAAATTATAAATTTCATGATAAGCTTTGTTGGTATTACAGATTTGCTAGTAATTCTAATTTCATAGCAAATAGCATTGCCTATACACTAAGCAAATCACATTAACTACGCGAAACGCAAATTATTTAATGAAAACAGGATATAATGAAAGCGACCAAATAGGTTTATGATTGTCGTTAGCGCATGAAATTACTACGTAACGAAATAAGAACATTGTTTGCTAATATTAAACCGTTTTTGGTCAATGACTTATCCCTACGGAAACAAGATTTCCTGGAATAACTCAGGCTTAGTTAATCTGCTTTTGGTTAGCAAAGCCATATTTTAACTATTATTTCAATAATGACATAATTTATGGAGTGGATTGTCGATTAAAAGTCAATTATGTAAATCTAAGCTATTGGCGTGCCACATTCAGAATTAAGTCGGATGTTTTCCTACATTACCCCTGACAAAAAAATGTAAATCAAGCATTGATTATCAATTTGAAAAATAATTGCTTAATCCTAATAAGGTCGTATTATGGCGACATTATTTCACTTGTTGAGAAGTAACGATTACTAAAGGTCAACTGATAAAAATTCGTCTAATTCGTTTTAACATGCAGTGCCACTGAAATAACTTTGGTAGTTTTCCTTTTTGAAGGTCGTGCATGTCACATTGATGACCATTTCCTTTCGAATTCCACAATGGATTTTCCAACGACTCTCTCGGGGGTACTTGTGTAATACAAAACTAACCATATCACTTGGCACTGAAACAAGAATGGACGCCAATTCTGATTATTTTAGTTAAAAGAAATTCACTACATGGCTACATCTATAAAAGATTATCCTTGCCTAAAAAATAAATACAGTTATTAATGTTGTAAAATACAGTAAAGTATTTACACACATCAAGTATAGCAAAAACAATAGAGAGCACGTAGTATTAGAGAACAAAAATCTATATATGTACTTGTGGCACATGTAAAAGAGTGCCACATAATTTTATTATAACTTGCGCCATTTTTGGTTCTCAAGAGTCCCAAGAAGTTTTTTTGATACTTATTTCCAATTCTTGTTGAATGATGTGAATATCTATTATAGGTCTTATATGTATAACATTAACTACAGCAACAATACCTATGTTTTTAATTACTTATTACAGAGTATCTTATGCACAATCGATATCATCTGCGCCAGTCCCGAATATTTGATTGTGCATTACACAACCTTCCTTTAACTATAATTAAAATTAAAATTTAACTTATTAGTATCATCTACAAAAAGAATATATTTTACATTTGAATTATAATATATAAGTCGATCACATAAATCAGAAAAGAACTATGCCAATCACAGAACATTCAGATATTAAAAATGAAACGCGTGTCGAATTTTTAATGAGTGCACATCGTAATGAACACCTTTAGTAGCTCCTCAGCATCACTGCTAACATCCTTCCTGGATGATAAATATAATTGTGAAAACACATTTATAAGTTTTATGACAAATTTTCACAATATTAACAGAATTATATTTTTAATAAAATTCATATGTAGCTTTTATTAATGTGTTACGGTAAAGCTTTTACTGTTGTTTTAGTAAAGAAACTGAAACTGAAACTGAAAGATTATGTCGAGCAATCTACATGAGCGACCCGCCATTGTCCACCTTCTTTGTATTGAATTGTTA
Organism: Melanotus villosus; assembly: GCA_963082815.1. Taxonomy (NCBI): domain Eukaryota; kingdom Metazoa; phylum Arthropoda; class Insecta; order Coleoptera; family Elateridae; genus Melanotus; species Melanotus villosus. Next base: position 78,846,654 of record OY720419.1, read on the forward strand.
AAAAACTTAGACCTTCATAAATATAAACTTCTCGCAAGGAAAGCAGTGTCATACAAGTACTTATATAGAGAAACAATACAATACAGTAAGGAGAACTGTATCTAAATTAGTTAAACATGCACAAAATATAAATTTACAATGCGATGGGGCAATCTACGCAACGAAGGAACCTTGAACTTTTGAACCTTTTGAACTTTACCTAAACCCGTTTTTGTAAAATTTTCTTAAAGCCAAAACTAACCGACTTACATCGAAATACTTATTTAGCAACCGAAATGGAAAAAATAATGAAAACATATGGTTGGGAAGATCAACAATTAATTAGATTTTTTTGTAGTTATTGGAGATAGTGCTGCAGATATTAAAACAGCGAGTACCATTGAAAAATATTCTCACCTTGTATCAATGTTTAGCTCATACTGTAAACATATTTTGAAAGGACATATCTTGAAAAATAAATCTATTTCTTTGTTTGTAAGCCAGATCATCGCAATAGCTAACCATATTAAGCGTTCTCGGGTCCTCAATTCTACTTTGAACTGAATAAATATGACTCAACACTGCGATACTTCGTTAAATATGCCTTGTAAAACAAAGACGAAGTATTTGTAGTTTGGTGAGCTTGCTTGTTTGCAAAGCATCTTTACAAGGCTCAGCACTAGAAGAAAGTGTAATAACTATCGTAGGTAAGGATATCAAATCTAGATTACTAAATGATACATTTTGGGTCCTAGTTGAAACTCTTAAAGATGTTTTATAAATAGATAACAAAATTAAAAGGTGACAAACTTTTGCTCCATAAGGTCTATGAAACTGCTTGGGACATCAGCAATTCTCTACGGAATGCACTGCCACAATCTCTCTTAGGGAAAAGTGGCGACGCAAATTTTAACAACTTTAATGAAAAGAAGGACTATACATTGAAGCCTTTGCAAATATTTCAAATCCTGAGGTGCAGGATCACAACTTAACCGATGAGGAACTGGCAGATTGTATAGAATTTATTGACTTTGTGGCAATCGCCTTCATTGGTATTAATAATAAACAGGCCATGGTTGAACTTGCAGCTTTCGGGTCTAAAGATAATTGATAATCCATGTGTATTGTGTACCAAAACACAATGAGGTCCAATTATGTTTACACCTTCGGAACCTTCTTTTAGTATTTTATAGCTAAAAGTTGGTAAAAACAAATCTTGAACGCTAAATGCTTTTGTATTGACAGATCAGTATTGTTTTGATTAAAAATACAATATATTTCTAAGAAAAGTTGAATTACTAACTACCTGAGTAAAACTCCAGCTCGCCCTGAGTTACCTTGTAGTTCGTACTCAGTAAAATATTTCTTTATGCCGATGCTTGCGCCCTCTACCAGAATTCACTTCCGTTCTAAACCTACTGAACCACCTTAAAGTTAAAATAGAGTATAATAGGAAGAACTTTTTTCTAGCAGCAGTGGACACTGGACACTGTCGGCGGAGTTAATTGGATAGAAATAAACGCAATGCTACGTCGTCCAAACTAATTTGAAATAGCGAATAAAGCTTTTACACTGATATACTTCCTTTAAAACGAGGAGTGAGAATATACGTAGGAATTATATTACGTTAAGGTAATTATTTTGTTTTAAATTACCATTAGGCTAGCCATTTTATGTTTGAATTAAAGGCAATGGCGATATTAAAATTCAAAACTAATTCTTAATTGCCTTTCAAAATGACATTCATTTGTTCATTCTTTTAAATCATAATTTGCCAATTTACGTGAGTACAGATTTTAAAATAAAAAAAGGAAAGCACGTGTAAAAACAACAACGATAAGGTTTGTGCAGTCAGAAATAAAATATGACCAAAATATATTTTATCTACAAAACCCGCACCAACATAGTTTCATCGATATATGAAGCAATGAGAAGTAAATAAGCTTTAAATTTTGTGACAAAAATATATTAAAGTTTTATAGGTAAGAGTTTTCACGAAAAGTTATGTCCTATTTGTTCAGGAAGGTTTGCAAGGAGTTTTACTTTGGACACGGTCTCGATTTTCGTTTTGGGCCCATCTAAGATGGAACTTTTCACATTTAAGATTACGACACTTCTAAAGCTAATGAAAACTTGAGCGCAAAAAGCGCGCCAGAGTTTCGTTACGGTGCATACATACAACGGAGTTTGCTCTTGTAATCTTTTAAGTAGACCAAAGGAACAAAGTAAACTCTTTCATCTTGGTAATTTGCAAATCAGCTTAGTCAGTCAGTTATGTAGCGAGTGTAAAATATCAGAGCAAGTGCATTCTAAACGAAAAGTAAAGAAAACCGCGTTTTAATCTCAGAACTGGAACGAACACAGCAGCCTCAGCTGTGTAGAGCCACGAAGGTAAATAATAAATGCAAACATCCATTATGCATTAAAATTTATGCTTCATTTATTACTATACTGGCGTTTTTAAGCGATGAGCGCCGCAGAGGCAGCTGAAGCAACGATATCTGAAAAGTTTGCTCGCTTTGCTTGGCAGTTTTTTATTTGTCCGTAATAAGCCGTAATTTATTGAGTTTGAAATACTTTACACTACACCGCCACGAATTTCCAGCACAGCGTAAATACTTCATACTAAACCGTTCTTATTTTTTATAATAATCAGAATATATGCAGTATACGATGAACTAACTTCACACGTATGTATGTAATACATAGACGGGATAAACATCGAACTCCATGTCCCTTGTGGTATGTGACATCTCTATTAAGTAATTAGCTTTACGTTAGCAAGAATAATTTGAGAATAAAACATACATGATAAGATTGATTCCAAATGTCGTCTATACAGGGCGATTCAAAAGTATTGTCATTAATTTTAAGGGTAGGTAGAGCATATTAAATAGAACAACTTTTCTCAATAAACCATGTGTCGCAAGTAAACGGTAAGCTCAGAAAAAAATTAGAAAGATCAATACAAAAATTGGTTTTGGATCACTGGAATGTAAATTTATCAAAGGCCTTACTGATAAAGAGTTTTTTAATTTCTTAAAGAAAGACAGTTTCTATTTGTGTTTGTGTTATGTTTGTATTGTGTTTCTGTTGTATTTGTATTTCTGTTGTGTTTGTGTAGAAGTTAATGGAGGAACACTTGAACATCGTGTGTAAGTTTCGTTCCTCTTTATTAACAACAATTTTTTCTAATATCACTTTTTAAACGTGCCAGTAATTATTTACTGCCAGTCTCAAGCCTGAAAAAATGTAAAAGGAGAGTGAAACCTGTAAATTACATAATTGTGTGGTGTTTCATTTAGTTTTTCAAGGTCAACTTTCTGCCGCAGGCTTTTTAAATGCATATTAGCCAGCGGTTCTCAAAAATGAGCAACAAAATTTAAAATAAACAAAAATCGCGATAAGTTTTAAATTTTTGCTGTAATGTACTTCTATTAAGGTCAGCATATAGGTACCCATTTAATTTAATAAAAATACTTGAATCACCCTCTATTATACTACATTAATTAAAATTCAAGGCTGTAAGTTCCAACGATTTTTATATTTCAAGATATTTATGGGTATTAGAATACAATTTTAGAAACAGTTTTAGTGATAGATTGGAAGTTACTCAAAATTGTTTAAGTTACAATGTAATTTAACAATTATAAGAAACTCCCCCACATTGTTTAAAATTTACCTTAATGAGGTCTTGAGAAGATTGAGACAAGCGTGTAGTGGAATGGGAATACATCTGAACCATGACACGGCATTATACACACTGCACGTCGCCGACGACTAGGTTGTCACAAAACAAAAAAGACTTTGCATTTATGGGAAGGGGACTGTTTGAGGAATATGGGGGGTGGGGGTCCATCAGTGCATAGGAAAAAAAACAAAATATCTATGTGTGGGAAATTAAACAATAACATACCTTCACCTTAGTGATAACGAAACAATAGGGACATGTGATGAGTATGTGTATCTAGGGACAAAAATCGAAACAAGTGGGCGTACAGAAAAGGACTTACAACAGCGGATAGTAAAAGGAAAAAGAATAATAAGTAATAAGCCTCTTGCATTCTGTTCTCTGGTCAAAGAACATCTCTCAAGAGAAACAGCGGCTCTTCTATAACTCCATAATTAAGAGTATAATACTATAGGGGTGCAAAACAGCAAATGAACAAAACCCTTGAACAAATACCTTTATGGAAAGTGGAAGTGCAAATGTGATAAAGATGTACCATATATTTTTTAGCCTTTCATCAAAAATATGGAAAATGAAAATACGACTTAAGCATGTTAAGTATTAATATTACAGTCTATAACAGGTAAAAGCGAAACAAAGAAAAATAATCACCTACCTGTATACTTACAAAAAACTCAAAAGAATTCGCCGACTAACTTAGTTGTTTGCGAGGGCCGTAGATCGCCGAGGATTGCCTTATCAAAGTTAAAACTCATAAAGTGAATACTAATAAAAAATGGAAAAAATTGGGCGCCAGAAAACTTTTCAGTTTTCAAAAAAATATAGAAATACAGATAAGTAAGTTTAATAAATTCAAAGTATTTAACAACAGACAAATTAAATGAAAAAAGTAAAAGCCAAAAATATTCAATCAAACATACAAAACAATTCGCTTAGGTTAATTTCAAAAGAACCAAAAAAAACTAAATATCAACGTTAGTTGAATTAAAGAAAGATATACATGAATGGTAAAAAAAACGATCAAGGTGGATAAATAATAAAATAAGCGCTTACCTTTATTACCTGAGTGAAAACAAGTCTAATAAAAATGAACGATCAAAAATATATAGCAATAGCCTTGTTTAAACTCAAGCTTATTACCTTGAAAAAAAACACGCAAATTCGTTATGCTAATAAAATAAAATGGAAAAACCAACCTAAAGCGTTGCAGTATATTACAAAAACCAAAAATATAAATTTATTTCGTGAAGCGAAAAAGGATTAATATGAAATAATTAATATAAAAGCAAGTTAAATTCGCTGAAGGCGTTAAAATTCAATTGTACAAATATTTAAGTAAAGCAAAGTTAAAAATTAAGAAATTTAATAAATGGACTAAAACCAGGTAAATTCGACGACACTTAACAATTCAATAAACACCGACCTTGAATCCTCCAAGCGATCGAGTGGCGAATAACCAGCAATCAAAAATAACTTTTCTTGATAAACGTCAACCAATTTTGCAAGTAACGTATCCAAGACTCCATAAATAATTCAGCCGTAAAAAGGCAATAACCAAAAGCGCCGGAGTACAGGAAAGTAACGCAAAAGAAAAAGAAAAGAAGCTGTAACAAAGTCGCCATTAACACGTGCGTTCAATGATAAGGCAAAAATCTCCACTTACCACCAGTATCTTGGTGCTTCTAAAAAAATAAGTTCCCAACGTGAAACAAAACCGAAAATCTCGGAAGTTATAATTACGAAAATTCCATCAGAATTGAATGAGTAACTTCGGGATAAATTCAAACTCAACTGCTTCGGCAGACGACCCAACGGAAAAAGCCAAGATTTCTCGAACGCAACGCCTATCACCCAACGCGCATGACACTCTCAAATCAGAAAACCTACTCAAAACCAAAAAGTCACTAAAAACGTAATCTTTTACCAGTGAATATATAATAAATAGAGGTTCAATAAATGCATTCACCGTAAATAAGCAATTGAAAGGAGCAAAATAATATAACGGAAAATGAACCGTTACAAGTCATTAACAAGAATATAGTTCGCAAGAACACGGAAATAATGGATGATAATGGATTACTTTTGTCAAGTTAGGATATGTTTCCGTTTGTGATAAGCACTAGTTGGATTCTGTTGCATTACAATACATTCAAAGCGAAATGGTTTAATTTACAATTTGGGCATGACGTTTTGTCCTACTCAAGAATCTTAACTGGGCGAAAATGGTTCGTGCAAGACTAGCAACGCGTGTCAAACACTATGACTATTGGCCCTACCCGACTAAAATTTTTCTGAATTCAAGGGATTTCCACCCTTCTTTTATCTCGTTTCCAAAAGAGGGTGTACTTTCACATGTTTTTCCAAATTGAAAATTTCGCCGACTTGCAGCAAGAATCGAACTCGGAATCTCTGGTTTATAAGGCGAACGTTGACATCATCGAAGCCGCCGTTAAAGATATACAATCATTACTGATTTTGTTGTGATATTGTATTTATGTATAAGGATCGAAAATTGATGACATGGTATAGTATTATTTGAATACTTGTAATGGTTCAGATAAAAAATTGGGAACTTTATCAAACAAACCAGTACATGAGATTTTTAGATCGAATCTTTAGCATGCCGGAAGTGGGGGTCAGAAACTTTAAATAAACCTTAAAGAATCTATATTTGATTAGATTAAATGTTAAAAAGACCCCATCTCGAATCTTCAGTATGAAAGAAGTGGGGTAACAAACTTCAAATAATCCCTTTTCAGTCCTCAAAGAAACACAAATGATTACTTTATTCTATATTTCATTAAACTAAATGCTAAAAAATCTCATACGTTGCAGACTTGTTGGCACACATTGTATTTTTATGAATGAAATGTGGATTTTTAAAAATAGGGAGAACTGTAAATACTGGCGCAATAACTCCGTTAAAATACGTTAAAAATGGAATTGACCAGTTTTTTTTTGCTGAAAATTTCAATTGGTTCCATATGGTTTTATTTTGAAAGCTGGCTTTATATTTTCAGTAACTTCAAAAAGCATATCGTGATATTTCTGCCAACAGCGAATGGGAAACTGATGAAATTTATTAATTACAATTCATAAGAGCAGTCTATAGTTAGCTAAAACTTTTCACCGATATTAATTTACTTCAACTAATTTTTAGGTGAAATGGCAATGACATCATGAAATATTCGCTGTAGTGAAAGATATTTGAAACTAGTGACGGACTGTCAAAGATTAATTAATACAGATCTGTGGCCGTTATGGTCTCCAATTCAAATTAATATTATTACCTTATCTAATTGTGTTTCGGTTTCTAACTATTGTTTTACAGTGACTGAATAGGCTTGTGACTTGGTTTGAACCCGATATTGGTCGTATTGTACTCAAGTTCCTTAATCGTTCGATCGCTCTGGCAAAAATACCAGAAAAAATTATCCTTTTTGTATTTAAATTGCACCTGAGAAATTAACTAAGCTTGTAATAAAAGCAAAACGAAAGCTTATTTTCCTTCCTGTTAAAATCAGTATTCATGCAAATAAAAATAATACTGAAATAAATTGAGAGATCAATAGATATTCACCACTGACCACACCTTAGTAACTGAAGGGTATTGAAAGAACTGTGTAAATGAAAAAAAAACGACATTAACATATAAAAACGCCAGTATTTATTTTAAAACTTGGCTGGTTTATTTTGTAGCTCGAAATTTGCTCTCCCCAACCTAGTCAAGGTCTTTTTTATAGAAATAAAGCATTTCAGTTATTTCAGGGACTCGTTTTACGCTTTTCAGAGTTTTTCTTTTATTTAAATAAATGAATGTTTGTGCCATCGTCTACTGTGTTTGAAATTTTTTTTCTCTATTGAGTTAACCTTGTGCACTACATTTTCGTGTTCTGAGTTTTTCTTCTTCTTTAAAAAAAGACAAGGTCTTTGAAATGTCAATTTGTTTCGTAAATGTTTCTTTTAATGGAAACTTTATTGCATTACTTCTGTTTATTTATTTTTGTTCTATTTTCCGCACGCCTTTCTCTTTGTGCTGTCTTTAAAATTGTCTACAATTCATAATATTAAATGTTACCTTCTTAATGATTTCTTAATATTATTTTTGTAGAAATTCCTATTTTCTAATTTCTACTTATATGGGAATGGAACTTTTAGCAGATTTTTTTTTTAAATTCGAAGAATAAGATAAGTAAATAAGTTGAAAAATCGTTATAAACAGAAATGAATTCGACCAGTCTCTGGAAATTAATAAAACATGTAGGTCCATGGAATTTATATCAGCAAATAAAACCGAAAACAGATCTACGCGTCGTGTTCGCATGTTGGTTTTGGTAATGGTTGTTTTCGCAGTGTATTTCGATTTCGTTATGTAACTAGAACATCCAAGTCTGCCTATAATATTCATGCCGTAGGCAGGAGTATCCTGTAAAGCGGAGTTCGTGGTATTAGATTTTAATATTTTATTACCCAGTGCACGTTGATATTTTTGCATATTTATAAAGTGAGCTGCATCATGTTAATAAAATATATCGTCATGCAAGGTATAGTGTCTAGTCGGAAAAGTTAAACTGTTTGTAAACGACTTAGTGTCATTTCACCTAACGGGAAACTTTCAGAACAACATCTTCTCCTTATCCAATGAACCGACTTATAAAAATTTCAATGGCTAAAAACTAGTTACATATGGTTTTTATTGATTGAAACTCCACCTACGCCCAAAATTAATCTTCGACATCTTACTCGCAGTAATGATTTGATAGCTTGCAGATACTCTCTTTAAGAATCTGAAATATTCTTCCCCTGTGAGTTACAATTATATCACATACTGCTACTACTACACTACTATATGAATCACGTTTTAGTTTATTTTTGCTGAATCATAAATTGGATTTAAATAAAAATAGACGGAAAAATCTAAAGATAATATTCACATAAATTTTCGTATTGTACCAAGCTTGATACGTGAGTTGATCCAGAAATGCTCCGTATGGCGAGATAAAAAGTTACCAATAAAAAATTATCCAGATTGCCGTTAACATTTTTTCATTTCTGGAAGCACTCTTTCTGGGAATTGCTCTTAGTTTAGTACCAGAATTTTTCTTTAGTCGTTTTAAAATAGCACGATTTTAACGAGTTCTTAAATGTTTAAAACAAAACGCGTTACCGATCAAGTTAAGTAAATATGGTAGTTGGAAAATGAATGCTATTCTATTCTTCGTCAAAAACTGCAAAATTCATAAAGAATTGATTAGTTTCAGGCAATTCCTCCTTCAGTAATTACATTATATAACTATGTAGATACTATATATTCGTAGATTTGATGATTAAATACCTTATTATTATTAGATGCTGGGCATTTTTAGAGCCCTTTAAATACAGAACTCTGTTATTCAATTTTCTCTACGTATTTAGAATTTAAATTATTATTAGCTATCTGCATTAATCTACATTTCAAGATAATTCAGTTTTGATATTCAGCATCTGCATTCAATATTAAAAATGTTGGAAAATTTCGTTCCGTTTGCATATACGTATTTCAGTTATAACATGTTTTTTTATTCTAGCATCTAGTTAAGTTTCCATAGGAACCCGCTTCTCTTAACAAGCATAACATGTACTGCATCATACATAATATGTGGATGTGCGATACTCTGATATTGCAACAATATCTTTGTGTTAGTACTGTAAAAATAAATTAGACAAAGGTATCATCAGTTGCGTGTCTAGAAGAAAAAAAATTTAAACGACATTGAACAAACACGAAGCGTAAACCTGTAATGTTTATTAAAAATTTAAACAGAATATACCGCAGTAAAGTGAACACTGACATGACCTGCGACCTGCCAGGAAAAAATTACGGCCTGAGTTTGTTAGATTTCCTGTCGTGTCTTTTTCACTTACTTCAGTTTGTTAAAGGACGGAACGAGACAGCGATATCCTTCGTAAATTGAAAATCCTCGGTTGGTAACTTACTGTTTAAATTGGTTTTCTACCTAGAATGAAAGCTGCTTATTTATTCTCGATGTCGTGGTTTACCTACTAAAAAAAAAAAAAAATGGCCGGTTAAAACTAAGTCGCGAGTATATCAAAAGGAAACTTTGGCCGGATTTATGAAATTCTGTGTTTTCTAAGAATTACTGAGTTCTTTTCTTCTGGACTCAGTATAATACACTCGAATTTTTCGGACTGTTCGCAAACGAAAATTTATTGTTGGTTGGATCTTAGGTAGCACGCGATATTGATGTAATTTCAAATTATCTTGGACACTTTTTTACGCCAACAACAGAACTCAATTTAACGTAAAATTTATACAATTTTTGGTGTTGTAATCGCGGTTGTTACGCTTTTACAACGGGATGGAAATACCCATGCTTAGGAATCTAATGGAAAATATTAACAGAAGGAAATACTAAAATCGTCTATATTTTGTATTTTCCAAAGGTGTTGTTGGGTTACTTTCCTGTTAAGAAAGGAAAACTTATTTTGCATGATCTAACACGCACATCCCATCCGGATAACATCAAGTCTCGTGACGTGAAAATTGTTCTAGCAATCGTAAACCTTGTAAATTAGTGATAATGATGTTTTGTATTAAAAAAATCAATTCCCCAACTTGTTTGTACGTATGTATGAAAAGCACACTGCAATCGATCTAATTCCCTAAGCTACCTATTGAAGCTTGAAGGATCTATCCTGCAAATATAATAGAAAGAAATGACTACTGATTTAGACTATCTAACTACTCAAGTTTCGCTCTTTAAATAGTGATAATATTTATATTGTTGTTTAATATTATTGGATTACTTCCCTATGGACATAAATTCAGACTTATTTCAATAGTATCAATAAAGTGATCTATAAAAAACAGTAAAACAAGTTGCCTCCTTAAAATTTGGCACAGTATAAAGTGTAAGAAATTGGCACTTGAGAAAAACTTTTATGGGTTTCTTTGTGGTTTCATATTCAGAGAAAAGTGTTTAGATAGCAATATGCTAAAGTACCAAGAACTGTGGTATTCGCTTTCGATATTTATGTATTTACACAATCTACATTTTAAAAGGAATTTACCAAAAGAAAACAGTCTTTTTATTTACGTTAATGAAATGTACGTTCAATTTCCCTTTTGGTAATCAACTACTTAAAAACAGCGAATGCAGATCAATCGTCTGAGTCTTTTGTCCGAAGACCTAATTGCAAAACACACAAACCAAACATAAACAGTTCTTTGACAAAACCGTATACCGTTTATTTTGGAAGCGTGTCCTCCGATTCCCATTTCCGAAATCGATTACAATTACATTGCACCTCTTTGCACCCGATTACGGGCTATTTTGTTATCATTTAGAAATGTTATTTTATTTAGGCATCTTTAAATATTTTGACCTAGCAAGGAATAATACACCTGTGCGTGACAAACAATAATGTTTCGATATAAATAACTCAGACAGCTATAAGTTTGATGAATTGTACATAATAAACTTATGTCAAGGGGACTTTTACTTGTCCGTTTGCTATTAACTAGAAGACTGATCGCTGTTAGTCGTTAGAAAATGGCAGAATTATCGATTCGTCTTATAAAGCTATTACTTTTCTTATGGTATGCGGTTGGAGCTGCGGTAAAATGCTTTGGATCATTTATAATATCCGAGACAGAATTAGAACTTCTCTACGATAATTTTTAATTCCTTAGTTGCTGAATGAATTGCACAGTAACAACTTTATCGAGATACCGCCCGATTAACAAAATATCGCTACTGGTAAGTCGTGCTTTCGATGAACTATCACTGTAAATACTCATTCAACTGGTGCAATATACATGGTGTAAACCGAAATACTCACCCCTTTTTTTTATTATTTTTGGAATTGAAAAATGAAAGTTATAGGACTATATAATATATGTATAGAGAATAACGTGGTTTTTTGAACAACACAGCAATTCAGTAAGACGACCCCGTTCCGCCGGAAATGACCTCAATTTTTAAATGGAACACCCTGTATATATTTACAATTTTAGAATCTGGAGGAAATTCTGAATCCGAATACTTAACTTTCGCAATTTAAAGAAAGACTAAAAATACCGTTCAAAAATGTATTTTCCCATCGAGACTGTTAGGACCCACAAACATGTTTTTAATGGTTTCTGTAATTAAATAAAAATTAAGTCATCATTGTGCATCGTTGCAGTTAAAATAATGGTACGAAAAGTTGCTTTTCGAAAAGTGAAAAGCAAAGAAGCAGTCGCATTTAGCGAAATGAGAGGATTTACATTTTCGAAGGCATGGTCAGTTTTACAAGAGGTAAAAATTTATTGATTACACTCATAGACTCATACTCATTTTTGGCTTGTTTTCGAAACATGAGTATAAACCAGAAGTGTGCAAGCTTAGTAAGACGTCAAGATTTTACCGGCAGACCGTTGCATTTGGCTGACTGTTATTTTCAAATAACAACAATATATGTAGAATAGAAACAAATGAATCAAAGTCTGCCCACGTGACGTTTACTACACGAAGAGAAACCTGTCCTCCTGTACATCTAAGTAATCAACAGCTGCCTCAAGAAGACGCAGCTAAATATCTTGGGCTATATCTTGATACGAGACTTACCTGGTGAAAACACATCTTTACTCAACGTAAACAGTTAGGACTGAACCTTTCAAAAATGTACTGGCTGCTTGGACGCACCTCAAAACTCACCATTGAAAACAAACTCCTGATCTACAAAGTCATATTAGACCAATCTGGTCATATGGTATAGGTACAACTTTGGGACACAGCATCTACCTCTAATGCTGAAATTCTCGAGGGTTTCCAGGCGAAAGTGCTGCATGATAGTGAACGCACCTTGGTGTGTGCCCGAAGGGACCTCCAAATCCCAATGGTTAAAGAAGAAATCCGATAATACAGTTTACAGTACAGTACTCGACCTCATGCCCACCCTAACGATTTAGCAGTGAATCTTCTAAACCAACACCAGCCCATAATAAATACTGGTGTCGGTACTCGGAAGACCCAGATGTTCATCGTTCGCAGACCTTCATTTCGTTTACCGAACTGGTCCCGACTGGACGTCCCCGAGGATAAGATCTCCAAAGCTTGATTTCTTAAAAAAATACAAAACATCCGGAGAAAAGCCAGAATGGCATTCACTGAAATTGGCAGTGGCGTTGCAACGTTTATCGATTCGGAAGAGCAAATTCTACAGAAGAATTCAGGAAATGTACACCTTAAGAACTACCAAGGAAACTACAAGTTGTTTATAGGGCTTGGTCACATCCCCTGTGACAATATTTTGTGGTATAGCTGCATAAATACAAAATTAACATTTGAGCTGGTAGGATTTGCCGCAAAAACATGTATCCTAGTGTTGCAGTCAACTGACCAAATAGACAAGCTTATATCCCTGGTAAAGTATCCTCCGAAACCAAGGGTAGCGACGTACGAACATAATGGCAACAACTGCATCCAGTACCGATTCGGAAGATTCTTGCAGGAGCAAAACTGATGGAATCAACAATTGGTTTGAATCAGATGATAGATTCATGACAGCCCATGCTGATCTATCCCCAAAATGTCATATGCATTTTATTTCCCTTATTTATAGAATTATTATTATTGAAACTTGAATATCTTTCTTAATTTATTTTGTTGTGAGATGGTAATATGTCCAAACTTGAACATTTTTTATTTTTTTTCCAAATTTTAGTTTTTGTACCAGAAGTAACGTATAGGAAACACATTAAACATAGTTCATTGAATAACGAATATTGTTGCAATAAAAAAAATCCATTTCAAGACTGACGAAATTGCTAAATTCGCAACCTACATTAATCTCTATTAATAAATAAATAAATTCCTGAAGAGCCGAGAAAATTCCTTAAACATCGTTTAATTTGGAACTTTTTACAGAAGAATCCCCCACATACTCACGTCTCCTAAGAGAGTATAAGCAGCGCGTCGGACCGCAGGCCTTCGTTTAACAAACTCGGCCCGATCGGACATCTCCGAGGCTAAGGATTCCAGAGCTTGAATTCCTGAAAAGTCGAGAATTCCTTACAAATCGTTTAATTTGTTTTTTTTTATATAGAAAAGTATGGACACACCATATCCCACTGGTATACCTCCGAAGAAACGCTTCTCCACTATGACCCCGGAATATAGATTGAAGCAAATACAAAAGCAGTCTCAGCAAAGTGCGCCGAAGCAATACATGGTGTTCCAAGATTATTCATATTCCAAGGTCGAACCTAACAAAGGGAATCTTTACCGAAAGAGCGATGTTGAACAGAAGAATTATCAAACGGATTCTTCAGCGAATTCCAGTCAGATACAAGAAGACACAGGTACGGAAAATGCGAACAGTAAAGGTTTCTCCATAATGGCTCCATTGCAGGAAAAGAATAACCTCGAGGAATGGGTAATACGAATCACCGCAGAGAAACGCCGTAATTTAGCAACCAAAAAGAAGACAAAAGGAAAAAAGAAGAAAGCTGTCTCTTTGTACAAGTTGACCTTGATCAACAATATGATTGAGATGCGCCGAAGCAATACATGGTGTTCCAAGATTATTCCTATTCCTAGGTCGAACCTAACAAAGGGAACCTTTGCCGAAAGAGTGATGTTGAACAGAAGAATTATCAAACGGATTCTTCAGCGAATTCCAGCCAGATACAAGAAGACACAGGTATGGAAAATTCAAACAGTAAAGGTTTCTCCATAATGGCTCCATTGCAGGAAAAGAATAGCCTCGAGGAACGGGTAATGCGGATCACCGCAGAGAAACGCCGTAACTTAGCACCCAACAAGAAGGTGAAAGGAAAAAAAGAAGAAAGATGTCTTCTTGTACAAGTCGACCTTGATCAACAATATGATTGAGATGTTAACTGAGTAGTTTTACTTAAAACGCCAAGAGTAGCAGGTATCAGGTAAGAATTGCCTGCTTAGTTTAGATAGATAAGTAACGCAGGATTTTTCAAATCCTAGGAGTAGGGCTGACAAAACACCTTTAATTCCTATAGCCTTGTAAATCTTCAAATCTTGAGAATTCCTAAAGCCGGCAACATATCTGCGACTTCGCCGGCCGACCTCGCTGCTGCGGTGCAGTCGTAGATATATCGCCGGTTTAAATATTGAAGATTTATGAAACTTAAAGTATTAAGAATTCCTAAAACGATTGACCTTGTCAATTCTTAAAATATCGAGAATTCGTAACACCTCGAAAGTTTCTATAAAATTGCGAATTCCTAACGCCGTTGACATATCTGCGGCCATGCCGCTTGGCCTCACCGCCACGGTACAGTTGGAGATATTTCGCCGGTTTAAAATACTGAAGATTCTTTAAACGTTGCCAATTCCTGTAAAATCATCAAAATCGTTTGAAAGTAACTAAAAGTGTCAGAAGTGTTACAACGACACCTGCCCGATGATCTGCCTATTAGATTCTGATGTGTTTCTCATAAGTTAGTTTTAGTTTTTAAATGCGCCAACAAATTCAACTTATCAATGCTCGTAAAGCTCCTGGAAACGACTTCATAGTAGGAGCTCCCTCATAAAGCCATAGTGTTACTCACCACCATTTACAACGGCATTATACGACTACGTTATTTTCCTGCTCAATGGAAATATTTCTCAGATTATCATGATTGCTAAACCTGGTAAACTGCCCACAAACCCTTCCTCCTGCAGACCAATCAGCCTCCTACCATCAATGTCCAAGATTTTCGAAAGACTGCTACTCAAAAGAATTCAAGAAACTGTAGATCTCGACAGCATAATCCCGTCCTATCAATTTGGCTTCCGACAATATCATCCGACAATCCATCAAAGTCATAGGATTGTAACTCATATCATGGAGAGCTCCGAGACAAAACGCGTATGTACACTGTACAGCCGCATTCTTAGATATTAAACAGGCTTTTGATAAGGTGTGGCATCAGGGTCTGTCATATCAGATTAAACTACATTTCCCAAGCCAGTTGTACCTAGTCCTCAAATCATATCTGATCGAGAGGACTTACCAAGTCAAGATCAATACTACAGTGTCCGAATACCACGAAATCACTTCCGGAGCACCACAGGATAGTGTACTGGGTCCACTGATCTATCTACTCTACACACCAACTACAAACAATACCTGAATAGCCATGTTCGCTGATGACACGGCTATCCTCTCAGTCAACGGAAAACCAGAAATAGTGGCAGCACATTTGCAAGCCCATCTGGATACACTGCAAGATTGGTTCCATAAATGGCGAATTACAGTAAACAGCGACAAATCTGCCCACGTCGCGTTCACCAACAGACGTATAGCAAGCCCACTAGTCAGAGTCAACGACGCTGTAATACCCTAGAAAACTGAAGTCGAGCATCTTGGGTTACATTTAGACCAAACATTGAATTGGAGCACACACATCAAAGCCAAAAGGAAGGAAATGGATCTTAAAGCTAAACAAATGAATTGGCTAATCGATAGACGATCCCAACTCTCTTTACCTAATAAATTACTCTTATACAAAACTATTATAAAACCTATATAGACGTATGTGATCCAAGTATGTCAATTGAAGATTCTTAGAACAGTAACAAATGCTCCATGGTACATTAACAACGAGACTCTGCATAACGATCTGGGGACATCATATACGTATTCAACGAGATCCAGAGACTTGCGAGCGTGTATATCGAGGACATGGAAATCAACTCATTTGAGAAACTCTCCAACCAACCGACCGTCACCAGAGGATTAAAAAGGCAATGGCCACAAGACCTATCTTTCTAATCAACCAGATGTAGGGTGAAATTATGGGGATAATGGCATTGACCAGACCCCCTCATGTCATGAAAAACCACATAACATTTACTTATTACTTGTATGCCAAATAGATTGTAAATAGTTAGGCAAGCTACAATATAAAAAATTACGCCTATGCAACGATGATCAACTAAAGACAATCAAAGAACAAAGTACACAGTAAATATATTTGAATGCAACCATGATTTAAGTTGTTAAAGGTAGTCGTAATATAGTGTGTCTGTTCTTGACAAAACATACTGGATTAATAAGTTTGACTGCTTAAATACACTGCTAATAATGTTTCGTAAGTAATAATTATTATTACTTACGAAACATCTACTGTTTTAGTGAGCTTGTAAGGTAACTGAAGTAAAACCACAACACGCAGATATTTTGTTTCAGAAACTTCAATGGTAACTCCAAGATTACATTTAATTTTTCACGGAACGTTTCAGAACCAGAACTTTCATCCTCTAAAACGCAAACAACGTTGAGTTAAGGAAGAATAATATTCAACTCTACGTGCTGCGGTTTTTTCGCTTAAAGTATTCTAGTTGTTATTATGATATTTGCAGTGCTGGAAATTTGCCAAATCCATGGCCTGCCGCAACGGAGCGGGAAAAATCTTTTTTCATAGAAGGGAAGCTAAACAAAGACAATAATTTAGGAAAGTTGAAATGTAGGACGAAGCTGTCTAAATACTGATATTACGTATCTGGAACACAAAACCGCCGTGAAAAATATAGGGAACCACAAATAACCTGGGGGCAGCGAGATGAATTGCGCCCTCGCACTTTGTTATCAAAATATACCGAATATGCCCGTGCATACATTTCGTGGTGTCGCTAGTTTTTAGCTCTCATAACTAAGATAAGTTGATGTACTTTATAAAATTACGACGACATTTTGTACACAGCGCTCCTGCGGCAACGGCATCGAGCAAATTATGAAAAATATTATTTGGTCTGCGGCATTTTGAACAGAAATTCTACTAACAATGACAACTTACTTAGGTCATAAATATAACTCCTGCTAAGGGTGACAGTTACAAGTTAGATCATTTACGACCACAAAATTGAAACCTTGACCTAAACGTGTTTCTTTCTTTTTTACTCGATTTTTTGTTATCTTCATAATTCTTCTTGAATTTCAAGTAATCCCTGGAAAAACTTTACTTTCCGTGGCAATTTATTATTTTGATTGTCAGAAGGCTTTGCTGGCTTAACAAATACTTTGAAAAGCTAAGCTTTACACGTTAAAGTTTAACTTTTAACCGAATTAATTTCAATTTAAACACTTCCAAAGTAAGCAGGCATAGAATTAAAGAACACAAACCACACTTAATAAAAGGGCTGCGTAAGTTCTAATATAAACATTAAAATAAATTCCAACTTGAAAGACAAACACAGTAAAATAATATACATAGCAGTAAAGTGGAAATAAGTTCTAAAGCAAATTAAATAAAGTATACGTACAAAGTTATTTCGAGAAACTTACGATGGTGCGAAATAGAGAGAGTCAAGTTCCAACTTCAAACAAAATTAAATTACTAAGTGGTTTACACAGAATAGTTATTGTTCTAGTTGTTACGTCTGTTTTAAACATGCAGCCCCTTAATATTTGGTTTACAAGTTTTTGATACGGTTCAGCACATGGCAGTTTAATGGTGGTAACAAAATTGATGAATAAGCAACATACCCGTTTATTTAAATTTTTCCAATAAAAACCATTTAACTAGTATTGATCGTTATCAGTCAATATATCAAATAAAAAGAAACTATAAGCTTTAAATTTATCAATCAAATTGTTTGAACCAAGAATAATTTTTACTGAAATTCTTATCTAATACATGCTAATAATTTAAAACAATCAAAGGCCATTTCAAGGCTTTAATTTCTCCAACACTGGTCGAATTCATTCCTTATATATTGCAACAAGAATATGTAACCTGTCCTAAAAGCTACCGCAACGGAGAAAATTAATGAATAAGCAGCAGAACAACAACAACTGGGATGTATGGCCGTGAAATTTCTCACCAACATAAAAAGGATTCCAAATCACAGGAAACACATTTTTTTGGTTGTATGGCAAAACCCGAATGATACCTGTAAGAAGTGACGAAAAATCACAGTCTTATCCTGTAGCTGCCATGCCTGAAATACAGTTTAGAATAAATTATGTTTGTCAAATACAGCACTTATTAGAACAACTATACAACTAAGTTGAGAAATTCCTGCATGTGGAGACAAATTGACACGTAGTCCTGTCCGCAGATGAAATGGAAAATGCAATTTAAAGAATTGTCGAGACGCAACAAAACATTGAATTTGACAACAAACTGAAACGCTTAAGACAAGGTCAGAAAGTCGACACGACGAGTAAACTGTCCACTCTTACTGGTTGGCAAAACAGTGAAAAACTGTTTATTATATCAAAAAAAGTATTCAGCTAAAATACCATACGGATTAATTCAAGTGAGAACCAGCAAATGACTTTAAATCAAATCCATAGCAGTACTTGTATGCTTTGCAATTAAAGCTGTACCCCTGAAAGTTGCTAATGATCTAAAATGTGATACTTTTGAGTTAGCACTTGGCATTTCCTGATTCACTCTTAACAGGTCGGTTTAACAATCGTCTGATGTATATTTTGCTTGGTAGCTATAATAAATATCTGAAACTTTATCAGGGTATTCTAAAACCATTCTTAATCGTATAAATTTCAGTGATTAGCGTATTTCTGTAAAAGCTCAAGTGTAAGCATTCGAAAGGACGATTTGGAAACAATACAAAATGCAGAACTCTAAAACTCTCCAAATATTGGAGCTCAAGTTATACTCGAATATTCCGTTAATACACGATTGACATTATTAAAGTTGACTGACTCCAATTTTATTTGCTTATTTTGAATAATTAAACTAATTTCACAAAATTATACAAATGTAATTGATTTATTTCAAACTTTGATATTAAATTTTGTCAACAACAACAATTGTTTACACTCTAAAAGGCTTTTCCTGAATTTAATTACTTTGTATGAAGCTGGAAGAATGGCTAAATTTTCTAACAAATAACAGCAGATAGTAGAATAAAACAGTATTTAGAAACAGTGATTGAATCAGTAGAAATTCATAAAGTATTAATAAAATCACTCACTCTGCAATATAAATAACACACATGGAAGAAGAAATATTTGTAGAAGAAATATTTGTATCTTTTAACATCAATTTGGGCAAAATTTTGTTCAAGCTGCATCAAAGCGTGCTTATTTTGCCAAACCAACTGCAAACGTAAATCGTTTTCATTAAATTTGCGTGCATATAAATCCGACCTGTACAAATTATAATAAAAAGCTATTTAAATTTTCAGATTAGCATAGATTATAATCGTAACTCGGTTAGCGGGTCATACTCTTTTTAAGTTTGACAACTTTGTTTGGAAACTTATGCAGTTAATATTAAAACTTAGTTTTTAGAAATGGTAAGTTTGGCACAGCAGTAAGGATGGAGGTATATGGTATATAATAAATTCAAGTGCTTCGACCGTAGTTTTTAAAAAATGCAAAAGAACGTCGGGTTAAAATGTGCCAAGTGAGGCAATGTATCACGTAACAGTTGTGTTTCACTTTTAAACTTCATTAAAAAATTGATAAGTCAATCGATGACTACGCTGACGTGGAAGATCCTGATTTGGACGAGAATTGCAGTTTACAAAAATAAATACGATCATAAGCAACTTGGAACTGGGAATCAATTAGTTATATTCGTTTCCAAAATAAATTTTGACTTATTAAACAAATAAGAGTATATTATCAGTAACTAACGTTTCACAGGTCTCAAAAGCTAACTTGAACATAAATTACAATTTTATTTTTCACTTATCATTCAATTCCAAGGAAAAAAATAAACAAACTTGAAATGTACATTCACAATAATGCTAAAATTAACATTATTGTTATTGTATTTCAATCAGTTTTGTCCTCTAATAAATAAAGGCAATTATCGTAACGAAAAGACTTGCACCTCAGTTCAACGAAGTTTAACAATGCATGTAGTGAACTTTAAAATCCATTCAATAAGAATTACAAAACCTCAGATTATTCTGTTACAACTGGGATTGTCATAAATTATCCTACAAAAATAAAAACAATACACCAAAACTGCATTTGTTAGCTAAAACGAATCTAAACATGAATATCGGTATTCCGGTAATTTTTTTTTATACAAGAAACTTAGTTTGAATCAGTTTAAATTAGGAATTAAGCCAAAATTCCTTACACTTAAATCTTAACTTAAGCAGCTTGAAGTTAAGCTTTGGTTTACACCTTCAATAAAATACCAACTCTAAACGTTTAAACTGAAACTGGAATTTAGTTTTAAACTTACTTACGCAAAGCTTCTGTTTAAACCTGTTCTGAAATATCGACCCTCAGTAAGGACACTTCAAACTGCTGGAAATTCTCATACACTTGGCTTTCATGTAGTCACTTCAAAAGAATCAACTAGTGTTGTAGTGAAATTTAGGAACAATTTTCCTGTAAGAGCATTTTGGTAAAAGTAGTAAGACAGCAAAGAGCGGAGACAGACAGTAAAAGAAGCCAAAACGTTTAAAAGGTTATAAACCAGGCAAAGTTTTGGTAAAAAGCATCATCGGATATTTTTATAATTTTGGGTGGTTCAAGAGCCCCAAAAAAGAAGAATATCACAATTTACGACAAAGTTAGTGCTATATTTCTATAGTTGTATAGTTTGATAGTGTATTGGAATCTTTCTTGATGAATTTCTTCAACTGACCAAAACTTATAAATTGTCCTTTAAACACCGAATTTGTTGTGTTTGTTTTTAATTATTGAAAAGGTCATTTGCGAAAGACAATTCACGCAGACTGCTGTGCTAAACCCGCTTTAATTCGAATTTTAAGAGTGCATTAGCAATAGTAAGCAGTGCCTAGCTATACTTCTCTGATTTGATTCGAACATTCGACAGTTCGACTATATCATTAAAGCACAAATAAAGCTTGTTGAATTAAATTGCCTTTCTTTAAACAAAAAGGTTGCTTTTAAGTTTAATAAAGGAATATTATGTGAACGATCTCGGTTGTCGTACCTTAGTAAGTTAATCTCGTAAGACCACGTGTACCAAGAATTTACGCCTTTTGCATTTATTCCTATATTATTGGCGAAGGTTTTGACCAAACACAAGAAAAATAAACAAATAGTATACAGGAAAAATGCTTATTGTTTAATAAATTGAAAGTGTATGAGAGTTGTATAAGGTTTGCTGCCAAAAACATACTTTTACTATTTGTAAATGATCTACCATTTATTGTTCAACCGGAATTTTCTGAAATGTTGACGTCAGATTAATTTACTTTGGGTAATGCGTTTGAGAAATTAAGGTATACTTTTAGAAAAATTACAACTGCATTGTAACATATTTATATGAGAATATTTATTGACAGAACGACAGATCATATAATTGTTATTTTTAAATGGGCTATGAAACAGTATACATAACTTCAATAAAAAATTATTTTCTAGGAACTTCTGAACTTAATAACCAATTCATGTCCTTCAAAGAAGCATATTTGGGGTTAATCTTTAATCTTGCGCGAATTATACTCGTATGTATTTTGTTTTCGTATGTAGCAACATACAACATTTTAACTATAACCACTATTTTTGTGAAAACTTTATTTCATGATAATCCCCGGAATTACTATATTAGGCATAAAGTGAAAACTATTTCATCTCCATAGCATTTGATTACATATTTCTTAATATATGAAATGTCTCATTTTAAAATTTTTAAGTCATTATAAACCAGAAATCTTGAGTTCGATGTCCAGTCTAGGTTGGTAAGCTTTTTAATGTGGAAAATTGTCTGAAAGTGTGCCCTCCTTCGGATTGGGTTCGGCAAAATTCTAGTCGGGTAGTGCCAATGACCATGATAGCCAAAGCGCATTGAAATCGCTGGCACCCATTAGCCTTGATTTTGCTCTACAAATAAGTAAACAAACAATTTAAAGTCATCCTTAGTAAGGCATGATGAAATTAAAGGTTATATTTTAGTTTGGTTCAGGAAACGTTGACAAAGTACAATACAAATAATAATCACATAAATCTAGATAACTTTGCGATTTGTTAAGACACGATTGTTAATTCCATAGATGATTTTAAATCGAATCATTTGATAAATTATGAAATATATGATCAACTGCTATGGAGATTGTTACGACCAATGGTGCAATAGTATGCATTAAATAGTTTTCCTTTTTGCCTAACATGTATAAGGAAACGGTATTTTAAATTTGAGACTAGAGCTTTGTCTTAAATCAGCCAAACAACTATTGATACTAGTGATTTAAAAATAAACATGGCGAGCAGTACCTACTATTCAACGAAAATACAGAGTAGATACAAGGCAACGTTTTTTAAGTACACAGGCCTTATACCACAACATTTCCCAAGCCCAAGTGTTCTACGAAAAATTAAGGAAGTTATGAATGAGTCTATAGTGATCGCAGGGCTCGCTGTATTACTGGATAATACTTAGTACCTTTTGAAGAAGATTTACTCATGTGCGAATATTTGCAAGAAAGAGCTATCGTAGAAGATATATTCAACTGTATTAATAAATACTCCTATATTACAAAACAGGAAGTCGGTTGGGAGAATTGTATTGATATTAATACAATGGTGTTCAAGCAACGGTAGGAAAGATGAAGGTAGTTATAACACGTATTCTGTTAGTAAATAGCTAAAAAAAAGCTACAAAAAGTAAGTGTTTATGTTTTGCATAGGCTAGCACTAGTTACAAAAAAAAATGTCGACATATTTAAAAAATATTTTAGATGAAGCCGTAAAAATGTAAAATCTCGCACACTTCATGCCAGATTAGGTATTTAAAATTTTGTGCGATGAAATGGGTGGTGAACATAGTGCACTTTTATTACATACTGAAGTGAAACGGCTATCCAGACAGAAAGCACAACTGATATTTTTTAAACTTGGTAGTGAGTTATTGGTTTTTTCACGTCAAATAATTTAGGACAGAATCGTTCATGGTTAAGGAGTCTTGCATATTTCGCCGATATTTTTACTGAGGGCAATGGAATTCATTTATCATTACAAGAAAAGAATATTAACATTTTTAATACAAGAGACAACATTGCGTCTGTTGATAGGAAGTTACAATTCTGAGTTTCTACAGTTAAACAGGATTTTGATTGTTTTCCCACCTCACATGAATTTTGAACTGAAATATATTCTAACGTAGATGATGTTTCCAACGTAATTTTAGAGCACATTTGCATGACTTACAATCAAAGTACAGGAACAGAATCGACGCTACACCGGATATGAGAATACAGCTTTCTAATATTAATTGTTCCTGCTATCAAACGAATTTGTATTTCAAAGACCCAAATGCATGCAAGTGATCAAGAATTTAATTTTACTAAGTATATATTCGCTAGTCTTTTACAATATAAAGCAAAACAAATGAAAATAGTAAAATAAATAATTAAAATTTGAGAATAAATGTTTTGTTTTCTTAACTCTTATATTTTGTGCTTAATTTATTTATTATAAACCTACCCCATAAAATAACCGGTGCTCCGTTAAAATTTCAGAATTCGTGAAATGTTCCATCGTAGTAAAAGTTTGGGAAACGCAGTACATAGGGAATAGGATAAAGCAAAAATCTTTTTAGGCAATATTTTCCCTATCGCCGTAAAAGCTTTGAATTTAACTGGCTGGCGTTTTGACTGTTATGATAGCCGGCCTGCCTCATTTCTGATAACAATATGCGAGAGATCTACGTAGACAGGTATTGAAACTAGAGGCCTTACTAACGCTAGCAGCTCATTAAGCCATACGGGCACTAGCAAATGACACTATTTTTCAACGATTTTTATAGGCGATGGACGTTATTCAATGTACTTCTTGTATATTTACAAACCGGAATAAGACACAGGGCCGGTAAGTTCTGTAAATTTTAGAAAGCCATAATCGGTACAGTCGTCGCAATGCTACTTAAATAAACACCGTCATTGATATCGACATAGACACTATAGATAGTCTAGCCCAATTACTTTGTTGTGTTTGTAACACATATTTTCAGTATCAGAAGGTCTACAGGCAAAAAATACTTGGGGTCATATATCGAAAAGAAAGACAGACATCCATCTCTTTGTTACATATATATATTTTTTATCTGCTTGGGTAAAATAGATACATATTTTTGCAGATACAAAGATCGGTTTACTAAATAATTAATCTCAAATTGAAAAAATAATAGGCACAAAATTTTATATTACGAATATTTGATTGTGGCGGAGATTTTGGGATTGGGATACAGGGTTGTTAGTGACAGGAGGGCCACAATTTGGGTTTTTAGTTAGGTTTCCGGTTGCCCAGTACCCCAATAGTGTATGCTTTAATTAATATTCTTAACGAAGAATTTTACAAAATTTAGTTAAGGAACTCTTCGAAGAGTTATTAGGAGGAACCAGAACATATGATGCAATTAATGAGGTAGACGAACATCAAGAGATAATGACGAATCCACATCCGGAAGAAATTACAATAGAAGAAGTAGAAGCCGCCATTCGGAAACTGAAGATAGGCAAAGCAACAGGCCATGATTTCATCACACCAGAAATGCTTAAATGAAATGGGGCCAAAAGGTAAAGATCTGCTACACAAAGTAATAAGATTAGCATGGAGACATAAATCGATTCCAAAGGACTGGGAAATGGTAATAATTCTACCTCTCCACAAAAAAGGAGACAGTAAAAGTTGCGAGAATTATAGAGGAATATCTCTGCTGAGTGTCCCCTACAAAATATACGAGGGAATCCTGTAGCAAAGATTACGGAAGGTTATAGTGCATCAGATAAAAGGCACTCAAAGTGGATTTAGAACTGGTAGAGGAAGAAATGTTGTTATTTTTGGAGTCAAATAGATTATGGAAAAACGTATACGACATAACCGGGAATTATATATGTTATATTGACCTACTGAAGGCGTTCGATACAGTACCAAGAAAATTAATCTGGGAGCTTCTAAAGAAAAGAAACATAAGTAAAACACTAATAAGTGGTATAAAAAGCTTATATATGAACACGTGGAACTATAGCAGTACAGGAAGTATGCAATCAACAACATTTAAAACAGAAGTAGGAGTTAGACAGGTAGGTGTACTAAGTCCCTTGTTATTTATCATGTTAATGAACGACATAACAAAGGATTGCAGAAATAGTACAAAGAAAGTAGTAGTGGGATACAGAAATATGGAACCAGTGTGGGCCTTAGAATTTTTGTTCGCAGACGATCTGACAATCATGGCAAATTCTGAATTGGAACTTCAAGAAAACGTAAACACATGAAATCAGGCTTGCGAAGCGAGAAACATGAAGGTTAACAAAGCAAAACCGGTAGTAATGGCAGCGGGAAAATAACACAAAAATATAAGTATCAAGCTGAAAGACGCAAACTTTTAAATATCTGGATACAACCTTGTCTAACAAAGGAGATATGGAAGGTGAGATCAATAACGGACTCGGAGCAGCAGCACAACTCTATTATGCAACGAACAAAATAGTAATAAACAAAAAGGAGATTTCGAAAGAAACTAAGCTGAGAGTACTTAGTATACAATTGCATTTACGTGCCGACCTTAACATACTGTAGCGAAGTGTGGACGCTCACTAAAAGACACCATGAACGGTTGCAAGCTGGGGAAATGAAATTCCTCCGAAGAATTGAGGGCGTATCCAAAAGGGATAGATTAAGGAATGAAGAGATAAAAAAACGATTGAAAGTAAAAGCACTAAGGACGAAGATTGAAGAAAACCAATTGCGCTAGTTAGGGCATCTTAACAGAATGGAAAAGGATAGGGAGTTAAAAGCTATTTGTGATGCAAGACCAACTGGCAGAACAAGCAGAGGCCGACCAGCAAAGACATGGAACCAGGAAGTGGAAACTGTGTTAGAGAGGAGAAATAACTATAAGTTGGGCAGAAGCAAACCACCAAATTTAATTATAACGGTGCAAAGGAATTTAACAAAATCACTCAAAGGGTACGAGCGCATTTTTTTGATTTATTTTTGCTTTAGTCTCTTCAATTGGTAAATTCGAGATAATCATTGAATTTAAAAAACGCACCATTTACGTGGTATAATTTAAAATAAATAGGTAAAACCCTTACATACCAAATGTATTAGTAGAAGGTACGACATTTTCTGTGAATTTGCGATGTGCGGACATAAGGAAATAGCTCATTTGTTACTGTTAAGGACCCAATCAATTATTAATGGAAATGGGTAATATTTTGAAAGAATATCTTCCTATTCTTCTTCTTCTTCAGACCTTCCTCTATCTTTCGATGTAGTCATTCCTTTTAATTTTCGATCTTTGACTGTCTCTGGCTATTTGGCTCCATTGCGTCCCAGCTTTCTGCTTAATGTCATTAACCCATCTAATTGGAGGTCGGTCTACACTTCACCTGTTTGCTCTGGGTCTCCATTCCATTATTTTTCCAGTTTACTTCTCTTCTTCTTTAATTTTGCCGCTCTTTCTCCAATATCCACTATTCATTATTCCTGTTATTTCTCGTATTATTTCGTTTTCGATTTTATATATTAGTCTAATACCTAGCACCTCTCCATTGGTCTTTGTGCCACCTTTAGCTTTTCTAACGTTTTCTTACGAAAAATCATGGTTTCAATTCCATAGGTTAAATAGAACAGGTAGAATGCATGTATTATATATTTTTGCTTTTGATTCGTTTTGATATATCAAGCTATAATATTATTGAAAATAGATAATTATAATTCTTTATATGTTACAATATTATAGAAACCGAAATTGAAAACTCAGATTTTTTGTAAACATTGTATTTATAAATTCATTTAAACTAATGTTTGCATACACAAAACTTTGATAGTACATAATTTTAACACTAATATTTGAATGTATGAGCCACTACTGATCAACTCAATATATACCTTTCTCCCATTCAATTAAAAACGAAACACAGCTTTCATCATCTTGTATTATTGTAAGTTGTTTAGTTTCAAGCAAATGCAAATAAACTGAAAATGGCATATTAAAATTAAATTTAATAAAAGATTCGAAGTAGCAGCATACTTTTTTTCGTTTATGCGATCAAGTTTAATACAGCGTAAGGTAGACTGAAAACAATAAATTTCATTATTGTGTGACTCGGAACAATATAAACATTACACTACAATTCCCGAGGCAACAACAAATACATTAAGTGTTCGTGTTTTATCGAAGAATATTAACCAAACAAAAATAAGGCAAGACTCAGTAGCTATAATGTAAGAAAAATTATAGAGTAAGCCATGCAATTATTCTGCCCACATTTTTGTTTTAGTGGTTTTATGATTTCATGCGGACATAGGAAATTCAACCAGTAATTTATAAAATAATTCCAGGTTTTATTAACATAAAATGTTTGTAGAAACATGTAAACAACTGTACTTAAATTTGGAATTCTTATTTTTTTCATGTTACAACTTTCTGATCTTTAAATTCCTTAATTCTTTAAAACTATAAATGTCGCGGTGTATGTGATATAACGAGTGTAAAACACGGAAACAAAAGAAACCGGCGTCAACAATAAACTTTATACAGTTAACTTTTACAACTTAACTTTAGCTATTTGAACACCTCGTCGCCGTTTTTGTCTCTGTATGCATAGTAATAACCCTGAAATAACTGCTTTAAAACTTTTTATGTATTATTTTGCTACTCACCAGAGGAAGGCAAATTACGCTACTGATTTACTTGTTGCTCGTCCGTTAACTAATCTAGGAAAGAACAAAAAGCCCATTTCTCTACAAAATATTTGGAACATCAAGTCTAGCTTCATTAACATACATAGTCGAGCTGTTTGAGTTTTCCATACGAAGTTAAACTTATTAAGAGTTTAGATAGATCGAAGTTTCGAAAATCCAGAAGATAACTTAACACAAACTAATTCTAGGCTACAAAATATTAATTAAACGAAGTTGATAGCTGTTTCGCAAAACTTTAGTCATTACGACACACTAAAAGTGGTACGGTTAAGCTTGAAACTGGAGTTTTCACTTAAATCAGCGTATATCTTTATAACTTACGATAACCCAAACGCGACAATTTTCTGTTTCCTTTTGCAATCTCAGTTACTTAATTCGAATTGCCTTTACGTTGAACTTCAGTTTTAGAGTCCTCCAAACTGAGGGTCGCACTCTCTTGGGATTTGACGCAACTCTGCGCCATTGACTTCTGTATTTGCACTTTCAGTAGTTAACCACAGTTTATACATTAAATTCGATCCAATTTTCTAAACATAAAGTAACAAAAACCCAGTAATTCATTAACGATTAACTAGATATCTACAAAATATTTTTTAACAGTTCCAAATTACTATGTACTTATAAGCTTACCACAATTTTTAGTGGATGTTTTTATTCCGTTATAACCTTATAACTGGAGACAGAAAAATAATGACGCAATTTAAATAAAAACAATTTTTAGTTCAGTACAGATTTAGTCTGCTTTCAATACTTAGGTAACAAGCAGCAAATTCTGAACAAAGCCTGCGTTGTTTTTAAAAACTTTTAATTAGGAGATCTTTGTGTATTTTCTGGAATAAAAACACAAGGGGTTTGTGATTTTCAAATTTGTTCATGAACTTTTGTTTGGCATACAGAACGTTTTAAATTAAAATTTAAAAAATGTATTAATAAGAATTAAATTCATCATAAAAAGCAGAAAGGTTTCCTGAAATCTTAAACCTTATTATGCTAAAATTTCGTTCCGATTCTTCATTTATTATATAAGTGAAATTAATTTCAGTTAACTAATGTATGTAAACTAACCTCCTTTATTAAAAATGTAAAACTTTAATGCCGTTATTTCAGAAAATAACAATTATTTTCAGAAACCACCAAACAATTACGGAATGTTTCAGAAGAAGACAATTTAAAGATAAATTTAGGGCTTTTAAATTCAATTCTTAAATAAGCGAAACAGATCCAAGAAAATAAACGCTCGCATAAAAATAAGAAACAAGGAGAGTATGTCTATTATATAAGGCTAAAATATTTACAAAGACCTTAAACGGTTCTATCTAAAAATAAAAGAACCTTAGCGTGTTTGCTAAATCTTCATTGTTGATTTCGCTTTCGTTTGTTTTGTTTTCGACATTTATAAGACATTGGGGACCATTATTGATTCTAACAAGGCATTATTTGCACTTGAAGCAGTTTCACATTATTGTTTTTTAGCTTCGAAAGACATGTCGAGGATTTTAAAATAGAGTTTTTCGTAACGCGAAGATGTATAAATTTTCTTTTCAGCTAAGGTTCGGATTAGCGAAAATAGATTCTGGAATATTAATTATGTGATAAATGTTCTCAAATTTAATAATAACAATAACCAAATGATTGTTTTGGCAACGACTTGTCCTTGGAGTTAATCAGCAAAGAAGGAGTTCCTGGAGGCAGCTCACAAAAAGAAGACACATTTCTGCGTTTACAGAATAAGTAAAAAATTAAATAGATACAAAAATAGGACTTCAAATCGATAAGAATCTATTGGAATTTTCAATCTAATAGAATACCTTAAAAGTTTTCAATCTTTCAGCGTAGCAAGTTTTTCATACATTTCAGAGAAAGTATTTAATCAAAAAAGTCAATCCTTCAAGGTAAAAGCAGGTAAGAAATCAATTTGCGTAAAATATACAAATTTAATAGCAATACCTTACGTTTATCAAACAATCGGCCTTTACATTGCCCTTCGTGTTATTCAGCATTTATTTCGTACACTATTTTTAAAGTTAAATATAGCACTTACCACTCCACTAATCATTTCAATTCATTCTGCTAACATTTTATCATCACGTCGAGCTATTACGTGGTTTATTTATAACACCTAAATCATATCTATATTTATCTTCAATCTCCCGCTCTTTTGCTAAGTTTTTGCGACATTTAATTTTATACTATTGGTTTAAAAAATCAGAGATTAATTAACCGAATAAAATATGCAACAACAGTTACTTCTTCTTCTTCTTACAACCACGTTATACATAGCTATTTATAATTTAATGAAATTTGCTTTTCAGTTGAAGTGCCCTGCCGTACATAACTCATTATCATAAATCCCGTTTGTTATTCTACGAAAGTTTTAAAGTCCGCCATTAAAATACCATTAAATAAATATTAATTGTTAATAAAGTCAATCTCAAATTTATGTACAATAAAATTACAGCAATGAAAGAGCACCTAATACTTAATATATTCTGCTTTACGTAAAAGAAGATAAAAGTTCCTTGAAAAAAGCAGCCAACATTTCATTTCCTTTTAGAAACCACCCTTATCGAGTTTAAAGGATTTTCTTTTGTTGTAATTTATTTTTCGTTTTGATAACTTCTAGATTTATGGCGACATTCAACCATAAAATTGTATCAGATTTAACGAATGATATATTTCAGGACATATTCGAAATAAAGTATTTACACGGATTATTTCTATAATCAAGTGTTTTGATCTTTTGTACTTATTTACTAACACTAACTTAACATTTTGCAATTCAAAACGAAGCTAATTTTATGGTTATTAAAATTATTTAAAGCAAAGAATGCGTTTCAAAAAACTGCAATATAAATTTAATATGAAATGTTTCATGATATAAGGGAACGAAGAAAAACTTTTATGAATAAATATTTCTCCATAAGAATTTCTGTGGTTGTGATATAAAATACTTCTGTTGACATTTCATGAAAATATTTACATTTTAAAAACAGATAACCCTTAATGTGTAGGAAATAAAAAACACGGAATTTACTCGAAAGCATTATGTATTGCAAAAGGACATTAAAGCACGTCTTGGCGCTTTGTTAAATGGTGGTTTTAAACTAATCTGGTAAAAGGTCTGCACTTCTTAAAAGAGAAACCTTAATAAAGATAGCTAGCAAAAGTCGTCGTTGAAAGAGGATTTACAGGAAAACTCTCGAAAGAACGCAACTTCCATACTATTGTAATAAGAAAAAACAAAGTGTTTAACGGTTGAACATCTTGGACTTTAATAATTGTCCAACAAATACGTAAATCTTTAACGCAAAATACGTAATCTATCATTAAAAGCAATGTAAACAAAGGTAGAAGATATACATATGCATAAATATGAAATATTTCCAGAAACAGCATACAAAACATAATATAACAACAGAACAATACATATCACACTATTACTAAATAATAAATAAACCGTTACTATTTAGTTAATTAATTAATTGTGTTAATAGCTTTATAAATTTTATTGCGAAACACATCACAGTGTTGCCGGATGTAACTGAACGCCTTACAAATCCACCAGATTTTAACAGAAAAACGTGATGCATGTCAGCTATAATCTTCGAACATAAAATTAAAATTGTAAATTGCTGATGACTAATCTAATCAAGTCATTTCAAACTGTGTTAAGTGCCATTTCTGTTTCATATATGGTTTAAGAAAGACTATAAGGTTTTATAATAAGTAAATTTTAAATCATCTTTGAAAGTTCTTGTTGTAGTATAAAGATTTTAAACAATTCTTTGTACACGGTAACAGGTGAGGCAGGGCACTATCTCTGTCACAATTCTTTTGCAACTGGTAATTTCAATTTTCTGGATTTACAACAGGTTAACTTGGTTTAAAACCTGGAATCGCACATTACGTCAACCCAAATGAGTATCGCAAAATGTCAATAAAATAAAGCTGGGCAATCTGCAGTGTTCTAACGGAGACATCTCACTAGTACAGATTACGATGAGCTTAAATGTAAATGGCGTTACTAATAAAATCGGAGGTTTTTTGTGTCTAAAACATCTGCATCACCTAGTTACCACTAAATACCAGTTATAACAATTGTGTGTCGCAAAATTCGACCATCACAAACTGTTATATAACTCTGATAAAGCTATTTCCAATGTATTTATTTAAAAATCCTTTGATTTATTAGACAGATTTTCATATAAGCAATGTCAAAAGTTATACGTAGGGTTTGAGACAATACCTCTCATTTTAGAAATACAACCGGATCTGATGAATTTACATGACTCAGTTGCACAAGAGCGCGATCAACTCAGTTATTGAGTTGGTTTCGCAGTCTCTTCTCGCGTTATTAACCTGTGGGTTTTGGTTAGCACTAACAGTAACCATAGTAATAGGAAGGGGTTTACACTATCGCACTAAATTAAATTTAGCACTAAATTTAAGCTAGTCAAAACTGTAAAAAATCCAACCAAATAAAAATCACTAATATAGTTACTTGATAATAGGTACCTACATTCTAGAGTTACTTGAGAGTATCTTAAAGCATTCCTAATATGTTAAAATAACATGCAAACCTTTAGTTCTAACGAAAGTTCAAAAAATTGCGATCAAGTAAACCAGGGGTTATCCCCATTAATTATAAAGGCAAGTAATTTTCTTTGTTCGTGTGCTCCTTGAGAAATCCCACAGTGATCAGATTTTATTGTTAGGCGATTTATGAATATGTGTAAATCAAATGTATGTAAATTTAAGAGACACTAAAAGTTGTGTCTAATAAATATTAAATACACTTCAAAGTAGGCCTTGTTAGTATCGTGATTTACATTTATGGTTTACGAAGGCGACGTAAAGTAATAGATCTAGTGACAATGCGATGTTTGGCACGATAGGGATCTCTTCCAGGGTTAAAAGTTCCGTCTATTTGAATTTTTATAAAAGGTGCCCAATGCCCAGTGCCCAACCTGACTTGGACATAGATATGCAATAAGGGACCTACGCACAAATGTTTATTTTTACTGGTTTCGATGTAGTCCGATTAAATATGATCCATTTTACATTTTACAATAAAGAACGGGGCTCCATCCCAACATTTTGGCCTTGAAAATTAAGTACATAGTATAATATTAAAATACAGTAACTCACAGGATGCTTATCTAGTTTTTCTATTTTGCAATACAGAACCAACTGCTTCTATAAATGCAAAAAGGAATCAACTGCTTTAATCTTGATCTTTGGTTCTCTATTGCTTAATGGTAACTCTCTTATCGGTTTCTGCAAAGCAAGTAAACAGTGCAAAGTGCGGTATTTACAATAATTTCGCTTGTTTGGCAATAACACTTATTATGTCTTGAGGTAAATATTTACTGTAATTAATAATAGAAACGTGGACTTAGAGAAATCTTCAAATAAATCAAGTGCCACTGATGGCGGTATTTTTGAGGTTAAAACGTTGAATTATTTAATACCTCTCTCACTTTACAACATTTAATGATATATTGGTACAGAACTGAAAGGTAAAGTCGTTGATATAGAAAATCTGGTTTACTTAGACTTTTGGAAAATAATACTAGTGTCCAGATCACAGAGGAGCTTGCGACACTTAATGATATTACTGAAGAAAATAGCAACCCTAAAAGGAATCTTAATGGTAAGTTGGGAATGATAGGTACTCTTTCTGTATATATAATGGATCCTATTGCGTTACAATACACAACAAAACAGCTAACTGAAAACGCGGACAAAGTTGTAGAAGAAACAAATGAAGTCAACGAAAGTAGAGTTCTAGAAAGTGCAGGTGAAGTTTCGAGGGAGGCGGAAAATGATTTTTATAACGGATCAACAAACGATTCACCACATGAAGATTCAATGCTAATAATAATGAAAAGCAACTATAACAGTAACAGGGAAAACCCAAAATTTTCGTAGATTTTTAGTACAACTGTTTGAACCGATGACGATATAAAATTGATGCAAAGGCACTAAAAAGGTTTTTCGAGGAATATTCGATTCATTCTGGTAACTCGTATAACAGAAGAGCCTGTGAAGACAAAATATAAAAATACATCAACCTTCCGAACGTTTTCACGATGGTATTCTATAAACAAAATTAAAGTATGTAGAAGTAAATATGTTTACCAATACTCTCTAAATATCAACAAAGCGAGTAAATACCTTTCTCGTTAGAGTTTGCCATTTGTTAATTCACAGTAACCGATGTGTTTCAGGTGGACACAATAAAACAGGAATTTTTGGAAGTAGAAGTAATATTGGACGTGATGTACAAATTGTACAAAAGAGATAATAAAAATCAAATGAAAACAGTGTCATTTTCCAGATACCGAAAAATATTTCTAACAACTTGAAGACTAACCTGAAAAGGACACTTGCAATAAATGCAATTTGTTTTTTGTTAAATTACAAAACTTAAATGAGAAGAACAGGAGGCGGCAAAAGCACAAAAAATGTTTGCACTGAACACAAGCTAAACTTGCCAGAAAAAATTCTATAATTTAAACCATAACGTTCGAATTTCAGAAGACTCTACCAATGGCCTTTATTCTGACTAATATCATTTACTATAAACTACAGGTTTGTGTTTACAATGCTGAAATTCATAGTGGTTAAGAGAATGAAGGTTTCTGCTACCTTTAGGACGAAAGGGCAGCGGGAAGGGGCGCGCAGGAAATGGGAACTACCTTAAGGAAACATATTTTGAAATATATAGGTAACAGCGTAATATCACTTAATTTATGGAGCGTCGCTTGCGGGGGCCAGAATCCTATCGATAAAATTGTCTTCACTAGAAAATACATATTTGAATTTTCTTGTTTCCGGTCACAGTTTTCTTCCTA
Organism: Melanotus villosus; assembly: GCA_963082815.1. NCBI lineage: Eukaryota > Metazoa > Arthropoda > Insecta > Coleoptera > Elateridae > Melanotus > Melanotus villosus. The sequence goes on from OY720419.1 coordinate 78,881,802, forward strand.
ATGATGATCATTTCGAAGATATCGAATTTAAGGAGATAGGAATGTTACTTGAAACCTGCAGAAAGAAAAAACCTTTGATTATAGAACAAATGAACAGAGATGACTTTCTTTCAACAGAACAATTGGAAAATCAAATATCAAACCGAAAACATCAATTAATATGCAAAAGTGAATTGGATACACATGAAAAAATTAAAATTTGCAAAGATTACCCCTTTAGCATTTTTATAAAAGAGGACTATAGTTAACACAGCACCTATGGAGGAATAAATTTAAACAAAAAAGGAAGGCGTGAGAGGCCTTCATTGCAAGTTAATTTGCCATAACTCTGGCCAGATGGTAAACCAATATCAGCATAAAAGTTGATTGATATTAATTATTTTTTTGCAAGATCCGTCAATTTGACATGTTTACTGATTTAATTGTGACAATAGTAAGTTATGCTTACAAATTACTGATCGGTAAGCATTCACTTACCGATCGGGAGGCGGTAAGTAATAAAATATGAAAATTTGAGTGTTTTTTGTCATTTTAGATAGTGGGATTTTTAGATAATTTTACAGTTATCACGCAATTATTGTCACTTTGACATGAACAAATTTAGATTCATTTAATTTGGTTATTGCATGGATCATGCAAAAATTGTAATAAGCATCACGGGCGTAGGTGCTACCGGTCTCGGCTACCCTCGACTGGTAAAATGCACCTCCCGCCCTTGATACTTAAATAACTATTGCCCTTTATTTCACAACTAGAATTTTGTAGAACAACATCATGTTTATGGTTCCTTGTTGCATGTCTACGGACAATCATTCTTCAGCAGTACAACAAATTTGAAAAAATTATTTATTTTTAAGAAGTTAAGAATTAGTAGCTATAATATTTGAAACAATTATGACCAAAGCCATCGTGTTAAGTAGACAAAACATGCTTTTTATCGTTTTTTGTTTGCTAAATGAAATGACATAGGCATATCATACGTTCCTGAAATCAGTAAACAATGTTCTATTCGATTACAGATATAATGATATATATAAATTACGATTGCATTGTCTATCGAAGCTTAAAAAGGTGAATTAAGAAAGGTTGAAATTAAGGTGGGAGGCGCAGAAAGCAAAATTTTAATTTTTTCCTTTTCTTGCAATAAGTCATAAACAGCTATTGTTAAATCAAATTTCTTTGCGGAATTTCATTAAATTCTGCAAAAGTGGCTACTCTTCATTTTTTATAATAAGGTCACCATGGTGACTTGCTGCAAATTTGAATCAGGCTGTACATAAGAAAAGGTAAAAGTCCGAAGATCTTTCTCTAATGCGGTATAGATTTAGGATAACTATATGGTTCAATTTGCTTGCAATGATATTTAGAACTGTATTTTTTTAACAATAATGTTTTCCTAAATTACGGGCTATAACAAGTTTAACACCAAATTTTGAATCTTTAATAGTATATTATGCAATGAGCATTTAATGATAGCTATTAAGACACGAGTATGAGAATTAAGTTTTAAGGTGTATGATGTACCTAGTACGGTCAGTCAATCTATGTGTAGTAAATAAATAATCAGAGTTATATTTTTAAATCACGTCTATGAGCTTGGTTAAGAACCGTTTCAAATACAAGAAGTAAAACTATTATCAAATGCACATTAATGGAAAAGCTTTTCTTCTTCAACTCAACCGTATCCAACCCATTTGTTGGAATTTAAAGATTATAATGATTCAATTGTTAGCAATTTTCAGAAGGAAATAGTCGATGTGTTCCAAGAACTTCAGTTGAAACAGCTAAATATAATTACCTAATAGAAGAAAAAACGGAATAGTGGAATAATAAATTACGGGTACTGCTAGTAATTATGTGGGATGTGTTACGTGACATTATTGGTTTAAAATATTAAAATACGACTGACTGACATGACAGTTTTTTATTCAGTTTAAAACGTTTTAAATATTCAGTCGGAACTTTAATGATTTCTTGTTAAGCAAGTAACTCCTTTTTGTTCCCGGTATTTACATAGTAATTTTATGACAGTTGAGGGTGAAAATTTCCCTTACATTGCCTTAATAAATTGCAAAAACTTTGTGGGTGTGACAAGTCATAAATTATACTCATAAATTCTAATTCTTAAACGCAATAGCATTAATGAATAAAATTTAACGCGAGTTCCTTTTAGTATAAATTCCATTCCCATGCCGCAATCTTTGTTATCAATATTCTCATTATTACTCCGTTTTACAAGAAAGTCGTTGAATCCGGGCAGTTTTGTACATTAGCGTTCCTTCCGGAGCGATAATCGATTAAGGTCAACTAAAACAAACGATGCAGCGTACGCAGAAAAACCTTGCTCCCGATTGAGTTACGGTTGTATTTTTAACGGTATATAGGGAACTATAAAACGGCTGACCTACCCCACGCAACTAGGGATGGAATGATATCTACAGGGCACGATGCCAACGGGACCGATCGATTTCGGTACTATACGAACAAGATCCTGATATCACATGCATGCCTCTAAGCTCTAAGAGTTAAGAAATGGAATTTCAGTGATTTGCATCGCTAAGATAATGCAAGCGCCTAAAGAAGCGAGAGTTGAAACATGTGAGGTTTTCAATATATTTTACAAGGGTGAAATTTTGACTTGAACCAAACCAATTATAGTGAATGTAAGTTAGTGCAAAAAAGGCAAGTTTCGTTTTCATTTCGTTTCAACTTACGTTGAAATTTATTGGTTTCCCACGCAAATCCGAAAAATACAAAAAATCTCGAGTACTGAAATGGAATATGGAAACCTTTTATACCCACTAAAAATTGCATACTGCCTGCTGGCAAACGAAATGTTCCGCTAATAGTTTTCTTTTGATATGTTCAATTTAACTACATTATATATTATATAGTATTCATTGAAATCATAAAGGAACTAATTTTCGCTAGAAATACTTTGCTTTATAAGATCATCTCTGTCAACACCTTCTTAAGCTTATAATAGTAGATTCAGCTAGTAAGACAATTTTATACCTATCTTGAATATTTTTTAAAGTAATTTTCGGTAAGCAATAATCCACAAGTGTTATGTATTACATTAAATTTTATATGTAGTTCAACGTCGCATCTATACTGTTAAGTTATGAACTAACATAAATATCGTGGAAACATTCGCAATTATTTGCTTCTAAGTTAAAGACAAGACGTACGTACAATGTATCGTAAAGATGTCGCATTGTTAGTGATTTGAAATACCGACCTTTGTAAGTTTCGTTCCAAAAATATACCCTATAACTCAGACTTCTGTATTGTTTTTCTCTGTCTTTGTTCCGTTTTATACATTGTCTAAAAATCTTTGTTTGATTTGCCTTTCTAAGCAAGTGCTTCTTTATTTTTTTAAATCTTCTATAAATTATCGTCGACTGATATTTTTTTCTAAATTGTTTCAGTGATGAACTTTTCAGGTAATATATTTTAGAAGTCAAAATACTCTTCAAATGTCTGCTGACCTTTTCGAACTTGATATCCGCTGTTAACATAATGTTTTTTCTTGTTTTTTTTAAACAAAATTAAAATGAAACTTAGAAAGCTTATTTCTTATCTTCTTTCGGATAACTATTTTAAGAAATTTGCCTTAAACCTATTTGAAGCTTGCGTAAAAAAATAGTTTTACTTCCCTAAAATTTTTTCAACCTCCCAATAGTTTTTCTTTGCAATTTTATTAATTTACACATTGCAGAAAACCGTTCAAGGATATTTTATATGCAATCAAAGATTTAGATGTTGTATTGGTTTATCAATCAAATACAAGATAGAATAACTAAAATGTCGCAAATAACTCAGAAAAGATTGAAAAGCGGTTAACTTAAACTTTTTCTTGAGATACGAACAAACTTAAGAGTTTTATGCTTAAAATTTAAATCAAAAATAATCAAGGATTGTTGCTAAACTTAGGTTTTACTCTATGTACCTACTTAGTACGACAAATGACAACGCTCCAATGCCTGGTTAAAATGAAATGGTTAATATCTTATTCCAGATGTTGCTTTTTACTCTCCCTAGTGTCTAGAGAATGTTGAACAGGGCTCTAGAATCATTGATATGGTGCCAAAATTCTTCTCTGTAACATACGCTAAACATGTTCTAATGGATTCACAGTTGGATAATGTGCAGGTCATGGCACTTTTGTTAAATTAACGAATGATCGAAGTTGACAAAAGACCATTTTTTTTGTTTACAAATGTGCTATTTGCACTATACATTTACATTTTAATTCGATTTTGTACATTTTGACGAATGATTAATTTAACGATGCCGTTAAATTATGTTTGTGCAACTCACCCATTGTGTGTTTAATTTTAATTGCCGGGTGAATTGGTTTAGATGTATGCTTTTGTTTCTTTCTTGCAATCTAGAGACTGGTATTTCGCATATGAGAGTAATATATTGATGCGTTTCTTCTTTCCTATTTGTAACAGGCAACAAATGTTAGAATAAGTAAAAATTGCTACTACTTAATACGCTAGTGCACTCAGAAAATTGGCTGCAAAAATAGAATAGTCCCAGATAATTTTCACGTACGACGGAGTACTATGTAAAAAGATCTGAGGTTCGATTCTCGAACTATTCGCAAACAAATTGTATACGCTAGCAACGACTTATCGCATAGAATTTTTGAAACCGTTTTCTCGAAAATCGAATACACTTAGATTCGCATACTTTTCATTCGACATCGTAACGAATGGGTATACAGGGTGGTGATTTTTTCGATGCTCACTATTGGTATCTCGGGAACGGTAAACGATACGAAGTCGGTTAAATTATACAAAAGTTGCGCTTTTTTATGACGATTGAGAATCTGAAAAGAAATCCATGATATTTTGATTGGTCCCTGATTTATCATGAAAAAACTGAAAATAGTGATTTCAGAAAAAAATTATTATCTTCAATACCATTGCCGCTATTTTAATCAAACTTGGTGACTTTATGTTTTTGGCCACTCCGAGTTGAATGACGTCTACAGAAATTTTCTAGGCCTTCTAGATTTCAAGCTGCGATAGTCAACTTTTTTATTTCTTATGGCCGCCATATTGGATTTTCACACCATTAGATAGAAAAAAAAAATTAGCTTTTCAGATTTGTAACTAACATAACCATTTTTTCCCGGAAACTTTTTGAAATTTTAATTTTTTTGTTAATTATTTTTATAAAATCACGAATGCCTTGAAAAACAATTGAAACAATGATAAAAATGACAAATTGCGTGCAAGTGGTGTGTGTACTTAAGTTCGAATTTCTTTATCGTGTTTTGTAATAATTGTCAAGATGTTCACCGATGAAGAAAAGCAGGACATGTACGTTGTCTACATTCGTAGCAATAGAAATTCTGTTTTGCCATCTGAGGATTATGCAAATTTGTATCCAGACTATCCAGAGAGACAACAACCCCACCGGACAATGTTTGCTAGGATTTCAAGAAATTAGGCTGTTTGAGGCAGGTTTTTAGAAGACCGCTAGGCCGTATAGGGAAAACATTAATGCTAATGCGAATGTATTGGCACAACTAGTGATTAATCCAGAAAACTCTAGTCGCATAATAAATTGCTCAAGGGTGCGGTATTGATGATTCATATGTGAGAAAAATCATCAAAAAACATAAATACCACGATTATAAATTCACACCTGTACAAACTCTTCATCCTGGTGATGGTGATAGAAGATTGAACTTTTGTTACTGGTTTCGTGAAAAACTGCAGCAAGATCCACATTTTTCAAGAAAGATATTATGGACTGATAAGTCTTTATTCACAAACTCGGGAATGTTTAATAGGAAATATGTTCATCATTATGCAACAGTGAATCCCCGTTTAGTAAGGGAGACTATGCCGTAAGTTCGATATTCTTTGAACGTATGGGCTGGCCTTTTAGATAACGCGGTTCTGGGTCTATTTTTCATCGAGGGACATTTGAATGGTCCTGGCTATTTAAATTTTTTGCAAACAAATTTAGAAGATATGTTAGACGAATTGCCTTTAGTAACAGTTCAAAATCATGAGTGATTTCAGCAAGATGGAGCTGGTCCCCACAACGTCCTCATTGTCCGAGAATATTTAGACGCTCGCTTTCCAAATTCATGGCTTGGTACATTTGGTCCTGTTCTTTGGCCTCCACGATCGCCATGCTTAACGCCTTTGGATTATTCTTTGTGGGACAATGTTAAAAACGTTGTATATGCAACCCCAACGGAAAATATCGGACATCTTCACTTCAAAATCGAAAATGCCTTCGACTCCATTCCAAGGCAGACTATACAAAAAGCAGTGGACGAAATGAATTTGAGAACTAACCTCTGCATTATGAATAACGGCGCACACCTTGAACAATTTAAATAATTATCTGATGTTTTTGAATTTATTATCTCGTTGTTGTTAGACCAATAAAATGTTTTCAGTATTTAAGGAGTTTTAATAACAATTTAGGAATACAATCTATCATTTTTATCATTGTTTCAATTGTTTTTCAAAGCATTCGTGATTTTATAAAAATAATTAACAAAAAAATTAAAATTTCAAAAAGTTTCCCGGAAAAAATGGTTATGTTAGTTACCAATCTGAAAAGCTAATTTTTTTTTCTATCTAGTGGTGTGAAAATCCAATATGGCGGCCATAAGAAATAAAAAAGTTGACTATCGCAGCTTGAAATCTAGAAGGCCTAGAAAATTTCTGTAGACGTCATTCAACTCGGAGTGGCCAAAAACATAAAGTTACCAAGTTTGATTAAAATAGCGTCAATGGTATTGAAGATAATAATTTTTTTCTGAAATCACTATTTTCAGTTTTTTCGCGATAAATCAGGAACCAATCAAAATATCCTAGATTTCTTTTCAGATTCCCAATCGTCATAAAAAAGCGCAACTTTTGTATAATTTAACCGACTTCGTATCGTTTACCGTTCCCGAGATACCAATAGTGAGCATCGAAAAAATCACCACCCTGTATACCATTCTCCTATTGAATTTAGAGATACTTTTGTATTGAAATCTGCCAAGTATAAATGTAAAATTGCCGATTTTCTCTCCAAATGCCTGTGGTGTGCGTGTCAAGCAGCATCGGGGACCTACAGCTTTACGTGGGCTCCGAACAACGGAAGTACTTGCACTTCTACTACAGAGAAGACTTACTAGGTAGAAATACCTCGGTGGTTTGCCATTGCCTTCCGTGCGAAGCGGTCGGGTGTTTTCGATGTTGGTGTGGCCCTGGGAACCGAACCCGGGCCATCTCAGTGGTTCCATCCTAGCTTAAATTCATTATCTTTTATTGGCAAAACCAGAAAATCGTGTGCAATTATCACCGAATTTTGTTAAAGCATGTGAATTTGATAGTTTCTTAGCGAAAACGTTCGAAAATAGGATTCCCGTTTGATTTGACAGTCGCTCGACAGGCGCTCGAAACAAAACGTATGCGAAAATAAGCGCATGATTTCGAAAATTGAGCCCCTGATTCATTTAACTTTGGCCAATCATTGTACCGTTTAGTAAAACAAGATCTCAATACTTATTCCAGCCTATACCGTTAAGTGTCTTAATATCTTCCCTTCTTCAATCGCAATACTCTACAAATTGAAACTCATTTGAGAACATTGCACATGTCCGTTGATCACTTAACCAACTCTGGTGTTCCTATTCCCACGACAGCGATTTGCTATTGTTAAATATGGAACTCTGAGAGGCTTCTAGATCTCTATTCTTTCTTTCTTTCTTTCTCTTTAACCTTCTTATACCTTTACAGTGTCGAGGGGGCCGGACACACTGAGCCGCAGAGGGGTCAGCCATCCAAGTTCTGGCCACGCAGACCCTCGCTTAACTCGTGCACTCCCACTCTGCCATACTGCAGATGTTCCTAGTTCTTAATTCAACTTCGTAAATCCACTGCCTTGGTCACTAAGCAGTATGTCATGGGTACATTAATTAGTCTTAAAGCTGCAAAGCAGCACATGTTGGGTTACACTAAACGATTTTAACACATGGATTACTATGACTCCTATGTTTTCGAAGATTCTTATTATCTCGATAATGTCGTTACCTGAAACTACGCAACCATTTCAGTATGTCACCTGCCTCTTTACAACACAACCTTAGTAGGTCCGAAGTATTTTCTTCTCGAAACAAATTTAGTTTTTCCATTGGTTTACTAGTTTAAACTAACCACTCCTCAAACATTTTACAACAGATATTTGTGGTTTTCTACAGTTGTATAGAAAATATAATCATATTGTAAGAAAGTGACCTTTTAGCTTGCACATGTGTTGAGATATTTCGTATAAACATGTTGATAAAAAAAATGCAGCTGATCTGCTTATTATGAGACAACACTTTACACCTGCATGAATTGCGACATCTCACACAATTGCATAAAACAATAATACAGATAAGCATGTGTCGTTGTGAATCATTTGTTATCAGCTGCAATATTTATTTTAATAACAAGGTTAATAAGCCACCTGCAGTACAGCTGCTGATGAATCAACATTCTTTGGAAAATGAAGATTAACACGTTCGTGGTACAAGGTGGGTGCTGACAAGGGTATATGTACAAAAGCTTAAATGTACTTGGGATGGTCAGTCAGTGTAGTCATGGTATTCAGAAGCCAGGTCCCATCCTTCGTACTTAGTGGCTACAATGTATATGTAAGAATATTTCTATGTAATTCAATTCATTGTAAGACTTGCTAATAGTTTGGATTTAATCCTTTGTTTTATTTATTAATTTTAACGTTTGTAACTTGTCTCTAAAACTGGTTAATGTGTTTGTTTCTGACTTATTTCGGACACTATATGTTACGTTAGTTTGAAACAGACTTTCAATATAAACCTCTCGCACAGCTGAGCAAAACATTCGTAACGGAGTTAGTTCAAAGACTACCTAAATTATTTGCTTAACTTATTCTTTATTAATTTCGAACTTATATGGCCCTAACCCACTTTGTTACAATTTTCATTAAAGAAATCAATATGTATAAAAAAGAACTACAAAAGAATAACCGTTGTTAGTAATGGCATTGTTAATTTTAACAAGTTCTTGGTTGTAGAAATTGGTTTTCATAACAGCCATTCCAATGGGAGGCAAGTGTAGGTAAAATGTAATGATTTTTGAGTATCACTGCTTGTATTGTATCTAGTCTTAATTAATTATGGGATTCAGTAATTAGGATAACTTATATTAAATAATGGAAGGATTTGGGACGCCATATAGAAAATGCACATGACTGTGAGAAGACCAGATAAACAGAAACAAAAGTACATAAACGGGACACCCATTGCCCACTGCAATATTCACCTTATTGTATAGGATAGTTGGCGAAAGCGAAATATACATCGAGGAAATAGTATATAACAAAGAACATTAGTGCACAGCACCTACAGACGATATAGTATCAAATACTAGATCGATTCCTAATCCAAATCGGCGGGATTTTAATGCGGAAAGAATCTAAAAGTACGCAAATTTTGGACACAAGGTAAAATTGTAAAATATTTGGGACGATAAAGGTGCCTTTCACGAGTTTCCACCCAGTCCCAGGGTTCGGAAAATTTCTAGTCAAGCAACACCAATAGAAGTCGAGCTCGTGTAGTGATCCTTGGCACTCGTAAGGCTAGATCTCGCCCAATAAATAAACTCCCAAAAGGGATTAGGAGATCAAATATATGATGATTCGGCTCATAATATATATTATGGAAAAGACGTACGCATGCTAACAGTAACGGAAGGTTTTAAAATGTGGAAACATTTATTTGTTTGGATACAGTGATAAGTGGTAATTGGTAATTGATCGAGATATAAAGACAAGAACGAATAGTGTTTGTCAAAAGCGGTATGTTTAATATCAATGTTTAGTGCAAAAGCAGTTTCACATGAACCACAAATACTGAGAGTGAATAAAATGATGGTTTTGCCAACATCATTATGGGGATGTCCTTTATGAGTTTTAAATAGAGCTGATCAGAAAAAGTTGGAACCGTGGGATAATTTCTTTTGTTTTCTTTTAAGAGATGGGAAAACAAAGAATATAGAAAATTGTTTAGACTAACAAATGCAAAGGCATATACCACCACCACTACCATCCTTAAACATAATTACAGAAGTGATTACGACATATTAGACAACTCAAAAAAATAAAAACTGAGAAATGATAATATCACCACAAGAAGGGGAACCACGTAGTAAGTTGTGAATAGAAAACAGTGGGGCCAAATAGTTCATTAAGCTTTGAGCCACAATGCTTCATCAACAATTTTATTGGTAAATATCAAAAATAAGAGGTGTAAGGAGTCCACCAACATCAACGGGCCTAATTGTCAACGCCACCTGCAAGAGAGGCAGAATTAAACTGTTAGAAAACGAATGGGAGTCTGGCGACCCAGAATCGGGGGGCCATATACTGATACCAGTTGTCCCGAGGTAACGAGGTCAATGCTGTTGGGTTAATAACTAGGTCATGGTACGTGGATTCAGAAAGACAGAACGAGCCTCTGACGGTCTGGTATATTTGAGGACAACCAAAGGAAAAGGAAAAAATGGCGGAGAAACGAGTGACAAACATCCGTGAGCTAAGAAGAATGGTCGTCAACCGAAAGGAATACTGGAAACGAACCGAGGAACCTACCCCTTGGGCAAGAATTTCAAAGAGAAAGAAGAAGAAATATCAAAAATAAAACTTCAATGACGTAATAAAATAAGAGCTTCCCTCATTTCAGTATTTAGGTAAAAGTAACGGCACTTACAATCCGCGAAGGAGTATGGCTGGCAACACGGAGGGTTAAGGGCCCCTAACTCGCTTTTATAACAGGTTGGCTCGCACGCTTACATCTACGGGGCGATGTGGTAAACACCTCGCCTTCGGCAACCGTCTATACCTTCCCTATTCTACTACTCTGTTTCGGTTCCCAATTATTTTCAGTGGCTAGGTGGGCCACTCGCCGAGCATACGGCTCGGCTTTAACCCTGAGACCTACCGCACGTAGTCGAATGCCTTAACCACTCAGCCACTTCAGCGATTTATTTCAGTATTTATGATTCCATAATTAATTACCAGACAATAAAAAGTAGTGTTTTTGATATCTCTCAAAAACGAAGAAAAGAAAACAGACCTCTCTGAAATTATGATTAATTCTTCATAAATCGAAAAATTAAGACAAAACCCTAGGTGTAACTAAAGTGTATATTTACTATATTACGTATAGGTATGCAAGTTAAGGTCAAGTTTTAGTTCCTGAAACTGAAAGCGAAAACTTTTCAGGGTCTACATATACAAATTATGCTGTTCCGAACAGGTTAAGTTTCTATACCTAATCATTAAATTCTGTTAAACTTAGATTAAAGTTTTGTTCGAGGATAAATAATTACCAACAAAGCATAAAAACGGCGCTCAAATTACTAGTCGAATTAATATGGACACCGCATTCTTTTACAGGGCTTTATATTACCAACAAAAAGAGAGGGGTCGAGAAAGGAGAGGAAGCCGAGATAACAAAAGCAGATTTAGTTTTATTATTCCAAATTGTTTAGCACCATTCTTGTTAAATATTGCTTTGTACGTATTTTTGTACACAAAGGTGAATTTCAGATTTTAAATGTTTGTTGTTTGTTTGAAAAATTATAAAACATGTCGGAATTCTTTTTCCAACGGGAACATTTCTAAATAAACCAGTATTTCTCAAAGCAGCATTTGCATTAAGAGCGCGACGTAGTCCTCTTCCTTTGTCAGAAGCCAAGAATTGTAGTTTATAAACGCGAGCGTCTCTGACGTCACCAGAAGGATCAGATTTTCGTCTACTGCTCCTGCTTTAACTGGATATATGATATTTTCAAGTTTTGCCGCTACAAGGGTCGAGATGCTGTTAAAAATTGAAAGGTACGGAAAAGAGGTATTGGAAATGGAAAAACGTAACGGGTTTACCTTCTTCAAGCGGCCACCGGCGGCGATGGAAAGCGATCTACTCAAAAGCGTGCATAAAACGAACATTTTTTAACTATTTCCTTCAAACTCGCATCAATGTAGCAATCTGTAGAAGCTTTTTATTAAAATGCAAGCAGAATATTGAAAATATCCCCGTAGGTGACATGTTACAACAATTAAATTTTGTAGTATGACGTTTATTGAGAAAGCGCGTTACCTTTGAATATGTAATTCCCAGTCATTACCGCATATTTGATTGACATAAACTAAATGCAGTTTATGCATTTGACGTTACGTTTATTAATTTCCAACACTAAAATTAATAAACTTACTAATCTATCGATCAACTAGGCAATTACATTCGAAGATTGATTGGTGGAAAATGCGTTACAAAAAAATTGTTTATCATGTTGAATTTCAATTGCTGTTATTTTAGTGCCAATTACTACAACTTGAGCATACAATATTAGCTTAAAACGCGCTTTTCAAAATCTGCATTTAAACTTGACTGGTTCCTTATCTGCTACATATATATTTTAAAATTATTTCATAAAATACTCCAAAGGAAAAATTAGAAATATTATTTTAAATTGTCCATGCCCAACTACGTTGATGTTGCACAGATTTATAAATATCGGTTTCGTTTTATTTACAACAGCTTCCGCAAAAGGCTGTGAAAATTATCAGTGTATGAAAAGCCATATTTCTGCTTCTATTCACGCAGACATGGTTATAAAAAGCCAACCTTTTCTCTTCCAGTCTATATACGTATCTTATTGATTACGTGAAAATCCCTGAATGCAAATCAAACGATATCATCCGTGTCCATCAACAGCTTCAGTTCATATATCTTTTAGTAAACGGCGTCGCTTTTTTGGCTGTGAAAACGTCACGCCATATATCTTCAAACCTGTAACTTATGATGCTGACGCCTTAAATTAAGGCTTAAGCACTAAATCAATTTTTGGTCTGAAAGTGGAGCATATCTGTATTGAAAACAAAACGTTTTTATCTCGTCGATAAGAGCTGCTGTTAAACATTTTTTCACATTTCATAGCTCGAAAAATTGAATCTAATATTCCGGAAGCTAAAGCATTCTAACACTATCGCTTTAAAAGAGTCCCTTCGATCCAGTAAAATCATTTGATTACCAAATGGTTCTTTGTGTATATTTTTAACATCCATCAAATTACAAATTTAAAAGTGTCAGCTTTGTTTTAAGCTCGAATATTGGGATCAGTTACCAAGTAGGTCGTAATTTTCAACAAGAGAATATTGTAAATTGTTTGTGTAGGTTAGGAAAATGGGAAAAAAGTTGTTAAATATTAAAGTTAAACAGTGCGTGGCGTGTTGTAACTTAAATTCGAAAACATTTATTTTTTAAAGGCTGAACACTTCACATATTTTGTTTTTTTTTATTCCAATGCGTATTGCATTTGACATATTTTGTTATTTTAGTTCCGTTCCCCTGAAATTATCTTCCTGTAACGTAATTAATGATTAATTTATATTTATACTTAATGTGTTTTCGCAACTTTGTTGTTTCTTTGTGAGGCTTTAAATAATTAAAATCGAATGTTAATTATTGTTAAAACAATTGTTGGAAATTTGTTAATAGTAATCTAGAATTTTCGTTACGTTTAACAAGTAAAAGCTAGTAATAATGCACGGTGCAGGAATATATTCTAAATAAATTTTCTATAAAAATCAAATTATTTACTATCAATGCATGTTTAAAAAAAGGTACTCTGAAAATTGAAACACAGTCTCATTGCTTTTATAAATTTGTTATTACGTAAGAGAAGTTTTCCAATAACGAAGGTGTTAAAAGTAAAGGATACCTACCAATGTTAAAAAGGGACCAATTTTACTTCGAGTCTGTCTCATTCAGTATTTAAAAACGTATTAAACTTAGGGAAATGAATTCTTTCGTTTTAATTTTACCGATCTTTAGTGCTGAATATCTCATTTCTTTTACGTAATATTGAATTCCAGAAATTTATTCGCATAGTTTAAAACTAAAAGCATTTTACTTCAAGAACAGTAATAACATCGATATTAAAGATATTTTAATCTTACGATCATTTCCTCTTGTATAACTGGAACTAAAACTAACTAAACTTTTCGAGACTAAATTAAACACGAATCGTTGAAAAGTCGATCAAAAACGATAAGCTAACCCGAATAACCACACAAACACGAACTTTGCTGTGGATGCAATCTAAGTTTCGATCAGTGAACGAATAACAACATACACAAGAGCATGGAACTCGACGATCTATAAGCTAAAGCATGTTATCATGTAAATTCATGGCAAAATTTGAAAAGCAATAAATTCCAACTAACCTAAAAGCGATTCCCTAAACGCCTCGTATATCTACAGCACTTTGGATTGCGGCCAATCTGATACTTCAGCATTGTCTCCAAGATCATAATATAGACACGAGATTACCTTGCATGAGGGTGTACGTTGACTGAGATGTATTTTTTAGCGTGCTCGTAGCGAAACAATAAATTTTTGTCGGAACGAGTGAAGAAGCGAAACGAAAATAAAGTTTGAGGACGTCCACGAAACTATTTTTTTTTTCTTTTCTTGTATCAAATAATCGCGCAGGAAGCCAGCAGGAAAAAATTTATTGGTTTCTGTTAAGAAGCGATATTTCAGTAAAAGCCTTAAACATCAGAAGCTGGATTTATCCTTAAGTCCAGTCAAAACGACGTCTGAAAAAAAAACGTTTGGCAACTTCAGTGGGAATCTTAACAACAAATTCATAAGAAGCGCATAAACTGTTGAAGCGACTTTGAAAAATGTCATATTTCAAAGTTAAGTACCTACATCTCTACATTCATACTGCATGAGAATATTCATACAAATAAGGTTTTGTATATTTTTATGCCTCCATATGAATACTTTATATTCTTGTAGTCCTGCCATTTCACGACGAGAGCAGAGCTCTCTGTATCTCGGAGTGAGTAAATTATTCATAAAGGAAATGACGTCATAAAAGCCGGAAACGGGGCGTACACTCTTCATTGCGTTTCCTCCACCTTCATTACTACCAACTACCAGTATAACATATAAATACACTGCAACTAGGATCCATTATCGGGGATCCGGATGCAAACAACATAACTAAGTATGGATTATAAAATATATACGTACACAACTTGTTTAACAATGAAAGCTTTAAAGTTTCAACAACCTATATTTTATTTTAAAATACTGAAATACGTGGTAAAAATAAACCAACCCTTTCATAAATAATACATCAAGGGAATTTTTTTGCTGATATTCAAAAAAGAATAGCTGATAGGAAGATCTGGGAAAAAAGCGTCTGTAAAATAAAACGCAAAATGACCCAACCTTAAGCTTTTGGCTTTAACTTTATAAAAACAAACATTTTTTAAAGTGCTAAAGTCCTTTCTTTGACCCCATGAAACATTTCGCTTAGTAAACTGAACATACGATTGTTTTATTTCTAAAATTCCACTTACCTAGAGTATTACTGCAAACAAAACCAGCTCTTACGTTTCAACAATAATAGCGTTTCTTTTGGAAAAAGCTGTGCAACGAAGATATTTCTGCAAATGATATTCGTTGATTGTATCTAATTTAACAAGTGTAAAGTAATCTTCTGACATGTTGATTAACATAACATATGACCGACCACTTAAAATATCAAGTTAAATAAGGTCAGCTTAGTCATTGTATAATCATTTTATCCCATTATAATTGAAGCTACATGATAAAGTGTATTCGCTTTAGTTAAATTAATGAGTACGCTGCAACTGATGCACATCAAAAGCTCTTGCACTAATTTTCATACCAACGTCTCTATAATTGTATTTGTAACTTCGCAATGATTAAGCTATGATCGGATAATTTCGGTGTTAGATAATATAATTTGTAGTTAGTGCTTAGCAGTAGTTGAGGATATTAACTTATTTCAAGGCTCGTATGATGCATCTGTAGGTACATTACACTATTATTGAATTTACTACAATTGATATCTCGAGTTAGATTTGATTCATGCTGTTACTAATGCGTGTAATACACGTTCGTTCATTCGTAAACCAGAAAATGTAAGAAAATTATACACAAAAATTTCCTGCCGTAAAAGACGCTAAAATACTCTCTCGAAAGCCACAAATCTTTCTAACTGCGATTAAACCTAAGTTAATTGTAGAAAATTGAACACTCAACGCACCTGCGGTCTTTTAACTTATGACTGATAATAATATCGCCCTTTTAAAAATTTTCTCTTCATATTTATCAGAGATAAAATAACAGATTCCTAGCAGAAAACAAGGTTTGGAGATTATCAGTAATATTCATTGTCGTCAGTAGTGGCTGGTAAGGGATGGCTGTTCCTAGAAAAACAGGGGCGGAAAAATGTATATTTTGTATCCTCTTACTCTTCTTCCTCTTTCTGTGCCTTGTCCTCTAACGAAGTTGGCAAGGGGGTCAAAGCCACATTTTTAAACGACTTGGCGTCGTGAACTTTGTTATATCTATCTCCCTTATACTAGGGAAATGTGTTCTCTGCAGTGGTTTCCCGCTGCCTTCTGCAGAGTTTGTGACCAAGCATTAACCCTAGAATGCATGACCTAAATTTTTTACTCTTTTACATATAGTGAGTCTTTGAGACTCACATACATTAAGTACGAGAAAATAGGATTTAGCTGCCTTTTCTTGGTGCGTTTCTTTATTATTCATTAGTAGTTAGTAGTTTTGGTTTAGAAAAACAGTTCTGAAGCATTAAATACAATTTAATAACTCAAAAAATGAAAATACAAAATACCATTTGATATCCATATGGATATTCTAAAATAATGAAATACCCTTAGTTTACATTATTAAAATTGTTCCAAATAATAAGAATTTTTAATGGCAGCTACTACATATCATAACACTATGCTCCTTACACACATTGTTCTTACATTTATTACAAATATGTTTGCTCATTCTTCCTAATTTTGATGGACAGATATGACAACGCCTCTTCTTCGTAGGTGGCTCCTCTTGTTGCTTTACTGGAATTTCAATGAAGATCTTTATTGCTTCGACTGTTCTTTTATGTAAAAACGGATTTTGAGATCTTCTAGTCATATAGGGTAATATCAGAGCTTCGGAAAGGTTTTTTATAAAAATCCTACGGCGATGTTTTTTTCGTGCTTCAAAATCTGGATGCTCAGTTATATAAAGAAAAAATGCATTTACTGCACCGATATCTAACATGTTTGAAAATACGGCAAATGGCCACCGCCGTGTTTGCCTTTTGCACGTATAATTGGTAACCATTTGATCCATATGATCTACACCCCCTTTGGTTTTATTGTAAAATTCGATGATTTCGGGTTTTTTCTTTATACTATATTCATTCACAGCGCTGTCATGGTGCATTGTACTAAGCAATATAACTGATTTATTTTTTTTGGGCACATAACTAACAAGGGTTAAGTTTTCACTGAATCCAAACAACGAAGAGGATACCTGACGATCTTTCGAAGCTTTGAACTCTATGGGAATCTCCCTTTTATCTTTACAAAGTGTTCCTACTGCGGTGAGACCGACTTTTAGCAGATTGTGAAACAAATCTATAGTAGTAAAGTAATTATCGCAGGTTAAATTTCGAGAACTATTCTTTATACTAGTTATAAGAGTAGTCACTACAGTTTCTCCAAGACGTCGTTGGACTTCTGCTCCAGGTTGCTTTCCAATATATATAATACCATCAATAGCGTACCCAGTTTCACTTTCACAAAGCCAGAAAAACTTTATGCCGTATTTACATGGCTTACTGGGCATATATTGTATAAAACTACAACGTCCACGAAATCCCAGTAATTGTCCATCAATAGTCACGTTCACCTTTGGTATCATAACAGTTTTACATTTTTTGATAAATAAGTCCCAAATATATCTTATTGGTGCAAGTTTATCTGTTTCCAAACGAGCGGCACGCGTTCTTTTATCATCAAATCTAAGAAACCGTCTTATGTTCTCAAAGCGATTAACTGTCATTATAGCTCTGTACATCGGATTTGAACATTTATTCAAAAACAATTCCCTTATCGGACTATCCCATTGTTTTTCGACTCCTGCTAACAGCAACAATCCCAGAAATGCGTTCATCTCATCAACTTCCATATTTTTCCACTCTTTACCTTTGTTAGAATATTGCCGCTTTGCTTCCTTGTTAGTACAAGCAACAATTTCTTCTAGGATTTCTCGGGTAAGAAAAACATTCCAAGAATCAATAAATGACATTATCCTGTTGCGTTGCTTTGGACCAGGAGTAAAACGAATAATGTTGTGACATAAAGTTTTTGTCTGAGCTGGAGCATCGATTTTCCACTCGTACCCATTCTTTCCTTTCATACCCTGAGAATTCTGATTTTCAATGACTTCTTCTAAATCTTGATCATCTGATTCTAGAGCTTCATCTTCACTGGCTGATAAAATGTCTTCCTCCATATTTTCAATTTCCTCGTCACTGTTTGGATGAACATATTCCTCGGCTTCCTCTTCTGAATCGCAGTCGGAGCTAGACACATCTGAATCAGATTCATTTGCCCACTGCAGGACCGTCTTTTCAAAATCAGCGTCGCCATACCTCACTGATCTTTTACTGCTGCCGGAAGCCATATGAATATCTAACTTTTTACTAAAAAGGAAATGCAATGTTGCGATATTATTTTCTAAATATGAAAAATAGAATCTTACCTTATATTCAGAAGCTAATCATAATCTCTATACAACTATATTACGAATAAAAGAGCATAAATGAAGGACAAAACAAGTTACCGCTACAGCTGAGTAATCACTACTGCACCACGACACGCGGAAGGGGGTAAGTTGCAGCTTCAAATAGGATCGGTTCACTTTTACTGAAACAGCGGCTGTGGGGGGAGTAGGGAAGTAGTTTTCAATATAAACTATTTATGAATATGTGGAACTGTGTTTATGTTGTTTGGCGGGATTTATTCAACCAGGGTCTATGTAGCAACGGCCGAGTCTCTGAGACTCACTTGATGTTTATGTGTAGTAGTAACACAAAAAAAGGTGTATGTGTAACCACTTGTGACCCCCCTGTTTGAAAATATTATTAAAGTACTTATAAAGGGGTGATAGAGGCATTCCTGAACGGAAAACATGGTACACAGAGCCGTTTGCAAAATACAGGCAGTCAAAACGCGCACCGAGTTCGAAAGACTCACTTTATGCATTCTAGGGTTAAGTGTATAGTGTTTGTACAATGTGATGTTTTAAAAACTCAATTGCAGCAGGCCGTATTCTGTCTTAATAATCTTAGAACTGTCTGTATTAAGTCAGAATACGGCCTGCTGCAGTTGAGTTTTTAAAAAATCACATTGTATCTTGTTAGTATCTGAAGTCGACCACTCCGCAGACAGAATCGTTAATTGTAACCAAACGATTAAATGGCTTCACTCACTCAAGGACCGACCTCATACATTGGGGAATTCTTTATAAAAATCCTTGCCACTGCGTGAAATTCGAACTCAAGACTGCTAAGTTAGGAGCCCAACACTCTTACCTCTGCGCCAACGAGCTTCTCTCTTACTCTACTAACATAAAATATATATTAATTAATTATTTGAATTAACCAAAAATACTAAATAATGGCTCTTCTGTTGCGTTGAATATAACAATTCTGATGATTTTACTCTGACAAAACTGAGTCTGATGTAGTTTCCGTAATAACTCTTCATTCCTAACCTTCCATACAACTGTATTACCAAAGTATCGTTTCTGTGATAGAAAGTATCCTACTCTGTATAAATACAAAAGAAATTAATAAGTCACCATTTACTTCCTTAAGCTCAGCAGACTAAAAATTATAAATAAAGAGCGACCTATACCTAAATTAAATATAGTGCAAATGAACCTGGATACAAAAACATAACGGAGTTTACTCGAAATTTGACCAAAGTGTGTACAACAAAATATTATGATTGTGTGTTTGTGAGGAGAAAAATACATTTTTCTGTTTAGTTTGTTTGTTATTTGGTAGCGACGATAACTGGACAAAAGACGGGATACCTACGTGAATTGAAGCATCTTACTGAGGAAGTTAAACAACCCGAAAAATCAGCTAAGTATATGAGTAATTTAGTGGGTTTTCAGCTTCTTGGTAAAACTAATATTGCTGCATATTTAAGTACAACATACGTGGAAAATATTCAACAACATAATAAGTTTTAATTCTTTAGAGAATTATTGAATCTTGAAGTTGTAAGAAGCGGCAAATGTGTGTAACCTTGCCCTTCGAGGTCATGGCGAAATAAATGAATCAGCAAATAAAGGGGTGTTTTTGGAATTAGTTGACTATGCAAAAAATATAGATTCCATACTCATTTTCAAGAAACTAGTACGTTTAAAGGAGCTTCAGAAAGCATCCAAAATGAGCTTTCGGACTGTATGCTTCAGATATGTAGAGATTATATTTTGAATGAAATAAAACAACCCTCGGTTGAGTTCTAATGGTCAATGATGAGTACAACAGTTGTATCTACACAAATCAAGATGGTATTCGTAATTTGTTTCCTAATGGGAAAATATACAAACGTTTTTGGGGTTTTTCAAATCCAACCAAAATGCTAAATACTGATCAAAATGTAGTTTGGAACAAATTAGCCCTATTTCACAAGACTCACTGGAAAAACGTATAGTACAGACATACGACGAAGCTGCTGTTATGTGTGGGTAAGTAGGGGGAATTAATGTCAAAATCAAAGATATTTATAAAAATGCACATTTTATAAATATGTTGCTACGCCCATCAATTAAATCAGCTATTAGAATATAAACGCAATATTGGTATTTTTTCAAATTCTTCTAACAGGACTATAGGTCAAGTTTCTGAGATTACAGAGGCGAAAAACCATCGCAAACTGGATAGCGAACAGTACAAACAGTAGATATATCAATACAAAAATGACTTATTAGAGTGCTTCGAAAATATTCAGTCAGGAAATCCTAAAAGGTTTAATAATGAAACTACATTACAAGCAGCTGGGCTTGGTAAACCGCTTAGTGATGATACGTGCTGT
This sequence comes from Melanotus villosus, assembly GCA_963082815.1. NCBI lineage: Eukaryota > Metazoa > Arthropoda > Insecta > Coleoptera > Elateridae > Melanotus > Melanotus villosus. The sequence continues at coordinate 78,902,814 of OY720419.1, forward strand.
ACTAGTTTAACGAGCTTAGCAAGTGACGTCATATCAACTGTTCAAAACCAATACGCCACAATATGATGAACAATATAGAAAGAACCTGCCTTCAGAACATATTGAGGATTTCCAAAGGCAATTCTAATGGTCGATAAACAAGCATTAATAGTGGAACTATATATATTTTATTCAAGATCAGAAATTGCAGAAAAAAATTAACAAATAAATGAATGCTAACAAACTTAAAATTTTATTATATCATTTGATTTGGGTTCAACGATTCAACGAAATAAGTAAAGTTCTAAAAATTTTAATAACAATGCCAATGAATACAATAGCAATACAAAGATACATTTCTATTAAATTAATTAAACCTTATTTAAAAATACAATAGCCGCATAGCGGAAGAGAGATTGACTGCATAAAATATGTTGTCGACTGAAAAGGTTTTAGTAAATACAATTTCAAACTTCAATGAGCGGATAATTTAAAAAAAACCGATAAAAATAGAAGAGTGGAATTTTATTTGAAGAAATAGTACATTGAAGATGTTACAAATTTCGTAAGCACATAAAACAGATGTTTTACTGTTATGTTATTTGTTTGTTATCGTTAACCTCTTATACCTTTCGGTGCCCGACTCTGAGCGTTACGTTTTACCTACACCGTGTATTTATTGTAAGTGTGTGTACGTGTTGGACTTTGTTACTCTGCCTCTGTCTTCGTAGGAAAGCATCACGAATGGCGAATGGTACCAGGGCTTGATACCGACCACTGCAGGAAAATCCTGCCGATTGGGAGATTCAAACCAAGGAATACCGCAACGCTAGTCTAGTATTTGTTATTATTTATCTTTTCTACTCAGCTTGACATGATAATTATCCCCTCCTGAGGTGGCAAAATTCTAATCTGGTAATTGTTGCTTATGACCATTGATAGCGAACACTCTTTGATATACATAGCACCCACAAGTTTAGATCTTACATAGTAAATAAACAAACCAACAATAATAATCGAAAGTTGCCTGTTGATATGGTACATTTATCCTTTTAGTTTGAGGTTCTAATAAAAGATTTTCTGTGTTGTTTCCAAATACAGGCACAGTTCTAAAAAGATGCATCTTCATTAAAGAAAAGCAGAAGAGTACCTACTCCTATAAATGTAAATATTTATGTAATTCTGTTTTACTTCTTTCCGGTAGATTTATATTTTTCTCGAAACACTTTGTTTTGAAAAGTATGGCCCATACCTGAACGTAATATTTGGAAGAAATACCCGATGAACCTAACCAGTACGTACAATCAAAATTTCAAAGGAAAACCCTTTGTATCAATTTACGTAAGATCTTGTGGTATAATTAAAGTGGGTTCTTAAGTGTATGTATGTATGTGCTTACGTGTAAATACGCACTTTGTGAACCGCGTTAGATTTCAGAAGACTCATCCACTGGGCTGTGTTCTCACCAACGTTAACTAGAAACACAGTGTAGCTACTAGATATTATTCTGTGAATAGCTGTAGAGTCTTTTGCCTTAGGGCGGTTTAAAAAAAATTAAATTATACAACCCTCCCGTGATTTTCCCTAAAAAGCACATCATACCTACTGCCATTATTTTGAATGAAATCTGTTTCTACAAACCAAACTTTTATTAAAACTAAATCTTTCTAAGAAATTAACAAGAAAAAAGCTTTCCATATAGTGGATAGTTTTTGAGAAACGGTATAAAATCATCGACTGAATCGTTTCTATAGCATCTGGTACCGACGAGGCACACGCTAATTGACAAACGTGTGAAATAAGAGTCTCGATAGCCAGACTAGTTCAAGTTCAACATACGACGGTATTACGCTAGATATATTAAATTAAATGCTTTATAAAGTACGTATTAATAATTAGTTTAGTGTTTTGGTTGAATTCCAAACCAGTAAACTGTTTTTAATACGGTCCCAGTATGATGAACATCTTATACTAGAAAGATGCTAATATTACCTATGGAAGGTTAGTGCAGCTAAATTAAAAGTACCAAAGAAGACAATCATTGCTGACGACTTGAAATGTCTTTCCTGCCTCTAAACATACAATTACGTATCTTCTTTTTTCCATATACCATAAGTATTCTCTTATTTCCAGATACTGCAACATAGCTAGTTATAGGGATAATGAACTTCTAGTAGATTTTAAAACTTTCGCTCGAGGTGTACCCCAGGATTTATATTACAGGATGGACTTAAAATGTATAATTTTGATTAAGCCCTGTTTCTAATTTATCTTAAGAAACTTTTGTTTCACAGGTATGTCAACTTAGTTTTCTTTTTTACCTTGTACGGACTAGCGTAAACCTTTTTTCTATCCTTCTCGGAACGCCTTCGTTTGTGGTGTGATGTATTCAAAAGTTTCAAACCTCTATTGGACATGACTATTGTACGTAATATTATTAATTTATGGTAGCGTCTATAAGTGTGAGTGTTGGACGCCCCACAACAAGATGATATGACGACATACGTGAAATAGCGAGGAAAAATTGAATCCAGAAAGCAGCAAACAAAAAATTTTGGAAGAGTATGGAGGAGGCATATGTCCAAAGATGGATGAGAAATGGCATTTAAAGAAAAAGACTGTCTGTAGTAAATGCGTCCAACTTAACCTATACTTAATTTACCACGGCTCCTCGTATCTTTTTAACTTTTCGTTGTTCATACTTAGGAATCATATGAATCATACTATTTTACTAATACTGTCCCTAATACTGTCCCTCCTCTTCAATTCTCTAGTCCTATTCCGATACGAGAACTTAGCTTTTATCAAATAATCTTTCAGAATCGAGTAGCTATGGTATATAAAACGCAACGCATTTATTGCCGTATACTTCATTTTCAGTTATTAGTAGTGAATTTAACCTAACCAAAAGCTGAACGTCGCGTCGCGTAAGCTGGACTGGAACGTCATACTTAATTAAAATAAATTTATACTGCCAACGGGATTCATTAATAAAATATTACAAAAAACATTGTCAATTGATATTTAAACATAAATTATTTAGTTTGCCTTTTTATATCTTCTAAAACAGTTTTTAGCAAATAAGTAGTTGTATCTTCTAAAAAAACATGATCCATGACTGCCCGAGACTCAAAGTCTATTTGCTCAAACAATAGAAGACAACTCTATTTTATTCATATGCCCATGTGTTTAATCTTAGAGGTGCTTCTAATGGTGTTTACTAAACTTTATAAAGATTCGTAGATTATCGTAGATTATTAGTCAATATAGAGCACTTATATTAGTTACATATTCGTTTCGGTATATTTAGTTTCTTTTCTCCGATTTTGTTAAAATGTATTTCATGAAATTCCTTTATGAAAAATATAAAACATCGTAATTCACATTCCTACATCTTAGGATTCAAACTGGAAACGAAAAGCGGCTTCGCGTATTTCCATACCTTTCGCAAAATCAAGCTGTGTTTCTGTTATTGCTTGAAGCATTGTATTTCAAAATACAATACTGGAAGGAAGCGTACTGCCTTTAAAATCCCGAAGAAATTACTTGGCTGTTGTCGGCATCGAATTCGAATTGCTTGCATTAGAGACTGAAGTTTATTTACGATTCTTCGCTTCCTTTATTAATATTGGTGCCTTAGTTATTATTGTGGAGTAAGTTTAAACCTGATGATTTTCATAAATGTTAAATTAAACGTACTGGTAGGTATTCATATTAATTATAATGTACTTAATTAGAATTTCACAGTGAGACAAAAATTTTATTTACTCGTTGAGCTTGGGCGAACAGTCACATGACAACTGCCTTATCTAATTTTTTAGTTTTTAATAGTTAGCCAATTTCAATACTTTTAAAATTGTACTAATCCTTCGTTGCAGATAAAATCTTTTATGCAACGTATGAGTATACTACCTTTTTCAAACTCGCATACTATTGGTTTCAAAACGTAGCACTTTACACACTAATGGTTATTCAAATAATGAGTAAAGTTGTGAATTTATTTAATGACTATTATACAGGGATTGTCAAATTGTGACGTTTCAAAAGAAATTAGACCAAGCTGCGTTGTTATAATATAATATATAATTATTAGCGTACAACAGAAGAAAACCGGCAACAGCGCATTTTATTTAAGACAAGATCCAACAAGCTTCAAAGCCCTGAACTAAACCGCTTTCAGTTTCAGTTTCCAACAAATAGCATGAAGTAAAGTCATGTTTACATAGATCAAACTATCGCTATTCTCTGCCACCCGTGAGACAGAAGGATCACTAACAGATAATACAGTTGATTAAAATATATCATAAAAGGCATAATTTGAAGATCGCCAATATTTCTGAAAATGTCAAAAATACAAAAATAAAATATATTTTAAACTGTATATGATTAGTTTGTTGAAATGAGACATTGCGGTAAATGTAGACTTTTGAAATTAATGTGTCAACAGCAGAACTTCATTAAGAAAGACTATATTTTAAGCGTTTGCAAAATTTAGTGTGATAAGGTTTGTATAAGTAGTTTCCAACTGCAGTTTAAAGTTTAGATACAGTCCCTTACATTTCAAGTAGTTGTCTGCCAAATAAATTATCTCGGATTGTTTTCAACATTAAAAACCCTCAAAGCTGCAGTAACAGCAGTAAATACTCGGTGCGTTTATTTTTGCCACAATTCGTTCAGGTCGTAAAAGAGATTAAGTTGCAGATGCTACAGTACGTAATACGGAAATATCTAAAATTGCCTTCATGTTTATTTCATTATCAAACCAAGCCAAATAGTTTCAGATAGACTTCGAATTTACGAGTCAACTGACCAATTTAATCAGAGTTATGACACACGATAAGCTTTGTCATCAACATCTTCTGTACTACATATGTTCAATAAATCATCAGTATCGCTAGGGCACATAATGAGGAGGAATAAATATCACGTCAATGTAACCTTTAGCTTCCCAAAAGTTGAAGGTCTCCTGAAAAATTGACTTAATATTAACGTCTGTTGTACTGGCAATAAATTATCTACAGCTGTAATTGCTTTTAAAGGGCAGAAATAACAAATCGGTCCGTTTAGCACCAGATAAGGCGTAAGACAATCATGGCAAATCCCAAGCAAGGCAGTGGTTCCCAAAATGTATCCCTTTTACTTTTTAACAACTTAAGTTGAACCATATAAGGGTTTTCACGGTTGGTTCAGTTGTGATAGTATGACTTTGTAACAGAGATGCCGTATAATCAATAACTGTTATGCCAAACATATTACGAAACCATAATCTAATAAGCGAACATTAGAGAGACCGATGTTGTGATTTAATGCAATCTGCAGTTTGTAATTATAAAGGTAGCAGCTGATTCCATCAGGAACAGTTAAGTTTCTGCTACAAAGACTACTCAATTTAATTTGAAACCCATACAAAGGGCATTCAATCGATGAACGTCATCGAAACACCCTTACGAGGACTAGTAAACACTATTAATTGACCTCACTTCGGTGGCGATCCGTGTTTACTTACCTAGTCTAGTTGCGTTTGCCGCTCTAGTGCCTTTTATGTGCCCCAAACTGGCTGTTTGGTTTATTTCAAAAACATCACTCAAAACAGGAGTCCCACATTAGTAATGAAGTGGTTACATTCTGTAAAGTTGCAAATGTAACCAACTGAACCTTTCGGAATAAAATCCTATTAAAAAAAGGTCGCAAATAGATTAAAATTTGAAAAAAATAGAGCGAATTTGTTTATTAGGTTAAAACTAACCGAAAATCCTAACGGCGATTGGAATTATATTAGCTTCAGCATTGTCTCGGTAGAACAGCGAACTTATGTTCAACTCTGATTGTTTTACTTCCAGCTTAGAAATTTTTTATAGTAACTTAATACTAACAATAACGCAACAATTCTAAAATTATTAAAGAGAGATTATAAAATTACGAAAATCTTATATGTACCAAGATATCGTTCTTATCGTCCTTTATTATTTAAAGGCACATTTCATGGAGAAGCTTATTATTCCGGTAAATTGTTTGCAGTAACCTTCTGCCTGAGATTTTTTTAGAAGCCTCTTTCCTTGTGATTTTTCTCGGTAACTACCATAGATAAGAAAGGCTATAAAAGGACTTTTTAGGGTCTATTTAATCTTTATCCTATTGTAATGTAAATTTACGCATCCACTTTGGAAATAGAGGAGATTACGGTTTTATTTGAAGTTATTCTGTTTTAATGAAGCGTAATAATAAACATAGCATTATAAATTATTTACAAATAAATTTAATTTATTGTTCGTGTTTTGCCTGTTATTTTGCGCATACGTTTGATTCTAACTTGGGTAATAAAACAGTGTTAGATTACCAATTGCGTTATAAGTTCTAAATGGCAATTTGTACCCAAAGTAGAAGAATTGCTCGTGCATTACGATAGAATTTGTTTAATAATTACATATCTATCATAGTCAACCATAGTTTAGAAAATGCAAGTCATAAGTTCATTGCAAAGTTAAATGCAACTAACATGTTATTTTCCTTCGCTTTTCTTCCTTGATAATTACACAATGTACTATCGTTGATTTACACCCGTTGCTGGTACAATATTTAAAACAAACGATGAGAACATCGACGATGATGTGTCACTCCATAACCAGATTCGCCACTTCGTTATTTATAGGTACCCGTTGTGTGTACATCGGTTTCGCATACGTGCTGTGATTGTATTTTTAAGTTTAACGATGCCAAAAACATTGTTGTTTTACTTAGCTCTTTGACTATAAATTAGCGGCGCTCTTAATTCTCTCAAATCAAGAATGTACTTGTTGTCTTTACACAAAAAATTTGAGTAGCCACGCCCACATCCATACAGTGATGTGTTGTAACACTGGTATCCTTGTAGTCGTTATACTACATACGGTGATCCTATAACACTGGCATCTTTGTAGTCGTTATACTACAACATAATAAGAACTTATTTAGTCGTTACATTAAATATTCGAATTTACTGTAGTTCCAGCGTTATCTGAAACAGACAAATGGGCTAGAAATCATACAAACAGAAGTATATCCTTCAGCTATCAATACGGAGGAAGTGAAAGAACTTGTAACTCTGGACAATGATGTAGAAGATTTCGAGTTTTTAGGGGCCAAACCCAAAACTAGTAAAACATTAGTGGAGCCACTACACGAAGAACTGGCCATTCAATGGAATACCTACCTTCAAGATGGAGTTTCTAAGGAAATCAGGGACAAAATTTTCGATTCCGCAATTCGAAAACTGTTCTAGATTAAAAGCCTCACTTTTGCTGCCAGAAATAATGGCCTGTTTGGATTCTAAAGCCTTGAGATAAGACAAATTCATGGCCAACTTGCAAGAACAGACTGGGTATACCCTGTCCGCCCTGGGTTCTCAGATCAATACATTTTTGAAAAATAATAGTGACAGTAACAAAGAGATGCTTCCTACTTTGGCAGACGTTGCTCAATTGATCGCAAATATTCACCAGGCCATTTCAACCTACAGAAAATACAATATCTTACCTATCTTGAACTACTCTTCTCGAAAATTAATCGAAACAAGTCAGACTGATGAGTTTCTTTTAGGAAAGAATTTTGTCACAGACAGACAGATGCTTACTACTTTGGCAGACGTTGCTCAATTGATCACACATATTCACCAGGCCATTTCAACTTACAGAAAATACAACATCTTACCTTTCTTGAACTGCTCTTCTTGAAAATTAATCGAAACAAGTCAGACTGATGAGTTTCTATTAGGACGTGAAATCATGTCAGACTGCCAAGAAGATATAAGTTTTGAACTTAAAGTGAGAACTCCCACCAAGCCGGCACAAGCTTCAAATTCCAAATACCAGCCGCCACTGGGCCCCCGTCCGGGTACTTCTGGATACCAAACAGGACGTCATTTAAACTGGACGCGTCCTCAACAGAACCCTAGCGAGAAAGTACCATACACGAAACGCCGGTCTTAAACAACCAGGTGATTCAAGGGACATATTATGCTTTAGTAAACTACTTCAGAAACTGGCAAATGATAACTAATTAAATACGAGTGTTGCAGTGGGTTAAAGGAGTTGTTATGCCCTTTAAAACAAAACCTCGCCAAATATATGTAAAAAAAGTTACATCTCCACAGCTGCAGAAGTTTATTACGACCAATCTATCAGTAACCTGATTAATATTGGTGCCATAGCTGAATGTCTTTATGAACCGGGAGAATTCCTATCGCCATATTTCTTAATTAAAAAACCTAATGGGAAAATTAGATTTATATTAAACATAAAGCACTTAAATGAATTTATAGAACTTCAAAATTGAAGATTACAGGAGCGTTATGAAATTACTCACCACAAATTCTTTTCTGACAAATATTGACTTATTATTTGATATCAGTCTATAAGGACAGTAGAAATACCTTAGATTTCAGTATAACGGGAAGCGATACCAATTCACCTGCTTACCTTTTGGGCTAAATCTAGCTCCATACATATTCACTACATTATTACAACCTGTCGTCGCGAAATTAAGAAAACTAAACATTTTATTAGTTATTTATCTAGACGATATTTTCTTGATAGACACAGCAGAATCAAAATGTCAATTAGCAGTAAATAAAACTATTGCACTTTTGTGTCAAGTGAGATGTTTAATAAACTTTAAAAAGAGTTTCTTAAATCCAACACAGGACCTATAACTTACTTAGGCTTCCCTTATAATACTAGAAATATGATCATACATTTGCCTTCGGAGAAAAAAGAGGATATCTACAATAACCAACTTGTTTTTCAAACTAAAACTTATTGCACTATTCAGTATTTAGCAAAACTTATTGGTAAATTGGTAGCAGCTTGTCCTGCAGTAGATTATAGCTGGCTCCACTTAAAAAGTCTCGAGAGAGAAAAAATTCTAGCATTATTGAAATACAAAGGTTATAACCATATTTTTAAACTTCCAGCATATAATAATAATAATAATGTGCCTTTATTTCTATATGTATGTACAAAGCAATAACAAAAATATTTAATACTGAACTAATCAGGCGAGTTCAGCTTAACCCCAAGGTATCTAAAAACTGATATCCCTTGGTGAATAGCAAATATAAAATCGTCATCCCAAAAGATCTGTGGAAGCCGAAACTTCCTCTTAGAGATATTCACAGATGCTTCTAACTCAGGGTGGGGGGCATACTGTGGAAACTCAACTCACGGGTTCTGGTCCCAATATCAGAACAAATACCACATAAATCGGTTAGAAATATTAGCAGCCCTTTACGGACTCAAATCTTTCTCAAAAGTTCTAAGGAACTGTGATATCTTATTAAGGATTGACAATAAAACAGCTATAGCTTGCATTAATAAAAAAGGAAGTATTCAATATCCAAAATCAAATATTATTACTAGGGCTCTTTGGGAATGGTGCCAAGAACGAAAAATTCGTGTCTTTGCGTCATATATTCCATCCAAAGAAAATTTTTTTGCTGACACAAAATCTACATCGTTATCAATCGAGACAGAATATGAATTAAACGATCAAATATTTTGTAAAATTTGTGAAAAATTTGGAAAAGATATTGACATATTCGCTTCTAAACTAAATACTAAATGCGATATTTATGTTTCTTTGGGTCCTGATCCAGATTTTAGTCACATAGATGCGTTTACAATAAAGTGGAACTCATTTTTTCTTTTTTATGCATTCCCACCTTGGTGTTTAATTTCCAGAGTTTTACAAACAATTATAAACGATAAAGCTAAGGGCATCTTAGTCGTTCCTAACTGGACCTCGCAGGCGTGGTATCCTCTATTTTATAGACTTTTAACTTGCGAACCGCTGATTTTTGAACCTACGGAAAACGTATTACTTTCCCCTTTCAGGACTCCACATTTCGGAAGAGAAGCTCGGAAAATTAAAATTGATCTTCCTACAGGTAAGTCAATCAATTTTTCAATTTTGTAGGTTTCGATTAAAATGGTTAAAGATAGATAACGAATGACAAACTCTTAGTAATTATACTTTGACATGAAGTGTAAAAACATACGGCAGTATTCGCAAAAGCTCCATAACAGTACCTGTAACTTCATTATAACAGTTGTATACTACATATATGGCAAAGCTTTTAACGATGGTGCAGAGAATATATTTTTAAACAAAGAGACAAAATGAGATAATAAATACCTACCGTCTAAACTGTAGAATAGCGACTAACATTTAATTTAAAAAAATTAAATAATTTTAATTCTTAAGTTATTAATATGTAGGAGTAATATAAGACCGAGAAGATAAAAACGTCCAGTTAAAAAACTCTGGCCAAATGAAATTACTTTTTTATATACTTGAAGTGCGTCAGAAGTTTTGGAAGTTACACAGATGGATACCCAATGTCACGATTTTTTTAATCAATTTTATCGAATAAAGAAACTTCTTTAAGGTCTGTGGTAGGGTAGACGTTAACCTTTAGTGAACTTTCGCTAAAGTTTCCGTTCTTGATTGTTCCCAAATAATTTATACTTGTTCCTAAGTTAGAAGCCTTAATTTGTAAGTGAGTCTAAACTTAATTTGTGTCCTGATAATAATAAAATTATGGGCCGTAGAACTGTAATGGATTATTTCTCAAATATTTCAAGCTAATCGTTTTAAAATAGTAGATAAGTTTTTATTGTCCCTGCGGCAGTAGACCGAAAGACCTTTAAGCAAAAGCATCCACTATACAATGTAACGCTGCTTCTGGATTGACTGACTAACTTTGGTTGTGTAATTTTAAGGTAGATAAATATGTTGGTGTATTACATATTAAAAAATTATGCAAGGTTAAAATAAAATTGGATCGGTCGTCACCGAAGGAGGAAAATTCAACATTTCGTTCACTTTCGTAAGCGAGCAAATCATAAGTGAAACATTTCAAGAGTAAGCAAGAACTCGGCAACTCAATCTTTCGACCATACCAAAGGTGAAACTCTTCTGCCAAAAGAAATCGACAAAAAAAATTTCAAACTGTTTCAGCACAATGAAGTTGTTTAACATGGCGAATTTAGGATACCTCTTTGACAACTTTATTGTGTTTTATTAGTAGTTTTTGATAAAAACCCCAAATCGTATTCTATCAAAATTAGCAGGTACTGAAAATCATAGAATTCCTTTAAAAGGGATAGTTTTTAATTTAGCTTACCAGGGAAGCACGAGTATGGACAAAGCTTACCAATGAAAACATCTGGACTTTAAAGTGACTAGGAAACCCTAAGATTACCTTCAGTTTTTATATTGTAGAAAAGTCTGTTTGATACTCTTAAAAGTACTAAATAACTATTAACTTTAAAGATAATTATGTTCGATGGGAGTAATTCAGTTGGCAATACAAAATAAAAACGTACAGTTCGAGCAATATTTTTAACTTTTTGTATTTTCTTCAATAAAATCGTTGTTTCCCCATACTTGTGCAAAAAATCCCACAATTTTTATGGCAACTTAAACCATATTTTATTTCTTGGTACTTTGTATCTATGAAATACGTAAAGCAAACGTCTTTACGATTCCTAGTTATTCTCATGTAGTTTTCTGAGTTAGTTGTATCGACTTTTGCGTTTTGTGATAAATCTGCTACAGTGGTTTAATAAAAAACAATAATTCGAAGATTTATACATTAGATGCGGTGAGTTATATCTATCATTAATAATTTTAGTCTTCCTTAAGATACTTTATGGACCCTAACAATGAAAGCTTGTGGTTATTTCTAAGTCCACCGAAATCGGAATTTATCTGGAGTCTCGAAGTCGAACATGGTCATAATAAGGGATTAGTTTATAAAGCAGCAGCACGGCCCAGTAACGAAGTGGACGGGAAGGTATATAACTTCATTTTATTGGAGGGAATTCCAATTGTTCGAGTGGTAATTCATCTTGTATTATCCGCTCTGGCGCAGGCTTCCGGTGAAATATCGCTAATGTGTTTACCATGCCGCCTACGTGATACTACGTACGGCCGGTATTACACAGATTAGCATCGTTATTGGAAATAACAAAGAGTAGGAATATTTGGATTCTCTCTGCACCATGTATAAACCTTGGTATTAGGTTTATTTGCATGTTTTCGTGCTTCAAATGATGATCGGGTAGATCCATTGAAAAATTAATAACCAAAATGTTAATCAAAGCCTGGCCGATAACAGGATTGAAAAATTAATCTCTGTTGTGAAAATGTAAATTCAACAGGGAATACTTTTCTATTTTAGCCGCCACTGGATAATCGATAATCCGTTATAGAACGCTGGCGATGACATAAATCGCTAATTGTGGTTCTTAAATCTAATGTCTTAATTGTTGATTGATTGCTTGTACATTTGTGCTCGATTGCGTGCTGTATTTTATTTTTGTGACGTGTGATACGTAATCGGAGACTAATATATTTTCAATAGTACTTTTAAAACGATTTTAATTAATACGACATAAATGACATTTTCATTTTTCTATGTCGCAAACAGTACTAATCTAACAAATAATCCAAACGATTAATTTAAAGAAAAAATGCAGATTCCCTTTTTCTTATTTGAAACAGTTATTCACGGTATAACATCATACAACAACGCATACGTGTACTTTGTAAATACAACAAATTTAAGTCAAAGTCTGAAATAATTTCAATATTCAATACTCTAAATAATAATAACTGTTTGTGTTCATTTGGACTGCTTGAGAACTATAGTTTATTCATCATCTACGACTCATGAGAACCTTCCCTTAACGTTACCAACTTCGGGCATTTATCTTGTATTAATCTTACATTGCTATCTGCGTGATACTGTATTCATTGCACTTGCCTGCTCTAAAGTCACTCTGAATACCCTTTCTGCAGAGAGAGTGCAAGCAGTTTAGAACAGTTTCGTAAACCGTTAAAAGCCACTGTTGCAGAAAGGTCTCTATTTACTGGAGATCGGTTTCGTTCTGCCTCTTGTTTTTTCCCTGGTCGATTTCGCAGTAGAAATAGTATGACCAGGGAAGGGTTCAGAAAAAGCAGTGGAAAGATTTTGAATACTTCAATTTACACTTAAATATTAATATTAATAGATTTAATCAGTTACAGTTGACACGTGATTTACCAGTGGAGTTACTTATGCCACCCTTCCAGATCGAGCAGCTAAGAATAGCTGACAGTTAACACATGGCTTACTGGTTACCAGTGGAGTTAACTTATGCCCCTGCCAGGTCAAGTAGCAAATTATTATAACTCATTTGACGGTGGCAAGGTGGTATCTTGATAGACAACAAGTTGGGTGGCGCTGCAGCAATTCCAACTGCAAACGCGGTAAATACAAAAAAACTGTCACATAATTTTTAAATAAAATGTCTATGACGATAGCAGCTATTATTAGTCTGTATAATGTTGGTCAGAGTGGCTGCCTAGATCAATTACGTATAATAATTCTATGTGATACTTTAACTTAAGTACACTGATGTTTAAATTAATATTTAATGTGGTAGGAAGTTATTAATTTCATATACTTTATTCTATGTTATAAAAATATATTTAAAATATATGTATTAAATTGAATTGCGGATATCGCAAGTTAGCTTTATATTCTGCGTACAACACTCTTTGGAAAATCAAGTTTTCTTTCCTGTTTTAAACAAAGATGGGATTTTTCTTAGTTTAAAATGTTCTATCAGTAAATACTCGTTCTGTGAGTAGACATACCATGTTCAGAAGTTGAAATTTTATTTGGAAATATTGCTACGATAGCAGTTCTCATTAAAATTTTGGGACTGCCGATGTTGTCTCTTTAATTTTAAAATAATTTGCCATATTAACCATATTTTTAAATACAGCATAATATCTATGCTATGGAAAGTGAAACCCAAACAAATATCCTACACTACACCATTCATGCCAGTGGCGGGTTACTATCACTTGTTAGTATTGCTCACCACGTCCTCCACACTTTTTACATCATAAATTTCTTTTTAGTTTAGTTTAGTTCAGTCAGAAGGAATTGTACTAAATACTAACTCTATTGTATTTCACATTTTAATTTCTGTTTTGTATTTAGAAATAAATTCTAATGGCTTATACTCCGTTTCATAAAGGAACCTTGGTTTGTCATCTATCAAGTATAAACTGCATAAAACGTACAACTGATTTGTTAAATATTATTATTTTTCATTATTATTATTTATTGGTTCAAAAGCTATACATGCTTTATACCACAGAATAAAGAGTTTATTCTGTGTTTATACCAAGGATTGGTAGCATACAGAATATAAACGTAATAAAAGAAATCACATAAATGTTACAATAATTAGCACTTTAACATTTTTTTCTAAAGGGTGCATAGATAGAACATTCAATATAAAAGCGGTAAATATTCTTGTGGAGGTTGCAAATAAAACAGATATTTTCAGCATCAAGAAAATGTTTGATTTTTTTATTATTCGCAAACCTTTCTTCGAGGAAACACGTATTCGATAAATTATTTGTTGTTTAAAAAATGAAATCTTGTTATTGATATTAGATTCGGTTAAGAAGCCTGTTTTAAGAGATTTATAATGTGAATTATATGTAGATATTTGACATCTATCAAAATCTTTCTGGTGCAACTTTAATTTAAGCAGTTCGATAATATTTTTAACCTCAGTATTAGTAATAGTTTGGTTTTCCCAGATGTTTTGGAAACCCTGATCTAGATAGAAGAAACTTTTTTAATTGAGTTGCCCAGTTAAGTTCTACTTTATTATTATCAACATTTTAGACGTTTATATATCAAAGAAACATATCGGTTATCAGGAAGTAACAAGATTTCTCCACCAGACTAGCGCCCTCTTCCAAATTTTATATGACAGATGGTCCATCCCTACTTCTAAACGTAGTATGTAATCAGGGGTATTTAATGGACATATGAATATGTTCTTGATGAATTTTATTTGGCATTTCTCCAATTGATCAGTATACCTCAGTCCCCAAATTTCTGAGGCGTATAATGTTGATGCTTTGAAATGGTATTCAACAGTTTTGCTTTTACAACCCAGTTTGTAGATTTACTACGAGTAAGAATTGCCTTAACGTTTTGATTTGCAATAATAGACTTTCTTATATTCAAGTTTGCAGCATCGAAAAAGTTACTCCTAGATGATTCAATATGTTGATTCCTATAAAACAAGTTCAGATTAGGGACAAGGCTTTCCCTTATGAAATACCAAAACTGTAGTTTTATCTGTGTTTACACAGAGAAAGTTCTCAATACAATATAAGTAAAGGAGATGCAGTTTATGTTGGAGGTCTACAGGAGAGTTCCCTAAGATAACTAAATCGTCCGCATAGTCAAGCAAAAACGACTCAAGATCATTTATAAACAAAGAAAAGAGCAAGGCAGCTAATGCGTTATGTTGAACGTTCAGCTGAAGAAGAGAGATACGTGAGTTTTTATTTAGTGAATTAATACAGATTTCGCTTGACATGACAGATATATTTAAAACGATTTTATTCATTTTTACCAAGATATGTATATCTTTCCAGAAGTATTCCTTTACATCAATTCTGTAAAAGTTGTAATTAAGCTGGGAAAAATTAAACATACTTCCAAGCAAGTTTTAACATTTTTTAAGTTTTAGAAAGTTAGTAAGCACTAAAAATGGCTAAAAGGGCAGTTCTAACTATATTATTGGTTTACTTAATTGGAAGTATTTTAAGGTTATGGGTTAATTTAACATTTCTAGAAATATTTCTGCTAGATATCCATCTCTTAGAAAATTATTGTAAATTAATGGCCTCTCATACGCAAAAACTGCATTCACAGATTCCGTTTTGGCAAGAAACTCTGTGTGTTTAAAGTTTATTAGTTAATGTTAGAGAAATATAAATGTCAGATTAGATTTCAGAAAAATTGATGTTTATAAAGCTTTATAGGATCAAACGGGTCTTCACATTGGTTGGTGTTAGGTGTTTGATTGTTTATAACGCCAATTCAAATATGTCTAACACATCATTTTGACTTTGCCTACCTGTGTATCTCTATTGTGCATTGTTTACGCTTATGTTCAATATAAATCCAAACGATATTATGGTGTAGTTCTCCAAGTCGAATGGCACTAGACGAGTAAATAAATATCTTTTATTCAGCTTTTACACCTTATAGTCAGAAATTCAAAGTTTTAATTATTATTGTACTTATTTGTATTCAAAAAATAGCTTAATACATAAATCCGTTTTGGTACAAAGTTTTGATGATAAAGGTACTAATGCTTTCAGATTTTTTTTATAATCAATACAATACACAACTGTCGAAGAGCCCTCCAGTGCTCATTCTTATTTTGTGCTTTTTATAAAATCACGTCAGTTAATGGGTTGTGGGTGTCAGGTTGGTCCATTTAAGGCTCACCAATCACTGTCAACTTTACGGCTCGCCTAACAGATGGTGCCGTGTAACATTTACACCGTTTTTAATGGGAGAAAGGCAATATATATTATAATTAATGCCCATTTTTGCATATTCATGAATTGTTTTGTCTCTGTGTGTCGTTCTGCAGCCAACAAAAACGAACTTTTTTTATTTAACCGACGAAGAGCTTGTGGCTCCACGCAAAGTGCCTTTTTGTCTGCATTTTCCAATTTAAAAGGGTTCCGCAACCTCTCTCTTTATTAATCCGATAGATACTAAAATTATTTTTTCAAATTTATTGTTATAAATAGGTTATCAAGTTGACAAATGTAAAGCTATTGAAAAATCCAGGTATTAGTTTCGAGGTTCTTGTGCAAGCATCGTAAATGTCAAGACGAAGGGTGAATTATAAAAGGTGTAGGATTATTTAATTATTAAGAGGGACGTTGAAAATTTGACGAGCTGTTCGGAAAATCGCTCGTTAGCGCAGTACAAATTTAATCAATAACACAAACAGCCGAAATTACTTAATTAAAATCAATCACATTTAGTGTTGATTGAAATATCCAACTGTCATGTCAACCCTTAAAGCCTCTGAAACAAAACCATTGATTAGTAACCGAACGGGACAAAATTCAACTGGGTCATCAAACCACTTGCGAAAGTTTAAAACCGCTGAAACGACTGTTTGAAGCAACCTTGTCCGATCGACCACAACATCGGAAATTACTCTCTTTTGTAACTCGATGGAAATTTCGTAGGTAGCAACTGCGTTAAAAAGCTGTAAAACGCAAAGGTCGGATTTATCGCGAAGATCTCGAAAACGCGAAGCATGAAATAGGAATAAAACTACGAGTTCGGTCTCTTTTCACATATTAATACCTCTTCAAAATCCCGTCAATAGCAATTCGACGTATTAGAAGTTTGTAATCGTATCAAACTTTTCCACTAAAACTCGAATTCCCTCGCGCAATACATCAAGTTGCATTTTCCCCACGTAATCTAAGCATCTCCCAAATAAAGAGGTAAAGTGCAAAAACCCAATAACCGAAGAGATACGCGATAATCCTTCCCCTTCAATCTTAGGAACGTGCTTAGTTCGAACCGTGGAATTTCTGGGACGACGCTCAATAGCGACATCTCTAATTTCATAACATGTCAACGTGTTCCTAACCAATAATCGAGGTTTGGAATTGAGAGTTGTCAACTATCGTGCACTGGCAGCTCGCTGAGTGTTGATACACAACCATTGGTTTTGAGTACTAGAATGTATTGGTGTTGAATGTTCGTATGTTCTTGTAAAGGTTCCGACTTGATTAAGGCATTTTCTGAATCGGAACTTCATGCAGACATGCAGGAAAGACTCCAGCCGGGAGATTTGTGCTTTGACTTGCTAAGGGCAGTCACGTCTCTAAAGTGACCACCGAGTCATTAAAACATTTCAGAGGAAACCACTGCACATTCGACATTTACTGATAGCCGATGGGCATTTCATTCAACTGGATTCACAAATCTAAGTTAAATTGAATTATCCTTATTCTTTACCACAGTGATTCCCAACCTATTAGGTGCAACCCCTAAACGGGGCGAGAAATATCTAAAAAGCGCAAGCAACCTGCAAATGAAAGGAAAAACTGCGTTTTGAAACATCAATAACATACGAAACTATTCACAAGGATAAATAAATCGAAAGGATAGCGTTGCTTTATTATATTATACGGTGCCATGCTTAAAATGTAATAAGTTAAAAAAGAAGTATTTTAACTACAAAAAATTCGCATACGTGCATAAATTAATACTGAATGATTGAAACTGATACTGAAGTTAACATACAAGTAAAAGGTGCCGAACATATAGCACATGCAGTGTAATGCTTAAGGCTGGCATTTACATAGAGTTACTTTCTATTTGACGTATCTAAAGTTGCATAACTACTTAAAAAACCAAAAAGTCATAAGAAACAATTAAAGCGGGCGCGTTTCGCAGAACGTCAAAAACGAGTTGAAGTTAGAGGTCAAGAATTACCTAAGATTCATATTTGAAAATTTGCATATTTACATAGCATTTGTGTTATTATTGTAAAAGATATGGCAAAAAAAATTACGATTTTCTGTGTATTTAAATGTAAAGTTCGGATTTAAAGCCGATAAGTACTGTGCTATTTGTGTTGCCTACACGCTAAATTAGAAATGGGGAATTCAAACCGATTTTTATAGAACTTCATTTCCGCTTTTTCTGGAATAATTTGTATTTTGAAAAAAATTCTTGTGGCGTTTGAAAGAGAGTGGTTGTATCTATCTACTGATAGAGAGATGTTTTCGGTATTAACATTTTTGTAAGAGCTATTTGAAAATTTTGAAGTAAAATAGAGCTTTAGATTTTTTAATACTGTAAGGTTGGTTTTTAGAAATTAAAAAAAAATCTTTCTATCAATAGACAGAAAAGACATGGATAATTACAAAAAAAAATGCTCTGCCGTTCCTGCTTAAAAAATGAGTCTAAAAAAATTGAACAAAATGTGCTTAAAATGAGGTATATTTCATGGTGTAAATTCCAGTCTTAAGCACTACAAATTACACGCAAAGAATATAGTTACAACAATGGGTGGATAGCACAAATCTTGAGTTAATTAATGGTTAATCTTTTGTTTACGGATCTCATTTTTGCCATATGCATTTAATTTTGAATTCGATTTTGTTGAGTTTGACATGAATAATTTGACCAAATCAAACTTAGGTACTTAAACAATATAAATCATTACTAGCGGCCAGGAAACTGATAAAATAAACAACAAAGTGTCAGTGAATTTGTTGATTTGCATTGCTACGGAGTGTTCATTTTAAGCCTAAAGCCGTATAGGACACCTCCCACTCCCCCACACACTACCTTTTCAAATCGTTACCGTTTAAGTGAAGATTTTAAACCTTAAAACTTTTAGGCTAATCCTTCTAAATAACAATTTTATTAGGTGAATGTTTGATACGATCAAAATCAATAACAAAAGCAGACGCTGAATTCGTTGAGATTCTATTAGATATAGGTCGGTACAATACCATTTGGCAAGATAACTGACCGATTTGAAAGACATTAAGCCCCATTAAGTTCGTGTAACTATTAACGCCACTGAAATTTTATAAATGGTCTATGGCCTTTACAGTAATAATCCTGCTTAAAATTTCATAAGTGGTAAGGTATGACATTTAATATTAAATAACGTGACAAGTAAGGGTTTTGATATATTTGGTTCCCGTAGGTGTAGATTTAAGTGCATTTAGTTGCAACGATTGCAATGATTCATACGATATTGCCGCATCATCATCATCATCAATTGGCATCGAGCAGATCTCCGTGGATCAATCCTGGATTACACCAGGCCCATGCCAAAAGGGTGCGAAGAGATTTATTATGATAGGTGGGGATTGAAAGCACTGTATAACGTTAACATGCCTGTGACGCCAGCCACAGGACGCCGCTTTTACAGTGCAAGGTAGTTAGTAGATCACATATTCAATGGGAATTGCATATACATATGTCCGAGATGGTTAAACATGTTTTATCATCTTATACTAACAGTATTTCTAGTATTACCGCTAATTTTCTAGGTCTATGATATGGAACGCCTTAGCGCAGACATGCTAGCCATGTTACAGGTTACTTTAAGCTAGTTTAATCCAATCATTATTATTATCACTATTTAAATTTTTATTTTCATTGTACTTCACAGGTATATTCCTAGTTTCCTTAATGTTGTTGTTATTATTATTATGATATTTGTATCTTCGCCGTTCTTCTGCATTATTCTTCGATATTTACATATTCTTCCTCGTTGCCTGGTTCCTCTCTTGAGTCATATATGCAGTTTATTTCCTTCTTCATCATAATTTTGTTTCTTGTCCATTCTTCCCAAGTTTGTTGCGGTATACCCAATCGCTCTATATCTTCTTCCAGTGCTGCCCCCCTCCCCCGGAATCCTTCCGTTCCCAAATCTTCTATATAGGCGTCGATTTGCATGGCGTGGCCCAAGCTGTGATCCAGATGATCGTGTTTGGGCTAAGTCTTTGATACTTTATTTCAGCTGCAGTTGCATTTCTTCTTATTTTTCTCTCACATAATTTGAGATTTTCCTCCTTACGTCCAGGACTTTCTCGAGTTTTTCTTTGTTTCGTCTACCTTCTGTCAATTGATCCGCTATTGCTGCAAATTGGTAATTTCCGTCACCTGCTATTTTCTTTACCTGAATTTTATGGTGGGTTGGTTATTGTTGACTCCCTGCTCCTAGTATAGTTTACGTTTTCTTTGTATGTATTGCTACTTACTAATTACAGCTTGCGATTTTTTTGCAGGTGATTAACGGCTACGCACTAACCATATGAGACAGCAATGAGTCGCGGTGCATTTGTAAATGCACATTCAGTGAGTTTAGTTGTGCAGTCCGAAAAAAAAACAATATGAATTTCACTATAAAAATTAAAAACAGGCGCAAATATCTTACAGTTTATGAAAGAAGAGGCAGAAGCGGAGATAATTTATTAGGTTTGTAAATTATTTAAAACATTTGCTTTCGCATTTCTTGAAATACTTGCTACGCGGAGTGTACTCCAAATTCTATCCGGTAGTTGTGACGTTAGTAACTAGTTACATCCTTATTTTCCATGTGCTATTTCACTTACCGATTTCCGCAGCTCGACTGCAACTTAAATCGTATGCTTTTTAGTCTATTCGAGAATTTTTCTAATGTTAGGTGCCATTATTATTTGGTTTCTATTCCATATTTATGTATTACCTTACACCTATATTTTAAATATTGAAAACACACACTTTTCTTGCATCGGCCAGTTCTTGTTCTCTTGAGGGTGCCAGCTAGCCAAAAGGGATGGTTTCGGATCGGCTAATTCTTGGAATCGTCGTTTACCTGCTCGAGGCAGTTGGACGAAATGGTGACTAAATTGCTTGCAATTTGATCGCATTTACTATAATTTGCGTAATAATTACTATGTACACCTAATTTGGATGTACTAATAAGACAGTTGTTATTATTCTGTCTATGCTAGGCTAAACTACCTATCTATTGCTAAAATGCTACAATGTTACTTCGCTTTGCGCAGGTGTATGTTCTGATTGCACCTGTGATTTCGCCGTATAATTGCATGTGTATGCTAAGTACAGACGTGTGCTCGAATTTTTCCTAGTCTCGCCTAGCCCTGCTGCTTTAGTCGCCTTATTCCCACCTTTCTTGTTTCATACACTATTTACACTAAACTCACCTTTAGTTTATTTATTTACTAGTTTTAATATAATTACCATTACTGGCACGTTTTTATTGCCCTGATAGTCCTCGCGTGTTATTTATATGATTTATTTGTTAGATAGAACACTCAAGAGGGTTCGCAAAAGCGTGGGTTTCCCGGCATACTTAGTCAGCACAAGACTCGATTCATACGATATTGTCGCATAAATTATAATTAAGATCACTTTATAATAATTATAATAATAACAATATACTGTAATGGTTCAGTACAGCAAAGCTGTGGTAAAATCGTCATTGCAAAAAAGTGTATAAAAAAGCAACAAACAGATAAAATCGAAAAGTAGTATGCATCATGCGGAACTGATCCAAAATTTAATCATATTATTTAAATCATAGCTTATATATTCGTTTGCTGAAGAAAAGACCGTACTGATCCGTGGATGCTTAAGTCTGTCATTAAATTTTTTCAAGAGCAAATTTTTAATAGCTGTTGTAGTTTATTAAAAAAATTAATACCGTAGTAATTAGTGGCATTTCTACTACAGTCCTGTCGTCAACGAATAGCAGCAGGCGATCTACGGAGACGGCAGTCTGCAAATCATTTCTATAAATTAAAAATAGAATTGGTCCTAAAACGGAACCCTGGGTTACTCCATTGTGGACGACTCCATTAACAAATAATTATCTTTATGTAAGTATTACATTAACAAATTAATGCAGAACTAAGTAAATTACTAATTTAAAAGAATTAAAACTACAATTATTGTAAAAGGAACTTTTCAAACATAAAATTCTAGCTAAACAATAAAGGTTTAGTAACCTGGATTATTCGTAAATCAATCTTATGTAGTTATTTAAGTTTGGGACAAGTAAATCAATAACGATTCTTTTACAAAAAGAAGACCTAACCTAACCTACCTGTGGATACACCAACGAGGCCACATTATGTAGAAACTTTGTTCAAGTTTGACAACTAATTAAGGAGCCCCAAATCCAGGACATACAAGTTTCAAAACTAATACGACATCAGCAAGTACTTATGATACAACTTTCTCCTTATAAAAAGTTCATGTACGAAAAGTTTAAAGCATTTTTCGATATTTAGGTTGCAACTTAAGTTTGGTTTGTGCGTTTCAACAGCTCGAAACATTTCGAGCTTGTTTAAATTATAGAGAGAGCAAGGGTGAGAACATGAAATATGTGCTCCAGAAAGTTTCGTAAGCTGTTTTTGGTAATGAATAAACTTTAGACGAAATACACCCGAGGTTTTTGTCGTTTTGCTCAAAACTCCCTCTCGTATGAGAACACGAGCTCGTAATTCAGATTTATACGTTGTTTTACAACAAAAATTTTCACCAAACTGTATTAATTAAAACTCTCCATCTTATTCCAAAAGAAATTAATATAATGCGAAATTGTTCTATCGAATATTTTACCTTTGACACAAAACGTTAATTGTGTAGATGCATTTCGAGCAATTTCGCTCACATTCAAAGTTACATTGTGTTATGTGTTCCATGGCCATCCTTTGGATGTTCAAATTTTCCAACTTGAACAGACGAACAGTGGCTTTCCTTTCAGATTTGCATCCCAACCCGTACTGTTCGACCCTCTTGCCAATACATGAAAGATGCATGGCTGTTACACATCACCAACCACTTTTATTCCCCTGCGACTCCTTAAATTTCCTAGTGCGTAGTTACAAGGACACTTCTCTGTTTTTGCTACATCCCTTCGGAATAAAATTAACGGTCTGTTTTTGAAGGTTCCTAAATTATTAAATTTAAGTGCATATGAGTTTTATTTATTCACAGATTTTTTTAAGTAAATGCTTTTCCCAAGTTTTTTTTATTATTTTCATACAGGAAAAAATACATTACATTTGTTTTCCGCGAGCAAACTATTTTTTGAGATTGTGCTATTTTTTACTAAAGAAATGTTTTTAATTCTACATTTAAATTGCACGAACAAAATGAAGTAGCAACTCAGTAGGTAAGTTTAAGATAAAATAGATAGTACATTTGTGTTAATTGGAATGCCAATATTTCAAGTCAGAGGTTTGATCCGACAAGTTTTCCATAATGTAGGTTAATTTAATATTAAAAAAGAATTTTAAACCGATTAAAAAGTTCATTAAAAAATAATCAAATAATTATGTGTCATAAAAGAATACTTTTACCAAAGAACTAAGTAATACCTATCTTCAACTTTAAGGAAGTTAAAACTATTAAGTGGAGGCCCAGAAAAAGTTTGGAAACTTTGAATATTTCACAACGAAACTTTAAAATATGTAAAAGCCGCAATTTGTAATTTCCAATAGTAAATTTTCATTCTTAAAAGCTAAAAACGTCACTAAAATCGAGAATTAAGTATAAAATATTTTATGTTTGAGCAAAATATTAAAGAACGGTACTTAGCACAAATTTTAGAATTAAGGTTTCACCTTTTGTTCTAAAACTGTAAATTTGTTAATAACAAAATCAGGTTCACAGAAGGCTATAGAAGCATCAAAGGGTAGAATTTTCAGAAACACTAAGACATCTAAACAGTTCCAAATGCGAAGTTTATTTTCTTTTTTATATTATACTGCAACTGTATATAGTTAAAAGTAATTGAAGGTTAAAGGTTAATTAATTAAAAGTTGAATCAAAGCAGACTTCCCGTTAATTCATGAAAAAAATCTCTTTGCTTGTCAGTTTAAGAAAAACGGGCGTGTAATGAAATGATCAGGGTTATCTCTTCGAAGTAAACGTTTTCATAATCTTTTGCAGCTCCTCATCTTCTGCTTTTAATTATCGCGGAGTGAACGTTAGACTGTAAATTTCATCAAAGGAGTTTTTCAGAAAATTTATTGAAAAGTGCTGCTCTCTACATTCCCTTTTTTATATTCGGTTAAAGTAAGACTTGTTTTCAAGGGAAAAGCAAGCATTTCTCCTTAGAATTCTACTGTGTTTCTATAAGTTTACATTCCAAATTAGTGAAGAATATTTGGGTCGTAAAAATATTATTACATTAGTGGAAATACAACTCTTATATGTATTTCTTACAAAAAAGTTGAAGTTTGTTAAAGTGTATGCATAACTCGTCCGTTCAGTAACTTTAGACGTCACTTCCGATTTATTCTGTAAAGCTTCGAAGTACAAAAAGCCGGAACATTTTTATTCCTAGGTAGTTCATGACAAGGATAAGTCTATATATCTTTCAGGACAAAACAACCCCAACAATAGTGTTGCATCGTAATGCACTTACAAGGCGAATCATTCAGTCCGACAGGGCCGGATTTAAGATATTTCCTTTTCCACGTGATAAATAGTAGGCTTTGTGATTTATAGGACTTTTGTATAAAAAAAGGCTCACTGTAGCTCTTTCTATCCCGGTTATGATTTATTTCACGAAGTAGCGTAAGCTGAAAAGCGTCGTTTTTGATAAAACGTAGAAAACAGCGAAAGGTTATTCTAGTTACCAATTGATATAAATTTGTACGCGACTGGGTTAATCCGAGTTATTCATGTGCAAAATAGCCATACCAACCGCAAGAACAGGCGAGGGTGAAACTAACAGGAAAAACTTACAGAGTTACAAATTAAACTCCGTGTAATTTTTAATTGAGTTGCCTGTTGAACTGATTAATTATTCTCACTGGAAAAAATTAAATAACGGCAGAAGTTCTTGGAACTCAAGTCCTATGAGAAATTAGTTTTGTTTTCATGACACTGATTAACCACCAAATATACCTTCTGGATTCTGGATTCAATGTGGTGGGTAAACCTAAGTTTACATGCACTTAGGCCACAAGGCGGGCCCATTGTGCTACCTCCGTCACAACACCCTGCCTGCCTGCACTCAAGTCATCCTACCCTTTCGGTGTACCTGAGGATGTCTGCAGGAGGTATGCTGTGAATTCTGGCCATGTCAAGCCAGAAGTGCCCCTACATGGTTCCTCTTATCGGAGCCAGGTCTGGACATTCACACAGGAAATGTTCAGCCGTTACACCCTCGACACGTGGGACTGTCTGCCAGTCCCATTCTGTGAATGTGTTTGTTTAATTTACAATGTCCGGAATATATGCTGACAAAGGGTCGCAGTTTTTTCCGTGATTGTTAGTTACAATTAGCTAATTTCTGCGAAGGGATTGGAATAATTGCTCTTGCATGATGACATTTGTCCGTATTTGTCCATCTAACACAGAATTTCTTGTTTTATCATGGTACTAACTACTAAGAGAGGCCAATGAAAGAGCACCTGTCGGTTCAGGTCCCCAGAACAATTGTTCTGAACCTTGCTTATCTGAGATACCGGCCTGCTCATTCTTGTGAATTCCAGGGTGTCCCTTTACCCATACGCGTTCTAGGGCATTGTTTTTAGCTGCTAGCTCTAAGATTTCTTGGCTTTGGAGTACCTACAACTTCTAATACTACTTTAATAAAAATTAAAAATCAAAAATAAGTTTTAACAAAACGCAATAGTTGAATTTAAGGTAAAACAATAAATTTCAACTGCAGTTGTTGATATATAAAAGTTTTAACCAGAAAACAAGCCAAGTCTTAACCAACATCAAACACTACTCACGAAATGATATTAAACCCCCCCAGTAGCAAATCCCTAAAGGTTTGGTTCACGCAAAATCCCGTAATATCCCATTATTTAATTTTAATTAACTTTCAATTAGCGTCTGATGTCAACTAATATCTAGGTGTCAAGTTTGCAACACCTCTATTTCCGTTATTAAAGCATAATTACTGACGTGCGGCTTGATTATATTTGATGCAAACCTATTAGTCATAGTTGTTACTTAAATTGTCGTTGTTGACTAACTGTAAAATCCCTGGGTGGTTGAAAGTAAGCTGACACTAATTTGATATTTTGGTGAAGCTACCAAATTTGCTTTCATTGATGTAACAGGTTGAGGGTTTTACCCCATAATCTGTAATTTCAAATTTTTAGATATTGTTATTGTATTTATATTTGCAAAAAGTGTTTTGTTTCCTCCTTTCAGAAGTTCAAAACATAACATTTTTAAATTGAAATTAGCTTCCAAAAAATAAACTAAAAGACAACTAATTCTAATGGTATTTCTTCAATGGACATGTTTTTTTTTTTGATAATTAAAGTAAAATAAGTTTGTATTGAGTATGGCTTATTAATCTCAGGACAAACACATTAGTAACTTTTGTTTAAAATTAATTTCACTTTTTAGTGTTGTAAATACAAACAATCTCAAAGTGGAAAATTACTAATTTGTTTATGTATTAAATAATAACTTCTACCTAATAATTTTCACCCTGCAGCCTAAAGTTAGCCAATTAATTAACAACAGCCAAAATGCATTATAATTTTGCTATAAAATTCGATAAATTTATAGCGAGAGTCGCTGTTAACTAGTTGCAGTTTTGATAATTTCATTATTTGATGGTTCTCAAATAAATTTAGGTATCATTTCCAAATCAAGTTAAAGATTTACGCCCCTATGGATATATGAGCTGCTTACTTTGCCCATGTTTGGGGAAGGTGATAACAAGTCGGAACTAAAGAGTGGTCAGTTTGCCTTTGTTGTCTACTAAAGCAGTTATGTCAGTTTTTAGTTAGATACTTAAGTAACCGAAAGTCTAAACATAATGTGTAAAAAGAACGTCTTCCAGGTTGGAACCGTGTCATTGTTGAGAAAGAAGAACGTTTCGCCCACTTTCTTAAGGGGCTTCATCAGGAGGAAAATGGGGCACTGAAAGAGCACGGTAACTGAATATGTGAACCATGCCAGAGGCGAAATTCTTTTAATAAAAGGAAGGAGGTCACCGTATAACTCAACTTGTAAATCAAGCTAGAAGGGAGAATTGCTTAACTGTTAAGTAATAAAGTAACTTCAAACTAATCGGTTGATAACAACAAACAGTACCAGCTCCACATTTTGTCACTAATTTTCGGTAAATTATTAATTTGGAATAAGCTAGCTAACAACCTGTATATGAAATAATATATATTCTGGAAGAACATCTAGTGAATATGATGAAACAATTTCCTCCTGCCATTAGCGAAGGTTTAAATGTTTAGTTCTTAGCTCTAATGTTTAATATTATTAGGCATATGGTATCAGCATGATAGTGTTCCTGTGCGTTTTCCTACACGTGTAAAACAGTTTTTAAATTGTCGGTTCAAAGGTCTTCTAACTGGTAGATGACAACTTAACATGTTCAGATTATTATGTTTAATTCCATACAAAAATTGTAATACATCAAACACCTTCAAAGATGATTAAATAATTTATACAGGGCACATTTATAAGATCGTAGAATTGACTGTTTCCAAAATGGTAAAAGTATGTTACGTAGAATAATCAACCGTTGTTTAAGCAGAGCTATAACATGCTCAGTACAGAAGGGTTTCGATTTTAAGCAACTTACACGGCGAACTTATAGTTACTTTAGTGTTTGACCTGAGGATATTTGCCTCTTTGTATTCAATTACTCAGCTTGAGTTCCAACTACTGGAGACTGCTTAGGGTAGTAGTAGTGTCCATACTTATAGTCGATACTCCGCTCGATCTCGAACTTGAGCATTATTCAAGTAACAAAATTGCTATTATAGTAGTTGCTTCCCGAGGTAAAACGACTTTGAGCGTGCTTCGAGCGTACTTGACTCAAAGTTGGTCACACCCTACCTTGAGACGTGCTTCGCTGTTTGACGTTACGCATTTCGTGTTTTGCTGTGTAGTGACAAGTTATCAAAAAAATATAAGTATATTTTGAAAATCACGGATCCCGAAGAATATGAGGATTTTGTGTACCTTGATATGGTAGAAGAAGCCATAAATGCAGAAAGAGTGGCAAAAAGGTAGGCATATACGTGACGCCGGAAACCCTTTCAAATTTTATGGAGATTTGGAATTTCGTAATACATACCGATTTAGCAAAGATACTGTTCTTTATATAATTTTACCGCTAATGGCAGATCGCCTTCTGACTGTGAACAATCGTGGTTTACCATTTTCTCCTCTTATACAGTTATTAGTATGCTTGAGATACCAGGGAATTTTCACTTTAATAAGCACCACTTAATTTTTAAGAACTTACGAAACTTAAGAAATTTTTAGGAATAACAATTCGCACGTGCCTCAATAACAAAACGTACAAGAGGTTATAAATACTAAAATATATATTCTTTGACGTTTATATCAGTGCGGTACAACAAAAGTAACAAAAAACCCTAGGTTACTCGCTGCTTTCCTGAACTCCGCCGAGATTTCACGAAGTTGCGATTAGAAGATATACAGCAGGCTAAGCAAAGCACACGACTTGAGGTGTTCCTGGTTGAGGCGACCTCAAGTACGAGATTGAGTTTTATCTATAAGTACGGGCATTAGGTCATTAAAGGATCAAATATTTATGTATAAGCAGGGAGTATACACAATCTGTATTATTTGGTATCACTGCGTGGTACAATTGAATGTCGAAATTAATAAGAAATCTGGACTAAGTTGTCTCTGAAGTAGTGACTTGAATACCCAGTATATTGAGAAAGTTTGCCCAAGCCTTAATAAGTTTAGCTTTTAAGCGGCTCATTGACTGTGCGATACGGTTCCTACCGGCTACTGTCTTTCACAGATTTGTGTAACTACTTATAAATAGACGAATTCCTTAATGATTTGTTGCTGTAGCTCAACGGTATTGCATTGGTATGTATAGTCAGAAACCAATAATTCGAATCCCCGCGAAGGCAATATTTCTTTATACACAAGGATTAGAAAATTTGTTCCAATAAGTATGAATTTAATAAGAAGACACTAAACGAATTTTAGCACCTTAACAATGCTTTTATAATTTGCAACCTACATAATATATATAGTTTTTAATACGTTGACCTGTTTCTTATAGTATTCATTGAATCTAAAATGAGCCATGTGCTAAAATTACGTTTTACCTATCCAATACATTTTGAATTATGGAAACATTTCATTTCGTAAATTCCCTATCTCTCACTGCTCTGAATTTGTCTTTCAGTTCCCCTAAATGACACCTAATGCCGTACGAACCGTGAACAATTTTAAAGCCAAAATTTTTCTAAATTATTTCAAGGTCCCTTGTGGCCGCATGAAAAGGAATTTTAATGTAATTTTGTTGGGATCCTTGACTTTAAAACTTTGGTGAGTTGAGGAATTTCGAACAGCCAAATTTATCTTCTGCCTTGAGATTAACTTGTCGATAATTTTACCAGCGAAACAAAAGCGTTGCAAATAGGAATGCTTTTTATAATCTAAACTACGGTGTTTTGTTAAAGAAAAATATTATCATTTGTTAACTAGAAAAGTTGTGATATGAATCTAGTATCTAACGCTGAATTGGAAAAACAGTTTTGTATAAATTATTGGTCAGATGGATACTGAATGAGTACGTCGTCGATGAGGATATGAAAAAATCTATAGGGTGTTTCCTAAGTATGTGGACAAAATACCGGAGGTTATTCCTGTTTTGTCTTAACATAGATCAAAGAACATGCCAGTGAATTTGCTCAGGTATTTAGGAGGCGTTCTGTAAAATAACACGTCAGATAAAGAAGCATGTTCAATAACAACAAGTAATAAAAATATAAACTAAATGTAATAATTATTACAAAAACTGACTGGAAATTCGAAATATTATGTAACCATTGTCCAAAGATAATCAAAATATTTTAATAAAATTGCAACAATTTAACTAAAGGCCGATTTAAAATAAATCTAGAAAAACAATTAAATTGGAATAATAGTATAATGGGAAAACAGAAAACAATATATTCCCTGAATTTATTTTAACATGAAATATAGGATTTGAATGATTACAAATTTACAACAACGTATTGGAGAGCTTAAGTTAAAATAAAACACAATGAAATAATGTTCAAAATAAATCCGACACGTGTCTTAGATTGAAGCTTACGTTGTATCAATGCATTTTTTTGAAATTCTTGCACCAGTCGTGCCCATTATTTATAAATAATAATGCAATATTGATCCACAATTAATTTGGATATGGAAGCCTACGTTTCATTTTAAAATGCACGCTCTAACACACAGCTGTCGTATTGTAACTACGGAAACTACAAATCCCGTGTTTGGATTTACTTTAACTTCATGTTATACAAATTAAATTTTCAATCGTCAAAGTGTCTTTGATTTCTAACCACTTGTACAGTATAAAATTGAAACAAACTGGACATTGAGAAAAAAAATCAAAAATCAATGTTACAGATGATCACGATTAATCTCCGGTAAACATAATTGAATCTATAAACTTCAATCAAAATTATATCTGAGTTGGAGTGCATATTATGACAAATTAATGTGAGTAAATATCAAACCCAAGTGATAAGCGTACATATTCTGGCTTCGTAAGTACTTAATGGTTAAACCTATCGACCACCGAATTAACATCGGATTGATCTTGTCAAGGTTTGGATTACCAAATAACTTTGATGAGCATCAAATTCCGTTGTCAGCTTAAAAGTCTTATTCTTTTTAGAAATCAAGGTTATCCCTTCAAAGTAGTTCTCTTGGATGGAGGCATTTTTTACATTGCTCGTAGCCGTCTTGGAGGGCTTCTGCTGAAACGCCTTTCAACTCGTCGGTTACGCCCTTCTGGATATTATCCAAGGTACCAAAATGGGGCCCTATAAATGGTCCTTCGGCCGGGGGTATAAAAAAAAGTCACGGGGACTGAGATCCGGCGAATAGGGGGGGTGGGGACCACAGAGGCGTTTTTTTCTGCCAAAAATTCATTGATGGAGACTGCCGTGTGATATGAGACGTTGTCGTAGTGCAGCATCCTGTGATGTCAGACTGTCGATTGACGTTAAGAATAATCACTAAAGTATGAGTTAAATTTGAAACGGTTTATCGTCCATCGAATTTTAACAGCAGAGTCCTCACCCTTTCCACATTGTTGTCCATTTTTGAGGTAGAAGTCCTTCTGCACGAAGTTCGTCTTCCACTTCTTGTCGGCTCTCCAAAAAGTTTGAAAGCCTTGTAACTTTTCATAAGACTCAGTAGCGGGTTCGGCAAGCAACGTTGCTCAAACTTTGCCGGACAATTTTTGTAACGCATATCACAGACACAACTTCACTTCAAACTTGCACTGAGTCTATAGCTGGAATTATTCTAACTGTCGCATAAATGGGGGAAGCAGCAGCGTTGTCAGTTCGCGCACAGGCTTATACGACGAGAAGCTTAACTAACAAAGAGCAAAAACTGTACCCAAAATATGCGGAAATTAAAATATTGCAAAAATTAATGTTACAAGAATTATTAGAATCTGCCAGAATAAATCAGTTAATGTATGTGTTTTTCCTATAAACGCCAAATTCCAACTTATTAGCATTTATAATTATTACTAAATTATCCAAAACAATATTGTTTGTTTGTTATTTCAAGCCTGAACTTAATGTTAGGATTTAAAATTTAAATTGTTTTCAAAATCATCCATACTTCACATTTGCATGAATTAAAAAGTTTTAAAATGTTAGGTATTATGTAGCAGATATTAGATTACTTAATCTTGAAATTCTCACAATCACAACGCTTTAACATTAAACAGCTTTTGAATACTTTTAGTTTCAAATTTTATTTTAGTTATCAAAATAAACAAAATAACCAAAGAAAAACCTACAAATATTTTTGTTTCTAATTTTGATAAAACCTTTATGTATTGTTTTTGCTACTGCAACCGCACATTTAGATTAAATTTTAATTTAAATCAGTGTTTGTAGAACACACCGATGTTGTTTGTTGCTTTTGAATTCCCAACAAAAAATTTCCATAATTAATGCACCCTTTTTAAAACGACGAATTCAAAATCGCGAAAAACCCACACCTAACCTAAATAAACTGAGTAAAAGCTTTATCAATGTAAAAAATCCACAGACAACAAACATTCTACGACCTGAGTGTAGAGAAAACAGAAGGCGATCTAAAAGGGTGAAAGAAAAACACGCCGGAGTAAACATATTTATGCAAGTAAGGGAGACCACCACGTGAAAACCTCTCAAAAATTAATTCCAGCAACTACATATAAAATAACCAACGCTGGGAGTGCACGAATGCATTTCCACCAAATTAAAAGTAAATTAATTTTTATGTGCTAGGCCGGGGTTGTTAATTAAGTTTTGCTCCAGATGCGGTAGTTTTTGCGGGTCGTAAATGATTCCTCTTCCATTCACTATTTATTTTTTACTCTTTGTTTGTGTCGGAATATTTTAGTTTTTGTTTTTATCATGACTGCTGGCAGAAACTCTTAATTAAGGCACGAAATAATCTTGATTAGTTTCTTTTTATTTTCAATTATACTGAAAAAGTCCAACGCTCGGTTTCCCTTCATTAATTATTTTTTAATAAAATTTACACTTGGAATATTCACACGCTACATCTTGAAAGGTGAAATACGCAATATTACTGCCAAAACTGAAATTACATACACTTTGAAGTGTGATTTACTATAAAAAATTTAAACGATTACTAAAGCTGCCCAGTAATTTAATATTCAAGCAAAGGTCCGCTTGCATGAGAAAGATAGGTAAATGGCTGTTGTTGTTTTAAAACCCTATTAATATAATTAAGTTGCTTAAATCTCTTGGGGAATATAACCTACATAAAAGTTCATTGTACTAAGTTTGCAGAACTTCACGCTTTGCTTTCCTTATATTACATTATTTAATAACTGGTGATGGATTAATAAATATATTTTGAACGATAAGTTTTAGTTTCAACGTCCTTGAGTCATAAAGATCTATAGAGATGCTTTTCAAAATAGGTAAATACTTATTAATATTTCTAAAAGTTGCTTGAAAGGTTTGCTTTATTTAATGCCGAGGTTAATAGGTTAAGGTAATTGCGAATTAAAATTTTTGGTGATCATTAGCTCCGTAATGTTGTGAGTAGATTCTTCTTCTCTTTCTGTGGCTAAGGTTGACCTGCTGTTTAAAGTACGAGCCAAGGAGTAGCTTTCATGCAGTGTGTCCATGAGTTAATAATAATCCACTAGCCCTAAGCCAAAAAGGGAAAAAGTAACACACACAACCTTTTATCGGAAAGGGACAGTAAGGCGCGCATCTTTAGGCGCGCATCGTTAGACGCGAGTTTTTAGGTGCTGAAATATTAGGCGCGGACATCTTTGGTCGCAGGGACGTTTAGGCGCGAACCTTTAGGCGTGGGACCTTTAGGCGCTGGAAACTTTTATATTGCTATATACTATCTAGTCTTAAAGTGAAGTCTTATAAGGGAGAGACTTTATAATAATTTCGGTAATTAGACAACAGAAAGAAAAATTGAAAAACGTCACAAAGTTACTTATTTTATAAAGTTTATATGTTAATAATGGAAAAAATAACTAAATAACTAGAATTTATATAAACACTCATATTTACTAATATTGTTGACTATTGTTTTGCAGTCTTGCCATTTTGTAATGTTACAATGTTTTTCAAAATGCCTTCAATACGAAAAACAGGTTTTAATTTGCAAACAACTTGATTGATAAAAAGTTTGTGTATCCTTTGAAACGTAAAAAATTCGTGAAATTTAAATTGATAAGAGTAAACTATCTTTCAGAAGTAAAAAATATTGTAGCTCAAGTTTAATCTATTTAGAATAAAAACTCAAAAATCAAGTTATATTAATTTTAAATTTTAATAATAATTATCGCAATTCGAATAATAATTTACGTAATTTTTTTCTACTTAATTTTTTTATTATCACCTAATGCTCAATGTAAGTTGTATAGTTATAACATATTTATAGTTAAATTCTCCTTAAATCAGTTTTTATAATTACGAAGAGAATCTTTTATTAACTTAAGCAATTTAGTTTCAAGTACGATTCTAACGTACAGATTAAAATGCATCGTATATTTTTTAATGCCTGGCGTCTAACCGTCCCCGCGGCTAAAACGCCGGCGTCTAAACGTCCCTGCGCCTAAAGGTTCCTGCGTCCAAAATGCCGGCGGTTAATAGCTCGCGCCGTATGGGGCGCGCCTGAAGATGCGCGCCTAAATGTCCTAGACCGACCTTTTATATAGATTAAAAAGTTTCAATAAATCGATACGATTAAGTCTATGTTTTTCGAATCTTTTTAACTGTTCTGCACAGTTAGGAACAAATGGCCATTCTCTTTATATATTTATTTGATATTTTTCAAGTTAATTCTTACTGACTTTTTAAGTGCTTACTAATGTGATGTTTTTGATGATATTTATATCATGATTGTCTAACACTAAATTAATATAATATGCTACAATGGCCTCTTCAGATTTTTTTTCCTCTTCAAATAATACAGCAATACAGTACAATAATGCAGTTCGGTTTTTATTTTTCAAACCCAAACTATCACAAAATTTTAAAGCGGCTTGGAGGCATTCGATTCCAGTAGGAATTTCATTTCATACACATCACATATTTTAGTCGTTTCCTCTTACCATCTTATCAAATCCGAAGTACCGCAAGGTAGTGTCCTCGGACCTTTCCTCTACCTAATCTTTACGGCCGACATACCCACTACAGAAGAGACTACAATAGCTACGTTCGCCGACGATACGGCAGTTCTAGCATCAGATACTGAACCTGACAGGGCCTCTGTGAAGCTACAAAACCATCTAGACATGCTACAGAACTGGTTCAGAAAGTGGAAAATCAAAGTAAATAGTGACAAATCAGTGCAAATATCCTTTACCACCAGACGATGTAGTTGCCCCAGGGTCAATCTAAACAATGTTCCGATCCCAGGAAAAACGGTAGTAAAATATCTTGGGCTTCACCTTGACAAGAAACTCATATGGAAAGACCACATCAAAACCAAAAAGACCCAACTCAACTTAAAAGTGAAACAAATGTCCTGGCTGCTAGGTAGAAAGTCTAAACTATCATTAGAGAATAAATTACTAATCTACAAAATCATTCTTAAACCAATCTGGACTTACGGAATTGAGCTTTGGGGATGTAGCAAACCGAGCAACACCAAAATACTCCAAACCTTCCAATCCAAAACACTTCGAATGATAGTAGACGCACCCTGGTATGTGTCTAATCAAACCCTTCATGCGGACCTCGGAGTTCCCCTCCTAAGCAAAGTAATTGCTCTACACGCCAACAAATCCAAAGAAAAAAATACTGACCATAGCAATCAGCTAATAAATGAACTCTACAACCAACCGCTAGCAAGAAGACGGCTCAAAAGGACATGTCCAGAAGACCTAGTGAATTAGGACATTAGTGAACCATCGATGGATGGTACCTAACTCATGTCAAACTCCCTTCAGAAATTTTACTTATTAC
This sequence comes from Melanotus villosus, assembly GCA_963082815.1. NCBI lineage: Eukaryota > Metazoa > Arthropoda > Insecta > Coleoptera > Elateridae > Melanotus > Melanotus villosus. Next base: position 78,938,685 of record OY720419.1, read on the forward strand.
TCTGTGCAAATAAAATGTAGAGTAGATTGTAAATTCGCAATGTAAATTAAAATATATATATATATATATATATATATTTTAGTCGTTATAGATGCTGTGGTATATAATAAATAATAGCCAAGCAAATTTGAATTCGGCATATAAGTAAAGATAACAATTTTGAAAATTTTATTGTTCGATCATAGAAATTTAAATTTCGCTGGTCTATTACAGGGTATCATAGGTGACACTTTTCAGTCTGCCAAGGCAAGTATAGAATCAGCTTGTTATGCTAACCAAAACAACTGCGAGTAGCACAAGCTATATTCAGCACTAACCAGACAGACATGGATCGTTTTAGATGGGATGCGAAAAGCAACAACCAATTTTTAAGTTGCTTTAATAAAAAATTATGAAACATTTACAATATCCTTTGTTAATAATTAGATATTAATTTGGGGCTCAGTTAATGGCTACGGTTTAAAATGCAAAAATTAAAGAGTTCGTCTACAAAGCAAGTTGAGAGTTGTCAAACGAAACCGATATAAAGTGAAAACTGTATTAATATATCTTGTTTTTAGCTCTCCAAAGAAATTTTCTTGGAATCGCACGACAAATAATAGTTTCTTATATGTTCTTGCGTTATCGACGATTTGTCTTAAGATTTTACATTTAGCTTCAGCAAAAGACCTACAATTTCGGCTAGATTTACAAATGCAAGTGAAAGAGCAAACTGAAGGGACAATTATTTATCTTCGTCTGTTTAAATTACTGTATAAATATAGGTTACTAATTGACAGCATATGCTAAAGCTAAACGTTGGAATTCGCTTAAAACAATTGGATATGTCTTTAGGATTGATCTATCTGAGTAGGAAGTAAAAATCCTGACCTATTTTTCTTATAATTTATCACAGTAAACAGGAACGCGGTGTAAAAATTCATTTATATTAATTTGGTTCCGAAAATATAACAAAACGGCTTTAGAGCGTGAAATACTTTGTTTTAATTATGTTGTTAAAAGAGTAAAATTTTTAATTAAAAACCTGCTAATGAACAGAAAAGCTAAGAATTCGATGATTAATTAATTAAACTTTTCGGAATAAATAATCTCCGTAATAAACAGGGAACAGCCGTTAAAAACGGAATGGTAGGCACGTCAGCGCTTATCGTTGAAATACAGGGCACATCACAGGAATTGTAACATTATATAAATGATGGAATCATCTAAATTGTACAAAAGGAACAATAGGAAGACGGTGCGATTAGAATAACTAAAACCCCTCGTTATATCAAAGTAAATAGGCAATTACCAAGCGCCGATCCACGGCATTCAACTTGGGCACGCACATCTGTATTGAATTACAAGAATATACCTTGACAAACTAATCAGACGTTAGCGTAGGCTCCAATTTTAGATGTATTCAGACTAATATTACATACAAATTTCATTTAAAACCCGAATATTGCTTCCGGAGCATCGTAATAAAACGTTAAAGGAAATTTCGATCCAATTATGCTTGATTAACTAAAAACTCTTTTTTTATTATACCCATTGGAGATAATGCGTCTAAAGCTGTGAAACTATTGGAGTAGATACAACAAAATATAAATACAGACATTTTTTGCCGCCACGTGAATTATTTAGATTACATTAGAGCCCTCCAAATGTGATTATAATCTATTGAAATTACTATTTTTGTTTATAGAAGCAGCAAAACTTCTAATTATATGTTTTATGGTTTGAATACTATTATTTGAGATTTTAAGCTTATTAATAATTTCAATATTCGGTCAGCTTAATAAATTATCTTTCCTTAAAGGATATTTTAAATGACCAATCGAAAGCAGGGCAGTTGAATACACCTTCTTTAAAACCTTTATACCTAATAAACACGGTTATCAAGATTAATATTTAAATTTGCAGGAATAGAAAAAAATTTGGTTAAAACTAATGATGTATTAACTATCTAAACTTTGCCCTTTATTGGATCCCACTAAAACATCTTCAAAATCATTTACCGCTGTTCATTTAAATTTTCAGGTTATTGCCCTAACAGATATTAAGTATAACACAAAGTTATAAATAGCTATTATAGGGTTCTTTCGCAAATTTATTTAAAAAATAAGCAAGATGCCTTTCTAAAAAGGAAAACTTCAAAAATATTTTAATACAATCGATTAGACACCAGAACGCCTATCAATAAAATACTTAAACATTAGCAAAATTTTAGCTTCATTAATTTTAGAAAAGTTTTAAAAGGTATCGGCTCCTTTACACTTATAACAAGCTGAAACTTCTGTCGTTCCTTTTTTTAGCAGTTGGAACTTAGGAAGTTCCTAGTCTAAGACCCTGTTTCCTGTTTATAAGGAACATAAATTATGTTGAACATTATGTTTTACATAGAGGTTATTTCAAATACGTTACGAAGACATGAATAATGTTGGACAAAAAATATACAAGCTTTTTGAAAAATTTATAGCACTCACCCAAAATTCGCCAGTAAACAAACGTGGACCCCTTACCTGGAATAAAACACACAATTAAAATGAATTATTTTCATTTTTGAAAATGTTAACACGGTCCTTGTTAATTTATGATTTCAATAATAAAATAGTGTAAATGGTAAAGCTAATCTAATCTATTACTTTTAAAAAATCGCTGTAGTTTCGAATTCCATTAGTCAATTTAATAGCTTTTGTTGTGTAACTTAAATTACAGACAGTTGACCTAGAGGCAGAGAAAATGTAACAAATAAGTAAATTACACGGGTGTATAATCATATGGTAGCTTGTACAAGGGTTTTATTGTCTTTTTTTGTGAGGTAAAGTAATGCTTAATATATCATAGGTAATAAGTAACAAAACATGGAGGCAGCGCTCGACAAAATGACGAGACCCTACATTTGATTCACTAAATACCGATCGTAAAATTTGCAATCCATATGGCATTTCATTAGAAAAAGTAATTAAGATAATTCATCATTCTGAGGTAAGTTAAAAACGAAGTGAAGCTGGAGAGTTCACACATAAATCGTAGACAACCATTAATGACGATATACATATAGATCAGCAACAAGAAATTTAAAATCTTAAAAATTGAAAATAGCGAAATATCCTGGGTGATTCACAGAAGACACTCCCTTTAACCTTCCATATTTCCAAAGCTGCTAAAAATACCTGCAAATTGAAAAACTAAATTCGAGCCAATAGATATGTTGTCTGAGACGTAGTATCTGGAATAACAAGTACATGAGCCAAGAGAGTAAAAGCAAAGTACGTGTTTATAAAAGAAAAATGAAGTCAGTCTCAACATAATATGTTCACCTGCAGGGCTGATACAAAGAAAATATAACAAAAAGTAAGAGTCTCCGAGATGAGCGCGCTAGGATCGATAATGGGCTTAACACTAAGAGATCGCCAAACAAATCAGACCATAAGTACGAGTAGATTGTAGATTGCTTAGCGGTCGTTAAGGCTATAGTAGCCACCCATCACTTCGACCTACATAGATCTTTTGTGAATTACCATACAATTATATATGTTGTTTCTAATATTTTTAGACTTTTCATATAATCTAAATAGTACTATCTTGGGGGCCATTTTTTCTACTCCTTCAGGCGTGAATGTCACCTTTCCAAGGAATTTGAACCTGCTACGGGTTGATGCATCGCATTCACATAGTATGTGTTCTGAAGTTTCATTAGCAGATCCACATAATCTGCATGTTTCACTGTCAGTTGTACCCATCTTTTTGAGATGGTATCTCAGTGAGTAATGACCGGTTAGGAGACCAGTCACTAGTCTTAGATTCGTTTTATCGAGCCCGAGAAGCTTTCTAGCAGTCTTCGTCGAACAGTTTTTTCGCCTGGTTTTGTCCTGGTGTAGTTCATCTCCAGTAGGTTTCTTTTTGCTCCTTTTCCCATCTTCGGACCTCTTCCATTATGTGGCCTTTGGTAATTCCACAAAAAGGCTCTGGTCCCATAAATGGTGCTTGCCCACCTTGTTTTGCAAGGGCATCGGCAGATTCATTTCCTACTATTTCCTCATGCCCCGGTGCCCACATTAAACTGAATGTGTTATTTCTAGCCAGTTGCGTCAGGGATTGTCAACAGTCCCAAGTTATCTTGGATTTAAAATTATCAGATTTAAGGGCTTTTAGGGCTGCCTGACTATCTGATAAAATAAAAATGTTTGATCCATGTGGACCTTTCTCAATACACTCTTGGTCGCAAAGATCTACAGCATATACTTCCGCTTGGAAAATAGTTAGGAGGATTTTGATATGATACACCTAGGCCCTAAAATTCTTATTCATACTCCTTCATTCACCTTGGAGCCATCTGTATACCATATGTTTGCTCCGTGATCCCTCTGTGATATTTGCAGTTTGCTCTCCTTGCGGTTGTTAATTACCACTTGAAAAGAGCAGTTGAAGTCATATTGCGCTGGCATTATGTCTGTGGGTTTGGTCGCGGACTCTAATTGAATTTTGTTCACAATCCTTAACTGACCAACTAAATTGCCAGGTTTATATTGAGTTACTTATTGCAGTCTTAAGGAACTTATCCTTGCTTCTCTCCTCCCACATAAATGTAAGGGTACGAGGTTTAGCATCGCCTCCATCGCCGCTGTCGGACAGGAGCTCACGGCTCCTATAATTCCTAAACAGGCAAGCCTTTGTAGTTTAAGTAGCTTACCAGCAGCTATCCGGCAGGAACACACTGCCATGGTAGCTTTGGAAAGAGTCCTATCTATTTGAGGATTACAAGTAAGTTTTTGATCAAGGACAATTCCCAAATATTTAACTGTCCTGGAAAATTGTAGGTTTTTTTTAAATTTTGGAAGCTATCGGGCTAGCTTCCTTTTTCTAGTGAATGAAACAATAACATTTTTATTCGGATTTACGGTCAAATGTTCTTCCGACCACCATTTAGTAACTATGTTCAGGGCAATTTGAATGAGGTTAGATGCGACAGCCTGTTATTTTTCCCTTATAGTTGTTCCCCATAACTGAATCATCAGCATACCTATCCTTAGATATTGAAACCATACCTGTGCAACCTATCTAGGAGACCATCCACAACCAATGACCACAGCAGAGGTAATAAAACTCCGCCTTGAAAACATCCTCGAGTTACGGAAACGGTTGCTGATTCACTCCCAATACAAGCTGTAATCTTCCGGTTTCTTAACATGGATTCTATCGATGTCATAGTGGAGGTTTCAATGCCTCTATCTGTTGCAGCTCTTCTTATTGATTCATAGGAGGTGTTATCAAAAGCTCCCTCTATGTCTATGAATGCACATATAGCTACTTCTTTTGTTGTTAATATTTTTTCAATTATACTTACTAGATAGCGCAGAGTATTGGTCGTTGATTTGCACTTCTGATAGGCAAAAAGTTTTGAGTCAAGTGGTGTTCCTTTTAGAATTTCACTTCGTATATAGTGTCCTACAACTTTCTCCATAGTTTTTAGGTAGAAAGAAATACGTAATACTAATTGAGCGGTAGGACCTAGGTTCCTCGGGTGATCGTTTTCCCGTCTTTGTGATAAAAGGCACATTTACCTCCCTCCACGTTTTTGGAATATACCCTAAGGTGTAACTGGCTCTAAAGATATTCAATAGCGAAGGTAAAAATACCTCAACGCCGTATTGAAGCAGGGCTGGAAAAATTCCGTCCTTTCCTGGTGACTTAAAGGGCTTAAAACTATTTATAGCCCATTTAATTATTGTATTAAAAATGGCCCAAGACAAGCTTTTCCCAATTTTAGTGGGGAGATTTATATCCTCTATTGATTCAGTTAGTCCTTCATCTTCTGCATTATATAAGGATTCTGAAAAGTGGGTATCTAATAACACCTTTATACTTTCTTTTAAATCTTCCGCTAGGCTGCCGTCGGGTATTTTAAGTAGCCCAATTCCGTTTGAGTGATTCTTAGCTAAGAAGAAGAAAGTGCATTGCCGGGTTTATTTCATTAACCCCTTCGCAAAGCTCCTCCAGCTACTTCTTTTGGATCTTCTCAGGGCTTTATTGTATTCTGTTGGTGCATGTTTGTATGCATGCCAGCTACACAGATATTTTACTTTGTTGAAGGATTTCCTAGCAGCAGCCTTTTCTCACTAAGTTCCTTATTCCACCAAGGCACATCTTTAGAGGTTACCTTTTGTTTTAAGGGCCAGTTTCTTTCAGATGAAGATATAATATCGTTTTGTAGCTGTAATGAGGCTGTATCTAGGTCCTTTAGAGTTGCAATGGGTGTTACATGACCATAGATTACTGGCCATAAGAGAACAAGCTGAAGTATAGGATGTTATGAAATGGATGAAAAGGAGAATGAAAGAATAGAGTAATCACGTGGACCGTATGGATGAGGAAAGACTTGCAGCAGTTTGTAAAAATCAATGACCAACTACAGGAAACAGACCATCTGGATGACCACTGAAGAGATGGGCTCAAAGCTGGATTTCCTCATAAGTTGGATAAAAGAAGACTGGCAAACAGGAGAAGACATGTTCACAAATACTGATTGTTTACTTACATATTCATCATCACAAGTGACGGTTAGAAATTTCTATGTAGTCGCGAAAATAATTTTTCATTAAAGTGATTTGTACACAAAATTGTTAGTTTTTTTGCGTTTTGTAGTGTTCATTTTACATATTTTTATACATTTATTTTAAGCTGTAAGATAAAATATGGGGGGATATCTCTGCAATCCTTCGATAAGCGGTAAATTCATTTCTACTGGATAAATCAAATATTTCATTCAGATACGAAATAATTACAAGTAGTAGAAGTATTTATTATTATTCTTACATACCTGAATAAATCAAGTACTCACCCTTTCTACATACCGGATCAGGAAAATCAACACGAGGAAGACCAGTGACCTAGGATAGTAACGGAAATGGGGGTAAAGGGGGCGGAGACCAAGGGGAAGGATGAGCAAAAAGTGGGAAACGATACAAGATACAGTGGAAAGCAAATGGAAGATAATGGCAGAAGCGAAAATATTGGCAAGAAACCGAAGAATGCACAGGAAGTGGATAGATGACCCGACGCCCATCTAGGGGCATATAGGGATGGAGAAGTAAGTAACTTGAAGTCATTGTACATCGACAACAAACTAATGAGGTGAGTTGATATAAAGAGTTCTTTTTATGGGCTGGTCTAAGTGTAACTCCAACGGTAGGTTACAGTTAGCTGAAGATGTTTCATCACTTGTGGATTTCGTACATGTGTTTATTTGACGCAACTTAACAACCCTAGTGTGGACGATACTCTTGCGTAACTAGCTCAAGCAAAATACTTTTCAAAGCTAAATGCAAATTTATCTAGCTAAGGACCATTCATTACATTTACAACTCCATTTGGAAGATTTCGGTTCTAGACTTCCATTTGGAACCATTTCTGCTCTAGAGGCTTTCCAGAGGAGTATGAAGAAGATACATAAAATAACTATTGTACACGGATGACATGTTTGAAATAAACCTAATATCGGTTTGCCAGTGCTGAGATGACAAATAAGCATTTGGGTATATTTTGTACGCTTTACTACTTGAATGAAAGAATTTTTTTAGGAAGTTCGTTAAGGAACCATTAATTTTGTTTCCGTTAAATTGCTGCCATTAATGTCTTTTTTAATACCTTGCAACACCGAATTACTGTTACAAGCAAATACGATCTCATAGTAATTACCCACAGCTGAGGTTCATTGCTGTTATTTGTTCAGATTACTTTAAACACGCCTCCTAATATATTATTAATTATATTTAATTCTGCAGGTGTACATTGGTTATATTGTACAATGTACAATGTAATGCAGAATTACACTGAGCTTATATTTTCCATTATTGTAGACACACCCCGTAAATCTAAAACGTCAAATCAGGCTTTGCAAATATAGATTGTACACTAAACTTGAAAATTCCATTAACTGTATTCAGATTTATATTAAAACATACCACAAACCATTAGTTTCGGTTTTTATTGAGAAACCGAGGAGCGATGACTTATTACTTATTACTTATTGCCAATGTTGCAAATATGCGAAATTCGTATGCTGCTCACATTTATAATATTGTGTACATCATGCAAATGCAGCATGCAGAAAACCAATACAAATCAAAGAAAAATATGTGTTGTCAGAAAAACTGCGGCGTTTGCTTTAATTTCTAGTTATTGTATTAGAACAAAACACCACAACTGAAATTTAAATAATCAGTAACTTTTACACGCTCTAATGCTTAATAAATATAATCACCTAGTCGGTAATTTTTAATAACTACAATAATAGGTAAGAAACAAGAAGAAAAGAAATTACAATAACTAACATTTCTCTAGAAAAGTAAATATTTCCCCCGATAGGACGGCTGTCTGAAAAAATACCTGTATTATTAAGAAGGCAAATCAAAGATTCCTAATCTAAAATTTAGAACGTTTGAATATTCCGTGCCTATTCAATTATAAAAGAGTTAATTGCTACTTTTAAGCTTCTAATTTACGTTAGAAAAACTTAAGCCAGTACAGGTAAGAATAAGGTCAATTATTCAATCTCCACTTATCTAATAAATTATTCAAAAAGGCCAGACGTTCCCTAAATTAAACACTCGTTATAATAAGTAGAATAAAATGTCAAACAAAGTGCATATTAATAGTTCATTATACCAGACAAAGCTTTGAACAATAGAGCAAATATGTTCACATCGCCGAAACAAGGAAATATGTCATAACATAAACTAATGGATCTACATTGAATCTCGAGCTACACAAACATTGCCGAGTTTATATAATGTGTGTTTGCATTCAAGTCCAAATGTTCATTTCAATATTATTTTGCAGAATTATTAAAATACCCAGATACTTTAAAACTTTTCAAACAAAATAATTTTAATTTCCTCTAATTTTTCCAAGAATTCATCGCATGTTTTGTGAATGTTATTTGCAGCTATTTCCTTGACATTTTTGTGGTATTTTCAGCGAAATTACACAAAAATGTTTAAAAAATCCTTCGCACATTTAAAAATATGCAATTTACATATTTGTGTTTATCAATTTTATATAGCCTTTCAGAATCTTCAGCCTGAAAAAAAATTGTACGATGTAGCACTAATTTCGTAATTACGACATAATTCTGTGCTAATTCTATCTCAAGGTTTCTAAAGCAAATGGGAAGGCTTTCTTTGTTAGTGAATGCTAATACCTAATCAACTTTCCATACCGGCTGAGCTTTATGGATTTACTAGTATGTTTATGGTTATTCAGATAGCATTAAGTCAAGGAGTTTACACTCGGAATAGCTTTCGCTTGTTTAACTTGTTTAATGAATCCCTGCTTGGGTTTAGAGAACCGAAACCGATGGTTTAATGTGCTGTTGGAAGCATTTACTCGTAAATTTTCTTATATATCCATGTTGCTATAATCCAAATATGTGCGACTTAAATTTACATATACCTATATGATTGGAATCAATAAATTATGGTCCGTTTAGTATCAGCGTCTCATCTAAACATTTGCAAACTGATTTCAAATTATCCTTGAACAAAAGCGAAACTCTAATATAATATAAATATGAATTGCAGTGAGAGGTATATTTTCAATTGATGAGGAGAAATGGTTAGAAGTTGAGCAGACAAATAGGTTTATTATGTAGTCGACATAAATAAAATCAAAAAATTTTAATTTAGGAAACACAGAGGAACAATTCAGCGAAAATAACGCCTTGACCGATATAAAATACAGAGTTAGCCTTGAGATAAAAATGCGCTTTATATCCCTGAAAATCAGCATAAATTTTATGAGCTCTGAATTATATTACCAGATTAGTTAAGCGTAAGTTCCACGAAGCCCTGACATTAATCTTTTCTACTAACTACGTCTTAGTTTTTGCAGAAACAAAAAGTCTTAGAATCTCTGGTGAGTTTTATCAATTTGAATTGATTTTTTAAAAGCTTCAATTGTATATTTGCAATATTTATTGGACGATTTAACTTTGCAAACGTCAAATACCTTAAGGTTTTCTGACTGCTTTGCTTATTTAGAATTTTGTTAAATTCAAAACATTCGTGGTGGGAACCTTCAGTGCTTAATATCACATCGGCTGGTGCCTATTTTACTATACCCAAGCCTTAGTCCGAGTTCTGATCTATCCAATCGCCTGAAGCACAAATTCAACCCAATAACTCGGGTTCATAAACCACGCAAGTGTACTAATTTGGATATCTGCCCAACCAAGGATTATTCATCTTATTTTTTATACAGAAGCCCAGTTTGGTTGTTTTTGTTTTGACAATATTCAACTATTGAAAAATACACTATAATTAAAATAATTCAATACCTCAGAATGAAAAGTGGATAAAAACCAAAATCCTAGTTTTACAGGAAAGACAAAAAACTGTTTTCATCAAGAACAACGCAATATTAGTATATATTTTTTGGAAATTGTAGATTGTTTTATTTATTCGTAATGATCTATCATGAAATTATTGTAAAAAAAAGTAATCTTAGTGTGTTTTCGTTCTTTTTTAGTTTTGGATATAAACCGTTTTCATTCTCATTTACCTTTTTTTGTTTAAATTAAGTAAGTTTACACACTTAATACTAGGTTTTTTTAAATTAAAACACTACAAAGGAAAAAAATAAAGATTTTAATATTATGAAACGTATAATTAATATACAGGGTATGTCACGACGACCGTCGATTAGACGTTTCGTGAGAAAAACATAGTACATAAATGAAAATTTGTAATATAGGGTTTTTAGGATATAAAAAATTGATTGAAAATATTTTTAAGATTCCACATCTTCCGGTTATACCGGAAGTAGACACTAACTTCATTAGTTCAAATAGAACACCCTATATATTTTTAGATATTCAGCATCGTCTTTCAACGGCGAGTGCAATGATATAGCACTATAGGAGTCTATCGCTAACATTTCAGCAGTTACTCAATTGTTTTTAAAAGATCTAACTTTGGACGAACGCCACTGCGAAATTAGTTCGAAATAAGCGTTCTTTATTGGGGTTTAATTTAAGGACTTTATCATCCATGGAATAGCTAGGACCATTCGACTCTAGCGTTTACTAGTATACAGGGTGATCGAAAAATGCTGACCTCGATTTTTCCATAAGTTTTCATAAAATACCCAACTTAATAGTTCTGGAATTAATAAGCAGGAAGTTAACTGAATTTCAAAATGTTGATGTTATCGGCTCGTATCTCGCTTTTCTATTGCATATAACTTTATTTTCTACCTTAGGAAAACTATTAGGTAAAATACCCGTCTTCAAAAAAATTATGAAATATAAGTTTCTATTTGAAAAATTGAATTTTTCATGTTTTATTGCATTTTCACAGTCAAGAAAAAAGAAAAAACTAAGAAACCAACATAGATATGAGCCGATAACGTTAAAAATTATAGGCCTATCAAGTTGTGTATTTTATGAAAGCTGTATTTGTAATAACGAAGTTAGTGTCTACTTCTGGTACAACTGGAAGTTGTGCAATGTTACAAATATTTTCAATCAATTTTTAATATCCCAAAACCCTATTTTACAAATTTTCATTTATGTACTATAAGTTTTTCTCAAGAAACGTCTAATCGACGGTATATAAATTCATTTTTTTAATCAAGGAAATAAATATTTAATTCATACGTTTTGTTAATTTTTAGAAACACAGAACTTTTTCTCAAGAAACGTCTAATCGACGGTATATAAATTCATTTTTTTAATAAAGGAAATAAATATTTAATTCATACGTTTTGTTAATTTTTAGAAACACAGAACATCAACAGAATGATCAGATAGCTGATAGACCAACGCGTTTTTTTGTGACGATTGTGCCAGAAATTGAAAAAACGCGTTCTGATTCTGTCGATGTCGGCTTTATAGTCTCGTCCCGGGATTTAAAACGTGAATCCTGGGAGTCGGGATTATAAAAGCAGCTAATTTCCCGGGATTTCGCTCCCGGGAAATCCCGGGAAGGACGCACTACTCACTACTGCTGAGTCTTCAGTCTCTTCTTCAGCTTCTATATCATTTTAGCATACGTAGAATTAAATGTAAATTCCAAAAATGTATAAATATACAGGGTGTTCCATTTAAAATAACAAAGTTGATGTTAATTCTGGCGAAACCGGAAGTGACAGAAATTTGTGTTCTATGTCAAAAAATGCCGTTTAAAGAATATATTACATACTTATACCAAATTTCATTATGATATCGTAAAATATAATTTGAAAAATAGGGGTGCCCTAGGTTTCATTGACACCCGGTAAAGACATTTACAAAGGAACATGGATCTCACCAGACCAAAGTTACGCAAACCAAATAGATCATGCGCTAATTGAAAATAAGGGAGAAAGATGCATCACGAATGTAAGAAGTAAGAGGACCAGATGCAGATTCAGATCACTTTATGGTTGGAGTAAAAGTAAAACAAATAATATCTTAAGATCTATTCGACGTCTGAAAGAATATAATATTAATTTGCAAAATTTAGGTACCTATACATTACTCTATGCATCGTCTACCTCGCCACAGGGTGAACAGCTATTAACCCGTGTAAATAAGCATCTTGGATATTTTTATTTGCTAGTGAATTGAAATTGTTTAAAAGTTTTTGTTTAGCCTGATCACTGAATTTTATTGTACTAAACTTCTTTTACACTCACACTCACTATATTGACGAGCTGGTAGTACTTTTCCAGACTTAGATGTATAATATTCGCCCGAATTTCATTTAGATTTTCTAAGATTTTGAAGCCACCTATTAGGATTCTTCTTCCTCTTTTGAATAACAAGCTCATTTGCTTCAACCTCTTCGTAAGTCGGATCTGCTTCCATATCATCAAAATATGATTCACTGTCACTTTGATTATTTATAGTATTACTACACAAGGCACAACATTAACAAAATAATGAATTATTTCTTTTTTAGACACATCAAAACGTATAGAATGATAAGTGGACATATCCGGATATGTCCACTTGTCATTCTCATTTGTTAGTTGTGTTCAACTTTGGATATAACAAAACGCTCTCTGTTAATCAGTAACATAAGTGAATTTGTCCATCTTTGGCTGTACGATCACCTTTAAAAGAAAACTTAAGCAGTTTTTGACGCACAATGTGTTTTATAGTGTAGATCACTCTGGATGAATAATAATAACAATAAATCTTTATTTAGTATTCACCAATCTACATTTCCAGTAAGTTACATTATTTCAGATTATCATAGTTAATAACGATTTCTTATACAGTTAATATGCTTCTCAAAACTATATCTATTTAGGTATTTAACATGTTGTGGAAGAGAGTTGTAAATTTCGAAAGATTTATAGCAAAGTGAATTTAGAAAACTAGATTTTGAAAATTTAGATAATCTAAAATCCTGGCGACTTCCAGTATTGTAATAATGATTATCAGAGTTCCGAATTAAGTTAGAGATATATCAGAGTTCTGAATTAAGTTAGAGATATGTTCGAAGTACATAAGTGACTGGAATTAACATTTATTAACACTTAAAATGGTTTTTAAAAAAAGAAACTTTATTCAAAATACAAATTAAGCGGAGCTTCCAATTCAGTCTGAACTCCAACAGATGTGAACAGAAAACTAAACGTAAAGCATTATTCTACTAATAACAAAGACACCAATGTGTCAGCATAAAGTGAATCATAATGTCTACTACAGATAACGTACAATCTTGTCTATGCTAAGACAAGCAGTTTTGAATACGTAACTCCTCCACCATTAAGTTTTGAATATATAATTTCGAAAAAATTCTATATTCAAACCAATTATGAATTAAAATTATAATGATTGTCCGAATTAGACATGAAATATTCTGGAGATGTTATGTTTACAAGATAAACTTAAATTTAACTTAGTTACATTGCAATAAACATTTTGGATCAAAATTCTCGATGTCAGTAACATCAGTTTGTTGTTTCGGAGTTATAAATTTAGATAGTTTATTTATAATTAACATGCGGTTACAATAAACATAAATAGTAACAAATATCAATATAATTATTACAATAGTGATAATAACTAAAGCAGTAACACTTAGATAGTCGTTCTTATATTCGACGGGGTCAATACTTTCAAGGGTCATTATTTCTTTCGTCAATTTCGCCTGATTTTTGATAAGGTTTCGGACATTAATCGGTGATAGATCGATTTTGGTAATATTAGGTTTAACTACGGGATTTATATATAATTTTCCAATGGAAGCTATCTCAATTTGTTTTTCCTCTACAGTAGAAGATTCGAAAGTGGTTAGAAGTTCATTTTGATTGATTAAAGCAGAACAATCATTAGTGATATGAAGCAATACTGATCCAAGGATGGCTTGCCTTTTTAGGGAATTGGTACATTTTATATCAATAATTGTTTTATTAGGAGAGCTGATAATCCATGTAGCTGGGTTTATTTTTATTGTTTTAAGAGAATGTAAATGAAATATAAATGGTTCACAGGTTTGATTATTTTGAAAGGTTAATAACTGTGTTTCACACAACTTGGAATTGGGTACTGAAAAATGGTTGTTTTGGAAACAAAAATAATGTGTAGTGGTAACTTGCATGCAATGGTCATCTGTTATAGGGATGCTAAATTCTGTATTAAATAAGATTGAATTATATGTCGGTATTATCATTTGAAAATGATCAGTATTAAAAGCGGGAAATGGAATTAATTGTATGTATTGATATTCTACGAAAGACTTTATCAAAGGAATTTCGTATATGAAAACAAAAGTGGTGTTCTTTTGGTAAGCTTTTATTCGAATTAGAGATTCATATAAGTGTAGGTTGGCATGATTAATAGGATAAGGTAAATCTAGGATTTTCTTGCCGATTGATTGTAATTCCTGTAAATTCTTTGATATCTGTTCTAAAGCTGATAGTAAATAATCATTGTCAATTAAGGACATGTGTAACTGATGAGTTTGGGAAAACGTCAAGGAGGTTTCTAAGTCTGTGCAAGTTGAAATAAATAATTGTAAAGATTGGATTGATTGGTCTAAGACTGCAAAAGTGGAGATAGTTCCTAAAATTTCGTTAATCGTTATTTTGGTATCAAGAATGACTTTATTTAAATTATCATTTAAAAGGTTCTGATTATCTGCCAGATTTTTGATATCTGCAGTAAAAGCATTAATAGTATCGTTTAGTATAAATGCTTGTTCTTCTAAAATGATCTTTTGGGTTTCAGTGGATTTAGTTAATTTATTTATTAATTCATCGTATTTTTGACCGTCTTCGGCGTTAAGATTGCCAGTGAGGAATTTTATTATATTGCCAAGTCCATCGACAAGTCCTCTTTTAAATCTATTTGTCAAATATAATTCGGGAAATAATTGATCAACTAATCGATTGGCTCTATCTAAGTATTGTTGTATTAAGAGTAATTGATTATTATAATTAATGGTTATATCTTGTGTGCCACTAAAGCGTCTATTGGGAAGCAGATAATTTGTGTTATTTAGTAAAGCAATAGCGTTAAATAAATTGATTTTAAGCGCATTATAGTTTTGCAATAAAGGGGAATAATCTAGAATTTTTATTAAAGTCCACGTGCTTTCTTTAATAAGGGCTTTTCCTTTAACTAAAGGGTATAGGCCGGGGTTGTCTTTCAGTTGGTGGAATGTCACCTCGCTGTGGACGATGATCCAGGTGATAATAATGATGATGCCTGTTCTGAAAAGGGCATTAAATCATTGATATGTCTTTTTATTACTAGATTTGTTGGTATATTTCTCAAATCGTATGTGTCGTGTTCGTGAATTTTGTCAACGACATAGGGTCCTATAAAACGGGGTTCTTTCTTATTTCGAACATTGGTTTTAACATAAACTTTGTCTCCTAATTTAAATGAATGAGGTCTGCGAGATTCATTAATCTTTTTATTGCGTTTTTCTTTGGTTTGCTGTTGTTTGTTTTGAAGACCGTTATAAAAATGTTTCATTTTTTCTTTATGGTCAGTGACATAATTTTCGTAAAAGTTTTTGTTATACTCGAGGTCAAAAGGATTTCGGCTTTCAGTATGACCAAATAAAATTTCATACGGGGTGTAATTTAAATTTGAGTGAATAGAATGATTATAGGCTGCAATACAATATTGGATTTTTTTCGTTTCAGGAATATTTTCAAGTAAACGATAATGTTCAAGGATAGTGGAATGTAATCGTTCAACCATTGAATTTGATTGGTGATTATAGGGGGTTGTTACGTGTAATTTAATTTTGTGTAATTCTACAAAACTTTTCAAGGGTTGTTTGTTAAATTCTCCATCGACAACTAAAGTGTCAGGTGCGGTAAAGGTTGTTATGAAATTAAATAGACTATCTGTTACATCTATCAGATTGCTTGATTTTAAATGATAAGCTTGAGCAAATTTTGAAAAAGCATCTATAATTGTGAGGTATTTCTGTCCTCCTATTTGAAATATGTCCATGTGTAATGTATGAAACGGTCGGTTTTGAGTAGGGGTTAAATTCAAAGGTTGTTTAATGGGGTGCCTATTATATTTTTGCCTTTTGCAAATTTGGCAATTGTCAATATATTTTTTAACATCATTGGAGATTCCTTTCCAATAATAATTTCTTTTTAATCTTTCGGTCGTTTCAGGGATTCCTCTATGATTATTTTTACTTTCATGATGATTTTGGATTTGAGTTAATCTTTCGTCTTTATCTAAAACATAGGTAACTTGTGTTGTACATCTATGAAATTTAGGGGTATTATCGTTCGATATGTCAATGATGAAATTAGAAAAGTCAATATATAGGGAATCAGTGGGAAAGAAACAATAGTAGTTGGTTTTTGGCAAACAATATTCGATTAGTAATTCGTGAAATTTTTCGTTTTTATTAGACTGATTAACATACAGTTTTATTGATCGACTTCCATCAATATTTGTTGATTTAATTTGTTTTGATAAGGGTGTTTCTATAAATTCAATTTGATTCGAAAAATGTTGAAGGGGTTTTTCGGATAAAGGTATTGCGGGTGTTGATTCTGCTTGCGTATGTACTGTATTACTATCTGATTCTGTGTTGTCTTGAGGAACAGGAGTGTTCCGTTTTGATAATAATGTTTGATTGGTGGTTGTATTTTCAATAAGAGTGGGAATATCGAAAAAGTCAGTAAGGTTTGGTGTATCTGGTCTATCAGGAATCATGCTATAATTATCAGGCATATGTTCGGGGGTATTAACTTTATCTAAATTTTGTGGAATATTGTCTGGATTGTTATTTGGTACGGTTAATGGATGTATTTCTACACGAGAAAGAGCATCTGCTACTTTATTTGCTTTTCCGGGTAAATATTTAACTTCAAAATCAAATTCTTCTAGTTTTAATGACCATCTAGTTAATTTAGAGTTTGGTTCCTTTAAATTTCTAAGCCAGACTAAAGGTCTGTGATCTGTATATAATGTAAATTTGGTTCCAAATAAATAAGGTCTAAATTGTTTAGTTGCCCATACGATTGCTAATAATTCGCGTTCAATTGTGGAGTATTTTTGTTCAGTTTCATTAAGAGTTCTGGAGGCGTAACAAATTGGTTTTTGATTTTGTGATAAAACGGCTCCTAAAGCAAATTTGGAGGCGTCCGTGGTTAATTCAAAAGTTTTATTAAAATCAGGGTATTGTAATATGGGTTCATTTGTAAGTAGAGTCTTTGTGTGGTTAAAAGAATTTATAAATTCTGGTGTATGCTGAACGTGATTGTTATTTTTCAAACAGTGGGTTAATGGTTTAGTAATTTTAGCAAAGTCTTTAATAAATTTGCGGTAATAACCTAAAAGTCCTAAATAGCTTTTAATTTCTGTTTTTGTTTTGGGTATAGGGAAATTTTTTATTGCTTGAATTTTCGAAGGGTCTGGTTTGATTCCTTCAGGTGTTATAATGTGACCTAAATATTTTACAGATTTATGTAAAAATTCGGATTTATCTAACTGAATTTTTAAATTTGTATCTCGACATCTTTTAAATACTTCTTTTAATCGGGAAATATGTTCTTGTAGTGAATTTGAATAAACAATTACATCATCTAAATAAACTAAGCACTGTATGGGGGTTAAACCTTTAAGTGCGATGTTAATCATTCTTTGAAATGCGGCTGGGGCATTTTTAAGACCAAAAGGCATACGTCTAAACTGAAAATGTCCTTCTTCTGTTGAAAATGCTGTTTTTTCTTTATCTTTGGGTTCAATTTCTATCTGATGAAAACCAGAGGCTAAGTCAAGGGTAGAAAAATAATTAGCACGGCCTAAATTATCTAACACTGTTTCGATATTAGGTAAAGGGAATTTATCTTCAATTGTGTTTTCGTTTAACTTGCGATAGTCTATTACTATCCGCCATTTTTGTTTATTTGAAGCGTCAAGTTTTTTTGGAACAATCCAAATGGGGAAATTATAAGGGCTTTCGGAAGGTTCAATTATGCCTTCGTGTAACATTTTGTTTATTTGGGTTTTGACTTCTTCCCGATGTACTTGGGGGTATCTGTAAGTTTTTGTAAAAATGGGAATTTCGTTTTTTGTTCTAATATGATGTTTTGTCAAATTAGTGGAGGTTAGGGGAATATCTGGATGATGAAAGATTTCCTTGAATTCGTGACACAAATTAGTTAATAAAGTTCTTTCTTCGGGATTTAAATGTTCTGTTCGTAAATTATTATTTAAATTTTCGGTTAATAATTGTTTCTTACTAGGGTTTGTATTCGTGTGATAATTATAATTTTGATAGTGGTGGTACCTAGGCAAATTTTGATTAGTTTGCGTAATGTTGTGATTATTAATTTTGATATTATTGTCACATTCGATTTCGATATTATAGTCTTCTAAATAAAGGGGGTTATTTATTATTAATCTTTGTATTTTATCTGATGTGTTAATAATTGTAGTATTAAACCAATTATTATGAAGTTTAACTAGTGCAGATGGCATAGTTAAATGTTCTGAAAAATTAATTTTTGGTGCAATTTTAATTCCATTTGAACCAACAGCGGGTAATTTAATGAATCGTTCTGTTCTTGGGGGTACGGTAATGCTACAGCAGTAATTAGCATTTGTATTCATTTTGGAAAAATTACATTGATTACGTTTTTGTATTTGTTGTTTTGTTTGTGATTCATTATAGTAAAAAGGTATAGTTGTTTTTTCGGTTTGAATGTGATTCCAGCGATAATCAATACTTGCAGGTAAATTTGATAATAAATCTGAACCTATAAGTCCAATATATTCTGTGTGAAAATTAAATAGATAAATTAAATGTGTACCTTCTTCCTTAAATAAACTAGGTAAAGGAATTTCGGCTACTTGGTCATGAACGGTTTTACCATGAGGGGTTAAAATTTCAAAATGATGTTCATAAATGGATTCAGGAAAGTGTTTGTAAACAAATTCAGGTGAAAGAATTGTTTTAGAACTACCAGTGTCGATTAAGAGTTTTTCGTTTGTTTGTGGGATAATAATAAAAGGTAAAGATGGTTGAGGATTTATTGGAAAAGTTTCTATTTGTTCTCCGAGGCTGGTATTTGAAAATTTACGTCATTATTAAATTCATACAAATCAGTTTCAGATGATTCGAAATTCATTTCAGAATTTTCAGAGTAATGTTCTTCAAATTCGGAATATAATTCTTCAGATTCAGGGTGAAATTGTTCATTAGCTTCATAAAGGTTTGTGGAATGTAGTTCTTCAGAATAA
The DNA here is from genome assembly GCA_963082815.1 of Melanotus villosus. NCBI lineage: Eukaryota > Metazoa > Arthropoda > Insecta > Coleoptera > Elateridae > Melanotus > Melanotus villosus. Next base: position 78,958,390 of record OY720419.1, read on the forward strand.
AAATTACGTGGTTGAGAACTTTGACGAATATAATTATTATAATTGGGCTTTCTGGAATTTGAAGGTCTCTGGGGTGGATTTATTCGTTGAGCTTGATAAGAAGCAGGTCTTTTTTGGATGGTACTCGTTTCCATAGGTTCTGGACGGTTTTGTGGTCTAAAATTTCGATTGGGTGCGAAAACATTTTGATTAGGTTTACCAAATTTAGGTTGAATTCCGGGGAATCGTTGTGGTGATTGATTTGGTAATTGATAAACTGGGTTAAAATTCTGTTTAAACTGAGGTGGATGTTGTTGTGGTGGATGATAATATGTCGGTGGTTTACTAGCTTTTATTTGAACAGGTTGACTTATTTTATTTTGACTAAATGAATTTACTGTGTCAAATCGTTGTTGGTTACTAATTTGGGATTTTTGAAAATAACGAATATCTAATTCTTCTTTTACATAGGTTAAAGCTGTTTCGAGATTTTGAGGTGCTCTACTGCGAAGAAAACTGCCTAGAGGCTCCATAAGTCCTCCGATAAACGTTTTAAGGGCTAGTGATTTAGAATCTTGAATTTTATAATTCTTTATTTCTTGGATTTCAGGTCCTAACGAAATTTTGGAATTAAGTATGGCTAATAGGGATCTGATTCTATTATAAAATTCGACAGGTGATTCTCGGGATAACTGTCTCATACGGGTAAGGTCAATACGAATATTTAATTCGGATCTTTGGTCTCCAAAATTACCAATTAGGGTTTCTTTTAATTCGTCCCATGAATTGTAAATTTGACCAGTGACAACTTCTAAAGCTGCTCCTTTTAATCGGTTACGTGCGGATGATAGTAACAATTTATTGATATATGCACCGGGGTCATTTGGTTGGAAAAATTGATTGAAAATGTCTTCGACGGCTCTGATGTACTCAGAAAGTTCTGATGGTTTGCCATCATAGTGGGGAATTTCATTTAATAAGCTGGTATGAAAACCTAGCGGGTATCCTACAAATGGTTGGACCATATTGATATTTAAACGAGAGGGTCTCAAGCTAATTTGTCTTATTGTTTGGGTTGGTTGAATATCGTCGCTTTCACTTTCTGTGGATATTTCACTTTCTACGTCAGATAGCTGTGAATTTATCATTTACAATTAAGGTTAATGGGTAATTCAATAATTTGTAAAATATGGCAAATTAAAGATTCTAAGGTTAATCTTTAATTAAAGTAACGATTTTATCTAAGTATCGCTCCTTACTATTCTTAAAATTAATTAAATTATTGTAACGAATGTCATCAAAAGGTATATTTACACCCTTTTAGGCAACCTTTTAACATACAATCGGTTACGGGTTTAGTTATTATTATAATTCACTTGTTTTTACGTTAGCAATTTGTAAATAGTTAATAATCGTGCTACCTATTCGTCTATCGAAGTAGGAAATTACATCGATTTATTAAGCTAGTTACTTGCTCTTAAATCTAAATTATTATTTATTGTTCTCGCATAACTTCGAGAGCAACTTAAAATTCAAAATATTAGTATAATTATAAGCTTTTAATTAATATTGGTGATTTTCACTTTTTTTTCACTTGCAAAATTAAATGTACTCACATTGATGAGATTTTCATATTTTCGACTACAATAGTCAGGTGGTTCCAATAACCAGGTGGTTCAAATAACCATGTGTCTGCAATAGACGAAGCTTTCGGCAACCAGCGATGTCCACGTCGACGATGTTTGTTCTTGGTGGAGTATCGTTTGGTTTCCAGGAGTTTTTGTTGTTAGGCCTTCGAATTCACCTTCCTTCGACGATGCTTGTTCTCCGGTAAGGGTATCTTAGGTCCTGGGGTGATGTTGCAGGTTCCGCGAATTAAGATTTGAAAATCAAGGATTTTGGAGCTTTTAATTGTCGAAAAACTACTCAAAAACCTTTCACGAAATCCGACCCGACTGCGCCAATTAACATTTATTAACACTTAAAATGGTTTTTAAAAAAAGAAACTTTATTCAAAATACAAATTAAGCGGAGCTTCCAATTCAGTCTGAACTCCAACAGATGTGAACAGAAAACTAAACGTAAAGCATTATTCTACTAATAACAAAGACACCAATGTGTCAGCATAAAGTGAATCATAATGTCTACTACAGATAACGTACAATCTTGTCTATGCTAAGACAAGCAGTTTTGAATACGTAACTCTGGCAGCTTCATATAATAACCTCAGATTAGTACAATAAATGCGTTACTTAACACTTAACTACTGCAGAATATCTAATATCCAAATTATTTTAGTATATTTAGAACACTGTAAAATAATCCTTATATCTCCATTTTGCTGCTTTTGTAATCTTTCTGTTTCTTGATAGAAATGAAATGCCCTGCTACGGAAATCTAAATGTTGAGCTATAATTTTTTTATAAATGAATATTTTTACCTGAATGCTATGTTTGTTAGATGTGCTATCAAGAATCTATTCTTACTTACTATTTTTTTAATAATATAATCTAAATATTTAATTTGTGATAGTAATAGTACTAATTCCAGATCGTTTATTTTTATTTTTATTGAGTGGGCATTCTCGTAAGATATAATCATAACTTTACCTTTGGACACGTCTAACTTTAATTTATTTACTTGTAACAAGTTAACTAAGGTCTGTAAATCTAAATTAATTTTACTAACAGCGGCGACAAGGTTTGTATCCGTTACCGATATTAATGTATCATCAGCAAATAAATTTATTGTACTCTGCTTAAGATTCAATTCGGGGTAATTAATATAAAGTGCAAATAATAATGGATCTAAACCCGATCCTTAGGGGGCATCTAAATTATTCTGTATGTTTGTTCACATCACCAAATGAAGTCGTTTGGTAGCCGCAATATGTTTACCAATCAGAAGGCAATGGCAAACCACCGAGGTATTCTGCCTAGTAAGTCTTCTCTGGAGTAGAAGTTTAGTGTAATACTTGACACGCACACTGCAGACGAGAAAACCGGCAACGCACTATAAAGGGTACGCCACTTCAAAAAGAAGTTGGTTAACACTAGATTTAAAGTCAGTTCACAAGAACTTTAGTTTCTAAATGCTGGCTGATTGCAACTTAATATATTATTAGTTTCTATTAATATTATAATGTTTTAACGTGCAGTAACAAAGACGAATGTAAAAATATTAAGCGAAGTTTGAAATGCATTTAATGCATTCAATTCACTTGCACGTGAGGTTGATATGAGTTCATTCGATCAGGTCATTCACTGGCCAGCCGCACGCGCCGTATCAAGGTTGTGTCTTTTAAATGCATGTATAATATGAAAGTGCAATAAACGGTGAAACCCGATACCTTGTACGTGCTTCAATGCACTCCACGTGCATGAGATAAGATACTGAATATTGAGAGAAGGGGTCAATTTTCTGTATAAAAGCTAAGCGAAATCACGCTAAAGACGTAGTTTATATCCAGCCATCAAACAAGCAGTACCTATGGTAAATCGACAGCCTTCAAGATGTTGTTCTAGTGTATACATGTAAGATTGTTTTCTATTTTAACTTAACTCTAATTTAGAACTTGTAAATTAGTTAAATTCGTTTTATGGCCTTAGCCGTTTTAAATGTAATTGAAACATATTTCTTAATCGCTAAGGAATTTATTTTGACCACGGACTTAGAGCAAATTGTGTCAATTAGAACTTAGAATAATTTTGTATTCACTTTGAATTGAAACTTAGATTAATTTGTATAACCTTACTTTGAAGCTGGACTTGTAATAATTTCTGTAACTTGACTTTAATTCAGGACAATAATTTATATTATTTTGTAAAACTAAAGCACAGATATGAAATACATGAATGCTAGTTGAATTCTAGGGAAAATAAAGCTTCTTAGCACGTAGGCTGAGAAAAGGAAGGTCTACCCACCGTATTGTACGGTTTAAGGTTGTCAAAGATATGACAATTCTGCTTAACGAGCTCTTCGAAGGCATGAAAATGTGAACGAACTTTAGGCGAGGAATTTTCATGAATCAAACCTGAGATTGCTATCCTAGCCTCATAATTAGAAATCAATTAACATAAATAGTTAGGCCAGCCTTTCTATCTTCTAATAATATACTAATAATAAGAATACTTTATGCTGTAGAGTTACATTTTGTAACAAAGCGTTGTCATATAGACGCAAAAAAATACATAAACAACATATACATATAATAACACATTAAAAACAAACTTAGAAACCGCAAATAAACCCGGATATAAGTCATTACACAACACGAACTCCTGTATCGAATAATATGCCTTTTGAAATACATAATTTTTGAGGTTATATTTCGTTGAAGATGACTTTATATCTGATGGTATGGCGTTATAAATTTTAATACCACCCCTTCAAACAATGTACTTCTATGGATCGGGATGGAAAGATAAGAGCATCCCCTAGTGACCATAGATTGAGATATCTGACTATTTGTAGGAAATAGGTTTAGGTTTTTTCTATTGTGTATTGCTGATTTATATATTGCTATGAATGTACCCCACAATTTAATTTTTAAAAAATATGGTTTTGCTTTTTATTCAAGATTATTATATTATGCTCCGGTTATCTCAAATAGGGTCGTCCTGAAGGTTCGTAACAATTTACTTTTATTTTAATTGAATATAAATCTTTTATAAGTATTGTATATTAATAATTATTCCACCATAAAGAACATAAATTTGTATGCAGATTTATTACAAAATTTATATCCTATCTTCCCTAGCTTCCTTAAATTTAAAATTGACTCACTGTTATCACTAGTTTCTTTTAATTTAGAATTTCCACACAACTGTTAACCCTATCTAAATCAATATTCAGCAAAATCCAAAATCCAAATCAATTTAGTGAATTACCATCCAAATCAAAATCCAGATGAATATAACAAATTACCATCCAAATCAATACCTAGATGAATATACAAATTACCATCCAATTCCAACATTCTTTATCTTATATTTCGGAATTTTATCCACAGTACGTACAATTAATTAATAAAGGTTCTATTTATTAGATGATAATAATATTATAATTAATAATTCTTTTTCCTTTATATTGAGAATCTGAATTTTATTTTCTTTTTTTTTAAAGAAAACTCTTATTTATTATTATATTCCTTCTCTTGTTTTCTGTAACCCAGGCTCTCCAATAATCCTCTCCTAATCAGAAAATTCCTTTTTGTTACCGGACAACTGTAAACACTGGATTTAATGGATTTTCCCCACTACATAAATATACCTGAAGCTATTCACCCTTCATAATAATAAATTATGTACATTTTATTATAAAGTTAAATCTGCATTAACATAGCCAATAAACAATTATGTTTTATTAAGATTTATATTAATAATTAAAAGAAAATGTGTTTAACTCATAACATCAACATTAACATCACAACATGGCTGCAAGAGTCATTATTTGTAATTCTTTAAAGCAAGTTTGACAGGAAGCATCATTCTTTAATCCAAGCATGGCTCTAATCAATTTCTTTTGAGCAATGAATACTCTGTTTTAGTGTCAACTGCGTTATAAAGTATATATAAAAGTAAGGGCTTGGCCTTGAAGCTTTTGAAAGATATTAAATTAGTTTTATCAGCATTTAAGAGTAACATATGTGCTTTACACTATTCCACCATCTTTTGCGATAGGTAGCTTACTCATTTCACACGAAAGTTCTTGCACACTGTCTCTAGCTAACGCACATGATGTATCATCAGCAAATTGATACAAAGTAGATATACTTAAATAATTGGAAAGGCCATTGACAAAGATAATAAAAAGCAAGGGTCCTAGTACTGATCCTTGAGGCACACCTTGGGGAAGACTCAGAGATTCGACTTCCTAATAAGCTATTTTCTATTGAAACATATTGATAAAGGTTGGCGTGGAAAATAATTGGGTGATAAACTTATTAGGAGAAGAAACGATCGACCCCTAAATCCTTAAAATTGTATAAACTGGAAGCCTATTAAATATATCTAGACGTGGGTGTCAAAAATTCGCTTCTTCTGGATTTCCACTGAAAAAAAAAAAACTAAAATAATCGAAGACATTGTTACTAATAATATCTATGCTTGAAAATTTTATTTAAAAACAATTAAAGGTTAAAAAGTGTGGGGAGCAGACCATTAAAATCATATACGCATTATATAAATTGCAGAGTCCGTATCAAAGTAAACTGGGATTTTAAGGTTAATTACAAGTTTAATTAGTTTGTAGAAGGGTTGATTTCGTGCGGGTGTGTTAGAGTTTTATTGTATAACCAAAGTAAGTATCCTTTTAACGCGACTGCACACCCTTGTCTAAATTTCGACTCCATGTAACTTTAGCGTACGTCGTGTCAGCAATTTCCGAATTTAAGCGGAAAATGCAAAGTGTAAAACGTTTTCCGCGTTTCATTCTCGTTAATGCAATGAAAACAATTCGTCGGAGAATGGTGAACTGAACGTCAACTTGTCGATGTGTATTAGTTTTGTGTTGGCAATAAATGGTGGGTTCGCGTTAGGCAAGTGTGTGTTCACACTCGCAAATCGAATTTCGTGAATGATTTGCCACCTAAAGACTTATGCGTTAGAGTAGGAAAAGTAGGTCGTGTAGCAGATTTTTTTCCGCGACCCCCTATAAATTACGTCCGATAGAACAGAACCATAAAAGGAGTACTGGAAATAAATCTTGCTTTTCTCAAGAACGATGATAAAACATTCACCCATTCCGCGTTTGAGATAAAAATATGGCGACGCCGTACCATTCCTAATTTAGTACGAATGGTACAAAAAGATTATAGCGAATGGGCCAGTAATAAGAACAATTGGAGTGGTCGCGTGAAAATGGGGAGTTTGAGCACGTACATACTTGAAGGAGATGAATTTACGAGAAAATCGGAGAAAGAGAGAGAGAACACGGCACGCATGTAATGAAAAATTTCTGAAATACCTGAAAATGCTGTAGACTACACAACGATTTATGTGTCGTACAACTGAACCTGCGTAATATGAGAACCGATTTCAGAGCTTATACGTCTCGCTTTTAGAGCCATTTTCCACAAGAATCGATGCTTTATGGGACAGAATGAGTGATTTTAACTGAAATAAATTACCACTTATCTTAAATACACAGGTTTTGGTGTTAAAAGTAAGATATTGACTAATGGGTTTCACAAATACCGAATATTGCCACCGTGAACGTCGAAAAATAAATATCTCCGGGCTTTTTATTATTATACCAAAGAAGCAGCAGATATTTAACGTTTTTCTCTAATAACAATATCAAAGAACGCTGCATTCGACAGCTGTGACAATTCCCTTTGATAAAAGACAAACGAGTTTAAGTATCTGCCGATAAACAAGTAGATTAGATGAATCTGGTTTTCCTTTTATCTTTTACCTTTGTCTTTTATTGAAGTTTAGAACCCGAAAGATTTTTCAGACAATACTAACATATCTTCGGCCTTTATATTTTAAAGATAGATGATCGTTCTTTTGTTTTCTTAGTTTGACAATATAAAACAAAAGTTTTCCTTTAATCCACGTCCAGGAACTTATGGACGCGCATAAATACAAAATATTTATAGGAAAACTAAGGTCTTAGCTATATACATTAATTAGTTTATTCGTGCGTACTGCGCAATTTTCCAAGTTACATCTTAGAAATGTTTATTGGGATCAAGCAAATATTCTATAAAGTTATAGTTATCGATCAATTAATTAGCAAATAAGAATGAGCCCAAAGTAAAGCAATTTCCATTAGTTAAAGATACATAAAATTCCTATTAGGAAAGTTTCATAAATCACATTTATAAATATCGAGAGGTTATTATCTTCTTGCCAAAAGTTTCTCAAACTTTTAAAACCAAAGAAAATTATGATAGCTAATATCAGGCTTGTTAACAAGAATCTGATACATCTATTTAATTTACAATCAGTGAAATATCGAACCTTTAATATTTACAAATAAATTTAGCGCGTGGTTAAGTAAAGTGACAATATTACTTTCATAAAGCGATACTACATCCCCGAAATTTTGAAATCAAAATTATAGTTGTCGTTTTAGTAATTGTATTAATTGAAGGAGGTAGTTTACGAGAAAGCAACGCTTCAAAGCATTCCATAAAATCGCGATCAATATGAACGTAGTTATAACCAGTTATTTAACATTTTTTATATTTATACCACGGATATGCACTATAATAATGATAATAGTGTCGCCGTATAATAGTCTGTTTAATAACATGAAAAGCTTAATTTAATTTAATAATAAAACATGCAGCAATTATCGTATTTAATTATGGTCGAGAAGTATAAGTTTATAACCGACTCTTTAAATTGTTATGGTTATTAGGTAGAAAACATCAAACAACTAGTTGCAATCGGAATTTATTTTATTAAAAAAGGTATTGCACCGGAGCTAATCAAACATGGCTCAGAGAAACTGTTTCGCGCACTACATAGACTTTTCGAGAGAGTAATAAAAGGAGAGAAATTACCGGAAGAATGGACAAAAGCACACTTAACATCTATATTTAAAAAAGGCGATAGGAAGAAGTGTGATAATTACACAGGTCTCAGTGTGTTACCAACTATAGGAAGAATATATGGGAAGATTATAAGGAACAAAATAGAAGAAAATATCAAAGATAAAATCTCAGAAGAACAAGCGGGATTTACAGCAGGAAGATCATACATAGACCATATTTATACAGTTCAGCAACTGATACAAAAGAAAAAAACAAAAATAGAGACGTATACCTGGCCTTTATAGACTCTTAAAAAATGCATATGACTCGTTCCCCAGAAAACTATTATGGAAAGCCGTGTCGGAAATGAATGTACCACCCCAAATAATCAAAGCAACAAAACAGCTATATAAGAACAACATGGTAACTATAAAAACAGAAAAACTAATGACGACAACCTTCCAGACTTCAAAAGGGCTACTACAGGGATATCCCACATCTCCAACATTATTTAAAGTATTTCTACTACACGATCTGAGACAGTGGAAGAGGAAATGTGAAGGAATGGGAGACCCGGTTAGAAACCAGAACCTATATACCCTCAATTTCGCGGACGATCAGATCATAAAAGCACAGAACCAAGACCAACTATATGGTACAGAAACTAAAGGAAGGGTAAGATAAAGTGGGCCTTGAAATTAACTTTAAAAAAACCGAATATCTTAATACATCTGACGAAGATATTCAAAACCTAACAATAGACGAGCAGACCGAAATTAAAGGCAAAGAAAAATTTAAATAACTCGCATTACACATTTGAAAAAAAGGAACAACTGGAGAAGAGATCCTAAATAGGCTAGGTCAGACAAGAGCAGCAATAAGACAAATCAATCCAGTCTTATGGAGCAGAGGTATCACTAGAAATTCGAAAAAAACAATTATATAACACTGTAATAAGATCCATCATGACATACGGGGCAGAATGTTGGGTGACAAATAAGAAAATTAAAACAAAATCAATGCAACAGAGATGGAATTCCGGAGGAGAAGCTGCAGATTAATACGGTTAGATAGAATACCTAATAAAGAAATTAAAAGGAGGATGAAGATCGAGAAAGATACACTGACATATATAGAATATAGAACAGAAAAGGTTAATATGGTATGGCCACGTCAGGAGATCAAATGAAAATAGATGGATAAACAGATCACGGATTGGAGTCCCATTGGCAGACGAAAAAAAGGAAGACCAATGAAATCCTGGAGAGGCGAAGTGGATATAGCCATGGAGAAGCGAGGATTGCAGGAAGGAGAATGGGAGGATAGAGATAGATGGAGACTTGGTTCAATGGAAGGAAGACGGCGACAACTGTAAAATCCTATACATATATAAAAAAATAAAAGAATATTTTACACATAAAATATTCGATTGCAATATATGTTCATAAACTTATAAATTTATTTATGTTCGACTGTTTCAAAAAGACGTCGTTTTTGACAGTGTTTAGTGTCCAAAAAGACCCACTTTTTTGGACTAGTACCTTTTAACTTTTTAGGTCATAGTAACAAAGTCATATCAAACTGTCATATTAAATTAAACGTCATTATTTTAAGTAGGAAGTGCACTGCATTTCTTATGCTGTTTATTTTACGCTTTTCTGCCATAAGAGCCTATACACTTTTCGGCACGGGTAAACACTTGAATAGATTGCTGTGCTTGTTTTTTGGTTGGACGACGAATTTGTCAGAACTGTCAAGTGACGTGAACGTTTGCTAATTTAACTCATTTTTTAAGTTTGAGTTGAGGTCGTAGAAAAAGTATAGGGTGCAACACATACGTGAAGCCTTTTTTATACCCGTGTGCCTGTGACACTCGCCTTTCGGCTCGTGTCGCAAACTGCACACTCGTATAAAAAGGTCAGCTTCACGTACTTGTTACACAATATACTATTTTGCATAGTATGCAATAACAACGTGCTTTTGACGTATGGAAAGTGTCAAATAATAGCCTCCTTTAGGAAATGGTAGTCGAAAAATAACTATTTCGATTTTAAAAAATGTAATACTAATTCACACTTCAGATGCATTTGGTAGCTTATGTTTTATAACTGAATTGAAACATAAAATATACATAACCTAATAAATTGTTACTGTTTTCATTATATCGTAAAATTATTCAGTTTCCACTTGAATTCCAATTTCTGAGTTTAAAGAATATTTTATAAGGAAAAGTTCCTCGTAGCAGTTGTAATCTTTTTCAAGTGACTGATCCGTAAGTAAAACGCATCGAAGATCGACGTTTATTCAGCGAAGTTCTAGAAATGCATGTGCATTCAGCACGAATGTAAAATATCTGTATCAGAAATTGGCAATTTGTACCATCGCTTTATTGTTCACATCAAATTTCATATTAAAGATTCATTCCTCGAATTGTAATTTTATTTCCGTTTAGTTTTAAGAGAAATGAGGGAATGGAACGTAAAAATATTTAAATTTAAATCTCATTGTGGTTAATTTTAAAATAAAGCCGAGTACTACTAGGACGTGATTTAAAATCGGAACTCGGTTTTGCTAATTCTTCTTTTAGCGCAAGGAAATCCTGAACACGTTTCCGGTTTTCTAAGAAAATTTCTCTGCCTTGTTTTGCGGTTTTTATTTGGGTTTAATTTTAATGTGCAAGCGCTGCTTTCGAATGTTTAAATAAGAACAAAATTAAAGCGCTTTGAATACAAGTTTATATCTTAATTTAAGTACTTCAAAGCCCTTGCACGGAATCCGATATTCTCTCCATTAAAATAAGTATTTCCCATTTTCGAAGTCTTCTTTATTCTTCACCTAACATTATTTCGAAGGTCACTATTAAAATCAAAATAAGCTCCAATCATATTGAAAACGAATGTGAAACAGCGTAGTAATCTTTTACATTCCGAGAGACTTTGCAGGTGGCTTTGTATGTACTTATTGTTCGGAATACAAATAAAGCCACGCAATAAAATGACAGAAAAAATAATATGCTTATTCTTCCAACAAAAATTTTCATTTTCCCTCTGTTTACATTTTCCGCTGGTTAAACATCGTCCAATGTTCTCGACAACTTTCTCTCGGAAAATCCACATTTGCTCTTTAAAATCAGAAACAGGTGACCTCTACTTCCATTAAGAATTCTCGAGATGTCTTTCGTCCTCTGATTTCATCTTGCGTCACCCACACTCGGCGTGTGTTAGCGCAAATCTAGGAGGTCGGAGGTAATTGCATTATGGATGTAAAAAATAGCAACTGTGATTGTAATTCTGTTCACTTTTCTTTTGGCCTTCCGACTCACAAATTAGGGAATCTGCAATTTTTACTTTATGTGCTTTCACCGTGCAGGGCTGGAACTGACGTTTTTTAAAACACAAACTTTACGTGGGTTTCTGTTTTGGTTTTGTCGACATATTATATTAAAGTATCCGTATAGAATTAACTTAAATTAGGCCTCGTTGCAGTTTCTCCAGTTAGTTTTGCTGCAGTGGCTGTTGTTAATTAAGTAGTCTATAAACTAACTGCTAACCACTTAGTTTAACGGTTTAACCACATATATTTTGCCGTTAGATAATAAATTTCTTATTTATGGAAGTCCTCTTTTGGTGAGCACATAAAGGAATTGTAAAGTTGAAATCGAAGTTTATTCTAACACCACTTATTTGATTTCAGCCTAAAGGAAATTAGTAACGACACCTCGTTTAATACGGACCTGTGACCTGTCATCGCATCAACATCTAATTCACTAACCAATCACGTGCCTGCAATCTTTATCATTTTCAACGCCAGACGGTACGGTGAAGTTTAAATATGCAAAACGGGTTCTGTATTTGAAATTCGGCAAGTGAATTTCGATATTGTAAAAGGTAAAAATGACTGTGTCTGAAATTGCATATGAAGTGAGCTAACACAGGTACTTACTATTCGAGAGAGAAATGCGTTAAGGTTTCAAATTGAGCACGAGAGGTCTATAAATACCAACCCCTTTCTTTCGTAACGATTACATGAAATTTGAGAATCGTAAGTAGTAGTGGCGCCTTCCTGAATATCTGAAATTTCATTAAATGATTACGAGTTCTCTCTCTTGGGATTTCATTCTTTTCGGTGCGCCAGAAGAGCACAATATAGCAAGCAACCTGGGGGATTTAATATCCCTTTAATTGATATTGTGAAGCAAATTTACAATTAGGGATTATTAGAATAGCTACGTTATTCATTGAAATAAGCAAACGTTTTAGTCTGTAATTTGTTTGAAGGAGGTATTCAATTACGTTTATTTGAAATTAACAAATGCAGTCGGAAAAAGGAACTTACTTTAGCGATTTTTCATAGATTTAATTACATACATGTCCTAACAATATGAAAGAGTAATTTCAAGGAGTGCTCTGATTTAAAAGAAAAGTCGTCAATAAAATATTAAAGGCTTATCCTTTCAATTAAACTTTTCGAAACGAATTTGAACCATACATACATTAGAAAATGCCACCTCAAAGAGTTAAACCGAAGTTAACAAAGGAACATACGTAAGATATCAAGTATTACTTTAATCTATACAATCTTCTTCAATCTTTTTGATATCCTATGCAAAAGAATTGATGTTAGTTCAAGTCAAGTACAAAGTTTAGTTCTAACATAAAGTTAGTTTGTAGCACATTGATAATTTCGTTTTACTGATTCAATGTTTTAAAATATTTATGACAAGGAGTCGTCCATGGCAGTTACACCGATTTTCTTTATAACAAAGGACACGAACAGTCATGAGTCACCAAAGGTTCAACAAGCAGAAAAGATTGTATAGATAAATTATGGATGTGTAGGAAGGAGTTCTGCTTTTAAAAACTAGTTCACAATACACGCCTATTAGAAGAGCTTTTAAGAACTGGATTATTCTTTTGAGATATGACCTTTACTAATTACGTTGGCGGCTTATGATAGCAATCAATATTGGATAATCGCCACATGCAGAATTAAGGTAATTTATCTCTGCCAACCATTTTTATATAAATGTATATGTATAAAATAGGTGAAATAAGTGCGTAAATACTATTAATTAAATGTTTAAAGGAGCTGATAGCCACGTGTAAAAGGCATCACGTAGGTATCTCGGGTTCGATTCCGTGCTTCGCCTAAAAACACCTTGACAATCATCAACCACGAACCGCTGCGGGCCGATCTTCTCCTCACTTGATGGGTAAGGTTAGCCTCCTGTCCAGCATACGTGCAAGGACTAATATTAATTAGTTAATTAACAGGCCATTAGCCTAAGTTTCGGCCATAAGAGGAGGAAGAAAAAGAATCGAATGTTGAATGTCCAATAGTTATAAATCCGTGAAATATTTTTGTACTTAAATAAAACAAATCTCAAGAAAAGACCACATGTGATAAAGAAAAAAACCGAAAATACTTCTAGTTTAAACACGGATGTGATCTAGGATTTTAATTAAATCTTACAAATCATAGTGTCCAAAGAAAAATTTTGATACCTATTTCGTGTGAAATTTGGAATCATTTTTTTTTTAAGAACGTTATAACCAAATAAGAATAAATTTTGATCAACAATAAATAAAGTCAAGTGCATACCCTTTATTCGGTTAACAAAGAATATCGCCTAACACCGAAAATATGTTTCTTGTTTGTTGCCAACTAAATTAACCCTAAATTAATCTTGCTAATAACTAAAAAATAGCCAAGTAAAAAGTAATTGCAGTTTCTAAAGCTCCATACTTAAAACAAGCTGAAAAAGTTCAAAATAAACATCACCGGCTGTTCTGGATTCTCGATAGATTGCCTCATAAAACTTAATTACAGTAACAGAATTTCTCCGATATTCTTCTTAAATCAAATATTAATTTCTCCGCTGTTTGTGCGAAATCAGCCGTAGTTCACAAAATAAAAAGTTTATTATTTTAATTTCTCGTTACTTCAAGTGAAAGATTTCTTTTCCTTTACCTGAACCGTCTATTAATTTTCCAGTTTGCTTCGAGATACTTTGCAAGGTTAAAAAAAAGCTATCTGCTTATTTCCATCATTACGGTGGAAAAATCGATTATACGCAGGGTTTTCAAAGCTTACGATAAATCTCGAACCTTAAGATAAAATCTTGTGATAAAAGGATAACTGAAAATTTCTATTCGGGAGCAGTCATCATAAACAAATTTAGTTCCCTAGATTCTTAACGGTTGATTAAGTTTGAACTAGCGGTTTATTGAATGCCAATACCCCGGATAAGCTGGAGCTTTCTAAAAAATAGAATAGCGTTTGCTTGAAAAGGGGGTAACGTTTCGTGATACACTTTTGCTATGTAGATAATATTTTGCGTGTTTCGTGCAACATTTTTTAACTTTTCTTCTCTTTCATACTCTGACGGCTTACACAGTGAATATAACGCAAAATACCTACAAAATGTTATCTTGACGAATACTAGTTGACGTCTGTCACTTTTTACATGAAATGAATAAACGTTTTCCCGGCCTTTTCTTCGCAAGCCCGGTCGCCTTTATCTTCCGGCATTCTCTTCATTATCTTATGGTTCCTTCCAAATCACGATTGTATAAAACTAATTTGAAATTTTCTGTGGACGTGGGAAGGTACTTCTACGACTTTTCGATCGATGATTACATTAACGACCTTCTGTTATACTTAGAAATGCCGTTAACGAGCTTAATCAGAAACGAAAGTGAAAAATTAAAATAACTTTCCGAGCCAATTTGATTTTCTTACCCTATCACGAATCGCTTCCAATCTACTTCCGACGCCTTCTAGATCAGAGCTGTTGTTATAATACGATAAATGCCCCATGTTGAAGCACAGGTTATTGTGTCGCGCGTAGGGTGTAAAGCTTTTACAGTGATTAACTTGCAACTGTGTCGCTTAGGGTTTTAAGATTTCGTATTCTTGCCACTCCATTCAGTGTTAAGTAAAAGCGATGTTTTGTTATGAACTCGTTTTATATTGAAGGATTTTTAGGAAATTAGCTTTTGTCAACAAACACTTTTTATATAAATGAAACTCTGTACATAAAGTAAGTGGTTTAGCAACTTCCTTCGTTGATTTTATTACCACAAAGGCTTCAATCACATACAATTGATAAATTAGTTAATGCTGTACCCCAAATTTAGGAAGTTCTCAAATAAAAAACTAGAAAATCTGATTTAGTAATCAATTCAAATTACATATTTTAATTTAGCAGGATTTAACATAAAACGGCAATTAGATTTCAATTTAAATGCAATACACTTTACTTTTGTAAAGCCATAAGCTAGGCATTAAGTGTACTCGTATATTACGACTGTAGATAAAGGGCTGGTTGCACGCACATAATTTAACTGCTTCGTCACATTAGTCACTTGTCAAAATGAACAAAATAAAATTAACGCATTAGTAACCATTGATGTTCTTTTGCTCTTTAGCCAATCCTGGGCCCAAAAAAACTTCAACCTGCTTCAATTTGAACTAATCTAAGGCACTGATTCTATTTCTTGCTCAAAAATGGATATTACTAGAAGTAATAATAATTCTGTTGTGAAAAAACTTAATTGGCATCTGTAAAGATTGAATTTTGGTAATAATTTACAATTAATATTCAGAGTTACTTACTTCGCCCCGTTTTTAATTGAAATTATAATTAGCAGGTGTTTATAAACAACAAGCTACTTTATACTGTGCTTACTGAAGCGAAATAATTACATTTACAGTGAGGAAAGGTTGCCTGAAGATTACTTTCAAGGTAACACTTTCCTAATTTTGAATCTTAGTGCATCAAAGTATAATTTGATTCTGACCTCGTTTCGGAGACGAAGGCGGATACGCGTCTCATTTTAACCTCCTCTAATATAAAGCAGTGAAAAGGGATACTAGCAGATATTTCTGCTGCTGAATATGAATGAACACGTTAATGAATTCACTTTAGAACGCCTTTGTCCGGTGTTTGCGAGCAGATGCTTTCTTGTCCTATTTCATTACTTTGTTTGTTGTCTGGACCCCTACATTGTAATGCAATCTTGTAGCGGGTTATATTCATCAAATATTGCTTGTTATTCAGCTGTCTTGTTAAAGAACATATATTAAAATTGATATATGGATATATGGAATCCCTGTTTTCATTTGTGGCATCTACCAACATCCCCGATTCTGTTGTGCTTTACCCTTTTACACAAGATTTATACGAAATGGGAGTTACCACTATTTGGAATATTGTTCATTGACTGCACGGGTGCACAAAATACGATTAGAATCTTCTGAATGGTTTTATTGTGGAAGAGACAGTAGTATAATTATATTGAAATATATTTAACGTAAATCATGCACGGATCCGTAAAGTGCCGTTAAACTGATTAGGTTAAATTAAGTTGGGTTAGATAAACCTCTTAAGACGCGAATCAAGATTAAGCCACCTGTAAACAGTCCGCTAAGATATTTCCGTAAAATCTTGAAGTTAGAGTCGTAAAATTGTTTTGAGGAGCTTCTAAATACCACTCAACTGCTGACTGAAATATTATTTAAGCTTTTTTTCTTTTCAATATCACTTCTACTAGGCACATAGAAATCAAAAAGTCTTAGTCTACTAAATATTCACAAATAATCCCGAGGGTTTAGTATTCTTCTAGTTAATGTAAGAAACAAAATAATGTAACTAAATGATACAGAAGATTTTCAAAAACGGATAGATGTATGTAATAATATGGCTTACCCAAATTATAGTCTTTGAATTTACTCACAACTATGAATTCGTATTAATTGTTAAAATTACTTATCGTCACGTCATGTGTTAATAATGGTGAAGTAGAACATAATGTGAAATCTTAAAGGTAACATAAGCTTGTTTGTTTGTCAGTACCCTTACTACTTATATAAATACCCCGTTTTTTTTTTGCAATCAAGGTTGCGTACATTCATGTATCATCCGTAGTTGAAAACGTTTCGACTTTAAAGGCCCAAAACGTTGCTTACAGTTGATTAAATAAGCTCAGTAATTTTGTAATATGTTTCAGCACTACTACGAGACAAGATTGTTAGTAATAAGAGTTATTACTGTTATTAGTTATTACAGTTTAAATCTGGTTATTTTTCAAATTCTAACTTAACGACAACAAATAAATATATTTGGGGTGCTAATAGGCACGGCAGTTTGTCTTGAGAGTAGGCAGGACACACCCTAAGAATAATTTGGCGTCAAGCAGTGATCCTGCTGTGAGATTTCTCGCCTTACGAAGGATACTCAAGGAAGGAGGTAAATTTACCTTGCTAGTAGCGCGGGAAATTCGCAAATGAAGTTACCTTCTGTGTATTTCCGTTTATTAAAACACGAATTTCCGCTTCTAGCGACAATTCTAAATCAACGGCAGGTTGTTAATTGTCTCTCGAAATACACTCGTCAATCTTCACGTGGCTGCATCGAGGGAGGTCGTGATTTATAGGGGGAAATCGTTATGTTTACGAAAGTATATCCCCGGGAAAGGGGTTGTTCACACCCTCTTTACGACTAAAACCAGAGTCTGGGAGATTAAAATGTATGGGCTGTTAATTAATTCCGTAAAAATCCTGACCCGCACTCCCAGTAATATTTCGAGGCTTTAAAAACATTTCCGGTGAAAGGAAGGACGCCGACAGTCCTTAGGGATCGCGCTAATATTAGGTAAACAAAAGCTTGTTTTCAACCCCGACCAATGCTCCGTAGATATTCGAATTTAACGCAGTATTAAACAGGATGAAATAATACGAAAAGAAACTACCGTTCAAGGATATTTTAGAGCTGGTAAACAAACGCCGACATTCGAAGACCTAACTTGAAACCTTTGGCGTTTCGAATATAAAGTCAATATCCCTCGGGTACTTTACATTCATTTATTTGCCCAGTGACCTCAGTCACATACAAAGAACGTCAAGCTCCACGGAGATAATACCAGGGCAATGAATTTCAAACTCTGAATTGACAACCCGATCATTATTACAGTAAGATAACTAAGGGATTAAATTAAAAGCAGGAGAACAAAGGAAATTAATTTTTACTTATCTGCTTTTGAGATAACGTTACGCGTCAAAGATACGTCCGAAATTATTCAGGAAAGCGGAACAAATTTCTAATTTCGCTAGTTAAATAAGGTCTTCCTCCTTTTTCCCCGAGTTAACAATTTGGCAAGGTGAAACTTCATGACCACACATTGAATAAACAAAAGGTTTTGTGTTGAACTTTTTGCTTTCACATTACTTCTGGGCGTTTCACTAATTGTACGGGTTGAAACAAGAGAAGTTAATTAACTACAGCGGCGTAGAAAAAACAAACCAAAAACGAAACTTCCGTGTGTTTGTAACTGGAAACGCGATTCCTTCGAAAATTCAGATGCGTCAGTGTCAATATTAGGAATGTCGAAAAAGTTACTTTTTTATTCGATACGTATTCACGCGGATATGTTTAACATTGAAAGTTTTCTAATTCCACATGGGAGGTCAAAAACCCAAACCGAAAAGTCGCTACATCTGATACTGTCAAGGCGGCGTTAAATCGAAAAGTGTAAGTTTCGACGTAGAAATATGCCCTACTTCCTTTTCGCTAACCCTGAGACTCGCTGACTATGTTAAGTTTTAGAAATGCAAGGCTTCGTGGTCGTAAAGATCAATATAGCCCTATGAAACTCTTTTGATACATCTTATTCCAAAGTTAGGTAGGTTTCTGACAATTTTAAAAAGCACTGTTTTTAATTTTCGTTGTGTATAAAATTGATCCGCAGTAATTTCATAAATAAAATCTTTCAGAAAAGCTTCTTTCGGTCTTACTGTAGTAAAGTTTAAAATCAATTAAAATGTTTCAGTAAACAAACTCGATGGTTTCTAGCCATAAAAAAGCTGCAGCTCCCCAAACCTTGGATAACCGTTTCCAATTTCCAACAATCCTTTTACATTATCTACCCATCTCCCTTGTCACCTTCATCTTAGTTTATGTCGCCTGTATTTCCCTCGAAGGCTTTATCTCCAGTTCTATAATTCTCTAGCCTTTCAATGCATTTCTCAATCACTTCTAATTTTAACTTCAACAAAAACCTTTTTAAGTACTGGCTGAAATTCAGAAAGTATATTTGATCGTTTTAGAAGTTAACATTTCAGGGAGTTGACATTTTTCTATGTATGGAATTTTCTGGATTATTAAAATACATTAAATATGTATATGTAATCTTACTGTAAACCTATTTATTCAACCCTCCTCATCCTAAGAAAATTTAAAATAAGTTTTGAAGAAATATTTGTTTTATAAAGGTAATACAATACTTAATACACGTTCTCGAGAATACATTTCCCTAGTAACTATAAGCAGCTTTAAGACTGTGCTCAACCAGCTCTAGAGCTGATGACCACACACAAGTAATACAAACGATAATAGATTATTATGAACATGATATAACGTACAAAATTTCAGGTTCAGGTATAATAGATGTTCTAAGTTCGCCTTTCCACATTTATTTAGTCTTTCAATTGCCAACATTTTACCAGAATCGCATTCGCAAGAAGGAAAGTGCTCAGTAACAAAAGAAACTACTACCACAGGTGGATCTTTCAAAAGACATGCAATAATGAAGACGTCAAAAACGGTATAGCTCGCGGCTGAACTGCAGAAGAGACGAGGTAACTCGACGATAAAAGTTAACTTTAGTACCTCATAATCGATTAAAGGAACGGGGTACTGTAGTATCTTTCAAGCTACTGCTAGAACTTACCACAGAAAGTTCTAATGGGCTGCTGAAAATAATCGTCCTTTATTGCTTTATGCTTTTCATAATTTTGTAGCCTCATTAATAGCGTATCACTGGTAGTCAGGCATATCACCCTTTCAGTTTACAAGCCCAAGTTGTAACAACATTTTAAAAACACAACTTAGTTGGTGATTTTCACACTGCACAGTGAATACATTTTCTTTATCAGTTAAATCGAAAACTGGGCGCTAATTAGAAAATAGAAGCGAAGAGGTTCTCCTACTGCAAAGGATAAGCGAAAGAATTGAACATTATTACAACGAATTTGTAAAAATAAATCCAAATATCACCAAATCTGTCAATTTTTCTTGTAAACGCAAACATGCCCATCAATTTTATCTTACTCTTTACTCCTTTGTTCTGTGATAGTTAAATTTTCGAAAATTATGGCACTTGTTTATATAATTTTTATATAAATATGAAATTCCGTTGTAACGTTAAAGGATTATTAAAATCTTATTGTTTAAATATGCTTCAAACGTTTCTTTCGTGCTTTCATCGTAACACGCATGGTTTCTAGAAATATCAATTTATAAATAGATTTCAATTAATCGTCTTCCATAACTTTTGTTATGGACTACATTCATTACTGTATAGCAACACTTAACAACATTGCCACTAATCAACAGCTACAGATAATGGCGCCGAACGAATACACAGCTATTTTCCTTACCGCAGTAGCCATCAACCGGACATTTTAGATATTATACTAACAAAAAATTTTGCCAAAGCAATACAACAAACCGTAATTAGTGACCTGGATTCAGACCAACTAGCAGTTTTAATTAAATTAAACGACATGGGCATAAATATAACATCTAAGCCGAGACTGATAAATGCGATCGTTAATTGGAAATCATTTCAGGAAAAACGTAACGGTTTAACTGTAAACCCATATCCAATTAACAATACTAAAGAAATGGATGTACATTGAAGGGTTTACCACAGCTACCATTGAATCTGTTAGTTCTACAACGACAATAAAACTCAAAAAACGTACAATATATTGTCGACCTTATCAGAGAGAAAAGTATAGGCTGCGCAGAAAGTGGCAACTTGCAAGAGCTTCCCAAGTGAAAAACCTTCTAAACAATATATAAAAAATCTCGAACCAAATGATCCAGAAATACGGAAAGCAACTGTATACCTATGACAACAACCAATATTGCACTGATGATGAAAAAAGTAATTTACCGAAAAACGATATACAACATTTACTCCCTCTATTGCCGACAATAATAGATCATTCTTTAATATAATCACTCTCTATAATGGGACACATCTCCCTCTATATAATTACTTCGATGTCCCGGTCTCAACTGGTGAACTTATTACATGCATAAAATCCCTGCCATTAAAAAAGGCCCCAGGACACGATCTTATTCCAAATGTGGTAATTATAAGTGAAACTTAGCTAAGAACGCTGTCTCACATCCATATCTAACCACCCTTTTCAACACTTGCTTGAGCATCGGTTATTTTCCAGAAACGTGGAAGCATGCACATATTTTAATGTTTCCCAAGCAAGGTAAGGTACGGACTATAACAACTATCTCCCAATCAGTCTGCTCCCCACCCTATCAAAGCTTTTTCAGAAAGATCAACTCAGTTCGCTTTTAGATAGGACCACTCCACCTGTCCACCACCCACCAATTAGAACGGATTTCGGAAATTATAGAAAGGGGTTTCGAGCAAAAACAGCTTCCTGCCATAGCTTTCCTGCTCTTTATCACCTTCATGGACGAAATTATAAGAAATGTCAGCAGTAAAAGTAAGATCGTGGTGGGATACCACACACTAAAACCGGTGGAAGTAGGAGATTGTGTATTTGCAGATGACGTCGCAATAATGGCTAATACAGAAAAAAGCTTACAAATTAATGTTAACCTATGGGTGGAGGAGCTAGAAAGAAAAGAAATGAAAATAAACATCAACAAGACAAAAGTAATAGCGATAACAAACAACAAGGAAAGGCGAGTCAGCATAAAAATCAACAACCAGACAGTGGACCAAGTCGAAAACATAAAGTATCTAGGAATAACCATAGACAGAGCCGGCAAAATGGAAGAAGAAATTAATAACAGAATTACGACAACGACAAAACTGTTCCACGGGATTAACAGAGGATTTATTAATAAAAACGAAATTAGTAACAAAACAAAAATGACAATTTACAAAACCATATATCTACCAACTTTACTATATGGAAGTGAAACGTGGGTACTAACTGAGAAGTTACATAAGAAGATACAGGTATTAGAAATGAAGTATCTGAGGAAGGCAGCAAAAGTAACGATAATGGACAAAATAAGGAATGAAGACATAAGAGAAAGATTGAAAATAGAGAGTGCTAGAAAGTACATAGAGAAGGCTCAATTACGGTGGTGGGGACACATGAAAAGATTACCTAAAGAAAGACAAGTTAGGAAAGTATGGGAAGCAAAGGCCACTGGCACAAGAAAGAAGGGAAGACCAAGTAAGATATGGGACAAAGAAATAGAAGACGTGCTGAATAGCAGAGGGTTAACTTGGAACCAGTCAGAAATCATAGCGAGGGATAGGAGTAAATGGAGAGCAGTGACGAAATAGAGTAGAAAAGAAGGAGATGGCACAAGTGAAGTTACAAGTGAAGTGTAGTGAAAGGTTAAAGAAGTATTTAGTTAATTATAAAACGGGAAGTGACCAGTGAAATTATAATTAAGTGATTATTTAAACAAAACTTTGCTATAGGATATTAATTATTTTTCTAAGTTTTCATATATTTATGTATCTTTCCATTTATGCATTTATTTACGTTTTATTTTCCTCTACACTTAAAAGTAGAAGAGGGATAGATTATATATATATATTGAAATGGTCTTGCTCTTTTAAAAGATTTTATTTAAATTTAAATTTAATTATTATTAAGCCCACATTCAATATTTACAATTATCCCTTGCTTTGCTCTTTAATTTTACTTAATTGTTTGCATTGCTCTTATCTCAGGTCGTTAATTAGGTTCCTTGTTTGTTATCTTTCTAAGTATATTTTTACCCAAATAAAATAAAACTACTCAAATAATTATAATGCAGATTTTTATTATAGTTTTTTCCTATCAACCCTGCCTTAAACCTATCTTATAATTACGGTATTTACACTCACTATTTACACCGGTTCCTGGGTTTTGTTTGAAATTTCTTCTTTTCCAAAATAATTTCTATTTCACCACCAAAATCCAATTTGCCTCTGTTTCAAATTTAACGTTCAATTTCCTCCGCTTCAATTTCAATTTTCAATTACCTCTGCTTGAAATTCAATTTTTAATTGAATTTGCTTAAATTGGCTCTGCTTGAAATTCAGTTTTCACTTGCTTCTGCTTTTATTTCACTTTCGATTCAATAAATGATTCTTTTGATCGTTAACTCAATTTAAAGTTAAATAATCGGTTGATATTTAATATTTTGGGACGAGCAAACCTATTTGGTTGTTGTCCCTTTTAACGCAAAAATATCACTTATTTATTAAAATTGTTTTTTTTTTCTGTATCCAAGATATTTTTATCTAAATTGTTTTTCACTATAACAACTATTTACAAGGTTTCTAATAGTAACTTATTTTACATTTCTATAACTACCAATTTAGCTAATTATTACTAACAAACATTATAACAATAACTTATTTACATTTTCACATAACTTAAATCTAATCTAGCTATCTTAAAATTATATTACAATTTTTAATAATTTAAAATCTGCATTACTTATACTTGGCAAATAACATTTTTCTTTTATAAATTAAACAAACAACTTAACCTTAATTATATACATCCAATTAAGTATCATCTCAATATATATACTAAAGCCTTTGATAAAGTAGAAATTATCACATATTAACATCCCACTATTATCATATAGGGCGGTAATATGGAAACCGGTCCTTGTTCGAAAATGCAATCAAAACAAAATGCGTAGAGTACCTACAAAGAATGATAAATATAAAAACATTAAAGCATTCAGAATGATATCATACGAAGCATCATGAATTTTATCAGGAATAACCCAGATATTATCAAAAATTGAGGAGATATCCACTATTTCCGAAATTACAAAAAAAAGACAAAACAATAATTATGAATACGATGCTCCACTTAAATCTGCCGATTGGAACCACCCAGCAGATAATATTAAAATCCGAGATGTGGAACAAGAACAATTCGAAGTAAAAGTATATGCAGATGGAAGCAAACGAGAAGACAAGGTTGGATCAGGAATCGCCATCTACAAGAACGACGAATTAAAATATCAATTAAAATATAAATTGGGAGCTAAATGTTCAAATAATCAGGCGAAAGAAATTGCCATACTGAAGACTACAGAGAAAATAGAAGCACAAGGGGAAGACGAAACAACAGAGGAAGGAGTGGCAATATACAGGGTGGTCGTGAAAGTTTAGGAAGTACGTTAACTGCGTTAACTACATGAAAAATAGTGATAAGATTTTTTAAATACATTTTTTTCCTAAAGGGCCAAATTAATAAGTTACGGCCCTGTAAATTTGAATTAAAAATATCGATTTTTTTGAATCACTTGAAAACTATTGGAGATTTATTTTTAATTTTTGCAGGGTAAATTAGGGTCTACCAAAATCATAATTTGATAGTAATAAGAAATCTTTAATTTATTCAGTGGCGTAGTTAGAGGGTATTAAGGACATTTTTAATTAAGAAAAAACATGAAGGCCACGCTTTCTTAAACACCCTGTGTGGCATTATTAAATTAATTTTACGTAAAAAAGTTCTCTTGGCATTTTTAGCTCAACAAAGTCTTTCACACTGGAAGATATTTTTGCGTATACCTACCTCAAAAACGAATTTGTTGAGTTAAAAATGCCAAGAGAACTTTTTTACGTAAAATTAATTTTTCTTTCATAATACGATACAGGATATTTAAAAAACGCGACTTTTATATCTTTTCTTAATTAAAAATGTCATTAATACCCCCTAACTACGGCACTGGCCAAATTAGGAAAATGTTTATTTGAAAAATCTTCACTATTTTTCATGTAGTTAACGTAGTTGACGTACTTCCTAAACTTTCACGACCGCCCTGTATACAGACAGCAGGATCATCCTGGAGTCATTAAAGAATGTAAACCATCATGTTAATTTAATCGAACAGATAAGAAAACAAATTAACAGGATGGAACAAAAAGAATGGAATGTATTTAGGGTGGGATAAGGCCCATGAAGGATTACTAGGCAACGAGTGTTATTATTAGAGTGAGTTCAACGAAAAGAGCATAGTAAAGTGGCAAATGGAATGGGTAAATACAACAAAAGCTGCAATAACTAAGGAATTCTTACCGTCTGTAAAACAGATACTACAAATTAAATTGCCAGACTGTGCAAATTTAACGGTGCTATTAAGTGGTTATGGAAGAATAAATAGTTATTTACATAAGTATTAGTTAGTAGATAGCCCAATATGTACATTCATGCAAGGTGAGCAAACTTGATTTACGAATGTGACAAGCTAATTCAACAAAGACATTTTCGCATATCTTACGTAGGAAACTGGCCAGTTAGAAAAGACGAACTGGTACAATAAAATTTGGAATCATTCATAAAATTCGCCAAAGATATCAACTTTGACTTTGTATCTGCGAATCACAATTGTACTCTTAATTTACACGCATGCAGATATTATAATATACCTTTGCAAAAAGCTTTCGTTCAGGGGTCCCACAAGGTAGCATTCTTGGACCAACTATGTTCAATACATATATCCATGAGTTACCCCAGCAAGACATTGATGAAATCTTTGACGTATGCGAATGATACGGCGTTAGTTATACAAAGCGACAGTATCATAGAAATTGTGGGACGACTTCAAAACTCAATGGACATCTTAACAAAATGGTACACAAGATGGGGAATAACTATCAACTACTCGAAATCTTGCAATAAAATCTTCACGCTCAAACGAATCCCGATAACATCCTAAAGATAAAAGTGAATGATACAGAAATACCTTGGACTTATATTTCGACACCAGGTTGACATGGAGTGCACACATCAATAAGAAGCTAAATGAAGGATATGTAAGACTTACTACTCTCTACCCCTTAATGAACAGGAAAACTCCCCTTCGGACTGACTTTTGTACACAGATCCACTTATGCTTGTCCGGTTTGGAGTGTCACCTCTGCTACCAATATGAGAAAAATACAAGTTTTTCAAAATAAAGTGCTTCACATTGCTATAAATGCCCCTTGGTTTATAAGTAATAAACAAATCCACAACGAGCTAGGGATAGCAACGATTAAACTATTCGTCCTAAAAGGTATCCATAACATTAATCAATGCCCAAGTGCTACATATCATCAACTTGGTCAGTTAAATAGGAGGAAGGTTAAAAAGAAAACTTTCGCAAGATATATCAAATGACTATAATACTGATCAATTAATAACTCGTTCTAGGCGCCAAATTTGTCTCTAAGTTAAGCTTAATAATGTCATGTTAAATTACAATCAATGCAACAAAACCATGTAAGATAACAATATGTATTGTTGATCATACATTGGCTCATTCTTTAATGATAAAAATAAAATTCCTAATATAGTACGAACCCACACTATGTATATATTTGTTTAAAAACCAAATAGTGGGTACAATAATTCTGCTAGCATGATGTTAGTTAAAACTTAACCTCAAAATGTAAAGTAACTAAATTGTTCCTGTTATTAAATTGAAGCTTGAGCATCCTTTTATGTTTAACTTTAATACACCCAAAATAAATAACAAGTGTAAGTATAACGAAACTTATAAATAAATGTATTCGGATTTAAAAAACGAAAGCAACGATACTTTAATTGTAAATGTCAGTAGCAGAGAAACATAGCCATTTCCTTTTTAAATGAGCTTGAAAAGAGAGGAAGTAAAATTTAACAGTTGAACTAAAACGGATATATTCATTTTGTAACTAACTAGAAATTATCTTTTAAGTGCTTTTCTACAGGTCCTTAAGGATTAATTAAAAACAAGTTACAAAAACAATTTGTTTCAGGTAAACTTCATTTTAAAAGTCCTTTATAAACGTAACCTTCGCTTACAGTAAAGACTCCGAATAATTATTTAAGAGTTAACTACACGTACATATTTACGTCAGCTTCTATAAATTTAGTTTAAATTACTACACCTTTCTAGTTCGGTTTTCCACAAGGTTAGAAAATGGGCAAGCAATATGACACGAATATGATAATAAAACAGATTCCCGGGTGTACATTTTATCGTGCGTTGTTTACAAACAAGGCACTCTGCACACTCGAGGAAATACTGATTTGCATACGGGTAGTTTACATTTAATATTAGCGGTTTAACATTAAATATAATGCGACTGAGGTACAATAATAGCATGTGTAAACGTTTCTTGATCTTGATGTGGGTGTTTCAAATTTCCCTTGTTCTGTTACGGATAAACGCTTCTTCTAACCTTTTGGGCATTTCAAACGTTTTAAATTTAAATTTAACTCCAAATACTTAGTTAGCAATTTCAAAAACTAAAATGGTTAAAAAATATCGAAGTAACGTTTTAAAGTGATTACAGTCTACTAAAATCGTTAGCATTAAGAAAGATAGGGGAAAATGCTGCCATTAATTACAAAAACCGAGAAGCAGTGGTGGAATAATTCATTGCTAATTATAAAAATCGACTGTAGTTAACGGTATTTGTTTTAGCACGTCGTTTTTTTTCCAAAGTACAGGCTGTAAAATTAAACTGTCAGTAATTACTTTTCTTTTAAAGATCGTTATTTTGCTACATTTTTAAGAAAGAATAGAATTTTTATCAAAATCTTTCATCGTTATCAAATAAAACAAATACTGATGGAATATGACACTATATGAAACAATATGTTAAACGTAAATATTACAACCAAAGAAGAAGATATTAGAAGTACACATACTATTGAAACACCCCTAGGCTAAACCAAAGGAAATGAACAGTTGGGTTGGGAAAAATAAACATAAATAATCTTACAGATGACAAGTTCATAAATAAAAATGAATATGTTTCTATAATTAATATTTTTGTTACAAACAATCCTTTGAATTTGGAACTAAAGATACTTTTTAATTAAAAAATGGGCAAAATAAAAACAGAATTTGGACCAAACGTCCTCTTCAAAATGTTGATCTAAATCTTTTATTTGAAAAAAACAATCTTGTTCGGTTTTAACAAAAATAAAGCTTTCATAAATCTTTCCAGTTTCCCTGATGAGATATTACATCCAGTATAGTGTTTCCTTTTGCAATATATTTAATTTTCAACAACCTCCTGCTGATTTTATCGCTATCTTATTTCAGTTTCTTTTTCTTTTTTAACAACTCTAACTATAAATTTTCAATAGTTATATCCTATATCGATGTGAACTACTTTAGGTTAATGTTCTTCACTCTTCACGAACCAAATTCACACTATAAATTTTCGGAATCTTGACTTTTTTTATAGCCTCGTTATCCATCACTGCCAACCAGATCGTAAATTGTAAAGCTATATCGTTTGTTGGTTACACTTTCAGGAATTTGGACATTTGTATATTTCCTTTTTTAAATCTGTTGGGTTGTGATTCTCATTTAAGTCCCTTTTTTATCCGTGGAGGCAAATAAGTAAAGTTTATTATATTAATTTACTATTTTCAAGTAATGAGCTAAATATAGATATGCCTAAATTAGTTTGTTGGTTATTCGGGGTTCGTGGACGCATGAAGGCTAGCTTCATCTGAAAATTTGAAGTCAATTCCGCCCCTATGACCTGCAAACTATGAAACCCAAATCAAAGTTTCTTTCGTACTGCGCGTTCAGATCCTTGGCACCCGCAAGCCTATGTAGATCTGGCCTAATAAACAAACAAACAAATTACCAAATAAAATAAAAACTAATGTATTTTCCGTTATTAAAGGAAATCTAGCTTTGAGAGTAGTATTTCGGCAGGCGTTGACTTAGGTACCATTATCATTAGCGTTAGCCATTTAAACCTTTGCTGGTGAAAGCTAGTGATGTTAGCATTTAATGATTAATATAAAATTCAGTTAAAATTTATTTGTAGTTTTTACAAAATTCTCATCTACTTGCTGCAATTCATTCAATATATTTAAGACTTGTATGCAATGTAAATTGTAGTCTTTATGTTATTTTTAACTTTTAATATTGATATGATTTAATGTTAATTATTTATTATACAATCAACATTAGTAACTGCCAAAAAGGAAAATTTTGTTTTCAATCCCATTATTCCCAAATTTTGCTGTCTTAGCTCTAAAAGTCTAAACCTTATGAAGTCTAATGTGTCGAAGCTGGTTGAAAGTACGATATAGAAAAATATAGCCAGCTAGAAAAACTTTAGGTAATACCTAAAATTATTGTAAAACTAAAAATGATATCCTTCGAAACAGGAAAAATCTTAGATTTGTTATACCTAAAGTATTACGTTCGCAAATTCTGTCAGAACTATACTTTGGACATTTTGGTATTGTGAAAATGAAAGGTTTAGTTCGACGATATTTTTGGTGCCAAGTATTAATTCTAACATAGAAAATTTAGTAGAAAATTACATTCAGTGCAACGAACAAAAAAATAATCCGGCTGGTTAAAGTAACAGTTATGTTATGTAGACAAGTGAGGAGTAAATAAAATACAGAATTTTACTCTCAAGTTTTTAGTGGTTTTTACAAGTGCTTACAAGCATACATTACAGTACATTACAGCTTACAAGCATACACAACATTGTACATAATTAAAAACGAATTTCACCTCTTCATACTCTAAACCACTTCCTAAGTCGCGGACTTTTCCAAAAAATGAGTTAAAGTAAAATTCCTTTTTCAATTAACGATTTATGTTTCTCCTATTATAGTTGCTGCAAGTTTTGTACCAAAGTTTAGTGAAATATGTTTAAACCACATGAGTATATCTAGGTATATTTTTTCCGATTTTGATGATTGTTTTTAATTATCATAATTAAGTGTTTTACATTTGAACAATATTTTAATGAAGTCGTGTCTAGACATTTTTTTGTAAATTTTTCTTTATATGCCAAGTTCTTAAAAACGGCTTTTCATCATTCGCTAACACTATTTATTCAGAAATTAAACACTTTAGAAATTATTTTAACCAAGCAAACCTTCTTTTCTTTCTGACGTACTTCACTTTATGTTAGCACATCTGTGATCAGCCCTGGGGGACAACTATACATTATTATTATGCTTTTATAATGTCGTTATACTTATTTTTGACATCTATGTACGAGAACGGTCCGTAGATCAACATCATATTATGATCATATTTACCGAAGAAAAAACTTTTAACACTACATACAATGTTTATTTTTCCATGCAGTCATCGTGCATTCCTTTGCGACAGTGTTCCTTTCAAAGGGACGTGGTAGTACTGTATAACTGCGGTTTGCATCGCGTTTTAACTTTCGCACTTTTCCCCTAACAAACACTACACGAACGATCTAAAGAGAGAAATCTCATAGGCCTAGATATGGATGGATGAGGACCACACACTTTCAGCCTAAAGGACAAACTGGTTGGAAAAGCAGAGAGGTGAAGTTTTGCTTCATCCGTCACACGGTTCAGTTTTCCATCTCTTTAGGTGATTCAAGAAGTTTTTATCAGGAAAAAAATTGATAATCACAACGTATTGCAAACCGCAACTGGAAAGGATCACTTTCATAACGGAAAATTTAAACTTGGAAAACGATGAGTTAAATTTCTACATTTTAATGACAAATGCATGAAAACGTAAGGGTTAGTATGCGGCGTTTTCTAACTATGTTCAGATTTTTTACGATAAATGTGTTCATATAATAACATGTGCCTTTAATACCGAATCAACTTCTTAACTATTATTTCCCATGATTGTGGATAAATGTACCACAAAATAACCATAATCTAATACGGTTCCTTTATGTCTATCCTTAACAAACTCTTTTCGTTAAATGAAACTTAAGCAGTTTTGCAATACGTCTGACTTGTCTGTCTTCTGTATTAAGAAAGAAAAGTTAAAAAACCGCTTTAGGGCCTTTCTGTTTTATTAAGTAAGAAATTTTTAAGTCTTCGAGCAAAGCCTTTGTAGGTTTAATAAGATGCAGGGCATCCATTTACTCTATCAACGTTGTACCTATATTTTCTTTCGTAATTACTTTGAAATTTCCTGATGTACTTTGTTTAACAAAGCGAATTACAGTGAGTACATTTGAGGGAGGAGAAAAAGAAAACTAGCGCAGTATATTAGTTTAGCGAGACCGAGGCTAATGTACCCACTAATGCACTTGATGTTCACATGTTTTAGTAGGTCGCAAAGAATGTGTTTATTAACGCAGAAAATAAAGCTCCAGTTAAAATTGTCTCTAACCTTCTTCCCAACGGTTTAATGAAAAATTATTAGGTAAATTAGCATATAACCTTGTGACAACGTTTATTTGGTATTCCGCTTTTAGTTAGGTAAGCGTAAGTTAGTATGCAAATAATACGAAAGGAAATTGCCCCTACATCAACAGCGCCAAAGTAACGAAGTATTTTGTAATAACCGTCGTAATACACCAATTAAATGTTCAAGGACGCAAATTAAAGCAAACTTTTTAAAATTTTACAGCGAAGGGATAATGAATGAACGAAAACCGGAACACTGAGGTGAATCTAAGTAAACAGAACTTCCGCCTAATGAACAGGCATCATTTTGGGAAAACAGCTTGAGTTTATCTGTTCCCAAAGGAAAACTTCTGCTTCTACGACCCTCTATAACACGGCATGTGCTTTAATAACAACTCTAAATGAACCGGTCCAGATTTAAAGGTCTCGCGTGCCCATGACTTCAGCGACATTTACTTCCTTGGGTTGACTAATTAAAAAATGTGTCTTATTCGCAACGGGAAAAGCCGAAATTAAACACAGAAACAACAACCTTTCAAAGGAAAGCTCATTTGGGTTTTTGGGGGTTATTTTAAGCTTACCTAAACGTCGTCGAGAACAATACAGTAAAATTTTCCCCTGACAAATGAAAACTCCCCTATTTTATCACCCCGCAAATTACGGTATTCCTTCATACACCAGTAACGTTTCCGCTTAAGGGGTGAATACGGCCTTGTCTATTAATTAAGTTCACAGCGGTGCATCGGCTTTACTATACATCATAATAATACAGTAAACGTTAAGTGCATAATGGGAGCGCGAGTTCAGGGGTGATGTTGAAGAGCTTGTTATGACTTTTTTCGTTCCTTCCCCTTTCATATATCTGCATTACTGCAGGCGTTGGCGCATTCTATAAGGAACACAGTATGAAGACTAATAGTACCTGTATTACAGCTATAAATTTGCTCACCCTTTTACTTCTACGTCTTGTTGCACTTAGGTAAACGTTTTTCGGTTATGTTTTGGGAAATTTGTTAAATGCAAACTTTAAGACTTTATGACTAAAGCAACCTGAAATTAGTCGATGCTTCAAAATATGTAGTAAAGCTTATATTTAGCTTTAAAATGCTCAGAAACCTCCGAGGTGTATTCCTTAAGCTTTTATAAAATTTAGGAGCCTTGTATATTCGGATTTGTATTTTGCAAAACATGTAAATTATTTATATCTCTAAGAGGAGGGTTTAGTGAAATGTTATACGTGATACGTTAAGCGAAACCTTTTATCTTAATTTTGTGGTAACTTGCCCGATTTTAAATTATACCCTTAGGCCTCTTCGACAATAAAGATATTATTTTAAAGTCGTGTTAATGTTATTGAAATATTATATTGATGCAGCAGCCGTGTTGAATTATAATGACGTTAGTTTAAGGTCTTCTACTTTGAGTGGCCTACCCTTTACAAGACGTTGCCGTATTCTCTCCACATGTCCTTAGTGTGCGTGTCAAGCGGCCTACAGATATAGGGGACCTACGGCTTTACATGAACTCCGAACCACGGAAGTGCTTGCACTTGTACTCCAAAGAAGACTGACTACGCAGAAATATAGTTTTACTATACACGTTTTCGAAAACTGACATTTGGTAACCTTTCTGAAAGTATCGATATATGTATCTCAAATCAAAACGTCGCTAAACTTCAAATTTTCAACAGACCAATAAAATAAGGTGCAACGAGAGATGTATGACAAAAATAAACTAAAAAAAATATATACAGTGTGGTGATAAAGTAAGGCACAAAATTCATAATTGCGTTATTTAATGTTTTCAAGCAAAACGCTGGGACAGGTCAATTTTATTTTTTAATTAGCCACCTTATGACATAAAAATTTTACTTATGACGTCATTTATTTTTGCACAATGACGTCATCATTGGTTTTTTTAAATGACAACCCCAATTTTTTTTTGCTGGTTTTTATAGATGGTAAAACTACTTAAATGATGCTGTAAAAAAATTGTTTTGTTTTTGTTTTTGTTTTTCAAAAAATAACAATTTATCTTTAACGGAAAAAAATTATTATTACACCCAACAAACAAACAAAATTTAGCGCAAATGTTCAAATTGTTCTCCACCAACCATTTGGCACTGAATTTTGTTTGTTTTTTGGGTGTAATAATAATTTTTTTCCATTAAAGATAAATGTTTATTTTTTAAAGTGTTATTTTCTCAAAAAAATTGTTATGTAAGAGACCAATTTTTTTACGTCACCATTTAAGTAGTAAGAAGGTCTATGAAAAACAGCAGAAAAAAATTGGGGTTATCATTTAAAAAAACCAATGATGACGTCATTGTGCAAAAATACATGACGTCATAAGTAAAATTTTTATGTCATAAGGTGGCTAATTAAAAAATAAAATTGACCTGTCCGAGCGTTTTGTTTGAAAACATTAAATAACGCAATTATGAATTTTGTTCCCTACTTTATCACCACACTGTATATAAAGCATCAAATCGTCCTGTTTCTTTCGGAAATTGCTTTTTATTTTTGATTACTGTTAATACCTTTTGTAAAATTTAGATCAGAGCAGCAGCTCGGCAGCCCTTATATATCAGCCGCCCCTGGGGAGGAGTAAGCCGATATCTGGCTGCAAATTTGAAAGGCTGTGTAGCCGTCAAAAAGCCTTTACCCCGTATAGGAAATATATAAAAACGGTTGCGGTGGACTCTTGGAGGTTTCAAGAATGGCAAAATGTATTATGGATGGACGAATCAAAATTTGAAGTTTTTGGTCCGCCGGTCACACGAGAAGATGTTGCCCGAATGTACTGTGCCAACGGTCGCGCTTGGCATTATGGTTTGGGGAAGCTTCTCAGGTTTTTGGAGTGGGCGATTTAGTGAGAATTGATGGCATTTTGAATAAAGAGCGTTACAAAGACATTCTGGAGTACTATGCTGTATCATCACGTCTGCGTCTTATCGGTGAAGGTTTTACCCTTCAACAGGATAACGACCCCAAAAGTGCTTCAAAAATATGTAGAGAATTTGTTAAGGAAGAAGATGGAGGCATACTGAAAAACATGGAATGGACACCGCAGTATCCAGACTTGAGTCCTACAGAGTTACTGTGGGAAGCACTAGATAGGCAAGTAAGAAAAAAGTGTCCGGCATCTAAGGAGCATCTATGGGAGGTTCTACAAAAAGCGTGGCACAATATCAAGGGTGAAACGATGAGAAAATTGTTAGAAAGGATATCCCGTATAACAAAAAAAGTTGTTTCTGTTAAAGGTTGATTTTTTGACGAAAAAAATGTATAGAATTCGTTTCCTTTCTGTGTCTAACAACTAATTTTAAGAATCGGTTTCTTCGTTTTTGGTGTTAAAATGTCTTTTATATATTAAATACTATCTAGTAAATATGTTCAATTGATAATACCATGAGATCGAAAAAAAGATGATTCTGAGCAGGCCTTGACTAGTACAACACGATTGGCAAGACTGATTTCAAAATGTGGCAGTAAGTTAGAGGTTAATAAATGTCAAATAAATTAAAACACAAAACAGTATTTATTTAGGGAACAAACTGAAAACTAAGATGAATACATGTTAGAGTAGGTGTTCAAAATGTGATCCTTCACTAGTATTACAACGATAAACTTAAATAATTCTGGAAACAAGATTGCAAAACTGACTTACATTTGAAATGTCACTGTCACATTATAATTCATAGGCATTCTAGAACCAGTGTAACCAATCGTGTTGTACTAGTCAAGGCCTGCTCAGAATCATCTTTTTTTTCGATCTCATGGTATTATGGTTGACTCTCCTGTCACACATATACTATAAGCTCTTTACTAAAATAATTACTAAAAGACTATGTAATAAACTAGATGCTTACCAGACAAGAGAACAGGCTGGCTTTAGAACAGGGTACAGTACGAATGGTCATCTCCTAGTAGTCAAGAACTTTATTTAAAAATCCGCGGAGTACAATAAACCCCTAGCGCTTATCTTCGTTGATTATAAGAAAGCGTTTCATTCAGTAGATCAACACAAATCTAAAAGCTCTATCAGACTGCAGAATAGACTATCGATATTCGAAACTCAACAAACATATTTATGAAAATGCTACTGCATGTGTCAGACTCCACGACAACACTGATAAATTCAATATAGAAAGGGGTGTCCGCCAAGGCGACACCATCTCGCCAAAGCTTTTCAATACTGTTCTTCAATACATGTGCAAACAAGCAGATTGTGACGACCTGGGAGTAAACATAAATGGCGAGCGACTAAATCACTTGAGATTTGCTGATGACCTGGTCCTCATAGCCGATCGACTGGATGGTGTCATCAAAATGTTAAAAGATCTGAACGAAGTGTCAAAGAAAGTAGGACTCAAAATAAATTACTTCAAAACCCAAATAATGACAAATCTCGTGCTCGGCGAGGGCAATTACAGAGTGGAGGAAACTACATATATCTTTGGACATGAGATTTCCATCGGCAAAAGACAATCAAACCCACAAAATCCTTCGAAGAATACGCCTTACATGGGCTGCCTACGGGAATCTCAAATATGTGCTTAAGACAGAGCTGCCAATTTATCTGAAGAAAAAGGTCTTCAACCAGTGTGTCCTCACAGTCTTTACCTACGGCGCAGAAACTCTAACACTGACTAAACGAACAACTAAGAAAATTCGGGTTACACAACTAGCAATGGAACGATCAATGCTAGGAATCTCTCTCAGGGATCACATACCTAACACAGAAATACGCAGAAGAACCAGAGATATAGATGCTGTAGAGAGAATAGCTGTACTAAAATGGAACTCGGCAGGACACATTGCAAGAACTGCCAACGACAGATGGACAAGAAGATTTCTTGAATGGAGGCCTAGACGCCTAGATCGGAAGCTTTCAGGAACAGAGGACGTACCCCCACCAGATGGAACGACGCGACGACTTAAAACGCATTAACACCAACTGGATGCATACAGCACAAGACCGAACACACTGGAAGCTGTTAAGCGAGGCTTACGTCCAGCAGTGGACTTCGATAAGCTGAATGATGATAATGATAGTTAACTTTTATACATCTCAAAAATACAGATGGTGGTCTTAAACTTTTAGGCGGCAGTATAGAAACTGTCAAAGTCTTATTAAGGGTATTACGCAATGCTTCATCCAGAGCGGGCGCCCCGACAATAAAAAAAGAAACCCATATCGATCATTAATTAGAGAATCTATATTATCGACGTGCCAATTTTATTTGTATAGCGTAAATTAGCTTTGCTTAGAAATATATTAATTTCATATTTTATTGTCTGTATTTATTGTATTGCATTCCAATAAGTCTGAACACATACTCAGTACCTTTGGGTAAAAGAAGCGAACGGCTGTTATACATTTTTAATTTTGTGACTTGATTTCTTTTATTCTTATATTCTGCCCAGTTTTCCTATAACTTCAAATGTATGAATTTTTTATAGGCAATGCCACGTACTTTTTGACATTCTCGAACTGCTTAGTTAATCCAAGGCTTTGACTTGCATTTACTTTTTCTAATGGCATAATATATCTTATCTAAAGCTGTTTGAATGTTGTATTGGAACTTTTTATACACTATGTTAACGTCAGTAGATGTTCCTTCCCAGAATTTTCCAATTAGTTCTAATCTAACTTTCACTAATTTTTCCTGATTTAAAATAAATTCGTTCCTCTATAAAATACTATAGTGTAGTTCTGCCACCTGTGAGGCAGAGCGTTATTGTATGTGTGTTGCCAATCTTTAGTTTATTCTCCTTGCACTTGGCAGACCCTGCGCATTTACTTTTTTTAATTTGTCTGTTGCCTACGTGACCGGTTAATGTGCGGTGTGTTATCTTATAAATTGTATGTGTTACTGAAAGAATTTATTTATAAACTAATACAAAATTACTGACGTAAGGTATGGTAATACGTATTGATTAGATGCAATTTAACCTTAAATATTAGCTTCCGTATCACATTTTTCCACTCCAGCCTTCCAATCAAATAGATAATATCTGTAATACTTAGTTTTTGTTATTAGTAAGCCCCGGAAATCATTGCCAACATTCCAGAGACAAACTTGCAATTTACTAACATTTTATAGGTATGAAATAATTGGCAAATTTAAAATGCGTGTAAAAGATAGTTTTTGTATTTCGTGAGCTTTAAAATAATAACAACTGTCGATTCAAATCAAACACAAAATCTTTATTCACATTTTTTACAAGCAAGCAACTAGATAGAGCATAGAGCAACCGCAATAATACATTTCATATACAACAATAGTACTGTGTTTGTATTAATAGAATATCTATACAAAACCTATGTAATCTTTTTGAGTATGAGACCATATGTTGGCTTATAATCTCTTTAAATATTTTACACGCATACCCGATACGTTTCAGTTCCGAGGACTAGTTATTAGTAATTAATGATTTTGCTTTTTTTTATTAGTCGGATTTATGATATAGGTACATACATATTTCATATTCGTCTATTTTTAAAATTTTTCTTTGTTCGAAATTTCTCACTCGCCTACACAATACTATCAAAATTTCTTATATGTATAATATGTCTACGGGTGTTTACGGTCTTCTCTGTATCCTTTTAAGAGACGATAGTACAGGTCAAAAGAAGTCGATAAACCTTAAAACACCTTAATAAAAGTTGTCTAATAAGCGAAATAATAATTCTTTTAGTTTTAAATGAAACGGTTAATTTTTTAAAAAATCTCCCTTAAAAGGATACAGAGAAGACCGTAAACACCCTGTATAGAGTGATACGATAATATGATGGATTTTTGTCTTAAGAGTAGATACACCATTTTCATATCAATTAGTTAACTTCAGGAGAAACTATCTGAACGTTTTCTGATGCCATCTATCTACAACATGTCCAAAGCACTCTAGATAAGTAATTTAGATGATATTGCTCTGTATATTTATTGTGATCTTGATAAAAAAATACATACCTACTGAATTTAAATTTATCATTTCTTTTCAGGGTGGCAGGATATAATTTCAAGATTTCCTGTCCAAAAATTGTCAACGAGTATATGGAGCCAGCATTTAATTTACTGGAGATGTTTACACCAGATCTGCCCAACACTCTGCAAATAATGAATGTTTACCGATTTTTAAACCTAACGATGATACCAACAATACATGTCAATGGGAAGTAAAAGCACAAGATTTAGAATTTCAACCAGGAAATAATGTCACAAAAATACTTTATGGAGATACTTACAAGTATAAGAGAATAAACCTAGAAATTCGCAGTCTGTTGCACTGCACTACACTGAAGGTAATTCTATTCCTATAAGTTAAATTATATGTTTAATATTTATTGTCATTTTATAGTAAACACATGTCGCATTACTTTTAGTGCTACGGTTTGTAGTTGCGAATCGGTTTTTTCTAAAACAAAACTGGAGGAGCAGATCTCCAGTAAAATTTGTAGAGCAAATCATTTCAAACTTGTAAAATATATTAAATATCGTAATGAAAATAAACTATGTTGTAAAAGTAAATGTTTGATCTGATAATATTGTGAAATACTGAAATAGTTATTTAATTTACTGGAGACGTTTACAACATATCTGCCCAACACTCTGCAAATAATTAATGTTATACCGATTTTTAAATTTATAACGATGATACCAACAATAGATGTCAATGGGAAGTAATAGCACAAGATTTAGAATTTCAACCAGCAAATAATGCCACAAAAAATACTTTATACTTAGAAGAGAATAAACCTAGAGATTCGCAGCCTGTTGCTCTGCACTACACTGAAGGCAATTCTATTCCTATAAGTTAAATTATATGTGTTTAATATTTATTTTCTTTTTATAGTGAACACATGGCGCATTACTTTTAGTGTTACGGTTTGTAGTTGCAAATCGGTTTTTCCTAAAACAAAACTGGAGCAGCAGATCTCCAGTAAAATTTGTAGAGGCAAATCATTTGAATATTGCAAAATATATAAAATCTCGTAATGAAAATAAACTATGCTGTAAAACTAAATGTTTGATCTGATACGAGTAATATTGTGAAATACTGAAATAGTAGACAATAATTGGTAATTACAAGTATGGTATTATAGCCACAAGCAACTATAGTTTGATACTTAGGTTTTTAATTTTTGTATTTTGAATAAACAAGTTAGTCAAATGTTTAAATTCTTTTAAATTCTTGTAATGCGCCCGAAACACTATTCAGATGTTGATTAATAACACCAACTTAGAGCATTTTGGTTTGCTGTGTGCGGACTGCGGAATTGAAAAGAAAAAAGGCTGGGGTGGTACGGCGAATTGGCGACAAAAAATGACACTTGGGGTAGTACCACCCAAGAAGCCAGGGGTCTTTCGCTTCAGTGAAGTTTTGTGCTAGTGCGGTTTTTAATAATAAGAGTGCATTTGGGCTAGAAAATAGAAGATCAGTTGAGTCCGTTTTATAAGCCAAGCAATAATTAAGAAGCCACAACGGGCTCTGAATTAAAAGTCCAGTTGAACCCGGCTTTATATATACAGTAGACACGCGGTAACGTGAACATCGGGTAACGTGAATATCCGGCTAACATGAACAACATTTTTATTATATTGACCGCCGTATAACGTGAACACACTAACCCTCACTAACGTGAACATTGTTTATGATGTATGAAAACAATAAAACATATTGAATTTCTGACGTTTCCTGTAACTTGTTTACATGTCTATGCCGCATTAAAGGTATTTGCAGACATAACAGCGTTGACGGTGCACAAATGTGACTGCATAATGTGTTTTGGTTAATTTGGGTTGTCTACTGATACGCGTTTTTATTTAGTAGACAGTTATTAAATACGGCCGTTTTCCATGACGCCAAATCTCTTTTAAAGCTGATGCGATGCATTAAAAACGTAATTGTTACTTGTGTTCAGTGTGTTTAATTTAGCAGTAAACGTTTCAATACAAAATTTTCTACAACAGTAGTTTGTATTTTAATATAAAACGTTAATAAACAATTTTTACTTTGTTTTTGATCTTTTTTTATCAGTTTCTAGTAGAAAATCATTACTATTCGATAACATGAACAAATCGCAAACGTGAACACGCCTTGTTTTATTTTGTCCACATTATCGCGTGTCTACTGTATTCACCTTCCCGGGACATCGCTATTGCGAGGGAAGACACCGGACAACGTTTCTGGAACCACGCTACAGAGTACAAGCCGTTGCACCGCCTCCGACCACACTTTGTCTTTGTTTGTAAGTGTACTTACGTTATATAAAAAAAGGAGACATTAAGTGTAGTAGTATTAGTGTAGTATAAGATCGTGTATAATTAGGTTATATTTTACATAGCATGTAGTTAATACTATTCAC
This sequence comes from Melanotus villosus, assembly GCA_963082815.1. Taxonomy (NCBI): domain Eukaryota; kingdom Metazoa; phylum Arthropoda; class Insecta; order Coleoptera; family Elateridae; genus Melanotus; species Melanotus villosus. The sequence continues at coordinate 78,999,404 of OY720419.1, forward strand.
TTGTGGGTGATTTTCTTTGTCTTACTTTTAATATAGCTGATAACCATATGTGCAGGACCTGATGCACCACTACCTGAATGATGAGCAGTCGGTAAATAATAAAAAACGAGGGCTTTTATGAGTTAGGCGAGCTTTCTTGTTTACACATTTTTATCAATTAATAGAAAAAAGTATCAGTGCCGTTACATTATGTACGTATCTAATTGGTAATTATAAGTTTGATATTAAAGTCACAAGTAATTATTTGATAATTAGCTATTCAATGGTATGTTGTATTTTGAATGAACAGGTTAGTCGAATATCGAGGGAAGTGGTCGGGTGCTTTTGGTGTAGTACATGTGGCCCTGGGAATCGAACCAGGGCCAGTTTTAATCTCAGTGGTCAGCCGCACATGAACCAACTGAGGCACGACCACCAGTTTAAGCTAAGTAGACTTAAAAAATATATACTTAAATAGACCTATGTATATAAAATTAATAAAGTTCAGTTAATGACTAATATCTGAATTGATTTACATTACGTTATTTATAATTTCATCATGATGTTAAAAAAACTCTCGTACTAATTGGAAGTTATTTCACTTTCTTTCCGTGATCTTTTTAAATGGAATTTACGATTGGTTGATGTTACATTGCTAACGTTTAATACCAAAAATTTTCCGAAATTAGCGTTGACGTTAACATTTGTGCTTTTTTTAATGCTTTAACACCTTGGTTTTACACGAGAGTTACATCAAAGTAAAGTATTTGCATTGTGCTAAAGCGCTAAAGTAATCCCTAACATAGCAACGATATTTTAACGTGGTATGTGATTCTGAAATACGTTTGTAACATTAACATTAAGATAACGCCATTATGAACTGTTTATGTTTAAACATCGTCTACAATTCCTAGATATCACATTAACGTTACTGTCTTAACATTAATGTAAAGGAGCTGCAACGTATTTTCGGCCGAATTCGGCACTCAGAGCTTAGAATAGGAGAATGGGAACAATTTAGGATAAGCGTGTCCGACCTTTTGGCTTCTCTGAGCCGAATTAACTGAAAGGGAATTATTTAGTTAATGTGTATAAGTAACAAAATTTCTATTTTTCTAAATTTTTTATTATAACATTAAAATGCTTGTGAGGCCGCATTATCAGCTGTCAAGGACCACATGCAGCCCACGGACCGTGAGTTGGACGTGCCTGATTTAGACCTTGTCTACGATAACTAATTTCAGCGGTGTCAGCTAAACCAGTGGAATACTGGTTGGAGACCATCTTTCTTTTAGATATTCAATTCGTTAAGGATCCCTACAAGATCGGAATTTTGACAAGTACTCGCATTTTTTGTACCGAGATTTAACATTTCTTTTCTAAGATTCGTCATCGATTACTAAGACATTAATAAATTACTCCCAAATTTTGAGTTCAGTGGAGATTGATAAAAGAGTGACCACGCAGACACTAACAGCGAAATTCAAAGTTAAATGAGTGACTTTAGGATTTATATAGTAACAATTTTACAAAAGACCTTTTATGGGAATTTTCATTGGGAACAATTATCTGCAATAGCACCTCGACTTAGCATGTAAACCATAAGCAAATACAGTGCCTCTAGCCTAAGTTGATGCCTTTAATTACCCACGCCTCTTCTTTGTTGCAAAAAGCGTTCCAATTGTTTTTGAAATGCATGATATTATCTGAAGAATACCTGTGGACCAAAGTTTATTCACAGAAGTTGGTTGAAGTAACTTTGGTGTAGGTGTCAATATGCATATGCACCCTTTAAGGTTGCAAAATTTCCAAGTTAACGAGATTTTGACCCTCTAGCTGGCAGCACTAGTTTTTTTCATTTCAAAATAATTTATTTCCAGAACCGAGAAATTGTGTTACTGTGCAACTAAAATATTTTGCTATGTCGTTTCATTGCGGAGACATTTTACAACTTTTAGTGGTGGATTATGAGACTTAAATACAACCATCATAAATCAGTTGTATGTAGGCACTAGGCCGAATTCGAAAAAAATTTACAGCTACCTCAACAAGTTTTCCTCGCGGCAAGGATAGAAAATGCCGAACAGGTAGCATATTAGAAACGCACATAAAATTAATAGGTACAACACTGAATATATTTCATATTTACGTAATACGTTAGTGTGGTATTTATAGATATGCATACATATAAAGATACAAGAATCCATTCGAGAAATTTGATGTATAGGGCTGCAATTGAAAAAGATTATATATTATGTACACTATTTTTCATGTAGCATTTAGATTGTGACGTCAACAAGCTCCGCTCAAAAACTGTGTGAGTAGACACGCGTTCGTGCGCAGTAGGTAATGAAAACGTAGAAAGAGATGAAGTATAGTTAAATTGTAAATTTATAAGCAGCGCGTTGACGTCACAACCCAAATCCTAGGTAAAAAATACTGTCGTTTTAATGCAAGATTTGTTGAATTAGTTATAAAATTAATAGAATAGCCGGTTATGGTTACACAAAACCCCAAAAATAAGGCAATTTGTTTATGGTATTTATGATAATAACAATAATGATTAAACGTATTATGTTGTAAGTTATACTAACCAGGAAAAAAAAGGACATCCATCTTCAACAATAAACTGCTAACTAAAATATTTTTTAAGAAATTTGGACTTGTAGGTAATACAATGAATTAATTGTTGGGAATCCTTATATAACTGTACAAATTTAGTATACTATTTGGGTCGGCTGAAACGTTAGTTTCGTCGTCAACAAGAAGAATTAAACATTTAGCCTACCGTTCTGACGTACTTTTGTATAACGTTTTTCCAAGCATTTTGTCTTCAATACTGCTGAACTTGCTTGTATTTTGGATCTTTTGGCGCTATTCTTGTTCGACTGTTTAATTTTTTTACTTTAGTTGTTCAAACCTTGAAACTCCATTTTGGACTGTTATAACTTTAGCAACTCGATCATTTTTTTTACAACAAATTATCCTGCCTTCCCATTCCACTCTTGTGATCACGTTATATGCAATTCTGGACTGGTTTTCTTCTACAGAGAATTGTTACAATGCATTGCAAAAATTTACCGCATGTCAAGTACAAATACTACCCTAGCAATTGTTTCAGATTTATAGTGCATCATTAACAGCGTTAACGCTCAGCTCTAAAAAAAAATTCCATTTGTGGTTTGGTAAGCTACTGCACAACATGGTCAGGGAGAGTTAAGATATTTTACGTTAAAAAAATAATAACCACACGAAGCAGAAGGCATTATTTTAAAGGAGAACTTTCCATGCATATTTAGGTGGATTTCTTGCTGAGTATAAACAAAGCCTCTATAAACTATCGAATGTGATGATGTGATACTTTAATTAAAATACCTATAGTATAAATATTCACAAAATTCAAAACCAGAGTTTCTTCATGAGAGAACTTGAAGTTAAAAATGTAAACTTGGGCCCATTCTTTTTCATGCACGAGATACAGATGCACTAAGTAAAGCTCAGATTTATAGGCAGAAAAAAAGGGCCAAATAGGCGCCTATAAAGGCAGGAATTTTTGATAAATAGGCAGCTAAAATTCGAAATAGGCAAAAATATATGTAAAAAGGCGAATTTTAAAAAAACTTTTTTAAAGTAATTTAGTTGTTCTAACTTGCAGAATAACGGTTACAAAATTTATTCTTTTATGTATCAGCATAATGAAACTTTTATTTTGGGTTTATTATTTTATTTTTCAAAGCTCAGGATGAGAAGGTATCCACGCACAAAGTTTTGAAGACATCTCGAAGGCAACTCTTACTCTTTTCAGTACTTAAATGCAAATGAAGTGCACTTTTCGTTCATGAACTTTTTCGACCACCTCCCGCAAAATTACCACAAATATGAAATAGAAATACGTAGAAATATTACAACGTAAATACACAAATTTCTATTCATCCTCCGACAATAAGGGGATTAAGGAAGTTCCCCACCATTAATAAATTCCAGAAAGTACAGATGGACGAGTCGTAAAACAGTCTACCTGTTCATTTATTTCTGAAACCCTTGAGAGATTATAATCTATAATCTCTCAAGGCTTACTTACGGCTTACTATACCCCACCCTGCGATTGTGGGTAGTGTTTCTTAAAAAAATCTTGTCTCAGAAACGGAAAATAAGCCATTTTTGCTAAAATTTATAAAATATGGCGTGGAATTTAATAAAAAGGCAACAATAGGCATCCAATGTAAAAAAAGGCAAAATAGGGCAGAAAACAGGTAAATAGGCAAAATAGGTAAAAAACGGCATTTTGCCTAAAATCCGAGCTTTACTCATAAGAATCTCTCCTTGCCATTGCTTCAAAATACATACGGAACAGTGAATCTAATTAATTTACATGAATGTGCAAGTAGTAATGTGTCGTTAAGAAAGCCCAATAGTACCCATGGCTATGGCAGTTACTTCTTCCTCGTCCACAAATGCAGCTTCGTAAAATCTTTTCTTCCAGTACCTCAGATTAACTTAATAAGCGATGTTTCATATTCGGTTTCACATTTTTTGCACAAAGGACATTCCTTTATCTCTAATAAAATTGATTGAATCGACTTTTACTTGATGAAAATCCATAATGCAATAATTAAACAAATACAAAGTTGATTTTCACAAATTTTATTACTGTACAATGACAATTGTTTCGCCAAACGTTGGCATCTTCAGATGGTGACTGTAAGTACAAGACTAAGCTCAAATTAACAATTTACACAGGTAAGCTAAAAATAAAACATAATAAAATTTCTGTGTAAAATTAAATTTTATTATGTTTTATTTTTAGTTTACCTGTGTAAATTGTTAATTTATTTGAGCTTAGTCTTGTACTCACAGTCACCATCTGAAGATGCCAACGCTTGGCGAAACAATTGTCATGGTACAGTAATAAAATTTGTGAAAATCAACTTTGTATTCCTTTATCCCTATATTGTTATTTAAAGGTGACACAAATACAGCTGAAAATTTTCAACCTATTTCGGTGCTTCCATGTACCTATATCGAAAATATTCGAATATGTAATTAAAGTTAGGTTACTTTTTCACAAACTGTGAGCATGGATACCTACAGATAACAAAAATCAACGATAATAGCCATTATTAGTGTACTGAGTGATGTAATGGATGCATTAGATAACAAACAAGCTGCGCAAAATGACAAGTTGCGGCTTAACGAAGGTATTCGATATAGTACAATATGCAATTCTATTAGACAAGTTAGAATGGTATGAAATTATTTCTATCCAACAGATCATTTCAAGTAAGAGTGAACTCGTTTAATATTTATATGTCTGATATCTCCACTCCACCAGGGCAAGCCTCGCCATGTACGCAGATGATATTACGGCAATCATCACACAGAATTACTTACGGCAGCCAATAACCTGCAGGTAAGCGTTAATGAAATAAACGCATGGTTTAACAAATGATGCATCGCCATTAATGCAGATAAATTTGAAACCAAAATATTTACGCTCCGCCGACCTACAGACCCCCCAAATATGATTATTACTAGCAAACCAATTACATGGAAGCCCAAAGACTGTGCTGTACGTTATATTGGTATATTCCTAGATCGAAGACTAAGCTGGAGCATTCGCATAAATAAAAAATTGTCCGAGGGCTATGCGCGACAATAATAAACAAAAAATCTACCCTAAAAATTAACTGTGGAACTCTAGTGTACAAGTAGCTAATCAGACCATTATTCTCCTACGGATGTAGCGTATGGATTGCTACTTCTAAGAAATAAAATACAAGTCCTGCAGAATTAAGTATTAAGAATTATAACAAATGTAGACTGGTTTAGCAGAAATTCGCAGATTCACCGAGAGACCAACATTCCCACAGTTGAGAAATTTCTCGCAAGAACAAGGAATAAATGCTATTCTAATATTAATCAATATGTTAGTGCAACTCACTATAACCTTGGACGAAGATAAATACACACCCGATTTGCAACGTAAACGTAAACTTCCGGTTGATTTAATTGTCAGTGACAGAGAATGATCTAATAATTCTCAATCTAAACCATTGTGACCTATATAAATCGAAGTACCCATAATAAATACTACAAGAAGCTTAAGTACTCATAAAACATAACTCCAGTGACTAGTGAATTTACCACCAATAACTCTATATAATGAACTCTGCGCCATGAATAGCAGAATATGTCGAACTGGAACAACTGGATTGTAAAGAGGTACCTATGGAATACGCTGATTTAGTTTGGATTTTTTCAGATCGTACTTCGAAAACAGACCGCCAGTTGGTTTCCTTCAATGAGAACTCCTCTTCAGTAAAAAGTATTCATTGTGGCGTTCCACAAGGCTCAATTTTAGGCCCCGTATTGTTTATTATCTTTATTATTGACCTACCTGCGAATGTGAATTCACTAACTACTTGCCTCTTTGCTGATGATTCCACATTTATTAACACAGGCAAAGATGCCGAAGATGTGAAAAGCAAAACAAACAAGTCTTTCTGATGCGGAAAGCTGGTTTAATTCAAATCGGCTTAAGATAAATAAAAGCAAGACCCAATTGTTGACGTTTACAACAGGAAAAGGTTAAGCTAAAAATCACATAAAATTTCTCAGGATATCTTTGGATGTTCGTCTATGCTACGACGGTCATTTCTAGTGCCATATGTTATTAGAAGAACCATTAGTATCACTACAAAGGAAACTGTCCTTACCGCCTATTATACGTGACTTCATAGTTTAATGTGTTTAATCTGATATGGGGAGGTTCTTCTAAAGCAGTAACTATCCTTTTTCAACAAAAAACGTGCATTAGCAGGTTGTCAATAAAAGAACTACTTGTAAACCTCTATTACAAAAGTTGACAATACTTACATTACCATCTTTGTATGTACTAGCATGTGCTCTATACGTACATTCAAATTCTTCACAGTTCAGTTATAACTCAGATATGATACGCGTAATAAGAAAAACTTAACTATTCCGTTTCATAGACAATACATGGTATAAACTATCTGTGTCTTAAAATTTATAATAAATTGTCCAGTGACTTGAAAGTAATGTCAACAAAACAATTTAAAAATAAGTTAAACATGATTCATTTAAATAGGTTGATGATTTTAATAAGTATGTAACTTTATGTATGTAATATTTGTGTATTTTTATTATTAATGTTAATGACGGGTGCATGAAAGTTCACAGCTTGGGAAACTCAAAATAAATTTATTATTATTATTATTAAACCACAGTGTCCTGTAGATAGTGTAGAGTATCCAACCTGTAAAAGGATATTTACGGGTTGTACTTGACGTCTTTTTATGGTTTATCTAAAGAGCCTTAGAGGGGTTGACTGGCTATCAAATCTAATAAGCACCCTTCTATTTTCATTGTGTTTGCATCATTCTTGTGTGCAACTTGTAATAGCTACAATTTATACCTGGAAATGATGGCATATTGGCCCAGGTTTACGTAAGTTACCCGTGGTCGTCTCATACGCCGTTGCTCCACTTGTTTTTTATACGGCGTTGCGGTAGTGCAATGACAATTATTTGCCCTTTTATAAATAAATATCCCTATTTCATAAATTCGACACAAGAATTAGAAATGTAAACAAAAAATATCTGTAAAAATTTACATGACAAAAGTGACATAGAGGGGGTTTGCCCAATGGCAGTCTCTACATACAATTAACATTATGTATTGTAATCTGCTATAGCCATCAACTTGAAATTAGGGTGTATCTTAAAAGCGTTGTGGTATGTCCAGCGGATCGTATCGTTTCAGCCTCTTCAACTGCTAGAATATTGGGATGGCTTCTGTTCCTCTCTTGATATTCAATGCTATATTTTTTATGGTTTCTTCAACTGTGTCAACTTGGAGATTTGCATGAATTATCTGATTAGATACGAACCATGTTGCGTTAATTATGGTTCTCGGCACTTTTGATTGATATCGGTTGATACTAATAAGGTTGGAGTTGCTGGCTGCACCCCAGATTTGGATTCCATAACTCCAAACTGGTTTTATGGCAACCTTGTAGACTAATAACTTATTTTCTAGAGACAGTTGGGAGTGACGTTCAATTAGCCGATAGTTTTTTTTTGAAGGTAAGACTCAACTATAGTCTCCTGTACCATATGTGCGTACCGCAAATTAGGTGCCGGTTAAGGTGGATTCAAAGGCTAGATTCAGAAAGTAGATCGGTTGGTGGTTTATTATGTTTTAGAATTCGAATAACTTGAGTCACCTGAGACACCCTCCACTGAGCCGGGTAATGACCTAGCCTTAGAACTGCATCGAAAATCATTGTAATTAGTCTAATCCTTTCATCTGGAAATATCTTTTCAGAAATTAAGTCGAAACGAGGGGATTTCTTAAGGTTTAGGTCATTTTTGTATTCCTGTAGTAACATTTTTGCTTCTTTGACAAATCTATTGTGTCTGTTTTTGTCCTTGGGAAATCTCTAAAGTTGCTAATGCTGTGTGTTCTTTAATTCCGAGACTTTCTGTTTCAGGAGTTGCTTTCCAAGCAGCTTCCTGAATTTATATGGTTAAGTACTATACTGCTTCGTCTAGTTGGTATTCGCTCTTCAATGAGGGGTTTTGGACAAGTTTAGACTTTGTTAGTAATAAAATATTTTCCATGAGCTTAAATCTAATTTGCATATACAAAATGGAGGTACACGTTTCGAATAATACAAATAATTGTCAATTTCAAACCATACATGCCGATTATAATCCCTTGTAAAATGTGAAAATTGTGTTATTACGAATCTGTGAAGTAATTATCTTTTCCATATAAATAAATAATTATACTTTAAGCTTTAAGCTGCTTACCCGTAAATTATTACACGCAAACGTTTTTGGATTTTTCGCGCCTAATCTTTAAATTTACTATTAAAAATGCAGTACAGACAGAAGTTAATTACGTTCTGTTTTGTAAAAGTAATTCAGTTAATTGTGGGTAATTAAACTTAATTTAATATAAGCGCAACTGTGCTGAACTGAGCAGCATAAAAGCTGAAATCAAAACAAAACACCACAAAAAGTCAGTAAATTAATAACGGACATACAACATTTTTCTGAATTAAAATAATATTAGCTTACTGTAAAAATTGTATTCACTGGTATTTTTTCATTGTTTTTATTATACTCTCATTATTAATAATTACTATAATGACTGAGAAGGAAAAATTCCGAGCTTTAGGAATGCCTAACTGTTTTACATACTTTAAAAGAGCCGCAAAAGGTATTTCGTCCAAAAATATGTGTATTTAAAATCAGTAGCTAGGTTTAAATTAGGAATGTTCCTTTTCAGTTATTGACACTTCACATATTTTCATGACAACATTCGCCATCATAATTACTTCCATTAATTCTCTGTGTTCTCTCTGTAACATCCTTTGACATAAAATTAAATTTACTTCCAATCACTTAAATTACTCCGTAGCTGTTTTAGAATAAACAGGGGGTGGGATTCTTGAGCAAGATTGTGAATTATATCGCACCGAGAGAAATGTAATGCGGATGTTATCTTTCTGGAACTCAAATAAAATACAATAAAAATGTTTCATACATTTAACTTATTTCTACGTCTTTAGAAACAACTTGAAAGATATCTGATTGTCTGATGGATAATGTTCCCATGCCATCGTTATCAGTTATCATATTAAGAACAAACTGATGCGTTGGTGTTTTTGTTAAGTCTTAAACGGCAGGACAACCAAAGAAGGTTGAAGAAAACGGGATGTAATATAATTAACTGTTGAAAGTGATTTTTCAAGATTAATGTCTATCAAAAAGAGCGTAACAAAAAAAAACTTGCTGTAAGCAGAGCTTTATATAACAACAGAAAGTGAACCTAAAAATACCTGTAAAGAAGCTGAAGATGAATTAAACGTAATAAGCAAACACAAAGGTTAAAGTTCACATAGGGTGGACAATTTTAGAAACAGGTTGCTTTCTGAGCATTTAGTCGTAATCTATTTCGCTATTAAGCAGCTGACGATACAGATACGAATGAATTCATTACATCCCCGCTCAGTAAAGTAATAAAATTTCATAAAAAGAGAAACCTTAAACATTAAGCAAAAATATTCATTATATTATTATTAGTTTATGAGCTAAACAGAAACACACACAAGAACGTTTCCAGTTTTAAAAAATAAAATTACGACAACTACGTATTGAACTTAAAATTAATTAATTTTTGATCATCAGAAAATTACCTTCTTAAATTATTTGCTGAAGTTCTTTTGTAGGAGTTACTGCTATAAGAATTTAATTTGAACTACGAAGTGTTTATTTAATTAGAATATCAATTAGTTTACAGTTTTAAACCTTGGCTTTAAAAACTAACGTTAGCATAATCATTTCCCATTTAATTGCTTATAATTATTGGAATTGTAACTACAGGTATAAAACGATTCTAAAAATATGAACTGAATTGTTAAAATTTTTTAACGTGTGATCAATATCGAGTAACTTAAGGAATATAAAGCGTAAAGAAAACTAATAAATCTAATTCAGCTAAAAGCTAAATATACATAATTTGGAACGTGATATTTAATTAATGTCAAAATTTATATGTCAAGTAAATTTATTAATAGGTAAAATGTTACACAAGATAAAGAACAAACACTCTAATTTGACAATGACATTTGCATTAAAACTTAGTAATTCTCGTACATTTGCCATTTGATCCATAAACACTCGAAGCAAAAAAAATTTTTCACACACCAGAAATTGTACCAAAACCTATCCATTGATTTAAAAATTCACGCAGAAAGTTGAAATAAACGAAAGTCAACTGTTCAGTTACATCCGGCGATTTCTGTTATTAAACAGGTAATTGAGATTTACTTTGGCGAGCATAGACTATGAGCATAGAGAGAGGCTTCAGATTAATAATTAAAATTAATTTTCCATTTACTGGCACTAATTTAATTAATGTATGAAAATCAAAGCAACCTATTCTTGGGTAAGTAATCGTTACACCCCATGAGTGGTAAACCCACAGGTACATTTATGATCATGACAACCAATAAACAAATAATAAAATCAACCCAACTCCAGATATGACTAGAAGCCAAATAGTAAATGCAACTTAAAAAATTGGTAGTATCCAATTATTTTTATGATTTCGTAGTGAAACCAGGTAGTCGAATATTTTTTCCACTACTTCAGTATGGCTTCAATCTGAAACCGCCGTGTTGGTATATGCAGCAATCTAACAGTTCGTATAGAACTTTCGCGTCAAGTATGAGGTATGTAGCCTTGATTGACAATAACAGAATGTGATTTTGATAAAATGAAGTTATGTCAGTTTTGAGCATCTTTTTAATTTGATTAATTTATTGCATTCGGTAAGTATTTAATAAGCGTAGGGATCCGCTGTCATTTATCAATATAAACATCAGTTCATTGCATATGATGCTGACGATTTGACCTTGATAATAAGATACGAACTGGTGAATTTGGTAAAACTATTAGAATCTCAAGCGAGAAAATATGGTCTTTGTATAAATCAGCATAACACAAAATATATGGTGCTGATGGGAAGAGAAGACTTGGAAAGAAGTAATATAAAAGTGAAGGCCACTGATGGAGGGGAGTACAGTTTTGAGGAAATAGATGACTTTGAATACTTGGGAGTAACCATAACAAATCGTAGTGAGGAAGAAACAGAAATTAACAAGAGAATAAGAAAGGGTAGTAAAGCAGCTGGTGCTCTTAAAGAAATTTTACAATCAAAACATGTGTCAAGAAAGGCCAAGCTACGAGTGTATAAAACAGTCATCAAAGTATTGTATGCAGCAGAGACCTGGATAATGAACATGACAGCAGCAAGAAAAGTGGAAATATGGGAGAGGAAGATGTTGAGAAAGGTATTTGGAGGTAAAAAGGGTGAAGAAGGAAATTGAAGGAAAAGGACAAATAGAGAAATCAGGCAAGTATATGACAATCTAGTCATTTCACAAGTGATAAGGGCCCAACGAGCAAGATGGCTGAAATATGTGGTTAGAATAACTCAGGACGGAGTACCAAAGAAAGTGGCACAGCAAGCTGAAAGAGGAAAGGAAGGAAGAGGCAGTAAAGACAGATTTGAGAAAAGTATGAATTCAAAACTAGCAGGAAAGTGGTAAGGGCAGAAGAAAATGGAAGGAAATAGTTGAGAAAATTGAAGCCATTATTATTAAGTAATAAGTGTACTACAAGTAAATTACGTTGATTGTAGATGTTAAATATGTATAGTGATACTGATAAAACGTCATGCAGATTCCTAAATCCACCTCTTTTACTGGTTTCAAATCGAAACCGCAATGCAACATGTACATAATATTTATTTTTTGTGCTTCTTGTTTTCAGTTTCATTCCTGAAGTAATGTTTATAAATATCAACAGCTTCTTTTCAAGCATAATTATGCTTTGTTTGATGATATTCCTTCTGATGGAGGATCATTTTAAGAAGGTAGCTCCGATTTGTCTGAGGACACTGAAAATTTAGTTGCTGGCAACCCTGAAAGTGATATCGATGTGATTGGAGATGAAGAGCACGCGGATTCAATTTTGCTATTAGGAAATGGAACAAGAGACAATTTATACCCAACTTGAAACAATTTGCTGAATATGTTGGCTCAAAAAACATAAGCGTGGAAGAAAATCCTGTCGATTATGACCTTTTGATGTTTGACACATATTTGTATGCTATCCAGAGTGGAATACGCTTTCAACCATAAGTCATAATTTTTATTGCAATCAAGATTTTAATGGGAATAAAAGAAAGTCCCAGCTATCGCAATTATTGGTCGTCTCATCCTGAACTAAAAGAACATAATGAATGTAAATCGTTTCAGTTTTCTTTTGGGATATTTTCATATCAATGATTACATATTAATGCCATTAAGGGAGGATGCAGACTACGACAAACTAAATAAGATCCGCCCGTTTGTTGAAAAATTGAAAAAAAACTTCAAACGTTGTTACGCACCTACAAAACAACAGGCTATAGATGAAGGTATGGTAAAATATAAAAAGAATTGGAGTTAAACAATATATGCCACAAAAACCGACTAAGAGGGGTTTTAAGATTTGGGCCAGAGCTGATAAGGAAGGATAGAAGTACGTGTAATTTTCAAATTTACCCAGGGAAAACGGAAGATAATACTGAAATAAAAGTATTTTGTCAATTACTTTACGACAGTGAAATTGATGGAGGACATGAAAAATAAATATATCGTTGTGGAACTGTTCGAGCAAATCGAAAAGACTTGCCAAACTTTAAACGTGGCAACAACTGGAAAAGAGGAGATGCTGACTGGGCTGTAAGAACAGATGGAATATCCTGCATCAAGTGAAAAGACAAAAAAGTTGTTTAGCTACTGTCCACAATTCATTCTCCTGCTAATAATTCGGAAGTCGATAGACGGGAAAAGGCTGGGAGTGTAAAAGTTATTTGTCCAGAAACTGTATCTAGTTACAGAAAATACATGGGTTGCGTAGATAAATCGGATCAATTGAAAGCATTTTACTCTATAAATAGAAAAAATAAAAAATGGTATAATCGCCTTGTTTGGCACTTGGTTGATGAAGCAGTTGTTAACGATCATATGCTTTTTTAACCAAGAAGATACCCCTAAAGGATTTCAAATGCCGTATTGTGACAGGGTTAGTTCAATGTAACGTTGTCAAGGGTTGCAGGACAAGCAGTTCTAACCTGAATGCAAACAGATCCAAGCCATAATATGTCCCAGGCGAGATGCGTGTAAATGAAGCAAAACATATGCCAGTTCGCAGTACATCTAAACGGTATGCACATTGTAGCACGTAGAATGAACCTCATCGAACAAGAAACAAGATAGATGTGCACACAATGCAAAGTTGGTCTAAACAAAAACAGTAATTGTTTTATACTGTATCATAAAATAAATATTACTACAAGACAAAAAAGAGTGACTTCGTCATGCTGGTTTTGTAGTGAAACCACCCAAACGTTTTTTTAACTGTTCAAAAGTGTTTTATCTGTAAAGTTCTGTTTAGTAAGAAAAATTTAGTTTTTTTAATTTTTTTCTACTCGTACCTGATAGGGTTAAGCTAGAATGTTGTGTCTTAGATTATTCTACCTTCATCAAAAATGCAAATTCTGTACTTGGAAGCAGTGAGGCTAACAGAACTGTAAAATTAACAACAATGAAAAACCCTTTAATTTCGGGTAAATTTCTAGTTGAAAATTATTCAGACTGGTGTGTAGGGGCATTCAACTCATAATGACCAATTAGGAATCTCCTCCAATTTAGCGGACAAAATTTTAGTTCGCCGCGTACACAATAATCCCCAATGAAGTTCTATACCCAACTTAAATCAGAACAAAGAATGTAAGACGTAATAATCTCTATATAAATTTATACAGGAAAATAAGTGTAATATAGTAAATTTTCGGTTTCCTTCAAAACAAGAGTACTATAAAACCCTACTTTTGTCCTCGTCTACGTTGTTACTTGTAGATAAAATTAAAAGTAATGAGCTGTACACAATGATTTCCCTTGTGTCATATTAAATTTCATCCACCCCTTTAGGAGTCAACAAGACGGGCACAGAATATTACATTACGTGAGGAAATTTGCAAAATATTTTAATTCCACCGTTTACCGTTCATACACTGTCACGTGTATTCCACGTTTCTACGACTTACCTTAACTATCGTAGACTGCTCCCTGTAAAGCTGTTTTCTTAACGTATGCACTTGATTCTAAGTTCCTTACAACTGCATCTGGAAAAATGAGAAAATTTTTCACAAGGGAAATTACGAATAGCTTAGAAAATTTAAAAATTCAGCACTTAAATAGAAAACTAAAAATTAAATTAAAATAAATATTGAACACTAAAATGTCACTAATGTAGTATCATTGGATTCAGAAAATTAAGCAGAATTCAAAAATGCATTAATATTGGAAAATCAAAAGTTAGTGTCACTTCCGGTGGGAAGTGGAAAAAAATCATTTAATATGCTATGCCAAAAAGTGACGTTTAATATGTATATAGGATGTTCCAAATTTCAACCATTTATCTTGAAAACTAAAGGAAAAAAGGGGGGTGTACCATGATCGTGTTACACCCGGTATAGCTATTGCAGCTCGAAGGTAACTTTCACTTCAAAATGGTGATGCATCAGGATGATATTTTATAGGCTATTAAACTATCTCTGAAATGCGGACTTCGTTATATAAGTTTCGAAATCCAATGATAAAAACTAAGTTCAATTGCACGACATTTCGTCCGAGTTATGTGAACAAATTATACGTCGAAGCGTTAAACACCGCGAGGAATTTGAAAAATTTCAGCCAACCAAAATGTAATCCTAAAAAAAGTAACAAATGGATGTCTAATAAACATATTCTAAACTAATTTGAATACTTGACATTGTTTAACCTTGATCATATTTTTAGATTGAGCATTTTTCCAACTTCATTGAATGTATGCAATCGATAAACATTAAAAATTTATTTAAAAATGACTTAATTTTATGCCATTGTAGAGAAAAAAATGTACACAAACCCACAAACGCCTTGGGAACAGTTTTCTAGGTCACAAAACATGTGGCTTTTTAGACATTTTTTTGAAAGATTGTAGGTATTTTGATAAATTGTGCACGTTATTTGGTTACACTCTTATTCAAGCTATGATTATTAAATTTATATTTTTGTGTTATCTGTTATGTTCAGCTTTAAAATCTCCATACTTTTATTGCATTTTATACAATTTGGTTTTATGAAAAATACACACGCTTGGCGGACAAAACCTCCTATATGTCATTTTGTTCTGAAATAAAGCAGATGGAATACTACAACAAATAAATAGCGACGAATTTTCATAAAGCTTTACATATCAGCTAATTACACATTTACATCAAATTACCTTGCCGTTTAAACTTTTCTCATAAAATTATCCCTGCTTATGCAGGTAAAGTACTTATTAATCACATCTGAGTTTGGATTACAAATGTACAGGTTATTGACGAAAAGATAAATATTTTATTCAAATTTATTTTGAATGAATAACCCGAAATGCCAATTTAAAAGAAACCTAAAAGTAATGCATTAATTTTACCATCATCAATCACTCGTAGACTTCATGTTCTATATAAATTATTTATGGTACCTATTTTATTTACGAAATACAATAATTTTAAATTTTTTTTCAGCAGTTAAGGTTAGCCTCATATTTAATACATCTAACAAAGGGATTACAGATAAACCAAATTTCCACAGAATTTAATGGAAAATGGAAATTCATTCTATAGTAATATCGTTAGAAATTCCCCATTCGGCTATCTTTTACTATAAAAGTGATTCCCAGAAAATTCCATGGGAACTAAATCCTATTGAAATTTAATATTAAAACGAAATTCCACTAGGATTCTCCCCATTAGTATTGAAAATGGTCGATGTTACGTATGTGCTCCTCCTTGAAAACTGAATATTCTGTTTAATCGAAAAATGTACATTGTAGTTCCAGGCTGTACAGTGTACAGCATGTAACTATAGAAAACCTTTCTATATAAAGGCTTCCTCTAATTTCTACAATAAAAACACTATCGACCAAACATGGAATGATGGGCCACTCTGTATCTGTATACACTTTTATCAAATTTTATTCTGTAATATAATATGTTGGGGCGACAGTATAAATTTTGAAATAGCAGTAGCTTAAAATGGAATTTTGAGGGTAATATTTAATGTCAACCGGTTAATATCTTGGCTGTCATATTTCAGGAACCCAATATTTTAACATTTACGTGTGTTTTTATCATTTAAGATTGTGATAAAGTGACCTTCTGGCTGGCACGCGCAGTTAATATGACGTGTTGGGTCGTTACGTAAACATTATGAAACACGATACTTGTGCAGCTGCGCAACTCATGGTCATTTATGGATCAAGGTGAATAAATGCCTTTGTTCTAAGCCACCTGCATGAAATACGATATGTGCAGCTGCATAAAATGATGAATATGCATTCTTTGAAATATACAGATTAGCACGTTCGTGGTACAAGGTGGGGATCTGATTGTATATAAGGAATCACTTTAACAGAAGCGAATCATGGTCAGTGCAAACGTCAAACAGTCATGTTGTTAAGAAGTCCGATTCCATCCTTAGTACTTAGTGGTGTTTCCTACGATTTGTATGTAAGACTATTTTTCTGTATTTAAATTGTAATTCAATTCACAATAAGACTTGGTAATAGTTTGGACTTAACCCTTTGTTTCATTTATTAACTTTAACGTTTGTAACTTATCTTTAAAATTGTCCAAGTATTTACCTGTAACTTTAACTTTAAATAATATCTGTAAAACTAAATCTAAGTTCGGACAATATATGTTATGTTAGTTGAATTAGACTTTCAATATAAAACCTCTAGCAAAGCAAAGCAAACCCCACGTGGCGTAGTTGATTAAATCATTCTATCTAAATTTAATTAACGTATTTTAATTAACTTCTAACATTATTGGTCAAACCCCCTACGTTACAAGATGACATTTTCTAAGAATAGTGTGTTTCGTAATTACCACACCAGGATTTTTTTCTTTCTTCTTTGAAACCCAGATCAGCAAATTAGTTGCTATACATGGTTCAAATAAGTGAAGATAGGCAGTTGCTGGATTGATTAGGACATCTCACTGCATGCTTCCTCTGTAGCGGACGTACTATTCGTTGTCGGATTGACTTAAAGTTATCCAGATGCCTTAACGGAGTCGGCGTTTTACTCTTATATTATGTAAGTACATTTCACCAAGGGAATAGTTAGCAGCACTCGCGCACTTATTAATGCTTGTGAAGAAAGTTTTTGTTATTTTCCGTATATGTTCCTCAATAGTAGATATTTTAAGTCATTATGAATTCGTGTATTTCGGACAAACCAGTGAGCATTCATTGCTATTCTCAAAACTTTGTTCTGCGGCACTTTTCTATGTTAGTTTTACTAGCAGCACTCCACACGAGATACCTATAAGTTATTATTGGTCTTAATAGTTATTGATTGATAGATTTTAGAGACGATTTACGGTTTATAAGCGTGTAAAGCATACCTGATAAACGGGTGTAGCATGCATTTAACTTTTTACTGATGTGATAGGTCCATGTCAGTCTCCTATCGAGGTTTAACACAAGATTTTTTACAGTTGAATCAGGGAGCTTCCATTCCACTGAATTATCGTTTATTATTAGTTGGGGAGGGTTAACTGGCCGCCGGAATGTAAAAATTTTTGATTCGCATTTGTCATAATTGATCGCAATACACCATTCGTTAAATCATTCAAGGGTTTCATTAATAGTGACTTGGAGATTCTATGCTGCAATATTCATATCACTATGTTGCAGCGATTGGGGCTGTATCATCGGCAAACATCGATATCATTGAATTAGGCAGTTGCGGTACCTACATCACACGCAAAAATGTTAAACAGGAGTGGGCCCACTACAGAACTTTGTGGAACACCTGTGTTGATTTCTGTAGTATCCAATATAGCTGAATTGTTTCGTACAGCGAATGGTCTGTTGGGCAGAAATGAAGCTACGATGTTTATTAGCTAGGCAAGAATTTGCAACTGAAGTAGTTTGCAGATGAGGCCCTTGGTCCAAACTTTATCAAATGCTTTAGTAACGTCAATGAAGGCAAGAATTCTGTGGCATTTATTTTCCTATCCGTGCTCAATAACCAGCCTCAGCCGCAGTAAGTAGTGGTTGGTCTCTAAACTCGAACTGAAATAGAGCTATAATATTTGTATCTTTTAGTACTTGGTTTAGTCTGGATTGTATGATTTTTTCGAAAAGTTTTGCCAAGCTTGGAAGCAGGCTTATAGGTCTGTAACTGTCTGCGGAGTGGCCGCTCTTTCTTGACTTGTGACATACCAGAATATGGAAAAACTTCCAATAGGTGGGAAAGTAACCTAATCGTAGACACGTATTAAGGACTGAGGCTGAGTGCTTTTT
This sequence comes from Melanotus villosus, assembly GCA_963082815.1. Lineage (NCBI taxonomy): Eukaryota > Metazoa > Arthropoda > Insecta > Coleoptera > Elateridae > Melanotus > Melanotus villosus. The sequence goes on from OY720419.1 coordinate 79,018,371, forward strand.
TTGTTAAGTTTTAAAGAACTACGTTAGGTATCACATCATATCCAGTGGAGTTTCTAATGGGAAGTTTGTTTATTTCATGTTGTATTTCTCTAAGCGTTGTATGCTTAAAGTTAAGACTATTTAATGGTATATTGGGGTCCGCATAGCTTTCCAGATCTTCAGGGAATTCTTTGTCATTGTTATTGAACTTAGTTGTACAAGTTTCTTTGAGGTGATTTGCAGAAAGCTTGCACTTTTCTTCATCAGTGCTGTATGTAACACCATTGTTACTAATTACGGGCATTATTTCTCTAGGCGATGTATGCTGAAAGTTAAGACTGTTTAATGGTATACTTGGGTCAACATACTCGTAGCTTTCCGCAGCTTCAAGGAATTCTAGTTCGTTGTTATGGCACTAAGTTGTACAAGTTTCTTTGAGGTAGCTTGCACATTTGTTCAGTGATGTATACAACACCAATGTTACTAATTACGGGCATTGTATTACTTTTCTTAAAAATTCTCCTAGTTGCTTGCCACATTGCTAGATCATTAAGCTGCAATTATTCTACGTATTTTTTATTGCGGATTGTAGATTGTTTTATCGCCTCTTTGATGTTTTCTGTGAAGTAGGTTAGGTAATCATCTACATTCCCGATTGAAATACTTCCCAATCAATCCTGCCATTAATTAGCCTTGGGGGGGGCTGGTTTGGTCCTATGGAAATTCAATATTATAACGAAATTTCACTAGTATTTTTCACATTGAAATTGAAAACGAACGATGTTACATACTTGAAAACTGAATACCCTGTATAATGGAATATATTTTCAGGCTTTACAGTCAATAAAAATACTATCTGTCTACTGTCTACACTTTTGCCGAATTTTATCCTATAATATAACAAGAATTTTACAATAGCGGGAGCTCAAAATGGAATTTTTATCAAGACTAATCTTTAATGTTAATTGGTTAATATCTTGGCTGTCATATTTCAGAAACCAACACTAACATTTATGGGTGTTTTTATCTACAAGTGTTGTTTGGGTATTTATACCATTAAGATGACAATTTGTGCGTTGCATAAATATCGCACTAGGGGTAAGCTAATTGAAAATCTACCAAAGCACAAGTTGACAGACACTGCACCAAAAATGTTTCACATATGCACATACAAGTAGTGGGACTTTTAATACAATGTAGCGATTTCACAAGTTTTAAAAATAAATATAAAAACGTTCTAGTCAATACATGCATTTATTCACAACTAGAATTTTTAGGTATTGTTTAAACATACGTTATTGTTATTTGACCCCACAAATTTTCTGTAGGTTTGTGTCGCATTACTTAATAACCACCCCGTATTTATTACTATGTTAGTTGGTGGTGATGCAATTTAATTAATACATTATTATTAATTAAAATAATAGCAAGCCATGAAATTCTTTAAAATAATTCATGTTTCCAAATATCAGTGGTATTATTTTTAACAGAATAAAATATGTCTTCCTTGTAAGTATTCAAGAACGACAGGCATTTAATTTCCTTCGAAAAATATGTAATGTCCATTCAATGTCTGCATTCTGAATGTGCATTCCCTTTGACGTGATATGCATTTCACAAATGGCATACGTTCTTTCTGGAACTATAAGAAATCCTTTCCGCTGCTTTCAGATTCCTTGTCATGAAAAGGAAATGCTACCCCGATCAGCTACTTTATGCATTGCATTTTATAAGATCAACTGCGCATTCCTAAAGCCTTTGTGTAGAAATTTTGATATCAAATATTTTGTCGGAGTTTTTCTTTTTATGGTTTTATAAAATACCATACAAAGTTAGCATAAATGTCTTGATTGAATCAAAATTTCAATCACGTAGTAAAGGAATTTTTGGAAATTTCATTTAACTGGTCTTATTAAAAATTTCCTTATTTATTTTGTGATATACAGGGTGTCTCAGACATGACTCCCCATGCCTATAACTTTGTTATTTTTAAAAATAACTATAATAAACTATATATATTCGTAAATGGGAGCAAATTCTCTATAAGATGGCGAAAGAAAATGTTAGAAAATCTGTACTCATATTATGGCAGCGATATTCAACTTTTTTTTTTCAAATTGCACACTATGCTTTTTTTCGCTCATTCTGATAGTACTTTTTATTCTCTTTATAACCATGTAAACCAATATGGGTCTTACATAAGAAAATTCTCGAAAAAAATATGATTGAATGTTGAAGTCTAGGTTTGCCATGGAAACAACTGATTGTTGTAATTTGTACTCGTCGACGATGAAAACAATAGCGTATGGCTGTAAAAAAATTGCAATTTACGTTGTAAAGAATGACAAGTGCTCTTTCTATATTTGCATGTTCTTGTTTAAAATCATAGGAGTATTAGAAATGAATTACACTAATTCTGAAAAGCTTGATATGATCCTTATTTATGGTTTATGCGAGAGGAATGCAAGAAAAGCAGCAAGGTTGTATGCAGAAAGGTATCCGCTATTGTTTTTATCGCCGACGAGTACAAGTTACAACAATCAGTTGTTTCCATGGCAAACCTAGACTTTAACTTTCAATCGTATTTTTTTCGAGAATTTTCTTATGTAAGACCAATATTGGTTTACATGATTATAAACAGAATAAAAAGTACTATCAGAATGAGCGAAAAAAAGCATAGTGTGCAATTTGAAAAAAAAAGTTGAATATCGCTGCCATAATATGAGTACAGATTTTCTAACATTTTATTTCCCCATCTTATAGAGAATTTGCCCCCATTTACGAATATATATAGTTTATTATAGTTATTTTTTAAAATAACAAAGTTATAGGCCTGGGGAGTCATGTCTGAGATACCCTGTATACAATGGTTTACTATAATAATAGCTTTTGGCATATGACTTTATTTTATATGTTTATAGTAGGCTATGGTAAAGAATAAATTTTGAAAATCTGCAGCGATAAGGAAATTGTTGTATTATTGTTTCTTTGGAAATTAAAGTTATACAGAAGCGTTTTGGGAATTCAAATATGTAATTTTACAATCATTATTATTTCCTTAATTTACTATACTTTATTTTAAATCAAAAAGAAATCTCGATGTTGTATTGCGACTTCTGAAAAAAAAAAAACAGAAATACAACAAATATTTAGAACTTTTATTTACTTGCGAATTGTAAAATGTGTCATTTTCTATATTTATTGTGAGTTTCTGTAAGATACTAGATTAGCAGCATAAATAACAACAGCGAAAAGCAATAAAATTTACTAGGACCCTAATCTGAGGTGGAATTCAGAAAATATTTTGAAATCATATCTGGTACGACGTCTTACATAATTCGTATCTTCAAATTGTGTAAACTATGAAGTGGCTTTGAATAACCTTACACTTTAAACGGCCTCTTAAGAAATAATTTAATGGATTAAAGTCAGGCGACTGGTAAGTTAGTCGATAGTACCTCTTCATTCAATTATGCCATAAGGGGACATAAAGTCTGACAAATGTCGCTACGCCCTTTGTAAAATGTGGAAAAGCGCCATTCTGTTGAAACTAGGTAGCCTCTGGAAGCTCAAATAATTCGTGTATTTTTGACTTTGCAATTAAGCATGCGAATACAAAAATTATATCGCCTGTTTCCTTTACATCTGCTTTACGGCTTTCGGTTTAACAAGACGACACAAAGAAAGATCAATAGTTTATGTTTATTCAGAATTGTTAACTGCATTTACTCGAAGGATAAGTTTCATAAGAATATTTTCAAGATTTTCTAAGATACCTATTTACTTGACGCTATTTAAATAACGCTGTGTCCAGAATTTTAAGTTAAATTACGCACCCAATATTTATATACTAGCTTTTACATTCAAAAAAATAATAAATTCTAAGTAAGTCATTATTGACCTATTTTTTTGTTAATTTTAATTTACAGGAAATAATTTAAATACTGTCGACACATTTGAAATTATTTTTAATTATACAAAACATTCTAATAACTTATGTTGGGTTAATTAATTAGTGAATCACGATTTGAATAATACGAGTTTGTAAGTGAAAACCGAGGAAAATGTGAAAATCTCGTGCGATAAACAGTTTTATCAAAATCAGATAGTTTTGGTATTTTTGCTAAAACGTTTTCTTGAGCGAATACATTTCCATGCTAGCATAAAAGGGGTATTAAGTGACTCGCGTGTCGCATTCGTCATATTTCATAGACCATTAAATAGGGTAACCTTTCACGAGCTCAGCGACGCGCCACGGAAAACCCTTGGACTAGTTTTAAATTCAAAAGGGCTTCCTATCAGTTTCATTTAAAACCGTAAACAGTTGTTACATGTTAACTTCGTTTATTATGCTTTTAAACCAACGGTAGCCTTGGTGCAAGTATAAATCTAATTTATTAAAACTCGGCCAAATTTTAATCTCCTCCACTTTGGGTGTATTAAATGAGTTATGCTATGTAGGGAATTATAACTGTTTCTCGTAGAATACTCGGATTCTGGATACTCCCGTCCTTATAAGAGCACTTTAAGTCTTTCCAAACATTAGTTAAAATGGGGTTGATTTAAATGACGTAGGTACTGATATAAACATCTAAATATACATTTTAAAATTATCTACCTTGTTTTCATGTTTTAATTCCTCTTTCGCTAAACAGTAATCAGCCTGATTACGGGCATATGAAAACTGGTTAAATTCTCATACTAGTTTTTAGCTGATTTTGGTAGAGTAAATAATTATACTATGTTATATTGATTTTAAATCCATTCGTGGTAGTAGGTAAAGCTTAAGGTCCGCTTGCACGAAACTTTAAAGAACGTCATTAAAGAAATGTCAATAAAACCAAGTACAATCGCTTGGTTGCGATATTAGAAATATGCGTTTTGGTTTCATATTTTAGTCACATCTGCTGGTAAGACCAGAACCGTATAGGCCTAAAAAATCTTCTTCTTAATCTTCACTTCTTATACCCTATTTATGGTGTGGAGGTATGGAGTTTCGTTGGTCCCTCCTCACCTCTATGAATTTGTCTCCACTTCTTTCTGTCCGACTCTATATTCTTTGCTTCTACCCAACTAAGTCATACTTTTAACAAATCACCTTTCTGGCATGCGTACCAAGTGACCGAACCACCGATTTCACTGATAGCCGTTTTCTAATTTCGTCATCTTTTATACAATCTCTATGGGACATTCCTTCAATTTCTCTTAAGATGACATGGCTGACTACCGTACGTCAGTACTGGGATTACTATCGCTTTAAACACCTGCACTTTGGTTTTCTTGGATATTTTTTTTCCCAAAAAAAGGAATTTCCTATCGCATGGTATATCTTAATAAATTGTACTACTAATACCCTAGATATTTAAAAACATCCACCTGCTGAACCTGTGTATCATCAATCTTGATACTTATTTTTCTTTTTGTTTTTGAAATTACCATGCCTTCTGTTTTTCCACATTTATACATAATAAATTACCATTGCTTCTGTTTTTTCTACATTTATATTTAATCCAACTTTATTGATTGTTCCGTTCCACTCGTTTAGTAATTTCTGTAACATATCTTCCTTGTCCGGTCAATCACATTAGGTCACCTGCATATAACACCCTTCTTATTGTAACTGTCTCCAACCTTTAAACACCAATCATCCTAACTTGTCCATTAATAGTATATTTAAATAACAAGGGACTCAGAATTCCGCCTTGTCCTACACCTTTACTTGTCTTTGGATGTTTTATTTCCCGTCCTCAAATAATTTCTGCGGTTTGTGCAGAAAGACTTTATTGCCAAAGTTAGCCGAAGATTAGCTGCCTTTTTAAGCAACACTTCCCAAATCTAGTCTCTGGATATAATATCGACTGATTTCTGGAGATGCACATACATAGATCAATATTAAATGTCGAAAGCAAAAGATTACATCATGTGTACCTCTTCCAGCTCTAACAGTCATCTATTGTTTTTTCTATCGCCTCACACAATCATCTTTCCAAAATTCTTTCATACAACAACTTCCACACAAGACTCAGCAGTGACATTCCCCTGTAGTTGTCACACTTTGAGTTTTCGTCTTTTTTAAATATTGGTACTATTATAACTACCTCCCAGTTCCTAGAAATATTTCTGTTTCTCCACACCAACCGCATAGAACACTTTATGGGACAGTTTTCTCTGCTGTTGGCCCTCATAGATTTCTTATTTCCATTGCTATGTTGTCGTTTCCTGACGCCTTGTCAATTTTTGTCATTGAGATTACTTTTTCAGACTTCCAGACCTCTATTTTTGCAATAATACTCTCAGCTTCCATAAATCTCCGTTCTCATCCCTATTATCGTCGCCCTCCAGAATGCACTCAAAATAATCTTGCCATACATTCATAATTTGCGGGTCATCTGTGACCAATTTACCATTTTTACCTTTAATATATTTCTCTGCTTGTTTATGTTTCTTTCTCAGACCTTTTAATACACGGTAGAATAACTTTTAAGTTCTTTTGATGTCCTTCTCCATTTTCCTTTCTCTTCCCAATTCAGTCCTTTACTTTGCTTTTTGTATTCAAGGTAGATCTTATCGTCTTTTCGAGCTAGACATTTCTCCCATAACATCTTCTTCTTTTTTATTTCTACCCATATTTCTTCGTCCACCATAATATTCTATTTCGGTTGTTCGACATCACCACTCCCCCACATACCCACATACCTCTGCAGCTGAGCTTATGCATGTTTCCTTAAAATGTTCGCACAATGTTTCAGTATCGTTGGTCTGTAGCACTTATTGTTTATGTTGTTCAATCTTCTCCTTAACTTTTCCTTGAAATCTTCTCCTAATTACATTTTTCAGTTTCTATATTTTTATAACAGTTTGCAGTTTTTTCTTCTCTACCCGCTCTTCTCTACCCGCACCTTCTTTCTCATTTTATTTTTGAAAATGGAATACTAATATTTGTATCACATATTATGTTAAATATAACAGTATTTCTTTAATATCTAAGATAAATGGTACCGACAGTTACACTACATGGTGAACTCGAATAATAACTTCCTATATCACATAGCTTTTGTATCACAGCTCCAAAGATATTTACTTTATAACAATAATAATAAATTAATAAAATAATATACATGCATAGGTCATAGTAGGTATAGTAATAGATAAATTATTAAAATACACAAAGAAATATGGTGAAAATGTTATTGTATGTAGTAAGTACCAAAACCAATTAAATATTAAACTTTTAGAAGACGACATAAAATATTTTTAAACTAAGAGTGTGACTCTTTTACTCTTTGGCATTTTAGAAATCTTTGGTGACCATTTATTCTTCTTTTTCTTCATGCCATATCATTTTTAGGACGTTAGCGAGGGGGATCAAAGCCACATTTTTAAACGACTTGGCGTCGTGACCTTTGTTATATCCCCCTTATATTAGTGAAATGTGTGCTCTGCAGTGGTTGCCCGTTGCCTTCTGCAGAGTTTATGACCATGTATTAAGTGTATAGTGTATGTGTCTTATTACTATCTGAAGTCGACCACTCTGCAGACAGAATCATTAATTAAACCAGACGATTAAATTGCTTCACTCGCTTAAGTACCGACCTCGAACAGTGGGGAATTTATAAAAATCCTTGCCGCTGCGTGAGATTCGAACCAAAAACTCCTAGCTAGGAGCCCAGGGCTCTTACCACTGCGCCAACGAGCTTCCGACCATTTATTAAAAATATGTAATAATTTCCATTACAAATACAAAGGATCTTAAAATGAAATACATCTTGTATGCTGCGCATTTTCCATGTAGAATAACATGTACCGCTCTCGCGCAATGCTGTTATGCTAGTAGACGGAAGAATAACATAACCTCAATAACCTTTACTCACAAAATTTAATTAAAGAGCGGTTTTCGCTTACTTTTAAAGTGAGACACATGTAGGTACGTATTTTAACGCATTATTCAACATGAAAATTGTACGAAGTAAGACAACCCATATTAAAAGTGATTAATCGTTTCCAGAAAATTTCCAGAAAATAAAAACGTTCCTCAAATACAGAACATTAAAAGTAAGGAAGGAATATAACTTAGTGGCTAAAGGTAGTCGTTAAAAAAGCATCAGTTATTGCTTGCTTGCAACAAGTGATCAAGGTATCCTCCTTTTGCCGAATACACAATGTTAACTCGGCGTTTCATGTTGTCGAAAACGGGGTGCAACATTGCAGGTATTATATCGTTGTTGTTTCTCCAAGTATCTTTTTAAAATAGGCAAAGAAGAAACGACAGAATGCTGGTACTGCGGGGAAGAAATGGATTGTCCAAATCACACAATTTTCGACTGTCCAAGATGGCATAGGAGTAGAACAAGAATATCCCTAGAAGTTGGAGAGCAGACAACTAAGGAAAACATAGTGGACAGCATAATACAAGATACAAGAACTTGGGAAAAAGCAATAGCTACGTAACAGAAATAGCGAAACAAAACAAAAAGATGAAATCGAGAGAGAGAGAGGGTACAAGGCTGGATCATAACGAATTTAGCTCAATTATGTAACTCAATTAATTAATATAATTAATATATTATAACTGATGTAAAGATGTAAAATGTAAACGAGTAAGGTAAATAAAGAGGTTATAGTACGAACAGATCAACCTGAAGCAAATTGGTCACTTGCTTGGTTAGCTGCGGCACCAACTACGCCAAAAAAAAAGGAAAATAAGGGTACGACAGGAACAGACTTTCTATAGTATAGTTATGTACAAGTTCTAAATTGGTTTGGTCTAAGTATGGTAGATTTTACATTAAAAAATGTCCACAACTATTTGAAATTTTACAATTATTATGCCTAACTAATTTCTCAAAAAGTCAATTGGAAATTATATTACCTTTCAGTATTTACTATCAGTCACAAGTATTTAAATTATGTTAATTCTGACATACACCGAGTCGGAAATTAGTCCCATATACCTACCCCGATAATCCATTAAAATTTAACTAATTGTAAAAGCCCAGTATAATTAGGCGGCTGTGATACTAGCAACACAAATTTACAAACCGCGTTTTACGAATTCACCTTTTAATTTTTTGCTTTTAGTGTATGTCTGGCAGTTAAATGTACCTGATTAATTTACATAAACAACTGTATTTTCAACCAGTCCAAAACAAATTGGGATTACATTATTTATGTTATTTACTACTACTGACAAACAAATGCATGTAACCTTAATTAATTTGTAGTGGTAGAATGTAAAACAATTACTTTTGAAATTCCTAGTGGCTAATTTCTACATTGTGATGAGTTAATATAAAGTTATTAAAATCGTGGATTATTTGACGATAGTTTCATATATGATTTAAGACATTGAACAGCGTACAGAGAAACAATAAAATTCTGAAGAGAAATAAATTTGACGTTGAAATTCCTACGTTTTATGATTCTGACCGTCTATATATTAAATCTGCCAACACTTTTCAACTTTTTGTATAGAAAAAGTAGCAAACTTGTTTCGAGCTTTACAGAATTCCACCACTATTGACTTTTCGTATTTCTGATTTTCTTACCAACATAAATAAATGAATAACCTTTAAAAACGGCAGAAATTTATTGGAAAATGTTCAAAAGGTATTCCTAATCCCCGCCAGGTAAGAATTCCAGATAAAGAATAAAAAAAGAAATATCTGAATATTTTATTTAACTGTAAAGCATTAAATCATGTCTTAAACCTCTACATTTCTGAAGTTTCATTTGTTTTACGCCTGGTGTTTAACAGATCAATACATTGGCATACAAAATTTGAATTTTGTAAACGTATAACTGGTATATACTGAAAATTCAACAAATTTATTTTAAGCATACGAGATATTTTTTCTTTAATTAAAATTCAGGGAAAATAATAATTATCTAGAATTGATACTAGCTTTGGCAATTTTATTTAATATTTTGTAATCAATAATTGTATTATTAATTTATTTAGATTGGTATGGAAAATATAGATCCCAAAAGCGCCTCCGTAAAATATGATGTTGAAATACTGATAACTGATAAAGAAGTTTGACCGTAAAACAAAAAAAAAAAACTGAAAGGAAAAGATTTATGCACAAGTCTGATTAGACATACAAAAACCAACCCAAAATAAAATTGTAAGTGTCATTATAGGTATAAATTATATGTATGTATTTTAAACTTTTATACGAACCACTTGAAATTAAATTATGTTAAGGAAAATTAAAAGTATAAAATTTCCTAAAATATCCCTTTCGGTGTATTTAAAGTTAAAGTATGGTCGATATGCAAGACATCAAATGACACAAGTTGGGAAAAATAATTTTCCTGCAAGTTAAAACTCTGTAGTATATAAAAATTTTAATACATTAGCATTAGCAAAATGTTTAATCGTTTAATAATTAATCGTTCCGTATAACTGCAGTTAAATTATTAATGGACATTTCATATTTGCATTTGCTTTGCTATGCATAAATTTTCTCCCAAACTCCATCTCATGGGCAACATTCAAATCGTGTTGGCCTTGCTTTCAAACTTGATTGTTTACTGATGTGACTTTGAAAATAGCGTGTCCTAATCCCTGTATTAGGTCGCTTTAAGACGGACCTTCGTAACGGTTAGTGGTTTATTAGTTAATATTCAGGTCAAATGTAAATTCCAAAAATTTAGTTACCAAGTTTAAAATAATACGTAGAATAACTTACAACAAAAATAGAAAATATTTTAACCCATTTAACTAAAGTAAGTATCTCATACAGCATATTAAAAACAAATATTAATTATGGTTTTTTATGTTGACACATTGTTCTGATGTAATAACTATTAGTGTAACAAAAACAACATCGTTTACAACACACGATGATAGGGGCATCAATGGATGTATGTCCGCTATTTCCTGAGTAATCGATCCTCGCCGTAGCGTGTTTACAAGGATATCATAATCGTTTTCTAACATTAACTAATAAATTTTCAGTTCGAAACCAACAAGCTTACTATCTGTACGACTAAGCTAATATTTCAAGTATTTTATTACAAATTAAATCTATAACAATCCAAGTCCGAGTTAAACTCCATGAATAATTTTGATTTATTGCAGGAGTAAAGGTTGAAACTAAAGTACTGTTTTAGTGCGGCAGTAAAGAAACGTTTCTGTAGTGAAGAGATTGATGGTGCAAATCTCGACGAAAAAACCAAGACATTCCTGTGTGGAAGAAAAAAGTTGTTGTCTTTCAGATTTGTCGGTCTACTCAATTAGGTATTCTGGACAAATTTTTCTTTACCTAACCTGCTAAACTTTTGTTATATATTGTTATTATGTTTATATATCAAATAAGGAATATTCATAAAATTTTATAGAAAACTGTAATTGATAATGTTCTTGTTTTGGTGTGACATGTCGTTCGAACGTCTTAGCTTCAAAATTGCCCGTGTATAAATTGAAAATTATTTCTGAAATAAACAGTAACAAATTATGACGCCTACATAACTTTTACATATAAACTAAAGGGTTTTTGCTTTCGTCAGGGCGTTCTGTTCGTAATTATTATTATTAATTGCAATACACCATGTTTTACGAAGCCCAAACAAATTTTCTTAGATTTAACTTCCAAAAAATATTGCTATTTTCTTACAATTATGGAAAGAATTATTGAGATAGAGAGAATTGGATAATCGCCAATATTTAGGAATTTGGGTCTCTTAGAATATAAAACATTATTTTATAGTGTTAGAACATATGACTCCCAAACTGAACAACCACAACTTATGGAATAGTATTATTTCTGTTATTAATCAGTTAGCAGATATTTTTGAAGAGTACCACAGTTAAAAATATGCAAACAGTGGGCCACAATTTTGAAAATAAGGACAAACTAGTCGCGACACTTATTAAAGTCAAACATATTAATAAAGCACATAAAGAATAAAATCTTATATTTATTTCTCGTTTGCCTATTAGAAACCTATATAACCACAAATTATAGAATTGATGCTTTCTCATGGCACTTTTTGCTCGAAATTCTTTTCGAAATATATGTGCACCAACACAAACAGCCTACCTATCTGGGAGTAGAGCGTGCTATCTTAACACATACCTAAAGAATTAAAATTTTGTTCAAAGAATATTTATTTATTTCTATAGTTGACCAAATCACCAACTTATTGTAGATTTTAAGAGAGCTTATTGCACAGTGAATAGAAAATGTTCATAGAGGACAAAACGAAAGGAAAAAAAATTACCAGGTTAGGCAAAGGCGCAATCACGAAACCATTAGTAACTTAAACATGTAGGTAAGGAAAGTTAATAACAGATTCTCAGGACCAAGACAGGATGCCCTAACACCAACTCTGTTTCGCACAGTATTAGAAAGAGCAATAACAAAATTAATTATAAAAACGTAGACGTGAGAAGTAAGAGAGTTTTATAAACATCTCTTTTAGAACTAGAAGATAAAGCAAAATATATGCTAATGGCTAGAGCAGAAAAAAGGCTTCCAATAGGACAAATTAATTTAGGTAACTAACTCTTTCAAGAGATAAGAGAAATTGAATATTTGGGAAAAATGGTAACGGAATAGAAAAGGCGTTAAAAGCTACAATAGCTTCTAGAGACAGGAACTTCGGTTCCCAATCTAGTTAGAAACATAAAAAGAAAAACTAAAATAAGAGTTTATAGGATGATTCTAACAGTATTAGTAATAATATATGCATGAGAATCATGAGCGCTATCAAAATAGAAAAACGCAAAGCTTCATATATCTAAACGAAAATATTAAGCCAACTTAATGGAGCGGTGCAGGAAATAAATATGCAGTGAATTAAATGAATTGTATAATAGATGTGACTAAAATTAACTAAAGGCAAAGAATAAGTACGTAGTTTCAATGCATTAGAACAGGTTACATTGGAAGAAAAAATAGACGGAAAACATGGAGGAAAATCTAAAAATGGCGCAGGCTAGAAAATGGAGAAGAAAAGCGGCAGATGGAAAAGAATTATGAAACAGGTTAAAGTCATCCTCAAAAAAATTAAACAAACAACATCGAAAAAATGACGAATGCGTGAGCATAAGTATATGTATGTATATACAACAAGCATCCCAGATGAATATTGAGGGGATATTTTCAAAGGCATGACTTGTATAGGCACTACATATTGTAGCAATTAATTTCCGCTCTACTAAACTGTATCAAAACGTAGCTGTAACGAAAGCCCGTGATTTTAAGTGCTTTTAGGATATGTTTTCAAAAAACATGTAATAATAATACGTAACCTGTATTAAAAATAATTACTTTTAGGTAGGTAGGTGTTTGGAGATTTTATATAAAAAATGTGGTTTGCTTTGTTGACAAGATGTCTAAACAATGCAATATGGTTCAGTAAACCTTTTATAGCTCTTCTCTTTTATTTATAACTTAACAAAAACAATTAGTTGTTCTAAAAATATCTCGTAGGTACATAATTATTTACATGGGACAACGGATAGATAATGCCCTGCGATCCCTGCGAAGCACCTTTCAGGAATAGCAAACCTGCATCCTTGAGCTCTGGGTTTGTGCACTTCCTACAACCAGCAAAACCATGCCCTAAGCCATATCCTACCAAACACCCTGTCTAAATTTCCCTATATCCCATCCCGAAAACATCGTCCAAACCCCCTGGCCAGCGTTGAGGATTATGGCTAGCATACCCTCAAATAGCTAGTTTTAAAACAGACTCCAGGAGGACAGGAATCATAATTCGAAATCCCACACTTATAAGGTCTCCTCAAGGATTCTGGGGGAGGCAAAAATTCGCCACTACTTTCCATTCCAACTAATAAAACGACAAAACTACACGTAGCCGAAGTATCACATATAAAATGGGACCTAGTGGGTCTCAGCGAGACCAGATGACCAGAACAGCAAACAAGTACCACCCTCAAATAAAGTCACGCTCTGTATTTAAGTAACAAAGAATCAAACGCACATTTGGGTGGAGTAGTTATACTAGTAAATAAAAGAATGAAAGATCAGTTTGTAAAGTAAAGGATACAGTACTGTTGAGCAAATGCAAAACATCAAAACACTAATTGAGGAATGTAACAAATATAGTATTCCAGTACGCTTGGCCTTCGTCGACTATAATAAAGTTTTTTATTCTAATGAATTATGGGCCACATGCCAAGTATTGAACAACTAAAACATATATGGACTCGCGATATAGAGACCTAATTAAACGTATATAAGAAAAAGCAACACTACAAAAGAAAAACGAAGACGACCTAATAACCCGCAAGATAGCTGTCAAATCAGGAGTATGACAAAGAGACACAATCTCTCCGAAAATGTTTGCACTAGCACTAGAAGATCTGTTTAAACAACTAAACTGGGAGCATAGAGGTATCAACATCAACGGTCGATATCCGAAGCATCTCCGCTTTGCGGATTACGTGATGTTGACTAGCAATAATTTAACAGAACTACAAAGGATACTCCCAGATTTGAAGGCAATTTTGGAAAAGGTAGGTCTAACAATGAACTTAACAAAGACCAAAATTCTAAGCGAAGATGAAACACCAAATTAGTTGAAAAAGTCGAAAACTACCTAATAAAACTGGGAAAAGAAAACCAACTAGCCGAGATCAGTAGAAGAATTCGAATGACTTGGGTGCCTACCAGATGGCTTTGAACCGTACTTAAAAACAGCAACATTCCCATCAATTTAAAAGCCACGGTCTTTCACTCTTGCATACTCGGTGATAACATATGGACTTGAAACATCCACACTTACTATTAAAGCTACTAATAAACTCCGAACCACACAACGTGCAATCGAAAGACTAATGCTTGGTGTAAAGTCTTACGGAATGAAGACATACGAAGACGAACGAAAGTAGAGGATGTAATAAAACGCATTGGTAGGTACATCAAAATGGACTTGGGTATGTCACATCCCCAGACGACCTTTCAAAAGATGGATGGACGATATAAGAGAGATAGCAGGCAGAAATTGCTGCCAGAAGGCAAGAGATCGACAGGAATGAAAAAGGCAAGGGGCGGCCTATGTCCAGGAGCGGACAGTAAAAGGCTGCTGAAGAAGAAGACATATTTACTGTTTACATGTGTATCATTATTAACAAAAAATTGTTAGGAGTTTAATTGATTATAAAAAAATATATGCGAATACCTTGATGAACTTCGACTGATTTCAGTATATTTATAAATAGGCACCATAAAATATTCGTATGAACAAGGATATTGTTGAACTTCCTTTGGCAGTTCATGTGTTACCCAATTAAAACCTTTTACAAATAAGTTCAAATTGGTACTGAGTTAACACAAGCATAATAAAGTGTATTGATTCAATTTACTCATCTCATTTAATTCATTTCAGGTAAATCAACTTCGAGTTGCCCTGCTTAATTCTTGCTTTTAATCGAATAAGCAGAAATAGTTTTAACGTTTTCTAGGTGAACGTATTTTCAGTTACAAGAATTTTCATCATAATCAACTTGGAATGGCCCTTGTAATTGAGACCACTGTTTGCCCATACTACAGACAATGCATACAACAATCGCGTGCCTCTTATCGAAATATAAATATGCAAAAGTTTCCGAAACCACGGCAAAACACAGTATGTGGCGCCTTTGCCTTACACTTCCAATATTACCGTAAACATTACTTCTTTATTCGCTCGTTAATCACCGTTGTGCTCGGCTCATTAAATCAAGTGCACCCACGTCCTTTCGGGTCTAAGGGACGAAAGCGGAATTAATAAATAAATAATAAAGCAACCCTTTAGTAATAAACTCGACAAAACGCGGTAACGCAGTCGTGTACGAGTAGCCGGGCTGAAGTGTAAATTGAAGCACAAAACCGAACCAAATTAATTTTGAATCTACACGTTTCGCGTATCTCTTAATTAATACCTGCCTTTATAAGTTGAAATCTCTTCAGGGTGTGACGACATCAAACGGCGTAGATTATACATCCCTATCTACTTGAAACTGCGAGCTGATATTTAATATTTAATTGAGGGAGCGTTTCCTGAATAGTTTACTTTAATTTGTTCGATTTATTTTTGTGCCATTGGTATAGAAGTAAAGACGTTCCCGCGGTTTGGGAAGCTATTTTTTTCTATTTAACGATTCAGTGATATTACTGGCTTTTTTACGGACACCAGTGTAAATATTGCTAATGGGACGATCTAGTAAGGATGACATTAATAAGGAATGTCTATGAATTATGTATTAAATTTACTGAAGCAATCAATATGGGCATACTATGAGACTTTAATTCTGTCGACCTGGTTATAAACTTAACTTAATGACAAATGACAAGGTTACTGTTACTACACCAAAATAGACAAACAGTAGTGCAATGTCTAAAAATTGGTTGCCTTACTGGATTAGCAATTGTAATTAGTCCGAACTGCTAGTAAATGAAGAAAGTTAGTAATTAAATCACTGTTGCAATTTAATTTAACGTTACGAGGTACCGCTAATTCAATAGTTTGTGTTTGTTAGACAAAATGCAAGCTTATTATGGCTGAAAGGAAATAGATATTTTCAGAACTAATGTTTTATTACGAAGAAAATTTTTATGTTATGCTAAAGCAACGCTCATCAAAATGTAACCCCAAATTCAAGATATTATTGCCTAAACGAAAATACAGAATGGTAATGCTTACTTGTTATTGCAATACATTTACTTTATTTTATTCTTTGGTCGTAGTGGATCAAGAGTTTATTTCTAACTCGCAAACTCGAATTCTTTCAGTCCTGTTTACACATTATGGTGGACAAAGACCAATTGAAAAGAAGAGTTGATTATTGACATGACTTATGATGCCCTACGAAAGAATGCACTTCTATTACAAAATTCCAACTGAGTTTGTCGGCTTTAACAGTCGAACTCGAGATGTCTGCCTGACAGATTCAAACTTAATAGGTGCGACTATCATCATCATGTTTGGTTACAGACTTACCTAATTGTTAATAGTTATATGAAGCAAAGGAAGTCGCGTCCCCTATGCCTGTGGGCTGCTTGACACGCATGCTACAGATTGTATATGGAGAGAAAAGCGGCAATGCCTTGTAAAGGGCACGCCATTTCGAGAAAAAATATAAATCAAAATATAAAATAATCTCATATTATTACCCAAAAGAATCATAAAATAATACCAAAATGTGAGAATTGCGATGAAGGGGTGTAAAGTGTTTCAAAAAATTTCTAAAATTAAAGAAAAAAGTAAACAGATAATTTGGTTTTGAGAAAGGCTTGCGGCTATTATATTTTAAGATCTAGAACGCAGCGTTTAATAAAATAAATAAATGACATCAAATAAAGAGAATATGATAGAAATAGAACACAGAGAAGAACTTAAGGCTTACTACAACCCAAATAAGACTACAAAATGTTCAAATGCTCGAAGAGAAGAAGTATCGCAGTCCAATTTGTAAAGTCGAACAAGACAAATGTCTTCCCATAGCCCTCTTGTATTTGTTTTAACCTTAGTCTATTGATTCAGTTTTCTTTTTCTTCGGTTTATGTGCTTGTTTGTCGTCAAGTACTTTATTGTATCTTTTCAGCTGTTAACTATAGACTACTCGAAAAGGTACCTTCTAATTCGTATATTTTAGATGGCAGTTTTTAAACCTTTTACACATTTAAGAGATAAACTTAATTAAAAAATAAAAACATTATTTGTTTAAATAAATTTTGACTTCAAAATAAAAAATGTTTTGAGTTGGAGGTATAAAAGCAAATACGTACTGTAATAAGTGGGTCTACAGAAACTGTGAACTTTGGGCAAGTATCCGAAAATATTTGAAGCAGAGAAAAGTATGTTAAAGTAGGACAAGATGGATATCTAACCACGACCTTCTTTTCTTTTGTTTGTACCTTTTATCTAGCGATTTACTTTTTTATTTGTGGGGTTTTCCTATAGTGTCGTTGTGTGTTTAGACTATAAAACAAGCAAGCAAGGTTTTGTGACTATTTTCAATTCCTTTCTTTGCTTACTGAATAATTATGATTTCCTAGCACTTAATTCGTTATAACTTAACAATATAATCAAGAACATTCATTTAACCTTTTTTTAGGTATTGTAACGTAGTGGTTTATTTAGGCAGCTACATCAATTGGGGTTTGTCTGCGTAAGATTTCATGACAAAAACACGAATTCTACTAACATAATGTTTATACCAAACTTTGAGCTACATTCGTAGTGCAGTTTAATAAATATTTAATTATGTATAATATACAAACCATTTCAAATAGTGATGGATTATTCCAACCAGTTATAAAGTTCAGTTAATAAAATCATTGGCTTTGACAAGTTTCAACACAAACCTGCATTTAGTTTTAACTGTATTGTAATTAAAACTGATGTGCATTCAAACACAGGGAATATTAGTTTCTAATGTGATGACAGTACTAAGCATTAACGCCGGCATCTTATTCGAACGATTTTTCGGGCCCGCTGCATAGTTTGGTCGTATATTTGGGGATCAGAGTTGCTTGCGCACTACAGCGGTCACACAAATGGGTCACTTCAACTTAATACTTTCCTGCAGTAAAGGTTGTCTGTATTCCAGGAATTCTTGTAGTATTTATGGCACTAATTCGCATATAATGTTAGTTCCGTTTTAGTTTCACACAGCATTATGCTTCACTACAATAAATTATACCAAACTATGCTCATAAGAGGAAGAAGAATTATTCTTGAAAGAAACACTTCGACTATGAAATAGATGTTATTCAGTTAATTACACAAAGTAAGTTACAAGTTAATATGATTGTACATTGTTGAGAATACGTTGTACCTTTCATGAAAGCAAACGTATACAAATGTTGAATACTCGAACTGCACTTTGTACAAAAAGTCGTATTCAAATGAACACATATTAAGTTGAGGAGTTGGATAGTCCGCTGCTTGCACATTACATCCATAGAAATATCCTTGCTTACATTTGTGAGTAGTACATGCAGACGAAACAAACTTTAGTTGTACTTGCTCTATTATGGTTCCTGGAGTAGCGAATCGTGAACTTTTAGAAGTTATAGAGATACTCTTTGAAGACATATGCTTTGAATTTATGCACTTTTGATGTAACTGTACAGAACGAGATGCAAAGGGTTTGTTTGATATAAACGTAAATTTTCCGACATTTGAGTTTTCTTTCTTTTTTCATAAACAAATTTTATTCTTACAAATTATAAGTACCGCTTAAAAAGCAATTTGATGAACTTCGTATATTGAAAAAAATCAATTTTGCTTCTTACTGAAGCGTTCTTTTTTAACTGGTAAACTGAATAAGATGTTAGTCTGACGAATAAAATTTGTAGGTTTTCAAAATTTAATTACACAGGAATAGGCTGGAAAACAGCGTAAATTAGGGGAAGAGATTCTCTACCTTTTAAAATAGTTTTCTAAGTAATAACTGAACGATAGGTAGAATTAGACCCCAAGCCAAATTTTGGGAATGCCACTGTCCATAAACATTCAGAATCCAATTCAATTGATCAATTTTGCATTCAACTAATATCAAAAAATATGGGGCATGTTACTTCAAATATGTGGTAAATTTTAACGAATAGAGCCAAATCACAAATTTCAAAAAAGGGTTTAAAATTATATTTCGGTGGAATTACCAAAGATCGTTCAATATTTAATAAATAACTAAAAGAATATACAAATCTTAGATCTTCAAATTGTAAAACATGTAATGTTAATATTTACATCTAATAACGGCTTGTATTAGGTATTTGTATTAATCCCATTTAGATAATAGCAACAGTAATGGACATTAGCAGCAAGAAAGGGTCTGTCCAATAACCTACAAACCAGAATAAAAGGGAATAAGGAATAAGCTATCTTAACCAATTACACCAACTAAAGGCTTGATACAAGGCTGCTGTCCCTTTTTAAAATACACTTTACCGAAATTCTTAAACAGTGGGAAAACAAATGTGGTGTATGGACGAAAGCCCGTTGCATACTTTACTATTTGCAGATGACTAGAGTCTAATATATGTATTGTATATACTATATAGCTATAATGTATAAGAACTGTAATAAATATCGATGTAAACCAAAAGAAGTAGACAAGAGAAGACAAGTATATTGGTGCAATCATACAGTTGGTAGCAAATGGAAGATATACATAACCAAAAAGAGAATTATGGCAAGACTAAACAAGAATGTAGTAGTACCGGAGGAAGATAAAAGAGAGGCTACGCAACAACATAAAAACGCTAGAAATGACTACAGCAAAGAGATTCTAAAATCTAAAGAAGAAAAATGGGCACAATTAATGAGAGAAGTGGAACAAAACCCGTGGGGATTAGGATACAAGATCGTTACAGGGAAATTATGTAAAAAATCTAAGCTATGATATTGTAAACTGAAATATGATGGAGGAGAATATTAATTTCGTAAATAACTAGCGATAAGCTTAAAAATGCTATTGATAAAATGAAGCCGAGGAAAGCACCTGGCATGGACGGCCTTGCGGCAGTGATAATAAAGGTGATCTGGTGCGTCGACGAGAGAACTATGCTTGCAGTTATGAAAAAAATTGTAGAAGAAGGTAAATACCCAGACAAATAGAAGATAGCAAAGCTTAGCTTCATTGAAAAACCAATTAGCGACAATAAAAGAAAATTTAGGCCCATCAGTCTATTAGATAACCTTGACAAAGTCATGGAGAGAATTATACATCATAGACTAACCTTGGAACTAAGAAGAACAAAAGGAGGAAACCTCTAGCAGACAGTATGGCTTCCGCGCAGGAAAGGCAACGTTAGATCCCATGCTTTCAATTAAGAACGATGAAAATAGAAATAAAGCGTACTTTAACAGAAAGTTTTGCCTCTTTATAACCATCGACGTTAGAAACACATTCAGTAATGCCAGATGGGACTTAATCTTGAAGGAACAAGGAACTACATAGAAGGAAAATAGTGACTACTTAGTTAGAATTATAGGAAGCTACCTTAGTGACAGGAAACTGGTGACAGAAAATTATGAACTTACATGTGGGATTCCACAGGTCTCCGTCCTCGAACCGCTTTTGTGGAACATATATTTCGACAACAGAGTGGCCTAGGTGGAGCTACCCGAGGACTCGGAGGTACTCTACTATGCTGATGATACAGCACTTACAGTTTATGCAAAGACGAAAGAACAGTTAAGAACTACGGCTGCTCTGGCACTGAATAGGATTATAAAAGCATTAAAAGATAGAACACTGCAAATCGCACTTGAAAACACGGAAATGGTCATTCTGTATGGGGGATAAAGACTTAAAAAGACAGAAATAGGCATGGAAGGCATAATCATTGAAACAAAAGAACAAATAAAATACCTGGGCATAATTTTTGACAAGAACTGTATGATGAAGAAGCACCTGCAATATGCGATCGAAAAATCAGAAAAAGGCATATCTGCCTTGACCAAACTAATGCCTAGGATTGATGGCCCTAGCATAGCGAAGAGAATGATGCTATGTGCGGTTACCAATAATTCAATAATACTGTATGGAGCAGCGATCTGGAAGACGGGCATCGAAAGCAACAGGTATAAATAGAGAAAACTACTGATCGGAGCAATATGCAGATACAGAACAATATCCAATAAAACTGCCCAGGTTATAGCTGCCATGCTTCCACTTGATATAATGGTGGAGGAACGATGTAGAACTTTACATGCCGATAAAGGCGAGAAGAAATTGATTCGGAAGGAGATGATAGGCGTATGGCAACAGAGATGGGAAAGCAATGCGAATAAAGGATTATGGACAAACACGCTAATTAAAGACATAGAGAAGTAGAGCAACAGGAAACATGGAAACGTAGATTTTTACCTGACGCAAATATTAAGTGGACACGGGAGCTTTATAAGCTACCTCAAAAGAACAGGAAAAAGGGACGACGAGACCTCAATAGACAATGCAGAGCACACCTTCTTCATCTGCGAACAATGGCGCGATACTCGGGAAGAAACGCGGAATAAAATCGGTATACAGGTGAACAAGGACAACATGGTAGATGTAATGTTGGAAAAAGAGGAGCATTGACCGGAAATCGAGAAGCTAGCGAGGATCATCATGAGTGATAAAATAAAAGACGGTATACATATTGTTTGGCGAGTCGTAAGTTTGCCATAACGAGCGTTAGCGAGTTTTGCAAATTACGCGAGCGTATAATTATATTAAGTATTATATACTGTCATTGTTATTATGTATCTTCACTTAACACGATATGTAAGTAAAATATTAAACTTTAGGTGCAAATAAAGCTGGCGAACCTGCGAATCGACACTTCCCTTGATGTAATGCTTTGGCCGTTCCGAGGAGGGTGTCATATGGTGTCCGGTTTAGGGATACCGGTGGTGGAACTGACTGGCAACGTCCTATTTAAAAAAAAAAACCTTAATGGCTAAAGACGAATATGGCGCAGACTACATGATGAGGAAATTCATAGAAGTATACAGCAAGACCTGACTGAAAGTGAACCTAACCAAAACGAAATATATGGTACAATGGCGACGCAGCAGATTTAGAAATAGATGATCATCGAAGTCTGCAGAGAACATTTTGATCATACGATATTAAAAAAATATATATAAAATACAGAATATTTACATCAAACAATTATTCAGAGCATATTGCTGTACGGAGCAGAGACACAACATAGACAGAGACTGGAGGCTGTCGAAATGGACTTTGTACGACGGAGCTTGAAAGTGCCAATGTTGGAAAGGGTAACCAACAAATATATAAGAAGAATACAGGTAGAGAGAAAAGTTACAGAAGAAATGGAGGTCAGGCGATTGAAATGGTGGCCATGTTAAAAGAATGGAGGACCACCCATAGCCCATGAAATTATTAAAATGGCAAAAACCCTCAATAAGAAAAGGGGGAAGACCACCAGAAGATTGGTTGAAACAAATTTCCAATGACATGGAAAGAAGAGAGTTGGGAAATGAAGACTGGATTGATGTATTTCTGGCACTGCATCTTTTATTTATTGGTGCAACTTCAGTCCTTAAGGAAAACCTAATTAATCATCAAACATGCTCGAAAACTAGGAATTAAGTTACCCCACGTACACACCTAATATAAAATGGATACTTTTTAACGATAATTTCTTGCTAATTTCTTAATTTAGTACAATTTGAAGTAATTGACTGGCAGAAATTTCTACTAACTTTTTTCTGCTTAGTATTCTGTTGCATCGCCAATATACATATTAGAGATAGTTTTGAAACACCCTATATACAATAAATTAACTATCAGGCATCATACTAGATAATTAAGCGTTTGTTTAGACTAAAGCAAGTAAACATTTAAGGCACATTTCATTTACTACTGCAATACATACTAAATCAAACGGTTTCTACGTGAATAAATCATTATTCTAATCTTATTTGCTTGTACAGAAACAGAACTTACAACGTTATTTATTATTTAAATCCTCTCATACCTATCACATTACCTCTAATTTACTCTTGTACTTTGTAGCTGTTTACCTTCGAATTATTTCGCAAATATTAAACACCAAACACAAAAAGATCGTCTGTAGCAACAATGATAGAAGCCTCAAAATTTCAAATATCAATATGGACATTACGAGTACAAGAAAGCCCTTAAATACTTCACCTACACGTAGGTATTGTAAAAAATTCATAAAGTAATCAGGTTTGTTTGATTTTTACGATTGCTCTATAACTACTATTGATTTATAAAGAACTGTCACGAAATCCTATTGGAATTTCGATAATGAACCTAAATTACAAAGAAATATGAAATTATTAGATGTGAAGTAAAATGCAGAACTAATTTTAGTTGATGGATAGCTTAATGAATTTTTTATAAGTTGACACAATGCCTTACTATGCTTTAATTGTTGTCTACTTTATTTTTACTATTTCTTTTGTCGATATTAACGAAACATTGGGTTTTCATTGCTTTTCATCCGGCTTAAACATTTATAACTTTTTTTGTGGTTTGCTTCAATTCGTTTTTGCGCCTTTTTTTTATTAAATTTCATAAAATCCGAGAACTCTAATATTTTGACAAATTAGAGGTAAACGAAATAACAGTTTTCAAAGAAGCAATAATCAAAAAGTTTTTTATTTTTGAACATTTCCGGCCAATCAGTCAAGTTATTTTACCAATCTGAAATGATCTCCGGTTTTATCACTTACCAATTTCAAAAGTCCTTCGTCCCTGTACTTTTCAAACTATTTTGCTGTAATATTTTTTTATGTATGGATTACTTACAAAACAAGTTTTTTTACAAGTAACAGTGTTATACTAAAAATGTTACTTTTACAGATAGAATCGCTATGTAGATGTAAACTTTTTGGTGGTTTTGAGAAAATTTGTTTTCAACAGAATTTATTTTTGAGAACTTACGTCATCGTTAAATTTTGTTAAACCTCCTCATCAAAGATGGTACAAAAAAATCAGCATCTTGCATAACTTATTTTAAGAAAAATTCACATAAAATACAAGAAATACTAATTTTAGTTTAATAGAAACAGTTTGAAAATCTAAGGTAAAGCACCTAACAGTAATAGTGGTAAATTAAGGGTCTTCAAACTCTAACAATTCTGTATGCAAATGATAAAGATGGCGATGTGCCCCACCAAAGCATATTTAACAAGATGAAGGTCTTCTCCAGGCGCAGATATCCCTCAGTAGATGTGTAAGGCGACAAGGACCGACTGGATGATCAGCAAGATCACCTGACTTAACACTGCTCAATTTATTTATATGAGTGCTTTTAAAATCGCAGGATTACATTAATACTTTAAACAATTTGGGCGATTTAGAGCATTGAATTCGTCTAGATTGGTACAAATATTGAACAGGAAATTAATGTGTACCTATGCAAAACACAGTGTTTACGCACGAGTTGGCCAATGCCTACTGATTAATAGGCAGTTAGAATAATTTTGTTAGGTCTTACTAATTATATTTTCTGCTTTTGGATCTTTAGTTTTGAATTTCAAAGTAGCTAATTGTCATTGAAAATAAAATTTGTGTTTTTCTAAAGGATTGCCACGGAATTTGTTATTTTATTTTGTTGTTGATTCTTAGAACACGTATTACGTATACGTTCTGACTGGCTCTATTAGTTTCTGTTAATCGAATTACCTCCGTTTGATTTATGCAACGTGAATTGGAAAATGTCGATATCCATTTATCTTTACAAGAAAATGCAGAACGTTTTTTGAAGGTTCATGAATATTATACAATATTCGGAATTCTAATTATTTTTTTCGTGGAACAAATAGGGAACGAAGGCATCGAAGCGTCTTGTCATTGGTAGAAATAAATATTTGTAGTCATTCTCAAGAAAATTGCACAATAAAGCGGCATCGTATTTTCGAACGGCATCAACACAAAACGTACAATTAAAGTGAGTGATGGCAAAATTAATTGTAGACGTCAAATTTCCGGAACTTCCATTTATTTAGCAGTTATAAATGGACTGACAATGAGGATTTTGCCGCTATGTCAAATTTTATGAGCAGCGTTAACACTCCAGAAGTTCTCGAGAATGACGAAGAGCAAAGAATATGCTAGACGTATCAATCAAATATGTCTTCTGGAAATCATTTGGCTGCTCGCGATGTTTATTTAAGTGATACACAGCATCCGTTCGCTTAGAAAAACTAAAATATTAAAATCCGGAGCACGAAATTCTATTTAAATGTAAGAAATTTTATCCTAATAAATAAAATTGTTCACGCGAGCATAAATCTATTATGTTCGAAGAAATCTTTATTCATAAGTCTTAAAAATCCTTTCAAATGTATGCAAGAACGAAGACGGTTTTCAATTAAACATAATTCGTACTTTTCAGTTGCAACTTGTAGCCGTTAAAATTAATTTTCAATCTACAGTAATGTACTTCAAGCGTGGGCTGACTTTTTTAATTCATTCCGCTCCAGCATCTGTTCGATCTTAAAATAACAATTATTCAAATATAACAATATTATAAACCAATTGATAATACGCAGCGTTTGAGAATTGGTTCTATTTTGCGTAAAACATTAAAGAATTTAAAAAAATTCAAACATTTCCTTTGAAACAAACAAAAATTGGAGTGAAAGTCAACACGTGGTTATTTGTTATTTAGGCAAATTTAACAAAAACCAATCGGTTGAAAACGAACAAATATTTAAGCAACAACGGAAAAAAATTCTCAACTAATAATCCAACAATGGGCCTGTTTTTATGCTCCTTTTAAATACGGGAATTTTTTGTATTGATCTACAAATGTGTTGTTACTTACTTACCTAAAAAAAAATTAAAAAGGAATTAAATTCTTAATACGAATAATTTTACTGAAAGAAGGCGGAAGTAAGATTTAACGGAAAATAAAAAGTACTAAACTGGAAACAATCTTTATAAATCAGGACAATGAAAACCTTCGCTTTCAGACATAAATAAAATAGGAGGAGTTATTACCTCTAATTGCTTTTTTAAATAAAAGGGATCGATAAAATTATCTGAATCTAAATTTAGATAATTCCCATACATTAAAATGAACGGCAATATATAGGTTAGGCTAACGACTTTAAACAATTAATGTAAAACGCATTATTTAATAATTTAATATTTAGAAGTTTCAGTAGTTCACAGCTTTTTACTAACAATCTCAAACTTTTTTAAGAACTAAATTGAAAAAAATTCAATGATTTCACAGTTTTTTGTTAGTTTTAGCGTTCTGGTTTAAAAACTTCATAATCATTATCTGAAGGTAAAATGCAGTATATTATTAGGAAAGTACATAGAACTTAAAATTACATTAATTATAACTTATAAGCAGTACTGGTACATAGCTACTGACGTGTCGTCTGTCGTCTACGCCGAAAAATAATATCTTTAAGTTACTTATATAACGAGTTTCTTTGCACATTGTATAAGTATATTAATTTATTTTTGGGCATGTTATTGCTAAAAAGGTAAAAAAAAAGGACATAAAATAAAAAGATACATAAAATTTTAGTACCCTCTGCATATCTAACACGTTTACACACACCAAAAAAGATCAATCAAATATAAGAAACTATTTTTGTTTACAAAACTAGAACAGGGATATCTGAACATACATGAAATACTAATAGAACTATAAAATAGGAACATATGTAACTGTAAGAGTTAAAAGTAGGTAATTTTAAAAATCTTCCATGCACACTCTTTTTACAGACTGAAGGAAAATTGGCTTTCTGCATGAATTACAAACGTATTTTGTCACCCTTCTTTTTTTAGCTGGACAAATTGTAGAGATTTAAGGTTTTTCCAGAATATCTTCAGAGCCCATTTCTAAAGCAGGTTCATCTGTAATACCCAGAATTTCTCGGGGAATCCGTAAATTGGTTCACCTTCTTCTCATATGTGGTTCTGTTAACTATTTCGAAAAAGTAGAATTTTCTGATATCTGGTATCTTTGTATACTTGGTACACTATACATGCTTTATTACAGCCAATGTCCAAATTTCTAAAAAATATGCCATTGTCATCTTTGAGTGCGTCGTCGTATGATAGTGGTTTTAGAACATTTTTCGTCCGCCTTTTGTTAGATTATAGAATGATACAATTATTGCAGGTTTGTTGGTATCTGGGTCATTCTGTTTATATGATGCATCGATGAGATGAGAACAGTGGCCTTTCCTTTTCTATTTGTGTAAGTCAATAAAGTAGTATCGTCAGTGAATCCATAAAGAGCGGTGCCAACTTCCCTCTTCTGTTCTGTTCTGGTAAAAAATTGGGAGGAATTTCCTGTTTATCCTTTTTAACGGCTCCCACATAGGTTAAACCGTTTTTCCTTAGAAGCTGCGCTAATTCTACTGAGGAAAACCAGTTATCTTCAGTTACATTTCAATTGGGGTTGAACAATGGATGAAAAAGTCACAGATTGGGTTGGTTTTGCTAACGTTTTCTCCTCTTCTGTTAGCCCTTGTCCATCAGAGTTTTTACAGCTATATATACGTATAACTTTTGTACAAATAGCAATTCCTGGCTTCTGTGGGGCACATCGACCACTTTAATGCCATATTTATCGAGTTTATTGGGCATATACCCATGAAATCTACACCTCCCCCGAAAACTGACATTTCGTCAATACACGAGGTTTGTCTAATAGAGTACACATTTTGGCAATTTATTATAAATTTTCCAAAAAGTTGCATCAATTTTTTGATGTTCAGGATCGCAGGATTATCAAAATGAAGACATGCTAAAAGTACCACAAACCTTCCTTTAGCCTTTATGCACCGAAAAATGACCCTTCCAGTATCATTTGTTGCAAAAGTAGTACGAATACACTCATGATTTGGGCTAAAAACAGAACTATAAATTAGCATACCCAAAGACGACCCGATTTCTATGAAGTCTGCGTCCATAATTTCATGTCTATCTTGTCGTTTGCATTTTTGCTGACAACTTTGACTTTTCACATTTGTCCAACGAATAATCTGGAACAATCTACACTAAAAAGTAAATTCCAAGGGATCTACTTTGTTACCAAGTGCATCGGCTTGCTGTTTTAGACCAGGAAGTTGAATGACTATGTTATGTTTCAGTGGTCTACCACGTGTATGTACAACTTCTGAAACGGTTTTTACCTATAAAACCGTGATTTGATATTCGATTTTTCATACTCTCTTCATCAACAACTTCAGTGTCATTCTCAGAATCTTACGACATATATATATAAATGCTGTATTGTGTTCACTTTCAATTGCAAAGTGATCAACATTCGTTTCTATATCATTCGCGTCACTGTAACACTCCTCTTACCTAAACCGCACAGGTGTGGTAAATATATGCTTGTTGCCTTTCTAAAGGAGAGTACACAAACGCACAATTGTTAGAGTTTAAAATTAAACGACTTTTTTGGAAACCAGCCGTAGGCTGTCAGACGACACGACAGTATTTAAGGACTAAACCGGGATATGTAATTGTTTATATTATCAACAATGACGCCAATGAAAGATTTTCGTTTTAAACTGAAAATGAAACAAATAGATAGAAAGTTTCAAGTTGTAACTTTGACAGTGAAATTAAATTAAAATTTAACCTGTACTTACATTCAAAAATATGTATCCAATTTGGACTACTAATAAAGTCTTCAAATTCAGGATATTACTAAACTTTAAATAAAAATTAGTAAACGGCTATTTGAGGGAATATACCTTGATTTATGTCTTACCCAAAAATATCAAATTATTCTATTTCCTCTTATTTACAAAATAATCTTATGTATAAAAAGGTTATCTTATCTTTATTAAAGCTATTCTAGCTAATATAGACTAATTTATGTTCTTAACACAATGGCCAAAGCGTATGAATACGTACTGTCACAAAGGCTGCAGAACGAACTAGAGAGAAAGAATAGAATTCTACACGCGAAACAGTTTTGCTTCAGAAAAGGCAGGTCCACCATCGACGCCATAAACTTGGCTAGGGCTAAGGCCGAAGAGGCAAACCAAGGTGATTACCGTACGGGAGACCTCTGCCTATTAGTGTCGTTAGATATCCAAAACGCATTTAATAGCGCCCCTTGGGATGGCATTGTAAAGGAACATCTCAGATGGGAAGTTCCGAAGTACTTGCTGGACACTATGGCCGCATACTTTACGAATAGACAATTGGTGATCGAAGATAATCTAGTAAAATTGATAAGGAGAAGCGTCCCCCAGGAGTCTGTTCTGGGGCCCTTGTTATGAAACATTTATTATAATGGCATATTGGAGATAGACATGCCAAAAGGGGTCACCAGTATGTATCATCGTCCGAGGAAGGATAGCTGATGAACTTAGGAGCGAAACAAATATTGCCCTCAATAGAATTAAGGAATGGATCGTGACAAAGGGATTAAAGTTGGGAGCGCATAAGATCGAAGCGGTTTTATTAGTGTCAAGAAGGAAGATTGACGCACTAGACCTGGAGATCGACGATACAACGATAACAACAACAGAAACACTTAAATACCTTGGAGTGGTTTTTAACAAAGATGTAAACGAGTAAGGTAAAGGGGTTATAGTACGAACAGATCAACCTGAAGCAATGTCCTAGGGCGTTTCCGGGTTGACTTGGTGTCCAAATTGGCCACTTGCTTGTTTAACTATAGCATCAACTACGCAAAAAAAATTATATAATTTTTGGCAACTTTGCAACATAAACAACCAAAAATAGAACGATTAACTTTCATAGGCCTTTCCCTAAAAGTCTCGGTATTATACTCGTAGAAGATACAAAAGTTTGCTTTATATCAGATTCGATATCAGGTGAGAATTTTAACGCTCAAAAACTCTGAAACATTACCTCCATTCAGGGGTTCAGCAAAATCCTAGCCGGATAGTGCTAATAACCGTAGCAATCGACTTACGTTGTAATATGTGGCACCCGCAAGGCTAGTTAGACTTCACCCAACAAATAATAGTATATTGTGTTATTAGGAGAAAAAGTGTCGTTTTGTGTGCGAAGTTTGACGTTTGAACGACGAGCGAAGCGAGTCGGGCAATTTCATACGAGAGAAAAGAAAATTTAAAAAAAGTCCAAAACGAGTGTCATACCATCTGTCATTGCTACGGGTTGTTTTGTTATAAACAGACAAATTACGAATTGAGCAAATTCACTTTTATTCCGAATAGCACATCTTACTTTTTCTTCAAACGCATAAATTAAAAGCAATTCAGCAAGAAAATTTTAAAAAAAGTCCAAAATGAGCGCCATACTAGCTGTCATTGCTACGGATTGTTTTTTTTATAAAAACAGAAAAATTACGAGTTGTCATTGGTTCATTTGGTCATTTTTAGTCCTAGGCAGAAAAGTTGTCACTTTTACTCCTAGGAGTAAAAATGAATGTTTAGCTGTGTGTATCCAAGGACACAATGTCGTGTTTTTATGACGTTTGAAGAAAAACTCTTTTACTATTCTAAAATGAAATCATTTTACTTTCGTTTTCAAAATCAGAAACGAAACATAACGATTGAACAAATAATACTGAATAAGAACAGAATCGATGAGAAATTTTCGTTTTCCCAGGGAAAACGTTTTCATTTAATTTTGAGCTGCGTAACGAATTCTTTGATAATGGAAATTTCAATAACACCCAGAAATCGATTCAAGTTCATTTAATATTTGAAACGTTTTTAACATGAATGAATTTTCTAATAAGTTGTTACTTAGGCAAGCTTTGATAAAGAGGGTGGAATTTATGAGCTATAATTATTTTATTTGAAATGAAAAACTTGATATTAAAGAATGAATAACATAAAATAAAAAAGATAAATTAATCTGGGAAATACAAACTTTTAAAGATTAATTATCTATTTAACAGCTGTAAGAATAAGATTTTAAAACTCGGAAACTCTAAGAATGTGTTTCTTGAAGAACGTTCATTTGGGAGTGGATGGGATTTATAATACCCATATCTACTGCTGGATTTATTTTGGTCGGCTAAATGGGGTTAATATCGCAATTTAGGTAGAAACTAAACTGAAGTTGAAAGCAAAAGTTTAATATTTATTTTTTCGAATTACACATTTTACATTTCCAAATTTCAGACAAATTGAAAATTTTTATTTACAACAGAATAGAACGTCTTTCAAAAATAATAACTTTCCACGTTCAAATATTTTGTTCTCGCTTATGGAATTTATAGGTTCAATCGAATAAGAGTTTTCCAAACGCTCGCTCTTAAAGCTAAAATTATGATTTAAAATCTTCTAACTATGACAATCTGAAAAAATTACATATCTAACAATGATAAAGCAAACTCAAACAATTATTTTATATTTAAAAAAACGATATACCTAATTGTGTTCAATGAAATTATGGTGAAATTTTCTGGCATAACTCGAAAACAGAAGCCTTAAGTACCATTTCTGTTTCCATCTGAATTAGTTTCAAAAACTTTGTAGAATGATGTGTAATGGTTTTTGTTCTAGAATTACAAATAACATGGCCATACTCATACATCTACCTCGAATTTAGAACATACTGTATGTCATGTAAGCATATGCCTTTATACGGCGGATTACATATGCAGATAAGTTAAAGCTTTAAGCAAAATGCACAACGTTGTTGTAGTTTCGCCCGTAAATATACATAATCGATTATAAAGCATAATGTTTACAGTACACAATTAATAATGGTAAAAGTACATCTCGAGCAGTGACGACTATAGTAAGAGGACGAAAGATATCCTTAAGTTAGTTTCAATTTCAATTCTTTATCCAAACATTTAAAATGCTGATGTGCTTCACCAAAGCATTTGGTTTGAATAAAAGAGGTCCTCATCATATCTGTGCAGTTTCTTGAGGGTATGGTTCCTTGACAGATGGATAGGCCGGTGAGAACCGACTGAAAGGTCAGTTCGATCACCTAACCTAACTTAACTTAACTTTCTAGAATCGCAAGCTTAGATTAAAAAAACTACAAAAGTAAGCGATTTAAAACATCAGATTTCTGTAAAAATAAAAAGCATATGGCAGCAAACTGTTAATAACGGGCAATTTCGCTTTCGCGTTAAAGTTGTTCTAACTACTGCTTTTATTGCGCTGCAGTCTTTTACTAAAAATTAAGTTTGTATATATGCCTTTTCCTCGACAAAACTTGTGCAAGGTATTTTTTATAATCTTATTTAATTGGCGAGGAAGTTTATTAAAATTTCGAGGCTAAATTGAGACTCTCAGAAAAAAACTACTTTTGAAAGGCTGCTCAACCGGATTATAATCTCTTTTCGACACTACTCACTTGTTTACCATCTTTTGACTTTAGTTTTAGTGTAACAAATGTCCAACTAGAATACCAAATTGATTTTTCTACATACGTTATGAAGAATATTCATATCAAAAATGCACAACATTGTTTTAACCAGCTAATTGACTGTAAATATGCAATTAGGAGGTACAAAAGCCTAACGCAGGTTCTTCGTCATTTCTATTCAACATTCACGCAAGGCAAAGCAAAAGTCCATACTGTAAAGTTTCGTAGGTTAGTCCATGTCCCTCGTTTTCAATTCTCTAGTTGCGGTTTAGTGTTGTGAGCTTCGGTCTAATGAAATTGCGTCCGTTTTTGTTCCAGTTCCTCAAAGAAGGCAAATTAAATTGTCATTGAGGTTACGTTTGATAATTCCGATTGGTCTAAACATTACTCCCCTTTATTACTCCTAACGTTTCGGTATAAGTGAGGTTTTAAACGAAATGGCACCTTTAATTAGGAAAGCTACTAGAAAGGTATTCTCCACCCGTTCCGTGTATAACGGAAATTATTTATTATTGTGCGAGATATTCGGAATACGGAATATATAATTTTAAGGATTCCGATCGTGTTTCAAGTTACATAGAATATGCAGAGGAAACCTCGTTTAGCAGCGTTTTCCGATTTTCTCCATCAAATCCGCCATTATAATAAAGCTACGCGATACTACTTAACTTTCCATTAACATTAAAAGCCGTAACTTAATATTATCGTAGTTCCGAGGTTAGTAATTGAATTTCGAACGTTTTTGTGTTAGTAGTAAATTACAGCCCTCTGTAATTTGCAATTTATTAAGTTTTATTGATATCAAAGGAAACCGAAATTAAAGACTACTTGCCGAGTTTCGAGATAAGGAATGAGCGAAGATCCTTGCATTATTGAGTGGAAATCATTTAGCGTTCGTCGCTTTTCTTGTTAAATTGCTTGGTGTTTTCCTTCCTGATGTAGGTTTCTTGACATTTTCGTATTTTATTAAAAATAATTGATAAATGTCGGGAAGAAGTGCTTATTCTTAATTTACTTCAATTTTTTCAGGATATCTTCCAATACCGTTCTATTATTACACAAATACATTAAAAGTCTAAACATATTTTTTAATGTTTAGGTTAGCATGCTACAAGTCGATAAACTTGGAAACTTAAAATATTTTATTTATGGTCTTTCTTATTTATTTTCAAGTTTGTCTCAGAAATGCCAACATTGCAAACATAAAATACCTGTCTAAATTCGGCAGAAAAATACCTACATTTTAATATTATCCCTTCGAAGAATGGGACTAAATAAGCTTCTTGGATAGCATGTATTTGAAAACAAAATTCCAGAATTAGGTAATTCAATTTTCTGAATGTAGGCGTGTATAATAAATATGTTTTCCAGGATACATTTCTGTTAATTTCAAAAATACCAACGCCTACTGAAATCTTGTTACACGAAATTGTTTTTTTTTTCTTACAGTTAGACAGCTAAGAAACAACCTTAAGAATATAAAAACGCTACCAATTAACGTTTATAAATGAGATTTTATATTGAAATTAATTTTAGAATTAAACGGTTCATTCAGTTTCTTAACGAGCTTTATATTTTTAGATTAAATTTATTTCGCTCTTTTATGCAAACATGAGCAGTTTATTGGATTTTTTGTTATATTTCCGAGAACTTCTAAAATAACCAACTTGGCAGTCATAAAACCAAAAATATAAGCCAATTGTTTTTATCAAAAGACTTCAAGAAATAAAGCTTTTAAGATTTAATTGTTTGGAATGGCAACGAATAATTAAATAAGCAAAATTTTCTTATACAAAATGATTAGGTTGTTCTAGACCAGTTTGGTTCCATAAAAAATGCTAAGTAAACACAAACCTAAATGTCATTGTGGCCAATAAAATAAAAAAAGGGAAAGTTTGAATGAAACGAAATTGCATGCAAACTTGACGATATTTTCAGAATAAAAGCGACATAAGATTTGTTTACAACAGAAATGTCATCTGTTTGATATCTCACGATTTCCGAAACTTCTTGACCAAAACATAGGAAGTGGTCAGGGTAACAAACTTAGATTATGTCGAAGGTTTGAGGTCAAGGAAGACACGTTTAAAAGCCAACCTCGATTAACCCTAAGAGCTTTTCGTGTTACCTCATTTTCGTGTACGCAAATGAGGAAGCACGAGCTTTTTATATTTAATTGGTTTTTTAAAAGGTGGAGCCTTTCTAGGAAAATGAAAATTTTCCGTCGTTTTCTTTTAGATACAAATTCAGAGGAAAAAGTAAACAAAACGAGAACAGAAAGTCGTCAAAATATGCAACAATACGTAAAAATGGAAAACGGAATTTTATTTTAATCTAACTGCTTTCGCTTTGTTTCGTGTTAAAACTCAAAATTCGTTTATTACAAGGGGAATACTAATTCTGTCGTTAATGTGAGTCCTACTCTTAATTTTTGTTGTTATTTCCGTGGAGTTATTTTTGGGGAGACATAATTTTTTTTAATTAACTCAACACATTTATACTTTCTCCTTTTGCGTTTGTTCTCAAACTCAAGCCTGAAATAATACCCTGCACATAAATATTTTTACTACAAGTTTTGTACACTTTAAAAACTAATGATTAGTTAAACTAAATATATTAACGTCGATTAATAAATTAATAAAAGCCGAGAAGCTTATTAAATTCGGGAAAATTATATATGCATTATTAAGTGGTATAAAAAATGCTCCATTTTAACGAGGGTGATTTTTAAATTAACTTCAATTGTTTAGAGAAGCGATATTCGACTTTGTAATTTGAAACGGAACACTTGTATATTTTTAGATATAAATCCGTGGCTTTTCAAATTACCGGTCCAAGGATGTCAATTAGGTATAACTTTAATTAAATAAATAAAGCTATTTCCTTAATAAATTATTTGATCTATTAGCCGTGAACGTCACAGGAAGACATGACACGTAAGCATAAAATACGCCCTTATAAAGTTCAAAGCAATAATTCAATATTTAGTTGAAAGTGTTTCTCAGAACGAAACACGATTTTTCAGTTGGCTTATAAACAACTACTGTCATGAAATTTCTGCTAAAATATTGTGGGCCGATGAACCTTTAGTATGCACATTACTAATAACTATATTAATACAGAATATAATTTCAAAATATGGTTTAGGGCTGGTTTTAACGAGTCATCAACTACCTGACGCATAGTCAAATCTGACGAACAATCGAATAATTATTTTTAACCAATCTTCAAATTAATCACCGCACTAGCATCAATTTAAAAATAATGAAAGATGCAAACTTTACGATTCTAAGAAATAATTTATAAAAAGGCAACCTTTTAACATATGTTGTTAGCGCTACAACTTATTTAAACATATTTTAACAAAGGTAAACTTTTATTGTACATTACAATTACACGTATTGCAATTTTGATATGAAATAATTGAGTATTTAGTTACATAATTAGTTAAGTACTACAATAATTAAGGACATATTGGATCTTCCTTCCATTAGTTATCTATCTTCAGAAAATGAAGATCCTCCTTGGCAGATCTGTTTAATAAAACAGTGTAATTATCCGGTGATCAAATATGATGATCTTGAATTTAAAATCAGGTTTAGATAATATAAAGAAACGATTGCTGAGATTTTTTAACCTTATTTTTGGTGATGAATTAAAACTCAGGACATTGAATTGAAAATAATAATTAATCACATGTACGATAACGTCTAACCATTTTAAAATTTATAGCATACGTATGCCTAGATCATCCAGCCAAGGAATGAAATAATCTGCTTCATCCTTACCCGCACTACTCATACGCGAGAGGATAGCAAAAGATCTAATGTCAGTAAAATAGAATAAGCGAACACCAAATATTTTTGAAGATGCAGACCAACCGCAAAGATGTTGGTCTGTAAATGTACCAATGAGAAGAAGAGCTTACCTACCTTTTAAAGCATCCACAAAGCTATAGGGCATGTGTGATGGTTTATAATAGTTATTTACATATCAGCATAGTAACGAGATTTACTTTGTAAAGTATAAACGATTGACGTCCGAGTGGAGTGGAGTGAAAGCCTGGGGCCATCTGGAACGGGATAAATCTCTTAACTACCATATTAACGTGAACTTATACCCACAGTAACTCCAAAAGAAGTAAAAGATGTAATCCTGAATGACATAAGCACAAAAAAGGCCGCCCAGTGGTAGACTGCAGAAAATACTAATTAAAAAACTGGTCAAACCACCGCATTAGCCTTCATCTTATCGGCTGATTAATTTGTTGCCTGTCTTCTCTAAGATTGCTGAAAAACTGTTAGCCGAAAGGTAAAACAAGATAGTCACAGAGAGAAATCTTATACCTAATCACCAATTTGGGTTTAGACGGCAACATTTTACGATGGAACAGGTGCATCGTGTAGTATACGCCATCAATAAGACTTTCGAACATAAAAGCTACTGTGCGGCAGTATTCTTAGACATTAACCATTCGACTGGGTGTGACTTCTCTATCAACACAGAAAAAAGCTTCCTTAAATAATATCTAAGCGAGAAGTACTTCCAAGTGAGATGTGAAAATGAGAAAATAGCTCTACACCCAATAATATCGGGCGTGCCACAGGGTAGTAGGTATACTGGGTCCGATATTGTACCTTTTACTCACTACTGATCTCCCAATTAACGATAATGTGATCACAACCACATTCGCAGCCGATACTGCTATTTTAGCTGTTTATGAAAATTCAGTTGAGACAAGCAATCTACTACAACACAATATCAACGAACTCGATAAATGCAGCATCGAAATCAAATGTCACTATCATAGATAGATAGATTCCAGTCTAAAGTGCTGTGCTCTATTACGGACGTCCGCTGGTTTGTGACAAATAAGGATCTACAATGCCCACAGTAAGTGAAACGATTCTGCAGTGCAGTGTAAAATACATTTATCGATTGGAAAATCATCCAAATGTACTGGCAATAAATTTACTTGATAACAGTCAGCAGAAATGGACAGGAGTTACGAGAAGTTGTTAAAAGCAAGAACATAATTAATGGAATTAGAAATGGACCTAAAAAGAAAAGAAGAAGAAATAAAGAAAGAAAATCTTTGTATCAGAAGTTTTAAAAATTGACGAATGATTTGCAGAAGAAAAAAGCTGGGAAACGGTGGCAAAATGGCGACAGAAAGAAAAAACTAATATGCAGCCCGGAAAGGCTTAAGCGATTATCAGATAGTGAAACAAAATGAGAAGAGAAAGCAAACTGGATAGAAAAGATTTAAGGATTAGGAATTGGGACGAAAAGGAAGAGGATGAAGTATAACCCAGAAACACAAGAAGAGGACATCAAGCTAAAGGAGGAAGAAATAAGGATAGAGACATGGAACGCACAAGGAACAAACGAAGCAGTGACGTCGAAGAAAGTAGTGCGGACGTATAAAGTGAAAGTACTAGCAATTCAAGAAACTAAACAAAAAGGAACTGACTTAATAAATATTGAAAATTATATTATGTTCAACAGCGGATGCCAAAACAAGGTGTTTGGGACAGATTTTCTGCTAAGCAGTGAATTTAAAACATGTGGTAATAGACTTTAAAGGAATTTCCGAAAGAACTATCTGGTTAATACTACGGGGTAAGTACCGTAAAACAAATTTAATAAATACTGTGCATGCTCCATCCAAAGACAAAGATTTAGAAATCAAAACTGAATTTTACGACAACTAGAACAGGTGCTAAACAGCCTCCCCAAGTATGATGTTAAGGTAATCCTAGGCGACCTAAATGCAAAGGTAGTAAGGGAAGATATTTATAAGAAAGTCCCGGGGGGGGGGGGGAAGTATTCACAAAGAATGTAACAAAAATGAAAAGAAACTAGTAGAATTTGCCGAAGAATGGAACATGAAAATAGGGAGCACCGCTTTCGACCATAAAAGAATTCATAAAATAACTTGGATATCACCGGACAGTAAAAAAAACCCTTAACCAAATAGATCATATTTTGATTAAAAATAAGCATATGGTATTAGTAAGTAAGGCTGTTGAAAAGAAAAAGATTTATCCGGATATCCGGATATGAACTTTTATCCGAGTAATCCGAAATTTCCGAATTCGGTTAACAAACTAATTTTTTATCCGAATAATTAGAAATATCCGAATAGTTATAATATCCGGATAATTTACAGTATCCGGAAAATTTAGAGTATCCGGAAAATTTAAAGTATCCGGATATTTTGAAGTATCCAGATTACTTTTAAATCTATTATCAATTAACTAGAAAGCTGAAAATGATATAAAAATATTGAAAATACTAAAAAAAGTCTGTTGCTGCACTCAGTAGTAATGTAGTAATCTCCTACATAACTTGCCTACAAAATATTCTGTAAGCAGATTAAAAGGAATCTTTAGAAATCATTAATTCATTAATCATTATTCTTAGTATTCTTATCACATACCGCATTAAATTACATCATATATTTGATGTGAATTCTCGTTATTTATTTCTGTTATTTTTTGACTGCTGTGTTAGTGTTTAGTCAGCAGTCGCCAACTAAAAACTCTTAATAAAATAAACAATCTCATTGCAATTTATAAATTTAGTATTGCGTATTCAGCGATAAATTCTTTTATCCGGATAATTCTTTATTCGGATAATTTTTTTAACCTAGTTATACAGTTTATCCGGATATTCTGTCTCTCACGGATATCCGATTTCCTCCATTTCGGATATTTTTAAATACTAATTGTCCGGATATCAACGTGAAAATTATCCGGATATCCGTTTTATCCGGCTCGGATCAACAGCCCTATTAGTAAGAGATATGTCAGGTCATACATGGGCGAGGATGCGAACTCTGATCACTGTGATTTTGAAAATTAGGCAGAAACTTCCAAAAGCTACAAAAAACAAAAATAAATCGATAAGGAAATACAATGCCGAGGCCTTAAAAGATAATAATATCAGAGAACAGTATGAGGGCGAACTAACAGGGGAATTGAGGACAACAGGATAAAAAAAGAATATTGAGGATGAGTGGATAGCAATTCAAATGGCGGTAGAGAAGGCGTCAAATAAGTGGCAGAAATAGAACCCAGAAGAAAGATTGGTACGATGATGAATGCAGGGATGCTTTAGATAAAAGGGATGAAGCTAGAATAGAGATGCTGCAAGAAAGAACAGAAGAAAAAAGAAAGAGATACGGCGAGCTAAGAATGAAAGCGAAACCAACTTGTAGAAAAACAAAGCGCAACTATTTAGAAAGTAAACTCGAGGAGTGGGTTTCTACAGTTTGTTAATAAAAAAATAAGCAATTTTTACCAAGAAATAAAGAATGCCAAAGCCAAGCACCAGTCAAGGAATATATGTATATTGCAAGAAAAAAGATGGCACTCTGGTAGGTGACACGCAAGGATAATTAGAAAGTTGGGCGGAATTTTTCGAAGAGCTTTTAAACGAAGAACCGGAGGAGTGCCAAAACACAAAGATAGAAAGGCGGGAGTATGGCTGTCAATTTAAGTGCAATGGAGAAGCAATAAATCGAAGTACATGGAAATGACGATGAACAAGGAAGCAGAGGAAAAGGTGATCAAACTAAGAACAGAAAAAGGGAAAGAATACCAATTAAAAAAAAAACAACTTTGAATACCTGGGTGTAACAGTAATGAGTAACAATAGTGACAATACAGAGATTGATAAGCGGCTAACAAAATGAAGCAGTGCTGCAGGGTACCTAAATGAAATGCTGAAATGAAAAACTCAGAATGTACAGAACGGTGATACGCGCTTCCGTAATATATGGATGCGAACTGTGGATAATGAACCAAAATATGGTAAAAAAATACGAGATATGGGAAAGAAAAATCTTAAGAAAAATTTTTGGAGGAATTAAGGATGAAACTGGACTATGGAGGAGAAGAACAAATCAAGAGACGTAAAACGTGTATGGCTACCCAAAAATAACTAGTGCAATTAGAGTCCAAAGGGCAAGATGGTTAGGCCACGTAATACGCATGCTAAAGGAGAGAAAGGTACAAAAGATATTCTTAGGTGGAGAAGGGTGAAAAAAGAAAAAAGGAAGACCTACATAGAAAGACATGGCAAGAAGCGGTTGTGAGTGACATAAAAAGTGTATCTGTTCAGAATTGTGAGACAATAGCTAAAGACAGTGCAAAGTGGAAGAGAGCGATTAAGAAACTTGAAGCTAAGAGCCTTTAAGGCTTGTAACGCCACTTTACTTAGTGCATAGCAGATAAACACCAATTTGTAGTTTTGTTTAATTCAATTTTTAGTAACACATTTGTAATAACTATCATAATATAGATATAGACTATTGTTCATTGGAACATATCTATAATAATGTCAATGTTGTCAATTCATGAAAATGCTTATTGTTAATATTGT
Source organism: Melanotus villosus (assembly GCA_963082815.1). Lineage (NCBI taxonomy): Eukaryota > Metazoa > Arthropoda > Insecta > Coleoptera > Elateridae > Melanotus > Melanotus villosus. The sequence continues at coordinate 79,059,502 of OY720419.1, forward strand.
AAAAGATTGCATTGTAAACCTTAAGCAAAAAAATGAACATTCAAATGTTTAGGGCCTACGAGAATTTTTAGAGCCTACGGGAATTTTTGGGGTCTACTTAGTAAGAGAAATTTAAAAATATATATTTTGTTGTTATGTTTTAATGAACAGAGATGCCGGGGATAGGAGGTCTGGTGCCTAGGGCCTACGACAACCTTAATGCGTCCTTGGTGTTACGGCCTTAGGGAGGTAAATATCAATATCTATCGACAAACGTCATCGGCTTCTGTACAATTTAAATTGTTAAAATTAATATTCATAAACTCGTCACTGACTGCCTACTAACCAGGATCTTGCTTAACGGGTTTCTATTCTTCTGTTTCATTTCTTACACGACATCTAGGCTCGCAGAATAATTTCATGCAACATCGAAAAAACTTCAATAAAAATTAAAATTAAATTTGATACAAAAATAATATAAATAAAAATAAACTTTTAAAAATTGAGTTTGAAATTTAAGTCGACTACTTGACATTTCAGTGCTTTTAAAGTTTAGAAAAACTCGGCGTGGGGGTAAAGAAGTTTTAGGAAAATTACAAATCTAATTAAAATTTTACGTATATAAACTACACAAAAGGGATGTTGCGTAGAAAAAACTTTTATAAGTCCCTAAAATTAATTAATTTTGGGCACACGAACAAAGATTTTTTTATTAATTACGATCCCGAAATTTCCTCTCAAGGGATAGAAAACGACCTTTTGACGTAATTTTGAAACTTTCATGTAATAATAATTTGTGAACTCGACATTGGTGCGAGGTAAAAGGGGCGTTTAAAAAAAGTCTAAATATAGGCATTAGAGTCAAAAGGTTTGCTTTCACAATTTCAGTTAAACAGTACCACCAAGTGCAATCCTTCACTATCCCTGGAGATTTTGAAAAAGGCCATTAACTTTAAGCAATAGCGTATTAACGTTCTGCTAGATTGTTCTAATCCAGCGTCTACAGTTTTGTGTTTATATGAGGCACAAATACGCTTTTCACTCTTCGTAATAACATAAAATTTACATTAAATATTTGAAATTATTCTTTTTTTATTTAATCAGGGCTTTATATAAAGCGTTGTTGCTTTTAATATTGCCTTTCCTATCCCTTAAACTTTTTAGAATTAGGAAAAATACCCTAAAAGTAAAAACATCTCACTGTAAAATATAGTAAATATGTTACTGAACGCATTCATTCATGCTACGAATGTTTCGAATATTAAATAAACGAAGATGGTTTTCTGCCCGTTATTGAAATTTCCGTTATCGAAAAATTGGTTACGCATCTCAAAATCAAATAATAACAGAGTTTTCCCTAGCAAAATACATTTTTCCTGGTGGCTTGTATATTTGGGATTACATGTTTGATTTGGATTTATATGATGACTTTGAAATTTGCTTATACGACTAGGTACTGAAAGGAATCAAGCTAATGGTTTCATTTATAACTAGTTATACCATAAATGTTGATTATAGGTAAAGTGAGAAATTTAAGAACATTGATTTTCCTTTTTATTATTTTTCATATCCTGAAATTTAAATATAATTCATTAAATGCACCTTCTGTTCTGTTCCTAAAATTACAAATTCTTAAAATTCCTTATTAAAGTATACCTTAAATTGTTTACAAATATAACAAAATGTGTTTATTCGGACTTCCTTGAACTAACACAAATGTTTTTGCAATATTTGCGAGTATTTATGTTCCAAACAGAGTTAGCCATATAAATGTAATAAGCATAATACTAGCCGAGTAATCACAACGAAGCAAAGCCGAAGTTTTTACCCAGTATAATGCAGCTGAAATAATGCAAATTGGTCTGAAAGGTTTTTGTTAATTATTCTAACATTCTGAACAATATGGAAATTTATATCCTCATTACGGGTTTAATTTCGGAACTCTTCTTTTTCTCATATCTTTTTGTCCCTAAATTCAGTCGGCTTTCATTTTCTTGTTCAGTAACGTTTGATAAAAAATGGGTTAAAAGTAAATATAGAAACATTTTATATTTTTAATAATTAAATGTAGAGTGGAAATGCCTTTACCTACGTTTGTTAAAGCCCACACACTTCTGAACTGCGCATATACACAAACGGAAAATTTAAAATGCACAAAAGCTTCTTGTATTAGCTATTTTTTCGGGGACAAACAAATATAAATATCATATTCTAAAGAAACTATGGATTTAATAAAAAGTTGTTATCAAAATGAAGGGCGTGGGCAGCAGTGCTACAAAGATGGGAAACAAAACAAAAGGATATACGAATTAATCAAAAAATGAATCTAAAACATGAATTCAAATGTAGATATTAAACTTCCAAATGCGCCTCCATTTTAAAGTATATTCTCATTTTTGTCAGATTTGCTGTTGCGAATAAGTATAAAATATTCAAGGTAACATTCTCATGTTAACAATTAAAGCAAATATATATTACAATAAACCTTGCAAAAACAAAATTGATCTAAGAAATATAGCAAAATTTGGATATTAACATTAATCAAAATCCCTTTTTAAAAGTTCATGGTGCATTAAATTTGTTTAAACGTTAAAACCTAAATACAAAACTATAGAACCTAATCCAATATCGCTTGAAAGTAGATTACTCGAAATGCCTTAAAACAAAAAATCTAATTTAATCTTATTGTATAAGAAAATAAGAAATTTCCTAAACTGCAAAAATTAAGCCTGAAAATTAGGCAAGATTTAAAATTTAAACGATCCCAATAAATTCCGAGTGTTAAGTAAGCCTAGGATTTACCTTTTTTTACAAAGATAAGCACCTACATATATACTCGTAAAGTTCGTAGGTGGCTTGGAAATTCAAAATCGGTACTACAGTTCTATTTTAAGCCAACTAAATGAAACTTTTCGGGGTGTGATTTAAATTCATACGTTCATATTCGAGTGCTAATTATATTTACAACTTACAACTCTGATATAATTAAAATTTGTTAATGAATGACGAAGCTGAAACTTACATCAAGAGGTAATTTTGAATGTATATTTAGATGCCTAAAACGAAATTAATTCAAAATTGGAACTAATTTCCATAATTACCAACAGCCTCTTGAACAGTTATAAAGTATAAATATATCACATGTTTTATGTAACAACTCATAAATTATTTTAGGTATGCATCATTGTGGAAAACACATTAAAACTTAATCGATATCTTAATGGTTTTGTCAGTGTACATATTATTAGTGCTGCAAGGTAAAAAGTAATTACACAATAAATATTAAATATGACTGGAGAAAATTTAATATTGAGATTTAAGGTAATTCCAATGCTTATTTTAGTGAGCACGTACGTGATATTTATGACATGTAATTACAGAATTCAACATTTGATGGTATTTCGTTTATAAAAAAAAGGTTAAACAGCAAAACTTCTCCTAGTCGGCAACCCTTAAATATGAACAACCCTTTTAATAGACATTTTCAAGGGATGTTCTAAGATCTCTCCATATAAATGTGTACACCAAGAAAACCCCTCTCCAGTGACATCTAGTGAGTGGCCGAGGCGATCATACTACCCTTCTAGTCCAAGAAACTAAGAACTAGCCCCTTTAATATGGACTTGAAAATAAAAAAGGAAGCTTGAAGTGTTTGTGCTACCTTTTCATGCCAGATTATTTTAAAAAGTTGTCCACGCCCTGCTTTTAAGTCACTAATAGCTCTTCCTCGAACTGACCTGTATTACAATTTACATTGTTACCTATGCATTAAATATTATTTATAAAAGTTGTTAGTTGGGCATAACTTCATTCATCTCGCTTTTATTTTTACATTGAGGAAATGTTACGCCAAAAATGATGTAATTAGTAAAACTGCATACGTATCAATTAGAAAAAGGGAAGAATCACATTTAGTATGAATATCTCAGAACAGTGGACACGTTTTAATGGTCGCATAAGTGTCTACCTCTACTATAAAGAGATATTCCCAAAAGATACAAACAAATACCATTCCCCGATCATCAAATATTAATGTCTTCAACAATTATTGTGATGAATACAATAATGATAATAAACGCGTGCCTAATAACTAATAACATTAACTCTATAGGTACTAATCTTTCTGTCATTAGCTTTAATACCATTCCCTAAGCCAGTATTGCAAAATGTAAGAACAAGAAATACAACCTTTTTGTATCTGCGTAACTGCGTAACTCAAGAATAGTAAGTAAATAAAAATGCAAATGATAATTAAATTTCTACATAGTTTCCTAGCTGTGGTGTTGTTATAAAAACAGTAATAATATTTATGTTTGAAATCTTGGAAGAAAAACAATTAGGATGGTGGGGCCACTTGCAAAGAATGGCTAACGGCCGGTATATGGGAAGCTAGGACGGTAAATAGGAGACGTAGGGGAAGACCGAAAGAAACATGGGACATTGTCATTGGCAAAATACTAAAAAAGAAGAATTTAAGCTGGCAGGAAGCAAGAAAATTAGCGGTAAACAAGAAAGAATGGTGCAAGTTTGTGCATTAAGTGTAGAACATAATCCCGACACCCTATGGTATAAGGGAAAATGATTATATATATATGTTTGAAATCTGTAATTAATAATATATAAAATACATATGTAAGCAATCATTGTTGTTCGCTATGTAATGCTAGGAAACAAATACATTCAAAGACAAACTTCCTTCAACTATCAAACAAAAATCAATTTCACCAACTTAACAAAATTTCCCCTAATTGGAATTGTCAACTGTTTTCATTGAAAGTATATAAATAAATAATGTAAATTAAAGCCCAAGTAGATAAAATAGTATATAACAATCGTTACAGAAGGCACATGCCGAAGTTTCGGACTCATACGTGGAAGAAGGTAACCTTTCTGTAACTTGATATACTAAATATTCTAAGTATTTTCCTCAGGTTGCTTGGACGTATAACTAAGTACTTGCAACCTAGTCTGCATACAATGTAAAACTAGTTGCAGCATTCCTCCATTTATTGCTCTTACTTCTACGGTAATTTTTTCTGTGAGTCCGAGATTTACATCCAGCATAATTACTTAACTATTGTTAAATTAAACAATTATAATGAAGTATTTGAACGAATTATACAAGTTGTTCCAGAATAAGTACGACTGGACCACAATTCGGTTACTATGCAATCTGTAAAAAAAACTCCCGAAAAATCCACAGGAATAATTAGGTGTAATTTTAATTTTCTTTTGTCAAATTATATACTTAAAGAAAAAATAAGTTTTGCCGTAGCTATTAATTTTGTAAAACTTAACACTATTCTTTTCCGGCAATCCTTTGTCGAAAAGTGATACCTATATAGTTCCGTTCTTGTAGTCAATAGTATCGCATGCAATAAGATCGTACAGGCAATAGAAAATCTTTAAAAATATCTTACTTACACTGTTGCAAAAATCAGGCTAGCTCCGAATAAACAAAATTATAAATTTTATCAGTAGACAAGAACTATAACCTATGACTAATGAAGAAATGCCTTTTATTTTACATACTGTGGATTCCTAACAGTATCTTTCACCAACATCTACATCGCTGCCATGACAGTGACAGAATTTAGAACTGCTTACGCAAATTTATTTTACTGTACTAAAGGAATTGTATACGTGGCTCACAGTGAAAATGATACAAGTAGACTAAAAAATAATTTTATAGATTAATTTGTACAAAACTTTGATTTTTGCAAAATTAAGAACAAAATTTAGTTACTGTACTATATTTAGTAAATTATTAACTCAAAATTTTTTTTCTGAAATAACAAACGAAACTGAAAAGCTTAATTACAATGACAGCGGTAAAAATACAAGCTCACAGTGAAAATGATACATGATCACTAATATTCAAAATTAAATGTTTTACGCCGTAATTAATATCTGGTTGGATTGACCTTATTTTTAAAAACTAATTGCAGTCTATCGGGAATGGATTCTACCAATTTTTTGATATATTCAGGGGTTATTTTTGGTCCATTCTTCTTGCAATGCCCTTTGCAAATCTTTTTATTCGAAATATTGTGTGTCCGGATTCACATTCCAATTTTGCCCATAATTCTCTATAATATTTAAGTCCGGCGATTGAGCTAGAGGTTTCATTACAGTTGGGCAATTATACAACGACCATTCCGTCACAAGGTGGGAGGTGTGTTTGTGGTCGTTGTCTTGATAAAATTTAATGTATCCCTCAGTCCCATTTTTCCGGCACTAGATTTTAAATTTTGTTGTAAAATGTTTAAATACATATTTTTATTCATATTTCCGTCAATAAAGTGCAATGCCCCTACCACATGTCAGGATACACACCCCCCACACCATTACACTACTACCACCATGTTTTATAGTCGCCTGTAAATTTTTCAGTTTTAGTTCCTCATTGGGTTTTCGCCAAACATTTACCCGTCCATCAGATGCCATTAGATTATATTTACTTTCATCATTAAATATTACTGTTTTCCAAAATTCAATGTCCTTATTTAAGCAATGTTTTGCATAAGCTGTGCGTAAACCCTTATTCTTTTTACTGATGAAAGTTTTTTTCTGGCTACTCTTCCGTGAAAATTTTCTTTTCTTAGAACTCTGCGGACAGTTTCAGGATTTACTTCTTTTTCCAAATATTTATTGACTTCATTAGTTAATTTAGGAACACTTAATTTTGGATTTTCGCGAATTTTTCGAACTATTAGTGCAGCAGATAGGTGAAATAATTGTAAGAATTGTGCCTTTAATGATAGAAGCATTCAACTTGGGGCACATATACTAAATATATAAAGGTTTAATTTTGGATATGAGGCCATCTCAGATTTCGCCTATTGCAGTAATGGTGGACATTCAAAATGGCGGCCTCTGAATATTATATTTTATGTGCTGCTTATTATTATTTGATAATGTTAATAGCGTATTATATGTGATTTTACATGAATTGATGCGATAAATATGTGTGCATGTCATCATTATATTTGCATATTAAAATTTTTGTCAGGTGACGGGATAAGATGAAAAGTAAGATAAAAAAAATGGATGTAGTGCATAAGCTGATGAATCCGTTCAATACTGATACATCTCGACAATTCTAAGAAACAGAGTGGAACAAGTATTTTATCTGTCAATAAGACAAGTCTGAGGTTCTTCGGTGTCCAGCAGACAGTAAACGTGAAGAAAAGGGAACTGGTTATAAGACAATTTCTGATTTACTTGTGGGGTTTAGTAATGCAGGGTGTTTACCATGGACAATAAATCTGGCACGTCTCGAATATGCAGGAGGTGTCGAGGCAACATTGGTACGACATAAAGCTCGGTTTCACGAATCATGCAGATTGAAGTTCAATAAAACAAAACTTCAAAGAGCTCAGAAAAGGAAGATAGAACCTGCGGATAATGCAAATAGTTATACGAAATTCACCCGCCAGAATGTTGTAGGGAATAGTGAATTGAAAAGCAATTTGTTTTTTTTTGTGAACAGCCTGATGAAGCTGAAAGTTCATTATGTACTGCATCTACATTCGGCCTAGATGCTCGTGTTTCATCACTGTGCCCTTAAACTGGAGGACAGGCCTCTGCTTGCGACACTGAGTGCAGGTGATCTAATTGCATTAAATGCCATGTATCATGTGCAATGCCTCGTATCATTATACAGGGAGGTCCAGGTTTTTGTGCATTAATTTTGAGAGGTGATAGAGAATCGCAAAATAAGTTTACTTTTCTTAATAAACATGCCTCCAAAAATGCACCATAACTTTATACAGGGTGTTAAAGTTGGATTAAAAAAAGTCTATAATTAAATATCTCAGGAAAGGCAAAGGTGATCCTTTTCAAATTTGGCACACTACCTTTCTATGTAAACACGCATCTACAGTACAAGTCAAAAATGGTTACAGGAATCCATAGGCGCCGATACAGGGGTCCCTTTTTTAGAAATAAGTAGGACGCCACTGGATATTTTTAGAAAATCAGTAATCGGATAAACTACCTGTTGAAATCTGAAGAAGAATGCATTCTTGTCAAATTTTAATAAAACAAGCCGTTTTATTGATATTTAATACAAAATTAACAAAAAATAGGTACAACGAAATAAATTCACATTATGTATGTCCATATTTACAGTGAATTTTCAAAGTGCCATCCTCCGACTTCAATGCACTTTTGAAATCTTTTAGAAATAGAGTTGATCGCCGCTAATATTTGATGGCGATTTTGACGAAATTGGCGGCACACTTGATGAATCCTGTATTTAAAGTTATGGTGCATTTTTGGAGGCATGTTTATTAAGAAAAGTACACTTATTTTGCGATTCTCTATCACCTCTCAAAATTAATGCACAAAAACCTGGACCACCCTGTATAACGAAGCAAGACATAAAAAACACACAAGAAACTGAAATAGAACAAATTAACTATGGTATTGCATTTGCTGAACTTATATTGTTACCTTACGGCTTCGGCGGCCAAGGGAACAAGCGGGCTGGCGGCGTCTTCGGCGGGAAAGGAATGAAGCGACGAAACGGAGAAGGATTTTATTCGACGTTAAGGAATTCGTACACTTCGAATTAAGGAATAGGCACACAATCGAACATAAGGAATTCATACAATAAGTCGTTAAGAACTAGGAATTCGGAGCAGGAGCAGGAGGTCACGGGTCGGTGATAACCAACCGCCGTGCCGTGGGTGGAAGTGATACTCAGGCCGACTGAGTATCACGACGATCTGGGAGTCGAGGACGGTTGCTGGACAGGAACCGGAGCAGGACTGGACCAGGAGTTGGAGATGTGGACTTGGAGTCGGATCTTGTAGGAGATGGTGGTCGGTTGGAAGTCGGAGATGGAATGGGTCCTGAGGCTTGGAAACGCTCTGGCTTTATACTCTTCCTGGCGACGGGGAGACTTCTGATTGGTCGATGGAGATACCGCTGATTGGGTGACATTATCATACTTCGATGATGCTCGTAATGACAATGAAATCGCACCCATATTTAAACTTCCTGAAAGCTACACAAGTGTTGCCCCTGTTGCTGCTATTAGAACTGACTGTCCTTTGTACAAGAAAAAATTGTTGACTACCAAGTGTCGTCGAAAGATATGGACAACCCTAGCAGAGGCTTCGCAAGCATGTAGGGAACTCATACGATGTGGCTGCAAGAAAGGCTGCACACGACAGTGTCAATGTAGGAAGGCTGCCGTTCAGTGTACCGCTCTTTGTGCTTGTGCTTCTCTTTGTACTCAGCGATATCAGATTTTGAATCTAATCCATTATGTGTTTATCTATCAATTCTATACAATACAGACAATGCAGTATTAGTATTTTCATTAAATAATCCACCAACATTTGTTATAAATAGAATATAAATAAATATACTATAAATAAAATATGGTATATATTATTAAAAATAGCAAACTACATGCACAAAACAACAATTACTCGCCATTGCTTTAATAGCTGTCATTTAACATCATCAAATAACATTTAAAAGGAGCACATAAAAAATATTCAGAAGCCGCCATTTTGAATGTCCGCCATTACTGCAATAGGCGAAATCTGAGATGGCCTCATATCCAAAATTAAATCTGCATATATGTAGTATATGTGCCCCAAGTTGTATGCTTCTATCATTAAAGGCACAATTATTTCACCTATCTGCAGCACTATATCCATCGCTCGTCGTGAGGAGTCAAAATTTTTTTGGGGCTTGTTCTTACTTTGCTTCTAATCCTGTTTTCTAATTTATATCTTTCTATAATATGTTGGACTGTACTTAACGGTTTGTTACAAATTTCGGAAATTTTGCGTAATGTTTTATTATTCAAATAATGAAAAATAGCTAGCTTTCGCTGTGGCGACCCATCTTAACACAACTATGATAATAAAATGAATAAAATGAAAAATAGATTCACGAAACCGCTTTAACATATCAGTTAAGTGTGGCTACAATATTTGAAGCAGGTGTAAGCTCATATCTAATCAAGACAACCAAGTTCGTACACTTGTATTACACGTGTATCATTTTCACTGTGAGGTGGTTTTGTGCAGCCGTTGCGTTGTCTCGCTGTTTTGTTGATAAGAATTTATCAAATATTTTGTTTTGGGCAAGAAGTATTTAACAACGTCCTTATTTTGCTAAATCTTGCTTAAACTAAGAGAAAACATTGTTTTATTTACTTATTTGCCCTATAACAGTTTATAAATGTTTTTTCATCTGTATCATTTTCACTGTGAGCCACGGTAAGTAGGTATACGTATACGCCCTAAGACCTATTTCAGTGTCATAATTAGTCAATTCCCTTCCTTGCTTAATTACAAATATTTTTCCTGTTGTTTAATTTCCATTAGACCTATTTATTTTGCATATGTAACATAATATGTAACCTGTGGCAAACATTAGTTGAGAAAACGACTGTTGCTCTAGAAATGTTGTTAGGGCTCGTACGTTTTGTAAACTACATACGTCACGGGGTAAATGACGTCACAACGTCACAACATCGCGCATAGGCATCACAAAGGGGTTTGGTATTATACGCAAATGAGCATGACGACGTAGGTATGTAGTTTACATAACGCACGAGCCCTACTAAAAATGTATAATAGTAAATATCAAGAAGGTGTAAATAAAGCGGCGAGAAAGCACAGCGCATTATAATAATCACCAGCCAAACAACTGATAATAAAAATTTTGAAACTGCCCTCATTCTAAAGCAAGAATTCTCCAACTGTAACTCCTAATATTCGTAATTTTTACTAACATGATTTTTTGTGTATAAAAGCAATACTTACTGCTACCTTAAAACGAGGCAATCATGTGATCTTACTGCCTTCAGAACCTTTACAATGCATCAAAATAATTTCTAAAGGTAACAAGCCTTCGTCTTTAATTTTCAATTTGACAACCATGCTTTTCGTTATGCTGTTTTGAAAAATTTCGTGAATGTTTTAAGCTTTGCCACCTTTGCCAGATTTACTTTTCTTAAATTGGCTAGGTATACAAACAAAATATTCTTTTTCTATAGGCCCTACATATTCACCCATCTCCCTTTTTTGTCAAAATATTTACACTATACTGCTAGCAGCATATGTGTAACCCTAACTACACTTATAACGTATAACGTGATATTCAAGAATTAATATTAAGTGATCTGCTTCCTTTCTACTTATGTATAATCCCGCCTACGCAAAAGAAGCTAGTTTGTAATGTATAACGACGTTGAACTAACATCAGATTTGTAACCTTTTCCGCCTTTTTGCATATGTTTACAAATGTTTTCTTTAATTAATTCTGCAAGAGTATCCAACAAGCTGTTTTCGAATGCAAATGGTATTTCAGACAAAAGGAAACTTTCAACAGTGTATTTGGCCATAATATCAATCTAGAATTATTTTTATTCATTTATTATTTACGGTGTAACATGTACACTATTTATATCTCTATGTATAGGATTTTCTAGTTTCCATGCTTGTTATTCAAATATTTGAAGTAAGAAGAAGGAATATTTTTGTATAAACTAGCAAATAAATGGAGCGTATTTTTCGAGGTATTTTCTTACAAATTAAAACAGATATTTTTTTCTAAATTTACTTCGAAAAAAAGTACTTCAGACATAATATATTTAATAGTACATAATTTAAAAAACATTTTAAATGTGTTTTGTAAACAATCAATACGTAATAACTCGAAGATATTCAGGATTTTACCCTCAAATGTGAAATGACTAAAATATTTTAGGTGTAGTGTAGATTCCTGGATTGAAATATTACATAGAATTTAAGTTCGAAAACTTAATGTTAGCACTGGGACATTAACACTTAAGCTATATCAAGTTAACCTTCTATATATTATATTATATCTGTAATATGAATCTACCTTAACATGTCTAACTAGATATCTTCCCTTTGAGATTCGATCTCTGAATTGCCATGTAAATTATTAATTATGAGTACTAACTAACTAACATTCCAAATTACATCACACATTCATACATCTTACAAACATAAAAAATTCACTTGAAACTTTAGGTTAAATATGGTTTACAATTTAACATCTAAAAGCCAATATTTCAGTCGTAGTTTTTCAGATTGGGGTTGGACTAAAAAGCATTGATAATTAGAATAATTGACGTAGTTTTTAGGCCACTACTCTGGAGGGTTTCCATTTAAAATTAATAAACGATATTATTCCACATACATGAATTATGGAAATAGACATAAACCAAATAAATCGGAGAATTAAATGGGTACTATATTCTTATGCTGCATATACTATTTTATCTACAATAGTAAGCATTTGTGATGCTAAGGTGGCGCAGTGGTAGAGTGCCAGGCTAGCGTTACGTTAGCCCTTGGTTCGAATCTCCAGATGGGTAGGATTTACCTACAGCCTGGAGGTCAATATTAAGTCCTAGTGACCATTTGTCGCTGGGCACCAAGTTAGAAACGCTTTCCCCCGAATATAGGTCTAAGAGACAGATGAACAAGGTCCTACACGTACACATACATTATACACAATTACGCATGCAGTATGTAGGTATTAACGGCGCACTAATCACGTAACCCGCAGGGTCGGGCCGGATTGTGCATTGCACCCGTAAAGACCACTAACGCTCCAGCTTCGACACCCAAAGGTAAAAAGAGGTTATGGATACAGGCGGACACAGAGACTAAGCATCTGTACAAAAATAAATGTTATAGCTGTCACTTAACTTTTCGTGCATTACAAACAAACAGTACTCAATTAATAACTAAAATTCTCTCTTTAGAGCAAATAAAGTAGTCGCTTCACTCGCTGCTGTATATAATATGTATTTTAGAAGAGTTTTATTATATCCTACCACGTTTAAATTCCTGAGAGGGAAATAAAAACTATGTAGCTCCACTTTTCAACAGAATTAAATTATGTTGGCATTTTACCTTCAGCTTTAACTAAAATTGATGAAGATATTAGTATTAGACAACGAATTCCCTTAAGCCTGCTGTATTTAATATGTTTCGGGAATACTTAAATTACTCGTAGAAATGGAAGTCCTTGTTTAACTTTTGTAATTTATAATTCAAGCTGTGCTTATTGAAATTTGTAAAAAGAATGGTTTCTAATTAAATAATAAAATAAAGACTAAATTAATTACTTACCTATAGGCATAGATATTTTAAACGGTTCGTTATTTTAGTATGTTCGATTAGCTTAAAATTAAATAGAAAGAAAATTCATACAAAAAATAAAGTAATCGTGGCTTACTAATACATAGTTATAAAATTAGATTCTTGTGTACTCCCATTCAAGCTTGCAAAAGATAACACTCAAATATAGTGTGTTCCCGGATGAAGAACTGCACGTTTATAGATTTGATATTTTTGGATTTTTGGAAAAATGGCATTTAGGTACTCTTTAAATGTATTGCTTCTCCTGTAGTATCCGAACCCGCATTCAAGTTATGACAAATTCCTCAGTTACAAACATTTAAGAACCGTAATTTGTTAAGAAGTAATTTAAATATTTTAAATTTTTTTATTACATATATTATAATAATAAATAAATTAAAGCCTTGATCAAGATGATATCTCAAGCAAAGCTCAGAGATAAATAAGTGTCTCTAACGAGTTCTGTGTATTTGAAAAATCTTGGTGATTCAAATTTCAATAACGTCTTCTTAATATGTAAAATTTGGCACTGTGAAAGCAAATTCAGGAACAAGCGATTCGAGCTTGAAATATTTACTATTTTGATTGCAAAGGAACCATCTAACCCTTGAAAGCATCAAAAATCATGTGTATATTATTAAAAGGACTTTAACCTCATTTTGTGCTCACTAAAAATTTTACAATGTGGTATACAATGCTGTAGGTACATTCACTATGCTTAAATTAGTATTTATTTATATTTTCAATAATTATAACTGATCGACCTACTGCTGTTTAAACATTAATAGCTAACAGCTTCAATTATTTACAAAAATGAGGAGGCGCCTAATCATACAGGAAAATAAAGAAACTACGCATCATTAATAAATTAAATGAAAAGGCTGAACAAGTTTGCTTTCATTGTTAATTGGTTTAAATTTCTAAGTAGGATAAAATACGCAGAAAGGATAACGAATTAAAAAAAAATGCGATTGGTTATTAACTTAGTAGTATTGATCTGAATACTAAAGCACACACGTGAAGTGAACAACCACCTTTTAGAACGCATGATTAATTGATGTTTCTTAGTTGTGCAAAAACGTTTGACCGATTTTAAAAGTTTAATTTTAAATTAAGCACCAACTAATTTAGTTGTTTAATTATAGCTTAATCTACTAATAGTTACGCAATGTTTTAATAAAATCAACTTTCAAATGTAATACCCATAACTTTACTCATTAATGGTCTACTAAATATGATTAGCTACACTTAAAAGCATCAATTTAACCAACATTATCATTTAATCCAACCCCCTTTGCATCCATCCAGAAACACATGCAAATGCCCCAAAAATTTAAAAGTGCGTTTAGATATCCTTTTTCTGCCAAAGAAAGTAATACATTTTAATTTCATTTAAAGCGCTTTATGTAGTCACAAATATATACAACTTGTGTTAATTCACATAAAAAGGCAACAGCATCATTGTGCAAAACATTTATTTACAAATTTTTGATTTAAGAAAATATTTCACTTTTGCGTTATTAATTAATTTGGAATGCAAAGAAAATTCTAAAGCTTTCAACGAATGTAACTGTCAGTCATACAAGTAACTAACAAAGTAAACAAGTTTATTTACAATTATATTTCTTATGCATTTCGATGTGAAAATACCGATGTTGAAAATGGATGGAATTTAAATAACACAAAAAGAAAAAGCGAACAAAGAATACTTTGGAAGAACCGAAATAAAGCTTACATATTAATCACCTATCTTCCAGTGATTCTTTCAGTAACAAACAAATTGTTAAAAAACCAGCAATAAATTGCCCAAGGAGAAATATTTTCTTCTGAATTCAATGAAAATGATGTAAATCTAAAGAAAGTTTAAATAATCTTTGTAGAAGTATATAAGAAAGAAACTTTTCTTTCTAGAAATTTAATATTTCCCTTATTTCCTTTATGTGTATAATCAAAAAATCATAGTAATGAAGTAATAAACAAAAGCTATGTGAAAATAGAAAAAAATTGCTGACACTATTGTTTGCAAATGGTGAACGTTGTAAAATAAAAGAGAAATAATTTACCTAATTTATAATCTAATTTAATTCAGATTATCCCTTTTATTTGTTCAAGTTGCATACTATTAAAGCAATAACAGAAGTTTTATAATCCAAGGGAATCTGTCCGCAAAGCTTTGATTTATGTTTGCGTATGAACCCTTCAAATTTTTATGGATGTTTCTGCAAAGTCGTTTTTCATAAACTACGATTTGGAAGTGCGTAATGTCGTTATGAGAGTACTAAATACGAAAATAATTCCACCGAAAACAAATTAAGGCCTTCGCTTAAACCTATATCCTACTAGCAATCGGAAAAAAATTAGTCATCATTTAAACCTAAAAAAAGGGGACTGTTAGAATTACGGCAAAAGCCGCGCTTTGAAAAATTATCATTTTATAAGTATCGACAGGAATCGGAATGAAACGATAATCTACTCACCCCTTGGAATTCGCAAAAATAACGTTAGTATCAGATTAACCCCTGTTATTTATGAGTGCTTCGAGTCCAGCACACCGAAGAATGGACACATGACACAAATTTTGATTCATTGCACCAATTACACTGATTGTTTTTCACAATTATGCCACGATTAACACGGTTGATCAATCTATAATTCAAATGTCGGGAAAATTTTTAAGTGGTCTTCGATCCTCAAAGCACAACTGGATGATTCAAAAATTAATTTTTAAAACGCTCCAAATCTGGGCACGAAAATCCCGAAAACGGATTCGATTCGGGAAAAAACTTCACGCAACCAACCACAAACTTATCCAAAACAGCGAGCAGCAGGAGAAAACCACCCTAAAACCGCAAGAATCTAGGGGCACATGAATGGAATAAACCGGTAAATTATGCGCGATAGCCTGTCATCGCGAACCGGCGATATTTTTCCGTCTCTATATTTACCGTTTGAAAGCTCCGATCCGCTAAATAAGCACAGGATCCGCTCTCGCTGAAAGAGCTACCGGTATTGACTGCAGCGCCTCGAAGCGGTAACCGAACCGTTCCGAACCGGCACGAAAGGATACGATATCCTGCGACTTATTGATGTGGGTACCAGCCCCTTTTGACAGGGGTTTTCAAAATTTTAGGGTAGTTTGTAATTTGCTGCTGTTTTATTGAATTTGGGGGTGGAAAATTGCAATTTGCATGTTGTTGTGTTATTTTATGACTTTCCCCGGATCTCAACGCCCACGACTCCATAATTTAGTTAATAAAGGGCACTTAATTTTGAGTCTAAATTAATGGCTACTAAATTTATTATGTTTCAGGTGGTTTCCCAAGCGCGTTTTTTCCCAGCTTCAGCGCCTAAGTACCTTTTCGTGTACGAGATCTTATCGCATCGGCGTTATCTTTACGTAGACAAACACTGAATTATACACAAGGACACAGACAAATGATCACCTCAAACACGGATACATTTTTCATGAACGTCTAGCGTACGTGCAAAACCCGCAACGTAACGAGATCATACCTAAACTTCCATCCTTTCTGAACAATGCATGGCAATATTTAAACTTTTATCCTCCACAGTCCGGTGTGTAGCTGTAACAAACGCTAAACTGAAATTTTTTACGGAAACATCTTAACGAGGATATCTCCTGTGTAGGTGGTCGAAGGAACGAACTTCAAGGGTATGGAAAGATAATTGCAGGGTCGGAGACCTGGGTTTCCTTCAGAGACTTCAAAGACGCAGTACACCACGGTAAATTGCTTATGTATGCCATCTTTTATTGAAGAAGACTGGGATTATACTCACAAAGGGATGCTTTCGACTTGTTTTAAAAAAAGCATACAAAACTGTCGGTAAACAAAAGCTCCTGGTTTTTAGAAAAATGGGTCATCTACCAAACAGCTCCCTCTATTAGTTACCGACGACCATATTTTTATAAATTCAACCATGACGCATTAGCTATGAATGTGTAATTAATTACTCCTATTAGTATATACCACTATTCATTAAACTTTATGGGGTGCTATAACATGTTACTCTTTAGTAAATTTATAACGTCGATGAACTGGAGAAAGAAAATTACACGCGAAGAACAATAAAAGATCGTAATCAACAACTGAATATTAATAGGTAGTCAATTGAATTAAATATGTTTCTACGACCTCTAATAGCACAGGGGAACAACGTATGAATGTATACAACAGTAAAACGAACTCGTTAAACCTTTATGATGACGTCATTCTGTTTTATTTTATTAGACAAGCTGTATTAGAGCTGTCACTGCTACTTGTTTTCTACTTTCAGGAGGTGTCAGTTCCTTCAACCTCTTGAAGTTCCTTCAACTCCATTTACTACCAGAACGTTATTTATTCATCTCTTTTGTGTATCCCCTTTCGTTGGTTTTAGATCTATTAAGTTTCGATTTTCCCCGTTCTGCTTACGTGCTTCGTTAGAACTTGAAAATCCCGAAGTTTTACTTCTGGTTTGAACACGCTGTATTTGTTACAATGTAGACACCTTTTTTATTTTATGTTTATTTTCCATGGATAAATAAATTTTTAATTGGTTATTCCTATACCAATGTATAATTTGTGAGCCATGAAAAAGTATCTATAAAGCAAATATGATTGAAACGTAACACGAATTAAACGTCTGAAATTAAATATGAACAAATTTAATTGTAAATTTATTGAAAAAATACAAATAGGAGAAAGGACAGTATAAAAACCATAAATTACGATTATGCAACGGTTACCTTATTCATTCAAAAATATACAGCAAATTTGAAAAGTTGGGCCATTAATCTTCTTCTCCAGAGAAGACTTACTAGGCAGTATACCTCGGTGGTTTGCCATTGCCTTCCGAAGCGGTCGGGTGTCTTCGGTGTATGTGTGACCCTGGGAATCAAACAGTGGCCAGACGCACGCTGAACCAATTGAGTCACAACTGCGACATGATAATGAATAATGATATAAGAAATAGTATATTAATACTTGGAAGCGAATATCGTTTCAATTCAAAAACTTACTAATCCGTTTTCGAACGGGGAAACTGATTTTTTAAATTAACTGTGTTCAGAATTACGACCAAAAATGCACCACAGTAACTTAGCTACTATTTATTCCAGGCATACACTTATTTAAGCATTAATGGCTTCTTGCCTCTACCTAGTGATGCATTGACCGAATGATTGATTCCTTAAACGCAAAATCTATTCTTATGGGCATAATGGGCTGCGAACCTAGAAGCTTTTCCAAAATTACCAACTACCTAATGCCACAATATACATACATTGCTATGGTAGTATTAACATTAATATGATAATATTCTCCAAAACGTCCAATATTTTCAACATTGAAATTATGAGGACCGGTAATCCAGCGTTATTGCCGACATTCACTGCTTTGTATTAGTAAATGTCGAAAACATCCACCAATGATTTCCTGATTTCACGAATTCTAACCTAAGTGCTTTGGAAAATGGAAAATCATGATTGCATCAATTCAACTACAGTGGTGATCTCCGACAATCGATAATTAAAAATCAACATGCAAGACATGAAAAATCCTTTCCTTAATAAAAAAAAAATGCCCTTCTTTAGTAATATGGTAATTAATTAATAAAAAGAGTTTCCAAAAGCAGGCTTTACTATGATTCATCATCAAAAAGAAAAATCGGAAAGTCCGACGTTCATTTGTTGCAGCAGATCACACTTAAATTGCACAACAAATTGGTTCTCAGTTTATTGATGGTTTCATATAATTTATTTTTCTGCTAGAACGCATTATCTCATACCGCAATTATAGCAGCCAGGATATCCCCAGGATCGTTTCCGCTGCGATCTACGTCAGATTGTAACAAAGTAACACTAAACAGTACTGCATACGTTATCTACTAACTGAAAACTCTGTGCAAACGTCGTAAACTACACAAATCAAATTTTCCAGCCACTTAGATGTTGGGTTATTCAGCCACGCTATTAGAATATCTTAACTAACCCTTGCAATGGATCTTAATGGTGGCTACGGTGGGATTTGTCGTGCATCATTTTAGCTTCCTCCTATATTGCACAAATTTCTTTACTATTTGCATCCATTCATCATCAGACAGAAGAACAATGGAAAATATTAAAAACTAAAAATATGTTTATGAAATTATATGCTATTTCATCTGCTCTCTTAGACTTCAATGCTTTTAACTAGATAAATATTGTCAAATGGCTTGGAATACCATAATAAGTTTAAACTTGATTGCAAACCAATCAGTTTAGTTCCATCTAGTTAAGCTCTGGCAAAATCATAGCCTTCATAACTACTCCACTTTAAGTAGGGAAATAAAAAATGAAACAACTTCATATTTTACATAACTTGTGGGTTGTACTTTCACATCCGGTTCTCTAATGCCCTTCGGACAGAATGCCATACATTTTACCATCTTCTGCAAAATAATACAGTTACATTTCACCTAGTTTCAAAGGTGTTTTAGAGTCGTACATAATACATCAAAATAATTGACAGCTTTTCCTTGCCTAGAAACATACTATCCGTTTACATTTTTCCGTCTACAATTGTCTAAAGTTTTGGTAAGTAGTTAGCCAGAAATGATTTTTTATTTATTTTCCAATACCTTTGGCAATGTTAGATAACCTCCCATCGCGCATTAAGCTGTCGTTCCAATGATGTTCTCATGTTTACTAATAAACACCACCTTTTGTCTTAATTGCCTGCACTTGTTGATTACTAGTAAAAAACTAAATAAATCTACAGCATTCAGCAACAGAAAAGGTGATGAATATCGGCAACCTTCTTTCTAGAAGTCATCATCACCCTGTTTGGATCTCCAGAAAATCTTGCGTTTCTTAAACATTATTTTAAGCATTTTCTGAGTATTGTATTATTGGTAATCACTAAATGCTTTTCTAAGAAAATTTCACTAAAATATTATGCTAATTTAGCCAAGACGTGGACTGTAATTGCCTTATTACGAAATACGTAGTTCTAAAAAACCCTCAGCGTTATCAAGTCGTTAAAACGTCATGCAAGAAACGCCAGATCAAATCAGATAATTGCTGCTAAAGTTAACTTTAATTATTCGTGTTCCATCAACAAGATAATTAAGAAGTATAGCAAGGAAAAATTTGGATTAAGTAAGGTTCCCTTTCTTCTTCTTCTTCTTCTTCTTCGGTGGTGCGAAGTAGCAGCACTCAGGCCCTAGGTTTATTGTTCATCCGCCACAAATTAAGGGATGCCTTTATACAGACCGGCACCTAATCCAAAAGCCAGGATCTTCTCCATAGAGACGCTCCGTGTATCGTCGGTCTCTAAAAGACCGGCTCCGAGTAGTTTCAGAAGAAATAGTCTGGGGCATCGTAAAAGGAGGTTTAATCTGATTCGTTACAGAATCTGCAGCTTGGGTCCTCGGAGAGGCCCATCCGATGCAGGTGTCATTTAGAGAGGCCATAGTAGCCCGTAAGGAGACATGTGACTATCCTGATATGCTTCCTACTGAACCTAAGGAGCTGTTCGGACCCGGTTTTTGAAGGTCTGTATGTGAATAGCTTCACTTGTCTCAGCCCAGGACGCGAAGCCCAGTATGAGATAAACTGAGAGTGAGTCCAGTCGCTAATTGCTTGCTTACTTTAGGTAGGCCGAAGACCAGTTCAGGGCCTAAAACAGGTTCCGAGGTTACGTTTGATTTTTTTCCAATACTGTACAGGTCGTCCAGTTTTCCGATCCATGTTGTAACAGATCTTAACAGCTATCTCTTTGCAAGGCATTATTAACCAAGAAAAGCTTTTAACTAGAGGCACTTTTCATTAAAGAAAGCAGTTGTTCCTACTTGCTCAAAAACTCATTTTCAGTAACCAGCATGGTGTTTTCACGAAGTCGGCACCTATATTAGTCTACTATGAAGGAATTTAGAATTTAGGGCCGCGGTATGACCGGAATCTACAAGTACGAGTATAATATTATACTAATATGACAAAAAGAAGCTGTTACTATACAAAAAACGGAAATTAAACTCTGATCAATAGGTACATTCCGATTACACAACAGAGGATTGAAAATCCCTTTGTTAGTGACAAACAAGCATAGTAGAAATTGATTGATGCCAAACGTATTCCCACACAAGAGTTTTCACCAAAGCGTGCGCTGCTTTCAACCATAGTATGAGGTTGCATGTCTTCAACAGTTGTTAATAAGTTATTCGTTATCTCTGGTATAATGAACGCGTCTAAATATGTTTGCAAACGGCAAGGATTTATTTGTTAGAGGATTTCATTATTCAAAACGACAACGCTGCTTGTCGCAAGACCAAAGCTGCAGAACCTTGGTTTGCCAATAATAATGCATATTACACTACAGTACTACAGTCCGCCAACCTCAATACAACTGAGTACCTTTGATACCCATGCATGATGTCTTATTATTGCTAGTTAGTTAAATTCGAGTAACATTTTGATTTTTCGTATAGAATAGGTTTATGAATACAACGAACTGAAAAAAACTGATTACAATTGGTTTTGTGTTAAGTTTTTACAATACCTATGTTGTTATAATCAGATTGTGTCGATTATACAGGTAATACTTCTGCCAAACTTTGGGAATACCTTCATAATGACAAATGGACGAAAAAAGTATTACACAATTTTTTTCTAACATGCCGAAAAAGTATGCGTTAGTTTTACTTTTTATTCTCGGGTAAAACAAAAACAAAGGGTTAAAGATACAGGAACAACATTTTTACCGATAAATAAAAGTCTAATACATCAAGTAACAATAAAACTTTATTAACAACCACAAAATAATTAAAGAAAAAAAATGCAACTGAGAAAAAAATTGTATAAGAATTTTTTATTCCTTTTATCGTTACAAACCCACCCTTACAGTTTGGCGGAAGCATTACCTAACAACCTGTATGTAAAAAATTCCACAACTTTATAT
Source organism: Melanotus villosus (assembly GCA_963082815.1). Lineage (NCBI taxonomy): Eukaryota > Metazoa > Arthropoda > Insecta > Coleoptera > Elateridae > Melanotus > Melanotus villosus. Next base: position 79,081,565 of record OY720419.1, read on the forward strand.
CTTATTTCGAAATCTACAGGTAACTGTAGAACATAATAAATTATGACCAACGGAACATTTGCGTACAAATAGCATAATAAATCACTGTCTCAGAACGGACACAAACTTCTACAGAAACAAAGAGATATATAAAAAGGTAGGGTACCCCCATTAGCGGACAGTTCAAGTTCAACAAAACATTGGTTTACAGTAAAATAAATATATGCAATACATTTTTTGTATCATATATGTTATGGACAAAGTGATTAATAGGGCATTACTCATAATAACTGGTCAATGTGATAAATCCGGACCAAGTAATTAATAGTCATTATTTATAATGACTGGTCAATGTGATCAATCTGGTCAGTATTAATAATGGCCGGTCAATGTGAATAATGTACTTTTATTTAAAAAAAACTGTTCTTCCTCTACCTCTAACCTCCAATAAACACCTCTACTGTTTTGGCAGAGGCATTTATTGGAGGTTAGAGGTAGAGGAAGAACAGTTTTTTTTTTTAAATAAAAGTTCATTAATCACATTGACCGGTCATTATTAATACTGACCGGATTTATCACATTGACCAGTCATTATGAATAATGACCTATTAATCACTTAGGGCCATATTCATAATAGTAATTTGTATAACAAGTGTTGAAAGTACAGTTTTGCAGAACGAAAATGAAGGTTGCAGCCTAAGACGAAGTCGAAGGCTGCATTCATTTGAGTTTTGCAAAACACTTTCAACAAGTGTTATTACACACTATTTTTTCTACTCCTACAGAAGAAAGACATTTAATTCACTATTTAATATTTTAAAACAAATTTTATAATTTTTGTGGAATATTAAGTATGCTCATGAAAACTATGGTCACTATGGAAATAAGTCCGTTGCTATGAAAATAAACATATCACAAATATAAACAAACCATACAGTTAACCGGCGCCATTTTGAAAGTGTGTTGCAAAGTACTTTGCAACACACTTTTGGATTTTGTCGCACAGTTTCGACAAACAATTGCTTTCAGCATTAAAAATCATGTGGAAAGATCAACTTTCAATAGTAGGAGTAGAAAAACAGTATTTAAAGTTAGTAGGGGTTTAGTAGCTACTAAACCAATATAATTAATATGTGTTGCTATAGCAATTAGTAACATCTAACTTTAAACACTGTTTATGAATATGGCTCTTAGTTTTTAACAAACCTGTAACGCTTTAGGTTATTTTAATAAATCGAACCCATTCAACTATCTGATGGTTTTGTAGAGCATTCCTTTGTACTTTTTCTGAATCTAACAACTTAACTAACATTTAAAGCAATTAATTATTTTAGTAGAACTGTGCAAATTTTGCACGGTATACCTTTTGTGACCGAATCAATGTGAGATGTGTTTTAGCCACCATTTAGCATATAAAGCTTTTAGCTACAGTTAGGACGAGAAAATGGGGAAATCGAAACCTAAAATACAACATAGTGGACCTTAAAAAGTCTAAAATAAACATTTCCCGCTCGCATTTCGTTATTTTACCGCTGCTGGTCTCGTTACGTCTTTATTAACCGATATCTTTAAAGATTAAACAGATCCTCCAATTAAAAATGTATCGGTTGCACGCGCCCGCCTCTTGCTTTTAATTACTACGATTCTTTTCTATTGCCCAACTACTTCGTTTAAGCTGTTGTCACCTCTTTAAACACTGCTATTGCAAAAACCTTCAATATTGGAAAAACGTATTTTTTGTTTATTTTTATGCATTTACTAGATCCTTCAATGCAAATAAAAATTTTAGAAAATGATTGAAAATAAAGATATTGAAGGAATAACCTCCAATCAATAGTATTAAATTGAATAACACTGCAAAGACTGTTTATTTAAAGAGAACAGAACTACTAATATTTTAATATAGAAACTAAAAAAAAGGTGACCACGCAACTAACAATCAAGACATCTTTATACCCAAGACAGATTTTTACATCGAGCTAAACCAATAAACAACTTAATTTTATTTTGAAAACATTCGTAGGCGGACTCATTCATGTCTAATAAACCTCAGCTTCCTTCTTTGGCCGTTTTGAGTGGGAGGAAGTATTTAGAAGGTATTTTTCCACTTAATAAAAACTTTTCTTCTTGCCAAATGTTTTACGTAACTAAAATTGAAATAAAATGAAATTGAAACTGTTTATATTGTTTTTAACCGAATATGTTATTAAAAAGTTTCGTTTAAGGCTGTGATCCCGAAGGAGGCATATTGATTTAAACGACATCCAAGGGTAAAAATTTCACAGTGTAATTTATAGAACTGTCAGCACGTATTTTTAAACAAAAGTAAAAGTAAAAAAAATGAAATCTCCTCCCATCTGCGTATAAAGCATTAATCAAAATATGAATTGTTGGAAAAAGAATGTCCTGCGTGGGCATGCAGAGGATTATACAGAACTAAATTTAACAACTGTCAACGCCGCGTTACATATTTCACATCCCAGTAACGCCATAAACTCGCGTCACCCTTTTAGTGAGCTCAGTTCAGACACTCTCTGGAGTAAATTCTGGAATGCTTCGACACAAACTAGAGAGAAGTTGCTCTTTTAAAGAAACTTCATTATTTACACGAGTTTATTAAACCCTTTCAGTCGTTCCTATCCTTTCTCAAAGAAAATTTAAGCGAGAGTAAGAAACTGAATTGGCACTTAAACCAATAAACAATCTTTTCGGAAACAAATACCGCAGCGAAAACGTGAAAAGGGAAGTAAATTATAATTATAATCAAACGATGCTACGATACAGTCGAAAACATGAAACTAACAGAAGGATCACAGATGGCGCTCTGGGATCATACAACGTTATGAATGTTAAATTATTCTGGGAATAAATCGCTTGCTGAAGACAGAAAATGTCACCAGATTATAAAAGCAATTTCATCAAATTTGTTATTTTCGTAACTTAATTCGTGAGACATTTATTTTCTTTCCACGTTCTTTGCTATAGTCATTATTTAAGGTGGCGCTACTGTTTTAAAACGTTAAGGTACTTGAAATACACAGTGACAAAAGAATTTCGGGATTAAATTTTGTAAATTTTGGTTATTAATTTTAATTTTATAAAACGTAATAGCTACAAAACAATGTATATTAAATGATTACTCCAACCTTTTTTTCTAGAAAACTATGTTAAATACTAAACCAAATGTATACTGCCATCGGTCTGCAGGCCAGTAAGAGGGTTGGGACTCTCCGCGTAAATGAAGATTAGTTAATTACATTTATAGCTGCGACGCTTTATCACACTATTAACCAGAAGTGTTTAAAATGTAAGTTAATTCAAACGACAAGGGATACGATAGCTAGGAAAGGATATTATGAAAAAACAAGTTGCCATGGTACAGATTATATTACAAATATGGCCTTTGCAGTACATATACATGTAAAACATCTAATCATTGGCTTCCAACGAATTAACACTAGGCTATACTAAATCAAAAACGCAACCTCTCCGACAATTTCAAAGAGTCCATTAGTGGTGTGTCAAGCGTGATATCCAGGTGGTAGTAATAAGTTGAACTGTTAAAATTGGTCAAACTTTTGCAACCTCACAATACATTGGTGGAGTATTAAACGAAACAATTTTCGGAGACATCTACTTATTTATAAACTGTTAAGAATAAGCAATTGGCTAGTAAAACCATGTAACCAAATATAAAACGTTATGTGAAGTTTAACTGACGGGTGCATCCAAAACTAGGTTAGCTACGGTTGAAGAAATACCTATGAAATATATTAAAAAGATACAAACGCTAATACTGCCACTTCAAACAGTAGGTAAAGCACGTTGCAGAAGAATAATGCACTATCTTTCAAAATACAGTAAGCGAGGTACCCATTACCCATTATGATAATTACAAACTATTATTCAGTCAGTCAAAATAGAATAATGAACTAAGATTAAAAGTATAAAACCTGATCCACCAGAAAGAGGTACTTAATAATTAACAAAACAAAGTAAAACTTTAAATCAAGAACAATACTATGTGGAGATTGTATGTAACACTATCAATGAGTAAAAAAGAGGTAATCCTAAACATATGGTTGAAAACTCTTCTAAGTTATGAATTCGAAGACTTCCACGGTCAGTGTCAGTATTAACAAAACATCTTCCGGATTGGGACCGTGTCATTTTGAGAGAGAAAGACTCTTTCTGTCTCAAAAAAATGACACGGTCCCAATCCGGAAGACGTTTTGTGAATACTCTTCTAAGTTGCTAAAACCAATAATAAAACAGTCTTATGACAGAAATACTTGGCCATTATAAATTTAGTGAATCGCTTAAGATAATTAAGCATCACCCATCAACCTAGAAGAGCGAATCGCAATTATACATACAACATTCTAAAAATTGACCAGTCCATCTCTGATAAGCAAGCTATCGAAGAAATGGTTATTTAAAACTGTTGGAAACGTCGTGTCAACCAAATTCGTGACATTATAGAGTATAGATAAAGCTGCCCTAGAAGATCTTTAGACACTTTTAGATATTTTGGCACATGCTTAGACATACCGGGTGTCAATGAAACCTGCGGCACCCCTATTTTTTAAATTATATTTTGAGATATCAAAATGAAATTTGGCATATGTAATATACTCTTTAAGTGGCATTTTTTGACATAGAACACACTTTTCTGTCACTTCTGGTTTCGTCGGAATTGACATCAACTTTGTTATTTTAATGGAACACCCTGTATATTTATACATTTTTCGAATTTACATTTAATTCTACGTATACTTTTATCAAGTATGAAACATTTTGATGACAAAGTAAATACTTGCAGAAGAGTTTATTTATTAATCTAGGATGCCATGACATGCGTAAAATGGAAGTCAGAGGATGCTACGACACTCAAAAACAAATTGTTTTCGCACTTCAACTGTAGCAAGTCTGTCACTTTTTTTGCGCATTTCATTTGTTTCACTTGTTTTGAAACCCAGTGTCTAGATTTAAATGTCCAAAATACGGTTTTTTGAACGGAGAGTGCTATTCCGAATTAAATTTTCATATTAATCCCGCGTTATTTGTATCAATACAATCCTTGAAAAACGCTCGTTTTTAATATCCTAGTGTCCCACCCTAGTGCCATTTGAAAAAATAGAGTTATTCTCGAAAATAGTATATTTTACAACAAGACATGAAAATGACGTTTTTTTCGTGAGATGAGAAGTTGCCCACGAGCTGCGTTAGCAGCGAGTAGGGCAATCACGAACGAAAAAAACGTATTTCATGCCGAGTAGTAAATGCTATTTTTTCTACGACATTTTAATTATCTGTTTGAAATAAGTTTTAATTCGACTTAATTCAAACCGAATTGTGTCAATGCAAATTATTAATTGTTTGTTTAATCGGTTCCATAGTAACACACGCATTTTTTTATTTTGTTGCCATAGATTTGGAATTCTTGTTTTCATCTCTAGAAGTGAATATGTTTTCATCTCTAGATAGAAAATGTAGCGTTTTCGCATAGGGTTTATCGTGAAGAAAATACTTGTTTTCGTATCATGTGTAGAAAAAGCATTTTTTCCAACTTTAGATCATTCTAATACAGCAACTAAAATAGTTAAAGTTCTAAAACAATTTGTCTCGAGTGTTGGGGCTAGAGACCCTGTATATATTAGGATAAGAGTTGGGAAAATGAGACTATTTTGACAGCAATTTTTGATCCAAACACGTGATCAACACAAACGTCATTTTAATTGTCATCACGGTGTCAGTTAACCAGTCAAATATAAAAACCGCAGATATTTTAAAACAAGATTTATTTGAACAGATTAACATTATTTTCCTTTATTTCATCTCTATTATTACAATTTCTTGCGCTGCAGCCAGTCATTTTGTCGTATTTGACGCTTTATTAATAAACATCAAAAGTGTCAATTTTAACAGCTTTCAAGTAAATGCATTTTAATTAAGTAGTCCATGCAAAAATTGATCCAAACCAATCAAACTGTATCACGGCATTTTCCCAACTCTTATCTTTATATATACAGGATCTCTAGTTGGGGCACCTTGACTTTCATTTTGCGAAAGTCATGGCACTCTAGACTAATTTCTGGAAAAATTTAATCTGTCATCAAAATGATTCAAACTTGATACTACCATACGTAAAATTGAATGGAGATTCCAAAAATGTATAAATATACAGGGTGTTCAATTTAAAATAACAAAGTTGATGTCAATTCCGGCGAAACCGGAAGTGACAGAAACTTGTTTCCTATTTCAAGAAATGCCATTTAAAGAGTATATTTTTGATATCTTAAAAAATAAAAAAATTATAGGGGTGCCCCAGGTTTCGTTGACACCCGGTATATGGTAGTAAAATAAGGAGTAAAATATATAAAGCAATAGAACATCTAATCAAACCTAAAAAATATAAAATTCACAGAAATAACAATGGGTACGGATGTAACACAATACGATATGTTCAAACAACTTATGATTATAAGAATGAATTCAATATTCCTGAAGAAACGGAAAAACACTTGGAAAAAAACCAAATTATTCGTGGCATGTAAAAAAAAAAACGACTGCTTATTAGAAGCAGTCTGTATATAGCAATAAAAAAGGGAAAATTCCAGATAAAAATTCTTATTAACTGTGACTGATATCCAGAACCGTCATCGTATAAATACAAAGTAATAAACAACCTACTCCCATATAAATTAAATCTCTACAAACCGGCTTTTCAACAAATAAAGCCACTTCACAAGGAATCTGGCCCTTAACCGAGAAAACTACAAAGTACAACTTCATAATTCATTTTATATTGTAAATTACTAAAAAGCATTTGACTCAATAGCGAAGAGTTAGGGTTTAGGGTAAGCTACGATTTCAAAGATGTTTTCTGGAATGTACATTGGAAAGGAATAATATCTTTATGAAACGTACATTTAATTAGCAGATGCCAGAGTGGCGCAGTGCGCTAGTCTTGGTCTGAATCTCCCCATGGGCAGGATTTTCTTGTAGCCAGGAGGTCGGTATCGAGCCCTGGTGACCATTCGTCTTCTTCTTCTTGCAGTGGCATGCCCTTTACAGGCACCAAATTAACGACGCTCTCCTCCGAATACAGGCCTTAGAGGTAAAATATCAAAGTCCTGCATATACACATATTTATACTATACATGGTGCAGCTTGTAAATAAGTACAATGTGATTTTTTAAAAACTCAATTGCAACAGGCCGTATTCTGACTTAATACAGACAGTTGTAAGGTTATTAAGACAGAATGCGGCCTGCTGCAATTGAGTTTTAAAAAAATCACATTGTACTTATTAAACAGCGCACCAATCATGGAACTCGCAGTTCGAATGCACCAGTCTTGACACCGAAAGGTAAAAGATTTTACAGATACAGATTCAGACATTTTATTAGCAATGGCTTCGTATTTAGTTAAGATAAAAACAAATTACAAGACGCACTAGATTAACAACACTTTAAAACAGGTTAGCTTACAAATGAACCTTACAAAAACTATTAAATCTGGATGAAGTACCACTAGAAATACACGACCAACAAATAGAGATAGTGAAAACATGGCGATCAGATCAGGCAAAATAGGGTTTAGCTAAGTTAATTTGAAAACTTGAACATATTATGTTTAAAAATTCAGAAATCCTCAGCTCCATAAAATCGAAAATACTCGGTATAGGTGTATCCTTCTAGTGGTGTACAGAACGTATAGGTGACAGTATTAATACCACAAAGCGTAAGTAAACTCTAAGTTCCACAAAGAGCAATGAAACGTTCAATACCAGATTATAGATTAAGTCATCTGTAGATTCGCAAGTGTATTAATGTATTCACTAGAGAACAAAAGTTAAAGAGTTAACAACTTAGGGCACTTCTTCTTTCTAATAAATAAGCTTATTGTTATTTTTTTCCTGTTTATATGTTTAAACCTTCTCCAGGGGTGTCCAGTACTTCATATCCTAACTAATTGGTTTACTAGTTATCTCTTGCCCTTCTTACAATACGGTTTGTATCTACATATTTCTGACCTTACAGTTTTCTCGTATGTTTGTATTTCGTATTCTATCCATTCAGTCTCAGTACCTACACTTCTATTACTTCGCTGTCTCGTCTTAGTTATTTTATCTCCTTGTTTTCGCTGCCTAGGAATTTACTGACCGTACGTCATTGTATATGATACCTACGGGGTAGGTACTTCGTAAAGATCCCGGTGGAGAATAGCCTGCTTCAGGACCTAGCGAACCTGCCAATGCAACATCATGATTTTCCCATTTCCTTCCACCTGGGGAATCATGTGCTATACCCAAATTTTTATCCTGTCCAACTTCCCTAAGTTATCCATTCTCCTTCGTAATGTAGCCTAGCCCGCATGAAATTTTATGGATATAAACCTTTTAAAAATGAGTCGAGTTTCAAAACAAATATACCCTAGGTGGGTCGTGCTCAAGGCTTGGAGTTCCACCCCGCTAAAAATTCCGACAGAGCCACTAATTCTGGGGAGGGCAGAAAAACGAAAAATTGTAGTAAACATAGACGACAGTACATGTATCAAATTCGCATCGGGATTATAACATTAGAACAATGAGGACAGATAACCACCGAGAATAGTTACAACAAGAATTAAAAGCTATAAAATGGGACATTAAAGGTATATGCGAAACATGGCCCCAAGGGGATCTGGACATACCAAAACAATTCCGAAATAAACAAATGATATGGAAGTGCTGCTTTCATCGTAAGCCATCAAAATAATACAACATCTAATAACTAAGTAAGTAAATATGGTAATAAAATTAAATAATAGATACAGTATTCAATTAATACACTGTTATGCACCGACTATCAAGGCAAATGATGAGTCGATCGAACAACTGCAGACATTAGTTATGCGCACTAAAACTTCAGAAAGCACCCATTACGTCATCATTACTGAAAATGTTTAACGCTAAAATAGGAAAATAGCAACCAGATGACACTAAATATACATACTTATATCGGAAATTTCGGGTTAAGGAATAGAAATGAAAGAGGATACGTTGTGGAAAATTATTTTGGCAGTGAAAAACTGTTCTACGTAAATACTTTCTTCCAAAAAAAGCAGTAAAGAAAATGGACATGGCGTCGCAGAGACGGCCGAGTGAAAAATTAAATAGACTTCATTCTTTCTAATAATAAAAACATACGCAAAGACGTCTCCGTACTGAATCAATTCCACACTGGACGCGACCATAGACTGATGCGTGCCAACATACAAATTCAGACAAAAATAGATAGGAAAAAATTACTGACCAAGAATATATTTCCAACGCCAGATGTTTTGTTCCTAAACCAATAAACATAGCAAAGATAGCTGATAAGGAAGTTAAACCCATTAGCACTCCAAAATAAGAAGATAGATGGAATAGCAGAGAAGATAACAAATGATATATACACACAATTACAAAAAAATATGTAGTGAAATAAAAAAAAATCAAAGAGAAGTTAAATTGAAACCAGAAACAATTACTAGAAGAAAGGAGAAAAACCAAAGGAGACACTACACAGTATAATACCATAAACACCTAAGTAGAGAAGAAAATGAGAGACTATAAAATGAAACAAATTCTATACCTTTGCAACTTCAAATTGAGACTAATCATTTTCAAATTGAGACAAAACAATTTGGGATCGATTAAACACATACAAATTGGGAATAAACAACTTCAAATTGGGAAATGACAACTGCAAATTGAGATTTGTTAATATTGACGCCCAAAAAAAAATAAATCAACAATAATTTTGATTAATAGGTTATACTAATATATTCCTTTACATAAAAAAATGGAAGCAAACAACATCAGAAAGCAAATTTGTGCCGTCGTCAATAATGTGGAGATTGAAGAGGATAGGCATAAAAAGAGCAAGAGCTTATCGATGGGTGAAGAATCAAGATGAGATACAAAAGCAACACGGTGGAAAGAGTAGGACTAAAATTACGAAAGAACATCGTGATTTCATGGTTCACTAGGTACGTATATAGGAAAATCCAAGACTTACTATGAAATAACTTAAACCCAGATTTGAAGAAGACCATCAAGTTGTCGATCTACTGAATATTTGAGGAAACATTTAGACGGTTTGTTGTACACACTTAAAGATATTCGTAGAGAACCCGAAAGAACCACTTGTCAAGAAAATAAAATAAGACGACGCGTGTATCTACAGCAACTTTTAAATAATTAGGGGAATAATATACCCATTATATACATGGATAAAAGAAACTTTAATTTATTTATTTCACGAAGACAAGGACAAGAAAAGAACCCGATGCAGATACATTTCAGCAAGTAGCCGAGGCTCCAATATCCATGTTATCGGTTGCATACGTAATATGGGATTAATCCACCACGAAATAAGAAGAGGTGCTTTCAGAAAGCAAGAAGCTAACGAATATGTACGTAATTGTCTGCGTATTGCTCAAAATATGTACCAGTCGCCTGTAGTACTCGTAGTAGACAACACTCCTTGTTATACCGATTATTACAGAAAAGTCTCTATTTAATTGATATCAGTTTTGTTGCCTCTTGTGTTTTCCCTGGTCTATTTCACAGCAGAAACGGTACGACCAGAGAACTTTTAGTAAAAACCAGTGGAGAGATTTTAAATACTAACGTTAGCATGTGCTTTATTAGTTACCATGTGGAGTTACTTTAGCACCTCTTTTCAGTTCGAGTAACAAAGAATAACTGGTTGAATAATGATTAGTCTCAATTTGAAGTTGAAAAGGTATAGAACGATAGAAAATAATAAGAACATGAGAACACTAAAATCAAACCTCACTAGCGGAAGACAAAAGATCATGAAGCTAAAAGATAAAGAGGGGACCTAGTGTCAAACAAGAAGGAGATCGTTAAAGAAATGCAAAAGTTTTAGGAGAAACTTTATACAACGATCATATTAATTCCTATAGGTCCTTCCAAAATATTTTACATGTCAACTCAGAAGAACTACCAGAAATAACTCAATCTGAAATTAAATAAACATTCGTACAAATGAAAAGTGGTGAAGACCAGATAACCTCAGAAATGTTAAACAAAGGAAGAGAAACACGTACAGAAGCTGTGCCAGTACTAATAAACAAATGTTAGAAGAAAATACAAAAAAGGTGATCATACAAATATAGAAAGTTATGGACCTATAAGTTTGTTGTCACATCTGTACAAACTTCTAACAAGAATTATAACAAATCGACTGACGACTAAGTTAGATACATACCAACCAATGGAGCAAGCTGGGTTTAGAAAGGGATTTGAAAGCATTGACCATCTGCAAACAATCGGGATACTTATAGAGAAAACAACAGAAAACAATATTCCTAAGCATCATCATTTGTAGGTTATAATAAAGCCTTCGACAACATTGAAACCTGAAGATGCCAGAATCGATTCAAGATATTGTTCTACCATTAAGAATATCTATGAGAAAACCACTTTTCACATAAAAAGAAATGATGATCTCAGAAGAACCATCCAAACTGTTTACACTAGCATTGGAGAACGCCTTCAAACAGTTGCCTTGTGAAGAAAAAGGTGTAAACAAACGTTGATAGAACACACCTTAATTATTTAAGATTCGCCGATGATGTAGTTGTAATAAGTACGGACATTGAAGAGTTAAACGGCCTGCTAAAGGATTTGAATGAAATATCTAAGAAAATAGGATTGGCGATGAGCCTAAGTAAGAACAACTAAAATTGCAGCCCATATGATATTATCGTCGATAATAACATCATAGAAAATGTAGACCACTATTATGTAGCTAGCATTTAAGATACTTAAGTAGTCTTCTTGAAATACCTGGCACAGTATTTCTAAGATTATTTCTTTTAAATGAAGAATACATACAATTATTGCTATCGAAGTACGTCCTCGCTTAGACCCTCGTGTTTGAAAAACAGTAATACATTTTGGGCCACGGAAGGTGCGAAATGAATTATTGTAAGAGAGGTCTATTCAATGAATTGCAGATCCAATGTAAAGTCGAATATGATTAACGTTGTTCACATTTATAAATGGCGTTATAAATGAGTTGTCACTAAATTAATGTCTTTAGTTAGTTCCCGTGGGTGGTAAATTCACATTTGCTTCCCTAATATCTAATTAATTAGTCATAATTATGTAAAATTCATAGAGGATGTCCACTGGGTTATTACTCATTACTCTGTGTTTTGTAATTTTCAGTTTAGGTTTATAGTTTAAACATTCATAAGTTATACTTACAGGTCGTCAAAGGACCGATTGTACAAAATACAGATAGGTAATACTAAAAAACATTAAATTGTTGTGTAAGCTTATTTTTAATGTTGTGGTAATACTTTATAAGAGCTAAGGCATCAGTGCGGGAGCAAAGCATTGTAGCACCCTCATTACCTAAAACACATAATAATACATAGTTTTATAAAAAAATAGAATTTATTGATTTCATGCTATTTATGGCTATTTTTCAACAAAAGCGTCACATTTGCCAGACAACGTGTTTGACTTAAATTTGTGAAACGAAACAGTACATCTGAAACAACAAAATGGCTAGCAGGGGTTATTTTGAGGATAATTTAGAACTGCATAAACTAGCCTGAATGAACTAACTCAGATAGTTTGGTAAGAAGGGGGAGGGAGGTGGGGGTAAATTTTTGATTTCTGAAAATTTAAAATCGTGCAAGTAATAATTCAATAAAATCGAATAATATGTTTATTGAAAATTATGATATACACGGTGATTCTTGACTTATACGCATAATTGCGAGAAATGATAGTTCGTGATGTATAGGGATGGGTAATTAAAAAAAATTGTATTGTGCTTGATGGTTATAAAACTAGACGAACAGCAAGTGGCCAAAGCCATTAATTTATTTTGATATATTTACAATTTTTAATCACTATTTTTATTTTGTACTGCACAAAATTAAAATTAGAACTGCACATTTGAAATTTAGAGCTGCACAAACAAGCTAGAGCTGCACACCAAAATAACCCCTGATGGCTAGGTATTACAAATATTGTTAACAATAAATGATTTTAACAGGTTTGTCTAAAGTTGAGATCCGAAATAGCTTCAATTGTTAAAATTATAGATATTGTTAAATTGTTAGTGGGATATATCTTCTTTAAAATTAGAAGATTGAATGCAAAATATTTAAATATTATTTTTAAGAAATTTAAATTAAGATATACGTGTTGTTTTTCCAAGCTGTGTTTTCCATTCAGTAGTTAAATATCGCCAAGATAACAAGTATTTTTCTAAACGGTTATTAAATATTTTATGCATTTACTTGTATATCCTTCAAGTTAAACTGGTAAAAACTTTCTTATCTACAGGTTTAGATAGATATTAAGATTCTCTATAGCTACGTTAAAAACATTAGCTTGTCTTTTATGTTTAAAGACGCTTATTTATACCGTCTTTTATATTTCAGTAGCAAGAATGATGTGAAGTGAAAAATTGGATTTAGTGACTGGATTAACTATTTGATTAAATGTTGTTTCGTTTCAACGGTTTATGTACATTGTGCATATATTACATCAACGGCTAATAAACTGAAGAATTTTATTCGATGAGGAGAGTTTGTTTATCTGTGTACCAATTATCAAAACATTAAATCAATACATTCTTATTAAAAGCAACAATTTAATTTTACTACAATACAATATTTCTCTGTTAACAATTAACCAAGTTTAAATTTATAGCAGAGCAAGCGCAGCTTATGAGACAACGATAGTTTTACTAAAACCGTATGTTTTATAGCGTTAACAAGAATCAATAAAATAAACAAATTGCGAGTACAATTGGTTGAAATTTGCAGTAGATTTGCAGAGCGTCCTGAATAAACACAGAGCAAATAGCGAGCCCGAGTTATCATGCAATCAGCTTGTCTGGCAATTTTCATTAATAATAAAATAACATGATGATGATACAGAGGAGCTTATTTACATAGGGATCTTTAACATACCAAACACCGTTTCGCGACCTTCTAACCTGCTAGCACAAAATTTGTGGATATCAGAAATATTTAGCTTGTATCACGGTCTTAATATATATTTACACTGTGGAAATATCTTGAATGTTTGGTTTTTGGGTACTAAATAACTTTACACAGTTACTGTTAAAGTAATGCACCTGGTAACTGTTTACTATGTATTAGAATAATAAAAAAGTTTCATATAAGTTTAATTCCTCCTTGAAAAGTTTACTCAGCAATATTATTTAAAAATAAGAAAAACAACTTGAAACTTCGTAATAACGCAAGTTCCATAGAAAATTAAACCATTCGTGGAGGTTTTAATGCCCAAAATCCCTAATACGAGCTAGATATTTAGTTAAAAGAAATCAAATAACTTGCTTATAATTTTAGTGAACGTATTTTTAAGGAATTTTAAATTAATATAATTAATTATGTCTGAGTGGTTCAAATAGCAAAGCGTTTTTCAGCCAATTAGTACTTCATAGCAAAATCAGGTATATTTTAGTCTTATTGTAGGATAACAAGTCTTATCCAAAATGATTACTTATGGATCCATTTTAATGTAGCATTTTATGAAAGTAGGACAGAAAAAATGCATGTAGAGATGGAAAACTGGGAAAAGAAAAGAAAAATCTTAACAGGCAAAACGGCACTAAAAGGAATAGAAATATACATCGACCTTGAAATAACAAAAAAATCTTACAGAGCTGTGTCCTAGACAGAGCAAAAGGAAGCGGAAGTAAAAATAAAATTTGATAACGACCACACTGAAAAGGAAAAGACCAAAAAATGCAAACAAAAAGAAAAAACCGAATATAATAAGAATTCGACCCTGGCACATCAAAACAATGCCGAGAACGGTCAAAATGGAAGAAAGTGGTAGAGAGAGGAAAACCTACGAAATAGAAACCTTAGCTCTATAGGAAACAAGTTAGAAAAAGGAAGGAGAAATCAACGGCATTCGTGGTTATCAAAAAGTCCAGAGGAAGTAATAAATGTCTACGCACCTGCCAATACTGCTAGCGAGAAAGAAAAACCTGAGCTCTATAATATGACAAGCAAATGATAACAAGGCGAAGATAGGAAAAGAAGAATACAACAGAAATGTAGCAGAAAAAGAGACCATCTACGAAAACACTAGCGACAATGGAACAAGACTGTGCAACCTAGCAGCATCATCAAACATATTGTAACGAAGTGGCTTTTGGCAACATAGTGGGTTAAGGTCGCCTATGTTTTTATATTGACTATGATGGTAGAGACTTAGAGCCTAACTTCATTACGAGTATTTTGCTTGGCTTTTGCAAGCGGTTATTGAATGAAAGTCTAATAAAGCTAACATCACATAAATATATTGTTCGAATTCCGAATTATGCTTTACAAATATCATTCATTGGCAAAGTTACAAATAAACACATTAAAACATTAACGAGATAAATTACAACCATTAAGTTAAATCTTAAAGAAAGGGTTACATCCTAACTGTTAACACGGGTCACACCCAAACTACTAGCAAGCTTTACATTGGATTAGAATACATTTGAATTAAATATAGAAAATACTCTTACGTTAACATTTCAGAAACCTTCAGAAACCTTAGTAAGCTTGGCGAGTACACTACGGTTGGAACGAACTTGAGGGGTCGCCATGCTTGAACCCTCAAGCATCTCGACTGGTCTTACTTGAACATCTTTAGAACGGCACCCATCTTGGCAATAACGTCGGAAACGATATTTAATCCAACCCCTGGCTTACTGCCCGGGTTAGCCCTGTTAGAGTCTTTCATTTGGGCCTCAATCAAGCCTACTCCCAAATCTCGCTGTAAGACTCCACCAGGGAAACTGAACTCTCTATGAAAACCGTCTATACTTATACTCCCAAGATTTGCCCTTTCTTTCTCATATTTTCAACAGCTGCCTAAGCCAACTGTTTCGTGTTACATCATTTCGCATTAATTCTTAACTTTGTATAAACATGAGTCATGGTTTTCCACGAATGGATCACGTTATTCGTTGCAGGTGTCACATTAGTAAGTACGAACTTACTGCAACATTGTCGTACATTGATATGATTCACCAAATGACCAGATGTTCGAATGACACATATTTATGCAGGTGCATCTTTAGCTAGTAAACACATTTAATGATCCCTACAATGCAAGGATTGCAAAACTTGTTATATCAAATACAACCAAACGCTAACTTATTGAATGCATTTCTTACGGCGATGTTTTACATTATTCTTGAATATAACTCACTTTATTACAATATATAGTATATAATAAACACAATATTTAAATACAAGAAAGCACATGTATGATACCAGGTACAAATGACATGACCAAATAGATCATGTATTAATCTCCAAGAAAAGAAAGAAAATAATACGTGATATGAGATCACACTGAGGAGCAAACGCAGATTGCGATCACATATTAGTAATAATCAAGGCCGAAATGAAAATAATGGGGGATACAACGAATCCGAAAAGGAGAAGAAAATGGAATAAACACAAACTAAATACCCCAGAAACTAGACAAAAGTACGCGGAAAGAGACACTGTCAACACAAAGACAAACCATAATAGACAGAGACAGTTAAGAAGAAGCACCCGCATACGAAGAGCTCATCGAAATAATCAAGGAACTAAAGCAGGAAAAAGTAGCAGAAGCAGACGAAGAATTATGGAGAAGATTTCATAACCTTATAACAAACATCTGGGGAAAAGTATGTAAAAAAAACTGTACTAATAACGCCGGCTTCACATTCTGTAACAATTACCGGCGAGTAATGCTCTTGAATACGGCTTAGTTATAAGATACTCACAACAATCATTAAAGGACTAACAAAGTACACGGAGGCCAAGATAAGAGATCATCAGCAATATTTAAGGTAGGAAGCTCTACCATTGATTCGATTCACATAATGACATAGCCCTAATCAGTATGAAGACCAAATTAAAAATATATATAGCTACCATCAGGCCGGTTACAATATACGTCGCAGAAACAACGTGTCTTACAAATAAGGACGAGGAAAAACTGTGAATCTTCGAAAGGAAAATATTTAGTACAAAATCCTAGAACCAAAAAAGTAGGAGAAGAATACAGAAGTCTAATGAACTACAAAATCAGAGAAGCTTTAGAAGGCGAAGATATAGTAAAAGTTGTAAAGGAGCAAAGAACGGTATTGTTCGAGCACGTACAACGAAGAGAGCCAAACTCCATAATAGGGAAATTAACTAAGTGGAAGCCGAGGACAAATAGACCGAGAAAAGGCCCAAATTAAAGTGGATAGACCAAATACACAACGACATGCTGAAATTAAACATCAGTTGGAGACAAGTAATTGGAGACAGGAAGAAGTGGAACAAAATAATACAGAACGCCAAAAGACACACCACCCTATAGGGAGAAAATGGAAATGAAAAAGGGAGACTATGCGGAGTGATTCCCCAGCTTCGTTTATTATGCTGGTTGTTTCATTACGATTAGGACAAGCTTTACTACTTTAATAGTATTCATTGTATACGTAAGTTGACGGTAAACTTTAAAAACCTGACGGATGCCCCAAGTGGTATACAGTGTGTCCCAAATTCAATCCCCACCATTAGGATCTCGGAAACTTTAAAAGCTACAAAGTTGGTTAAATAGGGAAAGTTTTAGGAATGTTAATGCTCATTTCATATCCGTTGAGAAATCAAAGCCAACTTTGACCGTTTTCGAGATATCTTGGAAACACCGAAATTTGGAGTTTTCTTTTTTCCAAAATATCTCGGAAAGTATTAAGTTACCTATTAGTTTCAAGACTTGTACATTGTGAAGGCACTTTTTTACGGAGAATCGGGTGGTACCATTTGTTTATATTTATGACGCGTTGTTTCTATTCTATGAACAACTACTTTTGATTTTCATATGGACGCAATATTGAATTTTGTCGTAACTAAACTCAGCTCTTTTTTCTCTTTTCAACTATGTGTCACACCTACGGAGTTTTTGAAGAAGAGCGTGAATAAAATACATTTTTTTTATCATACCCTACTACGCGAATAAAGAAAAAATGTATTTTACTCCCGCTCTTCTTCAAAAAAACTGTACGTGTGACACATCATTGAAAAGAGAAAAAAGAGCTGAGTTTAGTTACGACAAAATTCAATATGGCGTCCATATGAAAATCAAAAGTAGTTGTTCATAGAATAGAAACAAAGCGTCATAAATATAAACATATGGTACCACCCGATTCTCTGTAAAAAAATGCCTTCACAATGTACAAGTCTTGAAACTAATAACTTAATACTTTCCGAGATATTTTGGAAAAAAGAAAACTCCAAATTTCGGTTTTTTCAAGATATCTCGACAACGATCAAAGTTGGCTGTGATTTCTCAACGGATATAAAATGAGCATTAAAATTCCTAAAACTTTCCCTATTTAACCAACTTTGTAGCTATTATAGTTTCCGAGATCCTAATGGTGGGGATTGAATTTGGGACAGACTGTATATCCAAATTGGTATGTAGTGAATAAAATTTGTTTGAATCAGGCAAAATATGCTCAAAAAATTTACGTTTTATGAATTATATCAAAGTAAGATGGTCTAAGTCGCATCAATTTGTAACGGAAATGATTTTATACGCGTTTCAAGCAGCAATCACGCTACTCTTCGGAGCAATGTAAGAACATTGATACAATACCAAGGTACCAAATTTGTACTACATAATTTATTCTTACACTATAAAGAGCAATGTTGTTATAATAAGGCGGGGTAGTCTTAATGTAATACAAGTACATGTTCTTCATCTGCATAAAAGTAATCCATACAAAAACTTCTCAAACCAAGTAAAAATTCTATAGTTGATACTGAAAAGAAGTTCTTAAATTTTTCGGCAAAATATTCTTATTTTTCCTGCAAAGTCTGTTATAAAAGTCTTACTTCTTTCGTTTCTCATCATATGGTTTACATACAAGTTTTCTTCTATTTACTTTATTTCTTTTTATTCTTCACGAAAGTTCTCTGTTGGTAATGTAAGTAAACTTTCCAGTCAATTCTCAAAATGCTACGGTAAAGCTGCACTTCGAATGCCTCCAGCTTATTGCTTTCTACAATTGTCGTGTTTAAAACACTGGTAGATTGAAGTCTGATATTATACGTATAAATGATCAAAAGAGGCCAGTTTTAAGCTTTTAAGTTAGAAAATTAATTTGTCTTCTCGTCATATGATGGAGTATCTAAAGCTGATGTTCTGAGTGGTTTTTGGTTTTTTGACATTCTCATTTCGAAATACCTACATTAAAAATTTCACACAACTCAATATTGGTTGAGGAACGCTGATCTATAATGCTACACGAAGATATACCAAATTTTACTTCTTTCGCTTGTCTTAGAACAAATGGCTCTTCTGCCGTCATGTGCAGTTATACATCGACGAAATTTATTTGAGAGGATCCTAATCTATTATCGCTGAAAGGTTGTTTAATATTATTTAGTAAATATGTAATTCTTTCTGTCTTGTTAATATAAGGTAACCATTTTTTTTTAAATTTAAAACCAGGACATTTAAAATAGGTCAAACAGCATGAGTAATTGAGTAAATAGTCAAATAGTCGCTGTCGTAGAATATAATATAACTTGAAAAGATATTGATTTAAAATTGTTTTTTTAAGGATTGATTACTCGATCTTTTGATAAATTAATAATTTTTGATTTTGTGTTCCTAAAACAATACATTTTGTGTACTGGTTACATTTGACAACTAACCAGGACCAATGCCCAAGAAAACAGTATTGTACTGGTTAAACCAGTACGTATGGTCACCTTATGTTAATATTACCTCTTCGTTAACCAGGTAGGCCTTATTTTTGGTTTGTAAATACCAGCAAAATGTTTTGTTTAGTTAGATTTTTATTAAACGTACTAAAATGCAGTAGTTTGGTCAATCCGTTTGACAATAACTGCCCTATGGTAATTTATAGAAAATATTAAGCACAACTAGCTGCTTTCTGTAGAAAACGCACGTAGTTAATCGAACCCCAGGTCATTTCTCACCCATAAAAAGTCAATAGTCACCAGAACACCTTATGTCCTTGAACAATAAACATTGTGTTGATTTATGTCCAATTAGCCATCGCATGTGAGTCTATCTCGTTGATTACTATAATTCGTAGGTCTAGTGTTTCTATTTTTTGAATAACATTATAGACTTTTCCTGCCTGATATATCGTTTTGATAGTCCACAAACTATATGTCTTAATAGCCGAGCTTTTTCGCCACCTTTAATCTTTTAATATTTATCGGGGACTAAAGACCCAATGTCCTTCGTTTTAAGCCTTAAGGTAGGTTGCCCAAACATGATTTAACAGCTTCGCCATATTAATCATTCGTCAACGGGTGCAAAATCAAATCAAGAATAGCAAGGAATAAAAGAGATTTCCCGAGGTTAATTAAAGATACAAAAACTATCATTTAGAATGGTATATTCAGACATCTCATCCAATCATAATTTTATAATAGTAAAATGCCAAGTAAAACTAAAGAACCGGATATTAAAATGGCCAAAGCATATCGGATAACCTTACCTTCGTAATTTTTCGGAAATTTCAGAGGTTATGAAATACGTATTTGATTTTAGTACTTGTTTATGGTTTTACAGGGTTATTCAGCGCTCCATGGGATAATATTATAAGTTCTATTTTAGGTTTAAAAAAACTGTAAAGCGCATGCATACAATATTCTTGTCTACGCTTTTTAGGAGATATTCCTAAGAGACATTGAAAAAAGATTTGAAGAATGTACAGGAATAAAAATAAACAAGTTGTCTGACAGTAGCATTAGATATCCCGGTAACGCAGTTGTTCTCTAAGGTAATGTAAAGAAATTTTCGATTACAGTACCTAACCGAATATTAAACTAACACTAAATATTAAGAAAAGTTAGCTTATGATTATCCTGAAAGCCGCTGCAGGTCGAATAACGTTCTGATAAACAGTTAAAATGCAGCTGTTTATGGAATGGACTAAACTTTATGTATACATCAAAAATTATTATTTTACTTTGATAACAGCAGCTAACGAGGTTTTTCGAACAGTTATTAAAACTGCAATTAAAATTTTAAGCTGCAATCCCAATAAGTTTTAAAATTCAACGCAAACTTCGAACCTTCATTTAAAACTAAATGTCAAAGTGAAAAACAGTCGATATGCTGGAAATTCAATCATGTTGAATGTAATATACTTACTAACCTAAATATTGACTGATATCTGTCGCTTCGAAAGTATCTTTAGAACAAAGACGTTTCTGATCGGCTTCTCCGAAAATTTAATTCACCCACATCGTACCAGAATCATCTACAAAAAGAATCCGATTATTCAACCGACTTCGATTGACAGCATAGGACAATACGTACAAGGAAATGCTTTTATTCACAACACACCGTCGGAACATTTCGGCAACAATCACCAGTTCGAAACTACATTGATGTTGCATTGATTTGTGTCGGAGCTCTAACGTGAAGTTTACATGCAATAGAGAGAAACTGTACACCTTTACCACTTGTATTACTACAATTTGAATCGTGTTTGGAGACTAAAGTATCCAAATTTTAAACAGAGAGTTAAATTCTAGAAATTAAGGTTAAATTTTGTTCCTAAATGTGAAACTCTTTACTTATCATTAGAAGAGGCAAGTTTATATTAGTTTATTCCGGTAAAATAGTCAGATTTGATTGAGTTTGTTACTTCTTTATGATTAAATGATGAGAAAACGTCCCGTTTAAACTTCTATCAAATTAACGACGAAAGCGCTTTGATGACGGACGGTTTCATTACATGTTGATATAGCTGTTAACTAAGGCGGCCATAATATGAACTCTAAACACGCAATATGAAGATTTGTTAATGAATAAAACAAAATTACAATTTTATCTGTGTAAGGTGTGCGTGCACATCGAGTGTTGTAGCCAGAAAATGGTGTTTTACAGGAAAACCTGTATACTTAATGAAAAATACTGGCACCATTAAAGAAATCCTCGCCAGGTAATTAAGATTATACTCGTAATTTGGAATCTATTTATCCTTTTATCTTCCTTACAAGAACAAATCTTACGCACATTAGGAACCCTTATTATAAATTATCTCAGGCAATATAACAAGCTTAATAAGAACCAAAATTAAAGTGGGATATCCTTACCTATTTCGACATTTTTCTAATCTGCGTACCAGAAAAATTCAACGTGCAATTCAATAAGCGTATGGCGTATTTTAGATTAAGTTGCGTTAAAAAAGAATGGGGTATAGGCCAACCTATTTGTGAAACAGGGCACACCGGTAAACTTCTAAAATTACATGGATGCAGCCTACCCCAAAGCGGCTACTTTCTTTTGAGGGTATTTTTGTCAACAACACGACCACCTGGCCATACATAATGTTTAACTAAGTAGAATTGTAGATTTTTCTAATAATTTTTAGAAATATCTTAAATCAAACCAATTCTGTCACTTTACTAAAATACGTACTACAACAGCAAAGGACGGGAGACTGCAAACAGAAATAACTTTTTATCGTCAACCATGCGAATATTTAATGGAAGTGTAAAGAATGACAACGATGATCTACGTATATCTCACTGTGCAATGAATTAACAATACATTCTTTAAACTTCCTATGAAATATAAATATACCTTTAGAAATCGCAGAAGACAAGAGTCGGTAATCGACTCTGTAATTACAAACCGAGCATTCCACCCCAGTCAAAAACTTGAGGTAAGAACACTGAACTCAACTGACTTAGGTAGCGATCATGGTTTACTGTTATGTAAGCTGAGATATTTAAATGTAGAAAAATTTAACACTGAATCTTTTACAAATGAAGACGCAAAAAAGTTTTACCAAGACCGACTTAATGAAAAAATTTGAAGTACACAACAAGTTTATACAACAAGTAACGAGCAATGAAAGACCTTGGAAAAAATATTTTAGACGCAACGGAAGAAGCACTAGGACATAAAAAGGTAAACATAAGACAAAAAATACAACACCATGATTCACCCCAGAAGTGAAATGAATAGCGAAGAAACAAAGAAAGCGTACATACCTAAATTTTTAAAAGATAAATTTCCTTAGAACTGGAACATCTACATTCAACAAAGAAATATAGAAATATATAGAAAATAACAGAAAACACAGAAGACCTAAACCAAAAACTATTAAACGAATTACTCAAAAAAGAGATCATTATAAGTAGAGAAGCTGTAGAAGATGCCATCAATACACCGAAAAATAAAAAGACTGTTGGTCGAGACGATATAACAAATGGAATGCATAAATGTGAAGGACAAGGATTAATAGAAAGGAGAAAGGAAAAAAGGAGAAAGGAGAGAAAAGAAAGCCAGAAAACTATCGAGGTATAACCTTACTAAACATTACTGTAACGGTTTTAAAACGTTTATTCAAAACTTCGGTCCGTGGTGTGAATCATTAAATTAACAAATTTAAATAATGTAACAACTAACACGAAAAAACAACTTAAACACTAAAAACACGATACTAATATTAATCCGAAACACTAAATAATTTATTTATTTGGTTTATTTCATTATATTCACGCACTTATATTATTCGCGGACATTTGTTTATACGGTAGAATTGTTGCTAGACTACCGCTTGCTCAGGGAACTCGTCTATTTATACCAATCCGCGCTTTCAATCCAGTAAGTTCGACGCTGATCTCGATCACTTGCGGTAAGGCCAGAAACTTCTACTGGCGGATGACGCATACGATCTCGCACGTGCTCTCCGCGACTGCTGATGCAACTCGTTACAGTACACTTAAGCTATTCAGAAAAATTATACATAATAAACTTAGCCATATCATTCCACTTAATAAAGAAATGTGTAACACACGCGGTTTGGCAATTTAATTCGCGGACTGACGTTGCAGCTCTAAAGATACGTGATATTAAGCCAACATTAAAGCAGAATGTTTTAGTTCACACTTTTATGAGGAAGGCTTGGCACATCAAAACATCGAATAGCTGTCAGTTACTTCGCAAGACGCTAGTTCGCAAATCGTGTTAATGTCAGTTGTCATGGAGCATGGAGCAACCAATAAAAAAACTGAGACAAAAACCTACGAAATGTTAAAAAGTGTGTACGGTGATAACACCTTAGGTCGTACTACTGTGTTTGACTGGCTTCAATGTTTCAAAGATGGTACCAGGCGTCCGTCAACCGTTCGTACAATCTATAACATACTTTATGAGAAACAGAAGAAACTATTGGAACAAACATATAGCACGAATAGAAGAAAACAGATTAATAAATAAAGTTAAACAGGAACATCCAGTTGGAGGGAAAATAGAAAGAGACTTCCAAAGAGATACAGGGAATGTTGGACATCGACGTCCGAAGAAATGTAATAGAAATATTAGACGTTGGTTCTAAATAGGCTCCTAGCCTAGAAGAAGTATTTAGTTTTTAATACATTTAATACATTATTATTGTTTTAGGGTTACTTAGTATTTCTTAGTATCAGACCACAAATTTCACTTTAGATTTAGCAATAAATAAAGAAAACGGTAATGTGCCTAATACCTTACTATTCTTAGTCTGAATATCGCACAACAACTGTTCAAAAGAGCCACTGTTCATATCTACAAAACCGTTAACACGTTTTATTCTACTGCACACGTGCACCAATATCTGCCCAAAAATTGTAATACGAAACATCAGATAAATGTTTTGGTAATTCGTGTCGGCGTTTGAGATGACGATTCAGAATATCAGTACATTTACAGCGCCACCAACCAAACAAGTCCTACGGAAAATATGCCAACTAATTTTAAAAATTCGTGGCGGTAAGAGTTTAGCCAATACCTACAACTCCTGCCGGCGTTGTACCTTCCGTGTCAAAAGCGAAAGTAGCTAGCAGATTGACAGGTTATCGCGTGTTTGTGTTTCTTAATTTTCTCTGCTTTCGTTCATCTTTATAAAAAAAATCAGTCTTTTTAAGACTATTTTTGTTCGTCTTATTTGAAATAAGGTAGGCATATATTTTATAGATAATTTAAAGTATTTTTAAAATGAAACTTTCGCATAACCTCAAAATATATTTTTTGCCTATTAGGTATTTGCTATTTATGTATTTATTTATAGAATCCATTTCTTCTAACCGCTTTTATCGCTATGGCAAGTAAAGGAAAAAAACTGTTCATTCCGAAGCCAGAAATATTATTAAAAATGTCGTGGAGTTCTTCGACCGACAAAAAGCTGCCGGTGTATGGACATTTCCTTTGGAAAGGGCTACAGAACTAGCTGCGGCAGCGACTGGGAAATCAATGAAATTCATAACAAAAATTAGGTAATTTGTATTTCATTAAAGTTGTTCTGAAATAAATACTTATTGTTATTTTGTAGGAGTGAAGCTAAACTTGCAGATGATGGGATTTTGAGGTCTACTAAATTTTCTTTTAACAGTTTTAACAAATTTATATAAGAACGTAGGTACATAATAAAAATTAATAAACTTGCAAATACACAATGTTACACGTTTAAATTTACCGCCAAAGTACTATTGACACTGAGTGTACCTCTAAAATACAGCGACACCACACCACGCCAACCAGACAGACTTGTTTGATTGGTGGCGCTGTATGTATTATAAAAAAAATCCATGTTCACATTGCACATAGATTGTCACTGAAAGGTGTCTTAGAAAAATTAAGAACGTCATTCCAAGCAAAAAGGTACATTCATAAATTATTAAAAATTTTGAACGGTTCTATATGACTAATTTGTTCTGATAATAATTAAGGGTGTGCGCACTAATTAATGAGACAAAGTTTAAATGGAAGATAAATTTATTAGTAACATTAAGTTTATTATTTTTATAATTTTATTTAATTATATATTTATTTTAGAACACTGTCAACACTAAAATCAGCAGCCATTCTAATTTTAGTTTAACTGTAGCCATCAGACTTGATATACGTATATGAAATTTTAAATTGTCGAAGCTTGAGCTTTATTCTTTCAATTAATTCGGCCGTTTTTTGGGCTTTCCAGCGTCCATCATAAACGTTTCTTTTAAATTTTTTCCAGAAACGATGAATTTGCCTAAGTTGGGGCACATTAGGTAAATTTTTTCCTTGAGTTATTGAAACTCATCCAAAACTCTTTATTGTCGTAGCCATGTCTGGTCAAAAGATGTATCCGCCATTTGAGTAGGTAATGCTTTTTTATAAAAGAAATAACTAAACGCTTTTTAATACATTCCCTTGCATATATTATGCGGGCAATGACTGAATTGCCAGATTGCAAATAAAAAAAAATCCGCATTTCAGTGAAATTGCCCACCAAAAGGGAACTCTCTTCTGAAATTTCCTATGCCTCTTAAACATGACTTCTGGATCGACTTATTCGCCTTTTTTTGCAGTAATAGTAATGGTTATTAGCAGTTTCACTGTCATAAAGTGTAAAATAATTTTAATCGTCCATTGCTATGTTTAAAATTCGCCAACAATATTCCTGCGTTCATTAAGTTTAATGTGCTCCATCACGAATATCACACGTGTAATGCTTTTATTTATGCTAGATTCAAATAAACAATTGTCATCAGAATACGCCAATTTGATTTTGTTAAAGTTAAGAGCTGCATTAAATTAAAAATTAATAAACGAATTTTGTCTCCATAATCAGTGCCCACACCCTTATTTACAAAAGGCACTCATTTAATTTGGAAATAAGCTTCATTAAGGAATATTGAACTCTTTGATATTAAGTAACCTTTTAAACTGCGAACAATGGAATGACAAGTCCAGTTTTTTCAATCTTATACGTAGTTGATTATTGTTAAGTTTTACTTTAAATGACCACCTTCTACTTGTTAATTCGAACAATACGGTGTATTAATCCACTGTTTTTTCTTTCAAAACTCCTGGAACCATTTTCGTAATCTTAACCTTTAATCTACGCTTACATTAAATTCGTATTTTTTTCGGACATCAGATATAATGTTTACACTATTATTGTTTCTCTCTCCTACAATAAAGTTCCCGCTGAATCCTTTATTAGTATGCCTGGGTGGATAAGCTTTATTTTATTTTAACTTATACACGTTTTTTAGGGTATTACCAAGGTGATCTACAATAGAGATGGGAAGTTTGATTATTTTTGGTGAATCGATTCATTTCAATCATTCACTCCAAGTGATTCGGTTACAAAGATTTATTCTTGAATGATTCACTCATTCACTCGTTTTGTTTAGACTAACGAGTCTTAACAAAGACCGAACCGAAGCAATATGTACCGGCATTCGTATTCAATATTTAGGAATGTAAAATTGAATAATTTTATGTTTACATCGCATATACAAGCTTATTTGTAAATATATCTCAATGATTTTCAAACCATTGGAGAGCTTATTCTTTCTAGATTCCGATGCTGCCACAATTATGTCAAAATTGTTGTTAACAAATGCTACATAAATTAATTAAACTAAGCGTACGCGAAACGCGTAGCCGAAATTTCAGCATCGAGGTATTTTTTAAACTATTTCACATAGATGGGTAATTATATCGTACGAAATGGGTAGAAAAGAATGAAGAAGTTTTTAGTGAAAGAATTACTTGCATAGCTTTATTGTTATAAAAGATATGATTTATTTTTGTACAGCGCTCCGTTGTATTTCGCAACGCTGGCATAAATGTACGTTTCACGCATAATTTGCCAAACATAAATTAATTTAAATAATCAACGCCAAGAAAAGAGAATTATAATTACTTTTGTCTCAAAATGACACGGTCCCAATCCGGAAGACGTTTTGTTAGTTACTGATTTACTTATTTGCCATTTTACATTAAATTTTGAATCTACTTTGAAGACCGAGAACCACCGCATTGTCAAATTTTACATCATCAAATCCGATTTACTGGTCAATTTTACGTAGAACTGGAAACTCGAACGAATTGAACGATTCACTTCTGAATCTTTTGACAAAAATACCCGATGGTTCCGCGGGCTTCGATACCGAGTCGAGTGAATCGATTCACTTCAAAGTACGGCGAGTACGCGGGCTTCGATGCCAAGTCGAGTGAATCAGTGAATCGATTCACTTGAAAGTGAGGACTCGATTCATTCGATTCAGTGTACTGATTCGTTCTTTTTGAACGAATCGTTCACGACCGACACACCTCTAATCTAGAAGATGTTGATGTATTATTGATGTATTGTACCCTCTAGATCTGTGAGGCATTAGAGGATATCTGTGTCTTGGAGTCTAGAGTTTTCCTTAAATATACCAACCTTACATCTTCAGTCAGTTTTTCAGCCCCAAGAATGCTATGCCTACTATCGACATAACCTTTGCAGTGACATAGCAGATGGAAAACGGTTTCTTCCTCCTATCCACACCCTCTACCTGTTGGTTCTTTTCTGTTTTCCATTGTGTATAGGAGTCTACTTAATTGACGGCGACCCATAATTACACCCATGAACAATTCGCCTTACTCATACTGAGTAAATTAGCTGTTAATTTTTTCGAGTTTCCTCTAGAAAGACTTTTAACTACCTTTGTTCATGGGGTTCTTTTCAGTGTGTTTAAACAATGGCACTAACTTAAGCAAAATTTTAACCTCCTGCTTATATAACTTCAGATGAAATTCCACAAGCCGGTTCCGATCCTATAAAAGGCTTATTCCTGCGATTGTTTGCTAGACGGTGAGTTTCCTGTTATTTTCGAGTAGCCAGGTACTCATACTAGTTTCACTGTACTGCTTGTCTCGACTTCATTTATCGTGCGAACACAGTTCAGTACTAAGCCTGGACTAACCTCGCTGGTTCTTAACGCCTCCAGAACAGCCTGGCTGTCAGTTACTATAAAGATTCTCTTACTTCGTAGTAGTTCATGCACACAGTTGATATAAACTACACAAAAGAAAAAAGTAGACACTTCTTCAAAGTGGCGTAAATTTGCTGTCAGTTTAGGAATCTTGTTGAAACTTGGTATATGTGAACAGTTGTCCTTTATCTTTAATAATTTCTACATAATACAAAAATATCATCAAATGTGCTTATGTCAAATAAGTTAGATAACTTAAGTAACAAAAAACAAAGTAGGGTGTACATTATTATTACCTGCATACATGCTAGTGTACTTGCTAACATTATGGGTGAACACATTCAAGATACACCGGAAATAAAGTAATTAACACCAATACAGGTTATGCGAGCGGTAACTTTGCTACAAGAAGGATGGTCTCAGCAGTACAAGGCTCAATAATTTGGAATTGCACAGGAAACTATGTGGAAGCTCTGGACACTTTACAAGGAGATCGGGCTTGTCACTAGACGTCCTGGTAGTGGTGGAAACAGAAAAACTACTGCAGGTGAGCACCGTTTTCTTCGTTTGCAAGCCATTCTCAGTTGTACAGCTACAGCACGAGACCTGCAGGCACACGTTGGACAAGCTACCGGATGCATAATTTGTGACCAAACTGTTGGAAATAGACTGCATGAAGTTAATCTAAGGTCCAGAATACCCGTTGGCAGTGTGTCATGTTTACAGATGAGTTCAGGTTCCTTCTGTCAGGTGATGATAGACGTTTACGTGAATGGAGAAGATCAGGAGAACGTTACCTTCCCAATACAATGCGTGAAACTATTCCTTTTGGTGGAGCATTGATAATGGCATGGGGTGGCATCGCGGCATCACATTAGATACCCGTACTGAACTTTTCATTGTTCGAAATGGTGCTCTGAATGCACAACGATACATAAATCAAATCCTCATGTACTATCACGTGTAAACGTAATGACACGCCTAAGACTTGTTATTGCATGATAAACAGCCTTGCAGCAGCGATGAGTAAGTTGGGGGTAACCATAAGACCTTGTAGGTAGGATTAACAAGATAGAATACGAAAGTTACTCATCGACTGCTACAAGGCTGTTTATCATACAATAACAAATCTTAGGCGCGTCATTACTTTTGCACGTGATAGTACATGTTCGTTCGTATGCCCAAAATTTTGGTCGGGAATTCGTCTACATGCATGATAATGCTAGACCACACCTAGCAAGCATAGTATTAAATTATCTTCAAGATCAAGACATTCAAACAATGAATTAGCCAGCACGTAGTTCGGACATGAATCCCATAGAGCATATGTGGGACATGCTAGCAAGAGCTGTACACACTCGTCCAATTCCCCCACAAACCCTTGCTCAGTTGAAACAAGTTCTGATAGAAGAATGGATCTTTTCATTTAACGAATACATAATATTAACTCAGAATTACTTAAAATACTTCTAAATTTATTATTAAGATGCTAACATGACAGCTAACTAACAATTGTTTTTTGTTTCAACGATTCCAAGGCACTACCTATTTTTGCTAAAGTACCAGTTTTAGTTTCCTTAATTTTAACCCTTGTATGGAAAGTAAAAAAATAAGTAATGATATGGTTGTATACAGTATTTTTTTCTCTATAAGAAACATATTTACACTTTTTCTCTAAAATAATTTGGGGAGCCAATATTTAAAAATTAAGAATTTAACATTGAAATCCCTATGGTGCGTGAACCAAGTCTACACCCTGTATAAGAACAAGAGCGTCTTAGCTATTTACTAAAATATGAAGATATTAAACTGTTTCTGTTGGAGTGAAAGTACACACGTCAATATTTTGTCTTATATTAACGCAAACTATGAATTACAAATGTACCGATACTTCAATTCAATATGTGCAATCAATTTAACGGATCGGTTGTGCAAACATAATTTAGTGGTCTCTGGTGTTAGATTAAGCATTGATCAAAATCAACCGAGGTGAATCACAGTTCACATGTATATTCAAATAGACTATGATCCTTATTCCGTTTTATTGGTTTTATTAATTTATTATAAGTTTGAATTGTTTTAAAATAAAAATCCAGGCAGTGTACCCGTTACCCTTTGGTACTGATTACTGAATGTTTATTTTCATTTTTATCGTATTACTCGTCCATCGACAAGCTGTTGGTTTCTTTTATTGATTGAAAAAACGTTAGTAGAGCATACAACTTTTGTCGAAGATTTGTTGAGGGAACGTGTGAATATTAGAAGAGTATAAAATTTAGTTCGAAAACTATTTGGAAAAAATAAACTTTAGAAAAACAACAATTTAGAAGTTAAAATTTAAGATAGATAGTTTTTTGGTCCTTCCGTTAAACAATCCGTTGACGGTTTGGTCGTTCCCTCGTGAGAGCATTACCAGTAAGCGGTACTGCAAAGCACTGAAGGGACTCCGTCAACATGACAATGCGTGGCCACATGTCAGTCGCTGCACTGTTGCCACACTGCGGGCACTCGGGTACACCATGCTGCCTCATACCCCATATTCACCGGATCTTGCACCGCGCGACCACACCATGTTTGACACAATGAAAGAGGCGGTGCTCGGTAAGAAGTTTTCCAACGACGAGCTTCAATCGGCTGTCCACAAGTGGTGCCGTGCTATACCCAAAAAATGGTTTGCAGCAACTTTATAAAAACTGTCGGAATGTTGGCAAAAGTGCATAGACATTGAAGGGGAATACCTCTAATACGATTTGTACTAGTTTCTTCCTAATAAAAGAGTAGCGAGGCGAAAACAATTTATTGTAGTGCCAATCATTTTTGAACCTTCTAAATGTTATAGCCGATGGTCAGAAGTATTTGAACTAAAGGATAGATATAACGACGAAAAGTAATGCTACTTCGAAGAAACATTTGTTAAGTATGGAGGTCAGATAATGATAGACAGTTTAACAATGTAGAATTACTTTTGACTGCTAGTTTGTTGAAACAAATACTCGACACTGTGTCTCCGCCATAAATGATATTGATGGAGCGAATTCTACACGAAAATGTACTAAATCAGGGCAATATCTTAAAACCTAAACTGCCAGATCATGACAAAAAATAGTATGGACCAAAAAAGGAACATTAAACGATAAGTTGGGAACAAGGGACTGTTGATAACGACCGAAAATAAAGAAGGTTTACTTAAACAGAAGAAGTAGAAAGCAAATTTACAAGAAGCTTTAGGCATTACTCCTCCCAAAAAGATCCTAGAAAAAAAAGCAGAGAAACTGGAAAATCCCAACATCACATTCTGAGGGAAATCGTAAGAGACGTATAAAAACCTCAGTACTATAGCTCCCCATAAATCCCGTCCTAAAAACAATTAAGAAAAACTCATTGGTTAAACAAACCAGACAAATCAGTATTGTAAGTTATGTAAAACTTTTTGAAAATGTGTTTTAATTACACATGAATCTTTAGTAGGATATGGTTAATATTAAAGATGCACCTTAGCTTTGGATGGCTTACATTATAAAAATAGAAACAATAAAAAATAATACTATTCATTAGTGTAGGTTAGGTGGCTGACAACATGGAGGGTTAAAACCTCCTAAGTTGTTTTCTCCTTATGCTAAGTGTATCTGAAAAATTATCATCTGGGTGTTTTTCGTCAAGAGAATTAGACACATTTTGTACAATAAATTGCTGGTATTCATACTGTTTATAAAGGTGCTGCTAAAATAATATTTCAAAAGCACTGAGATGTTCAGTTTTAAAGCAAGCACTGATGTCTACAACAACAAAATTAATATTCTCGTCAGATGCTTTCTTTCAACATATTAATTTAAAGACACTCAATTTTACAATAACGTGTTATACTGCACACCCGGGGTAGTTTTAATTAAAACAAATAATATAATAAAAACTCATATTGTTTTCCTGGAGAACCTGGTAATTCTATTATTTCACATTCTGCAATTTAGAATCAGAAAACCCGTTTCTTTACCTTCGTCTTGGAAATGACTCCGGGCTGTTTAGGCTACTGTGATTGTGTTATTGATATAACCAGTGCTAGCGGATCGGAAAATATGTAAAATATGAACTTCAATTCGTATATAGCGGAAATCATATTTGTATCTTTCGTTTATATAAACAAAATGTATTGGCACAGCTGAAATATACGTTTTGTTTTTGTATATCCAAAATTCAATACTGATGATTTAATAACACCTTTCAAAAAAATTTCTAATACCATGTTAGCAATAAATGTTCGATATAATTTTTTCCGACGACCACTATGAAAAATGACTCATTTCTCACGGTTTACTAGTATTGAAAATAACAAATTTCGCATAGCAACGAAACTGTGTGAAATGCCCGTGTGCAAAACTTTGCACACGCTAAACGACACAAAGCAGTCGGCGGGCGACGTCAAAAGTCGTCATTTGTTAAAAAATAAATATTTAAAACGTCAAAGTGTTGCAGGTGTGGTGCTGGTTCCAATTTTTTTAAATGAAAAATTGGAAAAATGGTCGTCGGAAAAGTATAGTGTAAAACACGTGCTGAAAGGATATTTCACACTCGTGTGATTAAGCCACTCGCCAGAGGCTCTTGGCTCAACTTTCACACTCGTGTGAAATATTCAACTTTCAGCACTAGCTATACAATATACTATTTTTCGTAAATAAATTGGCGTTTAAAAAAAACTGATCTTGGTAACACCTCTCATTTTTTATAGTTCAAAATCTAAATCTAAAATAATATTTTGCATTCTGACAGCTAGAGTAACGCCAGTAATATAAAATTCAAATTTTAACACTTACATCGGTAGATATCTCTTCAACAAAAAAAAAGTAAAGATTATTAAACTTTCAAGCTTTTTCGCGAGGTAACAAGGTCTATTAAAATTTGTTCGTTAAACACTTAGATGTGATAGTGCTCCAACGGACTCATCCGTTATGATGATGTTACAGATATCACTTGACAGCACTTTAAAATTGGCACCTAAGTAAACTATACCACTAAACCAAATGTCATCTGTTGTGTTGTTAGATAATACAAGTATCATTAGTTACTGTTACTAAGCAAATCCTAGGTAACAGTTGTTATGTACATAGACATACATTGTTTTTCTGTTTTTACTTTTGAATAAACCAGTTTTCAATTGAAGTGATTTTTCTTCTATTCTGCATTTACTAATTACTACCATTAAATACAACAATTGGCGACGAGGATTGTCAGAACTCAGTGAAAAGTTCAGTATTTTACAAAAAAATATTGGGAATACAACTTCAATATTTAGACCTCGCTGGAAATTTACAAGTACAAGTAATACAACAACCTCGCTGGAAAATTTACAATTACAAGTAATACAACAACATGGGTGAGGAAGCTACGACACATTCTGTTTATACGGTATTTTCAATAGAAAAATTCGACACGACAAAACGTTTTGACAGATGGCTGATGCGCCTGGAAAGTGCATTTGACGTGTTCGCAGTACCAGTTGACAAAACGTAAAATATATCCTAAATCCGCAACCACTTTCAAGTCTGAATTATGGCCTACATCTGTTTATTTATTATTTGCAAACTATGTAAAACAGCACAGAATAAACTTAAACTTAATCCATATAAATTATATGAAGTTAATTAAATACCCTGTCCAAAAAATGAAAGAGTGTTGCACTGTAAGCTTTGAAATAGAGAAAAAGTGGTACAAATTCCAATTATAACTGAAACTTTACAAAAAAAGGTTGTTGCTCGTGCTGTCACTTTAGTGAAAAACGGACAATCTCTTCGACAGGTGGTAAGAAATCACGATGTTAGCTCTACAGTCCTCCAACATTTGTGGAATCGTTATAAAAAGGCTAGTCGGTACCGAAGACGGAAGGGACAAGGTTGACATCGGAAAACGCACATCGACTGCAAGAAATCTACAGAATGGACTCAGGATGACACATGGTATTGATGTTTCCGACCAGACGGTTCTAAGCAAGTTACATAAGGCAAACTTGAGGGCAAGAAAACTCGTCTGAGTTCTCCATCTAACGGGTTAGCACGTAAGAATTTTTGTCGCCAATAGGTTGCTTGGTAGTTTCGGTATTGGGGATCGGTGCCCTTTAGTGATGAGTAAAGGTTCCGCCTCACTCGTTGTGCCGGTCAGGTACGTGTGTATAGATACCCAACTGGGCAGTATTCCGCCACTACAGTCCAAGAAGTACATACATTTGGTAGTGGCGCTGTTATGGCCTATTTCAACGAAATAATTAACTTGGTTGTCATTCTAGAAGTACTGAATGCTGTCGAATATATTAATTCCACCTTGGAGGAACGTGTGGTACCTACAACATTTGGAATGGAACCCGATTCTGTTTTAATGTAAGATAATGCCAAACCACATACTGTAGCTATGACTATTAGAATAATACAAACTCAAGTAGTGAACTCGCACGTTTTATGCCCCAACATAATTTCCATATAGGACATGCTCGAGATATCACCCAAACCATTCAACAGTTAACAGAAACATTCATCGAGAACTGGGAAAGAATACCTCAAGAAGACCTGCGGAAGTTGGTAGGAAGCACGTCACGGAGGTGACAGGATATTATTAGTATGAGTGGAAGATGTACAGATGTACCCATTATTAAGTTATTGTAGGTTTGTTGCAAGTAACGCAGTTTGTTATAAAGTTGGACGTTACTTTTTTCACTTTACTTGTTGCTGTTGTTGTAACGGATAATGAATGGGATGGATTTTGTTTCTAATGATAATTTTTGTCAATTAAATACATACTTGCGACAGTATTCAGTTTTATAACTATATGTAATATCCATTCACTCTACTTCTGATTCTAGGCAGACCTTGAAATGGTTTTTGTATAACAATGTATATAAATAATTTATTATCAAAAAATCGCTAAAATTAATTCAAACTTTTGACATACATTGTCAGTATATTAATTGTATCCCATGACAAGAAACTCGGTTGTAATTTTGTCGTCATGTTGAATTTGGTCAAATTGGTGTGTGATCTTTGTAGTATTCAAAGGTTACACCAGCACTAGGCGTAGATATCAATTTTTATCCTGAGGCGATAACTCTAAATAAACCCGCTACTCTGTTGCGTGGGCGTGAGGTTCCTAAAAGAAAAATAGTAGTGCTCACTAAATAACTAAACTAACGATGTTCCTTGGGCGCCAGATCCTTATAACGTAACGTCTTCAGTCGGACCTCCTGAAGAATAGACCTCCAAAGTTAATTGACTTGATAACTTTTTTTAATTTTATTAAGAAAATCAATACGATGTTGGTTTGTGCTTGTCTGAGGACTAAAAAAAGTGCACACAGATTTGGTTAAATGACATTCTGTACCTGTCAAATTTGACACTTTTTGAAAAAAATTTTCAGAAGTGGCCCTATTTATGATTTTTTCGAAAGATTTCATTTGGAAAAGTTGTTCAGAATGGCATTCTCCGTCGGTTTGGAAATTTTCAGCTAAAAATTCGGACTTTTCCCCATTTTTTTTAATTTTTCAAGTAGTACTACAAAATTCTAATTTTTTTCATTGAAATCTGATGAAACGTGTGGAATCAACTTATTTTGATAGATAATTGCCCACCTGGACTCTGTTGAAAAAATACTGTTTGCAAAAAACTATTTTCCTTTTGAAAATTCGCGGCATCGTTGATCCAAAGTTGTTTTTATTCGAAATTGAATCATCATTTTCGATGTTTTTACTAAAACTAGGGCCACCTCTGAAGATTCTTTTCAAAAAGTGTCAAATTTGACAGGTACAGAATGTCATTTGACCAAATCTGTGTGCACTTTTTTTAGTCCTTAGACAAGCACAAACCAACACCGTATTAATTTTTTTAATAAATACTTTAATAAAAAAAGTCTCATATGATCCGAACTTTTTTACAAACCCTGTACATATTGATATGATAAATTTTGAATGATCTTTTAATGAAGTCAGTTTTGTCTTCGACGTGTCTTTAGCCCTCGACTAGCGTCTCGGGCTCAAAATCACGTCTCAAGCCATAAAAGCATCTTTACGCCCTCGGTACATAAATAACTATTAAATTATGTAAATTTAAAGTTAAAAAGATGTAAATAGTTGTTAAGTTAAAGATTTAGTATTGTATATTTAAGTAATAAGTAGGATAGAATATCTAGATAGGTAATTTTAAAAAATATGCCATATAAAATTTTGTAGAGTGTTAATTTATTATTATTAAAAAATAACCGGGGTAATATAAAATAAATAAAATAGTTGAATTTTGGTAAGTGAAAGTTGGTGTTTGAAAAAAAAATTAATTAAATATCATAAATTAATATTCTTAAAAGTAAATTAAAATATAATTAATTGAAATATTGTGTGAAGAGGGTTACCTACAATTATATGCAAATATAATTTGGATTGTGAATAAATAAAATTTTATGGAATAAAAGTTATTTTTGGAGAAGTTTTTATAAATTTGGATATTTGTGAAGTATTAATTTAATAAAGAAGGAAAGTGTGTTGTTTGTTGGAAGATAAGGGAGATTTTTGGTGGAGTTGGAGTTAGAGGGGAAGGTGTATTGTTGGAAAGAGATTGGAACAGTGTTTAGTGAATTGAAAATCGAGGCAGGAAGTGTAATTATACGAGTTTGTTTTTGAAAAGGTAATTTGTAAATTTTAATTTTAGAAAGTGTTAAGAATTTATTGTTTTTGTTTGTTAAGATTTACATAATTTTGAAGGTGTTTGAAATTTAGCTTTGTGAATTTTTATAAAAGATTAAAGTTCATGAATGCGATCTCTTTGGCGACCTTGAGTTAAGAGATCTTTGAAAATTTATTAGAAATTATTTAACGAACTGAG
Organism: Melanotus villosus; assembly: GCA_963082815.1. Classification (NCBI taxonomy): domain Eukaryota; kingdom Metazoa; phylum Arthropoda; class Insecta; order Coleoptera; family Elateridae; genus Melanotus; species Melanotus villosus. Next base: position 79,119,226 of record OY720419.1, read on the forward strand.
CTAGCTAAATTTTTTTTAAATAAAATTGTATGCACTTATCTTAATTAGCCAGAGCATAGCAATATATAAAAATGTTTCTGGTTGCGTTATTACGCGTATGTTCACATACTGATTTGCCATTTTATTCGTTTAAAAGTTTTTTTTTTACATTAGGCAAACGAACCTATGTACATACACATTACTTAATTTACAACTATTACAGGTCTAAAATCAAATGTAAATATTCACTGAATACAAAACATTGCAGAATAGTAATTTACGATACAAGCAACGTTATGAAACCTTTTACATTACGAGGGAAAAGTTTGAAAGAACGACCGACAAAGGAGCGAGTTTTTTTAAATCTCGAGTAATGTAACCAGAAAATAACGTTACGTGTGCCGTAACACGGTTTATATAATCATATAATAATTTTTTTCAAAAAATAAAAAATTGTTTTCAATGACAGTTCAATGACAATTCATAAAGTGTAACGTAAATCTGCCATATTGTGCTGTTATGCAAGCGAATTAAGCTTCACAGCACTAGTGCTGTTAAAGGTATCTTAACACAACTCGTTGCTAAGGAGTTATTAGCATGATAACGTTATAGGATGATATAAATAGTATTTGTATTATCAATTTCAGCTCTATTTCAAACGTTTGGAATGTTTGTACTCCCTGCTCTTTTTGAATTCACATTTGGAAATAGTACTTTTTCTACTTTGTTTTTCTAAAGAACTCAGTATATATTTTAATAAAAGTTAAGCTTGAAAAATTCGGGAAGGTCTATGTTTCTTTACATAAAGATTTCACTATATTCATTCACATTCATTAAGGGAAAAACTAACTTTTGCCTTATTTATGCTCAAAATTCAACCAACATAATCAATTAGAAGTAATATCTACTTATTAATTTAAGTAATTATTGTTGCTGGCTGTGTATGCCAATGTGAAAACACAGCAACTAATTTGTAAGATACAAAATAATTGTGCTAAGGTATAAATTAAGTTAGTTAAAATAATTAGGTAATAAAACTTTTGTAAATTTTACTTAACCTTAGAAATGTTTAAGTAAAATTGCTTTTGAAAATCCTTGACAACACTCGAAATATTTTTCTAAAAATTTTTGTAAGATTTAACCTCATTACGACTAGTTTATCAAACTTTAAGATCATAACTTAGATTCAATCAATGTGTTCTTTAATAACAGATGAGTAAACACTACTTCAAAAGATCAACAACTGACGAAGAAACAATTTTAAAATAATTAAAGGTAGGAGGTTATCTCTTCGGATCATCGGATCGTATTTCCCCATTGGTACACAGAAAACGTTAACTTCTTTTAAATGGAATTCTGTTTCGCGAACTTTAGTTTCAATATTTAACTTAGGTACCGATTTCCTCAATTTGTACTTTTTCAATACGTTCTATACAAAAACTCGCCGAGCTTTTGTGACTTTTGTGAACTTCTCTCCTATCTACAACGGTAAGGCGCGCTTTTTCAAGAGGGCTCCAGTAAATTTAGTAGGAAATCAAAGTGGGCTCTTTGAATTTTATTTTAGGCAAGGTTTTTTAAGTATTATACGAGGAGTTCGAAGTGAGAAAGTGGATACCTTGACTGAACAAAAGATTTAAAATTACTCAGGTGAAACTTCCAATTAACTAATTTACTGGAACGTTCATTAGTTAATTAATAGTATAGAAATTAGAGAAACATTTATTCGTCAATTTCGTACTAAATAACTTTTTATCCAATTTTGGTTTTAGTTTTGATTTTAGATTTTTTTTCCTAAAATTGTATCAGCTTTCAAAAAGTGGTAGCCGTTATAAGAAGATTCTAATCTACCACGAAATGTTTTCGTAGGCGTGTTTCAGTAGTTTAAAAACCTTTTCAGTGGATGTTTTTCTTGTAGAGTTTGGAGACTTTCGGATTTCCGCAAGTAACTTAATTTTAAATAAAAGCGAATTATGGACTCTTTTTTAAGATTCTTTAAAGTACCTAATCGTTTTTAAAAAAATCTGTAAAAGTCATTTCTACCTTACAAACCTACCTAGTAAATTGTTTGTCAATCGAATCCTAATAGCGATCTTAACCTTCGCGGCACTACGTCAAAAAAGTTACACGGAGTACCACGCGGGGTACATTTGTACCCCATAATAAAACTGCTCTGAACCGACCGACTGATATTGTAGATGTGGCTTAAAGTCATCTGACTACTTGCCTGTTGACTATCATACCAACGCACATGTCAACATTGCCCGAACACCTTCGAGAACAATTAATTCATACGACAAACTGCAGTCGGGTGCCTCAAAAATAGCATGCTACGAATGCACCCCAAGACAGATTTTAATTTTTACCAGAAGAATTCTAGATTTTTTTCTAATCTAAATATGCAATATTGTAGCTGTGTACCTATGCAAGGATAAATTAAAAAATGACGGTATAAGATGTCAAATTTTCAGAATTACACCATAAAAAACTACCCGTGGGGTACATTTGTACCCCGCCCGGTGCCGCGAAGGTTTTAATATAAACATCTCTTAGCACAGAGTAATTATTAATTTGTGTTTGAAATCGTGGGACAGTAAAAGTCTACAAAACAAACAACAGAAGTTAGTCATCACTTTTTGATGGTTAAATTATTATAGGCATTGCATGCAACAGAACGATTAAGTACTACCAGAAACGTCAAGAACTGAAGGACGTAATCGTTTGCATACTGGCAGGTAAATTAATATCTCCATTCCTAACCGAACTGGCAGTAATCAATCAAATCGCGGTCATGATCAAACAAGAACTCACTAGGATTACATCCATCATCAAAGGGGGAAGAAATTGCTTTACTAGAAGGAAATTATTGGTTATTGAGGTTAATGTCCTCATACTTGCACGTTTCTATTAATAAAGTCATTTTAAGCGTATAACACTAAGTGGATCGTCCATGATAGATCTCTAAGCCCAAATATTTATTATCAGGATGTTTGAGGATCCGTGAACTAAAACAAAGAGACTCCTTAACATTGTATTTAAATAAAGTTTCGTTATAATGGCTTTGACAGTGATAGGTATTCAGACGCAATAACATATTTTAACGTATGCAAAAAATGTAAAAATTATTGGTCCTTTAATAAAGACAAGGGAAAGGAGGTATATAAAGCATTCTTAACTAAATTAAGCTTGGGTAAATTGTTTGCTGTAAATACTAAGGAAATAGAAACAATTTCACTTATAATAAGGTATGAAAAACGCAAGAAAAGCATTTTGGGAAATATGGAGGGCGAAGAAGCAATCACTTTCTTTTTGTCCAAAATTTCTTGTTAATATTAGCCGTATAGGAAGGCATCTTATCGTGCTAAAGGGACCTTCCATAGGATTCTCATAAATTTCGTCCTACACGTCTAATTTACCCCAAAACCCTTTTCAATGCTCCCAAGTAATATTCATTGTTAACACCTTCTGTTACAAATGTTATCAGCATTATCTTAATTTTCGATTTCATCTTTGCTGTTAGCAAATTTCCAGTTTACATTCACTGCTTAGAATAATAGCATAAAGGATCAATGTTGGCAAGTTTTATTTCTTGGTATACAACAACTCGAATTTATCTTTGTTAGTTAAAAACGTAACAAGGAAGGAATTTTATACACATTCTTCGTTTCTTTTTTTTTTGAGTTAAAATCAATTTGCTTGCCTCTAGGCTCATACAGTGCCACCAAGCTTACAAAAGCCCTGAGTGGGCGTGCCTGGGGGAGTTGTGTATTTATAAAGTACATTCAGAGCCAAAAGTATTTCGACGGGAAATTGAAATACATATAAATATAAATATAATAAACGATAAAATGAGTAGGTAAAATAATAATTTTCTGAATTAAGTGTAATGAAAGATTTAGAAATAAAAATCAAATAAAGATAAGTCTGTCTGGTACTTTTAACAATAATAATATTTTGTGGCACTTTTAGTAATTTAATCAATTAAAAAACACAAAAGTAACATGTAAGTACATTAATTTAATTTACATTAAATCATCGATGTCTGAACAACCACTTTCATCGGTGATACAGCTGTCATCATCTTCATCTGAAGAACCAGTGTTGACTGTGAAACTTAGACTTTCGATAACCTCATCCTGTAAACAATCTGCTTTCCACATCTCCTCAGCAATATGTCTTACATGATTACATTCTTTCTCCCAATGTGCTTCTTTAATTTCTGCAAGTGCATTTCTTACCAAGATTTCTATTTCAGTACTTTTTTGCAATACGTTGTTCTCAGCGACTTTTCCTTTCATCAAACTCCAAATAAATTCAATTGAGTTTAGATGACAGTGGTAAGGAGGAAAACGCACAACAGTGTGGCCATGTTTTCGTAATAGTTCATCAACATAATATGTCTTCGTAGCAGGGTTCTGTTTTACTAGCATTACGAGTTCTGCTTTTCTCATGACTCTGTGTTGGTGGTTAATTTATTTGCACGCTGTGGTACGGTGCATTATCCATAACCACAATGCCAATTGAAGGTAAATTGGGAATGAGTTGTTTTTCTAACCAAGTCATAAAGTTTGTGTGGTTCATATCATCGTGATAATCGCCAGATTTACTTTTCGATTTAAATATCAATAAAGCATTTTTGACGAAGCCATAGAAACCTCCAGCATTTACTACAATGTACCTCTGACCAACTCGATCAGATTTATACACGCCACATTCCTCTTCAGACTGCCAACATTTAGGTACTAACACCATATATGACGGGTGAATGTAGGTTTCATCTAAATATGTCACTGGTTTTTTATTATTGCTACATTTTTCATTTTCCCTTAGTTTTCTTAAATAGCAAGAACGCCAAGCTACAATATTCTTTCTCTCCATAAATAGTTTACGTTTATCATGAAAATCATGACCCCTTTTGTAACGAAAACCCAGTTGCACTAAACATTTTCGCAAAGTTTCTCGCCCTCCAGTGTAGTTAATTTTACTCTTCATTTTTTCAACAAGCGACTCTAACGTAGGAACCTTATGATCAACAGTGTAAGTTTCATGTACAGCTCTTCTTAATAGTTATTTAAGCTACAAGGAATGTAAGGACGTATTAACATTTGAGGTAGGCGACTACGAGCCGAGGCGAAGCCAAGACTCGTCGCCTTCCGAAAATGTTAATAGTCCATATATTCCGTGTTCACGGCCATTTCAGAACCAAGAAAACCAATCGGAAACTTAATAGCTTGAAAAAGCTTGATCCATACACAGACTTGATCTTTTCCTAAGTTTTGAGTGTAGTTTTTTCAAGTTTAAGGTAAAAGTCAATATTAATTAATTCTTTATTCCGTAATTTCTTAGGTCACAATTCTGAAAACACCTAAACCGCTGAAAATCGGCACAGATATAGATAAAAGGTTGAAAAATTGTTGCTTACTTTATTACTGGGGCTAGTCTCGAAACTTATTAATTATTTTGTACAAACATGTAGTCATACTCGTTCATTTCAAGTTACCTAAGTTTTATTCCATTAATCATAATTTGTCTGGAGTTAGCTAGACTGCTCGCTTAATCGATGAGTTTTGGTAGATCTACTTTAAAACTTTAGATAGTTGGTAATTCCAGTAAATTTCAGAAATGTGTATCTGAATAGGTTTATGACTAAATAGTATACACTTGCAGATGTGTTACTATACAAAATAGTTGCGTTTAGGACGCCCCTCATACGTTACATTATAAATTTAGTCACAGCTGAATGTTTATTTTTTCTTCTTCTTCTTCTTCTTCTTACCGTTTTTCCGACCTATATCTGGGTCTTTCGGAGTTCAATACTTTCTTCCATTCTTTTCTATCTATCCAAGCCCTTTGCTGAATATTCCGTTGTTGTTTTATATTGTAAATTTCCTCATTCCATCCTCTTCTTGAATATTCAAAATCGATTAAAAATTTGATATTTTCAAAACTTCCTATTATACCGGAATAACTTCGATGTTTCATATAGAATATTCTGTATATTTTGAAACATTCAAAATCGTCCTTCAACGACAAGTATCTATCGTTAATATTGCAGTAGCTTTTGCAATCTAAGCAGTTTGGACGAACGCCACTGAGAAGTAAGCGCTCTTCATCAAGATTTATTTTTAGAACTTCGACAGCAATGGAATAGCTAGAAGCTAGAAGTACTCGATAGTAACATTTACCAGCATGCAGGATAATCGAAGAATGCCGACCTCGATTTTTCTGGAATATTTTGGATTTGCCAGTTAAAAGAGTGGTTTGCGGACCCACGGGAATTTTCCACTTTTCTACTTTTTTGGTTTATACTACATACCCCCGAAGTTTGTTAATTTTTTTAATACCCTGAATAATTAGTGTTTTATTTAAGCATTTCTCTATGCCGATTTTCAATCGTTGGCTGCATTACGTTATTTAAACACAGACTAAGAAGTGAAACATGGTTTCATAATGTTCCTCTTAGAGAAAACGAAATGCAATTAATACACAATTTTACCTTAAACATTGCAAATTGCTGTTGAAACTTATTAAATCTGGTCTATATACTAACTGTTAGTTATTTTTTAGACGTTTTAACTTTCCGAGATTTTTGAATAATAATAATTTCAAAATGTTTAACATTTCAAACTTTCTTACAGGCCGTGACGTGCATAATTTAATAAATTTATCAAGTTTTGAAGGTTTTTCAAGTAATTTATTCTTGAAATACAATAAAAAAAATGTAAAACTCTGAACTTTCTCAGTTATAAAGTGTGATAAATTCTGCAAAAATAGTAAAGAATAGGTTCCACCGAGATTTGAACTCGGATCGCTGGATTCAAAGTCCAGAGTGCTAACCATTACACCATGGAACCTTCAATGTTTAAACAAATGATTAAATATTGAAATAGATCGTCAGAATCCAATTTTAAATTGCCTGGATTTAACAATAATAAATAAAGCACGGGAACAGGGTACTAACACGTTTTTATAATTTTATTAACCGTTTTACAAAATGAATCCATTTATTTATTCAATCAAATATAAATTATAAGGTAGATGTATTTTAATATAAACCTTTTATTTAAAATAAGAATGAGTTCAAATAAGTATACCTAGAAACGTTAAAAACAAAAGGTTATCACCGTTAAGATAAGCGTTTTATTAAAAGTCGTTTTAGAAACTTTGATGTATATGTTGCTTTCCGGTGATAATTTACAGCGGATGGAAAAACGAAATTGCCATAGGAAAGAGGAAAGAGAATTTTTATGAAATATGGCTTCATTAATGTACTCAATATTTGTTTGCTTTCAAACTATTTCAATATATGAAGCAGTTTTTGTAAAAGTGGTTCTTGTAAAGAGCGCAAATTATTTAGAATATGCTTTAAAACCATAATGTATTCCGAATCTCTTTTGTGCAGTATTTATTTAGACATAGTAATGGAACAGGATAAACATTTTATTCGATTTATGAATGAATAAAATCATACATCGGGTAATTGGCTTACTTTTTACGCCTGCTATGAAAACTAAAACGCGCATGTATAACAAGGTTAGCAGCTTTCAATATGACAAAATACGTAACTAATTTTAAGAATCTGTGCTAATCTAAAGTACTAGCTGTGCTAGCACTACCTTATTAGCTTATTATAAATTAAGACTTAAGTGCATGAAATTCCTATAGATACGTAAATAACTGAACAAAATACATTGTGGGAACTCCCGTAACTATAATTTTGAAGAGGGAGGGAGGTCTTTAACTAAAATGATTCAAACACTGCCTGTTTATAATCGGGATTTGAACTCGTGTGTGTTAATCTTGAAGCAATCTTTCAAACTACTGCAACACCGAACCCTCTTCTTAAAATGGACAATTTTGAATGAGATAATAGTCATTCTACTGATTTTTTAAACATTTTTCCCAACACTCGAAATTTTGAAAATTATATACGCACATAAATGTGTTCCGTTTACCCTGATAAGAGGTTTGAAGAACAGTCAGCTTGGAAAAGTTATTCGCCTCCTTCAAGCATATTTTTACACACGTGGTTGCTTGTGGTTTAATAAATTTTCTTTTGAAGATGTCTACAAATCTATTTGTACCGAACAAAGAATAATATCTGAACATACTTTTTATTGTAGCCCATTCCCTTATCCACATATGTGCAACCCCCGGCCCGCGGGCCCGTTTCGGCCCTCTACTACGGCCCTGATCCATCTCAGACGCGAAATAGCTCATAGCAATTTTATGACACCAATAATGAGGGCTTTAGCATAGTATTTAAGGCACCTGCTAACGTAGAGCTTCGAATTTCACTACAAAGCACAGTGTTCAAAATTTATACAAAGCTACTAACTTAGCATGAGGCTTAAAAACTAACAACAGATCAATAAAAATACCAATTAGGGTAGGCTGTGAAATTAAATTATTTTCAATTGGTACTTTAGCCACATCCACAGAATGACATTTTATAACGTTTGTAATTTGACATCTTTATTGTAAACAAAGCTTATAACCTTAAATTCATGTCAGAAATGTCATTCTGTGGATGTGGCTAAAGTACCAATTCAAAATAATTCAATTGCACAGCCTACCCTAATTGGTTTTTTTATTGATCTGTCGTTACATCTCCTATAAACTGACAAACTCGCAGTTCGGCTTTAGGAAATCGAGAGGCACTCAAAATGCAATAGATGAATTGTTCGAGTTTATAAGCAATAAATGAATATGCTATGCAGCTTTCATAGATTTCTTCAAGGATTTTGACCTTGTGGGCCGAAGGCTACTCCTGCATAAACTTGTAGCACTATTTAATATACAAGAACATGATGCAAGAGTACAACATCTATTAGGACCTAACTTCCTACTCATAAGACTGCACCCAGATGGCAACACAAGTCGAACAACTTCAGTAGGTACGTCAAGACACGGGTATTATTCAAGGAGAGCCCTATGCTGTTCCTATTATTTATTAATGACCTACATCAATTCATCAAAAGAATAACACCTGATGTAAAAATACTTTTATATGCTGACGAGACCGTTATTCTCTGTGAAAATCCAATTCTTATGCAACAAGCTTTGGTTGCCTTAGGAGAATGGACTAAAATAAATAAGATGAAGATGAATGCTACTAAAACTAAAATCTTAAAATTTTGCCGTGGCGGCCGTCCCTCCTTAAAGGATAGATCCACTTTAGCTGCTGAGATTTTGGAAAGAGTTACTTACACACTTTACATACTTTTAGGCATTACTCTGACTTCAAAACTGTCTTTTTCGCGCCACATCACAGAAATTAAACCAAAAGCAGTCAGAGCAATCGCTACGACCAGATATCTAAACAAACTCTATATTAGTACTGACCTACGCATATTTGAGATGAAAATCACACCTATCATTACTTATGGACTACGATGTTTATTAACTCTGCTCACTGTCAACAACCTCAAGGAAATTGATAAAATTAAAAGTATGTTCTTGAAAAGACTTCTTGTGCTTTTGCTGTGAATACTCAAAAAATGCTTCAGTGTTTCAGGTGGGCGATTATGGATTATTCAACGTATAATCCGCATTAGGCACCAAGTGATTTTCACCTGTTTAAAAATTTTAAGCACTTGGGTGGCAAGCGGTGTGAAAACAGTGATCAGTAGAGCTGGGATTTATATGCACAAAATTTAGTTAAAATTTGCGCATATATATGCATCTAAAATTTTTAACATATGCACTTGATTCTGTAAAATATGCACAAAATATGCAGCATATGCAATAAATTTTACTCACAATAATAAACAAAATATATCTTTTTCTTAATGTACTTTCGTCTGGAATTGACATTTTGCAGTATGTTTCTTAACTTTGATAATAGTATATATGTTTGAATTAACAAGTGCCTGACATAGTTCTGAATTAAAAGTTTCCCTTCCATTATTTGTAGTACTTGCAACCACTGATTCCTTTAGGGATAGTTGTGTACCACCATTCTTCAATCTACCTTGATGTAAGGGAGTTCCAATGTGTTGGGTTATTTGAATTTTTTTCCACATGATATCTTCGAAAATTATAAGTAGTATCCAATTAAGATCCAGCAATTTAAAATAATAAAACTTGTAGACAATTATTTTTAAAATCGAAAAGGGTAATACTGAAAATCGTATTAATAAGAAATACTACTTACTATTTTGCTACATGTCCTACAAAACACCTTTCCACCATCAAGTATAAGCTCTGGAAAGTCCTTTGTCCAAACCAAAACCAAACTATTATTTTTTGGCATTATTTAAATAACAATCAAATAATCACGCTGGACCGATTTTGTTGTTTAATGCTCGCCACGTACCTTGCAATGTTCACTACAGCACTGTCTTACAAATACAGCATTGCTTAAAATGTAAGCACATTGTTACGATTTTTTAGCTTTGCCTTGAATCGTACCAATTTATTTCAAGTTTTGCCAATGTTGTGAACGTTAAGAATTTTTGTTTTGTGCTTGTTTAACTTTCTTGTATTCAAAATTTCATTTTTCTTCATTAATTTTTCTTGATGCCTGGATATTTAGGGCAATAGCTTGTCTTTATTGTCGTTTAAAAGTAATTCTTTCGGGTTTTCCGAGCCTATTATTCTCATATTCTATTTTGTGTTATTCAAATTACCATCACTGAAATTATTTTCATTTAGAAGCTTTCTTGAGTAAAATCTTCGCCTATTTTTATGCAACTGTATTTGCATAAGTGCCATCTGGGTTGTTTATGTTTTGACCTGCGCAGTATTTCACTGTCGGGCGGTGTGGATTCTTTGACCCAGATGTTCCTTCTTTTGGCGTTAGAACTTCAGCTTGAACAAACGTTTTTAGTGTTTAAAAATTTCATCATTTTTGTACTTTTCATTTGTAATGAACGTAATTTAATTTATCATCCGATGTTCGGATTTGTAGCTGTTATGCTTGTTAACAGTTCGTTTTGCACTAATTGGTGGTAAGTTAATCTTTATAAATTTTGCTAAATCTTCATTTTTTCTGATTTCATTTGGAATTTTCAGCTCCAATTTACACCTCTTTAATGGTGTTAATTAACATTATTTTCCTTCTGGAAGAGCTGTGTGTATTTTCCTGTTTGGAATAATTTAATTTCCGTTGGAAATTAATCCTTTTGGTAATTTTCGCTTACACGTGGAGGGACGCCATTTTCCCATGCCGTTTTGCTGTATTATCTGCTGAACCACATTTCACCTTTTGGATTCAAGTGTTGCTGAATTCCAGATTTCGTAAATTTTTAATCAACTGAAGCCTAAGATAAGTGTTATTACTATTATTTTGTAATTAATAAAATTTTACTTTTTGATTCAAATTTATATATCGCACGGGTGTGTGTACACCTGTTCGTTTTTGTAATTCATTGCTTAGATCAAGTGTGTATTTTGTCTTGATAATTCAATTCAATCATGAATTAGCTTTTGATTTATTTGTTATAAATTTTAGCTATTTAAATATTGTTCTAATTCATGAATGAATTAATAATATTTTTCTATTTAACTCTAATATTGTATTTCCTAGTATATTTAAATTTTATATGGTAATTTGACAAGTCTTAATCCATGTTCTAATCATCATTTAATCAAATTTTTTTGTAATTAAATTTAACCCTGGCCTTTTGCGCCGTACTTGAGTCCGATAAAAATAAATTGTTTATGTTTTAAAAGGCTTTTTCTTATTTTTTTATAAGTTTTTGTAGCAACATTTACACAGATCCCTTCCAAGAACAAGTAAAATATTGTTGACAGCTATAGAAAATCTGGTAGATATTTAATGCAATAAACAGATACCACAATAACAGCATTAAACACTTAAACCTGCATTTCAAAAAATCCCTTAATCCGCTTGAAAATTTTCTGAGTAAGTTAGTCAAGGTAACAATGGGAAGGAATTTCCTAAATTTATACGCTTACCTACCTGGGGGATTCTCTTTAAAATTTTATTTTGCGCCAAACAAAAAGTTAAAAAAACTGCGAAAGTAGCAAAATAAATGCAATTTTGCATTTTTATTATAAAAAGAACTCTGAAATTGAAAAAATGTGCAATAAAACGCACGCAATTCGTAAAATAGCCAAAAAATGCTCAACATCACGTAAATATGCAAAATGAAGTTGGTATCAATCGAATCTAAATTGTGCGATTCGTGTATAAACAAAATATTTTTGATGGCTTATTCATATTACAGAATATGCATTTTCCATATAATCCGAGCTCTAGTGATCAGGTAAAATTCGTTGTGAATAAGTGGTTGCACGATCATGCGGGAGAGTTTTACGACATCGGAATACAGAAGCTCGTCTCACGATACGAAAAATGTTTAGCCTTGCGTGGCGACTATGTAGAAAAATAAATCAATGTTCATACTGTATAAAATTAAGTATATATTGTTAATTGGTTAAACAATATTTGTTTAAAAACAAAACGGTTATTAAATTCTGAACGACCCTTGTATTTTCTGTTATGAGAAGTTTTAATTTTCCGGAAAAGATCTAAATTAGTATCAGAATAAAAACAGCTTGATTTGAAACAATGCCTTTACTAGTTCAATAATGATCTTTTCTATGATTTGTTTACTTTTTATGTTACAGATTTTCTTTGTACTATTTTCACTTAAGTGCATCTTCATCATTTTTATGCTTGCTAATTCAAATTAATGTATGGCATTTCAGCAACATAACATAAAACTACAGATAACAAGTTACTATAAAACCTGGGATCACGCAAAATAAAATTTATTATAACCAATTTAAAACTTTACTTTTTTAAAGTAATTTACAATCTCATTTCCGTTTCAAAGGTTTATGATCATAACCAGAATCTTAAAAGATATTAGTTAATATTATTTACAGTTTTGAAACCTAAAAAGGGAAAATAATAAACCTCTGATTTCTGAATTTTAACGGGGATTTATGAAGTCAGTTTTAACCGCAAATTTTTTTAACGAACGTTTAATAGGATGGCATTTTCCTAATTAAAAATTTGCTTAACGAGTTGGGTAAAAGAAATTGACGAAACGTCAGAACCAATGGCGATAAAATGTGAATAATTTTAAAATTAGGAGAGCGAGCGCTCAACACGGTAATGGGCTGTAAATTAAGAAGCTTACAGGGCTACCAGTCGCGAATACCACAAATCTAGATTAAAAAATAATTATTCGCAGGCATGCAACGACACTTAATTATTCCACAAACTTCAAATTGTGTCACGTTAGGTTCTGGAAATTATATTTGTAATTACTAGTTCAGCACACCGTCACGTAAATAAAACACTCGAATGTGTGCTATCCATTATAACCATCAGAAATATGCCCTTGTTTAATTATTGAATCATTACAACACCATAAGGTAACTGCAGTTAATAATTTTACTACCTTGATGGTGCAAATCTCGGGTTATTATGTTACTTAATCGTGGTTGGGGAAATAAAACCACCTTTTGTAGAGTATCTTGGCAAATAAATTTAATTAAATAAAAAATACGTACATAATATAGTTCTCCATTTAAATTCTGTTTATTGCTTCTTGCAGAAATTTTCAATAATGTGTAGTAATTGCATTTTTTAGCTAAATGCAAATAAAACCTGAAAGAACCTGGTGGTTCAATTACATTTACTTTATCAAAAAGTTTCGAAGAATCTTTTCTAAACTTTAGATGATACTTGCTAATTGCTAGTTTATAATTAATCAGCCCTCAAACGTCCATTTTTCTTTATACCTACAAGGTTTGGCAGAAAAATTACGAGACTGATTTTCTTTTAGCCATGCATTTTGTTATTTTTACAAATCAAGGTAATCCCCTTCAATTTCCTTCAAAGTAGTTCCTTTGAGCAACTACACACCGATGGAGGCGTTTTTTCTATTGCTCGTATCAGTTCTGCGAGACTTCTGCTGGAATGCCTTTCAACTCGTCGGTTACGCTATTCTGGATATTATCCAAAGTACCAAAATTAAGCCCTTTCAAATGGTGTTCCAACGGAGGGACTGTGGTCCGGGGAATAGGGGGGCTGGGGAACCACAGGAAAGCTTTTTTCTGCCAAAAATTCGTTGATAGAGACTGCCGTGTGAAATGGGGCGTTGTCGTGGTGCAACATCCAAGTGCATGCAATGCCTGGTTGCACACGTGTCATCCTCCTCCTGAGCTTTTCAAGGAGTTTCCGATAAGAAGTTTGTTTGACAGTTTGTCCTGGCGGTACAAATGCCTTTCGGACGATCCCCTGACTGTCAAAAAACAAATGAGCATATACTGGCATTAGGTTTCTGTGTCTTACAAGAAATTTATTAGAAGTTGCTTTAACTTTTTTCATTGCTTCACTCATTGCGATTATAAATAATAGCGGACTTCTCTAACACTCATTTTAATTTGGAACTTGCTCGACGTGTAACTTCGAATACACAATTTTTGGTGATATTATAAAAGCTTTTTATTCACTGCATTAATCCCTTTTTTTGTTTTCCTGGATGTTCGACATCGTTAATTTTTCTAAGCAACTTATCGAACGCTTTTTCTAGGCCAATAAACAGTAGAAATAATGCTTTTTTTGTTGTACCTTATTCTCTATTATCTGCCTAATAGTAAAAATTCAACCCTGCTTACTCCTGTCCTTCCTAATTACACATTATTCTTCTTCTAGCTGAAGATTAATCTCTTTTCTCAGTTTTTATTCCGATACTCTCTCGTAAAGCTTGTTTGCTACGTTCAATGCGAAGACTTCATGATAACTGCCACATTATTTTTTGCCTCCTCAGTTCACAAGAACTTCGCTATTTCTAGATAAATTTCATTTGCTTTCCAAGTCTCGAAGCCTTCCCATCTTTAATTTCTTAAGTATGTGTAATGTGTATCTTCAAGTGTTATTTTATTTCCTTTATCCAATTCTTCTACATTCCTTTGCTCCACTTGCATTGTCATTAGTTCCTTGAAATACTTTCCCTATCTTAAAATTATTTCCTTTGCCTTTTCCTTTGATATGGCCTTGTTTTGTTTTGTATTTAATTGTTGCAAGGAGTATTCATTTCATCTCTTATAAGTTTTTGTTATCCTATAAAAGCTTGGTTACTTCTAAAATTGTCCTTAATTTTCCTCTCAAATTTTTCGCATGTACTTTTTGCTTGTTTTATTACGCCTTGCGCAATTCAGATTTTATATGCTTCCTAGTTTTGATATTTTTTTAAACATAAGTATTCCTTCCAGAGAGTTTTTTTCTTTTGGCTTCTTCGTTCTACTGTTGTTCCTGATATCTTTATCTTCACTTACTTTTTCTTGGACGTTTGGAAGTCTTCGTTTCTCAGTTTGTACACTATAAGCCTTGTCCAGTCTTGTTATACCGTTTTCCTTCATTAGCCTTCTTGCTTTAACAAGTTTTCCAATCCAGCTTGGCTTCTACCAGGTAGTGGTCTGATCCAATCTGTAGCTATCTTCTAACTTTACATCTCTTGATCTACGCTTCATATCACTTTTAATTATGATAAAATCGCTAATTGACATTTCTCCTATGAGGTTTAACCGTAAATTTATGGATATCTTTATGGTTATAGAAGGTTTTAAAACAATTATGTCATTGTACATGCAAAAATCTAAAAGTGTTTTCTTCTTCATCAAGGACGCTGGTACCCTAATCGGTTGTCGGGTTGTTCTTTGATGTTTCTGTTACCCTAAAAGTGTTTTAACATCATTATTTATTTTGTCCTCGCCATGCTTTTCAATCACATTCTCATGCTATCTATGCGGATTTCCAAACCTTGCATTGAAATCTACTAATAATAACTGGCTACATTTTCTAATGTTTCTTGAAGCATCTCGTGGACACAGAAAGAAGCGAAATAATAGAGAAATAAATTGGTTTAATAGAAAATAATTCGGTTATAGTGGTTACTAATAAATTAAAAGCTGGCTGAACTGTTATTTTATTATAACAAATGTAAGAAAATATGTTCGAAAACGATTTCATTTAATATTTTAGGTGCTTAAAATCAAAATAGGCGCAAGATATGTACATTCATCTTTTTCGTCTTTGTGGAATAACGTTTTTCTTTTGATTAATGTGGTAGCTGGATCAATCTTTAAAATTATTAAACAAGTCTATGTCCTGAAAGATGAAGTTTAATCATATTATGCCATACGTATATAAATATTTAGACTAAGAGGCGGCCGTAAAAGGCCTGACGTCATACAACACAAGCAGAAATTTGTAAAAAACATAAAGAATAAATATAGACATAGCGCCCTTAAATTGCCTACTACAGGTCTGCTGCTATGTTAAAGAATTTTACAATTTTCGATTTTTTTACAATCATCTTACCTTAACAAACACAAAACAAAAGTGGAAATGTAGTAATTTGCTAGTGCAATTCGAAAAGTTACTATTTACTTATGTAATCGAACACATCAATAAAATTTATATGTAATTAAAGCTCGTGCCTTTCTCTAAACAAATTTCTGGGGTTGCCATATTTTATGGTGCCGCAATACACAGCAACTTTACTTTGAAGGTAGAAGAAGTGTATACAGGTATCACATTATACATTATGCAATGTAGCCATAGAATAGGGTAGGAGCTATTCTACTTACGTAAGTGGTAGGTTTCCGAAAAAATGGGACAATCTGTATATATCAATTAATAATTCGTTTCAAAGAATAGTTATAACTACCTTGCATAATAAACAAATGTTTGTACTTTGATATGACACATCAAATTGCAAAACTGTGCCACTTCTAAAAGAATTGTTAATTATTTTTAAATTGATATAGGTTTGCCTCTGAATCGTTAAAAGTTCGTTGTTTTGATAGTTTTTACTCGTTAACCCTTTATTTTCAGCTATTGGTGGCGAAATATTAAACAAAAGTGTAAAAATTCATTATCTAAATCGTCGAACCTTTGGGCATGTTTATGTAGAAAAAGTAGAGCATATTATCAATACATTCATCAACCCCTAAAATGTTACAGGTTATGCGGAAAAGTACATATTTACAAGTATACATACACATTATTGATTACGCCTACAAATAAATGGTAGGCATTTGGAACACATTAAATTAAGGAAATTAGCCGGGTTATTTTTAAACTATGGGTTATATATTTGTTCATTTGTCATCTTTTCCAGAGTCTGAAGTCAAGTGCTATTGTTATAGAACATTACTTTAAACGTTGTTTAATTAATTATTAATTATTGTTCTGCATATAAGCTAAAACACAGTACGCCCATTTCTCTTGCCCCTTCATTTCCAAGGACCGAAAATGCATAATACAGTCCATACTTATCTTCACAGTTAAAACACTTGTTTTTTTTTTAATTTGAATCTATTTAGTTGTTGTCTAAAATGTAATCGGGAACGGCTTATTTTTTTTTGAACATAAATATTTCAAAGCTAATTTAGTTGTCAAATCTGAATGAATATTTTACTAAAGTAAACCACAACTTTAAAAAATACAACAAAATAGTTTACTTTTTAATTTTAAATATTTTTAGCGAAATTCCGTAACAAAAACAATCAGTTTATTGAAAATTCCCTGATTAATTTGTTGTAGTAGTTAAAATATTTTTTTGATAAAAATTGCCTTACAGAACAAATTATTTCAGCATCTTTTAAGAAAGTGGCTAATTTAATATTAAAGAATTTAAATAAGTTGTTATCTTGCTGAAGGATTAATGAACAAAGAACCAAAACGTACAATTTTTACCGAATTTGTATTTTGCCGTCTTGACCATTACATATTCTTAAATTTCAAGCTGTTTGATGATAAACTTTAAATAATATAACTGAATAATAATTACTGCACTAAACAAACATTAATTTATTATGATAATCACGGTTCCATGGTGTAACGGTTAGCACTCTGGACTTTGAATCCAGCGATCCGAGTTCAAATCTCGGTGGAACCTTATTTTTGCAAGTTTTTAATAAACAATTACCTAAATATCAGAAACACACGTAAGTACTACTTCTTTCGTCTACATTTTATTTATAAAAATTATCAGTAGTTACTCAACAGAATATACCTATTCCAAATCCGTAAGTTTTATCAAGATCAAGAAGACTTAGAAATCCGTGTTATGACAGTGTTTACTGTGAGTGCTATCAATTTAAAGAAAAACAAACACATATAATTCTACCTTTTTTTTCTTTAACCTCTCATTATTGTTATCATAGGTTAAATAATTAAAAATTATTTGAAGATATACAGGGTGGTCAACGATTTCATATTTGGTTGATATATATACTTTGTCACACCAATTGCACAAACTTACTTATATAACAAGTTATTTACAGTTACAGACTTCATTTTCCGTTATTATAGGGTTTTATTTTATCAATAAGTAACTTTGTTATTTATAATATATAATAAATAACACTTATGATTGTTTTTTTATATACAACTTCAAGGCATACAACTTGAGTTTTGAGTTATTGGAAACTTTTCCAGATGCAGATATCCGTAAAAACTGAAATTATTTGTTAACTAGAGAAAGTAGAAACATCTGAAATTTAGCTCACCTTAGGGAACTTTTATTTCTGCTTCTACAATTTTTAGTGAGTCTTTTGTTCGTCGTAGCATGTCTATTCTGAAAAGTGAAAACGAACACTACACAACTGTTTTAAATAGGACACCTCATAAATCTTGATATTTTATTTTGTAGACGGCCTTTCAGTCATTTCCTAGACAACATTCATATTCAATTTAGTTTCGGTTAATAGACAATAATTCAGAGGAAGATTTCACGTTGGTCGTGGAAATTTAAACATATTCTAAATAATTTTGCAGAATAAAATACCCAATAACTGCTTGAAGAGAAAAAATGGTAATTATCGTGGAAAACAAAACTCTTAAGTAGGAGATGCAATTGCACCTATCTTTTCTTTATTACGTTTTGTAAAAGATACTTCAAATATAATTTTAGAGGGCAAAGTTTAGAATAATAAACTTATTAATAATAATTGAGAAGTTTATGATTGCCCCCTAGAACGTTCTTAAACAGAAACCAAAAAAGTTTTTGAGATTTGCCTACAAGTCAACCGAATATATATTTAACAATTATTGTAATAGGACTGGTTATAATCTTAATGGGAATAGCTGTGATGTCCATGGCCATTCATTTTCTTTACCTGTAGGCTCACTGAGCATTTTATTTCTATTAAATTGTTTCCAAAATGTTCAGATAAATTTGAAATTTTCATTCGAATTCAATTTTAAAACTAAACCGGACAGAATATAAGTGTTAGCTTAGACAATGCTTCTTTGTTTTTTTCTTTGTTAGCCCATCATATCCCTACATAGGGCGGCAAATGCCTCTTCACTTTTTAGTAAGGGGTTTTTGGTCTACTCTCCCATAGTGATCTCGTGCCCTCGTGGAAAAGAGACAACGCTTAAAGGGCTGTAAATAGAATTTCGTTCTACATACGAGGAGCGTTCAAATATGAGTGAGAATCTAGTTGCCTTGAGTATAGAAAACAATGGATGGAAACAAGCACCCTGTTTCATGTTCTGATATGTCCCGACTTGCGATTAGTAACAATCAAATTCTTCTCCGTTACACCTGCCAATAATAATTAGCATGTCAGAGAAAGAAGTACCGTGTTTTGTTGCACAACGCATAATTGTTAAATTTATGTCGAAAGAAAATGTTTCAAGCGCAGTTTGGGGATAAATGTATGTCCAGGGCAAGGGTGTTTGGTTGGGCGAAAAAGTTTCGAGACGGTCGAGATCGCGTAGGAAACATTCCCCATCTGAGATGACCGAAAACATCCGTGATTCCTGACAATGTTGTGTCGATTAATCAACTTGTTCGGGCTGATCGTCGGATTTGTCTCCATCAGATTTTCATTTGTTTGCACCATTGAAAGAGTTTTTAAGTGGCCATAAATTTAGGGATAATGATGAACTCATTAGAACTGTGCAAAACTGGATACGCACACAACCAAACCGCTTCTTCAAAAATGGTACCTATACGTAAACTTCCAGAACGTTGGCGCAAGTGTATTTCAGTCGAGGGGGACTACGTTGAAAAATAGTATATACCACGGTTTTGTTCCATTGATAATAAAGTTTTATTGTTGTTCACAGTTGACATCAAATATTTCCGATTCGAAATATTAGGCAGTAGGTACCCAAAAGTACAAAAATATAGTTACTTATATCGTTTGTTGTATTTAAAACAGCAACCTTACATATATTATTGCCTCTTGAAAACGGGACACCCTGGATAGTGAATTTTTTAGACTGTAAAACCTACAGCTATAGCCAATTTTTCTATATAAAACATTCCTCTAGTTTCTGTAGCAAAGAGCCAGAGGTGATATTGATCAAACATGAAATCGTGAATTCTGCATAGTACCGTTCCGAGAATGTTAAAATCAACACATGATTGCTGATGCAGCACTTTACACTATATAAAGTTAAAATCAAAGACTCACTAAAGATTATGAATTAATTTATAATTAAGGATTTATTAATTCGGTATAATTAATGTAAAGGTTCCATGGTGTAATGGTTAGCACTCTGGACTCTGAATCCAGCGATCCGAGTTCAAATCTCGGTGGAACCTACATATTATTTTATATAACCCTCTTTTTTACAAAGTTTGAAAAGCATATTCGGTAATATAACCCAAATGAAATACGATTGTTATATTTTTTGTTAGGTAACCGAAGGAAATTAAACAACGTCTACTCCACACTTAAAAACTGATTTTATTAGTTCAACCAAGATAATACGAGGGATGCTCTGTTAATAGTTAGTAGCAGGCCATGGAAGCTCAATTGGCTAGAAACAATTGCAACAATTGAATGTTGCATTAGTTGACATTCGTTACCCACAATTGTCAAACGTTCCGATTTCCTTGTGAAACGTAGTTAATTTTGTAAGTTAAGTACAGTATTTTTCACCTAGGATTTGGGTTGTGTCGTCAGTTGGATTGTGAATTTATCAACAGTGCGTTAATAAATTCACAATCCAACTATACTCTATACTTCATCTCTTTCTAAACTAGGTTTTCATTACCTACTGCGCACGAATGCGTGTCTAAACAGACAGTTTTTGGACGGGGAAAGTTGACGTTAACCCAAATGCTAGATGAAAAATACTGTAGTTGTGCATTTTTAATTCAGTTAAAATGAGCATTCCGCGAACTGCCTTAAGAGCTATGATTTTCTATGACTATAAAAGACAGTTAGGATACCAGAAAAGCCATGAAAATTTGACAGCAGCTTTTGGCGATGCTGCCCCTTCATTATCCGCTGTTAGTCATTGGTTCCGCGAATTTCGACGAGGGCGAGAGCTGCTAGAAGACGAAGCAAGACCTGAAAGACCTGCGGAAGCTGCCTGTTCAGATGTTGATCGTGTGGCAAGCTTGATTCAGTCCAATCGAAATATTACTTATAGGGAGATTCAGGAGGAAGTGAAGATTGGATCCTCGGCGGTGAATACCATTTTGCATAAACATCTTGGGGTAAGAAAGCTAGCAAGCCGTTGGATACCGCACTTGCTTTCAAAAAGTCAAAAACAGGATCGAGTAGACTGGTGTAAATTTATTAGCAAAAATTTGACGGAGGAGCTTCCAAGCAAGTGGCATACATTGTAACAGGTGACGAATCTTGGGTATACAGTTACGACCCTGAAACTAAACAACAGTCTAGTGTTTGGGTATTCGAAGATGAAGACTTGCCCACAAAAGTAATTCGTGGCAGAAGCGTCAATAAGAAAATGATTGCCATTTTTTTCCGCCGAAGTGGTCCTGTTGCTGTTATTCCACTTGAAGATCTCAGAACTGTTAATTCTGAATGGTACTGCGAAGTGGCTTTACCACAGATGTTTGCAAAATTACAGATAGGTCGCCAAAGGACCGGTTTGCGTAACATCTTAGTCCATCATGACAACGCATCCTCCCACACTGCTGCCAGAACATTGGATTTTTTGAAAGATTCGGGAGTTCAATTGGTAACTTATCCTCCGTATAGTTCAGATATGGCGCCGTGCGACTTTTTTTTGTTTCCAACTGTTAAAAAAATAATGCGAGGTAAAAGATTTTCCAGCGCATATGCAGCAGTTACAGAATTTCAAAGAATTTTTGAGGACCTTTCAGAAAATGAATTTTCCGTATGTTTTAAAAAGTGGTTTCAAAAAATGCACAAGTGTATTAGTCTGAATGGAGAATATTTTGAAAAACAATAAAGATTTTTTATGCAACGGTCTTTTAATAACTAACAATTTTCAGCGCAACCCTCGTAGAGGGAAACACGGAATTTAGTAAGGAAGAAATGCTAACTAAACATTGTTATTTTTAAAAAATAGGTTACTGCTCTACATAATCTATAATTTTAGTTTAGAACAAGCTAAATCGCTATCAACCAAAAAGAGGTTGTTGAAACGTTCGTTATTCCTTATCTTTCGTAGGATAACCTCTTGCCGATTAATTTTTAATGAATTGTAAATACTGTTTATTCTTATTGATTTGTACTATATTTTGTTCGTGTTTTCCTGATCTAAAGCTATTGTTATTTATTTTGTCCTAGTATTACCAAACTGGGCTAAATAGAACTCTTGAAAATAAATGAGCAGTATTCTAATAATGAAAATGTACCTTTAAAATTTCAATGCGTGTGAAACAAGCAGTAAACTACAACTTTAGTTCAAATATCTAAACATGTAACTGAAGGTGTATCAAAATTTTTTAGTACACAATAAAAGGTTCAAATATCGACATTCAGTATGCACGCGTTATCAATAGAAGTGTAGATATGAATTCGTTTAGGTTGTCTGCTGCACCAACAAGATAATAATATTATTAACATTCGAAAGACCTCATTAGATTATAAAACTTTAATTCATTGTTTAAAAAATAACGATTAAGGGTTCCATGGTGTAACGGTTAGCACTCTGGACTTTGAATCCAGCGATCCGAGTTCAAATCTCGGTGGAACCTTGCTTTTTATTTGAAAAATAAATTGGTTTAAAATTATAAAGTATGGAAATTTAATTCGGCGCTTGAAATACATCACATTACATTAATTTTCTGGTCGTCACTACTTGGTGTTAGAATTTCATGCTCTTTCCAAATTCATCATAAAACATTAGGGTTTCCATTTAAAAAAATTATCGCTTACGTCATAACTCAAAAACAAAAGACGATCTTTAAGTGACGATTACAGTAAAATATGTCTCATTTAAGGTAAAAATTGACGTGTTCGAGGATTTTTTTCAAAAACGTTTAATAATAGTATATTGTGTTATTAGGAGTAAAAGTGTCATTTTGTGTGCCGAGCATGACGTTTGAACGACGAGCGCTAGCGAGTCGGACATTCATGCGAGGCACACAAAATCACTTTTACTCCGAATAACACATGTTATTTTTTCTTCAAACGCATAAATTAAAAGCAATTCAGCAAGAAAATTTAAAAAGTCAAAAATGAACGTCATACCAGCTGTCGTTGCTTTGTTATAAAAAATAAAAATTACGAGTTGCCATTGGCTCATTAAGTGTCACTTTTACTCCTAGGAGTAAAAGTGAATGTTTATGTCACTTTTACTCCTAGGAGTAGAAGTGAATGTTTAACTGTGCGTATCCAAGGACACAAAGTCGTGTTTTTATGACGTTTGAAGAAAAAAGATTTATTGCGATAGTTCCAGACTTTACACTCGCACTGTATAATATTCCATTGTAAACATCTGAAACTTAATTTTATCCGGAGTTAAAAACCGGCCTACATTTTAAATTATTTAGGAGTTATTTTATGTTGACGAATATGCTCAACTGAAAATTTCTGCTTATATTCACTATAATATTCTATGCCATAGGCTTTTAGAACAAACATCTGAATTATAAATTAGTTTCGCTAGCAGTACGGTAGATTCGAATACCCCAGGCTAGAACAAAGGTGTCGCTGGTTTACAAGTATTAAAAAGCAAGAGATACTCTTAAGCATTTACTAGTTTTCAGAAAGACAAAAATGTATTAGCTTAAACTTGCTTAAACTTTAAAAACTTGTAGTCCGAAAGACCTGTACATTCTGTTATAATTAACATATAGTCGTCGTTGTTTAAAACTTTTTACGGAAATTTTAGTATTGATCACTTTTTGGCCATCCTATATACTTTTCTTATCTGTTTGTTGTTGTAAATATCGTAACAGCTAAATCAAATATGCATAATATCTTTCAAGTGCAATTTTGACTACAAATTGGTAAAAAAAAAGCGGTGATATTTAGGTCATATTTTATTTTAATTACTTTAGTAATCACATACTAATGTATATAAAAATTGTTTTAAAAGAATCCGTAAATAAGCAAATTATTCAACATCTCTTATCACTGCTCAATTACACGAATGAAGTAAAAATATATTTATATTAGCTCTAATGATACGAAGCAAAAATAAACAAATTTTAACAACAGGATTGAAAAAGTTATAATGTAAATACACCGAAGCTCAAAAGATTGGAATAAATTCAGTAAAAGAAATTTATCATTTTTTCGAAGAACTGCTTCAGCACCTAAATTTAATTGTATAAAAACATCTTCAACGATCGTTAAAGATTTTTGCAATAATTCTGAAAAGGTTTATTTTTCAAAACCGTTTCTTACATAGGCAAAAATATTATTTTCAGCTGCCGGTTTTCATTTTTGTTAAAAACAATTCAGCTCTAAGGATAAAAATAATTATGTAAAGTTGACATATATAAACGACTTCTCTCCTTTAAATATAATATAACAATAAAATTCAAACTTAATGATTACAGCGAATATTTTTTTAATAATAATGTTTTAGCCCAAGCTATAAAGTATCTCAATGTAAGAGCTGTGAATATGGTTAATTAAAATAATGTGATTTGTCCTAAAACACCTATTTTTTGCAAATTTTTTTAAAAGTTGCCAGGTATAAAAGTTAATAATGTTAACTGCTTAAGAACATATTTAAAAATTGTTAAAAGCATATTGCGACCCATAATATTTGTTACTTATATTATTGTTATCTAAAAAAATGATAGCTTCTCGAACTAATTTGAAAACCTTAATAGATAATAATGAAAAATAAATTCCTTGTTTAAATAACTAAATATAAAGGTTCCATGGTGTAACGGTTAGCACTCTGGACTTTGAATCCAGCGATCCGAGTTCAAATCTCGGTGGAACCTACGTTTTCTATTTTCTTGGAAAACTTTTAATAGGTTTTGCAAGTTATACCCGTACAAATAAAGCATGCCAAATGTCAAACCATATCAGCAACTCTTTACATAATCTACAATGGGAGATATAAGTTTATAAATGATTATGAGGAACTGCTTGAACTCTTCATTGCGAAAATCTTTTAGTGCTTGTGTCAGTTTACGAGTTAGGCGGTTGTATTTTTGTTTGTCAGGTAGGTATACTGTGGCTACGTTGCCAACTGGCTCTGGCTCTACGTTTTTCAGCTATTAACCGTTTTATTTGTAGCGGAATGTTTTGATTTTGGGGTTTTGGTTGAGGCAAGGGTGTGCTTTTCCATCCTGCTTGTTGGATAGTCGTAATCAGATTCTTACTTGGTCGATAGAATCTTTGTTACCCAAATTATATAGAAAAGTACAGTAAAAAATGGTATAAAAAAATTGGCAATCAATAATAGAAGGAGTTTAAGGGAAACAAATGCCCTTAGCGTAAGTAAATAAAGCGTATTAACTCTAAATTCGTTACTAAAAATTGTTCAGTGTATTTTGAGTTCATTCTTTCTTTGTTTATCTTTTATCCTTATGTCCCTCTGGGCGTCGGATTTCCTTTTATCTGCCCACCCACTATGTCTTATCTAATTATCCTACTCTCTCACTCTCACCATGTAGGAGAGAGGTGCAGCGTTAACGGAGCAGTCGGGTCACCCATCCAAATACTGACCCGAGACAATGAAGCTTAACTCTCGTGATCGCACTTGACTGAGGTACCTAGGCTACCGGAACTCGGGACTTTGTATTTTGAATTCACACATATTTTTCTATTGTAGTAAAGCCGATTAACAGATTGGCGATTATCTCCGCTTCCTGGAAACTCATTGGTGTTTCCTACATTATTTTCCAATGAAATACAAACCCAATCTGATTATTGCAGCTCTCATAACTCCGTATACCGACACTCAGCTCAGGCACTTTGTTTTCAACATGACTGTACGGGTTCTATAAACATGAACAATCCAAACATTTTATTTATTCTGAGCATAATTTGTGTCAAATGCAGAACACAGCTGATTATTAAAACTCTCGCTAGTTCAATTATTATTGATAAAATGGTTTCCCTAGGAAACGAGTACAGGTACGTGTGGAAAATAAAATCGTTGTTTTGGCATAATTCCGGGGATATGCTATTCAAGAACCTGCCGGTTCTCTATAACAGCCAACGAGAAATTTCGAAATAAATCAGTTCCGTACATTGCCAACATCCTGAGGGTATGAAATCTAGCTCAACCTCAAAAGACAATAGATTTATACGCTTGAGGAATCGACCGAATCCGAAGAATACTGAATACCCTACTGAATTCCAAATATGGTACCTAGCGACACCTTGAGGGTATAAGCTGTAATGAGTATAATGAGCTTTAGGAGTCAGTCGGAAATCCAAATCCAAATTTGGGATATATGCCTAGAGGCATCCTAAGGGTATCAGTTCCAAAAGCAAGTCAGCCTGTATTCCTAACGACTTCGCGTAGAAAGATGGTTAGTACCACTTTCCCTGATATAGTGTCCGCCACAATGTTCTAGACCCGCCATAAGTAGCCTTGCATTCCTAGGCCGACATTTCAATGATTTAAAAATTTAGATGTACATAAATTTTTTTTACAAAAATAATACAATAAAAGCAAACGCTTTAGAGTATACAGGGTGTTAAACAAAAAGTCGAGAAATTGAAAGACGTATACTACCCAAGAAGCAAAACAATCTTAATATGTCCGAAACTTAATGCTTTCGGAACTATAGACAATTTTCGATGTCTGGAGTTTAAGTAATTCACTTACGTCTGTTGATAATATTTGGTGTTTAAACAAATTACCTACATTTCTTAATGTTGTTTAGTGTCAGAAAATTTATAAACAATGAAGCATGTTACGAGGGTCACTGCTAAAATTCGCGGAATAGAGTACTCCTAGTATTTCCAGCGTTCTGAAATTGTTATATTCGTAAAATGTAACATCTTTCATATATAATTAAGTTGACAGTTCGATTTCAAACCCAGCAGTTTCGTTTCAACAAAATTTAACAAAGTAATAATTGTGTGAAAAAATGGAAATTTCGAATCGTGATTTTCGATACGGTTTAGCACCATAGCAATGTGTGGAAAAACTTAACTCGTTATTTGGGGATGAAGCACCATCCAGAACTATGGTTTACAGGTGGTTCGCAGAATTCAAGCATTTGATGACGATGTTCGCGTTTTATGGAGAATTTGATACTGTAATCAAATTTCCTATACGAGATGCAGGTAAAAGGTTGTTATTTCGCGTAGTTTATTTAATTTTAGAATTGAAAAAATATGTTTTTGATTTAGTAACTAGTTGTACTTTTGTAATTAGGAATCATGTGACATGTGATACTGTGACCTAGACACGCATTTGTTTTTTTCTTTTCAACAATGTAAAATATGTAACGTAAACCATATGGTTAATCAGAAAAGAAGGAGAAATAAAGGTATTTATGTTTTTTGTTCATAAATCAAAATAGCCATGAAACAAAACAAAAACTATATAATACAAACAGATAAAATGGAAATACTGTATACAGTGTTGGGGAAATTTGTGGAACCAAGCAAATATCTCTGGGGTTTTCAGAGACATCCAAATGAAATTTGGTAGGTAGATATCACAGTAAATTGTGTATTTGAGTTGAATGTTTTTAATAATTTTGAGCTTCCGGTTTGACCGCAAGTAATGCCGATTTCAAAGTTTGTAATGGAACGCCCTGTATATTATTTTAATTTTGAATAGAACATTTTATTACGATTACAAAAATATGGGGTTCGATATCTTTTATTTCAAGAATTTACAAGCAGACTAGCCTACTGTCAAGAAGTAAACGGTGCTCAGTTTGAACATTTAATACATTAAGTTTATTTTCACTTCGCACAGTACTCCTGTTTTATTCTACTATTTTGTATAAATTTAATTTTGGTTACTAAAAAATGTGATTGTTAGATTGTTACATTTTTGTTTCATAGACTCTAGAGTCTAGATCTCATTCGCCTTTGCCTCAAAAGTACTTTTTTTGTTAATATCTCGGTTGGCCTTGAAATAAAAGATATCGAACACCATATTTTTGTAATTGTAATAAAATATTCTATTCAAAATTAAAATAATATACAGGGTGTTCCATAACAAACTTTAAAATCGGCATTACTTCCGGTCAAACCGGAAGCTCAAAATTGTTAAAAACGTTTAACACAAATACACAATTTACTGTAATATCTACCTACCAAATTTCATTTCGATATCTCTAAAAACTCCAGAGATATTTACTTGGTTCCGCACATTTGCCCATCACTGTATAACTTGACTAGCAACATCAATTTAGTATGTACTTCATGTGCAATAATTAAACAGTTTTTAAATAACAAATAAAAGTTATACAATTATCAAAAATTTCTGTCAACCTACGGCTAGATTGTGGATCCGTTACTATTCCCGATTTTGGAAGTGTATTATTTACAGGAATTTAAATAGAATAGTTTCTAATTTCGTACGGACACCTTATCGGAAACATTTTAATTCTTCAAATGACAGTAGGTGTTCAGAACAGTCAAAATTTATACTACGCTAGGATAATAATTTCCGATACCAATGCTCTTCTTTTAGATACGTCGTAAGCGTTGGTGTTAGATAACATTTTACCTTATAACACGCATAAAATAGCGGGTTGTTATACAACTCTACGTTACCAAGTTCATGGGATAACACCACTAATTAACTTAATTATGAGCTGCACTTTAAGTGCAACTTGCATATACGTTATTTAATTAAATCCCATGTACAAACTTCTGTTTTGAAATCCTACAGACTTTCCGCAATATCCTTTATCCTTTGCTTGTGTTCGGTATGCTAAATTCAACACTCTTACGTAAATGAAAACGTTCAGGAATTATTTATAATTTGCAAAAGCTCCGGTTAGGTCACTTGCTAGTTGCTAGTTGCTGCCTGTCTAGACCGACCTCTAGTAACCCGTTGTGAATGAGTCTTAGGTTTGGATACAGCATACTAATGAAAATACGGATAAACCTTCTACATATTCTACATACTATGTATGAGTACAATATACAGTGCGAACTTAAAAAATTATTTATGAAGCCTAAACCTAATTTTACTAAACTTTTAATATGAGAAAGAGAAAGAGTGCTGGCCCTATTTGATAGTTATAATAAATTTCACTGAGGATTTAATCATAAATAATTAATTGTTTTTAGAAATCATATTTATGTTCTGCATGACACATTCTGTCCCCAGTAAATTCCATTATGTTGTTTTATATTTAACAATTTCTGTATTTTTATAATAAGCTAAGCTTCTTAAAATGAATTCGCCGAATGTAGGTGGTCGTTAAGGATTTATTTATGCACCTTACAGCATACCCTTGTATCAAAATAATATTGCGGGAGATTTTCAATTTTCAATGTCTAATAACCCGTAAGAAATACAATAATAATTATACGCCTACTGAAATATACCCACATAAAGCTTACAGGGCAAAAATACATTTGTTAATTTATAAAGAAGGCTTTGGACTACATAGAACGTTTATCTGGTAGAGACCTTTATCAATACATGACAACCAATGCGTTACAATACTATAGTGCAAATACGCCCACTAGAAGCGCTAAAAGCGACAATAGCTCCGTAATTTAAATGAAAAAAATTAATCCTTTTTGTTTCTTTTTGTTTTCATTTTATCCTCTTATACCTTTACAGTGTAGAGGGAGCCGAACACACCGAACCGCAAAGTGCTCACCCATTCAAGTTCTGACCAAGGAGGTCTTTGTTTAAGTTTCTATATTGCAGTACTAGGTACCGTACTACCGGCTGAAATTAATCCTTATCTCCACCGAATTCAATTTGAAGAAAGTTGATACAGCGTTTCAAAATAAACACTCTAAGCACTTTTCATTTTTTTTTCATTTGAGCTGTTGAATTCATGATCTACATAAAAAAGGTGTTAGTCTGCAATCACGTTAAGGTGCATTATCGTGATAATACTACATACTTAATACAAAAAATGTATGCTGTATACGAAGAGGTTTCTTCTTCTTCTTCTTCTTCTTCTTCTTCTTCTTCTTCAAGTGGTGTGCGATTTACAGGGCGACTCCCCGTATGGCTGTGGTGTATATGTCAAGTGACCTACAGACATAGGGTACCTACAGCTTTATGTAGGCTCCGAATAACGAAAGTGTTTACACTTCTACTCCAGAGAAGACTTACTAGGCAGAATAACTCAATAACTCAATGGTTTGCCATTGCCTTGTGAGGGAAGCGGTGGGGTACTTTCGGTGTATGTGTGGTCCTGCGAATTGAACCCGGGCCAGTTTTAATGTCAGTGGTCAGCCGCACGCTGAACCAGGTGAGCCACGACCGCTACAAAAGGTTTCTACCACATAAAAATTTCTACGCCTAAGCCTTCTTAACTTACAGACAAAAAAATTAATGTATTTCAGTAAGCGTGCACCTTTGGACTAAGGTATGTTCGATTTAAATCGCAATTCTTTCATCCCTAGATTCACTTGTATAATTTCATTTACTAACAACCTACATATTTCAAACATAACAACTTGTGAACAAATGCAATTATAAATATTTAGTCTTTCGAATCCATGATGGTTTAAGGCATTTGCTAAAATAAGGACGACTCCTTTGTATCGTAAAAAAGACGAAGGGAGGGAGTTATGGCTCTTAGAATAACATTTTTTCAGCTAATTTTAGCCTGTTAAACTAGGGATATGTTTTGTTTAATTTGATATTTAATCTTATATATTGTACTGTACAACCCCACCGTTTGGTTTCGACAAATTTTCGTACTGTACTTTACAATTCTAAAAAATTTACTTTGCTCTTTAATTTATTTGATTTCGGAGATCTCACCTCACGGGTCGTTAGGTAGGTTCGTTGTATTTTCAATTTATGTTTAATTAACAAAAATAAAATTTTACTCAAATTCTCAATGCAGATTTTATTTTAATTATGTTTTTCTCCTTATCAGCCCTACTTAAAATTATCTTAATATTACGGTTTTTACACTCACTATCCACACTTGACTTCCCCTCCTTTTCCAAAATTTCTTTATTCCAACACCGAAATCCAATTTGCCTCTGCTTGAATTGCCTCTGTTTTAAATGCTTCTGGTTTTGAAGTGCTTCTCCTTGAAGTTCAATCTTCAATTGAATTGTCTTCTATTTCACTTCCTTTTGATTTTATACTGATTCTAATGATCGTTAACTTTATTTAAATTGAAATATTCGTTTGATATTTATTGTTTTGGGACGAGCAAACCTATCTGGTTATTGCTCCTTTGAATGCAAAATATCAGTTACAAATTATAAAATTGTTTTTTCTGTATCCAGGATATTTTATCTTTAATTTGTTTTTCACTATAACAACTATTTACAAGGTTTCTAAAGTAACTAATTTGATGTTTCTATGACTACTGAATTTAGCTAATTATTCTCTAACAATGATTATAACAATAACTTATTTACATTTACAACTTAAATTTAATCTAGCTACCTAAAATTTATGTTACAATTTTTTATAATTTAAAAATCTGCATTAACAATCTTTGTAAAAATAACTTTCGTTAACAAATCAACAAATTAATAACATAATCTTTAATTATAAGCATCCAATCAAATATTATCTCAATATAAACAAATACATTTATCTCACTAATTTATGTAACAGGTCTTTCTTTTATACATTATTTGTCATCTATCCGGAGATGAATAAAACAAAAACGAAGATAATGAAAAATACAATCGAAAATATAAACATCGCATTAGAAGGAACACCGCTTGAAACTGTCGATAGTTATACGAATAGGTATACTTAGGTAAGCATATCCGAAGAAATTACATGAAAAATTTGACTGAGTTGTTCTGCGTTTGGCAGCTCAGTTACATTCTTAAAGATAAAGAAGCACCAAATTGCTTATAATCAAAGGATTGCAACGGATGTGTCATCCCGGTAATCATCTACGGTTATGAGATCTGAGTCTCACAAAAGAATGCACAGAGACTGGTGAGAACACCAAGGGCGCATCAAATACAAACGATAGGAATGAAATTAATCTACAAGGAACGAAACACCTGTATTACATAACAAACATATGTGACTGAGATTGTGGAAAGAACTCAACAGTTAAAATAGCAATGGGCTAATCATTTGGCGCGTAGACAGGACGGTAGATGGACTAAGACCTCATTGCAATGGAGATCAAGAAGAAGAAGAAGGGAATACCAAATATCAGATGCTATTTGGTCTTCTTGAGATGACATACAAGATATTACAGGAATACAGGGATGACGTCGACTATGAACACAGAAATATGGTTCATCCCTGAAAGATGTCATCAATTAAACTCGCTCCGGTAAAAATGCACCCTAGGAATTTGAACGGTAAATCCTTAATGTTAAATTACTTCATTATATCATCCTTTCAGAGTTATATGACAGGTAAACTTTTGATAAAAATGCATTATTCGTTTATAAGCCTATTAACAATTTTCTATTCTCCAAAACAAAACAAAAATGTTTCTATTGTATTATGAATTATAACATTATTATTTATTAATAGAGTGGAATTTAGTCTCGCGGATATCAAGTATCACAACGTGAATAACTAGTTCCCCCCATTTAAAATCGAACTATCTAATAATTATTAGCCACAGAGGTTTGCAACCACTGCAAGGGATTTTTGTCGTGCAAACGCTCACATGACCCAGGCGCTGCTGTTACTTTTACCACGTTTCCGAAAGAAGACATGTTTCAAATTTTTTCCTAAGGTCACTAAATGTGAAACTTGTATCTACATTAAGAATTTCACCAACCTGAACCGAGAATTGATTCCGAAACTTTTGGTAAGTATGCTAACTACAACATCACCAAAAACACATCAGGTGTATGGATTTTTTTAGCTTAAATTGTTAATCAATATCAAATAAGATAATTATGAGAACTATTGCTTTAATATTCAGATTTCCTATTAAAGTGAGTTTCTTAAGTCACCAGTAACTCTCTATATTGTTAGACTATAAAGCGTTATTAATACAGAGGGTGTTAGTGTATGACCTATTCAGCCATTTAAAAGTGGTTGCCGGCCGAAAGTTTCAAAAATGTCGGGGCTTTAGATTTTCGAAAAATTCAATGTTCGCTTGTAGATGAGAAACAAAAGATTCATTTATTACTATTAAGTTTCGGTTTCCACCATTAAATTTTATCCCAGAAATTTGGCTTGCGACACCTTTATTGTCTTTTGCGTAGGTGCAACAGTTAAGGAATCCCTTCAAAAACTGTACATTTTGCACCACAAGCTTTCCCTTATCGTTAAAACTTAAAAATAGTGCAATATTTTAAATCGGAATTCAAACCCTCGCCCAGAGATTAAAACTTGAATTCGGGATGCAAGGTCAAAATCGAAAATCCATGTTTCAAATTTAATTCCAAATCAGAAATTAACACACATTTCTATAATGAAATTAACGCTTCAGGCTTCAGCTTCAACTTTACACAGGGCTTCAAATTTACAAATATTTACATAGTCTGGCTATAGTTTAATACTATGTAAAATTGTAGATAATAATGGTTATGTAAAATTAAAAGCTGAAATATACATTTTCTTTGGTAAATAAAACATGAAACTTTAATATACAGTTATAGTAATTAGACAGTATATTAAAAAGGATTCACACAAAGCATTGTAGCTTGGGGGTGCCAAGTTCCCAATGTTCGTTGACTGCTGTGATCATTTAGTAATTTAAACAATTTTTCTCACCTTCTACGTTTTTATAACAAAATACCAGGTGATTCACGTAAGACGCGCCCCTTAAAAGCTTTAAATGCAACCTACCTTACGAGGATTAACATAGATCAAGGTTATTTATGAACTTCTAACTTGGGTTGCCTATTCCAGTTGTTAAGGGGTGCGTCTTACGCGAATCACCCGGTATTAGATAAGCAAGATTTGAAAGCAAAGCGCCATTTGTATAACCTAGACTAGCCAAACATTGTCCAAAGAAACAATAAATAATAAAAGATTCAGTATTTAACCAGTTAAGAATGTTGTTTTCAAGGGTTCTTTCAAATCAATATTATTGAAGGAAGAATTGTTGTAATAAAAAAATAAGGAAGTAAAATATGAGAACAAGAAAGAGTTCTAATTTATATCCTAAAGATTACATGTTTTTACTTTTGGTCCATATAAAAGGCGTACCAATATTGCTGATATAACTATTATCTCAATGCTGACCTTCAACACTTTTTTTATTGATATTCCATCGTTGATTATAAATTGCGGTAAAAATTCAATTTTTTTTCCAATAAAAATAGAAAACGTAGGTTCCACCGAGATTTGAACTCGGATCGCTGGATTCAAAGTCCAGAGTGCTAACCGTTACACCATGGAACCTTTATATTTATTTATTTATTTAAACAACTAATTTTTATTTTATTGTTATCTATTCAGGTCTTCATTTAATTTGATAAATTTATCTCAATTAAGCTAAAAAATAACCTAATTTGACCAGTAATGTAATTGTGATTTAATAACAACTTGTGGATATCTTATTGTATAAGTATAACAACTGTTTATTATTTCTATATTTTGGTAGAAAAATTTGCCTGTCTGTAGTAACAGTAGTAATTTAAACCACTTAATCGCCAATTTTAATAATATTATATCTAAGAGAATTTTTACCTTTTTAACCATAACACCTACTAATATTGTAACAAAAAAAATTCAACAAAACAGAACGTATTATCCAAATTTTACTAATAATATCAACACGTGATCAGGGGAAAAAATGTCTTATTTTGCATTAAGAATAAGTTAAATTAATAAAAAAGTGTGTTTGAAGCTTATCGTACATGTTTATTTTTGTTTTTTTATCATCACTATTAATAAAGAGCAACATATTTTAGTATTTTTAATTCGACCATGTAATAGTTATCAGCTATAAGAAATAATATATAATTATTAATATATTATTATTAAGTCGGAATAGTTATTTGTGTACATACAAGTCGTTAACCATAAAATAATTTGCGATAAGAAAAATCTCGTTCAGGGATAGAGTTGGATAAAAAAAAGTGTAATTTATTGTAATCCCAGTGATACTTTCGTCGGCGTTTTAGAAGAATTAAATTCCGCAGCTTTTCTGTTACATGAAAAACCAAAATTAAGCAAAACAGCATCGATGGATGTGGCACTTTTTTCTCTAGAAAAAACTTAATTGCACTTGTAGTCTAAAATAATTAGAGAAGCAAATATTTATATACATTAAAAATTTACCATTGGAATTCCTATGGTATGTGAAAAAGTTCACCGCCCTGTGTACCGCGTGAACCAACATTTTTCAATTGTTTGTGCTTCATTTGAGTTGGTTTCTTTCGATATCACACGATTTAATCTTTTTTTTTATTGATTAAGCCATCACCTCATCGCGATTCTATGTATTATCAAATTACACCGCGAGGGTCTTACGGGACGCGAAATCCAGAAGAGTCTACAAGTTCTTCGCTACCTTGTGTATACCACAATTATTTGAAGGTTCAATGAAGCAGCGCCGATCATGCAGGTACGTCCTGCATTTGTTTCGGAATCGCTAACTTTCCGCACTTATTATGCTATGCGATTTTCTGATTTTTCACTTTTCCGCACGCAAAATGAGTGCAGGAAAGTAACATTTTTAAACGTTTGTCGGAAAAATATATACCTATACCTTGATTCAGGAGAGACGACCCGCGATTCTTTTGTCATCTGCATATGGGTTAAGATATTCGAATGCTGACTGTCGTCGTGTGAACATCGTTATTGCGCCGCTGCTGCTTATTCTAAGAGTTTTATTAGTGTTAAATTATACATAAGCTGAATAAAAATGCCTGAATTACGCAGCCAAATTAATGCGAATGAGGATTTGATTATACAACGGGTTGTAGAAAAAGTACTAGCATCGGAAGATCTCATTACGAAACTAAGTGCTTCACTATCTGGGTGCATACAACAGCAACTCGAAGCAAAATGCCAGGTTTTGGAAGAAAAGGTTATCCTACTCGAAAATCAGTTACTTGAAAAAACTGACGAGATGGAGCAGTACACAAGAAGGAACTCTCTACGAATACTTGGAATCGAAAAAATTCCACAAGAGAGTACAAATGAAGGAATCATGAAATTGTGCAGTGAAAAATTAAAAATCAAGGTTGTAGAAAGTGATATAGACGTAAGCCATCGTTTAAAGGGTAAACCGGGTTTACCACCTCCCATTATAGTTAAGTTCGTACGGAGGGATGTGAGAGACCTAATCTTTCGCAATAAAAAACAGTTAAAGAATAGTAAAATTGTAATTACCGAAGATCTTACTAAAATACGTTCGCAGCTACTCATGGAAGTTTCGTCCAAGTTCGGAAGAAAAAATGTCTGGTCCATGTATGGTAACATCTTTACTAAAGACGGTAACAACTTACTTAAATTCGCCAATGTGAGAAATTACAAAGATTATTTATCATCTCTACATGTTAAATAGAATAACCTTTATTGCAGGTATGCCTTGCATTTTATTTTGTATAGAATATAAATTGTGTTACTATTATCGGTGTTGGCATTTGCCATAAATGATAACTGAGTGTAAAATTTTATGTTTGCCACAGCTAAGAAACGTTCCTGTATAAACAAATTCATGTTCAGAACAAATTTTTATTTTATTCATATTTTTATTTTGAGTGGTTTACCGTGATGTAAATGTAGATAAATATTTAAGTAGTATGCGGTGCTTCACACTTCATTTCTTCAGTTTAGTATTTGATTGCCTTTGAAATTATTTATTAATCTTCCATTATGGCAAATGATTGCATGAAAATTGCACATATTAACATTCGGTCTTTAATACCTAAACTTAATGATGTAAAAGATTTACTTATAAGGCTTAGATTTGATATTTTAGCAGTATCTGAAACATGGCTATGCAGTGATATTAGTTCAAACATGCTAACAATTGATGATTATACATTAATCCGTAAGGATCGTGGAACAAGAGGGGGTGGAGTTGCATTTTATATCAAAAATTACTTAAAGTTTTCTGTAATAAATACTAATAATAATATAGAACAATTATGGCTGCGCGTAACTATTAATTCAAAAACACTTGCCCTTGGTTGCGTATATAAAGCGCCTTGCATTAATTACAAACTATTTGTTGATGAATTAGAAAACACAATTATGTTATGCACACCCTTATCTCAGGACATTGTTTGTCTGGGTGACTGTAACATTGATTTTCTTTTGCCTGACAATCCAGCGACAGCATATTTTAACAATATGCTGGAGTGTTTTAACTTTTATCAGGTAATTAAAGCACCTACTAGGATAGGTATAAATCGGGCTTCTTTGTTAGATGTCATAATTACGTCATGTTTATCGTTAGTTGTTAAATCTGGCATTGAAAGCACCGAGTTGTCCGATCACGAGATCGTTTATTGCAACATCCCCAATTCCGCTCCCAAACTTACTCCTACTGCCAGAACTTTTAGAAACTATAAACTTTTTAACATAAATGTCTTTCGCGCAGAGTTGGAGATGCTTCCGTTGCATCAACTTTACTATATAACCGACTTGAATGACAAGGTGGCATTTCTCAATGATCAGCTTATCAATCTCTTTGATAAACATGCACCCTGGCGAACGGTTACATTTACAA
Organism: Melanotus villosus; assembly: GCA_963082815.1. NCBI lineage: Eukaryota > Metazoa > Arthropoda > Insecta > Coleoptera > Elateridae > Melanotus > Melanotus villosus. The sequence goes on from OY720419.1 coordinate 79,157,097, forward strand.
AAAACTTGCCCCTTGGCTTACAGATAACATTAAATTGCTAATGAAATTAAGAGATAAAGCAAAAAGGAAGTACATAAAAACCAAAACTCAAGGTACATGGAACTACTACAAACTTCTCCGTAATTATACTAGTTTTGCTATCAATAAAGAAAAAAAAGCTTATTTTCAATTCAAATTTAATAATAGCAACAGCAAAGAAATGTGGAAGGAACTGAAGCATTTGGGTGTGAGCAGTCGTGGTACCAGTAGTAGTACTTCATATGTTCCAGATGCAAATGATATCAATAATTATTTTATTAATAGCATACCGGATTTGCCTATTGATGAAAATATTGTAAATTCATATCTAAATAACGTACTAGTGAATACACGTTTGAAATTTAGATTGACTGATGTGGACGATGTACTTAAAATAATCAATTCATTAAAAAGTAATTCGGTAGGTCATGACGGTTTGAATGCACAGATGCTTAAGTATTGTTGTCCTTACATTGCACAATTTATTGTACACATAATAAATACTAGTATCGCACAAAATACATTTCCCGAGTTTTGGAAGAAAGCTGTAGTAGTTCCATTGCCGAAGGTTGATAACCCAGTTGAACACAAACATTTTAGACCAATTAGTATTTTACCGGTTATGTCAAAAATACTTGAAAAAATAATCAACGCTCAATTACGTGATCACCTTCAAAATTATAAATTACTCCCTGAATGCCAATCTGGATTCCGTAAATCACATAGTTGTACAACAACGTTACTTCACATAACCGATGACATTATTTCGGCTTATGATAACAATAAACTTACCATCTTAACGTTGTTGGACTTCAGCAAAGCCTTCGACACAATGAATCATAAATTGCTTTTAGCTATCCTTCACTATATTGGATTAGGACCGGATGCCATTCTGTTAATAAAAAGCTATCTTCACAATAGGTGTCAAACTGTTAAGATAGCTAAACACATGTCAGTGCCTATGGACATTATAAGAGGTGTACCCCAGGGGTCAATTTTGGGTCCCCTGCTGTTCACTATATATACTAGCAATTTCAGCAAACATATGACCCACTGTAATATCCACATGTACGCGGATGACACCCAGGTGTACCTTTCTTTTATGCGAGATGATGTACATACTGCTATCCGTAAGATAAATAACGACCTTAACACCATTTCTCACCTCGCGGAGCAGCATGCTTTAATGTTAAATCCTGCTAAATCGTGTGCAATTCTACTCGGAAAAAGTACTGATCTTCAAGTAGACGCTATTCAAATTAATGACATTGAAATTCCATTTGTTGATAATGTTAAAAATTTAGGGTTAACTGTTGATAAAACATTCAGGTTCAAGCAGCAAGTCTGTAAAAATATCCAAAATGCTTTTTGTAATCTTAAATTGCTTTATCCGCATAGGTTCTACTTAAGTGTGAAACTAAAAACTATGTTATGTGAGGCGCTGGTTTTATCACAGTTCTCATACTGCGCGGTGGTATATGGGCCATGTCTTGATTTTGAAACTTCACAGAGAATACAGCGTGTACAAAATTCTTGTTTGCGTTTCATTTTTGGTATCCCTAAATTTTCTCATATCTCACATAAGTTAAGAGAAGTACGCTGGCTTAATATGAGCAACAGGAGGTATCTCCATTCTGCAGTTTTGTTCCATAAAATTATTGTAGAGAAACAGCCACCTTATCTATATAATAAAATAACTTTCAGAACGGATGTGCATAACATAAATTTGAGACATAGATATTTAATTACAATTCCACATCATAATTCCGCCTTGTATGAACGATCTTTTAGTTACAACATTGCCAAAATCTATAATGAGATCCCTCAAAACCTTAAAAAGTATTCCGTTTTGCAATTTAAGAAAAACCTGTTTCTGTTACTGTTTCAGCTGCAGTCATAACATCTTATATATATTTTTCTAGGTAGTAACAAATTTTGTGCAATCTAAGCAATCATCTGCCATAAATATTAATTTCTCCAGGTGCCAGTGGAAGAACAGTTCCCTACTGAACTGGCACCTCGTGGTTCTGCTTTTTATAAACTAAATTTATGTATTCACTAATATTCAATTCTTTTTTTATTGTATTGTATTTTTTTTTCTTTTAAATGTATCTTTTTTTAATGCAGAATAAATCAATATTATTATTATTATTATTAAAATTCCTAGTCAAATTTGCAACTGTGAGGAATTACGTATTTATACAGATCAAACTCGATAATTTCATTACGTTCATTACAGTTTAATTATGGGTTATGAGCTTTTTTGCATGCGTCAACTTTTAGTCTAAATACATGAAGTCATTTAGTTCTTGTGGTTTTGAACAAAGAAATTCGCTAGAAATGATCTAGTTACTAATGAGCTAATTTACAAAAGAATTTTTATGTTTCCGATATACATTCAAATTGTTACAATGTAATGAGAATTGATTACACAATTCTTAGCAAAGCTTAACACTTGGAGGCCTATGGCTTACATTTACATTCACAATATATATATATGAATAAATGGCTGGTATGGTGTGCAAGAAGGGTGTCGATACTGAATAAGTACCCTCTATCAATCACGAGAAATGCCTCTGCAGACTATTCTTAGCAGCTCTGCTAGCAAATCCTTTTTCACGTTCTTGTCGTTCTTGCGGTAACCTTTATCAGTGATTTTACTCGTCTTTACGTTTGATTATGATTAAAGTAAAATTAGTTACTTTCACTGTCACTGCTAGAACTAGATTTCCCTAAATTGTCGACATCTATTACAACTTCTTCCACTGTGATATCTAGAAGTTTTTCACGTTCATACCAACGTTTAATAATTTCTTCGGTGTGGCGCACCCAATTTTTCCATATTTCTGGACTACACTCTTGTGGGGCTTCTTCCCACATGGCTATGACCTTGTCATCGCCATAACCATCTCTTCCAATATGTTTATTGTAATACGTTTTAACATGTGCCCATATCATTTCGATTGCATTAAATTGGCAATGGTAAGGTGGAAGTCGCAGAATTTCATGGCCATGACTTCTTAATAATTCGTCCACTTCGTAGCGCTTCTCCTTCTTGTGTGATTGAGCCAATTTAAGTAATTCGACTTTGTGCAAATGCAGATCGAAGTGAATGTTATTTGTAGTTAACCAAGCTGCAATATTTGCTTTGGTCCAGGTTGAAGATGGCATCTTTTCAATCAAAGTGGAGTGGTATGGGGCATTGTCCATAATAATTAATGACGGTTTTTCCAAGTGGTTGATTAAGCGCTCAGTTAACCATTTCTTAAACATTTCTCCATTCATTTCGCCATGATAATCTTCCTTTTGTGATTTTGATGCAAATAACAAGGAGGCGTTTTAAACGAAACCTGAATCAGAGCCAGCATGGACTACAATAAAGCGTTTTCCAGCGTAACCTTCTTGTTTTCGCACGCTTCGTGTATCTTTATCTTGCCAAGACCGTTTGAAAAAATCCAAATTTCCTCCATGAAAACCGCTCGTCGATGCAATGAGGAATTTAAATTTTTCATATAACCTTTTAAAAATTGAAGTCGCAATATTTGAACACTCGGTTTTTCACATAAAACTCTTCGATTGTTATCCTTCTTAAATATAAAACCAACATCATGCAGAGTGCGATTTAGGCTGCTTTTATCATACAATAATAAATCTTAGGCGTGTCATTGCTTTTGCACGTGATAGTACATACCATTTGAAAATGAGGAGTCTGAAAGTTCTGGAAACGATCGTTCTAAAGTCTTAAAAATCTTAAAAAATAAAATCAAGGCATCTCTGACAGTATTTAGTCAACTTGTCATATTACTTTGCCGTTACTTAAATACAACGACGCTTTATTTGATGTTAAGTTTAGAAATTTTACAGTTTAAATACACTTGGCTTGTACGATGTTATTTCTAATTCTAAAATCTCCCGTTTTATAATGGCCACTCTACATATTGATGTATATGCTAACCCTAAGCGCAAATCTAAATCTTCTCAGTAGAAAACAAACACTAAATCCTAATTCAAGTTTCGGTATATCAGTTAGAAGTCTAGGTGTTATTTTTTCAAAATCATTTTTTTATAGATTTAATATTTTGTGGTTCAGTATACCAGGAGGGAAAAGTTAAAATTCGTGGTTGGGATTAAATTTTAAACACAAAATATGAAGTAACCTCTTTTCCGTTCGGTCATTGATTTTGAAATCTCAAAGTTCAAGCTTTAGAAAGATATATTTCCAAGTTTTGCAAAAAATAATACTAGGTCAAACGAAATTTTGTTTTATCGCTCTTTTATTTTCAAACAAGTTCCACGGCTTACTGGTAATTTTATTAAAAAGAATTAATAAATTCAGAAAACTGCTTGTCTCGATATCTTGAAAACAAAGGACGATAAGAAGAAAAATATTTTATATTTATTGTTTAAAATTTAATCCTAGAAACTATCCTAAGCATCCGCTATAACTTTAGCTAATGAATTTACAAGACGATTTACACCAGGAGGCGAAAAATTAAAATTTGTTAATATAATTCTGGCGTCTTCATTTTCAGTAGAAATTGATTTTGTAAAATAACTTGATGGCCTTAATCTATTTGCTAAATTAACTTGTAAAAATTAGGTTCCACCGAGATTTGAACTCGGATCGCTGGATTCAAAGTCCAGAGTGCTAACCGTTACACCATGGAACCTCTATACCTATTTATTTAAACAAACAATTAATTCATTTTGTATTGTTATCTTTAGGGTTAATTAAATAACATACCAACTTATCATAAATAGGATAACATATATTTTCATTAGCACTATGTATTAAAAACAAGTTTATCAATGATACTGTCATCAGCAGGTTAAACTTAATGTGTTCTTTATTATTATCTTTTTCACAGATAAATTTAAATTTTGTAATTCGATGTTATGCAAAGTATTTGCTTTGTCACTAGTAATTTGTGTACTACATAGGTATTCTTTTACGATCCCGGGGGACAAACCTACTCTAAGGGCTAGCCTCACTACACCTTTGGTAGGTAAATCATCTCCCAACAATCAACTTCATCAACTCCGCACTTCTTCTTCAATGTCTTAAACCATTCGCCAACTCGGTTAGCAAGCGTGGTGTTTTAATGATATACGCCCATCATGAAAAGGCTTCTAAGGGTGCCAAAAATATTCGAGATGGACCAGACTGTCAAAAATGGCCAACCTTGGTAAAAGAAATGATAAATGGTTTAACATCGTTAAATATCGCCTCTTCGTATAATTTTGAGGAAGAACCGAATAAGATAAAAGGGAAGAAGTAAATAATGTATGCAAGCCCGGTCGCATTCTATATTCTAGAGGATTAAAAACAGAAAGTAATTGCGGTGCCGAATTAATAACAAGGTAAAATCATTGGCATTTTCACTCCGGAGGGTGCATAACAACATAAATGACATGTTAATCATAAATAAGAAAAATGTTTCAAACATTATCGAGTTTGATAATATTTCCGATAGCTTCAGTTATTATCAAGATTTCTTCCAAAAGTATACTTCGGCAAACACAAAGAAACAAATCCAGGAGTTCTACGACGACCTAAGTAACAATTTGCTAAATTAATGGTAAACGTTGTACAGGCTAGTAATTGGGGATTTTTAATTCAAAATCAATGAATGAGCTGAATGAGTGTGGCGAAACGATGATATCTCATTTTCATCCAAAAATTTGTACTGGAATTTGCTAAATATACGGTGTAATCACTAGTGAATTATATATGTATTATTCATTGCGAGCTCAAACTTAGGCTCCACAGCTCCCAGGAGTCTTTCAGGCTGTAAAATTCATTTATGTTAGCATGTCGATTGATGATGATGATGATGATGATGATGATAAGTTATGTTCTGTTCATACTACATTTTGTAGTATTACAGGACTGTGGCGTTTGGCCTATGTTGTCCGAGCGTATCGTTGAGCGGATTGAGTTCCTTATGAAAGTGAGCATCTCACTGTCCTTAGAGGTGGGTATCACAATGACTCAATAGTCGGTTTGCTATAGTCTATCTCAGTTTCCGCCTCTACCATAACGTATAGGTAGCGAGTGTTCGCACTTCAAATTGATTACGCATGCCTGATGATAAGCTAAATCTCGAATCTATGATCGTAGGCATTAGACTGATACTATTCAGTAATTTAGCGAAAATATTGTCCGGGTTGCTTTCTTTATACTTTCTTTTTGGTTAAGTTACTTTTCGCATTATTATATGGTCTGCACATGGTTTCTGCACATCCAATACAGTAATTTTTGGGGAGATACTCTAGTTACTTCCAAGCTCCTTCTACATGTCTGAATATTTCCTAAATCAGTTAAGGAACTTAAGAGATTTCAAAGTAGTGTTAGAGGTGGTGCTCCAGTGACAGGAAATCCTATAACTAGCAACTGAAAGCAATGCCCTAAAACTCGTATGGGTAAGGGGACCCCCCAGAATTCAAGGGAACGAGCAGGCGGATATCTTAGCTAAGCAAGGTTCAGAACAGCCTTTCTGGGGACCTAAGCTGGCTGTTGCTATTTCATTGGCCTCCCTTAGTACCATGGTAAAACAAGAAATCCATAACCGCCACTGTGTTAGATGGACAATCCCTTCGCAGAAATTAGCTAGGTATTGTAACTATCACGGAGAGCACTACGACTCTTTGTCATCATATATTCCGGATATTATAAATTAAACAAATACATGCAGAAAATGCGACTGGCAGACAGTCCCATGTGTCGAGAGTGTAATATTGAGGACGCAACGGCTGAACATTTTCTGTGTGAATGTCCAGCCCTGGCTCCGATAAGAGGAACCATGTTAGGGACTTCTGGCTTGACATGGCCAGAATTTACAGCATACCTTCTGCAGACATTCTCAGGTACACCAAAAGGGTAGGTTGGCTTGAGTGATATAGGCGGGCAGGTTGCTGTGAGGGAGGTAGCACAATAGGCCCACTTTGTAGCTTATGTGCAAGTAAACTTAGGTTTACCCTCCACACGAATCCAACATCCAGAATCCAGACTTCAAAGTTTTAAAAACACTAAATGGTAAGTAATATCAAGCTTGTAGTTTACTTTACACAATTTATTTGATTTGCGAAATGTGGAAAAATGAAAAAGGAGTTCCCTCTTTTCACAGGCGTTAGCATAACTGATAAAATTTGAGTGGAATTATAATAGTGTTATGTTATGAAGTAATTTAGCAATTTTTATACAAAACCCTTTTAACGATTACCTACTTTGAAGATGTATGAAATTAATGCAAACGTAGTTCTGCATCGCGAAAACTAAGAAAAAAAATGTTTCTTCAAGATTAGAAGGTAATAAAATATTATTACATTCAAGCATTGTTGCAGTTCAGTAATTTATTATAAACCAAGTTTTAAAAACGCCTTAATCTCACTGTGCGTGTTAAAGCAGCAATCACACAATTTTCTATTCTCAAGATTCCTTTTTAGTTTAAAAAAGGTAGGTTCCACCGAGATTTGAACTCGGATCGCTGGATTCAAAGTCCAGAGTGCTAACCATTACACCATGGAACCTCGATGATTATTTTGAAAATAAGCGGTGATGATAACAACAATAAGAGATCTAACAATAAATTACTATTTATTAATGACCCATAAGGAATAAATACAGTTTGTGTCATGCACGTAAATTCTTACATTGCAAATTATTATGAGACCAGTAAGAAATCAATTGACCTAAAAATTTATTTTTGGAACTTGTTTGCACTAAAATTAGTTGCACCGGACAAGTCATATGCGGCAGCCTATAAATATGTATTCTTTATTTCAATTTTTCACATATAATGCAAGGTTATGCAGAATGCTGATATGATACAACAAAACAAAAATCTTGAACAGTTACAAGTTTAATATGCTCTCTTTTATTAAAATATGACTTATGGTATCAAAAGGTAAAAGAATTCAGTGCTTATGAAAGTGTTATTTACGTAATATCCTCAAGTTTCTTATTTATTTTTGATTCCCACAACTTCATTTTAATTTCATAACCCGGAATTGATTAAAGGTATTTCTGTTCTCTACGTATAAGCGAGTTGATCTCAAATAACAATTCTATTTGGATCAAAAATAAAGACAGAAAAATACTTTGAGGTAATTTTGACTTTATTTATAAATCCACGGAAACGTAAAATGATCTTATATCATCTAAAAAGCCTAATTGGTAAACAAGAAATGATTGTTTTCCCAATTTTCTTTGAAACTTCTTACCACAGTTTATTTTTAGTTTGATATGATTACGTTTAGGAGTGCTTTAATTATTATTAGAGGGACGAAGCAATTATTCTTAAAGATATTCTTTTATCTAAAAATAAATAGCTAGTTATACCTGAACCTTACAAAGTTTTGATTTAATTTTAGAATTAGTGATTAGTGAAGCATTATTATTATTACCACTACAAATTCAATTTAAAAGTTACAAGAGCAAACTAATCCATTATTAATAAAAATATAACAAAATTCTAATTAAGCAATAAATTATTTTTTAAGTCGTCGGAAAGATCAATGGTTATCACTTTATAGGATAAAGGTTTTCGATAATATTTAATTCAATATTTTAAATAGTCTACTCATATACACTGTATACCGGAATTTTTCTGATGCATTTTTCTACACGAGAGATGGTTCTCCAAATGGACCTACTTTTATAAATAAATTCTCTATCGAAGCTTAAAATATTTCTTAATATACAGGGTGTCCGGATTTCGTAGGGACAACATGGGTAACTTTTGTATTTGAAGAGACAGAGAGATGGTTAAATTAGCAAAAAGGTGCAGGTTCGAGAGCTCATTAAGAATCCATTTTCAAATTTTACTTGTCATGGCCCACTTGTTTAAAATTAAAAAAAAATCTCCTAATTTCTTTTATTTGCCGTAACTTGTTTGTTACTTAAGATATTGAGATGCAGTTTGAACTAATTTGCATGGTAACCAATTTCATTTGTGCAAATTTTTAGTAATCTAACCTAACATCAAAATTTTAAATTGGTACCATGCAATTTTTTTGGCCCTTTTAACAGAGGATTTTTTTCTGAATGCAATGATGTATCACATGATATGGAAACTCTTTCAAATTTTTGAAAAACTGAGCTTATTCTTTTTACAGGCAGAAATCATTCTATGCAAAGTTTCAGGCTAATCGACCTACTTGAAATTGACATTTTACATACAAAATACTGCAATACGTTTTGATGTATTGTTCCAGCATTGTGGACTTACTAGAATTAAACTACCTTTTTAAGCGGACTTACATTATGTACGAATTGGGTGTAAGTTTTATCTTTTGGAAAATGTTCTGGTCAGACATATTAATGCTTGCAGCGGATACTTCACGTGCTGTTTTTCTCGGTTTGTGTTAACATGTACTTGAAGCCATATTATCTAATTTTGAAGGTAAAGTGGTATTAACAATCTGGTAACAGAGTAAGCTAGTCGTGAATGTTACTTACGGCACAGCAGTTTACGAAAATAAGGGGATGCGAAGTTGCATGAAAATTTTTAGCACGTAAATATTTATTATATACCTACCATAATTTAAAAACAGCATTTGGCAACCCATTTGCACGAAACAGTACCCACTTTACTTATTTTATGGTAAGAATATTTCTCGTTTAAAAAGTCTGTCTTTGATTCCCCTCGCCAACGTCCTAAAAAGGATATGGCACTATAAGAAGAAGAAGCAGATACGTAATCAAAGGCGTCCGTATTATTTTTCAAATTGAAGTGGGCCGAGTAGTCTGAAGTTTTACACAGAGACAGAATAAACGCTATCATGCCTGTCTTCATTTAGAAAAACCTTAAATATGCCTAAATCAGTTTTCAGTGGAGTAGTGCTTAGTACAAACAAAATAGTTCTCATTTCGGAGATATACTATATGACTGGCGTGATCTTGCTTAACCCTTGGCCTTAACCGGTCAAGCTATTTTACTAACAATACCGGACAAGGTGTGTCTACTAGGCACACTGCAGTAACAAATGACATTCTGTAACATGTGCCTGACAGACACAACTGACCGGTTGTGTAACAAAAAAGTTTAATATTTTTTTAAAGGATCTAACGAGAAAAAAAATATCAACAAAAATAGAAACGTACGTAATATACACTAGTGAAGGATAAATGAAATAAACAAAGGTCCAATAATTTTTCTGCGAAAAAATATATCCGAAAAACCATCAGGATGTGCTTATCAGGCACACCTTGACCGGTTAAGGGTTAAATTGAATTTTAACCTGGGTGATAATTTACACGGGTGATTTTAATTTGGAGGTAGCTCTCATATGGTGTATCTTTATCAAAGTGGAACTGACTGGCCTAGTTTTGACCAAAGTGGTATTTACCGGATATTAATTATGATATATTGTGGATCATTTAAACTGTCAGTATGACAACTTCATCGGCATATCTTCCGTTATTAAGGACCTTTCCGTTGATAGTAATGCCCGCTGATTCCTCTGCTAGAGCTTCTTTTAAAATATCTTCTCGCTGTATACATTAAATAAAAGAGGAGACAACACGCATCCCTGTCCAACCCCACGCAAAATTCGGATCTCCTCCGTTAGTTGACTTTCTAACCATCGATATGTTTTTCTTTTAATATTTGTATTAACTTTTCATGTTAGATCCTATCAAACGCCTTTTCAAAGTCGATGAAATACGCGTATGCATGCTGGTTCATATCTAGGCATCTTTGTATTAGTACGTTTACTCCAAAAAGGTGCCTCATGTGCTCATCCCATTAATTTCTAAATCTCATCTGAGAATCACTAATATCTTCCTCAAGCTTTCAAAAAATTCTTGAATAAAAGATTGTAAGGAAGGATTTTAATGCGTGGCTCATAAGTGCTACTGTTCTGTATTCAGGGCACTGTCTTGCTATGGTTTTCTTCGGAATTGTCACGAACGTAGAAGTCAGCCACTGTTTCGGAATAATGCCCGTACTGTAGTAAATAAAACACACGATAATTTGATATTATTTAATAAGAGGCGTTCACTCAGAACGATAGCGGAAATGATCAATTAGTCTGCAAGAATAATAGCATTAGCTATTCCGGGTGTCTGGCTGAAGGTAACTCACTAGTACGGATGTCTGTTGCATGGACAAACTAGCCATTGCTGAAACGGTTTCCTTGTCTTCTTTCTCGTTCCTAGCCGCATCATTGTATGAGCAAGTTGCGCTTTTCGCGGCCCCCTGTAGACAGGGCCAATGCAGGATCTGAATGGCAATAACTTTCTGTAAAGTGGTGTTGACGTTGCTAAATGGCGGTCGAATTGAAAAGGTGGACCATAATGTCTATCGTATCATCATCAATAAATTTTAGGAGCTCGATTGGCTCGTCATCAGGTCCTACTGCTTTTCCGCCCTTAGTATTTTTGATGGCGTATTCCACCTTCTATAGCAATATATCTGGTTCACTTTAAATGATCCACAATATTTAGTTGAAAAGCTGCATAGATCCTGTAATAACTACGGACTTTCCATGAACTTAAACTAAATTTATGGTTATTACGAAATCACCAAATATTGCAGCTAACTTTTGAGTCTGTAACAAAAATATCGAAAGAGTGTCTTCTTATATGTAAGTATTTGTAAACAATGATTATGGAGAACAACGACGAAACTAAAAAAATAAAAGCACGAATAGAAATTGCCAGAAACGCATTCGTGAAAATGGAGAAATTCTCAAGCTTAGAGTCCGAATATTGCGGTGTTGCCTAATGTCTTTCCAACATTGTTATACGGAGTCGAAGCATGGACGCTGAAATAAACAAACATTAACAACATAGAAGCGTTTGAGATGTGGTGTTATAGGTGGATCTTAAGGATATCCTGGTTGGACCGGATTTCAAACGAGGAGGTGTTACGTAGATTATCCAAAGAACGGAAACTTATAAAAACAATCAAAATAAGAAAAATACAATATTTATGACATATCATGAGAGGGCATCGATATACAATGCTTCGATTAATCATGCAAGGGAAAATAAAAGGCACGAAAAGTGTAGGAAGAAGTAAAATGTCCTGGCTACGTAACCTTCGGGAATGGTTTGGTTGTAACACCACAAATCTATTTCGACTAGTAGTCAACAAAATTATAATAGCCTTGGTAATTTTCCAACATCCGAGCTTCGTTAGGAGAGGAACAGTAAGAAGAAGAAACTAGAATTCTGATATACCCTGAATATAAAGATTTTTTAAATATATTACGCTTTCGTTTGTTTAAAATACAGTAGGTCATGTAAAGGAAACAACGTCATTGATGTAAAGAAGACAATTTCTGATGTTTTCTCAGTCAAAATCACATTTGCTTAATTTTGCAGTTACGAGGGCTGTTCTGTAAATTGTTAGTTAGAAGAAAACTACGGAATTTGTAAAGAAAATAATTTTATTGTTTTTCAAAGTATTCCCCCTTAGACATAATACACTTCTTCATTCTTTGAAACCACTTCTCGAAACACGCTGAAAACTCTTTTTTTGGAAGGTCGTCAAGAATTCGCTGAAATTCAGCAACAGCCGCATTGGCGTCAGGAAATCTCTTACCACGCATGAGTTTTTTAATCAGCGGAAGCAAAAAGAAATCGTTAGGGGCAAGATCTGGACTGTATGGTGGATGAGTGACCAGTTGGACTCCGGATTCGTGTAAAAAATTTAAAGTTTTTGCGGCCGTATGCGGAGTTGCGTTATCGTGGTGTAACAAAATTCCACGCAAACCAGATCTTGGGCGATCACCACACAATTTCTCGAAGACTTGAGGAAGGCAAACTTCTGTATACCAATCAGCAGTTACAGTTTTACGATCTTCAAGAGGAATTACTGCAACTGGACCACTGTATCTGAAGAAAACGGCAATCATTTTTTTGTTTGCACTTTTACCGCGAATAACTTTTGTTGGCATTTCCTCCTTTTCAAACACCCAAACAGTTGTTTGTTGTTTTGTCTCGGGATCATAATTATATATCCACGATTCATCCCCCGTAACGATACTAAATACCTGCTTTGAAGATCCTCCATCGAACATTTCTAACATAAACCTGCACCAGTCTACCCGTGCTTGTTTTTGTTCGTCGGTTAACAAATGTGGAATCCACCGACTTGCCAGCTTTCTTACACCCAGATGTTTATGTAAAATGATATCTACTGCAGATGATCCAATGCCGAGTTCGTCTTGAATCTCTGTATGAGTGATATTCCGTTTTTCCTTAATCAGCTTTTCGGTTGCAATAATGTTTTCAGCACAAACAGCTACTGCAGGTCGTCCAGGTCTTGGTTCATCTTCTAACGTACTCCTTCCACGTTTAAATTCACGGAACCAGTAACTAATTGTAGATAATGATGGACTATTGTCGCCAAAAGCTGCCATTAAATTTTGGTGACTTTGGTCGTATGTTAAGCCTCGTTAATAATCGTAGAAAATCATAGCCCGAAAAGCATTCCGCGGCACTTCCATAATGCTTAGTAATAATCAAACGAATTATAACAATCAAAAATTAGGATCTCTATATGCTTTAACTTCAACCTTGCAAAATTGCTGGAAACTGTCAAAAGAATAAGCTTTCGATTGATGCAAATGTTTTTGTTTTTCTTCGCATCCATGGCCTGCTACTAACAATATACAGAACAGCCCTCGTACGATTCACAACAGAACCAGTTTTACCAGTTATAAAATTGACTCTCTTATTGAAACTGGGATAATTCTACCATGTTATATTTAACAACAGTGATCCTCTACATTACCTAGCACTCGGGGTCTGACAAAGTAATAGGCTATTAATAGCCTGTTAAAATTATAGCCTACTGTATTCAAAAAGCTAGTTAATGCATTATTAACTATCACGAAATGACGAAATACAAAGCTAATTATAATTATCTTCAGTCTCAAAATATATTAATGTTACGTTTAATTTTGTCCTTATTAATTTTTTTCCATACCAATTAGTAATTAATTCTCAGTAGAATAGTGCCTAAGTGATGAAACACAAAACCTGCTCACTTAAGCTGCAGGAGCTTGCCAATTTCATCGTATTTCGGAAATAAATAATACCAAATCGATTAGTTTTTGTTAGTTCTAAAGGTGTAGGTATATCCAACGCTTGTACTGAATTAGAAACCATTACAAATGAACAGTCAAATATTCACTTGAATAGATTAACCACATTTACTTTGTGTTTACTATGTAGTAATTACAGGGACTTATTATATTAGATACATAAATAAATTTACATCTCGATTTCTATTTTAGAATAGCGATCGTTTAGCTACACTATTCTGGTGACAACGTAGATTCGACATGAGCGACATTAACTAAATCTCAGTTAAAAGCATGCATTAAGTCTCGCGAGCGGACAATATAAACGAGGTTTATTACACCGAGCAGTTAAAGTGAAAACTTTACCTACTCGATGCTTTGTTCCCCTATAAACCAACCTGACAAACTTCTTAAGTAATACAAAGTCCATATATTTTAAGTTACTTCGGATCCGTGAAATTACTAGCACGTCTGGGTAAATGCACTCTCAACTTCTGTGCCTCTACGTCTTTCAGTTACCATTTTACTAAGTGGTTGAAATGCAAGTACGACAAACTTGTCATTTTTTAACTTGTGGGAACATTATACTTATGTATGGAAATACGAGGAAAACTGTAAGTTGAAGTATTAAAGCTTCCATTAAGTAATAAAACGTTCAAGTAGGAGAAAAAGACAGAACAATTTTGAAATAGTCGCCTTTCATGGCATTGTTTCGCCACCAAAGCAGAACTACTGGAGTTAAAGAATTAAGATTAAATTAATAACCAGTTTTAATTTCTTTGCTGACTGTTGGAAAAGATAAAAGCAATAACTTTAATGGATACAAAAAAGTTGAGAAACATTTGTTGAAAGCACTATAACCAGGTTCTAGATAACGGCCACGTTTGAAACAATTCGTAACAACCTAAACTACAATATTGTATGTCGCCTATTATTCACACCACTTTTCGGTTATCAGACTTTGTTTTTATACAAAAAACTGCCCTTGCTTTGCTGATCCAATTAAGCGAAATATCAAAGAGTTCAAATTTTTACCAAATATAGGCAAGAAAGTAACTCTCACTTTCGTCCTAAATAAGGTTATTAAGTGTTATGGCGCAAAGTATTCAAAAAACGAAATAAACTCCCTTTATATATTTTTTTTAGTTATAGCCTGAAGCCTACGACTTTACATAAAAATTTCCTTGAATAAACTACCCTTCACATAAAATATTGCACTTCCTGTTCGAACTTCAAAGCAAGCAAAAGAATCACATACTTCATTTCTTCAACGGAAAAAAAGTCCTTACAAGGGTTCTTAGATTTTCAGCGCGTCGTTCGAGTATCATACGATCAATTTTTATGACAAAAGACAAGAATTTCAATACAAGAACTGCAACCGGGCCACTTTGTTGTTTGTCACCGCTTTATGTTAGAGGGATGTACAGACGATTATCGACTGCGGATAAGGAAACATATATATTATGGACGGGTTGTCTGACACCAATACACTTGCCATTCCCCTAGGGGAGTCGTCCGTCTGCACGCTGACACTGCCAGGATCAGGATTCAATGAATTGGTCTATGGATAGCACGTCCTTACCACCATAACTGACTGATTGGATGTACTGATTGAAACTGAATTGGCTTGGGGAATTTTTATACTTCCCATTTTTACGTTACATCCTGCTCTACACCTATATTCTTTTATGATAACGTTTTTGATGTTTTAAGCATTTTTTTGATGACTAAAGGGATGTAAGTGCAAAATGACGTTCCTGAAAGATAAAAACGATTTAGTTTCTAAGTGTAGAAGATCATCAAAATGTACACGGAACGATTAAGTTCTTCGATGAGGGGAAATAACTGTTAACTTTAATCGATACAGGCATGGGGTCGTACACCTCCAAATATTTACTTGTATCTTCGGGAAATTTCTCTATTTCACAAACTGCAACTGAAATTTACTCAGTTAATATATTTTGCTATACCTTTTAAACAGGATAAGTCGTTCCAATTAAATGATATATCTTATAAATCATTAATATTAATTCCACAGCCCGAAAATTTTAAGTGATTGTCTAATAATTAAAAATATGTCTCAACCTGAATTAATTCTTTTTAAATAAATCAGTTTAAATTGAAACGAATGTCTCAAATGTATAAAAAAAAACTGTCTTATTATACAATGATCAACAAAAAAACTACCTATGCCAAACATTTTTGAAATGTTGCAAAAACATGGTTAATAAAATACCAAAAACCAAGGGTTCAGAGTGTTTGATGAATTTACTAAATATACTGCCAGCCAAATACACACATAATAACAGACAACGTGTATACTGTATGATTTCTACCAATAAAGTATTAATGTTATCCTTTTCCTTATTATATTTTTTATAGGAAAACGTCAAAAACTCGCTACAACAACAAACATTCAAAAAATGTATAAATAAATTGTGCAATTCTAAATATGAATCCATTTATTTGTCTTTTATCTGTGCTATATAAACAACTTCGCAGTGATTCAACCATACATCTCATGTAGTTGATATTGGCTGTATGGAGCGACTTTAAGTTTACCAAGGACTTGCAAACTATGTTTAAATATTTAAACACCGCCTACTGACTATCATGTGAAATCTAAACCAGCTATATTATTAACGTGTAATTTGATTTAGAATAACAACATTCTCAACTCGCAATGGATATCACACGGCTTGTATAACCTCAAAGGCGTATTTCTCTCATTTCCGAATACCGACACACTACATGAGCCGTTTGCTTATTAGTGATCTATGATGTAATCTGCAAACATGAGGATAGTTTCAGGAATAGCCTTACTAGATCTGTTAATTTTCGTATTTACCATTAACGAACCTGCAGGGAGTTCCTATACTGTTGCATTGGTAGATGATAATAGACCTTGAAAGTAAAAACTATACTTATGTAAAATTACCTTGCGGCTATAGGACGCGCAGTAAAAGAGGTCATATTTTAGTAAACTATCTAGAGGGACAACAAATGTATGTAAAGAGTCCAAAAAGAAAATGGACTTGGATAAGCCCTGGTGGAAAGACGAAGAAAGAAAGAGGACTACATAAACAACAAGTCACAAATACATACTTGAAGAACTCGTAGTACTGAACAGATTCTCAACAAACAGCGATCACAGACTAGTGAGAATATTAATATTGCCTTCTATCATGAATTAGAAAGAAGAAAGGTCAGAACACGCAAACAGGATATAGTAGATAAGACCATGTTACTCCAAAATAAAGACGTATCCCAACAAGAACTCCCATAGCAGATGTGGCACAATAACATATGACAGGAGGACTCTATTGAAGATATAAACAGAAGGATTACAAAATCACTGAAAGATACCGGGAACAAAGTAGAACAAACAGAGAAAACTGGAAATATGAAGAAGAGGAATGACCATACGAAAAACTTAATGGGGAAAAGAAGATGGCTAGTAAGGGGAGGAAATAAAATATTGAAAGAATATAAAGAACTACAAAGAGGTTAAAGCAAGATTTTAGAAGATACAATGAACAACTAATAAAACTTACAACAGATGGTCATAAAAATATGAAAGTCCTACGAACTTACAAAGAACCTAAGAGAAATAAATGCACTTTAGCTAACTAACAAAAATAACGAAAAATTGTATTCATCAAAAGTTGAAAACGCAAGAGAAAACGAATAACGTAGAAATTGAATTCAAAACGTAGGATCGGAAGAAGTACCCGAGATAAACATGGAAGAATTAAAATATGCCATTAAACATATAAAAGATGGAAGAGAGAATGGGGAAGTCGAAATCATTCCAGAAATGACCAAATTAGGCAGTGGCAAAAATTTAAAAATATTACTAAATAAGGGCATTGAAGAAAAGATAATCCCAAATGATTTGAGAAATGCAGTTATGGTACTACTATACAAGAAAAGGTGAATCGATAAAGTTACAAAATTATCGACCCAATTAGTTTATTGTCGCAACCATACAATCTACTAACACCAACACAACCAATCGGCTAACAAATAAACTTGACGCATGCCAATTACCTGAACATGCTGACTTCCGCAGAGGTTACAGTACAACAAATAATGATAACTCTGTTAGAAGAATCCATCGAGTGTAACATACCGCTCTATATCGCTTGTGGACTTTGAAAAATCTTTCAATTCGAAATATGGGCCACTCTTAACCCTCCGGAGGGCGCGCTTGTTAGAATTACACCGGCGGGCGCGCAGCGGCATTTACACCGCATTTAGTTATTTACGTTTCTAGCTCACAAATAACAAAGAAAATATATTTTATGTAGTAAAATAAAACAAATATACCATGCTTAAACATTTTACTAAAATAAAAAAATATATATAGCCATTTTCATTCTCTCTTTCTTCGGCTAAATCCCTACCGACGTTTTCTAACGCATTTTTTAACTCCACCTAAAATTCAGTAAAATTTTGCTAATTGTTTTCAAAGTCTGAAGTATACGTGTAAGTATACACAATAGTACACGTATAGTACACGTATACATGCATATTATAAGTTACACACTATAATATTATGGAAAATTTAGCAAGAAATAACACTTACATGACTGGGCGCGCCCACGGCAAACACACCGCAAATTCTAATCTAGCACTTGTAACAACTGAGCGGAAATGACATATGTCATCAAACCTGTCGGTAGTTGGGGCCAATAACATAAACAAGGAATACATAGACGCAAAATATTACAGGTCACGCCATATATTAGTTACAACAGAAAAATTAAAATTTGCGGCTTTTTGCCGCGGGTGCGCCCTCCAGAGGGTTAAACCTTTGGACAACATCAGTAGAGATTGTAGATATTATACAGAATTGATTAGAAACGTTTATAGTTTACAACTACGATCAGATGTAAACACAACACAAATACTATATGAACAAAAATTATTTAGGTAAGGGATGGCCATGGTGAACAAAATCACTGCCTTTGATAGGTTCAGCTTGCTGTTGGTTCTACATGATAGGTTCGTTCAGAATTCGAAAGCCAGCCTTTATCTAAATAATTTTTGTTCATATGGTACAAATACAGAGAGGAATCAATCAGACAGGTAGACGTCATCTCGCCAAAATTATCTTCGGCAGCCCTGGAAGACGTTTTTAAAAGGCTGGAATGGGACAACAGAGGTATGACTATGAATATTATTATTATTATTAGCCTGCAACATCCCTATGTAGGGCAAAGGCCTCCCTCTTTCCCTCATTCTTAGTTGACAAATGCCTCCCTCTTTCCCTCATTCTTTATAATTTTCAAATCTTCTTACTTTTAATTAGGGGTTTTGGTCTACTCTCCCATAGTGGCCGGTCCTCGCGGAAGAGGGGTGCCGCATTGACGGTGCAATCGGGACACTCATTCTAGTACTGATCGGAGACAACCCTGCTTAACCCTCCTAATCGCACTAGACTGGGGTACCTAGCTACCGCAACTCGGTACCTGGTATGAATATTAACCAACTTAAATAACTTGCGATTTTTGGACGAGGTTACTCTTAATCCGATAATATGAAAGATATAAAATTCACGTTGAAAGATCTAAACGAGCAAGAAAATGAACTTGGAAAGAATGCAAATTATGTCTTACCATCCGGCACGAGCGGGTGAACAACAAGATGGAGATGATGACGATGAGCAAATAACGATCGATGGCACAACAACAAAGAAAGTAAACGAATATGTATATCTAGGGCAGTGCATAAAGACCAGCAAAGAAAATCAATGAGCCGACATAAAAAGAAGAATAAGGTTGGATTGAATTGTCTTCGGGAAGCTATATTATGAGTTAAATTATGTTCTCAGAAGCCAAAGCATCTAAATGTACCTTTAAAGTACAAGTTTAGTCAGTGCACATTACCAGTATTACTGTGCGGCGCAAAAACCTGGGCACCAAATAAGATCATAAGTCATAAGCTCATAAGCAATAAGCTTAGAATAACACACCGTGCCATGGAGAGAGCAATGTTGAGCATTTCGATCAGAGACAAGGTGAGAAACGAAGAAATTCGAAGGCGTATAAAGATGGCAGACATTTCCGAAGCAACAGCAAAATTTAAATGAAACTGGGCGGGGCATGTGGCGAAGATATGTAACAATAGAAGGGCAAAACGAATTCTAGAATGGAAGTTATGGACCGACCAGACATCTATCGGTCGCTGACAGAACAGATGAAAGGACGACATAATAAGGACGATAGGATCGAGATGGATGGAAAAGGCAAGAAATAGAAACGAATGGATAGCTCAGAGGGAGGTTTTTGTCCGACAATGGACAGTATAAATCTGATGAAGAAGAAGTAAAATAATTAAAAATGGCAGAGAGCTTCAGCACTACCTGTTAGGTTTATAATTATTGGTACTAGACTTGAAAATAAGAAATTTATGAAGGTAGAGCAATCCTGAGGAGAAAAAGAAAAGTGGTACATTGCACGAAACAGAAATGTTTCCAAGAATGTTAGGGAAGCCTATGTCCAAAGATGGGTAGATAACGCCTAATAGGAAGAAAGAAAGAGAAAAAAGGAGAATGTGGACTGGGAGTAGGGCTGATTTGGTGACTACATTAAATCTTTTCCAGGGCAACAGTAAAGTAGGAATAAAATAAAAATAATAAATATTCCAATTACGAGTGCGTAATTTCCTAGCATGGCCATGGCATTGTATTTTAGTTGAGAAACCATTATGTTACAGTATTGAGTACATCTAAATTATGCCAAAAGTTTAACCTTGATATAAGATCTAAAGTTTTTTAAAGTATACCGAGACAAGAACCTTAGGACATAAATAATTCGACAAAGGGGTTAGAATGATTTACAATAATAATATGGATAACTAATTTACCACATGGTTTCCAAAGAGAATTTATCCCTCGATCCATTAGCGAATAAATATACAGACTATTCTATTTAAAAAACCAAGGTTATACATTTTTCCTGAAAAAACAGTAGGCCATGAAAAATAATTACTGCAGCAGATACAAAGATCGGATTAGTGATCATCCTAGTGTTCTAGTGTCAGACTTATTAAATAATGCACACACAGTCAGACGTTTGAAGCGGACAAAGTTTAGTGACCTCACAAGCTAATATTATAAAACTTGTATACCTAATATACTAACAGGAGGCCACTCTTGGTGTTCCTCCCCACATGTTATGTATGACAACTCATTTACTTGTTAGTCTAGACTAGTTGCAAATACGCAGTTAATAAATTTAAAAAAAAAAAAAAAAAAAAAAAAAAAAAAAAAAAAAAAAAAAAAAAAATGAAAAATAATTAATTATGCCATTTTATGGAAGAATTGCGATAATACTAAAAAACTATTTCCTCTGACTTTTTCTTATATTTCTAATAATAAACGAGATATAAGCTGGACAATAAAAAATCAGCCACCCTGTATATCACAAAGTTTGTAAAATGTTTAGATAATAATGTTGTGGCGTTAAGTTGAAACACAGAGATAATTAATAGCACGAAGTCATTAAGCACATAATCAAGTCCTGATATACAGATCCACCCCCAATTTAAGAAGGAAGCGAAATTTTAAAATTTGAAGTCAACCTGGGTAAACAGCTAAAAAGATCTACCAGTCACCCCCAAACTATAGAATTAGACACAAATTTCCATACTAAACTGCACAACGAGATACTAAGACTACTGGACTGTAATTATTGTATGTCGTGACAAGTCGAATACAACATTGTGAACGAATGCTGGTTAAGCGCGCTGCGTAAAGAAGAGCTGAAACACCGCTAAACTAACTTGACCGACCAAATCTTACAGAAGCAAAGTTTGAAAAGGAGCGCCAACAGTTATATCTTTTAACTTTTAGAATAGATGTCAGGGTGGCGCAGTGGTAGAACGTCAGGTTAGCGTTACGTTGGTCCCGATGGGCAGGATTTTCCTGCAGTCTGGATGTTGGTATCCTACACCTATACACACACTATTCACATGGAACATCAAACAGGTATTAAACGGCGCACCAACCACGAGACGAGCCGGATTGTGCATTGCACCCATAAAAGTCATACGCGCTAACGCACCAGCCTTGACACCGAAAGGTAAAAGAGGTTACGGATACAGATACAGAACTTTTAGAATAAGCTTATATTTATTACTGTTTACATCAAGCAGAAATGGTAGACCGAGAGTTTGAATCAACCTGTATAGATTTCAAGTTTATATGTATTACTGAATTTCATAAAAGCTTGTCTATAGTTGCAAACGATATCCAGAATTTACGTATGGTCATCATAAACGCAGCTGAGCGGTTTAGAAACACAAGCAGTATTCAACATAAAAAAGTAGGGGATAACCTTTAGTTAGAGTAACCTTTGAAGATTCAGAAAATCAATACGTAAATTGTAACAGGAGATTGAATTATCCTTCATCAGCGCCTGAAACAAATACTGAAGAGAGACCTGTACAAGCATCCCAATAAAAACTGTTCGCGAATCATTACCAATTAATTACAGTGGAAGGTTATATTGTCGATACTTTCTTCAGAATGTATGAATACCCAACGACGAGGTGCCACAGGACTGAACATTTTATATAGAATAAAATTAGTTTATTCTTTTTGCTTACTTGAATTCACAAATATGAGAATGTTGACTGTGGAGTATAGATAACCTTCAAGTTCTTACATTCAATAAAAGCTTTTGGAAGCCGTATAATTGGTTGAACATTATGTGATAAAACTGTAACTACTGAAAGGTAGAAGAATAGAATCTTAACTATTTTTGGTGGTTAATGGGCGTTGATTTACAATAGGAATGTTTTTAGCATTATGAATCCAAAACTCATTATTATTATTAGCCCATACGTCTCTATACAAGACAAAGGCCCCCCTCTTTCCCCCATTCTTTGTAATTTACAAATCTTCATACTTTGAGTGAGGGGTTTTAGCCTACTCTCCCATAGTGACCGATCTTCGTGGGAGAAAGGTGTCGCGTTAACGAAGTAATCGGACTACCCATTCCAATATTAACGAGGAGACAGCGATGCTTAACTCTCCGGATCGTGCGGAAATGATGGTACCAACTACCTCAACTCCGGACCTACATTGTAAAAATCATTGGACGATTTACGTGAATTTCAGAATTTCAGATCGAACTCCATCATGAAAATTTGAAACAACGAATTAAAAAACAAATACGGATAGAATTCCAGAAACTCGCATTATGTTTTCCAAACTTTATACTTAAAACCTGGTTGTAATTTAAATAGTCTTCTCTTTAAGAAATAAACCATAAATATTGTAAATAAAGAATGCTTAGCGTCATACGGACCGACACCTACTTAATAAAATCGCAAATCAAATTATTTTATCGTAAATAATGGTTATGCATATTATGCATTCACCCATATCCCTATGCATGTTCGCTTGTTTGTTTATTTCCACCCCCGGAAGAGCTCTTTATCGTACCTAACATCATATTGGCACGGGAGCTACGGTTTTACATCATATCCGAAAGACGGCATACTTTCAGATATTTTTCCGCATTAAAAATCTCACCGACCGGGACCCGGAATCCAACCTGAGGTTTCTGGTTTACAAGGCAAATATGCTAACCTTGACGCCATCCAGGCCGGCCTATGTATTATATGTGTATGTTGTTATTTATGTAGCTGTCACATATTTAATATTTTTCCCTAATTTCTAATGCCTGGTTGAAACGTATCAATAAGGATACGTTTAAATAGCTATCGCAAACTATGATGTAAACTAATACAAACTGTTTTAAAATATTTGTAGTTGAAATGTTAAAATGTTTAGCTTAGCACATTTAAAGCATAATTACTTCTATAATAATTCAAATTCGATCGATGGATAAATTTGACTAAAATGCTATATTAATATTCAACAAACAAAACAGAATTTATCAGGTGAGTAAAACGCTATAGAGCATCATTCATCATTTTTAATAGTAACATAAACAATAATCCTAATAATATAGATGCACCTGAACGGGCCCGGGATTAACGATGGTTTGAACGCTCATTGTGTGATACAAAGCTTCACAGAATATTCGATCAGATCCATTTATGTTTGATGTGGATTATGTCGGTTATTACATCTAAGTACATACGTGATTAAATCAACAATACTAGGGTTACCTAGATTAAATCAGGCGCCTAATAATTTTCATACTGTTAGACGATTAGTTGTTTTTAATTCTAAAGCTCATCAGGCAAAATAAATGTGAAAATAAATTTTCCACGTATTAAATGGAATAGTGGTGGGGATCATGGCCATTTAAAAGTTTCCATTGTTAGAATGCGTTCACTTTTCTAAACGTTGCTCTTAGTGAAATCGTTTTGGGAGATATAAAGGCTCTTTTGACGTCCATGTGTTGCTTGCATACTGGCCGATGGGCAAGCGTTAAATCTCGGAAACGTTCTGCACATTCTTACTTTGAGCTCGCTGCTTGCTTGCATGAACAATCTTCTTGCAGTGGCAACAAAGTGGAAATAAAATGTTTTGAATATAAAGCACGAGTTGGAGTATAAGAATCAGAAAAGAACCATGTACACTTTCGTGTTTCCCATTGTAGCTTGAATATTTAAATGGTTCAAGTGGAACATTTGGACTAAATTTTAGAATAACATAATGGATAAAATAAAAACTAACTCGCTTTGTTGATTTTGATATCAAATTTTGAACAGGGTAGCGATTTTAATATTAGTCCATCGAATTTTACGACAGTTATTAAAGAAGCAGCCCTAAGAAATTACTCTTAATCAACTAATGGCTACAAATCGCTTCCCGTTTAATCTGTAAACGTAAAGTAGATGAAAACCACCGATAAAGACAGAGTATTGTCACGATAAGCCTAAGGGTTATTTCGCTGCCAGAAAGGGATCTAACCGAATGCGTAACAATAACAATCGAGAGCCCTTTTTTGCTATTTTACTACCACCAAATAATTCTAAAATATGGTCTTCTTTGTTTTTCTAAATTACTCGAATTTATATTCGACTGCTCCTATTGCAGGATTCCAGTTCCAAATTGTTTCGGTCACGTGAGTCATTTTTATCCTGGAAAAGTAATCGTGCCGTCGAATTTATAGGAAACAACTACAAATTCGGTGTAAATATTAGATATTCCTATAATTAATGAGAAAAGATATCAATGACATCCTACCAAGAAGAATTTAGAGATAGGCAACTGAAACGGTAACCTATTTTACCAATTTTAGCGTAGGTTGATGAACTATGATGTGTAGAAGGATAGCTTATTGTGAAACGTCAGCTGGTTAATAATCAATAACGGTATATGCATAGATGTTCCTTTATCTTTTGATAAATTATTACTAGCACACTAGGCGATAGTAAAACACACATCCTTCAGATGTTACAAATATAGCTTTTGTGTATATTTAAGGCTCCGAGTACGAGGACCTTTCCGAAGCATGCGAATTTCGCTTATTATTTGAAAAGATGCCTTAAAAATTCAATCACGGTAAAATGGCCATCAGGCGCTAATAAGCAGATTTACTTGGGTCTTTCTATTTATATTCTCAAATAACTAAAAATAAACTGAAGTGAATTTTCAATTTTCTTTACTTTTTAGTTCGTATTTGATTTTCGTTTAGAAGGAACTCTTTTACAGCAATACTTTATGAAGATTTCCTTTCAGAGCTTGCTAAGAAATTGTAACGGTGTGCTTTCTATCACTTTTCCAAATAAAGCATAGTTAAATTAGCGGCCAAGTTTTGTATGAATTTAAATAAAAATTAGTGTATAACAAGAACGACTATTTATAAACACAGTAGATCATGCTAAAGGGGTAGTTTCGATACTCTAAACAAGACCTTCCCTGGTATGGAAAGTAAGTATCAAATTAGAGAGAATAAATATAATATTATAAATTATAATAATACTAATAAATATAAATTGGGTACTAAGTTTTCAGTATAAAACATAAACGAAAATAATTAACAGTGATATAGTCAGAAGAAATCCTCTTTTTAGAGCTAGCGAGGTCGGGCCAGTCGTCTCCTTCTAGCTGCGGCCGTGTGTTATGAAAGTTAGTATAATTTTAACAAATCGCGTATTTGACAAGAAAGTATCTATTACCTACATAATCTTCTAGCGTTCAACATCTAACAAAGCAACAGATTGTTCGTTTTTTAAATAAGTTTTGTTACGAAGTTTGAAATTTTTGTGTAAATTAAGTGTAATACGCTCCTGTCGCTCGAAGTTTAGGCCTGCCTGAAGCTTGCAGAATCTGCGTAAATAATGCCAGATCGGCGCATTCCTTTTTGTTGCGAAATAATTCAGAGAAGTCCCAAATAGGATAATCTAATATTGGCTTCAGTGTATCTTTGTTAAAAAGTCCGGGGAACCACCGGATCACGAGGTTACGCCAGACTGGCGTCATTCAAGGTTACCTCCCCCGCGTACGAAAGGCGCGTTTGGGCATCTTTTTCTAACATTCTATTCGCTTGACAGAAAAAAATAGGAAGACAAATCAGAGTATAGCCAGCTTTGAGATCTGACTGTCGTGTGAATTTTCGTTCCCAGCCTCGTAGGTCAATCCCGAAAACTCTCTCGTTTTAGTTTTGGAGAATTATCTTTCGACGTGTTTGTCGGATTCTTGTAGAGAGTGCCTTACCGTTTCGGAAAATATATTTCGGTGTGAAAGTTTAGTGTTTGGTGAAGTACCGTTTTCACACGGTTTCGTATCGGATCAAATAACCTCAAGCCCTAGGAATCTTCGTTATCTTCGCACCCGCTTCCGGGAAAGGACATCCCCCTTTCTACACCGACCGCGGCTACTCTCCATAGGACAAGAAGCCTACCATCGCTTCCAAGGGCCCTGACAACCAAATCCCTTGCCCAGGTAACAATATTTCAGGCTGCGACTTGTCCCGGCATTTAATAATTTTATGTTGCATGTTTGAAATCATTATTTTGTAATCAATTTTTTAGTCTAAGTTTTATCATTGCCAACCATTTTATTGCGGTAGAGGGAGCCTAACTGTTAATCATCTTTGCAGTGGATTGAGTAAATATGGCATCCCTCAATCCCCTCTTACGTAAATTAAGATAGAACCTATCAATTCATTCCGTGTCATATTTTAAATAATTCTTACATACATTAAATCTCATTGTTAATTCCCTTTTGCCTTTTAGTTGTGTTTTGTGTTTACTTTAAAATAATTGTGTATAGCCTTGTGAGCCTTGCTACCAGTAGCAGTGTTTTTCTTTCAGTAAGAAAGGGTAAGTAACATCCAGCAGTAGGGTACAGCCATCCCACCCCCTCGAGCCCAGGAGGAACCACCTGTGGTACGTTCCTCGAGACCATCTTGGGTGATCTACGCAGTGGCGCCCATTTTTCCTCCCGATTAAGACCCCCCATCTAAAGGGTTAAGCGTTTCGAACCCCCCTTTTCTCCCCTGCTTGTTAGCCGTGAGTCACCGACTTCGACGTCGCCCTATAGGTTGTCTTAGTGCAGAATTAGCACGTGACAGTTTATAGCAACATAAAAAAATCAAATCAAGACTAAAAAGATTATCAACGCGTTATGTATTGTTATGTATCTTTTTATATTTATATCACATCTCTAAGCGTAGGACGTGAAGTAATTAAATTTCTCGCAATTGTATACGAGGATTATCCAGTTTTAAAAAATTCTAGGATTTTCTTTCCTATTTCTTGCGATACAGTATTCCACGGGTAATCTTATAAGTAATTACTTGTAATAATCATGAACTGTAAAGAACTATCAGAAATAAACAAAAAACTATGTTTGTTGATAATCGGTGTTTGTTTATTTATGATTTTGTGCTTAAATAGACAAGTAGACGAATTATTTTGTTGTTACTAATCTAATCAGATAATATTTGCGATTTTTGAAATATACAGATAAACATTAAGCAATGAACGAATTAAATTATAAGAAACATTCCTAAAATATAAAAAATTGCCTATCTAGCAGAAATCGAATATGTGTGTAATGTGTATTTAACTATCTCTTTCTTTGCCAAAAAGAGGTAGGCGATTACTTTTGGGTTCGTACTATTAGTTACTCGTACCGAAAGTGAATTGACAATAGGCGAAGTTCCAAAATTGTACTCCAAAGTCATAATTTAACCGTTTAAAACTTTTTAAGGGGTAGTTGTACCGAAGCTAACTTAAAATTGAAACATGATTTAAAGCACAAAATGTTCCAGAAACACACTGTTGAACAAGGAAACTTCTGCTTTAAACCAAGCTTTAAGCTTTAGGGATAGGCTATACTAAGAGCGTTAAACAGCTTATATAGTCAAAGATTTACGTCTCTGAAATCAACAAGGTGGGTGAGGTCAACTAAAGGTATAAAAATGAATGGTAGTTGATAATACAATTTTGAGCAAGCTCCCGGGAATTAGAGATAAGACGTCTTAATTTTTATTTTTGTCGTACTTAACAATTTCCTCGAGCTTAAAGTTTATTTTGTTCTTTGTTACAGTGGACTAGTAACCCTATTTTATTTAAAATTTATTATCTACATTAAAACAAATGAAAATAGAAAGCAACTGAGGTATTTTACAATGCCAAAAGAAATAATTCTAAGGAACGAAACTAAGGAATTACAGCATCTAAGGGAACTTAAGCACATCAAGCAAATAAAACCTACGGTACGTCTAAAATATGTAAATGAGACAACAAAGACTTAATGTAACTTACATAATAAACTTACATAATATTTAGTGTGATAAGAGAAACTTGTTCTCGTCGGGGGTTTATATTACGTTTCAGTATTGCTCTTTTTAATTATCTTAACAATCATGCAGTTAGCTTAAAACATTATCTGACATTTTAACTCGTAAAATGCTCAATGTTTCTCTGTCAGAATTAGCTTCATTAGTCAAAAAATAACTTCAGCATATTATGGGGTACACAAGAAAGTAACACTCGCAGGGGATTATAATAAAGACGAGACATGAAACAAAAAGCATTGTGTAAGCACCTTGTGCGTATATTAACAAAGGCCTTTGTCCTTTTGTGAATTAACTTGGAAGTACGTCTGCTGAAATTTTCTTCATACTGGACATTCTTTCTAAATAAAAATATATTTTGAGGAGAATGTTTGATCGTCCAATGCGCGTAAGTACGTAATTATTATTAATGTTATTCAAAAAGAGTAAACAAAAACTCTGATATTTAAAACATTCCTTTGTTATGCTTTTTGATTTCTGTACTGAGTGAAAAGTTTAAATGATTATTGAATATAAGTTGTCCTAGTTGATGTGACACAAAAACGATGAAAGCTATTTGTAAGCAATTGAGATAAAACTTGTTCATAAAAATAAACTCTATTGCCAAAATGTCAAAGGAAAACGTTTAAATTAACATCAGAATTAAATAAGTTGAAATTTATTAAACCGCTTTGAACTTCAAACAAAATTTACAATTCTACAGACAAAATTACAATTCATCCGAATCTTTCGATACAACGAAGCTATCCAAGAAAGGGGCTTAAAGAATCAATCGCTTTTTATTTTTATTTATACAATGAAAAATACTCTTTGTTAGTTAAGATTCGTAGGATTATTAAGAAGTTTTTCGATATGAAATTTAATACGAAAGTAATGAATGTCCTTTCCGTTTTCGTTAAGGATTTCTTTAATATTAACAAAGTTTTAAAGGAAAGCTTAAAAAATTCCCCGGGGTTATTTTCTTGTTTTAATAAGGCTTTCGATAAACGTTAAAAGACAGAAGTTCGATCAAATTACAAAACAATTTATAAATTTAATGTGTACTGTAAAATAATTCTGTTATTATAGCAAACAACCTGAAAATCGTTTTACTATAATTTATTTCTTAATTATCACACTTAAAATTCCATTATTTTTTGTCGTTGTTAAATTTCGAAGTTTTATGATGGATCTTACTTTGGCGTTAAGAAAATTAGGTGTGTAGACAGTATATTTTTAAAATAATTGAGTACTTTTCAGTTGCTTTAAGTTTTGTGGTTGTCTGTATGAAATTTTGTGGTTTAATTTAATAATAATAATGATCGTAAACCATATTTAGCATGAACTCCTTGAAAATAATTTTCCTGTTCATTTCCTCTATCTAACAATTTCCTTATTAATTTACAATTTAAAGCAAACATCACCGGCTCGATGTGATTGCTTATCAAAACATCTTAAGAGCCACTTTTCACTTCTGAGTTGTTTTCCTTTCCCTCTGTTGACAGAGTGCAAATAAAGGCAAAAACCTTAAAAGGAGTTATTTAAATTTGTGGTTTGGTATTTCATTAGCATCGACATCTTCACTTCTGATCAAAATGAATTTTATCAAATTTTAAGAAAATTCCAGTATTGTTGTTTGTTGCCTTAACTATATTAATAAAAGATTAAACTTATGTACATTCTGAAGCAGTTTTCCCCAAGTTGAAAAGGACATATTGTAACGAAACCGACTACTTGAAGGATGAATTTTAAATAAAAAGGGTTGGGAATGAGAATGGAACCGTTGACCTATCGCATATTTATCACCAAAACCAACTAATATATTTAGTTACACGAGCAGAAACGGCAATAAAAGAAAGTCCATAAGAAAATTACTAAGCAAGTGCGCGGCTCATTTGTCAATGCGTTATAGTTCTCCGGGGATCCCACTTCCGCTTCCTGCTAAGATCTGATTCTCAGCTCCTGCTGCACCTTCACCCTAACCCTTCCGTATTAATTATGAGAGTGTAATTTAAGCACTTTATTATTCAGTAACTTGTAAATTTAGGACAACTCGGGTACGCCACTATTACTAAGTGCGCAACCTAAAACTAGTTATAACACATTTATCACGATAATGTGACGATCTCATACAAGCTACCGGAGATCGAGTTTCATGACATACTATGACTAAATGGGTATCAGTGATGTGCAGTGTCGTTTAATTACGGCTGCCTTGATAATATTCGCTTTGTTGTATGCAAATTTGTTACAATTTACTGCTTGGCTATAAATTAGGAAGCTTTTTATGGTTCGGGAAGCTTTAGGCAATTTTTGTAAAGAATTTTTACAATCCTCGTTGGTATTCAGACTATTCAGTATCAAAACGAATGAATTGCGAGTCTACGAAACCATAAAATCAAAACCTTTCAGTAGCGATTGTTTCACACGTTAAATGTTTGCATACTGAAATTGTTCGCCACCGTGTGTCTGCCATAGACTTCAGAAGATTACTCCAGGTCCAGGTATATAAACTAAAACATGTCATTGAAAACTGTCGTATTATAAAATATACATTTACTTCATGTCTATATTCGCTTCAGTAAAACCGTTTCATTTTGACCTTTGCAGTTCAAACTTTAACAGTAACCATGCTGTAACATGATTCGTTATTTTTGTTCATAGATAAGCAGCTAAGAAATGCTTCTCATATCTGCTTTTATATACATATATAGTCAAACCTTTATCAGCTGTACCCAAAGTCTGTTGATACATGTTAAAGTTCTAAAGCAGCAACGCTAGTGAAAGTCAAGCGTAACACCTTAACTAGGTATATCTTTCTTAACTAAGTTGCCACATGGCATAATATTTCCATTTTATCTTCTAGTTTAAAATTAGATTAAAAATTGCTGAGAGGAATTACTCTCCACAAAGTATCAAATTCTATCCAGCGGTTGCAAGGTATCAATTTATTAAAGCAAGTAGACCTAACAAATATTTAGACTGCTCCCGCGGAACTTGGACAACAGAATATTCTTAGTCTGGTCTAAGGATTCTGAGGTGAGAACCATACAATTGTTAATGGCAGACAGTTTTCCATAAAGTCCTCTCAGGCACTCTATCCGATTCGGTTGTTCAGTAGGGTTACAAGAAAATGCAAACAGGAACCACGATTAACAATTCAATTCAAAACAAAGAATTCTGATTTTGTTAATATTCTAAATAAGAGAGGATATTCAAATCTCTCCTCATTAACTATAAAGTTCACACTACAATTACTATACTCAGGGTGTAAATAAAACCCGCGGTACCTCCATTTTTAAATTATACGTTAAGATATCGAAATGAAATTAGGTATAGCAGTAACGTCTTCAATAGCGTCTCAGAAAGAAGTAAGTAATTTCAATAATCATATTTATAGGGAAAACATTGAACAATCATTGCAGCTTTTTATTTTTGAATAGAGTAGAGTTTGCTTGATGCGTGTATGTTATTTTTATAATACTTTTTGAGTTTTACTTGGTAAAATGTTCTATTTCATTATGGTCACAAATTTGACCATCAGGCCTTAAAGGTTAATAATAAGTTACATGTGTGGTTCGGTTAGTAAATTATTTTTCATAAAGGTTTTATTATCTTTTTGAGGATTTGTACTGGCATAGGCCTCTAACTGATGCAGAATTAGAACTGGAAGTAGAAATTGTCCAGAGGAGTCTTGAAGATGGTGATACTTCTGAAATAAACATCAGTGATGAGGAGCAAGAATAAGATGCATTGTACCAACCAAGTGTTGAGCTAGGGCCATTACAAGATACAAATTAATGACCAAGAATAGACAGAAGAAGTAAACGAAGAAGCACATAGTGAAGGTGAAGTAGAAGAAGTAGAAGCTGAAGAAGAAACTATAACTATGAATACAAAGAACTCGAAAAAACAAAAAAGTTGGAAAGGTGTTTCAGAAGATGCAGATAAACTAGATATTGATTCTCCTTTTGCATATTTTTCTCGTTATATCCCAAACGAACTCTTTGAACTGATAGCCGATGAAACAAATTTTTATTCCGTTGAGAAAATGTGTTAACACATGCGCTGACAAAATAAAGTGCCCTGCACATAATAATCGGAGTTTGGGATTGTATTGGCATCCTCTTACCAGAAATAGTTCAATTTCAGATACAATGCCTCTAGAAATCGTTTCGAAAACTTGAAAAATAATTTACACCTAGCCAATCAAAAGCCTTATGTGGCTGACCAGTTATGGAAAACAAGACCAATACTGAAAAGCATTCGAAAAAGATGTTTAGAGATAAAGTTAGAAGAAAACGCATGCATCGATGAACAAATTATTCCATTCAAATGCCAGATTGACATAAAACAATACATAAAAGGCAAGCCAACACCATGGGGTATCAAAGCATTCCTGTTGCGTGATGCAAGCGGCAGTATATTTGACTTTCTGAGATATCAGGGCAAATCTACACCTGTCAATATAGATAATATCAAATCCACTTATGGTGTAAGTGGGTCGGTGGTGCTAAAACTCGGTGAGCGAATCTCTATTGGAATGAACTATAAACTATATACTTGCCGTTAATTTTTTTACTTATCTTATAAAAATGTTGAAAGAAAAGGACATTTTCTATGCAACAATAAGAAAAAACAGGACAGGTGGTTGTCCACTGCCAACTACAAAAAAGAAGTAAGAAGAACCATTAATGAAATAGTAACTTTAGACGAATCGATAGTTTTGACCTAATTGTATGACAATAGCATGGTAATATTAGCTTCCAGTTTTGCAGGAAAGAGAACCACAGATGAGGTATAGCGGTGGAGTAAATCTGAAAAGAAATACATAACAGTAACTAGACCCGAAGTAATAAAGTTATACAATCCAAACATGGGAGGCATCGATGAAACCGACTTCCTAATTCAACTTTACAGACTACAGGGTGTAACATGAAGTAATGTTATCCTTTTTAGGCGTAAAGTTGCTTCCAACGAAATTTTTAAATGCAACCTACCAAATTTGAACATTTTTTTTTTAAAACACTGTTTCATAATTTGTCAAACATTTTGTTTTCTTAATTTCCATGACATTGTCTTGCACTTTCAAAGGGATTAGCCCTTAAATAACCTACAAGAACTGCATCCTCGGCTGCAGTTGTAATTCTTGGCCGGCCAGATCTAACTGTCCTTGATAGACTTCCTTCTTGCTCCCAACGCTTTTTTACAGTCATGACACTCATGACTGTACTTTTGTTAATATTTAATTGCTGAGCTACTGCCCTTATCGATTATCCGTCTTCAATTTTTGTTATTATTCGCATATTTTCAACTACTGAAAGTTTACCAGGCAGTTTATATGCATATGACAGATTATTCTCTATAATTTGACTTTTAACTAACAAAAATGTAGTTTCTATAGATACCAAAGCCCGATCACTCTGCCCAAAAAAAACAAATTGCTGTACTAGATTTTACTGCATAGAACTGTACTTATTCATTCCTCCCTTCCTTCTTTCCTTCATTCATTCGTTCATTCATTCGTTTATTCATTCACTCACTCACTCAATAGTTCATTCAGTCCTTCCTTTTGGAACGTGTAATGATAAGTAAATAAATATTTTAGCACTTTTTATAAATGATTAATTTTGTCTGGTCTCGTACAAGAGGGAAGTAAATAGAGATAATTAATTTTAACCTCCTCAAAAATCCAACCAAACGCATTTCATGCGTCCCTTGTGCACCATATAAGAAAGCCTCTGACTTAGGAGTAATTACTGTTAGGGTTCGTACTTCACACCTAATAACAATACAAATTCAAATTAAATTCTACCAATTATTGTTTCTTTATTTATTTGTTTGCTTGTTTATTTATTTGTAAGGCGAAACCTAGGCACTTTCTGACTAGAATTTTCATTCATTCGCTCATTCTTGATTCATTCGTTCCGTCATTTATTCGTTAATGGAATTTAATAAAGTTACGCCTGGTACTTGTCGGCAACACTTTTATGTGTCGTCTTACAATGGATCGTAGTGTGTTAATTGGTTTTTATCTAGTCAACATGACATTTACTGAATCTACCTAAAACCATAATTAATTTCATGGCCTTCTGAGGATGACTGAAACATTTAATAGATACAAGATGTATATTTAAGACTACTCGGAAATAAATTTTTATGAGTTAGGTTGTAACCTTTGGAATATAACGTAAATATTTCAATATATTGTAAAGGTAAATATACCCGCACTAACGCCCCGCGAAGGAACATGGACCGGCAACATGGAGGGTTAAGGCCTCCTTAGTCGCTTTTCATACCTCGATTATTTCGCAAGAAATACGTACGGGGTGGTGTAATAAGTGCCACGCCTTCAACAACCGCCTACCTTCCATACTACCGCCACTGTGTTTCAATTCCCAATTATTTTCAGTGACTAGGCAAGCCACCCGCCGAGCATCCGACTCGGATTTGAGCCCAAAACCGTCCGCACTGTAGTCCAATGCCTTAACCACTCGGCCACCCTAGTGATTTATTATCTTGTAACGATTTTAAAAACAACTGTATTGGTCTGTTTGAATTATCAACTACTTAACAATTAAAAACAACAACAATTAACTAACTTATGCACTAAGAAGTACAGTAAAACGAAATTAGCACTAAAGTTACACTAATTTATGTATGTACAACGAAAAAGCCTATTTATTTCACTATATACAATCGCACGTGTAGGGCATTAAATCATAGGTCGTAGCTGAAGTTCTGACTAAACTGGTACCAACCCGCTCCTTGAACGCGTTTATATCCTCTCGAACACTTCCATTCAACTCTCAAACACATCTATAGGGTATTCGAGTAGCGTACGCATCTCGACAGTTCCAGAATTCGCTTGTTTGTTCGAGAGCCGGCCCACCGAGGACGTATTTCTTTACAATATTAATAAATCCTTAAGACTTTCGCTATTCTATAAAACGGTTTCTTAGCCGTACGCCTTAGTTCTGGAATAGCTGTATTGAGTAGTGCTCAGTATATGCCACGTTTTTCCTTTTCCGAAGTTTTCTGTTTAATGATCAGAAGCGGTGCAAATTATTTCTTGTTATAACATTTTATTTGAAATAGACCAATATAACATCGGTTTTCACTGTACTTATTGCATTTTTGACTCGTCGCTGTTGCTCCGTTTTTATTTTACAGTGGTCGGTAACTGTAAGCGTTCCTCAACAAATACAGCCAACCAGGTAGGCTATTCTTTAGATATGGGGAGAGTGAACATTCCTCGTGCGAAGTGAGAGCTCCTCTCACTCAAACGTCCGATACTGCATTCTGTAAGCGCAGTGAATAGGTGGTGAACGTGAAGTGATCCAGCGAGAGTAGCCGAATGATCAACCAATAGGATAGGCGCAAAGTCAGGGTCGTTGTCGTCAAGCACATCAGCTGTTCAGTTGTTGTTTGTTGTGTTTACTGCGTTTAAAAAATTTAACCAAACTTTAACCAAACGGTGAAAAATAAATTGTTATCCTGGGACCTGTGTGTTATGAAAATGACAGACGGTAATCTGTCGACCCCTATGACGCACGGACAAAAAAAATGCTAACCGAATGCATGAAAAAACACCCACAGTTACTAAGTGGACAATTTGCAAACACATATACGAAGAAAGATTCACAAAAGTTGTGGGAAAGTGTTGCGTTAACCCTCAATGCAGTCCCCGGTGCATCTAATAAAACCTGGAAGCAATGGCGAAAACTAAGCGAAAAACTACCCGTAAACATATTGTAACCTTACTTTTCATTTTCAGTCATGGGCAGATTTGACAAAAAAGTTAAGGGCAAAAACAGCGAAATAAAAAAGCACCAACGTGGTACGGGTGGGGGCCCACCTTTGGACAAAAAACTTACAGATGCAGAAAAGGAAATACTTTCCTTGCAAGTTTCCACGTCGCTCTCAGGGAATGAGAGTGTACGTGAGTCTGCGATTATATTCAACTTTAATGAAGTAAGTTTTATTTTTGTATTACTATTCAATAGTGTACCATTATGTTTTAGGAGATCGACAATACTGGCATGGTCGTTGAACAAGAGGATGAGTCCCCTGATGCCGAAGTAACTAATAATTTCTATGGAAATGGTAATAAGACCATACTAATAAATACTCTCCCGGTATGTACCTGTTTATGTATGATGGGACTTTTTTGTTAGATTATATTACAAAATTAGGCAAATGGACAAAAGACGAATTTACTGTCACAAAATCAGGCGACGAAAATGAGCTGAAATTATTTTCATGGCTTTATTACCGGTTATTTGACATAAATATGGTTTTTTATTCACATCTCTTTTAGTAGGACCGTGTTATTTTGATCAATTTATATCGTTCGTACTGCAAGCTTCCATAAGATTGTAAAATTTGAATTGCCAAATACGTACCTAATAGGCTGGCAAAATTATGGATTGCCATTGTTTATAATGTGAAATGACATTTGACGTTTTTTGCCAAAAATGAACAACCCCACATCACGGCAACGTATATTTCGTAACAAGTGCCGAAAGTAACAAATATCACGCGATATCCGCTCCGCTCCGCACTCGTATATCTATTATAAACATGAGCGGAGATATTGACTTTCGAACGAGTTACGAACACTATTTTTCCTACGACCAAAAAAAAAAAACTAGGTATGTAGGTTGTAGGTACATGTCTAGTTTGGAACAATTTAGAATTTTATAATAAATACACTGAAAGTAGGAATAATGAACACTTTATGTTTATAATAATTATTAATTAGGAATAATGAACATTTTATTAGTTTTTGGTGTTACTGTTTTTCTCTACATCCATTTTCAGTTACGTTTGTACGTTGCTACTTGACGCAAAAAGTAACAATGACAGTTCAGATAAAACGACCGTCATTTTTTGTTTTGAACAGGCCGCGGATTCCTATTATTGCGCAAACTGTGCGTTATATTCCTATACGTGTTGCTAATGCACGGGTTCTTCACTTGTTTTGCGAAAGTAAATCGCACAGATGATATTGTCAATTTTCACGCATGCTTTTTTGTGCGTTAGGAGCGGCTTTCTTATATGGTCGTAGGAAAATAAATAAATAAAATAGTATAAAATAAATTAGGATTGATCCAACGTTCTGAGTGCTAACATTGACGAAAGCTTATCTCATAAGACTCTGTATAAAATCGAAGTTGCCGCCATAATGTTAAGTTGTAGAAGTGAGCAAGCAGTGTAGTGAGTCTACAATAGATGGCGCCTTGCAAAAATCCCAAAGAAACGACAGGAAGCTGCATTGCCGCCCAACCCCATGTTGAAATTTGTCGCAACAAGGATAAACAATGCCGGACTACTTAGAAAGGATTTAAATTATCCATTCGAAAATGTATCTAGTTTCTACTTGCCTATTAAAGTCGGCAAATTTAAGAAAGCAAATTTGGTAAACAATTTCTGGGAACTCTGTAAATAGATATCCATTTAAATATTTTAAAGAAAATTGAACTGAATAATATGCCATATAAGAGATTTAAATATTTTTGCTTGTTTTCTAAGATATTTTTGCCCATTCTTCTTAATTTTGATGTCCGTGTTCATATTTTAGAGGTTTTTATTACATTGATTAGATAGTAAACCAAACAAAATTTAAAACAGTGTCCCGCATTTGGGAGATGTCCACAGCAGTGGCGGCTCGTGACTTTAGGAACGGACTTTTTCACTTTCAGCAAATTTTCGACGTTTTTAGAAAAAAATCCAAACCAAATTTGTAGGTTTTTTTTCTAATTTTAAAAGTTTAAAATTATTAAACAGTTTAAAAGTTTAAACGAAAGCTAATCAAAATATTTTTCAAATAAGCTGCTCACCTTTTTATTGCCTCCCTAATGCATTATCGTCCTGGAACCACCAAGAAAATCCTTTGGGATTAAGGATTTTCTCCATACCCGACCGACACTCCCGCACATACTCAACTAGTTTAAACGCTCTCATAAAAATTAATTTATTAGACACATCACTTAACAAAACTCCAAACTTTTTAAAATGTCGCGAATTTTTTAAAGTCGGCGAAATTTCCTTAAGTTTTGGCAAACAGTTGTATGTTTGTCTTTTATTACACTGAAACCCTCCGACTTTCACGAAAATTCGCTACGAACGAAGCTGCGAGAAAATTGTTATAAATTAATGTAAGTAAACAACAATAACGGTTTTCTCCTGCAAACTGCAAACATAACTGTAGTTTGAAAAACGGAATAATTAAAGGTAGTCCTCTGCAAAATTTTAGCGTATTCCAACGTTTATTGCTCACTGCTCATTTACGAACTGCAGAAAACTTCTCCAAAAGCATTTTTTAGTACACATAATGCAACAAGGTTTTAAAAAATTTATAAACTGTTGGCGAGACCAATCAAACCTCTCTCATCAAAGGATCTACCTAGAAACAAACGAAAATCATAGTAATTCCACAAATTGTTATGAACTTTCAAAATAATTGCGTTGTTTGCTGATGTATAAAACGAGATTTAAATTCAGACTAAAAACATTTTCATTCATAAATTATAATATCTGGATTAATAATTTACTTCGACAGATTGAAAACATTTTTATCGATAAATATGAGGATTCCAATCTTAATCTAACTGGACTTAAAAATTTTTAATCATAAATCATTTAATTTTTTAGTCCAAGCTCAAGATTTGAGTTTTACAATTCAGAATCCAAATTTAGTTGAATTTGCGGATTAAATTGTTTTAATTAAGCTCGACTTTTCGAAATTTGAAGTCTGAGTCCTTAAGCTTTAATTCCAGACTCGAAAAGGATGTTTAATTAAAAATAAACAGGGATTTATAAAGCTTTCAAGTCGTAAATACAAATTTTCGATGTAGATATACCTACGATTTAAAACTTCGAATATTGTCAGAGTTAGAGTTTGAAGATTCAAGTTATTAGTTAAGATTCAAATTATCATATTGTAAAGGCGCTTCCACATCAAGCGTGCCGAACCACGCCAAACCGCTCAAAACGTTTGCAAACGTTTTGTAACAAAATTTGTTCGTGCGCAAATAAGCGGTTATACTTAGTGTTTGCCGAGGTTCCAGTTGTTTGAAGCAATAGCAAGTCGTAAAAATCAAACGCGCACGAACCGGCTGATTTCTTTGATGTACCGACACGGCGCAGAAAACATTTGTATGTGCGCAATTTGATTATTTGTGCGCGCTTTATCGTCCACATTGAGCGATCTGCAACGTTTGCAAACACTTTGAGCAGTTTGGCATGGTTCGGCACGCTTGATGTGGAAGCGCCTTTACATAATAAAATAGTACCACGAGATCGAAAAAAAGATGATTCTGAGCAGGCCTTGACTAGTACAACACGATTGGTTACCCTGGTTCTAGAATGCCTATCAATTCTAATGTGACAGTGACATTTCAAATGTAAGTCAGTTTTGCAATCTTATTTCCAGAATTATTTAAGTTTATCGTTGTAATACTAGTGAAGGATCACATTTTGAACACCTACTCTAACATGTATTCATCTTAGTTTTCAGTTTGTTCCCTAAATAAATACTGTTTTGTGTTTTAATTTATTTGACATTTATTAACCTGTAACTTACTGCCACATTTTGAAATCAGTCTTATCAATCGTGTTGTACTAGTCAAGGCCTGCTCAGAATCATCTTTTTTTCGATCTCATGGTATTTTAATATCATCACGCATTACAGTTTCACGAGTTGATTCTTGTTTAATATTATGTGTTACGAAAACAAATTCCCTTTAATGTTAAAACAGAGTATAAAGTAACATCTGGTTATTTTCCTAAGCTAGGTATATTGTTCACAAAGAGGAAAAGACAAAGCCTTCCGAGCATTACATAAAAACCCTGCAGTTACAGGCATAAGACTTCTTGCTGTGTACAAAATTAAATTATTCATCGAAATATTAATTTTCCTATAACAAATCATTGTAATTTATTTACAAGTAACATTTAATTAGAATCGTTATTAAAAGATTTCCATCGCTATTTTTGGTTTGTTTATTTTATTACCGAATTACTCGACTTGTTCTTAAATGCCCTAATGAAAACCCTAAAATCAAATTTTAAAAATATTGGTAACCAAATCTGAAGGAATTTGCCATGAAATCCGAAAATGCATCCCAACATTTCAAATTAAACAAAAATTCTTACCAATAAACGCTCCCAAACAACAAACTTATCACTTGGCATTAAATTAAAATATTCAAATATTATTTTCATAAATAATTAACAATAATTGCTAAATCTTTGCATTACAATGCGCTCTTTACCACTGCAAAGCAAACTCTAAATTAGTACAAATTCGAACATCGAAATGAGTGAAGCAATCGCAGCAAGCGATATAAAACAGGCAATATCAAACACCTGTGCCTAAACAGTCATGTGTTAACTAAAAGCAGGTTTTATCTACGATTCTGTCTCGTTTTGGAACCGATAATAAATTGTATTTGTCGCTTTAAAACCCTTGTTATTGAAATTATTAAAGTAAAATAATTGAGAATTTGAAATCTTGTAAGGTAAACTAATGATTCCAGTAAAGTTCTTCAATTCGTAACTTAAACGTAGGAATCAAAATATAACATAATAATAATAATTTTAACATTTAAACTAAATGTGAAAACAAAAGGGAATAAATCGATGAAAATATTTTAGATTTTTTTTTCTATAGCAGCTGTTAAAGTGCTACTTTATCTATTAATTTGAGTAGATAAAGAATCACTTTAACAGCAAGGGTAGATAAAGTAATTTATTTATTGTTTGTAACCCTAGAAACTAATGACATTTTAAAACGTGACTCGATTTGTAATTTTTTAAATGTCAATGTCAAATAAAATTTATTTTATAATTATAATTTTTTTCCTTTAAAATAAATGCTATGGAAAAAAATAGAGTATTATACACGACGATAAAATTTAATTATCTTCTCCAGCGTAATTAGCGTCTCGACTGGCGTCTCGACGCTAAAATACGCCCTCAAAGATAAAATACAACTTTATCGTCTTGTATAATAAATAACTATTAATTTCGAGAAAGTAAAGGCTCACATTTGTAAAACAAATTTGAAGATCAAATCCGTTTTTAAGTTAGATTCAAGATCTGACGATTTTCAATTAAAATTCAGAAACTCAAGTAAAAACGATTTCACTTCATAAATTGGAAATTTGAATTTTATTTCAGAATTTGTTTGAATTCCAAATCTTCTAAATCAGATTCAAAATTCAAATGCTCGAGTTCTTAATTCGGATTTAAATTCGTGGACGAACAATTTGCGGTATAATTCCTAACCCGAGCAACAATATGGAGTACCGAATAATACCCAGAAGTGGCAGCATGTAGATCTGGATCTACTCTGCCAACACCACCGCCTTCATTTTCTTGTAACTGCTCTAGTGCCATGTATATCCCAAAATCGGCATTACGCTCTTCTTCGTCGTATTCTGGCTCTGGGATGTTATAGTGCAAACACATATTATGTAAGATGACACATGTATTTATGATATTGGTTGACATAGTAGGTGTGTAATGGAGAGTTCGATGTTTCAATAAACACCGCCACCTATTCTTGAGGACACCATTGCATCTCTCTATTGAACAGCTAGCAGTTTTAACGGCATGATGGAAACGGTCTGCCGGTGTGTCTGGAATGGGAGGCTCTTCTAGTGGAGTTATCAGCCAGGGGCGCAATGCATAACCTAAAATTATAGATTACTTAAAGACTTTGGGCGCGGTGTACAATCCCATATGCTAGTTTTGTAAAAATATAGCCAACTTTTGATTGGGATTCGTTTTGAACACCTGTTGGAATGAAGGCCTCGGACTATACCGACATAAGTATATGTGACTCACCAGAATCTCCCAATAAAAAAAACAAATTTTCTTCATTGTGTCTATAGACCTGCTTCATTATCTGAGAAACAGCAGATTCACGCCATATGTGGGAGTCATGGGTGCTGCCAGGAAAACGTGCATTGACATTGCAAATGCGTAAGTCTTCGTCACACATCTAAACAAAACAATGTGATTCACCACATATTAACTAGATAGAAATCTACACACTAGTTGAACGTTAATGGAATGGTAATTTTTCCTGTTGACATAGATGTTCTCTGGATGGAGAGGGTCATTATTCGGTGGTCTTATGGTTGCCACATGGGTGCAATCGATGACTCCGATTACACCTGGCACACCAAACCTTTCGTCGAAGCTAACAACACAAAACACTTATTTATTATGCACCTACACTAATTGAATTTTGAATATTTACTTACCGGTTTCATAGATGCTGCATTTCTTGTATGTTGCCTGGAAAGTGCACCCACCGTTCAAATATTTCGTTTTCCAACATCGTATTACAAAATTCAGTTAATGCCCGACTTACGGTTGACTGGCTTACAGCAACATAAGCGTTACCACCAGTAATTTCCTGGTACGAGCCGTAGCCTAGAAATCTAAGGGAAATAAGAACCTGAAATAGGTACCATCTGATTATTGTATTCTTTTATAGAGTCCCATTTAGATAGTATTTACTTTATGCTCTATGCTGATTCCCGAACGTCGTATGGGGGCCTGCATAAATGGAGTTACTACTTCGATTATATCACGGGCAAGTTCTTTGCTGACCCGGAAGCTTAATTACAAAAGCTACTTAACCACAACACTAGACACGCCCATCAAGAGCGTTATTGGTCAATTCAAAATATACTGAAGTCCAACATTTTTCTGCAAAATGTACTGCATTGCAACACACCTCTGTAAGCTGCTACATGTCTTCCAAAATATACTGGAGCACAACGCTGCCTTCCTAAATCTACGCAGTTGCAACACGCCCTACTGCGCTGCGCAATCACATATAGAATAACATACCTATAGGTTATTTAGGTAATTATTTTGTAAATACCTTTTAACGTACTCGCGTTGCTGAAGCGTACAGCTTTTTGAAAATGTCTGAAGGAACTAAGCAGCTTTTTTTTAAATATTTTGAATATGGGTCAACTCCTACGGCCTCTAAGCAGATACATGAATGCCAATCTCGCCCTTTTTGCCTAACGGTTTATCTTTTAGGAGATTCTTCTGTCACTTTATTGACGTTAGTATGATGACAAACATACAATTTTCTAAATTCCATTTTCTTTAGATGTGGCCACGTATTTCTAACAACCCACTGGGTCTTCCTCCAAACTGTAAGCGCAAACGTGCCTTATAATTGTTTTCACTATTAAAATCCAGTATTTCTACTTTTTCGTGCTCACCCACAACACTAAGTAACAGTAATTTTAAAGTA
The DNA here is from genome assembly GCA_963082815.1 of Melanotus villosus. Classification (NCBI taxonomy): domain Eukaryota; kingdom Metazoa; phylum Arthropoda; class Insecta; order Coleoptera; family Elateridae; genus Melanotus; species Melanotus villosus. The sequence continues at coordinate 79,201,155 of OY720419.1, forward strand.
TCCATTATTTACAAACTAGGAAAAAATGAAAGAAGAAGGCTTTAGTTTTGAGGTTAAGTTGAAAGGCTTAAATGATAGTTTCGTGACTGTGATTGTGCAGCGCAGTAGGGCGTGTTGCAACTGCGTAGATTTTGGGAGGCAGCGTTGTGCTGCAGTATATTTTGGAAGACATGTAGTAGCTTACGGAGATGTGTTGCAATGCAGTACATTTTGCAGAAAAATGTTGGGCTTCAGTATATTTTGAATTGACCAATAACGCTCTTGATGGGCGTGTCTGGTGTTGTCGTTAAGTAGCTTTTGTAATTAAGCGACCCGGAACCTCTTTATAAATGCTCGGTCAGTTAATGATACAAAAGGGTTAATCCTTTGAAGAACTTGCCGTTCCCCTTCCAAATCATCTTCCGCATTACGGAGGTCTCGTAATACCTTGAATTTATTTGTTAATCAAAAGTTCTTTGGCATTACTTATTATAGTTATAATTACTAATCAACTACAATAGTAAGTGTAATATTTGTTAATTAATTATATTATTATTATCTCATTAGCGATGAGCAAGTCAGCAATATCCATCGTGATTCACAGATTCCACCACAAGGTAACACCGACCTAGGTAATTTCTTGATTTTAATGGCACACGCCGCTCTAAATTATTGTCACAGAAAGTAAGGTTAGGATCGCCGTTCTCCCGGCGAACTGACCGATTCTCTCACGATTTACCGGTAGATGTAAGTTCACTCATTTTTCGCACGATGTGACTACTCCTGTATTTACAGAATAGCTTTTTATTCATTTCCAAGTGAACGCCGCCCACTTCTCATGGGAACGTGCTGTCACGCGTTTACAGAATAGTGCTCCAGGAGTATCGAATATTATTTCTGTGGTTTTTGCGTTCTCCAAATTTTGGGCAGTTATTACAAGTAGATACTACAAATTCCAATATTACCTCAATACACCTTGATATTTCATCATTAAAAAGCATAAGTAGGGTTGCCAACAGTGTCATTTTGACCCGAAGACTTCGGGTTTTGCGATCATTCTTCGGGCTTCGGGTTTCAAATAAAATTATTCGGGTTTACCGGTATACTAACAATTATACTCATTGACAAAAAGTTAGTTTTTTCGACTTCTATTGCAATTCACAACAACAACAAAGTCAAAGCGACAACATCGCATATCGCGACAGCTAGTTATGAGACAGGGTTGCCAGATTGGGATATTTTCCACCAAATTTGGGGAAATTTTAGGACGTTGGGGAATTTTTTGTGGAATAAAAAGTTGGGGGAATTGAAAAATTCGGGAGGATATTTAGGGACACTTTTTAAAAATGGTAAATCATATGAAACTATATAATTTCTTTTAAGAAATCTATTATGGAGATTATGGTTTATTTCAGGGCGCAGCGCCCTCTATTGATCAGATTGCGAAAATTACAAATATGTACCAGTGTAAAGAGGATGATACATATTAGTAATAGACGCATTCTCTGATGTTTGAACCTACTTGACTGGATTTATGTTAAGATTTTATCGCTATGTGTTATGTATTATCACTATGTTTTATTTTTATCCATATGAAAAGTTGCATAAACCAGCCTAAACAGGTATTACTAGTACATACTTTTATGTGTTATGTTTAGAAATTTGTTTATTCAATAAAAATTCACATTTTATACAACAGATTTTTCATAAACCTCTTTTTCTATAACAATTTTAAATTTGGGGGAATTTCAGTTTTGGAGTGGGGGATTTAGAAAATCGCATCTGGCAACTCTGATATGAGAATTATTTGAAATAATATTTCTTCGGGTCAGCATCGACTCGATGTTGGCAACCCTAAGCATAAGGATTGCTTTTCAAAAATGTTTGTGTAAATTCATTAGAATTTTATTTATTATTGCTACATATGTAATTAGTTTTGAATTTCATATTTGCTAATTTCCAAACGTGTAGGCACATTAGTTGATTATTTAAATTAAAATGTAGCAGTTTAACTACATGTAAAATTCAATTTTTCATGTTTTAAACATATGTTTGCTAAAGGCCATGTCATTTTTTACAATTTTATTTTAGAAACAAAAGATAATAATAAAATAGGTAAACAGTATCGATCGCTGGTAAAAGTTGAGGGCAAAGTTTTCAACATCAGAATTTACTACAAAGCGGAACAAAACCGAGTGTTTAATAATATACATAACCTCAACCGCAGTGTACAAGACACATCACGTACTTATATTCCTTCTGAATTATATCAGACAACTGAACCACGCGCATTTTCTTACATTTTAAACATGTTTTACGCATATTTTATGCAGGTGACATCTCTGTCCTCGAAGCCTGTAGTTTCGCTTCATCATAAATTTATCTCCACATCTTCTATTCGCACTCGCCTCGGTTTTATGAAAAAGCAACTCGCTGACGAAGGGGAAAGCTTTTTTAAAGGTTAACACAGTTACCAGATTTTTTTCATTTTTAAAGTTGTATCTTGATGGTTTTATTTTCTATTTCAGAAAAAAAGCATTTCAAGCTAGTGGTCTTAGCTTTTTCTTTATTTAATATAAAAATTCCAAAAAAGGATTCATTTGACGTCAGCAGAAACAAAAGTAAAACATAAGTTATGTAACAGTGTTATACCCAAAATATAAATTATGAAGAAGCCATAAAAATATTTCCCCTTTCATTTAACACGCGAACTTTTACCCCGAAAATGCCGCATAGGGAGCGATTTTCAAATGCAGTATTTCAGGGTAAAAGTTAATGTTAGAGGAAATTTCTGTTATATTACCTTCTCTATCTTTACATGTACAAATAGGACGAGTCATTATGAAAAATATTAACACACGTAAAATTTCTAAAAAGAAAAATAACGACACGACTAGTGTGCTTTGTTGTCTAGCGTTTCTACGGAAATTCAAATGGGAGGTCATTTGATAGAATTAGTGTTAAGACAAGAAATCCATAAAGAAAAAAGTGAAACAACACTCCCTAATCGTTAAGGTATCATTAATTAGACATCAAGATAAACACTTTGTTAATAAATTGTTGTTAGTATAAAATACACCCGAAGGTGGAGTTCTTTGCTATTGTAACAAACTAAACTAACGTTATATTTAAAAAAGGGCAAAGAAAATGAATAAAACTGGTTCTGGTATTTGTTAGTAATAATTAAGTATATATTATGAGACTATTATATTTGTCGGTATTAGGGATTTTCAGTTGAATGTAATTGTTAGTGAATATAAAGTTGTAGTTTAATTGCAATTTATGCAGATTTAATATAAGTTTATTTAAAAATGTAATAAAAACAAGAATATAGATAGTTAGGGTAGAATAATTTAATTGATAGGAATGTTGTATTGTAATTATAAAATAAGTTAGCTAGAAACCTAGTATTTAATAATTGCCAAGGAAAAATATCAGAGAACCAGGGAGACGGAAGACAAGTGATAAATAAAGAAGATTGAAATTATCTTCTCAAAAAGGGAACACGTATTTCCTTTGGAAAGAAAAACATAATGAAGTAAATAAGTGTAAAATATTATCTTAAAAAAAGGAGAATGGTACTTTCTTAAAACGAAAGAATAAAATAATTAAATAATTAATTGGTACTTTGCGGGAAAGAAAAATAGTAATCTCGTATAAAAGAGGTCAAAATAAATAACTGGTTGTTATTCTTAAAAGAGGAAAAGGTTTGGCCCGGTTTATATTGGATGTTGCAGAAGTTGAAGATGAATTGAAAATTATTAAATGTTGGATATGATTATGGAATTGTGATTGAAGTTGACTTGGATACTGAACAAGTAATATGTGAACTAATTTAATACTGTTATAGTTTATGATCTATAATAAGTAAATAGATAGGGCAGATAGGAAAGTAGAAATTAGTAAAAGATGTAATAAATCTGCATAGAAAAATTAAGTTGTTCTGATTATTGTTACATAACATGAAAGTATTAATATTCATTTATTAAAGTAAAAGAACCTCATTAACGACCAAATGACTTAGCTAACCGGCTGTTAATAATTGTAAACAAAGGTAACATTACAATATATACAAAAGTTTGTTTTTTAGAATGTCCACAACTCTATATTTTTTAACTGCGGTAATCAAATGCTCTATCTCATTATTAAAAAATATTCGGGGTATTTCATTTCAAAATTTAACCGCATAAACAATATCGAATAGAAGAAAAATAGAATGCTAAAAATTATTAATTTACAAAGATTTGGACCATCGTTTTTCTTGTTGACACGTAGCTTTAACAGCAAGCTAGTTGACGAGAACATCGCGACAACGACGAAAAGGGCTATACACAAACGTTTGTATTTACATTTTTTAAGTGTGATTTCCTGAAAAATTAAGAGTTTCATAGGAAAGTTAGAAGTCATAAAGGTATGAGAGAAAGAGTTATATAGAGAACGGTTATGTTCCAAAATAGTTCTCGGCCGAGTGTATTGGCGAAGGTTTCAGGAAACGCACAGCGCCTAATGGAACTTTTGAAGTCCCAGGGTACATCACGTGTTAGTAAAGGAATAATCTTTTAATGTCCTTCTCGACACTGAATGCTAAGCATCTATGACTGATAAGAATTTCCCCTTAATTAAGTAAATACTGTTGTAAACGTAATGAAAAATTTGGCACGCATGCTTGGATATTACATAACTTGAAGTTGTTTTAAATGGAGTTATAAGGACCTCTTTAAGGAACACGGACACATTAGTAACCAGTAAGCAATAAAACACTGACCCCAAGGTAGCACACATCTCCCCTGCTATGGTCTATCATTGTCGATGACTTTTTAGAAAACTTGTCAAACAAAGGCTCCATTGTATAGCACTATGCTTAGTAGGGGTAACCACACAAGTGATACACAAAGTGAACAAACGGCATTTCAAACCACGTGACCAGTTATTTCTATGTTTTGGGAATATATTGCGTTCAGGTATTGGTAGCACTAAGTTACTACATATGACATATCAGCGGCGTTTCTTGGTATTTATTGTGTTTTCCTTGTTCTCCGTGTTTTTGTTTAATTATTAAAAAAAGCAAATAATTACGTGTAGATTAATGAGCAAATTTAATGATCTAAGTAGTTAAGTACAAGTTCAAACAAGCTCAAATTGCCAATCGATCCCTTTGTAACAATAACAATAATATTTCTTCTGCAATGTATTCTTTTATAAGCAAAAACTGTAATACATAAGCTTTGTTGTATTTGCAGTTTTAAGTCTATTATACTAATGGAAAGGTCTGTATACTCCACTCTCAAGACTCTCACTGTTAAGTCGAATGAGCTGACGGATCAAGTTGGGCTTCCATTGCGATTGATTCAATTCAATAACAACTAATAATCGTGGCCCTTTTTTACAAAAAAACTACTCTCATAACTTTTCTGAACACATTGGTATACCTAACATATCCTCATTATTAAAATTTTTATTTTTCAAACACCACACATCAAAACGAAAGAAACGCAATTCAACCGGCAACTAAAACAGATGTATTGGTTAGTGGGTAGAAAATCCCAACTTTCCATTGAGAACAAAATATTATTCTACAAGGTAATTTTTAAGGCAATCTGGACGTACGGCATCCAGCTATGGGGTTGTACCAAACCAGTTAACACCAAAATATTCCAAAGTTTCCAGTCAAAAACATTGCGGGTGATTGTCGATGCTCCGTAGTATGTAACCAACTTAACTCTTCATCACGATCTGCAAATTTCATTTATCACAGATGAAATAAAAATATTGGCAAATAGTTATCGTGTCAAACTACCTAGTCACGAAAACAACCTTGCACGACAACTATCCGAAGAGACAGCGTTCAGCAATAGCCTACAGACCTGGTTCCGACAGAAGAAGAAGCCTAAGTAATTCAATAATGGCAGGAGCGTCACCGATGGGTGACTTCTCCACTCAAGCTACAATAACGTACCATTTACTTAATACTCTTGTAAGTGACTACATTGTAAATAATATGCTTTTATCATCACAAAAATTTTTTTTCAAACAAAATTACATTGTCCTACATACTTGGAGTAAAATATGGGATATATTTCGATATATCTGACATTGATACTTTTTGACACAATACCAATATTTATTTGTTAATTATACGATATACAACGACAGTAACGTTCGAAAAAAGAAAAACTGCGCACGATATGGAGTGTCTTGTTATTCGATTTTACCAAAAACAGAAATCTCCTGTGCTTACCTAAGGCCCAAAAAAATGTGTCTGAATTCTGTTATCTCACTTTCCAAATGCCATAGACTCTCAGCCACCTCGCTAAACAAGTTTCTAAAACGGTTATTTTTTTAATGCAAAAATTTTGCTAGTCCTTTTATAATAACATTAATAACTATCATTTTCTGCATTCATTAACCTTATCATTTCCTTAACTAAGTTAATTTTGTTACCTTTTAGAACAAGTTAATCTGCCTAACGTCTTGTTCCCTAAACCATCCGAAAGTAGGAAACTTAAAATTGGTTACACGATATAAATATGTATAAAAAAATTATTAAACATACTGATATGCGGTTTCAACTGTTTTGAACTTTCCACTTTTACTGGTGAACTTGAATATTTGCTATTTAATTTATTGATTATAATCTTCTCCCCCTGTGCTTTCAATAACAGTTATCTTACTACAATATACCTACCTATTTCAGCGTAAAATATTTGGTGTAAATATTTACCCGTTATGTTTGTTGATTGAGAACACATGGATATTTCTTTCTATAAAGGAAACGCCAAAAATAATTTCTGTGTATTTTATATGAAAACTTGTGTAGTCAAGGAACCTCAAACTACGTACAATATCTTTATTTAATGTCGTTTAAAAAGAATCGTTTCATAGCCTGCTAAGATAAACAGAAAAGTTGTATAATTGAAACAGATTCTGTTACTACTCCAGACAATATTATTTTAATATTACTACAGGTTGTTTGTACTATAAAGAGGTTTATTCTGGAAACATAAATTTGGATTAAGAATTACAAGACAATATCTTGAAGCAATTTTGCTAGGAGTTCAGTAATCTCGACAAGAAAAGGTTATTCATGAAAATTAATATCTTGCCATGAATAATACATACGAAAATCAAGCACCGCTGCGAAACTTTACCTAATTTTAGTAAAACAACGAAAACAGGATTTTTTTTCTACGCAAAACTTACATTATTTAAAATTCTGAAAAACAAGTCTTCGATTTTCTTTACTGTATGTTTTATGTGCGGAAGAATATTTCATTTTTGTGAATCAATTGTGATAGTATTTAAGATGACAAAAATGAGCCCAAGTGACACACAAAAAAGGGTCTTAAGATCTGATGTATTCGATAAATTCAAGAGGAAGTCCCATCTGAATTCACATATTTTAACTTCTTTACGGCACTTTGGGAAACTTGTTGAGGGTCCCGACTATTAGCTGAATTTTTACACCGTTCGCATGAAATAGACCGGGACATGGTCGATATATTTAGAAAAACCTACGACCCCAAGGACGAGAATCGTCCTATCCTTTGCCTACACCGTATTCTGAAGTAAGTAAAGGAGAAATAGCAAACTCCTGTCAAGTTTGAAGTGCGAAAAGCCCTGACTGATTGCACTATCGGTCAGCCCCGTGATTTCCCCTTATCTTGAAAAGCAACGCCCAACCAGTTCCGGTGAGAGCCCGGATATTACAGGGCATTGCCTAAATATTTCCCTTCCATGTTCTACGAAATTAAATACATAAATTTACCCCAATTGTACTTTGGCGCATTTGCAACGGGAATTTTCATCCTGCTTTGTCTGTTTGTTTCCGAAAATTGCTGCTATGGAGTTTGCAATGTTTGCCCGTCCCTTTTTTGTATACTTTTTAAAATCAATCCATTCAAATAATGAAGATTGTATTTTTAACCTGATATTTTTATAAAGCACATATCCTGCTTTTAATTTAGTGGTTTATCAGGTACCTAATTAAAGATTATCCATTCAAAATCTAATAGTTTTGTCGAAAGAACACAGTTTTTTATTTATTTGCAGTTCGTAAAACTTAAAACTGTTGAAGCACTAAACATTGCCATCATCAAATTTCTAAGGACCCTCTCGTATAATAATTTAAACGGGAAGAGTCATCATTATAATCTTAATAAAAAGATTAATTCCTTCGAACGCCTAAGACTCCCTTTGACAGCACAACAACTGAATAGTCCTTACTCAACTTATTTATACATATATATAAAGTCGGGACTATGTTTCTGGATCGGCAATGGTAATTCAAACATTATCAGATACTTATTGGCTAAAACAAAATTGTCAGGTATACAAGTTATAAAATTTTGGCTACTTAGTGTGTCTTCGTCCTTTTAGCTATGCCGTTACCTATCTTTTCATTAGTTAGGTCCGGCTTTAGTTTTCCTCATAAAAATTTTAATATTTGCATAAACGCATAAAATTGCTACCTGGGGACCTCAGCGGCGTAGTAGATAGAAAAACTATTTCATTATCAGTTCACGCAAATGTTTGTAGCATGGACATCTTTTACGAGCCGTCCCGACGTACATAAATCCTATTACTTACGTATATCAAATCACATCATACCAAACTAAAGAATGCTGTTCCTAAAAATCCATATTTAGGGCGTTATATGGTACGTATATGAAAGCAAAAAGAGTGCTGAGAAAAATGCTGTATAATAAAGTTTAATACAACATACCTGATAATTAAAAAAAAAACAGGAACAAAATAATAGTAACTAACGTCATAGGAGGACTACCATTCGAGATCTTACAATAAAATATTAAAAAACTGAAACGATAGGCTGAAAACCAATCAAACTAATTGAAAGCACTGGATGCAAAAAAGAGAGAGCGATACACTGGCCGCGAGATCATAGCAATAGCATAACTTCAACACTGAAAAATCAGCATGGTACAAAACGTGTAGATACTTAATTACAAGTGTCATCAAAAAAAGTGTTATCAAAAAACAAATGGTAACCAATAGATACATTATACGTTTATGTCATAGTAAATACATAGCCATTAGCTTAGATGATATCTCTAGGAAGTCTTCTTTGAGTAACCTGAAGGCAACACAGTTGGCACCAAGCTTAGCACGCAGTTACTATCGCTAGGAAGTTTCTAGACTTTCTATGTGCGCTTCTGTCGTTGTTCATAGATATTTTTCCAAACAAGATCAACTGGCATTATTTAAAGTAATTTTACAGTCACTGTCAAAACTAAGGATCATTCAGACGTGGATCCTGTTAATATTGAGGTATAAAAATTCAATGTTCATCCTGCTTGGGGTAGTATCGATTACGTTCTTCAAAAGAGATTTTGCCTTCATTGTGGTTAAATTATTGTCTGTTTTGGCACTTTGCTTCTACGCTCCTTAAAAAGGTGATCATAGCGTCTTCTACCCCTATACAGGGTGTTCGAAAAATAGACGAAAATATTTTAGGGGGTGATTCCTTGTGTATATACACTATTACCGCTAATTTACTGGGTCTATGATACGAAACGCCTTAGCACAGACATGCCTGCCCTGTCACATGTTACTTTATGCTAGCTTAGTCTAATCATTATTATTATCATTATTACTATTCCTATTTTCAATTGTACTTCTTGGTCCGTTGTTTCCGTTTCCCTAAAAAGTGATCCAGTTGTGCTTGCTGTTCTCCCTTTTCCCATGTTTTGATGTGAAATTGGAAGAGGTATACAAAATCCTTTGGTGTAGCCTTTTTTGCCTTTTGCACCCCAATAAGACTATCACTGACCAAAAATCTTCGGAAATTTCTTGATAAGCTGTAACCGTTACGCCTTTTCTAATTAGAACCGAGACACCCCTTCTGGTTTGTTCATTTTTCCCTCCGCTGAGGTACTATCTGTAGTTCGAGGTGTCTACATTCCCGGTCCTCATGTATGTTTCTTGCAAGCATGCTATGGTAATTTCCTTTTGATTTAATACTCTGTCTATTTCTTCACCGTTTTCTGGTCTTCGCGCCCATCTTACGTTCGACAAGGCTATCTTCATTTCTGTTGAAACTGGCAGCCCTATTTTCCTATAATATGGTTGTGTTTGTTGGGACAGGTCGTATCACCCCGGTTGTATTCTTGTTAGCTACTATCTATGTATATGTACAAATCGCATGCGCCTATTACTTACTAGGTGTTATTATTCTTTGATTTGTATTCTATATTTATGTATTACCGTATATGTAAATCTATTTTTAAATATTGTAAAACAGCGCTTCCCTTGTCTCGAACGGTTGCTTTTATCCTCTTATTTTTTGTGCCTGCCCGGCCTGTCAATATAGTTTATGGCATATGGGCTGTGTCCCGTTCTTTTCTTTCTACCGAAATTTAAGCTTCAATGGTTTGCTTGATTTTTTCCTCTACTATTGGATTTTGACATAGGACAGCACCAAGCAATTAAGCACATCTGCCCCCCCTCGATCGTCAAAGCGGCCGGCCGCCTCGACGCCCGAGCTTTCGATTCCGCTCAATTCTCGGAATGCTTTGTCTGCGGCTACCTGCTTGCGGTCAAGGGACGGAAAACGAACCCCGTTGGCAACGCCGCTTACTTGATTGCATTTACTGTAATCCGCGATGTACTTATGTTCCTCTAATTTGGATGCACTACTAAGCTGAAGTACCTATCTACCTATTGCAAACCTGCTACTATGCTAGTAACGTTACAGTAATGATATAACTTCGCTTCGAGCAGGTGTATGCTATAATTCCACCTGTGGTCTCGTCGTTCAATCTCACGTGTGTTTCGTTCTTGTAGTTGAGTCCCTTGTTTCCCCTTTTTCCCGCAACACCACTTGCATCAAAACACTTTTAGTTTATTTATTCACCAGTTTTATTATTAATATAATTACCAGAGCTTTGCTATTGTCCCGGTAGCTCTCTCGTGCTAGTTATCCGATTTATTTTATTAGCATACATTGTGCAATAAATTTAATACTATTCATTATTTTTTGTTGTTGAACTATTATGATTTGATTTTATTCTGTTACGAATATGAGATCTACAGAACGAGCAAGAAGCAATTCATTTGCAGGTTCTTTGAAATAGTATATTATATAACTAGTGCTGAAAGGTGTATATTTCACACGAGTGTAAAATATCCTTTCAGCACGTGTTTTACACTATACTTTACCGACGACCATTTTACCAATTTTTTATTTAAAAACATGGAGCCAGAACCACACTTGCAACACTTTTACGTTTTAACTATTTATTTTTTAACAAATGGCGACTTTTGACGTCGTCCGCCGACTGCTTTGTATGGTTTAGCGTGTGCAAAGTTTTGCACACGGTCATTTCAACACAGTTTCGTTGCTATGCGAAATGTATTATTTTCAATAATAGTAAACCGTGCGAATTGAGTCATTTTACATAGTGGTCGTCGGAAAAGAAATTTTATTATGTAGATTGATCCGTTTTACATCATGACAATTTTAATTCTATAATATTTAAATATCTGGAGTTTAAAAAAATTACAACCAAGTTTTGCTGTAACTGGTGTTAATCGCGTCTTTGATAATATCACTATTTTGCACTTATTAAATAAATTTTATCGAGTGGCGGTTTGTTTTGATATAAAACGTCTTTATTCGGCCTAATCATATGCCAGTTTCAGGTAGTCTCCACATGGGGCTAGTAGCCGATGGAAACAGTCATTGTCATTGGACCGCATCTTGAACACGTCAGTTAATGGCTGCCACTGACTGAAGATAGGTTTGAAACTAGAGCCGGGTCAGCATTATGATATTTTTAAAATATGATCAGGCCGGATAAAGGCATTTTACGTCTTGAAAAAACTTAAATTATCAAAAACACCAACACTAACCACCGCCAACCTTAGTAACATATTTTTAGTTTTAGTATTAGGTAGGAGACTTAAGCATGTACGTTCTAAGGAATTTATTTAATGCTGTCAGGAAGAACAATAAATTTTTTGTCGCAAAAAATATATTTTTTTGTCTTCAAGAGGACTCATAATTGCAAAAACACATTTCATACTGCATCAAAAAATCTTTTTTCTCCCTGAAAGGATTTTCAAAATTAGTTACAAAGGAATTTTTAAGAAATAATCTCCCACAAAGCATTTCCTATATTATTTCCTTTAAGACAGTAACCCTACTCTGTTGTACCTAATTTTGCTCGTTCCAACTTTCAAGTCCTGAAATATAAATTAGTTACAATCGGGCACCCTCAACCCTTTAAGTCGTTGAACGAGCAGTTTTCTCTTACTATAGAAATTCAGTTCTCTTCGAAGTTTTTAGCACAGAAAAGCGTCTTTGCGAACTGATCCCTTTAATGTCGAGCAAAAAGCTATACAAAGTCACGAGGTCTGAAACGCAAGGCAATATTCATAAACTTGAAACTCATCGAGTCATCAATCGTAGTAATCTCTCAAAGACATTGTTTTGTCTGTAAACAACTAGTCGTTAAACTTATGGATCGTGGGCCTTGGCAGAACGGCCCCTGACGGCTGATGATAATATCTTTGTCTAGTACGACCCAATATCAGTAAACAATTACAGGTTCAATACTTGTGTTGAAAATGGTACAGACGAGTGCTTTGAAAGACAATAAAAGCTCTAGGCAAACGCTGTGCGCTTTTCGGATTAAATGCAGCAACAAAAAGGAGTGTACGTAACTATTTCGCTTTTGATTTACTCGGTTCTATTTAATACTCTCCATGAACTATGCTATTTGACCTCAATAATTGTTGTGTTAATTAACTAACTCACTTTATTCTATTTTACTAATTTAATAAAACAAGTCCTTACAGTTAAAGATTTATATTTATAGTTTTAAACATGTTTGACTATTTTCTTTCATCAAATACACAAAATGTTATCATCAATAAATTAAAATTATATTAAAGCACCTTTAAAATGTGGAAAATTGTTACACTAGCCGTTCCCTGAAACCATTCTTTATAAATAAAATGAAGGACTTGCAATTTTTGCCGTAAAACAAAGTAGTGGTAATGTATTTTTTCTTTTTTTAATTACTCAAATCAACTCCCCTAGTTTATTCTGTTACAACTTAAAGCAATTCGGTTAGATAAATTGATAAACTAAACTATCTATGACTTCCTTATGTTGCTATCCAATATGCAACATCTCTCTATCGTAGTTTCTCAAAACATCTCATTTTCTTTATTCTTAGCCTTTGTTCTTCTCCTCTGTTCTTTAAGAAAGGTGTCCTGCAATTTCAGTTCTACTCATCTCGAACTGACCGAATTCAGTTGAAGTCCAGTATTTCTTTTCCATTGCCTTCAATTCGACTTGTTTGTGGTATTCGTGAGAGTCATCATAATAGTCGCTTTTATTCCTTTTGCATTTTAATCCACTTATTAGCTTATTACGTATGACTACCAGTTATATGTATTCCCATTTTGAAATATTAGAATTGGTGCTTGGCGAAGCGTCCAGGTTCTACAATTTCAGGTCTTATAGCATAATGCTAGACTTACTGAGTGATGCTAAGCCTCTTCATTATCTTGAAAGGATATTTTTTCCAACATGTTATTTATTCATCTTAATTGCTGTTGATTTTTTAACAATCAGTACTATGTCGTCCTCCGTTTTTGCGTGGATAATAAGATGACCGAAGGACTCTTGCATTCGACATGGTACCTTGATTAGTTACCCTGTTTGTCCGATATGCTCGTACATATCTTTAGGATTCCATATCTCGAAAGCTTGTAGTTGCTTACACATCATATATCTTACAACGTATCTCCTGAGTTAGGTCCCAGTTTTGGTTAATTTTGCAACCAAGATATTCGCATCATAGAACTCCTTCAACATGTTCATTTCCAACTATAGGTTCCCCTTGATGGTTATTACTGTTTTTTCTGACGATTCGGCATTTCATTTTCTTAATGTTTAACCACAGTTTCACGTTTCATTAGATTTATCATTATCTTTTGAATGCTTTCTGAAGTGCATTCTCTTGGTAGAGGTTGAAAGGGAATGAGAGAACACACCCCTGCCTGACTGCCCTCTAAGTGACTTTGACTTTGTCCGTGAGGGTATCCTCTATTCACATAACACATTTCCAGTATAAATTAGCAGTAATTCTTACATTGCATCCTGTAAATCACAGCTCAGCGAAAATTTCAATTAACTTTTCATGTTGAACCGTATAAATTGCCCAAATTAATTGAACAAACAGTTATATCTCCACTGATTTTAGTCATTGCCTTCCGAATTCCAAATCCGTTTCTGAACCCAAACTGCATGTCGTTAATGTTATGCACGCATCTCCGATATTTTCAGGTAGTCTAGTCATTAGGTAATTTTACCCTACAAAATCTGAAGGAGTTATCATATTTGGCTCCTTTATGGTTTTTGGGGTGCTGATTACGAATTTCAACTTTTGCAACACGACTTTTTCCGGAATTTGAGTTACAAGCAAGAAACGAGGAAAAAAAGCGACTTTTTCAGGTTTTGTGCTTCTTTCTAACTCGAAAACTATTAATTTTTGGTAAAATACCATTCTACACAAAAATAAACTAGACAAAATGCCTACAATTTATGTCCTTACAACTTTTTGCTTCGGCCAAACCTTGGGCCCTTTTTCCACCTAAGCCGAATGTGCGGCCGAATGTGCTTTTTGCGGCCGAAGGTGGCCGAAGCCGAAGCTTCGGTCGGACACTACTTGCGACGCATGGTTTATTGAGAAAAGTTGTTCTATTTGATAAATATGCTCTACCTACCCATAAAATTAATAACAATACTTTTGAATCACCCTATATATACTCACCGGCACAATTTTGGTATCACTTGTTATAACTTCAAATTTGGATTATTTGATAATCTTGGCACACAGAAACTGCTACCCTCAACATTCTATCCTATCAATTTAAACTTAAGCGCTTCAGTATTGTAGGTTGAGACATTAATTGCTAAGAAATTTTAAAATTAATAATTTTTATAATGTGCTTGAGACGTTTTAACTCTCTTTAGTGAAATGTATTTGTAAATATTTTTCTTGGCGAATTTGGTAGCTCATAAATATCATATATATATTGGAATTTGAGTATCAACTTGTCAAATTTGTATGCTTTGTATCAATTTGCAACTGTTACACTTGTGGCATAAAAACGAGTCTTTTAAGAAACAATACGCACGTGCTGCAATGACAAGACATTCTTGGTTCTAACATTTTACTAGTTTATAAAATTTAGACATATTTTTAATTTTCTTTTCAATATTAAATTAAGTGCCTCAACTGCTAACGTAAACTAAACAACTTAATTTCTTTTAGGTACCTATGTTATCACTTTAAATAGCTCACTAGGGGTATTCAATGCAACTTGTAGAGTAGAACAGTGGTTGGCATTGATGTATTAGAATTCGTATGCAATTGAGTCTTTTAGTAAATTCGTTGCAGTTGAATTGGAGTATTTTCATTTTTATCTAAAATCAAAATCTTCAAATAGCGAATCCTGTGAGGAGGTATTGGTATCAAAGTGTGTAGCTTTTATGTTAACTTTTTTAACATTGGAGATGATTCTGGTGAATTTATGTTTTATTTTGTGGTGGCCAAAATCGAATGGAAATCTTTGAGTAGAGCTAGTAGATGTTTATTATTTGGCATGAATGTCGTAGCTATTTCAAGTGGTTTTGGTGATATTGCTATTTCTTCGAAGAAAGCGTGAAACTGTTCATATGTAAAACCATAAAAGAATGATTTATTTTTTAATAATTATTGCTGTATATATAGGTCCAAGCATTTCTTTTAACGATATTTGGCTATCGTCCGTAGTTGTTTTAACATTTTTAATTTATCCTTAATCGGTTCAAATTTTTTGGGATGAGGGATTATAAAAACTTCAAGGTTGTTCATAGCTGTATCCATTGCTTCAGGAGAGCTCATTAGTAGTTACCGGTATAGACTTCTTGTTATTTTGGTCTTGGGTCTTAGCGTAATTCGATTTGAGAATTTTTGCAATTTAGTGATATGTGCCATATGTTTCCACATTTATAACACTTTAGCTCTTTGAGTTGCGGGAAAATCCGGTATTCATCGTCCTCAAATTTTATTACTGTTGAATCGGAAAAAGTTGGTATCTTTTCGGCATCGACATAAACAAATCGTCAAAAACTGATTACATGTGCATAGTCTGCTTGCTCCAATCCAGCTTTGATAAAGTATACTGGTGAAGCAAGTTACAGATGTAAATTCTCTTAGTATTTCCGCTATTTTTTCATTGGGTATGTGGGGTTAGACGTTCGAAATTATCAGTTTCTTCGCTGGGGTAACTAGCTTTCGTATAGCGCTGTCATAATCTACAATGTTAATATATTTTTGATTTTTCACCAATTTTTCTACAATATCTTTGCTGGTTAGGTACATACAGATACGTTCGCTAGATATGCGTGAGGCCGCTAGAATATTTTTGGGCTGTACTAAGTTACAGATAGCGCGTATGTATTCCTTAACACCTTCTAGCTAGAGTATTATTTAGCAGGATACCTTGCTCTTTCTTGGGCATTTGAATACTGGATAAGTTTTAACAACTTTTGAGAAGGTGGATTGGGTTGATCCTCTTTCATTAATTTTTTTTTTGATCTTTTAAGTTACATTCACCATTTTTAAATATCTAGAGAAATTAACAATTTCTCAATTAAGGCTTTTAAAATCAGGAATCTTAGCTTAAAGATTATTTGGATTTTTTTGTTTTATTTTGTATTTGAAATGTATGTGTTAATAATTCACAAAACTAGGATTTGGCAGTTTTCAACCAATTTTGTTAAATATTCCAAAATAACAATCACAATTTACATTTCAGTTTGTTTCCGTAATAGATTTCCAGGATTGTGATCTTAATTATTTTATTAAAATAGTTTTATTTATTTGCGGATTTATATAGTAACAAAGAATGTGTTAATTGATAATATTGATACATTCCATATTTGCTATTCAGCTACAAAAACGTATTTTCATGTTACCTAGCTACCTAGCCATGACACAAAAAAAGCGACGATGTCAAACCACTTATTAAAAGATAGCTGTGACATTTAGAAGCGCATATGCTAAGTTGTGTATAATTTGTACGGTTTATAGAGATTTGGGAAGGTTTACTTCTTGATAAAATGAATGGAATTAAGGTGGAACATCGCAGTGTCATAAAGTGACAAAAGAAAGCAAAAAATTATTTATGAAAGAATGGTTGCTGTGTATGATGGAGATGCATCTTATTTTCAAGTTGATTTTGATCCAAACTCCTTTTGATGGGGTAGAGAATCAATTGACGATGACGTAAAGTCGGGATGACCCATGGAAACTGAAGAGATGCTGCGAAAAGTCGAAAAATTGTTACTTCAAGATTGGCGTTTAAAGGTCTCTGTTATTTTCAATGAAGTGGGTATATCCGAAATAAGTGTCCTGAAAATTTTGGTGAATTCCCAGATTACTTACACCTGAGGAAAAACTATTGAGAAAGAAAAAAATCTTAGGAGGTGAGGTCTGGTGATCATGCTAGCCACCACGTAAAGAAATCAGACGCCCTGGGAACAGCTGTCTCAGCACTTCGGCTCTGTGGCTCCGTCCTGTTAAAACCATAGATTTTGGATTTGCAACTCATTGAGTCTTGGTTCCAAGAAATTCTGAATCATTTCAACATAGCGACCCGAGGTGACGGTAACAGCGACACCTCCCTCTTCAAAGAAGTAGGGGTCAATGATCCCAACACTTCCGTGCACCAAACAGTAAGTAACACGATCACAGCGTAGATGCTTTTCATGAAGTTCTCGAGGGTTGTGCTCACTCCAATAACGAAAGTTTTATTTATTCACACATCCAGATAAGTGAAAATGCGCTACGTTAGTAAAGAAAAATACAGCATCACGTGGAACGTTTTGAAGGATGTTTTCGAAGATTCCTATACCATTTTTCCAAGCACGTTCGAACAGTTCTTGGACGACAACCATCTTGTACGGATGAAGTCGCAAGTCCTAATGCAAAATTCGCCGCATACTTCGATGAAATATGAAATATGAAGTATCTTTATTTTAACACGAGAGAATGATACACCAAATCATTTTGGAGTA
This sequence comes from Melanotus villosus, assembly GCA_963082815.1. Taxonomy (NCBI): domain Eukaryota; kingdom Metazoa; phylum Arthropoda; class Insecta; order Coleoptera; family Elateridae; genus Melanotus; species Melanotus villosus. The sequence goes on from OY720419.1 coordinate 79,219,228, forward strand.
ATAATAGAAAATCACAAACAAATGTTTTGGTCATTGGCAAAAAAAGCAACTCCCATGAATATCAGGTAGATCGTCTGTGAAAATCAGAAATATATAGTAAAGGACCTACATATATCTACGAGGCATGCTGTTTAATTCCATTAAACATAATTATTACGTTAAATAATATTAGTTGAAATTAGTTAAAATACATTGACTTTACATTATTTGCAATTACAAATACCTTAGCTGCACATTAGTAGGTCGCAGCGTGTGCAGTAGATTTCCAAACGCATAACTGCAAATCTGCAGTTTTGCACTTTTTATTTCATAAACAACCAAAGGTTGTTAAAATTGTACTTTAGATAGTAAATTTAGCATTTTTTTTGTATAAATACATCGAACTGTGATAATAATGATTAGTGTTAAAACCAATTTAATACTCGTTACTTGCTAGTGCCATTTCCAGGTCTTTATTTACTGATACGTGAGACCGCGTATCGTGGCACTAGCTTTCCTAGATTCACCCTCAACACATGCCTTTTATGTTTTGTCGTTTGAGAAAAAAATAAACAACTAGAACCTTATATACATTTTATTGTTTTTCAAAGTATTCACCACGATATTTTATGCACTTTACCATACGCTCGAACCAGTTTTTGAAACATTTATTCCACTCCGAAGTAGGGTACTCAAAATCGCCGATTTGAAAGCTTCGACTGCTTCTTCACTAGACTGGCACTGTTGACTACGAAGATTTTTCTTAATTTTGGGAAAAGTAAAAAAATCGTTAGGGCTTAAGTCAGGACTATACGGAGGGTGGTCGAGAATTTCTACGTTTTGCTGCTCCAAATACTCAATTGTTTGGCGAGCGGTGTGCGAGCTTGCGTTGTCATGGTGCAGGATGATGCGTCGCTTTGGGTTGGTCTTCCGAAGCTCGGTAATAACTTGTGGTAAACAGACTGTGGTATACCACTCTGCATTAACCGTCCTACGATCTTCTAGTTCAATCTTCGCAACGTGACCTGTTTTCGGTACGAAGGTGGTCACCATTTTCTTTGAAGTGCTTCGGGAGCGAACAACTTTTGTCGGTTTTGGCTCATCTTGGAAGACCCAGACGGTCGATTGCTGTTTAGAATCAGGATCATAGGCATAAATCCAAGATTCATCACCACTGATGATGTCGTAGACGTGATTTGACTCTCCTCGGTTGAATCATTGAAGAGTTTTCCTACACCATCTAATACGAGCCGCCTTGTGATCGTCAGAAAGCAAATGCGGGATCCAACGGGAGACCAGCTTTCTCACACCAAGCGCTTCATGCAGGATCTTTTGAATTGTTGTCCCTGAAATGCCTAATTATGTTTCAATCTCACGATATGTCACATGACGGTCTTCGATGATTAGTTGTCTCACAGCAATGATGTTATCTTCAGTAAAGGCGGTTTTTGGACGTTCTTCACGAGATTTGTCACTAAGGCTGGTATGTCCACGTTGGAATTCTAAATACCAGCGTTCGACGGTTCTAAGACATGGGGCTTCATCATTGAACACTGAAGTCAGCTCCTCGAAACATTGAAGTCGTGTTAGTCCTCTTCGAAAGTTGTAGAAAATTATTGCACGAACATTTTCCTTAGAGAAATTCATTTTCGCACGCGACTTGACAACTTTGAAATGACGCTGTGAGTAAACAATCTCACTAATCCTATATCTTTCAATTGTTTTGAGCTTCTAGATTTAAAGAGATTCGAACGGTGTACGGTTCTATATTCGAAATTGGCAGTAAATATGTAAACGACAAAACTTAAAAGGCATGCCTCGTATTAGAAACTCCTGTTACACCCGAGTTAGCGGTAAATTTACTGCAAATGCGATGCAAAGAATTTTATTAATTGGGAAGAACTTAATGCACATAAGAAGGCCGTGGCCTACTTTACCAAAGTGTAAATTCATGTAAATAAGCTGTATGCTTTGAGAAATGTATTTTCTGTAGATGCATATATTTTATTAGTAAATTCTGATAAATTAGTTACAGTAGCTCTTTTAGGTACAAAATCATGTTGAAAGTTCGATAATGCTGAACAAACGTAACTTTTCATGTAAAATTAACTCTGTTGGAGGAGATAATATCGCTATAGGGCGATAATTTTCTAGTTTAGGCCTAATCTCAAACTTGTGTAAGGGCACAAATATACATTAGAGAATGAAGCATTAAAAATGTCTAAGAGCAGTTTTCCGAACCACTTTTAGGTTTTTTCCAAATTCATGTAATAAGCATCCGTAATATCGAAGTATAAGGAATCAGTTACCATACACGTACTATAAGTTCTAGGTAAATCTGAATAAACAGAGAGAAAATGAGCTTCGTTGTTCGCAGATATGAAGCAACTCTAACATAATCCTTTTCCATACAATAAACTGAAAGCAATTAAACATATTTGAAACTTCAAATTACCCTCAAAGGAACGGAATTTAGTTGGGAATAAAATTTTCATTCGTCAGTCTGAGCGCGTTTTTAAACACATAATTTGTCCATCACAGCTCTTAAATTATCCAACACAATTTACACACATTACGACAACGCAGAATATTTGCAATACTTAATTTAGTTCTTAGAAGTCGTGGGTAGTTTACGGTTTACAATAAAGAACCCATTTTTAGTTTCGATGATGTTAACATTAATATTGTAAATAAAACATCTCGGTGTCAATTCCCGTTACCGATCGGCGAAAAAAGTTTTATCCTCTTTCGAATGTAAGGTAAAACGGTAAATCCAGTGTCAATGCGACGTTTGGCATCCTAAAAACCCGTACCGGGAGCAAGTGTTCCTTGACTTAGACAAAATTTTAGTCGAGTGGTACTGGCAGTCGTAGCGCTTTAAGATCATTGAATGAATAAATAATTAAAAATTAAAAACACTAGTATGCATGTTTCCCTTATCTGGTTATCCTAAAAAGAATTAATTACATACCTACAGAATGCCAATTTTAAAAAAGTGACCTCTTTAGATTCGGATTTTAGATTAAAATATTTAAAAAAATTAATGTCCACTATGGTATTTAAACAATATACCACCTAAAATTTCATTAGGTGCCATAGTAGATTATGAAATGTCGGTGCCCTAGCCAAGTTCTGTGCGTCAACTTGTTTAAGTTGTTGTCACTACAATAATGTCGTATAACTACTTTGCACAAATCATTTCTTTTATTTTTCATTGTTTGCAATTTATAAATATTTTTTGCATAACAAATTTTCCAGCACTGTCAAAACCTCTAGCTGTACTGAAATTGCATTTACTTTTACTACTTCTAAAACTTTTGCATTGCAACTTCAGTTTCTCTCTACCCGAATGCGGACAAGTAAATTTATACCAAAAGATAAAACTTGCAATGCTGTACACTAAAACCCCAATAGTTGTATTGCTCTGCCAAACATTTGAGAGAATATCTTTAAGCAAACTTACTGAATATAAACTTTCCACTTGCAGAACTTATATCAAACTTTATAATAAGCACATTTGCCTTAAAATAAAATAGTCTTGTTATTGAAGAAATTTCAAATACTTTACTTCTCTAACATGAAATACTTATGTTCAACAACGACCTAAATCTGACATATTGAAACTGTAAATCTGTAAAAGGAAAAAAAACAGTTAATTAATAGACGGTTAGGACTAGTGAAACGAAACGCATGTAGATGTAAGTAATTTTCCCGTTACCACACAGAAATTCTATTATAAACTAAGTTGCGTAGCACAAGAAGTTTGCTTGTTGCGGCTTCTTGCCTGAGCTTTCGGGATCAAGCGTGCCTTGCATGCATAACTTACCACTTAAGTGCGGGTCTTATGTTTTGCTACCTCTTCTAAATTCCTTATAAAGTTTTAATCGTTACGTCAGTCAGTTCGTCTAATTTTCTTAATCGGCAACAGTATTTTAATTTTCAGGCGTAAATTTCCCGCTGCGTCCTTTTTTTCTTAATTACAAAAACCACCAAAGTCTGAATAATTAGTATAAACACGCAATCCCAAACCGACGATGCTAGTTGAATTTAATTAGTCTTTTTCATATATGGGTACAAAAGGAAGCGTATGGAAAATATGCTTTTTACCGTTGAATTAACTTTTAAAGTGCTAAATGTAGTTAGAGCCTCTATTATACTGAACAAGCCAATTAAAATTTTCACACGTACATGATTTTTGCTCTAAAAGAACATTCATTTTACACTTAATGTAAAAAATTAAAACAAGATATTTTGTAAAATACTGTTCGTAAAGTTCAAAATACATAAGGTCACAGAATATGTAAAATTCCTTTTTAAATTAAAAAGCCATTTGAAAACGGATTTCCACTTTAAATTTGTGGGTTGCCTCTTTAACCAAACGAAAATATCCGAAGTGTTTCTACTCTAAATTAGCTTATTCGTATATACAAATTGTCTGCAGGCACTAGGTACACGCGGTAGGTAACTAGATACAAACAAATAAAATGGAAATATTGTTATATTCAGAAGATAACTGTATTTCTTTTAAAAAATGCTGACTTGGTTTGCATAAAATTAGAAAAAGGAAGTGAATTAAACGTAAGAACTATGACATTCTTAAATTAATGTATTTAATGATTAATAAGTAAGTAGTCGAAATCAGTTATTATTATTATTATAATAAGTGCTCGAACAGCCCTCCTTCTTGAGCTAAACAATAACCCAGTCGATCACAAAATCTCTGCCTCGCATTTGCTAACATTTGTGGAGTAATTTTGGCAAAAGCTTCTATAATTTTATTTCTTAGCTCGTCTCAAGTGTGAGGCCATACATCTTTTTTCCGATAGATATAACTTTTAATGTAACCCCAAATAAAATAATCGTTCATAGATAGGCTGGGAGATCTTGGGGCCCATGGCCCATAAATGTGTTGTGTAAAAATTCTTGCACAACTACACTTCCGTGAGCTGGGCATCCACCTTGTTGCAGCCAAACATATTCTATTCTAATATCCTGCTCCTGAAGGGCAGGAATTATGTGGTTCTCCAATAGATCTAAATATTTGTTTCCATTTAATGTACCACCAATAAAAAACGGGCCAATGACTGTGTTTCCTATAACTCCAGGCCACACATTTAGCTTTTCAGGGTGTTGAGTGCGGTAACTATAACGTTCATGTAGATTTTTCTTTGGATCAATATCGTACTACAGATGCATTATGATGCCCATTAATGGGAAATGTACTTTCGTCAGTGAACAAAATGTTATTAATAAAATTTGGGATTTTGATTGCATCGTTCCATAATGGTTTCGCAAAGTTGCATCCTTGAAAAGCGGTCTTGAGGAAATATTGCCTGAGTATTTTTAATTTTAAAACATTTATATCCATTGTCTTTCAATATTTTACGAACTGTGTCTTTTCCCACCCCTAGTTCAGCGCTAACTCGCGTGAGGGAACTGTAAAGATTTTCTTCCAGTGCAGCACATACAGTTATTTATTTATCCCTAAAACATGATCTTAGGTGGGTGTTTGGTAGATTGCTTGATGTAGCCGGATGGAAGAGGTTCTTCAGACAAGCGGCGAACGAAATTTGACCTGTAGCCATACATCTCAAAGTGGGTTTCGTCGGAAAATATCCAGTCTCGATGTTTCTTTGTCCAGGATAGCCTTATTTGCTTCATAGCGGGTGTTAAAATCTACTTTTTGGAGGGGCATCGAACCCGGCGGCCACACTCCAGATGGCGACGATGTACGGTGGAAGCATCTATATTAACCCCATGAGACTCAATCTCCCTTTTGATGTCTCCACTAGTCTTCTTCCGGCCTATGATACTAATTCTTCGAATTAGACTATCATCTCTTTTTCTTCCACAACGTCCTTTACGGGACATGTCCATGGACCCTATCTCCTTGTGCAGCTTCATGATCCGTAAAACGCTGGATTTCCTGACGCCAACTGCTTTTGGTATCTGGCTAGCAGTAAGTGAAGTGTTTTCACTTAAAGCGATTATTTTAGCTCGTTTACGAGTCTTGATATCCATGATGTATTTAATAAAAAAAGTTAGCAAAGAAAAAGGTGAACTACTTAATCACATCCTCGGCCTTTGAAACATCAATTCCGGCTAAAGTGGAAGTGAAAATAATAGCAGAGTAACACAACAGACAATTCCATACTTGCGGATATCACTCTGCTGCAAGTCTAAACTTGAGCGTGTCCATTGCAGGGCTTGGCGTTCCTTTGCTTGTCCAAACTAATTCGTACAATACTGTATAACAAACACCAAGGGTGCTCAAACGGCCGATCGCGATCGACTAGTCGATCGCGTAAATGCCTAGAACGCGAGGCAACTTTCGCCATCAAAAGAAAATTAGTTGTAGAAAACTTATAGCTGTTAATATAATATCTATGTAGTATATGTGATTCGTCTGTGCAATTAATAAACACCTACCATTTATAAACTTTGTATTTTTTCCCTATATAGTCGATCGCTTGCCGCCTAATACTTTTACGGTAGATCGCCGATAATATAAGTTTGAGCACCCCTGGTATACACAATTTAGTTTCGATGACGTTAAAATTAGTATACCTGCCTTAAAAACCAGAGATCTCGGGTTCGATTTCCGGTCCAGTCGGTGAGATTTTTAACACAAAAAAATATAGGAAAGTATGCCCTCGTTCGGACACGAAGAAAAAACTGTAAGTCCGTTGTAAGTATAGATCCCTTCCAAAAGTAGAAACCCTTCGAGTTCGGCAAAATTCTACCCGAGTAGTGGCAATTATCATAGTAGCACAGAGCAGATATTAATCCTCTGTGATAGTAGTCGACGCGCTTAGAAATATCTGGCATCCGCAAGCCTAGATTTTGCCGAACGAACAAATATCAAATATGCACGAAATCTTTCGAGATTCTGCTTGTTATTAAGAAGATCGAAATAATAACACCATTTTTGAATTAGGACTTTTGATCGAAATCTTGTTTAGTTCTTCGTTTAAGCAAATAATATTGTAAGTTACGCCTCTGAGAATTTTGAGCAAATGTGTTTTAACCTACTTTACTATTCTAATTTGATAAAGAGAATATCTTCATCTAACTTAGGCACCAACATTAGCAAGAAAGCCTTCTACTAAAGATGGAAACATACTTACCTTAATACCAAGTGATCCAACACAAAACAGTGCATTTACATTCATTTCCTGTTGTAGCAACAAGCTGAAAAGAATCATCAAAAAGCGATTTAGATTAATTTTTAGTAATAACTAGGTTCTTCTTTCCATAGTTCTATTATATGTATTGAAGTGATATTTAATTTGGATGCCTATAATTAAAGGTTATGTTATTTTTGAGTTAATTAACGAAAGTATCATTTTGCAAAGATTGGTAATGCAGATTTTTTAAATTATAAAAGATTGTAATATAATTTTAAGATAGCTAGATTAAATTTAAGTTATTATAGTGATCATTGTTTGTAAATAATTAGCTAAATTAGTAGTCTTATGCCCGGTTTCTCGAACGTAAGATATCTACTCACCGTGAGATATCTTTTGGATAAACCCCCAAACCCGTTTCTCGAACGCTAGATGCGACTTGTCTTTAGCTAACTCGTTGGATAAGATATCTGCCCGAGTAGCACGAGATATCCAACCGTACACGTATACGAGCATGCGCATTGCACGTAAAACCAGAGAGGGAATATTTGAATATTTAAATTTCGCACGGAGTTTTTAAAGTTATGTACAATGCCATTTTTGTGCTTTTTTAATTACACTACAATTACTAAATTTCTAATAATAGATTTATTTTTAATCGTAAATTTTTATATCACATGCATAAAAAATTAAACTAAATAAAAACCACAAGTAATTGTTTTAATTACTTTCATCAAAAACATTTTTGAAATTTTAGTTAAAGTGGACATTTTAAGAAGGATTTTACCTAATAATCTGCTTGACAAATTCTTTGAAGTGTTGCAGTTGTCAAGATAAGAATTTTAAGAAGGTTATTTAATACTCTGCAAATCACTGCTTTCTAAGAAAACTGCATTTAGCATGTCTGTCTGGATTAAATTTAACATAAAGGTTTTTGTAGAACATTTTAAAAAGTATTTACTTAAAATTCCTATGCTGTTTATCACTGCTTTTAAGGACTGCATTTAGCATGGGATTTGGTTTTCAAAGGTAAATTTAGCATTACTATTGCAAGAATAGTACAGTGTGAAGCAAGTGTAAAATCTGATAAAAAAAATTGTTTTTAAACTCAAACCCTAAATGCGCCATAAATGAGAGCGGAAATATTAAATTTTGCCGCCGAAGTTGTCACCTGAAGTTAGCTAAAGGTATAGTGTCCATCTAGGGGCAGATCTGGTAACTACGCATTCGCAAGATAGTTATCCAAAGACAAGTCACGTGAGGATAAGTTTCGAGAAACCGGTTGCCTACTTATCTGTTTGCTAACTTTGTCTATTAGATAGCTATCTAAAAAGATATCTACGCGTTCGAGAAACCGGGCATTAGAAACGTAAAATAAGTTACTTTAGAAACCTTGTAAATAGTGGTTATAGTGAAAAAACAAATTTGGAATTCAGTTGATATTTTGAATTCGAAGGGGCAACAACAAAATTAATTTGCTCGTCCCAAAAAGAATAAATATTAAATAAATAATCAACTATTAATACAATTAACAAGATAAAGAACCTGTATTAAATAAAAGAAAGTGAATTTGCAGAAAAATCAAGTGAAGACTGAACTTCAAGCAGAAGCAGTTGGACCAAAAAAAGTTCGAGCAAAAGCAGTTCGAGCAAAAGCAGTTCAAGAAAAAGCAGTTCGAGCATAAGCATTTCGAGCGGGGGCAACTTCAAGCAGGAGCGAGTCAAGCAGAGGCAGATTGGATTTTTGGTTTTTGGGGATAAAGAAATTTTTTGGAAAAGAAGAGGAAGTTAAAAGTAGACAGTGAGTGTATAAAGATAATTTTAAGATAATTTTAAGTAGGGCTGATAGGGAAAACAAGATAATAAAAGAAATCTGCTTTATAAAATTTGAGTAAATTTTATTTTGGTTAATTAAAATAAATTTGAACAAACAACGAACCTACCTAACGACCCGAGAGGAGAGATCTCTAAAAGCAATTTAAATTAAAGAGCAAAGTAAATTACTTTTTTGAAAATTGTCGTATCCAACGTAAGTAACAATAAACAGGGGTACAGTTCAGTATATTTCTAACTGAAGGCGTCTCTTCTTCTCTCACATACATAGTAGTAGTTGACAGAGGCATGCATGGCCTGTACTGAAACAGAAAATTTAAGACATTAACGAATTAAACAAATTTGAATTCAATGCACTATTTTAATATGTATACTGATTTTTATTCTGAGCACACGTAAGACCATTTAGGGACACACTGCATATAAATACCACGATGCCATATTATGTTTCCTAAAAGCGAAGCTTTTTATTGTTTGTCGTTTTTAACGTCACATATTAAATTTCTCGGTTAATAAAACTTACTTATACCGAAAAACTCTTAACTATCTAGCTGCCTTATTTAAAAATCTTCGAATATAGTTCTATGTAAATATTCATTTGAATTTTTTAAGGTACTATTTTCAACAATCTAGGTGCGTAACAAAAAGGAGTCTTGCACTGCGTATTGTTTCATTTATTATAGAATCATCTATTGAAAAATTCAGATCATTTTTTGGTTGGTGATTTCAAAAAAAGTTACTATCGAATATAGGGTTACCACCTTTTAAAAACTGTAAAGGAGGACAAAAAACACACTATATACTATACAGGGTGTTACTTAATGTCATGCAGATATTTCAGAGGGTGATAGATGGTGATAGTACTCAACAGAAAAAAATTTTAATATACACATGATCAAAAACGCGCCATTTTCGATATACAGGGTGGCGAAGTTTCAATTCTTTTTTTATATTTTGCGTTTTGAGATAATTATTTGAAATTTAGTATAGCTACTATCCTTTAATAATATCAAAAAACCTTTAGCGCCCGAATGTGCGGTGCGCAGATAAGACACAATTACACACCAAAAGCACGAGTATATTACTTGAATCGAATCAGGGTTGGCAGGATGGTAGGTGACACAAGCACAAGTGTACAAGACACAACACAAGACATAATGAATACAATGCGCGTGCGTGAGCGTGACTGCGTGTTCAAAACTCTCTCACTCTTACGTTGCCAATTGCCAACATAATGCGATAAAAAAAATGAATTTGAAAATACAATTTCAAACATCAGGATTTAGGAGGACATTTTTGTAGTAAAGGAGGACAGAGAAAGATGTGTGATAAAGGAGGACTGTCCTCCACAATGGAGGACGGGTGGTAACCCTAATCGAATATTTTATACCAACAGCAAAAGCTAACAGTTCACTTTTATATATTTTACATGTAAATAAACATGTTTATCCTAAAAAGTACATTTGAAAGGCTCGGCTTTAAAAAAGGTCACCGATAAATTAAATTCCCTTATGTGGTGCTTTACATAGCCACTTTGCAAATTTTTAAAAAGTATTCGAATTTATTTTTATATCAGATAAATGTTGGTATTTGAAGACCTCGTCGAGAATCAAAAGCGGCTAGGGCGAGTAGCATGTGTTGCCTCAATCAGGTTTTTAGAGCCACTTTGACAGCGATATTCTGCGCGCACCCCATGACAGCTGACGGTTTAAATCGCTTCCAGCAGCCGGTGGTATACTACATTGGAAAGAATGTGGGTGTTGTAGAGATTCTTTTATCAGACAATCGCGTAAATGTAAAACTTCTTTTCAGTTTTGCTGTTTATTATTGCTTATTAAATTTCGACTACTTTGCCATGGAACCCTGTTTAATTTTTGGAGTAATCATAAAAAAGGCTAATACAGAAAATGTATGTAAAATATTTCAAATCCGTATAATTAGGATCTTACTTTGTAACACAGGGTCAGGTTTAAATTTGGAATCTTCGAGATAAACTGTAATCTGAAAAAGTCTGGTTCATCCGAAGGTGTTTACAAAAAAAAATAAATAAACGAAAAACCTGAGGACCTATAGCTTTCAGAATTGATTATTTACACAAAACTCGTTTATTTTTCATAACTCTAGAAACGCTTTCTTACGGAAACTTTCAAGCTACCTACCTCACAATCCAATAATAAATATTATAAACATCTCATATACGCTTTGTCACTTAAAAGCCATTCCCATTGTTTAGTTTTAATGTAATTGAATATGATATTGCTTAAAATTACAGTGATATGTACAGTCTGGTGATATGTTTTGGCTTGGGATTCAACTTCTGGAAACTACTGAAGGGAAAACTACGGTTGAGTTGTACAATACTTTTGTTCATTTAACGAATAACAAAAGTAAATCATTTGGTATTTACTAATGTGTTTTTTGCCATTTGAATTTGATTTTTGGTTTGACCTATATAAGCAAAGAACACAGATATTTTATATTGTTAATCAAAGAAATGAGGAGTGAATAAAAGAAATTAAGCGAGAAAATGAAATTTCGAATAAAGAAATTAGAGAGTTGCATTTAAAAAAAACGAACAGTTCGAGAAAGATGAAAAGAAAAACAATATAATTGTACCGAGTTTGAAAATAAAAGAGAAACAGGAATTAGAAGTAAAAACAGGAAATGTAAGAACCAAAACAGAATTCAAAAAATTGATAATAAACGACAAGGAACGGAAATGAAACCTTGAAACGAACGAGATAGAAGAAATAAAAAAGTGACGATGTTAAACCAATTATTGAAAAATAGACGTTTAGAAGTACATGTGCTAAGTTGTGTTTAATTTGTGCGGTTTATAGAGATTTGGTAAGGTTTGTTCCTGATAAAATTAGTGAAATTGAGGTGGAACATTGCAGTGTCATAATGATAAAGTACAGTAGATATAATCAATGACTGCGGGTTCATAGAGTTGAGGATCTTATAACTTGACCTAGCTCCGTCAGAAGATTTATTTCTACTCAAAAGCTTTAAAACGCATCTCAGGGGAAAGTGTTTACATCTGATGAAACACTCAAAGCAGCTGTTGAACAGTGTTTTTGTAGAGTTACCGAAGGAATTTCTTTCTGACGGTAGGGCGCAATTGGAAAAAAGGTGGAATAAGTGTATAAGTGTTGAAGGGAGTTACGTAGAAAAATAAAGGGTTGTTAATGCGATACATGATTTTGCATGGCTAGGTAGATAACATAAAGATACGCCCTCGTAACCGGCCGACAAAATCAACAATTTCTTCTAAAACGTGAGTCGCTCATGAGTTGCTCATGAGAATCACAATCTGGACCGTTCCCGTACGACTGGAAGTGTTTGACAGGGCATTAAAGCCATCGCAGATTGCAGAGAATATTTTATTCGACCATTTCGATAGCCAAATAATTTGAATGATAAACCTTTCTAAATTTTCATGTAGGGTAAAGTCGGGTGATATGGCCAATGGTTTGAGAACTAAACACACCTGTATATTCTTAGTAAAGTATTAGTTTTTATTTTTGCAATTGATTAACTATCGTGCTAAGTACAAAATTACAGCAGAAGTACTTAAATCATTTTTGCTTTTAATAATTATAAAAAAATGCTAACTGCATTTTACATTCTATTTATACATTGCAATCAATCTTCTTTACTTCGGGTACCACTAGCATTTTTCTACAATAAATTTGAAGCAGAGTCATAACAGCAAATACCAAAACCTAAAAAGTAAGTGATCATTGCACCGGTTGGAAGCACATGCGCTGATTATAAAATTATTTGACAGTGCCATAATATTTTTTCTTTTTTGAGTTGAGTTTTGCAGCTTATAAAGAACGAACGTGTGGTGTGTTAACGGCGATAATCAACCTCGTAAATCGAAAATTATAACGCGATACACATCGCTGTGAGTTTAACACCTGTGAACTTAAAGTGGTAAAGTGAAATCAAAGTGAATTACTGTGAAAATGACGACGAAAAAGTACAACGAATAGTGTAAATAAATAACCAATAAGGCTAAAACGGAGGGCTGTTACCACAGTGTTCGAGGCCAAATAACGATAAACTATATCGAAGTATCGTATACGAGGGGTGTCTAATTACTTCTAAAGTGTAACCTGAATAATTTAAGCAAGTAAATTAAAACTGGAGGAAATAATGCAAATAATGAGGGAACTTGTATGATGGTAATCAAAGAAATGAGGAGTGAATAAAAGAAATTAAGCGAGAAAATGAAATTTCGAATAAAGAAATTAGAGAGTTGCATTTAAAAAAAACGAACAGTTCGAGAAAGATGAAAAGAAAAACAATATAATTGTACCGAGTTTGAAAATAAAAGAGAAACAGGAATTAGAAGTAAAAACAGGAAATGTAAGAACCAAAACAGAATTCAAAAAATTGATAATAAACGACAAGGAACGGAAATGAAACCTTGAAACGAACGAGATAGAAGAAATAAAAAATAAACAGGAGATATCCAGAAACTAGCAAAAAGCAAGGATGCGGGTTATATGAAGACGACAAAGGTAAAGAAAATGAACATGAATACAGGTAAAATTAAACAAGGAGAAAGTAAAAACAGAAAGAAATATGTGTTGAAATGGTCTTGAGTGAACAAGAATAAATTCGCAGGTGCTGGAGTAGCATTGATAGTAAAAAAGGGAAGATTTGTGAATGAGAGAATATTAACTGTAAATATAAAAACGAGACAAGACGGAGAAGAATATCTGTCTATAGTGGCAAATACACCAAGCGAAGATGAGAAAAAAGAGATAAAAGACTAATTTGTAAAAAGAAGCATACAGAAAATGACATTGATGGCCGATCTAAACGAAGAGTGGGAAATATTAATAAAGGAATGGAGTAGCGCCTAGTAAAACAAGCAGAACAAATAAAAAACCCAAATGGAAAGAGAACTTAAATTTTTGTATCTACTGAAAATGAATTGGGATTGACCAACTCGCATTTTAAACATAACAAAATTTATAAAATAACGAGGGAAATAATAAGCCGCTAAGAAAAATCAATAATGGTTAGATTACTATCTGGTCAGTAGAAAAAAAAATATCAAACGTTATAGACTGAGAGAATGGCCGATTAGAATTAAATATCAAAACTTGCCAGACACAAAGACAAGATGATATATGGAAGGTATTTAAAAAAATAGTTTTTACATCTGCAATACAAGAATTGAAAAGGCAAGAATGAAAAATGAAAGAAATAATATATACGAAAACCGAGGGAGGAGGGATCGAGGAGTAACACCTCGCTAAAAAAACCGGGGTTTAGGTTGCCCACCTGATAGCAATGGTTTCAGTGGCGGAAGAGAGACAAATATAGATCTCCAACGGAAGCGGAAGCGGATGAAGGACCTTATAAAAGGGGCAGATAGATCTCGGCAGTTCTGAAGGACAATCTATCTAGGGGAACGACACCCCAAAATCACAGTTTCTGGTCCTCCAGGTTGGGGGTTGGTTCGATGGGCCAGCAACCTGTTATCTGGAAAATGCCTCTTTGAAGAAGTACCGCTAAAAATACTAACAAACAGCCTCGGAATAAGGATGGAAATATTTTACGAAAATGCTTAGCAACGAAAAGGACATTGAAAATCGGCAAGTGGAATATCTGCAGCTTAACTAATAAAACACCGGAAATATTACCAGAAATGTAAAAATACAATTTAGATGTTGCAGTTCTACCAGAGTCAATGAAAAAATGTCATGGAACAGAAGTACTCCCAGGATATTATCATCTATGATCAGGAGTAGAAAATCACAAATAGCTCAAGCAGGAGTATCATTGCTTGCAAAAAACGGTTGCAAAGATATATTACAGGCCATGACTTCATATCTGAAAGAAGCATTATGCTCGCCATGAAAGTATATGGACGAGAAACATTAATACTTAATACAAGAAAATGACAATGGGGAAAGGTTAGTGGAGTTGTGTAACGAATATCAGTTAAAAATAACGAACAAGTTTTTCCAACATAAAGATAGATATTCATCGGTACACTTGGGAAAAAATATATATTTATCAAAGATCAATTATCGATTATATCATTATGAGACAGAAAACTTCTTTCAATCGTCTGTCTGAAACTACTAGCCACATAGGTACTGATCCTATTCCATATATCCAAGACAACTAGAAAATTTCTACTTACAAAATATACAACAAACAAACAAACAATATATTATTTCTTAACGAACTTATCATAACGAAAAAGGAATGCATAACTTTACTTAACTTCAATTGTACAAATAGTAAAATATTGTCCTAAAGGTGAGAAATAACTACTATTTAAGACAATAAAAAATTAAAGCAAAATGGTACAACAAGTATTCAAACAGGCCACCTTCTTGAGCTAAACAATATCCCAGGCAGTTGTAAAAATTTTGGCGAACGTGATTTAGCATCTTCGGCGTAATTGAAGCTGCAGCTATAATAATTTTTTCCCTTAGGTTACCTACATTTGTAGCACGTGTTTCCTGTTGGCAGTAAATACAATCTTTTGTGTGTCCCCAAAGAAAGAAATCATTAACTGATAAGTCTGAGGACTTAGGTGGCCATTGTATATTTCCCCGTCTACTTATTAAGCGTCCAGGAAACGTAGTGCTAACAAAAGCTCTTTCAGTAGCGCTTTCATGAGCTGGACAGCCATCCTGCTGGTACCAAATATCTTCTAACCTTACGTTTGCAGTCCTAATTGTAGGTAATATTTCATTCTGTAGTAGCTCTAGGTATTTATTGATATTCAATGTACCATTAATAACAAAAGGTCCAATGATCCTGTTACCTAAAACACCAGTCCAGATATTTAATTTTTGGGGATATTGCGTCCGGTAGTTGTAATGCTCATGATGATTGGTACGGGACCACTAGCGTACAATGAAAGCATTATGATGTCCATGAACAGAAAAAGTACTTTCGTCGGTGAACAAAATTTTATTAATAAAATTTTCATTTTCATTTGCAATGATCATCATAGTCTCGCAGAACTCCATTCGTTTTATGTAATTTTCTGGTTATATTTCCTGGTTCTTTCGAATTTTGAAGCACTTGTATTTGTTCTTTCTCAAAATGGTCCTCACACGATCTTTGCCCATCTTGACCATGCTACTTACATGTCCCAAAGATTGAAATTTATTATCTTCTATTGCAGCACATACCTGTATTATGTTTTCCTGGTCAGCATCTCTTTCACGACGAGGTTTTTTTTTTATGATTTTTAGGTGAAACGCATCCGGAAACTTCAAAATTTTGTATAATTCTGCGAACAGAAGGAACTGGCCGATTTTCAAATAGAATTTGAAACAGGTCAGTAATTTGCCGAAGCGAATTTCCTTGGAAGTACCACTTAACAATCTGTACTCTTTCATTGACTAAATACACTTCTATTTTGTAGCTGCTACTTGAAAAAGTACAAAAGCTATTATTTTTTATTACATGCAACTTATTTTGACATTATCATTAATTGTTGCTTGTGATGTATGCCTTCTATGCATACAAATATAATAGCCTATGTGGCTAGTGAAGCCAGACAAAGTGTATATGGCCGTAGAGTAAAGCGGTACAGATCATCACCTACTAGTAGCAACGTCAATAAGTAAATACACTAATACACCATTAAGAAAAACGAACCCACAGAACTGCCACAGAAAATAAAGAAAGAAAGAAACTAACGATCGAACCAGTGTTGTAACAGAATTGACACACTCATCGGAGAAGCACGATCAACCGAAGTCTGTGAACCGTTAAGAATATGAAAACAAATAACAATAATTTAATCAACCCTAAAGTACGAAAAGAACATTACAATACACTTTTAACAGAGACAAAAGAACAGTTTAAGAGGACGGATATAGAAATGAAGGTAGCCAATCAACTAGAACAATTGACAGTTGAGGAAATAAAACAAAACATTAGAGAAATGAAAAATGGCAGATCACCTGAACCCGGAAATACTGCTGCTGAGCTAATTAAATATGGTAAAACAACTTTATCGGAACGTATGTATTACTAAATTAATGAATACCTCCCTAAAAGAACAAAGATTACCTTTGGAATGGAAAACATGGTAGTTACATCCGGAATCTATTGCGTTATGGGAGCGGTGTCTGAACATTGAGGGAAGATGATAAGAGAAAACTGCAAGCAGCGAAAGGGACTACCTACGAAGAATTAGTAGAGTATCTAGGAGAGAAAGAATAACAAACGAAGAAATAAGAAACAGGATGTTAGCTATTGAAACTGTAACGTAAAGAATAGAAAAGAGAAGTTTAAAATGGTTCGGATATTTATTAAGAATGGAGGATAAAGTATGGCCCAAACATTTGTTTCGCTGGACACCACAGGGAGTAACGCCAGATCAGCACATTCCTTGCTGCTGCGGAATAATTTGAAGAAATCCCAAATAAGATAACCAAATATGGTAATGTGTTCGCTTGATTTCATCATCTAGAACTAGAGGAAGCACCGAGTCGATCACGAAGCATGCCAGTTTGGAGCCGTTGTCGGCTTATCCCAGAGAGTGTCGTTTATTTCGTACCGGAAAATATAAGTTCTGTGTTGGAAGTTCCGTTTAAGTTTGACGTTTGGTGAAGTTTTCGTTCCACACAGCTTTTGCTTTTCGATTAAATAAACTACCAGCTAATGACATCTTGTGGTCTTCACGTCTGCTTCCGGAAGAAGGACTCCATCCCTTCTTTTCTACGCCGACTGCTGTTATCTCTCCCTGGGGTTTAAAGCTTCCATCGCTTCTAAGGGCCCTGACAACTAAGCCCTTCCCAGGTAAATACTTTATGTTGCCTTTACTTGCCGGTTGTGAGTGTACCAACTTAGTACCGTATATTGTGGCTTTACTCGTGGATAGGCATTAGTTATTTTGTCAGTAATTTCAAGTACTATACAAGCATTCTTTTTTTCGTTTATTTTGTTCGGCAAAGTGTTCGAGTCTTCAATCAGTGCGTATTACGTTTTGTTTTAGTGTTATCAATTCAGAAACAGTGCGAACTGTCGCAATGCTTACGTATTTCATGTTGCATGTGTGTAATTATTTGTAGCCAGATTTTTAGCTTAAGTTTTGTAATTTCCATAATCATTCTATTCTTTTATTGCGATTAAGGGAACCTAGCTGCTAATTTTTTTTAATTTGCCAATAACCAAATAAATGCGGCATCCCTTAATCACCTTTTCACGTAAATTAAGATAGAACTTATAAATTTATTGTGTGTCATGTTTTGAGTAATTCTTTGCATTCATTAAATTTCCTTGTTAATTCATTCTCGCCTTTTATTTATGTTTTTGTGTTTTGTTTTAATATTTATGTATAGCTTTGTGAGCCTATCTACTAGTGGTTTTATTTCAGTAAAGTAACGGTAAGTAGCATCCAGCAGTAGGGTGCAGCCACCTCAGCCCCTTCGAGCCCAGAGGAACAATCTGCGGTACGTTCTTCGAGGCCATCTTTGGGTGATTTTCCGTAGTGGCGTCCATTTTCATCCCAATTACGACCCTCCCCTATTTAAAGGGTTTAGGGTTTCGAACTCCCCCTTCTCCACTGCTTGCTAGCCTAGAGCCACATCACTTCGACGTCCCTTATAAGTGTCGTAGTGCGGAATTAGCACGTGGCAAGGTTAGGGATGGGAAGACAGCAACTTGCTGTATGATTATGTATTCTACTTTGTATTTTATTTATATTGTATGTACATAATTAATCCCAATACATATAGATAAAAGAAAGTTAAGAATTTAAAAGGTTCATAAGAGAGGCAAAAAATAGTCCTGAATAGATTTTGTGGAAAAATGGAGACAGCTTTTATTAAAAATAAAAGACTGTTTCTTAGAATACCAAGTCGCAAGATTACATTTGTTTTAAAAATTGTTCAGCGCAGTCACTTAGATTTTAAATTTTGGTGTTTACAGCGTAACAGACATCACAAATTAGAAAGAGGCAAAAAAGTTTACTATTGAATGTCCCTTTCTGAAAAAAAGAATTATTTTAATTATATTATCGGTCTTGCCATTAAAGGGTTACTGTCTGATATATGCTATATATGCCCCTATGGAGTGTCGTGCCAAATATCACACAAAGCGATCCAAACGTTTTGTTCTTATGAGAAAATTTAATTTTTTTCAAAGAACTTTGAAGCAGAATACTGGCTTAACGAAACGAATTTGGATATAGGTAAGTTGGGTTAAATTATCTTATTTTGCGCCCAGAAATCTGTGGTTAAGCTATGTCCACACATTTTAGAGACACCCTGTATATGAAGCGCGTTAAGTATATGCTATGCTACCGTTGCAGTCACTGACCTGTATTAAGTAAGAAAATTGAATGTCCTAACAATTATTAAGTTTCTTACTTTTACCGATACTAATATCCCTTCATGAAGTGAAAAAGTGTTTTACCTGGTTTAATTTGGTACTAATATCAACATTTAAAGCTAGGAAAGAGGTAAAACTGAACTTTTTCTATTTTCCTTTTTAATGGCCATTAATTAATTGTCCAAAAGAGATATTCACCAATTAAACACATAATAATAAATAACTTCACGGTGGCTGAAAATGAGTCGGAAATTTCTGGATATTCGTTTATTTCCGTTAGATGGCAAAAATGTACGCCTGTCTGTAAGCAACATATATTACTTCGGTTGTCAATTAAACAACGAATCGATCACTACTCACTCGTTTCAATAATGGAACTTTCGTTTTGGGCGAAAGCAAATTAGGAAAACGCCCTCCGATAGATATTTTTATTATTTCAACTGGGTAAAGCACTTACCAGTAAATTTAAACTTTTAAAGTTAATTTGATTGCGGTTCGAGTTCATTTAATTTATTAAACTAAAGTGCCTCTCCGCTAATGCATCCTAATTTGTAATAAAGCAATAAAAAAGCTAATGTAGCTCGTCCCACGTATTAATTGCATATAAAGCCAATTAATCACAATTTTAATTTATTTAACTGCGACAAACCGCACCATGGACGACTTTTATCCTACTCCGGTCTGGGATAAACACGGAGTGTTTCTACAAAATGTCGTGGAAATTCTGTTTAAAAACGTCGTGTTTGCCACTAATCGAGATAAAGTAGTGCTCTGGAAACACCCGGAGGAATTGATGAAAATATTTGACTTTTCTTTGGAACAAACTGGGGTTGCGCAAGAAAAACTTTTGACCTTAATTAAAAATACGATCAAGTTTAGCGTCAAGACTGGACATCCTTATTTTGTCAATCAACTATTTTCTGGGTAAGCCAATTATTTATAGTTTGAGTTACAAAAAAAAAGAAATTCGTGGAAGACCTGAAACTTTCTCATTTCGTTCCTGTTTTGGGTTGTTCAAAACAGTAAATAACTTACAAGCTCTTTCGATTCTGACCAAAATTCGCTTGAACTTTTCACCCACAAACTTTTATTTTTCATCTCTAACTGTCCACTGAGAATTGATTTTTTTAAAGGTTGGATCCCTATGGATTAACAGGACAGTGGCTCACGGACGCCTTAAACGCCAGCGTCTATACATATGAAGTTGCTCCAGTTTTCACCCTTATGGAAACTTGTGTTATACATGAGATGTGCCGCATGATTGGACCAGAATGGGGAGATGGAATGTTCTGCCCTGGTGGTTCAATGTCAAATGGAATTGCTATTAATTTGGCCAGATTCAATTACAATAAAAACATTAAGGTGGGCAACTGTTAAGTTTCACAGATTCAACGGAACATCATTTTTTGTAAGATTTTCTATCACTGGCTTCAGTGCTGAATCTGTAGACAACTAGGTGGTCAAAGACAACAGGTGGCTATCTAACGTTTGTCTAATAAGGAAATTTCGAAATGCGTAAATACTTTTAACTTGCCGGCGACTTTAGTAAATTTCAAAATGTTGGCTTTTATCTTATGAAGGATAAGGCCGAAGTTAGCATTTTTTAAGCTTCCAGTGTTTAACATTAAAGCAGTAAGTTAATGAAAGAAGATAAGGGTTTAATTAGTACTCTGTCCAATGACTAAAACAAGAATAAACCAACTAAGTTTTAAATAGCTACACATAAAGTTTACTCTACAATAAATTATCATCAACTGAGGATACATTAATTGGGGTTTTCCCGCTGTTCTTATAACGAACATCCGTAAAAACAAATTAATGTACTTTAAAAAAATATGTTTTTAATTGTCTACACTCTACAACCTCTCAGCGAATACAATACTTGTTTATTGTCAAAGAGCAACAATAATTCTCCTAATTAAAATGTTATTTTGTTAGTAGGTACGTTTGCCACCTCTGCTTTTCCTTCTTGATCCTTTCATTTTCCCTTTTGCTTTATAAATTATTCCCTAAGTTTTTCGTGCATTAATTAAATCTTACTTTCTTTTTGTTTTTACACTTTGCTTTGTTATTTACAGTCTATCTTATTTCATTATCATAATTGATACAATGTTTAAATTTTGATCAACACGTTTCCTTACCTTTCTTGAGTTTACTGCGTTTTTTCTAAATTTCCTTATTTTTCTGTTGTAAGTTTGAATATTCCATTCCTAAATTAAATGTTTTATCCACGACTACTTAATAATCTGTCAATTATTCATGTGTTTGGTCACTCATAATGCTATCCATTATACACTGACAGCAGTGTATAATGATTATTCAAGGTGTCATGGTAACATCATTGTCTATGGTGTATAATGAAGGAAATAGGTTATGTTTCTAATCCTAATTGACAGATTATAGGTTATCTTTCTAATCCTAATTGACAGATTATTGACAAGTCGTCTATAAATTTTAATTAAAAATTCTTCGTATTTGTGTTCGTGGATAAAGTATAGTATACGACTCGCTATAATGGCTATTATAGCGTCGTGTATAATATACTATTACAAATCTCCTTTACTGTTATTTTTATTAAATACATTTTTAATTTCCTAATCCTGTGTGTGTCTCAACTTGTTTAAATCGATACTTTTTGCTATTTACGCTAGGTCTAAGGCTTTTGCTTAATAAGTATGCGCTTTTTTTGATCGCATTTCCTTTTATTATACTTTCGATTCCATCTCTACAGAAGGTGGGGACTTAAGAAATGATCACTTTTACGACATCGCAGTAGATAGCGGATTGACAGCTGACGGCTAACGCGCCTAATTAATCGTTGTTTAATACTTTAGACTTTGTGCCTGTCAATTTGTTGTTGTTGTTGTTATCACCTGAAACAGTGACTGCCGCGAAAATTCTTTTCAAGCAAGATTATTTCAAAAGAGCCATCCAGGCTCAATTAAAACCAGATGGATTTGATGTCAGTTTGAGTGCAATACAAAATACGATGCACTGTGAAGGTGTACGGCGCCAATTACAGGCTCAAAAAATTCCTCCTCCGTCTTTGAAACGGAAACCTACAAAGATAACTCGCGAAGTCAAAAAGATCTCCAGAAGGTGCAGTAAGGAAAACCCGCCGAGTCAACGTCAAATGGGCAAAGCGGTCGGAGTCGACCGAAAAACCATCCGGAAGGTCATCTACTGAGATTTGAGGAAAAAGAAAGTCAAGAAGGGTAAAGTTCTAAGAGCTTCGCACATCGCAAACCGTAAACAAGTACGAGAAACTATACGAGTCTTACGGGTCAAACGCCAGAGTATGCGGTGTTAGTGGATGAAGCTTGGTTTAAAGTTGACTATTGCAATGGGAAACGTAAGGTTTCTTACATCAAAGATGATGAAACCGTTGATTTATGAAACTAAGGAGTCTGAATCATTTCAGGAAGAGGACCCTTAGGACATACCAGTGCCATCAGAAGTGAAAATAAATGGAAAGCACTATGTCGCAGAAGTGCTGAAGCCTTTGGTGGAGAAAAGAATTTCAGAACTTTATCCTGGAGAAGAGGAAAAAGTGTTCGTTCATCACGATATGGCTAAGGTCTATACTGCAAGATTGACCCATGAAAACGCTGCGGAGGTCAAAGAAAATGGCGGTCGAGAGCTTACAAGCAATAGTGAGATTCGTATCAAGTTCCCTGAGGCCAGCTTAGGAATCTTTTTGCTTCGGCTTGCTGAAGAGTGGAACAG
The DNA here is from genome assembly GCA_963082815.1 of Melanotus villosus. NCBI lineage: Eukaryota > Metazoa > Arthropoda > Insecta > Coleoptera > Elateridae > Melanotus > Melanotus villosus. The sequence continues at coordinate 79,242,221 of OY720419.1, forward strand.
TCTTTCTCCTGATATGACCGTGAAAGGTTTTCAAAGCTGGAAGCGCCGATGTAGGGAAATAGTTAAAAATCAAGGTTGCCAAATAGAATATACAATTTAACGTCGAAACAAATTAATTAAGTGTTCATTTCTAAAGTCCTCACTCTATTTAAAATAGTTTCATTCCCTTTGTAAAACCAACTTATGTATAATGCTCACCGGGAAAAACGAGCTAGGCGTCATCAATGCTATACGGTATAAGGTTACTAGTCAAATCAATATCTTTGGCAGGTATAAGAAAGGTAAACGTATAATTCTTTATTTCTGCGATTTTTATATAAAATTGTAATTAATAACTTGAAAACGTAGTAGAAACCAGCTTCAACAGATTGAATTTGTGTATTTGTGTCGTTTTAGTGATAATATTCACAACCGACTTAAACTTCTCTAGTCAAGTTAACACTTTTAATCATAAAACAGGTTTACGGTTAATCTAGAAATCATATTTAAACGTTTGTGTATTTTATACCAAAATCCGTCCATACAACGAACCCGCTTGTTTTCTTTTAATTTTCTTTTTGAATCCAAACTTTAGAACTGTTCCGGGCTTGGACTTTGGACTGTTTATAATGATGAGTTTTATTTTCCAAATCTATGTTAATTAATTTATTAAAATGTCATGTCATTTATTGTTTATTACATGGTAAGGACCATTGTCTTTAATATCAGCTACAGAGGGAGGTTTCATAATAGCTGTTGCTTAATTTAGAGAACCATTTCGTTGAACCTTTTCTAAAAACCCTTAAAACGAATTGGTCAAACTACTGATTTCTGCAGTTACGGCATTTAATAATTGTTCAATCACCAATGCTTTGTCAAAGTCTGTCGAATATACAGGGTGGTCCTTAAGTAATGAGACGCAGCGCAAGAGCAAATCCGTGGTATCAAAATGATTTACCTGGGATTACCTCTTAGTCCAAAAGTGATACAGTGTTAAAGTCGAAACTTTAATTTTAATTTCCTTCAGTAATTTCAAGTTTTCTTAATATTTTTAAGAAAATTGGCGAAACTAACTTTTTTGAGGCGGGAAGCAATAATTTATCCTCGATTTTAATATAGCTCCTCGAATTTAGAATACACTATACATTGTTAAAAAGCAGCTCTTTCAAAGCCTGCCTAGAATCACAAGTAAAGTGAATAGGTAAGATCTTTGTCCAAGGTCACCCAAACCTATAATTCTAGAGGGTTACACCATAATTGTCGCAATAATATTCACAGGCAGTACCAGTCGTAGCACAGTGCAACTCTAAATATAGTTCCCATACATTTTATGATCCTGATATTTATGTTACACGTAATACTTCAGCATTGCCATCGGTTTAGATACAAGTAAATGTAGATTTAGTTGAAAAATTGCTCGTTGTTCGTTTTTAAAACCACAGGCACATATTAGCGGCTAGTGCATGGCGTTAAAACAATTACACACCAGTCGCAAAATGTAGCACAACCATTCAACAATTACAACTGAGTTTTACATCTAGTGCAGTATATAAATATATAAATTCTAGGCAAATTTAGTCCAAATTACTATTTACTATTAGGTACATATTTTGTTACTGTAAAGTTCTCTCTAATTATAGTATAAATAGATTTTTTATTAATATTAGTCTTAACATTTACTTAGTCTTGCCATTTCTAGCCAATATTGTGAAAATCCAGCAACTGTCGTCGTAACTCTCTTCGAATTGTTCCTTTCCCCTACTCGATTTAACGTTTTTAAATGTCTTCCCTCTTCAAACGCGTTTCGTCTTTCTTTCATTTATTTTTTCTTAAATAATGTTTTTTGTAAAATAAAATGTCAAATTTTAGAAACAGGGGATGTCTCAACTTCCGAGACTTGTTTTATTTACCTCAGAAGAAGCTCACTATTCTCTTCAGAAAATGGCTTCATTTATTGGTGTAGGAGAAGACAACGTTGTTCTTATAGAAACCGATGAAGTTGGTCGAATGGTTCCCAATCATTTAGAGGAAAGCATACAGGAACAAATTGATTTCCATGGGACACCTTTCGCCGTGGTTGCTACATTAGGTAAATAATCGTGAGTTATGTCTGTAGATATTTTAACTAGATTGGACAAAGGACAAAAATTACTATAATAATTATGGTTGTAGGTACGACAGTTCGAGGTGCTTTCGATCCTTTAAACGAAATCTCCGAAATTTGTAAAAAGTATCACTTATGGCTTCATGTGGATGCCGCATGGGGCGGAGGTTTGATTTTCTCCCAAAAACATCGCTCTAAATTGAACGGAATCGAAAGAGCAGATTCTGTAGTCATCAACCCTCACAAACTCCTTGCCGTTCCCCAACAATGCTCAATCCTTTTTGTAAAGGACAAAAACATACTTCACGATTGCAATTCAAAGGGTGCTGAATACCTTTTCCAAAAGGACAAATATTACAACCAATTCTATGATCTTGGAGATAAGTATTTACAGTGTGGCCGAAAATGCGATGTTTTTAAATTCTGGTTCATGTGGAAAGCTAAGGTAATGATTGGAAAATAAGGTCAACAAGTAATATGTTAAGGGTTTCAGGGCTCCTCTGGTTTTGCAAAACATGTGGATGCTCTAATGGATTTGGCAGGTTATTTTGAAGAACAGATCATAATGAGACCTGAATTTCAACTTGTATCAAAAAGACAATACATAAATGTCTGTTTTTGGTATCTTCCACGTTACTTACAGGGGAAAAAGGATATCCTGGATTATAGTATCCCTTTACATAAAGTAAGAATTGTCGATTTTCTAGAAATATTAACTCAAGAAGCAATTTCGTTATAAAACCGAAACTAAATTGCTAGTTACTAATTATTAGTAGGTATTATCTTTTCGTAATTAATTTTTTGTTTCAACTAAAAAATGCACCACATTTGTATGCATCGCGACATCTTTCACTGCTTGTTCGTAGATTGGAATAGATGCCTGGTATCTTTGTATATTTAACTTAGTTGGGCTATTGTCCATTAGGTGGCAGCACAGATCAAAGCGGTGATGGTAAAACATGGTTCGATTATGCTTGGATATCAACCTTTAAAGCATTTTCCTAACTTCTTCCGGTTTGTAGCTCAGAATTCGATCTTGAAACCCAAGGATGTGGATTTTATTTTAGATCATATTGCAGAAATTGGAAGTGCTATATACAAGTGACTTTCTTAAGTTATTTTGTGTCAGTTATTAAAATTTAGTTTTGTGGAGAAATTATTAAATGAAAGTGTTATAATATTAACTCAATTTATATTTAAAAGTGTCTTTTAAAATTGAATAGAAATTCAAATCAAAATCTTTGGTTTATTTAGTTTCTAGTGGTGATATTTTTTTCTATAGAAATAACCCGTTACTAGTGATATCGGTAGCGAACTGAAAGATTTTCTAATTAATTTATTTCTAGTTAAAATTATTCAAGTTTGAACACAAAAATTAATTTATTATTGATTTAAATGGATTTTCGTTAGTTTTGTATTTACAAACTTTTATTCTCAATAACTTCTACAGATATAAGAGAAACAAGAGATAGATTCGCATTTCATAAAAGAAGCAAATTTTATTATTTAAGCATCAACTAAATTTTGAAGAAGCAACACTGAAAATGTTCTCTAGTGAAATTACAACGAATTTTATCCTCAAATCTTTGTACAATATAATGGCTGAGGTTTCTAAAGCCAGAATAGTGTTTTAATTCATTTTCAACAAACATTCTTTTTAATTTTAATAAACTTTAGCTATGCTAACAGCAAAGGCATCCACTGGAGTATAGGTATTTAATGTTTAGGTAGAATTTAAAGAATTAAAATTCATGTTTTCATCTTTTCCGTTTATTTGTTACGGATAGCTAATTACAATCCTTTTTTGTATTCTGTTTTGTTAATATATCACAGGAAGTGTAAGTGTTTTTAGTTAAGAAAATTAATAATAAATTACTTACCCCAATAACAATTTTCACTAAACCACTGAACAGTATCAGTAGACAGCATAATATGACCATAGTTTCAAGATATTTGCACATCATCAGATACACTAACCAAGACAAAAACTAAATTCAATGAAATGTAAAAACCATTTGCAAGGTGTGGGTAAAGAAAACTTATTGAAATGATTTTAAAAACTAGGACGAACTTAAGCCTTGGAAATTTACTTTTTTTGTAATATGCAACATAACAATCCCATAACTACTACATCAAAAGTAGTCTGTAAACGTATATTCTTTTTTGAAGAATTTTTTATAAGAATTGCAAAATTCGAACATCAAATCCTAAATTAATATCAAAAAGAACTGAAACTACGAAAAGGAAGTGGATGTTTTAAATGATTTTCGAATCTCCCAAGCTTTTCAGCAGGGAATCTAAATTCAACCGACAAGTTTTAAACTTCCTGTTCGAATCTGAATTTGTTCGAAGTTTCAAGACCAAAATTTGAATCGCAAGTCTTACTACATTTATATCAAAAAGAACTGAGGCTAGAAACATGAAGTCGAAACTGTAGGTGATTTTCAAATGTTTTTAAGCTCTTCAATAGGAAATTTGAATTCAACTGACAAGTTTTAAATATTGTTTTCAAACCTCAAGTTCTAAATTCGAGTCTCAAACCTTAAATTTAATCAACGAAACTGAAATTTGGAACATGGAGACCAAGCTTGTAAGTAATTTTTGAGTCTTTATAAGGTTTTAAGCAGAAATTTTGAATTCAACAGACCAGTTAAACTTCCTTTTCTAACCTCGATTGCTGCGAAGACTGAAGTCCAAACAAAAATCTGAAGCTAGAATCATGAAGTCGAAGCTATAAGTGATTTTCAAATCTTTTTAAGCTTTTCATCAGAAAATCTGAATTCAACTGACCAGTCAAACTTCCTTTTCGAACATTGCTTTCTGCGAAGACTGAAGTCCAAACAAAAATCTGTGGCTAGAATCATGAAGTCGAAGGTATAAGCAATTTTCAAGTCTCTTAGAGCTTATCTAAATTCAACTGGCCAGGTAAACTTGCTTTTCGAACCTGCGAAGTCTGAAGTCCAAAATTCTAATCTCAAATCTTAAATTTATATTAAAAAGGGCTAAAGCTAATAATAGGAGGTCGAAACTTTAAGTGATTTTTCGAATTTTTTTAAGCTTTTCGGCAAGGAATCCGAATTCAACTGAGATTTTTTTTTGTAATCTTAAATTTATCTCAAAAATGACTCAAACTAGCAAGATGAAATCGAAGCCCCAAGTGATTTTCAAACTTTTAAGCTTTTCAACGGGAAATCTGAATTCAGCTGACAAGTTCTAAACATTTACTTCAAACCTGAATTTATTCGAGGTTTGAAGTCCAAAATTCAAATCAGAAATCCTAAATCAGAAAGGACTGAAACTAGTAAATCAAAGCCTGATTCTTACTAACTCGATTTTTTCAATTTGAGATTAGAGTTTTTACGCTCCTGAATTCGACTATTTTTAAATATGTGGAGTTAAAGCCTGCCTGTTAGAAATCTAACAAGTCTACTTCATATTCTACTTTCTTTTGGGATTAAAAAGTAAGTCGGAGGAACAAAAATAGGTTTTATATTGTCGATTGAATTTCTGTGTGGACTATTTTAGTATATTAGGCTTTTAAATGATTGAATTCAGTTCTGAAGTTTTACATTTTGACAGAAGTTTACATTTTCATAATTTTGAACAACATTATCAACCTTAACATCAGCCAAAAATGAACAACTTCGTTTGATGAAGTAGTAGGTACACCGACTAGTGTACCGTGTACCTAACATACATAAACCGTTTTCAAAATTAAGAATAGGAGCGAGATGTTAATATTCCCTGCCACTGCAGTGTTTATTTCATTAGTTGTAACTTCAGTTATTTCACTTTCCGAAAATGGCAATATTTGCACAGAAGAATCTAAATTCTACGTAAAAAATTTAGACAACTTCTGAAAATAAACATTAAGTTTGATTTTTGCTAAATATTACTATACTCCAAGTTTATTTAAAGTACTTTAATAATGTTCTTGAATATAACTTAACCAAAGGAAATTTACTTTAAAATAATAAATTAAATGCGTACTTACGTCTATTTTTTAGGCGAAAAACTAAATTATTTTTTCATCTGTTCCTTTTACAATTACAAAATTTATCGTGTATGTCAATAATTGTAACTAATATGAATATTCGAAATTGTCATGTCATTACTTACCTTCACTAGTGAAGTATTTTCAGCTAAACATTAAGTGCGGACACAAACGATATATTAAAAAGAAAATGTATTTAGTTGTAATTCGAATTTTGCAATATAGAACACTAGGCTTTTTAAAATATCATAAACGAAAGAACTACAATTTAAAGTAATAGGTTTACTCTGGTAAATTCGTAGGTAAAACAGGAGCATTCAAAAATACTTTAGGTATTATAGCCATAGTATATCTTCTTTTCCTTTTACATAATACCGATAAATCGTTATTATCTGAAACCTACAAGCTTGTGATATTCTCAAAGAGGACCCTCCTTTCATTAATTGGCCAACTCGATTTACATATTCCTTCTTTTGGGTATTAGTTAAAAGCGAGAAAATAAACAGAAGATTGATTGGAATTCTAATTTCTAAAAACGAATCTAATAGTATTCTTTGCTTATGGTTATTTAGTCAAATTTATCTCGTTTTATCTTATTATTTTAAATATACTAAAGAGAGCCTTTTAGTAAGAGTTTCCCATTATTATTTCAATATAACTTTGAAGTATTGTTGTTACATTGACCTTTTATGTTAATAATTCATTACAGGTTTAGTATTTACTTACCTCCGGTTTGTACTATTTTGTTTCTTTCGAGTTAACAAAAATAAGACGCTGTTTACAAATTAAAAATAGAAGTATGGAGTAAGTTTTGAATTCGAATTGTTAATCTTGTAGATTTTTGCAAGAGTTGGTTTTTGACTGATAAATTTAAATTGCTGGGTGCTCTCCTGCTCTCTCCAAGTAAATAATGAGTTTATTTGGTGGTACTAGAACAATAGCTTTCGAAAATGAAATTTGATCGTCTTGAAGACAAGCGACTAAGAAATTGTATTAGAGACGCTAATATTCAGAAGCTTGTTGGCAGCAACTCAACATGGTTTTCGCATAGCTATTCAACCACTCAGCAACTAGTAAGGCTAAGAAATATTGTTTCAAATGGGTACGAAATGAAAAAGCAAACAATTATCACCTTTTTGACATTTCCCAGGCCTTTGATAAGGTCTGGTTATAAGGTTTAGTTTTGAAACCAATCCAGCTCAATTTTCCTAGATACATAATAACTATAATCAGAATAGTATTATCGTTTCTTATAGCCAGAACTTTTAAAGTAAAAATTAACGCACAATTCTCAAATTTAAAGAATATTTCGGCAGGGGTTTCTCAGGGATCAATTCTCGGCCTTGTGTTTTATAATCTATACACCCACGACATATCAAGCTTTGACACCGTAGCGGCCATGTATGCCGATGATACTGCACTTTTATCACAGAATTTCGACATCCATAATGCTACTCACGATCTCCAAACAGCAATTGATAATTGCCATATTTGAATGAATTTGTATATTTCGTGTGAAGCAAAAATTGTGAACTGCAAGTGAATGATATACTTTGGAATCCGCACAACGAGGCAGTGAAATACGTAGGTCTTTATTTGAATCGAAAATTGTCTTGTGGCTTTCATACTGCAACGTAGTGGTTATTACCAATAATGTTAGAAGTTAATAAAAATAAGTTAAATAATTCAGATAGAATTCTTAAGTGCCAACGGGGTGGTATGTTTTACGAGCTACGCCACGTAGGGGTTTGCTGCAAGAGGTTTTATATTAAGTCTGATTCAATTATCATAATATCTATTGTTCAACTTTGATTAAGTTTTACAAAAATATTATTTAGAGTTAAAGTTAAAAGTAAACACTTAAACAATTTGATAAGTTCCAAGTACAATGTGATTTTTTAAAAACTAAATTGCAGCAGCCCGTATTCTGTCTTAATAACCTTAGAACTGTCTGTATTAAGTCAGAATATGGCCTGCTGCAATTGAGTTTTTAAAAAATCACATTGTACGTATAATCAACAAAGTTAATAAAATGAAACAAAGTGTTTGATCCAAACTATTAACAAGTCTTATTATGAATTGAATTACATTTTAAGTTAAATACAGAAACATAGTTTTACATATAAATTGTAGGAAACACCACTCGAAGTCTTAAGGACTTGACTGTTTGACGGATGCACTGACCATGAAGAGCTCCTACATGAACAATCCCTTATATAGGACATCAACTCCCCACCTTGTACTGACCTTACATGCATTGAACGTGCTGTTTCAGGATTTTAGAAAATACTGTCTCAGCTTATACGCAGCTGCAAGATATCGTATTTCAGTTTCACGGTCACACATGTGCATCTCTTGCTCATGTACTGATCCCTAGATAATAGGTCATAACAATGCGCGTGGCATGATGCGTACTAGAAACTAGAACATCGCTTTATCGCAATATTAACAAAAAAACTCAACGAATGTTATACTACACTCAATCTTCTCTACCCATTAATAAACCGTAAATCAGCATTAAAAATTAAATGTGCATACGTCCCATTATCATGTATGGATCCGTCGTCTGGGGTACTGCAGCTAATTCACATATCAAGAAGATTCAAACGATGCAGAACAAAATTCTTCGCATTATTTGTAACGCCAACTGGTTTATGCGAAATAAAGAACTCGAAATGTATAATAAGTGTTAATGATCTAATACACCTATCAGCCATTAATTTCTTTAATTCTGTGTCCCAGTGTAACTAGAGCTCGGAAAAATATGCACTATAAAAGGACAAAATATGCAGTTTATATGCACTAAAACATTATGCACTTATTAGGCAATAAAAGCTCAATATATGCATCAATATTGACATATATGCAGTTAATATGCATTTATCAAAAAAATGATGATTATAAGGATTTAACCACTTGAACAAAATAATATCTAGAAAATTACGATTTATTTTTAAATATACAATACAGGATGATTCAAAAGTATTGTCGTTAAATTAAATGGGTATTTGCTGACCGTAATAGAAGTATCTACATATACATTACAGCAAAAGCTTCTTGCGATTTTTGTTAATTTGAAATTTTGTTAGACACTTTTGAGAACCGCTGGCTGATATGCATTTAAAAAACCAGTGATAGAAATTTGGCCCTGCAAAAATAAATGAAACATTACACAATTATGTAGTTTACAGGTTTCACTTTCCTCTCACATTTTTTTAGGCTTGAGACTGGAAGTTGGCAATAAACAATAATTAGCGGTATGTTTTAAAGGTCATAGGAGTATTACAAAAAAATGTTGTTAATAAAAAGATACAGAACTTACAAACAAGTGTTCCTCCATTAACTTCTGCATAAACAAACAACACCAAACAAACAACACAAAACTGCCTTTCAGAGCTGCTGCAGCATTCCGAATTCCATTAAAACGTTCGATGAATGCAGTTTTGAACCGAATGAACTGGGGGTCTTATCAGAATGAACGAGAAGACCGTTTGATAAATTTAAGCTCCAGTGACCACCAACCAATTTTTGTATTAATCTACATAATTTTTTTCTGAGGTTATCGTTTACTTGCGACACATGGTTTATTGAGAAAAGTTGTTCTATTTGACATGCTCTACCTACCCTTAAAATTAATGACAATACATTTGAATCACCCTGTATAACATCTAAAACTATTGACATAAAATACTTAAGAAATACAAACAAACATGAAAAAACTTATATTTCATTGTTTTCTGGTTAATTATTTGAATAACAAAAAATAATTAGATACTTTTCAAAGTTAAAAAGATTGACTACTATCACTCAATAAATGTTTTTAAGCAGAAAAAGAACGTTCCACGTCACAAGAAGTAATTTGTAAATATTTCATTTTACTCACAAGCAGAGGATTAACATCAACATTTGGGTTGTATTCGAGCCATTAAGGATTGTATATTATCTACTTCATTTGTTGGTACGCTTATGTATGTATGTATGTAATCGTTAACCTCTTATACCTGTCGGTGTTGAGGCTGGTGCGTTAACGTATGTGGTCTTACGCGTGAAATGCACAATCCGGCCCGGCCCGCATGCGAGTCACGTGATTAGTGCGCCGTTTTTGCCTACATACAGCACCATGTGTATAGTGTATGTGTGTGTACGTATATGTACGCTTATAACATAAGAAAATTTTTGACTTATATTTTCCCTATTTCCGAAGATATTTTTTACAGTCTTCATACAAATTTTTTATTAAGCAAATAAAATCAGTTAAGGGCATACCAACAGCTTCTAATTTTACTATTACAGAAATAAAACGTGTAAAATGGCTTTTAATAAATGACAAATCTCGTGGAAGTTGTGTATTTGCAAATAGCTTTTGCATTATTTGTTTAAGGGTATAGAATCAGTTTCATAATCTGCAAAAATTGCTCAAGTTCTTTAACATTATCTGCATAAAAAACAGCTGCTTTAAGCCATGTATCCCACCAATAATAATGGGTTTCGGTGGTAGGGGTAAATTAGGAAAATCATTTTTATATTTTTGAACGATCAATGGTGCTTTACAAAAAACTCTTTTTACATTCGATGTTAAACTGCTAACGGTTGGTGTTTCTGTTTCCGGAAATGCCCAATGGAAATTCCCATAATGCACCTAAGTAACTTTGCACTAGTATTTGTCTAAGGACGATTGTAAAGGATTTAAAATTTCTACTGCTATATAGAAACTTTTAGTTTGCAATACTGTGAAGCTATTTATCTGACAGTAAGTGTGGCTTAAGTTCTTTCATTTTCAGAAATCGATTTTTTAGAACCTAATTCGGACGTACCAAAACATACAGTTCTGCATATAAGCTAAATTATATGCAAATGCTTATATTTCCGAGCTTTAAAGATAACACATCTCGACACTCCTCCACCTATGTATTCGTAAACTCACAAGACGGGTACTGGTTGACTTAGTTGTTATTAATAGTGGTGATTCCTTGGATAACGAGTAAACTTTTGTTTGTATTTAGTAATTGCAAAATATTCTGTTAATTCACTGCTTACAAAAAGCTATTTATGTTTGATAACAATTTCATGTACTAAAGAGTAATAACCACTTCATGCCATTGTAAGCTTTTGTCGAAAATTCCAATTCACTAAATTAAAACGTTGTGATTTATAAATTTAGTATGGCCGTCGTTGGGGCCCATATGGAATATTAGAGTTTCAATATTGGTCGATTGTAGAACAAAGATTGCTCATCACTGCATTAAAGCTTACAACTATACGGTTTCTTCACTTCGAAAAAGTTTCCTTTTATTCTCTTTATGGTGCTTTGGATGAGCTTGAATTCGGAAATGGTAACTGGCAACTGCATCGTGAAATGGCAACTGCTTACTTGGTGAACAAAACGAGTAAATCAGGCAGTAAACGTAGCGATACCTACCTTGATATCAGATAACCCATCAAATGCACTACCTTCCTACACATTTAAAAGATTTTACGATAGAAAATTTATAGACTATAAACGAATTTTATTGGCTAACTTTTATTATTTAAGTTCTTGTATTTTCATGTCAGCAATTGAAAGATCCGTTTTTCTTATTACGTAATAAAATATTTTCTTCTTTGCGCTGCTAAATATATTACTATAGAACTGATCACAAATTACGAGTTTTATGGAAATCGTGCTTTTATGTTCCAAGTTCGAACTTTTGGTCGTAATTACAGAAGTCGCCAATAAAAACGATTATACTAATACTAAATGGACGTCCTGAAAAGAAAGGAAACTTTTAAGGTGAACTGCTTTTAGAAATCACACAAAAACTGAAACACAATTTTATTGACCTGTACAGTGATTAGGAAGGAAGATAGGTATTTATGACAATTACACTTTATTACATACTTAAAATTTATTATAGGTACGGCATATGTTCAGTAATTATGCTAGACATACACAGGTAGGTAATTGTAAAAGAAATGCATGCAAAACGATAAACATTCGCACGTAACTGTGTGTGTGTTTGTGTATTTCTAACTATACAATTTATTATAAAGACTACCATGAAACTACAAATTCTATTAAAACAAATCTTAATTTAATAATTCGGATTATCTTTGATTCTTTACACGTAATATCACGGCCCTATAAGTAATAAGTGATTATTCAACTAATTATTTTTATTATCACATGATCCTTACCGCAACAACGCCATAGAATTACTAAAAATTAAATACTAAAACTACTTAAAAAATATACACTATCCATTCCTTATTACATAAAAAATAAATACTTAAGCGTACGTCAAAAAAATATTTTGGCTGTTCTCCTTTTCATTTTCCTTTACATCAATAAACATCTTTAAAAGTACGCTATCAATATGAAAACGCTTACATATATTTTTACCATAATCAGATAAGTTTTATAAATTTTATAATTCATGCACAAAAATCAGAGCTTATAATCTCTTTTTAACATTATATTAATAATTATAATATATGAAATTTCTTATAACATTCGCAGATGTATAGTATATAGAATCACAATCTTTATCTTTAGTGAGGTGAAACAAACAGTAATTCCCATACCATGTAAACGTTCCAGAATATAATGAAGGTTTCGTTCTCGGATGTAATAATAATAATAATCTTAACTTTAAATTTCAGGTTTTCTAATCTATAATTATATCTTTATGCTATGTTTCTCTACTGAAAAAACGTAATATTTTAATGTTTTCAAATTTTTAATTTTAGTTTTTCCATCGGCAGTTTATTTATACGAACAAATAGGGCAGAAAGCTTAAAATATTTAAATATTATATTTAAAGACTTTCAGTTTTTAAGGTATTAGAATTCTAATACATATATTACAGAAGATTCTGTTTGAAAAATAAATCAGAATTTTTGCTGAATGTTTGGTAGGTATTATGATAGAAACACAATATTTCGATGTTATAATAGTTATTTACGATATGAGTATCGTAACAACTCATATTACGATACGAGATGGAAAGTTTGTCAAACGAGACCGCAGGTCGAGTTTGACAAATCCATTGAGGATCGTAATATGATGTTACGATATGAATATAGTACAAAGCTTTATCTACTTTCATGAAATTAGCAAAAAAAATTAAATATTTGTCAATAATTAATTGCCTGATGCAAAAGTTGACTATTCCAATTTTCATTGAAATCTAATACGTTAAGGCTTGATTTTTTGTTTATTTGGTGTTGGTTGCTGTCAGTTTGAATGAAAATTGGAACAGTCAACTTTTGCATAAGGTAATTAATTATTGGCAAATATTTAATTTTTTTTGCTAATTTCATGAAAGTAGATAAAGCTTTGTACTATATTCATATTGTAAATATCGTAAAAAGTGCATAATAAATGTTTATAACAAATAAAATAACTATGAATTCTCTTGTCAATCTGTCATTTTTATGTCAAAAGTTATTACGATACTAGTGCTGTAATATAGTTCATTACAACACGATTTTTCGTTTCGAAATATTGATATTACGAAATGAAAGTAGATAAAACATTTTTATTTTAATATGAAATTATAAATGTATGACAAGATGTCAAAACTATATGCCACTCGCATCAATAAAAACTGAAATTCGCAGTGAATAGTCATGTGTGTTGCAATATACACGAATTTTAATTATTTATGGAGAAACCCTATTTATATTTTCGACGAATAAATTTCGTATATTTTCTATATTTACATTTTCTTAATAAATTTTTTCGAAAAATAGCATTGCAATGGTTATTATCTAGATCTAGACAGTGATGTATTTTAAATCGTAGCATGACGTATGTATTAAAATATTATAACCGATTTTAATTAATCCAGACCTTTTACATTAGACTTCACCTTGTTGCTATTTTTGAAATTAACTCTAAGTAATTTTCTTTAATTGGTCTATAACAGACTATTAAACTAACAGACAATACACATGAAAGATGCCGGGATCATTTTGACGATACCAAATCGACTCATTAAATAAGGATTCTAAAAACAGACAAAGACTGCAGAGCTATCTTCGGCCAGTTACCTACAATAACCATAACTTTATTATAAAAAGAATCAAGTAGAATGGCAGAAAATTAAAGTTCAGGAAAATATACAAACTAAAAACAATCCCTTAAAGGTTTCAGAAAAGGTCACAAAGGGAAATTTCAGGCAAAATAACTTGCCGGCGCCAGAAAGGCTTGAGTAAAAACTAAAATAATATGGGCAAAAGAAATGGTTGACTTTTAGAATAAATGAGGAAAGGAGGAAACGAATTCAAACAGAGAAAATGATAAATTTTATCTTCTCACATGAGTTATATACTAAGTAGTTCGTGTATTTTAAATATTTTCAGTGCAGCTTCGCATGAAGTTTTAGCTATGACTTTGGAGATAGTATTACAAGAAAGCAAAAGCATCGCACCCTGATGGGAAAGAATACATTTAAGACTTTTTACAATACTGAAGACTTATCAATCAACTCCTAAAATAGGAAACATTAGAAAGAGCAGTGACACCTAAGACATTGCAAAGCTCCTGCATGAGTTATATAAGTAGATAACATGCCATGAATTAAGCAATTTCCTTAATCAAGAGATGCCAAACAAAATACGTCCGAAGACTTACAAAAATGTAATTGTGAAAATCATCTAAAAAGCTAACAATACACAAATACCAAGAACGCCGAACCATACGTCTGCTTATGTGTATAAAATATTATACTAAAGATAGAAGAAGTTAACAGAGGACCTAACGAAAGGCCACTTTCCTTTTGAACAAAACAAAGAAACAAGAATGTTCAAAACAGTTAGTAAAAATCTACGAAACAACAGTAATTTACAATGTTTACAGAAGCAAGTGGGGTGTGTAAAATATCACAGAAAGAAAAATGAAGCCAAAATAATGGAAGTCGCTGACCAAGGATATACCCTATTCCCAATGTTATTTATTCAAAAGGCAATAGATGAATTCCACCACACAAGATGAAAATCGATAAAAATTAAGATAATAAAAACCCCCATAACAGCATTACTTCCCAATGTTAGACGAGAGCTGAAGCAACCGTTGATAGATATGGAGCTAAGTATAAAACAAAAGATAAATGGCATAAATCATTAAATGTAAAGAGTTTTCGCAATTTGTATGTTTAACTTTGAAAAGGTGGACATAACACAAACGAAATAAATCGAAGAATTAATATAATTTGTGTGGAACGAGTTTATATTGTTACTTAGATCTAAACAAGCAATTTATTGAAACTTACATTATGGAGAATGGCTCTCTGCGAACACGAAACTTGGACAACAGAACAAGAAGAAGAAAGGAAGTGAGCCTAGAAATACGGTGTTACAAAAGAACAGTGAAGATGAGCTGCCTGAACACATTATCCAAGCATACCAAGATACCTTCTACAATTTCGGAGATTACAATCTATAAAACAAATTATGGAAGATACAGGCAGAAGGAATTACAGAATGAAAAGAAAAGCCTGTCAAAAGCAATCCGAACTAAAACGTGCATAAAAAATGTTTAAGGTAACGGCGACAGAGTATGGCCGGCAACATGGAGGGTTAGTCGCTTTCATACCAGGTTGTCTCGCACGCTTATGCATACGGGGGGATGTGGTAAGCCCTACTCCTTCGACAACCGCCTACCTTCCCTACTTCACTATTGTGTTACGATTCCCAATTATTTTCAGTGAGTGGGTAGGCCACCCGCCAAGCATCCGACTCGGGTTTGATCCCGAGACCGTTTGCGCCGTAGTCGAAGCCCTTAACCACTCGGCCACTCCGGCGATACAACAAATGTTTAGGTTCCCTAAATCCCGATTCTTTGTTGTTTAATTAATGCTACTTTTCAAACACAAGGTTTTTAAATATTCAAGCTGAACTAAAGGAAAGTTACGTTTTGCAATAGCCATAACTTTGTAAAGAAATTGGAAAATGCATTTGTATTCCTACAGCAATGGAGTTTGTTCATCGATTTATTTTTGTAATTTTAACTATCATTCGTTTGGTTATTCAAGTAAAATTTAAATAATTTACTATTTGAATTTTCTCTACTGAACAATATTACTTCCACATTTCTAATATCAATATATTCAGTAAACAACCAATTAACATCAACTTTAACTATCATGATTACAAGTTCATTTAGAAACTTTATAAATTATTTTCTTATTTCTGCCGTGTTTAAAAATGGTTTCGACTTTACCTATTCCAATTGGTATCGTATCCTAAACACATATTTTCCTAACGTCTAGCCAGCACGTTCCCCTAACATCAGTCTCACAAATTTTTTGTTTTGGGACTTTTACAAATACGCCTACGACTATTTACGAACTGAAATTTCACAACAAACTGAAGATACTCAACCAGATCTACCATAAAGTGCCGCTCACAATATAGAAGAAAAGATTCTTGCCTATTCAAGGACAAAACTGCGAACACATCAAATATTTAAACAAAACTGAATTAATCTCCTTGTTTTAAGAGTAAAAGAATATTAATATTCATATGATTTTGTAGACACTGCAATTATTAATAAGGTTATGGCTATTTCAAAGTTTAACGTTCTTTTGAATAACCCTACACATTAACAACGCAACACGCAAGGGTTATGAGTCGAAGATTGGATTAAACGTTTGCTACGTGATATTTATTATAATATAAAATAATGGAAAAGGAATAAAAACCTAAAAGTACGTAACGTAATGCAAATATTCTACAGAAAAATTATTATTTCCATGACAAGGCTGTTGTTTGATTATTCCGTACAATTTCTTCAACATTAAGTTGGAATTATTAACAAAGCTACTGCTGGGTTGTAATAGAATTAGAAACAATGAACCGCACTTATATTAGGGTTTACGTTATACAAGTGATTAAAGAATTTTGTTGTTTAAAATTAAAATAAAAAATAAGAAAATTTAAGTTGATTTTTCTACGTTAAAGCAAAATCTTCCGCATAATTAGTGTAATGCCCAAAATAGATTTGACCTTTAATTAACCAGTCACATCACTTAGATTGATAAAATACTTAAGTTAATAAACTCATTTTAAAAGATATTTATATCCAGTTTATACTCGTGCCAAAGTGAAAATTAAGTAATATCGCTCTCAGACTCATAAAAATTGCAAGTATCAAAGGCAACAAAGATTACAAAAATAACTACAATTTATCGACAATGTTTTTAAATATAAATCAGTTGATGATTTAATAGTGTCAATATGATAACCTTCCTTATATTCTGGTTAATTTCAAACAATTTCCTTTAATAAACTTTCATTAAACTGTCACGAACACACTTAAAGTTTACTTTTTTTCACCTAAAGAATTTGTGACGGATGTTTTCGTAACAAGTTTGTTCTTTATTGCTGTTTGCTTCAGACGATTGTTATTGTTGTAACGGGACGTATATATTACATAAAAGACGGATTGTAATTAAGTTTTACAATACTTAC
This sequence comes from Melanotus villosus, assembly GCA_963082815.1. Classification (NCBI taxonomy): domain Eukaryota; kingdom Metazoa; phylum Arthropoda; class Insecta; order Coleoptera; family Elateridae; genus Melanotus; species Melanotus villosus. The sequence goes on from OY720419.1 coordinate 79,259,749, forward strand.
ATTAAGGACTTTTCCCAAAAAATGCCACTAATTCGAATTTTCACTGCTACCATACATTTTCGTTGCAATCTGAAACAAATGAACGTTTAAATTTTACAAAACCTGCATAATCACATTCTATGAAAATTTAAAGTCTTAAAGTAGGACAAATTAACGGGTATGAATAATTAAAGACAAACACGGCTTTCGCTTTAGAATGGCGATGTTTTACTCTACAGCCAGAATTTTATAGCTCGTAAATTTTTCTCGGTGATAATTATTGCGCAAATTAACTATAAGATTCTACTATCATTACAAAAATAATAAAAATTTTATTGTCTCTTATTCATGTACGGTCACACCGTAAGACATATAATTATTTGTCATGTTTGTGTAGTGGAATGTTCGCATTAAAACTGCGTTTTCTTTAACGTATATCTAATTAAATATGACCGGAAGCACTAAAAAATATAGTTCATTTAAAAAGAAAAATCGGCACAGAAAACAGCAGTTTACTGCTCAATTCAAATATATGAATGTAAATCTAACCTCTAAAAAAACACTAATTTTGATTTTAATGTGACTTCTTTTTAATTTGTTTCTTTAGTCTAAATTTTTCAATAAAAAATAATTGCAAAAAAAATTAATTTATTCACAATCATTATAGTAATATGTCGATTCCTAACCTTTTAGAGGTTGGGAAATACGTCATTCATAACTGTAAAGACAATCTCTTGGGTGGAAAGTGACAGAAAACACTTCCCACCCACGGGCGGGAAATGTTTATGTACGATTGCCTAGCGACACTGTCATAGATCTATATGTTAAAGTAGGCTAAAATAAATTATAATAGAGCTGTCAAAAAATATTAATAAAATTCATGATTAATGATTGTGAATAAAATAGTATACATACCTCGGTGGGAGTTTCATTACAGCCTCGCGCTATGTCTGACCACGAGGCTTCGCCTCTCGGTCATACATCAAGCCCTCGGCTGTAATGAAACATTTCCCACCTCGGATGTAATGTACTATTACATATATTCCCATATAATTCTTTAGGGAAAATTTTTGATCTTGCATTGGTTTATTTGAAAAGCTGCTAATTCTTGAAATACTGAAATCGTTAATATCAACTAAAGCACACTGATATTCAAGCGAGCAACTTGAAAAGTTAAAAACTATCCGAAACTTAGATTTTCGAAATAAACATTTTGTTTCAATAGTATTCACAAGCACAAATACAATTAATTAAAAGAAAATCAAAACGTTAAAGTACGTAATAAAACGAATTAATTATTGTTTATACAACGGCTTTAAGAATTGGAATACAGATATTTTATGTTAGACCTTTTGTTCATAGATATAAATTATGAAGTTTTTACAGCAATTTATTAATTTAAAAAAAATACCAAATTTTGAATTCTATTTTGAAGTGGCTTCTTATATAACAACAACGTCTAAATAATTTCCACAATATTCATTATCCCGACACACTCTCACCATCAAGAAAAACTAACGAAATACTAAAACTAAAATTTTGCCTTGATGGTATTACTGTAATAATTGTTCAATAATGAGAAAAGCACTAAAATTACTATTAAATGGATAACATAAAGAACCCATAATAGAAGAGCAGGAAGTGCTTACTTAAGCGTTCAGTTTAAGGAAGATGGTGAAAAACCTAAATTTTTTAAATTAACACGTAACTTTGATTTCGTAGGTAGGTATATGTTTAAAAAAAACTAAAAATGAATTACTATTTAAAAATTTAATATATCTGGTAGGTTATCTGAGCTACCTTAATTAGAATCCCGAGATATATGGATTTGTTTTCATTTTAGGATCCGGTTCTCGAACTATTAGCAAACAAAAAAGTCGTACGCTATTACTACTAACATTAAAATTTTTGAAAGTATATTCTCGAAATTCGAATACACTTAAACTCCCAGTTTTTTCATTAGAAACCCCAAAGAAACGTCATAAATCATTCCACTATTGTTAGCGAATGATTGTCGTTTCTTTTTTACTCATTTTTTAGATTTGGGTAGAAGATATTTCCATATTTTTCTATAGAAACTATCAAAATGTTGAAGTATCCGAAAATACAACTTTAAGTTTCATATTCACAGTAAGTATTCTGCGTAAAAAAGAATATAGTTTACATAAGTTTTTAGGCCTTCTGCAAGTATAATAAAGGGTATTACTGCTATAGGTATATTTTTGAAGCCTTATCTAGATTATGTTTATTTTTCTGTAATTTGTAGACATTGTTATTTCAGTTGTTAGTGATATTAGATTATAGAAAATAGGCGTAGTGATTGTTAATCCCTTATACAATAATTTATACTTAGTAAACGCAACTTTGTCATCCTGGAAAAGATGTTCGCCGTTTAAACTTATGCTATTAGTGAATTCAACAAATTAACAATGGTACAAATGCTTTGCACATGATTATTTAATAGGATGAATGCATATTTATTAAAGTACTGAGTGTCCTGAGTCACGTTACCACAGAAGTATTTCAAATTTGTTAATGATTCTTCTGTTTTTTGCTATAGTTATGATTAAGTAACTTACAGGAAATCTATAATGGCAAAAATTTACAATTACACAAGGAACCAAAATTCCAGAACTTCATTTTAAAAATCAAAGGAAATATCCCCGCTAAAATTAGAGAAGGCAGAAGTTAAAAATATGTCGCGGTTAGAATAACAACCCAACCGGACAGTCACTAAGAAATAAGAGTTAGAATAGGTCAAGGAAGAACAACAAATAAGATAACTGAATAGTGTGTTGTGAAGTCGAAAAATAACTGAACCTGTAAAGCGCAGAGTATATAAGACAATAATAGAAAGCATAAGCAAATAAGCATATATTGTTCAAAACTAAGGGTAATGACTGAATGATATAAAACAATAAAACAAGTCACGAACTATGAAAACTGACTGTTGGAGACGATGTTGCAGACACGCGTATGGACAAGATAAGAAATCTACAGATCAGAGAAAATGGAAGTAGACATCAATATAGTAGAAACGATCGATCGAAGTAAAAGGTTTGAAGTGGTACGGATAAATGCAAAGAATGGGGAATAAAGGATGACTGAAGAAGAGGAGTGCAAAACTTCACGCAAATCAGAAATAGGCAAGAAGAAGAACTGTAGATACCTCGTTACATATACATGTATACTTACATAAAATTAATAAAACAAGAATACACAGGGTGTGGCCTGACATGTGAGACATAGGTGAAATGCATGGGAAATTGAACATATCTGAATATTATCTTTTTGGCTAACTGTTGCTTACGTTGTAGATATTCATCGAAAAGTACTTTTTTTTTCAGTCGATTATAGTACGAAATTTATCTGAAATGAAGGAGATTTTGCTGACATTAATTCTACAAAAATTTGATCAACTAGACTTGTTCTGATGAGCTGCAGCATCACTATGGAAATTTCAGAATTTAGTACGAACAAATGATGCACAGCAGGCTTTAAGCAAGGTGTCATAAGGTGCATGTGTGACCTTTTATTTAAAATATTTACTTTATTTTACGTTTAGGAGCTAAATTTTCCTAATTGGTTAAGAATCAATTGCTTAATAGCGTACTACTCATCCAAACAAGAATGTACAAAAACTACACGGTTCAGCTGGAGAGATAAAATTAAGCAATCACCAAAATCGTATGTATTTCTCCTATGTCTTACATGTCAGGCCACACCCGGTATAAAACAATGGTTCGACCAATATTAACATACGTAAGCTAAACTTTAGAGCAGAAACATCAATAACAAAGCGCAAAGTAAGAACAATGGAAAAATAAAGGGAATAACACTGAGAGACAAGCAAACGAGCATTGAAATAAGAAGAAGATGCAAAGTGCCAGATGTGATAAAATGGATAGAAAGAAGGAAAATGGAGTAAAATGAACATGTAGATCGAATGATGACAGATACAACGGGGACGCCCGCCCAAAAGATGGCAGCAGAGTTGGTTCTCGTCATCAAACGAGTAAACAGGCCAAACAAACAGGACATGGTTCTAGTTGATAGGAAGAAGAAGAAAAAGTTAATCAAATACATTTAACTGAGTTCAGGCTGCGGTACAATGGAGACTTCCGCAACACATCCTTAAATCAAATCTATGAAATAAATAAGCAGAAAAGCATTAAGTAGTAGTTATAGCAACTGAAATATCCTAACTGCCATTTGATTTGTTTTGGTGAATCTTATCAATAAAATTTGTAAGACTGATGTTTAAGAACTAAAGGAATATGAAAATTGTAGGCATGTTTACTTCAGTTCAAAAGTGGATCTACAACACCTAAAGACAAAAAACGAACTGTAAACCTCGACTTCGATTCAGATCCAGGTCCGTGAGACTTTAAATAATGCGGAAAAACATCTGAAAATATGCCCTCTTTCGGATACAAGGTAAAACCTTAGGTCCCGTGCTGATACGATGTTTGGCATGATAAAAATCCCTATCTACCCTTGGATATTCGGCAAAATTCTAATCAGGTAGTGCCACTGACCGTAGTAGTCGAGGCGTGTTTAAAATTCCTGGCACCAGCAGGACTGGATTTCGCTCAAAATATTAACAAGTTTAGGTAATGCTTCTGCCAAACTTTAGGGGTGGGTTTGTAACGATAAAAGGAATAAAAAACTCTGATACCATTTTCTTCTCAGTTGCTTTTTTCCCTTTAATTATTTTGTGGTTGTTACTAAAGTTTTATTGTTACTTGATGTATTATACTAAATTCAACATCGAGCTGCAGTGCGAGTAAACAATAATTTCTACGTGAAACACACGTGTACCTGCAGTCTTACGTTTTTATTTGTCAAGGGGCGTGATCTATGCATACGTTTGTTTTGATCCACTGCAGCTCGATTTTGAATTTAGTATAGACTCTTATTTATCCGTAAAAATGTTGTTCCTATATCTTTAACCCTTTGTTTTTTTTCCAGACTATTTCCCACATATAATATAAGCCAATCATTTGATCCATATTATTTACAACCCACTATACAAACAAACAAAAATTGTTACAGTGACATTTCGCATTATTTGTGAAAATGAAACGTTTGTTATAGTTTTCCGAGTCTCATTTGGGAAATAGTCTGATCAAATATATCTCTGGAACTTTATTTTGCAGACAAAATTGTACCTCAAGATTGTTGCTTTGAGGTAACGTCCCTCGACAAATGGGAAGACAAAATGCCTCGCTATCGCTCGGGATTTTGATCATGTCCATTTGTCTGGGGACGTCACCAAAGCAACAATCTAGGTCTTATGGCAGTACATTTCACAGTATACATATTTACATTGCAGGTAATTAAAAACTTGAATTTCTCTAAGGAAGTTAATTAAATCTGTTAATTTAGATAGTGCTTTTTGAAGTGAGTCTCCAATAGCATATTTGGATCGAGCTGCAGTGAATTTAGGACACTCACACAGAATGTGTTTCACAGTAAGAATTTCTTCACATGCATCACAGGTGGGTTGGGCTGTTCGTTGTAGTAGGTAGTCATGAGTGATTTTAGAGTGACCGATTTTGAGACGTGTTAAAACAGTCTCTTTGTTTCTGTTCAGATCCTTGTTTTCTATCCATTTGAGGAGAAGAGGAGGTTTAAAGTATGCCTTTCTTTCTGCTATGTCCGTCTATTCATTATGCCATTTGGTGGTTATTTGTTGTTTTACATAGATTTTTATGTCTGACCTTGAGGCGAGTTCTGTGTTGTAGGTATCCATTTGAGTGGCTTCTTTTGCGTATTTGTCTACTGTTTCGTTTCCACATATATCCGAATGTGATGGGATCCATAGATATTGTACAGGGTGGCCCATTTTCGATGTTTTTAAATGGGAAGTACCCTTAATATCGAAGATAGACAAAAACTGATGTCGGGGTCCAGGGTTCTTTTTTGATGCAGGTTCAAGTACCGAAAACAAAATTCCGCTATCTTTTGTTATTTTTTAGTTATAGCCCAAAATTCAAAATTTAGCCATATCGATAACTTCAAATAACTCCCTTGGCTTTGAAGATATCCAAAAACGGTAAAAACATTCTACAGGCACTTTTTCAAGTAGAATACGATAGTCAATTCAGATATCTTCTAATTTTCATGTTTTAAGAATTACGACATAAAGTTGGTATTTTTTAAATATAAGTCGTAGTTGACCATGATACCATTAAATTGCATATTTTTTCTGCTTTCCGAAAATATATAGTTTATAGGGGTTAAATGTAGTAACAATACCATTTTTAAACAAAATCAGATTATATGATGTTACTAGCAATTAGTAGGCCATGGTTCATGACACCAAAACAAAAAGTAAAAGAGCGGTTGCATGTGACGTTATTAGGCTATCAGCTGATCACTTGTAGGATAAACAAAGGGTAGATTTGTATGCACCGCTATACTAATTTTACCAAAAAGGAAATATTACATATTATAATATCAAACCGAATAAAGATGTGTTTAACCAGATGAGGGATGGTTTAGCCTACATAATTACGAAATTTTCAGTTACTTCAAATTTTCGCCGCGGTCAGTTGATCCGAACGTAATTGAAAATTTTATCGTGGATTAAAAATAGGATTGGGGAATGTGATATTTCCCAGAGAAAGCAGTTAGAGAAAAGTTCTAGAAAACAAGGAACTAAAAATTTTGCCAGGTTATACGTAGAAACTTGTAAAATCTCCATATGTCAAGATAATTAAAAGCTATTAATGATAACGCGAGATTTTTTACAAAATATTAAATTAATTGTTTAATTTTGTTAACTTTAAAAACTGTCGTTCATTTTCAGTCGGGCACGTTATTGTGTGCCTGTTGACGTCACATGCACCCGCTCTATTAGCTTTTGTTTATTGCTATCATGAACCATGGCCTACTAATTGCTAACAACATCATATAATCTGATTTTGTGTAAAAATGGTATTGTTACTGCATTTAACCCCTATAAACTATATATTTTCGGAAAGCAGAAAAAATATGCAATTTAATGGTATCATGGTCAACTACGACTTATATTTAAAAAATACCAGCTTTATGTCATAATTCTTAAAACATGAAAATTCGGAGATATCTGAATTGACTATCGCATGCTACTTGAAAAAATGCATGTAGAATGTTTTTACCGTTTTTCGATATCTTCAAAACCAAGGGAGTTATTTGAAGTTTTCGATATGGCTAAATTTTGAATTTTGGGCTATAACTAAAAAATAACAAAAGATGGTGGAATTTTGTTTTCGGAACTTGAACCTGCATCAAAAAAGAGCCCTGGACCCCGACATCAGTTTTTGTCTATCTCCGGTATTAAGGGTACTTCCCATTTAAAAACATCGAAAATGGGCCACCCTGTACATGTTTGTTCTCTGATTCTATGTGGTGTGTTATGTTCTGGATTTCTTTAATGTACTCGTTTGGTGAATAAATGTTTTGTAGGCCTTGAAGAGCGCTGAGAGAATCTGTAATGATGGTGATAAGTTCACCATCATTACAGATTCTCTCCTTACAACTTAAGGTGTGTATCAGGGCTTCTTTTATTGCGAACAGTTCTGCGCTATAAATAGTTGTCATGTCGTGAAGTCTGAATTTCTTGTTCACTTGGTTGTATAGGAATGCACAACCGACACAATTGTTAAATTTTTCTAATGGGAAACATAGATTACGAGGTCTTCAGCAAATAGCGATGCTTGAACGCTTTTAGGTAAAGGATCAAGGACGTCATTGATTGCGATTAGGAAGAGGCTAACGCTGGTTACCGAGCCTTGGGGAATTCTATTTTCTTGGATTTGTTTCTTTGATAGGGTGTTGCCAATACGAACACTGAATGTAAATTTGATGATACGACCCCTGTATCCCCATTTGATAAGGGTTAGAATTATTTTATGTTTCCATGTGGTGTCATAGGCTTTCTTAAGGTCGAAAAAGATAGCTATTAGTTGTTCTTTTTTTATAAATGTGTTTTTGTCATCTGTTTCTAGTTGACTTAAGCAGTCTATTGTGGAATGATTTTTTCTAAATCCATGTTGATGTTTATTGATTAGATTGGACTCTTCAAGGCATGTAATTAGTCTGTTGTTAATTATTCGCTCAAGTATTTTGCATATGACTGATGTCAGGGATATAGCGCGATAGCTGTCTGCATCATCTTTCGGTTTTTGTGGTTTAAGGATAGGAATAACGACAGGTTTCCTCCATAGCTCTGGGAATACATCCTGTGTCTATATGAAATTAAATAGATTCAATAGCTCTTCTTTTAATTTGTCTGTGGAGTTGTTGATCATTGAACAGTGGATGTTGTCGATGCCTGGACTTGATTCTCTTGTTTGAGAAAGTGCATATTCGAGTTCCTGTTGGAAGATCATTTCATTGTAGGGTTCATCGAAAGTTGCCGGAATGGAAATTTCGGTTTTCTCCGTTTCTTGTTTTAGGTTTTGGAATTCAGGGTCGTACTTCTCAGAGCTTGAGCTTTGTTTGAAATGGATTGCTAATATATCAGCTATGTCTTCAGGTGAGGTGAAGGTCGTATTGGTGGTTTTAATACCTGTTACGTTGAATGGTGAGGTCGAACCGTTCATTTTTTAAACTTTTGACCACATTTCTTTTGTGCTCATGTTTGAGTTTATGGTTTTAACATAGTTTATCCATGATTCTTTTTTGTTATTTTTGAGGGTTCTTCTTGCGGAAGCTCTCATTTTCTTGTAGAGGATAAGGTTTTCTATGGATCTACGTCTTTTGAATTTGTTAAGGGCTTTATTTTTTTCCCGTATCGCATGTTTGCATTGGTCATTCCACCATGGGACACTGTACTTTTGGTTAATAGTTTGATATTGGAATTGATTTTGAAGCAGCTTGAATGATTACAGAGTTAAGTTTATGTATATTAATGTCTAGGCTTTTGGTAGGGGAGAAAACACATGGATTTTTTGTTAGTTCCTCTCTATGGACGTCCCAGTTGGCGCTGGAGATTTTCCATTTTTGTATTGGCCTAGATTCTACTGAAGGTTTCTGTTGGATGGTTATGGACACTGGAAAATGGTCACTGTCATAGTTATCTGTAAGAACTGTCCACGTTAGTTTAGGGCCTAGCTTAGGATCGCAGAAAGATAGGTCAATTGATGAAAAACTATTTGTTTTAGTGTTGAAGTGGGTCATTAGTCCTGTATTCAGTATGAAGATGTTATATTGATCTAGGGCTTTTTCCATAATTTTCCCTTTGTTATTAATTTTAGTGCATCCTCACATTGTGCTGTGGGCATTAAAGTCTCCGAGTATTAGGAATGGAGATTGGAGTTGTTTTATTTAACTGAAATAGAAGATCTTATTTCAGTTAGGGAAAGTTGATAATTTGGGGGGATGTATACGTTACATATTGAGAGTTTGTATGGTGAGTGTATTTTGATTGCGATTGCTTCCAAATCAGTATCTAGATTTATTGCTTCTGTATATACAGCGTGTCCCAGGATAGATGTTACAATAGGTGTGATGGACAAAAATTTTTTGAATTTTATTTTAAGATTGTGGAATTAAGCCCTGCTTGGTTTGAAGAGAATTTTAAGAATATTTTCAGTTTTTGAAAAACAAGTCGGCCTTGACATTGAAGCGAAAACTATTTTCTTTTCAGGTAAAGTACCCTTTTTGTTCATGATACGGCAAAATTTTACTAAGAAAAGTTGTTCATAATAAGAAATTATGGCCCTATGCAAAATTTCAGGAAGATCTACCTACTTTGATTAAACCGCCACATTTTAGATTAAACAAAATAAATTGTATTTATTCAAAATTTTCTTTGTAGAACATTGAACGAAACAAATAGCATTTACAAGAAATTTAACTTACGAAACATAATAATAACACTGATCGACAATAAATTATTTATTCCACATAACTGCCAGGAGGCCATGAAAAAACTGTCGTTGACTAATCTTCCTGAAATTTTGCATAGGGCCATAATTTCTTATTATGAACAACTTTCCTTAGTAAAATTTTGCCGTATTATGAACAAAAAGGGTACTTTACCTGAAAAGAAAATAGTTTTCGCTTCAATGTCAAGGCCGACTTGTTTTTCAAAAACTGAAAATATTCTTAAAATTCTCTTCAAACCAAGCAGGGCTTAATTCCACAATCTTAAAATAAAATTCAAAAATTTTTTGTCCATCACACCTATTGTAACATCTATCCTGGGACACGCTGTATATTCTCTTTGACAAAGGTGCTAACTCCACCGTTTGCATGATCCCTTAGCCGATTTTTGTTAAAAGAGATATATCCTTTTACGAAGGGATTTTTGTCGGCTTTCAGGTGGGTTTCTTGGAAGCATAGTACTTGGGGCTGATGATGCATTAGTAACGTTTGGATACTTGGGTATAGAGTCCATTACAGTTAAAATGACTTATGTTATGCGTATTTGGTGTTTTGGATTGGGGGTTAATGTTCAGATAGATCATTAAGTGGGGTAATGTATTAATAGAAGTCTTCATTGTCTGTGACAGTTTCCTCAAGTAACTGTTGTTGCATTTTTTTCATCAGTCTTGTAAATTTGGATTTTATGGCTCGAGCTTCGAGATTGGGGTATAAGTCTTTCATCATGTTGATTAGATTAGAAGTACTGTTTGTATAATTTCTTGATATTGATAAAGGGTCCGGTGAGCCGTAGGTTTTTTCCAAGAAATCCTTAAAGTTAGTATAATTTATGGCATATTGTTTTGTTGGATCAATTAGTAATTCTTTGATGGGGGCTAGGAATCCTTCTATATTTACATTTTCTCCGTCTGATTCTTTGTCTGAGTTTTTTCTGATCCGTAGGGAGTAGGCGTACATAGGGGTGGTGGATCGAGTATATTCTCTTCTGAAGTGTCGGGGGATTCATTTGAGGACGTTATTGTGGTTTGGGATAAGGTACGTTTGTTTTGAGTTATAGGGAGTATAGTGGGGTTTAGTGGATGGTTTTGATTTGGGCATTTTTCTGATATGTGACCTGGTTGGCGACATGTGAAACATGTTGTAATTGTTGATAAAAAAATTCTGTAGTCCGTGTCTTCGAATTTAATGATTAGTGATTCAGGAAGCAATATTTCGGTTTGGGGTTCGATATATAGTTGTCGTCTAAAGCTTAATATATGACTGTATTATTTACCTTCGAGCCCTGCTTTTAGGAAGGTTACTGTTGATAAAGTTTTGATTCCCATATTTTGTATGGCGATTTTTATGTGCTCATGAGGTATGGGGGGGGGCATACATTGGATATTACGATTCTTTGTGCTGGTGATATTAGTGGTCGTAAGTTGGTTTGGTGACCTTCAATCATTATCGTTTTGTATTTACTAGTAAGTTGGTCGACTAGTGTTTTGTTCCTTAAGTAAATGCTTATCTATTATTTGGCATTTTGGAGGCAAAGATTATGTTTATGGGATCAATAATGTTGCCAATCGTTTTTATGTATTCCTTAACGATTATTCCATCTATGCCATTGATGATGATTGCTTGATCCTTTTTCGGGAAGTTTATTTCTTGTTCAGATGTTGCATTGGCGAAGGTTTTTGTAAAAACATATATACCACTCACTACATTGTTGAAACCAGTACTAAAAGTTCAGAATAGCTTTTTTAAATGCGAGCCATTGGAAAAAAAATGAAACTAAGGACAATTTTTTACATTGGAAACATTATGTAAAAAGTCATGATGTATTGTTGATTCTGCCTTACAACTGACTTGATAGATATGTATAACAGTTTGGTATTTCTCGTACAAATATGTATTGTATATCATTTTGTTGTATACTGAACTTATTAAAATATATAATAAATAAACCAAAGCCTTCTCCACAATGTTTTATGAAATTAACTTACATCTATGTTTCAGCTCTATAAAGTGCCATCTTCAGGGAAAACAATACAACAATACTTATCAACTTGAAAGAATTTTAGGGTATGACTTTAGAAAGCGTTTGATTGTTTATTGTGACAAGTCTTGTTGTCAATTATTGACTGTACGTTATATAGTATAATAATAATAACTATAAAACCATAAAACATCTGGCATATGGTCAAGTTGATTTTGAAATAAAAACAATATATCTGATAATCCTTTTATAATAGTGAATGTGTTAGTTATGCAATTGTTTATTACTGTAGAAAATATAAACTAGATCATGACTAACAGAGAGGGAAAAAGTTTAACAGTAGGTAGATTGTCACCGAGTTAAAATATTTTAGGTTGATAGCTGCTTTAATGAAGATTTTAAAAATCAACGAATTCTTAAGACTATATTTACACGCAAAAAATATTTCAAAAACTGTTAAAAGTTTCAGGATATTAACCATTGCAGTTTGCACGTCTAACTTTCTAAAAATGATTTTAAAGGATACAATAAAAGTAATTGTTTTGAAGTAAATGATTAATACTTATATTATAATTGTAGTTTTTTAAGAAATGGGATATGACGTACACGCCTATAAAAATAATGAGGATGTACATATAAGTTAATAGTTTTTAAAGACAATTTTTATAATCTACAGTGACTTAAGAGACCTTCACCCCCACTGTTGCGCTGGCCATACTCCATCACGAAATGCTACTGCTGATACGTCTACCTTCGGCATCAGTTGCAGCGAAGCATAAGCTAGCTTCGTATCTAAAAAATCGATATAAAACAAACCGGAGCTTCATTTTATAATACCACCCTCATTTACATATTATACATATCTTAAGGTCGCTGTATAACACAAAATAACCATCCTCTTTGATCCTTTGATCTCCTATAATAGTAACTCTTTCATCGTGAAAATACCTGTCACATATAAAGAAGGAATTCCGGTGATAATTTGCATTGCCCACACAAAAAAGCGTAATAAATTATTCTTATACTTCCATAACAACTTATTATAATAATTTTGTATAGGAACCAAGACTGAATTTTATAGTTTTCAAAGTTTGCGACGCTGAAATAAAATAAAGATCCTTGGACCGCGAGAGGCGCGGTTGAGCGAGCGGATCATCCTGAATTTATGGCCCGTTAACGAACGTATCTAGGAATTACTAACGAAATGAAAAGATATAGTCTATTTTTTGCACATAAAATGGGTTTTAGTTACGTCGGTTTCTTTTAGTCGAACAGTCGATGTAAATTAATTACAGAAATTGCTGAGTTCATAGATTAAAATGACGTGAAATGTCACAGACGAAAATTAGGGAAGTCGTTATTGGTTCGCCGGTTTGGTGCTTTCTCAGAATTGTTTTACGAGTTTTCTTTTTTGAAATTCTAAATTTCATTAAAACTCCTGAACTTTTTTTTAGAAGTTGGTGGTGAATCATTTGTATTATGCCAGGATTCATAATATTCAAAACTAAAAATGTTTAACACCTTGAGTTAACATACTAAAAGAAAATACCCTTTCTGATGTTCGTTTTAAAAGTGAAACGATGAGGAAGCTGCATCAGTACTTCGAATAAAAATCGAATCAATGATAAACCCAAATTTAATAGTGTATTCTAAACAGAGGAGAATACCTTAACCGGTTACTCGGGTGACATTTCGTAAAGTCCTAAAACCGGTGATGTTTAATAATAAAGAGGAAACGGCTCGGAATATTAAATTTTGATGCAGTTACCCATTATCGCTATTAATTATCCACTTGATTATTGTAAATACGTGATTAGCCGGTCGAGAGTGTGTACCACTCGCTCACCCAGGTATGAAATACGAGCGAAACATGTTCCAGCCATAATATGATTTACAACAACACAACACCGGTTTTATGGCCTATCATTCGCGAGGTTTTAATACAACAACTTTTAACAGCGCTCCAGCGGCCCTGAATGCAACTAATGCATGTAGTTTTGCGAGGTTAGTTGGCTGCAAGATTCGTTCGTCAGTTGTTAACACTGCAACGCCATTTCATCTTTATTAAGTACGCCATTTTGGCTTCTGCTGCTACTCAATTCACGATTGTTCTCCATTTCACAGCTGTATTAAAAGATTATCAAGTAAAAAACAGATATCAGTTACTTGATACCTTATTAATCTTTTATTGATTTTGAATTTTCTATGTAATTCATAATAGGTACTTCACATTATTAATCTATGTATTGTAAACTTGGAACAAGAACCCTTGGATCTGCAATAAAACTAAAGAGTTGTGTATTCTTTTAGTATTTCTGAAATTTGTGCCAACATTTTTTTTCCAGACCTGAAGCTGTTGTGTAATGTTTTCTTTTTCGCATTGGGACCCAAAAATTACTGTAGAGTACAAAAAGTTTCTCATTTTTTCCCTAACTAAAGCGAAGGTATTTCAAATTAGAATCACAATATCGCGGAGAAAATACTACATTACGTACCTACTTATCAATCAGAAGTGTGCTGCTTACTAAAACACTGGGATTTTTTCCAACGCAGCTGCTTGTTTGGCAAAGTATATCAATAAGTATTACAAACACGCAAAAATTCATATAAATAAAGATACTTTGGCTCATTTAGAAAATATCCTGTCCTAGTTTAACAGATTCGGCACCCTTTGATACCTTCTCACGAGGTAAATCTTTTGTAATTTTTATTAAATTGCAGAAACAACAAGCTGCTCTGTAAAATTAAACATTTCAAAGTTTCATACTTTATTCAAATTCGAGCAACCCAGGGAGTAGGGTTTGTCGGTTTTTAAAAACCGGTTTTAAAAAACCGTTTTTTTTTTTAAGGAAGTTATGTATTTCAAAAACCGGCTTTTTTAAAAAAGCCGGTTTTTGAGCCTAGACTTAACACATAAAAATTAATTAAGTACATGAAAATATTTAGTAAATATCTGGATGATTATAGATTACCTGTGCTATCAGAATAGTTTAGAGGCCATGATAGAAAGATTTGTACACTTAAAAGAATGTGTTCTTTTGGCTCTGAATAACATCGGTTCTTCTAACATGTGCAATGAAGCAGGGTATTGTAAAATTGTAGAGCACCTTAAAGTTTTAGGACCTATACGTTTAGCAGCTGAGGCCTTAGGAAAACAAGATGCGAATTTATTAACAAGTGAAGACATATTTCTATGGTGGGTGGGCAAAAGAATTTAAGTCAAAAACATGCAAACTAATACCCGGACATTGTAGAATTTAACCAAGACCAACAATAAGTTTATTCGCAATTTTCTTTTGTATGCTTAATAAAAATTTTTAGATTTGGCTAAGGTTTTGTGTTCGCTTTTTTGTTTTGCTACAATCAATAAAACTTTTTAAAAAACCAACGAGTGTTGATTGTGTATAATACTATAAGTCACTTATAATTAGTATAAGCTGTACATTACGTATAAGTCATATTTCTTTGTGTGTAGTGATATAACTCACACAATTTGGGTTGCGCAAAATTGTACAAGTCACATTTTTCTCACAAATAGATATTTTAGAATAAAATTTCCTATACTTATTATTTTTGGTAAATTAAAACAGCCCTTGGATACCTTTCATCTTTTACATTGACAAGCTGAGCCTAAATACGCTAAAAATGTGTTGCGCAAAACTAAAAGTGATGTTTTCAATATCTTCTGCAGTTGCAGATGTTGGTAAGTTAAGGTAAAACTGTGAACAGATATAACAGATATAAGTGGTAACAGATCAATCAAATTGGACTTCTTCTCTTCAGATACGTGAATAGCACTTTCCAGGCGAAAGAATTTCAGTTGTACCACGTCTTGCAAAGGAAATTTCTTTAAACTGCTCTTCATTGTCGAGTGATTTTTTAAAATATATTTTTCATGGCTCCTTTGTGTATCTAAACCATTGTGCGTCATGCCACTTAAATGAATTTCCCATAGAATCTTTTTTTCTAAGAACCAAGGAATTTTTGTACAAATCCGCAGTTTAAAAACATGTCATGAGTTAACTCTTTTACCAAAAACGTCGTTTTCCTACTGTTCTCACTAACTGATACCAATTATGTGGATGAAAAATTTCTATTTCCAACTTTTTTTTCTGCTTCTATATTAGCACGTGATCGACGTCACATTCCATGTGACTGTGACCGCTGACCATAAACTTGTGATCAATAGTTTCTAAAAACTTGTTACGTTGCATAACAGTCAGAAACATTGCAGCTACAGTATTTTTCACCTAGGATTTGGGTCGTGTCGTCAGTTGGATTGTGAATTTATCTACAGTGCGTTGATAAATTCACAATTCAACTATACTCTATACTTCATCTCTTTCTAAACTAGGTTTTCATTACCTACTGCGCACGAATGCGTGTCTAAACAGACAGTTTTTGGACGGGGAAAGTTGACGTCAACCCAAATGCTAGATGAAAAATACTGTACATGTGAGTGTTTGTTTTGGCCACCACATGTATCTGAATAAAGAATAACCCTCTTTATATCAGGTGGCAAATTTATTAATTCTAAAAAGAGACATGTCGCAATTTGGTTTCCCCCACGACCACCTTCGCCTTCATGTCACATACAGCAAGTTTCTGCTCCATTCCCTAGATCATGAAGCGTTAGGTTGTATGTCCATAATTGCCTTTTGTAAAAGGAAACTGATGAATTTACGAACGGTGTTGGAAGGCACTGCTGAAGATCAAATGTGTAGCACTTTGTATCCCTATTTTCTTTAGCGTATATTTTGTCAGCATCTTTTTTTTGTAAGCATCATCCGCTTCCACATGGTGAGAATCGACTTCTGTTTGAATACTTTCTTTTTCGGAGTCTTCGGCAAGAGTAAGCTTCATGTGTAAAACATCACAGTATAAGTATAAGTAAGTAGTATAAGTCGACTTACTTTATAAAAAATATATTTTTCAAACAGGGTAAAAGATTATAAGTCAACTTATACTCGTTTTCCCACCCAGAAATGTTTCTTTTTCAAGTTGTACTGTATAGACCAACTTCAATAACACACCTATTTATTTTAATTGACTTATACTATTTAGACCATCGGGTAGAACGTCTATTTGTGTATGTATAAGTAACTTAAACTCATTTTCCCAAAATTGTGACTTATACTCTTTTGTCCATCCACTATAGATTTGAATTGTTGTTACGTGAATTGAAAAATTTGAAAACTGAAATTAGTTCCAAGTCATTACATTCTGTAGAGACACGAATTCAAGGGAGAAGACAAACGGGATTAGTAACTCTTCTCCTCTATTTACAAAATCCACAGAACGTTTAGCGTATTTCTTCCGCTACCTGCAAATTTTGGTATCATTACTTTATCTGGACAAATATTATCAAGATTATATCCAAATTATTCTACAGAAGATGACTGCGATGTTTAAAAAAGTGGCGAAGAAGCAAATAAAGTCATAGCTTTGAAAATGCTATGGAAATATCAATAAAAAAATATTTTCAAGAACCTGAAAGTGACTTTGTCCAGCCCTAAGCCACTAAAAAATGAGTTTTGAGTATTAGAGGCTACAAAAAGAAGAATAAAAAATTTAAATGTATTATTTAATGCTTTAAAGACGACTAAACCCAGCTCAGTAGCAAGTGACTCGAGTGAGCGATTTTTTTCTATTTCTGGCAATTTTGTGTCCAAAACAAGGACACGGTTGAGCATAGGATCTATTGACATTCCTTGTTTTTTGAAATCAGATTTTCTTAGGCAAAACAAGAAATAAAATATAAATTTATAGGCATGGGGTATGGCATTTGGCAGTCATTGTTTTCGCTTTTCTTCATGAGTTTCTATGTATGGTGTAAGTTCTTTTTGTTTATTTTTCATAATTTTATGTAGCTTTTTTTTGTTTCGTTTGAATAATATTTTATTTTGTTATATTTTTGAATTTTTATAAATAATAAACAAATTAAAAAGTTTAAAATTAAGTTGTAAACACCCCTTACCTCAATTTTTTTTGTGAAAATTCAAAAACCGGTTTTAACCGGTTTCGTGGTAAAGTTGAGATTCGAAAACCGGTATTTTTAAAAGTCGGTTTTTGTATAAACCAGGGAGTTCAAGAAATGAATGTTTTAAATATTTAGGTAACATGTTGTATGGTTAAAAATAAATCGTTTAGGAACCCTTATTGATAACATTTGTCACCTTGTTTTTGGGAGTACAATACGCCTTTTAAGATGTAATACTTTTTTCAGCATCGTATTAAGTAACAAAATTTGAGCAATACGGTTGGATTTCTTTTTTTGTTTTTAATAGAAATATTCTCCCACAACAGATTTTAATATGTTTTTACATAACATTCTTGTATTTAATTAAATGTGATTATTGTCATATTCAAATATGTATACTCGTACATGAATTTGAAACAAACAATCTTATAATATAATAATAATTGCACCTACAAAAACGGTTCGCATTTTCAAAAACATAAGTTTATAGAAATATTGGAAAATTTTCGAAATTTTCGAAAAACAATGAAATATCACAGTAGTCAGTAGTCACAATTTGGATGGTTTTACTCGTCTCTTTTTTTAAATTGTAGGAGTCTGAATTTCCAAATGCTTTTACAATTAACTTCATAAACTAAATTTCGAATATCCCAAAACCTTCCAAAATTTACGTGACACATGTATAATATTTTTGAAATCTTTAGGATTTTACTTTGTATCTAATTGGAGAGACTAGCTGATATATCTATTAAAGTAAATGTTTGGCGATAACATAATAAAGATAAAATTAGCACGAAAGGAATTTTCCGCAATCATTGTTATTCGTACATAGAGGGTTAGCTCATAATTACACAACATTCATGTTACAGAATTTGATTCTGTTATATGTATTTTCAAGAATTATTACATCTTGTTGGCTTGAAAAAAATCACAACCCCAAAGTAAGCCATATTATTTATATTGATACTAAAAGAACCGAACAATTCCTCTGGTTAAATGAACAAAAGTTTGAGTGTTAAGAGTCGTAAGTTCTATTATGACCCAGGCCTTTAAAGTTTTCCATGTGGCGAAAATTTTAAGATTGCGTTGTTTTTGTGTAGAGGGTGGAACCCATATCAACATAACGCGCACCACAGATCTTTAACGGGAGTAGAAGTGTTTAGTATCGGGTAAAATATTAGTAGAACAGTGTGCGTTAAGATACTTGGTACCCGCCACCCTGCCTCTCCATCAATTTAAAATAAATGAATTAATTAGCATAGTCTAAAACTCACATCTACCAATATTTTGATTCATGTTAAAGTAAACGAACAAAACCTTTCATATCTACTTATGATGGTAGTAAAATACACACATACGTTATATAAGTTTAATTAGCATTATCAATCACTAACACATGGTTAGTTTATTTAGATGGTAACCGCAGTAAAATAGTTATAAGCAAAATATGTACTTGTCAGGGTGTTTAAGAGCGATAGAACGTTATAATATCAACAGTCCTGGTATTTAGTACTTATTTATTTATTTTATATTACGAAGGCTGGTTAAGTGTGTAGGTATAATTGAAGATAAAGGATATAAAGCGAATACCAACAGTGGTCGGTTTATTTCTTTTGTTGCACTTTACTGATAATATGTTATCAATTTATAAATAAATTAGTTTCAAAGTTATCGAAGACCCCCATTTTGTTTTTCCGTTACTTGCACGTGTCGCTACTTAATATACTTTCTAATTTACATTCGATAATCTTACAGAAAACACTTAGATTTTTGCAAGTACAAGTAGAAGTTATTAATGATAGTCGCTACGTATTTCGCGAGACTTCAGACAAGGGAAAACACGACATTAAAATTCTTTAGGAAATGTTTCACCAGTATGTGCTGCTTTCGTTGTAAACACTGAGATTTGACCAAATATTTGCATAATTTATACTGACAACTTGTGCAGCAACTCTCAAAGGTACAATAAATAAAGATAAGCCATAAAATGGTGACAAACATTAATAATTTGCATTTTTACATGCACTTAATTTTTGTGTAGTGACATCTAAGAGGAATGTTCAATATTTTACGATTATCCACTTCTGAAATCCTGTGGGCCACCTAAATACCGCGCATTTAGTCTAATACTGCAAAAAAGAAATAAATAAAAAGATAATCTAAAAGGATCTGTGAAAAACAGGCCGTAAAAGTCTCCGGGCACATATATTACAAAGTTTATATGGGTCAGACTTAGTCCGTAAACGAACCGACAATAAAAGTATCCAAAACAAAACAAAGGTGAAAAATTTTAACTGCACGTAAAAAGTCTGAGCCAAAAAGCGAATCGTAAAATACCGACAGTTCGAGTTATGACTTCGAGAACTATAAACTAGGTTCGTATTTAAATGGGCACTTCAGCCAAAAGTAGTGGCTCTTGCACTTATTGTTACTGCTGCTTCTTACTTACTATTCTACCTCCACTTGTTGACCAACTAACTTTATGAGGATTATCCCCGATGTATGCATTTTATACCGAGTGGTTGCTGTTATGAATATAATAAAAAATATTTAAACTAAATTGTACAATATACAACTTTGAATTTTGTTAGATGACTAACGTAGTTACAGCAGTAGGATCAAAATATGTTCTCTAATATACGCCTAAAAATTGTTTATTAAGTATATACGTTTATTTATAATCAACTCGTGAAATCGTCTCTCTGATTATTACCAGAAAGTCCTAAAATATATTCAAAAGAGGTATTTTTTATGAAATTCAGTAGCAAAATAATGATCTATCGTTCTGTGTTTTATTATAGCGAATAAATAAATTCCTTTAATAAGGCTTTTAAAAATAGACAAAATCAATAAATTATTGTACTACATAAACAGAAATATACGTATACGCAACGTTTCTACCATAGCCTTGATCATATTAAGAATGTATTCCCCTTACAACGTAACAAGAATGCGCTTTATTAAAAGGAATTATTTATTAAATATTGTATTGATCGCAGTACTGCTACAAAAATAAATGACCGTGAGCGTTTTGAAAGATAAATACAAATCACATCAGCTAGAGCGATTTGAGTTTGACAAATAATTATTAATAAAGTTAATGCTAAATATTTTTGTTGGACAAAACCACCACTGAATGAACTGTTAAAAACAGGTACATTGTGAGTGATCCCATGGTAAGTTTAACGATAAAATATGCTCAATTTTCGTAAGCATATAGGTACATCAGTGTTTTCCTAATACTATTATGTGTATCCCATTTCATATGTTGATCTATTACACTGATAAGATAGTTTGTTGATGTTGCTTTCTTTATTTTGATACAACGGGCACAGTTATCGCGACAACAGTCACCGTATGTCCCAAATCTCAGAAAAACTGATTGTCGTGTATTTTGTACGGAAAATGTTAAATATTACTTTTTTTTGTCGAAGTGAACATGCTTAGATCTAACGATTTCTTTATAGAACTTTATAGTGTTTTCAACGGCGTATGCATTCGATGACCGTGTTAGAACAAATTGGATTCAGAACTACGTAATGGAACATTATTAATCATGGACTTAGTTTGTACCTAGTTGTTCGCATTGTTAAATAATTTGACATATTTTTATTTCGAGTGTCTAAAATATCGACATTTGTCACCTATTGCCTCATTAGCTAATTTACAAAAATTTAATATATAATAATTAAGTTTAGCTAAAAAATGTTCAGCTGATTAAGATGGCGGTTTGTAAACCGATGTAATTATGTAAGTCCAAATAGCAAATCTGTAAATTCATAAAGAAGGCTTACTGTTATTAATTGATTATCTAATGTGGGAATGCTTAAGAAATTTTCAATGTATAAAACTTACTAAAATTGGCTGTGAACTGTAATAAAAGCATCGATGTTTTAAAAGAAAGACAGAAGGAAGGAAACGATTGTTTTAGTACGAATTTCACAATTCACATACTAATGTATAGCTTTATGGTTTGTCATTAAACGAGAAGTCTTATTTTTCCAGTCACCCACCCTTAAATCAAGTAATTCTGGAAATTTGAGAAGCACTTTTTTTATTAGAAGTACTCTATCATTTCCTGTGCTAACTCAAGAGCTTATTCAATATTTTCGTTTCTTTACAGAGTTGCATTCACTAAAAATACAATTAAATCCAATACAAACAATACAAGTTCATATTTGAATGAAACTTCTGAAGACTGATCAAAATGATGTGTGCAATACTGTCACGTGGTTTTACAATTCTGTGTTAGTCTTTGAATTTTGCGCCATTTTGAATTCTTGGTAAAATTCGTTAGTACGGCCCTGTTCTTTATTTTTGCTACAGTTTAAATTCATTTTAGTCTGTAGGGCATGCAAGATTAAACCAAGTCAGCGAATTTTCCTTGCAGTTCTACTAAATCTTCAAGTCACACCAATATTTCGTCGTTGGAAAAGTTTCCCTTTGTTAAAAATCCCAAGGTGACCTAATTCACGTGTATTTTGTTAACGCATGATGTCATCATATTTTTTTGAAGAGAATTGGGGGGCTTAGTTTGGAAATGATTTGCCGTACGTAACGTAAATGTAGTACTCTCAATTCTAGCGCCCCCTAAAGTAAGTGTAACCTTTATGATTTGTTTTGTTTGAAAATAGAAGGACCGGATATGATTTGTTAATAATTTACACCAAGCGGGAGTGAGAACTAATTACGGTACATCTATTGAATAGATATGGAGAGATTGTAAAAGAACAATTACTTGAAAGTTGCAATGAAATATCGACTAGTTCAGGAAGAAGTTCGATGGAATGGATTAGTCAAGAATCATGACTTAAAGTAAAAGAAAGAAGGAAATTGAAACAATGTGGATTCATGCTTTCACTGAAAATTTGACAAAGCAAACGCAATAGGTGATAATAAAGAATTGTATTGCATTATAAGGAGTTTTACAGACAAAACAATGAGAACTGGATAATCACCAATTAAAGATAAAAATGGGATAATTCTATGCACAGTTGCGCTATGTTGGAAAGAACACTTATGAAATTATGAATGTTGTAAGTGATAGTGTTCAAATTCCGCCAGAAGTTGCTCCCAATAAATACAGATATCCCAACTAAAAAAGAACTGTCTCAAGCAGTACAACAAATGAAGACGGGCAAAGCTGCCGGGAACAATTCAATAACTGGAGATACATTCAAAATTGACGTGAGATGCACAGTAGATCTACTACACCCTCGTTTCCGAAAATATAGATCGAAGAGGCATTCCCTATAGACTGGAAGGAGGGCATTATTATTAAAATCCCTAAAAAGGGGAACTTATAAAAATGTGAAAACTGGAGGGGAATTAGTTTTCTGAATGTTATTAGCAAGATTTTCTATCGTATTATTTTCAATAAAACCTACGCAACACTTAATAATTATACATTACGAAAGGAACATAGTGGTTTTAGAGCTGGCTACTCCTGTGTTGACAATATTAATAAGAAAAGAATAATAGAAGAGAATGTATGTGGAGAGTACTCGAAAACACAGGACTCCCAGATAAAATAATACGTGTAATTAAAGAAGGTTATGTAAATTACAAATGTAGAGTATTACATAAAGGACAATAATATAACAACCTGTCACGTGATTTTGCAATTCCGTGTTATTTGGGAAGTTTAGAGTCATTTTAAATTTTGGATAAAATTCTTTAGTACGGCCCTGTCTTTTAATTTCGATCCCGTGTTAATTGTATTATTCTTGGCTGCAGTTTAATTCCATTTTAGCCTGTAGGACATCCAAGGTTACGCCAACTCAGCGCGTTTTGCTTGAGGTTCTACGAAATATTCAAAGTCACCCCCAATATTTTGTCGTTGTAGAAATGTTCCTTTGTTCAAAATCCCGAGGTGACCCAATTCACGCGTATTTCATCAAGGAATGATCTCATCTTGTTTGAGTTATTGCAGCTCCTCGTGATACGGTGCGGGGAATCCCCTGTACTTCAGGTCACGTCAACTGACTAGTTTCAGCGTCCTTTCGAGTCCTCTTGCGCCCCCAACTTTAGTACGTGGCAAGTCATATCAGACGTCTTTGGACTAAGACGGAGTGTGCAAATTTTATCGTTTGGGTATTTAAATTACACCGGGAAAGCTCCTCCCTTTTGTAGTTCTCGGGGAGAACTTGTTACGGCATGAGTCCAATAATCCCAGAGGATGCCATATATTCTCGGAAAAACATAGTTACGTGTTGTGAAAAGTTAAAGTGTCGTTCACGCATTTTCCTCTTTTGAGGGATTAAGAAAATCCACAGCCGTTGGATTATTTCGTCTTGTTTTGCACCCGTCCTGGAAGAAAGAACATCATAGCTCTTCCCAGTCTCACGTCCGTCACGTTACTCCCTGACCAACATCTCGTCAGGTAATTTTACCTCTTGTTATTTGTGTTCAGTGCTCCCCGTTAATATTTTGTGTGTTAGTGTTTTGGTAAGGATTTATGTCTAAAGAGTTAGCCTGCCTATAAGTCTTAAGAGTTCCTGTAAAGTAAGTTATTTTCAGTCAAGTAAAGTTACCACTTGCAGTAGGACAGCAGCAACAGCCCTTTCCTAGCCCTATGGAAATCTTCTGTGGTGGGGTTCCTTCTTTTAGATCTTAGGGTGACTTTAATACCACAGTGGCGCTCAACATTTTCCTCCCTATTACGACTACTTAATCGAAGGGTTTTTACCGTTTCGAACCACCCTTCTCCACCGTTTTAGCTAGCCGCGCGCCTAAGGGACAACAGCATCCCCAATTAAATGTCGTAGTGCAGAATAAGCACGTGGTATTGAAAATTAACAAAGCGAAGACTAAATTGATTATTAATATAGACGTGAGTGATATATAACTTTGGATAACTACAATATTGAAAACGTTGTAGAATTTACTTGCCTTGGTAGTTTAGTGTCAACAGACGGTGGCTCATTAAGAGATGTTGAAAAGAGAGTAGTAGTGTTTCTAAGTATGAACCAAATCTGAAGACCCAGGAACATACAGAACACAACTAAGATAAAAATATTTAATGCTACAGTCAAAGCTATATTGTTGTATGGATCAGAAGCTTGGAATGTTATTACTGCAATAAAAAAATTCAAGCTTTTGTAAATTGATGCTTGAAAAATATATTAAAAATTTGGTGGGCCGCAGGGATATTAAATGAGGATTTATAAGGAAGAACTAGACAAGAAGGGTTGAGTATAAAAATTAGGAAAAGGAAATTTAAATTGCATTGGAATAGAGCTCAGGCCAGACGAGCTAGAGGGCGGCCTCAGAAAATCTTGGAGGAAAATAATCAAAGAGGAAGCAGGTAAAGCTATCGCCCAGTTACGTATTCTACCAAAAGACAACGAACAAAAAACATAATAATTATAACATGCCTTTTGTTTTTGCATTTATTCGCCTTAAATTATTATACCCTTTGTCTGGATTCACTAGTCACATAGGCTATTATATTTTTATGCATAGAAGGCTTACATCACAAGCAACAATTAATGATAATGTCAAAATAAATTGCACGTAATAAAAAATAATAGCTTTTCAAGTAGCAGCTACAAAATGGAAGTGTATTTAGTCAATGAAAGAGTACAGATTGGTAAGTGGTACTTCCAAGGAAATTCTCTTCGGCAAATTACTGATCTGTTTCAAATTCTACTTGAAAATCGGCCAGTTCCTTCTGTTAGGACTGTTCGAAGAATTATACAAAATACAAAGTTTCCGGATGCGTTTCACCTAAAATTTATAAAAAAACCCTTGTTCGTTATAATCCTATACCCCTCGAGGACCAACGGGTATTGCTACTAACTACTGATAATCATTATAATAATAATAATAATGCATCAGACATTGCACGAAACAACCATCATCCAATATATGCCACTATTTATCTATGATTAAGGTTACTCAACGTTGAATATTAGTTCTTTCAGTTTGTTATTAATAATAAAACGCAATAGAATCCCAAATCCTTACATATTTTGAAATGCGAAAGTGTCGCCTACCAAATATATGAAATACCAAACAAAGTTCATACGAATTATCAAAAACATCGTCTTCAAAATTTAAATTCGCGTAAAACTGGAAAAAGCAGATACCAAGTAATAATCCATGGTTACACTTGTAGACTTACATCGTTTAAAGAATTGAGCTACAATAAACAGTATGCTCATTCAGTATGTATATTTCATTTTGTTCGGGAGTAACAGATGGAAAATTTTTAGATTTATCTCAAAAGAGTCACGTATAGACTTATTTATAAGATCACATGGAACCATGAAAAAATCTGGTTAAAAAGGGGGGGGGGCGTAATTTTTCCAGGTTGACTGTTCATCACACTCCATATCAGAGCAAATGTACCTATACGCTTTGTCTGGATTCACTAGTCACATAGGCTATTATATTTGTATGCATAGAAGGCATACATCACAAGCAACAATTAATGATAATGTCAAAATAAGTTGCATGTAATAAAAAATAATAGCTTTTGTACTTTTTCAAGTAGCAGCTACAAAATAGAAGTGTATTTAGTCAATGAAAGAGTACAGATTGTTAAGTGGTACTTCCAAGGAAATTCTCTTCGGCAAATTACTGAGCTGTTTCAAATTCTATTTGAAAATCGACCAGTTCCTTCTGTTAGGACTGTGCGAAGAATTATACAAAATTTTGAAGTTTCCGAATGCGTTTCACCTAAAAATCATAAAAAACCTCGGCGTGAAAGAGATGCTGACCAGGAAAACATGCGACATGTAAGTGGCTTGGTCAACATGGGCAAAGATCGTATGAGGGCCATTTTGAGAAAGAACAAATACAAGTGCTTCAAAATTCGAAAGAACCAGGAAATATATCCAGAAGATTACATAAAACGAATGTAGTTCTGCGAGACTATGATGACCATTGCAAATGAAAATGAAAATTTTATTAATAACATTTTGTTCACTGACGAAAGTACTTTGCCTGTTCATGGGCATCATAATGCTGACATTGTACGCTACTGGTCCCGTACCAATCATCATGAGCATTATAACTACCGGACGCAATATCTCCAAAAAATAAATATCTGGACTGGTGTTTTAGGTACTTTTGTTATTAGTGGTACATTGAATAGCAATAAATACCTAGAGCTACTACAGAATGAAATATTACCTACAATTAGGACTGCAAACGTAAGGTTAGAAGATATTTGGTACCAGCAGGATGGCTATCCAGCTCACGAAAGCGCTGCTGTAAGAGCTTTTCTTAGCACTACGTTTCCTGGACGCGTGATAAGTAGACGGGGAAATATACAATGGCCACCTACGTCCCCAGACTTATCAGTTAATGATTTCTTTCTTTGGGGACACATAAAAAATTGTATTTACCGCCAACACGAAACACGTGCTACAAATCTAGATGACCTAAGGGAAAAGATTATTATAACTGCAGCTTCAATTACGCCGGACATGCTAAATCACGTTCGCCAAAATTTTTACAACCGCCTGGGATATTGTTTAGCTCAAGGTGGCCTGTTTGAATACTTGTTGTAACATTTTGCTTTAATTTTTTATTATCTTAAATAGTAGTTATTTCTCACCTTTACAACAATATTTTACTATTTGTACAATAGAAGTTAAGCAAAGTTATGTTTTCGTTGTGATAAGTTCGTTAAGAAATAATATATTGTTTGTTTGTTGTATATTTTGTAAGTAGAAATTTTCTAGTCGTCTTGGATATATGAAACAGGATCAGTACCTATGTGGCTAGTAATTTCAGACATACAGTATAGG
This sequence comes from Melanotus villosus, assembly GCA_963082815.1. Lineage (NCBI taxonomy): Eukaryota > Metazoa > Arthropoda > Insecta > Coleoptera > Elateridae > Melanotus > Melanotus villosus. Next base: position 79,287,320 of record OY720419.1, read on the forward strand.
TATATATGACCTTCAAAAATTCGATTGCTGAGAAATCAATTCAAAAAATCAGATTCGGTGTCCTAATAAGATGAGAGGTTGCTTCAAGATCAAAACACACCAGTCCAAATCCCTATGATGTAAACGGTCAGTTGGTGTTTGAATCATTTTAGTAAAGAAGTCCATTCGACCCAAGCAACTCTCTCTCCTCAAAAGCACAGTTCGGGAGTTCCTTCAAAATATTTTGTTGAGTTCTACGTAAATGAGTTTCATTGCACCAGCCTTAATTTGTAATAAAGTGCAAAACGCCGCTAGTGCTTTAGAATAGCACACATACTTAGAATTAGTTATTTTGCCATATTGAGAGCTGCTAAACTTGTCAATGCTAAAAGATGCGTTTCACTTTTGTCAATAGCAGGCATTGATAAAAGAAAATAAGTCAATACTGAAACAGTTTGAAGGGAAACAAATATACCTTCAGACTAAGTAATAAGTACATTAATTAAGCCATATTTCATAAAAATTTACACCTCTTTCCTATGGCAATTTCATTTTTCCATCAGAACTTAAAAGTCCGCTGTGAATTACCACCGGAAAGCAACATATACATCAAAGTTTGTAAAACGACTTGTAATAAAACTCGTTATCTTGACGACGATAACCTTTTGCTTTTAATGTTTCTAGGTATACTTCTTTTAACTCATTATTTTACTTGAAACAAAAGGTTCATATTAAAATACTTCTACTTTATAATTTATATTTGATTCAATAAATAAATTGGTTCATTTTGTATGCTTAATACAATTATACAAATATATTAATAACCCCCTATTTCCATGTTGTTTATTATTGATAATTTCAAACAATTTAAAATTCGATGCTGAGAATCTAGAACACCATATCAATTGTTTTTCTTTTACAAAACTCATCATTTGTTTAAACATTAAAGGTTCCATGGTGTAACGGTTAGCACTCTGGACTTTGAATCCAGCGATCCGAGTTCAAATCTCGGTGGAACCTATTTTTTACTACTTTTTTCCAATTTATCACATTTTATAATAATAATAATTTAGTTTACATTTTTTATTGTATTCCAAGGACAAATTGCCTGAAAAACTTGACAAATTTGTTAAATTGTTCACATCATCACAGGTTGAAATTATTATACCTTAAACGTAAAACATTTGTAAAAATTACTAACACACCTGAAAATATGTAAGTTATTCATTTTTTAAATACCAAAGGTGTTTGCCTGTTAAAACTTCTCTGGAGTTAATAAGTTGAAATTGTTTATACAGAAATTCGAATTTACATATCACACGGCAGAAACTGTTCTTGGAAATCCTTTAATCTAAACAATTTGAAAGAATCAAACTTTTCGCGTTTCTCTGTTTTTGTTTTGTAAAGAGATGCTACAATTATTTTACTTTCAGAAATTAGAGAAGCGTTTTTAAAACCTTTTTTAATAAACTTTAATATTTATTAGCAGCTGGTAATTTAACATCACAACTCAGAACGAAATAAAAGACTATCCTTGTCTATTAACATCTGACACAAAAGAAATTGAAAATTCTAAAGCGATAATTAAGCACCATCATGGATTTTACGATTTAGCACAAATTGCAGGTTAGTTCATCTAACTCGTATAAAATATTGCACATTTACGACCAATTTTAGATAATAATACCGCCCCTCCATAATTTGGTTAACCTTTTACTGGTTTAATAATTATGAGAACAGAATTTTTTTAACGAGAGAGCTTTTGTAGCCATGAAGAACAAGAAAAGACTGCATAAAGTTTTGATTAGAAGATTATTGTTTGATGTAAATTCTGCAATGACAGCTTTGTATCTTTTTAACAAATTATTTGATTAGTAAAATTGCATGCATGCTGAAGTAATTTCTTTTCATTAACTTTTTGGTCTAATCTTCCTTAGTTTTTTTTAATTGGATTCATATCCGGGCTATTTTCAGGCAATTCAAGTAGATCATTTTGTTTCTGTTTTAATATTCAGTGATCATTTTCGATTTGTGACATGGTGCTTCATCTTGCATGGACATTCCATCTTTTAATAATAATAATAATAATAATAATAATCTTTAATTTAAATACTTTACATTACAGTCCCTGATCAAATTATTAGCCTACCTTACCATTTTTACAAAAAAATTCAAAAATCACGGCAAACCAAGAGGTCGGGCCGGAAAGGGACAGTTAGACGCGCACCTTTAGGCGCGCATTTTTAGGCGCGAGTTTTTAGGCGCTGCACCATTAGGCGCGGACGTCATTGGCCGCAGGGACGTTTAGACGCGAACATTTTAGACGCCGAACCTTTAGGCGCTGGAAACTTTTATACTGATATTTACCATTTGGTTTAAAAAAAATAGTAATCAGGGATAGTTACGAGGGCTGTTCTGTATATTGTTAGTAGCAGGCCATGGATGCGAAGAAAAACAAAAACAATTGCATCAATCGAAAGCTTATTCTTTTGACAGTTTCCAGTTGCAATTTTGCTAGGTTGAAGTTAAAGCATATAGAGATCCTAATTTTGGATTGTTATAATTCGTTTGATTATTACTAAGCATTATGGAAGTGCCGCGGAATGCTTTTCGGGCTATGATTTTCTACGATTATAAACGAGGCTTAACATACGACCAAAGTCACAAAAATTTAATGGCAGCTTTTGGCGACAATAGTCCATCATTATCTATAATTAGTTACTGGTTCCGTGAATTTAAACGTGGAAGGAGTACGTTAGAAGATGAACCAAGACCTGGACGACCTGCAGTAGCTGTTTGTGCTGAAAACATTATTGCAACCGAAAAGCTGAAACGGAATATCACTCATAGAGAGATTCAAGACGAACTAGGCATTGGATCATCTGCAGTAGATATCATTTTACATAAACATCTGGGTGTAAGAAAGCTGGCAAGTCGGTGGATTCCACATTTGTTAACCGACGAACAAAAACAAGCGCGGGTAGACTGGTGCAGGTTTATGTTAGAAAAGTTCGATGGAGGATCTTCAAAGCAGGTATTTAGTATCGTTACGGGGGATGAATCGTGGATATATAATTATGATCCCGAGACAAAACAACAATCAACTGTTTGGGTGTTTGAAAAGGAGGAAATGCCAACAAAAGTTATTCGCGGTAAAAGTGCACACAAAAAAATGATTGCCGTTTTCTTCAGATACAGTGGTCCGGTTGCAGTAATTCCTCTTGAAGATCGTAAAACTGTAACTGCTGATTGGTATACAGAAGTTTGCCTTTCTCAAGTCTTCGAGAAATTGTGTAGTGATCGCCCAAGATCTGGTTTGCGTGGAATTTTGTTACACCACGATAACGCAACTCCGCATACGGCCGCAAAAACTTTAAATTTTTTACACGAATCCAGAGTCCAACTGGTCACTCATCCACCATACAGTCCAGATCTTGCCCCTAACGATTTCTTTTTGCTTCCGCTGATTAAAAAACTCATGCGTGGTAAGAGATTTCCTGACGCCAATGCGGCTGTTGCTGAATTTCAGCGAATTCTTGACGACCTTCCAAAAAAAGAGTTTTCAGCGTGTTTCGAGAAGTGGTTTCAAAGAATGAAGAAGTGTATTATGTCTAAGGGGGAATACTTTGAAAAACAATAAAATTATTTTCTTTACAAACTCCGTAGTTTTCTTCTAACTAACAATTTACAGAACAGCCCTCGTACCTTGCATCAAGAAGCATAATTAAATCATACTTAAAACCATCTTTACCTGTAACTTCTATGTATATATTTTTTATTTAATTTTCAAGCAGCTTGATTGATAAGAAGTTTGTGTATCCTTTGAAATTTAAAAAATTCGTAAAATTTAAATTAATACGAGTAAACTATCTTTATCTTTCAAAACTGAAAAATATTCTAGTACTGGTTTAATCTATTTAGAATATAGACTCTAAAATCAGGTTATATTATTTTTTAATTTTAATAATAAATATCGTAATTCGAATAATAATTTACTTAATTTTTTTATACTTATTTTTTTTTGCCCGATGTGACATGTTTGGTTCTATGGAACATATTTGTAACTAGTTAAATTTAAATCAGTTTTTATACCTTTATAATTAAGAAGAGAATCTCTTATTATAAAGCAATTTAGTTTCAAATACGCTTCCAACGTTCAGAAGGTACAATTTAAAACAGATCGTATAGCTTTTAATGCCTGGCGTCTAACCGTCCCCGCGCAAAAAAACGCCGGCGTCTAAACGTCCCCGCGCCTAAAGGTTCCTGCGCCTAAAATGCCGGCGGTTAATAGCTCGCGCCGTATGGTGCGCGCCTAAACGTCCTAGACCGAGGTCGGGCAATGGTTTAGTAACAATATGAATATAGCTTTTCTGCAAGATTATGCTTCTTGTCACACTGCCAAATCAGTAACAAAGTTACTGTTACACAGTAGAATATCTGTTCTAGACTAACCGAACATGTCGCCCGATTGAAGCCCTATTGAAAATGTATGGGAATTGCTTAAAAGAGAAATAGCGAAGGTAAATTTTGCAAATAAAGGTCAACTAATAGAAAAAGCCGATTTTTTCTGTAATAAAAAAACTTTGTGAGCGTAGCTTGAATTTCCCAACTGCACATGATATACGTGAGTGGAACAAAGAAAAATATGTCATCTTTAAAACATCTGTGCTTACAGTAAGTATATTTTAGTTGCCCTAATAAAAACAACTGTGAAGCCATTTACATAAATTATCTATGTGTGCAGACCAGCTCAAACGTGGGTCCAAAATAATACCAAGAGTAGTTCAACTGAATTATCATGGTTAGTAATATTTTTATAGGTATAAGAATACTAGTTTTTGTGTTTTTTCTAGATTCAGGTTGAGCCTATTTGCCGTAAACCAATCGTTGGCTTTATTTTTGTTATTAGATTAGTCAGTAACTCCATTAAGAGATTATGATCATCTTGCGAACAAATTAGGGTAGTATCGTCGGCGAACAGTATACATATTGTGGAAGCCATATATAGGTACATGATTAGATTGTGAATGTAAATTATAAAAAGTAACGGGCCGAGGACAGACCCTTATGGAACACCGTGGTACACAGAATTTTGTTCTGAACTTTTATTGTTGAAAAAGACAAATTGCTTACGATTAACTAAGTATGAACGAAGTAATTAAAGAGGTGTTCCTCTTACGCCATAGTGGTAGAGTTTATCCAAATGTATACCGTGTTTACGCATTATTTCATTTTCGGTATAAGGAAATTGTCTAAAGTACTTCTGTACCAATTAGAATGTATTATAACATCCACATTGTAAATATCACTAAGCCCTTTGCAGCCCAGATCATCACTTTTGTAGGAAACCTTACATTTTGTTGGTCTAAGTTTTAATTGCAGTTTCTAATAATATGGCTGTAAGTTAAGGCTGGTCTTTCTATCTTGAAATAACTCAGCATTTAACATTTGAACAAAATCATAGATTGATAAGTTTTCAGAAAAGTTTGCTTTATCAAATAAACTTCATTTCAGCATAATACATATAAGCCATGGCCTACTTTAGTTAAAAGGACCCTAGTATTTTATACGCCTCCTAAACACTTCAAATTAATTAGCCTATCAATTTAGACGACTATCCTCAACACTGCCAGACTGATTAAATATGGTACCTATAATTAATTCCTTAACCGGATTTTTGGTTGCTTAGATTGTTTTAGTAGTCCAAAATATAGCGCCTTGCATTAAATTACAAATTTATACGGATTTTTATAAAGGAAAGATTTTGACAGATGTGTAGCTTTTCAATTATTATTTTTCTTTAGGCAAGACCCATATTATCAAAATTAAATAAATCCTTACAAACTACTGTTTAAAAATCTCGTAGTTGGCGTAATAAATGTCATTTAAACAGGTAAACCGATTCTTTTAAAAATAATTCGAAAAAAATTTAAAAATAAACCAAATTTTAGAAGCAATATTATAATGTAGTCGTTTTTAATTATTCACAAAATTCATTCCGGAAATAATGACAAAGGATATTAAGATAAGAGAAGAACAACAAGGATTCGGGAAAAACCGATCCACTATCGATGCTATATTTATTTTGAAACAGATAACTGAAAAATCACTAGAATTTAACAAACCAGCATATATGTGTGGATATGACAAAAGCATTCGATAGAGTACGCATCAAAGATATTATAGAAATAATGAAAGAAAATCATGTAAACCAAAGGATAATACAAATAGTATGCGAAATGAACAAAAATTGTAAAACAGCAATCAAAGTAGGATATACGACAACCGACCAAATAAAAATTAACGACGGTATAAGACAAGGAGATTCACTAAGCCCATTCCTTTTGAATATGATTATGGGTAAGATCATAGAACAACTTCCAAAAGAAACAGGATACAAGATGGGAAACACTTACTTCCATATTATATGCTATGCGGACGACGCTGTACTCATCGCGGACTCTGAGGACAACCTACAAAGGCTATTTCATATCTTTAACCAGAAAGCCAAAAATCTTAACATGATAATTAACAGGGAAAAAACACAATGTATGGTAACAGCTAAAGAACCAATAAGGTGCAAGCTTGAAATTGACGGGAAAGTTATAAAACAGGTTATGAAGTTTAATTATTTAGGATCAGAAATAACACGCAATGGTAACATACAACAAGAAGTAAAAAGGATAACGATGAAAGCTTCGCGTATTTCAGGATGCATGAAAGACATAATTTGGAAAAACAAGTACCTTAATAATGATAGTAAGATAAGAATATATAAGACAACCATCAGACCAATTTTGACATACGTGGCGGAAACAAGAGTTGATACCACGAAGACGATGCAAATGATGAGAACAGCAGAAATGAAAGCAATAAGAACGATACATGGCAAGACACTTCACGACAAAATCAGAAGTGAAGACTTAAGAGAAATGAGTAACATACAGGATATAGCAAAATTAGTACGACAAAGAAGAAAACAGTGGAATAAACACGTAGGCAGAATGGAAAATAATAGATTAGCCAAGAATGCAAAATACAACAAACCAGTGGGAAAAAGAAAACAAGGAAGACCATCAAAAAGGTGGCGAGAATGTTGGACATCAACATCCGAAGAGGCTTAGAAGGAGAAAAGACAGGCAATAAGCCTACCTATATGGATAACCATATATGAATGAAGAAGAAGAAGTTTTTAAAGAAATTTTCTCGAATAATTTAGTAAGTTTCATATTTAGCACTACCCGGCAATTCCATTAGACTAGAAAACTCACAACAATTTTGATGGCACCGCAAATCTAACAGAAAACGGCTATGCTCAATAAAATCAAAGCACTCATTAATAATATTATAATTATGTTGAAATATAAATTCTAGAGCAAATGTGTCCGAATTCTATTGATAGTTATAAAATAACAAAGACATAAAAGAAGGAAATTATCAGTTTATTTGTTTTTTAATAACAACCACTGAGGTTCCATGGTGTAACGGTTAGCACTCTGGACTTTGAATCCAGCGATCCGAGTTCAAATCTCGGTGGAACCTATGTTTTTTAAATAGAAGGAACTAAATTAGAATATTTGCGGATAAAAGATTGTAATAATATCATATGATCAAAAAAGATCGAAATCAGGCCTGGACCTAAAAACAGAACCCCTTTATTAAGGCTCGTATATTCAATAATCAAATTTCGACCTATTACTTGCAGTGAAAATGTTTACTCAGGCTCAAAAAGCATTCATTGTTGAATCATATACGTTCGAAATAACACGCAGCGAGAAAATAGAGTCTGGAATTACTCGTTTATACCGTTCTGAATAATTTCAATATAATTTTAATAAACTTAGTAAAATTTACGGTAATTTCTATTATTTAAGAAATAAATTAGCCAATTAAAAGACATCGGTTTGCACTTCCATGGCTACGTCTGATTTCGATCATTTCTGATCATATAATAGTTTCTTCTTCAACATATGCTGGATAAACAATTAACCTTTGTCGCAGTTAATTATTGTTATGTAAAGATTCAGCAAGATTTTAATATTTAGATACCAGTTTCGCTAATGAAATACTTTACTGTATCTTTATTCATCTCTGTTAAAGGAATTACCTTACGATTGTACGTATAATAGAGATTATAAAAGATATTACTTTTTTAATTTAAAAATACTTATTCTATATCTGATATCTAACAAACAATAGGGCAAACTGTTAATGCGAAATTTAGAAGTTTTCAATATTTTAAGCGACCATTAAGAAATGGGTAATTTACTTCCCTTAGGTGTTAAATAAATTGCAATTAGCAATCACGGTTCCATGGTGTAATGGTTAGCACTCTGGACTTTGAATCCAGCGATCCGAGTTCAAATCTCGGTGGAACCTAGATTTTGTAAAATTAACACTGACAAAATTCTAAGAACATGGATATACTAGACGAAATACTTCAGAATAAGCACCTATCACTTGCACATTATTGAAGTTAATTTTACTAACATCATTGATATAATATCAGGACACATTTTCTTTTTAATTGGCGGCAGTAGGTACCTTAAATTTAAATTTCGCCATATTTCTAACTTTTTGATAAATGTATAATTTATTATCATTTCTAATCCGTCTTTTTCTTTAGGTTATTTATCAAAATACATAACACTTTTAAAAAGCTGCATTAAAAATATTGATAAAAAATATTTTAATTTATGAATTGATTGCTGTTGACGTTATCATAAACAAACGCGTTTGTTATACGTTATTATTATATTTATATAATTAACGTATCTTGTCTCAAGACTTAATGGACTCTGTAGATAACAGTACAAAATGAATTGTTTGTTTAAATAAATAATTATAACGGTTCCATGGTGTAACGGTTAGCACTCTGGACTTTGAATCCAGCGATCCGAGTTCAAATCTCGGTGGAACCTACTTTTTGTAAAAATAATATGGATAAATAAATACTTTCCACAAAATAAAACTTAAAAGAATGGACGGAAACATTTTCTACAGAATAAAACAAAATAAAGCTTAAGTAATTATATGGTAATATAAGAACAGATTGAATTTTAATATTAAAGCATCCCTTGTCTTGAGATACTTGGTACCCGCAAGCTTAGATAACAATACAAGGTGAATTGATTATTTAAATACATGATGATAACGGTTCCATGGTGTAATGGTTAGCACTCTGGACTTTGAATCCAGCGATCCGAGTTCAAATCTCGGTGGAACCTAATTTTTGTAATAATAAAATGAGCGGAGAACTCTTTCTCACGGAATAAAATGAAATAAGGCTTAGGGCATGAATCTAGATAATGATATCGTAACATTGCGAGAGAACAAGTTTTAACATTAAAATCACCCTTAATTTCAGGATAATACGTCTGTTTACCTAACAGTATCGTTCAAACAAAATTATCCTTCATATCTAAATACATGAGATAATCGGCATCCGCAAGCCCAATAAAATTTATCTGATTGTTCCTATATTGTTTTGTCCCTTCACCGACAGAATGATGGTAAAGTACACAAATTGTAACATAAATGTATACATGAATTGGTATTTCCAACTGTAGGCTGCTAAGAATTGAACTTTTATTATTCACTTTTAAAAACCCGTTTTACAAAATATAAATCACGATCAGTCACTCAAATCATTGTAATTACAGAAATTTATTGCGTGCGTGCCATTCCAAGACGACTTGAAAGAGTAGGCACGCAATGGATCTCGGTGGTCGTTTTGGAGTTACCTTCTTACACAGGGTATCTTTCAATTATACCGACATACTTCTAAGTCCTTATCATTAAAAAAATGTAACACACAAAATATTACATGAATTATAAAATTTTACATAAACTGATTTGCCCAAGTGTTACCTTTAGTCCCACTTCCCGAAAACTATTAATACCCTTAGTAAGTCACTGATTTTTCCAAGTGGTATTACCATAGTTTTACATTTCATAAAATAGCGAATATTCGTTGAATTGCGCTTGCACAGCGGTGTTGCAGTTATGAGAGAATTAGGTTACAATATTCTAGTTTTATTACTAAAATTCAATGAAAATGTTTATCGAGATAAAAACCAAGAATTACTATGATATATTTAGTATGATGCTAGGCAGTGTAAGCAGAAGTCAATGTGTTATGCTACATTATAATTGCAATGAAAACCTACTAAGATGATAAGTTGTCACATCATTTAGTGACCTCTGTTGATAACAATAATATAACAACAATATAAAAATTCTTTATTTAAATAAACACAAAAATATTCATTAAGGTTCCATGGTGTAACGGTTAGCACTCTGGACTTTGAATCCAGCGATCCGAGTTCAAATCTCGGTGGAACCTGCTTTTTGCCTAAATTCCTATAAACTTTTTGGAATTTTGACAACTTTCGTTTAATTTAATTTAATTTAAAAACATAACCCTCCATAATTACTAACTGCTTATAAAAAAAGCTGATAATTACTATTTTTCTTTGAATTTTAAAAAATAAAAGATTATTACAATACTTAATATCCTTCCACCTTAGGACTTTTTTCTAGAGTACTTCAGAACCATTATCGATTAACTATAAAAATGTTGTAATCTCTTTTGATGTTCAAATCATAATTATTGGCATGTAAAATGTTATTTATTATTTAGTTTTCCAAAATAAAATGTGGTGGATAGACTTTGGTCTCTCACGCAGGCCTCTCGGATTAGATTACTGAGACCAGAGACTTTCCACTCCGCAATTTATATGTTGTTCTAAATTGTCAGCCAAACTAAAGATATATTAAAGTAAGAACGACACATCAGTTGATGTCTGTATGCGCAGTAAAAGTTTGCCAGTGGCGTGACATAAAGAGGTTTGTTGGGCGAATAAAGGAACATAAAAAATCCACCGGTAACTAAGAATCGCACTGTACTAACGACCGCCACTGAATGATGCGTCTTTCCCCCAGTAACTTAGAACAGGAACAGTCCGACCGAAATCCGCGCTATGCGAAGATCACGTGATATGTTGTTCTTATTTCATTTTAAGTCTACCAACAATACCAACGCGTGTATTGTCAGCCTATAAAGATATGCACAATATTTTATAGTCACTTAATGTCTCTATGTGAAATAAAATCTGAATAATATTTGAAGAATTTTCGGTTTTTCATAGAGATTACAAGACTGGAAAAAACCTACAGTATTTCAAAAACTAAGAATTAACTTTAAAAGTCCAGGTTTGCAGGCATTAGTTAATTATTGTTATCTCCATTATAAGGACTATTAAGATAATAATTCAAACGAATTGCCAAATAAAGACAAAATTATAGGTGAAAGCCCACATTCAAGCTCCCTTTTCCAGTTAAGAATTTTCTGTTCAGTCACAATAGTCGAATTTCCCGCAGCGATATAATTTTTACTTTACTCATCTAAAAACTCTGTACATTACCGCTGACCTTTGGTTTTACATTAAATTATTTTCCCAGATGATTGAATCCTTAAAAAATTCCTTCTGTATCAAAATAATTCGTGCAAAGGCTTTTACGTTTCATAAAATAGCTTTTATACATACATTGGGAAAGAAATTCCAATATTTGAAGAATGAATCTACTTAAGGCACCATTTAACGGCAAAAAGTTGGCATCATACGGGAAAAGCGAGCATAGAAAAAAAAACTATTCTTGGGGGATCAATTCTGCATGTCCAATGACCTAATTATCGAGTTTGATGTTTGTCACATGACCACTGGTATGGCGGCAAATTTAAAGAAATCGCAAAAGGTAGGGTTAGATGATAAAATATCGAAGAAAATTATTTGAAGAAGTTGCTTCGAATTTAATTTTAGGCCCACATGCAGTGTTTTAAGAAAATCACAATTTTTCTTGAATATATTTTCATTAATTTACAAATACCCATTGTTTTCTTTTAAATAGCTTGATTGAAGTAAAACCGATGTATTTGTAAAATAATAAATAATAGAACTTTCTCGTTTTTTGTATAACCGACACGACTAACTCTAAAGAATAGGTTCACGCTAGAAGACTCACTGTTAGCTATACAATATCAAATTTTTACCAATATTTTTATGCTAGGCCACTTAGAAACGTTCAATTATTTGGGTTGTGGTCGAAGTTCTTCTCGTCATAAAATAAACAGAAGTAAAATAGCTAATAAACTAAAACCACACTTTTTTATCTAATCTTTCTTTTAGAAAATATTTCAGGGAGATTTATTCAGGTTGTCGATGAAACTTAATTATAATTGAGAAAAATAATCTTTTATCTATCATAAAAATATTCCTAAACATTTGATATAATATTGTGATAGATACAAATCATTGCAACAGCGAGCTTCCTAAGAAAACTTATCTTTTAGATCTAATCCACTCAACTGTGAAAAAAATCAGAAAGTTCTTGGATCTTCATCCAAATACATACCTCAATCAGGCTCTACAGGGTGTTAGGTAATGCTTCTGCCAAACTTTGGGAATAGCTTTATAATGATAAATGGGGCAAAAAAGTATTATACAATTTTTTTCTAATATGCATAGTTTCTGAGAAAAAGCATGCTTTAATTTTCCTTTTTATTCTCGGGAAAAACAAAAACAAAGGGTTAAAGATACAGCAACAAATTTTTTACGGATAAATAAGAGTCGAATACACATCAAGTAACAATAAAACTTCATTAACAACAACAAAATAATTAAAGGAAAAAATGCAACTGAGAAAAAAATGGTATAAGAATTTTTTATTCATTTTATCGTTACAAACCCACCCCTTAAGTTTGGTAGAAGCATTTCCTAACACCCTGTATAAAAGGAAGACATTAGATATTCATACATTTATAAATATATTTAAGAAAAATTTAATAATAACTTTGCATATGGCATATGGCCTACAATTAAATTCTAAGCAACGTTTTCAAATACTTCTCTTCGATGTCGTGTTATTTAACCACACTTTTGCGACTGCATAGTATTTTTTCAATTTCACGCCATACCAGTGGTCAGATGATATACATCAAACTCGATTATTAGGTTATCGGACAATCGGACATGCAGAATCGATCCCCCGAAAGAGTTTAATACATAATAGCATTTTCTATAGTTTTTTTCAATTTCTTCACACAAGCGTTGCTAACTGATCCAGTTCTTTCGGATCATCGAACCGTACTTGTCAAAACTAAAAAAGAGATTACCATACAACGATCATCTACTAAAATTTTATGCAGACCGATTACTTACTCAGGTAAACTAAAATCCTACAATTTTGTTGAACAAATTAACTGGGAATATGTTACTGGTGACCAGGTACATATTGATCTAAATTTTATCGATTTATAGATTTATACACATTCTAAGAAATGTCATAAATCTTGCTTTCCGATTGAACACAGACTTAAAAATAACTCTACACATTAATTATAAAGCATTAGAAGCTATTTATATGGTCTTGTTGACCTCAATAACAATTTTCCCCATCCAAATCATCAAATCAAAATCATTCGTTTTCACTATAAACAGGAAGTCCAAGGAGCAAAAAGATCTAAATACTACATGAATATTAGAAATGCTAACAATAATTGTTTCAAGCCTACTGGGATGTGATTAAAAGTAATTCTTCCTTGACTTGCAACTCTGTGCATATTGGTATTAGTAATGAGTCGTTCATGAACGAGTCGTTCAAATTGAAGGACGACTCACCGTACTGTTCGGTGCGCACACAACTCTTTTCTACTGAACGATTCGTCCCTCGTTCATTTCAGTTCAATACAGCACCTCAGCACCGAGTAAATTAGTTAGTTCTTTGTTCCGTCATAAACTGAATGGATGGAAAATATTTCATACACAGCCGCAAATTATAATTATTTTTTAATGAGATCATAAATAGTCAGCATTTGATATTTGTTTTCATTCATGACATTATGCCTCTTGAACTCTTTGTTTTCCGTATGCTATGGGAGTAGTATATGTAACGCACAGTCTAAAGGGTGTTTATAAACTGTCAACATCCCAGTAGGTTATGATTTCAGAAACACATTTCGTAATTAGATTCAGAACACAAAACCAACTGTCAAGATTTGCAAAATGTCATTGTCTTGTATGATTTAATCTAATTTAATCTGAGATTTGTAATTTGTTTTTCAAAGCAACTGAGATGTCGACAGTTTATAGACACACGTTATAAGCACAATACGACTCACACGACTCTCTAGTTCAATTGAACGAGTGGTTCTGAACGACTCACCAAAGTGTGCTGAACGATATGTGCCCGCAAAATTAAATCACTAGTTGATAACTATAAACGAGCTGAGTATTTTTTTTAAATGTTCCTTTTTTAAAGGCGTAGGGGGTGCCATACTAACCCACCTAGTGGCCTTTCGAAACCAACTCCTTCTGGACTCACCCAAAGGTATTACTTGAGAAGGAGTTGTTAGTCTGTCTTCTTTTCTATTTTATTTAATTAACATATTAACATTGTGTACAGCCTTTTACATAAGTAAATAACTACATAACAACCATGAATTATACATGTATACATATATAGCTACACTCTCTAATACTAAATATTTACTTAATCTATTACACCCGTCTTTTATTTCGTCTGCTATTATTTTACTAGTTTTTTGATTTCTTCCCAGTACTCACGTTTTTCTAGCATGATTTCAATTATATTATGTTTGTTCAAATTTGGTCCAACTCTTAAACTTGTTTCGGTCCTTATCCTATCCCATCTTTCACATCTAAAGATTGTATGGTTAACATCGTCTCTTGCTTCATTACAATAGATACATGATTCAGCTTCACTTTTCCCAATTCTTTTGGCGAACGTCATGAAATTACCGTGTCCGCTCAACATCTGCGTGAGGTAGAAGTCTACCTCACCAAATTTTCGATTGTACCATTTGGTTAAGTCTTTGATTAATGTCCTTGTCCGTTCTGCTTTACCCGTCGGTATGTTCCATCTTTTTGCCCATTTTGTAATAGTATCTTTGCGTGCTATTGTCTTTTGTTCCTTGGTAACCCGATGAGTTCTTCTTTTTCCCTGTATTAATAGGTCTATTGGAGGTAAGGAGGCAATGACTTAAACCGCTTCAGTGGATATGGTCCTATAAGAACTTGCAATAGAAATCGCCAATTTTCTTTGTTTTCTACTAATTATATTTTTATATTTATTCGCGCTTATCTCTCTCCCCCAAACTTGTACTGCATAAATAATATTATCGAATGTGCGACTACACTGTATGTTCTTCGTTTGCACTATCCCGGTGTTCAGGACCGCTTATGTTGGGCATTAGTCCGTTTGATGCGACTGATCACCTTGCTGCTTTATTTGCAAGTTATATGTCACAAGTTTCTTCACCTTACCGTCCCTATCAAATAGCACGCTCAAGTATTTTAGCTTCTTAGTGTTGTATTTTCGAACTTGATTTCGAGGTTTTTTAGTTTATAGCTCACATTAAGTGTCACGATTTCGGTTTTTTCAGCAGCTATTTGTAATTGTCTTTCACATATATGTTTCGCGCTATTCTGACTAGGGCCACTTCCGCTCTAGTTCTCAATAATTCAATGGTCTTTGCGCGGACCAGCAATGCTATATCGTCTGTATACCACAGCGCCTCTGTTTCGTCCGGTAGTTCCGTTCTAACAACCTAGTTAAAATAAGACGTTCCAGAGCAGTGGTCCTAATATCGAGCCCTGTGGGATTCCGCAGCTCAGTTTCCGTTCTTCTTCTTCGTCTGTTATTAGTATACGCTGGTTTAAATAGCTACACAATATTTTAATAAGGTATTCGCTGATATTTCTGTTTTTTATTTCTTCTATTATTTTGGTCCATCTTTCACTATTAAAAGCATTCTTTATGTCAAGCGTTATCAGTACGCAGTATTCTCTATTTGTATAAGTTTTTTCTTTAATCAGCTCGATTCTATTTCTTATTGTTATTAGTGCCATTAGTGGGTGTAGTTTGGCATGCCCTTCCGAAAGCCGTACTTTTTCGGCGATAAGTTGCCTTTTTCTTCCAGTTCCAATAAATCAGTCTTTCTATTATTTTTCCTAGGTTATCTAAAAGGCATATAACTCTGTATTTTCTTCGGTTCGTTTCATTTATTGTCTTGTCTGAGGCACAGCCTAGCCCTTTTCCATGTCTGAGGGAAAACTCCTTCTGTTATTCTATTCATTACCGACAGCATGGTGTTCTCGTATGCCCTCCATGCTGCCCATATTATCTCTGTCGTGAGTCCATCCGGACCGGGCGCATTCCTGGCCTTCGTTCTTTTAATTGCTATCTCGAGTAGGTACTTCCCTGTTTATTTTGTTTATTTCTGTTATTTCCGTATCTGTCCAAGTTATTGTTTCACCAGTCGGGCAAAGTTCATTTACAACTTCTTGCATTTATTTTCTTGTTAATGAAATTTTAGTTTTCTTAAGGAGTTTACCGGTAACAATTTTGTTCGCTTGGTCCCAAGGATTATTCTCTATTTCGTTAATTAGCGGCTTCCATTTGTTTTCTTTTGCTTTAATTATGGTTAATCTATATTTATTGTTCGTTCTTTGATAATACTCTTCCACTTGTCACTTGTTTCTATGGATGCGGATCTATTTTTGTTAGTTCTCGTCTTTACTCTTCTTGAAGCTATACATTTTTTTCTTTTCTCTGATACTTCTGGAGACCACCAGTATATCTGTTTTCTAATTTTTAACCAGGTTGGTCTGGTTAGGCGTTTCTCGCAATTCTCTCGTTTCGTTTTCACATATTGCTCTGGTGTAATTTGATTTCTATATTTACTAACGTCATTCTTTAGGTTCTTTTCAAATCTGTAGGCGTTGTTTGTGTTAATGTCCCATTTTCGGTGTCTGGTACTTTGACTTTTTTCATCTCTCTAGTTATTCTTGATATTCAAGAATATATGTATTGTTGTGGAGGCTAAAGTTTTCTTCTGCATCGTCTATATCTAAATGTTCCTAATGCAATCTTATCTAGTCTACCTACTTCAAACGTACACTACTCCTATTTCTTTAAAAATAGGAAGCCACTATGAGTTCAATTTTAAACTTGTCACATTTATTCAAGTACATGCATAATTAAAATGAAAAAATCTGCAAACAATCATTATGAATTAACAGTAGATCTAATTAAAACTATAAAAAGCATAATTATTATACCTCTAACAAATTTAATTAATGAGTGTATTAGGGTCGGTATATTTCCGGACGCAGATAAACAAAATCGGCCCTGATCCATCTCAGACGCGAAATAGCTCATAGCAACTTTATGGAACCAATAGTCAGGGCTTTCGCATAGCATTTAAGGCATCTGCCAACGTAGAGCTTTATACCAGAGCATTATATTATAAATAAATGAAATAAGAAGTAGCAACTTGTTTTAATTCATTTAATATTAATTTATTTTATTTAATAATTCGGTCCGGACCTTGACTCGGAGACAGAATGATAATTTGGCCCCAGAACTAGAAAAGGTTGCTCATGCCTGCTATACATAAAAAGGGTGCTAAAAGAACCCAAACAACTTTAGGCCTATTTCTTTACTGCCCATAATTTCAAGTGGTTGAATCGTTGTGAAAAGACCAAATGGTAGGTTTTTTTGAAAAAAACAAACTTTTCTTCATTAATCAGTTTGATTTTCGTTCAGGGAGATCAACAGTCGATGCCCCTAATTATTTGACCGATCAAATTGTAAATGGTCTTGAGTGTAATTATGCTGACGTTCGTAAAGTTTTTGACTGTGCCCATGGGGGATTTTAGAAAAAAAAAATAACATATTAAGTACAATTTTACCAGGTTAAGCTGCAAACTGCTGCAGTCGTATTTCTCAAATAGGAAACAATACACTTCAGTTAATGGTATTTCTTCTAATGAAGGAGTCGTCCTCAGAGGGATACCCCAAGGTTCCGTTTTAGGGCCGATCATATTTTTAATTTACATAAACGATTTGCAGACTGCCATCTCCGCAGATCCTACTGCTATTCGCTGACAACAAGAACCTTAAATGTACAAAGTATGATGAACTGTTTTTAAAATACCATGAATTTTGAACCCTCAAAGTTTAAATAATGAGAAAACTTCTCATATGATTTTTACTCGCCGTGTTGTAGAAATAATATTCAACCAACTAAATTTTTCACCGGAACAGTTGACAGTCGGACCTACGTTTATACGACTCATGATCCATTTTACTCCTGAGCATATTCTCTAAACATTGCGATTTCTTCCCCAATCACCCTGTATAAACATCTTTACAAAAATCTGCTTGGTAAATTAATTTATTTATAAACTTTTAAATTGCATTTTCTATGCTACCGACAAAGAGCCTATTTCTAAAATTTTTAAACAGAAATTAAAAATCGCGTTAGTTTTAAAAAGTTCATGTTTTTAAAACATAAAAGACATATTAAACGACTAAACGCTCAGACAGAAGTACAAATTCTAATAAAGCTTATTCCAAGTCAACGAAATTAAAATTCAGTAGTAAAACGATCCCTAGCAGTCCATTATGCATTTTGAGTATCATCAATGTTGCGTTAATATGCAGATGGTGTTAAAATTTTAAAGACGAATAAAACCGACCGATATGCGTACGCTTATGAATTCATAACATTCTTAATAACTTCACTTATGAGAAAGTGGACCGTAAAACCCGAACTGAACGTATTTTAGACACGGTCGGGTTTTCAGTTAACCTAATTTGTTACGAGGTTGTTAATAAAATGAATAGGTTACCAGAACAGAATAAAGAATACAATGAAAAAGAGCGCAAATATAAAAGCGGACGGGACACGTGGTCCTTTTTATTACTTTCTTACAAAAGGAAGTCAAATTTGTACGCTTTGTCGTTTGTACTTGAAAAACTCTCGTAAAATTTTAAGTAGCGCTATTAAATTAGTCCTCATTTTAGAAGTTATTATGGGAATGTGGGGTGCTCGAAATTATGTTCCCGAACAACTCGATTAACGGCTACCAATAAATTTCACTAATTACGTATACGGTTTAATCTTAATTTTCGGCTTAAACTTTTTTCAGCTCCCAGACAGAGGGATACTCAAAGCCATTCAGTTTCTTTAAATCTATAAGAAGTTCGAAATGCGAAACGTGTTATTGCAATGTCAGCTAGTATTAATTTTAAATCTGCGTCGTATAAAATAATGTCGTTATAAAATTTGATTCAACAAGCAAAAACGAGGGTAGTTTTATAACTCTATACCTTATTCATACGCTTGGAGTTATACCTCACTTGGCGAAATTGTAAAATATATTTATGGTCGCTTTTATGTATTATGTTATACCTGGCAGGGTTTTACAACACACATAGAGCATGTTAAGAGGATCTAGGCGTATATTCTGTATTCCTTCGAGATAAAATAAACTAAAAGTACGTTTTCCATTCTATTTCTATTTTATAAAGAGACCTTTATAAAATGCTCCTGAAAGAATTGATACGGTTAAATCAAAAGAAAGATCGAAGTTTCAAATCGGTTTCAGATTAGTTAGGAATTAATCGTACTTCTCTTAATTCAACTCAAATAACTTCACGATTAAAGAGTTACATAGGTATCTATTTAATCAATATCTTGTTTCGAACGATTTTCAGATATACAAGTAATACAATACGTAATGCCCCAAAGTCTCGATTTAAAATTTATACATAAATAGAAATTTGTTTCTATAAATAAAGACTTAAAACTGGATATAAATTAATTGGTTGACCCCTATTCTCTTTTCAGTTCAGCTATAAAATTAATTGTAAAATAGCTGCATTTTTAAATACTTTAAGGCACCCTCTAATAGTATATTAAAATACAAGTTGCAGAAGGCATGTATTCAAGCACGAATTTGAAATTCCGAAACGAGCCGCATAGCGGTGAGTTGAGGAACAAATGAGTGCTTGAAAGACCTTCTGCAACGAGTATTTTATACTATTTTTTCTATTTTGCCGCTTTATACCATTTTATAAATTAAAAAATGAAAATTTTAAATCTAGGGAATTTTGCGGTGGTTGGTGACGTTTATGTTGGCGTAATTTTAGGTTAGAAAATTTATTGCCGGACAAGTCCAGATCCCAGTATGAAAAAGAATTTTTGACGTATGTCAGTTGACAGTTCAACGCTACCAACATCAATACAGTAAATTTTACTAGTATATTTTAGCACTCCAACGACTTATTTTAACACTCAAATGACGTCATTTGGGTGCTAGAATGGAGTTATTTTAGCACCCAAATAGAAAAAATAATTCTTGTACTTTTAGATTCAAATATGTAACACCATTAAAATTTTGAAATTTTGAGATTTTAATAGCAATTACATTCTTTTTAAGTCAAAAATTTAAACTTGAAAGATAAGATATAAAATCAAAAAAAATTGAAATTTCTTTTAAAAAATAACATTCTCTTAGCTACGAGATTTTTGAAAATATTTTTATAAACTGAAAGTTCCTGTACTGAAATCTGAATGAATCTATAATTCCCCATCACAAATCAGTTTTTCTCATTTGAAGATCTACCTCATCCTAGACAAGCAAGCACGAATTGCTAATTTGTTATTACTTAACCAGCTTTTCTACAATTATAATGAAGTTTGAGTATAATTTCAAGGTGAAATAATTAAACTGAGCCATACTCAATTCAATGTGAAAACTTGAAAGCATAAGATTTCCTCTTTCGTTGACCCAAATAAAAAGAAAATAGAATATTAGTTCTGAAAGCCACCTTATTTACTTCTAAATTGAAAAATCATGTTTTGCCACCCTGTATAATTTTCAGGAAGTGAAAATGATTCAAAGAAATCGCACAGATGTTTCCTAACTGGTACTTACATAATTTTTTCTTGTAACCTGTAATTGTGACTGAAGTGATCTTTTATTTAAACAAAAAAATCACTACATCCAAGTGGTTTGGAGATAGCCAATAATAATAATGGAGTGAAAAGAGTCTAGGAAGAGGCTTCAAACAATTTTCTTTTATACACCTAATTCTATTAAAAAAAAAGTCACTTGACCCTGTAGAATCGTCTTGGCTCACTTTTTATATTCGAAAATAATTATAGACTTTTTTCTCTAGTTTATTTATGTTTTTTAATCAAATTTCTAGCTATCATAGAACTCGAGCCATCGAAGTCGGACGCACTATTGCCCCACCCTGTATAGTACAAAGTTTAAAATTTAATTTCAAACTTTTAGGCATCTTAATTTCGCTTCAAAGTTGAACTAAAGTTTAAGATTTTGATTTAATTTTTTTTTTAATTTCCGCTTTAAGTTTCAATTCAACTTTTATATCCAATTTAATATTCAAAAAGATATATCAGCAACTAAACCAAAATACTTAGTGGAACACTTGCTCTTCACCAAATTGAATTGATAGATAATTTGATAAAACACATGTATTCCAGAGCACCACTGTGCTTTTGCAAACAATATTTAAAAAAAAAGTAATTTCGGTCAGCTTTGATCAGAAAGATCTCATTAAAGATTTACAACCCTTACTTGTCAAAATACGTATTTAATTATTAAATTAGTTTAGCTGCATTTGGGGTTTTCGACTTCTAATGATTTAATTTGAATTTAAGGATTAGCATTTTGGAATTAGGAACTACGAGGGTTGTTCAATAGAAACACGTTTAAACTGTGCAACCGCGACTTTATCGATACGACGACGGAATTCAGTTGTCTATATTGATTGTTTAAGTACTAGTGACGCGAATGTCAAAAGTATTTGCCGTTTGCTTCTTTCTAAGCGTTGTGATTAAGTTGTAAAATTGCATTTATAGTAGAACATGCGTCCAAAGATAATCTACTGGCTGTTATTCAATTTTTTGCCCCTGAAGGGCGTCAGCCAATGTAAATTTATACGAGAATGAAAGCTGTATATGGTGACTATAGTTATTCTCATACGACAGTGGTTAAATGGTGCTATAAATTTCGACAAGGAAGATGAGAATCCACTAAAGATTCTTGGTTATCAGAAAGTTGCTGCTCAGTGCATTCCACGACTGCTTACTGATGAGCAGTAGAATTTGGGCTCGGCCGTATCACTACAACATTTGATACGCTATCAACAACAAGTTAATGCCTTTTTACACCAAATTGTTGCTCGTGACGAGTCGTGGTGTTATTACTACGAAGCATGCGGAATCTCCAAAGGCGAAAAAATTATAATATTATTCGATTATCAAGGTGTAGTACTGCTCTTATATTTTAAAGAACCTGGTGTCAACATCAAGAATAAACGTCCCGGGAACCTCCCAAACGGTATCATCCTTCTGCAAGATAATGCTCGCCCCCATGTAGCCCGAACGGTTCAAGATCTGCTTGCTCGTATGCGTTGGGAAATGTTACAATATCGTTACAACACCGACTTGTCCCCGTGCAATTTCCATGTGTTTGGCATATTAAAACAATCGCCAAAAGGGTGGCGGTTCAATTCTGACGCCGAGGTAGAGTTTGCTCTTAGAAAATAGTTTCGCAAACAGCCGCAAGAATTTTATCAGCTGGGAATCTACAGAATAGTGCACTAGTGGGGCTCATGCCTTAATGTTAATGGAGATTTCTTTTAAATTCATTGAATAAACATTGTTTTACGGCCTCTAAACGTGTTTCTATTCTCGAGACAAAACTATGCAGCGAATGTGAAAGTTATTTATTTGCAGAAATTGAATATTTTGTAATTCAGTTGAAATTTCTGTGTTTTGACGTAAATCATATATTTATAAAAAATTCATTCACCATCAACAAATATGAATTGATTGATTGTTTTGCCTTTATAAGGAGAAGGGATAAAATTAGTAGTTGTGGTAGAGAGGTCTTTTATTTAAAATACAACCAGTTCAAACATTTAAGTCGTGTTTACGTATAACTCCCCTTTAAATCAATGAATCCGTTGGGAATTATACCAAAGTTGAAAGTATCATCTCAAAAGTATTGTTATGCCGGCAATTTAAAAGGCAGGTATTTTTCGGCGATGCATCGTAAATCGGCGCACCTTGCAAAGCGGAAGCCGTTAAATTCGGTAAAAATGGCACGGCATTAATGCATTTAAGCGCCGCTTTTATACCTAAACATAAAAGCCGTTAATGAAATATTAAGACGCTTTCAACTCGGCAATTTATTTAAAATAAATAGCTTATTTCTCCATTCTCCACAAGTTAGTTAAGTTACACCGTATTTATTACGCCGTATAATGATCATTTAACGACTGCGCACTTCCCTCTAGAACTAAAAACTTTTTAACAGCTGATAAAAAGGATAAAATGATAGCATAGTTTTATATTTTCTACTTACCTTGTACATCAAACCGCTTTATCTTTATAGCATTAAATGCAAATTTTGCGATTCCAATTAATTTTTTACTTTGCCGGCTTTTATTAGTGCATTAAACTCGAATACAAAACGCCCCTTTTAATAAATCCTTAATAAAATATTTCTTATTAGTTATTATAAAGACATTTAAAATTCAGATTGACAGCTCAATCTTTTAATTTTAAATTTTCGTTTCAAATTCTCGTGTAAACGTGGCAATTAAAATTTTATATTTTAAACGTCTGACTGCGCTGTTTTCGCAAATTTCCCCGTTCAAGTTTAATATCTGGCATAAATTTTATTGCGACTACCACTAAAACTCGGGGATTTCACGCAAACATTTTTAGTGTCACTGATCTAAGACGAGAGCCATTACCTAACTGTCGTAAAATGGCCGCAAGTTCAAATCACGGGCCCTTTACACTACTGGAATAGCACCAGCCGAGTGCTACTGTTCCGGTTTGCTCTTTAAGCCAGATTTCCTATCGCCCTACTTTACTATTGGGATTTAGCTCTAAAACGTACATAAAATCTTGCCGCTGCAGTTGGCGCAACTGGCTGTAAATGTACCTTTTTCGGAAAATTTTTTAATTGGATTCAGTAAGTAAATTACCTGGATTTTATTTGCTTTACATTTCAATTAACTTGAAATTTGGCAACAGAAAACTTCTATTTCAAACATTTTTCAATTTAACTTGAAATTAAGCAAAATATATTTTAAGTTGGCGGGGTGTGGTTTTGGTATAAAGTCCTTCATCAACAAACGTGTAACACAATTTGGAACCTTAAAACAACAATTTTTTTTCTAGAACTATGGATTTGTTTTGTTTTTCTTCCAATTCATTATACTAATAATTTTTCATAAAGAACACTATCAATAGTAAAACAAGAGGGATTGGATCTTCACAATAACAAACATGACTGCCCGACCAAGAAGACCAAAACACAGGTCCCGCTCGTCTAAGTTGGTATAATAATAGGGAGTTTTTGCATAGCGTTTTTTTACAAGACGTATACGCTAACGTCGGAGTTGCTTAGCAACGTCGTATTTTACAGCTATAAAGACGTAAACGTTAGCGTTAACGGATACTTATCGTACGATATGCAAAAACTCTCTAGTAATGTATGCGTTGCAACACTAAAATGAGGGAGAACTTCGAATTATTAATTTGAAAAAGCAAATTATTTTCTTTTTCATTGGTCTAAAATAATTTTCAATATTGTAAACAGATACAAATGTTTGCAATAATTAAGCCGAACATTTATGAATAAAACACTAGATTTGGTTTCTTTTGAAACCCCAAAGTGATAGGTACCTTTAATTACCGAGTTAATACTGGAAATTAGGTACCTACAGTAAAGAACCTATACATGAATCTAAAGTGAAAATGTCAGCGATCACTAAAACCAACAAAAAAGGAGATAGATGTATTGGGATGAATGAAGGTCACCGCTATATTTTTTCGCACAGAAAATAGATGCGAGTGGGCAAAAACTGAAATTGTTCGCCTAATGCATACAGAGTGGGTAGGACAAATAATAAACAGGAAATTTATTCAGAAGAATACTGCGATTGCAAATAAATATTGAAGAATAACAACACTGCTTAGTGATAATGGCTTATGGGCCGAACGAAAACAATTGCAGTGAAAACAAAGACACATTTAAAAACGTGCAAATAGAGAAAGTTCACAAGTAATCAGACCTGTCCAACCACAAGTGTTCAGCAGGACTCGATACCGACCTGCAGAAAAATCCTTCCTGTCGGGAGATTCAAACCAAAGGCTCTCGTAAGGCTAGCCCGACGCTCTTCCACTAGGCTATCCTAGCTTTTCTAATGATATCATGTTTGAGTATAAAAACATTTACATATATCAGCCTACAGTTATAAGTATAACTGAAAATTGGATCATTGACGGCAGCTAATTGGCGTGGATATAAAATAGCTTCACATTACAGCAGAATTGTTATTTTGTTTGTAAAAGAAAACTAAATAACACAACTTACGCAAAAGCGTCAGTTGAAATTCACTTTGAATGCAGATTGTTTCTCGCATACTATTTAAGTACGATATAAAAGTATGCATTTTAATTAACTATCGCCCACCAATTGGCAATAAGGAACTATTTTGTAGAAATTTAAGTCTCGCTCTAAATTATGCCACTAAATCAAGTGATGAAATCATCTTAGGAAATTACTTCAATATCATACGCCTTATTCGGTTGATAGCCAAGTTTTACAAACATAAAATACATATTATATGTTACGTATTGTATGACTAGAGTAACATCGCCGGAGTGACCGAGTGGTATTCGACTACAACGTGGACGGCCTCGGGGTCAAATCCTAGTCGGATGCTTTGCGGGTGGCCGACCCAGGCAAAAATAATATTGCGAACCGAAAGACAGCGGTGGAGCAGGGAAGGTAGACTGTTGTAGCACGGCCAACTTTATTCATATCCAGTAACGTGTATATATAGCCGTCCCAATTCGGCAAAAACAGGTTTTAAGAAAGTAGGCCGTTGGTCCTCCCTGTGGCGACATCTATTAGATAGCTTAAAACGTTAATAACATTTGAGCTTTTCAAATTGATTAATAATTTTTTTAAATCCGTTAAACTAGATTTTCTGTATATTATTATTGGTATAATAACAAAGCATACATAATAATAACTTCAATTAACAAAGTTATCAAAGTAGTATGACAAAGCACAGTTACACATTCTGTTGGAGAGGGCTCTGACAGGAGGACCTGTCAAAAATATTTAGAAGTGGAATTGGGTCGGCCATATATACACGTTAGTGGATATGAATGAAGTTAGCCGTGGTTGTAGACGGTTGTTGAAGACGTGGTGCTTACAACACCACTCCACTAGCCTGCGAAACAACCAAGGTATGAGAAGAGACTTAGGAGGCCTTAACCCTCCATGTTGCCGGCCATACTCCGTCGCGTAGCGTTAACACCGGTACTTTGGAGTAATCTTTACGGTCAAATTATTACAATTTAAAAGCCCTAAAAAGAAAGAAGCGATATATGGTCTTATTGTTTAATAAATTTGCATATTAATCGAAGAAAACGCCATATTTCTATGTTGAGAACAAACATTGAATAATAGGTAGGTACTTACGTCTTCAAAAATCTAACCTGAACGAAGATCAGCAATTATATTTTGATGGCTTGTAATTTCATGCAACTAAACCATCCCCATAACTTAATTTGGTAATGGATTTTCGTAAACTTAGTTTAATATTTGAAATAAAATGATGTGGCTAGAATGCAGCACAAGGTTGAGGAGTCAAGTTTGACAAATGAATATTATTTAGTGACGGTTCTCCAGTTGTAGCTTAAACTGAGTTTGAACGTAGTTCAGGCACAATCAGTTGTTTTTTGTTGCTCGTTCAGAACCTGATTTTTACGTGAATAACTATTTGTTCAGTTGAACTTAGATCGTCTTCTGAACTTTGCGCATTTGTATTTAAAAGGTTAAAACTGTTTAAGGAAGAGGACTTCTCATCACAACAAACATATACAAACTTGCTTTGTTAAATTAACATTAGAGCCTCAAAATAAAACCCGACTGGATAAGTATCATTTTTTCGATGAATTTAAATATAGCAGGAACCGATCGACAGATGGATACCCATTCAGACCTCAATTATGAAGTAGGGATTGCATACCTCGAACTTTATGATCGAAAAGTACATCATAAAGAAAGAGAGAAGTACATTCATATGTTGCCTTTTTCTAATACATTTAAATAGTAACCAATGGAAACTCACGCAGACCTCAAATGTAAACTTTGATTGACTGACTTAGCTCAATATTTAAAATAAAAAAGGTTATCGCATTCGAAAAATTTGTTGTCATTTTCTAATAAATTTAAATTAGGAGTTGGTTTACTTAACTCAATATTTGAGGCAAAAAGGATTGCCTAGATTGTAAAATATAAAGAGAGAAATAGCCTTACATGCTGACCTTTTTTAATAAATGTCTTCTTAACTCGATATTTAATACGAAAACATCGTTGTAAAAGAATGGCACCTTTTGCATATACATAGTGGGCCAAAAAAACGAACCATTTTTAAACGCTGATCAAATCTCAACTGGTTGGTGTGTTAGAATTATTTTACAACTATTAGATAGTCAGTTCAACGGGCTTTCTAATGCTGTATAATATGTTAACATAAGCATGTTACTGAACTACAATGCCATCGCTTGAACTTGGTTAATAAAAATCAACGATTCCAGCTCGTAGAATTTTTGCTGGGAAATTTTCCAAGCTTTATTGAACCTAATTTATGGCCTCCTAATAGCCCAGATTTAAATCCTATGGATTATTTTATATTGAGTCAGCTGGAGAAAATGGTATACAACAGAACTGTCATCAGACTTGCGCGAGCGAGTGCTAAGAGTCTCTCAATCAACAAAGTATTCGTGCTGCGATACATCGTTGGAGACGCAGACTTATTAAGGTTTATCAAAAGAACAGGCGTCATATACAACCATATTTGTAATTTCATTTATTAATAAAGATAATTTTTCGGTTTTTCGGACCCATTATTTAATGCAAAAACAAATAGTTACCCTGGAATCGTCGATTTTTATTAACCAAGTTCAAGCGATGGTATTGTAGTTCTGTAACATGCTTCTATTACCATATTATACAGCATTAAAAAGCCTGGTGAACTGACTATCTAAT
Source organism: Melanotus villosus (assembly GCA_963082815.1). Classification (NCBI taxonomy): domain Eukaryota; kingdom Metazoa; phylum Arthropoda; class Insecta; order Coleoptera; family Elateridae; genus Melanotus; species Melanotus villosus. Next base: position 79,315,282 of record OY720419.1, read on the forward strand.
AGTTGTAAAATAATTCTAATAGACCAACCAGCTGAGATTTGATCTGCGTTTAAAAATTGATCGGCTTTTTTGGGCCACTGTGTACATACATTTAATCAATGTAAACTTAAAATTTAATCATAAAATTCATTTTTTAGTTAAAAATCAGTTTTTACAACAAGAACTCGCTTTCTTTCAAAAATTGTAAGATCTCTTCTGTAGTTTCGCAAAGCTGCAGTAATTAATCACATTTTTCGGTATTTTGCAGCTTCCAGAAAGAGGTTAATTTGACAAAACTGGAATATTCTGTACAAAAGTTGCAACATAATCCAAAATAAATTATCGTTTGGAAGTCGCAAATGTCGTTGCTTCATCCCAAATGCTTTAAGTCAATACTAATCGTATTTAACTATTTTTGACCACAGCGAAACATTTTTCAAGAATTTTTCATTAATTAGATCAATTACCTTTTTATTTCCTGAAAATTCCTTAGTGTTAGGTTTAGATTTAAAAAGGGAATATAATAGAAATAAAATAAAACTAAACCCCGTTAAACTTCGGCGTGCTATAAACAAAATTGAATTGGAAATCTAACGTAAGTTCAATTTACCCCAAGTTAAGCCGCTTCCCGATAAAGTGTATACGTTGCAATGGTACTGAATACGGCCCCAGTACGAGCGCTTGCACCACTTTATAGCCAGTTTATGTTTTATAACATCACCGTGCATGTCTATACAGAGACGTATGGAAATATAAAACTGGAAAATGGTCTCTATTTATTAATTTTATTTTCGCAAATATTGTAAGCGCTAGAAACAGGTGTAGATATTGCCCGTGTTTTTATTACGCCAGGAAATTTTATTGTAAATTGTTGCAAATGTTATGTTTAAAATCTTACACCCAATTCTCAAAGTCTTAAATAAAATTTAATAAATCCCCTGGAAAGTAACATCTCTCAAGTTTGGTTTATAAATGAGGCTCTAAAATTTAGCATTTACTTACGTATCTGAAGAGATATAATTTTTTGTTTCATTTTGGAAAATTTGCGTACCTTTTTGACAAACATGAAAGCCACTTATTAAAAGTCGGAATTGGAAGGATGTTACTCTAAGCTATACAAAATTGATTGAAAAGCTTTAATACAGTATATGAATGGAAAAAGTTTCTTTTTGATAAATCAGACATTTTAGACACTAATTATTTTATATAGTTATTTCAAAATTAATTCAGATTCAGAATGTAAAGATATACTTATAAATTTAAAAAAATACTGTTGAATTTTACATCCTGATCGATTGATTTACTAAAAAGGCTTTTAAGCTTTTTATGGTGTTAAAATGTACTGAAACGATCGGGATGTTTCTCTTAATAAGATCATGGGTGATGATGCGCTGGGTAAAGCACTTTTGTAAAATGCTTCAATGAAGTGCTGAAGCACTGTGCTTGAATTACTTTTAAAATTAAGTATTTGGTATTTGGTATTTGAAGCACTTTGTAAAAGTGTTTGGGGCTTTAAAGCCCTTCGGCAGTATTTCAATTACTTTTAAAGTAATTGAAGCACTTTTAAAGTAATTGAATTACTTTTAAAGTAGTAATTGAAGTCCTTAAAACTGCTTGAAGCACACCAACACGTTTCCAAATACGTCTATTTCTACATTGATCTAGACCAGTGTTGCTCAAAGTGTGTTCCATCAGTAGGTACTTGTCAAGGGTTCCGCGCAAAGTCCCGCAAAATACAAAACAATATTTTCTCAGCATGACAATTCGGGAACGGCGTAATCAAAAACAAAGCCGAGCTTAACTTCAGTAAATATACGAGCCCTTAGTATAAAATGCTTTATGCAGCCCTTTGCGGGCTTCAAATACTTTTCAATGAGTACTTGAAACCCTTAAAGGGCTTCAAATAGTTTTCAATAAGTATTTGGTACTTGGTGCTTTATTTTTCAAATACTGTGCTTGGTAATTGAAGCACTTTTAAAAATGAAAGTATTTGGTAATTTATACTTTAAAGCACTTTAACAAAGTGCTTGGTGCTTGGTAATTGAAGCACTTTGCAAAAGTGCTTTACCCAGCTCTGATCATGACCTTAAGCTAAGTAATGCTTTTGTCAAATTTTGTCATCTTTTCTAAGGCTTTACAGCCAGTGTTTTTCATTTTATATAACGGGTGTTTATAAACTCCCAACACTCCAGTAGGTTATGCTTTCAGAAACATATTTCGTAATTAGATTCAGAACACAAAACCAAATGTCAAGATTTGCAAAATGTCATTGTCTTGCATGATTTAATCTAAGACTTGTAATTTGTTTTTCAAAGCAACTGAAATGTCGACAATTTATAGACACACGTTACTATGAATACTGAATACCTACGTATTCGTATTGCTGAAGTATTAAGTTAACTATTCACAGGCATGACTAGAGAGCGGATTATAACCGTATGCTTTATTCGAGGTTTATTATTCATTTTGTTACATTAAAAAAATAAGCATTTTGAACTAATGTATATATTTCGGAATATATTCAATCATTGGGTCGATTTTCACACTTTTCGTAGCATTTTTCCCAATATTTGTGCGAATTTTTTGACAAAATTTGATCCCGAAGGTCATTTTACTATGGCGTCCTATATTTTGTAGAGTTCAGCCATTATTTATAACAAATGGTAGCAAAGACCTATATACAATCCCTCTATAGTTCATTTTCGATATATTAGAGAGTTAATGTCGCAGAAGTACATATGATTTGGCCATATTCAATAATTCATGCCCTATTGAACTACTGGAAGGTAACTGTATTTTTGGCTTGGAAATATTAATTTTTTTTTAAATTAGGTATTTTTCAAAATGCCGAGAATGACCTTAGCTGCCGAGAGGGACGCACGTGTTTGAGAGCGATCTCCGGCAGTTCAATGGTTTTGAATTTTTAGAAAACGATGTTTTATTTCGAAAAATACGAGAGACTGGTGAATAAATAAACTAAAAGATTTTGCTCAGTGACAGTAGAAATAAATAACCACATTAGAAGTCTTATGGTGCATACAGCATATACCATGCGAAAAAAGGAAGGATAATTCAATGTCGGAAGTATACTACGAAACAAGGAAAACAATCAGCAGAACGCCAACGATAATACTAGGGGACTTCAATGCACATCTAGGTATCGAAGATTTTACGGAAAAAGACAAAAAGTTAATAGGGCCAAAACTGACACACAGAAATACAACGCAGATGGTATCGCACCGAAGGATTTTGCATACCTTTTCCAATTCGACATCCAAAACACCGGGAGCAAGTCGAATTCCATTAGAACAACATGGTAAAAGGATCAAGCACAACTGGGCCACTTTTTAGGGAAATGGGATCGAACAACAGACCAATAAGGACAATTGAAAATAAGAATAGTAATCATAATAATAATAATGATTAGACTAAGCTAGCATGCTAAGGCGTTTCATATCATAGACCTAGGAAATTAGCGGTAATGCTAGCAATACGGTTAGTATAAGATGACAAAACATGTTTAGCCATCTCGGTCATATATCCAACTCCCATTGAATATGTGCTCTACTAACTACCTTGCACTGTAGAAGCGGTGTCCTGCGGCTGGCTTCACAGGCATATTAACGTTATACAGAGCTCCCAATCCCCACTTATCGTAACAAATCCCTTCACAACCTATTGGCATGGGGTGGGCCTGCCGTAATCCAGAATTGATCCACGGGGATCTGCTCCATGTCAATTGATTTAGATGATGATGATAATGTCCAGTTTGCCTAAACTGCCTAATATGAAGATACATTTTATACCCGTTTTTCTTAGTTTGTATAACCAATGCATATGACCTTTTTTATACTTTTTGTGGTGTAAAGTCCTAGACAATCTTTTTCCGAGGTAACAAGCGCCCAGTTCCGTGGTCCAAAAATGACAATTTTACAAGCTCTACAGTATTATACAGAGCACTTCAGAAAATTTATAATAAATTTAGCCGATTTCTCACAAAATTATATTCTTATTTTTTATTACACGTCATTACAATATTACGGTTTTCCGTCATTTCTACTGGAATTAAACTATAGGTCTAAAATATGTTTTCTAATAATTGTAGTGGACAAACAAATTATATGGTTAAATGAAGAAAATTAGTCAATGCCGTTGATAGCCATAGGTATACCAATCTTGACCACTCGGAATTGAAATTTCTCTGAAAATAAATTTCAGTTAATAACATAATGCATTTTAACCCTACGCGCACCGCTGAAGTGACCGAGTAGTTAAGGGCCAGTATTTTAGTGTAGTTTAGTGTAAGATTAGCCTAAGCTAAGGCTTATGCCCAAGATGACCATAAATATTTTGATCGAAAACGGGACATTTTTAAAATGCATTTTTATAACACGAAAACGGTCACCTCAGTTGTTTATAAATAATATAAATTAATATAAAGTATAAACTAAAAATGCTAAGGACAATGATAACAAAAAAACAGAACAAGAACACTTGTCATGTAATAACAAATAAAAAACGAAAACAATTATTGATATTTTTCCGTCGACGAAATTTGTTTTAATAAGTCTTTTTGACAGCAAATTGTAAAATTCCAGACATTCCATCTCAATGTTAATTTTTGTTGCACCGCCAATCTGAAATTAGTTCTAGTGTGCGTTGATTGGTTGGCTTGGCGACTTTATACTTTGTAAGCCAGTTCATAGAGGGCAACATGTCATATCAGCTGCTACAAACATTTCGAATGTTTCGGAATACGTTAAAAATTACGCAAAATATTATTGCTTGTTAAAAAACGGGACAAACGCCCGTCCCGATGTAATTCATTGGGACAACGGGACACACTACTTTAAAACGGGACTGTCCCGTTCAAAACGGGACGTATGGTCACCTTACGTTATGCCAAAGCCCGTATTTCAATATTCCGCATTTACTTAACTTACGACGTAGATCTGTGATTTTAAGTGATGATATTTCAGTACAGGCTTAAGTTACACGTTAAGTAGGCTTAAGTTAGGGTTTAAATTAAAAACTTACGCCCTAGTTTAAGGCACCCTTAGCTAAGCTTTTGTTTTTGTTTATTTATTGCGGGGCGTAGCTGGCGTCGTGGCTAACCAGACAAGTGGCCCCTAAGAACGGAAATTGGCCCGGAACCACCGTGTAATTACTTCAAGCCAATTCCCCACCTTTATTTAGTATAAATACTATACATGCAATGTTCACTAAATATAATAATATCTATATCTATTTCATTTTACTTTTTAAATTACTCTAAGTTCACTCTCCGTAAGGTCTAGTTTTCTATATTCCAAGTTCAATTTTAGCCTTAAGAATGTCTTTAATCACTTTGTGTATGGTCTCCCAGTTATTCTTGTTCTGTATCATTAAGTTTTTTATATTTTCGGGTGTTACTACTATTCCTACCAATCTGTTGAGTTCCTCTCTCTTATTCCTCCAATAGTTGCAATTTGAAATTAAAAAATGTATGTTCAGCGTCATCGATGTGGTAATAACAAAATCTGCAGTTTCCATGTTTCACATTTCTTGATTCTTTTCAGGAAATGTCCAAAGGAGCCATGTCCACTCAAGAATTGGGACATATAATAGTCAACATCTCCCTGTGCTCTCTCTATCTACGTGGTAAGATTGCCTATAAGCCTTTTTGTTCAGACCGCTTTTCCTGTGACAGTCATTTCCCCCTAAATCGACGACGCTCTTTCGGAATCCGTCGAAATATTTGTGGCCCAGCGACTACTCCATTTTCCATAATCTCTTCTTTAACCTGCTTCTTTCTTTCTTTGGTTGCTTTGTAACTTGCACATCTTCCCTTTATAATCAGGTCAATTGGCATTATTCCTGCTATTACTTGAATGGTTTCGGTCGATATCGTTCTATATACACCAGCGATGGCAATTGCCAATTTTCCCTGTGCGTGGGACTTCTTTCTATATCGCGCACCCCATATCGGCGCTGCGTATAAAAGGGTCGAGTGTGCTACAGCACTAAGCACTTCGCTTTAGTTAAAGCCTGCACTGAAGTACCGAACCAAATCGCCCGAATATAGCGCTGATGGTTTCGGGGTCAAACCCCAATCTGATACTCGGTGGGTGGCCTACCCAGTCACTAAAAATATTTAGGAACCGAAACACAATGGTGAAGTAGCGAAGGTAGATAGTTGTCGAAGGCATGATAAGATAGTACAATAAGGATATGGAACTTTCACATATACTAAGCTAAGTGTTAGAAAGGGCCGTGTACAGCTTTCATGTGAGATAAGAAGGGGTATCATATGCTGAATGTTTATCGTATTAAGAACATGCAGATAATGTATTGTTATTTTCAGAAACCACTCGGATGGATGAAGAAGAGCTAACAAAAACAACGGCTAATTTGCAGCCAAGGAACTAATAAAAGATGCCCCTCAAGAAGAACATGGTGGCAAGATATAAAAGAGGATTCGATATGTAAGGTAAAAGAAGTTAAGGCGAGACATATTTCAAAAAGACGGGATGACAAAGGTATAGACTGGACCAGACAGGGGAAAGCGAGTTGGTAGACCTAAGATGAAATAGTCTAACGGTATATTCACGTATTCAGGAAAAACACTAGATAACAGCATAACAACACTTCATTTCTGCAATTTAAAGTAAACCAACATGCAAAAACTGCAAACCACAAATACCATTAAGCCCATTAAAAATACTACTAATACTACGGCCAAATAAAAAGCAGGGAAATTAAATTACTTACTTAATATCTAATATTGATTTTGATAGCATTCCAGCATTGCAAACTGTGGCACGCTTTAGTGTACGACTTTGTCTATTTGACATCCATCCTGAAATGATAATTTACTTTCTCCGATTGTGTGGTAAATAACTTATTATCTAGAGCTTTTCTCAGACAAAAGCACAAACAGTTGTCCTGGTTAGGAACTTTTAGCTAACTTAGAAAACAAATAATAATTGGCCTCTTCTTTCTGGCTTTAAGAAATTAGATATTAATTTTAAGTTTACGTTATGTTCTAACTTGTTTTAGGTTATAACTGTTAGTTGTTAGGGTGCTGTGCTGTCTACTGATTCTTTTTCTTAATAATTAGTCGCTTGCATTGTCAATTATAATTCTAGGTTCATATGGTTATATCTCTTCGTTGCTTCTCTTTTTTATGTCTGGTGTTATAATTGTTTACAACTGATCAAGGTATCCTCTTTGCTTAACGAAAGTTAGAGTTGTTCTGATATCCTTTTTGCAATGCTCATGTCTTAGTATTAAATTTTCTCTAATTTGAAAGAATCTATCGCAGCACTCCATTATAATATGAGTTAGTACCTTGATGCAATTTCCGCAGGCAGTTCGTTCTTTCCTTCATTGTTTAGTCGTTACAGTTAGTTATTACACTTCTCCCACTCTGCTTGCCAAAAGGTTATTATTATGTGACAGACTTGTTGCTTTTGGTGTTTAAATAGCTCCGATCGGTATTTCACTCTTACAATTTCCTTGGTTCTGGACTAAATTTTCCCTGCATACCTGTGTGGTTTGGGATTCGTACAAAGAACATGTTTTCTTTTAACTTTTATGAATTGTGGCATTGTACAAATGGTCCTTGTGGTCCAAAATCTTGTGTAGTTATACGCATATTTGTACAAAGTTAGCATACCACTAGGAACTCTTTCTTCTTTTAACTTCCGATTACGATCAAAATTTATATTTAGGTACTTTGAAGTTTTGCGTCTTTTAATTATTCATAAATTAAAATGTAATAGCTTTAACCGAAGGCAGCCTTAGTAAAATAGACTTTTCAGGAAACGAATGAAGAAAATTCCTTAAATTACGATGTTTTCAGGTATTAAATCTTAAAACATGTTTGTAAGAGCACAGAAGACAGATAACAAAATCATTAACAGGGGTAGTAATCTTTATATTGCTCTGTAAATTACTATTTTTATAGAGCACTTATGCCTGCTTTGTGCAGTGCAGGATAAGCCATATAACATGTATTATTGTATCCTTACCGTGGGCAGCTGTTTATGATAGGGAAATAGTATAAATTGTCAATTTTATAGATAGCTAACAATGGTCGTAAATTATTTTATTATTCAGCAGTTGTGACATATTCTAATACATCCCGGCACGACAAAGATATTCTCGACATTTATTTAGTACTTATTTTAATATCGGAAAAATACTTCTGGAAAAATGTTATAATCTTTTAGTGTTGTTTTAAATATGGAAGCAAAGGTGCTTTTCAGGCAAATAGTAGAAATGAAACTTTTAAGTATATTATTTATAACAATACTTGTTTTCTAAATATGAAGAAGGTATAAATAATTTAACATCGACAAGATTATCGAACAGGTTACAATTAAAAAGTTTCAAATGTTAAAAACCAAGAAATTGTTCTTCAACCAAAACAAGCATTCGTAAGTATTTTATAATGTTTTTTAAAAACCTAGAATTTTTTATATCTTCTGGGCTTTACTGGTAAGACTGCTAGTTATATATCAACGCTATTCAATATTGAAATCTTCAAATTTTAATAATATACAAGATATTCTAGTTCCTCTTTGAAGAGTTTTACTTTTTTAGCTGTTTTGCCTTTAGGAATTTGCTAATGTTCTGGAATCGTTTAAAATTTGTACTACTAACTTATATAATTTTTGTTAACTTACGAACGTTACGTTAATATTAGTTTAATTTTAAGCACTAAAAATCCTTTCTTTCATTCGTACCTATATCTAAAGGCTTTACATCTTCTTTGTGCGTATGGGGCATTTCCAGATTTATTTCATAGTCGTATTTCATTGATGGATTTTGAAAACGGTTTCCACATAATTAAAAGATTTTCAAGAACCGAATTAAGTATGTTATTTTATTTATTTCATAAGCATGCTAGATAATATATTTAATGTAGATTCATATAGACTAAGCTGTTACTTCAAGTTAATCCGTTTTCTACCTTACTAATCTACTTTCCTCCATCAATTTTAGCGAAAATAATTTATAATTAAATTGAAAAAGGAAGAAGTTTTGGAATTTAGGGTTAAACATAGAACGAATTGATTGCGCCGATTTAACAATAAGTCACACAGATTTTTACCTATACACACTCATGTTATCATCTTGAGTCGATTTGAGGAATTTAATTTGGACAACGTCATTTTCAAATTCCGAGTTTACGCGACGAAAATAATTAAGGCATCTTCAAGAAATCAAAAGAAAAAAAAACGAAATGCAGCGAGTGGTATTAATTATAGATTTTTTTCTGAAGCAGTCTAGTCTCTGGTGCATCTAAAAGAATTTTCCTATATCCTTTTAGGGGTATTATTATTTTTTTTTTATTATTTAAATTTATGACTATTGCATATTATAAAGGCCAACCTATTGTATCATCTTACAGGCTGATACAAATTTGTGGTCCACCATGGGGATCCCGCTTATTAAAAGAACTAGAGGGTAGGTTAATATTCGGCATTTTTACAGAATTTTGTGCTTAATATAATATTCGCTGCGGAAACATGGCCCCTGACGAAGAAAAGCTACGTATATGCGAGAGAAAATTCCTAAAGAAAATCTATGGATTAAAATCTGAGGGTGAAGATTGGAGACAATTAATTATATCGTATGCAGGGGGAAGATATAGTCAAATTTATTAAAGCGCATAGAATAAGGTGGTGTGGTCATCTAAATAGAATGGAGGGGGAAAGGGCAGTGAAAATCTTGACAAATTGTGTCCCATAGCTTAACAGGAGAAAAGGTAGGCCGAAAATAAGGTGGGTGGACGGAGTGGTGAGGGACTTAAAAAACATGGGAGTGAGAAAGTGGTGGGGAAAAGTGACAGATAGAAAAGCGCGGAAAGATAATTATAGTACAGCAGGCAAACACTTGCCCAACATTATAAGAAGTATAGCCCTACTGAGATCTCATCAATCTCAGTAGGAAAGCAGTCGATGGGGAAGGCGGTTTCCGCAGGCAATAACCCACATAGGGTTGAGAAGCCATCTAAGTAAGTAAGTAAGTAAGTAAGCCATCTAAGTAAGTAAGTAAGTAAGTAAGTAAGTACTTAATAATAATACTGCAGTGAAACAATACCTAAATGTAACCATTTACGAGTTATTGCAAAAAAATCTGAAAAATTCAATTATCTCTCTCACGCCTTTATTTCAAATTATATCAAAATAAACAGTTTCTTAAAGCAACTTTTCAAGTTCTAATAAACAATGTTATCTCAATTATCAAAGAATGTCTTCCACCATCATCAAACTTTTTATTTCTTATGGGGGCTATATTGAATCTTTCTGTAGTTAAATATAACGGTATTTTATGATTTCAGTTTCACATAATATGTTTAGGTTTCTCTGTGAATTAACAAGCACAAACGGTTGGAAAATATTTTTCTTGTAATTGTCAGCATGGCCTTGATCATAATTATCTCACTTACCGATAACTGCTTAGTCTACAAAAATACGTAAAGCTTTTTAAAATTTATTTTTCTGCTTAAGAACGTTTCAGTATTGTGGTGCTTTTTAGTTCAGCAATATGTTTTGTAAATACTTGCAGGATACGATTCACGGCAATTCCACGATTAGAAGTAAGGTAAAGGTATCGACATTTACACTCCGCGAGGGAGTATGTAGCTGGCAACGCTTTCATACCCAGTTGTCTCGCAGACTATGCATACGAGTTGATGTGGCCAGCACCACGTCTTCGACAACCGCCTACTTTCCCTAGTCCACTACTGTATTTCGGTTCCCATTTATTTTCGGTGACTGGATAAGCAACCCGCCGAACATCTGACTCGGGCTTAATTCAGTCATACATTTGAAAGTGTCTCTTTCGAATGCGACGTAAAATAATAAATCCTGCGTCAATGCAATGTTTGGCATAATAAACTCCTTTTCTGCCTTGGTGTAATTCCAGTACTAAATGGCCGAAGCAGTCGATGCACGTAGAGATCTTTGGCACGCGCAAGCCTAGATATTGCTCAATAAACAACAATCTTTAAAATGTTTGTAGCAAGAGTAATAAATTTTAATCCTATAACGCTGTTATTCAAATGAAAAAGGCATTTTTATCAGACTTAAAGTTTATGTTTATATGATGCACAAAAAAACAACAATTAAGGTACATTTATTTAATATTTATAAAAGACAAGTTCTAGTGTTTAAATTTGTGAAACATACCCTTCAACTATTTAAGAAAAATATTGCTATGCTATGCCATCATATTGATTATTCTTCGGTGGTAATTTTAAAAGATTTAATTAGTTTATAGAATAAGCATGTCTTGGACGTAGAAGAATCTCCTGGCTGTGCAATTGGAGAAAATGGTTCAATTGTTCCACCAACCAACTGTTTAGGTCAGCAGAATCTAAACTTAAAATCGCTGTGATGATTAGCTCCTTTGAGAGATGATACGTTAAGAAGAAGAAGAAGAAGAAGAAGAAGAAGAACATTAACACAATTGAATCGCTTATTTGAGAAACCCCATAAGTCAATAATTTGGCCATTTTTAGTTTTTTTGTGAAATATTTTTCTCTACGTGTAGATTCGTAATTCTGCGATGAAACACCATCAGTCATGTAACCCATGTTTAGTAAAGAAACCCTATAACACCGACTAATAGGGTTTCTCAACTAAATACCTATTCATAGCATTTCGCAACCGCCATTGTTCTAATCAACTGTTTACGCATTTACTGCGTTGTGTTTAGAAAGACTGCACGTGTGTATCGTTACAGTGTATATTTTTTATGTTATTATAAGTAAAATAATGTCATCAAGCGGTCAAACAGAAACAGTCAAGATCAAAGAAATGTGCCTGAATATAAAACTGGGAAAATTAAATTAGCAAGAGTGAAATGTTTGCGCTATACAAATTATAAAGGAAAAGCTGTACCGAAAAAGGAGCCTGGACCGGACTGCAAGGAAGTATTTACTATTTAATACTATATTATTGTTTTTTCTATTAATAGTGGACTATTCTTTTAATTTATAGATGTAGCAGGAAATGTTTTTCTTTAATTTCCGAGTGTAGCGGGCTCGAAATATTTACAAAATTTCTAGATTTCGAATCTAAAAAGCTTAATCTCAGTAGCAGAGGTTAAAAACAGAAGACCGCACAAACAAGAAAGTGGACGATTAAACGAGTCTTCGTTTTCTTATTCGGTGTCATGCTCTTCTGGGAAATATGCTGTGTGAAAAAAAGCTTTTATATGCATACATGGAGTAACACCTGCCTACTTTTACGTACTGGAAAAGCACCAATAGATAAACGAGGGCAAGGAAGACCAGGAAATGCAATTCCTGGTTCTATTGTAGAAACTATTAAGGAACACATTGCTTCATTTCCTGTGAAGGAGCCTCTTTACAGTACTCCAGTATAACACTAAGTACTTAAGTGAGCAGTTAAATGTTAAAATTATGCACGAATTATTTCAAAAGAGATATCCAGGACATGATAAGGTAAACTATGAATTTTACTTAAAAATTTTCCATGAATCATTTTCTTTGACATTTGGACGCCCAAAGATAGACTCGTGTTATGAGTGTGAAACATTTAAGTTTAAAATAAACAGCAACTAATTGAAGGACACTGCTGAAAAAATGGTTCATTTAAGGCGAGCACGTAAATTTTATAAAAAAAATTGGAAGAAATTGCAGACTTATCTAAAAGCACTGTATTGGGAATCTGTATTGATTACATGCAAAATCTGCAGTTGCCCACTATACCTATCCAAGAAACATTTTATTTAAGACAACTTGTAGGAAATGTCTTTTGTATACACAGTTTGCAGAATAATTCAGCCACGTTTTACATGTATTCTGAAAATATTGCTACTAAAGTACCCAATGAGGTGTGCTCATTTCTCACTGATTATTTTAAAAGCATATCAGAGAATGCGAACTAATTCTATATTTTTTTCGAAGGCTGCTCGACTAAATATAAAAATAACTCAGGAACCATTTAGTTTAGTTTAGTTTATTTCCCTTAGACCTTACAGGTTTGGACACGTCATTTACCGAATGAACATACCTATTCATGTTACATCAAAATATATAGTAGTATAGAGTAGGTTAGTACATAAGTACACATAATTCACATTAGAAATGATTGTATTAGGGGAGAGTAGGGTAAGAGTACGCAAGTTACTTTGATCCTTACAAGAAATATTAAAGGTTATAATTTAACAAAAGTAATATCTCTCTATTTGTTATTCTGTAAATGACATCGTAAATTCATTTAAATTATTTCTTCTCCTACAGCTATAAAAGTACAACTAATTTTTTAGAAGTATTCGTTTGCGTACTCTTGTACTACCTACAGTCTAAAAGTACGCAAAGGGTAGGATAAAAGTACGCGTAATGCTATCTTATGCAGTTGTGTACTAAATTGGTAGTGCTCTTGAAACAACTAGTTTCTTAATACGTAACGAATATTTTTATTGGAACTTTCACTAAAATACATTAAGAAACATAATGGTGTATATAACGAAAACAAAATTTAAACAGTTTTTCCATAATAAACTTAACACATAAAGCACCAGAAAAAGGACTTAACACATTAAATACAAGAAAAAACTTAAAATGTTGAATTTCTACATCAGAAAAAATTAGAAATTTAAAAGCAACATAGTTTTAACAGTTCCTGCAGGCGAATTGCCCCTTTCCTGCATAATCTGCACGCGTACTCTTATACCCCAAACCTTGCGTTCTGTTGCCCCATTGCTTGGTTTTACAGGTTTTAGGGAAACTCTTAGATTATATACACTTTTCAGCAATTAAATCGAGAAAATATTGGACAGCAATTATTGATTTATCGTTTAAAATGGTTGTGGAACATTAAGAAATGTAATAAAAGTAGAAATAACCTACCAAAGAAATCCTGGATATTGTAGTTGATCAACACAAAATTTTTGCCGCGTTATAGGAACTGTTTGCGAATATCTAACACTGTGAATGTAGTTACACTTAAATTTACGATAGGGGAGGTGCATATCGGCAAATGTAAGAAACTTTTTTAATCTTACTGGTTTCTAGAAATACTCATCGCGTACTCTTATCCACTGCGTACTCTTAGTCTGTCTACTTTACCCTATCTGGTTTGATTAAAGAATTCGCCTAACGAATAAATACAATTACTTTTTAAATATGTTTTTACTGAGTTTCGAAATTTTGTGAGTTGTAAAGCTTTATTGGCAGCACAAGAGGAGATTTAGCAGTTTGACTAAGTCTGCAGGGTGGAGCACCTAGTTTTTTGGTTGATCTGATCTGATAATTATATTATTCATGCTTTTTCGAACATAACACACAGACTCCACTATGGTATATATCGAAAAGACGGTTAGAAATCCATGTTCTACGAAATACGTGAGACAACTGCAGTTTATTGGTAATTTAAACATACTTCGCAAAATTCGCTTTTGTTGAATCAACACCTTATTTGTGAAACTGGAATGACCCCAACACAAGATGCCAGATGACAATAATGATTGTACGACTCCATAATAAAATAATTTGAGTGTTTCAAGGCCTACAAAATTTCTTAGTTGAAAGATGCAGAAATTCTTTTTCGCCAGTTCGTTACAAAGATTAGTAATGTGTATTTTCCAGGATAAGTGTTGATCCAGGTATAGCCCTAAAAATTTAACATGGCTGCTTTGTTTTAAAGACTTTTTATTAGCTCTAACAAGAAAAAAAAATGATGGCCAAGATAATATACTACAAAAAAACATACCTTGTAGCAGAATCTCAGGGTAGAGCTGCATATAATGATTCTAAGGTGTCTTTTAAAATAAATCAGTTCATGCAATTCACTTATTCGTCTGCTACCCCAAACAAGGTATGTAGTTGCAAAAAATTACATAGATGGGATACTGTCATACACATTTCTTTTGCAAACGTCAAGAGAAAAATATAGCTCTACCGAATACAAAAGCTTACACAGGACCTTTGCCAATTAGGTAATAAGAAGAAAATGGATAATCTCAAACTTTCCAGCGATGCTTGCCGGATGAAGAAATTATAAAAACTTTCTGGGGTGAAATTGACTCGTACTTATTGCCCACTAAGGACATTCAAGATAATGAGAACTAAACATATTCTTTTCTACAACCACCATGGAAAGTAGGCTTTTCAGATTTCGTCTCCATAGATACGAGTACTGAAAATAAGTGTTTGCCGAACAAGTGGAATTTGCGTGTGGAAAGAAATTTTCAAGCCGTAAATAAAAATGTCATAATGGCATTTGATGAATGTCAGATTTTGCAGAAATATTCAACCTTTTTTATGGAAATGTGGTTGTAGAAAAAATAGCGTGCAATACATGTGTTGAAAGCTCTTTGCCACACTAATGTGATTGCAGCACTCACTATTGTTTGTGCTGCAAACTTCACATTCGTGTGGCAAACAAAAGCTTTCAAAACTTGTATTACAATATACTATTTCATTTTGTTTTAAATATTTTGTATTAGTTTTATATAATGTAGTTTCTGTATGAAATCTCTTCCCAGAAAATATATTAAATTTAGAGTTTTTAATATGGTTGTCCGTTTATTTGAGAAACCCTATTAGTCGAACATTTTCAAAAAATGTTTGAGTCCATATTATCGTGTTTATTTAATTAGTCTGCAGTCCTTACCCAAGTTTTAATTATAAAAAAAAACGCACGATGATAAAAGAAGCCTCTGAGGAGCAGGATAGTTTTCTTTGATTTCCCAAATATTTGATTTCTATCTATGACATATGGGGTTTCACAAATAAGTGATTCAATTATGATCAAGACCTTCTTGATAATTAAAAATAAAGTATGTGCTTCTTAATAGAAATAACAAATATATCATACATTCTTTAAATCAGAAAATAATGTTCTATTCGACTACGAAAGGATTCTTACAACCACTGTAAAAAGTTCGTCGATATTGTTTTTTTTACCCAACCCTTTCATAAATTTCCGTAGATTATTTTATTAGAATAAGTTGGCTATTTCACATATCAAACTACAACTTTTTAATGGTAATTTTTCAAATGTTTTTTTGACATTCTTTCGTCTAGAATTCAAAAAACAAACTTAATACCAAATTAAGAATAGAAAGAGAAAAAAAAGAAAATAGAAAAGAAGGATCTTTTTACATAAAAAATTCAAGGATTTTTTATTAAAACATTTAAATCATTTGCTATAAAACCACCTATCCTTTTGTTTTCCATAAAGATCCAAGAAATTTACAATCGGTATTATTAGATTGAGTTTCAGTAAAAAGTATTGAGCCTGTTTGGATTAGAAAACGTTCAAAGGTTAATATATGATAAGCAGTTCCAAAAGGATTAGATCCAGAGCCGGCTTGAAGAGTTTTTCAGTCTAAGGTATAAGCGACCCTATCGGACAGATAAACAAGTGATACTACATCGACCAAGTTCATCGGTTCAAACCTGGCAAAATGTAAAATATTCTACCTTTATAACCCAAACGCAAATAAACAATCCGGATCTGTTGAGGTCATACAATTTTTAAGTTCTCATTTACTGATCGATAATGATCAGAAAACAAATCTTGATTCTCATAAAGGTAACTAAATTTTTTATTAACATCTTTAAGTTAAATTAATTATTCTTTTTTTATTACTTTAAATGCATGAAGATGTAAAGTAAGATTATCCACGTACGAATATTGTTTTCAAAAATCTATTTCATTCAAGAATTTGTGTTAAATTCTGATTCAATCCGAACGTGTGCAGGGTGGTGATGGTGTCCGGAATGAATCTTTTTAATCCAAATGGCAGTTTAAAAGCTTTAAGATGGGATCCGATCTGGGTCGTCTCGAGTTCTCTGAGACTGCAGTCAAGTGCATATATTATACTTGAAATGCAATATTTTACAAATGCCATAAAATGGATATAAACTGCGCTTTACGATCACGGTTAATGTTGCGGTACCTAGAATAGCAATAGCAGGCTATTCCCTTTCGGTCAGTTAAAATTTATTATTTTTGTATCCGCTCGCGCTAATTAAACCAAACCCAGATCCACGTTGACTAAAATGTGGTTCTGATAATGAAAAGGCGACCGACTGTTATTTAACGGCTATTCAATTTATAAACACTTTGAATTCATGATGTTAATTTTAAAAAGGTTTGCTTGTTTTCCTTTGTTAACAGTAAATGGCAAAAGGTTGCGGAGAAAAGAAAGGTTTATATCGTATATCGTTTACAACTGCCTACTTAGTGGAGCTTTCTGAGCTTTCCTGGCGTGTGTTCGTTTTACGCTTATTTCACACCTTCCTAGCTTCGCTTTGATGTGGGAGTTCTAAATGTATACACACGATGGTTAAATTGTACGGACAAACCTAATTTTTACACTTTGTTACATTTGCAGTGAAAAGCTTAGATTTTGCTTATTTAAGGTACATCAACTTTACTTCTGGTAACTTAAATGTATTTATCTTTTACAATACTTTGTTAAATGGCACTTCCCAATTTCTAAGAAAAGCAACTAGTTTCGATTTTCCTTAAACCCTTAGAAGATACTTTGATAATTCTCAAAAAACTTGATAAATTACATTAGAATGATAGTTTAAATTAAACGTATCAATTTAAATAAATTTTGCTTTTCAAATAATAATAATAATAATATGTACTTTATTTAGTAATATTACTAATTTTACATTGATCGTACTAGAGTTTATGTTGTCCAATATTTGCTTAAAAACTATTTTTGACGCACAAACTTAACTGTTGTTTAAAATTATAAATACGTGGCGCCTGTTTTATTTCCTGTGGAAGATTGTTATAATATTTTAAACCTTTGTAGAAAAAAAAATTTTGAGATTTCGATTTGGAAAATTTTGGTAATCTAAAGTCAGAGCGTGTTCTGGTATTATAATCATGTATGTCTAAATTGTACATCAATGACTGAGACATGTATTCTGGAAGTAAACAATTTATTGTTTTGTAGACTCATATTAGAGTTTTAAAGTAAATACGCTGTTTTATGCTTAACCATTGCAAGATATCTAACATTAAAGTTATTTTAGTTATTTTAGTAAGTTTTTGGACACTGCAGTATAATACGCATAGCTCTGTTTCGTTGCTTTTGCAATCTTTTTAATTCTGTTTCCTGTCAGAGAAACAAAATGCTTGCACAGTAATCAAAATGTGGAGCAATAATAGTTTTGTACATATTAATTCTTGCTTGAATAGTAAGCTTGTTAGATATCCTGCCCAGTAAACTAATTTTGCGAGCTAATTTCTTGATAATATAATCTACGTACTTACTTCTTAAAATTTAATTTATCATTGTAATTACTCCTAAATATTTAACTTGGTCAACCTCTTTCAAGTCCATATTTTCTATATTTAGTTTAGCTAACTGAACATTTTTATTTAAAATAATCATAAAAATAGTTTTCGATACATTCAACTTGTAGCCACTGAGAAATGGTTTTTAATTCTAGATTTAATTTGGTGATAGCAAGATCTGCATTAATTCTCATCGGCAATTGACACTAAAGTATCATCAGCAAATAAATTAATGTTGCAGTAACTAACATTAAATTCTAAATCATTAATATAAATTAAAAACAGCGATAGGCCTAAAATCGATCCCTGTGGTACACCCAAATTATTTTGAACTTTTAAAGATTCTTTATTTTCATATAAAGTTGTCTGGAAGCGCTATGTAAGGTAATTTTGAAACCATGCCAATAGTTTAGAGAGAAGATAAACCCTTGATTCAATATTGCAATGTCAAGGGTTTCTATTTCTATTTAAATTGGATCAAGATTAATATTAACTACTCGGTTCGTGTATTGGCTATTGGCTACTGCATACATGTGGGATGACAACCAGTGGAATTATTACTTTATTCTATTATTTTAAGCCCTTCACCAAAGATCGTATCGATAATATAATAGTATGCATTATGGCTGGCACTGCAATAAACAACTTACCTACTGTATTTAATTTTTTCATATATTTGTTTTTACTTCTGGTATAGTCTTCTTTGCTTAGATAATACCGGTTGGTAATACGCTCCAGCTGCTTAAGGTAATCGCACTCCTACTTTACAATCGTGCAAATTTTCGTCAGTTCAAGCAGTTGCTCATCTCAGTATCATCGGCAAGTGACTTTGCTTGAATATAGACGACAATTTATTTAACTCGCTGAAATAATACCCACAAGAGCAACGAAGATAACATTTAAACTTAAGCAATTTTGTCATTTACATATACGTAACTTATTTAAGAAATATTAAGATGATCTGAACGATTCCAAATAAATATTTTGACACCACACAAGTGATGTATAGATAGCGTAAGTTTACGATGTACTTATTTTCTTCTGTTTTCAATCTACAGTGTGGTACAAAAGTATGGAACAAATTCAATATCTACTGAAATAATTGTTTTTTGGAAAAACGCTCGTACAGGTATAGCGATTTAAATTACGGTGCATATTTTAAGAGGAATCGAATTTTTTTTGCGACAGTCATTTTTCTACGGTGACGTTATCGCCCTTTTTTTTAAATAGGAACTTGCATATTTGACAATTGCAGTAGATAGTCCTTTTTTTTCTCTTTCTAACCGTGCAAAAGTTTTATACCCTCACATAAGATTTTTATTGAGATATGGTCCTTCGAAAATGCCAAAATCAACTTTTTCGTAGAAGGTTGAAATTCGGATTAGGGGGTAATGAGACCCTCCTAATGACGTTTCCGTGGTCGGTTGTCCCTTAGCGTGCGTAATTTCGAAGATACGCCCGTTCCCACCTATCAAAAGTGGTGGGGGAAATTTTTTAAAACCCGTTTTTTCGTGTCCGGCGGGGTCGCTTTGGGGATTCGGAAAGAGAGGGGTCGATTTAGGAGAGAACAATTTTTTATCCGAAACATTTTGGATTCGAAATGCCCGAATGGCAGGGTCGATTTTTCGTATACGTGTCTATTGTTATCCCACCCATGCGGAACGTGAGCTGGGTCTAGTACCCCAAAGCGACCCCGCCGGACACGAAAAAGCGGGTTTTAAAAAATTTCCCCCACCACTTTTGATAGGTGGGAACGGCCGTATCTTCGAAATTACGCACGCTAAGGGACAACCGACCACGGAAACGTCATTAGGAGGGTCTCATTACCCCCTAGTCCGAATTTCAACCTTCTACGAAAAAGTTGATTTTGGCATTTTTGAAGGACCATATCTCAAAAAAAATCTTATGTGAGGGTATAAAACTTTTGCAACGTTAGAAAGAGAAAAAAAAGGACTATCTACTGCAATTGTCAAATATGCAAGTTCCTATTTAAAAAAAAGGGCGATAACGTCACCGTAGAAAAATGACTGTCGCAAAAAAAATTCGATTCCTCTTAAAATATGCACCGTAATTTAAATCGCTATACCTGTCCGAGCGTTTTTCCAAAAAACAATTATTTCAGTAGATATTGAATTTGTTCCATACTTTTGTACCACACTGTATACTAATTTGGGCAGTACAAAATCATACCCTGTTTGCTAACGATCTGTCTTCTCTTTGCAAAATGGTGCATCTATCCTGTAGCAAATTCAGTTTAAAAGTATGCTTTTTTACCAGTGAATGTACCCTAATTCATATTTGAAAGAACTTTTCGCTTTGGCCGGAATCGAACCCTCGAAGCTTGATTTACGTGTACAAAGCAAACGTGTTAACGACTAAAGCTAATTGCTGATTTTTATTACGACTTTTTAAATTTATACCATCAAAGGCTGTGATCGAACTTACATAATAAAATTCGCATTAGCCCCCTTCAAATAATTTAAACGTATTATATTGAATTGGTTACCAAGCAGATGAACAGATCCTCTATTAATATCAAGAGATATACGATAATACTGGGTCTTTTAGGTACGTAGAACATATTTACGCGCAATAATAATTCCAATACCTATCAAATACATTCTAGAAAAAGTTAAAGTTCTGTAATATGTAGTTCCATGGTTATTCTAAAATGTGAAATTTACTAACAGAGTTACATTAATTGTGTTCTAATATCATAGAAAATATGCGTTAACGTTTAAAGCTGCCTGCTTTTTTTGCTGGAATGGGTAGCCTGATTGCTCCGTTAACGCGGCACCTCTCTACTACTACAGGGAGTATACGCAATTAAAAACAAGCATAAGACGCAGTAGACTGTTTCAGATAATAAATAAAATTCCGGCGCTATAAAAACGCATAGGGATAAGGAAAAAAATGTGTTTCAGAAAACTACATAATTTCACTTGATACGTATAATCGTTGCATGGTAAATCAAATGTTTCAGGCTCAATACCTGGTTCAGGCCAATGAGATTTTTAATACGGAAAAAAATTGACAATATATACACTCTTTTAGTAGGTTCCGTGATAATGCGATGTTTAGCACCATAAACACCCCTTCCACTGAAAATACCTTGAGTTTCACAAGGTTGTGGTCGGGAAGTTTAGATGGCCAAAGCAGCCAAGTCGCGTTGGATTACTTGGTACCCGCAGACCTTGTCCCATAAATACACAAACAAACAATACTAACTCCAGCTTTTGACAAAAGAAATTAACAAAACACTGCTTTTCCATTAGGCTTCTATAACAACAAGACTTCCGTTTACGTCTTCGCCTACACCACAGCTTCTGTACTCAAGCGTAAAAGAACAAATTTCAAAGATATTTTGATATATGCAATAGATGGTCAAATTACAAATAATAAACGATGGACGAAATGTAATATTTAATTTTCCATAACTTTAGTCAGAAATGTTAATAACGCAAAAAACATAATCTGGAAAACAGTGTTGAAATTACGAGTACTATTATGTAAACCTCATCCGTAGGTAATCGTTTGACATATTAAGAATGTTATCAAATTACTCTTACCTACTCCTCGGTGTTACAACCCTTTGTGGGTCTTAGCAACATCGAAGAAATTCTTATGTTATCACTAAATAGTACTGGTGCTAACTTTTCTATAACATTTTTAACGTAAAAGTGATAACTCCTAATTTAGACTGTACTTGTTCTAATCAAAAATAGTTAATTTATCCTTTACCAAGTAGCCTCTTTTGACCAGCAATTTCCAGAACTAATAATACTCGTACATAAAGGTTTCTGAGATTCTCTGTATTCTTTCTATATGTACTTACTGAAGTGAAAGTGCAAAGTATATTTAACCTCACCATATCCGTTACGGTGCCGTTTTATTACAGTGTATGTCAGAAAATGCCACGGAATTTGACTCAAGCTGAGTTAGAAAAACCATCAAAAGCAAATAATTGGTCAGATAATATAAGTGATGGGGAAATACAAAGTGAGGTGTCTGGTTGTGCTTCGTATTCAAATATTACGGAATTATTATTGCTCGAGTCCTTCAGTGTATCGGTCGCCTCAGTCGTAATCTGTTTCCTTATGTTCAAAAATGCTATTTTTTCTTTGCACTTTTGAGATTTTGTAATTTGATTTTCACAATGTTTTTTCAACTAAAACACAAAATTGTGTCTATGCTTTTATGCCATTATTGTTTATTTGCGAAAAAAAATTATCAAACCGCCTAAAAGGTTATAAATTATTATATTTTTCTGTTCTTCTGAACGTAAATTAAGAAATATGCATAATAAAAGTGAAAAACAATATGTGTACTCAAAAAAATCTAAAAACCACCATAGCAGTTGAGGGTTATTATTGGAAGTGTTAACACTGCAGTAATTCCGCAAACAATGTAAATTCCAATGAAACTTCTTAGAATTGGTATTTCCATGTATTCATTGTACTAATTCGGCAACGTCGTGAGATGATGCATTGTCTTCAATTTACGACTTTACCATCTAATTGCTAAACAATGAGCTGTAATTAGTGATTTGTACTTAAAACATTCATGTATTTTGGTTCACGACTGACTCAGCTTTGTAAAGTAACATTCGCTGGTAAATATAGGGTAGCGACTAACGAATGTAAGGGTATGTTGCCATTAGGACAAATAAGGCATGTCCTACACGCCACAACAAATGACAAGTCAAAAATTAACTATGTTCCTTTCGGCTTTCTGTGAAGTGCGGTCCTAGTCCAACATAGATAATTACTTCAATTTATGGTACCTATTATAATAAATAATGGTAACTAAGGTAGCTATACTGCAATATTTTTAATTGAAAGAGCTTTTTTCAAGTAACATTCAAATATAAAAATAACCGACATGACCTTTTTTATTGGCAGGTCATACAAATTAAAAGACCTACATACCTACAAGCAAGGAAAACGTGAAAATCCCTGAGTGAGTGGCAATCCGAACCACGTTTGGTTGTCGGTTTTTGTTTCAAAAATGAGAAAAATAAAATCGGAACCTACTCGAACTGAGCGAGCACAATTCACACGGGTCTAATTCTAAATCTACGAGTATTTTTATGAAATGGTATGACCACTGGCCACCCAAGGGCATACAAACAATAACTAAAAACAAAAATTTAACACATATCAGAAAATTGTTGAACCATCTCATTTTGGTTTGCACCTGTGTGGGTAGTTCCCAAAAAGCTTAATACTTCCGGAATTCGAAAATGACGTGTAATCTTCGACTACCGCAAGCTAAATAACATAACTGTGAACGATAAATAAACCACACCAATTATAAATATTGTCTTCGTCAAATAGGAAAATGTAAATATTTTATAACTTCGAATTTGGCCCCCGAACTTCTGTACGTTAATTAGCAAATTAGCAAATCAAATGAACAGCACACATCCTTTTCTGTAGTAATTTCTAACTTAGAGGTAAAAATTTGGGTCTAAAAATATCTCCTCTGCATTTCAAAGAGTAATGAACAGTGCTATGATTGAAGTATATGTAAGTTGATCGAATAATGTCTTGATTAGACAACATTAAAAGAACATCTAATTTGTTTAGAAAACATGTTCACTGGGCTGCAATAAGGGAATTTAAACAATTAACCTAATAAATGCGAGTTTCTTCTCGTAGAAATTGCTTAGATGGGCAACATTATCATAGAGAAATATATCTAGTAAAATCATAACAAAATGAAGCCTGTACTAAATCTTCGATAATCCACAAACACAAATGAAATCAGTTATACTCATATTCCGTTCAATTTTTCACAGTAATGGTAAAAACAGTGGTGGCTCATGACATTTTCCGTGGAGAGGGCTGAATAGAAAATAGAAATAATAAGAGATACCATAGCAGTAAAACCTACAAATTTGCGACGCTTCCAATGCATTTTCCTATTTTTAGCATTAATAAATATTGAATCAAAGGAATTATAAAGGGGAAGTTCGCGTCAAAAGTCGCATTTTTGCGCATATAATGCATGAAAGTTTTCGAGGAAGTTCAGTTTTTTCCCCTGAAAATAGTCAACCCATTTGTAAGACATACCTACGTCTTGCAGTAATATGGCGTGACGTCTCTTGTATAAGTAGAGACCCCGTTGTAGGTTTATGGTTGCATTATAGCACTGTAGGTTGTAGGTACTTCGAATAACTTTCTTACGCGTAACTATTGCTATCTTTATTAAAAATCTGTCATATATGTAAATGTATGGTATTTGGTAAGTTGTTAAAAATACTAGAAATTTAATTTAAAAGCACTTAATATCATTATTACAGATATGAATTTCAATTACAAGTCGTATCAATACGAACCTATTGCAAGTACTAGCTGTTAGCACCACATTTCTTAGGACTCCTTTTGTTCACTTTGGATTTTACCCTGTGCACATCTAGGTTGTTTATACAATCCGTTATAGAAAACAATAAGAACATAAAGGCATTGAAATCCATTAACTCAATCGGACGCACAAAAATACACCAATTAAAAAACAAAAATTGTGAAATTATTCAAGAAAAGAACGAAAAAGTGGAATTTTGTCGAAAATCGTACGACACTGATTAATGACCAATAGAAACGTTAATATTGGGCATGGTTACCACGGCCACGCCCATATTTCTCGGAAATTTTTTGTATCTAGATAGACCAACCTAGACGAAATTAAAAAGCGGAAATTTTTATGTCAAATTTGACAGTTGACGTGCAAGTTGCTATGGTTACGTTTCTAAAATTTAAATATGTACTGAATTATTAATGGTGATGCCAGTATCATTTTCTTACCGAATCTACACTCGAGCATTAATTCATGTCCGGGAAATTTTTAGTAATGCATTTCAACAACGTAATCGGCACGAACGGAACGCGAGGGCCGATTAATACGTTGTTAAAATGCACACCTAAAAATTTCAGGAAAGAATTAATGCTCTTGTGAGATTATAAGTGAGAATTACTTCACAGATTTGTACTCCTGAGTCAATCCTAACCAAACAGAAGAAAGCCCAACATACATCTTAAACGTAGGTTCGTAAAACATCCCCGAAATTACCATTGACGAACTCGAAAATGCTCTTTCTCAAACGAAAAATGACAGAGCCCCATGAGAGGACGAAATGATCCAGCTTGAAGACATATCAACACTAGAATTTACAATAATTCTTCTTAATAAATGCCATCAAACCGGTGAAAGCCCCAAATCATGACAAAACGCTCAGGTAATCCTTCTACTTAAAAAAGGCGACAGACTCAATATAGAAAACTATAGAACTACGAGTCTTCTTGCACCTCCTTACAAATTGCTAACAATAGCTATCACTAGACTGACCAACAAATTTGATTCTTATCGAACTCCCGAGCAAGTACGGTTCCACAAAGGATAAAGTACGGTAGAACAAATTCAAAACCTAAGAAAAATGTACAAAGTATAAAGTTCTTCTTCACCTGGCTTTCATCGATTATGCCAAAGCTTTCGACTATATACAACTGCGGACCATATTCAATGCAATGCGTAATGCAAGGATAGACTCGAGATACTGAAATCTACTCAGGCACATCTAAATCAACAATTTAAGTGAAAATCGCTGAAGGGAGAGAAACGCCAAGAATACTTGTAGAACGAGGCGTGAGGCAAGGTGGCCCCATTTTCCCGGCGCTGTCGGTGTTAACTTGTGGGATGGAAACAATGCCTTTCACTATTAAATCTACGAACAAGCTCGTAACAATACCGAGGGCGATAGAAAGACTTATATGTTGGGAATAAGTCTCAGAGACCGTGTGAGAAATGAGGAGATAAGGCCAATGACAAATCTGGAAGGCGTATTAAAAGGAATGCCCACATTGACGTGGGGGTGAATGGGTCATGTAGCTAGACAGGACGACATAAAATGGACACAACGCATTTTGGAATGGCGACCGAGAAAGCACAAGAAAAGCGTTGGGCGCCCACAGAGAAGGTGGATAGATAATGTTAGAGAAAGATTAGGAAGACAATTGCAACAAGTGGCAAGAAATAAATTAGAGTGGAAACAACAAGGGGAGGTCCATGTCTCGCTGTGGACTGAAAGGGGCTGATAATGGAGAAGAAGAAGCACATCTGGACAAGCCAGTGGAAGTTCAAACTTTGAAGGATAAATTTCGTAAACAATATTATATCCCTTGTTGGTTTCATTTCTTAACTTAAATTATAATAACAGTCAATAAATTTAAAAAAATCTAAAGCAGGAAAACAATCGTCTCAAAATCTTCCTCTCGTCTCAAAAACTCCTCTTGAAGCATATTACCTACACAGTACTTTGAAGCTACAAAATGTAATCCATTAATTTTAAGTCCTCATAATTTTATCTTTCTGGGAGATACATATGTCACGGTTAAGATTAAGAAATACGTATGGGAAACGATCGTTTCTGGGTTGTATCGACGCGACGCGACGTTTCAAGTGTAATTTACACCCCACAACGACGCGTTTTGAACAATCAATTGTAATTTTGTAAGTTAACCTGAATTTAAAAGTTATAAATAAGTTAAGCAACTCCAAGAAATATTCTTTAACATACCAGGCTCGATAGGAGTTTCCCCGACTTGCTGTATGTAGTACAGAGTGCAGCAGTCGTGAAAATATCCCGTCTATGACGGCAACAAAATCTAACAGACGTTTGTGTATGGTGGGAGGGAGGTATCGTAACAAAAAAAAACTACTGAATTTGAATTTTCCTTACTTCCTAAACTGCTCCTTAAAAAGCGATTTAAAGAAAATTTTCTGCAGTTTATTTAGTAAGGTGCATTTACATGTACCAGTATAGTACCTTTTAATATTATTATTTATTATTATTATTCAGCTTTTAACAGGCCATTAAGGCACATAGCTCTTGGAGGAGGACACACCGAGCCGTAGTGAGCTGAACCTGGATCGGGTCACCCATCCGAGTTCTGACCACGGACACCGATGCTTAACTCTGCAGAGCGATGCGCCATGCCAATACTCACTACCGTACCGCCGTACCTTTTAATATTAAGCCTTCAAAATTCTGTTTTGTATGGTAACATTCTATTTTAAAGTAATAAAATAAATACGGCAATACATTAATGCTCAGAGAGACTAAAAGTACATTCGCCGACTAATACACTATTGATAAATACACAAGATAAATTCAATCATTATTTCTATTTCAAAAATTTGGTTTTGCTATATCTCCATTCTCCAATGTTAAGCAAATAAATAGTGGCAAGTACTTATAACTTATTCGGCGCTTGTTCAAAGCTATGAACTTCTTCCTCAAATTTTTGGTATTTTATCATTAAACGAGATATTTTTACGGATAAATTGAAAATATAACATTTTATTACATCCCGTAACCGATGATTGATTGTTAAAAACAAAAGGTTCATTCCCATTTGACCAACACTACATCTTCCATGGTTTCTAACGATTAGTTGTAAATCCCAAATTTTAAATACATTCAGTAATAATCCTAAGGAATACGTATTATGCACTACTGAGCAACAGGTCATAATTTTATCATCAAAACTTTATAAAGAAAAGCCATTTCTGCTCGTAGAATACAACATTTTATTTTCTTTTATTATCAATAAAAAGAGTTTAATTCTAGTTTGTATAATTTAAAAACAGAGTTTCGATTCATAAAGCAAACAAAGCAATAAAACTTATCTAACTTACCATCATGTTCTACTTCTTGATCTAGACGGTCACGCTCTGCTTCGTGGTCTGGGTGGTGCAGTGGGTGAATGTGGTGGTGGAGTGGTATGCATGCTGCTTAGAAGCACTCCAGAATACGCTGACATGGGCGGTAAGCAAATTGGTGAATACAAAGTTGGATACAATCCTGACGGGGCAAAACCTTGGCTAAAGTGGTTGAACGGGATGTAGTTATGGGTGTACCTTGCTGCTTCTACCGCTGCTAAGGCCCGAATTTCTATAAATGCTATAAAAGAAAAATAACTCTAGGTAATATTTTGAACTTAGGCTTCAGCGTGAACTTTGGGGAAGCGAAAGTAACTTTAATATTAGACATCTTTAATGAGCATGACTATTTTGTTTTCCCTACTTGCCAGGAAATACAGCAATCAGATCAAAAACAAAATGGGAAAGGTGGTTTTCTTAAGTCCTGAAGTTAGTTTTCGTTATTTAATGCTCATAAAAAACCATAAATGTTAACCAAAATGTACAAATTCAGTCGCTACGTTTTCTGTAAAAAATGGAGTTGTTTTGTTAACGCTTCTAATCTCGTCTCACAAAGCCTGTCCTACACCATCAAAAACAAAATAGGTAAAGGAATATTCATACATATACGTTTTATTTACTAAAAGCAATGAACATATAAATAGAAAAATAATTACGGTAATAAATTGAGCATCCGTCAAATGTATTTACAATCGCAAACGTTATTTTAGCATTGTTTCAAATCGATAGCTATTACAGTTTCCAGTAGTAATTCCAAATCCAGTTGTAACTTTTATACGCGAGGTGACTCAGCAGAGTTGCATTTTAAAGAAGTAGTCATAAAATGACCGCAATTTTAAATCGGGTCAGATTTACCTTTGCCACGTTTAAGGTTTCCTCGGTCATAAAAATCATAATAATGGTCCGTTTAACTGCAATACAGATTTGCTACTTAATTAAATTGGTTATTTTTGTTACTTATTTAGTAGAATGCTCCTTCCATTTTTTTACTTCATATAAAACGATGTTAGAAACTATTTATAAAGTTGTTTGGAACTGCTGAATTAATTACTTTTTTACATAATTAATGACTACTTATTTTAACAAAAATGTTTATAATTGTATAAAATATCTTGCGTTTACTTTAGATTCTCATCCAAGCGATTAGCAATCTCTCTTTTCTATAATTTGTCTCTTGTAGGTAAGTCTTTGATATAAGTAACTGCCGCCGATGCAGATGTGTTACTGCTCTATATTCTCGAAAACTTCTCGATTATCATGCTAAACAGAACGTTATCTTCGTGTTATTTACAGAATCAGTTATGCTTTAGGAGAGAAGTTTCCGCACATATTTAGTACGCTTTTTGCAGTTTTTCAAAAAAGAACTAAAACATAAATTGTTTAAAGTGCTTTGAATAAATAATTTAAAATTCGAAATAAACACTACATTTTACTGATTCACGTCTAGCGTCACTTCTTTTGATTTTAAATTGTAATGCGGGGGTTATGTGGATTCATTACTTTCATCACTTCAATAATTAAATGATATATGTATCGCGCAAAACTGGAATTATGTCAGCATTGGCTTCCATATTTTGTTTACTACACATATGCGCCTACTTCTTAATTTTCTCCAAATCCTTGTATTCGTAAAAAAGGAAAACTTATTGGTGTGCTAAACCATCGAATGCCTGATTATCTATTGGATTAAAAATACGTTTGCCGATGAGTGAAGTTAAACGTTCCAAATAGTTCATGGAAAGGAATCCAGGGGTGCTAGTGATATATGATCGTGAGACAGATTATAGGAAAGAGGTATAACGATTGCCTAAGCCCTTAACCAGTTCAAAACAAATACATTTTCTGGAAAATTTAAATATTTTAAAATTAACCTTTAACGTACTGAAATGCTATATTTCTAAGTTGCATCAGCATACTCCTTAGATGTTGGATATTTCATTACGACTTTATTCGCATCGAATACACCCATACATTTAACAGTTTATTTCCTCTTTTAACGATTTTCCTTATATTATAGCTTATAAGTTTAATATGCAGTTTCTTAAGCCTCCAACTACATTTTAATAGATTTTGAAGTAACAAAAGAATTTACAACGACGAAAAAGTTAGTATAATTTGTTCTTGCCTTCATTGTTTATGTTTTCTATATTGTTTACATTATCATTGGTTGTTAAGTTTGCTTTTCTAATGGTAAAGTTATCGGCACTTAGGGCAAAGTCTTTTTCTTTCTCAGTCTCTTAAAGTCCACTCTCAAACTCTTCCTGACGGCCCTCAGCCTTCTGCTGTCAGTCTCGGTCTACCACTTTCTTAATGTCATCCAGCCAACGTATCTGTGGTCTTCCCCTGTTTCTTTTTGAAATTCTTGGTCTCAAGAATGTTAATCCCTGTGTCCATTGCCCATTACTTTGCCTAGCAATGTGGCCAACCCAGCTCCATTTGGACTTTGTCATGTGTTCTATTATGTCTGTGATGTCTGTCCTTCTTCTAATTTCCTCATTCCGCACCTGATCTCCGAGACTTTTTCTAAGCATCGCGCCCTTTCAATGGACCTCTGCATTGTTTTTAATCTTTGGGCACTTCTAGCAGTGAGTGTCATCGTTTCCAGGATAGGTGGTTACAGGTGGAATGCAAGCATGACAGACCTATTCTCCTAGTTAATTCTGCAGTTTGGTTGTCATTTCGCTGTTTGATTTGATGACCGAGGTAAGTATATTTATTGCTCAACGTGTTCAATCAAGATGTTGTTAATATATAAAGACGTATTACATTCTGACATTAAGTTACTGAGGTTCATTTTCAGAGCTATTTTTTAAAGTGCTCGATTCAGTTCTAATAACATTTTCTTTAGTTTTAGTCGCTCGATATTGTTGCCTATTAGAATGAAATCGTCCGCAAAGAGTAGATGACCGTTAATATTCACTCCCTTGTTTGAAGAATCAATATCATTGAATACGTTTTCCAAAGCCAGGGTGAATAATTTTGGGGATGTTGAATCTCCTTGACGCACACCCTTCTGGATTTCCACCTTGTCAGTTAACGTGTCCTTGTCGATGCGGATTTCCTTAGTCGCTCTATTATAGAGTAAGCTTGAATCAATTCTAGCATCATCGAAAACTTTTAAAACTGCCCATTTATCGAGGAAATCGAAGGCCTTATTGTAGTCAACAAACACCAGATTCAAAGTATAATTATATTCTATTGTCTTTTCTGTTAAAGTGCGCAAGGTCTGTAGGTGATCTTTTGTTCCAAAACTTTTTCTAAATCCAGTTTGTTCTGGTGGCTGGTAAAAATCGGACTTGAAGTTTGTAGGTATAACTGCGATGATAAACTGATAGGTCGATAATTTGCGTCTTTGGAAGTGTCTCCTTTTAGTCCTTTTTCGAATATTACCACGACCTGTGAGTTCTTCCCCATTGATGGTATTGTTCCCTTCTTATTATCAGTATATCTATGATAATGTTATCAACGACCTTTAACATTTCAGAAGTGGTTCTGTCCTCTCTTGGACATTTTTTATTTTTCGTTTGTCGTAAATTTGAACTTATTTCACCTCTTGTTAGGGTAAAGTATTCCTAATAATTATAGTGCAACTTTAAGATGAAATTTTTCTAAATTTCTCTGGACCTTCTTAATTCTTAAATTTTATCCAACTTGTTTCCTTTTTAGCGTTTCATTTTGATAAAATTTTAATTAGCTGCCATTACAAGCGCTTCTTTTCCGAGTTTAAATTTGATTACTCGAATTTATCCCTTTGTTTTGTGCGATTCTTGTCTTAAAACTTTTAGTGACATTCTTAAAATGGTTCCGGACCAAAATAATTAATATTAAAGTATTTACATTTTCAGTTAAACCGAATTTAGAGATATTTGGGCCTTCTTGGTTGCACTCAATATTCCTCATTTTATTAAGGTGTAATTTTAATTTAAGAAACTAATATTGGAAATTCTTGCTTGTACTTTACATTATACGGCTTTAAATCAATAGGAAAATAATTTTATTAAGTTATAACTCTGCTTGAACGTTTCTAGGAGAAATTAATACAGCATAATGTTTACTAGTTTTGTAGCTAATTAAAGCACCTATAATTTACCTCCAATTTCATGCTTCACAAATTTAGGAATCGCTACATAAGCAATGTCAATTTAGCTGTTTCAGACCCTCCAAATTGCATAGAGTTAATGGAATTTATTAATAAATAACTTTTTAATCGACATAATTGCAGTAAACATAAAACAGTTAACGGTCATTAAAAACCTACATATTTTCTATTTCAGTTACCAACGAAATTAAAAATTTGAAAACTATTTAAAGGAAACGAGCCAGTGGAAATTGTTTTATGTTAAGTAAATCTGGTTAGAATTAACAAATAACGAAAGTTACGAGATGTGTACGGTTTAGAATGAGCGCAGCACACGTTCATTGGCAAAACTGCAAGATTTACGAGTCCATTTCTACTTTACAATGCTTCATATTCGCTAAATATAACGTGTTTTTACTGACTTGAGCGGAAGTTGAGTCGTTACTGAAACGAACAAACCCAGGTGGCGGTTTTAAAGTAGAAAACGTCTTGTTCATTTCTAACAATTCCCTTAACATCGCGCCGCTACTACTACTAAAGGATTTTAGAGTAGATCTAAAACAAACGTTTTTGATGAGGAATAAAATTCAACTTTATCTTGTTTTCTTAGTTTAATAAAGAATTTACTTAAGTGAAAATTGAGCTTTTACGAGATTACTCTTAGCACGAGTTTATTACTTGAATGTTTAATAACCCTCTTTAAATGGGGAATCTTAAATTAGTATGCTGGATACAAAATGGCGTAAATTGAATCAGGTACCGGGTTTACACTTTTTAGTGATGCATTTCGGAGTAATCAGACAGAAAACGTGGACTTAATATCATAAAGTAGTATTACATTAGCCGAAGTGCACACAAAATTTGCGAAATTACACAATCTCTTTATTGTTGTTGGTGAGTACGCGTACTGGCTAAACTGTCCGCTAAAAATAATGGCACTAAGGGCTAATTTACCCTGGCAAGTATAAGCAGTAAAAGCACGCATATGTACATACTAAAAATATTATAACCTTTGCATTTATGAGGGTCGTAAATTATACTTTAACGATTCTGTGCAGTTGTTTTAAAACATTACACGGCACTGGATGGGAGTGCGACATTTGATAAAAATTCATTCACACTGTTACTTTATATTGGGTTGTTTATAGGCTGCTCTCTATAAATAAGTTGCTTTGTTTTCTATTTTATTTGCTCCTAACTGTATAATAGAATTGAACACCTTTCGCAATTCCTTAAGAAAAACGCCGTTCATGACCATCCCATCCCGTATAACAATGTATTTCGTTTCGTCACTACTTTAGAATTTATCGAGGTATGGGTGTGATACCATACAACCATATAACTAAAATATCTAATTAAAAACATAAAACATAAATGTACACATACGTCTAAAAACAGTAAGAGTAATAACACAGCTATTTCGAAATAGTTTACCACAGTCCAAATAAGAGAACCTTTTTTTGAAATTTTAGAAAAAAAAAACTCTGAACGATCAAGCTCGTTCCTCCAAAGAAATTTTGTCATCAATATGAAAAACATATTTTAGGTATACTTAACACGAAGAAATCTCGAGCAAGTTTCTTGGAAATGTAAGTCATCCCCAATTGTTCTATTAATCAAATGAAAAATAACAGTCACCGGAATGCGAATTCGGACATTATGGCATATTTAACTGACCACCAACCAACTGATGTTTAAATCTAGAAAATAATCCTATAATATCCAAAACAGATTATAGCCCAAAGCATGTCGGAAGAATTGTGTTGTATTTGCACGTCTGTTATTATAAGAGGTATTTTGGTGATAATTAAATTGTATCCATTTCAAACTGCTACATTAAAGTGGCTAAATTTACCTTCATCAATTTGCCTCCAAGCTTCTTCCTGGTCATCCCTTGCGTACTTCAGTATCACATCCACTAGAGAAATCATCCTCCATGAGAACTGGAATTTGTCCTTCAGCTTAATGCAGAATTCCAATAAGACTTCCGCTCCTCTACCTGTAGAATAAAACTATATTAGCTCGTATTTTAACTATGTATTAATCCAAATCAATTGAATTTCACAGATGATCTGCCATTCAACTAAATACCTCAGCTGAACAATGTGCTGAAAATAAGGGTTTCCGCTGTTTGCTATTTTCTATATTGCTTTGGGAAAAGTTTAAGAAAATATTCATTAGTATCCGCTTAAATATAAAAAATTAAATACTCTGTCAGTTTTAATGCCTTTCATCGCTGAAATTGTTCCAATATAACATCAGATTACTCAATGAAAAATTGGTTAAGCAAAAGCACTGCCGCTTTAGGTCAAAATTAAAAGCAAAAGTTAAAGTTTCACTAAACTTTATCGATCTTAAGCATTTACTTCCTAAGAATTCTAATTTAAGATAAATTTGCTAAGTGAACCAAAGTATTGGAAAATAGTTGCAGAAATAAAATTTTTATCAGTAGATTTTAAGTTATTGCCAGTCAGATAAACAAAGCCCTAGTTTTCAAGCAAAGAAGTTAAACGAATTGATTCTACATCATTTAGTTCATTCTGGGTAGGTAGTGAATAGACTTGGATTTTATCAGAGGATTTAATGGTCGATTTTATGATCTCAGCGCTGCATGGATTTAATTTGTTTACCTCGTGACATTTTTGAGAGAGAATACGATCCATAGCGCGATTCAGCATTTGCACAGCACCGTGATGAGATTGTTACGTCTATTTGAAAACATGCCTATACAAAGTTAATTAATTATACCAATAACTACTTAATTTTCATTGCTTAATCGATAATGCAATTCTCATTTTACCCTTGATTTTCTTTCTCATCTGTTAAACTTTATGAGCATCGAACGAGCTACATACACGAGATTATTTTTAACTGGTTCAATAGCTGTTTTCTGTTATCACTCT
This sequence comes from Melanotus villosus, assembly GCA_963082815.1. Classification (NCBI taxonomy): domain Eukaryota; kingdom Metazoa; phylum Arthropoda; class Insecta; order Coleoptera; family Elateridae; genus Melanotus; species Melanotus villosus. The sequence continues at coordinate 79,350,249 of OY720419.1, forward strand.
GTTATCACTGTATTAAAAAAGCACGATTTATAAACCTAAATGATTTTTACAACAGCTAAACGTAATTCTTAAACAATAAGATTTAGTACAATAAGTTTTCCAGTACGGAACGAAAACTTAGGGGGGAAATAAAATAAAAGGAAAACACTGAAAATAATGATAATGAAAATAGTAACAGAAATTTTTATCTAAAAACAATGATAAAAATATATAAGAATCAAGAGATAGATAAGAATGATGTCGTGAGAAACTACAAGTACTAGTAACGCAGCGCGTGCCTGTAGTGAATAATGGATACAATACTAATGTGACCATTCGTCCCAGATTAGGACCTTATTAGTTGTGACATCAGACAACCGAGTTAATTATTGTAAACTTATGTCAGACTTCAATTTTCCCGGAATTTCAATGGCATTATTTCGTCAGTGTATAGAGCTTCTCTTTAGGCTTTATCGCTATGGACATTCCAAAGTAGGAGTTCAGCTAGTTTTTAAAAACACTTCTTAAATTTTTCTGCTGCCTTTTACATGCACAGCCTCATTCAAAAAATTCTGGATTTAGTTGGCCGTGAATTTTCCGCGTAAAATAAAATACGCCGCACTCGAGAATGCAACCATGCGGTACGCGGAAGAATATTACCATTCCTCATTCATAAACTGTTCCAATCACAAGTAACTATGCCCCAATAATGAAGATGTTCTTCTGGTAAAGTGCACATTTTCGTTCCTTATATTAATTAATTAAAGCTATAGAGCTATTATTAGAAGTGAATAGTCTATCTGTCAGAAATTGACGTTTAATTAGCGACTGCTCTGGCTAATTCGAGAACAATAATGACTACAGCAAGCAGCTCACAAAAACAAACACGCAAACAAATTTCAAATAGAACTAGATTATAATTTTAAATCGGTAGAAAAATTAAGAAGTGTAAATGAAAACGATAACTGGAAACGAGACATTCTACAGACACAAGAACACATTTAAAAGTAAGCAGTTGAGGAGAGAAAATAATATCCAGCTTTACAACAGTTCAAGGCTTCAATAAGACGTTTTGTTGCATATGTGGCTGAAGTTTGGACTCCAACAATTTGGAAAATTAAGGGCGATTATAGAACCAATACAATAAATGAAGAAGAAATGAGAAGTAGAATAAGCTATAAAATGCCAAAAGAAATAAAAGGAAAAGCAGGCTACTATATGAAGGCCCCTTAAAAATTAGCTGGCCCACCTTGTGTTCAAATATTTGTCTCTTTTTCGGGTTTGATACCCACGCAATGTTGTAGGTCTGTATCTGAAGAATTCACATAATAAAACACTGGGTAATTCACATAAGACGAGCCCCCTAGAAATTTCAAATGCAACCCAATAGACACGTTTCCTTTAAAGTGATCATGACATTTAATTATATATGGCCATTTTAAAGTAACCCACCTCTGAATATATAAACTTAATTGAGATTTGACGAAGCTCAACGTTATTTATAAATTTGTAAGTTGAGTTGCCTATTCCAATTATTAAGGGGGGGGGGGTCTGACGTGAATAGCCCAGTATGTATAAACAAAAATGCTACGACGTCTTAGCCATATTAAGCACAAAACAAAACAAAAAGAAATGGATGGCGTATATAAAGATAGAAAAGGTTGATAATTGTAGTCATAAATGTATACATCTATATGTAGATAGAAAATAATGCAGAAATACAATTGAAAGATACAAATATTGTGAAATTAAGAGCATTAAGAACATACCTTAGTCCAAAGTTGGAGGCTTACTGAGTTTTCTATTAATTAATTAAATTAATTTCTATTAATAAATTAAGAAGGCTTTGGCGTAGTACGTTTACATATGGAAAGGGCATTTATGTACACAAAATAAATATATAAATCTGCTTGCTGGAGGCACTCTCAGCGACAATGGCTATAAACTTTAAACAGCACAGAAATTAACACTTACTCCAACTCAATTCATTTTAAAATAATTAGACAAAACGCTTTAAAATAAGCATTTTCTTGTTTTGAAGTACCGTTTTCACAGAAAACACATAAATGTCTATAATCTAAAAGTGAACCACGAAAATAGTGTAACGAGATGCGCCAGCACACGTGTGGGATCATATGCGTCATCCACCGAAAAGCTTCCAGAGCGGTCGACGGTTACTCATTCTCGCGCGACTACGGGAACGTTCTGGAATGAAGTTCTGGAAGGACGAAGCTGGGATATATAAGGCGCGACCAAACGAACATGGGCAGTCTAATCCAGCCTACATAAATGGTCGCGAATATGTGTGTCGTTGAAGTTAATATAAATGTACGGGAATCGTTATAAATAAACAAACTGTACAAATAAATTAATTAGTGTTACGGGTTAATATTAGTTTTTTGTATTAGAATTAATATTAGTGTTTGTGTTTTAGTGTTAAGTTGTTATTTCGTGTTTCTTCGTTGCTTAATAGTTGTTAATAAGAAATTTTAAATAAACGTTTTAAAACCGTTACAATAGCGTGGATGGACATTAAGGGTTACGCCGCTTCTAACAGGCAGATTCAAATAAAATTACCTAAAAAGATCAGTCGCATATGCATGCAGGCCTCTATTAAATATAAACATTATATTTCAAAGTTTTATTATTTCATTATTTTATAAATAAAAATAAATACTACTCGAGAAACGAGAATATAACCTACCAACTTTTATAGCATTTCTCGGCTATAAGAAGGCGTTTAATAAAGCAAACAGAACCAAACTGAAAAATATTTATACTCGAAAAGGCATTCCACAACATTCAACGAGGGCAATACAAAGCTTATATCTGGATAACAAAATCATAATCGAAGTGGACGAAACTAGTGGAAAAGAAAATACAGAATCAATTAACGGCGGAGTCCGACAAGGGTGTCCGCTGTGACTATAAATTATACTTTATTTATAATGTATATGTAGATTGATGAAATCACGCAATGTTACTAGACGGAATTAAACAACTTAAGGATAACTTACAAAAAGCAATACACAAATTATAGATTTTTACTTCAAAGATAAAGATTATAGCTTTTAAAGGCCAAGATCCTATTCGAACGAAAATCATTGGTGATAACACGCTAATAGAACAAGTTAACTACTCCAACTATCTAGGATACAACGCTGCATACGAATAACAAAGAAATATCAATAGCAAAATAGGGGAATTCGTGGAACAATAAAAAGATACCTAAAAAACACAAGAAGTGAAACTCGCCTTAAATTTTATAAGGTAATGGCTGTACATGGATGCGAAAATTTGACAATTAGTAAAAACCAAGCAAGAAGAATAGAGACGGCTGAAATGAGATTCTTATGACTAGAGACCGGATTTTAGGTGAAATTTTTAGGTGATGGGTCATCCAAATAGGTAAATTTAGCTAAATCCATAAGCGTACTAAATATTTGTAAATAAGGTTGCCACTATCTGTAGCGTTATGTTTCTTCAATAACAAATGATTGGTTTGGTGACTTAACGAAAGCTTGGTCACGCCTATTGTAAATATACTGCACCATAATGATTTGTGAACTTTGCCATCCCTTTTTAGGAAACACTACTATAATTTCTAGAGAGCGGCAACAGTAAACAACTGTTTTAAAAGTGCTACTTAAGTGTGCAGCTCTACTGAAATGATTTTTTTACTAGATCCGGTCTGGACCATTAGACAAGAATTAGGAATCTTCAACCTAAACAAAAAATGAAACAGTAGAGAATCAATTGGCACGAACATCTCAACAGAATAGACGATTCCCGTATACCTACTACTCTACTACCAACCTACAGGCGAAAGAAAAAAAATTGAAGGTGGGTTAACTCTAAGGCTTAAAGGTGGGGGCCTATATTGGAAACATGAGATTGGAACAAACCAAAAGGTTTAATCCCTGACGTTGACAATGATGAAATGGATACTGGCTTACAAAAATATTGCAACTCAGTATGCATGAACTAAGTAAGACATGTTTGACATAAACGTCATAGTTTTATTTTTAGATTTACCTATACAGTTTATACGATTTCATACTATCACTCAGTATAATTGAGGAAGTGGATATTATTAAATTATTTTAGTTCATTTTCTTCGCATAAGTTTTTAGTTTTTTTCTAATACATACACTGTTAAGATATTTACTGTTAAAATAATTTGGTGAGGTTTTACTTTCTCGAAGATTTCTGATAGATGGGTATAGAATTCTTCTCTGGCATTATAGAATCATAAACTATCTATATGCTCTATTTAGAACAATTTCCATATTTTTGGCACTGTAATAGGCCTTCGAGGTACCTTCAGTATGTATCTAATATTTTCCATATATTTATTTACTGTTACTGTTCGCCTAGTAGTTAGTTAGAGTGCGATTTATTTACACCAGATAAAAAATTCCTATTCGTTCATTTCCTTGAGCTTCCTTTATCCAAAATTTATTTATTTTATTTGCCATTTTCCCTTATTAATTCGTTAAATTTTAAACCTATTTCTACTGAATTTTCGCCTTCCTTTTCTTTATACTCATTATAGTCATTATCATAATCAATTTCAATTCAGCTTCTGAAACTTGATATTATTATGAAAAACTGTATATGTTTTGATGTTACAATTATTGTAATATTAACATTATTAACTCGACCCCAAACACTCTTATTTTGTAGAAAAGAGTTTTCTTTCTTTCTTTACAGTTTTTATCTTTATGTCCTTCTGGGCGTCGGATCTCCTTTCATCTGCCCACCCACTACGTCTTATCTAATTGTCCTATTATCTCACCCTTGGCGTGTGGGAGGGCGGTGCCGCGCTAACGGAGCAGTCGGGCAACCCATCCAATTACTTACCCGAGACAACGAAGCTTAACTCTCGTGATCGCACTTGATTGGGGTACCTAGCTACCGCAACTCGCGACCTGACCAGAGTTTTCATTAGTTGAAAATTTTGAACCTTTAAGATGCTCATATTTGACCATCACTCTTTTGTATTTCGTACAGTGCAGTTAGATCACGACAACGTGGAGGGAAGGTTTGCTGCCAGAGCTACTAGGATTTTATAAAAACGCATTTTTATGTTTTGCAAAATATGTTGGCAACACAGCCACATCCTTCGAAATCGTGCCAGCCTAAGAAACCTTGACAAAAAAACGTGTAATATAAGAAGTATGAAGTGTATTATTGCCGTAGTCAAATCACAAGACAAAGGAAGAAATGGAATACCTGCATGATGAAAATAATAAAGAAAAACGTGCATAGTGTCGTGAAGACGTTAACAGAAGATAATTCCGTATTAATCAATTTCAGATAAATATCCAATGAATTGATTCTTTTTTGGAAATTATAGGCGTCCACTTATTGGAAGTGTTAAAAAATCATTATTTACTTTGGTATTGGATACACTTTTTGGTCCGATAATTTGTCAAAGAGAATATCTTCAAGAATAACCTTCCACTAATTTCTAACGATATCTGGTATTATACTATATTCCGGCATTTCAGATTTAATGCTTTACTAGAACAATAGGTAATACGTACTGCAATTGACTAATTGATTTCTAAATCATTGATAAACAGATCATTTTTCCCAAGGCCTTAAAATGGTTTTGTTGGAAAGTCGAAATTGAAAATAAATTATTTATTTTAAACTGATGCAAGGATTTTCTATCTTCAAAAATTAAAAATATATAACATTCAAGAAGAAGTAGGGTACCCTGTATATGTAATTATCTAAGCACCAGAAGGTGTCTGTTATTTAATGATAAACATTTTAAACAAGAATAATACGTGTCCCAGAAAAAATCCGACCACTTATAGGTGGCTATGAAAGAAAGTACAAATGTGAAATTTTACTTATTTATATAAATAAGCGTTTTACTAATGGATAGGTGACATAGAGTTAATACATTTTGTGCGTATTATTTGCATTAATACTAAAATGCAATCAAATGAAGGACAGAAGAAAAATTAATAATTTCCAAGTTCACCGAAAATGTCACGAAGCAGTTATCAAAACTTCTTGGAATTCCGAAAACCACGATTCAAAATGTTGCCAGTAAATTTAAAGAGGTTTACGGTACAGAGAAAAGCAGATTCAGGGGAAAAAAGGATCATGTGATAAAAAAACCAGAAAGGAAAGTCAAAAATGTTTTCAAAGGAATCCCAAAATAAAGAAATTATTTTTAAAAATTTTGACCATTTTCGAGAATCTTTTAGTGGTCGGATTTTTTCTGGTACACGTCTTATATTATAGATAGGAAGCTCGTTGACGCAGTGGTAAGAGTTGGGCTCCTAGCTAGGAGTCTTGGGTTCGAAGGACTTTTATAAAGGATTCCCTACTGTTTGAGGTCGATACTTGAGCGAGTGAAGCATTTTAATCGTTTGGTTACAATTAACGATTCTGTCTGTGGAGTGGTCGACTTCAGATTGTAACAAGACACATACATCGTCACAAACTATATGCAGAAGGCAACGGGAAAGCACTGCAGAGAACACATTTCCCTAGTATAAAGGGGATATAACAAAGTTCATGGCGCCAAGTCGTTTAAAAATGTGACTTTGACCCCATTGCCAACGTCCTTAGAAAGGATAAGCAACAGAAAGAAAGAATAGGTAAGGGAATAAATAAATCGAATAAAACAAAGTAGTACTGTCAAAAATACCAAAATCAAAACGAAGAAACTCCAAAATCAAAGTATAAGTTATAAGAATTTTCCGCTGTAAGTTATCACAAATTTTTATGAAATAAAACTAATTAAATACTTAACGCTTGTTTTATCAAACATATAATAGAAACTTTAATGCCACTTATAACTCGTTAACACTTAATTATTATTTGAATTGCAACATTTTAAGGGCCTTATCAGGTCACATAATTTTCACAAGCATTAATTGTTAGAGTAAACTTCAGCAACAATAACCCATAAGGTTTGTAGTTTCTATTGTTAAAACTCAAGCAACATAATTTACAAACAATCTTGTTTTTAGTATATTTTTAAATTTATCTTTATGCTTACCTAAATAGTATTCTCAATCTTTGAGGCAATTGAATGTTTAATTTATTAGATTTTTTTAGGCTGTGGCATTTTTAACTATAGGTTAGGGTTTCATTCGGTTTTTATCTAAAATGTTAATGTGTGGTTTTTGCCTAAGGGTAACTAAAATAAAATTAGAACGTAATAATTTCACCTTCGTTTTACAACATAAGGTGATTTTTTCTGAATCAATATTTATTTTTCCAATTATTACGTTATCGTCTTAAGCGCAGTTCCTAATTACTGGTTTTTATGGTCATTTTATTACTTTTTTATTGTTGAAAATTGTTGTTTATTACATGCAACGTAACTTAACATTATTACCTATTTTCTAGTTTTCGAATGATAACCTATTTTATGGACGCGCGTCAGTAATTTTAGCAGCAATTTTTATAATTAAAGGGGACAGGTTTTAAAACGCGAGCCTTTAATAATAATTAAACGTGTGTTTTTACTCTTGACTGTTATTACAAATGTTTCCTAAAAGATGTTCAGGTATAAACACATGTTTTTCAAAATAACTGATTGTAGAATTATCGTATTCTTCAATTTTAAGAGCAGAAACGGAAAAACTAATCAGAAAATGTTCAATAATCCGGTAGCTGGTTTCTGAAATGAAATGAAACTTGTAGGCGCAAACAAACATAATTTCAAGTAGGCATACGCCTACCCAAAATTTGCCGTCCTGGCGCCGCTGCGTAACATCCCACGATCCCTTTGTAAAGTTAATAAGCCTGATTATGTGAAGAAAATCATGTAACAATAAGCTAATTGTTGTGTAATTGGTGGTGATAATTTCTTTGTTTTGGAAGAATTTGGGAACTTTATAATAACTGTGTTTGAAAACAATTAAATTTTTAATATTAAAAAATAACGCTATGGTAAAATGTTTTCAAATAAAAAAATGTTGAATGCAAATATTCAATTAAATTTTGTTCTCCATCGGAGCAGCCTTGAAATGTTTTATAATAAGCGGTATGAACTTCAAACTTTATTTTTCCGTTCTTAAACGTAAAGATTATTAAAGTCAAAATCTGCACCGTCAAACTGTCATATATGTAGTTTCATTCCAGAAAGGCTTTTAAGAAAACCACGGCTAAAATTAAAAACATCTCGATAATTAAATCGGTGCAAAAGCATCATCTGAAGTTTACTATTGAAATTCTGGTTCTTAAATTTTAGACTGAGTGCATTTCAGTTTAAGGTGTACCTACTCTTAACTGTTGATAGCCCAGTCAAATTAGCCAAATTAGCCGAAAAAATTCACGTAGTTTTGAAAGTTGGTACAGTTGTTTGTTGAGGTGTCCTGACGAACATACTAAAATTCCCCGGGGGTGGGGGGTGAGCTTGGGGTGGGAGAGCTGTTTGAAGGGCCCTTTCTTCACTTTTTCGCTAATAATTCGAAAATTTAAATGGAATTTCAAATTCATACTTCAACATACATATTTTAATCGACCAGAATGAACGATGTATGTTTGTCAAATTTGGTGGGATACGCGCCAGAGTGACTGTTTAGGTTGGTTTTTGTAAAAATTATAATTTTCTTCATAATTGCACATTCACCACGGAAATATAAAATCCAGGTCTTTAAATAAATAAAATTAATAACGTTAAAAATTAATTCAAATTCGTAATTATAACCTTAAAAGTACGAGTACAATCGAAGTTCAGAAATCTTTAACATTAAATAATTAAATTGGAAAAAAAATTAATAACTTCAATTTTATAAAATAACATCCTTTTTATTTAAACACTGCATTGCTTTTGCATTATTTTCAAAAAGTACACGTACAGTTAGTTATAAATTACTCAATACTTGATCATAAAAGCCTTTTTTACTGTTCTTTTTTACGACGTTTTTTTTTTTCTAGTATTCCATAATATGTAAGCTTATCTAAACAGAACAGAAAATAATTACGTTTACTTGTATTGTTAAAAACTTTTATTACAGTTGCTTGAGTTTGCTAATTACCATTCTGTTATGAAAACAATGTTAAATGTGGGTCGTTTCTTGCGAATTTCTAGCTTTAAAATAAGAAACCAGTAAAGATTTTTGACATTTTATGTGTTGATGCAAAATCGTTTGGTAAACCAAAATATCTACCTATTTTTATTGGTTTTCTATAAAAGAGAACCCAATTCCGACACCTGAAAGGGTACATGGAAGGGGAGAAAGAAAGAAAGTAGAAAAAAGGCTTAATAGTAAATAACAAGCCGATTTTGTTGGCAGAATAAGTAAGCGAAATTGATTGAAAAATGATCGAACAACGAAATTCAAGTGTTCATTTAGCCCTACTGTAACGCAAGGTCCTGAATAACAAATAGATTAGAAAGCAAAACGAGTTAAATATTAAACCACTTGAGCACCACAAAGTCAAGAATACCAAAACTATAAAACATAGAACGCCTCTATTTTAAATGTATAAATATTGCATTTACTATAAATAAATAAATAGCCTTTAGAAACAGGGACCAAGAAATGGAATTTCCCAAAAAAATGTATTCTAAATAAAACATTAGTATAGAAGAACCAGGATAGCTTCATAAATAAACGAGCAAGTTAGTCGATTACATTGTATACATACAATACGTAAAAAATCTATAAATGCATTTATAATGATAATGAGCCAACTAACTAAGATACATATGATTAAAATTTAATTAAATACAACACGTGTAACAATTTATAACAGAACATACCGGTTTTCGCTCGCGTTTGAATTATTCAAAATATTTCAGTGTCAATGTCAAGTACAACCAGCAACCAGAAGTTCCTAAAATGTTTGCTTTTAGCCCCTTTACAATATGAATGTTGCCAGTAAAAGGTAGAACAACTTTCATGCTTTATTTTTACGTTTTGCAAATAGGAACGCTTATTATGAAAAATATTTGCAGCAGGTTTTGGTTTATCTGGTGTATCTCTTCTAAGCTTCAGTTCAAGTATATCCAGTATAACAAATAAATTTACTTTGCCAACTACAAATGCATTTAAAAATAAAATTAAAGGTGATATGACACTGCAACGCAAAGTATTTTATAAAATTATTTAAACAGTGCTGTTGATATAGTAAGTCCATGATATACAATAAATGTTCAAGCGAATAAAACTAACCAATACAACTAAAAGTGTATGAGAATGTTAATTACACGGAAAACATAGAAAAAATCGGTTAAAAAAAATTTATGGGTAATCAAAATCAACCTTTTTTATTTAATATAAGAAAGTGTTTTATAACAAATAAAAGTTTCCTATTGCAGTATTTTTTTAAACCTCGTGCAAAGTTTAATTTATTCAAATCAACGTATAAAAGAACTAGATAATTATACGGTAATAATAGAGAAATAAATTAAAAGTACTATTTTTAGTTCAACTGTCATTAATAACTTCTTATTACATAATGTATATTTTTAAAACTTTTACTACTGCAGGTAAAGTACTTGGCTGTGTCTCTAAGTAATTTATTTTTCTGTTAGCGAGGGAATAAATTATCTTTACGGGTTTGTTTATGCACGTGACGAGTTTATTTTATTTTAATATCGATGCATTTTCGTTCTACTTAACACTGAAGAAAAATACCAAGAAAAAGATATATAAACTGTTCAAGAGTATTTACCGAATTCTAATACTGACAGTTAAATACCTATAATCAGTTAGAGTTTTTTGTTACACTGACAATATTTTCCTTCTTAATATATCAAATAACTTGTGAATGGATAATCTATAGGGTCAAGTGAGGTAATAATGAGACAAATTTTAAAATTTTTCTTATAACTTCTATGCATTGCGCAGTAGATCTTTCATTTTATGTGTATACTACTTCATTATGTATGGGCTTTTCATTGGGTCACTTTTATTTTATGACTACATACATGTTGATAAAAAATAGTAATTCAAAAATATGTGTCTCATACTTGTAGCAAATTGTAACACACCACTGTAGTTCTCTTGTTTTCTAACTGTTGGGTAAAAATAAGACACTGTTTAAAATTGATTACGAAAATCACAAAAGTATTTTTTTCTAATGTTTACACGAGAAAAGTGACAAATTTTTAAAATAAAGTATAATGTTTTTAAAAACTTAATACTAATTTCAACTCTAAATCTTCCTAACAAACAACAATAAACAGTAAATTATAATAGGTAACTACTGCAATTTTGAAGCAACAAAAGCAGCACAAACCCAATTTAAAAAATTATTTTAACATTTATTTTTCCAGAATGTCAATAGAGTTTTCAAAAACGTTCTAAATTCTACTTCCTGCAGTGACTCTTAGGATTTAGTAACTTAAATAAGACAGATGATGAATGTATTTCACTTACGTCCTCTTCGTTTGCTTTAAAGGGTGTAGGTACCTATTTTGAAAGTTAGTTGCCACGTTTTACTTGCGTCTCAAAAAAATTATCAGTAGCCAAAAGCACAAGCAAATAAACACTCAGCAGATATCCGAACTTGATATTAAAAACAAAGTAAGTCTACAACTTAACGAGGAATTAAAACAAATATCAAGAAACACAATTGGCCAAGAGGACACAGACAATACATGTTCAACTATTAAAGAAAAAATCGGAAACGCAGCTAGAAAATAAGTCACAAAATCGAACAATCAAAACAGAAAGAAAGAATGGATGATAGGAGAGAAATTGGAGCTAATGGACAGGAGAAGAGAAATGAAGGGCGCAAATAAAAAAAATACAAAGAAATTAGCAGAAGTATATCTAGCAAAATGCGTGAACCTAAAAATGGGTAACAAAAAAGTGTGAGCTGGAAAACGTATACGATTCAAGAAACATTCAAAGAAATATGCAATTTACGTAACACCAAACAGTAAGTATGGTTTGCTAAAAGACAAACATGGAAAAATAGTTACAACAGAAGGAAAGCTTGCTAGATGGAAGGAATATGTGGAAGAATTGTACTGTGATGAAAGCACGGAATTAATAGATTTAACAAACATAACAAATACACAGGAGGCACCAGTAATAACGAAGGAAGAAATTGTAAATGCAATAAAGAAGTCGAAAAATAATAAAGCGGTTGAGCCAGACGAAATTCCCACAGAATTGATAAAACTCATTGACGAACGAAATGTAGATTTGTTAGTAAATTTATTTAATACAATATATAAGCCAGGAAATATACTACAAGAGTGGCCAAAATCCACATTCGTTACACTCCCCAAAATAATACAACCAAGAAACTGTGGAGATTATAGAAATATCAGTTCACCTCCTGAAAATATTTTTAAAAATTGTCCATCCGGCATATTTACTAATAATGTAAATTCATCATTAGAGACGCAACTAGGCTTTAGAAATGGATATGGAACACGTGAAGCGTTATTTGCCCTAAATATACTAGCCGAACGTTGTTTAGATGTTAACAAGCATGTATTTGTAGGATTCACTGATTACCTATACAAAAACATTCGATCGAATACAGCATAATAAACTTATAGATATTCTTCAACAAATAAATTTAGATTTTCAAGATATACAGATCATTGCAAATGTGTACTGAAAACAAACAACTCGGGTTCGCACAACAGAAGGCACCACTGAAGGAATAAGTATTAAACGTGAAGCTAGGCAAGGGTGCATTCTTTCCCCATTGCTATTTAATATTTACTCGGAAATAATATTTAAAACAGCGTTAGAAGACAGATCAGCAGGTATAAAAATTAATGGTATTCTAATAAACAACATACGATATGCCGACGACTGCGACCTTATCGCCGAAACAGGACAAGAGCTTCAAACGCTCTTTAATCAGGTATACGAAACTAGTAAAGTTAACGGGCTAGATATCAATCTTAAAAAACGAAGTACATGACAACTGCAAAAAATCAGCTGAGACTAGTGGGAATAACAATAAATACGAGGAGCGTTCAAATTTAAACAGGAATTTATTTATAAAAAAAGTGATTACAATATCACAACGATGAAAACTATATTACTTTTCGACGTAATCTCCCTGCCTAGCGATGCACTTGCGCCAACGATCTGGAAGCTTTTTAATACCTTGCTGGAAGAAGTCTTTGGGTTGCATGCGTATCCACTCCTGAACAGCTTCGATAACGTCATTATTTGACTAAAATCTTTTCCCGGCTAAAAATTCTTTTAATGGGCTAAACAAATAAAAATTAGAGGGAGCAAGATGATGACTGTATGCTGGATGCGGAAGAAGGTCCCAGAAGCGATTTGCAAACGATTCAACTTGTGTTTTTCAGTCAACAAGCGCGGAATCCACCTGGCACTCACCTTACGATACTTTAACTTGTTTTTTTATGATCTCTTCAACACTTCCGACACTAATTTGTAAATTTTGAGAAATTTGACGAACTGTTACCCGTCTGTCTTCCTGAATAAGGGCATTCACTTTTTCTTCATTTTCACGATTAACCGAAGTTGCAGCTCGCCGTACATGAGGCTCATTTGCTACATGCGTTCTCCCGTCTCTAAAGGATTTTGACCACTCAAACACTTGACCTTTTGAAAGACATTGATCGCCATATTGTGCTCGCAGTCTTGTAAAAATTTCAGTCAAATTTACGCCTACATTCGTAAGAAATTTGATTATTATACGCTGTTCCACGCTACAATGAACAGAACATTCAGACATTGTAACTGTAACTGTCAAAATAATATTATATCGAAACAATTGCCATAGATATGTTAACAAGAGTCACGGCTAACCTTTAAATAATTTAATTTTTAGAATTGTCTTCAGATGGGGTTTTAATTTAAACATTCCTGTTTAAATTTGAACACTCCTCGTAATAAAGCAATAGAGAGAACACCAACATACATCTAGGTACCATAATCAGTAGCGAGGGAAGTCCCAACGGTCAAGCAAGATATACCTTTAATAAATTAAAACCTATATTGTGTAACCGCAGTTTAAAGCTACAATTACGAAAGCGGTTCTTAAAATGTTGTGTTTTCGGTACTTTTGGACGGAACGGAGTCTTGGACGTTAACCGAAGATATATGTAATAAAATTAATTTTGAAATGTGGGCGTACAGACGCTTATTTATTACGTGTATCATAGGCAGATATAGTGACCAATATGGAGATGTTAGAAAGAATGAATTGTTCATTAGAAGTTGGAATATCTGGGCCACGTGCTGAGAGGAGAAAAATACAAATTGCTGCAGCTCATACTGCATGGTCGAATTGAAGGAAGCAGCAGAGGTCCTGGACGTGGGCGTACTTCCTGGCTGAAAAATTTACGCAATTGGTACAAAAAAATCTACAACAGCTTTATTTCGTGCTGCAGTTTCTAAAGTACAGCTAGCCTTATTTGTCGCAAACATCCGTTAGGATAGGGACTACAGGAAAAAGAAGTTGCCTTCATTCGCTTAACTTGTAATAGATCTCCATCAACGCTTTTAGCGAAACATCCTCTTCCCCTTCCTACTAGGGAACTTTACTACAATGTGATTTTTTAAAAACTCAATTGCAGCAGGCCGTATTCTGACTTAATACAGACAGTTCTAAGGTTATTAAGACAGAATACGGCCTGCTGCAATTGAGTTTTTAAAAAATCACATTGTAGTATATAACCTTCTTCTTGAGCATCTTTACAGTTTAAATTAATAGCCATGGAAGGTCCTGTGCTGCAGTCTTCTTCTGTGTCGCTATCTTTCTTCGTCCAATCTATATCGTCATCACTATACCCACTCGGTATCCATTCTTCTGCATAATTGTCTGACTACGAGGAATCTTTGACATTCCTTTACAACCGTTTTCTTTAACTTTGACTATTTAATATTTTTGTTAGACTTTACCGTTCTCTCCTTTGCTGCCTCAATAGATTCTTTTGAAGTTGCCAGTTTCCCTTCAATGCCAAGTCTTGTTCTTGTTTGGTTTGGTTTGCGTTCTTTTTAACTTCTTTAAGAGAGAATTGTCGCAAGGTTTGTGATGATGTAATGTAGAAGGGCCCTGTGTTATATTGTCAATAGTGCCTGGAAGATCGCGTTGAATTGACTTTTGAGTCTCATTTTCCCCCACTCAATGTCTCAGAATTTTCCGTATTCTTGTCTCATTTCTACCCCAAGGTTTTAATTCTTTTTTGTTAACGTATGAACCCTGGTAACTATTGAAATTCGTATAGATACGGCCTTCTCAGTGCGTTTTCCACGGCAGATTTTTATATTACATGGTTTAGACTATCCATTTCAGAGATATTTGAAGACTTGTAAAGTTCTTGCAAAAAGTTTTTATGTACAAAACTGTGGAACTTTACAATGACTTCATAATTTAAAAAGACAAATATTTTAAATTATAATAGGACAGATATTATGTTTAACGAAACTTAGTTTTTAAAATAAGTCTGCGAAAAAGACATATAGAAAGCATGGCTCACTTTTTCCTACTTTTTTCAGGTGTCCCAGAATTACCTCACTTGACCGTAATTGTTACTTTTTTTGCTTATTTATTGAGCAAGATCTAAGCTTTCGAGTGCCAAATAACTTCACAAGCGTCGACTGCTATGGTTATTTGCACTATACAATTGAAAACGTCTTCCCTTTGTCATACCAAATATTTCATTTTCTTTATTATTTTTTATTAGCCCATACATATCCATATATAGGGTAAAGGCCTCCTTCACTTTTTAGTGGGGGATTTTTGGTCTACCCTCCCATAGTGACCGGTCCTCGTGAACCCATTCCAGCACTGACCGGAAACAACGATGCTTAACTCTCCTGATCGTGCTAGACCGGGATACCTAGCTACCGCTACTAGGGACCAAGCTTTCAATTACCTAATGTTATTATTTTATATTAAATATTATGGGATGCGAACTATATTTCGCTGCTGAAAATGGTGTAGGCTTCCCAAGGGCTATTATTTCAATTTTAAAATGAAGGAGGGAGATATTTCCCTCGTACCTTTAATGACAACGTAGGAAAATCAAACTACATGAATTAGGTATGTATCAAGTTTCCATATTTTTTAAGCATTTGCTATCAAAAACAGATAGGCACAGCTACTTTTTCTTGTAGCTTTTTCATAAAATTGGAAAATTGCAATTTTAACATAACGTATCTATGTAACTAACATTTTGGGAAAATGTTTCGTATAATTATTTTCATATTAAAAATAAAGCAATCACGTCACGATATGAAACCCACTGCCCTTTAGCTGCTGTGTGACACATTATAATTATCGTTAAACCTTCACTGAATAGTTTTCTGTAGTATAAATTTAAGATGGGCTATAGTTTGTATTATTAGATTTTAAAATTTTTCCCAAAACTTTAGTTACATACGTTAGTTTGCATTCGAGCATGAATTCTGATGCAGAATTTCGTGAATTTTCGGGAGATGGAAAGATGCCTCTCTCTTGGGGTTTTCCATCAAATTCAGTAGTTTTTAGAAGCAACAGAATAAAAAAAAACTGCGAGAATTGTTCAATAGAAATGTAGATCAAGGTAAAGGAGAAGTTTATAAGATTAAGAAACCCAATGTAAATAAAAAACCAGTGAAAACAGGTATACCCTTATCAATCGATTCAAAATCTTTCTTTTTTAGTTTTAAATTGAAATTTGCAAGAATTGTTTGAAATATCGACTACAAATTTGATTTTCACCAATTTATTAAATCTGGTAACTTTTTCTTTAAAACATAAAATTTCAAAACATATTTTCTTTAATATGACACAACGTTAATTGTGCAGTTGGTCACCTATTGATTTTAATAGTTCTTAAGTTAATTTATGGCATTGCTTTATGTTCTTCTAGAAAGCTAAAATTAGATACTACAAGTGATTAGAATTCAATCGAGTTATAAATTTAAAGCGTCAAACAAACCAAACACATTCTTAAAGAACCCAGTAATTGTAATTATTATTTCTAAATACAGTTTTGTATCCTAATAATATAAAATAACTTCTTCTCTTTCAGTGGTTTTGTTTTCATTATCTATCTAACCGCTTTCCTTTTTGCATAAATTTTAGATATAAAATATAAAAACCGTTTTTTGACGCTTCGACGATTTTTGCTGTTGTTATTCCTAAAACATCTGTTTTTCTTAATTTTTATTCCCATGAAATGCTTATTCCCATGACATATTTCTAATGTCGTGTGTGAAACATAGTTACTTATTGGTAATTATTTGGGAACTTGTATGAATACAAGATAAAAGACAATATTTTTATTTTCCGGCAATAACTGACGCATTTTGTTAAACGTGTAACAACAAAGAAACGAAGTTGTAGGCTTTTATGGTAGGTTTTGTTATGTATTGCGTTTTGTAAATGACATAATTTCATAAACAGAAAAGATAATAACAAATAAAATTTAATTAATTGTTTCTTTATGTAAAGGAAAGAAAAATCTCCCGTGATTAATTCTAGTTTTTCATTTTGTAATTAATTAGTTATCAATCAAGTGGATATACAATTTTTGGTAAACAAAAAAATTATCTTTGTTTGGAAATGATTCCAAAATCTCATTTTGAGAAATGAGTTTAGACTGATGTTATCTGAAATTATTAGACCTTGTATTTCAATTAATCCTCGGATTTTATTTAAACATTTAAAATAGTACTAAAATGCAATAATACTTTATGGGAATAAGCACATGTGATTGCAATAAAATGCAATATAGCAACTGTTTATACATCCTTCATCATTAACACAACGCTGTTTCCCTGAAGGTTTATAAACAATTCCTTATTTTGGAACGTATTAACAACCTCAATAATCGCGTATTAAATAGTTTACTACCAATAAATTATAATCAAGTTAATTGTTACTCCTTTATAGCTTACACACTTTTCTTCACGTAGATATTCCTGTCTTTTTCTTTTGACAGCTGGGATAAATAAATGTCGTTAACAACCCAGTTATTAACATAATTGGCAGATGGTTTTGCATACTTCCAATGAATGTTTCTAGGTTTTAAAGACAATAAAGCAATGTGTGATTATTTTTACTTTTTAACTCGAAACTTTCCTCTAATCTGTGCCCATCAAGTATTCATGATCACAAAGTAAACATTTTGAAAAGTAAAAGCTTGATAAAACTATTGTGAAGAGTAGGGGAGTACTAGTTTCGGGAATTTTACACAAAACTAAAAACTAAGACTTCCTTGTTCACTTTAATATAATGAAATACAAAATTCTTTATTCAAAATCTGTAGGAAAATTTTCTTAGATAAGTAGCAGGTACCAAAGAAAACTTTCACTGGTATAAAACCTGGAATTTTATAAGTTTAAAGCAACAAAATTAGAAATCATACGTAACTGAATATATGCCAGAATGTTTAATTGTTTGTAGTTAGTTCTTTTAACTTTGAAATGTTCTATTGGGCTGATAAATCGACTTGAAAATTGGATATCTTACGTTATGTCTAAGCATTAAATCCCAAAAATGACAACTCTTTTCAAAAGGAATCTTTAATTTTGAAATTTTCATTGAAGCCATGGTAGTTTTCAGTTAAGTAATTAACTTTTAGACAACTTCATTTTTATTATGCGAATACATTTTTCACTTTTCTTTCCCGATACGACACTAACACATCAAATAACTTTAAAAAACGAATGAAACAAGCTAATCATCTAAAGCTAAACCACTTTAATAAAAAATGCTCTTGTAAATTCGCTTTCCATATTTAAAAAATAGTAACTAATTTATTCAATTATTTGGTTCCTTGATAGCAATTACTCTATTAATACGTTATCACTAAACGTTTCATATAATTATCTACTTAATGATTTCGACGACGTAGTTCATGGTTATTTTCGGAGGAAATCTCTTAAATTGCCTTAATTAACAGAAATCAATTAAACGAGGTAAAAAGGGCAACGAGGCGATTAACTGTAGTTAAAGCAACATACGAAGTATCGAACTAATGAGTGTAGCTATCAGAATGCTCAGGTGCACGGGCATAGCAAATATACACCTTCGCAAAACAATTAAAACAGGCGCAATAATCGAATTTCACGGTTTCTATCAAGACGAGTAGCAATTTACCGGAAAATTAAAACTTGCTCTCTTATTTAGATCACTGTCGAATCGATTGCGATTAGAAATCACCAGAAATGTTTCACCTAAATGAACTATGAGAATAACGTGAACGCAGCAACTTGAAGAGCAAAAGAGATGGTTACAAACACGTAAAAAAATTACGGTTGATATAGTTTATACCAGCATCACATAAGGCAACATGTTAATCAGCCGCAAGAGAACAAGTTAATAAATCCATTTCTAATTATGATCAGAATTGCAATTGTTTCCTTGACAATGTGTGGTAGTTATTACATTTGTGTGCTTGTGCCCGATTTACTCTGGCCAATTTTCCGTAACTTCTTTCTTGCGTAAAACCGTAACGGGGAGATAAATTAGAAACGCATTTATTACAACATCGATTATGACTTCAATTGGAAATTATTATCTCGAAAGCAGAAAACTAATTTAAATTGTTATTTCAAAATTAAATTGTTCGGTTGTATTGACAAACAGAACTAATAACTATGAATAATTCTAAACATCGCATTTTACGTACGTACATGGATTGAAAATTGATTTTAAAGAATGCTAATATGAGCAGTGCTGAGATAATTAATAAATAAATAAAAAGTCAATACAGGTTTTTTCAAATTTTGGTTTTCACCTTAATTCCTTAAGTTTCCAAACATTAAAACTACTTCAAAAGAAAGACAAAGCGAATTACAAAACAGTGACGAATTACAATGGAAGAACACTCTAACAACAGAATAATTCCCTAAATTAGTAAAGATGGTTACAGTTACATTGAACAGAAATATTCTGCAATCTTGTTTCACAAACTTAGGCAAGTGAAGTGAATGCATGTAACAAGTAGCAAGTGTATCATTTAATACAACTAGAAACCTGAAACGCAAATTAAAAAACGTATTTCTTTTCCATATTTCAACAATTACAGTGTTGGCATAAGCAAACCTTCAACAAAATTACAACTAAAAAGGTTTTTATGAATATTGGTTGTCCTTCATCTTCGAATGCACTTTAAGACGGAGTAAACTCACGCATTATTTTCTCACCAGATTTGGCAAATTGATATTGAAAACGGATGTATTAAAAATATCTGGCAGAGTATCTAGGATGGAAAAAATACCCAACGACACAATAAAACGGATGATGGATGTTATGGAAACTATTAATCAAAATGTAAAAAATAAACAATTAGTATAGTACAGCCACGTGAAAAGAATGCATACGAATAATGCCAAGAATAACATTGGAGTGGATCCCCTTCGACAGAATGAAGAAAGGAAGACCCAGAACAGCATGGGAAAGTATTACATATAAGGAAAATCGAGCGAAAAAAACTCCAAGATGAAAACCGCTACGATACGCAAAAATGGAGGAAAAGTCTAGAGACAGCGTCGACAGACACCAAAACCAATTCATACACATCCCATTTTACAAGTTCTTCGTTCACGATATACTTCTAATGATGAACTTAAGTGAAATGTATTTTTGTTTTCGTCTAGTATATCAGGCCTTTCTTGTTTTACTGTTGTTTGTCTAGTTCTTTATTATTTTAAAGAATATAACAAATTTCATTTGTCTTTTTTACAGACGTCTCAGGCAAGGCCGTAACCTCTTTACCT
Source organism: Melanotus villosus (assembly GCA_963082815.1). NCBI lineage: Eukaryota > Metazoa > Arthropoda > Insecta > Coleoptera > Elateridae > Melanotus > Melanotus villosus. Next base: position 79,370,873 of record OY720419.1, read on the forward strand.
TAAGTTAGCAGATCAAGCTGTACGCTTCAGACATTATAATTAGAATTAGTCAAAAAATTAAAAAGCCAAATGAACAGCAACCTGTCAGTCCCACAGTATGTCTAAACAATGTTTAAGAAAAATGGTTTTAGAAACAAATTTTAAAGATAGAATAACCAATTTAAAATTACGAAAGGATAAACAGCAGCAAAATATACTTCAGGTACCCAAGAAAATCATTTTCATAACATAATCATTTCGAAATCTAACGTTCTTTAAATCGGGCGGAGGTATTTATAAATCTTCCTACAAAAAATGAGGAAGTTTTTAAAGATTTGGTATCTTGACTTTTTGAAAAGAAGTAAAATGAAGACTTCGTATTTTAGACATAATCTAAAACTATAAGGAGTTGTAGTAGTGCTTGTATCTTAAACTGTCGCCCAACGGATTAGCCATCACTACGCCTATTTTCTATAATCTGCCTAGTACCGGGTGCTTTAAAAAGAATTACATGTAGTTACGTATCTTTGAAATTTGTTTGTTGTTGGTATATTATCCAGAGCTATCATTAATAAATTGTAAAATTAAAAAGTACACTAATTCACTTCAAATAGTTTTAATTAAATTTGTTAATACCTATAACACAAAATGTACACCGTGCAAGAAATCATTTTTATTGTTAAGGCATATGCTCGATCAGGACAGTTAATACTTCCGTCTACTAGCATAACAGCATTGCGCGAGAGCGGCAGATTTTATTTTACATGGGAAATTCAATCACACTACATGTATTTCATTTTAAGACGCTTTGTATCTGGATTACAGCATCCGCACGGATTCTTTCAATTTAACCAACTCTTTCGGTAAAACGAAATTAAGAGTAGCGACGTTTCATTTAAAAACAATTGAGAAAAACCTTGCAGAACTTGCAGCACAAATATGCCTTACTATACAAGTACTTACAACTGCACTTAAAGTCCAAATAAGGAATTTTAGCCCATAGCTTAAAGCGAATTACTGCAGGTTTTTTGAATTATGTTAACGTAAAGAGGTGTTAGTGATGTAAATAGAACCAGATGATATAGTACACTTAATTGCTCGGAGCAAAGAAACACCGGCGGAGGCTTTCACTGGAAGAAGAAAGCATAACAGCGAGATTAACTATAAATAAAGCCAAAACATAATAATTACATGATTAACACAGGCAAAGAAAACACACCAACAGTCTTACGATCACCAATGAATTCAAGTGCAACGGAGTGACATTAACTGAAAAGAATGAAAATGGATCAGAAATGAGAGCCAGATTAATGGCAGCCAATCGGTGTTACTATGCTTTTCAAACCTGCGATCATCATTGATCTCTCACAAGAAAAAGTACGGCTCTACCGAACATTCATTATCTATGGGTCCGAAACCTGGGTTTTGACTAAGACCGATGTAGAAACCCTCAACATCTAGGAGAGAAAGATCCTGACAAAGATATATGGACCGGTAAAGGAAGCAGGGAAATGGTGAACCAAAAGGAACCAAGAACTGTATGATCTATATCAAATGCCAGATCTAGTGACAGACATTAAACGAGCCAGGTTGAGGTGGCTAGGACACTTGGAACGAATGCCTAATACCAAAACAACGAAGAAGGTCTACAGGGGCAAACCTGAAGGAAAAAGAAAGACGGGGAGGCCAAGGAAGAGGTGGCTGGACGATGTGAAAAGAAGACATCAAAAAGATAGGCATAAAAAGTTGGAGAATTAAAGCCACCAATAGAACAGAATGGCGAGTTCTCGTGGAGGCCAAGGTCCTACAAGGGCTGTAGCGCCAATGGGTAATGTAAGCAGGGTGCTAGTGATACAAAAAGGGCAGATTATAAATAAAGAAGGGAGTAGTTATTGCTGATCTCTTACATAATAATTAAAAGTAAACCCCAACTTTACCAGCACACTACACACACTTCTTTTCTATGCGCAAACATACGACATATGAAAAGTTAACAAATGTGTAAACACTCGAGGCACGAAATCTAAACATAAATTTACAACAAAAAATGTAATAATAATAATAATGTGAGAGAAAAATTAGCCCCGATTAAAAGAACAATCTTGTAAACGCAAATACCAGGTTCAACTAACACTTTATAAAGAATATTCCTTAATAACATTCACAGCAGCCCATGGAAAATTAAGCCAGATCGGTTTTCTACACCGTCAGGTTTGATCCCAATGAGTTCATAACATGTTATCCTGTGACCACTTTGATACAAATTTCAACGCAAACTTAAATTTTATTTTTATAAAGATATTAAGTTAAATTGATATGCCTGCAAGATAACAATAATATGGGTAGAAATCAGGTAAAATTCGTTTTCCTACATCAGCTTTCTAAAAAAATATATAAAGACTAGCATGAGAAGTTACTGATATTCAATTCGTATACAACATTAAAACTTGTGGACGTCAAAATGTAACTCATGATTAAACAACTAACAAGAAAATTGATATTGCTAATGAAGTATTAATACGGAAGAAAAATAAATGGCGAAGAGTGTTCACTAGGCTCCAAGTACATACGTACCTTATTAATTACAAATTTAACTCGTCAATTACTATAGATGAGAGATTTTATTGTCAAAGTAGTCGAAAACAATGCGTCATTAATTACAATAGTTAATTATAACGGTATCTCTGCTGATAAATAAATAAAAAATAAACAATACCAATACCATATTTTATCGTTTTTATAATTTTGTATAACGAATATGTGATTTTATTACAATAAAGTTTAACTCTTCGTGGTATAAAAAATTAAATTAGGTACTTCGTTTACTAATGACGTACTGCCAGGGTGGCGCAGTGGTAAGAGCGTCAGGCTAGCGTTGCGCTAGTCCCCGGTTCGAATCTCGCTGTGTGCAAGATGTCCCGGAGTTTGGTATCAAGCCCTGGTGACCATTCGTCGTTGGGCACCTATTCTGTCTTAATAACCTTAGAACTGTCTGTATAAGTCAGAATACGGCCTGCTGCAATTGAGTTTTTAAAAAATCACATGTACACTATACACATGGTGCTGAATGTAGGCAAAAAACGGCGCACTAATCACGTGACTCGCATGCGGGCCGGATTGTGCATTTCACGCGTAAGACCACATATGCTAACGCACCAACCTCAACACCGAAAGGTATAAGAGTTAACGATTACATACATACATACTAATGACATACTATTTTTGTCAGATGGGATTGTGATAAGATATTAACAACATGGGCAAGTATCTACACCTACACCTAACGGGGTCTTAACAGCATGATGAACGTCATGAATCTATATCGCAGAGCCCATTTTTTTACATTTGTATGCCTATGGCTGATTTTTCCTACAATGGATTTTGGAGTTTTAGAACTACCGGGTGTCTTAAAAAGAATTACATCTAGCTACCTTTAATATTTATTTGTATATAAACTTTTATGTGCCACCTAGAATGGTATTGCATTATCCAAAGCTGTCCTCAGTTAATTGCAAAATTAAAAAGTAAACTAATTCACGTCAAATAGTTTTAATTAAATTTGTTAACACAATAGAAAATGTACACCATACATTTTTATTATTGAGGCATATTTTTGATCAGGATCATCTACTATCATTACAGCATTGCGCGAGAGCGGCACATTTTATTTTACATGGAAAATTCAAAGCATACTAGATGTATTTCATTTGAAGACAGTTGTTTGTATATACCGAAAATTACATGAACGGCTTTTCGCACTGGAAAAAAAAGTCTAAAACTTTGAATTGTCGAAAGGGTATTATGGAAGAATTTTATAAATCGAACTAATGCTATTAGAGAGATATTGTTATTCACTAAAGATTGATAAAATCTTTTTTTTGTTAGTTACAATTAGGGTAGTTCTGCCTATAATTAATATTAAATTTATACCAAAGGTCAATAGCTTTAAAGATATATATTTTTTTAATTAATTTATTTATTTATGATATTAAAAAAGAATATCGTCTAAGGCAATTAGAAACTTTGGAGAAAGCCCACTCCATCTGCTTTCAGCGCATCTGTTACTTTTTGAACAAGAACAACAAGTAAATACTTTAATGCTGAGACAAAGGTTTTCAGTTTCAGATTTTCTTTTTGAAAGATTATTTTATCCGTCAGTTTTCGATAATTACACTCAGGTCGCAATGCGTTAATTTTGTGTGAAACTTTTGCTGCAGAGGTTTCGAACCATAAATGCCAAGTTGGTTATACGATATGCCAAGCAAACTTCAGTTGAAACTATTATCTTATTTATCGGCAACACTAAAATTCATGAATCTCCATCGCAGTAGACAAATAACGATCAAAATGAAATATATGAAATTATAAATAAAACTGAAGAAAATGGGATAAACAAAAATGTAAGGAAATTAAAGATTTGGCCAAAAAAGCCTTACACCACTTTGACTGAGTAAAGTCTGTATCGGTTTGAATATTTATGCATAATTCAATATCAATCATATACGAATTTTCTGGAAAAAATTTTGGGCATCAATGTAAACCGGCAACTATTACCTATTGGTTGTAAAAGTTAGACAGTGTCATCCTAATAATAAACGCAATGTAACCGTTTGAAAATTGAATTTGTATGAATCAAAATGAAATAGAACAGTAATATTCAAACGCAATATTTTAATTTTCCTAAACGAAAGCTATGCTTGCGTTTACTAATATAAAGTGCAGTTATAGTAAGATTTTCCCATAAACTAACTAATAATTACTATTTAATACAATGTATTAACTATGTTTAGGAAGACCTGTCTACTTACAAAATTACACTAATGAGTTGGCTGGCGTCTTCCTACAGGTTTACGTATTTTTATAAAGAATAATTTGCATGCTTTTAATGATATTATTACATATTATTATCATTTAAAATTAATTAAGTGTTACTTAAAGGATACGACAAGCATTAATAGCAAATCGATTTTACTTCCTTTACGTACAGTTAGTGGCAATTTTATAACGGTGCTTTTTATAAAATATGAATATTTTTTATTATAAAACTAAAACATTTTAAAGTTGCGAGGGGCCCACCTTAAAATTTTTAAATCTACAATTTAACTCCTTACAAAGACAAGGAATATTCAAATTGGTTTAAAAAAGTAAATTCCTAAATGTTGGAACTAAATTTAAGAAGTACTTTCAATTAAATTTTCCTTGCACTTTCACAATCCAACTCATTGTGGCATGTTTTTAGTTTTTATGTATGGATAGGGTTGCCAACACAAGATTTTTGAGCCGCAGAAAAATTTCGGGGTGTACAAAGAAAAAATGCGATTTTCAGTTTGTTTACACAAATTTTTGAATCTTAACATATAAGCATAAAATTAAACTCCAAGCAACTTTTTCAAATAATTTTCGTCGATACCTAATCACCTAATCCCCTTTTTACGGCTTCAAGGCTTTTTTAATTTGCCTCCAAACCAGAGATCATGTGACACTTTAAACTCGATTATTAGTTTATCGGACATGCAGAATCGACCCCCAGAAGAGTTTTTCGGATACTCTAATAATAAAATTTTTTTCCAGATGTTGCGAACTTATTTGCCGGTCACTGTTATATATTACTTGAATCAACAATATAACTTGTTTAGACGATTTTCTCAAGAATTAAGATAACTAGTGTCGCGGAAAGGGTGCTAAAAGACATCTGGGATGTATGTAGCTTGTACTACTATTTGCTTGATTCATTCCAGTTTAAAGTAAGTTCTGCTACTAAAATTCGAAAAAAGAATTAGTTAATTCAAATTATTAGTGTTTTGAAATTTTGTACATTCAGTCAAATGATTGATATTTGAATGAGCACAAATTAATTAATCAAATGACTACAAGATGTTTGCTCAAACAATAAAAAAAATACTAACCGGTTTTTGTTTGTGCCAACAACAATTTGGTGTTGAAATACAGTTAACACTCCAAGTGTATTTAGTAAAATCTTTGTTGTTTTGAAACAACCAGTAACAACAAATCTTCAGTTGGCTTACCAAAAATTGTTCGAACAAACGAACGTAGGTAGTACGAATAATGAATGAAGAATTTTATTTTAGGCAGTCAATGATATTGTTATGTTGTTTTAAAGTTTGAAATCTTTGATTCGACATTTTCGATTATTAAAACTTATCAAGCAGTATATGCTTGCGCAAAGAATTAGTTTCAGAATAACGAATTTTGATCGTCGCGTCAGTTCTGTGGAAGAATTGCACAAGTATATTATTTACGTAAAGGTACATCGCCATTTAAGAGATAGTATGAGCCAGGCAAACGAAAAATGTACCCCCCAGTGTCACTGAGCTGGATTGTTTAAATAATGCTAACATACAATTTTTCTGTTTTCTTTTTGTTTTTATTTCCAGATAGCTATCGGTATCGATGATTTAATTCAAAGCAGAAAAGTTAATAATTAAGGCAGGAAGGCCCAGTTTTACATTGTTGCTGTTTGTCAATCAACAACGGATAGTAGTGAATCATATCAAACAATGGATGATTAAATATATGGGGTGAAAAAAGTTTGCAATCTAAACTTTCCTGTTGAAACGGTTAAAGATGTAGCCCCATATTCTAATCTCCTGTTTAAATTTTTCTCTAACCGTGTTTATAGTAAACATAATTTTTAGTGCTGAAATTAAGAATATTGCAAGAGGGGCTCATTGAAAAAACTACCCAAGTCCACTTTTTATAGAAAATTAGTTATAAACACAGTTATATCCTATTACGGTCGCTCTATCACCCTGTGCAAACACCGCCTCTCTAATGCGTACTATATGGAGTAAAGAAATGTATTGGTGGTTGGCTATGTCTTATTACCGTGCAATAATCAGCCAAGTGCTGGACTTGCTGGTTTTTGCACAGTATGGTTTGTTGATTCATGTGAGTGGTTAGTGTTGTTTATGGGTCAACGTATCTGTGTTTATAGTGTATTTTTAAGTTACAAACAACGTCGAATAGTTCTGAGGATTCGGAAGATCCTTCTGAAGGCACTCGTATTGATATTACCTGAAAATGACGAAAATTCTATTCGCTCTAACCTCAAATTTCGAAACTTAAGCCATAATATTCCCAGTGATTCGTCAAATTTAGACGTCAACGTTAATCAATTAATAACTAGTCACTCTGCCCAAGTACCCCAACGTGAAAAAAACGCCTTGCGCGTCAAAATCTATGGAAACGGGATGTTCGTAAATGCTTAAGAAATCAAGGAAAATTGTATATAACCTCCAAGGGTTTAATGATTCCCAAAAAGTAAATTAAAGATAACTGTAACTGCAAACTTAAATGTTTCGAGAGGATTGGACCTGAAGGATGTGAAACAATATTTAATGAGTTCTATATCATTCCATCAAAGGACCTACAACATGCTTATTTGTATGGACTTGTCAAAAATCAGCCGGTATCACGTCAGACTCCGTTCAGGAGAAGGAAATCACTGAAATCAGAGACATGTATCCTATAACTATGTGGTGAGTAAAAAGTTTTCTATTTTTGAGATTTTAGTGAAGTATTTTTAGGTTAAGCATGATGGTGTAGATACAAAAATATGTGGCTAGGCATTATTAGCTTTACAGAGTATAACAAAAAGTCGCCTGGAGCGTCTACACAAGCACTTAGTTGCTAACAATGGCACTCCTCCTATGGACAAAAGATGACATGACAGTTTGACAGTAGGACCAATAAGGTATTTGAAGAGGCCAATCTAAAAATACAGGAACATATTCTAAGTTTTCCACGTTATAAGTCACACTATAGTAGAAAAGACAGTCTGTATCATTATTATCTGCATCCGCTACTAAATATTTCGATATTACATGAACTTTCATTAAAAAAGCATGAAACTGAGCAATGCAGCTTACTGAATTCTAAGACTTCCACGGTCAGTATTATTTTTATTAACAAAACGTGTTCCAGATTGGGACCGTGTCATTGTTGAGACAGAAGAACTCAAAGTTTTGCCCACCTTTTTAAGGAGCTTTAATGAGGTTCTTCATGAGGCCTTTTCTGTTTTTCTGTTTCCCTGCAGACGGGTTTCGCCTCTGGCTTGGTTAACAAGTTGAGTTACCGATACCCTTCTGCCTCTGGCGTGGTAGACACGTTGAGTTGCCGTGCTCTTTTAGGGCTCCCTTCTCCTCCTGAAGAAGCCCCTTAAAAAAGTGGGCGAAACGTTGAGTTCTTCTGTCTCAACAATGACACGGTCCGAATCCGGAAGACGTTTTGTTAATACAGGTTACTCTTAGAAGGTAAAAAAGCAGATCCCTATATACAATATGAATATTTTAGAAAGTAGGGGAGAGTGGGCATGAAAGGGACAAGTACTGAAAGGGACATTGTTTAATTTGGCGCAAATTTCTTGAACTGGTTGTTCTACAGTATTTCAATAGATGGCCATAGTATGTACAAAGTTGAATTTAGTAGCACAAGCCATTGTATACAACGAGTGAGGAGTTTGGTACGCGATAGTGAAATTTAGTGAATATTTATAGTTTTTTGTATCGCAGATTTAGAAAGATTGTGGTAAGTGGATTCAGTTTTGATATTATTTATTACTTTGTAGTTAATTACGGTGCACTCGCTGGATATATGCATCACACAATTGCTGAATAATTTTAGGTTATGTCGAAGTATAGAACAAAATGTTGCAAAATGTGTAGAAGTGATGAAAGGGACATGCAATATAGGATTGAATGGGACATGTCCCTTTCAACACCATATGTTTAGTAAGTACTAAGTTTTTTTTTCTCTTCAGTTTAATAATGGAAAAACAGCCACAAAAGGTTAAAAGAGTAAGGAAGTCGCCGCAAGAATTTGATGAAGCTCTCAAGGAAGTAATAGAAAAGGGACTTTCTATTAGATCAGTTGCAGCGGCTCATCAAATTGGAAAATCGTATTTAGCCAGATTAGTTAAGAAGGCCAATGCCCTACCAGCTGGAGAATTTTTCCACAAACCGAATATTGGCAACAGACGCGTGTTCAACAAAACTGAAGAGGAAGCTCTTGTTACTTATTTAAAAACTGCCTCCAGAATGGCGTATGGATTAACGTATGTTCAGGCAAGACAACTGGCCTACCAATATGCCAAAGAACTGAAAAAGGTCTATCCTACAACTTGGGATGAAAAGCAAGAAGCTGGTCTGGATTGGCAACGAGGATTTATGCAGCGCCACCGAGATTTGTCGTTAAGACAACCTGAATCGACAAGCCTGGCTAGAGCTACCTCCTTCAATCCTACGAATGTTAAGAAATTTTATGACAACTTAGAACGAGTTTTGAAAAACTATCAGTTTACACCAGATCGCATATACAATGCGGACGAGACAGGTCTGTGTACAGTAACGGATCCTCCAAAAGTTATAGCAGAGCGTGGAAGCAAGCAGGTTGCCCAAGCTTCTTCTGCAGAACGAGGACAGTTAGTCACTATGTTGGCTTTTATTTCTGCTACAGGAAATACCGTCCCTCCAGTTTTTATTTTCCCGAGGGTCCGTTTTAAAACATTTATGTTGGAAGACTGCCCTACAGGAAGCATTGCTCTGTGCCACAAAAGTGGATGGATGAGTAGCGACAACTTTTCGCTTTCCTTTGAACATTTCGTTAAATTTGTTAACCCCTGTAGAGAAAAACCTGTACTACTGTTGATTGACAATCATGATAGTCACATTAATTTAGATGTTATAAAACTTGCAAAGGAAAGTGGTGTAGTTATTGCTACTTTTCCTCCACATTGTAGCCACAAGCTACAGCCTCTCGATGTGGCAGTTTTTGGACCATTCAAGTCGTACTTTAAGGTTGCTCAAAACGACTGGCTTGCTTCTAATCCGGGAAAAACGGTCACGATTTATCACTTGCCAAAATTTGCAAAAACTGCATACGAAAATGCATTTACACTAAAAAATATAAAAAGTGCTTTCTTTAAAACTGGAATTTACCCATTCAATTCCAACAATTTTTCTGAGCATGATTATTTAACTGCTTATGTATCGGATCGTCCCGAACCTAAAAATGATGCGGTGCCGAGTACATCTGGAGAACAGCAATCTATAACTGACAACCAAACTAACCAAGAAGTTGTATTTTCATCAAGCCAGTCACAGATTTTAAGTCCGGAAACTGTTAGACCTTACCCAAAGGCAGAACCGCGGAAAGCAACTGCTAAAGGACGCAAAAGGGGGTATTCTAGGATATTGACTGATACGCCCGAGAAAGAAAATTTAGAAGCGGTATTGTTAGAAAAGCAACTAAAGCTCAACCGAAAAACTAGAGTTGCCCAAAGGAAAAATATAAAAAGAAAAGTATTTGATGAATCAAGTGAGAGTGAGGTATCAGTGCGCTTTGCCGAAAGTGATGATAATGACAACTTCTTAGAGCCAGAAGAAGAAGATGACAACATAAACAACCAAAATGTGCCTTCTGTAACTGGGGATTATATCTTAGTAAGGTTTTCAACAAAAAAAACGAAAAAATTTGCTGTTGGAAAAATTGTCAACGTAATATCCAACACTGAATACACCGTAAAATTTATGAAGAAGAAAAATGATCATTTTATTTATCCAGATATTGAAGATATCGCTGATGTTGAAGAAAATGATATTGAAATGAAGCTGCCTGAGCCTAAAGTTAATCAGGGAACCGAGAGAATCCAACGTTTTTATTCTTTCGATATCAATTTTGATGGAATAGTGTTTTGTTGAATGCAGGGTTCATCTGTCCCCTTCATAACCCATAGTGTCCCTTTCTATCCACACCAGAGTTATGAAAGGGACAAATGTATGCCTGAAGTTTACTGATAATAAAAATGTTACTTTAAAGAATTTATGTTATTTTGTATTGTTTATTTTAAGAATAAATACTGTTTTATGGATAGCATTAGTTAGATTTGAATAAATGTTTTAAATAATGTGTGAATTAATTTTTTTCTGTAAAATGTCCCTTCCATGCCCACTCTCCCCTACTTCACAGGAAATTTCAAAATTTTAATTGGAAAGCCTAAATCTGTCATGTCAAAAATATGACAAACTACTCAATAAGATTGACGCTGCTGAATCTGAACAAGAAAAACGTTGTTTGAAATCAGAAAAATCATAGGACATCGCGAAAGCTCAAATATTTTATTCTGATATCAAAGATAAAGTAGCTATTGCTGAAAGTAATCCACAAGTAGAGGTACTAACATTTGACTTTCAGCAGAACTTACATTTACCAGTATGTTCAAGTGGGGAAGTATTTTATAAAATTCAGTATAGCTTCTGCATTTGTGTTGGTAGTAACAGTAAAAGTTATTTCTATATTTATAACGAAACTTTAGGTGGCAAGGGTCAAAATGAGGTTGCTAGTTTGCTTCTGAATTTCTTCAAAAATCATCTCCGTCCAGAGGTTAGAGCACTTTGTATTTTTTCTGATAACTGTTCATCACAGAACAAAAATTATGTATTACTGCAGTTTCTTTACACTTTTGTCGAACTTAATAAATTTGGTATAATATATCATAGATATCCAAAGCCAGGACTTGGTTTTATGCCCTGCGACCGAAGCTTTGAGGCAATAGAAGTGAATAAACGTAAACATAACAAGATATAGGTATTTGCCACAAGAATATATAGCTATTATTAAAGCAACGAGTTTGTAGTAATACCTGTATCACAAAATATGTTTTTAGATTTCAGAATTCATCTACAACACTTTTTTGTTAAAAATCCACCACGTAAAAACAACACAATTCACATTGTCTAAGGAATCGGGGGCAGTAGTAGAATGCAGTGAATCTCCTCTCTGCCCGTGTTTTGTTCCTTCAATCTAAAAAATAATAAAATTTGTAATACTATATGTCGTCCAAATCACGAAACCAGTCTATATTCGAAACGAAAACGGCTTAAAAAGAAGAAATTTGAACACGTCATGACCTTGGCTAAAAACTACGGACCACAATGCGACATGTGGTTTTATAAAGAGATTGAAGATTACCATGTAGCTTTTCAGTCAGACGATAAAGAGACTTCAGCGTCAGAATTCAGTAGTGAAGTCACATAATGTATTTTAAGCATTAGGTAATACTTTTATAAAGAAATTGATTTGTTTATATTTTTTGTAGCACATACTGTGCAAAAACAGGTCAGGTCCAACATCTTTATTTTAATATCTACTAAATCAGTACATACAGAATCTCAAACAAATCCATTATAAATAGTATCTATGTTTATATAATATCTAGACATGAGGATTATAAAATTGATACTCCAAGCCATACTACCTTCATAAAACGTTTTTTTTTCCTCTCCTGGTAATTTTATCAGAAAGGACTTGACTGGTTTTTGCATTGGACCCCTCAATTACTGAAACGATATAATTTCATCTTGCGTTGTTTGAGGTTTTAGTCGCTATATTCATGTAGCCTACGTTTTTCAACGTTTCATCCTAATATATGCGGAAATCTCTTGTAACATTAAGGAAACATAATATACTTATGTTATTATTTATTTACATTGAAATATTTAGTTGTGCACGATATTCTTTCTGTGTAATCCTCAATATAGTTTTTCCTTAGTGCAGGGTATGATATAGCGAAAATAGGTGCTTTAGAAACACAGAGTTGTTAGATTTAGAATTTAATACTGGGCTTATCGTGGCCAAAGCAAAATTGTTTCTTTCATAAACTAACATTTATATTACGAGTCTACTAACTTATTTTGTGTAGGTATTTAACTAAGGAACCTGTAATTTGTATGCAATTAAAATAAAAGTTTATTGACAGAAAGCTTGGTATGCATCCATGAAAGAAATATAAAATGTTTGTTGATTTAACATTTCCACTAGTTTGGTTTAACATACTTATTAGACTGAAATAAAATCAGCTAGCATAGACATCGAAATAACACTACAGTTGTTGGCACAAGCAAATATTTTAAACATTTTTCTAAGTTCCTGTGCTCATATTTTGAAATATGTATATTGAAGAGTGAGTGTTTACAAAATATTTTTGTCTCGAAGAAATTTATCCAAAATCCGGAAAACAAAAAATTGTTACTAATCCCGGAGGCCCTTGTTAGCAATCCTATATGTGGATTAGTTGCAACTATTTGCAATATTTTACTGTTGATAATACATTAACGCTGTAAAACTTAGATACTGCTACTTACATCAATTCAAAAAAAAAAGAACATATATATCAATTGCAGGGCACGCAAGCCACCTTTGATAGAATAAGTCATTCATATCAATGTTGTAATGCAATTATTGTAACGTATCACTTTAATAATACTTCAACTAAAAATAAGTTAATTTACATGTATGGTTCACTTTCACATCATACAAAAGTAATTTGGGAGGGTGCTCAAAGAATATCGCCTCATATTATCTTTTAAATAAGTTTGGTTACACTTACCCATCTAGCAAATTCGGACAAGCCTTTTTAAATTGAACTACGTTTTATGAGACATCAATTGCTTTTTTTAAATCAAATATTAACCTTTCTAGATTGAAACTGTTTTGTTTTCTCTTGCATGACCTGAACATAAAAATATTTACATTGATTGTTCAGTGATTAAAAAACGCAGTGTGTATTTTCTTAGAAAAACTCTCAAGCTCGTGCATTATGTGCATATCAATTCTGCAGCTGTTGTCAGAACTCATTTTTGAGATTTCTTGTTAAACACGGGCACCCTAATTGCAGGGAGAATAAATATGTTTTCAATTATCCGCACTGTCATTTATCTAACCATATTTCTAGTGAAATGCAAGATTATATCTTTAGTTATTTATCGCCAATAAAGAGTGAATAACGCGCTATGTTGAAGAGCCGATAAATTACACAATACAATTATATTGTCGATAAATTCACAAGATGGACGTTTCATCTATTTGTTAGAGACACCGGTGTTAAATTAAAAATTATTAAAGGTTGCAACTAAACAGCCGTTGTTATTTTTATTGTTTTATCCTTGGGATGAATTTTTACATTACCTCTTGACGGAAAATTAAAATTTCCAAAACATGTCATCACAAAGAAATGACAAAATAATTTCCAGAACTGAGGTAGCTAAATTGTGAATGTTTTAGTCAAATGTGGCGGCGATCTCTACTCCAAAATAATATAGAAATATTTTTAACAAACATTCTTGTTTCTGTAACGATTAAGAAACAAAACTCTCTGGATATTATGTTTGGCAAATATCTTGAAATTTTTAGATTTATTTAAGAATTTCGCCGCCATTTTGAATATCTGAAATGTTTCTAGGAAAAATTAAAAAGTAGGCGTAATAATTTTGGTTACTTACTACAGCTAAATCTCTTAACATAATATTCGATATTGTTTGTTAATGATATCGAAATAACCAATTACTAATTTAAATTAATTTATTACTCAATTACATATTTAATTATTATCCGCCAAACTTTTAGAATATTGAATCTGCAGATAACAAACATCATTAATTTTTATTATACAGATCACGAATGTTTAAATGCTTGAATTATTTTATCAAGGCCTTATTCTCTTCATAACAAATATTGAAATAGAAAAAAAGGCACCTTCGTTATTAATTATAGTGTGATTTATTAACGCATACTAATGATTAAAGAATTGAAATAAATTAATGGAAAAAATTTTCCTAATACCAAGCTAGAAGAATAGTAGTAGCAGAATATTTTCACGAATTATCACTTAATCTCAAACAATAAATATCCGACGATTGATTTTAGCTTTATAGACAACATTTGAGTAATTATAGTATTTTATATTCGAAAGAAACATTTTACCTGTCAATCGGCAAAGTTTATGATATTCGGTTATTAGAAATTCCAAATAGTTAATGTTAGGATTATTTAGAATTTGTTGAGCTTTAATGTTTCCGTGAATTTTAGGATTTCATTTCAGTTTTAATTAAAGAAACGATAGATCTATTTAATCAGCATGGAAATGTAATTAAACTTTGTAAATAAAATGATTTGTTTACCTAACCAATTTACATTAAGAATAATGTACTTATGATGTAAGAACATTCCCACAACTATAATTCCTATTTGATAATACTTAGATATTTGATTTCACTAATGAGTCTAAAATAGATAGAGCACGAATGCAAGTTAGCGGTAAACAAGAAGGTACGCAACATGTTGCATCCCGGCTTTGATGTGATTAAGTTCGTAAATTCGTAAATTCGTTAAATAAATAAATTGTAATACTAAAACAAATAATAATTCAAAATACTTTATAACTAGAACACACTGATTTTACGGTTGCATATACCTAATAACGGAACTGAACGGATTTTAAGAAGATTAATAACATAAACGCTTCCCAAGCTTTTCTACGTGTTTTATTTTTTTGATGGAAACCTAGGGTACGACACTTATAATAAATGCAGCTATTACAGTAAATATAATACGATGTACTTTTATAATTTAATGCGAGTACGATGAAGTTGAACTCACATTACATAATATGAGCTGATTTTATTCCTCGAGGAACTCCATCAGCTAATATCGAAGCCCTAAACATAGCAATGTTTTAAACGTAGCAGCTAATTTGTTGTAACAATTTGTAATATGTTTATCCTACAATGCAAAATGGTGGTCTTATTGAACCAAAGATTAAATGGAACATTTCAAGTTAACTTTTCGGTACTTAACATATTTTTTATCTTATTATTTAAAACTTACATTAAATGATGATAAAATATTTAAATTCTTGATAACGATATTTTAAGAAGTTGTTGTTAAAATTTATTAGAATATACGCCACATATAGCTTGGGAATGTTTAAGTTGCAGTCGAGATGCGCAAATGGGAACGTAAAAAAACAAATGGAAAAATAAGGATGTAACTACTTACTGACGTCACAATTACCCGCTAGAATCTGAAGTACACTCCGAGTATCAAGTATTTCAGCAATAGCGAAAGCACGTGTTTTAAATTTAACTCAATACAAATATAACGGGTGTTCAAAAACTCCCACGTTTGGAGTTGGCGTTGATTCGGTTGAACGTCAGTAACCATTTGTCGGTTCGCTAGCCACACGACCAGCTGACCTTCAATTACTTTATTTGATGTTTTAAGGTTATACTTCGCTCTCTCTTCTTTGTAAGTAATTATTTTATCTACTAAAAATTCATTACCAAAATGATTCCTTTTAAGTATAAATCTGTTGCTTTCTGCTTGGCCAGTGCACATTACAAGATGGTTTTTTCTTTAGAACAAAAAATTTTCATAATAGAAAGTTACTTTCGCAACGCAACAAAAGTTGACGGAGTTAGAACTTATTCAGTAGAAAATTGCATAGAATTCCGTAATGATGGTTTTGTGCGTCAACAGTTTGTAGAAACTTTAAGCAAATGTGAAGCAAGGTTCGTGAGAGTTATAGTGATTAGACAGTTCTTTGATAATAGACTTATTAGCAGAAAAACGGAGGTTTCTTGGCCTGCACGATCTTGCGACTTGACACCGTGTGATTTCTGTTTATGGCATTTCATCAAAAATTCAATATTTAGAACTCCTATTAATAATTTGGAAGAATTAAAACGACGAATTATTGGGAAGTTTGAAGAAATGAATAATATACCTTCGTTTTTAGAAAATGCAGTGAATGGAGTCAGGAATAAAGTTTTAAAATGTATTGAATCCGGTGGTGGGCATTTTAAACATATTTTATAAAGAATTGAATTTTATGCGTAAAATTTATAAATAAAGCTTTTAGTTTATAACTTCAATTTTTTTGCTGTTTTATTTCTTCATGTATAAGTAGTAAGTAAAGACATACTGTGTTATTTGTTTTCTCAAGCTATAGCCAACTCCAAACGTGGCAGTTTTTGAACACCCTTTATAATAGTAATAATATGAATAATAATAATAATAAATCGCAGGACTGTACATAGTACTTACATTTGGCAAGCTCCCATGAACCTCAGCACTGCACAGTGGGGCAGAGTGCTCTGGGAGTATAAATCCTCCCATCTGAACAATACAACGAATTAAGTAATGGTACGGAGGGCTCTGTTCAAGTGCGTCTTATCCAGCCAGCAAGCTGGCAGTAGCTTAAATATGCAAAAACTGTATGATGGAGAGGCAAAGTACAGTAGCCTCGGACGGGCGACTTAACGATCGAAAACGCCGCGAAAATATACAGCTCGACCACACTGATGACAGTATAGCAATGCATAAGGCTAACCCTACCAAAAGTGCTTTACCGGAACTACCAGCAGCCACTAGGTAAGTCTTCCACACCAACGTAAGATATGGATAGATGAAATGAACCGTTGTTACTACCATGTCACAAAATTAGAAAACATTGCAATAGGATATCAATTTGAATTGGACAAACCCATTATTATACACTACCCACAACCAGCTGGAGCTATCACAGAACAAAGACTGATAAACCAGAAATGTTATCACAAAGAATAATAGACTAACAGCATATGAAACACAAAACATTAAAGCAGTAGCAAAATAAATTAATGATGACGAAAACAACATGGTTACCATAGCCAAAGGAGAAACACCACAAAGACGTATATAGCAACCCAACACAATAGAAGAACAGCCGCACAATATACAAACAACCCCATTCGTGCAGACTCATTTACACAACATCTTACTCAACTTAATCTAAGCTACAACATTCACACACAGACACAAAAAGCTATCCAACTGCATACCTGCAATATAGTCCGTAAATTTTTTATATCAGCAGTAGACGTTTCTAACTAGACCTAGCAAAAAGTCTGTTTAGGAACATGACGAATTATTTCGCGGAAGAAAATCTTAATAAAAATAACAATAATTAATACAACTGGAATTACTGAAAAGCTCGAATTACCATTACACATAGTTCAAACAGCACAAAAGCAATATTACTGATAAGCACATCTATAGTGAGGGAAATGTTTAAGATAAGAAATTAAAAGAATGAAAAGCAAAAATAGAAATAAAGGAAGAGGAAGTATCAAACACTGTTAAATGCTTGGGAAAAATTCCCGCATTTAAAAAGAAGAAACATCCCGAAAAGGTGAAATGAAAGCAAAAATAGAAACAAAAACAATAATTTTATGTAGCGTCAGTATGTATAGAAGGGTTCTAACAGTAATACATATCACATTTCCGAAAACGCAAATTTAGATCCAGGTGAACATTTGTGTGTTAATGTTAAAGGTAATCTTATTATGCAAATGCTTGGATGTTCGGTAGGTACAATTTTATAATATCAACAGGTAGTAGAATAGAGGACATGTCAGGCCCCCTAACCACATTTCTAAATTCTGTTTGCAATTACCAAGAAGGAGTCTACGACTTGTTGTTGGTATACTTTCAGGACACTGCAAACTGAAGAAGCATATGTACCGATTAAGACTAACTAACAGCCCGACCTGGTAGCCAGGTACCATGTTGGGGGATATCTGGCTTGATATGTGTGGAATCCATAGCAAGGTACCGGAGGGTAATAAGGCCCGACAGGTAATAGGGCCGGGACACCGTATATCAAAATTTGTGCATGAAATGGCACGTCTGACGCCATCTACATGTAATAACTATCTAATACATATAACTCAGTGCAATAGAAAGGGTCCTGTATTTCAGCTACCCCGGGGGATCCTCTATTTAGCAGAGTCAGATAAGCGACACGCCTAACTTCCAAGTATGACTCTAATAAATTACATTGTAATTAAGGTGTTCATTACAATTTTTTATTGGAATAAAATTTTGTGCAAATAGGTAAGTCTCTACAATTGATTTTTTGTTTAGTTGACTAAATATGTATAATCCGAAAATAATAAACCACGAAAAACGAAAAAGTTGCCATCCCGGTAATAAGGCCAGGGCCTTATTACCTGCTTGAATAAAGTTTGCCATTAAAATTCAAGTCAACTAATAAGGCCAGCACAGCATGTATATTACCTTACATACTATGTATTTCTTTGTTTGTGGACATGGGAAAGAAAAATCGCGGAATACGGGCTAATTTGACAGAAGAAATGATGGAAGAAGCTCTACAGCTATTAAGAGATGGATCTTCTAGTCACCTAGACATTTCTATTGCTGGCAAAGCATTATCACTGGCAATTGAGTTGTTGTGTTTACCAAGTAACACCACACACGAGTTGCAACCCATGGATAAGGCTGTGTTCAGGTCTTTTGAAGCATTCTGGGACCACTGCTTTTGGAATACTGGGATCAACATCCAGAAAGAAAACTCAATAAAGAAAGATTCTCAGATGTCTTCACTCCTGTCTAGGGAAAAACTATAACCATAACCAACATTTGTAGTTCTTTTAAAGTCACGGGAGTCTACCCACTTAATAGCAAAGCAATTCCTGAAGAAGCTTATGCTCCAAGTCTTCCGTCAAATCGCCATCAGCATAACGTCACAGAAAATAGTCCATATGACTGGGGCTCAGAAGATGAGCTCCCTTTGGCCCATCTACAAACAAAAACACACACCAACTTGTTTTATGAAATTTTGATCACCCCAGATATGCAGCCAAAGAAGGGCGTAACGCGCAAAAAGGCTTTTAATTACAGGGTTCGGGAAGTAAAAAGGCAAGTGTTTGAGGAACGTGGTTCACATCAACAATCTGGTTTTTGAAAAAAATCTGATGCGGAAAGTTCGTTTAAACAATCATGGATGTGTTCAATATGCAACAATGATAATGTGGCTGATATGAGGACTTGTGTGTTGTGTAGCATTTGGGTGCACGACGAGTGTGTTGGATTTAGCAATGAAGACAATGAAGACTTTATTTGTCCAGAATGCGGAACACAAATTAAACATTTTATTCGGGCCTTTTAATACCTGACGTTCATATTTAGTCATGGCCTTATTACCTGCGCAGTCATATAATAAGGCCTGGATGACTAAGTTTTAAGATTTTGTAATTTAGAAGTAGGCTTTAGTTTTTTAAGTTTCAAAATATATATTTTCTAGAAGCAAGAATAACATATGATTATCTACAATACATATTTTGTTACAAATATTTTTAATCTTTTTAATAAACAATATTTTGCACTAATAGGGCCTTATTGCCCTCCGGTACCTCATACCTTTGGTCATCATCCTCAGTTTTGCTAAGAGAACTGGATGGCTACCTAACACGAGACGTAAATAAATATGGATTTTGAAGTTTTTATGTTTTTGAAATATCTTTCTAAATCTAATCACAATCCCTCGACACCGTAAAGGCACAAGAGGGTAAAATAAAAAGAAGTAAATCTAATCACAAGTAACTGACCAACAGATATTAAATCTAAACAAGACTCATGAGTTACATACCCCTTTTGCCTAGGGCCTAGGCGATTCAACATAATTATGAATGTATTAAGATATTCTGAGACCACAAAAGTAAATTGCTAAATGAATCCACTTCATTTCCTAACAGTATATTTGTGTCAGTAGCCCTTTGTACAACGTTATTTTTGCCAAACAACATTGATGTAAATGTATCGCAATTTAAACTGAGTGCGAGTAGTTTTGATACGTTTGGTCAGCCTTTAATCGTCATGTATTCTTGAGTACACATTTTATATATCGTGCGGTTCAAATGACATGTAAATTAACGAATCGTCAGCATAAAAACGTGAGCAACAAACATTCAGTTAGAAAGGGAATGCGAAAAC
Source organism: Melanotus villosus (assembly GCA_963082815.1). Classification (NCBI taxonomy): domain Eukaryota; kingdom Metazoa; phylum Arthropoda; class Insecta; order Coleoptera; family Elateridae; genus Melanotus; species Melanotus villosus. The sequence continues at coordinate 79,391,480 of OY720419.1, forward strand.
TCACGTACTGAACAAAAACGGTCTAACATTAAGTCTTGAGGAACACTTGACGTGTTTGTCTGACAATATAATATAGAACTATTCAATTATTTATAGAAACAACTTGGAATTAATCAGTTTGAAAGACGATACTTAAGTTTTCAACAATCATTGTTTAAATTTAGCGACCAATTTAATTTATCGACAGCATTTGAATAATTTAATAAACCAAGAACTGTTATTTTTACCCTGTCGATGACGATAATATTCAGCAATGCGGTTGTACAATTTTTTTTTGTTTCTAAATCTAGACTGCGCAATAAGCATAATGAAATTTGTTTATTATTTCTTAAAATTGCAGTGCAAATCATATAAATTTCGACTCAAAAATTGTGAAGCCTTATTTCACACTCTAAAAAAAAATCATTGCAGAAATCAAGAAACCAATAATAAACATTTTTACTTCTAAAACCTAACTATTGGACTATTTAATTCCAATGACTACAGAAAAATAATTTTCTTTATAAATGAATAAACAAGCTTTATCGTCTTTTCATAATTTATTTCGTAATAATATATGAATTATAGCCGTTATTCTACAATAGATAAGCTTAATATTTAGTATAATTTGAAATTCTAAACTTTAAGGTATCAGTTTAATTGAAGAAAATTGTGGGCTTCGGGTACGAGATGAACTGTTATTAAAATGTTTCAGTACTTATTCTTGTTTTGGGTATAAATAATTTATGCATTCTTAATTGGCAGGATTTTAACAAAACGCAGAAAAATAGTTAAGTTTTCAACACTTTACTTGTTCAATACATCAATAGTTTTTTTGGTTTATCGGACACATAAAGCTGCCTTTTAAACTGGACTGTATGATTTATTTAGCAACTACACAACTCAATATTTATTAATGTAATCCTAACCACTTGTTTCTCTTTACTGATTAATCTTGGTAATTGGGAATTCATAAATAACTAAGGTTAGACTGAACTGAAAATTTAATAAATAAATAAATTTTATCCCTAAATAAATATGAAGAGTTTTAACGCGTAAGAGAGATTAATCCTACCAAAAAAATCAAAGAGAAGATTCAAAACATAAGTTTCTGCTTTACTAATTTTAACAATTAAACCAGTTTTAAGTTTTATCCTAATATCTCGTTTGGATACTTAAAAGTATAAATTGTGTTTTAATACAGCAATTATAATATCAATGGGTTAAAACTGCACAAAAGGTTACTTAAATCTTAAAAACTTACCTTAAAGGAAGTAGATAATCTGATGCGATATCTTGTAGTAGCAATAATTTGGGCGAAAATTTGTGACTTTTAAAAGTTTTCAAAATTACTTTGATGCTTTTTGGAGCAAACGCTATTATTGATAAGAGCAAGTGCAAGTGTTACTACTTTTCAAGTGACTTAAAACTAATTTTTACTATTATAAAAATTCCGACAGTCTCTTTTCTTTGGCTTGAAGAAGACCGTTTTGTTCTTCATTTTCTTCAATGGAGAAAAATGTGAGTGTAAAAAATCTTGTGCATAAATTAAATAAAAAGCTTCTTTTGATGAAAATAATCTTCAATTTTCTTGATGATTTCTTCTAAGCACTTTATTTTAGTGTATCTATATTTTAGAATAAACAATTTAAGTTAAGACGATTTGGGCATTTATTTAGATATTTTTTAAAGTTTTAGTTTAGCAGTCACTAATTTTAAATAATTTAGTCACACGCGGAAAGTCTTTAAATTAAAACGTTGCATTTAAACTGAACGTTGACAGACTTGAAATTTGAGTCGCTGAAGTACCTTCTTTCTTGATTCTTGCTATCTGATGATGAAAAATACACGTGCATTACTAAATAATGTCTAAACCAAAAAAGAATTAACCAATTAAATAGAATTTCTTAAGTTTGAACTCTAAAAGAAAATAAATAATAATGAAAGTCTTATTTTTGACAATAAGGCAATTCGTGTAGTTTTTTGAAAATTAGTAAATAAACAAAGTTATTAAGAGCAAAACTAAAAAAAAAATTAAATTTTTAATCATCCATACTGACGTGTAGAATTACGAAGTTCGACGCCGTCGTACATGTTGAGGTTGTGCATTCTAGAGTATTCGTTTACCACCCGTTTTCCTGTTTAGTTATCAAAAATTAATTTCATTTTTATATATGTACATAGAAAAAAGACCACCAATAATTTCCAATAAAACAAAACATTCTTTGACTTATTTTCTTAAACTGTTTTGCATTGGTCTTTTTTCTTTGCTAACAGATGTTACAAAGTTCTTATGTAAAAAGGCATAAAAAGAGGAGCACAATGCAGGGAAATAACTGTTACAACATCAATTATTTAAGAATCTTCCTGTGTTCTTGTTGGTACACAGGTGCTTTACAATTTGTTCTCAAAAATCAATCAGAAAGGTGGAAAAGTTCTAAAGAGGTATAAATTTGGATTTACTAAAAGAAATAATCTAACCGAGTAGGGTCTAGGTCAATACCACTCCGCAATTACCACGCCGGTCAATACCACGCCGGTCAATTCCACTCCTACAAAAATCACTCCAAACAATAACCACTCCGAACAAAAACCACGCCAGCAAATACCACTCCGTAAAATATCACTCCTGTAAATTACCACTCGGGGTAAAAACCACTCCAACAAATATCACGCCTGTATAATTCCATGTATGTAAATAGTATTTTAAGACGTAATAAGAAAGATACAATGGTACTACCAAAATAAAGAAGAATTATAAATAATGATTTATATGTTATGGCTAAATTTGGTTATTATGCATAATAACCAATTTATCGATTTAGCCGTAACATAAGCAAGAAATTAGATACATTATTATCCATTTGAAGATAGTAGTTCATAAGCTTCTTGATTAATTAAAATAGTGCAATATTTCTTATAAATTATTTAAGTTTGAAGGAGAATGTTAAATTTTTATATCAACACGTGCCATATTATTCATTATCAATAAATTATTATTTTGCTATCAGGGGTTATCACTTTAATGGCTAGAAAAGTAATGTTTTTCTTGAAATTTTACCTGAATTTAATGTAATCTGAGATCACGTCTTGAAATATAACTTTTATATGTCGAATATAACGGCGTGATATTTGTTGGCGTGGTTTTTACCCCGAGTGGTAATTTACAGGAGTGATATTTTACGGAGTGGTATTTGCTGGCGTGGTTTTTGTTCGGAGTGGTTATTGTTTGGAGTGATTTTTGTTGGAGTGGAATTGACCGGCGTGGTATTGACCGGCGTGGTAATTGCGGAGTGGTATTGACCGGACACCAACCGAGTATAAACAACGTTTCCCTTTAAATAAAAATCTCCAGGTAGTAAATTTACCAGACTGTAGAAACTATACCCAATTAGGCGATATGAGTAGTCTTAGTACAAATATCTACCCAAAATCACAATGCATCAATTAACAACAGCTATTTAAAAAGAAATAGTCGGTTCTGTTTAGCGTTTAACAATAAAATTAGTCAAAAATTAACTCGGCAGATTTTGTTATCATAAAAATTACAAATTAAATTATTTTTACGATAACTATAGCCTTCAATTTTGCATAAATTTAAAAAAATTATTTCGATTAAATATTACAGAAAATTGATTTGCATTGTACTTTACAATTATCTCATTAATTATAAATACTTATATCTAAGTATATTTTAAGTTAAATTTGAAAAATTACAATGTTATTTTTTTCCCATAAAATAGTTTGAATATTATGTTATTCGAAAGAGTTTGGTTAAGAACTTTTACTACTAACCTTCGTCTATACGCCTGGAAGCTTCCTCTAAATCAGCCCTGGCATCCTTGAGGATTGCGTACATTAAAGGCATCATCTCCCACGGATATTTGAACCTTTCCAGGAGCTTTTGGCAGTCCTCCAACAGGTCCGTACTTTGTCCTGGAAACAAAAAGGAAATCTTAATCCCGCCAATTCTTTTTCGTCTGCTTATGATTTTCATTTAAAGAAAATGCATTCATACTTCACGGTTATTCTAAAACCATTGTCTTGTAATAACGTTTTTGCGGTTAAAAATCCTAAGACATGCAATGATAAAATATCAAAGGAAACCAAGGATTAAAATTAACTTATCGATGCTTAACGGGATCTATATTTATACTTTTTTTTTATAACAAAGTAAAATTAGTAGCCAGGGTGTACCAGTGGTAGCGTTGCGCTAGTCCCCGGTTCGACTCTCCCGATGGGCAGGATTTTTCCTGCAGTTTCGAGGTCGGTATCGTGCTCTGTTAACCATTCGTTGTTGGGCACCTAATTAACGAGGCTCTCCTCCGCATACAGGCCTAAGAGGTATAGTAACAAGGTGGTCTAACACGTACGTACACACATTTACCAGGTGCGACAATGTAAATCCCAGAATGATCGCGTAACGGCCCGTGTATGGTGTTTTTATTGAAAGTGCATAAGTAGTTTTATTTCCATGTGTTTTGACCACCAAACCAAACTAATGCATACACAAATCTCATACCAACAGAATCATTTGTTGATTAGTTATTGCGCCATGAATACTGCGGTGCAACAATGAGATTTCGAGGTTTAGAGCAGCGCACTGACGTAAAATTTTGTGTAAAAATCAGCAAAACGGCTACTGGAAAGTTGGAGCTGTTGAAAATGGCATAGGGGATGGATAGTTTGAAAAAATCAAACGTGTTTAAGAGGAAATCTCCCAGCTCCTTACGCCCGAAAAAAACAAGCATGTTGCGTTCGCAGTTCAAGATCATGCTGGTGTGTTTCTTCGATCCGAAGGGAATAGTCATCACTCGTCAGAATTTATTACACAGGGACAAACAATTAACCAAGAATGCTAGTTAGAGGTACTCAAAAGATTACTAGACTCCGTCGACTCCTGTGAAGTGAATCATTCACCATGACAGTGGGCGGAGCCACAATGCACTCCTCGTGAGAGTTTCTGGCTAAAAAATCTATTACACAATTACACCATCCTGCATATTTATTTTCCTGTGAGTTCTAGCTGTTCTCTAAATTAAAAACTGCGCTGAAAGGATGAAGATTTTCCGACATCGACGATATTCAACGCAATGTGACAAGAGAACTGAAGAGTATTTTGGAAAAGGGGTTTCAAGCCTGCTTCCAAAAGTGACAATACCGATTAAATCAGTGTAAAGATGCACAAAGGAACTACTTCGAAGGCGACACTAACCACTAATGTATAGTTCTAAAAATATTTTTTTTATAAGTATATTCCGGGAACTAACTTGCCACACCTCGTACACTATATCTTACATGGTGCAGTACGTATGTAGGTCTGAAACGGAACACCAATCACATAACCTGCAAAGTCGGGCCGAATTGTACATTGCACCCGTAAGGCCTCATACATTAAGGCGCCAGCCTCGACACCGAAAGGTATAAGAGGTTACAGGCAATACAATACAAAGTAAAACTACAATCTGCACTAAATGAACATTCCTAATTGTTTTGATTGTTACAATAACGCGTATTGGGCATTGCCCTATGACAATGCACCAGAGTATACATTGTAGGATTACTTAATTTACTAACTCACGTCTAACTTATCCAGCCAATCCTATCGAAATTGCACAGATGACAATAGTTATTGTTAGCGAACCTACGAGGTAGCGACCAAATGTTCCTGGCCCGACCTACTTCTAGAAGTGTGAAATGCAAAATAACATAAGTAATAGTAGGCTACATTGTTCCTCAGACTCCACATAAATTTTCATTTGTTTCCATTGCGTTGTTTACAAATAGCTGTCAGTAGACCGACAACAAGTGGAATATTTTTCAAAAATGGAAAAACTAGAGTACCGCGCAGTGATTAAGTTTCTCACTAAGAAGGTTTGATGCCAGATCAAATTAAACAAAGGATGAATGCAGTTTACGATGACAGTGGACCATCGTTATCAACTGTAAAAACTTGGTCAACATAAACTTAAGCAGGATTTACGGGGAAAGAAATTTGCCAATGATAACGAAGTGATGGCGGCGGTTTTCAGTATTTTGAAGACAAAACTCCAAAGTATTTTTATAAGGGTATAGAGCTGCTTTTTAAAAGATGTAAGAAGTGTGTTGAAGTAAAGGGTGATTATGTTGAAAAATTAACAGATTTTTTTATTTCTCAAACAACTGCAAGCGGGTTAGGCCAGGAATATTTGGTCGCTACCTCGTATATGACAGATCTAACGGAGTTATTCTCTGCAGCTTTGATATATTATTAATTATTACTGTTGCTACGAATTATGCGTTTGTTTTGTTGTTTCTGTTATCTCGGACTGTTTCTATTAGAAAATGGGTATGAATTGACCAAGTACCTAATTATTCTCTTTTTAATTGCTAAATAATTTAATTTAATAGAAAATATGGAATCAAGCAATGTGTAGGGCCCTGATCACATAACTATCAGATTCGCCAAGTTAATGTAAAATTTGGCAGGCAGTTTTATGATTAGTTTGCCTTCGGTTACCAGGTGTCGCCAGCATAGCACGAGTAGACGCGACTCTAATGTGCTTAGAATCACCTGATTTATATGATTCCAAGCACTTCAGGGTCGCTTCTGCTCTTGCAATGCTGGCGCCATCTGGTAACTGAAGGCAAACTAATCATAAAACTGCCTGCCAAATTTTACATTAACTTGGCGAATCTGATTGTTATGTGATCAGGGGTGTAGGGGTTGCAATTCCATCGACAAGTTCAGCAGCCGTGCAGAATGAAGTGCCTTTGATTTGTTCGGAAGAAGACGACTCGTCGGAGTATGAGGAGGTTGTGCAACCAAAGAAAAAACGGTCAGAAAACAAAGTGTGGATATTTGTGAAAAAGTTTGAGAGTATAAAAGATGCCGAAGAAGCCATCAAAACAGAAAATACTTGGTCTTCTTTACGTACGCATGAAGTAGAAGAAGGTATGAAAAAATATTATAGGTGCAACAAAGTTAAACGTAAAGGACCTCAATGTGCCGCGCAGATTTACTTGCTTTTTGACGCAGCTTCGGATGCAGTTTTAATGTACCGTACAGATGCTGATCACGATCATAAATCAAAAACTCACTCTAATTATGGGCTGAGCCCTAGAGTCAAAGAAGAAATAAACAAATTATTTGACTTACACCTCAAACCAAAAGCCATAATGAGTAACTTAGCTAAAATTGAAGGCATTAAATTGTCAAAAATGTCACAATTAAGAAATTAGTTATATGACCAACGTCGTTCTAAATATGGGAGACCAACAATTAGTCTCGGTGAACTAGAGGCTTGGTTATCGTCCCATTCTACTGTTCCTGAAGATGTAAATGAGGTGTATACACTTGGCTATGAGATACTTGAAGAAAATGAATCCCCTAAGTTCCGATTTGTGCTGTCAACAAAATTCTTGCTGCAATTAACTAGTGATGTGAAAGTAATTCATGCAGATGCCACATGTAAGTTAGTGTGGCAGGGATTTCCAGTGTTAGTCATTGGAAGTACAAATAAAGATAAAAAATTCCACCCGATTTGCTTAGGAGTGGCAACTTCCGACGAAAAAGACGACTTCAAAATGTTATTTGACACAATAATATTTCGACTATATTCTCATGCTGTCTACAACCAGATGTGTTGGTATGTGATGCGTCAAAAGCTATCCAGAATGCCTTCATTGAAATTTCTGGTGCTGAAATCACGGTGAGGCTGTGCTGGGCACACGCCAACCGAAAGATCCAAGCCCGTGTGGAACAAGTTACAGGAAAGGAAGTTCAGAAAAAAATATTGGGCGATGTAGATTCTTTGCAAGCAGTTACTGATCCCGAAACATTCGACGTGGCGGCAGAAGCATTTCTGCTGAAATGGCAGAGAGAGACAGATTTCATTCAATATTTTCTAGAACAGTTGCTGATTCAAAACCGTAATTGGTATCTGGGTGCGAATCTAGGATCGCCAGCAACGAACAGTGCCCTAGAATCGTTCAATAGGGTCATAAAAGATGAACACATGCTTCGTAAACGTTTTCCGATATCACGTTTTTTGGTCGTTGCTACCGAGATGGTAAGCCATTGGTCTACGCAATATTCGAGTACCTCTCAGAATAGAGTGTTCGCAACACCAACCTTAACCCTAAGAGAGTGGACTCGGTCATGCCAATGGGATAAATTGCCAAAAAAAAAGTTGTATTGACCCGCAGCGATGATACTTTTAAGTACTATGACGTACCTGGTGGTAAAGCTGAAACAATCGAAGAATTTGAAAACAAATGGACAAACTTCAACGAGTTTAAGAAACAATTCTTCAGCAAGTGGGAAGTGGCTTTGCCCCTAAATAGGGACTGGATACATGGAAAATGTGACTGCCCAATGTTTTATAAACAATATATGTGCAAACATGTTATGGGGTTAGACATTCGCCTCAAGCTTGCAAGTCCGCCACTTTAGGCCAAAAATGTGCCCATTGGTCAAAAAAGAAAGAGGGGACGCCCTACCAAATCTAAGCCGGAACTCATTATACAGTAATTATTATTGTTTTTATTTCTTATACATGTAAACATGATGTTCAAGTAAATAAATTACTTTCATATATTTCATAATGAATATTTATGTTTTAATTTTTTACTTAGTATTCTTTGGTACCACACTAATTTAATTATAACCTAGATTCGATGCTTGAAACTATTTTTTGATGTTTGATTACTTTTTCTGATGACAGAAATACATAAACCGAGGTTCGTGTTCAAATAGTTTGATGTTCACAATTGGTGATAAATTAGATATTCTAATGGCAAGTTTGATTATTTAGTAACTCATCAAATTTACTGGTAACTGTAAATGAATAATCAGATATTCGTATTGAAATAGTTTGGTGATCATAATTTGGTGACAAATTAGTTATTCTGCAAGCAAATTAAATTATTTAGCAACTAAAAAGAGACTAATTAGGTGCTTGCTTAATTCATACCCGAAATAAAGTGGGTGTTTTTCCTGTGAGAGAAAAGGGTTAATCCTGCTCATTTTGGATAATTGGGGATATTGGTGATATTGGAGATTATTGGATATTGGAGATAATTAGAGAAAATTGAAGTTGACTGGAATAAAATCAAAAATTGGATTCCTTTTATCTGGTTATCTGGATATTGAAGTTTAATTGGAGGTTGTAAATGCTAATTTTGGATTTGGAATTGTGGATACCAATCACGAGTTACGTGAGCCTATTTAAACTGTTGTAAATTAATATTTATAGTGAGTAAATAGTTAGGGAAGATAAGGTTTTATTTATTAAAAAGTATGTTAATAAATCTGCACAGAAAGTTCATGTTGTTGTAATTGAATTATTATTATCTAGCATAAAAAGGATTTATATTCAGATAATTAAAGTAAAGGAACCTTCACGACGACCCAAAGACAGAGCTAACCGAGGTACATAATTATTGTAGGTAAATTAACATTAGTAATCAAAATTAAATTTTACAATAAAAATAATTTTGGATATTTCGATGCATTGCAGTTTATGTATGGCATCATTACAATATTTATAATAATGTATTTTAAAAAAATACAAAGCTTCTTGAAATATAGAAACTGTTATAGCCTGTTCGTTCGGGCCCGTCATTTTTACCTAACTTCTTAAGTTATTACAACGGACAATAAAAGTATTATGACGAGTTAGAGGTGACAAGTCCTGCCATAAATACCCTACCAGGGACGGCTTTAAACTGTTACCCAAAATATTTTGACATTTCATAAAGGAATTCTTCTATTTTAAGGCAGCTGTAAAATTTTTCTAATAAGGTCTAGTACAGACGATTTACGATAGTTGTATTTAAACCTCATAATCCACCACTAAGCTGTAAAATGCTTCCAGCAATTTTACGCGGACTTCCGAACCGACTATACTTAAGAACTAGAATTTTAAGATACAACAATTTTTTAAGATCTATTTCGCATTTGTACGAAGTCCTGTTGCGAAAAATTTGGCATAAAAAGCAAAAGAAATATACGTATATTATGTATTCCTCTTACTTTAAAAAATAATTTAGGTATGTAGGTACATACTAACATATTTTATAATTTCGGTCGAAAACTTTAGAACTATAAAAATATTTTTAAATTAGTGATATTTACTATTGCTGTTTTTATGAATCTAAAATTATGCATCTCTCTTCGGCTTAGTTAACTACAAGACAAAAATTAAAATTTTCTAGAAAACTTTTCAATGCACTAAAATCAACCTCCTAAGTTTCAGTAAAAAAGAGAAACAAAATTAGTTCACATAAATAAATAACACTTGCTTTAATATCCGACATAGATGTATGGACAACAAAAATAAGAAAAAAGACAAATACCTATAGGTATGTAATATGTATTCATTTTCACCAAAGTGTATCAGTGTATTGTATTTGTATACGTATACGTATCAATTGCCATATATGTAATTTGAATTTTGATTCGCTTTGTCTGTTTTAACAATTAAAAAGATTTTATCTGATTCAATTTATTTTTAACTTTTATTAAATTGCATTCGATATTCTTTAAATTCCTTTATACGTTCGCGGTTACGCCTCGTCAAAAAAAATCGAACATTTGTAACCCAAGTATACACGAAGCTTTTTTATATTTCAAAAACAAAACAATCAAGTCATAAATAATCATAAATTTTGTATAAGTTAATATCTCTATAGTTTTATGGTGATTAGGTATAACGCTTTGCATTCATAAAATAAAGTTAACATTTAGCATGGGTAATTAACAAAAGTGTTTGAATAACTGAACTTTCGCCACATTTCAGTTATTACGAATTCAGAAATCTTCAAAATATGAATGAATTTGAAGATAGATAAACATTGACTTTGACAGTTCAAATTTTAAAATTAAAAAGGCTGCAAAATTTTTAAAAAATCTGAAAATCTTTTAAGTACTTAGTATACTACCTATTCAAAATCTAATAAAACTGAGGATATAATTTTGCAAACCAGAATTAACTCCTTTTACTTTAAAATTTTGTTTCCTAGGATAAATTATACCAGCCATTAATAAAACCAAACTCCGATTACAAAAGGAAGGAAGCATTTTAGTTTTACTGTCAAAGCTTTCAGAAAAGTATCAAATTACTTCTCCCTCTGTGTGCAGTTTTATTATAGTTTATAATGGTGGCTTAAACACAGAGTAAGTCTTTACCTGTCATTAAATTGAACCAGCGTACAATTATAACGGCCAACAGATAGAATATAAAGAGTTAAAAGGAGGAGCTTAAACGTATCCAACATTCTATTGGATAAAATTATTAGAGAAACTTGCTCCGTCGAAAAAATAATACATTCTAACAGGCCAGGAGAAGCAGACACGGAGCCGGAGTTTACTAAACCATGAAGGACTCCCGTTTAGAAAATGCAACGAAATTGTATCCCGTCGGTTATATTGCAGTCAGTTTCAGAAAAGAGAAATAAGAAAGAAAGGTAGCGGAAGTTGTTAAAATCAAAATTATATCATAGGACAATACGTTGAAAATTTAATTAGATTTGAATTAATGAGCTCCTGTAATTTGTGTAATTAGTTACGTGTGCAAGTTTGATGCAGTTACAATGATTGATAAGGTGCAATGAAAATCAGGACAATTGCATACCTACTTGTTTATTAAGAAATCGATTAGAATGCAAACAATTGGCATATGACCAAGTAGGTGTTGCATACTAATATTTTATAGGATAATTCAACCTTTAATCAACAGCATAAACTAATAGAGGAATTACTGATATATTAGAAGTCGGCATTGTTACATTTGCTGCCGACTCGACTATTAATTAGAAATTACTCATTTAATGAGATTTACTGAAAACAATATAAATACAAAATTAACTACTTCGAAATTAAGAAAATCATTAAAAATAATTAACCACAATTTCTTCATACTTTGAAATGTTACCTTAGTTTATGGTTATTAACATTTCAAAATTCTATTTAGATAAATAACATTGGTTGTGCAAATAATTATGTATAAATTCCATTTGTTTACTTGTGTATTTTACATATTTATCAAAGGCGATTCTCAAACAATAAAATTCTAAAATTGGCAATTCTTTCATAATAAATAAAGCTTCCCATTATTCTCTTATTACAATGAACGTTTGGAAAATGCCACCTGAATACAAACATAAAAGATTTACAACTAAAATTAAATTATTACAGTTTTGACAAACCATTTTGGTTTATTCTGACGAGGTTTTTCAAACACTAGTTTTAATCTAAATAAACCAATTAAGTACATTAAACAATAAATCAAAGGCTTACGTATATGCATGTAGGCTATAAGTATGTATAGGTACTTGAAAACATGTATTGTTAAAAACAAACACAACATTAAAGGTTCAAATTAACCGTTACTGATTAAGAAACGAAAACAAATTCTACCAAGTGTAAAAGCAAATTTTCTTCAAATAAACCAAATTTCACATGAGGGTATAGCTTTTAGAAGAAAGAATTTCTAATACCTATAAGGGTCTCAAATTCCGGGTTCATTTTTGGTAAGTACTTATAAGGAAAATCATTAGGTATCTTTCTTATTTTGTATAACAAACATGTCAAAATGAAAGTACATATATATTTAATGTTTTTTTTAATCTTCTTAAATATTTGTCCGAATAATATATTATTATAATCTCCGAAGTTACGCACTTTGTAATAAAAGTAAGACGAATAAAAACTGCATGCTCAAATATCGCTAAACATTTAGAACAGTATGTTTTAATTTAGGGAACAAACTAACATAAACAAATTCCCATCAGTGGAAGAACTGACATTTTTTAAAGATTTTTATACATTTCATCCACCTATCGTAGTTTACTTGGATCTTAAGGTTTTCTTACTACAGTGTGGTAAACTTGATTTCAAAAATTGGATATACCTAGATATACAAAATATACTGCACATAAAAATCTATCTACATAATTCGAAAACATTCTCTTTGTCAAACCACAACGGTAAAGTTGACTGAATCGGAGAACTGGCAAGTATCAAGATATGAGAATGCCAACTCGCACAAAATGTAATGAAAATAAGAATTTGTCTAGTCAATGCATGTAGATAGGTGTGAAATTAGTTACATAGAGAAAAATGTATAATTTGGTGAAGTACAGGATTGTTGTGCAAGAAAAACGTAACAATTAGGGTAAGTCCGGGAGAGATGCCGTGCCGGGTGAGATGCCACTTGTTAATATCTCTAAGGTTTGTTGACGTACATCCATTATGCGACTAGTTTTGTGTGCTGCTGAGTTAGTAAAGTTGATGTTCCTAATTTAGCCGTTGTATATTGATATTTTAGGTAAGATTTTTGCGATAATAATTTTTAATTACACCCAAAGTTTCCGTGACGATTACAAAAAGATGTGCCAACAACAAATTACTTGATATTTTGAATCTAAAGTAATTAAGCAGCGAAGTAAGACTCTAAGAGGTTGTGTTAATAGCAATTTGGATGTGTTTACACGTACGTAGGCGGTACAGTAGGAAGTGGCATCTCACCCATACCTTTGGTAGAGATGCCACTTTAATAATCGGGTGAGATGCCGACATGCATTTGGGTATCATTTTTTATTTTTTTGTAGCTATGCCTACGGAATATAAGAGAAAAAATAATTTGCGTGGAGAATGGACTCAAGCTTGAGATGCAAAAATTGGATTCATGAAGGGTGTAGCAAATTTGAAAATTTGTGTGAAATGTGTGCCAAAATTTTGCTGACACTGAAAAAATGAATTGTGCCTACCACATAATATTATTTTGTTCAATAAAATATGTTTTGTATCATTTACTGGTTCATACTAATAACAACTACCAATTGACATCTGTCCTAACATGATTTGGCATCTCACCCATAGATCCTGGGAGAGATGCCAAAAGCAGTATCTCTGCTGAAATGTAAATTTATTTTTTGAAAATAATCTTAGCTTAGATTTACTTTAAATATTCTATCCCACATAGTAGTGGCTACTTCTGAGTGAATTTGGAGCTGTCTATCTCTTTACACAAGCTTGCAAACTTAATTTTAAAAAAGGTGTGGCGTCTCTCCCGGACTTACCCTATGCGTTTACGTAAATAGCGATTTTAGTAAATATGTAAAGTATTATGACATTATAAATAAATTTTTTAAATTATATTATTTTAGTAAAATAATAATAATAATAATAATAATAAATCTATAAGTGTGCTTCATTGCAGATTCTTTAGTAGGTAACTGATAAGTTTAACAATTTGACGTTTTTTCGCTGTTAAAATTGACAATTTAAAAACCAAATAATGAAATAATTGCGTGCCGCGATATCAGATGCCGGCGCTATTTCTGTCACATTCTAGTATCAAATAAACTCAATTGTGTAGGTTTAGCGCTAAATTCGTACATATTCCGCAGGTAACCTGGATCTGTTCTAAAAAAAAAAAAATACGTTGGTGTCTCCCTATGTTGCGTCTTCGGTGATACACATGGTAGAAAAGTTTACACAGTAGATGGAAAAAATAGATTAAGAACATACATACAGATAACATTCCGCCAAGAATTATGTCACTAGAATATTCAAAGTCTGATAATGAAGTATTTTCTTATGAAGAAGGAGTGCGTAATTACCTAATTGAAGAGTAATGCCTATTATTATTAGAGCGGGGAAAATTATGATATTTGCATATTGCATGTACACTGTGCTTACACGTTTGAATATTTTAACTTCTTTCTTACCGTTTCCAAGCCTACATTTTAACAGTTGTTTTAGCAAATTACATCTGTTTAGAAAATTGATGTAATTTGTTTTTATTATGGCTTACTTTGAAGGTCGTCTAGTCTTGCTGATCCGTGGTTGTTATGGTTTGAACTAGGCTAATTATTTTTTCTTTAATAAACAATAACGTTAATGTTGAAATATTTAGAACTCCAAGAAGATATAAAATGTCTATCGATGTTGTGCTTTTGAAGACTACCAAATATGAACTTACTTAAAACAGTTGTGATTTGAAAAAAAGAAGATATTTCTAAACGCTTATACAATTTAGATAAATGTTTACGTTTACTTAGCGACTCCTTAAAAATAATTCTTTTGAAGTTTTATGTGCATAAGTGTATGCTGATTTTCTAATTTTAAAATGCATATTTAATCGCTCTGTGTCTATATTATGATTACTATAATAATAACGTGCTTAGTATTATTAAATGTTAGATTAAAACAAATGGACACTTGGACTTTTGTAAGCATGTTTTAATAACACATCTTTCCAAATTCGTTTACAACAATAAATCAGATGAATTTTGAATAAATTCATAACTTACGCTTTTAAATAAAATTTATAGCTGTAAACTTCCCTTTCCGTTTAACTTAAATCCTTAAAAATAAGAAATAAGATTTGCTTTCGAACCTTTGGTTAAATATAACTTGAAAATTACTCAGATATTCAAATTCAATCGTCGTCTCACTCTTAACTTTAAAATTGTTCCATTTCGAATACAAATGTACATCCTTGATGTGCGATAGTAACGACTGCTTTCGGACTAATTTCGGAGATAGTTCTTTAAATTAAGGTCTTCGTAAGCTTCTAAAATTTAATCTAGAATTTTCAGCAAACGAAGTGCAGATCGCAGCTGCGAGTTCAGGTGGAAATAGAAACCATTAAATAGCAATATATTTTTACGACTAGGTACCGACATAACCCTGTACCACAACGAGGTTTAAGTCATTCCAAAGGGTCGTCGAGCATCTTTCGACACTGGCTGCACTCACATCGGATAAGGAAACGTGCAAAATAAGTAGAATGCAGTTTTATGTTCGGCGGGTTGTTACGATTGCGAAATTTTAACGCAAAGTCGTTAAGTTGCATGCATGGACTTTAACTAACTAAAAGAGTTATTACTTAGTTATTATTGCCCTCACAAAATTGTAAAAGCGCGAACGAATGTGAAATTTTGGATTTTAATCAGGCTCAAAACGTTTTCTTGCCAAATTTGCTTCTTAACAAGGTTAATAGATTTTACTGACCTTAAACGTTTTTAAAAACAAGGAAAAACAACGAATTTTTAAAATAATTTGCTACTTTTTACCTAGTTGACAAGTAAACAGCAACAATGTCACTTCGTTGTTTTACAAAAAGGTTAATGGCATTCTTGTGTGTTATAATGAGGTTAATATACGTGCCATAATTAAACATAAAAACATAATTTGTTCTACATTTCATTTGTACACAGTGATGTAAACTCTAGCTAAGTTATCCTGCAAATCCAGGTTGGATTTTCTTAATCTTCTTAAAACGTGTTGCTTAAGTTATACCGAAAAGGGAAAAAGTAACGTAAGTTACAATAATAACCAAAGTTATTCAATTTATTACAAATAGATGAAACATACGCAATAGGTTTTCCATTTTTAAGACATTTAATTTCTTCACTTAAAATAGTCATTAGGTTTGCAAACTATAATTAGTGGTTTCGTTTCGAAGCCTTATAATTAAAACTGTAAAATATGAGGTTGATGTCTAAAAAATAAAAAGTGTATCGAAACCTTTGATTTGAAAACTTGTATGTATTAAGACATAAATAATATAGTAGGATCAAAAAGTCCTTGGACCGCGGTTGCTGTGGAATTTAAGCCATCTCTGAAATTACTCGTATACTTATAATTTTATTAGTTTTATGTCATTGACGTTTACTTGGCATTATTTAAAAGTGAGTAGATTGTAATTAAAAAGGCTTCAAAAAGAATATAATTTAGGATCTATAAAATGTAACATCCACAGCAACTGCGATCCAAAGACTTTTTGATCATATGATGGTTTGGGAATGGAAATGCGAAAAATTTCTATTTTAAATCTCAGCAAAGCACCCATTAAATTTCCTAAATACGTTTTTAGGTAATTAATTAAAAAACAACGGCAATTAATGAACTTTAAATATAAACACCGCACAGTAAAAACTTAAAAACCTTAAATCATTACGAAACAATGAATACCTAATTTCATATTTCCATTGTTCGAAAATCATTTTTATTATATAAACTATATAAACTAATAAATAAATAAACTAAAGTAAATAAGCAAATCCATAATTAGTTGCCTAAGAGATATTATTTATATAAATAATATTTTGAAATTTGACTAGATAGAAATTAAGGTAATCTTTTAAATATGAAGAAATATTTGAAAATTTTGAAGGGTAATAAAAACATTTATTAGCTAAAAGAAAACATGTAGCAATAACGGTAAAACGAATCATAACAAAAATATATGAATAACGATGTAGGAACCAATGAACAAATTTTAAACAAATCGAATAAAATTAGGGTTTTGCACTCCCAGCAGAAAATGCCGCTCTTGATGATTCAAGTTAGGGCGCCTTATGGAGAAAAAGACATTTTGATAGTATAGGAATTCTTGTTTACACTTGTTACCTTATGCATGTATTATCTGTAACCCCTTATACCTTTCGGTGTCTAGGTTCGTGCGTTAACGTATGAGGCTCTACGGGAGCAATGCACATATGCACAACCCGGTCCGTCTCTGCGGGTTACGTAATTGGTGCGCCGTCTTAATACCTGCATACTGCACCGTGTGTAGAGTATATTAGTGCGTGCATGTATAGCACCTTGTTAGTCTAGCTCTTAGGCCTGTATTCGGAGGAGAGCGTCATTAATTAGGTGCCAACGATGACACCAGGACTCAATGCTGACCTTCGAACTGCAGGTAAATCCTGTCCATCGGAAGATTTGAACTAACGTAACGCTAGCCCGACGCTTTACCACTGCGCCACCCTGGCTTACTACATTCTTAAATAATTTTAAACATCAGCTTAATCTTGATGTACTTACCGATGGCATTTATTTGAAAAATTGCAAATTTAAAATAACTTAAACGAAAATAATGTACTTAAGGTACTCCTTCGTAAAATAATTTTTGTAAGTACCTCAGGCGTAAGGTGCTGTTTTTGACCCTTAGCGTATTATATATGTATAATTCTTATGCCATGAACCAAAAGCAGCTTGTTTACGCCATTAATGCATTAATTGTTACTTTTGCGCACATTCTAAATCAATTTTTTGATTAAGATAACTAAGTTACTTGCCATTTTTTTAATAAGAATTTATAAATGCCGTATCAAAACTATATTTAAGACAAAAATGGACAATTATTAACGAAAAACGAATAAATAATGAAAAGGTGGAGGAAATATTTTAAATAGTTATTAGACTGCAACAACGAGGAAGAAAACAATGCAACAATGACAGTATCACAGGAGAAAAGCAAGGACGAAGAAGTCGGCGTTAATATAACTATGAAGAACTGGAAGCAGCTCTAAGAAAACAAAAAATAAGTAAAGCTCCGGGACATGACGGGATCACTCCAGAAATGGTGAAAGCAACAGGAAACATAGGAAAAAAGCGAAGGGAAACGAAATACCGCAAGACTGGGAAACGGCTATAATCCTACCGTTGTCCAAAAAAGAGCCAAGAATGAATGTGGAAATTGCCGTGGGGGCATTGCACTGTTAAGCGTAATAATGAAAACTTATGAATGCATTTTAACTCAACGTCTGAAAGAAGAAATAGAACAAGATTTAGAAAAAGACCAATACGAGTTCAGGTCAGGACTAGGAACAACAGATGCACTGCACATCATCAAACAAATAATCGAAAGAACAATAGATGCCAACGAAACAATTTATGTACATATGTTTTATCGATGTCACAAAGGCCTTCGACTCGGTCATAAGATCTTGAGTAGTCGAAACGTGAATACAAATCTAATAAGGTGAACAGAAAATATGTATAAAAACAATATATAAATTTTCATCTGAATAGAGTAAATGTTTACCTCCGCAGGGATTTGAATAACCAATTTCTAGCTATACCTACGTCCAAATCAATGCGTTTAGGTGGCACCACCCTAGTATCAGCTATTTCTAATCGTATTAAAAATATAGCGTTTCAATTCTGTTCCATGTTTTTGGTTACAGTATGCTTGTACATATTTGATGATGACAGAAACGCAGCAAATCTAAGAAGTGGAGCATGCCTACGACGAAGAATAACAAAAAATTTAATTTGGCTTAGCGCATTAAGGTACTATCTAAGGTACACACCGTTTACTCAGATAGAAACTCATTAAATTTATTAAAAATATATACTCAATGGAGCGAACTATTCTGATTGATAATAATTTAAACAAATTTAATAAATCTAATACCGTATTCATATATGGAAAAAAATCATACCATCAGTAATTCAGTGATACAGTATCGACCCATAGAATCGAAAGTCAGTAGTTCAAATCTTTAAAGAGGTGATACCTATGTGTATTTCTATTTTCAAAACTCGGTATTAGTTGTCAAATCGTGCTACTATTTTCAGTACTTTTAATTTTAATTTTCAGCAGTCAGTGGCGAAATACCCACATAAAACTAAAAATATAATCAGCGAGTACTGTTAACACCATGAGAGTTGTATTTACATAAGACAAAGAGGGTGACTGCGTGTCAAAATTTATGGTACAATTCAATAAACTAACGACAAGCAAATTACATACTTTCCATTTATTTTGGGGATTTGTATGGCAATTTTCCAGGTTTCGTGAGTTTTTCAAAGCAGATGGAACCCCCCCTCCCTATTTTAATAAATTAAAAAAATATATACTTATTATACGAATTAAATAAATCAATTAAGTTCCTGGAATAGCAATACTCAAAATAAATAAAATAATCGACACTTTAGTAAATTATCAAACCCTTTATCTACGTCCATGTTGATTTTTAATTGCTTATTGTAATGCGTTGCTTAGAAAACATGCTACTAACCAATACATTTGTTTTATAGTATTGTTATAATAGTAAATTTTACTTTAAATTTGGAAAACTGCCACTCTCTTAACGAAATAATCAAATCGGATTATAAAGATCAAGCTTTAACATGCGAAAATTGTGGGCAATTTCCTGGGTTCCGAGATGGTCTCGAATGTGTGGGCGACGATTTTCGGTCAGGACACTCGCTTCTACCAGACCGCCGAAGTACTTCGAAAATGAACAGCTTAATTTGAATCCAGAGAACATCAAACTGATTTTAATTCAGAATTTAAAGTAACCAATTGTCAAAAGGCAAAAATTTACCAACGCTATAAAAACCACATTGGAAAAATCAAAAATTATCCATATAGAATTTGTAGCAGAGGGTTAGGTCGATAGTAGTGAATATTACCTTCGAGTACCGGAGAGATTTATGCTAAGAATTGGACGTGCAAGGCCTCTTTAACCCAAAAAAGAAATTACTGTGCTTCGTCGCCCTCGATGTAAGCCAGATATCTCCTCCTATAAAACTGGACTAAAATTAAGGTTGAAAATGCTGATCTTTGGTGACAATTTTAGCAGTATCGAATGACTGAACATTACAAAAAAAAATTTTTTTAATGTTTCTACTTATTCAGACTTCCCACTGAAGATAAATTTTCTATTTTCCTGACTATTCCTTGATTTCTTTTGACTATCAAGAAGTACTCTATTTTTGTAAATGCTATTTATTGAAAAATAAATACCTCTGTTTACTGGAAAAAAATGGAAGCTTGCGAATAAAGGATTAGCTAATGTTCTTTGCTTAGCAATCTAAAATGTTATTTCACAACATATGTTTGTTTGCTTCTGTTTTAATAGGTATTAAAAAAACAAGTCTGAAATTACAAACAAAATTCTAAACGTTTAACTTGTTTACACAGTAACTTTCAAAGCGAGGTGTACGGAAATACGAACAAACATAAAAGGCGCAGAAAGCAAAACATCCGTAATATTATAGAACAATATACCTACAGGGTGTAAATGATGTACATAGGAAAACAGAATTACCTACTAAATATCAACTATATCTTTGCCTACATTCTTCAATTCTATTACTTGGCAATAAGCACACTTCGGATTGTGTTAGGGATTCATAAATTGCCCTTAGGAGATGTTAACATGATAACTATTCAAATTCATCATAGTTGTTTTATTCCTAAAAATTGTTAGCAGCTATTATAAATTCGCGCGAATTTAGCAACACGAGGGATGGTATGATGATAATTATTACTACAATCACAACATGCTTGTAGAATAATATCTACACTTCCTGTTATTTTTAAAATGGTTTTGTTATTATGTAGTTGGCTCTATAACTTAAAGGTTGTGCCTCGTGTATTGGTTTGCATTCCAAACTGATAGACACAGAAAGAAAACGGGCAATATAAATCAAGTAACGATTAGAAACCTATGCAGAACACAATTCACAAAACATTATACCGGATAATTTTTGCTTAAGTTTTTGTTATTACCCGCTTCAAAATTTGAACTCATGATAATAATATAAATAAATTATAAAGAATACCACAGATCTAATATGCCTTTATAGACAGATTTAATGCCAACATTTTAATTCTTTAAATATAACTAGCCTCATAAAAACGTTTTATTATTTAACTATCTTACAATTTGAACCTATTTTACACCTAATGGTTAATTCATTTTGAATTTCTTTCTATTCCAAAGATATAATTAAAATTCTGTTACGCATGCTGAGATAACAAGCTACCTAATCTGTGAAATTACACATGATTTACAGTCTGTGCCTGTGCCTCTTACACGTATATTTATGTGACTTTCGTTGTCGACGTTGTAGTCATTTCGGATAATACAGGATCAGGTAGTATACCACTTGCGGTAGAGATCTAATTTAATTTTTTGTCAGCGGTTACCACGATTTTTAAGCCAAAAAAATTATTACATCGTTACATTATTCACTCAAATAGCAAAATATCATTCTAGAATTCGCATAACCTGCTTTTATTAATAATGACACCAATATAATTTTACTAGAAGGTGCGTTTTTAGATTATAGTATACAGTAACCAGTAAATTTGATTTTTTTTTTCTTGCAAACTTTTTAATTCGGAAAAAGGAATCCAACGAAAAACACGGTTTCCTCTTTATATAAAGTAATAAGTCTCTATTCAACTTTGTATGAACTATGCAAAAAACAGGAAAGAAATACGAAATTTCAGCTAGCCTTGTATCGATGTAACATTATACCATTTACCATTTAATTCTTTATTTGGCAGTAATCTTAATTGAAGTTCTTTTTTAAATGATATCTTTTACGGTAGTCCTTGATTTGAAATTAATTTAACAGCATGGTGGCATTTTTCACTAAATGTTAGATATGTCGTATTTGACATTGTAAGAGGAATTTGATATTGAAATAGCATTCATCATCATTATCAGTCTATCGCGGTCCACTGCTGGACATATGCCTCTCCTGCTCTTCTCCACGTACTTCTGTTCTGTGCGATTTGAAACCAATTCGTACTTCCTTACACCCTCATTATTGCCTACCTGCGCTTCTATTTGTTTCTCTGGATCTCCAGCAGTGGCGGCTCGTGGCTTGAAATTATGGGGGTGCTGCAGCTTTCGAAATATACTTACATACCAGTAACGATCCTTGATATTTTTAAGGCGCCTTTTATTTTATTTAAGGTGCCTTAAATAAAACAAAACAAATCGAAATTTTACTCAATTTATAAAAAAAATAAGCTTACTGGAAAATGAAATAAAAAGAATTTTTATTTAAATATAAAATCCATTCTGCGATTTTTAACTTCACAAAATTTTTCGATCACCTGTTAACACTGGAGCAGCCTTGACCGTATTCGCAGTGATGTTGCAATCAAGTTGGAAATACGAACTATTTATTATTTAATATTCCTGTTTATATTACACATACCGTCGCCCAAGACGTCCTTGCACAATGATGACATCACCTAGTTTTTTCGTGGTATTCAGACGTATTATTGTTTTTGTTGGATCGGATGTCCAAGAGCTCAACGGCATGATGCATTAATGCTGAGATGCTGCCCAGATAAGCAGCGTTCGGACTACTTTTACCATGTATTATTAAAACAAACAAATCGCGGCGGAATGTGCACCGAATGTACTACGTTTCTGACACTGCTACATTTCTCAGCGCTCTGAATGGAATCTACAGCTTCGGTTTAAATAATTCCTTTTAAAAGCGGTTTAATTAATTAAATTTATGTAATAATTATGCAAAATATTGAATGATTGTTATATTATTGATATTTTCAAGTACAAATTTAATAGGTAATTAATTTCCGTACTTTGTTCTGGGGGTGCTGCAGTGTCGCAGCGCTTATGGACCAGCCGCCACTGATCTCCAGTGTACTAATCTTGGTAGCCATCTCTCCGGGCCTTGTCTAGTAACATGTCCCACCCATTTCCACTTTATTGCGCCAATCTTTCCATAATGTTTGTTATCTTCTTAGTGATTTTTCGGATATTTTCATATCTCTCAGATTTATTCATAAAATTCTGCGTTCCATGGCTCTTTGTGTTACTCTGAGCCTTTCGGAACTGTTCTTCGTCAAGGTAACCCTCTCTATGCCATATGTAGCAACGGGTAACACGCATGATTCATATCGGGATTTCTGGGGAGATGATTTAATCTGCCAAAAGCAGCCCAAATCAAACCGATTCTTCTTGTGATCTCCGTTGTCTAGTTTTCTTTTCAGAGATTTAGGTCATATTCAAGGTAAACGTAGTGATTTGCATTTTCTATTATTTCGCTGTTTACTTTTAGATTCGCGTTAGTGGGGTTCATAACTATAATCTTGTCGATGTTAATTTTTAATCCAATCTTATTGGAAGCATGTTGCAATTCTATAATAATATTGTTTTTGCTCTCTGGTACGAGGGGCAGTAGAAAAATTATCTACCTAGCTATGGCAGAAACAATTGAAGGCGCTTTGCTTGAAACATCAAACAGTGACCACCTTGTTCTAGTTGTGTGTCAAATTTGATTTGAATTCGTTCATTACTACATTTTCTAGTGTGTTTTGAAACAAAAATTGAGTGTTGTGAAATTAGAACATCGCAGTGTCATAAATTTTTTTACAAAAGAAGGGACTAGTCCCAAAAATATCCATACAATGATGATTGCAGTGTATGAGGATGAAGCTCCATCATATTTTAAGGTAAAATATTGGACTAAACAATTTCGGTGGAGCCGTGAATCCATTGAAGGTGATCCAAGAAGCGGAAGACCTTCAGATACCACCAATCCTGAAATCGGCAGAAAAGTGGAAGTCATGGTTCTTGGAGATCGTCGTTTAAAAGTGTCTACCATTGCTAAAGCATTGAATATATCAGAGCCAAGTGTTTTGTCGATTTTGCACCATAAATTGGGCTTGAGTAAGGTTTCAGCGAGGTGGGTTCGAAGATTGTAGACTCCCGAGCAAAAATTGTGTAGGCAGGAAATTTCGCAAGATCATTTGGCATATTTGGAAGCCGACCCTGACTTTTTCTCTAAGATCGTGGCTGGTGATGAAACTTGGGTCTATCACTGGGATCCAGAAACAAAATTGTAGTCTATGCAATGGGTCCATAAGGGCTCTCCTCCGCCAAAAAAAGCTAGCACGTAGTCTTCAGCTGGGAAGCTCATGGCCACCGTCTTTTGAGGTCAAGCAGGAATTATTCTCATTGAATACATGCCGAAGGGCACTACAATAACAACAGCCACCTACTGTAACACATTAAAAAATTTTGGTAAGGCTGTCGACCAAAAACGCCAAAGACAACGAGTTGAAAGAAGCTGTTGACGCCCATTTTGAAGACCAAGAAAAATCATTTTTTTTCTACTGGTATAAAGTAGTTGCAGGACAGGGTAGCGCAACTGCAATGAAGTTAGGGGAGATTACGTTAAAAAATAAAAATTATAAAATTAGTGAATGTCTTTTGTTTCATAGCTAGATAGATAATTGTTCTACTTCCTCTCGTATTACTGTTAAAAAGCACGGTATCATCTGCATAGCGTTGTTGACTCAGGTAGCAACCGTCAATCTTAATATCTTTATCTTCCCAATTCCAGATTTTAAAAACGTCCTCAAGAGCCGCTGTAAATAATTTTGGTGACAGAGTATCACCATGTCGTACTCCTTGACCTATAGGAATTTTATCAGTATTGAGGCCTTCGTCAATTTGAATTTGAATTGCTCGTTCACAGATGTACCAATACTAAACTCTATTACGAGTATGATGGGTAGGGATCGAGTTTTATCGAAGAAATGAAACATGCTGTTACTAAATGTTTTGCGGATTCAACAAATTATTACAAGCGTTTTCAAATTAAGTTCTTTCAATAAAGTCGCAAAAGTGTTCGGTAAAGCGATTACTGAAGGTAATTTTATATAACACACAATTTTAGTTCAGATATCTAGCCTGACATTAGTATTACTATTACTTCTGAGAAAAAACAATTTCAGCATAAGTAAACAAAATTTAAAACAAGCAGGAGGTAAATCTTAAATTTACTTTAAAATTTTTGACTTCGAAGAAGATCTAAGCTGAAAAATTTATGACGTGTTAAAATCCTGAAACATTAACATAAAAATAAAAACAGCAAAATTAAATTCCTTCGATTTTAACAAGTATATGGAACTTCCCTCAAGCACAACTGAATCATCACTTATCCACAAGTTGTCATTTTAACGAAGGCATAACGGTTGCATTGAATTATAATTTATACGAATATAATTATACTATCGTCATTGAAGTATGTTAATGATCTGATTTGTTAGAGGTCTGTACTTAACACTCACATTGATTACAATGTCACGAGCCACATTCTCATTATTCCATTGTTGAATTTCTAGTATAAACTATTAAATAAATTGTTAGTGTATACGCTTGTAACACCTTTCTTAGAATTGATAGATAAACATAATTAAATTTTAAAGGTTAACTGTTAAAATTAATTAGTTATGATATTGCGCAAGTTTAATTATGTAAAATTTTAGATCTGTAGGAACTGTACCAACTTGAATTCATTTTTTATTCACAACTGGTGCTTTTAAGAAGGACGTGGTACCAAATACCGTGTAAAAACTATGATGGCAATTTTACAAAATAGTTGTACTACGCAAAACAAGATCCAGTAGATGGAAAATCGATAGTTTTGCTTGCACGTATAACCTAGACATAATTTTGCAGTAAACTAAGATAAATCCCGGAACACGTCCTAAAAGTTTTCCTTTGTTTCGGTTATAAAGATCAAGACGATGCGCTTATGAACGACGGAGCTTTAAGTGTAAGCATCTTGTGTTGTAAACGGGTCTTGATGTTATCAGGCGCTTGCTTAGATTTAACAAGAGCACCTACGTTTAGTTTTCAAATTGAAAGTATCAATAGCGAGCCATAAACGGAACAGACACAATGGAATTATTTACAGAACGGTTAAACGCCAAGGAGGATGACTCAATTATCAGGGTATGCCATGCAAAACCATCTAATAACGCCCTCTGTATAAATGATAAATAATATGATCAACGGATTATTAATCATTTAATAAATCGATAAGGTTATATAGATAATTTCTTATTTAGTTAATTATTAATTTTTTTTTATTATACTCTCAGTGCAGCTTCACTAATAAGAACAATAATTGGATCAAAGCTAACTTGTTATATACAATGCTTTATTTAAATTCATCACTTTTATTAATATTTTGCCGATTTTTGTTGTAAAGTATCTATTAGCAAGGTTAAGAAAAGGTATTAAAATGCCATTTCAAGGTTATATTTTTAATTAAAAACTATTGGTATAACACACATTGTTCTTTATCTAATGGTTAGTAAATTTAAAACACATTGTATCAAGGACTTATTAAGCAATGTGTATTAATTTAACGTTTATTATTCCATTTCGAATCAATAAAATTGATTTTCAAATGTCATCGCTTAGGCGACGTTTCTAAAAGCTTTCATTGTTTTTAATTACGTTCATTTTATACCAAGCCGATTGAATTTCTTTTAAATGATGGTATTAAAAACAGCTAGCGGTAACTGTTACCCATTTAATATAAAAATAAATATTATAAAATTTTGTGATCTAAATATACCTAACGATACAATTTATTTGTTCGTAACTTTTAATTTTTTAAGTTGGCAGTTTCGTCTGCTTATTTACTTATTTTTGTGCCTATTAGCACTATGCTTAGGTTACTAAACCAATGCAGAAATACCTTTACACAATATTTACAAACTTTACAAAATTTCATTGTGTAAATGGGATTCTGCATTTCCCTTGCGTATGGACAGTATCGCTAAGAACTAACATGGGGATACCACCTAAATAAAAAACTAAACAAGTTTCATGCGAGACTTACATGACTTTATCCGCTAATAAATAGAAAATCATCACTACAAGTGGAACACACCAAAATTATCTACCTATCAATATTAAGACCAATACTAACATACGCATGCCAAATATGGGAAAACACTGCAAAAAGTAACACCAACAAATTGAAAACTCAACAGAATAAAATTCTTGCTACTTGGTTTGTGAGAAACAAACAGGTACATGAAGAATTAAATATTCCAAAAATACAATTCATAAAAGCAACAAGTAAAGTTCTTTAAAAACATAAATCAGTGCAACAGTGCGGTCTATTACAAGCTGGGTGAAAAAAACACTCACACACGTCTCAAAAGAAAGCCAACACAAGATATAGCGCTAACATCAGATTTTAATGCCAGTGATAGTGACTTAAACTAAACAATGGAAGCTAAACTATAGCAATGAACTTAACATCTCTTCACTAATCACAAGAATTAAAGAGGAACCACAGGAGAACCTCATTAAAAACATTAAGGCTCTGCTTTACCATGGTCGAAATGCAAAGCACACTAGAAAAGGTATGGATAAGAATGAACGGCATGTAACCACTCAATTGGTTCGGTATAATTTTACCAGAATTACGCGAAATTAAAAGGGCTTCCACCCTTAGAAAGAATGTTTATGTTAAATATTATATGGAATTGATATAATACTGCTCTACATTTTGTTTGATATCACGTATCTAACGAATTCAGCCTAGCAAATCTCGTACAGGGGTTAACTAGTCTAAAATCGCTAATCTAGATCAGATAATTCCCCAAAGTGTAGTAATTATATTTTGACCTGGTCCTTTCTTCTTAAAGGAGGATACATACACTTTTTAATTGCAAGCCATGCTTTTATTTAATAAATAATATATGTCTCCCAGTTCAAATGGTACGCACATGTTATGAGGTTGGGAAACAGAAGAGACCCGAGAAGAGTATTGGAAGCAAGGCCAGATGGAAAAAGATACATATGTAGGAAGGCCTAGGGAAACATGGGAGGAAAGAATGGATAAAATGGCTTCGGCAAGATAGGGATAAACATTCCTTACAACTGCGAGGTATCCAGTGTTCTCGTTCACTATGCATAATTATTTACTGTATTTGTAAATATCTGTACATAAATAATATGACTTTATAATACATATATGTATTAAACTTGATGAAGTATTTATTTCTTGTTTTATAAAGTGAGCTACTCTAGATTAACGAATAACAACAACATTAAGGGTCCTCAAACTAAATAGTCGTTTATCTAAATAAGGGGTAAAATTTCCACTTATCCAATAAAAGGGTTGAGGGTAAAGAAAATCTTAGTGAAAACTAGACGATCACAGCGAAAAGCTGTAAAGGGTAACACACACACCTGGGGTACGTAGTTACAAACATAAATTGTTAAACATCCCTAGATTTTTCTTATAACTGCCAACTGAATTTCCCCCGTGCTAGAATTGTGGCAGTAGCCAATTGCAAAAGAAAAATTAGGAACCCAAATAAAAAGGATAGTTTATGTCTGTACGCTTTAATATTTCTAATGAATAAAGTAATACTAAGCCTAAAAAGTCAGTTACGTATTACATGTATGACACCCTCGATGCCTCGATTACTGAAAATGGCATTCAGTCTGTAAAAGTAATTAGAATTTAATTAAAACGAGCCTAAATAACTAGGTAGGGTTAACTATAGTCACTGTTTTCATAATTTCAGTATCCGAAATTTGTCAAAATAGGTTTAATTGAATGACTAACACCAGCCTCGGCCAATTATGTTTTGTAATCTGATTAAATGCTTATACAATACAAAAGACTACAACAAAAACAACTACAAAAAATTATTTGCCCTTAATTATCAAATAACTAGGAAAATTAAAAAAAGTAACACAAAAAGGGTCAGAAACGTATAATCGGTATTCTGGAAGAACAATCAAAGTAAGATAAAAGCACGCGACTCACAAAGACATACCGAACGGAGAGACCTGAAACACTGGAAACAGAAAAGACTGGGAATTGTCGAGATAAAAATCTCATTGAAAATAATTAACAAGGCGAAATAAATGAGAAATTGCAAAAGAAAACCGTAACATCGGTGGGAAATTATGTGAAGTAAAGAGCAAAAAGAAATAAATCAAGTATGTAATGATTTAATGAATAATCATACTTAAAAGGGCGGATTAAAGCACGCGATAAAGCACCGCCAGGCATGTGCTTGAAATTAGTCTTAAGAAGATGCAAGACGTCTTACACGAGAAAAAGACCCTATTAAAAAGTAAAAGACAAAAAGGAACTAAAAATCAGGACAATTTTATTTTTCAAAATTCAAGGATGCCAAATAAATTTTTCAGTTTCAAATTAATAAAGCTACATATTCTAAAATTTGAGATAAGAAATCTGATTCGAGTATATTATATTATACAGTTACACATTGAGCTAATGTGCAAATCCAAGTCTGACATTTTTATGTTGTTACAGAAAACTGTTTATTTTTGATTCTGATTCCAAGGAAAACCACCAAAACACAGAAATTTTCCGTAAAATATGTACATACAGTTTAGAAAAGCATATACTTAATACAAATACCATTTACATTTCAAGCACAAAATAATAATATAAGTTCATAGTTCGTTCGTAAATATGTATACTTAAAGACAAATGATAGCTAAACCCCAATTAAAATCCTTAAAACTCAGTAATCTCAAATTCTTATTGATGTGGTGGCTACTTGTTTCGTTCAAACAATTCCAATTCGAAGTTATTTACAATACAATAAAAACAAATTCGTCCAAGGGTTGTTATCATAATTACAAAGCAAAAATGCAGCAGCATGGATACCTTTCTGATTATTATTATTATAAAACAACCGCAATGAAATGTTTCATTTTTATTTTATTACAACATACGTTCGTAGGGTCAACCACGGCAAACAACTACCACGATAAAGTTGCAGCAGTCAAAACAGTGATGCATTGTTATCTGCATACACTTACATGCTTATTATGTGCATCTCTATAGGTGCAGATTGTATTCTGTGAAGTTTAAACGTGCGTTTAATTTATTTTTCTCTTATTTAGTGTCCATGTGAATTAGGGTTTAGAATTAGGCAGTTTACTTTTCGACAGACCATTAAATTAAATTACTCGTATTTAAATATATTTCAAACTGGAATAAATCTGACTATTTAACACGAAACTGGAATGTTGTTAGTAACTCTTTGGAACAGTTCTCTTTATTTATGTGATCGATGTAAGATGTAATATATATTTGTGGAAGTAAAAAACGAACTTTTTTGTATTCCAAACAGATAACAGATAGACAAAACAGTGAGATATGAAAACTTATAGCCCAAGCAATAGGTAGTTTTAGCTGGAAAAAATTCAAGGAGTTTTGAAAATTGGCAATTTTATTCAGTTTAGTGACCCGACCAACATACTATATTTGCGACCTTGGCGGGCGTCCGCTGGCTCCGCCATATTGGAAAAGAACGACCAAAATCCAAGTTTTTGACAATATCTCCCTTCCAAGACGTCCTACACAGAAAATATTTATTACACAAATTGTAGAGGAGTAAATTCTGTGCAATTCTTGTCTGAAACATTTTTTCCAAAATAAATTGTGTTTGAAATAATCGCATTTGAAGTGCAGTGTATTTTTAACAACTGCGTAAATGCTACCTTGTAACCCGAAATTTTACTCGTTATCGATTTAGTTATTAACAATTGTCATTTTTACTCGTTTCCACACCATCATGAGGTAGAGTAGCCGGCGCGTTTTTTTATTGTGGTCTTCCCAGTAGGCCTAATCCAGTCTTTGCTTTGGATTCCCCTTTATACCTTCCTCCGTTTCGCAACTCTGGATGGACCAGGTGTGCTCACTGCTCACATCTACTTCGATAGTGTTTGGTTGAGTGGCGTCCACCTCTTCTATAATCTCTTCTTCAGAATCCTTTTCATTATCGTTATCGTATGCTGGCAGTGTAGTGAGTACCGTTTCGATTTCTTCTTCTTCGTCTTCGGAGTTTTTCAAAATTTCAGCAACGTTTTCACAGGAATCTCCGTTGCAATACATGCAAATGATGGAGCACTTTAAACCAGCTCTTCTTCAGCCACATGCCGGGATAACTGTATGAACCTCTTGTAAAAAATTATCTTTTGGTAACCCTGGCGAGAGATAATCCAAACATTTATTTCATAAAACCCTGCGAAAACGTTGCTGAAATTTTGAAAAACTCCGAAGACAAAGAAGAAGAAATCGAAACGGTACTCAATACACTACCAGCATACGATAACGATAAGGAAGAGAATTCTGAAGAAGAGATTACAGAAGCGGAAGACGCCACTCAGCCAAACACTATCGAAGTAGATGTGAGCACACCTGGTCCACCCAGAGTTGCGAAACGGAGGAAGGTATAAAGGTGAATCCAAAGCAAAGACGTGGATTAGGCCTACTGGGGAAACCACAATAAAAAAACGCGCCGGTTACTCTACCTCATGGTGGTGTGGAAATGAGTAAAAATGACAACTGATCATAACTAAATCGATAGAAAGTAAGATTTCGGGTGACAAGGTAGCATTTACGTAGTTGTTAAAAATACACTGCACTTCAAATGCGATTATTTCAAAACAATTTATTTTGAAAAAAAAAATGTTTCAGACAAAAATTGTAGAGAATATACTCCTCTACAATTTGTGTAATAGGTATTTTCTGAATAGGACGTCTTGGAAGGGAGATATTGTCAAAAACTTGGATTTTGGTCGGTCTTTTCCAATATGGCGGAGCGAGCGGACACCCGCCAAGGTCGCAAATATAGTATGTTGGTCGGGTCACTCAACTGAGTAAAACTGCCAATTTTCAAAACTCCTTGAATTTTTTCCAGGTAAGGCCTGTTTTATCTCCCTGTTGCCTGGACTATTATAAAATAATATAGATTTATAATTTGCTGTTTGGAAAATTAATTTATAATAGTTAAAAACAGTATAATTTAACAAAATGCATTTTAATACATTCAGGCATTTGTAATTTAGTTAACTTTTAGGAAATCTAACAAATGCATTTTCCATTCCCACCGCATGTTAGAAAATGATTTTAATTAAATTGAGCAACCTAATGAATATGATATCGAGAACATTTTTCAGATTAAAATTTAATTGCCTTAATTACGAATTTCAACTACTAGTTTTGTATAGTTTAATCTTCACGATTTATTTATCTGTTTGGAACAACCTATCTACTTTTACGAAAGCTTCAAATGCAGTTTCCCAACTAAGGTTCCT
The DNA here is from genome assembly GCA_963082815.1 of Melanotus villosus. Lineage (NCBI taxonomy): Eukaryota > Metazoa > Arthropoda > Insecta > Coleoptera > Elateridae > Melanotus > Melanotus villosus. The sequence goes on from OY720419.1 coordinate 79,423,925, forward strand.
TCAAAAGTATCTGACTGCAAAACTCAGATCTTTAATTCAAACAGTTTATAACACATTAAAAATTCATTAAATTCTATTAATTAAGAAATAATCAAATAAATAATGTTGTTAAAGCTTCATCTTGGGAATTCTTCCTCAAAATTTTGCATTAAACCACATAATAACAACCTAGACATTTACTACAAAATGGCCAGCTTTTCAAATAATTGGCCTATAGATATCAAATTAATAAAATTATAATATTTTTTAAAACAATATAAATGTAATGTATTAAAATACGAATAGGAAAGTAACTAAATAAATTCAGTAAAATCATAAAATTGCCATGCTTACCTGACTCTACATTTAACAAAACAATAAAATTTAACTTCACAAAATTTCATTACAGTTTATAAGTTTCGAATTCTTAATGGGCGTCAAAGAATGTACTTAAGACGGCCAAAAAAGTGTTTGATATTGAATTTGTCGGATATTTGATACTAATGCAAAACTTGTCAAGTTTATACGATTTTTATATGTAACAGCAGTAACACATTAAACAAACACTTAGATTATTTTACAAAACATTGTTGCTTTAAATGCGTTAAAAACCAAAACTAATTTCTAGTTTTTAGGTATTACAAAAATGTTTATCTAAGTAAAAATTATATTGAACAAAAGCAGATAAGGGAAATTGAATACCGAACGTATTTCACAATTTATTGGAAGTGCTGATACATAAAATATGATCACATCTAAAATTTTCTCGATTTACCCCATTCCTCCTAACTTCTATACATATTCAAAAGGGTCAAGTTCAATAAATAAAACGTCTGCATGTGTTTTACAAACGAAAGCTTTTACGAGTATTTTACGATTGCTAAAAGTTAGCATCACTCAACTGGTTTCATTTAACTAAAAATGGAAGAAAAACTATTGCCGACTAGACTTTACGAAGGAGACAAAGCAGAGCACGATAACAGAACGTATTTGCGGTAGTAAAAGCGAGAAAACGTTTCCGTAGAATATTAAAACTAATGGCGCGGCAAAATTTTGACTGAAACGTTGACGTAAAGAAAGCGTTAGTATTAGAAATAAAATTACAATAATAATGAACCCCTCGATGAGGACGAATTACACTTGAATTGATAAACAGGACGATTGTCGTTGTTTGTGGTCGTTGTCGTCTTTCTAATTCAGCCTTTCGTTATAGGTTACAGCAGCAGCATTTTTGACTGTTCGTGCGTTAATTATTCAGATTTAACCTATATTTAACACGAGGAACTTAATTTACATCTAACGAAAGAACATTCCTGTGCATTGCCAGGGCAACAATCAAAAGAGAGGAATTAATATATTTCAGCAATCGTGATTCTTTGAAGCGACCTCATCCAGCTGTATATTGAAGGTTCTCAACCGATGCGTCATCATCCAAATACAAATTTATTTCTAAAATATAAAATCAAAAAGGTGAAACCTCCCGGAGTGCTTAAAATTAACGATGTCGTTAACAAGTGTAATATGACACAACTTGTGAGTCCAAACAGCGACACAATCGTTAAATCGCTATTAGGGTTTCCAAAAACTATAAAATCTACAAGAGAACGAGCCGACTATTAATATTTTAGCACAAGGAAACGGTTTGAACGTCTTGCTTTATTATGTTATAATTATGTTATTGTTGGTCAACAATGAAAGTTGAAGGTCAACTTCTGTTGTTTCTTCAATTTATCCTCTCAGGTAAAACAAAATTCTTCTGCACCCTCAACATTTTTTACCGTTAGTCTATAGTTGTAAAATAAGCACAAAAGTACGGCTATAATTAAAGCTCCTTAATTTTATTTTTATAGTACTTATTTACTAATTTACCTATAAATGAAAATTGTTGCCCTGCAGTAGTAAACTCGACATCCTTAAAATGCTTACATGCTTACACTTAGGGCGGGTTGCATAAACGTAATTTAACAGCTTCGTCAAAATCAACAGAATCTAGTCAAAATTTATATTCATATGGCCAATAGTCAGTGGCGGATCCAGCGGGGGGCACAGGGGGCAATTGCCCCCCCCCGAGATTTTATGTTTTAAATATGAATTATTTTTTCTCTTGTTTTTTCAATTTAGTACTTAGTGGTTTCTTGTATTGTTTCTGCTCTTACGTGGTGAAACTTTGTATTCATTTTAAAGGGTTGAATAATTACTTGGTTTTTAGTTTCACAACTTGGTTTTATTGTCGATGACTATAGTTTCGCTATACAATAGCATCTTCAGATCTACAGTGACTTTAAACTAAACTAGGTGGTATATATACAGGGTGGTCCATCGGTCTGTATTTTTGTTACTCGTTTATTTTAAATATGTATTACCGAAAATTGTTTCAGACAAAGTTTATTTTAAATTAAAATGCCCACATAATTTCGAAAGTAACTCAATATTATTACTTCAGGTTTTAGAATAATTGATAGCAACTTTTAATTTTAAAATGGAACACCCTTATTATTTATATTTCCTCCTCTTCATCCCGCTCTCCACCCTTCCCAAATCATTCTGTTTCACAATTAAGGAGACGCGATGAAGAAGGCGAATGCGCGCTAGTTCTGAAGCAATTATAGGCATCGTAGGTCGTAAGATTGTAGCTCAAGTGCGGTATTGATAGCGAACAGAATAAGCTCTGCATAAGGAGAAGGCACAGAAAGAAGGTTAGTATGATTATGATAGTCAGCTGGGACGAAACCAGAACTGTAATGTAGAGGGGGCGCAAATTTTTTTGGGAACAATGTTAAATAAAGAACATTGAAATAAAATGGAATTTTAATTTTCCACAGAAAGATAATATGAAATATGATTTTAAACATAATACATTTTAAAAATTATTATATATAAATAAAGTGTAAAATACGAAGCTACTTGTCAAAATAACTTTGGTTACTAGGTTACTGAACTTATAAGGGTCAATAGTGTCGACACAAGCTGTATGCAGTTATTATTCTATGAAAGTCTGCCAAAAATGTGTCAGCTAAGCGTTATCAAAGCAATCAAAGCTATTAGCCACCTCGAGACTGGAAACCCTAAATAAATCATTAAAATGAACCATGTTTGCAACAGTTTCAAGTTTCATAATAACTACCTACTAATATCTTCTACTTATTAATTTCAATTTTTATTGTCTGTATTTAGTACACTTAGAAGAGAGATATCAAAAATAAAATTAAATTTCCAAAAAGCATTAGTTTTTCCTTTAGAGGGGGCGTTAACTTCTACAGACGGGGCACGCGCCCTCCCTGAAATGGTCTAATTTCGCCCCTGTAAAGTAGTGTTTACATTTTACGCAGTACCTATGTACGAGTATTATGTAATATTTATGTATTTCTAATTATCTGTTTTTATTGGTCCTTGTAGGATAAACAACGTTTTAAAAAAATTAAATATGAGCCAAAGAAAAAAATTCAAAACTTTGGATGCATATTTATGTTAAAATATTCTGTTTTTGAAACATGTTTTTTTTTTGCTTTCTTCCATAATAAAAGTTAGTTTTTTTACTTTAATTCGTAATATCATCCCCCCCCCCCGGTAGAATTTGTCCCGCCTTATCAAAATTAAAATCTGGTCACCTTAAGTCCTAATGCCCCCCCCGAGAAAATTGGCTGGATCCGCCACTGCCAATAGTGCATTAGTAAATAGAAAATGATACTCTTTCGTCAACTTTGATATATCGTTAACTTAATAGAAGTTTTGTCCAAGCCACCCTTAATCTATCAATGATGAAGGTTTCACCTCGGCATCATCATCGAAGACGTAAGTAAGAAAACATATCTGTACAACGAAATTTTACCATAACTTATTTCAAGTAATCGAAAAAATCTCTAACTTTGAATTGTGCTAAAGCAGACGCCTTTGTATAATATACGCTCGCATCATCTTACATCGGCGAAACCACAAGTGCTGTATCATTACAATATTTGACTGGCTTCTGTCTACTCGTAGCCGTATGTATCTGGCTTATACAAAAAGAAACTACCCACTGCTGGTGGTAAAAGAATAAACTCCGGGTGTAGAGCACACGTCAGAAGCTGGACATTTCAAAAATCGTTTGGAAACGTGTTGAAAGAGATATCTAACCGTTCCATTGAATCCTGATAGTCATTTTGAATTGTTACGAAAGCAATGAACTGAAGGATCATAATGAGGAAATAATATGCGAAAGTTACATAACGAATGGAATTCGTTGCAGAGTTTTCAAAAAGAAAGATATTTCGATGGTTGCTAAGGAAAATTATTACAAAGTTGTTTGGAAAAGTATAATTGTTGGTCACCTCTTGCTTTATTCTGAATTGCTAAATTAAGTGTGCCAAAATTTTGGAAAGAAAACATTTTCATGGCATTTCAGGCAACCATGGAAAATCTTGAAATTCGATAAATTATGTTAGATGTGAATAGAACAACATTTTTAAATAAACCAGAGTTCTGTTGTTCCTTTCTGAGTCGTAATTAGAAAATTCAAGCCGAAGAAAGAACGACGGCCCTCGAATTGGACCATTTGACCATATAAAGATCGTGATAATTTTATTCGATAGAAGGAGACACTGGAAAATTAAAATCGGTGTCATAGATCAGTTAACCTCTCTTCTGCGGATCTAGCGAAACTAGCTAACCGAATGTATTATTAAATTTGACAGAACTTCAATCGTACAGTATGTTACGAACAACAAGGATTTAAGACGGTAAATAAACAGTGGTTTTATTACTGAATATCCATAACAAGGATAAAATCTACTGCTAGGTACTGTTCCGCTATTTTGAAAACATCGCTTAAATGTAAACTGACAACAATAGAAAGTAAAAGGTTTGTTGTATTGCCAATTTCAAACAAAATTTTGAATTGTCAACTGAAACAGTATTACTTTATAACGCTTTACATAAATTCACTTTCGATATGAGTAGTTAAATTTAGTAGGTTAGTTACTTTTATTTTGTACATAATACACACCTTTCTTGCCCAGTTGTTAGAAACTGCAATTAACATTTAACACTAAACACTTAAGTGACAACTTTCATATTTAACCATTTGATATAAGAAATGTCAAATCTTGAACATCATCGCTATCATAATGATTTACAAATTAAATGCCCTTCAAAAATAAGCCATTTAAGAGTTCAAAATATTAAAATGCATAATTATTATTAGTTACTTATATCAAAAGTGAATTTACAGGGTGGTTAAAACAGCCATATCTAATTTCCCGTATAAAATGAAATATGCCGCCCTTGCTAATCTAGTTTTCACAAACGTTTAATTAGTCACAGTTCTGGCTAATTCGAAAACAATGACGAATATAGCGGCACATAAAAATTTACATGCAAACAAACTTCAAAATCAACTAGATGTAGCTCTTATCCATAGAGTACAAGCTACAATGTGAGGTCAAAAACTGATAGTGGTAATAATGTAAAAATTTTATAATCACTGTGTACATCCGATTTATTATCTTAACAATTTAATTCCTGTTTCATAGTAATCACGTAGGTACCATGTTCTTATATTTTAGTTCAAGTATTCTAAAAATTACGTACCAAGAAATTAAATTCCTATAACCCCTTCTCTGCCCATTGGGGCCGCCCCCGATGAATTGGTACAAATACTATACATATATCGTTTCTTCCCTTGTTGCAATATTCCGCAATCCGCAGGTAATGCGGATCTTTTCTAAAATAATACCTACATTCGTGTTTCCCTATGTTGCGTTTTACCGTGGACACCCGGTATGTGTTAGTGCATTGTAGTTTGACATTATAAACTTTTTCTAACACTAATATCTTATACTGTTTCTATGGTGCATAAGAGCTCACTTGTTATGTTGCCTTTAAAATACGCTTGTCTCTATGAGATACGTCGTCAACGACAACGTATTTTATAGGCCTTTAAAATACGCTTTTCTCTATAAAATACGTCGTTGCCTAGCAATCTCCGCAGTTTGTGTATTGTGACGCGTCTCAAATAATACTTTATTAAAATTTCTAATAATATATTAGTGAAAGAAAATTTAAGATATTAGTGTTAGAAAAACTTTTGAAGACAACTCGTGTTTTATAGTTTAAAAATCTCGGTCTATCAAATCCTCGGCTCACTTCGTTCGCTTGGATTTGAACTACGACCTTGATTTTTAAACCTTCTATAAAACACTTGTTGTCTTAATAGCTATATTCTAACACTAATATCTTATACTGTTTGTATGGTGCATAAGAGCTCACTTGTTATGTTGCCTTTAAAATACGTTTTCTCTACAAAATACGTCGTCAATAACAACGTATTTTATAGGCCTTTAAAATACGCCTTTCTCTATAAAATACGTCGTTGCCTAGCAATCTTCGCACTTTGTGTATTGTGACGCGTCTCAAATAATAATTTATTAAAATTTCTAGTAATATATTAGTGAAAGATATTAGTGTTAGAAAAAATCTTGAAGACAACTCGTGTTTTATAGTTCAAAAATCTCGGTCCATCAAATCCTCGGCTCACTTCGTTCGCTCGGATTTGAACTACGACCTTGATTTTTAAACCATCTATAAAATACTTGTTGTCTTAATAGCTATAAAATGCTGACTGTGATTATAAAGGTAAACATTTTTAAAACCCACACCTATTTTATGAAGAATCAAACCGTGCAAATAGCTAATATTAAAAGGTAGGCTTTTTCTATATATTGTTCCTGTTTATTATTTTCTTCTGTATCGGTTATCAATACTGTAACTGGCATAGTTATAAATTAATGCATTTTTAAATAACCCTCTCAATTGTTCAAAACGTATACAAATAACATACGTTGACACTTGTCTAACTTCCAGCTACTTCGCATATAACTATTTCTCTTGCACTTACATATTTATTTGGAAAATTACTTAACATGCCGCACCCAGACGGTTATGTAGCAATAAAATTTCCTTTTTTAATCACCATGTGATAAAACGAAGTGTTTTAAAATGCATAAATAGCCTTGTAAAGGAATTAAATTAAATTAAGGCCTACACTAGCATCTAGCGTACGGTACGTAATTATGGCAAAAATTCAAATTTAAAAACGAATGTTCACAATTTAATATTTCTATTGCTTTACGCGAATGAAACTCTATAAGAATAATAAGGACTTAATGGTATATTTTTATATTGTTAGAGTTTATCGAAACTTAATTTTATTTATATTCCTTAAGAAAATTTAAATTTAAGCATCTCTGTATAGCATTTTTAAAATGTAACAATGTCTTAAGCAAGCTGTTGAACATTAAATATGGAATAATGGAATAGGTTTAAATAAATATTATCGGTGATTCTTAATATTTCCTTGTTTTAAGCCTAAAATACGAGGGTCGTCAGGCAAATTTCTATGAGATGGCGCCATTATATGCTCGGTGACGACACAACTGACAAGTGTCACTCTTCAAACCGAGGAAGGCGAAGACCGTTTTGTCATTTTCGTCAGCCGGGAAGGTGATGACCACTGTTTTTAAGGATTCACACCGAATCATCCTGGTTGACAATTTGGAGAAGAGAAACACACTAATGGGAGTCTACTATGCAACTTTATTGGACCATTTCAAAGAACAGCTAAAACGAAAACGCCCAAAAAGTGATGTTCCACCAAGACAACGTGCCATCGCACAAGTCGACAATTTTATTGCATGATTAAAGCCTTAAATGAATTCCTCATCCACCATATTCTCCGGAATTAGCCCCGAGTGATTTTTTTACGTCTAATGAAGCTGTCTTCGCCGCTGTCAATAAGTATTTTGCAACCCTTGAAACGGCCTAAAATGATTACATGATCAATAAACATGTTTAACTTCAGCTTTAACTAAAATTTTATGCTCTACAAAGGTGACAAGCAACATTAAATACAATGATGGGTATTGATATGACTACAACGCAACTGTAACTAAACGGTTTACTTTTTAATTCTGTATTTATCATTAACTAGTCTTGTTATTTTCATTAAAATAACAAGTATTTTACTATTGATTATTGTGATACAACCCAGTACTAGTTATTGCAATTTAAATGTTGCCAAATAACAGTTTTAAAAATGTTCAAGCTTATAATGAAATGTAAAAATTTAGTGCTAAGCAACTTGATCGCTCTTTACTAATCCGCTAGTTAGCTTAGTGGTGAAGTTATAAAACGAATAATTTCTACTTCACACAATCTATTTTATTATTAGATAAACTAAGCTCATGAGAAATCATACCAGAGAATTTGAAGATTCTTAAATTATTTATTACAAGTTTTCTATTACCTAATATATTGGGCAGGTACTCTCCTTGTTAAATTAATTAATACGTGAAAACAAGTTACTTTAAATTAGAATTAACTTATCGTTTCCCTTTGATGTTATTTTAACCATATAGCATAGTATTCCGTACCTTACAACAATACTAAAATAATGTATTAGTCTTCTGTTTTATATTTATAATTATAACTAACAACATAAGTACCCAACCAAGATAAGATCAAAGGAGCATGTTACTGGTATATAAGATTGATTTAGCGTTGACAACTGATTTATAGAAATACAATACCTAATAATAAATTTATTTTGTTTTAATTAGTCGGAAAAATACACATCTATAAATAATACACTATAAATTTATTATTAAATCTGTAAAAAATAAGAAAAATAGTTGCTTTACAATATTACAACAATATTACATTTCAAGAAAAGCCATCGATAGTTGTAAGGTGTCTAGCACCGCTATTGATCTACAAATGAACTGTTAAACAAAGCGAATACAAATTCAGGAATTAGTGATATGAGAAAATTGACTTTATGTCATACTCGTTTCTAAAGCAACGTTTTTCGAACGATTTATAGGACGAAAAGTGACACTTTAAAGTGCTACGACTTTAAAGTGTCATTTTAAAGTCCTAGTTCTTTAAAGTGTCACTTTTTGTTCTATAAATGCTCGTTGCTAGGAGATGCGAATTGTTGCGCCTTAGACTACTTACTTAAAACTAATACTGCTACAAATTGCTGGAGATTTCTTTTAATAATTTAACAACTTTAGAAACCAGTATGACATAAAATTATGTAAGTATGTACCTCAGACGAAAAGTGTCTTTAAGGTACTCGCAAGTAATTACGGCCTCGGCTATACTTTTCGTCGTAGATACATAAAATACTATTAAAGATCCCAATTTTATGGAAGTTATAGCGCCCACTTGTGATATTATGTATCCTAATACTATCCTAGTATAAAATGCACAACAGCTTCAATGAAGCATTCATTCAAAGTCGACGCTTTCTTCAGCACACCGAATGACGATAAATATTATGTATCATTATTAATCGATAGAAGTTTAAAAAATATAAATTTAAACAAATGTAGACATAGTGCTTGGAGCTTTGTACCTCAAGATGTAGTAACTGCTATGACCACTAGCAGTTCTTCATTAGAATTTATTAAATTGAAGATGCTTCTAATCCTAATGCAAATTTTTGCATAACTCATGATCTTATAAATACATTATAATTGACTTTTTAGAATTTATCTATACATTTCAGCGATTGTTTGAATTTCAGGCAGTTAATACACAACACTTCAATACTTGCATCATTCTTGAGTTGGATTTATTATCTGATATTACCTGCTATCCCATATTTGAAATTATTTTAGAAATAGCTCAAGGTAGCTCATCCAATACTTGAACTTGAATCTGTTCTTATAAGTACAAAAGAGTCGCTTTTAATTCATATGTACTTATTTTGTTTCCTTGCAGCTATTGAATCTATGAGCCAAAAAGCCATTATCGGTTTAAATTAATAATTTAGATCCTGAGAAAAATTTTCCAACTCCAAAAATTAAAATAAGAAAGGTATAAATGTGTTAACAGACAATACGTCATTTAAAGTGAATTAACGAGATTAGAACCAAACTATTTGCATATTACCATTGACATCCCTTACAGTGTCTATCAAAATTTAAGGTTTAAACTGTCCACCCCTAGGAGACGCGCTTACGGCGGTTTTACGACCGTTTCGCCCCACTGCACTAAAATGACGTCACTCGGAGCACAACAGTGAAAAAATATGTCATAAAACTTGTCGCATATGAATCGGGAATTACAAGTCGAAAATATGAATTACGGCTCTTAATGCCTTTCATAGTTCTACTAAAGAAAACCCACTTCCCTTGCTTGGGCTATAAAATTCGAAAATAAAATGTGAAACAAGTATTACCCGTGTTCCCTTTGTTCTGTAGATTGCTCAGGGTTTTGTTTGTTCCCATTAAATGCAAGAAGCATCGCAATTTAAGGTGCTGTAAAACTTGCTCTTTGCTAATTTTTACTAGAAATCTAAATGCTGAAAAACACGGCCGAAATTTAAATTCTCGGCTTTGCATTTTTGAAGAATTTAAACTATATTAGGCGAAAAGGTAATACTAAAATAATAGTCCCAGGAGAAATTAAAAATTAAAAATTGAAAACGAGCAGACCCAATAGCAGAAAAGTTTCATACCTATTATACTATTCCAGATTTTTGAGATCGTCTTAGATCAACGACCATTTTTAACAATGGAAAATTCTAGCAGGACCCATAAAAAAATTAAATGTGGTATTCAAATCTAACCCTAATAAACTTAGCAGGCATGATAGCAACATCAAAAAATCGTTTTATTTTCCCAGTGCAGTTGCATACACGGTCTGTCCCGTTTCCAAACGCACCATGTTTCAGATATCCATGGGTTTTCGGGAAAAAGTAGAATAAACGTGGGCATAATTTTTCTCAGCATCCTAGTAATAAAATAAAAATTAAAAAATTTAGAATATATGATCATTCAGATATAGACCGGTAGTTTTTCCGGCCAATGTATAAGAGTCTACCTTTAATAATAGGCTTAGAAAATTATAAAATAATAAAAAAATATTGTTAATCTTTTAAAAGTTTTCTTAAACTAAATATAAAGGAACAATCGACTGCTTAGTTGCATTTTCCTCCCTTGTGTTTGCAGACATTACACTTGCCGTAAGAGCACTGCACCCTTTTTACTTTTAACAAAAAGTCGCCTCTTTAATGTTATATTATTTAAAAATTATATTTTATTACAAAAATGACTATTAAATTTTTCTTAGCATCGTTTATTTATTTTAGTTTTTCAATTCTCAATTCTTTAAGGAACTATTTATTTGTTTGTTTATTTGCGTTGCCGTCTTGACATTTTCAAGACGACAGTTTAATGGATTTATGTGGTGGCTTTTACCTTCATATTATTATACTAGTTAATTCAAAACAGAAACGTAAAACTGTCATGGTACTATGAATCACATGTTATGTTGTAGGCTAAAGATATTTATGCATTACTAATTATTTTATCTCTTTCCGATTGTATTTAATTATGTCGAGAATGATACAATGTTATCTCAATGTCCCGTTGCTTTTTTGCTCTAGAATTAATTATTGTAATAATCTACAATTTATTTAAATAAAATGTAAATAAGGCTATTTCATACAAACGCTTTCTTAAAAACATTTTTTTAAATTTATCTTGAATTTATTATTTTGAACTTTTCAAGAGTATATTTAAACGTTTCGTTAGAAATTTAAAAAATCACATTAATACCTACTAGCTTTTGTAATTACAAATAAATTTGAATCACTCTGAAGTTTCGAATTTTATTATTATACTAAGGGAATGACAATACTCGATAAATTTCAGATACTTGAAAAATGACTTTATAAACTTACTGTTCAAACGACTATTCTGTTGTGGTTAAATAAATATATTATTTACTACAAAATATAATATATAATAAAACTGAATGTTAAGATTGTAAGCAATTTTTTCAGAAGTTTAATTGGGAACACGGCGTATACTAAACAAAGCTTCCCTGGAACTTTCAGAATTTCCAAAAAACTGCAGATATTCCATTAAATAATACAGGGAAATTTTCTTTTTAGTATACATATACCCTATGTATACTTTTATAATAAACGCAAATAGGCAACCCACTATACACTATAAACGTTAAAAAATTAGCGTGGTGTGGCAAAAATCATCAAATTAAGTATAATGTCAAAAAATTAGTCGTTAACTGTTGCTGTTTTTATTTTCCTTTCTGTTTTGTATTGTTGATATTTTATGTTTTAGACTAATCGTTGAATTAAAATTATGTTGATATTCCACTAATTATGATTTATTTTTTATTTACAAACATGAAACATAACCTTTACGCACCACGTGACGTGACGTTTATAGTGTATAGTGGGTTGCCTATTTGCGTTTATTATAAAAGTATACATAGGGGATATGTATACTAAAAAGAAAAATTCCTTGTATAATAAACTTCATATGAATTTTGTAACACAAAAAATACTGTGTAACTAAAAAGACTCACATTGTATACAATCTTATAAATCCAGTTTTATTAGTTTTCAATTAATGGTATCAGACTTTTTTCTTGCAAGTTTTGTATTTTCGTTAATTTCCGTATCTGTTTATTAGATTCCCTTTACGTCATTCAAGATTTTTTGCAAGTTTAGCATAAGTTTGAACTGCTTTTCGGAATTTCTAACACAAAGTTCTGGAAGTTTGAAGGATTTATCCAAGTATCGTTTTTACAGTTCCTATGTGGTGCCAAGGATTCCATATCTGGGAATTGATAGCATAATTTAAGAGGTATTATTATATTATTCCAATATTATTAATGCTATTAAAAGAATAATTAACATAAATAACTGTACCATAGACCAATCGCTATGCAAGCAAAGATTTATTTTTCAACATTTTTATTAGGAGAGCTTGTTTGTTTGGCAATCATGTTTGAACCAGTGTCAGCTCGCCAGGTGAAGTAGGTGAAGTGCCTCTTCACCTAAAATTTGTGGATCCAAATTATTTTTTATTTATCGACACTTCAATACTACGTATTGAGAGGATTTTTCTATTATAAATGCATATTATTTATCATAATATACGCCACTGGCCACTAGCCTATTTTGTCCCTGTCCACACCGCATTCGAATGAAACGAACGCGCCTGACGTGAAGAGCTGGAATTGACTGGCTTTAACTCTGCTCGTTGCCATGGTAACGCATACGTCATCACCATCTGCGAGCGGTCCGTTGAAACATGTTGAATCCCTGGAGTGAAGTGTTTAGTTTTGAATCGACGAACCACTTCACTACATCCACATCGTGTAGCGTGTCGGTTATCACTGATTTCAAATAATTGAAACTGCTGTCTTGTTTTGGTGTTTGTTGTTTGTGTGTTTGTTTTGCAATAAGTGTGTGTTTTTAAACATGAAATATTCAAAAACAAAAGGAATGCTCAATTTTTTAAATTAGTTTTCGAAAGGGCAAACGGAATGGTGCAAATCCACATTTCTACGCGCGAATATGCTAATCTTACAAGTGCTGAAATTAAAACAAAGTTTAAAATTCTATTTTATGAAATACTAGATCACGTGGTAATGGAAATGGAAGTAAGGTTTCAAGATTGTGATAAGTTACGATTTGTGTCTCTGGCTGATACAACAAAAATTTGAACAATATTATTCATGTTTACCCTCTAAAGCTTTTGAAAGTTTAAGCCAATTTTATGGAAAATTATTTCCTAGAAATCAGCGTCTAACAAACGAATCACATCTTCTGTATGCCAATGAAAATTATAGAATAAAGAAATCCTTACTGAAGCTTATAAACTGTTTCGCCTTATTATACTAACCATTTCATCGACAAGTGCATCAGTTGAAAGAACTTTTTCTTGCCTTAAACAGATAAAACGATATCTCACGATAGATTCCCCTCTTTGGCGAATATTTCAATTCAAAAAGAACTTTTACTTCGCTTAATTAAAAACCAACCATTTTACGAAGATATTACCACAGAAATTCTGTGATATTACCAACAAATTTGCTACCCTAAAAGACAGAAGGATTGACTTGGTGCACAAAAACTAGGTAAGTCCAAACAAACAGTTTTTTAAATTTACCACAATAGCACTTCACCTATTTTTTGACCCACGAGCCGCCACTGGTTTGAACGGATATATTATCATTCAGTAGTATTAGTTTAGTTTAGTTATTTATTGCGTGAGATCTAGGCTTACAGGTGCTAAAAATCTCAACTGCTGTAGTCATTGGCACTACCTGACTAGAATTATGCTCGAACGAAATTCCATACATGAAGGAGATGTTTTGCCGAAACCTTTGGTATACAACGTAACCTTCTATTAAGAATTAGTTGAAAAATGCTGATATTATTAGCGCCTTGCCATGTCTTATCTTTACTAAAAGCATAAAATTCGAATGTTTTTAAGCAACATAAAATGAAGACATAACTTTACATTTTACTAGACATTCCAGTAGACATTGTAATTGCTACTATTCATAAATCAATTAATAGATTAACTGATAAACTGCTTTTTTTTTATAAAGTCTCGGTTAATCCGAAACCAATTAACCAGTTAATTGTTAAACCGACTTTTTGACAGTAACAATTTTAACGGGTTTTTTGCTTTCGCTCGAATTTTCAGTATGGTTTATCTGTCTGTGTCTGTTTCCGAACCTCTTTTACATTTCTATTCGGAGTATGGTTTGTCTATAAAGTAAAATAAATTACCGGCTCAATAAACAACTGAGGCCATTATCACCACAAAAGGCACACCACTTATTATCAGATTAAAACAACTGACGTTTTGCTGTCACCATGCAAAAAGTCAGATAAGGTATCGTGGTATACCTTTAGACGTGTACATGTTTTATAGCAATAATAGCAATATCCCAGTCTGTAACCTGTGTGTATTTAAAAACATTATACGCGCACCACTAAATTAAGCCAGGTTTCGTCAAGTAGGTATTTTTTCATTCAACGGTTTAAATAAAATCTAATTTATGTTAGGTCCATCCATAGACACTCAAGCTTTTATATTTTATAATAAATCATCTTTGAATCCATTTGGACCGATGCCGACGTGAAGGTTAAGATAACACGTTTGTGAATATTTTGAAAAACTTAATTGGTAAATTTACACAAAAATATAGTCTGCCTATTTGCAAAGTATTTCGCTTTTATTACTACCAACGTGAGATCAGAATGTCATTCAATTTCGGGCGATTGTGGGTTGTAAGAGGTAATATGTTTTTTTACATCAAGCAAATGAATTCCAAAAAAATAAAACAGAACATTTGTTATTATTTTCCAAATTAGTTTGTAAAACATAAAACGTCAAACTAATTTATGTTTAGATGTTTTCAACAACTTTTCTAATATCTTATTAAAGAATTCAACCAACAGTTTAAATTTATTTTAACTAAATGTGACGTTCTCGTTTGTTTAACTTTAATATATAGCTTTTAGTATGTTAGGTGAATTAGTATTAAGTAAATGTATATGCCCTACAGAGCGATCGCAACCGAAATACTTTTTATTCACAGATTATTTGTCAATACAATACTACTTAAAAAACGACAGTCGGTTGTATATTTACGTGGTTCATGGCAAATTTTGAGCCTTAAGGTTATGTGGTTATTATAGCTTCTTTGTTATTCACCTTTTCGATTTTGAAATTGGTTGCAAAGTACCAAGGTCCGTTATAACAGACCTTGACAACGTACAGGAGAGGACAGGGTTGTCCTACATATTATGTTGTTAAACTATGTAATTTTTGCAGAAGATTGTGTAACAATTTATTTAAAATTTCAATTTAAAGATATTGTTATTGTGATACTTTAAAAAACAAAAACATTCTGTACACTTTTACTGCCAAAGTTAGGTATAATTTTCTTAATTATTTGTAAATAACTTTGCTCGTAAATTTATTTCCAATTTTTATGCACTCAACGATATTAATTAAATATTTTTATTTATAATATAGCTGTTTGCATAAATTTCATTTAAAACTCCACATCGTGTTAAAGAAGTTTTAGTTGTAGTTAAGCCCCAAAAATATATACGAGATCTCCTACAGTATACTTACATAACAAATTGTTGCAGTTTCATATCTAGAAATAAATATTGTGGCAAAAAATGTTCGAGATAAAGCTTTAAAGAGGGCGTTACAGGACTGTGCGAATTATTAAGGTAGTTGGGATAAGCGAAGGAACGTTAAATTTTAAATTCAAGACCTGCGATGGACACGAGCAAGGTTAGACTTGCTGCAGAGCGATATCTGCAAGTCTAAACAGTTGTCTGTTGTATTACTCTGCTATTATTTGCACTTCCACTATTCGGAATTGATATTTTATAGGCTGAGGATGTGACTAAGTACTTAGTTCGCAATTTTCATTGGAAACTTTTCTTTATTAAATACATCATGGACATCACGCCGCGTAAACGAGCTAAAATAGCCTAGTAAACGAACTAAAATTAATCAGTTTAGTCGAAAACACTTCCCTTGCTACTAGGCAGATAGCAAAAGTAGTTGGAATCGGGAAATCCGGAGTTGCATGGATCATGAAGCTCCATAAGCAGGCAGGGTCCGTGGACATGTACCGTGAAGGACGTTGTGGAAGAAAAAGAAAAACCACCCCTAGAGATGATCGTCGAATTCAAGAAATTAACTAGTATCATAGACCCTAAGAGGACCAGTGGAGATATCAAAAGGGAGATTGCGTGCGTCTCATGGGGTTAATATAGATGCTACCACCGTACATCGTCGCCTTCTGGAGTGGCCGCCGGGCTCAGTGCCCCTCCAAAACTCAGCTTTTGACACACGCTATGAAGCAAAAAAGGCTATCCTGGGCAAAGAAAAATTGAGACTGAACTGTGGAAAATTGGGAAAAAGTGATATCTTTCGAACAAACCCACTTTGAAGTACATACATGGCTACAAGTCAAAGACCCACCTAAGGTCATGTTTTGGGGACGTTTCACAGCTTCCGGGCCATACATGCTTCACCCCATTGGAGGAATGATGGACAGAAAAAAGTACATAGGCGATGGGGTATTTCAACAGAATCTGGTTCTATGCCACAATTCCAAGCTTGTTAAGAGCTTCTTTTCCCAGCAACATTTGAAGGTATTGAAGTGGCCAAGAAATTCGTCCGATTTAAACCCCATTGAACATTTGTGGGCCATTATTAAAGCGCGCATATTAAGATGGACTGCACGACGTAAACCAAAATGCTAAAAAGTGTCATGAAAGTATGGTACCACGACGCCGAAGTGAAAGATGTTTGAGAGGGCGAAAGAAATAATTAAAGCTAAGAAGGGGGGTCACATTCACTATTAACTACACTATTAAACAAACAAATATTTTACTTAGTTGTGTTTTTGTTACCGTATCTTCCTATTGTCCCAACTAATTCACATACTGTAGTAAATGAAGTAGCACAATTTATACAGATTAATCTGTAGGCTAAAATATGATATTTGAGCCAGATATGACTTAGTCGAAAGTTGCACGTCTACAGGTATACAGAGTGCGGCTAAAGTATGGAATAAATTAATTAAAACTGAAACAAACCAGTTTTCGAGCAAATCCTCGAACACGTCGATTTTATTTGACGAAAATGCACATTTTTCCATTAAATTCGATTTTCGATCGTCATTTGTTTTCGAGTAATGACGTAAGCGATATTTTTTTTTAAATGAAACCACCTAACTTTTTTTCGTGATTTCGATAGAAATTTTAATTATCAAAACGTTAACATAAAATTTTGATACCTTACGTAAGAAAATTTTGAGCACAAAACAATTTATTGAAATGCGCAGAATTAGCCCACAAGTTGTCGGCAATGTACAAGAAGAATTTGTAAGACGGCCGCTCGGCTCGCTTATTGTCAAGAAACCGAAGGATGGCAGTTTCAATACTTTCAATCTGATGTTTGCTTAGCAACGGTTTTTGTTTTTGTTTCCTTATTAATAAAATATGTTGTATATTTTCATTTGTCTTTTGTTCGAAAAATGGAGATTGGGCATCGGAAGACGGCGTAGAAAGTTATGAACCGATTATATAAAAAAAAATAATGTGTATTGTATAATATTGTTATATTGTATTATACTGTATCGAATTATATTATACCACTGGTTTCTAATATAAAAGATAAATATGATCAGAATTGATTAAATAACGTTGACAAAATACCAATGTATTTGGCGAAAATATTGCAGTAATCTTACCAAGCAATATTAGATGGAATTTTGTAATTAACATAGTAATAATACAAGATAACATAATATGTATACAACATGAACTCCAAATATTACCCAAACATAATATCATAATATAATATCTGTAGAATAAAATTCACGAATGTTGCTTGAACATTTATAGAAAATATTCATATAATATTCATTTCAAACATTTTGCTAATATCATAGTATAATATTTGTAGAATAAAATCCACAAATGTTGCTTGAATATTTGTAACAAATATTCATATAATATTCATTTCAAACATCGAATAAATATTTTTAAAAAATATTTAGGGAATATACAAAAATGTTACATTTAGTGTTACCACAATATTGTTTTAAACTATTGTAGGTACAAACATTTTGTGCTACTAGGGATATTGCATATGAAATACAACATTCCTCCAATGTTGCTATTAAATCCCTGTGAATTTGCACTGCACCTATATCCTTTTCTTACAAATATTTAATAATAACGGCTTTTTGCTTAACTCATCCCATCGTCACTGACACGCAACTAATATTCAAATTCAAGGCTCAAAGGACCCGTCTGCTGCAATACGAAACTGTAGCAAAATGCAATTTTGCATACCATGTCTACACATAGCTACATTTTATTTAAAAATTATGAAATTGTAATTTTAAAGAGAATAGGTTGGAGGTGGAGCATCGGGAGCAACCCTCACAGAACGCAGGAAAGACTATTTGGGGGAAATTTGTACAAAAATTCTTCTTCTACTTTTATTATATTGTTTTGTTTTGTAGACTTGGAATTTTAACCGTGATAAGTTACACATAAAAATACACACCTCATGTGCGTAAGCCGTAATCCAAAAAATATATATTCATGGTTATATTCAAATTTTCAGGTTTTTAAGATAGTATACATCCTAATTTCTGAGTGAATTCAAAAATTCTTTATTTCTAACATAATCTATAAAATTTAGATGTCTTAATTTTATGGGGTTCTGTAAATAACTGTAAACTGAAAATCATGTTGTTGTTGAGCCTCTCTCTGATTCATTATATATCCGTTATTTTAAATATTTTGAAATCGGTTAACCAGCTACTTAACGTCGAACTTTTTTAAGATTTCTAAATGTTTGATGACAACTACTTTTTGAAAATGGTAATAGCTAAATAATTTAACTAACGCAGTCTTGAATTCAAGATACAAGTTGGCGCTGTAGTAAATGGAACGATTGCCATTACAAAACAATCTGTAATAAACTTGCAACAAGCTGATCTGCAATAAACTCTTATGTGCCTACATATTGCAATTACAGAGATAAATAAAAGCAATTAGACATTTTTTATGCGCTTAAATAAATGGCAGTAACTTAAAATCTCTTTTGTTCCGCTAGATATTAAAGACCTCAATAGAATTATTAATTATTTTGATTTAAGGCTGAGATGATTGAATCAATCAGTATTAAATCAATAATGTGACAATAATTCGATTGTGCTAGTATTTTTCTGAAAGCTTAAATTAACTTTCAGTTTATTATAATATAAATAATAGTGACACTTTATTAATTGTGTTTACAGATGAAGCAAATAATCTGTTAATTGTTTGATTCATAAAGAGTTCCATTGTAGTGCGTACCATAATTAGAACAATTATATCCTAATAAAAAAAATTAATTGATTTGGTACTTGTGGAATTATTAGTACTGTTATTGTATCCACTATCAGAACTCGGGAATGGGGCGGGATTTTGCGTAAGTGAATCGCGCGAACCGATTATATTTATCGCCCACATTCCTCACCATTTTAATTATGTCCCTTGAATATAATTGAACGGACTTATAATAATTGCGTTTGTTCATTTCTATATTTCGAACTCCGCAGAATATTTAATAAATTTCAATGTTAAGAGTATTCAAATTTAATTCTACAGTTTTCTATATTTGCTTTTGGTCAAGTACGGAGGGCTCTCTTAATAAAAGAAAATAATTTCTGGCTGCAATACAAAGAAAAATACAAAACCAAATCAACAATATTCGTTAACGAATTTAATTTAATCAAATTATATTTTTGCTTTAGGTCACTGTTAAGTAGGGAGGGCTCTCTTAATAAAAGAAACAATAATTTCTGGCTACAATACAAATACAAAACCCAATTAACAATATTTGTTAACAACTTAGATTAGGCAAAAGTAAGCTTTTCAAATTCAAAGAGATTAATTAATTTAAAAAGTATAAAGGCTATAAAATTCCACATAGTAACTTAGAACTTCATACAGTGAAATAACCCATAGATATTAGTTGACATGATTTAGTATTGAGTATCATGATTTCATTTATTCGCTAATTAATAACCTAGAGAATGGTAGGATTAAATATCGTGCCGCAAGTTGCAAAATCGCGAAATTTATTAAAACCAGAATATACGTACTTCAACAAAACTACAGATTAACTACGAGTGCCGAGGATAGTTACCGAAATACTTTTTAGTTTTTAATAAAGGCTGGTAAACATTTAACTTTGCAATGAAACAAGTAAATTGTTTGGAATGTCCAAATATTTTTATTGAAAATTGAAGAAGATATGTTCCGATTAAGAATGGAAAACAATATCAGACAATGGCCTACTCTGCTACTTCGGCAAGCCAGCATCTTTTTACCGAAATTTTCGAGAACATTTTGGCATAAATGCGGCGCAATTTCAGTAATTTCCTCGATTATGTTGTCCGCTGAATCGTTTGGGGATTGTTAGCATACACTTTACTCTTCAAGAAACCTCATAAGAAGAAGTCCAATGCTCCAATGGTGCTAAATTGTACGATCTAGGCGGCCAATTATGCTTCGAGAAATTATTCGATTACCAAGTCTCTCTCGCACAAGATGGATTGTAGCGTTGGATGCGTGAAAGGTAGCACTGTCCTGTTGAAACCACATGTTCTCTACGTTCATGCCTTCCAATCTATCCCATAAGATATTTGTTATCATTGCTTGATATCGAGCTATATTTTTTATATGTCTTGTATTAAATCTTTTTCGTCAAATTTCATTAGAATTACCTTGAATGGCTTTGACTGTTGAAGCATTTTCTCTACTGTATTATGTACGGAATTTTCTACTAACTTCTGTAAAACTTATAACAAATTTGTAGGTACTAATTTTTCACATCTAATTTAAATGTTTACCTCAAATTTGAACACCCCCTTCATATGTTGTAATATGAAATACGCCTTCTTGATATTTAACCAAAGAGCACTTAAAATTTTGATTCGTTCGGTTGTTTTGAAAATAGATGTTTTGGCAAATTCAAAAAATGGTTCTTCGGCGTATTTTATGTGCTTTTATAGAATTTTTCTTAGGTAGATTTACTAATACTGTCATTACAGCCTTTTTCTTTATTTAGCGTCGTACTCAGGACCTACAAGTGATACAGAACCTACGTCAAAATATTGGAATTATAAGTATAGTATCTGTGATTAACATAAAAATTTCGATCCCCTTAATATTGGACTTGTCGAGTTTCGTGCAAAATAATATTTAGAAAATCGTTTTATTTCAAAATTTCTTAGTTTTTGAATTTTAAAATAAGCTACTAACCAATTTATTAATTTAATAATTATAACTCATTTAATAAAATGCTAAGAAAGAACAAATTTAGATAATCCCTGTATTTCCAAAGTTTGAAAATCAATTAACTATAATTCCTAGAAATACACAATGTGTTTATAAATGTATCGAGTTAATATTCTAAATGTCTGGTCGTGCATTTTTACAGAATCTAAATTACACGGTTAACGGACAATTTTCTAATTTTTTTGTATGTGTAATCGTCGCACTTAAAACCAAATAACTACATTTAATTCAAAGACTACAATGATACCATTTCGTGACCAAGAATTTGAATGGTGGACAGCATGTGGGTAACGTTTATTCTTAATTATTTGCTCTGCGTATAGATATTTAAATATGGCGCTTAAAAATTACAGTTGTAATAAACTGGAAAAAATGGCCTACATAGCTAAGCTTCTGGACATTATGATTAACTCAACTACCAACAATAAAAATGGAAGTTTTAATTATTTTAACTTCAAATTTCATCAAACTGGCTCTTCTATTAATTTGAATTGTTTTAAATAAGTTCTTTTTTGTTACATCAAGCGATCCAATTTTACTAATAAAAATTAAGGTATCTAGATTGTTTGTGAAATTGTGATATTAATTTTTTTGTATTTTGCCAACATTTCCTGAACCAAGCTAAAATATGACTTTTAAGTCTATGGGTTACTGAAGTATTAAATTGGAATGCTTAATACCTGTAGGTTAATTTCTTAATTATCTATTGCAGATCATTAAGTTATGCTGTTTGATATTGATCGATTTTTTAACTTGTGTTGTATATCGAAGCTTTCTTATTATTTAATTAATGAGATTCACATTTTTGGAAAGACTCCATGTGGCCTAGTTATGAAACAAACTATTAATTCGCTGTTCTACCAAGATTATCATTCTACTGCCGTTGAGTTTCCTTTTATGCGAGACTAAAACTAACATATTCAATGGGTTGATTGGTTTTACATCAATACAAAAAATTGCGATTTTTTTAAATTAATTAAAATTAACAGCGGTTCCAGGGCTTCGTTGTAGCTTTAATAATTTGATTTTACGTATATTTTATTTATGTTATTTAGCAACGTGTTTTCCAATTAACAAACAAACAAACAAGAACGTGTTTTCTTTATAATGAAATGAATATTAGATTCTACGTTCACTTTTTTTAATAAACATGGTGGCGCCTATAGTTAAAACACATGTTAAAACATATTTTTTAAATTCTATAAATGCTCTACGCTACTGATTTAAACCCTACAAGCTTAACATTTTGGTTCATTCACAAAAGATAGTTGCAAAAGATCGTTAGTAAAACGGCCAACAAGAATCGTACATTCCCCACTCCTCAACCGACCACTAGGTATTTTTGTAGTAGTTTTCAAAAGAAATTTAAAGGTAGTGTTTGTGCTACGAGTTTTATGAGATTTTAACAAACCACGTGGTATATTTTTGCGCTAATAAAAACAGGTAAATATTAGAATTTATAGTGTATTGATACTAGTGTTACTTGCATGTTAAAACATGTGCTTTGAACACGTGGGGAGGATTTTGAACCTTGATACGTAACCTCAGAAATTCATACTATTTGTTAATTACTTGTTCATATAATCTATGTTTGTTATGTTTATATTAAATACCAAAAGATCGGATGAGTTCAATTAATGGTCTAATTAGGTTAAAGTTAAAGCATACACGTTCAGCTACGTTACCTAACCTCAAACGTTTTGTTTACTTTCTGTTTACAGAATAATTGATTATTTAGCTGAATTCTACGATCTTTTTCGGCAACGATGAACATAAAGAAATACTTCTCATGATTACATATTTTAATTTAATTTCAAAATTGTTTATATTAATTTATTAGTAACGTTTGAACAACATGCAAGGTTTACAAAAATGTACGTATCTTGTGGTCTATTTTCAAACTACTACTATTAACAAAAACATTCAAATATAAACTAAAATTGTAATTTTTGCTTAAGTGCTTCAATGATCAATTTTACTGGGAATATTAACAATAGAAAGTTCCTTAAGCGTCTGAAGTCGAATTAGTAACTGATAAACAAGCTGATAACAACATTCCAAGGAAATTAACTTTCTCTTGCCTTTGGAAGTGTGCGCACATTTGATATTCGTTACAATAATTATTATTATTCTAAAATAAGGATATCTACATACCCAACAAAATCCACATATTTATGTCTTATTTCAACTTTAAGCAGGGTAATTTCATATTTTAACCTGAAAATCAACAAAATTTTCCGTAGTGTACCTACATCATTGTTTGACTTCGTAGTAAATGACTCATGAAGTACTTAGGAACTTGAAAAGCAATGACCATGAAAGTTTTAAATTTGTGTTGTACCCTTAGAGCACGTAGGAAACCTCTTGTCCCTGCAATATGTCTGACAAGGACACACTATATTTGTACCATTGTGGACCATAACGGTCATGCGATTTAGCATTTTTCAAAGAAAATAGACTTTTTTATTTTAAAATTTTAAGACAAAAATACTCTTAACTGGGTATTGCCAAAATGCCAGATAAAGACAAATATATGTCTCATCATTACACTAGGAAGTCGAAGCACTTGTGCCTGTCCTTTGATAAATAACGATCATAAAAAGATTTTAAAAGGCCTACCACGTTACGTAAATCTTAAACTTTAGTTAGAAGTTAGAAATAAATAAACTGATTTCCTATTTAAAAAAAAAACTTCACAATGACGTAGTTGCTATGATCTAAGGTTAAATTCAACAATTGAGATTGCTAAAGGCTGGGATTAGTGTATATTCGTTAATTTAAAAATAAGAATAATAAAACGGGCGTTACAGGTATTTGATATGCCATTACTCAAGTGATAGGTACAAAATAAGATTTAAAAATTATATGTTCTGCAAGCAACGGCTATTAATTATTACGTTAAAATCCCTGCAAAGAGCTTTTTACTATTTGTAAATAAATTGACGTCAGTTTCATTTTATTACATTACCTGAATTCCAATTTGCAAAACGGTTAAGTCGCATTCTTAGGGCTTTTAAAGTGTTGGGGGAACACCAGCATTTTTGCTTAAAACAAATAGATAACTACGCCATTTGTACGTGCTACATCATTTGTTGTTACATAGTCAAAGAATACCCAAAGTAATGGCATTCGTCGTTCTGCACAAAGTGACAAAGTTGTAAACACGCTTATCGTTTTTCTGAGTAAAAGTTTAGTTTTCTTTTGTTAGGCATAGGCTCAGAATGTTGGCTCAGCTCAGTACTTAATAGTTTAAAGGTTAACATAAAAAACGTCTTTATTTATTTATTACTACTTGACCTTGTCATAGTATAATAAGCACCTTGTTACACAAAGATGGCAAACGACACCATAATTAATACGAATAACATACTCAATAGTTCTTATCTTTGTATGTGCATTGTGCACTGTATAAAATGGGAATACAAACGGAAGTATCGGGTGAAAGAGCAAATTTATATAAGTTGATTCCTTTTTTATTTTGTTAATACAAAAACTGTTACGGCACTACCGGGTAAAACCACAATTATTTTATGTTATTAGTACTAAATTATTTACGTGATAGAGTGGACCTCTATAATTTTTTTTGTTGCATTTTTATAGCGCTTATAAGAAATAGATTCGCTTGAAAAAATAATACCAAAAATGTTTCGTAATTTTTTATAATATGAAACGTAATCTACCACTACTTAAAATGTTGCAAGAAGCTTATCTTAAAAATGTTATTTTACTGTTGCCATGACGAGTATAAATCAAACTTTTAGTTGCTAAAACTTAAATCGCTTGTATAAAATACTATTACAGATTGCCGTTATCATTTACATATCATCAGAATAGAGCGCTATTATTATTATTATTATATAAAAATTTGACTACAAGACATTAAATTATTTAGTTAAATCCACGAATTAACAAATTCGGATGAGTCATTCTATAAGCTTAAAATAATAAACTTTCAAAATTGCCACTCAAGGACTCCTATCCGAGTTACATTTACCACCTATCTTTTAAAGTTTTCTTGCCTTTTAAATTTCTTTGAATATTGACATAGCTCATTTTTTAAAATGGGTTTCGTCTATTTTATTAGCTAGAATGCTTTGGATTACTCCGATTTTTTTTTTTAATTAAAATAATGGATACTTAAGGGGATGAAAAAATGTTATCGGTCTACATTACTCTACAAGCCTACACTGAATTTATTGAATTGGCCACTTCTCAAACACCAACAAATAAAAAAAAATTCAGTCCAACCAATCAATTTTTCACTAGGTGTTTAGTAAGAAAAATAATGATATTGATATGTATTACGATTCAATTTAATTAATATGCAAGGTGGCGAATTGCTTCGCGCACCATAGGAACTTCAATGGTAGGTATATTTTAACATGTAAATATTTGCTTCCCTAATTATTTTAGACCAAAAGTGCAAAGAAATTTTTGTAGAGAAAAAAATACTGAATTAATTCCTACATTTTTGCATGATTTTCGATTTTCATGTAACTAAAAAACTGTGCCAATTAAATCTTACAATTTAACAAAAATCACTGATGCCATTGGCCACCAACAGATTTTCTTTTTCTGGGCATTAGAATGGCATTATTCTAGCACGCTTTTTGATGCTAGAATGAGCTTCATCCTTAAACGATTTTTGGTGACATTTTGTTTTCGAAAATTGGTGATTAAACTACTGCATTAAATAATACACAAAATACCTAAGCAACCATTTAATGCTAGGCAACGAAACCGTCAAATGTCAAACTCTGTTAACCGTCAAGCATAAATCGGTGTTACCAACCTATCTATTTTATCAAAATTTCCCCAACTGGAAATTGTCAAGTATTTTTATAAAAAGAAAAATAAAGTAAATGGCAGCCGAAACAGAGGAAATAGTATAAAACACGGTTTTGATATACTATTTTTATTGAAAATATGACATTATTTGCTAAAAACGAAGCAGCAGAAAATGACCTTTTACATAGTTTCCATACGAAAAATGTGACTTTTGCCTTGGTGTACCTACATATCACTATTATTCAACAATTTCATCATGAAAGAAAATCATTATTAAACATATTCAACAATAAGTAAATTTGTTTTATGAAATTAGCCCAAAGTAAATACCTACAATTATTTTCAGTAACAAGTTTAACTAAGTCACTAACTGACAAGCTAAAGAATAATTTGTTTGTTTCAATAATTCCAGACCTCAGTTTCTGTCAAGGTGCAAGAATTAATTTCATAGATTTTCCGTTACAGGAAAATCAAAAATAGTGCAGAATGAATGGATGCGGATTTTTTTTTCTCTACAAAAAACTTTCTTGCAATTTTGGTCTAAAATAATTAGGGAAGCAAATATCTACATGTTACAATTTAGCATTAAAATTTCACCAGCCTGTATAAATTTACTCAAGTGAAAAATCTTTTAACCTTCGTAAGTGCTCTATGAATTTGAAGTTGTGTTATGGACTGATTCTAAGATATATGAACATAGCAGATACATATATGAACATAGCAATCTGTCTAAATGCTTTTCATTTCATTATTATTCTTCTGTTTCCAATAATTGTGGGTGATTTTGTTACCTTGAAAATGTTGCTTTTTTATTTAAATTGAGTAAAGGACAAAGTTATTGTTATAATTTTTCCGACCGTAAAATAAGGAATCCTTTTAGGTTTTTAATTATTATACAGGATGGGTGTGTGATTTTAAAAAAATTCAAAATTAATATGACTTGTATAAAAATACATTCACCTTAACATCTTGAAATTTGATAAGAAACCAGAATCAAACTTAACTTCATTAATTGTTTTTAAATGGCCTCTACGACTTTTTGTGCGAATTTGTGAATGAGCAAATGAATCACTCCGTATAATAAAGATATCGTTTTGAAATATTTCCGTTTCATATATAGGGTGCATTTATTGATTTATTTTTGGAAATACAGCTCCAAAATTAGGTGAGTAAAAATTCTCCTCGCGGTTCAGATCAAGTTTTACTTCGAAATATAATTTATCTTTATTTTAAAGAATCTTATTAGTACCAACTACCAAAGATGCCCAAAGAGAGAACTAACAGACGAGCACTGACAAGATCATGGGTGCAAGACGTTTTCACAATGGATTGTAGGATTGTATTTTGCAAATGCTGTCAGAGACAAGTGAGTACGGAATATTAAAATAAACAAAATACTTATAACAGGGATGACACAAATATTTTTTTTTTTTTTTTAAAAGAATCACATGATACACCCAGAAGCCAGAACAATTTACCAAAGAAACGTTTTAACAAATGGACCGGACACATTTGATATGGAATTATGCCAAGCAATGGTAGATGCTAACATACCATGGTATAAATTGCAAAGTCCTCGATTTAAAACATTTCTGGAAAAACATTGTAGCAGAAGTGTACCACCCGACTCAGTTTTTACAAAGGAATGTTTACACCAGTGTTATGAAGATGTACGTATGACTCCCAAAAAATATTTAATAATTATTTCTAACTTCGTTTCTTTTTTTAGACGCTTACCAAAATTCGATCAGAAATTGGCAATAACTGCATTTGGATTGCACTCAATGAATGTACAGATGTCAAGGGTCGATATATAGCAAATATAACCTTAGGGAAATTATCAGCGGATGAATCTTCTACTCCACATTTGCTAGCCATCAAAATTTTCGATAAAATTGATCATGGAATACTTACACGTTTCGTTAATGACGAATTAGGTAAGTTTTTTGACATAAATTTAGAACTTTTTTCGGTTTTACCCACTTACAAATTATAAGTTTTGTTTATTTTGAAATTGAATATGTCCTTTGATTCTGGTACTAACTTGCTTATCTATTATTCTTTTGCTACTGTTTCTCATACAAAATGGTTTTATAGACAGACAAATCTAACAGTTCGATTACAATTAATGATATTTATATTTCAGACAAACTATGGCCTAATGGTGTAAAATACGATCGTGTGCTTCTTCTATACACAAATTCGGAAGAATATATGATAAAAACGGGAACATCCCTGAGAAATTTTTATCCGAATTTAATTCACGTCACATGTTTAGCACAGACTCTAAACAGTGTGTGTGAATTAATTAGAGCTGAATATATTTTTGTGACAGAATTAATATCAAACGTCAAGAAACTCTTTCTTGAGGCACCCATACGGATTCTAAAATTTAGGAACAATTTCCCAAATTTGCCTTTACCGCCACAAGCTGCACTAGCCAAATGGAGTAGTTGGTTGAAAGCTGCTTTATACTATCAAAAGAATTTTGAGGCTGTTAAACAGGTATTTGAGTTACTTTTCATTTTTATATCTTCCGAAAATTTGATTTAGACAAAGCGAATTATCATAAAAATCAGGAATTTAAAAGTTATAGGTATTACTTACGCTCAAATAAAAAAAAATCAAAATTCTCATAAAAAGCATATTATTCACCTTAAATTATTTTTAGGTTGTAATGAAATTTGATCCGGAAGCCAGCGAAATAGTCAACGTTGCCCAAAAATGTTTTAAAAACAAAGAAATAAAAAATAATCTAATTTACATAGGCAGCAACTTTAAAACACTATCGAAGATGATGAGGGAACTGGAGAGGTCTGAAAATTCCCTAGTCGATGCAGTTGCTCTTATACAAAATGTAAGAAAATCCCTATATAAAGCTCCAGGTCGTGTGGCTCAAAAAACTTTCAGAAAATTAGACAATCAGTTGAAGAGTAATTCAGGATTCAACATTCTACGAACAATTGCTGATATATTGTGTGGCAAAAATGGTCCTGAATTGCCCGAAAATATCTCGTGTGAAACTGCGGTTTTATTGAAGTACGCCCCTGTAATGTGTTGTGATGTTGAACGCTGTTTTCCAAACTTTAGAACTTTATTAACAGACAAACGGTTAATGGCTTTAACTTATGAAGAAATAGAAAAGATAGTTGTACTCTATAGTAATGTAAAGTGCGAAGCTGATTCTACTGCAACGTCAAGTAAAACTGCTTCATAGGATTACTAAAGCATTAAGAGCTTTTTTATGTTATTATTTTAGACTGACTAATTGTAGGAAGCTTGTATGTATATAGTAAACTAGTATTAATTATAAATAATTTTATAACATAGTTAAATTTTAGTCAATGTAAATAAAACACTAAAGATAGTTGTAGTTTGTTGTATTCCTCATTTCATAAACTAAAGCTTAAAAAAATTACAGATAACTAACTTAGCAAACTTAAGTGCGAGTTGATCGCCTTTTTTAAGTGTAGAATATCGAAAAACGACTTAGCTCTGCTTTCGTGACTAAGTTTCTTGTTTTTTCTTTACGCAGCAAACTCCACATAAGATTTTAACTCGAAAGGCATCTATTACACAAATAACCACGTTTATCAGTTTCAAATTGGAACAGTTTCATTGTTGTTGTTGCTCAAGGCAATAGTCAATTTTCTGTAAGGAATTTTAAAGATTTACGGCTATAATTTTGTGTTAGTTTTCAGCATAATGGTAATTTGTAGGACAACACAAAAAAAATTAAAACCCCAAACACGGTATATTTTTTTCATTGTTCCCTTTATAAAGTCATTTTAATAAAAAAAAAAATGTGTTTTACTATTTACCAGATGTCTAAACTTCAAGTTGCTACGCTTCTCCATTAATTATTTGTTAGGAGAATACATTAATCTGTTAGTAAAACTGCTTATTTTAGTTTTGACAGTGGAATTAATGTTTTTTCAACAAGTTTTTAATGCCAGCACTTCCAGTTTTTAGAAATATCCAAAGGGCTCGAACCTTAATTACAATGGTCTAAAATAAATTTAAATATTGTGTTTTGAACTGTACCAATTAATTTAAAAGCAAATCTACAAAATTGTTGAGAATTATTCGTTTCTGGCGTTGCCCCTCCTCAGAAAAACTCTGCCAGTATTAACATTTTAAAAATAACCACATTTGTGATGTTTAATTGGTAACTAAGGAGCATTATTTTCGTTTTCTGTTATAGCAAGGTTTTCAATTTTTCAGAATTTATAGAATCACCAAACAATACTTTTATTTAATCGTAAAGCTCAAAATTGTTATTGCAATCATTTATGGTTAGATTTTAATCACGTTTCATTGTATATTAATATTTCTTATTATAAAAATTGTAAAAATTTTCGAAACACATCATATTTGGTGGGGCCTTTATGTTAAATATTTCTTTTGAAAAATGTTATATTTCTATCCAGTTTATGGCTCGTAACATATTTAACGGTATTGTGATTTAATTTAAAAACAACCAGCGAAACATTTAAAATATCACAGTAGGTATAATATTGATAGATTAACACAAGAGGAAGGGCGCTAAGATATCAAACGAATTCCATTTTGTATTACCTCCAGAATAACAACTTTACAATGAGTTATATTGTTTAGAATTAAAAATTATAAGAATAAATATAAAAGTTGGCAAAAATAATTAAAGACGGAGTAATAAACACTCCGCGCAATTTCATGCATCATGTAGAGGTGAGTGTAAGTTAAGTTTCAATTAACATTATGAAATAAGTCATTTGAGAAGGTGCCAATAGTAAAATGTACCCTATTCTATTCTTAGGCGATTGTTAATTTAATATGCATTGAATTGTAATAGAGCCAATCTGTACTAAAATCTATCAGTTTATAATAAAAAGATTATTTATTATTTACGAGCAATTCGCCAGCTCGTTATATTTTTCCTAAAACTTCTATTGTTGGAGTTCATATGCCCACTAGGGTGAGCGTTTTTCCTTTTTGAATAAATCAACTTTCAAGGATATAATCCGACAGAAAATGCGTTTGTTTTCTTCTTTAATTTAATAGTTTTTAAATACCAATAATAATAATCCCATCAACCCACGCCCTTTATATAAAATAATTAGCTTTTTAACGTCTTCATTGGAGCTAATTACTTTTGTTAATTATTGATAATGCAGTCACATCCTTTAAGTCTGGGGCAGTAGGATTTAAATGTTACGTGTACAAATTAATATCGATTTGAGCTAATCAGACTTATTCTTTGGTCCATTGTTTTTAACTGAGTAATTATTTCTTTTTTGCCAATTAATTTTGTTGTCTCGGAAGCCCGATTGTTTGCAACATTTAATGATGATGGTAGGTGATATCCAGTTAGCATAACTTAACTGTAATTATTGTAATATTCCTTTGTGATCGTTAAATTACGAAATTCGTACGTTAATAATAATCATTGACACAAATTAAATTTATTCGTAATATATTTTAAATTTTTTTCCTTATACATTGTAGGTTGTTAATTAAATTTTTATTGCGTTGTATTTATACACAAATTCGATCTGCGAATATATTTGGTTACACGGAAATTAGACCTTTAACGCCAGTTACTCGGAATGAACAGAAAAATAAACACTTTTTATTTAAAAGTACGTAATCAAAAAATAAGATCCGAAAAAAATTTGAAAACAAAAGGCTCAACTTTGCTTCTGATAAAGATTAAATGAAAACAATCAGGCTCGTGCTTTAGCCCCACACTTCGCCCTATACACCTACATCTTGACAGATGTTTGTATTGTATTTAAGAAATAAATGTAATAACTTTTAATTAATAAGCATTGTGTTGGCATAAGTGAGTTTTCATTTCATAATAGTTAATAAGTTTTTGCTTGCATTTGCGTCCATGGCTAATTGATTCAACGTTCCTTGCCTGTATTATTTTGTAAATAATTATTTTCGACCAATAAGCTGACGGTTCCAAGTTATAAATGTCAACTGCCATATTAGAGGAGTTAAAATTAACAGTTTTTTCATATCACATTAAAACAATTGAAGTGTAAATTAAAATATATCGAAAGTTTTAATTTTTATACTAATATAGTCAATGTAAAACCATCATTTTCAAAGGAGGATACTTTTATAGGTTTTTAATACAGGGTGTCAGGTAAAGCTTCTGCCAAACTTTGGGAATAGCTTTATAGTAACAAATGGAACAAAAAAGTATTATGCAATTCTTTACTAATGTGCATAGTTTCTGAGAAAAAGCATGCTTTAATTTTACTTTTTATTCTCGGGAAAAACAAAAACAAAGGGTTAAAGATACAGGAACAAAATTTTTATGAATAAATAAGAGTCTAATACATCAAGTAACAATAAAACTTTATTAACAACTACAAAATAATCAAAGGAACAAAAAACATGGCATAAGAATTTTTTATTCCTTTTATCGTTACAAACCCACCCCTAAAGTTTGGCAGAAGCATTACCTAACACCCTGTACCTATACCGAAACCTTAACTGAAAAAATTAATTAACTGAAATAAATTCCATTGGAAAGCACAAAGTAATGAAGAATATTGAAGCTATTTGCTTTGTAAGTGTACTAAACTGGAAAAGAAACGTATGTAGGTACTAAACTTAGAAATCATATCAAAATAAATATGACGTTTAATAAAAAGTAATACCACAGGTAATACAAAATAGACAGCGGAAGAAAACAACAACGTTAAGAACGATGGGGAGAGGGTGGGAAAGAGAAAAAAGAGAGAGTGTGAAAGGATGAGGGAGAGATTATAATTTGTAGATTATATAGGACAAGTCATAATTACAACACAATTAAGATCTGTAAGAAACGTGCTCTAAATATTCTGATTTTATATAATTAGTTCATAATTCTACAGATATGATAAGCGACTTAGGAGGCATTAACCCTCCACGTTGCCGGCCATGCTCCCTCGCGGGGTGTTAGTACCGATACCTATATTTCTATCTAACGAAGAGGCGCGTGCCATCATTCATGTCTGAACGAAAATCTATGTTTATCTTTTCCACTCAGTTTCAGTACAGAGCTATTGCAATTTCTTTATGTATACGAGTATACTATAACTATTTACTGTATTTCTAAATAGTTTTAGGTTCCTTTTTTCCCTCAATGCGTTGCAATTACCAAGTTTCACTAACATGTCATTAAAAACAGTTTGTAGATTTTATCCGTACGTGTATAGAAATAATACATGTCCTAAGCAGTTGCTTATCTTATAATTAAATAATTAAAATTTCAAGTTTTTTAATTTCCGCTTGATAGACGAGTAACTCAGTGGCGACTTACTTGTAACACGCTCATTAACTATCATTTCTGACATGATACTGAGCACAATTATAATTACAAATGTATTAATCTCAAGAGTTAATTATATGTGATTATCTAGCTTACAGGATTTAAATAAGAAAAGGCGTCAGTGTC
Source organism: Melanotus villosus (assembly GCA_963082815.1). NCBI lineage: Eukaryota > Metazoa > Arthropoda > Insecta > Coleoptera > Elateridae > Melanotus > Melanotus villosus. Next base: position 79,457,836 of record OY720419.1, read on the forward strand.
GGTCGTTTACTAAATTAGGAGTGTTTATATAACCTATGTTCGTAGTGTAGTGAAATTAGAAATTACAACATAGTTATTAATGAAAACACATTGTCAGTAAATGATGGATTAATAAATATTTGGCATTTTCTTTAACACTTTCTGCTTTACTAAATGCAAGGACTGCAGTACACCCAAAACTCAGCTCCGAATCCTTTTTTTGTGAACAAGAGGTAAATTTTTATTAACCAAAGAAGTGCTCTCCGGATATATGGACGTGTATTCTATTACTTAATCTGATTAATTTGGTTTTCTCTTTTTCTATCTATCTTTTGAGGATAGATAATAAATCTCTTGATAAAATCGAAATTAACATTCTTAAATGGAATTTGATTTAGTAAGTATTTACTTATCACTAAAGACCGGAAGTTCAGGCACTAAAAATTCTTAAAATAGGCAGGCAGTTAGGCACTATAATAATAAAAAATAGGCACTAAAAAATAAAAAGTAGGCATTTATTTTTTAAACAATTTAATGCTCTTATTACAAAAAATGTATCCTTTACATTTAAATAAAAAATAAAATTATTTACACTAAGAAATTGATTTCGAATTACAACTAATTACTAGGTGCTTTCTTAAATAATTGTCAAAGGTGAAGTTATGCCTTTTATCAAAAAATATATGCTTAAATTTAGAAAATGACCTCTCAACTTCTACAGATGTAATGGGTGCAATGGTGCAAATTTAAAACATGCAATGTCCTCTGGTTCCAAATTGTAAAAATTATCTATATTCTCGCTTTCACCCCCCTCTAAATTTGTGCAATTTTGTTCAAAACGGTTAAGTCCTTGTTTACGGAGAAAACAAAATCGCACTTATTTTTGTTGGAACGGCCTTTATTTCCGGGAACGGACATTATTGACTGTAGTCATTGCAGCTGTTAGAGTTTCCTCTTTTTCTTCCAGGTCTTAGGTACAAGGACGAAAAAATAGTACAAAATAGGCATTTATATTTCAAAATGGCATTTATAACAAAAAATACCCCAAAATAGGCATTTTTAGGCATCTTAGGCATTTTGCCTGAACTTCCGGTCTTTACTTATTACTCTTATCAGTAAATGACAAACGTAACACTACTTGTTATATTTCCTAGGATTTTAAGTTTCCTCTGAAAAAAAGGAAATTCAATATCTCAATATTTATTCACACTGTACTGATTACACACGAAAACTCGAAACTCGATTACCTGATAAAAATGTCATATACTTATAAAGAACATAACCTTTTAGGCAATCCTTAAACCTTCTGAAAGCTAATATTACAGAACTACATAACGCATATGTCGTTTAAATTCAGAACTCGAAAAATTACGTGGGTTGAATAATAAAGAATATGACAAAGAAATGCATTTGTACTTGCATTTACCACTGACATTAAATTATAAGGATAATAAAAAGACAGGACACTGAAAGAAATTTCGGTGTTATTGTCATGATGTAATTTACTCGGTATGTAAAGTCCGCTCCCTGCTACCGATCTGTATTTCTTATTGTATACCACGTAAGTCAACATCCTAAAATTATATACCGCAATCTTATACGGCTACTTTGTATGCATCCTATAATTATATGAAATACGCGTGTTCTTCATTCAAGGTAGGCGATCTGATCTTCTTGGTCTGGCCATAACTTACGTTAATGTATTGGATAACATCTTGTAAATCAGTATGTATATCTCAATTATTATAAAACTTGGGTTACCAAAATTCGGTGAGTATAATAATCAAAAAACCTGTCTATATTAACTTTGTGTTAAATTTGACTAATGGGTCACTTTTGTGGTTGTTCTAAACCACATGTCGATATTTTGTAGTAATAGACGATTATTATTTCATAAATAATAGACATAAGCTATTCTTTATATCTTGCCTCAAGCCGACAGGAAGCGAAACAGAAGTAGAAAATTACAAAAGTATCCGTCAACAGGGCGGAACGTTAGTCTGACTAACGTTACTTGAGCCAAAATTTTGCGTACATTTTGTAAAGTCCTAAATAAGTGACTTGAATTGAACATCATGTACCTATAATGTCAACATTACAACAGTAAACTTTTCATAAATTTAGCTTCGGTTTAAACTTAAAATAAAAAAGGTTTTTCAAAGTTGGTATTATAATGATTTCAAGATTAAATAGTATAAACTACATTTATGTAATACATATGTAAATGCAATAGTGCAACAGAAAAGTATCTTCACAGTACGTAGTATTTTCGTTGAAAAGATCTAAAATACTCAAAGTTCTTCAAAGAAATTTACTATAAATGTAAAGGAGTATGGCCGACAACATGGAGGGTTAAGGACGCTGTGCGTACGGGGTGATGTGGTAAGCACCACGCCTTCGACAACCGCCTACCTTCCGTACTCCACTATTGTGTTTTGCTGGTTTCCAATTATTTATGCAGTGACTGGGCACTGGGCAGACTCGGCCACTGCGCCGTCAGAAACGCTATATTTATAAATATATTACTATATTTACTATAACATTATTTTCAAAAATAAATCCCGTATTTAAGTCTATGAAGTTTCAGAATGCGAGATTATGAAACAGTATAATACAGAAAAATAAAATATGAAAGAATAACTACTATATAACATTTTAGAGGTATTAAAAGATCTTGGAAATTAAACCGAAGGTAATAGAAACGAGAAGGATAAAATTAAGGTACTGGAAGATATCTTAATTCGAATATGGTTACCACACGGAATTTTAGAGATTTCAAAGGCATAAGTAAGCGAGACACCTGTCGAACAAGTAACTAGATAAAAGTGACATATCGGAAAACATCGCGCACTGAATGCAGCCGCCAATAAGGATATATTAGTGTAAAATGAGAAAGAAGAGCAAAAAGTTTCCACCACAACAGCGAGCTGCCAAAGCGAATGGGAGGATATCTGTAGAAAAATCGAAGAGCTACCGTGTTAATTATACTTTCGCGAGTGGAAATTTCCTTCATACACTATTTTGGGAAGAACGAAGAGACTTATTATGTGACTTGTGACTAAAAAGTGATGTATGGATTATTCGCATTTGAAACAATTATTGATGGTCTTCATAAGGGCAATACTCAACAGTCGCTTAAATTGGCCTAACTAAAGACTTCGATATACGTAGGTAGTAATATGTATGCTGGTGTTTGAAGCTACCAAACGAACCTGTCACAATCACACTACTCCGACAAACGATCCAAGAGGCTGTTAAAAAATCAACAGATATACACAGTCGAGAGGAAGGATTGCGTATTGTTAAAAAGGTGCAAAAATGGAAAACTTTCGCAATAAGTGAAAAGACGTGGAAGTTGCACCTTCGTAACATCAAACCGATAGTCTACCTAAAACTGAATACAACTGGAAGTGCAGCTAATGTCAAAAAGAAAATGGTCGAAAATATACGTTACCTATTTAGAACGTGACCTGTTAGCAAAAAAAATACTGTTTTGCCCAAAAACAGTGAGACATTTTCTAACCTATTTTGGAACGAAATAATCACGATGATGACGCTGACGAAAGGATAGTCATAACGGAGGTGTTGATTCAGGCCCGGAAAATTATAATTACATAAGGGCAATGAATATGGATTATTTCCTGGTCACGTCTACACTTAATCAAATGTAGTAAAAAAAACATAATCTTACCAGTATGAAAATCTCACCTAATCTGACAAAGTTAAGAAGGAAACATCCAATAATAAGCCGAGCAAATTATACATGATATGGTTGTAGGTTTCGCTAGTGGTGATCAAAAAAAAGATAAATGGTTCTACAAGTTATCACCTGTTGAACAACGATATTTCTGCATTACTGCAAGTAAACGACACCCGACCGCTTCCCTCGGAAGACAATGGCAAACCACCGAGGTATGCCTAGTAAATCTTCTCAATAGAAGTGCAAGCACTTCCGTGGTCTGGAACCCACATAAAGCTGTAGGTCCCCTTTGTCTGTAGGTTACTTGGAAGACATATGGAGAGCCCTGTAAAGGGCACGCCACTTAAGAAGAAGAAACGACACAAATTATATGAATACAAATAATTTACCACCCTTAACCTAAAAATCGGCAGAGTCAACATGAAACTTCAGCATGGTTATGAAATGCTAACCTGAATCCCAGTGCCATTTTTTCTGTAAAACGGGATGTGGTCTCCTGAAAAGGAATTAGTATAGGTAATCCAAAGTATGAGCTGATCTGTGTCCATAAATAAACATGAATAAAAAGAACTTCTTCGGATTGTGTATTGACGGTCTGTTTTCAGATTCGTCAATATTGTAAAGCCGTTAACTTATCCGATAGAAAAATTAGAAATACGCATGTAAAACCTATTGCCAAGTTGCCTTCTAACAGTTGAAGATAGCTCAAAAAAATGTACTTAATTATTCGTTATCAATTGAAAAATTCGGCTTGAGCACGAATGGTACTTAGTAATTTTAGGATAGACGGTGGAATAACATAATCAGATATCAAATTAGTACGAAATGTTCATTAGGGTGATGCTGCCTTAAAATAAATTTACAAGATTTAAAAGGGTCGAGTAACCTTATGGAGCGAAAAAGCAAAGCTGCTGTCCTCTCAAGAAGTTTTTTCCCCGCTAATAATATTGCGGCTATAGGATAGAAGAAATATTTCTCAATACAACACGATGTTGGGCACGAAAACAATCCTTTGATATCGGGAAAATTCTAGTCGAGTAGTGCTCATTAACATAATAGTCAACGTGCATTGATCACAACGTATTGCAACAAATGTTGGAGCTGTGTTGTAACTAATACTCTGTTTGGTGGTTTAAAAGTTTTTTGAAACAACTAAGAGTTAGGTTTACTCAAGTAATTTGCTTTAAATTCGCCCCAATAACAAGTTTCGTTCAACAAAATTAGACAAAGTACTTATTTTTTAACCAGCCCGATAATTTTATAGTGTATAAAGATATGAAAAAATAATGTCTTTGTGTCTATAATTTTATTAATTCAGTATGCATCATTGTAGCCAGACGTAATTAAAGAATACCTAGTTCCTGCCTACGTGAATTGTTTGCAACCGTTTTGCGCATACTAATTGTTCGTATCTTTAAATCTTCGACATGCAAATGCACGCGGCGACGAATATTACAAATAACGTTTTTGGCATTCCAATGTAAAAAAAGCACCAAATTTAGCTGCATGATTTGTAAAGACATACTAATTATTAGTGTTGTATGAACAGCAACAGGAGCACTAAAAAGCATAATTTTCAAACTAAAGCAAAATTTAAACTTTGATTTCCAGTCAATATTTTCGGGACATACATAGGTGTATGATTAGTACGAAGTTAAATTAAAGGTTAAACCTGTTACGTACTTAATATCGACAGCTCTATAATTAAAAAATTGACTATTAAAGAGTTTGCAAATGAAATAAACTGTTATAATCATACTGGGAATTTTGTCTAGCAAATCTATGTATATCTATAATTAAACTTATAATTTGAAATTTACAACTGCACAATATTGATTCTGATCCAAAATTGTGATTTTCGTATTAATATTATGCATAATATTTGCATATTAAACAAGAAACCGTTGCTTGATAATAAATATCTTTAATTAAATAAATGTAATAAGAAAAATATAAATCTGAAGATATATTAAGTTATTAAGTAACGACTTTATTTTCATTAAATGATAAACAGGATGCGAGGGCATCATTCTTGTTAATCAAAACCCAAATAACATTACAGACAAATCTAAACAGTCTCAATAAATTTCCTCTTAGCCATCCACTTCTTTCCCATTACTTAATATAAACATAAAATATCAGTCTCTCATTACTCACTTCATTAGTCTCGGCAAGTGACCTTAAATGGATGTGATTATATAAATGCAACGTTCCTGAAGTGCATTGAATTGCATTCACTTATAAACACAGACTTAAAATTGAACCACGTATGGTGTAATCAAAAATATAAACAAAGTACAGACTTAAAAATTAAACAAACATTTCTGGAACGTGACTTAGTAACAAAAATAAATTGTGCTGCACTTTGCGTCAAAACAAAATATCAAGTTGGCGGTGCATGAAACGAGGCTGCATTTCAGATGCAATTGCCGTCGGTAATCAGATACACTGGTAAAAACACCTGAGGACCGGTATTTTGTACCGTATTTTAAATTGCTGAGAAATTTTTTAACTTATTATTTTACATAATTTAAATCGATGTGTGGAAAAAATATTAATTATGAAATACTTAACTGTTTTTGGACTAAAAATAAAGCAGACTGAGTGGTAACGATGTATCATACGTTATTCAAAATAATACACACGAAGGCAATTTTTGGTTAATTATCCCCTTACCAATGAACACAAATAAAATTAACATAATATAGGAAGCCAACTGTAATTTTTCCTTTTTAAATTTGGATTCGCTGGGATCAAAACGCCGCGTCTTTTCTCGCTGATTCATTTAAAAACTGATAAATTACTACAACAACGACAAGCATCGAAGGCACATAATAGTAAGCAAAAACCATGAAAACTTTTTGTTTTGTAGTGATTTAAAAAATTTTAACATAAGCATAAAGAAGGTTTTTAATTGATAGTTTGGCACATTTTAAGTAGTGTAAATGTTCGAATGTTGTATGACATGATTATGATATAAAATCACACCTTAACACAACACAAATAAACCTTTTTGATTTCTACTGTGACCTATCCGATCAAGAAAGAAGTTCAAAAATTCTTTTTGTAACAAACAAAATAACGCAAAGGTACAATTTGATTCATTACATATCATTAACTTGGTGGCGTAGAACCACAACTTGTATTTCTGAATAGCATTCTTTCTTTTCATTTTTGTGAACCCGCTAAATTTGAAGTGCAATACGAGTTACCTGTATGAATATTTGCAAAACGGGACATAAAAGTCATTAAAATTTCATCTTAATTTAAAAATAAATGAGTAAATTAATTGATCCCAAAAACTGAGAAAGAATTATACGTAACGTTTGAAAATGGTCAGGAATGTTTAAAGGAAAAAATTTGTGCAACCGTAACGTAGTGTAGAATTTAATTTATTTAGAACATTTAGAGAGAATGATTTCTTTATTACTTTCATAGTATAATTAACACTTTGCTTCAAAACAGATTGCAGGCGAAAAATTAAAGCCGGTAGGTTATGCAATTTAAATTACAGATCAAACAAAAAAAATCACTGTTTAATTTACCATTTGATATTCGAGCATATTTGAAGGAGATAGGTTGATTTATGTACAATTTGTTTATCGATTGTCATCAGTGTAAATGTAAAATTACCTTCTTAGGGACGTAACAACTTCCTTGAAAACCAACCATAGGTAACTAGTGCTAAGATTTTTGATAAATTAATTCAGTGACAACTAATGTTACATTATTGGTAATGTTAAAAATTATTTAAATTCAATAAGAGTTTATATCACCATAAAAATTGTATTGTACTAACTTGGGAGTTAAGTTATTTACTCTACTACCATGGTTGCAATCTCCCATAGTCGACAAAGTAAATCTCGCTTGCCTCCCTTGCTATGCAAATATTTCCAACGTCTTATTTCATCTACAGTCTACAGTCAGATAAATTCTAACACCGAGAATTAGTTAAATTATGCTGCCTACAATCAGTAACTATTACGTCATTAAAGCCCGTTCTAATAAATAGCTTATCAGCTGAAAGGACTACGGTGCAAATACCACTCACTTACCGCTGAATTTTTTAATTAGTGATGAAACCTTTTTGTGTCACTAAATGTTTTTAGTACTTTCTAAATTATTTACTAATATCATTTTCGTTAAACATTGGTGAAGCAATTAACCAATCACTACTGTTCTAACGAAGTATCCTAGGTTTTTATTATACAGGTTATTACAAATGCAAGAGTGTATCTATAGCAAATTGATTTTGAAACGAAACCATTTATAAACAATTGCTGTCAAAAACGTTAATAGAATAATAATAATATCCAAAATAATTATTAAAGCTTTAAGTGTAAACTTATGTATAATTAAGTACCCATTAGCATTATGTTTAATTCAGTCCTAACAATTAAGCTAAAACCAACGAAACTTGAAGCCTATAACCAACTAACTAAAATATTTCTTCTAAATAAGAAATACAAATGTAAATGCAAACCAATTTTACTTGTCGATGGAAACATTTATTTTGAAATTGAACTTCTAGGTGCTTTTGGAAACGAATCAAAATTAAAAGAATCCAATATATTTTCTTTTTGCACTTTTAATATTAGAGAAATACCTGACAGCATATGTATACATTAAAATTCCATTATACATACCGGGTGATCCAGAAAAAGAGAAATTAGAGCAGGCCGTGACCTAGTTACCAAAGTTGGTACCCCGTGATTCGCCTACTGTGACCGTAAACAGAGACACTATTGACCATTGAAGAGGTTACGTTAACTGTCAAAATCGTGCAACAATATTATTGTCCGTATTTTAAATAATAGTAAGTAATTGCCTGTTTGTAGGCAGTCTAAATAAATAAATAATGTTACTTTATTTAATAACCATAAATGTAATTACCTAATTACGTCCACTAATGCTTTTATTTTAGGTTATAAAATGTCAAATTTATTTTTCAAGTAACAAATCAGAGTACCACTGATATGAGATTTTAAAAAAATGAGAAGCAATGTTACCAACCTTAACAGCTTAATCAGGGCCTGCTCTAATTCCTTTTTTTCTCGATCGCCCGGTACATTAATACGAGCGCGTATTTTTATGTTATCTACCTAGTCATGAAACAACAAAGCGACTACGTCAAACCAATTGTTAAAAAATAGCCGTAACATTTAACTAGAAGTACATGTGCTAAGTTGTGTTTAATTTGTGCAGTTTATAGAGATTTTGGAAGATTTACTTCTTGATAAAATGAGTGAAATGAAGGTGCAACATCGCAGTGTCATAAAGCTCCTGACAAAAGAAGGCAAAAATGGTTGCTGTGTATAGGAAGATGCGCCATCCTATTTTCAAGTTAAATTTTGGTCTAAATTCTTTCGATGGGGGTAGAGAATTAATTTTAGTTAATGATGGCCGAAAGTCCGGACGACCCGTGGAAGCATGAACTGAAGAGATCAGCGTTTAAATGTCTGTTATTTCCAACGAAGTCGGTTTATCCGAAACAAGTGTCCTGAAAATTTTGCATGGCGATTTAGGTATGAAGGTGTCTGCACGGTGGCCAGATTGCCTACACCTCAGCAGCTCGAGAAAAAAAAGTTAGCAAGAAAATTTGGCCACGTTGGAAAGGGACAGAATTCTTTTTCTCGAATTATCACCGGGAATGACACTTGGGTATACCACTGGGACCCCCCCCCCCCTCACTAAACAGGAATCCATGCAGTGAGTTCATAAGGGCTCTCCGCTACCAAAAGAATCCAAAACACAATTTTCTGCGAAAAAACTGATGACAACAGTTTTCTAGGATGCTGAAGGAGTCTTGTTTATTGAACATACGTCGATAGGATATACCATAAATGCAGAATTTACTGTGCTCATGGGTGATGACGGTTTACCACGTTTCTAGGAGAGTTTATTTGGATCTTATTGTATAATATTGGGTCATACGATTAGACAGTCAAAGCATTCAGATCGCGGAAAGTAGCAAAAATACAAATTCACTTATAAACAGAAAATAATTTGCTCCTGAGGGATACAGTTTAATATAGTTTTCATTTTACAAAGTTATTAGTTACTAGATCAAATTAATATGTGCCGATAACTTAAACCCGAAAAACATCCCTATATAGGACAAAAGCCTCCCTCTTTCCCTTATCCTTTTGTACTTCTTTCAAATCTACTCACTTCTTAGTGAGGGGTTTTGGTCTATTCTCCCATAGTGACCGGTCCGCGTGGGAAAGAGGTGCCGCGTTACCGGAGCAGTCGTCGGGCCACCCATTCCAGTACTGATTGGAGACAACGAAGTTTAACTCTCCTGATCGTACTGGACTGGGGGTACCTATTATATCTATTAGCTTTCCTAATTTAATCTTATTTGTGATTTTAACTCGCAGAGCTATTTTAAAAGCGCGGTATACTACAAATGTCCACACAACCTTATGTAAAACGAATTATAAACAATGCTAATTCTGAATGTAACAGTAATACAAGTATTGCCATCAACACTTAGCAAAACATATAAACAATGCAGTTTGATTGCTTAACCACTAGTTTTTCTTTTTATAAACGTATGCACTAAAACGATTTAAAAAGTAGATTTCACTTCAAATTACTTAACGCTACTTTGAAATATCCAAACGAAACATGATCCAAACAGGAGTACACAATGTAAATTTTCAATTTAAACGGGGTTCTATCTTGCTAAATAAATATGTACATTGTCTTAATCTTAACCCCTTAACCGTAAGTATAATGATCATTAACACCACTTTTCAAGACTACTGTCACAGCAACAGCAATTTTAATGTAAGCAAGGGTTATCAGTTATCATTTATTATGTCTGCTTCTTTAATTACTGGTTTAATTTTCCATCTGAGTGAAGCTTACGCTACTTGGTTTCGTTAAATGTCAAGAGAGAAGCATCGCTGTTTATCATTTTTTCTTTATGAATTTTTGTATGTATTGAAAATTATTTAACCTTACGTATGAAATTTCATTTTGTGAGATATAAATTGAACAAACTTTTTATGAAAAATTTTTAAAGAGAAGCACCTTCTCCATCTTTTTGATAACTTTCAAAATCGTAGGAAATCTGAATTCCGAAACATATTTTGATCTACTGTTCTACTGATAAATGATATTGGTCCCGTATTAGCAGAAATCGCAAGTGAAGACCAATAGATCTGGTTTCAGCGTGATTGTTTGTACGGCACATTTTGGAATCGACGTTAGAAGCTAGTTAAACGAAGCCTTTCCCAAGCATTGGATTAGTTACGGAGGCACTATAAATTGTTCAGCTAGATCGCCTGATTTGGAACCCTGCGATTTTTTCTTGTGGGGTTATCTTAAGGACAAAATATATAAAAAACGTCATCCGAACTTTGATTCTTTGTAGGAAGCCATCGTTACAGAATGCCCACTTAAGTATTACTTCCAGACAATTAACAAATGTTAGAAATGCGTTTTATAATAGGTTGGGCTATTGTTTACATCAGAATGGTGGTCTCTTTGAATATTTGTTATAACTAGTATGTAGTATGTAATTAAGTGTATTGCAATAGCAGACATTTAGTAGTGTTTTTAAGGTATGTAGGTAATAGTAAAGCTTATTGTTTACAATTAAAAGAATGTAATTCGTTTATTATCTAACAAATTTTGTTAATAAAAAGTAGTATGTAGTTTCTACTACCATGAGATCGAAAAAAAGATGATTCTGAGCAGGCCTTGACTAGTACAACACGATTGGCAAGACTGATTTCAAAATGTGGCAGTAGGTTAGAGGTTAATAAATGTCAAATAAATTAAAACACAAAACAGTATTTATTTAGGGAACAAACTGAAAACTAGGATGAATACATGTTAGAGTAGGTGTTCAAAATGTGATCCTTCACCAGTATTACAACGATAAACTTAAATAATTCTGGAAACAAGATTGCAAAACTGACTTACATTTGAAATGTCACTGTCACATTATAATTCATAGCCATTCTAGAACCAGTGTAGCCAATCGTGTTGTACTAGTCAAGGCCTGCTCAGAATCATTTTTTTTTCGATCTCACGGTACAATTTTGCAGTGTTGTGTTTTGAAACTCCCCACCTATTACTACTTTTTAATTGACAATTAAGAATTATTTTAAAAAATCAGCAGTCGACAAATGAAATGTCTAAGAAGTCCTGGCTATACCTATTTTTCTAAATTGTGATTTTTATAGTAATTTATTTTATACACAATCGCATTATAATTTGACAATTTTTTTGACATAAACGTCTCTTTATAGCCCGTGGGCGTCTTTATAGCCCACGGGCTATAATGAAACGTCCAAAATTGATAAACAGTTTAATAGTCTTATAAAGAATTTTTTTAAATTACAATCGAAAGTATGCTCTTTATTAAAACTCTAGGTGCAACTGCTTCACCCATTTGACAGTAGTTAGTAGAAAAAAAAAATGAGTAACTAACTACTCGATGTGGGGAGAAAATTAATTTATTCCTTTTATTTCAGTTTTAAAATCTTCGATCGTGCATAAAATTATGTATGTACCACCAGTGGCGGATCTAAGGGGTGGTGGACCTGGCCGCGCCAATTTGAGGGGCCTCAAAAATTAAAAATGTATTTGTCATACATATATTAACTTTAATCAGGGGAAAGATCTTTTTCAGTATTAAAAAGAGTAAAAAATCACCTAAGAAATATCTACTATGAAAGAAGAACGATTAAATAGTATGTTATTACTTTATATGGAATCTGATTTACTGAATTGCATTGATTGTAATACAATTATAGATACATTCTCTAAAAGCAAATCGAGAAAAAAGAACATATAAACTTTAAAAGTTTTTTTAACTATTGGTATTTATTCAAGAGTATTTTGTAATATGATTTAATTTATTTATTAAATACTTTGAACTTTGATACATCCCATTTTGCTTGACTGTTATCAATTTTTTCATTTAGGATTTCATTTTTCCTACTGCCAGTGACCCCGACCAGTCTTAATCCGCCCCTGTGTACCACTGGCGTAACTTGCTTTTATGGCCAAAATCACATCTCAGGCTATAAAAGCTTCTTTACGCCCTTGGTACATAAATAACGATTACGTAATTAAAAATAATATTTCCATGTTAATTTTAGCTGCTTCTTCTGAGCACTATTTTAGTCTATCCACTGATACCATTAGTATTTTTGTATGTTTAAATGGTAAGCAACGGTTCACACTAGCGTAAGTTCGAATACAATTCTGCTATGTTCCGTTTTGAACATATTTTTCGCTGTGAATCAATGGATCATTGGATTCTTAACCTTACATAATTATATTGAACTATTTTCTTGGCCGTTGATTGGAACCTCTGACATACACAGGGTGGGTTTTTGAAAACGAAACAGAGCGAATAACTCTCAGGAAAATTATTTTTCCGAAAAACGCTGAGACACGTCGATTTTTGATCGAAGGGGGACATCTTTTCACATAAATTTGTTGTTACAGACTTTACCCCCCTAGGGAGGGGGGGGGGCAACCCCACAAAAATATTAATAGGGAAGGAGGGTTAAGTGACACATCATTTGAAAGGTATTCTAATTCTCTACACAACCGTGTTTTATTTTTTGAATTTGACCGATTAGTTTCTGAGATACAGGTTGTTAATAAAAAAAACCTACTCTTTACAAATTTATTTGCAAACGTTTTTTTTTCTCCATCTTTTTCGGTTAATGGCACCGTGAATCGTCATAATTGTCGTTGTTGGTCCGATTCTATCGAGAATAATGAGAATTATCTCGAAGACCAGTTGATATTCCAACAGGATGGAGCTCCCCCACACTACGCCCTGCCTGTTCGGCAGTACCTTGAACGTAGGTTTACGAATCAGTGGATTGAGAGAAGAGGCGTCATAGAATGGCCTGCGCGATCGCCGGATTTGTCTCCTTTGGACTTTTTCTTGAGGGGTCACTTAAAGTCCAAAATTTATTTCACTCCACCTACTTCCCTTCAAGATCTACGCCAACGCATTGTCAACGAATGCCGACAAGTTACTCTAGAAATGTTACAAAATGTGCGTGAACGCTTTTTACAAAACTTATATTATTGTATGGAGACTGGAAGTCATCAATTTGAAAACTTAATTGGCTGACATGTAGTAATTTGTAAAAAGTAGGCTCTTTTATTTACAACCTGTATCTCCGAAACTAATCGGTCAAATTCAAAAAATAAAACACGGTTGTGTAGAGAATTAGAATACCTTTCAAATGATGTGTCACTTAACCCTCCTTCCCTATTAATATTTTTGGGGGGTTGCCCCCCCCTCCCTAGGGGGGTAAAGTCTGTAACAAGAAATTTATGTGAAAAGATGTCCCCCTTCGATCAAAAATCGACGTGTCTCAGCGTTTTTCGGAAAAATAATTTTCCTGAGAGTTATTCGCTCTGTTTCGTTTTCAAAAACCCACCCTGTATGTAATTAATTCATGCTTTTGAATTGGACTTTTTACTGGGCCAATAAAACATGCTATTAGCTTCCTGTTTTAAATAAGAATAATTTTAACAACCTAAAAGTTCCAAACCTACTGTATACCGGCTTTTTAAGCACATTGTAAAAGATGGATGTTATATAATGAAACTTAACGTCTTCTTAAAAAATAAAATATGGTATCACAAATATATTGAAATATATCTGCGTTAAGTTATCCATGAATCTACGGTGAACTGACATTTTCATTTGTTTTATCTATCAAGCGGAGTGATAGGACAGCGTGACTAATATTGTAATTATTATTATTAGCCTGCAACATCCCTATGTGGGGCAAAGGCCTCCCTCTTTTCCTCATTCCTTTTCACACTTCTTTCTTTCCTACTCACTTTTGAATATTAAACAAAAATTAAAAAGGAAGAAAAGTGTTTTTAATCCCTATGGTGTGCCTTAAAAGACTTATTGTAAGGATTTCTTTCTAAAAGTAGCAAAATAGCGTGTAAAATAAACGATTAACAGAAAGCTGTTGTAAATAAAAAATGGTATTCCAAAGCAATCTTGAAAATGGCCTTTTCTTCCAGAATTCTTTGAAAAATTACAACGAATGAGATCTGATAATTGGGCGCTTAAAAATGATTTCTTGTAAAATATGATATATCGCAAACATCTACAAATTTAATATTTTTTTTATACAGAGCGTTAAAGGCTCGAGAACATTAACTGCGTATATTACTCGCGGAAGCAAAGCAAAACAAACACACGTCCGAAAATCAATCTCTTAACAGAATTAAAAAATTTTAAATGGTAATGGAATAGCAAAATATATTTTTTCTATCACTATAATACGTACTGAATGGGACGGGACGTCCTTCCATTTTAACTCAGCTCTTTGTTTCATAGAATTAAGCAAGTTTTCAAAAATTTCTGATTTAATTCGAATTATCTCAGCGCAGCGTTGTAAATTTGCCAAGTTATTTATTTGTGATGAGTGCATTAAACTCTGTAGAACTTTCCATAAAAAGAAATGTAGATGAGGTATGGAAATGAGCTAGGTACTTCGTCCTATCCAATTTTAAGCAACAGTTTGGTTCCAGTACTCCCTTACAATGAGCAGAAGATGAGGACTTCTGCCGTGCATAAACTACATTTCCTGCCTGTAATTAAAGGACACCTTTTCCAGCAATTGGGATAAATTGTTTATCAAACAGTTGTGTTGAGCATCAGTTGTTAATCTGGTTGATCAACAAATGCAAGTGAATTATATTATATTTATATCTTCGAAGGCATTGATTTTTGGACGTATGTTTATTAAGAATTGTTTGCTTGTTTAAATGAGTAATATATGCCACTAAATAAATTGCTCGGCCCTTTTAACACCCCGTATTTGTTATTAGACTTCTTGAAAAACTGTTAGTTTATCAAATAATAAACTATCGTAAATTACTTCTCTTAAAAAACTGCATGCTAAATCGTTTAAAATGATAATTTGCAAAAATGATTCCGTAAATTCGCAAGAACTTTGAACATGACATATATTTACAAGAAGTTGTTTTATATGGCCTTCAGAAAAATTCGATTGCTTTTAAATGTAAATTTCCTTGTCATAAAAATTGCGATTTCTGTCGTAATAAAAAACATTTGTTTTTAAAGGTATGAGACGTACGGGTTAATAGTTTAAGAAGTGCTTCAAGGGGTCTTATAAACACTTTTTATTTTTGTTTTGAACAGTTTTCCTTTGTTTATAATAAACTATATACTGCTTGGTACGAAAAATATAATTAAAATAGAGAGTTT
Organism: Melanotus villosus; assembly: GCA_963082815.1. Lineage (NCBI taxonomy): Eukaryota > Metazoa > Arthropoda > Insecta > Coleoptera > Elateridae > Melanotus > Melanotus villosus. The sequence goes on from OY720419.1 coordinate 79,473,756, forward strand.
TGAACAGTTTTCCTTCATTTATAATAAACGATATACTGCTTGGTACGAAAAATTTAATTAAAATAGATATAAATAAGAAACGACCTGATTTCGTTAATAAAAAGAAACAAATAAAAATAATATTTCTAAATTTTAGCTGCATCATATACAATGTGTCCAAGATAAGGATGAAATGCATGGGAATCTTGAAAATTGTAAAAGATACAGATAGGGTGGCTCAAATTAGAAAAAAGTTGCGTAATTTTGAGTAAAATTCCGCCTCAAAATTTGAAAAATTCCGACTAATTCCGAAGATATCCGGAAAAAAACGAAATTTTGGAAAAACGTTTTTATTTTTTTCTGAGTTTATTTGAAGAGATATTTAAAATTAATTCACACTTTATTATACCAACTTTTTCCCCTCTATAAGATGGTGTTACCAAATTTATAATTTGAGCCACCTTGTATCTTTTACCGTTTTCAAGATCCCCATGCATTTCATCCTTATCCTGGACACCCTGTATGTACATTCCTCTCCATCAATTGATACCATTACCATTTTTATATGTTTAAATGGGAGCAACAGTGTACACTAACGTAGTTGGAATGCGTTCCGTTTTGAAACTCCCCACCCGGTATGTAATTGTTTTCAATAACGTTTTCAGTAATTACCTAATAATTTCAATATTGTCGCAAATTCGAACAATCTCTATCGTTGAACAGGGTAAAAATTTTATATGTCCGGATTATCGAAGTTGTACTGTAACTATGTAAAGGTTTGACCGGCACTAAATTTTGCTGAAAATGGAGGAAAGCTTTATTCAAAAATTTATCTCTTCTTAACGTATTATTTAAAGGTCAGTCAAATACGCTTAAATAAATTAAGCTTTCTGTATTATTTGTTCATTTTATTATCAAAAATCATTACCTACTATTGCCATTCCGGAAACATGCTTTAAAAGTGGATCGAACGAATGAAACCCGTTTTTTTCGTTTGCCTGATCAAGTAACATTAACATCTTTAAGACTTTTTGGTCTGGAATATTTTAAAACAAAAGTGGAACATCTGTAAACGATAAATAATTTCCAGCCTTTAAAATCAGCTATGCAAAAAACTTTAACGGTACAGAGTCTGGACAGTTATGCTCACCATCACTCCAGATACTGTAGATTGTTGCCATCATTAATTTAAACCAAAATGTAAGTTAAATTATTTGTTATCATTTAAATACGATAGTTAATTATAATGAATAATACTTTTATTAACATAAAAAACCTAAAAATAGATAGAATTTTCTCGGAAACGTTACATATTGCTTAATTAATATATTTTCATTTTAGCAACTGGTGGCGTAAAACCCAATAACGAAATATAAAATGTAAAACTCCCCACAACAATGCTTTATAAAATAGGATAACTAGAATGGAAAAATGTTCTTGTTCTGAAGGTTCCAAGTACATATTTACTGTACATACGAGGGTAGCACCGTAAATTTCTGAAAGCTAAAAAACTTTTATTGCTTTTCAAATTATTCGCCCTTAAACTCAATATATTTACGCATCCGATAAAAAAGATTTTAAAAGAAAAAATTCCACTCTTCTTGAGTCACTCGAGAAACCAGGTTTTTGAAGCTTTCCACGGCATCTTCGGGAGTTGCAAATCGCACACCACGTATTTTATCCTTTAGTCGAGGAAATAAGCAGCAGTCGGGTGGTGCCAGATCAGCACTGCATAGCGGATGATTTAGCCCGGAAGTCTCTAAAAATTCTTTTGTTTGATCTTTGATCTACGGTATGACTTGAAGCATTGTCGTGGTGCAGAACGATCTCACTTCTTGGACGCCGTAAACGGCCTTTTTGAATAAGGTATGGCAGGCATGCTGCTGTGTACCATTCTGCAGTAACCGTACGTTTATTTTCAAGCACGACAGTTGTTGTAATAGATCCTGATTTGGAGAAGAAGCAGGCTATCATTTTCTTACCCAACACTTCGCGATTGCTTCACAACAACTCAGAAAATATCTGCTATACAGAGGCCCCTGCTATACAGATAATGAACCAATATTTTCGTATTTCATCATTTATGTTTATTTATAGAATTTTGTTAGTCAAACAAATGTATACAGGGTGGTCCTTAAGTAATAGGACACAGCATTACAGTAGATTGGTGACGTCAAAATATTACGATTAGCTTTACCTTAGTTCAAAAGTTAATATTAAAGCAGGGTATCACATCCAAATTTTCATTTTCTGTCGTAAAAGTGTCGTAAATATTCAAAAGAAAATTGGGGAAACCTACTTTTTGGGATTTGTATCATTATCTTTTTATGAAAAAAGGATATACTGGTTATATGCCACTGAACTATATTCAAAAAAGTAAATTTAAACAAATCTGTTCTTAATGATATCGAGTATAAGAATCGTTTAGTTAATGAATATAATAAATAGTTTGGTTCTTAAACTTGCATGCTCACTCTAATTGATATCATATTTCTATAGAAATTTGTATAATTGTTATGATACTGCTTAATTGTTACGATGCTGCTTATTTCTGTAGAAATATTATTTAGGTGATTTAATGTATATTTTCCTCCCCCACCCCACAACCGGCTAGGCCGGTTGCTTGCACAACAACAACTATCAGCATATAGTTAAGATGTACCAAGCTATCATAAAGTCGTAGTAAAAAAGTAGCAAAGTGTTAAGAGAACGTTTTCCGGGTTGGGACGGTGTCATTGTTGAGAAAGAAGAACTCAACGTTTCGCCCACTTTCTTAAGGGGCTTCATCGGGAAGAAAAGGGAGCACGGCAACTGAACGTGTGAACCACGCCAGAGGCGAAACGCTTTTAGCAAGACGAAGAAGAGAACGGCCCTCCTGAAGGGTTTTGCCTCTGGCTTGGTTGACAAGTTGAGTTAGCGTGCCTCCTTCTTCCTTTTGTATCCATTCTGAAGGGGATCGCCTCTGGCTTGGTTGACGCATTACATTGAGTTAGCGCGCTATTTTAATGCCCGCTTTTCTTCCTAATGAAGCCCCTTAAGAAAGTGGGCGAAACGTTGAGTTCTTCTTTCTCAACAATGACACGATCCCAACCCGGAAAACGTCCTCTTAACACTAACACTAACCGTGGAAGTTTTCGAATTCATTTTAAACTATAGGAAACTTGTGCTCTTTTATAACTGCTGACTATAAATAGATTTAGAGCAATTTAAAGTATAGAGGTTGAGTTCGGACTACCTGATAACTCTCCATAATAAAAGGAGTTTCACTGTAGCTGTACGGCGCGGCGTGTAAATAAAATAAAATAACGAAATAAAGTAGATGAGGTGACTATTTCGGGCTTACAAAAGAAGAATGTTTTGTTTGTATAACAATTTGCTGCGCCCGTTTCGAATTAAAGCCAACTTAGGAAAATTGCATCTGCATTTGCATCTGTACTGTAAAGTTTGGAATACCTATTCAGAAAATTCAACTAACGTGATTTTTCAAAACAGAACAACGAAAAACATTTCTGTTAAATTGCAAATCGGATTGCTTCGCTTCAAGATGATGTAAATATTATTTTTGCACACAGAAAAATATCCAGATAGTAAGAATTAGTACGTATGTTAGGTGTTATACAGCATGGGCTAAAAGTATTTGGAATATTTTGTGTTTCCAGTAACAATTGGTTTCATATAAGTTGCGTTATAAATGTCATTTAGGTATTTTGCTTATATTCTTTGTTTAATTTCTGTAAAGTGCTTAAAAGTTATGGAGAAAAAAGCGAGTGCTTTTCAATTTTAACGAGATTTATTGCATATCATAATGATAGTAATTACGTATTCTGGCCGGACCTTGCTACTTCACATTATGCCACAAGTACTCAGGAGTGGTTGAGATAAAGAAACATCAAAATCATGCCAAAAAGTGTTAACCCACCAAATTTACCGAAAGCTAGACCAATTGAAGACTACTGTCTAGAAAAGTATATAGTGACGGCTGCGAGGTAAAATCAAACTTAGAATACAAAAAAAATTAAGGAATTTGATGCAAGTGTTGTCCAAGCCATGATGTGCAAGTTAGGCTTCGGCATATACATAGAAGAAAGAGGACCGTTCTTAATTTTATAATTCATTGTAATTAGCTAATTAGTATGTAATTATAGTAGAATAGGGGCAGCTGATACCGCCATTTTGTTTTTAATTAGGTCAATCAATTTAATCGATTGCGCAATCAAGGTCGAATTAATGGGATTAGCGGTTCAATTCGCGGAATTTTAGGTCGATTTAATTGGATTAACGGTTTAATTAGATCATTTCGCGGAATTTTAGATCGATTTAATGGGATTAGCGGTTTAATTAGATCAATTCGCGGTTTTAATTAGGTCAATTAAAAGTTCGATTAAAATCTCGATTAAAATCGGCGGTTTAATTAGGTCGATTAAAAGTTCGATTAAAATCTCGATTAAAAACGGCGGCCATCTTGGATTTAATCAAATTAATCAATCAAATTTAATTAGATCGAATAAAAGTTGGATTAAAAGCGGCGGCCATCTTGGAATTAAATCAAGTATTATAACTAGTCCAATCAGGTTAGCGGATTAATTAGATCAATCCAGCTCAAGCTCCTCCCCTCGTACTGCACAAATGGGGTGGGGGGCCCGGAACCGGCGGGGCTGCGTCATAATTAATCAGAACAATAAAGGTCATATTGAATTAATCTTTAATCAAAGTTATCAATTTAATCAGGTGTACGGCGGATTCGGTATCAATCCGCGGATTAAATAAATATGCATAATGCATCACGAAAAAGCACGGTTTAATTAGATCAATCAGCGGTTTATCCCAAAAACTAAAAAGGAAATGCAGGTCTTGACTTGTCTGTTTACACCTGTCAATCAAAGCTTAAAATTTCGTAAATGACGTCAGGGATTATTGCGAACAATAGGTACCTTTCATCGTCCTACGAAATGTTTTTAATTCAGGCTGAAAAGTTTAAAAGGATATATCATCTGTAAACACAAAAGAAATACAGCTATAAAATTATTCATTTTATTTGCAAAATTGCGCTCACTCCAAAAAGGCAGAGGATTGACAATTTATGAAATTAAATATTAATCAGAATATAATTAAAATGTCGAATAATAAGATAACAATGCTTTTTAAGTAATAAACGTGTTTTCATAATTAAATAAAAATAAGTCATAAGTGTGGCAGAGTTCCATATCCAGTAGGAAGTGTAATGTGGTCCACCTGGAGCCGCATCATATCTCGTGCAAAGAAATTTTCGTTACTTTGAAGTTTGAGCGCTGACATCCCGATTCGAACCGAAGGCACATATTGAATGATACTGCATTCTGTAAAGCAAAGGTGGTTTTTTAACATATACATATAATTAAGAAGAAACATATTTTTAAGAACTTTACGATATTTCCTATAAATTAAATACAGTTAGTCATCAGCATTTTGATAACGTGTTTATTATCAATAGTTTTTTTCCCACGCTAAAATGATAAAACAGAATTTCGAATAAAAGAACGCTTAGGGAAATTCGATTTTTAAAATAAAAATTTAAAACATGATTTTAGATAATTTTTTTGAATAAAAGTATACGGTATTCCGTCAGGGCTTAATATCAATTGTTTCTTTCATTTTTCTTTGTGGAGATTAATATCAAGAATTTACCGTTATTAAAAATATTAGAAGTATGAGCAGGGGAATTAAATAGACTAAATCGAGATTAGCGGTAAAATCTACGGCACTTCTCGTATATTCGCTATTATTTTCGGTTTATTCCTGGTAAACCTTCAATTTATAATATTTGTTATTATAAAAAAAAAAATATAAATTAATTTCTGAATATAAAATTGAAGATATGGACCAAATCTAAGTTATTATTATTTCTTTCACTTATTTAATATTTAATTATGTATTTTCATTTTTAGATATATTTTATTCCCACTGACGATGAACTTTAACGTTCGAAACGTTTGAAAAATATAAAATTTTTTCAAAAGAAATAAAACCTTTTTTATTTCTGAATAATTGGACTACAATGATCTCTTTCACTTTTGTATAAATTAATTTCATTATAAACTTACTCTTTTTTAATGTAGATTCCCCTAAAGTAATTGGAAGATGTAGCCCTCGCTCTACGAGATATGTTCATATAAAGTGCGAACTTCCGGTTTATCGTTGGTAACGTCTTCTAATAACATCTTAAGACAAATTGTGTAATCAGCCTTAAGAATATCTACTAGCGTTAAGAAACCCATATTTGAACAAATTTAGTACGCCAGAAATTGATAGATTCGTAAAGTCCACCTTGAATGTTTTAACACTAAAACCACTAAAAAGTATGCCAAGCGAAGGCAACACAGGGACGTTTTCTGACTAGTTAGTTCGACATCCTAACTATATACGTACGGGTATTTTGTTAAGAATGAGTCAAACCCATTGTCATTACTATTATCTTTCCCATTGTCTTGTTTTGGTAAGTTTCAACTTGTAGCTTTCCTGTATTTTACGAAAAATGCAATAAACATCTGCAAACCTCAGCTAAAACCTTTCACAGGGCTCAAGTTTGACCTTCACAATTGAAATTTAAGTACAGCTTATTTCATAAAATTTAAAACAAAAAGACATTATTAACTTTTAGCATTAAAAATAAAACTGTTTTTCTAAAAATCTTGGGCACAAGAGAAAGCATACATTTAAAAATTTAAATCTGTTATTGTCGACGTAAAAATATTTATAAAACAAAACTGTGGGTACGTTATTTAATAAATTTTGAATAACAGAACGTTTTGCAAATTTAATTTTAAATTAATCGTGCTGTTAAACCCGACTATCATTTTCTGTTGGTAATGTTTGTCTCAAAAAATATCATTTGTAAACACAAAATAATTAATTAATGATTTTCTTACACGTAAATTAATTTGCCTTTTAAGGAATTCAGATATTCAAGAAAAATAACTGCCTAACATATTTAGCTTTTAAAAATTCCACGTTATTGTAAAGAGTCCGTTTAAAAATTCAACGTTGTGAAGACAGAAAAACATATTCGACGCAATACTAATTTTGGAAGTGTTATTCTTTTAATAACTATGAAAAATATTATCTGTAAACGCAAAAGAAATACATCTATAAAATTATTCATTTATCGACAAAATAATAAATAAATTAGTACTTTTACTGACATGGAGGTATCGCTAATTATTATAACATCGGACTGCAGCGTACACAAATCAATTTACTCAAAGGATCCCCGTCACTTTCACTAAGAAAACTCTGAATACTATAGCTACTTGGAGGTTCGAACACACATTCTTAGTCATTATTATAATATATCTCTCGTACAATAGGGGTATTCATATTTTTTAACGAAACCGAATAAAAAAATTGTTGCAGATACAGGTTACAGCTAAAATGAAGAGGTGAACTTTACCAGCCAGGTATAATATGTACACTTCAAATACGTCAGCTTTCTTTTGAAAACTAGCCTTTCACATTGGTTAATAACAATGTCAATTTTTTAAACAGCTCAAATAACAAAGTTTTATACGAAAATGACGGATGGTTTGTGTTTCACATACCAGCCAGGAATTACGTGAATATTGAAGATGTTATTACGTGGACGCCACAGACGACGAAAACAGTGGACTAGCTAAAAGCCGATCGTTCACGAGTAAGAGTAAACAAGTTGAATTAATGGGTCATGTTCATGCAGATTTGTTTAATCAAGAGAAATTTCTTATTATTTCTGATTTTATCATATTCCGGATTTTTTAAAATGCAGACTGCAACGCTGTTCGTTGTTTCAATGGCTGAACTTGTTATTGAAGTTTAAATTTACTCTTTTGCAGGGCTAGGGTCTGTTTTCATTGCTCCCTGATAAAGTTAAATTCCGTATATCTACAATTGAATCAGTAAAAGGTACGAAGATAAATCTCTAAAATACGATGGCAAGAGATTGTAGGATCAATGCTCTACATATCGCATTAAAACACAGATGAGCCTTAATATTTTATTGACGAAGATACAAATGTTCCTGAAACCATTTCGTTAATTAAACAAACAAGAACGACTGGACAGGCTAACTTGCTAACAAGTTTTTCAAAATCTAGGAATAAATATTTTATGGATCGCCTTTTAAAGAAAGTATTTAGTTTGTGTCCACTTATATTCTGTAAAATAAGTGATTTCACTCTTCAGAAATTTCAAAAGCAGATTTTTCAATGTATTCGTTTTTTTTTATAATTTGATATATAAATATCTACAATCACAGTGGAAATAAAAAATCGTTAAACACGTGTAACCATCCTATTTTAGTATTCATAATAACATTGATTTATTTTCAGTCGAAAAGAATTCACACACTTTAAAAAAAAAATCCCATGACTCACAGAAACCTTAAAGAACTAAACGCAAATAATAAATGTTTAGTTTTAAGCTAAATAGATGTCAACACAAAATGCTTGTACTAATAACATTGAACAATAGGTACAACATGACTCATTGTTCTTGAGTCCCTTACTACAAAATAGTTTAAATCTTCAGTTTTTAGTATTGTTTAGACGTTGAGTGAAAGAAAACTGTTCTATGCCTTTTAAAGAAATTTTTTAGTTTGTGTTCATTTATATTCTGTAAAATAAGTGATTTCACTCTTCAGAAGCTTCAATAGCAAATTTTTAAATGTATAAATTAATCCACCTAAAATGTATTCGTTTTTTATAATTTGATATATAAATATCTACAATCACAGTGGAAATAAAAAAATCGTTAAACACCTGCAACCATCTTATTTTAGCATTCATAATAACATTGGATTTATTTTCAACGAAGATCTTTTCGTAGTGAACAATGAATAATTTATGTCAAAATGTTAAGTCTTAAATTAAGTGAGCCAAAACAATTTTATTTCTAAAATATTTGAATGAATAGCTTAATTATTTTTACTGACGAAAAAGTTAAACGAGTACTCCACAGGTCTCAAAGATATGTTGATGACTTTAACTTAACTCTATTTGATTGTCCTGCAGCGACAGATGTTCGTTTGCCATTTTTTATTTTAATTCTTAGTTCACATGTTAAATACCTTTAACGGATGTTCACCAAGCGGCCAGATCTTTAGATAACCGACCATCCCAGGCTTCTGCTTTTTATGACGTAAGTTACAGTTTGTTTGTATACACCGAGTAATTTTTCAGAATATCTTCGACGAAATCGTTGGCCATATGATAACCGGTGTAGAGCCATCGGGCCGAGAAAGTTCTACAGAGTAACGCTATGTTATGTGATTTTTGTTAATTTTATAAACTACAAGCATCAGAGTTCCAGGAAGAAAATTAAGACCTCACAGCGTGAATTGAGAAACAAGTCAAAGATTTTTTCTACAGTTGAAAAGCCACCAAACATTTTTAATAGCGGTTTCAAAACAAAACATTTGATTTTTTTGTTAATTTATAAATTACAACTGCTTTTAAATTTTCTTTTTTGACTTGAAAAACAAATCAAAGAATTTTTCTACGACTGAAAAGTTACAAAAAAAAATTAATAGTTTATTCAAGCAAAACATTCGGTGATTTAAATTGTTATATGATTGTTTTTTGTTAATTTTATAAATTACGATTGCTTTTGTAATCTTGATTTGAAAAAAACATAATGGATGTTACTATGATTTATTTTATTCAAGTTGGTTAAAGATTTTATAAATTACAATTGCTTAATATTTTTTTATTTTAAATAATGTACAAACTAAAGAGAAATTTGAAAGATGGCGTTTCGTTTTAGTTTTTGATAAATTTAAACATGTAAATTGTAAAGTATTGGAAAATAAAGTATGTTCATTAAAAAAAAAAGCTCTAGAGTGCCTTGAAAATTTGTTTCAAGTATGTCTTAGGCTGTATGTTACATATGAAAATCATTTCCAGCAAACTGTAGCATTATTTTATTCGGACATACTTGTAGGTATTCCCAAAGATATATTTGAACATGTAAAACAAGAATCTCGATCAGGCCAATACATTTTTTAAAATGTAATAACCCAAATGAAGCTGCACATTTAAAGATTATTTGAAATCAGCAGTTATAAATAAAAAAAGAAAGAAATCAGTACCAAAGCTAGATGATTATCAATTTGAACTTGTCAGATTCTAATATTGAAAAATTGTTTGGAATACCGGACGATACAATTTATTATACAACCAAATCAGGAATTAATATTCAAAATAAGTAAATTGATAGACACAAGTGATTTGTGTGTACCTATATTCAAATTTTGTAAAAGGACCAGTAATAGATTTGTAGTAAATTCGTTGAATAAGGTACTTACACAAAATCAGCTAGTGTTATCCTTTTTATAGATGCATAATATTGAACTGTTTGATAAATTAACTCTTACCTTTGAAGTAGAAGTACGTAGGGGAAAATGTAAATAACGTTAGCGTTATGATTGATTTCAATAAATTTGATGATCTGAGTCACGTATTGGGAGATATGGTTTCAGGGCAGCCGAATTCATTGACACAAGCGGTTTCGGTAAAAATCGCCTTAATCACAAGTTATTGTGCTGGTACATACCGGGTGGTGCATTGTCTCACGCACCATAGGGATTTCAATGTAAAATGAATTTGAAAGACTTTGAATTCAAAGAAAGGGTAAAGAATCTACAAGAATTTAAAATTGAAATTAAAGAGTAAATCAAATGATCGTATTATAGTTTATTATGATAAAGCTGTAGCGTCATTTTTATTCGGACATATTACTTGTAGCTATTCCCGAAAATATTTTTGAACATGTAAAACAAGAATCTCATTCAGACCAATACATTTTTCTTTTTTTAAATGTAATAACCCAAATGAAGCTGTACATTTAAAGATTATTTGAAATCAGCAGTTATAAATAAAAAAAAAATGAATACCAAAGCTGGACGATTATCAATAATAAATTGAGAAATTAAACAGCACTTTCAAAACTTACCTCAAAGCGTACTCTGGGAAATACCAAACTACCGCGGCCCCCGTCAAGACTTTAACTAAACTCAGTCTAGGATTTCATCCCCACCTTGAAAATTCAACTTCTTTTATTTTCAAGTTATTTGTTAATCAGCTGTTCAGATTTTAATAGACGATTCCAATCAAATCAATTTAATTAGTCCAGTCAATTTAATTAGTTCAGTCATTTTAATCAAGGTTAGGTTAGCTTAACATGTTACGTAAATAAACTATTAAAATAGGTAAATTCAAATCTTGGCCATTTGTTACAGGTATGAAGACATTTTAGGTTAGGCTCGGTTAGGTTAGCTTATTTCAAGGTAGGTTAGGTTAGCTCATTTCAATCTAAGTTAGGTTAGGTTAGGTTAGCTCATTTCAATCTAAGTTAGGTTAGGTTAGGTTAGCTTATTTCAAGTTAGGTTAGGTTAGATGATTTTAATCTAGGTTAGGTTAGTTTAAATAAAACGTTAAAAAACTAACCTAACCTAGATTAAAATCATCTAACCTAACCTAACTTGAAATAAGCTAACCTAACCTAACCTAACTTAGATTGAAATGAGCTAACCTAACCTAACCTAACTTAGATTGAAATGAGCTAACCTAACCTACCTTGAAATAAGCTAACCTAACCGAGCCTAACCTAAAATGTCTTCATACCTGTAACAAATGGCCAAGATTTGAATTTACCTATTTTAATAGTTTATTTACGTAACATGTTAAGCTAACCTAACCTTGATTAAAATGACTGAACTAATTAAATTGACTGGACTAATTAAATTGATTTGATTGGAATCGTCTATTAAAATCTGAACAGCTGATTAACAAATAACTTGAAAATAAAAGAAGTTGAATTTTCAAGGTGGGGATGAAATCCTAGACTGAGTTTAGTTAAAGTCTTGACGGGGGCCGCGGTAGTTTGGTATTTCCCAGAGTACGCTTTGAGGTAAGTTTTGAAAGTGCTGTTTAATTTCTCAATTTATTATTGATAATCGTCCAGCTTTGGTATTCATTTTTTTTTTATTTATAACTGCTGATTTCAAATAATCTTTAAATGTACAGCTTCATTTGGGTTATTACATTTAAAAAAAGAAAAATGTATTGGTCTGAATGAGATTCTTGTTTTACATGTTCAAAAATATTTTCGGGAATAGCTACAAGTAATATGTCCGAATAAAAATGACGCTACAGCTTTATCATAATAAACTATAATACGATCATTTGATTTACTCTTTAATTTCAATTTTAAATTCTTGTAGATTCTTTACCCTTTCTTTGAATTCAAAGTCTTTCAAATTCATTTTACATTGAAATCCCTATGGTGCGTGAGACAATGCACCACCCGGTATGTACCAGCACAATAACTTGTGATTAAGGCGATTTTTACCGAAACCGCTTGTGTCAATGAATTCGGCTGCCCTGAAACCATATCTCCCAATACGTGACTCAGATCATCAAATTTATTGAAATCAATCATAACGCTAACGTTATTTACATTTTCCCCTACGTACTTCTACTTCAAAGGTAAGAGTTAATTTATCAAACAGTTCAATATTATGCATCTATAAAAAGGATAACACTAGCTGATTTTGTGTAAGTACCTTATTCAACGAATTTACTACAAATCTATTACTGGTCCTTTTACAAAATTTGAATATAGGTACACACAAATCACTTGTGTCTATCAATTTACTTATTTTGAATATTAATTCCTGATTTGGTTGTATAATAAATTGTATCGTCCGGTATTCCAAACAATTTTTCAATATTAGAATCTGACAAGTTCAAATTGATAATCATCTAGCTTTGGTACTGATTTCTTTCTTTTTTTATTTATAACTGCTGATTTCAAATAATCTTTAAATGTGCAGCTTCATTTGGGTTATTACATTTTAAAAAATGTATTGGCCTGATCGAGATTCTTGTTTTACATGTTCAAATATATCTTTGGGAATACCTACAAGTATGTCCGAATAAAATAATGCTACAGTTTGCTGGAAATGATTTTCATATGTAACATACAGCCTAAGACATACTTGAAACAAATTTTCAAGGCACTCTAGAGCTTTTTTTTTTAATGAACATACTTTATTTTCCAATACTTTACAATTTACATGTTTAAATTTATCAAAAACTAAAACGAAACGCCATCTTTCAAATTTCTCTTTAGTTTGTACATTATTTAAAATAAAAAAATATTAAGCAATTGTAATTTATAAAATCTTTAACCAACTTGAATAAAATAAATCATAGTAACATCCATTATGTTTTTTTCAAATCAAGATTACAAAAGCAATCGTAATTTATAAAATTAACAAAAAACAATCATATAACAATTTAAATCACCGAATGTTTTGCTTGAATAAACTATTAATTTTTTTTTGTAACTTTTCAGTCGTAGAAAAATTCTTTGATTTGTTTTTCAAGTCAAAAAAGAAAATTTAAAAGCAGTTGTAATTTATAAATTAACAAAAAAATCAAATGTTTTGTTTTGAAACCGCTATTAAAAATGTTTGGTGGCTTTTCAACTGTAGAAAAAATCTTTGACTTGTTTCTCAATTCACGCTGTGAGGTCTTAATTTTCTTCCTGGAACTCTGATGCTTGTAGTTTATAAAATTAACAAAAATCACATAACATAGCGTTACTCTGTAGAACTTTCTCGGCCCGATGGCTCTACACCGGTTATCATATGGCCAACGATTTCGTCGAAGATATTCTGAAAAATTACTCGGTGTATACAAACAAACTGTAACTTACGTCATAAAAAGCAGAAGCCTGGGATGGTCGGTTATCTAAAGATCTGGCCGCTTGGTGAACATCCGTTAAAGGTATTTAACATGTGAACTAAGAATTAAAATAAAAAATGGCAAACGAACATCTGTCGCTGCAGGACAATCAAATAGAGTTAAGTTAAAGTCATCAACATATCTTTGAGACCTGTGGAGTACTCGTTTAACTTTTTCGTCAGTAAAAATAATTAAGCTATTCATTCAAATATTTTAGAAATAAAATTGTTTTGGCTCACTTAATTTAAGACTTAACATTTTGACATAAATTATTCATTGTTCACTACGAAAAGATCTTCGTTGAAAATAAATCCAATGTTATTATGAATGCTAAAATAAGATGGTTGCAGGTGTTTAACGATTTTTTTATTTCCACTGTGATTGTAGATATTTATATATCAAATTATAAAAAACGAATACATTTTAGGTGGATTAATTTATACATTTAAAAATTTGCTATTGAAGCTTCTGAAGAGTGAAATCACTTATTTTACAGAATATAAGTGAACACAAACTAAAAAATTTCTTTAAAAGGCATAGAACAGTTTTCTTTCACTCAACGTCTAAACAATACTAAAAACTGAAGATTTAAACTATTTTGTAGTAAGGGACTCAAGAACAATGAGTCATGTTGTACCTATTGTTCAATGTTATTAGTACAAGCATTTTGTGTTGACATCTATTTAGCTTAAAACTAAACATTTATTATTTGCGTTTAGTTCTTTAAGGTTTCTGTGAGTCATGGGATTTTTTTTTAAAGTGTGTGAATTCTTTTCGACTGAAAATAAATCAATGTTATTATGAATACTAAAATAGGATGGTTACACGTGTTTAACGATTTTTTATTTCCACTGTGATTGTAGATATTTATATATCAAATTATAAAAAAAAACGAATACATTGAAAAATCTGCTTTTGAAATTTCTGAAGAGTGAAATCACTTATTTTACAGAATATAAGTGGACACAAACTAAATACTTTCTTTAAAAGGCGATCCATAAAATATTTATTCCTAGATTTTGAAAAACTTGTTAGCAAGTTAGCCTGTCCAGTCGTTCTTGTTTGTTTAATTAACGAAATGGTTTCAGGAACATTTGTATCTTCGTCAATAAAATATTAAGGCTCATCTGTGTTTTAATGCGATATGTAGAGCATTGATCCTACAATCTCTTGCCATCGTATTTTAGAGATTTATCTTCGTACCTTTTACTGATTCAATTGTAGATATACGGAATTTAACTTTATCAGGGAGCAATGAAAACAGACCCTAGCCCTGCAAAAGAGTAAATTTAAACTTCAATAACAAGTTCAGCCATTGAAACAACGAACAGCGTTGCAGTCTGCATTTTAAAAAATCCGGAATATGATAAAATCAGAAATAATAAGAAATTTCTCTTGATTAAACAAATCTGCATGAACATGACCCATTAATTCAACTTGTTTACTCTTACTCATGAACGATCGGCTTTTAGCTAGTCCACTGTTTTCGTCGTCTGTGGCGTCCACGTAATAACATCTTCAATATTCACGTAATTCCTGGCTGGTATGTGAAACACAAACCATCCGTCATTTTCGTATAAAACTTTGTTATTTGAGCTGTTTAAAAAATTGACATTGTTATTAACCAATGTGAAAGGCTAGTTTTCAAAAGAAAGCTGACGTATTTGAAGTGTACATATTATACCTGGCTGGTAAAGTTCACCTCTTCATTTTAGCTGTAACCTGTATCTGCAACAATTTTTTTATTCGGTTTCGTTAAAAAATATGAATACCCCTATTGTACGAGAGATATATTATAATAATGACTAAGAATGTGTGTTCGAACCTCCAAGTAGCTATAGTATTCAGAGTTTTCTTAGTGAAAGTGACGGGGAATCCTTTGAGTAAATTGATTTGTGTACGCTGCAGTCCGATGTTATAATAATTAGCGATACCTCCATGTCAGTAAAAGTACTAATTTATTTATTATTTTGTCGATAAATGAATAATTTTATAGATGTATTTCTTTTGCGTTTACAGATAATATTTTTCATAGTTATTAAAAGAATAACACTTCCAAAATTAGTATTGCGTCGAATATGTTTTTCTGTCTTCACAACGTTGAATTTTTAAACGGACTCTTTACAATAACGTGGAATTTTTAAAAGCTAAATATGTTAGGCAGTTATTTTTCTTGAATATCTGAATTCCTTAAAAGGCAAATTAATTTACGTGTAAGAAAATCATTAATTAATTATTTTGTGTTTACAAATGATATTTTTTGAGACAAACATTACCAACAGAAAATGATAGTCGGGTTTAACAGCACGATTAATTTAAAATTAAATTTGCAAAACGTTCTGTTATTCAAAATTTATTAAATAACGTACCCACAGTTTTGTTTTATAAATATTTTTACGTCGACAATAACAGATTTAAATTTTTAAATGTATGCTTTCTCTTGTGCCCAAGATTTTTAGAAAAACAGTTTTATTTTTAATGCTAAAAGTTAATAATGTCTTTTTGTTTTAAATTTTATGAAATAAGCTGTACTTAAATTTCAATTGTGAAGGTCAAACTTGAGCCCTGTGAAAGGTTTTAGCTGAGGTTTGCAGATGTTTATTGCATTTTTCGTAAAATACAGGAAAGCTACAAGTTGAAACTTACCAAAACAAGACAATGGGAAAGATAATAGTAATGACAATGGGTTTGACTCATTCTTAACAAAATACCCGTACGTATATAGTTAGGATGTCGAACTAACTAGTCAGAAAACGTCCCTGTGTTGCCTTCGCTTGGCATACTTTTTAGTGGTTTTAGTGTTAAAACATTCAAGGTGGACTTTACGAATCTATCAATTTCTGGCGTACTAAATTTGTTCAAATATGGGTTTCTTAACGCTAGTAGATATTCTTAAGGCTGATTACACAATTTGTCTTAAGATGTTATTAGAAGACGTTACCAACGATAAACCGGAAGTTCGCACTTTATATGAACATATCTCGTAGAGCGAGGGCTACATCTTCCAATTACTTTAGGGGAATCTACATTAAAAAAGAGTAAGTTTATAATGAAATTAATTTATACAAAAGTGAAAGAGATCATTGTAGTCCAATTATTCAGAAATAAAAAAGGTTTTATTTCTTTTGAAAAAATTTTATATTTTTCAAACGTTTCGAACGTTAAAGTTCATCGTCAGTGGGAATAAAATATATCTAAAAATGAAAATACATAATTAAATATTAAATAAGTGAAAGAAATAATAATAACTTAGATTTGGTCCATATCTTCAATTTTATATTCAGAAATTAATTTATATTTTTTTTTTTATAATAACAAATATTATAAATTGAAGGTTTACCAGGAATAAACCGAAAATAATAGCGAATATACGAGAAGTGCCGTAGATTTTACCGCTAATCTCGATTTAGTCTATTTAATTCCCCTGCTCATACTTCTAATATTTTTAATAACGGTAAATTCTTGATATTAATCTCCACAAAGAAAAATGAAAGAAACAATTGATATTAAGCCCTGACGGAATACCGTATACTTTTATTCAAAAAAATTATCTAAAATCATGTTTTAAATTTTTATTTTAAAAATCGAATTTCCCTAAGCGTTCTTTTATTCGAAATTCTGTTTTATCATTTTAGCGTGGGAAAAAAACTATTGATAATAAACACGTTATCAAAATGCTGATGACTAACTGTATTTAATTTATAGGAAATATCGTAAAGTTCTTAAAAATATGTTTCTTCTTAATTATATGTATATGTTAAAAAACCACCTTTGCTTTACAGAATGCAGTATCATTCAATATGTGCCTTCGGTTCGAATCGGGATGTCAGCGCTCAAACTTCAAAGTAACGAAAATTTCTTTGCACGAGATATGATGCGGCTCCAGGTGGACCACATTACACTTCCTACTGGATATGGAACTCTGCCACACTTATGACTTATTTTTATTTAATTATGAAAACACGTTTATTACTTAAAAAGCATTGTTATCTTATTATTCGACATTTTAATTATATTCTGATTAATATTTAATTTCATAAATTGTCAATCCTCTGCCTTTTTGGAGTGAGCGCAATTTTGCAAATAAAATGAATAATTTTATAGCTGTATTTCTTTTGTGTTTACAGATGATATATCCTTTTAAACTTTTCAGCCTGAATTAAAAACATTTCGTAGGACGATGAAAGGTACCTATTGTTCGCAATAATCCCTGACGTCATTTACGAAATTTTAAGCTTTGATTGACAGGTGTAAACAGACAAGTCAAGACCTGCATTTCCTTTTTAGTTTTTGGGATAAACCGCTGATTGATCTAATTAAACCGTGCTTTTTCGTGATGCATTATGCATATTTATTTAATCCGCGGATTGATACCGAATCCGCCGTACACCTGATTAAATTGATAACTTTGATTAAAGATTAATTCAATATGACCTTTATTGTTCTGATTAATTATGACGCAGCCCCGCCGGTTCCGGGCCCCCCACCCCATTTGTGCAGTACGAGGGGAGGAGCTTGAGCTGGATTGATCTAATTAATCCGCTAACCTGATTGGACTAGTTATAATACTTGATTTAATTCCAAGATGGCCGCCGCTTTTAATCCAACTTTTATTCGATCTAATTAAATTTGATTGATTAATTTGATTAAATCCAAGATGGCCGCCGTTTTTAATCGAGATTTTAATCGAACTTTTAATCGACCTAATTAAACCGCCGATTTTAATCGAGATTTTAATCGAACTTTTAATTGACCTAATTAAAACCGCGAATTGATCTAATTAAACCGCTAATCCCATTAAATCGATCTAAAATTCCGCGAAATGATCTAATTAAACCGTTAATCCAATTAAATCGACCTAAAATTCCGCGAATTGAACCGCTAATCCCATTAATTCGACCTTGATTGCGCAATCGATTAAATTGATTGACCTAATTAAAAACAAAATGGCGGTATCAGCTGCCCCTATTATACTAATTATTAATAAATTATTGTATATTTATAAAAATATAACAGACATTTCGCAATACGAAATATATTTGTTTAATGGTGCTTAGGTTATTTTTCAAACACTTTTAGCCCACACTTTTGGTTTTAGTATGACCATTAGTTGGTTATTACTGTAATGTGTTGCTTTTTTGTCATTTTATTTAAACCATGTGTATCGGATGATAAACTCTATTCTTATACTTTCTTAAGAAAATAAAGAAAATACATAATGTTGCTATTAAATGGTTGAAGTCTTTATTACTGTTAGGTATAATTACAACAGACTTTTGTCAGCAGGAATGTTAATTTTCTAAACAGTAGCAAAAGAAAATAAAAATAAAGGAATTTCTAGACTATACAGCATTAACTTCTCGATTTAGACTTCCCCAACCGCAGTTACTTAGTTATTATTTATTTACGTCTCGGTGCTTTGGATGTCAACTATGCACTCAGCGTGAGTGTTTAGTATACATCGAACGTAACACTGATATAACTTTGTTGACGCACAGACTTGACCAGTTACCTGCGTTCATTAATAGCGCTTGCTAATAAAGACTGTTGCATTTATGCACATGAATTTCACTCTCAAGCAGGCAATGGATGCTAAGCAGTTGGACACACAATTATACAGAATATACGACCACTAAATGGGCAATTGCAACACGTAAACATCCAACTTTTTAGCTAAATGGTTACTTAATTTCACTTGAAAGGTTTTTATTAGAATTTTATGAATATTATAGTTCGTAAAAGCAAGGTGCTAAATATGACATCAAATGAATTTTAATAATAATTCGGTTGAATTTTTATTTCGCATAAAAGATTTCTTAAATAAGCTATTTTCGGAATTTAAATAAGGCAAGTAAGCGAAAAGAAGGGTAAAATATGCAGCTTGCAATCTCAGCCTTCGTTATTACTTAATCGACTATCGAATCGATTATATAAATGAATTCAAATGCATTCTAATGATTAAAAAGTGTTAATAAGTTAAAGTTATGGTTTAACATTAGTTTCTTACATGCCACTTTATCAATTCATCGTTGAAGTATATAATATCCGTATAGAACACATTTTAATCTAATTTGTTAATTAAAAGCTACTCATTTATTTCGTTTATGTGAAGAATGAAGCTCTACTTGGAAATTTGACAGACTATTATTTTTTCAGTAATAAGTTACAAATTCTAACGTTCTTAATCAAATTCCGAGAGTGTGAATACAAATAATTTATTTTGTTTTAGTTTTTTAATCATAGTCGAGTGTGTGATGCAACGATTATTTCATTGAAATTTTTCAATGTACAGGATGGTTCCCCTACAGATGCCCAAGGTTAT
This sequence comes from Melanotus villosus, assembly GCA_963082815.1. NCBI lineage: Eukaryota > Metazoa > Arthropoda > Insecta > Coleoptera > Elateridae > Melanotus > Melanotus villosus. The sequence goes on from OY720419.1 coordinate 79,493,814, forward strand.
TTGAAGACAATGTAAAGTTTGGCTTCCATTTCTCACCAGGTTAAAGGGGTTAAAGGGTCGTCACTTAAACGCAAAAATTAGTTTCGATTTGAAATAATATACGACAAACAAGAACCGAAAAAAACATTAGTATTAAGCTTTTATATCTATTTATTTATATGCGTTAGTTATTGAACTTGACACAATGTAACACCTATAACATAATTACCCACATTTTCCGTTGAAGGACAGCAGCAATTTTCTCAGTACGAAACATTTTAAATTTAATTAATACAAATCACACTAATTTATATTAATTAAATTTATTTAAGCATGTTCATCGGAATAGTTTAACAAAGAAGTCGATTCAGACTTACTGGAATTCCATGTTATTAAATAAATTAAAAATTGTTAATATTTTTAAATTCTTTGCAAAATTGAAAGTATTAAAATTGTGCGAATTTTAGCACTTACAGAAGTTATTAGTATTACTATGTTAATTGCTATATGCAGATTTGTCTGCAAAACCAGTATTTATAAAATGTTAAAACCAGTATACAATGCTTACTAGATAGTTGCTTACTTATAAAATGTATTATGTACGTAGCTACTTTTGAATCATAAATAAACAATTAATAGATTGACATTTAGATGTATGTACATGCATTTTACACATTTAATGCCAGTCTGTGCATTGTCACATCGTAATTTACTTTACACATATGACATTTTTTTTAATATCGGTCGTAAAAGGGATACTAAGGTCGGAATCTAAAGTAGCAAAGGTAATAAACACGAAATTATCGCTTTTAAGAGCAAAACTTAGAAGCCTTCGTAATTTTTGAAAATTAGTCGGGGTTTACCAAGGCATTGCCTTTACTAGAAACCTCAATTAAGACCTTGTTTAACGGTAGAAAAAATGATAGTGGTTGAAGCTTCGACCATAAAGGATATATGAAAAATTAAAGTACTAGAAATCTAACTTAATAATAAATTAGGCGAACGTGTGCCCCAGCAATAGTGCTTTTTATTGATAATGATAAAAGTTTCTTAAAACCTATCTTTTCATTCTTTGGGTCCCAATTTGCTTAATTTTTCTGTTGTTTTTTTATATGTAATCTTAATTAATATATCAGTAAGGTAAGTAGGTATAATGTTTTCAATTTTAAATTTAATAAGCACTAGCAACAGCTCTTAGGACGCTTGCTAATTCTGAATTCGTTATTACTTTGGGCAATTTCTGTAGTCGTGAGAAAGGTTGTAGGTTTATAAGCGTTCGTTGGTTCCCACTTTGGACTGCTTTTAAAAGGTAATATTTTTCAAATTTTAAAGATTTTTAATTTAAAACGGGGTTATAAAATTCAGTAATATATTTAAAAACTTTTGACTTACCAAATTTTTATATTTCAAAAACTCAATTTAAAAGAAATCGTAAACCTTACACCAAAAATATTTCTAATCATTTAGATACACCATAAAATCGATTATTCATAGACAATTCTCAGCCTGAAAATAACAAAAACTGTTTACTTCATTAGTTCGACAAGTTATTATTTACAATGTATGTTTAAAAACGTTCAGACAATAACTCCACGTTATAACTTTACAACAATAATTATGCATGCATGTTGCGTTTTTATCTTAATCTACGTAATTATGCTCGCATTTATATTCAGATTTTTGAAACCAGTGGCTTATTTTTATTTAAATGTCTCGTTGATATCATTTAAATAAATTATTTCATTTGATGATTATGATATTTAGCTGCAAAGGAATACATACGATGATTTACAAATGGAAGGCAGAGATCACTTATTACAGGCGCACGAGACTTTGTACTGGAAATAATCGGCTTTGACATATGTATTACATACATCAAGTAATACTTAGTGTAAGAAGTTGTTAGAATTAATATTAGTGTCAGTATAGGTTTGTTAACATTACTTATTGATGCACGACCGATGTACGCGAATGAAAGTCGATGGTTTTCGTAGTGTGTAATGGAGAGTTCAATTTAGAAGATTGGAATTTTTAGAGAATTTATTGTCTACTTTAAATTTTTAATTGTTCTCTGGTTCTTGACATTGATTTATTTACCTATTTATTGTAATTATTTTCACCAACTGGTGACGAAACGCCCAATGAACTAATTAGAAAGTTGAAAAGTGTTCCTTTTAATTAAAGAAGTTTAGTTAAAGTATTTAAAGTTGCATTTGTCTCAATTTATACAAATAAAAGTTCAAATCTCTCCGATTTTCAAAAACCAAGTTTGTATTCAAATCGGTCGTATTTAAAATACATTGTGTGCTAATTAATGTATTGGGGTTGCTGCCGTGTAGCCTATTGTACTCGTATGTTATAGATGTTTTTGAACGAGTTTCTTATATTTACGACCAAAAAGGTTGTCATACCGTGCACTACATAATCTCCTAAAATCAAATAAATCTAGGGAGTTAAAGGGTTCCATATATGGAAAAATAATTAATGTAAAAAAAACATTTCGACCATATGTTAATGAATTCTCAGAGAAAAAGCTGAATTGAATTATTTATACCAATCGCAGTTTAAAGGTTATACTTCTTGATCGATGGATCTGATTGTTTTATGATCAATTAAGGTACACTTTAACTAATTTAACCAATTCATTTTTTCTATAAGGTCAAATAAAATTAGTTTTAAAGTCGTAATTAATTTAAGCTGCTAACTTTAAGTTAACTTTAATTCGTTTAAACAGAAAATGTATCAAGTTGTGTTACGCAAATTAAAACTTTTGATAACAAAATATTGATACTTGTTGTGAATTAAAAATCAATATTTTTGCTTTGAATAGAGAGCAAAGAACACCATTCACGTTTTCTTATTGAAAGTTGGTATTTTGACAAAATTGTACTATTGCTAAAATTTTATTAAGCAGTCGGATTATTCCATAATTCCATCTTAAGAAACTGGCTCAATCAAATGCGATTAATGTGGCGACTAACGTTATTACAATTTTGGAATCGCAAAGCCTTCGTCTGCTTCTGTGAATGTCAGATTCAATTTTGTTGCAAATAAAATATTAACTGTACACTTAACAAGACATAAATTTAAAACAAACCACTCCATGTAACCCGAATTACAAAAATTATCAGCCGGATTACCATAACTCGTATTTTTCCCATTCCCACAGTAAGAAATCTGTATGAATATGTCGTGATTAATATTTCGATACAGTTTGTCATTACTCCAGCTCAATTTAACATGTTCTACCGTTGGATAGATTTATTTTCTGTTTTGGGAGCTTCAGTTATATCAGTAATTTATACCCAAAGATATTAAACTGATTGGCCGTAAGTTAGTTTTTAGGCAGTTCCATTTCTAGTTATATATTATTATAATTATGCACTGAAATATATACCGGGTTCAACCTGGAATTAACATTTGCCTTCATAGATTATGAGAAAACCTTCGCTTTGTTGAATTATACACTTGCGTGCATAGAAATCGGCCCACTGTAAACTTTTGACTCTAACTATATTTTTTTTAGAAACTATTCATCAGATCAAAAAAATATGCTGTTTGAAAGACAATTTAATATGCTTTAATATGAGTTAAAATTTATTAAAATGTATGTCGGCTTCTTAGGCTTAACATAGTGAAATTACTACATGAAACAAATTAACTTTTTTTATTGCGAAAAGAAGTATGGTTATTGACAATTATCTAACTTAACACTTAATTTTTAATAATGGGTATGACCCCCTCTTGCCCTAACCCTAATAACATCTCTTATACGATTAGGCATAGATCGAATCAAGTTCGATATTGTTTCTTGTGGGATGTTAAGCTACTCTGCTTCTACTGCAACAATAAGCTCTGGGATCGAGGTTGGGGCACGAAGTCTAGCTCGAGTTCTTCGTTTTAGTTAATCCCATAAATGTTCGATCGGGTTTAGGTCGAGACTGCATGCTGGCCACTCCATAACGCGAAAACCGACTTCCGTAATGTAATCTTGTACGATCCTTGCGGTGTGCGGCCTCGCATTGTTATGCATAAAAAGAAATTTGTCTCCAATGTAGTCGACGTAAGGTACCAAATGAACTGCTAAAATCTCCTCGATGTACCTAGCACCCGTTGAACCTCCCATCCCGCGACCACGGTCGCCCCTACGGATGAAAGCAGGGTCGGTTCGTGCTCCCATAGAAATTGCACCGCAGATCATGCACCAAACACATCCATAAGCAATCCGCTCTTCAATGCAGCATTCTGCAAATCGCTCTTTTGGTCTCCGGTACACTTTTCTTCTTCGGTCGCTACCATAGAGGCATATCCTGGTCTCATCTGAGAACAGAACAAACGCCCACTGTTCCACTGTCCAATTCAGATGATCCTGTGCAAAACGCAGGTGTGCTTGACGATGAGCTGGGGTAAGTTTTGGAGCAATCGCAGGCGTTTTAGGGGTCAGATTACTTTCCTGCAGTCTTCGTCTTACTGTCCACTGACTAATAGCCACTCCTCGTATTTCACGGAGCTGTTGTTGCACTTGAACCGCATTAAGACGACGATTCCTTAATGTTGTTGACACAATAAAGCGACATCACGAGCCGTTGTAAATCGCTTTCTGCTTGTTCCCGATCGCCTATGAAAGGATCCAGTCTCCTCATAACGTTGGCAAACTCTTCGAACCTCTGCGCCTGTCATATCCAGTTGTCAAGCAACAGCTCGCTGGCTAAGTCCATTGTCGATTAAGGCAATTACTTGGGCGGCTTTTTCGGGTGTAGTCTGTGTTGTAAATATTAAATAAAACGTGTAGTGACCTAGTAAGTGATATCTGACAGTGCACTGCTTATTGACATGAACATCTAGTATGTGGCTGTCTTTTACAATAATAATTGTAGTTGTAATTAATGTAACAAAATATTCATACGTTATTTATTCAATGTAATCTAAATACATTTAAAAGCTTCTTGTGTTGTATAATCCCACGAATAAATTCCACTACAAAACCTTTAGGTTATGTGCCCAGGACCCAGAGTAAGTTAAATACTCAAGAAGTGCCTGATGAAAAATTATTCCAAGCAAAAGCAATAAATTGCTGATTGCTGAGGAGTGAAGATTGGATTGGATATTCCAAATCAGGTTTGCTGTAAATCTTACAAGCATTAGGAACATTGAGTGCCGTTTCTTTTGTGATCATATTTTTAGCTTTACAAGAAGTCACATTTTGTTTTTAAAAATGACGTCACATGCTATCCATATCGAAAAATTAGGTAAAAGTAATTTCGATACTTGGAAACTTCAGATGGAAGCAATTTTAGTGAAAAATGATCACTGGTCCTATGTGAACAGTATGAAAACTAAGCCTGAAGATGCAGCAGGAGTAGGAGTCGTTACTCAGTGGGATGAAAATGACCAAAAAGCAAAAGCTGATATCATTCTTGCAATGTGTCCATCAGAACTGTGCCATATCAAGCAATGTAAGACTTCAAATGAGGTATGGCGGAAATTATCACAAGTGTATCAATCAACTGGACCTGCTCGAAAAGCAAAATTATTGAAAGAATTACTATTTAAGAAAATGGCTGAAGGTGAGAGCATGTCTGAACATATTAATTCGTTCTTTAATACAGTTGATAAACTGAATGAAATGGAGATTACAGTTGCTGATGAAATTTTAACAATTTTGCTGTTATACAGTATGCCGAGTAGCTATGAAAATTTTAGATGTGCCATAGAAACTAGGGATGAATTACCGACAGCTGAAGCCTTGAAAATAAAACTGTTGGAAGAAGAAAATAGTAGAAAAGGAAATGCTGGTAATGAAGATTCCCAGGCATTGTACAGCAAAGATAAAACTAAATTCAAGAAAACTCAGCAGAGCTTTTCTGATGGTCAAAGAGTTGATTCAAAGAAGCGAATAACATTTAAATGTAATTATTGTAAAAAGCCTGGACACAAGGCTAAGAATTGTTTCGCCAAAATTAGAAAACAACAGTTTACATCAAATGTCGAAGAAGCTTTTCTGACTGGTGCTTACGAAATTGAAGAAGATAATGTGAGGGCGTTGAATACAACGAACCCGGAAGCATTTTGGTGTCTCAATAGTGGCGCCACATCACACATGTGTAATGATATAAGCAAATTCTCTGATTTCACACCAATTAAAAATCAGAAAGATAAGTTAGCTGATAATAAAAGTACTGCCATTAAAGGATGTGGTACTGTGCGACTGCAAGTTAAAAATGGCGAGGTTCTAAAAACAATAAGGTTAGAAAAAACTCTGTATGTACCTGAATTGAAGACCAATTTGATATCCATTTCAAAGACGACTGTAAATGGATATACTGTTAAATTCAAGGACAATGAAGCTGAAATATATAATAACAGAAATCAAGAAATGGTTTTAAAGGCATATAAGAGTGGCGACCTGTATTTGATTGAATCTTCGTCAGAATCAACAGCAAAGGTATCGGAGATGAGTAAATTGGAAGAATGGCACAGAAAATATGGACATTTGAATGAAAGCGATTTGAAAAAGCTGGTTACCAAAGATCTTGTAAAAGGAATATCTTTTAAAGTTTCAGATAACTTACCATCGTGTGAGATCTGCATTCAAGGTAAGCAAGCTGCAACAAAGTTTATAAAGTCAACGACAAAGACTGAAAGATTGTTAGAGCTTGTACATTCAGACGTCTGTGGACCAATGAGAACAAAATCAATTGGTGGTTCTTCATACTTCGTTACTTTTATCGACGATTATTCGAATTGGGTCGAAGTCTATTTCTTGAAATCGAAGAAGGAAGTTAAAGAAACGTTTTTAAAGTACAAAGCACTTGTTGAAAATATTACTGGAGAGAAGATAAAAATTTTACGTACAGACAATGGTTTAGAATATGAAGGCAAAGAATTCAATGAAAGTTTGCAATTGTCTGGCATAAGAAGAGAACGTACTGTTGCTCACACACCGCAACAAAATGGTGTGGCTGAGCGCATGAATAGAACGTTGGTAGAGATGGCGAGATGTATGTTGCTCGAGCCAAAACTTCCACATACATTTTGGGCAGAGGCCGTCTCAATGGCTTCTTACATTCGAAACCGATGTCCTTCAAGAAGCTTGAAGACTGACCAGACGCCTTACTCAGTTTGGTATAAATCTAAACCAATTGTTTCTCACTTCAAAATTTTTGGAAGCAAAGCGTTTTCTTTGAATAAAAGTCAAGGAAGAGATAAATTTGACGCTAAATCAACGGAGTGTATCTTTGTTGGATATTCAAATGAATCCAAGGCCTATAGACTTTGGGATCCTGCAGCGAGAAGAATGATCAAAAGTCGCGACGTAAAATTCATTGAAGATCAATCTAACGAAGATAATATCCTTGAAGACAATTTAGAAGTAACTTTTGATACAAACTTGAAGGTCAATGAAGAAAACGATGAAATCGACATAACTACAGACATGATAAATAAAAAGGAAGAGAAATCTGAATCCTCTGAAGAGAACTCTGGAGATTTCTCCAAGGACACCGTCGATCCTTCTGTTGAAATTCCTATCAAAATCAATGCATCTGCAAAGAGGGGGCGTGGGCGTCCACAAATTATTCACACTGGAAGTCGTGGTAGACCGAGAAAGGAATATCAAACTTCTAATTCACCAACAATTGAAGAAGCGCAATTCATAGCTGAAGAAGTTGCTAATCCTTCACTGAAAGAAGCTTTACAAGGTCCTTATTCACAAGTATGGAGGAAAGCTATGCAAGATGAGATTGACACTCTCGTTGAGAACGATGCATGGACTTTGGTACCAAGACCTGAAGACGCTAATGTTATTGGCTGCAGATGGGTATTGAGAACAAAGTTTAGAGCAAATGGGAAAATAGATCGACGCAGAGCCAGGCTTGTAGCCAAAGGTTATGCACAGAGGCCAAATATTGACTTCGAGGAAACATTTGCCCCTGTAGCTAGACAAAGTTCAGTCAGAATAGTCATTGCTATATCTGTCGAACTGAGCCTTACAGTTCATCAGTTAGATGTAGTAGCAGCTTTTATTAACGCAGATCTCGAAGAAACAATTTTTATGGAGCAAGCTGAAGAATTTATTGAACCCGAAAAAGAGGATCATGTCTACATGTTGAAAAGATCGATATATGGGTTAAAGCAATCCGGTAGGCAATGGTTCAAGAAATTGGACAAGAAGCTACAAGATTTTGGACTTAAATCATCATCTTTTGACAGGTGCGTGTACACAATGAAAAGTAATGGTATTTGTCTTATTGTTGTAGTATACGTGGACGATTTGATCATAGCAACTAATGATTCTGAAATTTTGAGTGACATTAAAATCAATTTGTCACGAAATTTTCGAATGAAAGATATGGGTCCCTTGCACTATTGTTTAGGAATTGAATTCAACCAGAATTCAAGTGGCATTTTCACATTATCACAACAAAAATATACTAATGACATATTAAAGAAATTTGGGATGGAAGAATCGAAACCAATATCCACCCCACTTGATGCTAATACAAAATTAAGTAAGGATATGTCTCCAAAAACTGATGAAGAATTTGAAGAAATGAAACACGTTCCATACCAATCAGCTATAGGTTCACTTATGTATTTATCAGTATGTACAAGGCCCGATATTGCATATACCGTGAGTCATCTTAGCCAATTTAATCAATCACCTGGAAGAAAACATTGGATGGCCGTAAAGAGGGTCATGAGGTATTTAAATGGTACGAAAAATTACGCATTGGTATACTCTAAAACATCTAAGGAGTTGTTTGGCTATGTCGATGCAGACTGGGGAGCAGATCTAGACAATAGAGCATCCTATACTGGTTTTGCTTTCATACTTGCAAATGCTGCTATAAGTTGGGAAGCTAAAAAACAACAGACAATAGCATTATCCAGCACCGAGGCTGAATATATTGCTTTAGCCCAATCTGCAAAAGAAGTAGTCTATCTTCGCAGATTTCTTCAGGAAATAGGTTTCTTGAAACATAAAGCAGATGCTACCATTGTATATTGTGATAACCAGGGCGCTCAGAAGCTAATGAGAAATCAAGTTTACCATTCCCGAACTAAACACATTGACATCCGGCATCACTATCTCAGAGAGATTTATGACAGAGGTGACATAGAAGTCAAGTACCTGCCCAGCAGAGAGATGGTCGCTGATTTGCTAACAAAAGGACTTTTTGGACCAAGTCATCATAAATTCATAGAAGAATTGGGTATTAAATCAATTTCATGTAAATAATGCATTGAGAGGGGGTGTTGTAAATATTAAATAAAACGTGTAGTGACCTAGTAAGTGATATCTGACAGTGCACTGCTTATTGACATGAACATCTAGTATGTGGCTGTCTTTTACAATAATAATTGTAGTTGTAATTAATGTAACAAAATATTCATACGTTATTTATTCAATGTAATCTAAATACATTTAAAAGCTTCTTGTGTTGTATAATCCCACGAATAAATTCCACTACAAAACCTTTAGTCTGCATTACACTAACACACTTGAAAACCAATCAAATTATGAAAAACGAATAATGTGCAAATTTCTATTGCAAAGGCAATAATTTCAATCTTTCTCAAGTTTTTTATTCTCGTTATAACCACCACATAAATACGTTTCATTTGTTTACCGGTTGCTACGCATATAAACAATTTTCAAGCAAAATTAAATTGTCTTTCAAACGGCATATATTTTTTTTGATCTGATGAATAGTTTCTAAAAAAATATACATATAGTTAGTTACAGTCAAAAGTTTACAGTGGGCCGATTTCTATGCACGCAGGTGTATTATTACAAGCAATGACAGCACATCGAATACGACACCCATTGCACGAGATTACTCGAAGATATATACAGGAAGGCGACTTCAGAAGTGAAACTAAACAACGAAATAAATTGGGAAGGGATAGAAGAATAAGCCAAGGAAATTGGCTGTCCCCCAGATCATCACCTGGTACTGGAGAGAATTGAGCCAGCATCTAAACAAAAGCACGTGGTTTCTGACAATCTTGTGGCGTAAAGACGCTTCATGATTGGCTGCTGCCCTAATAGTATTTTCTCCTTTACTAGGTATCTAAGTCGTTAAATATTCTATATTACTTTAACTTATTGTAAAATGCGTCAGCAGTGATTCTCGGCATCGCTGAGCTGTTAAACAGTTTGTTTAAATTCTTTTAATCAAACACACAAGTTTCAGCATACTACAAATAATTATGTCGCAGTTGAATGCAGACTAATAGACTAACATAAAGCATAAAAATTAATTGCAATAAAACAAAAATACTTCCCCCGGAAAATATCAACCCTATAACAAACTATACAACATCTATTTAAAACACAAATTTATGGTAATGAGAATCGAGACGAGAGATGGAAATTGTACGAAGAATTGGACTAGGTTGAGCGGTTGTCACAAGAAACCAAGAGGCAAAGGAGTACTACCCGAATTCTTCCAGTACCTAGCTTCTTTTTTCTTTATTAAAGAATGAACCAGAACCAGATCTACAATACATGACATTACTAAGCTTAACTTAGAGACAAATTTGGCCCCTAGTACGAGTTATTAGTTAATCATTATTATAGTTATTTAATATATCTTGAGAATATCTCTTTTTAACCTGACGTGGATGTTTAACTGACCAAGTTGGTGATATGCTGCATTTGGGCATAGATTGATGTTGTCGAAGAATTTGTGGGTACTTTTTAGGACGAATTGTTTAATCGTTGCTATCCATCTCTAGCTCGTTGTGGATTTGTTTATTACTTATAAACAAAGGGGCATTTATAGCAATGCGAAGCAATTTATTTTAAAAAACTTGTATTTTTCTCATATTGGTAGCAGAGGTGGCACTCCAAACTGGACAAGCATAAGTGATAAGTGATCTAAGTAAAGCTATGTACAAAAGTAGTGCACAGTCAGTTCGAAGGGAAGTTTTCCTGTTCATGTACCTAGCTATTAAGTATGGAATGGAAACGGTAGTTTGCACTTAAAAAATCAAAAAAAAAAACGATGAAAGATCTAAGAAAGATACACTAGGCAAGCCCCCTCGCCGCAAGAGTTGCAACTACAACTTGGATTTTAGAAAAATACCTTTACGATAGTTATTCATCGATTTTCCAGGTTGTAGATGGAAAAATAAGAAAATATTAACAACACTTTTGGCTTCTGTCTTAGCATGTACGTATTACCCTCCGCGCAGCATAGCTGCACGGCTAATGATGCTACTATAAAGAAAAATGAGTGGTGTTCAAGTCAGAAATAGAAAACTAGCACAATGGAGTAGATAACAGATTGATCTGAATGACTTAATTCGACACGTAACAAAACAGAAATGAAGCTTAGCTGGATATACATATAATGAAAACATTAGACGGGAGGTCAGGAAGAAAACATTAAATATTTGGGTTTACACTTGGACCGACAATTGACCTGGAGGAAACACATTGTTATGAAAAGGAAGCAGTTAGGTCTTAGGTCGAAAGTCACAATTGTCTATAGAAAATAAAATACTGCTTTACAAAGCCACCATTAAACCAATTTGGAGCTACGGTGTACAACTCTGGGGAACTACACGCAACTTCAATATTGACATTCTTGGGCGTTTTCATCAAAAGCACTAAGATCAATGGTAAACGCTCCTTGGTTTGTTGGGCATCTCGTCAATTTATACATATAGTTCAAATTTTGTCCGTGGCGCTAGTTATCTTTTCACTGACAGTTATAGACGAAATTCAAAAATATAGCGTTTGTTATGTTAATCGCCTCAGTGCTCATCCAAATGAGTTGGTGGAGTCATTACTAAAAGAAAATGATGTTCAGCCCAGAATCAAAAGATTTAAACCTTCCGATTTACCAAATCGCTTTGAGTAACAGTGCGTAGCGTATGTTGTATAATGTAATGTGTGTTGTACAATCTTAGCAATACAAAACATTTCGGCTTTGTAAATGGAAACTCATATTGGTTTGTTTCCTACCATGGGCGCCCGCAGGATTTTTTCTCAGGGGGGTGCAAAAAATTGTAATTGAAGAATTTTTTGCAATTAAAGAGTTGAAAAGTGTATGTTTTGAAGCATTCTAGGAGCTGTTTTAGTAGGAGAGAAGGATTCTGAATTAAATAAAGCCGATTCGTACTCTTTCTTTGTTTAGTTCCAATTAGAATAAAATTGTAATAAAAATTTTACATTGTGTTAAATTCTCAAGGGGGGGCACGGCCCCCCTGGCCCCTCTCTGCAGGCGCCCATGTTTCCTACATGTTTTAGTTATGTATTCTATTGTCAAAACGCCTACTGAATGTCTCCAAGAGACAGATTGTAGATTATAAATAAACTAAAAAAAAATAGGAGATGAAGGCCATACGAAGGAGTACAGTAAGACCATCAGTACAAAATACAAACAGATAAAAAATCCCCAAAAGCCTGTTGTACTAGCTTTGCAAAATATAAAAACTTTAAAAAATACCATTACAATAATAAATATAATACTTTTACCCTTAGATGTCTATCGATCTATGATTTGAGCTCTGAGCGACTTTTTGCTTATATGAGAATCCTTGTACCTCTGTTAATAGCGGTTCGAAGTTCTGGTGAAAGGAAAGTACTTCTAACTTCTGTAATAATTGCGATAATTCATTTCGGTTTTTACTGCTTTCTTTCATTTGACTTTACAAATGTGGGATGTTTATTAAAAACTTGCGAAAAAACAATCAAAATCGAAACAACAGATATTACAAAATTTAGAAAGAGCATCCCACATAGCCACACTAAATTGAGAGTTAGTTGCCAGAACGCAGGTTTTTTATGGCTATAATGAAAAAATTGGAAAAATTCAGTAAAATTTTGCAGCCGCGTTATTACACGTCTCGTGGCAGACGTCGATCATGTTTAAAAAGCTTCAAGGCCGCACTACGACGCGATCTGGAAACAGCAAACACATGTGAAAGTAGTTGCACCTTATATATTAAGAACAAACCACTGAGGACGTCACGTGCTCTGCAGCCCTTTTAAAACATACGCAAATTTAAAGTTTTTTATAGGACATTTTCTATTATCAAAATATGTTGCAGATTAATAGGAACATTTCTCTTAAAAAAAATAAAGAATCAACTGTTAGATTAAGATATTAATTAAGTATTATTATTTCTGGGCTCATACATAAATAAATTTATATGCAACTGTAACGAAAAACCACGTGTCTAATTAACTATAAGATTAATTTTATTTCTCGTGAATCAGAAATAGAAGCATAAACTAGTAGGTCGTTGTTACCCTACTGGATAAAATACTGCAATAAATAAATAATCTGTAATCTGTACACGCAACCTCCCTTGCCTTTCGGTGTCGAGACTGATGCGTTAGCGTATGTGGCCTTTATGGGTGCAATGTACAACCCGGCTCGTCTCTGCGAGTTATATGGTTGGTGCGCCTTTAGAACCTACATACTACACCATGTGTAATGGGTATAGTCTCCCTCTTCGGAAGAGAATATCGTTAATTAGATGTTAACGACGAATGGTCACTTGGACCACAATCTAAATGTATTTAGACTGTGCTTGGACTCGATACCGATACCTCCAGACTGTAGGAAAACCCTGCCCATCGGAAGATTCGAACTAAGGACTAATGTAACGCTAGCTCGACTCTCTACCACTTTGAATATAAAAACTCAGGAATGGGTACTAATATCTAGCGACTGTATTCAAATTTGCAACGGAAGTGGCCATTTTGAAAACCCACGTTTGACTCATTGTCGATTGTTGTGATGGTTTCCCGCGTGTCATTTGCTGATCATTTCTGTTAGTTAGGTTAGGTTTTCACTTTGAAATAAGAAATTACGCGATTTATAAGTAGATACTTATGAGAGCTGATAATTATTCTGGTGTAGGTATATAGTGCGTAAATAAACTAATATCGTAGATAATACACGATGTAAATAGTACGATCGTGTCATAGATTAGGTTAGTTTAGTTAGTGCCACTGGCAACCGGAAACGAAAATCCGCCATATGCAAAACCCATCGCGGTCCACAATTTGTCTTGCATATGCTCCTTCCTGGGTTTTTATATTCAAAGCTCTACCACTGCGTTACCCTGGCATCATAAATAAATATTAAAAAATAATATAAAAGATTAAATTAAATTATCCCGGTAATGATGTTCGCTAAACCTTGGAACAGCATCAGTTGGCGGTTACCTTATCGGCGTTCGAAACAGATTAAAAGAAAATGGTTTTTAAATCCCTGTATTTTTACTTTTAAAACTTAAAATTAATTATTTCTTTTTATCATTGAAAAATGTTTATAATTTTGGAAATTCAAATATTAATTAATTTGCTTTTAAATATCAATACACTTTGAGCATTTCAAGCACTTTTTTTATAAAGCTTTTTACAACGCAGAATATCTAATTTAGACGTTTATCAAATCTACTGAAACTGGTGACAAATTATAAAACTCAAAATACTTTAACAGGCTCAAAGACACTGCTTAATAGAAAGAAATAAAACAGTAACTGTAGCAATACTATTATTAAAATATATACAAGAAAATGCCATCAACGTAACTTCTTGTTTGGCATTTTATAATTAGTGTACAAAATGAAAGAAAGCGAACGTTAATTGTATTATTTAGAGAGAACAAAATTAAGAATCATTTCTATCACAGTAATTAAACGTCACAAAAGATTCTGTAGATATTACCAATTTTTAGTGTAAAACATCCTACACAGTTTTCATCAAAATTTTATCACCTATTATTAAACTTTTTAGATCAATTTTATGATGTTCTATTCAATTTTTTCTTATTGCGGTTAATTAGTTTTCTGTTATTTTCTTATTGCTCAATATTCTAAAACTTGTCTTTCAAAGTAGGAGCCCGTAACGTAATTTTGTACTGTGATAACTATTCCCACAAATTCATTTTCTCATAATTATAAAGAAATTAATATTAACAAACAATTCATGTTTATTCATCTCCTTTATGTAAGTAAGCATGGTACTTAATAAATATTTCATAGCGATAACTTTATGACCCGCCCTCGTATTAACGTATAAAGTAGCAAAACTGACTAATCTTGTTACTAAGTACATACATTCTTATACATTTTCAAAGTTATCATTTAGATAAACTCTAAAGTGTTAGCACTGCATATAGCCTTAACCTTCACTCTTTTTATTTTTTACCTTGTGCATTCGCTCTGATAACGAATAATCTGTTTCTGCATAGAACGTCGAGCACACACGCAAATGTTTTTCATTTCCGCGTTGTTATCTAATTGTTTTTATTTATCTATGTTTTTGTTATGTTATAACGGATCAATCGTTTTTGAAATATTACTTCTGTGTTCTGTATAAAACAGGGAGCCCCAAGTTCTTGGGCTTTCAGAGGAAACCTTATGTAAACGAAGCGTTTAATGTTTAACATTTATAATTAATATTTAAGCAAATATATCAGGTTGATAACCAACCTGAAGATTTTATAGAACTGAAAAGATAAAGTCTTATTAGTACAGTGTCGTGAGCCTGTGATTAAATCGCATATTATACTTGTTAACTTGTTTTTTCTACACACGTAGTGAACGTGAATGCATCTGCAATCTAATTTATTGTTTACGGTTGCAGTATTTAATCAAGGAGCAGTGCTACATCGAGTATTCGCGGAGTTCAGACACTCAAATAAAAATTATTCGTGGGATCATGGGTATCTTGAAATTCCAGATATAATTTTGTTTTTCAGGTGGAGTTCTGGTTATACCGATAAATTTTCTGTGGAATGATTACTTTGCAAATTAAGGAATGTAAATTTTATTCACAATTGTTTATAAGATTAATTCGTTCCAACTTTCACTTTCTAAAATTTTATTGTAAACAGAGGTTGCAAGTTATAACATATAGAAATTCAAATAGTAAACAGTATTTTTTCTTTAATATATTGTAATGTTACATATTTCATGAATTTATTTTAACTAGGATGAAATTTTAAAAATGTTATGAGATGAGTTATAAGATAATTAAATTGTATGCAGCTTTTAAAATTTAATAAAAAAAAATGTAAATAAATAAATAAGTTAGATAGGTAGCTAGAAATATTTAAAAAATTGAATTATGTACATTATTTATAAAATGTTAAAATGTAATATAAAATTAGCTAGAAGGATCTGATTTAATCATGAAAATTAAGCAAACGAAGATGGATAAATTAACCAGGACAACGAGAATTTTATAAAAAATAACAACCGATGAAAAATTCTGAAAAACAGATTATACAAATTTTGTAAAAGAAAAGCTTTGAATACAAATTAATTAAAAGCAAGATTATTTATATGAAATTAATTATAGAAGATACAAAAACCTGTTAATGGTGAAAATATAAAATAATTATCATTTAAAAAAAATTAAGTAATTAAAATATTTGAATATTGAAATGTATAAAAGAAGATTCGAAGTTTAATTGGAAGAATTTGGAATGTGGCGCATATTTAATTGAACTGGAAGCAAGTCCGAAAGTGATACTTGAATTGAAAAGTAAGAACATTAAATAAGAAGTCAACAAACGTGAGCGATTTTTAGTAACATTAAATTAGAATCTATTTAGTTAGGGAATAGTAGGCAATTTATGTGTGTTATATTTATAATTAACAATCTGTTAATAAATCTGCATTACACTTTATAATTTGACTTTATTGATACAAAATTAACTGAATTTGATTAAGAACTTAAATAAATCTCAAATTAAGAACCTCATCAACGCCTAAGAGATACTGAGTTAGCCGGAGCTTAAAATAAAAGTAAAAGTAATAAAGATTCTGTCAGGGTAAGTAAATTTTAAAATTGTAATTAACTTAAAAAGCTAAAAGAAGATAACCATCATAGCATTATTGGCATTTATCAGTTAAGAGGTACATCATAGCAATATATTATTATTATTATTAACCTGTACAAATCCCTGTATAGGGCAAGGGCCCTCCCCTCTTTTTTCTCACTCCTGTGCAAGGATCTACTTATTAGTGAGGGGTTTTGGTATACTCTCCCACAGTGATAACAAATATTTAATTATTAACAATTTTAAAATCAAATACAGCAAAAAATGCAAAAAAAAATAAATGGCTTTAAAATTGATTCTGTTTTGTTCTTGATCTGCAAGTTTCGTTTAAATCATTAAGGTAAAACTGCATCCAAAATTTTAAAAAAAGTTTGAGTGTCAATGGAAGTTTCTTAACACAATGTTGAAATATGACCTCATTTTCTCAACAGGTTTTAAATAAACATTAATGAATTAATTTGGTGTAACTATAACAACTTTTAAAATTTATATGTATTGTAATGAAGTTAACAATAACATTAATAATTAGATATTCATATTAATAATTACATCTCCAAATTTAAAATTTTAAACTGAAAAATTAATAAAATACGTTTTGTCAATTTTCAGTTGAAGATTCCGGAATTTTACAGGATTTCTAATTTAAAGAGCTCTTTAGGATATCAACGCAAATGTATAATTTTACATCTATTCAAAAACATGCAAAACTCTACTCCTACCAAATCTTGAAACTATAAACCGTTTGGTCATTTGGCTAAACCCAAGCTAATCCTAACTAGCAGGATTCATACCCTCGGCGGCTTATTAAATTTTCCATGGAACTATGATCTCAGAAAATTATTTGAAGTGTAACAGATGGGAATTTGAATTCGATAGCTAAAATTTAAAAATTAAACAATAAATCATAAATCGGAAATTATATTAAGATATTGACTTAAAAGTAGCCAGAAATACAATTTTGAATTTTAGGTACAAATTCGATATAAAAATATAGCAAATATATGTTATGAACTGGAGTTAAAATTTATGTAATTTAATTTAATTGTTTCGGGTATAGGCCTCCCCCATTAGTTCTCCATTTCCCCCTGTTTTGCTTCTCTATATGGTCCAATTTTCGAGCCAGGTAATGCACGTCATCGATAAATTTTATGACATCATAACTTGGTACGTCTACATGAAGTTCCAAACGATTTACAAATTTTATAACCTAAAAAATGTCAAATGTCAAACAAACGTTAATGACAGAATGACACACAACACGATCTGTCAAAAATTACAAGTGAAATTGGAAATATAAACATGCCAAAAATAATACCAACTTTACTAAAAATAAATATGAGCTAAATTAGAAAATAAAAACCCGATTTCTTTCTTATTTTCAAAAATGTATAGACCTTGTGATTAAACACGGCTGCCTAATCTTAATCGCCAATTGGACTATACCAGCAATTTTGCTAAATAATGTAAAAAAAATATGAAATGAACCCAATATGAAACGCTATTCCGAAGTTAATTTATTAATACATAGTTTTTCTTTGGTATAATGGTCCCGTCTATAACGTACACTCCGGTTACAACCTACCAAATCTAGTATTCAGTTCATTTCTATAATGTTTTTACAAAACCAAAACCAAAAACCAAAAATAATAAAAACATTCGTATAAGCACGTATAGTAAGTAATTTAAGACGTACCCCATTTTGGGACGCAATTAAGCGGTCCTTGCACTTGCATGTGGATCACATAAAGTATGATTGAGTGTATTTTGTTGTATATGACGATGCAATGATAAATCGAGTTGCACGTAAATGCAAGTCCTTATCACCAGCTAAGGCTATTCATAAAATAAAGGTGGTCAAACCGAAAATCTAGCACCACAATTTCTACAATTTGGAAGGTGAGACAAACGATACCTAAAGCAAAATCAACTATCACATAAAATTACATAATCCTGTCGCCATAGAATGGACAAAGCTTTCTATAAATGGTTAAAAATATCCGACAAGATTAAATGTTCCAATAGGTGTGGACCTGTGGACAAAACAAAGCTGGCGTAATTATCTGACGACGAGAACTTTCAATGTTTCTATAAGCGCCGGATTAGGGGAAGGCAATTGCCACCATAATTTATTTAGAAGTATGCCTCGTAACAAACAGAATAAAGAACGCCTTTGCCTTACGCCATGTTTGACATATTATACATTCGCATTTTTCTCAAAATTTACCGCTCCTAAAATATTGTGCTACAAGCGATCGATTCTTCTGCTTTATTGATAATATGGCCCTGGTTGCTGGAGAAATTAAATAAGGCAAAATTAAAAACGTAAATAAAACAAATAAAATTTATAAACAAAAAATTTTAAGGGTTTGTCTTCTTTAGTTTCTTAATCGAAAATAAAATAATAATAACACAACGCATAAGCTGATATTCATCCTCATTTGCCGGCATAGAGAATAATATTTAAAACATCAACGATTTATGCATTGTTTATTACATTTTCTTTGAAATACCTGTGCATATAATATTATTATTTGATTTTTGACTACGTATAAACGCACGCGATATTGTAATTATTTTTTATGGTACACTTAAACATGAAAATCTTTTGAAACGTAAATATAGGTCGATTCCCTTATCTTACGCCAAATCAATATCCAAGGTTATTTTTATAACTATTTTTGTATCATGAAATCTACTATTCTTAAATAACTATATGAAGTCTAAGACCTTTTTCATAATAACAAAGCTAACATAAACATTTAATACAAAGTTGTTTCCAAATACAAAATTACCCGAAGCTAAACTTAGTTTAAAGATCTACATATACTGTAATAACAGGACCTCTTGTTTAATGAACTTTAAAAAATGACAATGTAATAATTATCTAAAGTGTTATGGAATATATAAATATTTCATAAAGAAATTTAAACACCCGAGCTGTTAATGATAGCCCCCGGGATACTTTGACGATGAAGACTAAAATTAGGTTACTGAACTGTTCCTTTCGGCATTTCATGTTTCACGCAATCCTTGTAAGATGCCAATAAAACCGCATTAAATTTCGTTAAATACCTGTGATAAACCTGTTCGCTTTACTTACTTATAAATTCAGTATTTTCTACCGTTAATTATTTCTTATGAATACAATTTTGTGTGGTTATTAATTTTTAAAAGATTTGGGTTTTGTTGAATTTTTTATACATTATATTTGTGAAATAATCTTATATTAATTTACGTTAATTTCTCCTAAATTTAGAATGCACCAGATTAAAATTGAGTTTAATAACATACTTTTGTACTAACCCCGAAACTTGTGCGTCATTTCCAGACGACATATATAAATGAAGCTCATTAATTTCTCAACGACCGAAAATTAAGCCATCAATAACCTTTCAAAAGTTTACCAAATTAAGACACCTATGCCAATATATTTATTTCGCACTTCAGAGTCAAACTCGCACTTCACTCCTTTTTTGAATCATCACAAGGACCGTTCAAAAACAAACCACAGCTGACATTTAAGTTTATCACTTGTTAACAAATTAATTTACAGCTTGGTGTAGGTATAACAAATAGCAGAAGTCAAACAAACCCATTATAAATAACATTACCTATTTATTTATTCGTTCTTGTTGATTTCTCTAAGGCAGTTAATTTGTAATTCATTATAAAGACTGCAAATTAATTTTATTGTGCTTGTACATGAAATAAAAGTAATAACTAAAACGCACCTTCCTTAAGGTGTCTCGAATGAAGTGATACTCTCTCTAACTTATGGAGGAACTACAGTCTGTTAATTTTATGTGCACTTTTATAATTTTGCTATTATAGCTTGTCCTTAAATTTGAGTAAACCTTGGAAACCTTTTTATGTGTAAAAAAAACAAAAGGCAAGAATATAATTTAGAACTTCATAATATTTATAATATGATGTTTATAATACAGTAAGCCACGATATTAATTAATTGTATTGTTATTAAATTGGTTGTTGAAAGCTAAACTATGTACCTTGTTGCCTACCATGTTAGACGTGTCAAACGCAGTGGCGAAATTACACCCCCGGGTGGCCCAAGCCTTTTGGGGGCCCATTTTCGTAAAAAACTTTAAAAGGGAAATATTGAGAGAAGTGTGTACTTAAATATAAGTCTATAAATCTTTAAAAAAAGAAATTATAATTTTCGGTTATTACGGTATCCGGTTTCGCATTAGCCTTTAGGTTGTATAACTAGCCTAATAATTCAACTTTAGTTTATGTCTTCATTATAGCTAATTGATATGATAAAAAGAATAGGAAAAACGAAAAGTGTATGTATTCCTGAGACTGAGCAAAATATGGAGAACAAGAAATATCAAAGAAGATATGAAGATCAAAGTAATCAATGCTCCTCCTTTATGGAGCAGATGCCTGGACCATAATAGAGGACACCAAAAAGAAATGATGATGTACTGGCTCCCCGAAGGGTGGCCCCCGAAAATAGTTTTTGGTGATTATTTAAGGAAACCCATGACTGATTTGAATGAAATTTGGTATGCACACTAACTAAGTGAATTTACACGTACGACAAACGGTATTTTCATAAAATTCGCTAGAGGGCGCCAGTTACTGGCAATAGGCATTAGTTTTTCAACGGTAACTTTTTGTAGAAAACTTTTTTTAACTTTTTGTTGTAGAAACAACTGTAGAATTTAATTCTCTTAGAAAAGTATTCTTGCGTTTTTTCCGTACGACACACCGTTTTCGAGATATTTCAACTTTTATGAAAAATCGAGTTGCCATCAAATTTTGGATACTTCATATTTTTTGAAAAGCTTGCCGTGAAAAACAAATTCATAACTAATCTCTCAATAAATACACGATTCACCGTTGTTTCTTGATTGTAGAAGTGCTTGTATTACAGCCACGAAAATTTACTAATGAAGAATACGCAAATATTCATTTTGTATACGGATTCTGTGACGTCAGACGGCAATGCAGTTCTTTGGAATTGTTTTATTAAAATGCATACCAAATTTCATTCAAATCGGTCATGGGTTTACTTAAATGATCACCAACAACTATTTTCAGGGGCCACCCTTCGGGGGGCCAGTACGTCCCTTAAAATTCGAAATTGGCGAAAACAAAAAAATACGTGTAGCATATTTATCGAAGGGGAACACGTTGGTGCAGTTTCCCGAAATAAATCTGGACCACCCTGTATATATGTAGGCATTTTTTAATTTTAATGACCTTTTTATTAGACGATCTGGGCAACTTTCAGAATAACGTGAATTTTATTTTTTTATTTCAACCTCCCCACTTTTAATTCGTAGGATAATTCGGTAGTGATCGGTTTGCAGACGTTATAATTATATTGACACTGTGTAATTTACCTCTAAAAGACCATTTTCAAGGTTTAAAACCCGATTCGCAACAGAACATAATATAATAGAATTTGAATTATTAAGTTGTCTATTGCTATCCGAATTAACTGTGATACCTGGGCTACATGGGTTCGATCGTAAAATATAAACTTAAAAGTAGTTAAACGTGATCTTTGCAATTGAATTTTAGGCAGTGAAAATTGCTTCATACGGTTTGCTTACTGTAGTGGTTTAAATTGGTCGTGAATGCATCACTTTAACCAATAAACAACTAAACTTACTGGATTTCGTCTGCGATCTTGGATTTACCTTTTTGTTATCATACAGTAAACAGTACTACCTTGAAAATACGAGTTATTGGTGATCCGGAGCCCATGATAATCTGGACTGAATTTTTATTACATTAGGTAGTAGTCGGGATTTTTAGGTTTTGGTAACCGGATCCTTTGTTTACGTTTAACAACTGTAAATATTGAAAATAAAATAAAGCAGCTTCAGCTATGTTTGTATTAGTTTTGCTTCATAGTGCTAATCTGATGTTTTGTCTGCACGAATTACACATCCGCACATTTTGACATTGTCAAGGATGGTTGATTAACTAGTTGTATGTTTTGTTTAGAAATCCCTTTCGAGAAACACCAAAACCATTGAAGCAAACTAAAATTATTAAATTTGGTTTTAATCTGTTGTAAATGTAATTGTTCTTGAACTATTTTTCTGTCTTTTTTTTCTTATGTTTCGGATGTTGCTACTACGGATTGGGATTGTTTTAATTAATCCGGATTATCGCCGCAATACTGTAATACACAATTACACTAAGTAGGTAGTTATGTGTTAAGGCCTTAACCATACTTGCTTGTTTATAATATTATTTTAAGATGTTTAGTGTACTTAATCCTTTTGTTTCGGGTATGTTACATGATTTATATGATTATATGACTACAAAATGACTAGAAAAAGTTGGAGGAGGTTAAATCCTTACATAACCCTTTAGTATTTAATAATTTCTAAATTGTATAACATTTTTACCTTTCAAAATTATCCATGCCATAATAAGCATTATAATATACAATTACACTCACAATAAATTATTAATTATTTATCGATGGTAGAATTAAATTAACAAATAACTTTCGTCTCACTTAAACTATCATTTATAATAATAATTATCCTGAACCATTTATACTTAAAAACAATGTCAAATAGCTCCATTTCAGATTTTTCAAATTCTTTATACAGGGTGGCTATAATCATCTGTGACCCCAGTAGCCATGGAATTAGCTACATAGAAATGATGACTAGCACTATGTTTCAATATAGCAATGGCAGTTGTGACAATACAAATGACGTTTGTAGGTTAGGTTATGTAGTTAAATTCCTCAATTTTATTAAGCGGTGTAGATTCCAAAGGTAATGTGATAACGGATATTTATGGCCACCCGGTACTTATTCCAAATACTACTCTAAATTGTAAAAAGATGTATAAGCAGTATTTTATTTTATTGTGAAAACAGTTCTAACTATAGTTAAATCGTTGATTTTCATCATTGTATGAAATCCATTGTTAATTATACAATATTTTTATATTAAAGGTGAAGGTAAAACTATAACAACAGCAACAGCAGTGGCGTACGCACGGGGGGGGGGATGAAGGGGATATACCCCCCCCCCCCCATGACAGGCCTTTCCACATGTGCACAGGCAGCTAAAAATTTTTTGTTCACTGTCTGTTAGTACCGCTACTCCTGGGAGGACTTTTTCTACTACGAATAAAACCTTCGAACATATACTACTGGAATGAGTGTAGTACGTCTGCAGCGGGCCTAAGAAGATAGACAAGGACAGACAATAGTTGATCCAAGTATTTTGTGCGCATGATCGCTATTTGAACACAATGGAGGGAAATTTGAATTTTCCAATAATTTTATATCAACAACTGACTTAAAATGTAGAATATTAAATGAAGTGTAAAGTTCTTTTTTTGGGGAACAGGGTGTTGGAAGACATTTGACTGATGGTTAACATATTAGAATTCTGTGCTACTTTAATTAAAGCAATCAAATCTAATACTAACCGACAAACATTTAATTTATTGAATTTACCACTGCATGCATTAATGTGGTTTTACACTATAAAAGCGTATAAAAACCTCAGACAATTAAAGCTTTATATGTACATCCTGTTCAAATTAAAAAAGACAAAGTAGGGATATTTATATCTATAATAAGAAATAAATGCACCACTGTTATTTAAAAATATTTATTGATTATGGAAAGTTATTAATTTTGTATATTTTTTTCGAATGAAATTATCTTTCATCGACATTAATTTATTAGTGTGGTGTATTCTTAACGTAATGTATTTTCTTATAATTAATTTTATTAATTGTAATCGGTGGTTATTAAAAATATCCTGACTGGATATATGGTCATAAACTAACTGAGTATTAAATACTTTTAAGTTTAGAATCTGAAATATTTGATTTTCAAATGCAGCAATATTTACAATATGTTTGGGGGCGTCAAACAAATCGGAAATTAGAGACTGCGTAATATTGACTAGTTCGACTCTTCGTCTGTCCTTCTCATATTTACCGATTATTATAATTTTGTCTTTGTCAATCATCTTTGAACCACCACATTTACACTACGGTAATAGGAGTATGCTCTTTCCAGTAGTATATGTTCGAAGAATAAAACTCTATTTAAGAAATTCAAAATCCCAAGGAAACCCTTTTTCAACCCTTTAAAATAATGAGTTTCATTTACAACATTCATACAGTTTCAGAATCGGCTAAATGGACTAGCAATGATGTCAATACATCGTGAACAGGCAGTATCTTTAGATGACGATTTGTCAAAAAAACCTAGACGAATTCACCTCCTACTTTAAGCCTTTTGTAACCTGTAAGGGTCCTATGTTTTTAACGCAATAGAATGTTATAAACACCTGTTGTTTTTTCATTTCAGGCACCTAAAACGATTTTGATTTTTTTGTTAGATAATAATTTATTAATAATTTTATTTTAATTTGTTAAATATATCTGCTGATAAAAAAACTAATTTGTGTTAAACGAAAGAAAATTGGAAATAAATTTCGTATCCCCTCCCATGAACGTTCTCTGCGTACGCCACTGAGCAGCAGCATTAGAGCTTAGCTAGTAATACATATTTTTACAAATTATAATTAATCAGTTAGTTTACGCCACTGATTAACATTTGTCTCAAAAAATTATTAACAGTTTATAAATACTTATGCAATTTGTATCGGTTGCATGCAACAGTAATCTTGTTTAATGTTATCGGTGCTTACATTATCGGGAACAAAATTAAAACAGTTATCAAAAATATTTTTAAAAATGTACGTACGTATTAATGCACAATATAATAAGCAATATACGTAAGTAACAAATTCATTTGAAGTGTTATACTAATTCATTTTTCTTTAAAAAGTAAAAAGTTTTATTGTAATTAAAGTTACATTGATAATATGTGGAGCTTAAAGAAGTTATTTAGAAATATTTTCGTATTAATAATAAGAGTACGATATTGTAATCTTGAAGGTTATTCGATATTAGACATTACATTGTTGTTGTGATGATGCATGCGTCTTGAATACAATCTTAAGCTCTTTTTGTTTTATCTTTCTTTCTCTTTTGCCCTCTTATACCTTTTACAGTGTCGAGGGGGGCCAGACACACCGACCCGCAGAGTGGTCACCCATTCGTGTTCTGACTAAGCAGGCGTCTGTTTTGTTTTATAAAAGTAAAAATCAGTTTTAGGCTATCCAGAGTGCAAATTTATTATTTTATTTGCGTTTTTACTCTAATTCTAGCTATGAAATTTATCCGAGTTTTAATAATTTCTGTGAAAATGTTTATAGGTACTAAATGATTGAACTGTTCTGCATTAACCAATTTTTTTAAATCAATCCTAACAGTAATAATTTCACATTACGTTATTTTAGTTTTAAAATTGGGTTTTGTTAACCTTACATAATTTTTTTGGAATATTTGGGTGGCCATTTACTTTTACGTTCCAATTTTTATATCGAATTGTTTTTGTAAGTCTAGAATTTAGTACATAAAGCAAAACTAATTATTGTTTAATAGTTAGCTTAGTTGGGCTATATTATTTGCAAACAACTAATTTATCATTCAACTTTCCTAAATTTATTTGCGTATTATGCGTGTTTAATGCAATTTAAAATTTAGCACAAGAATCTCCTGGTATTATTCAGTGCAAATTATGACTGTTTATAGACAATTTAGTTCCAACAAAATGTTGCTTTATTATTTGGTATTTTATTAATAATTTTATTCCTTGCTCTTTAATTTTAGGCAACAATAAATAATTAGAATTTGCGATTTTGGTATTTAATCCCAATAAAACGAAACTAAAACATTTCAGTCTAATGCTTTAAAGCTAGAAATAGTTTGACTGCTTCAAAAAACTTATTTTCTGATTCTGTTGGCTAGTTATATGAAGTAATCATTATTTATTTAGTAAATGACGTAAACAAAATCTATTCTATCGAACATGAAAGGGTCGGCCATACTGTAGACCCAATATAAACTACATATTTAAAATTTAAATAATTTTTAGGTACTAATCTGCTGTTAAGTTTATTAAATTCAAGCAGTTATTAAGTACTAACCTAATTAGGTAAATTCACATTTATTTCCCCAAGGATGATCAAACGTCACATCGTAAATGCAAATCCTCAAATCGGTATTGGCACAAGTGTTTTTTTAAGCCCTGATGTTAGTTGAATATTTAAAATTAATACTAATAACAGCTAATCGGCCTTGATAGCTATACAATCACGAACAATTGAAATCTTTGCAAACATACAAGTACTGCCAAAGAAAAATTTTATAAAATGACAATATAAGATAAACCACAATCGCATAATGTAGAACTTTAAACAATAATGTTACTTTAATTGCTACAGTAATTATTATCTAAGTAGCTATGCTGAAGCACTGTGTCGTTATAAACGACGAGTTTGCAAATGATAAATAAAGAGCAGAGCAATGGAAATTAACCGAACAATACACTAAATGTTTAAATTCTGATTTATTAAATGATACCGTGTGGAATTTAACAATAAAAACAATGTTAAAGTAGTTATATTTTTATTTTTTGCAATTTTGTACAATTTGATCGAGTTTAAGTGATTTCTGTTTTTTAATGCTAAAGATTTTATCGTTTAACTAATGTTACTGTTCCTTTCATCAAGATGCAAATTAAACCTTGCCACTTTTCAGCATGTGTCCTACTTCTAATCTAATGATATAATGATATGCATATTCTTTAGTTTAAAAACGATTGAAACCAGTCTAAGTTAATAAAACTGCAAAAACCCAGAACAAGTATGGGAAAAAATAAATTCATAATTTACTTGCTGAGGCAACTACATAATATTAACTTTGAAGTATTTAAAAAAGTATAGCTAATTTAGCGCATATAAATCCGAGTTACTTGCAATTATCTCAATGTTAATAATTCATGGTCAACTTCGTAGTTACCTTTTTTTTTATTAAAATATTGCTATTATGTTAAAACATTAATATTTTATCGCATAATTTTAATACATTTAAAATGCTTTGAATTTTTTTTTATATACGATTTGTGCAAAAAATTGATAGCAATTTTTTAATATCTTTTCATGTTTAGTATTCATTATGGAATATAAAAATAAATTTAGACTAATTCGGCTCGAATTTTTTTTTATTGAGTACTACATATATGGTTTATTTAAAACACAGGAAAATGTTAATTTGTGAAAATGATTTTACTGATATTTCTAAAACATCTCCTTAAAAAATGTTTCACTGCTGCAAAATACATACTTTGAATTTCTTATATCGGACGGAAGGTTTTGAAACTACTTTGAAGTATCCAATTTTGATTCTAACTGCATTTTAAATAAAATATATACTTAATCTGATAATTTCTATTTTTTCTCTCTATATTTTAGAAAATTTCAAAGTAGAATTCACTTAGTACCCTACCTACAGGTAAGATTTCGTGCAGAAAACAAAATAATTTTATGGTAAATGACCGCTAAGTATACCAAAGGCAAACCCTAATACAGTTTACAGTAACAAGAAAATCTTTTACAATAAAACTTAAATATACATTTAAGGTACATGCAAGTGTTTAACTTATTAACATGTTTACATAGAAAATAGCATTTTACACGTATGAACAATCACTACATTCGGTATACATGTTCTTATTAGCATATGACCTTAAAGGTCTGGTAAATGAACGTTTCCCATGTCAGCAACAACATTTAAGTAATTTAGATAACCCGTAATTTTAACCACTTCAACTTCAGAAAAAATGCAGACAGAATTTTAAACGCACAAAATTTAAGCTATTCGGAAGTTAATTGCTTGAAATTTATTTTAGTTTATATTTATTATTTTAATTCTTAATTAATTTATTTGTCTGTTTAGGGGGTGTGAAGTGCAGTTAGAGATATTTTAATATACACAAAAGCGTTAGTTTCAGTTAACGTGTTTTCTTTTTAAACATTAGAAATACATTTGTCTGAACTTACTCAAAAATGTAATTCTTATAAATAGAAATAAAGAATAAATAATGTACCTAATACTCGTTAATGAAACGTGTGTGCAAAGCTGCAAAGAAGAAGAAAGTTTAGATTTTCCTTTATCCTTAAGTTTTACAGAAATCTTCTTTCTGTCTTTCTTTTTCTTTTACCCTCTTATACCTTTACAGTACTGAGGGTGCAGGACACACCGAGCTGCAGAGTGGTCCACCGATTCTCGTTCAGGCCAAGCAAGCCACTGCTTAACTTTAAGTATGTCAGTTTTACGTGCTCTCCCACTCTGCCATACTGCCGGTACCGAAATCTTAGGATTGTAAAGTTTTCGACAATAATCGGGCCGAGTATTTTTTATAAATGTTAAAATGTCTGCCTAGACATAAAAATCCCAATACTTACTGAATTTGAATTCAGATTATGTATCACATTGTACATTTTTCACATACAGAAAAGATTAAGAAAAACCTGTTATTTTATTACTATTTTAAACTACTTTTAGACAGTAAAAATTACTGTATGCAAATAGTATTCTATCGAGTTATTTAATTATAATTGATTAGAAGAAACTAGTTTCACAGGCTGCCTAGGATAGACACAAAATTATTCCGGATGAGACCTTTCGTTCTTTTCTTTATATTTTATACTGAAAATAAATCATATTCAAATCTAATGAGCTTCTTATACGTTAACAAAATAAAAACATTTAAAACAGTGTTATGGAAAATATACCTACTCTGACATAAATTGCTTGTACGCTGATCAACCGCCACACGTGAAGCGCGATTTTCGATATCATAAAAGAATTTATTAGTTAATATGTACCTTCTTTAGTGCATAAAACGAATCGATATATTTTTGTGAAATTAATATTAAGTTGCTTAAAGTGACTCCTTATATGAATACCGAAACCCTCAATCTTTCTTTCACTTGCAGAATTATATCTTAATTAATAGTAATTAATAACGGTGGCTGACAAGATGTAAACCCATCAGATAGCTTAATTAAAAGTGACTATATTAATATAAAATATAACAAGTCAGTCAAAGTTAAAAGGCTACATTTGCACTGTTTCTGGCAACTTATTTTAAACAGTAAAATTCGGTAACAATTTACACTTAGTAATTTGTGGCTTTAAGATCTTTCGTTTTATATTTTTTCTAAAATTACGATCTTAATTTTCTTGAATAAAAATTGTTCATAATGTGCACTTTTTAAATTAACATCAATAATAATAAATTAGTAGCTACGAAATGATTCTAAAAGCCACTTTATGGCGTCGAATTTGTTTTAAGAAAACGTTACTTACCCACGGTGGTACCAACAACTCCGGTAGTGGTTGAAGGGGTGGCTTCAACTGGGGTCATCTTCCTAATGGCACCCATGCCGCCGGTGGTAGAACATTGCGAAGATGCGGAAGAATCGCAATCCAAACTTCTTTCAATGGTTTGAATAGGTGACGGGCTTTTAGGTCCCAACAAGCTCCCATTGGGATGATGGGTCCTCATCATTGCTTCATCTTGGGCTTGTGCCCTTCGCAAAGCCGTCTGCATGGCCATAACACGTTGTCTTTCAGATGTTAAGCGACACTTTTCGCATTTACAAGAGCGATATTTGCAGTATCTTTTATGTCCTTTAAGAGCAATTTTCATGCGGTGATTTCTGCAACGTGCACAATTTGGGGGTGTTCGTGGCGACGTCGAGGTACTCGATGCGTTTATTTCCATTTTTGTTTCGTAATCTTGAGAATCCGACATTATATTATTGTTTCATAAAATAACACTGCGCACTTTTGTGTAATTCAGTTTTTCTCTGTAATAATACACATCACACGAAAACAGACAGAAATATATAAAAGTTCAGTTTTAGGGGTAGTCGCGGTTGCAGAGGGCAAAGGGTGGTTATCAGAAAAGCGTGACTAGCGTCAAGTTTGGACGCGCAACAGGTTGAAAGCTCCCGTATGCAACAAGATCAAATAGGCCTTGCAGGACGTCCGCCGGTTTCGCGCGGAGCTTTTAAAGCACACTTTGCGATAGTTTGAACGCGAAATCAACTGTCAGTCTTGCAATGCCAAAGTGAAGTGAGTTGGTGCAGGATTGCATCAAACGCGGGGCAAAGGGCATATCATTTACGACTTTGGCAGTGGGGGAAATGCATGTGCGGAGTGCAGTTTAGAGCTGTGTTTTATGTGGTAATAACTGAAGGAAGCGAGTTTTGATGGAAGGTATTCGGTAACTACTTCTGTTGCAATTTGCCGAATACCACGCTGGTTATATTAGCCGTTTATGATACTCTCCGTTCTATTTGTTATATTCTGCATTGTTCTTTATAGTCCATCATAAGGAGATGTGTTACAGTTAGATGCACCTCGCGTCCCTAATGAATTTGTGTCCTTGTTTAATTGTGGACGTTTTTGGAATTTAATATTATGTGGTTTATTTTTCCCCATAAACTTTATTGTAGGTAGTTTTATGCTTGATTAAGGCCGATAATTAAATACATTTGCCGAAGAATTTCATTATTGTTTATAACACATTTCCTTCCCTTTTTGACTCAAATAACCTTTTCCGTTTGTGACACTATAAAGAAATTTTCACACAGAATCACAATGTAAAGTGTCTCAATACTCCGGACAGACAATTACAATTGGCTTTATCTAAATTTTTATTTAAAATATCTTATCGCAAAGATTACAACAAATTGAGTAAGTATGTACAAAGTAGAACTTCTGATGAGCTGTCTGTGACAATATAACAAGATACAAAAATTGACTAAAACATAATAAGATAAAGTTGTACTGATGTAGGTCAAAATTTAATTCAACCTTAATGAGCATAAAATGAAAACAAATTAAAGTTTTAATTTCAGTCAAAGTAAATTTTATTTCTTTCAATTTTTATTTTAGTTCCAAATTACACATGTTAGGCTCAATTAACTTGGAACACAATTTAAACTGTAATAACTTTATTATTTTTTAATTTATACCAAATAGTTACTAACAAAATTGTGATGTATCGTAATACAATTTTAGATTTCTTTTTTGTGGCTGAAAGGACTGTGGTGGGTCTTGGGATTATAATCTTATAAAAAGTCCTCATTTGGGGTCTGCATAAAATAAGAGTTTTCTTTGATGCTAAGTTATTTTAAAATGTTCCAAGTAAAAAATGACGAATATAAAATGCTATCAAAAAATATAGAAAGTTTGACGGAGATCTTTGTACACAATTGTGTATTTTCTTCCTGATTAAATCTTGTTGTTTTATAAAAATGTATGGGTTTCATTAGTATGTCCGCAACTTTTATGTTATTTTCTTGTTTAATATATCTTTTAATTTATAAACTTTTTTAGTTTTCCAGTTTTGTATAAATATATAATTGTTTCAAGTTCTCTTACTCAGGTAAAATTAATTATATTCCAGATTAGTTGTAATATGTTAGACATAGTTATACCACACTACATTTTAAATAATAAAGTGATTAATCAATTTCACTTTTATAAAATAATAGCTTTCCCCTATAAATTATAAATTAATTTATCAAGGCAAAGTACGAGCTTGCAACGGTACCGAAAGAATGTCTTAGAGATTGGTTAATATTTTGATAATGTTTTCATACAATGTGTCTATCATTAATGTGGAATACTCGTAAATCCACACATTTTGTTTCTGCCGATTTCAAAAGTTTCTAATTTTTAGAAAATTACTTTTGACGAATACCAACCAACGATAAGAACAAGAAATCTATACATCTCTATACAGTAAATTTTTTGTAAGATGTTAATACATATATCAAAATTTTTATTTCACTGCATGAATTTTTCAAAATTTTGCTACATGATAGTTTATACATATAATTTTCTGTAACATATTAAAAACTGAAACATTTACAGTATGATCAAAAAATACTGTTTTAGTTGGAAATAAAAATGAAACTTGAAATAGTTGTTGATAGTGATTGTTGAAAATTTAAAATTAATTAGCACAACCAGTTAGTAAGTCACACCAATCGATCAGGAAAAAGATTAATAGTGTTCTATTGGCAACTGAAACAATTATTCTTAATCATACTGTACTTAGTCATGCTGTTGAGAAGATTTCAATTAAAGAACTTGGAAGAAAATTAAAGCTTAAGTTGAAGCGGAAAAATGAAAATTGTATTAATTTACTACCCTTATATTTTATATTCACAGCAAGTAGTGCTTATAGATTGAACAGAAACGAGTACAGCTTACAAATAATTATCCTAGTTTAGGTTACTACTACTTACAGCGTAAATTGAAAATAATAACTAATAAATCGAAATTGTGACCCTTTTCTTCATTTTCCTCAACGAAAAGCAGAAGTAAAATTATGTTTCTCCTTGAATTTTTAGATTCTAATAATTGTGCAGACTTCGAAACTTCAATGTAAGCTAAAAAAAATAAAAATTTACATTTGTACATGAATATAAACTAAAATAGTACTACAACTTGCACGTGTTTCCCAGTGTTTTAATTGTTGGCATGGCAAGCTTCGGAAAATTGTCTTCATTCACGCATGTCAAAACATAATTAAAAAGAATACATGCACATACGTTCCGTTCAACAAAAACTCACAATGCCACACCAACTGAAGTCCGCATGAAACCAAAATTAAATACAAATTCAAGTTTAAATTTCAATTTGACTTTGAATAATTTAATAGTGTACTTAATACAACAATATAAAGAAAAAATGAAAGTAATTAGTTTCATAAAACATGTATATACACAGAGTGGTCTATCACTCCGTGGTTGGCCGACAGCACTTTTATTATACACATTGAAGGAAAACTCAATATGAAAAGTTTGTCTATAATGTCTATAGCTACATGCTCTATAATTTAAAGATAATTTTACTAATACAGAGCGTTTTCAAAGAACAGTATGTAACTCTGTTATTAAACAGGAGGTCCAATTTTTTGATACATTTTCATTTCGGCATACATTCACTACCGAAGAAGAATAAAACCCTTTTATGGCATTCAAATACTCAATCGTTCGAGAAGCCGAGCCGTGTGTGGCCGAGCATTATCCAACGGGAACAAAGCTTACGTACCTTCAAATGTTTGTGTAAAATGGTGTTAATTGCTTTCACACCAATCTTTAGAGTTTCTTGATTATTCGTTACAGTAACATGCCGGTCCTCTTCAATCATGTTCCGTACAAGACCAATATTCTTTTCGGAAACGGCTGTTTTTGGCTTAGACGCTCGAAAACTGTCATATAAGGAAAGTCGATCACGTTGAAATTCATTGTACCACCGCTTTATGGTAGCTAAAGAACACTACTTGTCACCAAATACTCCAGTGATTTGCTCAAAACATTGTTTACGGCTTAAGCCACGTTTGAAATTGTAAAAAATCACAGCTTGATAATGTTCTCTATTCAATTTCTTGCGAAAATGATTACTTTAAGCTTATGTATTTTTTTCTAACACTAATATCTTATACTGTTTCTATGGTGCATAAGAGCCCACCTGTTATGTTTCCTTTAAAATACGCTTTCTCTATAAAATACGCCGTCAATGACAACGTATTTTATAGGCCTTTAAATACGTCGTTGCCTAGCAATCTTCGCATTTTGTGTATTATGACACGTCTCAAATAATAATTTATTAAAATTTCTAATAATATATTAGCGAAAGAAAATGTCTGATATTAGTGTTAGAAAAAATCTTGAAGATAACTCGTGTTTTATAGTTTAAAAATCTCGGTCTATCAAATCCTCGGCTCACTTCGTTCGCTCGGATTTGAACTACGACCTTGATTTTTAAACCTTCTATAAAACACTTGTTGTCTTAACAGCTATAAAATATGTCAACCGTCAGTGTCATTAAACTTATAAAGTACTAGCTCCTACTGTCAAATAAAATTTGTTGCAAATTATAAAAGCTGAATAGGTATTGCAACTTAACAAAAATTGTGCGTTGGTTAAGTAGCAATTATTTGTTTTATTTTATTTAATTTTTCCTTTTGAGTTGTCCGTCCATCTGCTTAGCAAATTGTTAAAAAATACCGCATCTCAGTGAAGATATTATCGCATTGTGAATGACCGAAAATGGATCTCCTCTTATAGAAGTTGTTAGTTTTTTTTTAATGTATGACACGGTCTAATTAACAGAGCCGTTCAAAGATTGCTTCGCACTGGTAATGTACGATTTAATCATGAAGGAGGTGGACAAAGGAGTACAATTTCCATTTTCTATTCCTATTCAGTCATAAAGGACTCTGAATAACACTTCTCGTGAGAATTCGAGGGTTGTAGTTTGCAACGGAACAATTAAAGAAGACGAGTTCAACTTACGCGCTAGAAGAACAGCTAAATTCCTGTTGTTAACAAGGGAGCACTATGTTGCTATGGGCAATAGGCTGAAAGTCACCAACATTGGAATGACCACGACTGGAGTAGGTGACTTCTTTCAGATTAATCCTGGAGGAGCGTTATCATGAGCGTAATATGACACCGTATGTAGCGTTTTGAGGTGGTAGAGTTAGTTACAAGTTACAATATAGGGTGGCGTAATACTAAACGGACGCACAAACTTAGTTGTTTTGAGAGAATAAAGTATGAATACAGCAATATATGGGAGCATGCGTATGCTACTAATTGTTGTTCCATTCGCTAAAATTTTTAGAAGAGGTTTCATTTTTGTAGACAATAATACACATTCTCATAGTAACATGTAGTCAACGACACCTTTAAACAACATTGTATTGAAATATTTTTGTAGCCACCAGCCTCCTGACTGCAGTTGTATAGAACATGTCTAGAACAAACTGGAACGACTAGAAGCTAGAAGAACTTGGTTATGCTGTGCAGGAAGAAAGGGAAAGAATTTCTTAAAATTTTATCAATAACTTGGTTCAAAGTATGCCAAGAAGATATTTAGTACAAGGAAAATCATTATTTCGTGGAGTTCGCAAGCTTTGCTTTCGTTTATTATTTATTGTTGGTTCTTAAATAATTTTGTAATTTGTACATTATATACTGAAATTAATGAAAATTTATTTGGAAACAATTTATGTTACGCATTTTATGTTATAATTTATTGTTGGTTCTTAAATAATTTTGTAATTTGTACTTTATAATAATATACTAAAATTAATTAAAATTTATTTGGAAACGATTTATGCTATGAATATCTTTATGTTAATCCACTTCAATTGGCCAGCATACTTGGTATCTAAAATCCACAGTTTTTGAGATATTGGAAATATTGTGAAAATTTCCTGAGGTGCAGATGTCTGTAAAATCCAAACTTACTCGTAGAATTGCATTCTATTTTCAGTGATGTAAGCATCTCTTTGGTATTATCATGCAATGTTCTCCACGCTCTACGCTAATCTACTTGTTATGCAAGTTGTCAGGATCTTACAGGCTGTATTTAACTAATACGGTTGTTCGTCTGTAATTATAAGAGTCCAGGATTTTTTAATGTACTGTGCGTTTAATTGTTTCTAACCAATCCTCTAGTACTCTCTATACTTTCAAATTAGTTTGATTAACTGATACATCTTACTGCATATATCGCGACTTCCATATTTAAGCATTTTTAGCTGTACATCACTTCATTCATCTTTAACAGAACTTCCGGGTTGGGGCCGTGTCATAGAAGAGAGCACTAAAGGAGTACGGTAACTCAACGTGTCAACCACGCCAGAGGTGAAACTCTTTTAGCAAGAGGAAGAAGGGTACGGAAACTCAACTTAGTTGAGTTACACCGACCATGGAAGTCTTTGAATTCTTCATTCATGTTGTTCGTTAAATCTCTAATGCATCAATATTTTTTTAGTCTAAGTATGTAGTTCTTTTATATATTCTTTTTCTTTGAACATCGTCACTATTTTCTTGTTCTGAATGGGTAATTTGCCCTTTGTAGCGCAATATAAATTTGTACAGCCCACCTATCACATTGCTCTCTAACTCCTTCTGCTCTCCTTGTAGTGTTATCACTTTATTTTTGTGTAAAACGACTTCCCTTTCCATTTTTAATTCTTGTAGATTCTCCTTTCTATAATCTCTGTTGCTCATCCTCTTAACTTATTTAGCCTTCCCTCTTGCTGTTACACGGATAATTTTCACATTTCCAATTGAACACTTGCTATATTTCCCTCTTACTTATTTTAGTCATTACTATTTTGGTGTTGATTTTCCAGCTTGGATTTATGTTTTCTTTTCCTTGTTTTTGTTCCAGCTTTTGCTGAAATTCTTTTAACTATTTGTTTTCATTTTATGTGAACATAAACCTCTTTTTTCCTTTTGCTGGTTCTTTACAAAGAATAACGCATATTTTTATTTTTTTTAATTATGGCGCTGGGTGATTCATGTAAGACGCGCCCCTTAAAATCTTCAAATGCAACCCAATATACACATTTATTAAACCACTATACTAAGTTCACAATCGAGCTGCAGTGCGAGTAAACAATAATTTTTACGTGAAACACACGTGTACCTGCACTCTTACGTTTTTATTGGTCAAGGGGCGTGATCTATGCATACGTTTGTTTTGTTTCACTGCAGCTCGGAATTGAATTTAGTATAGAAATATCTGCAAATTAAAAACAAAATTTGATCTAGTAGGGTAGACATATTTACATACTATTTGTAGTTATGCATTAAGAATAACGATTAAAAATTTCTAGTTATAAAAATATTTTTTCATTAACGTGATTTGTATATAAAATTCTTATTTTTTGTATATTTTTGTACTAACAATAATTGATATAAATAAAATTTGTTTTTGTTATTGATAATAGCTTTCCCAATTTTCTAGTTATAGATTATGAAAGTTTTCAGTTTGGAATATAACCTTAACATGACATTTAATTGTAATTTAATGTATTGCCATTCTATAACAAGCCTGATTAAATACGTTTAATGGAGGAATAACATAGATAAACGTTATTTATAAATTTGTAAGTTGGGCTGCCTATTCCTATAGTTAAGGGACACGTCTTATGTGAATCATCCAGGATCCCTGAATTGCCCATTCTAAAACGTTCACTCTATATAATCTTTAATTATCTAATCTTTAGAAAACTTATTTTAGTTTCAATAGATCATGTGAGAAATACAATATGGCTTCTCCACAGAAAAAAACAAAAACAATGGTTATAGCGAAAGAAGCGATGAGATGTAACCCAGTTTTAAATAATATCATAATAGAACAAGGGAGCCCAATAAAATACTTCGGGGTGGAAATACCTTAAATGAAGTGCAACAACAGATTACTAAAGCAGATAGAATAGGCGGCTGTCTAAACGGAACGATATGGTACAATCAATTTATACGTAAAAAGACTAAAGTGAGAATATACAAAAGTATAATAAGACCGACAATGACATATACAGTGGACACAGAAAAACCAAAAAGCTATTAGAAGAAACCGAAATGAAGACACTAAGAAAAATCATTAACAAAACCAGACGAGACAGAATACGAAATGAGGAAGTGAGGCAAATTTTAGACATAAAACCAGTAACCGACTGGATCAATCGTAGAAGAAAGGACTGGAATAATCATATCACAAGAATGGAAGACTTGCAAAAGTGGTACGAGATAAATCCCCACAAGACAAAAGAAGCGTTGGCAGACCCCAAAGAAGATGGAAAGATAGCGTCTAGGTCCAATATATGGTTTAAAAAAACAGGCAAACCTGCCTACTAAAGAGATAAAGAAGAAGAATTTTAAACTAAGTAATAGATGTGCATTTCATTTTAAATGTATGTATACCCCATATTCTGAAATACCTGATTTCACTGCAGCTACAGATATGAATTTAAATCAAAGTATAAAAAAAAGGAAAATATTTTAGTGGTGGTGTACGAAATTAAGTTGCTTTTATATGAGTAAAATTGAGACAATTTGTTGCGAAGTAGTGATTAAACTAAGAAAGCTTATATAATACCACTTTAAAACTGTATGCAACTATTGTTAATGAAATAAAGGACTGTGACATGGTGTGTAAGCAGGATCTAAACAAAAACCAGTCCACTCCCTTTTTTCTTATTATCCTTTGAAGTTGAAAAATGATATTTAAGAAGCTGAATATAGAGGAAAAATGTAATTTTTTGAACAACAAAGATTTCCCCCGGTATTTTATTTAAAAATCCATTTACACTCTGCATATTAGAAACAAGGCGGGTCCTAAGACTTTTGTCTGTGATATGTCATATTCATGTGCAAGTGGTTGATGAATGATAGAGCAAACATTTACTATCGTGTCATTTGCTATTTGCAGCCTTTACTAACCGGAGTCGTGGAGAGACCTCAAGGCGACACCCAGGTCCACAAGCATTGTCTTGAACAATTTACAAATTCAAATTAAGCATGCTTTATATTGTATTACCAGTGGTATTGCACTTTTTGTACATTATTTGTTATTTTGGTTCTACACTTAGGCTTATAAATAAGAGCTTATCACACATTTCTGCACAGCGACTTAATTATTAACTTATTAATTTGTTCATAGTAATTATTAACTCGCTACACTGGACACTAGTAAATCTGGTTATCTCTGTTGAATTCGCACTTGCTTTAATTTCACTCTCAAGTCATGTTCCTTTTATCACACTGCATTTTTTGATGGAGAATGCCCTGAGAAATTGTTAATTTACATATGTATGTGCTGTACATTTAAATACTCATCGATGATGTGGTTTGTTTTTGGCGACTACCTTTTTCTAAAACACTAGTGTTTCTTATAGGTCAATGAAATCAATAAAAGTGAAAAATTGCTGTGTTTTTTATAGTTCTATAATTAGGTTGTAATTATTATTTTTTTATTTGTTTATAGTGTAAGATCTAATCAACCATGATCCAAATACCTACCAAAGTAAAGAAATTCACGCTTCAAAGAGCTCCCATCTCATTTAAAATGGTAAGAATCGCATCGGCATGGACCTAATCTTATGTTTAAAAGAATGCATGCTTTGAGATTTTTTGTGGACTTGAACCGGAAGTCGAATCCGATTCCTTTAATATACACGGTAATCATCCTAATTCTTCACAATTAGCTAGATATACCTTTAGAATATAAATAAATGTTTATTTGTTAGTTTCATTCTCTAACAACTGTTTGCATTTTTTTGTCATTAAATTAGTACCTACTGCATTATACTTTGCGTTTTTCAACCTTTAGTACTGTCAACACTTTAATGTATTTTAAATGATAATAATAACCTGAAATTTCAAATTCGTGACGGTCTCTGATTAGATGTTTATGCAAAGTTTTAGTTCTGGCCGTTTTGAGTAACAGGTGAATTTTTTTTCTTATATTATCAAACTAAATTGAGATTTAGACTGCAGCAGCTGCAGTTTATTTTTTATACATTTTAAAAATAGACAATCTACTTAAAAAATAGGAATATTACTGTGTTATTTTATTACTTGATTTAGGCCCGGTTTTTCAATCGATGGTTAACTCTAACTAAAGGTTAAAAGTCACGGTTACCATTATTGCAACAATTATTTCTATAGTTATAAACTTTTAGTTAGAGTTAACCATCGATTGAAAAACCGGGCCTAAGTGTTTAGAATTTTATTATATAAATATCTAATTAATGTTATAGCTATGTAAAAATAATTGTTGCAATTTCAGTTTACGCAGTTTATAATTTAAAAATTATATGAACATCTAATTAATTCATTTAATGGTTTTCTTTTTCCTTAAACTTAACTTAAATAACCATTCTGTTAATTAGAGATAAACAGCTTAAAATTATTTATAACATTTATGTTGACGATTTGCATTTATAAATATTTACAAAGGTGACCTTACCAAGTGTGAAATAAAAGCTAAGTTTATATAACTATTCCAAGCGGATTATGACGTCTTATTGGTTTTTCAAATTTTCAATCTTTTTTGTTTATTTGCTAATATAACTGATAATGATAAGTTTCGTGCGTGTGGTCTGAACTGATTAGAGTGATTAGACATTCATTATAGTTATATTTGTACATACATTTTAATTTGTTTGCTTGTTACGTTATAATATATTTACATTTATATGTGTAATGATTTTGTAGTTATAATCTTATAATTCTAAAATTTGGGATTGTTTAATATTGTTATAAATATTATTTTAGCGCTTAAATTTTAGTTGCGTAAACATGAGTACAAATTCCTTATTGGGATGATTAAAGATATTTAAAATTTGTTTGACATGTAAAAAACTTAAAAATTGTGCTCAAAGTGTATAACAGTTGATTATTATTAAGTGTTATCTTTTGGCACTAATTTAATATACGAACAGTTAACTGTAGTTATACTTTCCAAAATGAATTTAATTTTTCAGAACCTTGAATTTAAGAATGAACTTAAATATTGGAAAACGTAATTCTTTTAGGGTATCTAAACCCAATAAAAAATTTAGGTCGAACAATAACAAAAACTAAAAACAAATATTTTACGTTGTATTTTGTACTATATCAAATAATTCAGACAGACGAGAGATGACTAAATGGGCTATGCATATACAGGGTGAATCCTAAATGGAAGATAATATTTACACCGCGAGATTCTGCATTAAAACTGGATAAAAAATCTTATAACTATTTTAGGCCAACTCTTATCGTTTTTGAAGACTTGTTAATTAAAGTGTTTAAACTTAGCAGCACTGAGTGGTCAGTCATATTACGTCACCAGTGATATCAGAAATAGCAACCCGCTTGATTTAACATAGGAGCTTGCAGAGAATATACAGGGTGACATTGAAAAAACTACAATGCATAGTACCACGCGATAGAGGACCATAAAATAATAAAATAAGTTCTTATACGCTAATGTCCGATCGCCTTTTGTTTTCAAGATACAGGATGTTAAAGGTTTGTTAGAAAAATGCCAAATTTTTTTCAAATTTCGTCGCATTGTGAAGACATAATTCAACCAAAATTAGTGCACACTATATGCCCTTGCAGGTGGCTATTTTGTGTAGGTATTTTAGTTTCGAGCATTATTAGAATATTATCATAACATAACCTAACCTAACAAACTTTTAACATCCAATCTTGAAAAAAAAGAAGATCGGACATTAGCGTATAAGAACTTTTTTTATTATTTTATGGCCCTCTATCGCGTGGTACTATGCATTGTAGTTTTTTAATGTCACCCTGTATACAGGCACACTAGACCTGTTTCATGGTATTCTAAATGTGTATTATGCATTCCTTAATTGACAGTAAGTAATAATAAAATGCTGAACATGTTTAAAGTTTTTTATCCACGACTACTTAATAATCTGTCAATTATTGATGTGTTTGGTCACTTATAATGCTATCCATTATACACTGACAGCAGTATATAATGAGTATTCAAGGTGTCATGGTAACATCCTTGTCTATGATGTATAATGAAGGAAATAGGTTATGTTTCTAATCCTAATTGACAGATTATAGGTTATGTTTCTAATCATAATTGACAGATTATTGACAAGTCGTCGATAAATTTTAATTAAAAATTCTTCGTATTTGTGTTCGTGGATAAAGTATAGTATACGACTCGCTATAATGGGCTATTATAGCGTCGTGTATAATATACTATTATTTTTTTAAATACACAATAGCTATAATAAATGCCCAAAATTGCTACCTTCAGCTTGTATATACTTCCTAGACCTGCGAATTATGCTTGCTTCTAGATTTTGGAGCATGTCGTTTTCTAGAATCCTTCTAACTACCTCATTTATTTGTTGCACAAGTTGCTCCTGAGTATCAATCCCTTCTTGCTGGTACCTCAGCCATTTGGAACCACATATTTCTTGTTAAATCTAATGATACATCCTCTAATAGGTCTCTAAAATCTGTGTCTAGAAATTCAAAAAACTATTCGCATTTGGGCGATGGAATAAAATATATGGTCCTATAAGCCTATTGCCAATAGTTCCACCGCACACATTTACGTTAAATCGAATTTGATGATCCGTTTGGTGAAGTGCATTGGTGCATATTATGTACGGTGTGCCCATTTTAAATCATGACCTATAATGTAATATGGGTTGCATATTCAACGGCAGTAGGTAAGGGGTCACATTCTAAAATGGGTACACGGTATAGTCTATACCTGTAATGTAATATGGGTTGATATTCAGAGCCAGTAAGGGGTCACGATTTAAAATGGGCACACGATACATTAAATACTCCATTTCTAGTAAACGTAGTTTTATCAGTCCATAAGATATGTCCAATTAAACCAGGAGCCCTTTCTTATTCACGAAATAACAACGTGCAGAACCTTACTCTTTGGTGGTAGTCTTCTGGTAATAGTCAAGGGGCCATTTGGTAGTGATACGGGTGCAAACCGTTTTCCTGTAACGTTCGATGAACGGTTCTTTCCCTCTCTCGTGCCTTTTCATTTAAGGTTGAGAATCATCATATCATATGTGGTGTGAAATAATGTCGCTGTGCTCTGAACTGTCCATTTCTTTCTTCTTCCCTGTCCTCTTCTTTCTTCTATCTTTCCTTCATACAGAACATAAGAACATAAAGTTGCAGTAGATTATATTCGAGGTGTCTCATTAGGTGACCGAAGTAACTAGTTTTTCAGTTCGTTATTGTTTTTACCATTTGCATATCTGGGCCTATTCATTTTAGTACTTCGTTGTTAGTAATTCTGGCGGTCCAGGGAACATCAAAAGCGTTGATGCGTTTCTCTGAGTCTTTTTTATCGTCCACGTTTCGCATCCGTAAAGAATCGTAGACCAAATATATTTATGTAGTGTAACGTTTTAAAAACGTTTATTTAAAACTTCGGTTCGTGATGCGAATTATTTATTAGCAATTTGAAGGAACGTAATAATTAACACGAAAAAACAACTTAAACACGAATATTAACCCGTAACACTAACTAATTTATTTATACAGTTTGTTTATTTATATTCACGTATTCATACCCAATCCTCGTACATTTATATTAACCGAGAACTTGATCGCGACAGTAGCTTTTGGTAGCTCTCTCGTAGGCTTTCAGTAGTAGATTGGTCGCTCGCCAACCGAAAGGTGTCTTTATATACTAGCTGCGCCATCTGGAATTCAATCTGGAATGATCGAGACGATGATTCGTCAAACAATCTGGAACATTCTCGTGGGCTTCTGTTAGATGACACATAGGACTGACATCATCAGCGCGTCTCGTTACAATAGCATTTAGTTTTCATTTTAATAAAATTAGATCTTGCAATTTTAATTCTTTGTTTTACTTCTTTTTGATATTCTATTTGGTTGTTTATATTACGCCCGAAATATTTAGAATTTGTGACACTATGACGTTATGAGGAAAACGAAATATAGAATACAACTTATTATACAGGGAAAAATTGAAGGTATAAGGGGGCTTGGAAGAAGAAGGAACTCGTGGCTGCAAAACCTACGCCGGTGGTTTGAGATGTCATCTGTGCTACCGGGTGATCCAGAAAAAAAGGAATTAGAGCAGGCCGTGACCTAGTTACCAAAGTTGGTATCCCGTGATTCGCCTACTGTGAGCGTAAACAGACACACTATTGACCATTGAAGAGGTTACGTTAA
Source organism: Melanotus villosus (assembly GCA_963082815.1). Lineage (NCBI taxonomy): Eukaryota > Metazoa > Arthropoda > Insecta > Coleoptera > Elateridae > Melanotus > Melanotus villosus. The sequence continues at coordinate 79,538,080 of OY720419.1, forward strand.
CTGTCAAAATCATGCAACAATATTATTGTCCGTGTTTTAAATAACGGTAAGTAATTGCCTGTTTGTAGGCAGTCTAAATAAATAAATAAATAATTTTATTTTATTTAATAACCATACATGTAGGTAATTACATCCACTAATGCTTTTATTTTAGGTTATAAAATGTCAAATTTATTTTTCAAGTAACAAATCAGATTACCATTGATATGAAATTTAAAAAAAATGAGAAGCAATGTTACCAACCTTAACAGCTTAATCAGGGCCTGCTCTAATTCCTTTTTTTCTGGATCGCCGGTATTATTTAGACAAGCAGTTGATAAAGTAAGAATATCCATGCTAATCGCCAACGTTCGCAGAGAATAAGACACCAGAAAAAGAAAAATACATTATCAATGGCTTTATCGTGTATTCGAATGGATGCGGGTGGAACATTTGATTTAGAGAATTTCAGCGCCTTAGTTTTTGCGGTATTTATGTATGTTTAGCCGCAGACTGACACTTTCTCTGTACAGTAAATTCATTAACTTTTGCAAATCCTCTGCACTGTCTGCGATGACAATCGTGTTATCTGCGTATCTAATATTATTTACTACTATGCCATTAACCTTTATTAATTCTGGTCCTTATGGTCGTTTGTGTAATGCTTTTTGTATTATTTTCTTCGAATAAATGTTGAGCAGAAGCAGAGGGAGTACACACTTTTGACGTACGTCCATTTTTATTTCAATATCCGCAGGTTTTTCATTTTCGACATTGACACTGGCCTTCTGCTGCCAATACAGATTTTTAATAATTTTTATGTCCGGTTCTTTGGCTAACATCCAGTGGCGTAGCTACCGTGGAGCAGTTGGAGCAAACTGCTCCAGGCGCACGAATCATGAGGGCGCAAAATTAGAAAGGGCGAAATGAAAATTTGTAAAACATTTGTATAAAAAACAATTTCGATTTGCCAGATTTTCTATAAAATATACAAAAAATAAAAAAAAAAAAATTTTAGATAAATAAAACTATCAGCACCTACATATATTACAAGTGTTTTACAGCAAATAAGTTAGGTACATGTATCCGGGGAATCCCACGAGCGCATGTTAACATCGGCGCAGAATTTATACAGGTAAATATTCGGGAGTCTGGATTTACAAAATGAATTAATTAATTTGATTGCCCATGAAATTAATGTCCAAATTAAAAGTGAAATAGAAGAGGCCGCTTTCATAACAATAATAACAGATATAACGCAAGATCTATCAAAAATCGATCAGCTAAGTACTATATTCCGTTATGTTCTAATAAAAAAAGATGAAACTGAAAAACCAATCGAGCTGCAAATAAAGGAAACGTTTTGTGGATTTACTCAGGTTACTGGTCAAACATCGCAACGATTAGAAACAACAATTTTAAAAATTATCGAAAATTTTACCGATCTATCAAAATTGCGTGGTCAAGGTTACGATGGGGCTGCGAATATCAATATGAGTGGTGCCTAGTCAGAGTTACAAGCAATAAATTAGACAACAAAACCCCGCTGCCAGATTTGTAAAGGCATATCCACAAATTAAGTTCCGATCGGTGATAAAAATTAGAAGATCTTTTTTCTTTCATTTTTTTTATTAGTAGTTGTTTAAATGTATATTAAACTACTTCTCTACATAATCACTGTTTAAATTCAAACATTTATCATACCGTGGCACAAGGTTTTCTATGCCAGTATCTATGAAATTTGCGCCCAATTGCGACAATTGCGTCCAACAATAAATGCAGATGCTTACTGTGCTACTTTAGAAAGATTACGATAGGCCATTAAGAACAAAAGGTCAGGTCTTCTCAGTTCGGGAACTGTTTTACTGCATGACAATGTCCGACCTCACGTAGCCGCTTCGACACGAGAACTGCTGACAAAATTTAATTGGGAAATTTTTGATCATCCGTCTTATATCCCCGATTTTGCACCAAGTGATTTTCATCTCTTTCTTCACCTTAAGAAATTTTTAGCATGTAGAGAAGTAGTTTAATATACATTTAAGCAAATACTAATAAAAAAATCAAAGAAAAAAGATCTAATTTTTATGACCAATCGCAACTTAATTTGTGGATATGCCTCGTACATAGTAAAATACTGGAACCTATTAATAATACAGTCTGGAAAATGCTGCAAGGTGCTCATGAAGATATAGGGAAATCCGTTGAGATGCTTTCATCACTCCTAACCCAATTCCAGCACTTAAGGAATAATTGCGAGTTTGTTAAAAATGACGTCATTGAGTTATCAGCTATATGAAATGTTGAACCTTCTTTTCAAAAAAAAAAAAAGATTGCGTCGTGTGAAAAAATTCGTTGATGAATTACAAGTAGATGAGCGCATTAAATTTGAATTTGTTATTAAGTACGGTTTTAAATCGAAATAAGTACATTTTTAAATGTTTTTTAAAGTAAATGTTCAAAACAAATTTCGCCAGACCCCTTCCGAGAAACAAAGGGGCGCACCGATTTTACTTGCTCCAGGGCGCTGAATATGTAGCTACGCCACTGCTAACATCAAATATACTGGCAATGGACCGCGTGCTTTGTTCTGGGTCATTTTCGACTACATTTGATACCTTCTTCAACTTGTGGCAACATTAAAGTTATCACTCGCCTAAGATCAAATGCATGTCTGTACATTCCACTAAACTGTACTCCATAACGACAATTTGCAAGATTCAACGAACAACTTTAATAGTTATCAAAACCTAAAAACTGAATCAGGACAAATAACGAAAAACTATAACGAACAAATAAATTATTTTCTTCTTTCTCAATGATACGACATTCGATAAATTTAACTCAAATTGTTTCCAATGTTAGTGATCAACCTACACTGAATCTTGAATATTCAGGGTGACTATAATCTACCTGTGTTGTATGGGTAACTTTGTTATTATAGAAGTTAGAGAGTCGGCTAACTTAGCAAAGTTGGACAGAATTTCAAGACAAATTAGATACCAGTTTGATATTTGTCATACACTTTCAACTTTTTCAAATATTTCGAAAAAACTAAAAACATGCGATTTTTTAAATGTTTTGTAATTCCATAACCACCTATTCTAAAACCAAAGTGAAATATGTTTCTTGTAGATGTTTTTACGTAGAATTATAAAAAAATATCTACAAAGTCATAACACTCTCGATTTTTGAGATATAAGCCAAACTTACGTTTTTTTAAATGGCAACCATAGTAGGCTATGGTATATCTTTTAACGCCATATCACAGTTAGTCGGTTTAATTATTTTGTAAAATTGCAAAATGACATATCATTCGTCCTCGCCAGGCTAGCGTTACGTTTGTCCTTGGTTCGAATCTCCCGATGGGTAGGATTTTCCTGCAGTCTGGAGGTCGGAATCGAGTCCAAGTGTCCATTGGTCGTTGGGCACCAAATTAATGACGCTCTCCTCCAAATACAGGCGTAAGGGGTAGAGTGACAAGGTCCTACATATACACATATACACACATACTATACACATGGTGTAGTATGTAAAGTATGATCAAAATTTCTGTTCATCAAGTATGGCCGTGGAAGTGCAAACCAACGCATTTAAAATTGGCTCACATATCTTTTTTGACAGCTGTCACATTTAATATTATATGTAAGCCAATTTTAAAGGCGTTGGTTTGCACTTCCACGGCCATACTTGATGAACAGAAATTTTGATCATACTTTAGCTATTAATGTTGATTTATATTATCATGCACGATACGTTTCAGGCATATAGCGTTGGATGAAGATATGTTGTATCGCAAAAGAATAAAACGATTTGGCGTTCACAAAATGTAAAAAAACACAGAAGGGGAACTTTGGACAGTGTACAAGGGGTTCATGGATGTATACATACAGGGTGAATCCTAAATGGCGGATAACATTTGCACCACGCGATTCTGCTTGAAAATATGGACAAAAAATTGTTTTGGGAAAACACGTGTAGTTCTTGAAGAATTGTTAACTAAAGTTTTGTAAACTTAGCAACACTGTGTGGTCAGTCATATTACGTCACCTGCGATGTCACCGATAGCAACCCACTTGATTTAATATAATTGTATTGTACATCGTTGCAACATTTATCGAAAGCACAAGCACTGCAAAAATTTCAAACTTCGGATGAAAATTCTAATGAGTACAATTACAGATTAGTTATTTCTTCTGTTGATTAAACTACAGCTAAAAATCATTATTTCATAAAAAATATGACACGACAAGCAAACCAGAATACTACTTCAGGCTGCTAATAACTCCATAACTAAAGAGCTAACCGCAAATTGGTACTGGAGTTTTTTGCTTGGATTTTGACGTAGAATTGCGTGATATAAATATTATGCGCCATTTACGATACACTCTGTATATTTTATAAGTGAAATCCTGAATATAATTTTGTTTCATTCTTTAAAAGTTTATTATAACGGGTGTCCATAAACTGTCAACATCCCAGTAGGTTGTGATTTTAGAAACATATTTCGTAATTGGAATCAGAACACAAAACCAAATGTCAAGATTTGTAAAATGTCATTGTCTATGATTTAATCTAAGACTTGTAATTTGTTTTTCAAAGCAACCGAGATGACGACTGTTTATGAACACACGTTAGTTTAATTTTAATTTTATATAAATATTCAAACTAAATTAAAGATGTAGCAAAATAAAATTTATTTCTACGTTTTATTTTCTTACATCTCTACATAAACCTAATGCCCCCTCCGAGACAATTGGCTGGATCCGCCACTGATTCACATCATACGTTCGGGCATGTTCCAGCACCACCCATTGCATATCGGTAAAATATTCTTAGGAAGAATACCGGCCGTAAACGTAAAGTGCCTGACTCGATACGTGCCGTATAATATGAATACATCAATTAATTGAAAACCATTTAACAATATTTTTTGAAACCGAAACGCTACATGCCTGAAATGTTTAGTGCATGATAATATGAATCAACCTTTAAACGACCCATCAATCACGTAACCATCAGAGTCGAACCGGATTGGGCCCTGCACCCATAAAGACCACATACGCCCCAACCTCGACACCGAAAGGTAAAAGAGGTTACAGATACAGAGCGAGATTATGTGCATCAAATCCACATAAATCATAAGCAACTTCATAATATTATTCGAATCCAAAGAATCTTTAACCTACAAAACGTAAATCTTAAATTTATCAAAACTACCGCCCGTATAAACTTTTAAAAGCATCGTTAGACCAGATTTTAGAGAATTTAAAAACTCAAAAACAATGTAGTCCTGTTTGACATTAAAAAAAACGAACCATTTGGCCACAAATTGCCTTTAGATTATTTTATGGACGTTTAACTATCTAGCCATATACGAGCCCTAACAACTATACAAGGTGTTTCAAAAAAACATGGCATAAATGATACGGCTGATAGAACACTGAAAAATAAGTGGGGTTTGCTTAATAAACATATGTCCTAAGACCCTCCATTTTTGTATTACAGGGCGTCAAAGTTAAAAATTAAAAAATGATTATTGCCCAAAACTTTGACGTTAGTATACATTTTTTTACTAAACTTGGCAGACAGTTTTACTGATATAAAAGACACATAACTGCAAAAACTCCGTTATATAAGTCAGATATTTGACAGTTTATTTGTTTTTCTAATAATTTTTTTAAATTTAATACTAAGTAACTAGTTAATTAACAACAATTGGGGCCAATCAGCAACACAAAAAACAAAATACTTATTGTATCATCTCTAATTAACAAGAAAAATGTTCATATTGTGTGGCAACCAAATATTGGGACATAGCACGAATTTTTATGTCTAAAATGGAGTAACATGGCCCTTAGAGTTTATGACCGCTCGAATTCGGTTGGGCATTTACTCAACTAAGGATCTGCACGTTTCGGGAGTAATTTCATTCCAAATTTGCTCTATTTTGGCTCTAAGTTCCGGTAATGTCCTTTGTTGGTTGTTCCTCAATGTTTATTTCATTTTATGCCACACTGTTTCAATGTCATTGAGGTTAGGACTGTTGGAAGGCCAAGAAAGAACACTGACGTTGTGGTCGCCAAACCACTTTTTTGTGGTTTTGGCCGTATGACAGGCCGCCCCATCCTGCCGAAAAATGTAATTTTCGCCAACATTTACCTTCGCGATACTTGGTAGGAGACTGTTTTGCATTATTTGTTGATATTTCGCAGCATTCACGGTACCATCAATAAATTCGAAGCATCCTAATCCTGAAGCTGTCATACAGCCCCAAATCAACACTCCTTTAGGAAATTTTACCGTACGTTTTAGGCAATCCTTGTGGAAAGCCTCATGTTTAGTACGAATCACGCGTTTGCGGTGATCACCAACACATTCGTCGAATTTTGATTCGTCGCTAAAAATTGCTCTGAACCAATCTTCTACCGACCAAGATAGTTTAGATTTTGCCTATGCGAGCCTAGCTTTCTTTTGCTATTCCGTCAACAATGGCTTTTCCTTTGCCTATAAACTTATATATGTATTTTATTTTATCCCAATATACAGGGTGTCCGCAAAAAGGAGGTCAATCCGTTAACCACATATTCCTGGAGCAAAAATAATATGACTTTTATAATGCCATTTTTTTTTTAATTTTTTTATTTTAGTATTAGAAACTTATGAGATTACGGTAAACCGCGTATCAAGGACCAGTACTTTTCAAGTTCTCTCTAAAACGAACGATTTTATCAAAATTTGATAAGAGACAAAAAATAATCCAAAATGCATGATTATCTCAAAAAAAATAGTCACTGGCGTAGGTACTAAAAAACAGGGGAGGTCAGTGGGTACTGCACCCCCCGTATTTTGATTATTTGACCGTTGTTTTCGTTTTGCTTTTCTCGAAAGATGTGACTATTTATGTTGAAGCTCTGTACCAAATTTGAAATTGATAGCTTATTAAATACTTCATTTATTAAAAATAATCAGTTTTAAATTTCAAACTTTGACGCCCTGTACATCGCACGTGTGGATCTAAAATGAAAAACGGCATTATAAAAGTCATATTATTTTTGCTCAAGGAATGTGTGGTTAACGGATTGACCTCCTTTTTGCGGACACCCTGTATAGTTGTTAGGGCTCGTATATGTGAGTTGACAATTATTTATTAAGAAAAAAGGGTGTTTCGCAGTCAGTTTTGTTTGTGAACATTTGTTTGTCATTGTTCGTAGAGCATCGTGAAATATCCTTTTCATTATTATACGACGCGACGCGACGGTTGGAAATCCTTATAGAGAGGGCGGTTCATAACTATTTAGATAATTTTCTTTGTAAATAACCACGCAGAACATTTTAAAACAGCATACAGTTTCGTTGATTAACATTAAATTGATTATATCAGATGTTTTTCCAGATATTCCGCTGCTTCAGCAATAAATGATTATTTTATACAGAAAAATTAAGTATATAAAACTCTGTAATAAACATAGCAAGCCTCAAATATTTTTAGTACAGATATATTTAAACTGCATAATGTAAAGTTAAAAGTAAGTTAGGTTTCTGAAATGCTATTTCACAAACTGTTTATAAAAATGTCACCGTTCAGAATTTTTAAAATATACTCGTATATTGCTACATGTTGCACGAGAAATACTACATATTTTAGAATTCAGAACAGCTAATTTTGGGTCAATATATCTCATTCACATTGGAACATACTCCAGATTAAAAACTAAATTTAAATCTTTAAAAATAACAATAACAAAAAATAACAGAAAATATATCTCTTACGTAAAAATAGCGGAATGGCAACTCAGCGTAATTATGGATTTGCTTCTTGGGTAGTCACTTTTAAAACTAAAGTATCAACAACGCATTTAAAAGCGTTTCGTACATAAATTGTTGAAATGCAGAGAACGCTCTACAGTTGTGCAGCATTACAATCTTACGAAAAATGCAGGTTTTATAGCGTTGGATGGTTGACAAGTTTACGAAGTTATAAATATTATAAGTGTACGCCTTACATTTCATACTTGTTTACTTAACCAACATTTTCAAATCTTCTTTATTACAACGCTGATATTTTAGATTTCGTATTCGTAGACAGTAACTGCAAATTTAAAATCCTTCAATTAAAACTGTTATGCTGTACAAGTTATTAATTTATTTATTCACTGAATAATTAAACTAATTAAAAACTTGGCAGGAAAAAATTAGTACCGAGTGTTTGACTTAAGGGGCGAACATAGGGAAATAGCATGGGAAATCGTATACGAGCCCAACGTCAATGAAATTCGTACACCTGTATTTTTCGTTACACCTATACTTTTAGAATGCTAAAAAGCGACTCTTTACAACGATATTTCGAAAAATTTATATTTAGCGTAAAAGTTTGATTTCTCCCTTAAAAATGAGTGTTCTCATTTTGCTGAATTTTGATAATTGATAGGAATGAAATTAAAATCAAACCTAGTCATACAGTTCAATGAAATTCATACACCTATTTTCCGAGTTCACTGAAATTCGTACCTACATTTAGGGACCTAATTTAGTATTCATCTAATTGCTATGTTTTTAATTGTTAGCATGTTTGTTAACCACATGTATGTACAAGCCCGAAGTCAATGAAATACATACACCTGAAATGTTTTACCTTAAACATGAGTAATTTGTTAAATGTTATTGACTTTTAATTGCATGAAACTAAACATACTTATTGAGGCTTTTATTAAAAATTTGGTGGCCAAACAGAATATCAAATGTTTAATTATGGAGAGCAGATGTTAATACAGAAATTAGACGAAGGAAATTCAGATGGCTGGGGCATGCTCTGAGGAAGGCCAGGGATGCACATGTCATATTGCGTTGGAATGGAACCCACAAGGTGGAAGAGCCAGAGGACGCCCCCGCATTACATGGAAAAGGGCAGTAAAAGAAGAATATGAAAACACCATCAGACAGTTACGTGCAATTGCCCAAGACAAGGAAGAGTGGCAACAACTTGTAGTAAAATGTTATATGTAGATATGTAAGTAACCCCACAGTAAAATATATTAATCTTTTGTAAATAACCCTATGTCCCCAAAAGGGAATAATGGGGTTTAATGATAATAATAATAAACATACTTAGATGCTACATAGTTAGGAAAATCCCATTATTTACAATATCTATGTATGTATACAAGCATTTTATAGGGATAGGTTTTTGCGAAAAATACAGGTGTACGAATTTCATTGACGTTGGGCTCGTATAATTATGTAGATTCCTGCTCCCCATTTGAGTTGATAGGATCGATAATGATATCAATCGAAAGACAAAAAGAATGCGCTTAATTTGATACTACTTTACTTCAATTTGTTGCTTGTTTAAGAAAGAAAGCTTAAAAACTGCAATAAATAATTTGGATTTTATTCACAAAAAGCAGACCAACCATGATCAAATTTGAAGTTTTTTTTATGCCAAAATAAATTTCATTTTCTGTCAGTTATCAATTCACGTATCTACTTAATTACTACAAATAGTAATGTTGAATATTTTAATGAGGAGGGGGTATTTATTGTCAAAATATTTTATACTGGCGTCAGTTTTCGCACAGTTCCTGATTTAAAAAACTTCAAATTATCATGGCTGGTCTGCTTTTTGTGAATAAAATGCAAATTATTTATTAGAGTTTTTAAGCTATTTCTTTCTTAAACAAGCAACAAAGTCAAGTAAATTAGTATCAAATTAAGCGCATTCTTTTTGTCTTTCGATTGATACCACTATCAATCCTATTAACTCAAACGGCAAGCATCAAGAATCTGCATATATGTATACGATTTCCCATACTATTTCCCTAGGTATAGCACAATGTATATTTATTTAAAATTTCTGCACTTAGAAAAACAATTAGTTGGTTCAACTGATTGCAGTATTTTGAAATTTTGTGCATTTAAATCAATCGATTTTTATTTGAATGAACACAAAGTTGCTTCAATCAAATGACTGCAAGATGTTTAACCAAGCAATTTTTGTTTGTGCCAACAACAATTTAGTTTTGAAATGCAGGTAGAATCTTTGTTATCATGAAACAACTAATTGCAAATGTTCACTTTGCTTACCAAAAATTGTTTAAGCGAACGTATTGTTATGTTGAATTAAAGTTCTGAATCTTTGATTCGACATTTCCAACTATAAAAGAACTTGTGTGGTACGACTTGCGCAATGAATTAATTACAGAATAACAAATTTTGCACGTCGCGTCAGTTCTGTGGAAGAATTACGTAAGTACCACTGAACGATAATAAAATGACGCCAAATATAGACACGTAAGTCGCGTTTTTTATTTTCTGTGAGATTTACAAGTCCAAATAATAGACATAAGTAAGTTTCACAACACTTCGCAAAATTAAATCGGTAAGTGAAATGTTTCTTAAGGCTTTATTCAGAATGTGAGACTTGAGACTTGGTTGTTTTTAAAACCGAACATAATACAATTTTAACAGATCTGTAGATATGTATTTATTATTGAAATTCGTAACTGTTTCTATAGTTTATAATATTATATTTTAGAACTTTGTTGCATTAAAATTGGGAAGAAATGAATGTTAAAATACGTTTTAAATGCGGGTATTCCCGGAAGTAAGAGGAAATTTTTTCACTTTATACTTTAGTCGAAACAGTAAAATAGCAAAATGTATCAAGAACATCTATAAAACTAAAATTATCTTTTTGGTATTCAAACAGTTTCCGTGTTCGTTTAACTCAAAAGTGTTCTTTTAGTTTGGCGCTTTGATTAAAAAAAGACATAATTGTTTCAACTCGCCATTTAAGAGATGGCACGAGCCTGGAAAATAAAAAATGTAACCCCCGGAGCCTCCCGGAGTCACTGAGTTGAGCTATTTAAATAATACTAACACACAATTCTTCTGTTTTCTTTTTGGTTTTATTTCCAGATAGCTGTCGATAGCGATGGTTTAACTCAAATCAGAAAAGTTAATAATCAAGGCAGGAAGGTCCAACTTTACATTGTTGCAGTTCGTCAATCAACAACGGATATTACTGAATCACACCTAACAATAGATGATTTAATATATGGGGTGAAAAAAAGTTTGGAATCTAAGCTTTCCTGCTGAAACGACTAGATATGTGGAACCATATTTTCAACTCATGTGTAAATTTTTCATTAAATAAGGTCGTCTTTAAAGTAAACATAAATTTTTAGTGTGTAAATTAAGAATATAGCAACTAATATGCGAACATCCTCCTTTTTAAAATTAAGGATCGTGTACTTAATTTACATCGAAAATTTAGTTTTCCATGATATTTCTCCGGATTAATACTTAAAATAATTTTATACTCTTGGTTCAGAGTATGAAATAATGAAAATAAATGATGTTAAATACCTTACAAACACAGATTTGTAAAATTCAGCACTTCATACTGGACATATTGTAGCAAATGGAAGAATATTTGGAATTGTTTTTGGTTAAATATGACATAGCTTTAATCATTGTTTAGCATTATTTCTTTCAGAATCCTTTCATATTGACATTTACATTATGAGTCTACTAACCTATTTTGTGTGTGTAGCTAAACAACCTAAACAACAACTGTAATTTTTATGTAATTAAAATAAAAATGTATTGACAAGGTTTCGTATATTTTCTTATTAGGCATTAAATGCATTAAATAATAGTTATTTATGTACCAAGCGCGTAAAGATGCTTTTATGGCCTGAGACGTGATTTTGATAAAGACACGTCGAATCTTCCTTCATTTTTCTGCCAAATTCTTCCCATGTATTTTGTTTAGCTTCCAAGACCATTTCCTTTACTTTTATGCGTTGATGTTTGTATTCTGTATAATTTTGTTCCGTTTTGTTTCCTAAGTATTGTTTCAATTTTTCTTTTTTAATTTTTACTTGCTCTTTTATGTCTTTGTTCCACCATTTGGTTTGTTTCTTTCGTTTATCTATAACAATTGTTCCACATGTTTCTCTTGCTATTGTCAGACTTTTCATCTTCGCTTGGACCATAGATTATTAGTAAAGTTGTTATGTTTTGTTGACCTAATTGTATTTCCACTTTTAGTATCCTTCCTGACTTAAATTTCCATTTATTGATACTATTTACAATATTTACATGATATTTTCTTATTCTGCACCTTACTCCTTCAGCTGCACGATCGTTTGGTTTTACCCCGCTGTATATTAGTAAATGTCCATTTTCCATTTCTATCATCCCATGTCCTTTTTTCTTTGTTTCCATAATTACTAGTATGTCTAGATTTGCTTTCTCAAATTCATCTATGAGTTCATGCTCTTTCCCATTAAGGCTTCGAATATTCCATGTACCCAATCTTAAAGTTTTACATTATTTGAATAAATTATTTAAATATGTAGATATACTTGTTCAAAAATAATTTATCTTTTGCGTACGACCTGTAAGTCCTGTAAGTACCACAGGTTGAGAACCGCTAATTTAGACTTTTATGTCAGAATTCACTTCATTTCAATTTTACATAAATTTACATTTACCATTACATAGAAAGTTAATTCATACAGTTTAGTTCTAACTATCTGTAATAGCAATCATTTTAGTTTCCTCAACTGATTTTACCCTTATCAAGTGGTCTGATTTTTGTACCTAGGAAACTTAAACCAAAAACCTGATAGCCTTGAAACAATTTAAAGTACAGCATTTTTCACCTAGGATTTGGGTTGTGTCGTCAGTTGGATTGTGAATTTATCAACAGTGCGTTGATAAATTCACAATCCAACTATACTCTATACTTCATCTCTTTCTAAACTAGGTTTTCATTACCTACTGCGCACGAATGCGTGTCTAAACAGACAGTTTTTGGACGGGGCAAGTTGACATCAACCCAAATGCTAGATGAAAAATACTGTATGTGAAATTGCATTATTAACAATTACTCAAGCTAAAATACTAATATTAATAAGTTATTATCATTATCATAATTAATTTAAGCTTCGTTTTAGAAAACGCACTGATATATTTGCCTCAATTTTCTGATTGATACGTACTGGCATAATAGAGTTCTGTTAATTACGAAGTATTATCTATAACATCCATACATTCTCTATAAAGCTTATTCAGATGTAACAATTTTCGAAAAATGTAAGAGCTGGACCTGCAACTTAATAAACTGAAAGCATGTTCTCCCCTTACCCAAAAATATTTGAAACAATTTTAGATCAATCCACTAGAAGTGCTTAGGTGGACATGACTCCGTAATTTAAACAAAAAAGAAATTGGTGCTTATCTCCACCAAGTTTGTTTTCAAATTCAACATTGTTGATAATGATAGTTTTTTTGATTTTAGCTACTATTTCTTTTTGTATTTTAGTAAGCGTGCAACTTTTGACGAAGGTATTTTTACTATTTCCCTCTTGAATTATATTTAAATATCCATACTTCCAGTAGTTTGCGAGCTATTGCTTGAATACATAAATATTAACACTTACGTTATTTACCTAAATGCTTCACCGTTATATCTTCGTTTTCCATCTTTTTGATAAAGTATTTACAAAAATATGGTGAAAACTATGTCGCGTTGACACTTCAAGTTAGAAATTATTTAGGAATTCTTCTTGTCTGGATGTAATATCTCTATCTGTCACATATGTTAAAAAAAAGCTTTTAAGATACCGATCCGATATTAAATAGAAATAAGCAGTATGTTAATACGCCAATTAAACAAAAACATATGTCTAAGATTATAAATTGATGGTACCTCTAATTCAAACTAAAGTTGAGTGTAAATCTGTTATTTATCCAATAATTCAAAGTAGTTCAGTAATTCAAGTGATTCTCTTCTATCAAACATAACCCATACAGATTACAGGAATTTGTCATTTCCTCAATAACGAAATGTTGTATTTATCATAGATGTTGCTATGTAGTTTAAAACTCTACAGGATATCCGTGTGATTTACGTTTTAAAAAATATGGCGTTAAAATACTCTCATACATTTAATATTATATAGAAATAAAATTTAGTATGTGATTTGTGATTTGTAGTTTATGCTTGTTGCTCTAAAACAACAAAATGTTGCTGCTAGCAATTATAACAAATGCAAGTATAATTAACTGTTATAGTTTATTGTACGAGAAAAGGTTGTTCTATGCAGAAAGGAAGCTTTATGGATTTTATAATCTGCACGTGAAGCCTTTTACGATAATTTAAATATGAATAATATTCCCTTGTGTTGTATATTTTTTAAGGTCTAAAGGTCTGAAATACTATACTTTAAAAAGTAAAAAAACGACTCTAGACCGTGATCTTAAAACACGTTTCAGCATCGTGAAAGTTAACCATTCATGACTTACAATTAGCAGTATCTTAAGTTTGCCTTACTGAAATTAAAATGAAGGAATTAACTTTGAATTGCTAAGTATTAAAGATACAAATTTTAACATCGTGTTAAGATAAACAAAGTAACGAGTTATGTATAAGTCTTAAGTGAAATTATTTTGCATTTTTAACTACTTTAATCTAACATAAATGATCATAAAACCTAAAGATAAAGACCTTATAATAGGTTATTCAAATACTACATTGACAAAGACTTATTTCTTAATTAAAATTCTAATACTAGATGAGGTCCAATCTAATTAAAACTGTACATAACATATATGTAATGGTTGTTTTATCATACGAAATGTTAAATGTTTGTCAAAAAAGTTACTAAATATGTCACACAAACTCGAAATACACGAATGCATCCATACAAAGTGCATGTGTACCAAGAGCTACTCCCTCCTGATTATAATAAAAGGAAAAATTGATTTTTAAATTATCTTAACAACAATCATATCCTTGATAAGACCCTTTACGGATGAATCGTGGTTTCATATTACTGGCTACGTGAATTCCCAGAATATGCGTTTATGGAGCAATGGCAATGCTCACTACTTCGTCGAGTCGGGTTTACATCCGCTAAAGGTAGGAATTTGGGTTGCAATGCCGAGAAAAAAACTTATTGGTCCAATTTTTTTTGATGGAACTTTAAATGCAGAAAGATTGCGGAATAATATTTTTGAGCCGTTTATCAATTACGAAGTGCAGGAAGGCTATTTCCAACAACAAGACGGAGCAAGACCTGTCTGCATACTGTCTAAATAAGACCGAATTATTTAGCACAATCTTATGATAGGGTTATTAGTAGAGACCTTTGGCCAGCCCGTTCATGTGACGTGTTTAGATTTTTCCTATTTCCACATTTAGAAACGTTATTTTTAAAACTCCGGTGTAGACTTTGGATGATATAAAGAAAGAATTACCGCAGAAGATTAAGAAGTCTAACGTTTTCCGAAAATATACGTTACATGCGCTGTTAATTAATGTTCTAAAATTAAAAATAAATCCTAAAATGGCGAATTCAAAGACTTCCACGGTCAGTGTCAGTAAATGGCGGTTTAGAAATGAAGAATAGAGATGGTCAATGACAAAATGTACGACAGTCGACATTCGATCGGTTCCCTGAAATATATCCAGGAGAAGAACTGAAAATTCGTGTAGATTAACAATTTTGTAGAAGTGTAATCGGGAACGTTTTATAAATATTCGTCGTCCTATAGTTCTAGCAACGCTGGATGCTGCGGAAAATGTAAACCAAATTGTTCGGCAAAATCCATAACTTGTCGTATACCATTTACCCTAATAAATAAACAGATTGATTTCTTATACTTTAGGAATGTTCTATAAATACTCTCGAAAAATCATTTAAATAATTTTGCCTTTACACGGATACAAACATGTATTAAATCAACCACTTCAGCCTTCCTATCCAATTCTGCAACTGGTATAATACACTACTAAAATATAGTGACGATGCAATTGCAAATGTTAAACTTGAAAAGCTAAGGAATCTTTTTAATAATTTGAATAGAAGACTCCAATGCAGTTTGTTGAAACGTTTAAATATTTCTTCTAAAACATTTACTTTTATCTTCTTCTTCTTTAGCAACCCCTTTGTATCAACTTCTTAATGTAGGTTTCCGCTTGAGTTTTCCATTTCTGTCTGCATTAGGTTAGCTAGTGTCAATTTCATCCTATATTGCTTTAATATCTTCCAGCCAGCATTTTGGTGGTCTTCCCACACTTCGTTTGTGCTCGCTTGGTCTCCATTGGATGATATTCTTAGTCCATCTTTCACTCTCTTGTCGAGCGACATGTCCCACCCAACTCAGAGAGACTCCAAACAAAGCTATTTCAATAGCCTGTTGTGTCTTCTTAATTGGTTGGCTGATTGTATTGTAAGTGTCATTGCCTTCATGGCCATAGGTCATAACAGGAAGAATACAACAACTGAACAATTTGCTCTTTAGGCTTCTTAGGACCATTCTGAGTTTGCTCACCACAGCCCGGGTCATGCGTATTCTTCTAGTACCTAATTTCTGCAGTTTGGTTTTGCTTTGTATGTCCTAGCTATGTGTATTCATTTACTAAATTAATTTAACGGATTTAGGCTTCTTACCCACTAATTATAAGCATATACGTTCGTCTATGGCAATTGTTAAATACAAAACTGTCTACAAAGTGTCCAACATTGCAAGTTTATTAAAAAAAAAACCATAATGTTGAATAGTCACCTGGTATTTCTAATCTGTAGGTTATATTCTTCAATTAGCGTAGTGTGATCGGGCGAACTTCGGCCTTGTTATCTAATGCTACTATAATTTTTTTAGACCTGTTTATCTTTTGGTGCAAGTTAAAAAAGTATAAAATTACGATTTATCAAAGTTTATGACAGCTGTCAACAACTAGGAGGTTTGTCAGAAAAATAATGAGACCGGCAACACTGTGCTTGAACCGACAACGCTGCTGCCTCCCCCTTTACACGGTAGTTAGAATAACCCCCGCCGTAGATTCAGTACAAGTTTGAACTTGTTGTAGTTGCTACGCGACTGCTGAGAGAATCTGAAGTGAAGTGTTTGTGAGGCGCGTTACGAAAATGGATTTGCAAAAGTTTGAGCAACGTTGTGCTATCAAATTTTGCTGGACGAGTCCGCTACTGTGACCTATGAAAAGTTACAAAGGGCTTATGGGGGACATTCCCTACACAGTGTTCAGATGATACAAGGCCTTCTTTAGAGGGCCGAGAGGAAATGGAAGATGAACTTCGTGCGGAAGACCTTCAACCTGAAAAACGAACGGCAATGTGGAAAGAGTGAGACTCTTGTGATATCTGATTGTTGATTGATATTGAGAATAATCAGTAGTGAGTTAAATTTGAAGCGGTTTACGGGTTTACCGTCTATCAGATTTTAAAACAGGATTTAGTCACTTGGATGCTGCACCACGACAACTCCCCATGTCATACGGCAGTCTCCACCAATTTTTGGCAGAAAAAGCATTCCTGTGGTGCTTCAGCCCCCTATTTGTCGAATCTCAGTCCTTGTGACTACTTTTTATTCCCCCGACTGAAAAAGCATTTGAAAAGGACCTATTTTGGCACTTTGGATAATATTCAGAAGAGCATAACAGACGAATTGAAAGGCATTCCAGCAGAAGCCTCCCACGACTGCTATGAACAATGGAAAAAGCGCCATCGGTGTGTAGCTGTCGAAGGAAACTACTTTGAAGGGCATAATCTTGATTTCTAAAAAGAATAAAATTCATGGTTGAAAGAAAATCAAGCTCATTCGTTTTCTGTCAAGCCTCGTATATTCGAATCAAGTAGCTGAGGCATCGTACATGGTAGATAATAATGCAACTGTGAAATAAAGGATTTGCAACTTCGTGATTGACAGAAAATCGTTAGTAATAAAATCTGCAGTTTTGTGATTGGGCACAGGCTGTGATTTGTAAGAAATAATTCAATGGTGTCTATAATCTTTTTGCCACGAGGTTTATTTTCTGTAATAAAGTAAACAGCTGTATACGCTGTTACTATTTTGACAAAAGTAATATTTCTATACGAAGCTGCATTAAAAAATTATTAATTGTTTCGATGATGTACAATAAAATTTATGGAAAATCGGATGTATCTTATGCAGTTATTACTTCATTTCTTTCATTGATTCATTGAACTATTCATTAAACAAAAATTACTGATAGTTGATGCAAAAGATTCTTCATGTTTTATAACACTTTAGAACATTCATAAAATGTGATGGATACGTTTTGAGAACAGCTTTTTGTCTTCTCTAAATTTTTTTTAATGTATCATATAGCACTTATTTTGCATTTTACCCTTTATTTTTAAATTGACTAATATACGACTGATATTCAGATTTACTTTGAACTATTATAAATAGATTAAGGCTAATAAAAACTCACATGGTATGGGTAAAATGTTACCCTGCATTACCTACTGCATCCATATTACAATCACGTCAGGTTTTTCATAGCATGATACATATTACCACGTCTGATAAAAACGCCTAGTCATGCTCGTTCGGATTTTTTAACTCACGTGAGATGCAAAATGGACGAATTATTAATTTGAAATTTTAGGAAACCTGCAGTGTTGTATGGTATAAAATCTAATAATAACAAATAAGCATCAAATTTGTATATATTTCACTTAACACCCCCGAAAAAACTTCAGATGCTTCTCAAGTAAAAATTTATTAAAATTGTTCAAATTTCTTATAAACCCTTTGCAAGTAAATAAATGCGCTTTAAAACAAAAGAGCAAAAAACTTGTAGTATATTGGTGAAAAAGGTAATGATTTTTTTAGTACCTACGTCTAGCCAATATACAGGGTCCAGCAGGGAAGTATGGTGTTTTTGAAAAGACTGTCACACACTTATTTTTGAACGAATTTAAAATATTTTTTTTTGTACATTACTGGTACATTGCGATTTGAGAATACATAACAAAAGAGAAGAAAAAAATAATCAGCTGCGAGAAATCCAGGGTCCAGCAAGGAGTATGGACAATTTCGCCACCCGTCTAAAAGAATACCTCAATAAAAATGGACGTGCCGTGATTTTTCGCAGCTGATTATTTTTTTCTTATGTTTCGTTATGTATTCTCAAATGGCAATGCACCAGTAAAGTATAAAAAAAATTTTGAAATTCGTTCGAAAATAAGTGTGTGGCAGTCTTTTCAAAAACACCGTACCTACCTCCCTGCCGGACCCTGTACAACTCTAGCGCTTAAAATTCCTTTATGCAGTGGATTCAGTTTCGACGTGACTGAGTCATACGTGTTCATTTTACGGCGAGTAAACCAGTAATGCAGAAGAGGATGCCACTAGTTTGACATCGCTTCGCTTAACTAGCAGCGCTAACAATCCGGAGCTGTATATTCGCTAGATAGCGAAACTTCAATTTTGAACTGCGTAGGCAGTAACTTATTCATAAACATGGTTTGAACTTGTGATTATTTGAATAACTGCTAATAAGTAGTAATATTGTTTGATTTGTTGGATTATGGGCGCTTAATATTAACCGACTAGAGCAGGGGTTCCCAAAGTTTTGCCTAGGTGGGCCAAATTGTAAATTCCAAAATATTTGGCGGGCCAAAAAAAAAAGTGTTATGGAAAAATACGTTTAAATCGATAAAAAGTTAGACACAAAGGAAAGATTTATACTAGTTTTATAACATAATCAGTCTTTTTCTTACGACAATAATTACTTTTTATTGCGAACTGTTTATTAACACATTTCAAAAATAATTAAACAAAAATAACTAAATAATTTCAAATATAAAAAGAAAAATAGTATTTTATTTAACGAGCATATAATGTAGGCTATATTACACGAGGATGAAGTTTAGAATACGAGCCGACAGGCGAGTATTGTAATCATCCGAGTGTAATGTAACCATTATATGCGAGTCAAATACAATACTTTATCTACAACTACGACATATTTATTTATAATTTTTGATAATAAAGGTAGGTAACTAATTTATTGAAATTATGATTTTAGTAAAATTTACAGGTTTAGTAGTGGCATTTCAAAGTTGTCATGGTTACTCCTCCATCAGCACACATAATGTAGCTGAGAATCTTCACAAACAATGTCCTGTGTATTTTTCTAAATTTGATAATCCCATAACGTATGTCATTTTCAGTTTTTCTAAATTTGATAATCCCGTAACGTATGTCATTTTCAGTATCCATAATTGCAGATTTGCACTTCATAACTGCACAAATCACTTTTATTAATTTGACGTTAATGACATTTGACAACATACCCGACCTACTTATTAAAAAAATTTGCCGCCGTGGAATATGGTTCATATTCCCCTAGTGTCTTATGAGAAGTATAATATGAGCAGCTTTATATACTTGGAAGTAAATACATAATACGTCTATTATTTAATAGTTGTAGATAAAATAATAAATTCATCAATCTGAAGTGTGTGACTTGTGCAGTTTTTGTTTTCTTTTAATAATAGGGCGGCCGTTAAGACAATAAAATATATTCAATCTATAATTATAATAACAAGATACAATGTGATTTTTTAAAAACTCAATTGCAGCAGGCAGAATTCTGTCTTAATAACCTTAGAACTGTCTGTATTAAGTCAGAATACGGCCTGCTGCAATTGAGTTTTTAAAAAATCACATTGTATATTACATATAAAATTTAGTATTTTTTTAACTGAACAGTTTTTAATTATAATATGATAACATTTATTTATTTTTTTGTAAAAATGTAAATTGCAAATTATCAATATGAATTCAAGATCGCGGATGATATGACATCGCGGGCCGCATTTCTAGGGTTTGCGGGCCGCATTTGGCCCGCGGGCCGCACTTTGGGAACCCCTGGACTAGAGTATTGCAGAACCCTGAAGACTTCCACCTTTGGAAGGGTATAAAATATCGCATTGGTATTGAACCTACGATTTTACCCCGTATCCAAAAGAGAAAATAGTTGATCTTGACCGGTGTCGAACCCGATACTTTTGGTTTACAAGGTGACCTTGTTATTTTTCTACATTATAGAAACCGACAACATTCGTTTTTATCCAATTAAATGGTTAATTTGGTACAATTTAACTTACAATAAAGACTTTTCGTATGGTGTAAATGTGGAAAACGGAAAACGTTCGTAACATTTTTATTCTGATTTTTTGGTAGGCATCCACCACGTCAGTAAAACTTTTTAATAATAATAAAATAATTTTGTGCCAAGAAAGTTATTAAATCGAAATTATCCAAATTGGATGTTTACTTCAAGGAGTTTCCATAAAATTTTCTTACTAAGGCTGACTTGGCTCATCGTATGTGTACTTTTTGCTTAAAAATTGATGTTATAATCCTGTTTTGAAAACTAACATTAATAATTTAAAACTTTCTCCAAAAACAACAGAATTCTTTTCTTCAGCTATCTTTACTCCTGATCAACATATGTTTGCCAAAACTTAATATGTAAAAGTACCAATATTTCACTCGTATTCAAATAAACATAATAATTTGCGTTTATCCTTGTGTATAACAAACGATTGTGATGATTTCTGCGTCTAGAATACGAATACTTGCAGTTGCTGGTGGCATTTTACATTAGACATTTTGATAGTGTCATAAAGTATTCTTGTTCTAACTTTGTTTATTTTATAGATATATTGGTTATTTTGCATTGCCAAGTTTATGTTAACTGTAATTTTATTTTCATTGTAAATTCCTCTTACTGTATTAAAGTAGCTGTATTCAAATGCGGGTAGAGTTCATTCTTACGACATTTTAAAGCTGTTCTTTCGTACGATATATATGTCTAATTCTGCAAGAATTTTGTGAACAGCCATACTAATAACGGATATACAATCCTCGAAATTAAGAAGGATATTTAAACATAAAACAGACAAAATGAAAAGTACACTTATTACAAGTAGTGAAACAAAAGCGGTCCCCTAAACTTAATTACGTACATACATTTGTTTCTGGAGTTGTGTGACTAAAAATTAATAGGGTATACTAAACTAAATCCTACTAGATTCACTGAATTTGTGAATTTCTCTTGTATCATAATCAAACTTTTGCAATTTAAAATTCTAGAGTTATTTTAAATATGAATGGAGACAATTAGTTAATTCGCATAACAGTCTTATTGTCCCTTGTAACTACTGCTGTATAATTTCTATTAAGTACGCTGTAACAGTTTGAGCTTTATAATTAATTAATAAACTTTTTTTTTAAATCAAGTTAGGGCGACAACGTAATTATCAAATAATCAAAACTGAAGACCAATTGTGTCTAAATGACATACGTGAAATTAAAAAAAAAAACTTATAATTTTATATTTCTCATAATAAATAGGCAGCTATAATAGTCTCGTAATTCCACATGCTCTTTTTTAAAAAGGCACCACAGGGAAACGAACCAAAATCCAAAGAAATCAGTCCGGAAATTATCATTACTTCTAACATTTTCTTAAATCTGTTTAAAACAGGACGTAATAATTTGTAGCTTGCATCACTACATTGTTAAAATCTGTCTTACATATAATTAATTTTTTAGTCGAGATAGTGGAATCTGATGTTATGATGACAATGGTGGTTTTGAATCTTTGTTTTTGACGTAAATGTCAATATATTGCCAAATGACAACATGCGTTACCTATATGGCGTTAAGAAATTGTATCAGGTAGTTTTAATTTCTATTTGATATTGTTTTCCTTCAAAAACGCATAGAAGATTATAAAGTGTTGTCATTTTATTTCGTATTACGCATTACATGTCACAGATAAATTCAAAGAAAGCAGCATAGTTGCCTATTTAGAGGGTTTACGAAATAAAATCGAGAATATATCAATATGCTGAATGTGAAACGTCCTGAAAGAATTACTTTTTTTTTTATCGGTAACTCCGAGTTAACCTGTACTAACAGTCAAATTTTCAATAATATTTAGAAAATTTAAGTTATTTGACACCCATTACATATTATACACTTCTAAGCATCGGCGGAAGCTTATGTGCATTGATTAAAATCATCGGTCTGTAGCGTGTGTTGCCTAAAGCCTAAAGCCGGAAACTGGGCATCCGTACATACGTATACACGACATTGTATTTTTTATAGTCACTGTTTCTCTGCAGAAGTAGTAGATTGTTATGATCGTAATGTTGTTGAATGTTTAAAATAAAAATTTGCAATGTTAAAATAATATTATGATATTTTTAATTAGTGCTTTATATGAAAACTCTTTATTTCAGGGTCGTTACTGAGGTTCTTCTAATGCAATTAAAAGAAATTTAATTGATAAATGTGGATTTATTACATCTGAATACTCCCTATCTTCCCTAATTTTCTAATTAAACTTATTTACACTCACAGTTAATTTGTTTAAGCTTCTTTCTTATGGTTCTCACTTTCTAGAATTTAATGTCCACCAATTTCCAATCCATACACTATTAATAAATTCAAATCCAAAATATTCCAATTCCTAAATACTCTTCCATCCAAATTTATATGATATACCAAATATCCAATTTAATTTTATAAAATCCTATCTTCTACTTTGTTCCATTACAAATGAAACTGTATTCTTTCGTTACAAAATCAAATTATTTTGTAATAGTTTATTTTACAAAATTCGAAGAATTTGCCCTTCTTTCACTATTTGTTTGTATTTTAGATAATTACTGATTTCAATTAATATAAGCAATCAGTTCTACACGTATTTATTCGACCTGGAAGATTGAATACTTCCAACTCATGAAAAATTATCTTTCACCACTTATTTATTATTTTTGGATTGTTTTTGTTGTCCCAGTTTTCTCAAAATTCTCACCCAATTAAATTATTATTTCATATTCCGAACAACCTTATTCATAACCCCCTTATCTAGTACTCTAGCTAATAATTTTTTTACATTAAAAATAATAATTACAATTTTTTATATAATAATTTAATAATCTATCTAGCTACCTACCTTATTTATTGTATACTTATAGATACTAATTAATAATCATTTTTTAAATCCAATAATAATGCTTTATAACCCAATCAATAACATCACAATATATACAGGGAATTTTTCTTTTGAGTAAATACACTGCTTTTAGTTGAAAAAGTAACACCCAGTATATGTATTCATTTAAAGTTCTTATTTACTATATTTCTTCGCCATATGTTCATTGTCGTATTATAAAAATTTGAGACAAAAATCTTCAACTTTCTTGGAGATATTGTTAATTCTTTGGTTACCCATGGAAACATGTTTTTGTTAATAGCGCTTTCAGCTGTTTGTCTAAACCTTGTCAAGTCAGTTTTTTGTAATCACATTGAATCAAAGAAATGCCTCGTGTGCGAAGACGTGCAGAATTTCATCATCCGAGTGGCTTTCAGAGAGGTCGGATAATTGGTATGCGAGAGGGTGGTTTTTCATTTCGAGAAATCGCCACTTGCACCAATTTTACAGCAACAACTGTGTTTCGTTGTTGGCATGCTTGGTCTGCGGAAGGCCAGAATCAACGCCGCAGAGGACCTGGTGCGGTCAGAAAAACAACAGACCGTGAAGAGCGACTTCTTCGAATTCTGGCAAGAAGAAACCCTTTTGCTACAACCAGGTCTGTCGGAGATGAATGGTTTAGAGCAGTAGGTGGAAGAATTACAATGGCAGCAGTATACCGACGAATTCGGTTAATGGGACTCAGATCTCATCGACTTGTTAAAAAGATTCCATTAACCGCAGAACATAAACGTCGTAGACTGGAATAATGTAACGCAAGAATGCAATGGAATGAGGAATGGAACAAAGTCGTTTTCAGTAATGAGTCCAGATTTTGTTTAGGTGCGAGTGATGACCGTAGAAGAGTGCGGCGAGAGCGTGGTCAGAGAAGAAATTTAGAATTTCAATTGGAAAGAGATGTAGGCCGAGCACCAGGTTTAATGGTGTGGGGGGCTATATCTTATGGAAGTAGGTCTCCTCTCATGTTCATAGAGGGTAATATGGCAGCTGTGGATTACATCCACAAAGTACTGGAACCGATTCTTGTACCATACGTTCGTGGTATGGAAAACGCTATATTCCAACAAAACGCTCGACCACATGTAGCAAGGGTAAGTTTGCAGTACCTGAAGAATGTTGACATACACCTACTTCCATGACCTGCTCGATCTCCTGATCTTTCAGCATGTGTGGGATTTGATTGCTAGGAGAGGATCTAACCTAGAACAGCCCCCTTTACATTAGCCGAACTTCGGGGTGAGGTGCAAGTAGCTTGGGATGAGATACCTCAGCAGACAATAGACCATCTCATTCTAAGCATGCCGAGAAGAGTACATGAATGTGTAAGACGCAATGGTGCGATGACTCATTATTAAGATTTTCTGTTAACTGTTAAAGTCAAATGCATGAATATTTAATCATTTGTTATTTAGTCTATCTTGTTTATTTTGCCACATTAAAAAATTAAATATCTGTTAAAATACTGGGTGTTACTTTTTCAACTAAAATCAGTGTACATATCGCCTATGTATACCTTTAAAAAAATGTGGCAGAAATAATCAAATTAACTTAGGGCGGGTTGCACAAACATGATTTAACAGCTTGGTCAACTAATCATTCGTTAAAGTGAACAAAATCGAATCAAAATTCAAATGCATATGGCAAATAACACATCAGTAAACAAAAAATGATGCTCTTTTGTCAACTTTGATCATTCGTTAATTTAACAAGAGCTTTGTGCAACCGGCCCTTAATGTCAAAAAATTAGTCTTTAACTGTTGCTGTTTTTATTTTCATTTCTGTTTTGTATTGTTGATATTTTATGTTTTAGAATAAGACTACCCGATGTGACGGAAATATTAAAAGAAAATGATGTTCCCCTCAAAATTATCAGAATTATAGAAGAACTGAACTCGAGATGTTCCACCAAAATTAGAACCAGAGGTAAAATAACAGAAAGTATCCCAATGAGCACCTGAATTAGACAAGGAGATGGCTTAAGTCCATTGCTGTTCAATCTAGTAATGGACAAGACCATAGGAAGCGGAAGAACAATGGAAGGATACAATATAGGCAATCGAAATTTCAATATAATATGCTACGCAGACGACGCGGTCCTAGTTACCAATAATGAACATAGTCTACAAAGAATCCTACATAAATTCAATACCACGGCTGAAAATTATAACATGGTTATTTCAGTCGGGAAAACGAAGTGCCTAACCATCTCCAAAGAGCCTGTGAGATGTAAACTCGAAATAAACAGTAAAATTATAGAACAGACACTGACATTCAATTACCTAGGGGCAGACATAACAAGCGACCGCAATTTCCACCGAGAAACGACCAACCAAGTAAAGAAAGCAGGGACATAATATGGAGGAATAAACGTCTTAGAATAGACTGCAAAACAAGAATCTATAAGACCTGCATACGACCGATACTGACATATGCTATTGAAACCAGAGCTGATACCTGTAAGACAAAACAGGCACTAAGAACATCTGAAATCAGAATATTGAGATCCATCATAAGAAAGACAAGACGCGATCACATCAGGAACCAACATATCAGAGAAAAATGTAACATTTAAGATGTCGTAAGATGGGGACAAGAGCGGAGACGATAGTGGAACTAATACATCTCAAGAATGGATAACACAAGGTTGGTAAGAGAGGCACGAGATGGCGGGACAGCTGGTCATCAGTCTCTCAAGAAAACAGAATCCAGTGAAACACAGGTCAAGAGACTAACGTACGAAGAAGAAGAAGAACTTTGAATTATTTTGATATTCCACTAATTTTGAATTACAAACATGAAACATAACCTTTACGCACCACGTGACGTGACGTTTAGAGTATAGTTGGTTGCCTACGTATAGGATTTTGACGCGTTTATTTTAAAAGTATACATAGGGGATATGTATACTAAAAAGAAAAATTCCCTGTATATAGCTACGTATTTACAGTTTTGAATTACAGATTTTTTTGTCAAGGGTTTTTAGTTTATGAGTTTTTCTGCGAAACTTTTACATTCTGGTTATGGTTAAAAACCTGATTAATAACTTTTAATTTCGGCAAATGGTGGCGGATTACCCACATAAAACTAACAGTTATCACAGATGATATTTAGAAAATATTTAGACATTACTATTGTATTGGGCATTTAAAATTAATGGTTATCACATAGATCGTCGTAGAGGTTTATAAAAGACAGTAAGGTAATAAAACTTTAATGGACTGTAAATTCTTATTACGGATACGTTTTAAGATATTGATTTATTTGCTATTTTCAGTGTAATTAGGAAACGTATACAAAATGTTTTAACGTGTACGTTTCACGTCAACGTTAACGTGGTAAAAAAGACTTAGGTATTTCTAGTTGGCTGTAACTTGTTCTTATAAAATGAAACATGCCGCTCTCACACAATGGACAATGCTGTTATGCGGCATGCTGTTAGAATATTGCCATTCCCTATTTTTAAACGGTTCTGATCGGAAATATACTTCAATAATGAAGACATTTGCTTGTATTTATTAATTAATTAAAGTTATTATTCAGAATGTGTAGTCTGCCTGCCAAAAATTGACATATACTATTAATGAGAGCTTTTGCTAATTCGAGAATAATAATAGTTATTTTTCTACAACCACCATGGAAAGTGGGATTTTCAGACTTCGTCTCCATAGATACGAGTATTGAAAATGAGTGTTTGCCGAACAAGTGAAAATTAGCGTGCGGAAAGTTTACTTTCCGCACGCAAATCTGATTTTGCGTGCGGAAAGTAAACTTTCCACACTCAAATTTTGATTTGCATGAGGAAAGTAAACTTTCCACGCGCTAATTTGTTTACTTTCCGCACGCAAATCAAAATGTCATAATGACATTTGATGAATGTCAGATTTGATTTTGCAGAAATATTTAAATTTTTTGTGGTTGTAGAAAAAATAGTGTGTAATACATGTGTTGAAAGCTTGTATTTGCCACACTCATGTGACTGCAGCACTCACTATCGTTCGTGCTGCAAACTTCACATTCGTGTGGCAAACGCAAGCTTTCAACACTTGTATTACAAATAACTATTGTACAACTAGTAATGAAAGCAATACTTTTTTTCATGAGTTTGAAGTTTGATGTACGACGGCGAAGCCGGAGTGCATCAATCAAACGAGTGAAAAAAATATGCTTTCATACGAGTTGCACACAATATTTTTTTGCATTTTGACATCTTAAATCCCCCAAAACAGGATAAAAAGGATTTGAGAATTTACAGTTGTCAAACTGACAATTTACAATATTTTATTTAAAGCACACTTATTGTTGCTTTCTTTACGATTTTTTAATAAAAAAAGTCCACTTTTTTTGTCAAAATGCAAAAAAGAATATAGCCGCATATATAATTTACATGTAAGCAAATTACAAAGGCAACTAGATGTAATTTTTTCTTAATCACTTTATACAGTGTGGTACAAAAGTATGGAACAAATTCAATATCTACTGAAATAATTGTTTTTTGGAAAAACGCTCGGACAGGTATAGCGATTTAAATTACGGTGCATATTTTAAGAGGAATCGAATTTTTTTTGCGACAGTCATTTTTCTACGGTGACGTTATCGCCCTTTTTTTAAAATAGGAACTTGCATATTTGACAATTGCAGTAGATAGTCCTTTTTTTTCTCTTTCTAACCGTGCAAATGTTTTATACCCTCACATAAGATTTTTTTTAAGATATGGTCCTTCGAAAATGCCAAAATCGACTTTTTCGTAGAAGGTTGAAATTCGGATTAGGGGGTAATGAGACCCTCCTAATGACGTTTCCGTGGTCGGTTGTCCCTTAGCGTGCGTAATTTCGAAGATACGGCCGTTCCCACCTATCAAAAGTGGTGGGGGAAATTTTTTAAAACCCGTTTTTTCGTGTCCGGCGGGGTCGCTTTGGGGATTCGGAAAGAGAGGGGTCGATTTAGGAGAGAACAATTTTTTATCCGAAACATTTTGGATTCGAAATGCCCGAATGGCAGGGTCGATTTTTCGTATACGTGTCTATTGTTATCCCACCCATGCGGAACGTGAGCTGGGTCTAGTACCCCAAAGCGACCCCGCCGGACACGAAAAAACGGGTTTTAAAAAATTTCCCTCACCACTTTTGATAGGTGGGAACGGCCGTATCTTCGAAATTACGCACGCTAAGGGACAACCGACCACGGAAACGTCATTAGGAGGGTCTCATTACCCCCTAATCCGAATTTCAACCTTCTACGAAAAAGTCGATTTTGGCATTTTCGAAGGACCATATCTTAAAAAAAATCTTATGTGAGGGTATAAAACATTTGCACGGTTAGAAAGAGAAAAAAAAGGACTATCTACTGCAATTGTCAAATATGCAAGTTCCTATTTAAAAAAAAGGGCGATAACGTCACTGTAGAAAAATGACTGTCGCAAAAAAAAATTCGATTCCTCTTAAAATATGCATCGTAATTTAAATCTCTATACCTGTCCGAGCGTTTTTCCAAAAAACAATTATTTCAGTAGATATTGAATTTGTTCCATACTTTTGTACCACACTGTATGTATGTATATTTGCCATATATTAAACTAGGTTTTGCAGTTTGGAGTTTTATAATAGGTATTGCGATTAGCTATCACTTTTGAATGTTTTGTCTGTTATGCATATTATTTAGATGAGTATGTTTTCATAAAAATCACCAAGAAGTTGTTTTTCCAATAAATTTATCTTACCAAATCAATCAATTCCGTTTTCAGCTTTAGTCTCTCTTATAATATGAATTAGTAATTTCATAAATCTACACTGAGGTTGAAGCACTTTGCCAATGATAAAAACAGGCTTGATACGTATGTTTCAAACAGGTAGCTATGAATATTAACACTGTGACACATGTTAATGAAAATTCACTTTCAGGGAGCGTCGTTTTTAAATAAAAACGAAGATATTTAGCTTTTTACGAATGGAACAAAAATTAAATAAAAGGTAGTCTCTCTATTTTATTTCTTACTTGGTTTGTTCTTGTAAGACTTTTTCTTGTAGTTTCGTACCCATTATGGATACTGACGAAATTGTGAAAAACACTTTCGTATTGAATTGCTTCACGCACCATAGGAATTTCAATGGTAAATTTTTAATACGTAAATATTTGCACAGATTCCAAAATTCTTGAAATATTAGGACACATCAACTAAATTTGGCAATAAAATCTCGAATCGACGCAATAAATTTTTATAAGGCGCTATTAAATTTTTGAAAGATTTACTTAGGTCTTGCTAATCGAAAAGTGTCCCTCCTTTCACATCAGTATTAATACGAGTATATTCTGTAAGGTTACATTAATCAAGAATTTTTTTTAAGAATCATGATTGATGCAATGATGCAATGTTAATCAAGTACGTTCGTCATTATTTTAAAATTGATAAATTCAACTAAGCTCCTCAGAATTTGGAAATATTTAAACTGGTTTTAATTGTTTCAAACAAAATACGATGTCTTAAAATTTTATGGTTATTTTGTAATTCTACCCTTCATTTTTTGATGTGAATAATTTTTAAATGCTATTGACTACATACAACAAGCAGTAAATTATTTTACCCTTGGCGGATTCTTGAAGCTCCCGCCATCTATACTACAATAGTTGAAATATCAACAGCAAACTTGTAGATCGTGTGTAGTTCGGCGAATGTGAAAAAATAATTACAGATAGTGGCATACCATTTAGTTGCAGTTTTTGGTACTATAGTTATAATTCATCCGCATAGATGGCGCGACTCAGGTTTTAATATGGAAAACAGAGTTTGTTTTTAATAATTTGCTCTCGCTC
The DNA here is from genome assembly GCA_963082815.1 of Melanotus villosus. Taxonomy (NCBI): domain Eukaryota; kingdom Metazoa; phylum Arthropoda; class Insecta; order Coleoptera; family Elateridae; genus Melanotus; species Melanotus villosus. The sequence continues at coordinate 79,568,726 of OY720419.1, forward strand.
AAATTTAACAAGACAAACATACAAACATAAAATTATTCTTGATGTTTATTAACAACAACAAAAACTATTAATGTTATACAGTCGATTAGATTGTTTTACTACAAACAATGTAGTTGTGTTAGTAATAGTTGCTTGCTTATAATTTTCTCAATACTTAATTATAAACATTGGGGAATTTTTTGTTAAAACTTCTTTTAACCAACCAACCGAGAACTACATTTTTTTTGTACGTTTCAATACTTTTTACAATTCGAACAGCCAGATAAAACATGTCTGTGACATTTTGTATTTTACATTTTTTATTCACATTAATACGCTGTATTTAGCTTTTTGATTTTTTTTTAATACGTAAGCATTATGTGTAAAATAATAAACTGCAATATTATGTTAGAAACCAATATAGTAGTCCACCAACAGAATTGTCAATTTTAAATCAATGCTTGTCTTCGAAATCGTTTAGAATAATATTATGTTTACAATTTTAATTTTCTAGCAACTATTAGTTCTGTCACTTAAGCAATCTCACATTTAGTTGAAAATATGTATATAGTCGATGCTTTTTGTGGCATTCATTTAATTAACATTTAATCACTTACATATATGCAATTTCGCTGAAACTATTGGCAATAATTTTACGATTTTAAATTTAGTTAAGTCCACTATCTTCGCGCTGGGTCAACATATTGAACAACGGTACGCAATTCTGTGTAGAACAAAAAATCTTAACCATTAGCAAAATGTAGAAATATTTATGTCCGTAAACTTAACTATGCTTAAGAGTATGCCAGGGTGGCGCAATGGTAGAGTGTCAGGCTAGCGTTGCACTAGCCCTTGGTTCGAATCTCCCAATCGGCAGGATTTTCCTGCAGCCTGGAGGTGTCGGTATCGAGCCCTGGTTACCATTCGTCGTTGGTCACCTAATTAACGACACTTTCCTCCAAGTATAGACCTAAGAGGCAGAGCAACAAGGTTCAACACGTACACACACTTACATTATATACGCAATTACACACGGTGCAGTACGTAGGATCAAACGTCGAACCAATCACGTAACCACCCGCCTAGTCGGGCCGGGTCGTGCATTGCACGCGTAAAACCTCATAGGTAAGGCATAAGAGGTTAACTATAACGAACTATGCTTAAGTATTGAATTAAAAACGTAATCTATCAGATGATTTTAACAATAAATAACAATTAGACACCTTATGGTTTACATGCTATAATACAAATAATATTAAGAATAACCTTTATTCCATAGATGTAAAAACAGTGGTTATACAGGGTGTTAGGTAATGCTTCTGCCAAACTTTGGAAATCGCTTTATAATGACAAATGGAGCAAAAAAGTATTACACAATTTTTCTCTAGTATGCATAGTTTCTGAGAAAACGCATGCTTTATTTTACTTTTTATTCCCAGAAAAACAAAAACACAGGGACAATTTTTTTACGGATAAATAAGAGTCTAATAGTAAGTAACAATAAAAACCACAACACAATTAAAGGAAAAAAAATGCAACTGAAAAAAAGAACGGTATAAGAATTTTTTATTCCTTTTATCGTTACAAACCTACCCCTAAAGTTTGGCAGAAGCATTAGCTAACACCGTGTATATGTATATGGAACAGTAAGGTGCAGAAGTAATGACTACTGCACAATTTCTATTTCTGCAATAATTGTTTACCTTGCCGGAATGGTGATAGATGGGCTGCATATTTGCAAGGTGCAGTAGTCATTACTTCTACACCTTACTGTACATTACAGGTATCACAGAATGGATGTATAAATAAAAATATAAAAATAAAAATGCACATAACTATAGAAGTTGTACAAAAATCACAAGAGAAAAATCACAAGAGAAAAATCACATATTAAAATATTCTTCTAAAGAATAAAACCAATTTTCAATTAAGAACTGTTTCAGTTTTCTTTTGAACAGGTTTACATTTATTTTAATGCTTATTGGCAAGTGATTAAATCTCCAACCACGAGTAGGAGAATCATAAACCGTAATGCTACGTAAAAATTCACTTTAGACCTTGTACCGAAATTATGAATATCGAAAGTCAAGGGAAACTGATCAGCTGATCATGGTTGGTAAAGGCAAAGATAATTACATACAGTACAACCGCGAGAATGTAAACATGCGCTCAATTGTGTGAACACGTGAACTTTAACACTAAATCTCGCTAATGTGAACAATTGAATCTCGCTAATGTGAACAGTATTCAAGGTTACACATCGCGTTCGTTTCTAATAAGAACCTTTATAAGTTTATACACGATCGCATTATAATTTGACAATTATGTCTGAATTTTTTTGACATAAACGTCTCTTTAGTCTTTATAGCCCGTGGGCGTCTTTATAGCCCGCCGGGCTATAATGAAACGTCAAAAATTGATGAACAGTTTAACAGACTTATAAAGAATTTTTTTAAATTGAAATCGAAAGTATGCTCTTTATTAAAACTCCATTTGGGGCAATTTGTATTAACAACACAGTTAACACAATTATTTATGTGAATATTTCTAGGCGCAACTGCTTCAATCATTTGACAGTAGTTAGTAGGAAAAAAATAATTGAGCAACTAACTATGTACTCGATGTGGGTAGAAAATTAATTTATTCCTTTTGTTTAAGTTTTAAAATCTTCGATCGTGCATAAAATTATATATGCACCACTGGCGTAACTTGTTTTTATGTCCTTCGACGTGTATATAGCCCTTGGCTTACGCCTCGGGCTCAAAATCACATCTCAGGCCATAAAAGCTTCTTTACGCCCTTGGTACATAAATAACTATTACTACTTGCACAGTAAACAACTGATTCAGCATCTGTTGCTGGGATACCCCAGAGTAGAAGGGGCTTGTATTGTACCATGAGTTCAAAAAGAAATTACATGGAGCTTGGGCATGGAAAAATAAAATAATGTCTACTGCAAGCTTTATATACCAATTGACTAACGTTTAGGCACAGTCTTCTTAGCACAAGCGCTAGTACCTAACCGGCATCGGCAGTGTGTTTAATGTAAGGTTAAGTGGCATTGTAAATAGGTAAACCAATTTTTGAAGAAATGAGTTCTTTTATTTCAATTTAGACGATAACAGTAGCAACTAAATTACTACACTGTTAAACAAATCATAACAAGGAGGTAATATTTAAAATTAGAAATTATATTTTTTTGATTTCACAGGTACAGAAAAATAAAAAAAGACATTTTGTTTTACTCATCATCACTTACAGAAAAATAAACATAAAAAACTAAAGAAGCTGTTCAAAATGACTACCGTTTTCCTGCAGACGCAAATTTACTCGTCTTTTCATACTATTAAAAGCATTTATAAGAATTTGAGGAGTTATATTGGCACACTGTTCGGTAATTCTGTTTTGCAGTTCCTCGATATTGTTAATAGGGGTCTTGTATATATTATTTTTCAGATAAGGGAATATAAAGTAATCTAAAATAGTCAAGCCTGGTGATCTAGGTGGAAATTCTGGATTTGAACGTAAACTAAATATTCGATCGTCAAAAAATTCACGAAGGTACTTGATGGTCTCTTGAGCGGTGTCGCGCCATCCTGTTGGAAGTAGCCTTGCTGGAGCTCATCCTCATAAAGCAGATTAATAAATTCACGTACAATATTCCGATATCTCTGAGCAGGAACAGTTTCGTGGAAAAATATGGGTCCGATATTACGTCTTCGAGACACAGCAGTCCAAACACCAACTTTTAACGGGTGAAGGGGAGTTTCGCGAGAAGTATGAGGATTTTGAGCACTCCATAACCTTATATTTTGTGAATTTATATATCCCGAAAGGGTGAACCAGGCCCTATCAGAAAAAAACGTTAAATTTAACAATGCATCATTATTAATTAAATTTTGTTGAAACCACTGGCAATACACAATTCGCCTATTGTGATCTGCTGGCAGTAACTCATGTAAAGCAAGAATTTTATATGGGAACAGCTTTAAATCTTTTTTGACAATAGTACGGCAAGTTCCTAATGATAAACCAGTCTCTTGCGAAAGTGTACGTAGTGATGTAGTGAGTTCCTCGTTCATACGTTGACGAACATCATCAACGACATCAACTGTATTTTGAGTACGAACTCTTGGCCTTCCAGTTCTATCTCTATGAGTAATGCTCCCTATATCTCGGAATAAATCAACACATCTTCTAAGTGCGCTGTCAAAATCTCCTCCAAGGAAAGCAATATCTGGAAATTGTTGCCGAAATTCCTCTAAAATATCACCGTACTGTAAATCCATTCGCCGTTCTCTCGAACACCATTTCGAAAATATGATTCAATCATAAATTTTTTGTGTTCTATTGTAAAAACCATTATAATTATAGCTTAATTGAATTTTCAATATAAACTTATTACAACAGTTAATACATTCTATTTTATTTTTCCATGGCCAAGACTTATGTAATTTCTTTTTGAACTCATGGTATTTAATTTAGTCTACATTGCGTATAGTGTGCTAGGTATAATGTTGCACCATGTGATATTACTTAATAAATATTAACTAAACGAAAATTTTAATCTATAAGTTCCTCGATCTTTCTTTAGTAAAAAAACATGTTCCCTTAATTACGGCAAAACTTGTTACTTTGCCAAAAACAAGTTTATAAGCAAAATATACGGGGTAGGTATACTTATGCACCGCAGCATGTTACCTTTAAGAAGAATTTTCGTACTAGGACGTCCTTTACATAGAATCCTTTTGATAATTCCCCAAAGGTTTTCAATGGGGTTTAAATCGGGACTAGATAACGGCCAGTCCAAAACATTAATACTGTGATTTTGTAGCCACTGTAATTTTCCCCATCTTGTTGAAAAATAATGCCTTCATCGGTATATAGCTTTTTCAAGGACAGTAGAACATGACTCTTAAAGAATATTTTAATATTTTTCTGCATTAACAACCCCGTCTAAAAAGTGAAGGTTTCCCACAGCATTGGTACTGATGTAGCCCTCATACTGTATTTCATCAGTGAATTTAACTGTTCACAGGGTGAAAGGATTCAAATTTATTGCGAATAACTCTACCGCGGTAAGATGAATACTAGATCAGATTCTCAAGTGTACGAATTTGAGTGAACACAAAAAATAGGTGTACGTATTTCATTGAACCGTATGTCCAAATTTAATTTTAATTTTATTGGCACCAGTAATTAAAATTCAGCAAAATAAGAATACCTATTTTTAAGATAAGAAATCTAAATTTTACAGTAAATATAAATTTTTTAAAATATCCTTGTAAAAAGCCGTTTTTAAGCATTTTATAGGCATAGGTTTAGTGATAAATACAGGTGTACGAATTTCATTGACGTTGTGCTCATAGCCTCGTAGCCGCATCCTTAAATAATTTGGCTATATATCAAGAAGGCATGAAGACAATCTAGAAAAGCTGATAGTCCAAGCCAAAATGAGAGGTCGCCTAAGGGATTGATTGACCAAATAAAGGAAAATCTAACGCCTCAGCAGCTCAGCACATCAATCGACGCAGTGGCGTATCCAGGGGGGGGGACAATTGTCCCCCCAGTTCAATAGCAAACACGAAGCAATTATACATTTCACGCTTTGGGAGCCCGACTGCACCAACAAAAACCGTGCTTATGTCAGTTCTAGGTTTAGACTGGAATTAGGGGTAGGAAACTAGAAGGTCAGAAAGATGGCGACAAATCGTGAGGAAAGGAACAGAAAGCTCACGAATAAAACAGATCACGGCTCCTCTACCAAGAGAATACGAAGAAGAAGAAGAATTCTTTAGAATCACTTAATAAATCTGCATTAAAATCGCCACATAAAATAATATTACTTAAGTAGTGTCCATCGAGAATACAACATGCAGCACATCAGAAAACTTGTCTAGAAAAAATACTGGACCCCCCCCCCCCCCCCGATGGAGATCGATAACAAGTTAAAATAATGTATCGTTGATCGTTTACACAAGACATTAGCCCACAGATCTCAAAACATTTGTCAATACTCTATTAGAAAGAATCTAAAGGTCTTTGATATTCAGAACAGTTTTAGACCATATTGCGACTCCCCCTTGTTTAATAAATATGTTCCTGCTAAAATAATTACTTCACTTAAATCCTTCGAAGTGATATTTTGAAGATAGTCTAATCTATTATAAAGGTTGGGTGTAAGATTGAATAATACACAAAATTCCAAATAAATGTATATTTATTATGCTGCTCAATGAAAACACAGTCACAACATCTCGATCATCCAGTATGGCCGTGGCCTGCCGGAAGTCGAAACAATTGCTGTACACCAAATAGTAAAATTGTCTAATGTAACATGGATACTGCACACGCTAAATAAAAACAAAAGCAACGTTGGAAGGTGCTGCTCGCACACCTATGAGTACTTTGTACGTATATAGTATAATAGTATGCGTCGCCACGCCTCATTCACACACTTCCCAAAAGCGCGGATCCCGTCAACGGCCAACTATATATTATATATAAATTTTTATATACAAATTTATTTAAAAATTCCTAAACGTTAATTTCCTTAAATTTATAAACCTAAAAACTCTACAATAATTTTTGTCCATACCAAATTTTGATTCACACCAATATAAATATAAAAATACTTTAAATTCTTACACATATAAACTTTCGGGGCCGCCGTCGGGATGCGCGGAACGAAATAAATTTTGAGCTATCTCGATTTTCACGTTTTTGTACTAAATATACAATCTTATTCGATTCTCTATCGTTTACGCGATGCCTAACCTTAATAGTTACTGAATTATCGGAGCCTGCGGCTGTGGCGGTGGTCAAAAGCACCAGCGACTATGACCTAACACACTCGACAACTAACCACTGCTTTTCACCGGGTTTTTTTATAACTCAAGTCGTTCGCTTGTTCTTTGCCTTTTTTTAACTTATTCTAACCAACTAAATAAACTCATTTAATTGGATTTTACTTTTGATAATAACTAAATCTTAACGACAACAAAACAGATTTCATAATCAAACCCGCCATTCTCTTCGTTTTCCTTACCACAAAGGCCCGTCACTGATATTTAACGCTATTGTTCTAAAAAGATATAACACACCTAGCAGCCGGGCTCTTGTTTTTATGTATCATCATCTTTCTGTCCATTCACTAGCAATCTTTAGCTAAATTGTTTATTAACATAGTCTAATGTTTTTGCTAGGTTATTACTACTAACAGCTTCCTTTTGCAAAAAAAACACTTTTAGTGTTTACTGTTGTATTTTAGAGAATGGATATGCATGAAAATGTTTTATATGGTTATATTATGGTGACAGATTTAATGCCACGTCTTCTAATATGTTTTTAGAAGTTTCGATAAAATTCATTTTTAAAACTGTTTTCAAAATACCATCTCATGGTAACCCATTTTAAGAATTCGATTTTGCTTCTAGCACTTTTCTAACATGTTAAGATTGTTAAGTTAAGCTTGAAATAAACATGTTTTAAAAATGAAATCTGTTTTGCTGTTGCTTTACACACAGATTGTCAACTAACATTTTGTACTTAAGTTACTTACGATACAAATTAATCACTGTTACAATTGATATTAACTTACAACTACAAAAAAAAAATTAACTTTAGAATTACATACTTAGAAATTCAATAACAGAATGCTTAACAATTAAGGTACTCTAATCAGTACATAATCATCGAGGCTTAGTAGAGCGTTCCATAGACAAACAGTACTTGAGTTAATAATAATTTTAACCTAAATTCGGTTGTGAAAAACAGCCAAAGGAGTGGTACGTTTCATTTAAAATATCCATACAGCTGTAAAGCTGTATTTCCAGAAATTTAGATGCCAAAACCTTAAAATTCAGTGGTTATGTTTGACGATTGTCATAGGAATCGTTGTCGAGTTGGAACGAGGAAGACAGAAGTCATCTGGTGACTGAAAATAAACTTAATAGGGCTTGACGGATAATTCTGAGATCGAATTTCGATATATTGCACTTTTATGGAAAAACTACACTTTACCTTTATACGGAAATTTATCCTTAAATAAGTAGGCCGATAGCTAATTGAATTTGTACTTTTATTAGTTTTACGCATAATTGCGTTTTTACTGCATGTCTATGAGTGTTTGTGTTACGTGTAATGTGTCTATTTTGTAAATTGGGGTACACTAAATGCAAAAATGGGAATAAATTCATTTTTTGATAAAGGTATAATAAGGAAAATAGAAAAGTCGTAAATACGATAAAACCTTCAGATACTTCACATTAAAGTCGGATTTTAGATTTTTATAATCGAATTTTAAACATTATTAGTAAAGGGAACAACATCAATAAATATTTTCAAGCTTCCAACATATATTATTTTTTTACAATCTTATCAAATTTTCAAAAACGTTTCTTCTTATTATGTTATGTTCGTTAATTTTTTTAATGCTTCTTGGAAGCTAAGCTAATCTTGATTTTACAATTCTAATTCTTTTTTCTTTTTGTATTAATTTTTAACATACATCAATAACATACATCAAAATTAGACTTGTTTGGTAAGTACCTAATTGTTAAAAAAATCTTAAACCGTTAGACGCTAAGTTGGAAAGCAGATACAATCTGAATTTTTAAAATTCATAGCTCCATAAAATATGTAACGTTGTGAGTGATAAATGTCTAGAGTCTAGACGATCACTGTTCGAATATTTTACAGCAATATTATACATTAAATTTAATTTTAAAAAAATATTACGCATTTAGTACTACAGTTTTACATTTATAAAAATTACTTTCGTGGTCTTTTTTCTTTAGTCTTTAGGTAATCGAACCTAGAAAAGAATTATATTGTCTAAATTTTCGTACCAAATTTAGGACCTTAAATTTAGAATTTAGGCATTCGATCGTTTTTTATTGTTTTTGCGAAAACTTTAGGCTAAAAATCACTCTAATTAACTCTTTCATAAATAATTTTTAAAACTTAAAAACACTTTTAGAAAATCGTCAGGTCTCTCTGCAGTTTTATTATTAGAGCCACGGTTATTCGATATTTACATTATAAGGATGTTTTTTAATCAAGTATTTACGAATTTTCTTTTATGGTTTGTAATATTCGATTTGGTAGATATTGAAAAGGAAAAGTGGAAAATATCTGAAAATTCGTCAGAATTTAGTTTCAGTTTTATTACAAATAAAATTTTTGAGGGACGTGTTTGGTAGGTTTTCCGTGTATGTGTGTTTGTGTGTTGCGGTTCAAGTGGTAGTGTAGTTCCCCGACTCCATGGCGTCAAAATTCGTCCCCAGATTTACCCGTGTAGTATTAACGAATAACAATAACAGTCAACGTAAACTGTAACATGGGTGTAACTGAAACCATCGATCTGTATGTATATTATTATCTACTTCTAGTTCAAAGTTACTATATACCACAAATAGTAGTAGCCTTACCGAAGCTGAGGAGAGCTTGGCTTAGCCTCTTAGCATAACAATATAATATTTATGAAATAACCTTATGACTTATGATATCGGGCGCCTCTTAATCGAAAAAAGTTTAAGTACAGTCGGCAGAGTGTGTCTTGAGGAACGCTTTGGTTGGGCATTGTGTCTATTTAGGGCCCTTATTTTGTAATTTTTTTCGTAAAAACAAATTTGAAGGCACTTTTTTGACGGACGAATTGGCCCAATGTGAATTTTAAATGTGAAATGTATATACCGGGTTTTCGAAACATCGAGAACTGCAGTTTTTGGTTGATTGCCTTCATTGTTTAACTATTGCGTCAGTTTTTGTGTGGCTCTTTAAGGACTATTTCATGTTGAGAGCGCTCCTCAATATGGACTCTGCCGCGAACTGAAATTTGCTACGACCAAATTAGTCTCGATTTATTTATTAGTAATATTCTTTGGTTTTCTCCATGCAAAACCACCACTAAACCGATGACCTTTGCGATTTAACCGTTACAACGACTATCAATAATGATAGCAGCAACTTTCTGTACCATTGCCACATCAAAAGTACTAAAATAATTTTACGCCATCGTGTTTTTCAATTGTGTTCAGTTTACTTTGATACCTGCCTTAAAACAAACTGAAAATCTTTACAATTACAAACGCCAAAGACTGCGTTCAGAACAGAAACATACGACAGAAAACATTCTTTACAAATAAAAAACTGACATCCATATATATGTATGTATTTCTAATAATTAGTATATAAACTTTTCAGAATCAAATAAAATTTATTTAAACTGTTCAGTTTTAGTTCCCTTTTTTGAGAAATTAAGGAAAGCTTAAGTGAACCACATATTTTTTGTTGGATTATAATAACCTTTGTTTTTAAAGTTTTCGAATGAAAAGTAAATGTATACTTCTAACTTTTTTCAAACTATTTCCAAATTATGGAATTTAGGATTTTTATTGTTTAAACAAGATTTTAAAAATGCAAAGTCTTTAGTTTTTTGTAGCAATCTTTAAAATTAAACAGTTAATAAATTTTCGCGCATAATTTTGCTATAAATCTTAATACAATCAAAGCAAATGTAGTAGAGACTCACTTTCAGGCCTTTACTACTAATTGGATTAATTGATGCTTGAAAATTTTGTTTTTCTATATGCCTTAAAAAGTATCAATTTCTTAAACTTTCATATGGGACATAAAATATTTAATACTAGCTGCAGGTTATCGTAGTTAAAGTTGCATGATTTTTTATAATATTTAAGTCACTTAATTTCGATTTATTTTGTATTGACATCACGACCGTGTTCACATTCACATTTGTTTAGAACTGAATTGCTTTAAACTCCCTGATAAACATTTTCAGTTTTTAAAAGGCAAGTTAATAACCTTTCCAGTTTGACAGAATTAACTGCAATGGAATCGACAGATGTCATGTGCAACTAAGATTTACGTTAATTAAATATATAAACACCTAGTAAACTACACTGCAACGTAACCGTAACGTTAACGCAACGTAGTTCGTAAACACAAGTATAACGTAACAAGAAATGAACGGAGGCGCCCGATTTGTTACCAACAATTGTACATGTATACTACAACTCACACAAAATGCTATGTATTACATATTGGACTAGATAAGTTAATAACCTTAATGAAAAATGGTTAAAAATCGCCGGTATCTGGATGAAGAACGATATATATACTAGCAAATAATCGCGCTATAACGGTAGGAGATTTTTCGTCATAAGAAAATAGAATAAGGCAGATTTTGGTTATACACACTCATATCATTTTGCTTCAAATTTTAATTAAGGCGCAGAGGTGCTTAAAATAAGCTTGTACTTTTTTCGTGATATTTTTAGTATTTTAGTTGAATTTTTTTGAACCGGTGACCTAAACGTTTTCCGAACAGTGTTTTTTTTTGAAGCCTGTAAATGATATTTGTTTTTTCTTTCCTGTAAATTAAAACCTGTACGCTCGACTTCCACGTGCAATGAGATCTAATTTCCTTTTTCCACGTGCAAGTCTAGCTATGTATTTGTAACCTGAATGTGTGTGCATATTGAAACTTAAAATTTTTCAAAATAAATCTAACATAAGCTTTATAAAACCGCCAAACACCATAAATTACTGCAGAAAAAGTAAAACGAAGGAGTGGGCATGCAATTGAGGGGGTCCTACCTAGGAAGGGTGACTATTCTATGGATCCCTTGCAAGGGAACTGCTTGGATTGACCTCAAAAATTACTTTACAGTCTCATCCAGAAAGAAATGTAGTTCCTCCGTGACCTTGTGCAGGCCTTTTCTGAATTCATCTGTCTGAATTGTCTTCAACAATTCATGCGTTTTGGTCGCCCAATCTTGCGACCGCGAGTCTTTAATGAGAAAATGACGCAAGTCAAATAACTTGCTATTTATTGTGCGAAAAATGTCTGCCTGTTAGCGGGATTTCAAAAATAAATTGGAATTGTCAAATCCAACAGTAATTTTGAGGTCTTATACATTTTGTCAAACTCTCGGGAATGATTATAATAATAACCAAGAAGTAACAGGATCGAATCGATGTTTTTAGAGTGTCGTCCGCCAATTTATTTGTAATGCGAAAAATCGGAATTTTGCGGTTTCTTCTTAGTTATTATTAAAATAAATCCACATAGCCAAGTTATATCTGCAGGATTTTGCACTAAGCTCAATAATAAAATTTTAAAATAAAGCACTTCGGTATTCGCTTCAAGTTCCCTTCGACATATGACGTTGGCTTCCAAATTTTGTACTCTGCGACCAACTTCGCTATTATTACTTATGTTACAAATTAATCACCAAATACGTGCGTTTTCTACATCTATATTAGACTGTTGCAGTGGAGTATAGCTTATATTTACAGTTTAACGACTAAACATTAAGTACAGAGATCGGTTTTTGAAGAAGCGGCCACCAAATTGTTTGGAACCCAATGTCATTAGTTAGTTAGTTAGTTAGTACGTTACAACGATAACGTTAAAATTTTAATTCCATAACATTCAATTATATACTTCTGTCATTCGGAACGTATTTTTGTAAGGTACTCTCGTTTAGGTTCCAAGATCAAAAAGCAAAGCTCAAAATAAAATCTTTTATAAAACTCCAAACCATTAATTTTGCAAAGCGAACCGATTATCTAAATAGAACTAAATCTAAACCATTATAAATTAATGGCAGTCTTTCAATTTCGGCAGTTTCGAAATATAGGAACAGTAAAATCACATCTTCTGTACATTCAGGCAAGGATAATAAATCTTGGAACCTCTGACACGATATTATTTTTTCTGCGGGACAAGAAGGAATACATCATGGGCTTAGTAATTTTTCTTATGTACAAAAGTGCATTTAGTAACTTTGCGAGGCTTCCGCCAGGTTGAACTTATTCAACACTGCCCTGTAAACTGTATCCTTTCCCTGAAGGAATAAAATAAAAAAACTGAAAATAAAAAATCAAATTAAATTAATTTATTGACTAGTTTCCTCACACAGTGTTTGCGAGATCGTGTACAGTCTAAACTAAAAAAAAGGTGCTAAGTGAAATTAAAAATTTACCTAAAATAAATCTGAAAAACTAAGTTATATCAAATAGGTAAGCCCGGAATAAAACAATACAAAATAAATACAAAATAATATTAGTAATTAATAATATAGACTTAAATATCTAAATTCTTAAAGAAAATAACGATAAACACGTACAACGTAATGTTAAAAAATGAATATTTACAAAAATTAACGTGCAATTTAAGTTTGGTTACACAACAAAATAATACATAAATAAATGGGGGTTACCTATTCAATATAACTACAAAAATCAAAACAGTGCTTGCAAAATCAGATTAACCTTTTATCCTAAAACATCCCTAACTAAAATAGATCTTTTTATGGTCGTCAAATGTAAATTTATTATTATTCGACCGATTACGTTTACATCTAATTAGGTCTCAAAAGTATATACTTTATCATAGTAAGCAAAAATATTACTATCATTCTTAATTTGATTATTCGGTATTTTGATTTTTCAAGCACACAAATTATAATAAAAATTACGTTTAATATTCCTATATTTAATATAAGAACAAAACGTTACCGACGGGCGTCAAAATAACTTAGAAAGAAAAATCTACGACTTCGGGCTTTCTAAGTCGTTTCAAAATAGTGTCGGATTAATATTTAAAATTGTTAGAACAAAAATCCAGCCGACGGGCTGAATTTGTGTCACAGACTAGCAAAAAGAAATAATAGCTTTGGTTAAGGAAAAATCTTAAATAATGATAACTAAATAATATAAATGAAGTTATTTGTTCATAAATATTTATATACAGTGTCACTATTTACAAGTGCCTGAGGGCGGTTTGACTAATTCGGTACAGTTTACAGTGGCACTGAAACAAAGTTATCCTTTTTTGCCAAAAGTAAACGTAAGTGTGCAGATATGTAACTTGCCGACTGCTGGATAAACGAACTGAGGACTTGACCTTAATAATGCTATCAGGTAAAATGACTTCAATGATCAACTGTAATCACTGATATAATTGATTGATTATAAACCTTATTTTCACTGTTCGTCAAGACGAACGTTAGCCTGAGGCAAGAGTAACCATTATAATAGTCTTTACTGCCAACTTAACACATTTTACTTTTAATAACAATGTCCAGAATGTCCCCAAAGACGCACGAATTCTTCAAGGGAGAACCTTCCGCATCTTCAAATTCATTCTTCAGTCCAAAATTACTAAACAATAAAGTGTTGACAGTCCGTAGGAAGGTTAACTTACGCACACGTCACCGATTCGTTGGTTAACTGTAACCGCCGGTTGCTTGAGTAACCGCCGCGATTAATTAGCAACCTGTGGTGTTGAAACACAGCTAGAGACGTTACTCTTCTGGTAAGGGAGCTGCCTATTTAGCAGGTTACACCATTACCACCAGGTAACGAATTACCAAACGGCAACAGGTTACTCGAGCTGTTCTAAAAAATTTGGAGACTTAAAATACTCCGGGACCGGATCGTCGAGCCTGGAAATTATTTTGTAAATTGACTTCTTCCATGACTGTTCAGCATCACGGCCCTCTTGGATTGCCTTGAAGAACTCGCGAAGGGTTTGCTCCACAACAAACCTAAAGGTTGTTGGTACCTATAGGAAAGAAAAGGAAATTATTCCACCTCATTTTGCTTAAAAAATATATTATTAAAATAAAAATGGCAGTGATATATCGTTCCTTATTAACTAAAACTAAAATAAGGTGACTCAAGCTGGACATTCTATATCGATGACAAAAATTTTTGTTGATTTGCTTTTTGAATTTTGAACAACAATAATAAGCGCAAATAAAATAAATAATATTTAAATTCTTAGTTGTATAATCTACCATCTAATCTTAACTCAAAAAGTCCTCTTAAGCATCATAATTATAGTGAGATATTCATTTAATAAGAAATGTTTAGTAATAATTTGACAAAAGTTCATTTTATTTAAGGAACAGTTATTTGATATGATAGAGGTACCATGTGATTAACAACATTTCCGAAATAACAAACCATTCTGTACTTCCACTCCACATCATTAAGTCAAAGAATCAAACTGTTATAGGTAATGATGTTTGAGGGTTATGCTATTAAGTTTTCGCCCATAGGATTTCTTTTTCTAACAAGAAAATTTAGGAACTAACGAAATTCTTTGGCACTGTTTGTAATTGCTTTAATAAACACAGATCTTATTAAAACAAGCGCATACACTTTCGAAAACATAGTTGTAGTGAAATTGTGTTGATCGCAAGCTACCTTCGTCAATTCTGTATCCAAGGTGTACTACATAAAAATTAAAGGATTAAAGGAATTTAGTTCTCTTATCTGCTTGTTGATATTTTAAACGATTTTTAAGAATACTTAAACGCTTTCTAGAAAATGCATTGGAGTGGATTATAAACGTATCCGTTTCTACTTTTTTTATCTCATCAGAAATAAAATAAAGTGAAACGTCCAAGCCAATCCAAATTTTGTTACTGTTAATAATGCCCTCAATATATTAATTTACATCGATTTTATACTCTAGCATAAACTACTTTTAAGGCCACATTTTGATTTGCAACTATACTTACAAAGCAGTAATAATAAATTTTAAAAAGAACCAAGAATTTAAATGTCAAATTGTAAAAGTAAATTTTAGAATTTTTGGTAATTGAAAAGAAAACAAAAGCATTTTGTGTCATCATGCTTCGGGTAGATGTCCCGTATATCAGAGCCACAAACCTGGATATCCCATACCTCGATGTGATTGTTTCTGTTGTAGTGCAAATTGAGCACCCTGTACAGTTCCGAATCCCCACTGACGTGAAGATCGTCACCATTTTTCACTCCTTCCGACACTGCCTGTCTAGCATACTTTTCCATTTGGATGTAGTAGAACTCCCTGTAACAAACCAGATAGATTGAGTTTTGTTAATTTTCTGTATCCACCAGAACCTAAGAGGCCTTAACCCTTTATATTGCTAGTCATACTTTCTCCCTATAAATTTCAGAAGAACTTTTTATTTTATTTTATTATTATTTTAATGATTTTTATTCAAAATTGTTTAACGTTAGCCTTGGCAATAAATAGATTAAATTGTTGAAACTAAGCTAATTATAAAGCAGCAGGAGAAAATCTGATTTTAAAATAGGTAAGCGAAGTGACATGTTATTTCCACGGAGATGAGTCTTGCAGTTCGTGTAGTAATTTGTAATGCGGGAATAAGAGACGAAGTGCAATGTTAACTGATATGTCAGCTCGTGTTAACTTGACGCGGATACGTGAGATGTGATCGTTGTAATTGCCACTCTATCGATGTAGATGCCATTATATTATGTAGCTGTTAAAACCACGACTCGTAACAAGGTAGAAGTGTTTCGCATACTTCAAATTAGCAGTTGTTCTTGCGCTTCGTTTCTTCACGTTGTGCATTTTCTCCCGGTTGTAAAAAGAATACAGATGCTCGTTGAGTTTGTTTTACTTAAGTATGGGTTTAGGTGGGAATTTTTTCGAAATTAGTTAAATTTTCTGGTGGTCTTTTGTGATAACCACGGTTACTTAATAATTGCTGATGAAATTAGTATATTTTAATGCCTAAAGGCGATTCCGAGCAGATTGGCTATACACGCATAAAAAGACACACAGAAAAAAAAAAGAAAGAAAAGAATGATTTAAGGACGAAATTTATGATTTGTTGTTCGTCAAACTCGCATGTTTAAAAAATTGTTTGTTGAGTTTAAAAATTTAAATATCTCAAGTTTGCCAATTAACTACTGTAGAATGAGGTACATTTCCATGCCACTGATGATATAGAAAATTTTGATTTTGAAAAGTTAAAATCGTGAATTAATTAGGTTTTTAAAATAAGTCCAACAGATATAAATATATTAAGCTAAAAATATAGAAATTCAATATTTTCTGAAACTCGTTTAAAGGCAAGATCAATCGAATCTCATTAAGTGACATACAAATGAGTTAGATTATCTTAGGTCCACTATATTATGCCAAAGATATGGTAGTGTGTCGCAAGCTAAAAGCGAAAAAAAATACAATGATGTTTGTATCTCTGACATGAGAAATATTTAAAAGCAACGATGAAAATCCTCGTGAAAATCAGTCATGGCTTGTCTCAAGTCTCAAGGTTATATCTATAAATATAAAATAATTCCAAATACTTTAATCGAAAATTAATTATAACAATAATATAGGAATCTTTAATTTTAAAATATACAAAAAACTCAAAATAATTTCAGACATAAAATAAATCATATTTATTGTTACGCAATTAATGATCCAAAAATAATACGAGAATTAACTCTCCATAAACATAAACAAAATATAAATATCTACACACAAATAATCGAATAATGATTGTTTTTGATACATAATGCTATCATCACATTCTTTTGTTGTGATACTTCTTTATTATATTCTGTGTTTTTATTACCGTGTTTAATATTTGTCTTTGATATAAGCATTCTATTAAATAAGTACTTATCGGAATTTAAGAAACCACAACCATAAATTAAAAAGATTAAAAATAGGACGTTTCCGTTAACCTTAGTAGCACAAAGTAAAAATAGTTAACAGATTTAGGAGGGGATGTGCAAGGACTTACCGCAAATTGATACTATTTATAATCCGATTAAAGCAAATCAAAACTTGTCCTGCTAATATTTTTATGATAATGCTAATGTTTGATGTGTTATAAACGGCGTATTAGTTAGTCTACGGTAGAAAGCAACAGTTGTTGAGGGTAAATAATTAACAGATTCGTACTATTGTCATATTAATTATGTATGCCCAATTGGCCTATAATTGCTAGTTGGCTTCGTTACAGCAATATTGCAAGAGCTTAATCAGCGTATAAGTGGTGCACTGATAGGTGTAGTAACTTTTACATCGCCTACCCAATTTTGCAAGATGCATATTTTAGCAATAACATCTACGGGTATACGCAAACGAAAAAGTGGCGCGATTTTCTTTGACCTGTTTAAGGTTCATACCCGCATTTCAAGAATTCAAATGTAAAGCCATTTACAGCGTGTTAAAAACACCTGCCTTTTTCTTTTTATCGAAAGAGTTGTATTTTTGTTGTTTACACGTCTTAGCAATTCCCTCTAACCCAAGCTTTCGGTTTCAGGTTTTCGAAGGGAAAAATCTAGACAGGATCCCTTTTGGAAGCGAATCCGCGGTTCCCACCAGGTAAGTTTGCAACGGTTTCGAGGTCACAACGTCTTAAAGGTAAAGAGACGTTGAGCCGTGACAAAAGATTTTAACATCTGCTTTTTGATTTACCCTCCCCAAGTTAAAACGTCTTTGCCCTTTCTTAAAGATCCCTTTAAGAAGTTCCCTTGGCTTCTTAAGAAACTGGCGCGCGTTTTTAAGAATGCAGGGATGTACAAAGTGTAAGGGACAGATTTAATTGTCGGTTGTATTTCGAATGGATTTTAAAACGGATTCTTTTAGATGATACATATGCTTCTTAATATTTTAGAGCCAGAAGAATTTCGGTTATAATACGCTGATCAAATTTTTATAGGAAAATTTGTAGTTTTGTTTATTTAACAAAAACAAATAAATGAGGGATTTTAAAGAAACTTCTTGTGGAAGCAATTTGTTTAAGACTTCGCAGAAGTAAAATTTGAGCCGTTTATTTTATTATTGTACTTCAGCTATGTAGTTTTTGTAATTGTTTTTTTTTTTTTGACTAAATCTACTTTAATTATTAGAGGCCTCTAAATTTTACTGACTAAATATATTTTATTTTAATCAACAATCTTGCATTTTTTACTCAAATTTTCTACCTTCTTTTTGAAGATAATTTCATTACCATTATCAGCTTTCGAAAAATGTTTGTAAAATCAAAATTTAATTTAATTAAACTTTAAATCTACGATAAAAACATTCAAAATACATACTTTGTACAGCCCTAAATAAGAAAGAAACATGCCACATTAGGAACCCCATCATAGAAAAGCACATGCTGTTTGAACAATACCGGTATAGGTGAGTAGAAGGGCAGATGTTCGAGCGAATTCACAAAAACCGTTAGGACTAGGACGGAATACTCAGCTCGCTTGGTGTTAGTACTCGCAGTGTCCCAATAAGAATGCACCCTTCTTACATAATAGCAAAAAATTTGATTTTGAATATTTTAATTTTCCCGGATTTTTATACACATCTGCCAAAACTTTCAAAAAACGGTTAAAAACCTTTAAACGCATTTGCAACTTGTAAGTGTTAAAAATTCCATTTTCAGCTTTTCGGTGATATTTCAGTGATAAAATCTTAATATTAATCTAAAATTTGAGGTTAGGAAGTAGCATACTGTTCATGGCACTTTTTTTCTTGGTTTTACTTTCAGGAGTGTAACACCTCTCGTATTTTTGATGCATCGAATGGTTGTAGAATATATATTTTTATCAGTTCGATCCGTGTTTTATTAGCTGTTATTCATTAAGGTATGAGTTTGTGACACGTTAGAACCGCAAATTTATTCATAGATATCGAAAAAGAAACATTTAATGGTATACAAACACCGAACACATGCATTTTTTAACAGCACAGTTATTGTAAGTCAATATAAAAGGCAATAAAAGGGTTTAACAATAGACAGGTAGGTGTTTTCTAGAAGGTCGGGCTACTTGTACGACAAAGGTGTGGGATTTTTGTAATAAATAAGAGACGCTGCATGTCACGGTTATTATTTGTCAAGGTTTTATCAAGTATTTGGTAATTTATATTGTGTGGGTTTTATCATAACTTATTTAACACTTACATTGTTCTTCTCAATAGCAGAACAGAGTTTGTTTAATTCTTATATTTCTATTGTTTAATTCTACGCCTTATGTGAATGATACGCCAATTTTCTTGTAAACAAATTGTTGATACTTCATAAAAGCAGCTTTTATTAGCTAACTTTAACTGTGAGAAATATTTACGCTCATAAACATATTTTTTGATAAGAACAATTTCTCATTATAGACTCACTAAAAAACTTTAAAACACTTAAACACCTTCAGTTTTAATGCGATTAAGCAACATAATTTCTAATCAGGCAATAACATTTTATATTAACGAAGCTATAATTACAAAATTAATACTAATAAGTCCTACAAAAGTAAAAAAACATAAGATAATCACAAATATGATGGAAATAAATTGTTAGGCTTTTCAAGTTGTCCCAGTGAATTGACTTTATTTTTCAGGTTTAGAGAACTAATAAGTATTGCTTCTCCTTCCGTTACAAAAAAAAAAATTTTTAGACGAAGGTAATTAAAATGTATTTAAAAAATAATTATTACAAGTCAGCAAAACATCTGTCAATTACAGTCATTTCAGTTCCAAAGTTTTGAAAATTGGTTAATTACGATTTTATTGCTATATTTTCTAATTCAGTTGATTTATAACAACCTCAACAGATTCCAAGAAAAAAAATTTACCATATAAATATAATTTATTTCATCATCATTAAGAAGTTACAAACATTTAAGGTAATAAAAAATCGTGATAGGTGTTACTCTCGCGTAGGCTGTAATAATACAGTAGCTGCGTTTACATTCATGAACCACCACAATTAAGAATATACGCCCGTGTCAAAATAAAACATTTAAAATAAACGAATTGGTTATGTAAGAACCAACAACCTGGTCATCACGATCTCTGGACTTAATTAAGTTGGATTCTTATTTCTGAGAAAATACTAACCAAAGGATTCGAGATGCAGTTCATTGCATTTTGAATCAATGCGACCATAGGGAACCAAAACTAGTGCAGAGGTTTATTTGTTTCCACAAAGTTAAGTTTTTCAGTCGTTTATTTGTGACTATATGACTATAGATTTTTTTTTGCCACTGTGTATATTCATATAAAATATCCTATAACACAAACTTCGTAGTTATAAATTGTAAGGGGTTGTTAGTGTATTATTGCCGATTTTGTATTTTTATTTATTGTTTTGAAAACATGCCTGTCAAGATATAGTGATGGTAGCTGACACACAAGGAAAAATGAAACTTTTGCTAGAGATATGGGTAGAAAAGGGCAAAAATATGAAAATAAAAATAAATATAAACAAATGCAAAAACATCGTGAACCAGAAATTAGAACTAGGAATGGATGTAAACGTATGGTGTAACTGTAAAGGACAACAAATTGAAAGGGTAACGACCTACGAATATCTGGGAGTTATGTTCACAAGTGGTGGTAAATGGAACGTAGAGATAGCAAATAGTATAAAAAATGCAACCAGAACATCTTTGGAAATAAAGACGTAGACAGAAAAGTCAAAGTTCAGATTTATAATACAATAACTGTACCAACCTTAACTATACGCTAGTGAAACATGGGTGACACAAAGTAAACACAAGAGCGGTAGGGATGAAACATCTAAAAAGAAAGATTACGGGAAAAACAAAGTTAGACAGAACTAGGAACGAAATCATAAGGACAACATTAAATTTTTAAATTCCAGATTACTGGGTTGAGGAGTTGTTACAACTTTTTTCTGCTTATAATTTAATACCTCATGTTAATAGTATAATACCAGAGTGACGCCACCTCACGTATCCCAGTAGATAATATTTTCTCAAATTTCGAAGACGATTGTGTAAACTGCCAGGTGCTTCAAATTTGTCAGATCATTTTCTTCAAATAATGACTGCTGATTATAAGGTAAACAAAAACGAAAATTATTTATATTACAAATTCTAAAAGTGACATATCTTTAGAAATCTGGCAAGAGGTAATCACTGTAATGACAATTTAATAAATATTTTCAATAATCATTTTTCAGTTATCAAATATATAAAGTCACAAAATTACGTATATGACCCAGAAATAAAAAGGTGGTCTTTGTATATTAAAGATTTAAACTTGATGTACAGAGCTACCAAAAATGAAAATATTCGTAAGAAATATAAATCTGAAAAAAATAAATTTAGTAGGTATCTACAGAACTACAAAAGAGCCATAAATGATAATATCATTTGTAATTCATCCAACAAATCCAAAAGTATCTGGGCCCTATTAAACTGTATGCTCATCAAGAACAAAGAGACTACCCCTCTATATGTGAATCGTAATAATATGATTATTACCAATCTGAACATTTTGCCTCGCTTCAAGATAACTGTAAATGTAGTGCTTTGACTGATGTTAGAACATATTCAAAATCTTTAAATTTCTTTTTCTTTCCTACAGACGAGGAAGAAGTCAAAAAATAGTTTCTAAATTTCCCAACAAATTTTCATCTGGTGTTGATGACATTCTTTTAGTTCTGATAAAAGATGTAATTAATAATATTTCTTATCCTCTAGTTAATATGACAAATGAAAGTCTTCAAACTGGAATCTTCCCCGATCGGCCAAAAACCGCAAAAATAATTCCCATCCCAAAAAAGAATAAAACCAATGCTTTAAATAACTTAAGGCCT
The DNA here is from genome assembly GCA_963082815.1 of Melanotus villosus. Lineage (NCBI taxonomy): Eukaryota > Metazoa > Arthropoda > Insecta > Coleoptera > Elateridae > Melanotus > Melanotus villosus. Next base: position 79,591,108 of record OY720419.1, read on the forward strand.
ATCTCTCTGTTGCCCGCCTTCTCAAAAACTTATGAAAAAATAATTTAGGATAGGATAGTTTCCTTTATTGCTATAAATAACCTCATATCTGTTAGCTAGTTCGGTTTTCTTCCACGGAAGTCCACTATTGACGCCCTTAGTAAGAGCTTATGTTATATTATTGAACAACTTCACCAAAAGAACTTTGTTTCGGGAATATTCTTTGACCTGTCCAAAGCCTTTGATCGCTTAGATCACAACACGCTCTTTACGAAATTTGAAAAGTATGGCATACGGGCAAGAAGTCGCGAACTCTTTAAATCTTATCTCAACAACAGATCTCAAATTGTATCGGCTATATCAATAAATACTCTAAATATAATACTGGAAACTTATTCCAAACCTATTCGTATTTCTCAGGGAGTACCGCAAGGGTCTATCTTGGGTCCAGTTCTTTTTTTAATCTACGTCAATGACCTGTTCTATAACATCAGCTGTCCTTTACTGACTCAATATGCAGATATTCTAGGAAGCAATTGACAACCTTGTCAACAGATATAGTTTTAGCCGCTGATCAAATGACTAACTGGTGCGAAGTAAATAATGGTACGAGGAGAGTTCAAATTAAAATCGCAATTTTGTTGCCATGACTCTATAAATTGAAATTAAATAAAATCCTTATTTCAGCAAATCTATAACACCATCTAGTAGCCTTGTGTCACATTTTGTTTGTTTTAGTATGTTTTATGTAGTATCTGTCAAGATGTCTGAACAAGAAGTGCACAGTTCCGTTGCACAATGAATAATTATAAAATTTTTAGTAAGTGAACAGTCAAAATCAATGGAAATTTTTTCCAAGACCTAAAGGGTACTTTGGGAAGAATACTCTTTCAAAACGGTAAGTCTACGAATGGTGTAAAACATTCAGGGAAGGCCGCGTACTGCAGTCCAGAATCTTTCTCATCCGAGGCGCCAGCGAACTTCTGTTACCAAAGTTATGGTTAGTGTATTTTGGGATATTAAATGGATTATATGCGCGGATTTTTTGAAAAAAGGACTAACTATCAATGCCGCTTATTACACTAGCTTATTAACAGAGAAAGTTAAGCCGGCATACAAGTCAAAAAGAAGAACAAAATCGATCAGAGACATAAGACTTCTTCATGACAACGCGCGACCACACACGGCCATTTTAATTAGGAATACCCTTGAAAAATTACACTGGGACATACTGCCACACCCTGCATATAGCCCTGATTTGTCGCCTTGCGATTTTCATGTATTTGGGCCCTTGAAAGAAGCTTTAGGAGGTCAACGTTTTCGAACGAATGATGAAGTTCAACAGTTCGTGCAAAATTGGTTTCGGATTCAACCAGAAGAATGATATCATAAGGGCATAATGAAGTTGCCAGAAAGATGGAAGGGTTGTATAGAATTAGAGGGGGAATATGTTGAGCATTCGTTGTTATTTTTTTTGCAAATTTTGCGATTCAATAAATTTTTATAGCACAATTGCGGTTTAAATTTGAACTCTCCTCGTATATTAACTTTTAATAATTGTAATTATAAGTCACTCTTAGTTCGATTAAATGGTAATTCCACGGATTCAATGAAGTTTCTTCGGGTTAAAATCGATAAAAACCTACAGTGAAAGGATCAGGTACTCTAAATTACATCTAAACTTAACATATCAGATGCAGTGATCAGGAATTTAAGGAACAGTGTTAGTAATTATATCTACTCTTAAAACTTATTATTATGCTATTGTCCAAAGCGTGCTACAGTATAGCATTATATTTTGGTATATGTAACTCTGTAGATACCAAAAAAGTTTTTGACTCACAAAAAGGACTTAGAACCATGCTCAGTTTACCTTGCAATGCTTCCTGCCAAGCTAAATTTAAGGAACCTACTGGCAGTTTATACTAGAAAAAATTCAAATAATTTGTTAAAAATAATGAAATCGATAACAACATGAATACCAGAGGTGCTAGCAACCTAAGTATTTCTTTATCACAAAACCACCATGTATGAAAGAGGATTATTTTATAACTGCATTAAGGTATACAATTCAGTTCCTATAAATTTAATATTAAAACTTGCACGACTATTTCATTATTCAAAATGAGATTGCGTACGTATCTAATAAATAAAGCCTACTACTTAATCCAGGAATTTTTGGAAGATAGTACGCAGCTAGCTATAGATATTTTCTTTTCTAATCTGTTGTGCGTTCAATCATATCTATTCTTTTTTTTGGCAAAGCCTATGCATTCTTTGTTGCCCACGGCAATAAAGATTATTATATCAATGATGAACAGAAGAAAACTAAATTGGTTTGGACATATTTTAACAATGAACCAGAACAGATTAGTAAGGAAGGTGATGTTTGCTAAGAGAATGGAAAGAGAAGAAAATATGGATAGAACAAATTGAAGAAATGGGAAAAATTAAAGGTAAAACAATGAATGCAATGATACGGATGGCAAAGAAGCGGAAAAAATGGGTAGATGAGAAATAAAAACCGAACTCCGACGTTCGTTTAAAGGGCACGAAGAAAAAACATTTCTGCCTATTCCTAAACTAGAAACATATTAATATTTTGATCACCATGAAAGAAATTTTTTTAACACTTTGACAGGAAGATCTTATGGCACTATTGTATATTTAAAAAAATCAGACTTGTAGCTCCGAATTATGTCTAAATTGAATCAAATTTAAGGTTTAGTGCATTATTGTCAAATAAGCTGATTTACAAATTATTTTAAAATAATTTCTTGCACCTTATTATATATAATTCTTATGCATACATACTTAAAAGATACGTTCACTATTTATATTAATTTTCCTGTTTACTATAACTCGTATTTCAGTAGAAAATTAGTAGAAGTAAATGTACACGTTTTAACTCCTTAATGACTAATTTCGCATCAAAGCTAATGAGTTAAAGAAAGAGAGAATATTTTATGTCCAGGTACAAGAAAGAGGACGCCGATGTCAAAGAAAAATGCCAACCTCGCTAATTAGTCTCAAGACCTTAATTAAGTTATTTTTAATTGAGGAGTGTGTGGAATAAAATTCTGCGCTTGTGGCGAACCCATTTTTATGTCGATGTTCAAGTTCTTATTTAAATTGCATTTTAAGTTCAGAAGTCTTTAATTAATAAAAATTATTTTGCATAGAAACACGGCTTCTATACAATAAATAAAAAAGGGAGCAGGAAAGTGATTGTTTGTTTCGCTGGAAAGAAACAATTTCAACGAATTTCTTTGTTAACACTAAGATACGGGATTAGACATCAACAAATGATTATAAATTTGAAAAACTTGTTCGTTCAAGCTGTGTATGGATTAAATTATTTTTTTAAGATGACTGAAATCGAACTTTAAAAATTTGACCGCAGTAACTAAGGGGGTTTCTGTAAAATAAACTTCGTCAGGCTAAACACGTTGATAACAAAGATGCAGATTGTTTCAACTTGTGCATAATCAATCAAGGCAATCATCAACTCTTAATTACCGTAGGTAACGACATGGTTTAGAAAGATTACTTATTTCCACATGAGGAAAGGGCGGAATGGTGTAGGACTCATGCTTAAAGCACGACTCCACTAATGTTCATTTCCGGTCAGTCTAGAGCTTTGGATATTCGATTTTATATCGTTCAGCCCTGAACCATCCCGCTTGGTCAACCTCAGAATAAACTAAAAGCACTTCTACCATTTCTTTACGTAAAGTTATAAACTGAGGTATATAAATGTTTGCCTTTATCTTGAATCTTGCGATTTTCAGGAAATTACACGCGATTATAGTAGTTTTTTTAGAAGTGTTAGCCGAGCATGAACTAATGCACCCCGGATTTTTTCTGTAGCAGCTTTAGAACGCGACTTGTTCAATTAACTGTTTTTTAATTAGTAGCCGGAAAAGTTGCTGTAGAAATTATTAATTTTGTAAGAACAATATGTTTTTGTTGTGCACTGAAATTGTGCAATTAAAACAACTTAGTTTTTTACTTCGTGGTTAGGGAAACTCTAACTACATTTGCACAATAAGAAACTGTGGAGGGTGAAAAAAGTCCCACCCCTAACGCTCTAATAGTTATAAGAATTCGCGTGGTATTATTCACTCATATATGATATACTTTTTCGATAATCTAAACCGAATGGAGGGTTTGCATTTTTTCGTTGGGGTAGATCAGGGGTTTTACGAATATTCGATTATTAGGGCAGAATTGAGTCACTCATGTTATACACATAACGCACGTTTGCCCTCAAAATTTGCCGGTACATTCTAGAGAATGTTATGGAAAAACTTTTCCGGCAGTTTTCATTTGAAAGCAAGTAACGAATGAATACATGGCAACTAGCAAATGAAACGGGAATGCTTTGTTAGTTGAACCGCTATGTGTGGGCCTTGGGGCAAAAAGAGCAGTTCGTATGGTTCACCAGCAGTATTAAATAATTTTACAGGTAGACACAAAGCTTTATAAAATAGATTTAAACCAAAAATACAATTTTCAAACAACCACCGACGCTAACTTTATATTTAAAGTAAAAGAGAGACAAAGTATAGTTAAACACTCACCTAAAGTTTGAGAACCACTTGACCAGTTGGGCAGTGTTATTTTTGTTGAATTTGATGTCGGGGAAGTACATTTTGAGGACTGCTGAGCTCGGATATCGGACCCAGAAGAACATTAATTTTGCTTTCCTGAGATGCATCGGTGTCAAGGTTGACGAGTGCTCTGAAGTTAAGGAAACTTCTGGCTAAAGTGTGAATAAAGAAACTGTAATAGAACACATCAAGCTGTAATAAAATGCCATAATTTTGTTTTGCTCACAGGTTTTCCAAATTTGAAATATTTTAGCTTTGCCTTTATTTGTCTTCACAGCATTTCAGTGTTTTAACTTTATTGTTTGAGAATTTTTAACATGATTTAGGTTTAGGTATAGGTTCAAATTCATCTTAATGTTTTGAACAAATATCATAAAACTATCATAGAAGTTATTTAGTGTATTATTTGTTTCCCTTCAAATTTGTTTTTGCAAAAATCTTCCATTTATAAGAATCAAATTCTAACATTAAACTTTCGAGGTTAAGGATGTTGAGCCAACTAATTAAGTTTAAAAACTCCAATTACCAATTAACTATGTAATTAAAAAATATAGTTAAATAATCAAAACTTCAACTTTGTGTAAAACGTCCTTTCCTCAATTGTTAACAATCAATCAATAATTCTTCTTGTTCTGTTTAATTGTTTGCGTGGTAATAATTCTTTTGTTTCTTTGTACAAGGTTACCGTATTTTATGTAAGTATTTTACATTGATTTCAATTTGGTAATTATGTAAAACGTGTTGACCATAATAAATTCGTCCTTTTCAAAAACCTATCTCGCTTTCCAGGTGTGGAAATTGTAAAACTAATTTATTTAAGTAGTTCTAATTTAATACTTCAAACGGGATACGACTTGGGCATTCGCCACATCTTTAATATTTTAACAAAAATGCTTTTTATTAATTCTGTTTCTTAAAGTAAGCATGTGTAACATCACACGGTGTTCCTATAAGTGAGTAGTAATAAAATATTGATTCCAGTTTCTAACCTCCTTGTTATAACAACGTCAAACCAGTAATTCTTTCTGTAACTTCTAGTTTGAATTGCACAGCTCTATTATGAAACAATAAATACCTTTTCTTCAGACAACAGGAGGAAGAATAATAGCATGTTCCTGGAATTTTAAAATTCTTGGGTTGTCAATAACTCAATTTCCCTACCGTGCAAGTTAGTGGGGTTTTAATATCGGATTTACTTATCCTTTTAAGGCTTCTTATTCAGATTGGTTGTTACATATAGGCCTTATAGAAAACTTAACCTCCAAGTTTTAGGTCTAAAGGAAGACCTTTAAGTTTTAATCTGGTTTCAATTGTATATTTTTAAATAAAAAATGGTGGCAGTTGAATAATGCAATTTCAACACACAAGCTTTGTTTTCAAAATCGACAAACAGAAATTAAATGTTGACCAATGAGTGTATTTAACTGTAATTTTACTCATCGAATGGCCGTTTTGCAACTAAATGAAATGCTGGGCAACAACATACATCTATAATTTTGTTATGGTAATAACTCAACCAAAACGTAAACTGTGGCATAGTTTCGAAACTGAAGTTTCCTAAATAATGTGAAGCAAGCATAAACCTAAAATCATTTTTATATATTTATATATACTAACAATTCTGCATAAAAAGGATATTGTAGGCTGCATTCCGTCGTAGGACATGTCGCCACCTGAGTTACAGTCTGAGTTTCGGTCACCATTGTCCATATTGAGACCTCCAGAAGGAGCTCTAATATGGCCATAGTCAGGAGATCCTCCATGTTGAGCTGCTGCCAGAAGTGCAGGGTGCAACATAGTCGGAGGATGGTGAATTGGCGGGGATTCCCTTTCCATTTTGTGGGGCATGCGAGGTGGCGATGACGGCGTCTGAAAAATAAAATTTTGTTTATTGTACTCCTTCAAACTTATATCTAAAAATGACAAATTTTCCATTTACTTTTGCTAAACTACCTGAACAAAGAAATAATTTAAAAATTATTCAGTTGATGTTGCTTGATTAGCTTTCCTTTAGATTTAAAATTAATTTAAATTTTAATGTATATTCTAACAAAAATCCAAGCTTTAAATTTTACTTTAAAATTGAAGTGCTCTGTTAAGAGTCCCTGTTTTTCTCTTAATAATTGAAATTTCTAAACAGCTTAACTTAGAAGTCTGCGTTACATATCTGTTTAGGGGAATAACTTACAAATAAATTTCTCGTTTGTGTATATCCCACTTATTCTATTTACGTCAGAAATACCAAAACTAATTAATAATAATCGCATATCATAAGTAAATATTATATGCACCTTTCATTAAAATTTTGTGATTTATGAAGGCATATTTATCTAAATCCAAAATTATCGAAGTGTGCTTCGATTGTCTAATACTGCTATAAATCAATAAATATTTGCAAATATTTTCCGCTCAAACAGTAATTGTAGGTTAATTTTCATTGCTGAATTATTGTTCTATTTGCAGTGCTTATTAATGATCGCAGAGTTCTTACACCATTTTCAGAAAATTAACGATACGTTTCTCAAAGGTTTAAAAAATAATAAATACATATATGTTTTTCAAATTAGAATTTCAAAAGTTTAATTTCTAAAGAACATTAAATCTTAACCTGTTTAAAGGAACTCATATAATTAATTCGTGGGTTTAGTAAAAACAATTAAAAAATCTTAAATACCTTTTTAATAAACTTCTGATTAATTAGATTATGTAGAAATAAACTTTAATAAACCATAAATGCGATTAAATGTTTTAACCATAAATAAATCCAATATTTAAATAAATATAATAAATATTTAATAACTGTTAATTTCTTTTAGTTTAATAAAAGAATATAAATATAATCCTCCTTTCTATTAAAAAGCATGTGAAGTAATCAGATAATTAAAAACATAACTGGTTTAAATAATTAATTTCTTTATAATTAATCACCTAACTTCTCACAAGTAGGAGGAAACCTTCATCAATAATTATTTCAGTATAAATTATACTACAAATAATTCGCTTATTTTGTTTACGCTACAGAAAAATCAGAACTGGTTTTATGCTCGTTTCATTTTCCCCAAAAATTGTTTAATTTTGCTTTGTTGATTTACTAAAACTTTCACTTCAGGTATATTTCCCCAAAAGTGTAAGTCGTGCCCGTTCTGTATAAATCTTAGAATAAGTATTAGTTGTTTGATCTTGTGATTAAATTGTTTACAATCTTTTTGAAATTTGAAACAGAAAATGTTAAATTATTTAAATATAAAGCCTACCTGCATTGCCATGTGATGTCCATGGCTTGGTCCGTGAAAAAACGGGCTGTACGGCGAGAAAACCTGAGATTCGTGGAGTCCTGGGTTAGGGATTGCTACGGAGGTGGGTAACGACACAGGTAGCATTGGCGGCGGCGGTTGATGGGGATAAGGCGGGGGTCGTGGGGACGTACACGGCGTGGGTTCCATCGACGCAGGTGACATCCCCATAACATCCTGTCCGAGAATTCTGCTAACAGTTCTGGGTGTTATCCTTGTATCAGTGACCTTATGCCTCTTTTTCTTTGGAGTGACAACTAAACTCAAGGCCTCATTCTGTTCGCTCTCCTGTTGTTTAGATACGCAAAATGGATGATTCATACCATACAAGGGCACCTGGTTTATGCCTGGGGGTTTTGGGGGATGAAACATGGGTGGCCGCACTGGCATATCTGAGGATTTCGGATGATGGTGATGATGGTGATTATTATTTATATTATGTGCGGACATCATTGGGGGATAACTGCCATGTCCGTTTACCATGTGATTGATGGGAGGTGGTGGCGGCGCTTGAGGACGTTCCACCATTTTATTTTTGGGAGATTTTCTTTCTAGAAGTTGCGAGGCCATCAGCAAATCTTTATTTAGCTGCTCCGCCGCTGCCGTCGCGTCGGTCGGTCTAAATTTTCTTTGATGTACAAATCGAGTTACGATTGAATCAATAAGGTTTGATAGGGAAGCGGTAATTTCCGTTTTTAAAGCATCAGCAAGGCCTTCGAGGTCAGCTCCCGTAGGTGTCATGTTGTTTTTTATCCTATTCAAACGATCAGCTATGTTTTCCGTTTTCGCAGGTGGCGGTTGCAGGTGATTATGTGCTTCCGACACCGCCGCAGCCATCGCGGCCTCTTTGGCCATGCGTGCTTCTTGTTCTAACAAAAATTTTTGACTTACCCCCAGGTACATCGCAGCCGCATTACTTAAATGATGGTGTTCATGTAACAGGCCGTTGTGGAATTGTGGACCCGGAGGACTTATTTTAAGTTTACTAACTTGTTGCGAAAGAGTCGGTTGTGGTGGATTCGGAGTCGCTACTGAGCGAACTGGAGAAGCCACTGGAGACCGCTTACTTTGTTCACTATCACTTGGTATTTCTTCCACTTCCCTGCTGTCTTCGGAATTTTGTTCCATACGTGTGCATAACTGAACGTATTTCTGTTGCATTTCGGCTAATTGTTCCTGCATCGTTCTTAGCTGAGATTTAAGTGCGTTCTTTTCTACTTGCTTTTGCCGAAGTGGTTCGGTTTCTTCTTCCTCGTCATCAATGTATCGATCGGCAGTGCTGTCGTGTTGTTGTGGTTGATATAATTTACGTTTCTTGCATCCGTTTACTTGAGGAGGAGCGGGACTCGAACGCATTCCTGAGACGATGTTCTCCACACGCGCCTTCTTAGCATCCTCCGGCTTCGCTGGGCTTTGGGGTTCGACCTTCGGCGACGGTAACGAGTCTGTCTCCATTCCGTTTAATGCGTCTTCCATCAGGTCAACTTGTTGCGGTTCACCAACGCCTGCTTCCGCGAGACAATCTTGCATAGCGGCAGCCGCCTCCACGTCCCGCTCTGCGTCCGCTTTGGTCTCGTTGTTGTTATTATTGATGATGTGGTCGTGATTGATTAGGAGCTCGTGCTTGCGTCCCTGCAAGATGTCTCGGAGCATATGATGCGCCAACTGTTCTCCGGAAGGAGGGCTGCCGTTGCACCGTATCACCGCGTCGAATTTGGTCACTTCTTCGTCCGTACCACTATCCGGCTTCTGGCGACCCAGCAGCTCGTTCAGCATTTTAGCGGGTGCGAACCCTGGTCCGAAAAGACCAAAATGTTGCTGTTGGGTAAAAATCGCGCCGTATAAATTATTACCACCGCCTAAAAAACTCGGTCTCGAACTGAAGTTCGGGATCGAAGAGTAACTGTTTCGCGGCTCGCCGGCGTCCACACGCTGTCTAGTTCTTTTGGTTTTCTTCAGGAGTTTATCTGTGTACAAACCGAATTCTGTCTCCTCCTCCGATGACATCATAAGTTACAGCGTTATTGGTCGTCCTGTTCCCCCCTCCAGATGACGAGTCCCCACTTTAAGAATAGTCGCCCATGTCAATACCTGAAACAGACGAAACCAGCTTAGAGTCCTTCCGTCGAGTCCGCGAACGACTAAACGACCACCTGAGACCCGTTTTAACAACTGTTGATCAAACCACCGGCACGAGTGCTTTGCATTCGTCACGGTTAGAACCGAAATAAAATTGTAATTTTGGAGACCCGCGCTTACCCAAATTTTACATCATAATACAAAAAAATTACATATAAACAGAATACAAATTATCTATTCTATCTATATTGTTATACGCGTAAACCGAAAAAAATTAATAGTCTTCCTCGTAGTGTTACAATCATTTCAAACTAATGACGTTAAAAATGATAATTGTTTAGAAAACCGTTTAGAATTGAACGTATCCATTATAATTATATTTCGAACTGTATTTCATTATGGTTCTTAAATATAAATAATATTTTATAACATTTTTGTCTTCAGGAACTGACGTATTTCAAACATAAAAAGGCAGAAAGATGTACGTTTCTTAAACAATAGTAAAAAATAAATTTAAAGATGTTTACGGTGCCAATAAAAATACGTTTTTTTGCAATAATTGTCGAGGTTTTGAATATAAAAACTGAATTTTTTAGAATATGTTCTGGCTCGTATCTGTTAATAAGATTTTGCGCTGGACTTTAATTTAAAAATGGGTTATATAAGTACTTTCTAATGGGTATTGCGTCACCAATTACGGAAAATAAAAGGTTGACATCAAAGTTGTAAGTTACGTTTCCTAGGATAATTCTAAAAACCTTTTTAACGTGTTTGAAAACGGAGATAGATAGTTTTTACTGTTAACCTTTTATTTTCAGCAATTGGTGACGAAATACTCAAAAAAGTTCCATAAAATCTCAAATTCGCCACAACACTTTCAGAAAACATTCGGAAGTGGGTGTTCCTTTTTTTAATTTTGACGCCATAGAAAATTAGATAAAACTTAACGCCACAGATAAGAAAAACGTTTTTCGCGCCAGATGGTTGTATATTGTGAGAATTTCCAGTAAAGTACACTCAAGTGCCATATGGCACCACCTATAATATCATATAAGGACAGATAACAATAGACACGGTGGGGTAGCGACGCATTCAGATGATAAAGCCGAGTTAGAAGGAAGTTAACTATTTTGCATTTTTACATTTTTATTAGCGTACGTGAATCATTATGAAAAAGAACTCTTTTAAAAAATAATAATCATTTTATTCGTTACTTACTTCATTGTTCATTGTAACAGAGTTATACGAAGAAGCAGGAGGCTTTTTAACGAGACAATAGGATTTGAAAAATAAAGCTTCTTTATGTGGCAAGTCTTATTGACAACACTAATTAATAAAGTTTTTCCGAGTTTTATACAGAACCGCATCTTTCAAAAGTGTATACATTTTACGATTCAGTTTTTAAGTTAATTAGTTGTTCCGTACCATTTGAAAAAAACCCATTTTTTACGATATGCTTTGTGAACTTTTTACGTGACATTCTCAGATCTTCTCTTAGGAAATAAGAGTTTTTCGTTATTCCAAGGCTTTAAATAACTTTTAATTTAGCTCCACAAAAAATTCAAGCTGTACTAACATTTTGATTCTTTAAATCTCCGAATAATAAGAAGAAAAATATGCAAAATAGCTAGAATATTATTTAATTTGTCATTGATCAACCTCGTAATTGTTTATACTGTGAATATTTTACTGAAATTAATATCTAATCGAACTTCAGGGTCTACGTTTTATGGTATTAGGTATAATTTTTTTGCTTACCTAGAAGAATTCACTTCTTAATACTAATTTAAAATCAATACTAACTGCCCACTTCACAGTTTTAAATTGTGTTTTTGTCTTTTGATTTTGTATTTTGCATGTTTCAAGGCTATATTGCAAAACGCAGCATTTTCATGAACTGAAGGTTCTTAACTTAAAGTTTGTGTTTAAAAAATTAATATTTTAAAGTTTTCTGCTTTTGCTTTTAGGTATTAATAATGATGACATAAAAAATTGCATTTTGTTGAATCTGTCTTAATTAAAATCGATTAACTGGGATTCGATTGTTATGTTTTATCAATTGAGATTTAATAATTTCGAACTTTTGATGTTGGCAGATGAGCCCTAAGTTTTACTTATCGTGTACTGTAAGATTCAGAAGAAATTTACTTATCTGGTTGGTGTGGTGGTTTGATTATTTTTGTAATCGCCACTTATCAGTTAATTTAATTAAACGATACTTCATTTATATAAACACCGAAAATTATTGAAAAATTAATAACATTAACATCAAACCCACTCAAACTCTACTTTTTAATTTCGATATATTTTCAAACTAGAAAAGTCAAAGAAATAAGGAGTTGCGTTAATTTTGAAGAGTCTAATAACCCATTTTTGAGAACATTTCGAAAATTTCGAGGAGTCGCCTCTTTTTTTATTTAAAAATTTTAACGTTTGGATTTCTAACGAAGCTTTAGAAAATATGTTAAATGTTTTAATTCTAAGTTAACCAAATTTTGTTAAATTTTTTTAAATTGGATCAATTTACCTACAATTCATCTAAAGAGAAAAAATAAAAATAATGTTTTCTTATTTACGTGTAAATTTCAATTAATAAATTAAAAATGTTCACCTAAATTAAAAAATTCCCTGTGCATATCAATTGATAATTTTGCTCATTTTGTATTTTATAACCACAGAAAAGATTAAGGCAATCGACTTCCTGACTTGTTTTATTAATGAACTAGGCGAAGAATTAAATTATCGCTAATTAGAAAATGTCATTTCATTATGGCGCCATAAACGTTGACACAGAGAGCTGAAAGTTCCTTTTTTGATTATGGGAACATCAAGAATTAGATAAAAGTACATGGTCAGATCATATCCTGTTCTCGCTTTTATATCTGAATCCGTTTGTAGATTCATTGATATTATGTCACATAAATTCATGATGCATCCGACGAAAAAAATGCAATTAGTTTGTTTTGTTGTTTTTTCATATTTTTATCTGATTCTGAAACAACCTTGAAATTTTTAAAATTTCTGAACTTGTACTAACTGACAATTATTTATATTCCAGACGGTCAAGGATAGGTAGATATTATATAATGAACTGCACTGATAATATCTAGCATCCTAAACATTAAAAGTTTTCTGAAGCCTGAATCAGTAATTCAATAGGTATTATGAATTTAAAAGACTTTCACACTAACAATATTATTAAACATTTCATTCGATGGCTATCATCTAAACTTTAATAAAGGAAACTATTTCCAATAAATAATTTACATGTTTGAAAAAATGCAAATGAAATGTTAAAAAAATGGCCGAACAATATTTTGGTAGCTTAGTGGATTAGACGCCTCTTTCCCATGTAAGAAAGCATAGGTTCAAATCCCAGTCGTGGCCGAAAATTTAGAGCAACTGAGATCTTACCGGATCGCTACTATTAATTGGGTTAGATGGGTAATGACTTTAGCAGGCAATTTAAAAATAAATTACTGAAATTTTGTATAACAAGAATAGGTATATTCAGGTCAATCCCAAAAGATTTTAACATTTTCTTCAATGAAAGTGAATTTACAATATTAAATATTTTTCAAAATAGTTGACCACAGAACCCATTATATATTTTATCATAAATTCTCGCCTGGAAACTCGTTGCATATGTTTGTCCTTCAAATTATCTCTCACAGTAAATTGTTTGAAAAATACGGAAAATTTGATTGGTTAATGTATGTACACATTAGCATATAAAACGTTGTAATAAAGAGCTACATATAAATTAATCTTATACTAAACAATGTACAACAATCATAAATGCTTTAAAGTTCCGTTATTGTCTGCGGTATGCAAATTCATTCGAACCGCCACGTCTCCGAGTACTCATTATTTATTAGTTTGTGTTCTCGAAGGCGTTATTATCTTAAGTAGCAGTTATAACAACGGAAACAGAATCTGTGTTTTAATTTGATAAGACAACTTTGCCGCGTCTTAATTCTCTCAACTGCTCTCCTACATGCGTGACTAGAATGTGGGAACATTCGTCACTTTACGGTTGGCACTTACTTGTAGTGCCTTTAATTGTAAATGACTTTAATAAATTGAGATTTATCTAGATCTGCATTTAGATAAACCCTGATTTATTGTAAGATTTAATATTAATGTCCAGCTTAAGTTTTGGAAATTTTAATCTGAACTAAACATCAAAATAATGTAGTGCGATTTTATTAACATCGAATTAATCATCATTTTGAAGCAGAGATCAAAAATGAGGAATTTCAGCTTTTTACATAATCTAAAACTTACAAATTCTACGTAAAATAGGAATTTAAGCTGCTTATGGTAATTTATAAAACAGGGATAAAATTACGTTACCTATAAAGTCATAAGTTTCTGGCTGAAAGCTATTCAACTAAATAACCGCAAGTTAAGCTTTTTGTAACATTTTTCAACCTGAATTGTTTTCACTTACGCTTAGGTACTTAGTTAATGGATATTGCACAGTTTGGATTCGTAATATAATCTAAAAATTTCAAGAATTCTAAAATCTCAACCTGAGAAGTAAATTTTAAATTCAGTATTGAATATTCGAGGATAAAAATTAAAAAAAAAAGTTAATCCTATTTGAATTGTGTCTAATAAAAGTTAAAAACTTTTGCTTAAGAACCGAGTTCTTCGCCCACTAGATTTAACTTTGCAAACAGTTGTAGTAATAAAGAAAAATAAGGTAAATGTAGCATGAGATGGTGACACTGCTTCTAACTTAGGGCAGGTTTTACTGTGTCATAACGAACAAAGTAAAAAACCAAGAAAAAAACTGACAATTCTACTTAATTCACCAACATGGCTTAGCAGTTGTTGCAGCTCATCAAGTATGTGTAATGTGTAGTCAACTAATACTGTTCAGTAGAAGAGCAAACGTGTAGTCACTTTGAGTTGTGTTAAAGGTCAACTCTTGATGGAGAAGCTACTATGATCCCTCATTGTGGGCCTATTTTATTTATTCTTCACTCTTCTGTATTAGCTGGCCATGGATGCCTGACGTGCAGCAACTACTGAGAAACCGTGTTCTTGTGCTGCCGACTGATAGATTTGCGAAAGTAATTATATGGGTTTTTGCCTTTTTGATTCTTTTTTATAATTGGACCAAATTTGAATTACCTACTTTCTGGGAACATTTACATTTTTAGAATTTGTACTTTTTGTAAAATAACATTGAGATTCCTATAAAAAAGTGTAGCTATTTGGTCATTTCTTTCCATGATTGTTTTTAACCAATCTAACTAAAACATCAGTTTAAATTTTAAAACATTAGGTGTAGCAATTAGATTAAGCAATTTCGATTTTTATACTATTTAACTAATAGTGATTAACA
Organism: Melanotus villosus; assembly: GCA_963082815.1. Lineage (NCBI taxonomy): Eukaryota > Metazoa > Arthropoda > Insecta > Coleoptera > Elateridae > Melanotus > Melanotus villosus. The sequence goes on from OY720419.1 coordinate 79,606,428, forward strand.
TTATTTGTTTTAATTTAAACTAAAATAAACAGCAAATAAGATTTTAAATACCGGAATGCTACTCTGACATTTAACAAATAAACGAGGACAAAAGCGGACAAACAGTACACAATAACCGAAGATAAATACCTAATTGTTGCTGCAATAGCACATCAACTATCCTTCAGGAAAACAGTATAATACCGATGGGAAAAATGCACTCTTTTCTGGGTGTTCAGATCGCATGACGGACCGGAAATGCCCGCACTCATGATCTGCAAGTATAGGAGTCACCAAACCGGAAGCCTATCTCTATCTTAGCTAACATTAACCCATATGTCACGTTGTTTACATATTAGATAATTCGAGGGTGCTATCCACCTTTTTATAATTAAGGTTGACCACCTGCTTTTTGTGTAACAATCTGTTGCTTTTAAATATATACTATACATGGCATTGTGGCATTGTTCGTTCACTTTACTGTTAAAAGTCACAATATATGTATGTATACACTTCATATTTAGTTTACGTATTTAGTAATTGATCATAGGTTTGGTGAATTTAATTGTTTAATAAAAAAATATTTGAAGAATTAAACATATATTTTACATAGCAAATATTTACAATTAAGTAAAATAAGGTTATTACTCGTTACTATCCTTGAATGACTTAACTTTCTTTTTTAAAATACAAGTGTCTTTCAAGCTTTTTAAAGCCTTTAATAATAGGATTGCTACCAATGAAACTTCTTGTTATGGAAAAACAAGGTACCTACTCGTATTTACACTAAATTAATAATTGATGTGGCTATATAATATTTCCCGAAACAACCATTTAAACCAAACATACCCTTAATAAGTTACAGGGTGTTAAAGACAAACTTATTATTATTTAGTTTTATTACATAATGAAAACCAAAGTAGACAACTCACAGCGTGGATTCAGGAAAGGCAGAGGAGTGCAAGATCATATATTTGTAATAAAACAACTAACAGAAAAATTCAGCTCAGATAAAATATTTGTAGACTTCATTGACCTAGAAAAAACATTCGACAGCGTCTCAAGGAAAACAGTGTGGAGTAACTTAAAAGGGAGAAAGGTAAATGGAAAAGTGCCGAAATGTATAAAAAGTCTTTACGAAACCACAAGGAATTTTGTGAGAATAGGAAATCTACAATCGCAAGAGTTCACAACCAAAGAGGGACTAAGACAAGGAGTTCTCGTTCAACTTAGTAATGGATGACATAATAAAGGAAATCAAGGGAAAAGTAAAGAAACTAAAGGTACGATATAAGAACATGAAAATAGCTAGCATGTTAGCTGAGAGGGTATTTGCTGACGATTTAGTGATCTACTCAAAGAACAAACAAAACCTAGAACCATGGAAGGACGTTCTAATTGCCAGAAATTTAAAAATAAATGCCGAGAAGACTAAGGTGATGCTGATAGAAAAAGAGGACTTGGGCATATCAATAACACTAAACGAGAAAGGGATTGAACAAGTGCAAGTGTGTAAGTATTTAGTAGTGAAATTACAGAAGAATGAAAGAATTGATACCGAAATAAATGAGCCTGGAAAGTGCGAAGGTATACCATTTCCTGAGTAATATTCATTCGTATGGAAGAAGGAAATATCTAAGAAGACGAAGATTACAGTGTTCAAATCCATTTGTAAGCCTCCATTAATATACGGAAGTGAAAGCTGGGTGTTGTCGAAACAAATGGAAACAAAATGCAGGCTATAGAAATGAGATACCTACGCGCCGTAAAGGGGATTACGGGAAAAGATAGAATCAGAAATGATACAGTGAGAGAAGAATTGGAAGTAGAGCCGATCTTGAAAAGCATCAAACGCCAACAACTAAGATGGTTTGGATACATAGTACGGATGGAGGAGAAAAGAACGACGAAAAGAATATGCGAGGCAAGATCGCAACAGAAACGAGTAAAGGGCAGACAAAGGAAACCATGGACAAGGTAGTAACAGAGAATTTAAGACAAAAAGGACTGGTATGGAACAAAGGAAAAAGATTGGCAAGGAATAAGAAAGAATGGGTCCAGAAAATTTATAATTCAATTTTAATTTAATATGGTTATATTCGCATTTGAATTGTAATTTATTTATATTACCTTAACACCTAACGGTAGACTAAGGTTTTTTGATAATATTTTGGCACGGTTAAATTTTAAAACATAGGAGCCGATAGCATTTTATTAGCATTCTCATGATTTTTAAAGAGCTACATTTTCTTATTCCAGCGGCCACAAAACTAGCACCAAAAAATATTTCACCAAATATATGCAAACACCTTTATTCTATTTTAAGAAGTTGAAACTTTGGTTTAAAATAAATGAACTTATTATTTTTGTTTTAAATGGACAATAATAACAATTTGATATGAAATCTATAATACAACTGACGAATATTATTATACCATTGTGCATAATTTTCCATGATTAATTGATATCTTATCAACAGAATCAATTTCAAACAGGTTAGTTCTACACATATTATTGCAAAATAATTACTTTCATTTAAATAATTTCATTAAATACTGCATTATTTCTTATTTAACGTTTTTTCAAAAAACGAGCATATATATCCGTTTATGTGACTAATTCCTTTCTGCCTTTTGCCAGTTACACCAATTGAATATCTTCCATGAAATTTTATTATTGAAAAAATTTTCTGAGGAATACAATTTTAACTTCAATAATAGATATGTTTTGGTCCACAGAAAAATTTGCACCCATTGACTAATTTATACGATTTATAAACATTATATAATGTTGTTATCTTCTTCTTGAACTTATAATTTTCTTTTACATCATCCAAAAGATCCAAAGGAAAATATTGATTCATAGAGTTATGCTGACAATTGCTCGTTGCAGGTCTTTTTTCAACAGGTGTGATGCCAAAAAATACTTTGTCCTTAAATATCTGTTAAAGCCGTAATAATGTCTTGGTGTTACAAACTTGCTAAAAATGGTTGTAAGTTTTCTCAATTTCTATTTCTTTAAAATAAATAAAACCAACAAGAGCTACAATATTGTTTACGAAGGTTACCCTTCAAAATTTGAATCTGCACTGGCTTGTCCCAGATGTGCACAGGGTAAAAATCCAAAGTGGATAAAAGGAGTTCCAAAAGATGCTAACAAATTGAGGAATCCTTTGTAACGTTACAATATTTCTTGATTTTTATAAAATATTTTTTTTACAAAAAATAAGGGAGTGAGTCTTCAAAAGATGTAGATATTAGATCTGCAACTTAATAGAATGAAAACATGACCTCCCCTTATCCAAAACCATTTGAAATGGCTTGAATATTGCGTGTTTATCAGTAATTTAGTAATAAATAAAGCTCGTTGAATAAACTCCAAAGATGTTTCTACATAAACCTCAGGTGTAAAGTAACAAAAATTGATAAAGTGTTGTTCCGAAATATTTTGACCTAGCAGAATCTACCTGTTAAAATACCATCACAGCAGAGTCTCCTTGCTAAAATAACATTTAAAACGTTTCTCGATCTGCTTGTATACATAAAGACCGTATCGAAAAGAATGGAACAACTGCAGCGCGATATTATACCGTGCCATAACATTTTCAGATTTGAACATGGATTGTTTTGTAGTGTTAACAGTTCATTTACTATGTTGTCAAAGTTATTGCGTGAGTTAAGTAGGGGAAGTCGGGGCAAAGTAATACGCTTATAAGGTGTAAAAATGTATAAAAGTCAAATTAAAAACAACAATAAGGTCTTAAATGAATCATAAGGTACATACAGTATTAAACTTCAATTCTAGCTGTTAAAATTTAATAACAATTATAATGGTTCAACATAACAATTGTTTTTTGAAAAAGTGTATTTTGTTCCACTTTGCCCCTCCATGGGAAGAATAGGAAAAATCAAGGTCAGATGAACCATCACAAAACTCTGCTTCATCCAAAGACACGTCTGTGTCAGAAGAGGATGAATCATTAGGTACCTCTACTATTTTTTGTTTCTTTATTATTTCTTTATCAACTGTTACTTCATCTGCTATATTTCTTTTTACCCTTAGTGGCACCTTCTTTACTGTTTTTGGAGTTGATTTTAATTCTGCTAAATAAGGGGAGGATGTGATAACAGCAGTTTTCCCGGATTTACGTCTAACTATTTTTTCTCCCTTGCTTTTTGCTTTAGGAATAGGGATAATATCGCTTGGAGAAACAAGTGTTTTCTTCGGGGGGTTTTTAATTTTGGTTCTGGAAAAATGGTGGATGGTCCAGGTGTAGGAGATGACTGGTTGTCAAGTGTTGCAGTGGAAGTTGTAGGCGTAGGAGAAATTTCTCTAGTAGGCAAAATTCTTGAAAGTCCAGGAGTCGTTGGGTCTTCATGGGAGTTGCTCTGGTAGGATTCAGTAAGAAGATTAACGCGATTTGTTGTTTCAGATGGTTCGAATAGGTGTTCTGGAAAAATATATGGATTCAGAGGGAAAATCCCGGTATTTTTGAAACCACTGACGGCATTTTGTGGGGTAGCAGCTCTCTGATATGCTTGACCAAAAAGATGTCCAACATCTTTAATTGTTACAACTGTCCCTGGATTATTTCTTAACCAGGATAAGTCAGTTTTCAATGCAATTAGAAAGTACGGGGAGGAGTTGCCATTCGACGATAAGCAAAAAACTGGTCGAAAATCTGGCCCAAGTAATCCAAAATTGGATCCCAGTACCTCCATTAGAAATGTGGCCAAAAAGTGTACAATTATTGGAATGATTGGGCGAGCAAAGCAGCAGAACAATTTGAAGACCTATCGCAAACAATGAAAACCGAAACGAAGTCAAAAACAGGCAGCTTGGTGAAGCCTCGTCTTCGAAAACTTTATGACACCGTTCTGACGAAAATCTGTATTTTTATGGATGGCGAGACGACGTCAAACTAGATTATTCTTCTCTACCTAGTCCAAAATGCTACACAGTACAGAAAGGTGAAGATTTGATTAAAGCAGAGAAAGCAATTTTTGTTGAAAAATTTAGAGCCAAAGCAAGACTGGTCACCACAACGGCTGTCCAAAACCTGATGAGAAGCATTCGAAAGATCCAAGTGATTGGATCAAGATGTAAATCATACAATTGTATATTGTATTGTATTGTATTGTATATTGTAGAAAACAATGCTCTTAGTATTATAATGATAAAATAAAACTTTAAAGATTTTATAACCCGTTTTATGCGTTTCAATATTTTTCTTTATAATATTAGATACTTTTCTTAAGTGAGTTATTTTTATGTAGCCTAACTGTTCAGTTGGTATGATTATTTTTTTAATCTCAATGATACAGTAATTTTATAGAATTAAAACGGAATTACAACGACTAAAAAGTAAGCAATTTGTTTCAGAGTTTGACCGAGAGCACTAGGTATGTGCGGTTTAAACAGTTGCTAAGCAACTTTGAACATATGTACTAGGTACTCATTGCAAAAAAACTTTTGAATCGAGTAACCATGCATTTTCATTAGCTTGCATGGAAAATTGTGAATAATCAGGATAGTTTTGTTTAACATGCGTCGTAGTTTTCATTGAAAACAATAGTATATTATTATATGAGCGATTACGACAGCCATTATTCACGAAGATGACGTTTGAGCCCACGAGCCGTCAGGCGAGTGGCACAAATCATCTGAGCGAATAATGGCCATAATCGCGAATGTAATACGATACTTTTTCTACACCTATTAAACAAATATATTAGACTCAAATTAGTCAAATTTGATAACTTTGTAAACAAGCAATATGACAACACACTTGGGCGTGTCACGCGAGTCGATTGTCAGCCGCAGAAGGAGTTGATCGCGTGCGATTTAAAATATGATTGGATTAGCGAAATATTTATGTATTTGTGATTGGCCGAAATCATAATTCACTACAGTGAATTATGAATCCATAATTCACTGCAGTGAATTATAGGTACTATTTTTCACAAAAAAAATGCTAATAATTGCAATATAATTAAATAGGTGTAGAAAAATGTATCTATCACTCTCAGTCGATGCAATAATACAAGAACCGGTGGCATATTGCTTAGCAACTTTGTTGGCAATTTGCTGTATGTGCCTAGTACTCTCAGTCGGTCGGTATATCATTTTCAAAACCATTCCGACAATTCGTTTCTTTTAATGTTACGAAAGCGTTGAATTAGGAACACAAAATATAAACGCACACGTACGATTGTACCCCAAATTATTATTGTTTAATTTAGAAACAACATTTCTTCTGCCATGAAAACAGAAAAAATTTTACAAAAAGGATGTTTACATAGTTTGTTAATTGGATTTCAATAAACAGGTAACGTCTAACTTGGAAAATTCAACGGCTGAAGACGAAGGTTTCCGTTCATTTGATCAAATGGTGTTTATACTTTAACCTGTTCATGCTCTTTGGTATTGTTATAAAGTATTTATATTTAATTGTAATTACTTTTGTAGACTTTCTAGATAGATTATAACAATAAGATTGTGATTTTTATGTACCTATTCTTAAACTTTAAATTAAGTTTATCGGTGTTTAAGTGGTTAGATTCTGCTTTTTATCCGAAATGATACAGGTTCGAATCGAATCGAATCCCGTGAAGTAAGCCTAGAAAGGTGGTTAATGTTCTTAGCACTGACGTAAATCACTAATTAGAAAACTAAATTAATGTTATTATTGTATGGACTGAAATACAGCCTAATAATAAAAAAATATATATTTACCACATGCACGAGTTGTGCATATGACATAAAGTTATTAAAGTTATAAAACATGATGTAAACAAGACGATAGCTAAATAAACAAAGTGCATCTTGAAAAGGCGATCTAAAGACGATGTCCGTCACATGAGTGTACTTTCCCAAGTTTATCGCGGCCCATATTAAAATTATCGCGTTCATTGTGGTTGCGGTTACATATTCTTATTATAGTTTTAAGTGATGACTTCGCGTCACACCCGTTAACTGTGCGCATCCGCTTCTGGAATTAAAGAAAAACGGAAGAAGCATTTAAACGAAATATTATACGAGCGTGTTTGTAGCACGGTACTCGAAATTCTCATAAGGTTACATGTGTAAACATGCGCTAATTACTTAATTGTCCTAATTAACGTTGCAGCCTCTCGGCCAATTTATTTATGTGAATTTTAAGAGGCGTCCCGGCGTCGACCTGACGTTTGCTTATTTCGAATTTGTTATTTTTAAGTTGTACCAACGTATGTTCTTTTAAATTCTTCAATTAAGGCAACACCTTTGTTTATGCTTGTGATGTAATTACATTTAATTATATGTTTAGGAAACTTATCCATTTTTATATTCAACGTTTTTTAAAGCTAGTTTAAATCCTCAATATTTGAAATTAGACAATAATATTTAAGTCAAAATCCTAGAATTTAAGCTAATTTTGCTGTACCTACCTTTTGAAAAAAAAAAAAAACACTTTGCAACAACTTAAAACAAAGGCACAGCGTTGAAATGAAACTAAACGTTTATAAATTGCAGAAATTGTCCAATTATTCAAAACCTATTGAAATTCAGAGGTTACGTACCTACTTCCCAAATTTGTAAGTTGTGACTTATGTGGCACAATCAACTTAAAACACAAAAAAAACCTTTCTGAATATAAAAATACCGGGTGTCCACGGTCAAACGCAACACAGGGAAACACCAATGTATTTTTTTACTTGTAGTAAATATCTGGAATGCATTTGGAATGTGTACGGATTCAGCATTCAACCTGTTGGGTGTTACTTAATGTTAGAAAGAGCTAGAAATAGTGCCATAGTCTGTTGGTGCGACAAGTGATTATTTCATTATTTATTTTTGATATCTGTTAATTTTAACACTAAAATGTGAGGCTACGTTTACAAGATTTCAGATTACCAGAAAATAATATTTGTAATTGTCGAGCTTGTTTCAAGAAAAACATATAACAGGGTTGAATCATATCAAAAGTAGTAACATTAAAATAAGAATTTGTTGTGTCAGTTATACTAAAATCAATCTGTCAGAAGTATTAATGCAACTTACAAATCTTATGGTTTATAGAGATAGGCGTGAAATTGCTTACATAGAGAAAATGAAATAATTTGGAAAAACATAGGTTTGTTATGCAAAGAATAATGTAATAATAACAAAGTTCTACGTTGTAAATATTTAAAATGTTACATAAAGTAAATAACTATTTTAAATTAACTGTTTCTTAAATTAATTTTTAATGTAATAATAGTTTATCTCTAATTACGCTTCGTTGCAGTAATTAATCAACGTTAGAAATTCCTTTTTTTATCATTGTGGATTAAAGCAGTGGGGCTAAAAAATTATATTAAATGTTTAAGTTAACTACTGGACAGTGACCCAGTGTACCATAAAAATGTTCTTGGACTATAGCTATTATATTTGGAGTGATGGTAAAACAAACTTTAATAATTTTATTAATAATCTTAAAGGTTCTAAGGTTTCATGGGGTTTGTCTGTATAAATCTTGTTAGATAAGAATAGTCATAAGAAATAGTAATTTGTAGACAAATCCAGAGAACGAGGAGCCCAGGATATCTGACCAAGTCTTCCAATCTAACTTTCTGGAAAAGTTAGATCCAATAAAGCACGACTCGTGTGAGCATTATGAGCGCTGACATTTGCTGTAAATACATCAATTTCATTTGGGGTTTGCACACGTTACCTAACTGGTTGCATATTGACAGTTCAAGTTTCTTCAAACAAGTAAGCAATTCTTAAAATCATGCGATTGTATATCGGTCGATCTTGATGTAAAGCAGCAAAAAGTGTTTCTTTAGCTCTCACCACTATAAACCCACTTAATAATTTTCACCTTTTCAGCAGTTGTTGTGTAAATACTCATATCTGTAGAATAGAATCTGCACCAACTGACAGAAATCTAACAAGTTTAACAATTTGTTGTTTTGTTGCTGTCAAAATTGACAAATATAAAAAATAAACAATAATCGCCTGTCGACAGACGCCTTCAGTATTTCCATCTCTTTCTAGCGTTAATAAAACCCAATAACACACGTTGAGCATTGAATCCATACATATTCCAAGGGAATCCCGCATCATTTCTAAAAAAATAAATTGTTGTTTCTCTATGTTGGGTCTTACCGTGGACACCCGGTATGATAGTCATGTATAAAATTTATTTATATATTTGCATTTAAAACACGCGAATGTGTGTTTTAACTTACAGTATACTAAAGCAGATGCACATAAATTTCATAAGGTGAGTATGTTACAAATTTAACAAAATTAAATTAAAATTCCAGAAGACGCAGATAATAAATTTGTTGATTCTTTACATTTTCAGTTGTGAATTTATAAATTCACTTTTTAGTGCTACCTTTGAAATTTAAAGCTTTTGGGAATTTACAAATTTTAAAGTATTGACTGATGACTAAAGTCAGCAACTAAAATTTAAAAACATAATAAATTTGCTACAAATTTAAAGCTGTAGAATTTAACACAGTTTCGGAGTATGCTAAACCTTTATACTTTAACCACCCACTATATAACTTTTAAATCTTTATTTCATTTCTTATGTTCTTATACAGAGATTGAGTAATACGTATTTAATATGACAGTATTTTTCATGGAAACAGAAATTTGGCGGACGAGTTTTCTGAAACTTATGTACATGTTTTAATTAAATTGTAACACTAACTGGGTAAAAAAATAATCTACTAATTCTGAACCTTTATTTACCAAGCTTAAACAATTTTTTTTTTATTATAAAGAAATATTTAATATGCCAGACTCGCCACAACAATCCTTTAGAAAATATTTCGAACCATATAAATGCATTTATATAATGTATGAGTTTAAACGATCACGAAAAGGAAAACTAAATGTCTGTCTTATATAAAAGCTAAAAAAAATTAAAGTTCTATATTATGACTCAATACTTAGGTTTTTAGAAAGTAAGCCAACTTCATAATATTACTTGATAAATAACACACGTTTGAATCCATAAGTAAAGCAATTTAAAGTTAGAAAAGTATATTCAGGTCTAAGTAATTTAATGCCACATAATAATGGAAAAGGTAGTTTGTACTGCATAACAGTTAAGTGCAAAGTTTAGCGGATAAGGAAAGAAATGCACTTATTGATTTAACAAATTGACGTTTCCTATAACTGTATGTAAAGTTCAGGTAACTTTCCTCTTGATTATTTTAAAAGACTGTTTTATACGGAAGTTATTACACTCGTCACTGTAGTTTCATGAAATTTATATCGCACCAAGTTTTCTGTTATAGAAACATTGGATTTGTTTATATAACCGTTAAAAAGATCTGAAAGTACACCGTGAGGACAGCAGATAAAAATAAATTTATGTCCTCCGCTTGGTATGGTCGAATTTTACGATTAGCTTAATAAGGTCGCGTTGACAAACGATTACGTGATTAGTTAAAGTGAAGCATCCCTTCTTGTAACCTATGAGAAAGGAAGAAATCACGTTGCACCCTTGCTGAGAAAGATACGGTGCGAAGGAAGTGCTCGTAATGAGGAAACAGTGCAAGAGAAACAAGAAAACATTAGCCGGTTAAATTGCGCGATGAAAAGAAAAGAGACGGTAGATATGGGCGAGGATAAGATACCGGACAAGTTAATAACAGAACTAGGGGTATTGCTAATTGCCATTTAAATACACTGACTTGTTGGGATTTAAATGGCTCATAAGAGGCTAAATCAGTTGACGCAAAGTCATATGAGGGGGACGGCCCAGATTTTTATTCGCATTTCCTCAGGAAAGATGTCTCATTGCGTATAATCGTTTTTTTTTTGCTATCTTTTCCTACTCTCTATCTTAATTTTCTATTTTATCGGTTTTATGCGAGTGTGGAATTTCTATTTTTAGGTTATTTTTTCCGATAAATTTCTTGTCGGTGAGATAAACAATAAGGATATCTGTGGTTAGTCAGAAAATTCAAGCGTTAAACCATATTATTCAGTTGATGCTAAATAATTAAGGGTTAGCTTATCTTGCGGAATCTTTGTTACGGTTATGAAAATTCCCTTCTTTCATGAACAAATTTATTATTCTTACCAAACGATTAAATACATTATCGCAGACAAAATGCTTTAACTACGAACTGACTATGAATGAGTTCTTAACTAAATTTTCTAAATGTTGATCTAATTAAAGATTACTTAATGCTGTAGTATTTAAAATGGGAAGTTCCTTTTGTTTTATAGACCTTGTTTTTCCTTCAGTAATGCTTTTCTTAAGCTCTGCAGTTATTTTTTTTTGCAATTCCATAGTATTTTTCAATTTCAGGCCTGGCCCTTACAGAAATAGTGCCTTTGCAAAATAATTCTTTGCTTGTAATCTTAAATTTTTGTGCCAACATACAATTTCCTTTATTTTCTAAATCTGCAGTTACAACATCGTACAAAATTCGAAGATTTTCTGAAATTTCTGTCTCAGCTTTACTACATGTTTAGAGGCTCCGACCTGAAATTTGAGTTCATTAACATCCAACGGCAAATTTTTGCTTTGAAATGTTAAGCTTTAAATTCGAAGACTGGTTTTCTAGTTCAAATATATTAAGTACCTATATTATCACAGTCTTTTCAGATTTAAAACGTAAGATTATGAAAAAGTTTAATCTTTAATTTCTTTGAAACTCTTTAATAAGATGTTTGTTCATAAGATGTTCCCAGAAATGCGTATACTTAATTACTAATGCTATATTCTCAATTTGTTTTTAATGTTAAAAATTTTGTGAAAATAATTGGAGCTTTGTTTTTTTTCGTGATATTGCTAAAAAAAATTGAATATTTCTTCGTATTGTGGAATTCTTTCGAGTTAGCAGCTGCAACCGTTCACAAATTGGTCAATAAATCCATAATTATTTATAATAATCCGAAATGATTGGTTAGACGAATAAATTTATCGAACAAGGACAAATTAAATTGTCATACCTAATCCGATATGTGTTTTAAAATGTAAGCATGTGCATGTTATAAAAGGTATTAATTTTTTCTTCCAGTTGCGGTTTCCTTTTAACACAAAAAAAGTAATAGAAAAATTACCCATATCTAACATTATCATGCCGTAGAATTGTCACCCTAATTTTTAACCGATATACCCTAATTTGTAAACTTGAAAGACGATTGAATTACACATTTTAAGGGTAAGTATCATCGAAAATGATAGGATATCAAACAAAATTCGTTCTGAATATTTGACAAGCGCTCCAGTTAAGTGAAATGTCGTGCTGAACAAATTATACGTTCCAAAGGTAGCGATTTAATGTTTTTGACGTTTTTATCGGTTAAGACGGTCACATAACCCGTAGTTTTCGTCACGAATAAGGTATAATTTCAGTTCTAAAATCTTACCGGGGTCGCTGATGGAAAAGTTATGTTGTGTGAAGTTTTTAGAGCATTTAATTTTCCAACTAGAAACGCTAGCCTTGCTAGTTATTAATTTATTGTCATGCAACATTTGTTAGACGTTACGTTAGACTTGCTAAGTTTTAGACACAATTACTCCATTATTTATTACAAAGGTATGCTACGAGGAACGTTCAATAAGTAAAATGCTCGGACTTGAGCGTTCTTTAACCTTTTTATTATTTACATCGCCGACGTACTTTTTATTTCGTAACAACTTGTTATAACGTGAAAAGCGTACAGCAAGATCATAAAATCTTATATATCCTATATGAAAATTAACTATAAAAAACCTTATCGTCGAAGAAGACATAAATTTCAGTATTACACCGCCTCTGTAACCACAAAGAACATAATAAACTTGAAAATGTTTAGTGTTTCTTTCAAAAAGTCATTTCATCCCTGGAGTCAGGTTATACAACCCCTCAATAAAAGTGACACCTTCAATCCAATAAAAAAGAAATGCCTCGCTGAATGGTGAGACGTATAGCCTACTTGGCATTTGGTTTTTATTATGCTGTTACTAAAAAATCTTCCCTGAAAAATTTTCCAGAATTCGAAATCTTTCTATTATTAAAGTCTCGCAAATAGAGTCTCGTCTGAGATTGTAATGACATATATTTAGATATTAATAACAGGGGTAGGAAAAGCCCGAGCGGACACTTGAGCAGTCTCGCTTTTGTCTTCACCCTCTAAGATGATGTATTGAAATAGGGAGACGACGTACTTGCGAATACGTACTTGGACTCGTTCTACGTACCTTGGGATAAATATCTTTATGAGTGGTGTCCTGTCGTCTTTATAAAATAACAGGCTCGTTTTTTGCAACATGAATAAATAGGGTAGCTGAATTGATTCTGACACGATCAAAAATGATGAATGTAACGAGATACTAATGAATGTAATGAATCTCAAATTGTTTTTCCTCATTCTAAAAAATGTTGGCCTAAATAAAGTTCATTCCACATTTTTCAAACACTAATTAAATATTTTATTGTTCTTTCGGGATTTTTGACAGGATTGAAACGCTTAAATAGGATTATTGACCCAAATAAAACCTTACATAAAGTGGGCGAAGAGAAACAAACAGATTTTTATAGGGCTTATTTAAAATTCAGTCAAAAAAACAGGTCCTAACAAACGCCCACGCAAAATGTTCCTAAAATTTTCAGGTGACTGAATGGCTAGGATAATGCTGATTTAATTTTTAAATCAGAGATTTACGATTCCCAGTTTTGAGTCCACAGCTTCAAAATGTGATGCGCGCGACAACAGGTTGGTCAAAGATGCGTATTTATTTCAGACAAAAATCCGACACAGTAGCATGTCACAACTGTATGATATAAACAAAATAATTTAAAATAATCGAATTATAAGGTTCTCTTAGTAATTAACACTTCCAATAATAAATTTAGTCTATGAGATTTTTCCTAATAACTACACAATAAAGAAGATACTCGCTGTGATTATTTACAGTCTGAATGAATGTCCATATTTCCCTATTTCTATAAATGTAGGTACTGATTTGAAAAATAATTATTATGTTTCCTAAATCTACAGTGTTTGCAACTCAAAGATATAAATCATTTAAACACACAGTTTTATAATTATAACTTAACGATGACCCTGATGTGGTACACGTCGATGTTGATTTAAAAAAATACACGCAACTTTTGGATGAGTAATTTTGAAGGTTACTTGTAGAAATTCAATACTTTCAAATGAAACAGAAGCACCGAAGCACGTTAGGAAAACAAATCACAAAATATTGTTATTTAGTTCAACACACATATTTAACAAGGGCCAAAGTTTCCTCGGAAAATGCCAATTTCTGAAAGAATCAATATGAATATTATAAAATGTTATTAAGTGTTTAATTTGTAGTTTTGCTGAATTAACTGGAATTTTTCCAAAAGTGTAAAATAAGTCTGTAGCAAAAGAACCCACAGACCGAAACAATAGAACTGAGGCCTTCTAGTAGATATTTAAAATTCTCAAGCTGAAACTTGAGAAGCGATCTGCGTGAGATATCACCTTAAGTTCTCTTCTTCGGAATGCTTTTTCAACCACCATGTCTCCGAAAACGAGAGGGATAGGGTTTCCTTCCTTCCGTATCCGTGCTATTCACTCGAAAACAGTAGCATTTACATATCTTCAACCTCACATGTCGCTTTAAGGTGACACACCGAATTTCTGAATTATTGCTTTTAGTCCAAAGGGTGGTCGGAACAATTAGCACTAATTGTTGTGTTAAGTACGAGCTGAAATTATGCAACGTAAATCTTGTTACTTAAGGTAGAATGGAGATTTATGTTTTAGCACGACTTTCAGTCATGGCTTGGGCCATTTAGATTATGTGCTATTTTGACATGTTTCCAGAATATTTTTAAAATAATGGATAATTACAAAAACCCTAAAAAAATGACCGATAAAAAATAAAGAAAAAACAATTAATTTCGTAAATGTTTGCTTTATAATATTATACCACATTGAATTATAATCAAATGGTTTATAAACGTGAAGTTGAGTGGCTCTTTCGGTAAATTACTATATTGTTTTGAATACGAAATAAATTTCATTCAGATTGTCACTCAATGTTACTATATCGAATGAAAAACCAGGAAGTACTAGTAATTTTTAAATATTTGTCGTTCATTGACAATTTTTTTTTAAATATAACCGAATGTTTTTTGCAGACATCGGTCATTTAGGACCTTTTTTTAAAAATTCTATATAGGATACCCATTTCAAACCTAAATATCTTTAACATCATAGGATAATGTATAATTCACGCATTAGTCCGAATGATTTTTAAAATTTTCAGGGATAAAACTTGAGATGAATGGCCTTTTTTTGATCTTTTACTGTCTAGAATGATACCTTATAATTTTTTAACGCCTGTGAGCCTTCGTTTTATGAATTTTTAGTAGACCATTGACAGAAAACGATATGAATGGTTTTCTTCCAATCTTTGACTATTTATACAGATTTATTATTCATTCCTCTACCTGTGTGGTTTAACTTTATGAATTTTTTCTGGTCCATTGATGGAAATTGACTGAAAAATCTTTACCCGTTTTTTTCCCCAAAGTTCATTGATATGTAGAAATGAGGCCAAATCTCCCAAATGAATGAAATATTTTAGAGTAGGTGGGTAGACAATTTTTTAATTTTATTAATTTTTCATTACGCATTCCTGAAAAGTTTTGACAAACCGTTAGAAAACAACCAATTCTAATGTCTCTCTCTACAAATACCCTATCGCTTTTTATTGCTGTGTAAAAGAGCAAAAAACTTAACAAGCACGCGTCTTCACGCATTGTAAACAAATGAAATATGTAAAAAAACCTACTTTGTTTAAATTATCTTTCCAAAATAATTCACTACTTCCTACTATATTTCCGATGTACTTCAATAAAAACCGTATTCGGTCTTCCTGGCACATTACGGAACAATCAACAAAAAATCAGTGCACTAAGTAGGCTGCGATGCGCTACCGGAAGGCCCAGGTGACGTCACGAGGTGTGATTGCCGCCGGAGATGGGCCCAATGATTGTTACCCGGTTTCCGGTTCCGTTTTCTATTTTTTCAAAAGCATTACCTTTTGATTCGGATATTTGGTTTCTAATGATCTCAGTGCCGCCAGTGACCCTCTCGCGACGTTAAATTCAAACACGAGGCACTTTTGTAGCAGGTCGTTTTGTCTTGCCCCCTTGAAAAAAACCGGGGTTGTCTCGGGACGAATTTCCTCGATTCTTTGGGGCGCGTTTAAGATCGATATACCTTATGAATGAACACGTAATAAAGGTCTCGACTTTAACAAGGAAACTTTTTAAGAGGGTTTGTAAGAATCCAGTTGGGAAAGTCAGAAGCTCAAAAAGCAAAGATTTAAATTTATTCTTAACAAACCCAATTTTCAATGTTTCAAAGCTAAAGAAATTAATAAATTTGTCGAGTCCTCGAGAAGTCGGTAACGAATAGGTGGAGTGACATCCTTTTGAATTCCTGACCTAAGAGTCCGGAACACCGAAATGAATTCGTTAAGTCTTTCCATAATTATATAAATCTAGTGCAGTGAGCTAAGACGGGAGCCTGGGGCAAAGGGGAAGTGAAGGAAGTAAAGACTGCAGCGAGTGCAAACCTTCCCTAACCTGCCTCACACCACAAGGTTTCACAGTTTGTATTGATCTCGCGTTCCCTTCCGTGAGCCGGTGAATCAATGGTCTCAAGTCGTTGGGTTCGCATTCATTAAATTTTTCTTCCGTGTTAACGTTGGTTATCTTTATTAAGTCACAATTTTCAAGTTCAACAGACACATCTCTGATAAAATTATTATCTTCTTACGTGGGTTTTTAAGGATTTTAATTTCTTATTAAATATCTTATAAGATATTTAATAAGATATATCTTTGGGCTGTTTTTTTTAAAGAAGGTCAAACAGCGAATATTCCAGAGTAAATGTGTCTCTACTTTGCTTAATAGTTATAGTATCTTGTTCCGCTATGTCATTTTCTGCAAAAGTGCTACAATGTGTATTCGTTTTTGATTCAAGTACCTAGGCATTTCTTTTAAGATCAATTCAGTACCTAACATATGTCTATCAAAACATAACTGTAAACAAAATTTTAGAAATTGTTATTTAGGTTTTTATTGTGGGTTTAGATAAACACCAATTTAAAAAGATACTAACTGACTTAATTGTCTAGCAATTCTTCTCTAAGTCGTTTTATTTAATTATTTTTGGTGTAATTAACAATTCCGGAAAATTATAACTTTTAGTTCATTCCACAGAAATTAGAATGAAAATTCTAACATTTAATTTCCAGTTTTATTTAGTCTCAAGGAGTTTCTGAAAAAGGCTGTCCTGTTTTTGTTTTAAAAAATAATTAAAAATATTTATCCACGACTACTTAATAATCTGTCAAATATTCATGTGTTTGGTCACTCATAATGCTATCCATTATACACTGCCAGCAGTGTATAATGATTATTCAAGGTGTCATGGTAACATCATTGTCTATGGTGTATAATGAAGGAAATAGGTTATGTTTCTAATCCTAATTGACAGATTATAGGTTATGTTTCTAATCCTAATTGACAGATTATTGACAAGTCGTCGATATATTTTAATTAAAAATTCTTCGTATTTGTGTTCGTGGATAAAGTATAGTATACGACTGGCTATAATGGCTACTATTACCTCGGATAATTGCAAAACTCGCTCGCAAGCTCGCTCGTGTTGCAAACATTATCCTCGGTAATAATAGCCTACATCATAGCGTCGTATATAATATACTATTACAATGACTTTCACTTTACGAATATTACATTTGTTATGTGTTATTTTGTATTGTGTTATTATTTTTTATTTAATCTGTGACTTGTTCTACCTGCATATGCTGTAGCTACGGTGCGAAATAAAATTATTATTATATTAAATAGTATTAATTTGAAGTCTTACGTCTTTAAAAAAAATATTATGAATTAGGTACATTTTCATTTAGAGCAAACTGGATAACAATAATGATACACACAATTTAAAATTTTTTTAAAAAGTAACTGGTTCTTGTAATAGTAATTCGTATGACAGTGTATCGATTAATATGGAATACTCGTATATACAAAATTTAGTAGTATGTAGTTGCAACCCATTGCCTTTATTACATATAATTATCGATTCTAATTGAAATATTCAGGGCAGTCATTAAAATTTGCATATAAAAAGTGCATCTAACGTTTTCTATATAAATATACCTAATCAATGATTTGGACAAATAAACAAATACATATCGGTAAGAATATATCCTCAGAAGATCTATATTGTGTGCAAAACCCGCCCAATTCTTTAATTTGAGTCTGAATATTTATTAATATTAATATTAATATTTACTAAAACTTAAAAATCCGTAAAATTTTCAGTGAGCATAGGTATATATTGCAAATGGGATGTCATTAAATACGGGCCAACGGATTCTCATTGCGTTGCTTCTTTACATCGCATAGTTAAGACTGGTAGGCAAGGGTTGTGAGTGGTCTTAGGGTGCATGAGAAGGGGGGGTGTAGGAGACGGTACCTCGAGTGGAAAATGTGATTTCTTCATCTCTGCACTGATGCAGCACAAGCAAAAAACATCCAGTTACACGTGCATATGGGACCATTGTGTTTAGTCTTGCAGGAATTGCTCGTGAAAAATCCGGGAAATGTGTAATTACCTTCAGTGGATGTCATTATTTACGCACTTACTTGAGTTGGTTTGTTTTTATTGTTTTTAGTTTTAGTCCTCTTGAGTTTTTTTTTATGTTAGTATGAAAAGGGATATACTAAATGAGGGATTTTAATTAGGAATTTCAATTTTAAAGAATATAAAAAGGAAAATTCATGTAACTGATAATACACTCCACTGACTGTCCTTTGCTAAACTTTTTATTTTAATCTTTGAAACGTGTACGTGCTAATCCAATCCAGCTAAATATAAATTCTTTTACAGTTATACAATTGGCAACAAACCTATTTGGAAGAACCCCATATACTTATGATTATGAAACTCGTTAGTTTTTTCCAAATAAAGAATTTCGCTGCTAAGATAAAAAAAAACTGCAAACTTAATAACCAACGCTACTCTTCTTAATTTTCCCTTCGAAAAAGCCAAAACATCTATTCTTCAGGTTGCTTAGGATTATACAAAAGGCAATTAAATTCCCGTTATAAAAAAAATAATAAGGGAGCTAATAAACGACAATTAATAAAGCAATAGAGAAGAATTTAAAATTCAATTTTGATTCTCATAGGTTGATAAGAATGTACTTCTTTGATTTACACATCTCGTGGTTTTTCGTTTCTTTTCTTCTAACGTTCATGATAAGCAAAAAATTCAGAAAAATCAGGAGCACGTTAGCATACGTGTAGATAAAAATAAGCGTAAAAAGCTTCCAATATTTGCTTACATGCCACAGCTTATGAGCTCTCAAGGTATCGATTGTTAGTTATTAACAATCCAGGCTACTTCTATCAAGTGCACCAACTCGCTGCTGCTCTTGTCGTTTTATGGGGTAAACATACCCAACATTAAATCTACTGTGCTAGTTAATAATGCTAAAAATGATAAGCAGAAGTTATTTTTTTAATACTTTAAATTTGGTGGTAACGTGTTTATACAAAAAAAGTATGCCATGGTGAACAAACTGAACTAGAAAAGTGAATGAACTAGAAAATAACTAAATGTGTGTAGGCGGATTTTGCGTAGGACAACCCTTAAAAATTGCAGGATATAATGAATATAAACATTAAATTGTAACCTATCACTCGATTTTAGTCCTTGATTATTTTTGAGCACCACATAGAACCCATTTTTCGCCTTTTTAAAATTTAAATTTTAGCATACCTAAATACTGCACATTAATAATTTTTGATCTAGGTAAACCTGGCACAACAGGTAATAAATAGGGACGGTTCATTGCTTAAAGAATGTAAATTCCTTGTGACGAATTAAAGGTAAATCATTTAAATGTTAAAAATAGATATTAAGAGTAAAGGGTTTATCAGGACCATTAATCTAACATAACATAATGATGAAATTTATGTCAAAACTAAATAATGCAGGCTTCTACAGATATGTAAAATCCAGCCGCACATTACAAATTGTGGTTTATCTATTACGTAAATAAAGAAATAAATTTGTGTGTGTTACAGATTTTAATAATTAATAAACCCTGCATATGATGTGCCCTAAGGAGACGTGAACTTTTCTTTAAAATTATGATTTTTTTATCAGAAAATATTTTGATTCGTTTAAACTTTGACAACTTTCTAATATTGAGGGAGTCGGTTAGATATTCAAAACAATATCATACGTAATCGTGCACAAATGATCTTTGCCATTTTTCCCTTAGTTCTTAGCCAACTTTAGCCCACCATAGAAATTGGAAATTTAAATGAAATCAGGATTTAGCAGGCTTTTAAATTATTACAAGCTTAGATCGTTGCCCTTTAAATTTACTTGTTGCTTAAATCCTTCGTTAATCTTTGAATTGATTTCATTTTTCAGCAAATGCTGCTTTAAATATTAAAAGTAAATTTGAACGGAGTTTATATTAAAAACTCAAAAAATATCAAACCTTATTTTTCGATATCTCATTAGCAGATTGAAATTACTTCAACCTAAACCTCCCTCTAACCCCATACAATTATAAACGTATATTCATTTACAAATTCAAATGTTTATAGAAGAGAGCAGGTGGTGAAAAACCGAAACTTGTATTCGGATTCTATAAAAATAAACAATGTGATGTATCCGGCCCAATGAATCCAATTTTGACTAATTTAGTAATGACAAACCAATATTTGTTAAATGTTTGTAAATATGTACCTACTACATGGAAGAGGAATTTTAGCTTCAGGCTAAAAATGTTAAAAGGGTTGGATTGTCAAAAAAAAATTGGTAAGGGACGAAATATTGCTGAAATTTTTAAATTTATTTATTTACTACTATATTCAAAATTTAAGCTGTTTTTACTTGGTTTATGTTGGTTGCTTTCTTTAAAACAAAAATAAAATTTTTTAACTAAAGAATTTTAAAGTAAAATATTAAGTTCAATTTGGATGAAGCTTCAGGAAATACTAACAGATTTTTACTATAGAAGGTAGTAATATTAGGCCTAAATAAATATTTGAAATTACGTACTTAAAATTTAAATGGCTTTATACATGTGAATCGTCGAGAAACACAATTTGCGTTAAAGTTGATTTAAAATATAAACTCTAAAATAAAAAAATATTTGATTTAATTCACTAACATGACTACCTTAAGAATTATCCATAAAAGGCAAAAACGATTCTCAGGACAAACACTCTTACTGATAATATGTATATTTAAGATAGATCGAATTATCTACAAAGGATCAGCTCATCATTAATCTAAAAGATAAAAAGCGTGTTCCGAAAACGATCAAAACTAATTTTCAGTTCACTTTGCGCGTGTATGCTAATTAGGAATAGGATGTATGGCTGGCAGCGAAAAGGGCATTCATAGTTTTACTTTTTAAATAAAACAAGGCAAGGGTCAGTTCGGCGCATTCAGTGAGCTCTGGAAAAAAGTTTAGCTCTCTTCGCGTTTGATGTGCTGGGAAATTCAAATAGATGGGAATTTTCTCCTTCATTCCGCTTTTATTAATAAAAACATTCTGGAAAATCAAGATTGGAAGAAAAAGGGGGATATTTAACCGCCAGCTAAACCCTATTGACAATTTTTGGTTTATGTGTATTTGCTTTAGTTGAAACTAAGTGAAACTTTATAAGCCCGCTAAACCGCTTCTCCAAAATTATCTATGCCGTGTATGGTCAAAGACTTAAGAATATAAGTATGAAAGTTACAATAACACCGCAGAACTAATAGGTAGATATAAGTTATATATATCTCATCCCCTTCTAATATTGTGCATCCATTTGGAACCGTTCTATAACTCACAAATTAGCACAGATGTCTAAGAAAAGATCGAACCGTCCACGCAAAACAGCAAGTCACTATAATGTCATCAAAGAAATAATCCTAGCATGAATCAGCTCCTTTTTAATGCACTTTCTCAAGGGAGCATTCAAGGGGTGAATTTGATACAAGGTGGCTGCTCAACGAAACGGAAAGGAGTTTATAAGAAAGAGGTAATAATCGCCGTTCAATCTTCCAGCTTAATTTTGAGCAGAATAGAGACTTTTTAATGAATGCAAGAATCGAATTTGTTTATTTTCCATAAGCTCGTAAGACCACTAAAGTTAACAAGGGACATTTTTAATTCAACAGAATGAAAAGTAAAAATTACTAAATTTAGGCACAAGCGTGACGATTTTTTGCTTGAGCATCCACCATATGTTCATTATTAAACTTAGGGGTGTTTTACCAAATTCCAACTTCCTAATAACCAAAAGTCATTAGTCACGTCTAACGACGCGTCCAAACATTTTCAGCCTGAATTGTATTCTTTAAAACTGCAGAAAATTATCGCATGTAAATTTCGACTTGGAAATCATCTTCAAGTCAACTCCTGACAAAAATAGAAGCTATTAAAGCCACAGAAAGCTAATAATAGTTAGGGTGAAAGGTCAGACTTTATAAGCAAGCTTGCATGCACCTTTTACGGTTGAGAAAGCAACGGCTGTCGACCCATCACACGTCTAAGAATAATTATCCTTTATCAATCAACCAACATAGCTTACGGTACCAATTAAAGGTTATAATTATCCTGATTATCCTTCCGTTATCGCGGCCATTGTCATTTATTATATGGTAAAAGTGGTGGCACTTAGAAAGGGAAATGATATAAATACTTTAAATTGAAATTTTATTGCATTTTGTTTGACAATCTTATGTACCGTTTATATACAAATTTTGTAAAATTTGGAATTAATTTTTACCAACAAAATTTGAATGACGAGAAGTTAGCAAGTGATTATATAGGACTGAAGTAATTTTTCCAAAAGTAAAATATCATGAAAAATTCCTAAACGAAAAATGATTGAAGGTGGTTACGAAAAATTTAATTGAGTAACATGTTTAGAATCTTATTTGACTATAAGTGCTAAGTGATTTGTTTTTTGTTCTTTATATTTACTTTATTTATTTAAAAAATCTATTTATTTAGTAACTGTGGTACTCTTTTAGTAAGAGTAAGGAAGGCTGAAAACGCTATTTTAATAATGAATTAGAGTAACGTTACCCACAGGTAGATTATAAAGCAATTTGCGTGTAGAATATTGTATGTCAACGAACGTAAATATATAGCATAAATGAGTTCATAAAGCAAAACACACATATGAAAACGCAGAAAATAAATGCAAATATTTGCATTCAAGTACAGTGTCCCTATAACATTACCGAGAATAACAAACCAAAATGAAAAATCAACAAATCGCTCTCCAAAACACCTACATTTATAAATCAAGCGAACAGAAAAACGTTCTCGATCAATCCCATTTTTCCCTTGTCAAAATTTGGTGGATTTAAGCGAGACGGAGCGTTTTCCGTATATGCATTCCGGAAAGGACGGCGAGTTTTTCCACGGCCTGCTGCAAATTAGCACCGGCCGAGGATGAGGAATACGAAGTATGGGCGCATGTGCCACTGGATTTAAAAGCGGCAATGAGGGAATCAAAGAGCGCACTTTTGAAACGATGACCGCTCGTTCGATCGATGTTTTATACCAGCTAAGCCCTGGCCACACCCAGGCTAATTGAATGATGACTGCACCAGACTCCGACATCAACGATGTATCAGACACTTTCGTCACATTTTTTTTATCCTCGAATTAAAATCCCCGAAAACTTCAAACTTTGTTTCGGTGAAACACCCTCATTCGATAGATTTAAACGGATAAACTCTCAGTACGATTCCTGAAATCGTTACAACAATCACCTTAGTTTGATGTTTGTAATCTACTCTATAGATACACACGAAAGATAACCAAGAAAAACTTTAATTAAGAAATCTTTACAATCAAGGTGGAAAATTTTTAGGCAAATAACGTTTAATTCCGTATCAAGAAATCATT
Source organism: Melanotus villosus (assembly GCA_963082815.1). Taxonomy (NCBI): domain Eukaryota; kingdom Metazoa; phylum Arthropoda; class Insecta; order Coleoptera; family Elateridae; genus Melanotus; species Melanotus villosus. The sequence continues at coordinate 79,630,363 of OY720419.1, forward strand.
AAATTTTTTAAACTTAGGATCTAATTTAACAAAATTCAGACCTCAGCCAAACTGTGATTCTTCTTGATGACATGGTAGATGTCTAACCACTAAGTAACCAAGAGTTCAATATTATTATAAATTAATGCAGTATAATATAACACTAATGTATTTAGGCTAGTAAACCAGAAATGAATGCTTCTACATCTTGTATATGAATAGCATTACTCATTGATTTAAAAATAAGTTCTTTCAAAGATATTGCCTCGATCAACCGTACGTAACCAAATGGGTAAGACCAGTTTTAAGTCTTATACATACAATTTCAGATCTATCCGTATTAAAGTCCGCTTTAGTATCGTTTTATTGGGCCGAACATACTGGCAAATGGCAAATTAGTTTATACTAGTGTTTAATAAATTGATGAGTTATCAAATGTCGTTATAGAAGACATAATATTTTAGATTTGCAAAGAGTAACATTAAACAAACTACAAATTAGGTTCTTAAAAAATATCTTTATAGTAGAAACACCATTAAATTGCTTAACTCTTATATTAACATCTATATAATATTTATTTGCTACTGCTGATTTAAACTGCCACTAAACATTTTTGACGTAATAATTTGATCATGGCACTTACATCGCTAGGGAGGTAAATTCACACTTGCGTCCTTACTGTCTTGGCAACTAATGTAAAATAAACATTTCTTCGAGTACGATTAAATATCACATGTAAAATGTAAAATACCAAATGGCTGCACTAAAGTTATGGTTCTGATTTTCTGAAAAATGTTAATAAATTTCTCCTTCCCATAAGATTAAGCACACTTGAACCAAGTTCTTATAGACTGAGTATTAGTTCCCCTAAAATCAGTTCTATTTACCCTTCTTATATTAATTGTCCTGACAATAATCATGACCAGATTAAAGCCCCTGTGTCTTAATTAACAAATGATTAAGCTTAGATAATGAATCTAAATGACTTCATCAGTAATTGAACACTTTTATTAGTTTTAACGTTTTCTTTATTTTCATTGAAAAATTGTTATTTTTATTTCCTAACTGTTTTTTGGTGTATTTATTTATAGTTCAAAAACATATTATGTAATCCATAAATACTGCATGAAATTTAAATAAGATAAACAAAATAAAAAAAATCTATTCATAACTGTAAGTCGCAATTAAGCCTTTTAGAAGAGTCAAATTACTCATTAACAGTCAAAAATAAGTAGGCCATATTCTTCCGGATCAACAAACGCTATCTACGATCTACAGTACAATCTGAAATCCCCCACGTGCATAGCTAACGCGTGGCTGGATTTACTCCAGAAGATATCCAGTGCCTTTTGTTACCCATATGTGATATGACGTCACACGCGCTATTTTTATTAGGGTAAGATAGTATAAAGTTTGGGGCCCAGCTGCATTATTATCGATTGGAAACTAATATTTAAGTGTTGCACCTACGATTACGTAAAAAAACATTGAAGTACTTTTTCAAATTGCACTTCCGTGCTTCAGAATAGTTTGGTGCAGCTTGCGTCCTCGATACAACTGTTTGGTAAAAGCATCTGCAAATATTCAAGAGCAAAACATGTTTTTCGAGAATTTACCCCTTTTGTAATAAGAAGGGTTGCTAAATGTTAAGAAAAATATCTTGCTAAATTCGCCACCTTCTATTTCATAGGTCAAAGACCTCGCTTTCTTTTATCTTCATGCCAGGTATAGAAAGGTTTGAGATCCAGGCAAGTTTACCTAACATGTGAAACTTTAAGGTGGAGAAAAGGACTAAAGGGTTTCTGTTTATATTAAGAAATACATCTGCTTTTCGCAACATTAAAATTTTACATCTGCTTTACCTTTTTCAATCTCTCCGACGAACTTATGATTTTTAAGAAACCCACGAGCACCAAAAGTTGTTTTTGAAAAGGGCGACTTTTAATAATTCAAGAAATTTCAAATTTGTGGAGTGTGGTAATAATTCTCAGCCGACAAATTAGTTAAAAAAGACATCTGCGAGTGTTGTAAAACATTTGTCCAACAAGGTATCCAATTCACTAATTCACTGTTAAGCAAACCTTTTCGGCCCTTTTTACTGTTGTCAGTCTGCCAGTAAATCACTTAACATGTACCTCTTGTGGTCTTTATTGGGTCAGAGTACCAATTAAGTAGAATTTCTTTAGATTACTTAGTGTTAAAAGACCGGAAGTTGTAGATGAGCAAAGGAACTAAGAAGTTTTGCAAATTTGGGTCTAAGGACAGGTGGGATCTTTAAGAATCGGCCGTTTTAACAACTGTAACAGACTTTAAATTATTGTTCGAGTGGTTTATGGCCGTTTTGAAATTAAGGAGAGCAAAACCAGGTGGTAGGCGTGATGTTTGATCTTGGAAAACGAAAGAAGTTCGAATCTTTTGTTGTTGGGCAATTTTGAAGACTAATAGGTGCTTTTAGTTAGAATACGTGAGATGTATTTCAAATTGGGTTTTTAATTTATGGTTTAAATTCCTTAAAGAACCTTTGAACAGAATGATTTCAGTATTTAGAATGTCTTTTGTAGAAGAGAAGCTTGCGGCCCTTTGGAATTAGTTAACTTTTAAGATCTTTCAGAAATTTACTTCAGCAGCAACTCTGTATTGGAAAAGATTAATATTATACATATACATGCATTTCAAAAAATTCAAAACTATCGTCACATTTGTATATGTACCTATATTTTAAATGTTTGAAATACATACTTTAACTTTTATTGCTTATTTGCTTTTTGCTTTAAGACACTCAAAGATTTTAAAAATCCTTTGCGTTTATTGCTTTACGTTTATTTTTATTTCTTCAGTATTTGATATGTAGCTACAGACGACAATTTCGGTATATGTTTCTAATTTAAAACCTTTTTACCTACGATATTTTCTGTCTACAGTTTTTAAGTTTAATAATAACTACTTTTAAATATGTAGATTCTTAAAACAACAGAAGTGAATCATCTGTTAATTATATGCTACATTAAGTCATAACCCTGTCTCCGCTTACTTAAAAAAAAATTACTACATAGTATTCATTCATTTGTTCATGAATGAGACATCGGCTCAAGCAACAACCTTCACCTTACTTTTCCGCTTGGTGGTTCCCACTTCCGTCCAGTAATAAACCGTGGGATCACAGAACCAAGAAATTGTTGAAGAGAGAACGAAGAAGGACGTAAGACGTGACGTCACCGGACACAGGACAACCTTGAGACCGTTTTCTTACATGTGACGTCATAACACTTTGATGAGCGTCTTATTTCTATGACGTTTGGTCTTATTTCAGTGACGTACGTGGCAGATGTTTCGCGGGGCATTTGCATGACAATGGGCATTAAGATTACAAGCCCGGTGTAGTATTGTTGGAGATTCTAGTAGGCCTCGACAAGGGGGCGACTTTCTTTTGTTGACTGAGGGTCAAAAAACGGGGCCCGTGCTCGACACGCGCTTACTAGATTGTATTTATTCTGAAGTGAACCCGGAGATAAAACTTTTGAGAATGGGGAGGACCAGTGCCGTACGTTTGTTTATAGTTTGATTCTAAAAGCGACTAGTTTTATATGTTATCCGATTTTCATTTTAGCCAGCAGTCGTTTTGTTTTCTTATTTTGACTTATTATTCAGTTGATACCAAGGGATTTTTACTGAATTTGCTTCTTGGTTCGATATACTGACCAGGCATGTATTCCTTCTAATTATTAACTGGCATTACTACTTTCCCTTAATGATTGTAATTTGTGTAATTTGCTTCTGGTCAGCTAAATGATGGGTGAATTAAAGTGTTAAGTCTCTTGGAAAAACTAAGTAACAACGTCACTGGTTAAAGAGCAAACCACCAGGCGAAGGGCAGCTGCACCAAGAGCAGAGGGAGAGCAAGTTCAGGAACAGCCAGCTGACTTATTCTCCTTTTGCAACAAAGAAATCACCCCTCCTTGTCTGCACCCTTCCTTTCGATAATAAATACCTCTCTTTTTCCATCAATCGTCCCCTTTTTCTTTTTCTGGGGGTTACCACCCTGCGTACGGCTCGTGCTTAGCTCCTACGATCACGTCTAGGTTTACTATGCGTAGGGGCGAGTTTAGGGATCGAATTTTATGGGTTAGGGTGCATTGTGTATTGGGAACTCCCAGAGTAGGTCACTGGAGCTCTTGGTGTGTAATTTCATAATTTTGGTTACTTTGTTTGATAAGTGATTTATTTAGTATAGAGCTTAATCCGGTTGCGTTTTTGATTTGTTCGTAAATGGAAGCCCCATTGTCCGCAAATTAGATCTAAAGATCGTTTGCGTGTTTTTCGAATATGTAAATGGGAAAGCGTTTTCAGATTTTACTGTAAAAGCCAGGGAAATAAAATGTTCAATTCTGGTAGTTGATCGACCGTCCAGACAGCAAATTAGTAACGAAGTTAAAGTTGTCAGTGTCAGATACAAGTAAATAGATAACCGTAAAGTTTGTCAGTATCAGACTAGACAAGCATAAGATATTCGTAAGTTCGCCCTTTTGGCCTTTGTGATCCTTGAGAAATCCGCGCCCCTGCAGAATGGCCATTTAATGACGCTTAGGTTGTCACTTGAACTTACAACAATAGCCATGATTAATAGCTCTTAGTGGCGACATCTAATCTGCTTGTAAGATAGTTTTGCATTCACTTACACCGAGTTCGTGTAAACGGAACTGTCTTAATAAATCTTAAAGCTTTGTTATACTTGGCTGGCGTGTTACACACAGTTTAGGATGCGACATCATTAGGAATTAGGCGTTAGGTAAATTCCTATCTCTATTTCCCTCCCTAGAGTCCCTAGACTCCCTAGGTAAGCATCTGGAAATTTCTGGTAAGATATAACTTTGGAAATCATAAAGCCCCCGAAGTTATTCAAAAAACGTCACAATATATATTATGTAATATCGTGTTTTAGTTGGAGTAATGTAACACTATTATTTAGGAAATGCTAATGGAGTCCAGACTTTAAGGTATATGATAACTATGTACGGTATTGTACTTGGTGGAAAACACAGTATAGCAACATATTTGCAGGAAATTAATTCAAATTTACACTAAGCAACCAGATTAGGATCAAAAACAACTAACAAAATGTTATTAAAGGGTGCATGAACTAATAATTAAGTCGCACCTGTAGAAGCGAGGGCAGATACAGACATAAGAAAACAGCGGAAGTAGCGTGGCGGAAACTCGGCGTTTAGCGGAAGTGGCTAAGTAGCGCGCACAATAAGCGGTTCCGGTAGCGTGTACCCATAATGCACGCCAGGCCCGTCAGAGACATGGGAAACACCTCTGCATAAGCATGCAAGGTGATACTTATCTGGACTTAATATGTCTATTAATAATTGATTTTCATAGGAAACAACTATCGTGATGACATTTTTTATGGAAAGCGTGACTTACTTTGTCGCATACGATCAAGCTTGCCTACGAAATTGATACAGATAAATACGCTGTTGCGTGAACTATTGTAAGTAATAATGAGGGTTTTTCTATTTAACTTGCATGACCAGCCAAGATCGCACTTCGAAAATTGCTACCTTCTTTTGTTTGACTGCATATTAAACAATAATTGGTATGTATCTCAGAAAGTAATGTGATTAAACGCGTTTAAGATATTAAATGCTTGTTTTTTCAATTTGACATTAAATTATCTCATTTCCGAAGTTGTAGTGTTTGTTAAGTAAGCAAAATTAAGAAAAAAAGAAAGTCAGTTTACTGTTAACATTGAAGAAAAACCATTTTTATTATTATAATTGTCGGTGATTCAATTGGTAAAGATTTGAGAGAAAAGAGAAGGAAAACCTTACATACAAGAAATTTTGAGGAAAATTTTAGATTACCCATGTTTATTATATTGTTATATCAAAATAAATTAAACATAAGTTTTGGGGCGAAATAACGAGATTTTTATTGCAAGTAGTAGATTCCTCCGTAAATTGCTTTGTTTATTGAACAATGACATATTTAAAACTATAAATATTTAGAAAATGTTTGCTTAAAATATTTTAACATTCAAAAAAATGATAGGGGTGAATTACAAATGCAATCAAATTATTTACTTAGTACTGAATTAGCTCCATTTCCCCATTCATTAATTTTCCGGTCAGCTCTCATGGCAAATTTTTTTAACAAAACTGCTTTTTAAAAATCATGTAAAACATGACATTTACAAGTTCAACTACGTAAATGTAACACATGTGAAGGTACAAACATGTAAAATGGTGACCTTTGGTGTTTTTAAACGTGGCAAAAATTTACACACTAACAAGAATTATTATTGGCACGTCCATTTTCCACATACATAAAAGTTATTGATCCTGATGTATCTTTTTGGCTTTGATCAATGTGCTGGATTCTGCAATGAAAAAGGGCTGACTTCAGCTGCAGCAGTTTTTAAAATTATAATATGGACGGGAGCAGTCCGGTATGACAGTTGATATATTCGCCCTGGCATCTGTCCGTAAAATAGAGAACCCTTTCACTGATATGCATTATTTAGTGCATTCCATTATGTATTCTGCGAGCGATTCATGAAACGGCATTCATTGTAAATTTGATTTTTATTGGAAATGCAAGTTGCAGGTTCCGCGCCCTCTATCGGTTTCATCTGCCGTAGTATTGGTATCATTAATTTTTCAGCGGTTTGGTCATAAAGTTGCGTGCTTGGGGTTTGTTTGATGAGTTAAGAAACGTTCAAGAAAATGTAGGAGGGTAAATCTGTTCGGCCAACTGTTGCTTCTTAAAAGGAACTTGTGGGGAATCGGGCTCCCTTCTAAGATTTTCGTTCAACAGGTGGCTACTTCCAAGCAGATTTTCTTAACTTGTTATATCCTGAAACTCTCCCCTTTTCCTTGTAAGACATTTCCTGGGCGTTTAAACCAGGCGATGGGTGGCTTCCGATTTAAATCAACTTTGTTAAGCGGTGTTCTCTCTGTGTTTTTGCGTTTAAATTAATGTTAAAATTAAAACAATTGGCCTTCTAAGCCAATAGTTGTATTTATTAATATGTGGAACGAAAGATAGGTTGGAACCTTCGCTACGTAAAACATAGTTACAAAACTGTAAAATTAAATGTATCTCTGATTTTTTAGTTGGAAAGCCTAACAAAAAAAGATTTTCACTTTTTATGATTTGTTTATTTAAAAAAAATTAGAATATTTTCGGAATACAAGAAAAGCGTAATTTCGTATATTACCAAAAAACTTAGAAGCTTCCAGGATAGTCCAAAGTTCGGTAAAATAAGAATGGCCCAAAACCCAAAATTTCTTAATTATGCAGAACTCCATTAAACCCTTTCTTTACCGCATCTTCGACGTTTTAATTGCGAAAAGGGTAAAAATTATTTATCCACATGAGGAGCATAAATTAATTAGGTCTAATGTAGGTCCTTTGACAGAAAAAGACAAGTTTTATCAACGTGACGGGGTACTTTTGCATAATTTAACAGTTTAATGCTCTTTCTTTGGACTTTTTTGTATGAGGGAAGTTTAGATTAATTTTTTAATTGGTGGCTACACGAATTAAATATGATAGCGACTTCTCGATATTGATCTTTTATAAGGGTAAAAGGCAAATTTATCATCATGATGGAGACTTTATGCATGTTTAATAAGTCCTTTGTTCGAAATTTTCTAGGTTTAAAATTACTTTCAATAAGTATTATTCTCATTTAAAAAATAGCGATCTTAGGTGTTAGATAGAGGAGGTTAACTTCCTAATTTTTAAGTACAATCGATCTGAAAATGGGCTTTCTTAAACAAAATAAACACCATGATTGGGTTGTTCAAATATTATTCAACAGCTTGTAATTATACTTCAAAAAATATTGCTTTTGTTCATTTTGCTCTTCCCTATTTTAATGACAGTTTGATTAAGATTTTCCTGTTTGTTAAGTTCCTATTTTGCTTTTTTATGGATATCAGAATTTATCGGTTGACCAAAATTAATCAAGTATAAGCTGAAACTTGTAGGAAACAAATGGAGTAAATTCTTGCGGCTTTCAGTTTTCCCAATAGTTTAATAGACTGCGCGTGATTGCTTAAATAGATCTTTAAACTTTCTACGTTTCTCATTAAACGGTGTCCGAAACGATAAATTACTTTCAAATTGTTCAGATCGGCGGCCATTCAGCGAAATTAATCAAGGAAGTTGAAAGAGAACAATCTGAACCCTGCTTTAACTCGATTAGATTGAATTAAAATTCGAAACTTTCGAAGTTTTCCCCTGATTACTGAAAACTCTTGAAAATAAGGCGTAACATGAACTCAGTACCTGTTATTCTTTTTATCTCGTCGTATTGTTAGAAGTCTATTTGAAATGAAAACAGAAGAATGTTCGATGTAAAATTTAAAATAATTAATTCTTATTTTTTCAGGTAAGTTACATACCTGTATAGATTTATGGGCAAGATAAGAAAACCACCTTGATGTACAAAAGGTTTCACCTTGCTCCATTCATAAAACCCTAAAGGAAACACATCTGCCCACTGGTAAGTGGTTTGTAAAGATTATATCGCAGGTGGCGAGGTTAAGAATGTTTGTAAACACTTGAATGTCTTAAGTGGCGTCATTGATTTCAGAGACTTGGTGGTTTTAATTTATGATTTTTTTAAAAGTTTGTTAAAAAAATGCCGTTATAGTCTCAAATTTGAGTTAAAAAAATATTTAAATTGAAAAGAACACAAGGGAAAATTCGAGTTAGAACGTCAAAAATGGTTTTAAAGGATCCTTTAAAATGGCAAAGGATGTAGTTATATATAAGATTAGAAACTGCGGTTTTCAGACACCCTGAAACGTGCTCAAAGGTACTACTGGCGCCACTGTAACCTCACGGTAAACTTGTAAGTAGGTGAGAGCTCGCGAATGATAATAGGGCACAAGTATTTTATAGTTCACACACGTCTTTTATGTGCTTTCTGATGTTAAACACGTAGTTTTCTACAAAATTTATCTTGTTTGCCTTACTTGTTACTTTACAAACATTAGCGTCGAGTGTTTACGTTGCGTTTTGTCAAAGAAAGAACTCGCTTTCTTGTTGGTTGGGTATCCTAGACCTTCGTGAATGTGGTGTCACCACGGTTTTGGAAACAAATATAAAGAAAGACGAGAGTAAAGGAAAGTCCTCGAAAATTCCTTTTCTTGTATTTTACCGTCAGCAGAACTTGCTAATTGCACGAGCAAAATGGGGAAAAAAATTATATGTACGTTAATATGCTCAAAAGTGTCGTCCAAACTATGAAGAGATGAATGTCTTGGTCAAAATAATAACAGCGTACCCGTTCAATTCATAAGGCATTTTATCTGAAGGTCTCATGTGTTCTTAAATATAAAATATTCGTCCTTTAAAATTTTTCTCATTGACGTGGACCTAATCCATCTTTAAACTCAAAACCATGACGACCCAAAAAATCAACCACTTTAAAACCACTCTTGTAGAATTGACCTCGCATCAAAATCCCCCTTAAAAATTGCAAAATATACAAAACGAGCCCCTTAAGAAGTCGGCGTGATGCAATAATACAGGATTGTCTCCTTTTGTACACTCAAGCCTAATTCGTCTTTTAAAAGCCTTAAAAACAGCTTTAAATAACTGACACAATGAAATTAAAGATATCAGTGTCGTGGGTTTGATCGATCACGTACAGAAAAATGGAATGAAATTCGATATTTGGTTTATTTCTTTTCTTTCTGTGTCGAACACATCAATTTAAGATTTATTTTTCGAGTTTAGATAGCATCTGCTTTACTTTTAGTACGCCCGCTGCCAAATGGTACAAGATCATGTTACTTTTGTTTGCATTTTGCTCTTTTCTGAGGGAGTTCTAGTTCTTTGTTGCTAAACACCGATTTTATTGTATTTTAAACTGATTTCGGTCAAAACTGACCAGCGGTCACCTTTGATCACCTTTTTGTAATTACATGTCTTTTATATCACGGTTGGGTCAACCTTTAAAAATTAATTCAACTGTAAATCTTGGGGGAACGCGTTCGTTGTCAGCTCCACGAAAAATTCATTAAAATTTTATAAACCTTTTTGTATCAAGTATTTAAAAGCGGGCTGTTTTAAAAAAGAGGATGGTTTCGATAATTCAACAGCCTTGATTTAGAATTATTACCCTTCTGAAGTGGGGTTTATCAATGAGAATTAAAAAAAAATACATACATCTCATCTCAATGAGTGAGATATCAATGAATCAAATAAAATCACCGTTTAGTTTCCGCTCTCAGGAGGACGATACGGTCTTTGGATGTCGCGGGTGGACCGGAGGATATCCGCTGGCGATGCGGTCCAAGTGACTCGGGGCATCCAGGATTTACGCTGACGAAGTCATCGTATCTCACAATACGATTCTGAATTAGTAGTCTTATTAAAATTATATAATTTCCGTGATTTACCAGAATGAGTTGTTTGCAAGCAACTAGTAAATGCGTATTAAAGTTGACCTTCTATCTATTTTTGTTTATAATTTTACAAAACCTGTTAAAATCAGATTTTATCTCTAATTAAAATTACACATTCTCAATCTTAAATGTTTTGAGTTTTTGATAATAAAAAAACGTTACGTTCATATATATATTTTACAAATTTGTTTGTTGTCAATTTTTTTATTTTACAGTATTAGCTTCTGCGTTCATTAACCACCTACTTTACTGATATAATAGAATCGCATCAAATTTACCAGTCCGACTATGACTGAAATTCGAATCTTTATTCTTTTAATTGCAAAGCAGACATCTAATCCACACTAAGTCAGCAAGATGCCTTTTTCTGAACTATAAAATTAATATTTTGGGCAAGGTTAATTTTTTAAAATCTAATACGGTTCTTGAACTCACCAATACGAGAATTGAACTGTTTAACTGGATATAGAAAACGAAACATTATATTCATTCTATAAAAAAAAACTAAACGCGTGCTGTATGGTCTCTTAGGTTAGCTCCCCTTCAACGAAACTTTAATTTCTACACCACCTGTCTTTCTTTTGAACGAGATAAATACCTGGGCGCATATGCACAATAAACAACCCCATTAAATTTTCAAACACCATAAACTCGTAAAGGAAACTAATATGCCCATTAACATCTACGTATTTAATTGTCAGGCAGACTGTAGAACCTCTTTTGGAGAAATCGTCAATACTACTTGAACAGTTTTTTAACTCACTATATTTAAGAAATTCAAGTCCTTTAGTAATATTAGACTATAATATATTGGTCAGTGTTTTAAATTTTTAAAAGAAGCAAACTGTAACTTTCAAACTGTGCTTTATAACTGACTCAATTACCTAATTAAAACGAAATTACAAAATATAATTTAATCAATTTAAAAGCCGATGGTCAGTGGTTCAACTCCCCGAAAAGTTTAAAAATAAAGAATAATTGAATTAAACAGTAAACTAAAAGAAGTAAGATAGTTAAAAGATGATATCGAACTAAATGTTGTACAAAATAAAAAAGAATCTAGGTCAGTGAGTTAATACCTACCCCAAAGAAAAAGGAATTTAATAGCACTTGTGCTTAAGACGAATCTAAAGCATGAAAGAGAAGACGTTCGCAAAAACATCATGTGGTTTATCAAGTTACCAATGCCTACGGCCTACTACAATAAAACAGTCTGTCTGGATTATAGTAAGACACCAGACGCGAGCTGTAGATATTGGCAAAACTAGTAAGGGTAAGGTAAGGGGGTAACACACATCTGCTAGGTAACCCTCCCTTGAAAGAAATTACCACCTGGCAATTGCCACGGTCCGCAAACAAGGGAGAACCGTTCTGACATCTGTTCTTATTGCATATGCTACATACGCCATACTTTACTTACGAACTTCGCCCTCTAGGTACACTTGATACAAGCTTTAAGTTTTGTTGGTATACAGTCAATTTTAAATTAGCTTTTAAGGAATGTATAGAATATTTACTCAAATACTGGTTTTCGTTTTTTTTAAACAATGTTTTTCAGGCGCAAAGAAGTTCAAGTAAGAAATATCAAGCCTTCGCTTCAAGATAAAATTAAGAAATTTTTTATTTTAGATTCTGAAAAGAGCATTTTGATTCTATTCGTTATATTTTAAAAGGTTTCTGGAAAGTAAATGTTTAACTAATAGATACATTAAAAAATAGAAAATTCTGAAAAATGTTTTTTTCTTTGCTTCGATAAGCAACAAGGAAGGATTGCAACGGGGTCAAAGCACCTGGACCCCACTCAGGACCTTTGAAAAAGCAAAAACTAGAAAAACAGAAATTAAAAACATAATTTGTTTGTCCACTTGGTTATTTCTATTTGTTTATTTATCTATTTATACAGATCGGAAAAAAGTTTGAATTCAGAGCTCTCCTGTTAAAATGGTTATAGATATAGACTTGAAACTTTATGTGGCGTCATATATTTTTGGGTAGATTTCAGAATAAAAAAAAATAGTTTGTTTTACTGAATAGTTCTTTTCCCAACCTCCATTTTGAATTTTTTTAAATAGGAGTTGGTAATATATCATACATCTTCAGAGAGTTTATTTTTTCTTATGTTAGCCAATATTATATGATGTAAGACAGTGGTTCCCAAATTTTTCTAAAGCCAGACAGACCCCCTTTGGATAAAAATTTTGTTGGCGACCCCCTTCCTCCCGCGCCTCTTGCCGTACTCAACTTCACTGATAATAAAACAGCGACTGCAAATATGGATAGATTCTTATAAAGATCATTAGAAGCATCTACGTCCGGATGACAAGAATAAAAAGAAAAATAGATTTGCACAGCTATGAATACCTTAAATATGGTTTTGCTGCTAGTTCCAATAAACCGCAGTGTATTGTTTGTCGAAAAGTATGAAGCACTGGCCGCATGCCGTCCATGGAAGCGATGGAAGCACTGCTTCCCTTGTCTTCATTCATAAGGCAAAACAATATAATTTATTAATTTTAACATACTGCTGAGACAAAAATAAAAATAATAAATTATATTGTTTTGCCTTTTGAATGAAGGCAAAGGAAGCGCTGCTTCCATCGATTCCATAGACCGCACGCCAGTGGGCCCACTATGAAGCCATCACAGCTACTTCGACACTTAAATAGCAAACATCCAGACCAAAAAGACAAACATGTGGAATTCTTTGAAAGAAAGCCCTGCACAAGGCGCAAGCCACATCAGCAATAATTACTAATGAAAAAGCATTATTAGCAAGTTATCGAGTTGCATTTCGCATTGCAAAAATCAGTAAGCCATATACAGTTGTTGAAGATCTGATTTTACCAGCAGCTGTTGAAATGGTGCAAATAATGGTTGGTGAAAAAGAGGTTGCAAAGTTAAAAACAATAGGTACATCTTTCCAATAATACCAGCCAAAGAAGAATAACTGACAGAAGATATTCGAATACAAATTGTTGAAAATATTAAGAAGTGCACGTACGTGTCACTACAGATGGACGCATCCAGATATTTATAACGATGTCCAGTTGATAGCATTCGTAAAATACGATACGAAAAAAATGGTAAAGTGTTTTTTACTTTGTAATTTATTTTTCATGTTTTTTAAAGTTAGTAAGGTTTTTGTTTATGTTCCGCAAGGCGGAAGAGTATGTTTATGTTCCTGAATTTATGACATGCATAGGTACAAGGCGATTCAAAAGTATTGTCATTAAAATAAATGGGTATATGCTGACCTTAACAGAAGTGCATTACAGCAAAAATTTAAAGCTTATCGCGATTTTTGTTTATTTTAAATTTTGTTGCACACTTTTGAGAACCGCTGGCTAATATGCATTTAAAAATCCGGCGATAGAGATTTGAGATTTGACCCTATAAAAATAAATGAAACATTACACAATTATGTACCTAATTTAAAGGTTTCACTTTGCCCTCACATTTTTTCGGGCTTGTGACTGGCAGTAAACAATAATTAGTGGCATGTTTAAAAAGTGATATTACAAAAAATTGTTGTTAATAAAAAGGAACAAAACTTACAGAATATGTTCAAATGCTTTAAAAAATGTTTAAAGCGAATGAACTGGGGTCTTATCAGAATGAACGAGAAGGCCATTCGATAAATTTAAACTCCAGTGACCATCAACCAATTTTTGTGTTGATCGTTTTAATTTTTTTCTGAGGTTACCGTTTACTTGCGAGCTTGCGACACATGGTTTATTGAGAAAGGTTGTTTTATTTGATATACTCTACCTACCCTTAAAATTAATGACAATAGTTTTGAATTTGAATCACCCTGTATATGTTATAAGTACCTGCATAAGTCAAGGTATTATTTTTGCTTGATATATGTACTTTTATTTACGTTGCGAAAGACGGAAATAAATGTCTTAATAAAGTTTTTGTTTTATTTTGGAAATCCTCTCGCGACTCCCCAGTTCTTTAAGGCGACTCTCAAGTGGTCGTGACCCACACTTTGAGAACGACTGATGTAAGAAATATATTAGTTGGCCGTACACTATGTTTTGTATAAAGTGCACTCTAAATCTAGAAACCTTTGCAAAAATAAAACTGAGAAATGCAAAAAACATTATTAGCATATGTCTCGTAGCTGTGAACAACACACTTGCACAAAACTTCAAAAAATTATATCATGGCACACTTGATGGAGAGAGAATATGAACATTTTGTTGCATTTTTTCTATATTTTTCTTACGTTTTCTTATAAAATTTTATATTGGTTAGAAAGTGAAAAAAGGTCAGCTCTATGATGAAGTCCAGTATACCCCCTATTATTTTTTGTCTTTGAAATCTGCATAGAAATGTCGTGTTACACCATGTAAAATTTCAAAACCATATATCTGTTTTAGCAGGAAAGCTCTGTGATTCTAAACTTTTTTCTGTCAGTACATTTAGGCCTTAACCCTCCATGTTGCCGGTTGCCGGCCACACTCCCCCGTGGAGCGTTAGTGCCGATACCTTTACCTTTTACATTTTTTGGTAACAAGATATTAGGCTTTTTACCACTGAGAATTTGTTGAGGTCGAAAGGTTACCTACACTGATTCCTTTTATCGAGAAGAACGACCTTGGAGGAACAAAAATCAAACCCACACGTTGTTTCATAACCCTGGAATAATAAATTAAATTTAATATCCTTCAAGCCCAATTCAATTAACACAAAACTAATAATTCCCTATAGATTATTAATTATCTTAATTTGTTTACATCAATCAATTACATAATTACCTTTTTTCAGGAAATTCGATTTTTAATAAATAAAATGATTGTTTTAATTAAAAACAAATACCTTAGGTACTTACGTAAGGCATAATTCTATTTTTATCTAATTTTAATTTAGTTCATTTCTAAGTTATTAATTTGACATTTGAATTTATAACAACGAGTAAAACATTATTCCCGTAAACTTAAATTTGAAATAGATAGCTGATAGCCATTTCGACATTTCTTCGTAATCGTAAGAAGAAATTTAAAATTACGTTGAATAAGATGAGTGGTAAACCATGACTTCAGGCTTTGACCAAAAACGAAAAAATGTTAGAATCTTTATAGGGTAACATTTCAATTTCAAGACCTCAACAAAAGGAGAAGTAAATAGATATTCTTTGTTTATTAGTAACAACAATATCATACGTTCAACTACAATAAAAACATAACAAAGGAAACAAAAAGAGACCGAGAGATGTTTATAGAAAAGGAAAGACTTGCGATCCTGTAGCACACCTCACACCTCTTGTTTCCGGTTATCTTCTATTGGTCTAACTATTCTTGAAATCAACGAATCGTCAGCACGAGTCACTGTTTAATAACAAGAAAATAGAAGTAATTACTGTAAAATGCGTACACCTACTTAATTAGTGCACGTGCCCACTTTGTGATCTTTACAAAAGCAAGAATGACACATCAAGGTTTTCTAAATCTGAACCTTCATCTAAGCCTTGATGATATGTAGCAGATAACGTTCCTGTGTATTCATTTGTGACAATAATTGGACTCCATAGTACCTGAAAAAAGAACTGAAACAAAAGCATCACAGGTGCCGTAAGCGGAAGTTGCACAGATTTCTCTATTTTTTTTTGTGCTAAAAGTTAATTTAAAGTGAAAGGTCGATGACTCTTTATTTCTGCTTCTCACATAGCATTTACATTGATTTAAAATGCCATTACTGGCTTACAATTAGTTATTATTAGCGAATGGCGTCGTAGCGTGCCGTGACAATAAGGTTATGTACTCGCTGACCAGCTAGTATGATTCCTGTACTATTGTCAGAGAGCATTAGACATTGCTGATAACAATCGACGTATTTCATAGCAGTTTTTCTATGGCGAATCAGTGCGAGTTAATGAATGGTTGTGTATCAGTTTGCGTTTCTCTTTTAATTACGATAAACGTACAATGGATTATTATCGTTGACCTGATCCGTTATACTTAGTTGTAGAAAAAATTATTCAGCTATTATTTATTAATCTTGTTTTTGTTTAGTTCAAAATCAGTCAAGAGGATATCCTAAAGATGCTCTTATCTGAACTAAACTCAAGCATCTTTAATGCAATTTACTGTCGATAGCCTTTACCTTCCTTCGTCGATCCCACAGATAATATTATTTTAATATAAGAGAATTATTTTAAGATTGAATAGCAAAGGGAAGATAAATTTATTTTCAGATTCATACACTAGGAGACTAAAAGTATGTGACATCAAACAGTAATTTTCTGATTCCATTGTTTTGTTTTGATTATTTGATGTAAAATATTTGACAAAACCAAAAATCAGCAGAAATCGAAATAGATGGATATCACAACCGTTTTATCTGTTAATGTGGTTTAAGGAAGTGAACAGAAAATTAAACATATTAATTTTTAACCCTTCGAAATGTTTTGATTTAAGGGAGATTCGAACTCATGCAAAATATATACGACAAAGGTTAACAGCAAATATCTGACGTCATTCTTTGATTTCTTCATGAAGTGACGTCAAGACATTGATTTTAAGTTTGATTTTTGGTTTGATTTATTATTCTTTGAAGTAGAAGTGCTGGCGCATTGCTCGTAAAAGTTTAATCTTATTTGATTTCTTTGTAAAGAAATGTTTTATTTATATCTTAATTTTGCCAATTTTAGCCAAAAAATCTTAGATAAAGAAGAAAAAAAATTGTCTTGTTTATAGTTAGTAGAAAGAATTTAGTTATTTATATCTATGTATGCCTTGCTGTTTCGAATTTTAAGATTTGGTAAAAAGAAATAACTTCCAAATGTTTAGCTTGTTTTACTTTCCTCCAGGTAGTATAACATCAGTAAGCGTTGTCTTCTAAATAAAATGAAATTACGTTCTAAAAAGAAATGTAAAACGCGATTCCTTAATAATCATAAAAATGATAAAAATTTAAAAGACCAGCCAGAATTTTTCATTAAAAATCTGAATTCATTATTTCATAAATTGAGGTTAATGCCGCTTTTCATAAATGACAGATTTTTGCTTCATAAAATCTAAAAGCCTTCAGTGTAGCGTTTCGATGGTTTTAGTCGTTTTTCCGATTTATCAATTAGTGTATCTTTTTCCTACAAATTTTGAAAACTGTACAAAACCAAGTCTATGGAATCTAATTATTAAATTACATAAATTTATATTTGGAATTGGATGAGTTATTACACTGATATAAAAAGCTTCGCGAAGGGTTAGTTTTAATTTTTAGTAATACGTATATTCGCGTTTGTATTTTTTATAATTACATTTATTAAAACTAATTTCGTGTCCGAATTTAAACACGAAGTTTTGCATGTTAACAGAGATAAAATATTATTTATGCGGCTTTTCCAGCGAGCAAGAGCAATGAGTGACATTTTAAAATTAGCGATGAAGAATGAAAATTGAGAACTGGCAGTTTTGTAGCAAAAATGGACACGTATGTTGCGGCGTAAAAAGCAACCTAATCAAAATTATATATGGGATACCTGCAGGTACCTAAAATTCAAACGCTATTTAAAACAAGGGTGGTTCGGGTAATTTCCTCCCTTGCACACGCTCAATACCTAACCGTGTCCCTGATGTGTTACCGCCGAGGATTAGATTTTAATTATTTGTATTACATTTTGTTAGTTTCCCTTTACGTTTCGGATTTTTGAACACGGTTAAAATTTTGTTCCGGGAAAAACCCAATAAAAATCACTTTTTACGTTTAAGAAACCCCTTTAAAAATTCATACTGGGACGCGATTTCTATACAATCGAAATTAAATGAGATATGCGAGCAGGTAAAAGATGCAAATTTCCTGTGCACAGGAGAGAACAGGAAGTACGCTACGTTGGAGACAGCATCAGGATGTTTCAAGTAATGTAGCACAGAAAAAATATTATTTATGCTCACAGTATAGAACAATAATAGCAGAAAACGAAACGGCCTTGTCGGTAATTACACCATCATCATCAAGTAGGTGTGCCTATTGTAAATTTGGAGGACGTCCTTCTCCAATGGAAACTTTAAAAGCTCTGAAACCTTTCATTTTTACCGGGCTATCATTATCTTGTTAGTAAGAAAGGGACGTTTATATCTTGGTTCGAAACCACAGTCACTTTTTTCCTCGGAATTATAAGGTTTAGAAAAAGTCCAAATTTAATTTATCCGGAAATTGGATTTAGGTTACAAACTCGTTTCCGAATTCTTCTTAATTAAAAGTTAACATCTGAAAGAATAATTATATTGGAAACAAATCAATTTAAAAATAGGACGAAAAAGCTCAAACATAAATCCAATCGTCATAAAAAATATTTATAGATAACTTAAATTCAATTAAAATTTTAAAACTTAGTTGTCCATGACAGAGCTTATTATTAAAAATCATTCGTTTTAAAAAGTCGAAGTTCAAGAATCTCCGATTTATAAAAATATTTGCTTCAAATCAACGTCAGCGCTTTTAATAATTTATGTTATAACTACATCGCTATTAAATCTGAATCAGCCATAATTACCTGTTCAATAAGTATCTAAGCTAAAAGATGAAATTAATCAGTTTTTTAATTTTTTTAAAAAGTAAATACTTAAATGCAGTTAAAATCACAGTGACAATGCAATCTTCTAAAAAACACGATGTAAATATCATCTTCTGTAGAGAGTAGGTACTTCCTGCAAGAATTTTTAAATATTAAAATAGCAGCTATACAATTTATCAAAAAAGAGATATTTGCGTTTTCTTAAATGCAAATGTATTACACTCTGAACTGAACCTTACTTGAGTTAACATATCTAAAAATATGTGGTTAAACCGTAGCCACGATTGTTAATATTTTATAAAATCAATAGTAATTAAAGAAAAAAGAGCGGAGTGATATTTCAGCTTAAAATCCCACTAAATCTTCTCTGACGTAAATCTAATAAAAATACTAAAAGCTAGTTGGATACGATCGAAGCATGTTGTAATTAAACATTCAATCCGAGTTAGCCGTGATTTCATGTTTTATTATTCATATCCAAAGACCGAAGAAAGAAAATACATTAAATTTTCAATGGGATTTTCACGTTTCAAATTTAAAAAAGAAAGACGTCGATTAAAACTCAAATTCGTTTGAAATATTTAATCCTAGTTAACTATTACGTACACTTTGTTCGGGTTTGCAGGTAAATGATTTACACATTTCTGGAAACGTGAAAATGGTTTTTTGCTTTTTAACTGAGTTTTAAATTAGCGAAAAATTAATAAGGGCTAATTTGAAAAGATGTTCAAGAAAAAGACATTTTTGAATCTTTAAGCAAATTGTTTCTGATTTAATAAATACATTTACGTGGACAAAGTCTAAAAAAAAAATAAAGAACTCGATTAAGTAGCAATGGCATTATTAAACACGTAAATGAATAGAATTAGAATTGGCCACTACCGCATTGTTAAAAACTTGCAGAAGATATTTTACTTAGCCACAGTCAGACTTATTAATTAAAAAGGATGTCCAGAAATACGACCTGAAAGTATTTTTAATAAAAACATTACCCCCAAAAAACGATTAAATATTAAGCCTTAGCTAAGCGCAATTGCTAATTTATTTATAATCTTTACAAAGGAAGGTGGCAACTTTCAAATTTATTCCCTTCTTTTGTATGAAAGTAAGTTTTAAATCTTAGGTGGCCATGTTAAGTAGTTTTTTAATAACTAGTTAAAGAAATGATGGGGCAAGTTTAAATTGTATTGGATGAGAGAATACTTCCTGAAGCCCTAAATAAAGTTCACCCTAAAAAACCGCGTTGAATTATTAATAAAAAGAGGTTGGAATTTTCGTAAGAAAACACAAGGAAAATTTCTTAGAGCGACTTTGTACCTTGCGCCGCCTACTGTCACGCAAGGAAAGTCACCAATGAAGTTAAGAACAGGTGGACCAATGGTCGACGAATTACCAACAGACTGGAAATACACAGGTATTTTTGAACAAGGTGACCTTAAAGATCGCGATATCGTTTGGCATGGCTGCTCTTTATTTTGTGAAACATTCAAATAATTGCTACCTGTTGGTAGCTCTAAAATTAGATTTTTTAAATGACAAAGAGCTGACTAATTGGTACAAGCTAAACTTGGCATTATTTAAACTTAGATATAAATTACTTTCGAGATTTCGATTTTCTGAAGAGTGAACTATTGTAAAAAATATGCCGAGCTTTAAAATTATACCAAGCGATGAGCACTTGTTTTTGTTTGAGTAATGACTTTGACCTGAGCTAACGATGAGTAACAGGAAATTATTTTGATATTCTTTTGTTCAGAGTAGATTATGAATAAGGAAATTATAAAGTATGGTTAGCCAAGCGAAAAACTTAAAATACCCGGTTTTTCAGGCTAAATGGGATCATCACGATAATTATCTTTATTAACGTGAAGAACCAGTTTAAAGCGATGCCTTGTTAGATTGATTATTAAAGATATTTTTTCAGAATGTAACCATATTCAATTTTAAAATCGAAATTGGCAAAAATTGATCGAAAACGATGGTGTAAGTACAAAGGGAATGGAAATGGAATATGTTTCAACTGGCAAGTGAAAAATGTAGAAACAGTTGATGAAATCCTTAAGGAAACTATTATCGATATTAATAATTGTAGTTTGACATGATACAATGAATTAGGCACATACAATTTTCGGGACTTTAGTAGATAGGTATTGACAATCTTTTTATCGATATTTTTAGAATCTTAACGAAAGCTCATGGAAAATCTGACACTGATTTTTTTTTGATAGTCAATAACTTCCTTTTTGTCACGAAATTTGAGTTTCGTTCTAAATATATTTTTGCTTCTACAGCTTCGCAACAGTGTTTTTGAGTGATATTCGATAGAAAAGTCACATAAGATTTTTAAGGCGTTTAATTAATGGAATTATGATAATTTTTTTAAAGAAAGTGGTAATAATCTGAATAGAGATGCCGAAAATACAAAACTATAATTTTATATATGTACTCGTACTATCGAGAGTAATTGGAACTAAACGGCATTAGCCATGGGATTCTGTTTTTTGCTAATATTTTAGCTATAATGATGCATGAGATTTTTTAATTGTGATATAATAAAATAAATATAATATTATTTAAAAATGTTCTGTTTATTAAAGGAAGGTTTTCTTTCTGTGCCTTATCCTTTCTAAGGACGTTGACAAGAGGTCAAAGCCACATTTTTAAACAACTTGGCGTCGTGAACTTTATTATATCCCCCTTATACTAAGGAAATGTCTGTTCTCTACAATGTTTTCCCGGCCTTCTGCAGAAGGAAGGAAGGTTACTAACATTATAATTAAAAATACTTTGTCTTAAATTATAATTTTCTTGAATGAATTAATACTCCTGATACTTAGAAAGTGATACAAATGAAAAAGGAGTGCTTAATACGTGGTTTAATATTTTCTATGAACCATTATTTTCAGCAACAGTTTGCAAGCGATTTCGCATCCACAAAATAAGACTTTTCCATGCTTCTGCTATTGCTTCCCAAAGCTCATCTTTATTGTATGCCTTATAATTATTTTTGTAAATTCTTTCAACTAAAATACGGTAATACCCCGAAGTTACGCGATAAGTTGGACCGACAAAGAGCGCGTAAGTCGAATTCATGTAACTCGGGGTACAGTTTTGCATATAAATTACAATTAATTGGGACCACAGGCTAACAAAACCATCTGTTTTTAAAGAAAATACTACTTCAACTGCTCTGTGTACACCACTTGCGTCCATTTCTGTTAGACTTTTCTTAATGCGTCTTCTTAACTGCTTCAGACTTTTTGCTTCCTATCCATCTCTACACAAGTTTTTAATACACCAAAAAAATCTTCAATGGGTGGACACTGTGGTAAATTAGTTGGGTTTCGTGCCTTTGGCAGAGATGGGATGTTGTTCTCCTCAAGAATGGTAAGTGTTTTCTTAGCGTAGAGAGAACGCCTTGTCAGGCCAAAAGACAATATCGTCATTAGCGTGGTATTTTTGGATCAAAAATATTAAAATTTAGCTTAAACGCTCCTTTTGATACACTTTTTGGTTAATCGCTAACCCGGCCGGTTTAAAATATGCTTCAGAAATACCTTTGTATAACATTAACTTTGGTACAAATTTTTTCTTAAACTTAAATTTTACCTTGGAAGGTGTTTAAGTCCACCCAAAGCTTCTGGCAGAATCATTTTGACTTGTGCCATCCTCATTGTTAAATTTTAGACCGAAACCGTCTTTTCTCTGCACCCTATTTGTTTTCAAAATGTTGTAAATCGTTCTTCTAGGTACATTTTCTAAAGAGAAATGTTGTACAGTAAACGCCTTTCCAAATTTCGCGTGAAAAATGTCCGTATGTGTCACGCGGGGGGTGAGGGAGGAAGTGAGAGTGAAAAATACGAAACCGCGTAACTGCGAATTCGCGCAAGTCAGGGTGGCGTGAGTCGGGTTATTACTGTACTCCAAACATTTTCCAATAGATGACTGGATTAGGGTCAGCATTTTAGGTTGGAAAAGGTAATACATTTATGTTATTATTTCCAAACCATTGTTGAACAAAATATGAGCAATATGAATCAGAGAGTTGTCTTGCTGGAAAATATAATTATTATTATTATGAACTTGCGTTACAGATTGTAACAATATTCTTTTACAAATCGTAGTAATAACCACTAGTTTATCGCTCTGTAGATTGGTTTAACTGTTTAACATATTCCTCTATGTATTGGCTATTTGGAGTTTGGAGGTCTATACATATGCAGGAGACTGAACGGGTAGCTAGAGGGGACCAAAATAAAGTTATTTTCTTAATAAACTTTTGACCAAAACCCAATAACAAAAAAGTTACTGCGGTTTAAAAGTTTTATATTAAATGGTAATTCAACTTTGCATTTTGGGTAGGTAGAAATTATTTTTTATCGGTGTATAGTGGGGTCAGTGTCTAAATCAGAGTTTTTGTAGTGGTACCCCCCCCTCCCATTCGGCCGCCATCTTGAAAAGAAGGGTTAATTCGTTTTTCAGCTATATCTCTGCAGTCGTGAATCTTACAAAAAGTTTGTACAAAACTTTTTTGTAGAGACTCGTATTATCTATAATTTGTAATAATAATATTTTTAGGTTAGTTTAAGTTATAAACTGGAAAAGACAAAAAATTAATTTTTTGACTTTCTCGGCTTATAAATTTTTTATTATTAATGCTACGTAAAAATATTATTAATAAAAATTATAGATAATATGATTCTCTACAAAACAACTGTGTACAAACTTTTTGTAGGATTCACGACTACAGAGATATAGCCGAGAAGCTAATTGACCCTTCTTTTGAAGATGGCGACCGAATGGCGGTAGGGGGTACCACTCCAAAAACTCTGATTTAGACTCAACACTGACCCCACTATACACCGATAAAAAATAATTACCATTTAAGAGCAAACCTTTTTTAAGACTTTTAAACCACTGTAACTTTTTTGTTATCGGGTTTTGGTCAAAAGTTTATAAGAAAATAACTTTATTTTGGTCCGCTCTAGCTACCCTTTCAGTCTCCTCCGTACGTTATGAAACACCCTGTATACGAAGCGTCAGCATTTTAGGTTGGAAAAGCGAAAAGGTAATACATTCATATTATTATTTGCAAACCATTGTTGAACAATATGAGCAATATGAATCAGAGAGTTGTCTTACTGGAAAATATAATTATTATGATTATGAACTTTCGTTACAGATTGTAACACTATTCTTTAACAAATCGTAATAATAACCACTAGTGAATCGCTCTGTAGATTGGTTTAACTGTTTAACATATTCCTCTATGTATTGGCAATTTGGAGTTTATGTCTATACTCTATACATATATACAAAGCCTATCATTGTATGCTGATTGGAATACTTTTTCGACTACATTTCTCCACGTATTGTCTTCATTAACAAAAGTATTTACGAAATAAAGTCTATTTTTTGTGGTCTTTAGTTAAAGCACATTTCGTGGCAGTATTAAAATTATGTATTTTTGTGTATACTGTCCACTGCGACCCAGAAAAGTTGTGTTCTTGAACGGCCTCTAGGTATATAGTGCTAGTAAAAAGATTGTTTCTTTCTTTCTGCTTTCTGTTCTTTTTTACCCTTTTATACATTTACGGCGTTGAGGGGCCGGACTCGCCGAGCCGCAGAGCGGTCACCCTGTCACCCATCCAAGTTCTGACCAAGCAGACCCTTGCTTAACTCTCAATATCTCAGTATTACGTGCACTCCCACTGTGCCGTACTGCGGGTTGATTGTTTCCTAAAAGAGTTATTAATTCATGATCTTGTTGTTGACTAGAAATTGGATGTCGACCACCAACAGTATGCGTTTCTTATATTTTATTATAAGTTTATATACCTTTGCAAGATGGCCCTATTCTCAAGAAGGGTTACGGCTCGCACTTTTTGACCTTCCGTTAATCAGTCATGGCATTTTAAGTAATTCAATTTTTTTGACAGTTTCGGTAGTTTTTTCGAAGCGGATACTTTTATAAGTAACATTTATAAAGTTAAAATCAGTCGTTTACTTTCAACTGATCCCGATGGTACATGCTAGTATTGTCGGGTGAAACTTTGGTAAACGTTAACATATCGAACAAAATGGAATTAAATAAATATGCAATTAATTTAAGGAATTTAAGGAAAAAATGTTTTTGATAATGCTTTCAGTAAGATATTTAAAAAAAGGGGAAAATATTTATACAGCTATTTTATGAAACTTTGTTGTAACGAGTTTGACATTTTATATTTCTGTTCTAGGCTTCTCTTTGAATTTAAAATAATTTATACTAATTTAAATTTTATTTTAGCAAATGGTGGAGAAATATTAAGAACAGAAATATAAAATATACAGAGATTAACTTTAAGAAAATATAGTACACAAAACGCACACGAAGAGAAAGGTTATTCAATTTTACACAGAAAAGAACTTAACGTTAATGGGTTTTTTGTTTTGTTTAATCAGGTTTTGAATTATTTCAAAGAAAGATTTAAATTACTACAAAACCACAGTAATAAATTTAGGTAGTTTTACATTTAATGTTGTTAATACAGAAAGCAAAAGGCGACATAACTGTTCCTAAGCTGAATGAATTAAATTCATAAATATATTTGATATTATATCTTTATAAAATATTGAGTATAATAAATCTATGCTTGAATATACAGAGTGGCGCAAGAAGTTTGCAGTTGATGTGAATTTTTTTCATTATTTAAGTAGCTAGACAATATAATTTATTTTAAAGATTCTGTGAAATGAGAAATAATAGTTATTTATGTAACAAGTGCGAAAAGTATTACTTTTTTTCACGAGTAGGAAAGTTTGACGCACGAGCGGCAGCGAGTGCGGCAAATCCTACAAGTGAAAAAAAGTAGCTTTTCACACGAGTTTCATACAACATTTTTTCTACGTCTGTAAATTTGATTAATTCTAATAAAGTCCGATTTAAGATTTAAGTCAGAAATCTTCGTCCGGAGCTTCTAATAGAAATTTATACATTTCTTCTCTCGAAAAGGTTTTGGATTTCTTTGCTTTATATCCAATTGATTTATTCTTCAAAAATGCCATCAATTTCGGATATTTTCTTATGTCTATATCATTATGTATCAATAAAGTAGACTTTAGGTGCGTTCGTTTATCTGTTCGGAACGCTGTTTTTACTCCAAAAAATGTTCCGAGCAAACCCCAAATGTTCCGATCCTTTATAAACGAATGCGGAGTTCTGTAATAAACGAACAGGGTTGACGATTTCCATATTTTTGATTTTGTCTCAAAGTAAGCTAATAAAACTCTTTCACTGAAGCTATTTACGCCATTCCATAAACAAATTTTATTCTTTTAAGTATTTCTGTTTAGATTTATCGGGCAGTAAATTCATTGTTGCATCCGTTGCAGATGTGACAATTTCTTCTGGTGTGCATGTAATACTTTCTTCGTCACTATCGGTATCCATTTTAGAAAGTTTTAATTTAAAAAACCTGGTTTTCTCTTAAAATTATCACAAAACGGCACAGTAATATCGAAAATGCAATTTTCACAACACAAAACAGTTGATTTGACAAGTTAGCTGACGTTTGTTTCCAGCACACTATTTATTTGATCAGCAATTGAAAATGCGTTAAAAAATGAAACGCTACGGTACTTTTTTTCACGGGAAAAGAGTGAAAAAATGAAACGTTATGACACTTTTTTTCACGCTTTTCGAGTGTTAATTAAACAAGTACTTTATGAACGCAATTTAATGAAAAAAAGTGATGTTTTTTTAACAGACGTAGAAAAAACTAATTTTATATACCTAAAAGCAATGTCTTTATTTTTGTAGCTGTAAATGAAATTGATAGATAAAAACTAAAAAAACGAAAATAGTTGTAGAGTAGTATCCACAGGGATTTGAACTGGTAACAAATGGAAAAACATCAAAGACTAAACTTATAAGAATCTCTGACACTTTTGTTAACACATTTTCTGAAAGTATGCTCTTATATTTTGGAAGATTTAAAAGGCAATTTCAGTGATATGCAAACTTTTATCCAGAATGAAATTTTTAAAAACCAATAATAAAAAGGTTTCCCATTTCTGACTGGCGCTGTACAGATGTTTAGAAAAAAAAATTAAAAAACCAGCAGTTTTTTTTTATTATTTATTTATTTATTATTACTTGGTAGTAGATACATTAAATAATGTTGTATTTACTATGTAGTAATAAACGATTGGATAAGGAAAGCGAAAAATAGATAGACCGAAAGGTACCCGTAACAGGAACGTGCTGACAGACCTACAATAATTATAAAATCTGTCATGGAGCGCAGTCAAATACACAGCACAAAACAAAGAAAAATGGAAGTTAGATTAGTTCATTAGATAGCAACAAATACGAACTCAACTCCCGATTCGCAGGATAACAACTCCGCCATTTATTTTGCCTTTACAATGCCCGCTCGGGCGCCCTTTAGTTCTTAAGGAGCTACAGGAGTAAGAAGAATAAATGATTGTTTATAAATATATCTATATTTTTTCTGAAAACGTAATAATTATTTCTTTGTCAGTAATATAACGAATTTACGGAATTTCAGCACATGTTATACTGTTATAGTTTTTAAACTCTCAGGGAAACCGTTGAACATTCAGTGGTGTAGCTAAACAGTTACATTACTGTAAAAATACATGTGCAAAGCCTACTTGATTCCTAAACCAAAACAAACTAGATTTAAAAAAAATGCTAATATTATTCACAGTATGATGTTAAACCAACAGCTACCTACATATTGGGTGTTTTATGTAATCGTCTAATTTAATTTCTTAAAAATCTAGTTTCATAGATAAAAGTAAATTTATGAATACCTATAATCAATTTTTGAGTGTATACTGTAAGTGTCTTATCTTTAGAAGCATTTAAAGGAATAACAAGTACGAGGTAATTAACTAAACAAATTCCTTTTTAATTAACCTTAGATACGTGAAATACATATAACATGAATTGGAGATATAAGAACCAATTTCTACGAAAGTAAGATTCGTAATATAATTCCATCTGTTATCTTAAATGTGAAAATAATAAACTAAATGGAATTTTCATATTACTCAGTTTCGTGTACTTTTGTAAAACTTACTATCCAGCTTTTAATTAATTACTCACAATTGATTATATTCTTATTTCCTTTGAAATGAAAACCTAAAAATTAATAATTAACCGTCTTATCGATATCGTTTTCCGTTTCCGTCAACTTTTATCAACAGAAGCGTGCTCAGACATGCCTGAATCATTTCTTTTGATTAACTTTATCAATTATCTTAAGTAAGTTCCGTAACAAGACAGTTATTTTTAGAAAATCCTTTGTGGATTTATATTTTTTAAGGGACGAGTATATCAAGACTGTCGTTTTATACGTACTGAAAGTACTCAGAATTAAAAGTGTATCTTCAAAGAGAACGCGGTTGTTTCATAGACAACTTTGATGCATTAAATCTGCAATTTTCTTAATTGTACGTAGGATTTAAAAAAATAATCCTAGGTAAAAAAATAATTGCGAGACGTTTAAAATAAACGATTAAATGACATCAAACGAGGTCCGTAATTTCCTTCATCAAAGTTTTCTTAAAACGAGACATTAAAAAGTCTTTGAGTATATAATAAAGAAAGCAAAAGGAGAAACGATCAAGAAGTGACCGCAATCTTAATTAGTACTTCTTGTAATGTTTGCTTTTGATTCCCCAGGGTTCAAAAGAGAGCCTAAAGCATTTGCAGAGAAACATTTATAATCCTCAAGGATCTGCTTTTTCGTCTTTGTTGCTTTGTCTTTGCAATTAAGATTAATTGCTGAGTACTAAGAAAATTAGAACGTGCTTTCGCTACAGAAGAAAACGCTTTATGAAAATGTCTCTTTCGGTTTTTAAAAACTAAAAGAAGCACTCGAGTTTATCAAAGAAATATACGAACCAGAACAAAGATTTTTGCATACGGCTTAAAAATTATATTTAAACGAAACCGACTACGATGAAGGCTTGTTTACGATTTATAATTAACTCGCCTTTGAATTTTTTATTAAAATCGATAAGAATAACAATTGACATTTTAAATTAAATTCTCTCTTACCTTTATTTGGAAGGGAGGGATGTTGTTGTCCAGTTGTAGTCCATTTACTTAGTCTGGAACAAAAAAAAAATACAAATTAAATAACTGTTTACAAACACAAAACGAATTAATTTATTAAATTTGTTAAAAAATATTTATATAAATCAGTTTTGTTTGTTAACGTTTGTTTTACCGTGCATTACCATATGTGAAAATAATATTAATTAAGAGGCCTTTTCGGGTTTTATTTATTTTAGGTTTATGTTGGGTTAGTCTGAAAATTAAATATTAAATTTAAAACAAAATCCAGACGTGACTTTATATAAAAAGGTAAAAATTTAATTTCATGAAAGCTTTGTTGTAATTTTGTTACTACGGAAAAACAAAAAATAATTTAGTAAACACAAAAGGATATAATTTTCATTGCGAATAATTTTATAATTGAATTCTCAGGATCTGTGTCAAAATCTTATTTGTTTCAGGTATCCCACAGTGAAAGTTTGACCATGCTTTTGTAAATCAGATTTTGTAATTAAGGTTATTTCAAATTTTAGATTTGTAAGTTCAACGAATTTTAGGTATTATTATTAAATCGTTTACCCTACTGATAACGCTGATTACGCATCTTTTTAATTGTCCAAGAATAATTAATTTAAATTAGCATTTTGTGTATTAAGGACAGATTTTACAGATAAATTTTGGCCATTCAACCGCAGTTTTATTAATAAATAACAAAAGTTAAAAGTAGTGACCGTAGTGCCTATTTTTGAACTTTAAAGTCATAAAGATAGACATCGAAATTTGCTATTATTTACAACCTTCATTTGTTTATAAAAAGAATTATTTAAATTTCAAAGCCTACTTTAATGTAAATAGTATAAAATTTCACGAAAACGACATCTTGTTAACAAGAGAAATACTTAATAAAACTAAAATCAAGTTGTAAGTCCACGTAAGTTCAATCAATACCCTCACTTAGTAGAAAAGCTAAAGCAGGCACACTTAAACAGAAATCTAAAGAGGTTAATTTCCTATTGTATCGATTAAATAAAATTAGAAATTTAAATTCGAATGCGGGCGAAGGGAAATCTCTTACTGAAGTAGGTGAGATATAAGAATAACAAGAACACCGACCTGTTCGAATTATGCGTGTACTTCTTTATGTTAAATACGTATTTTGTCTGATTAATATTTGTTTCCCACGATTAGTTTTCGGTTAGTTTCTAAAATTAATTCGTTAAGGCACATTGCGTAAAACAAGAGTCTGGAAAACCCATTCTGACGATAACTTCCTGATAAAAGAAACAGAATACGGTGGGCGTTTTGTTATCGTATTAAGAAATAGAATCTCTAGTAGGGGCGTAGTGGTTCGTTTTTATTACGACTCGGTACCGAGAAGCCTGTTTAATTTGCGAGTTTTTTTATATTGTTTCTAAAATATCTACCCTGTCTTTTCATTTTTTAACCTCTTTGCGGACATTTCTTAGAACAGAGGCAAAACGATCCATTCGGACGGTCTGTTATAATCTGAAGATGAGGAGTGACAATTTTAAACAGTTGGTTTTACTTTTGGGTATTACATTTATTCTTTTATAATACAATCGTTTAGAATCTCACGTCTCAAGCCAAGTGTTTAATTACGAGGGTTCAGACAGTTTCAGATTTCCTAACGTAGGTTTTTTTCCCCAACAATCAGGGCTAAAGTTTCGTTTCTACATAATGAATTATTCTAAAAAACCAGGTTAATTATTACGTTAGAAATAATTTTGTATAATCTGATATTTATTTCAAGTTTTAATTGCCATTGAAAGCAGTATTTGCTTCTGTATTTTAGTTCAACTTTTCTTTTGTGTTGTGCATGTACCTACTAATTAGTAAAAAACGGAAGTAGCTTTTATAGTGGAATAGTATTATCTGTAAAGGAGAATTAAACCAAACTCTGCGTTTGTCTCGATAGAAATGCAAAAAAAAACACACAAAAAAGCTATATCTTTTTTACAGTTACTGTTTAAAGCTGTTTTCATCCGTAAAGTTAGCTTCTGGAAGAGCAGGTTTTGTTAAAAAACTGTAATGCCCAAAAAGATACTTTGGTAATAATTTAGTTTATAGGAAAACGCAGTCAAGTGCGATTAATGTATTGTTTTAGGGGGGTAGTTGCGTGTGCGCACGGGGCACAGGGCGCAAGCTATTTCCGATCCGGAAATGGTTACCGGTAATTGCAAGTAATGCCACGTGGAGCAGTTTATGATGCAGTTGATTATAATGAAATATTTCTTTCGTGAATTGTGTGGTAGTTTCTTCTTCCTGTCGAACTCCACATAGTCCCAATTTTGTTCGAAAAATTTGAATATGTTTTTTCAGTATTTTTTTTAATCGAAAGCGCATTGTTAAAACTTAAAAGGACAAAAATGTGTTTTAACGTTAATTTCAAAATGCTTTTGTGCAAAATATTTAGTTTATCATAATTAATTTTTTTAATTTATTGTCGCATCCAATTTGTTAAACCAAAGGAACAGGCGCCGGCGTGACTTGTTAGACAAAATCCTTCAGGCTTTTTTGAAATATTTTGAATGTAAATTACCTAAAACCTATATTACTTTGTGAAAAACCACTTAAATCGTTTTTGAGGAAATCAAACAATGCATTGGGGGTAACGGAACGGATAGCAAACACTGATTCAGGGGTAGAAGACTTGGGCTTCAGGTTTCTGCCCAGAGTAGTGTTAAATTTTGGGGAACGAATTAATGAATAAATAGTACCAAACATGTAAGTACCCAAAAAGGGACAGCAAACTTGCAGTTTACCCAAAGTCGTAGTAGAATTATTTCGACCAAGTAAGGAACTGCCTAACATTTTTCCGGAAACTACCGATTTTGGCAAACCTACAAAGTTCACAAACCAGAATTCTCTCACTCTACTCTTTCGCCCTACTAATTTATAGAAATGGTTGAAAATGAATTATATAATTTTTTGGTTAATATTTGCCGTATTCCCAGAAGATTTACGCAAAACACTGTGTCTCTAGATGCTTGTACTACAATTATAATTTGTGTTTGCTTGTTAATTATCACTTCAAAATATAAAATGTTACAATCCCTTTGGGTATTTAGTACTTTGACAACGTACAAAATTGATTAATAACCTTTCGTTTTTGAAAAAGTTAAAAACATCCTTAATATTTCAAAATTAATTAAAAAATACGTAAGCCTTTATTGTTATGAGTATAAAATATAGGCCATTTTAACTATCACTTAATTTATGCTTAGTTTAAATTTGCATAAAGTCGTTATAAACATGGTTAGGCTGGTTGGGTTTTAATTTGTAAGCTGCCACGGAGACAAAATAAATTAGGTAAGTTTTTGACCAAAAGTAAGTTATACATATCATAAAATAAAATCTTCAATAATAATTAGAAGTATCACAAGATCAACCAAACTATATTGAAATTTCAATGATGCAACTGATAATCCTGTATTTCAAAATGCAAATGCAAGAAACTTATATTTTAAACAACTCCGGAAAAATTACATCAATTTTTTTATTAACCAAAACAAAACAAAACAACAAAATTTATTTAAATTGTTCTATGTTTCTGACGTTTCAGTTTAACTGCATATCTACCAGCGGATATTTGCAGATGATAACTTGCTAATGATGATTTTTACAATGTCTGGTTTTTTAGTAGCAAGGTTAGTTAGAAAAAAGTGCAGTGTCCTTGCAATATTTTGTAATTTTACTGTTATGGATGTACAAAAATAACAAAATTTGCCATATTTTTCGGAATAATGTTCATGAAACAAAAAAGCTTACCCTTCACCTGTTTATGGTGCTGCATTTTTATTACTTCTATGATTAATTTTAAATATCAGTTGACCTTTAGAATCGGTCTACTGATTTTAAAACGTGGCGTACCGTTTTTTGTAGGTTGAAGAAAATTATACTTCTTGTAAGTAAGAAAAACTTACTTGCGATGATTAACTAAACATATAATTTAAGCACGTGTGGTTAGGCAACACATTAAACAGAGCAGAAAAGAATTTTCGTCTTCGTCTACTTCTATCACACTCCTTGCCCTTCCACTTTTCACTTAGACGTATTTATTTAAAAAGCCCGACTGGATAGGTGAATTTAAACTGATTCGTTTTAGTATCACGTAGCCTATATTTTTCAAGCTGAAAAGTCGCCCGATGATGTCATAAAACTGTCAACAATTATCAGGACGAGCACGTGACAAGGACCACGTGGTAAACACGTGTACTGGCGCGTAACGTTAAATGAACAGTGTTGTGGTCGACCGCAATTAACCATAATGTGTAAACTAGTGACCAAATTATGTACATTCGGGGTGGGGTGGGGTGTCATTGAATCACTGTGTCGATTGATATTGCATGTGTAGTGAAATACATTAGCGTATAATCTGTGTTTAATGAGGCACAGGTGGGGTGAAATGTATATATGAACTCTGCTATTCTGATTTACATCAAACGATTTAGGATTATGGGAAATTTAAGATATTGCTTGTCTATCATTTAAAACTGTCTTACCAAAAGGAATGTTTGTTATTCAATTCATTCAAAATATCAACAACAAAAACGTTTCTTTTTGGTAGAAGGACTTACACATTATATAGAAACATTTTTTATAAGTGAAACCCAAACCTAGTGTTTTCATTATCACATTTAAGCCTGGTTTGAACAACTTTTTGCTGTATGTAGGGTATATTAGGATTTGAATGACACTTCGGAAACTTGAAGTCCTTAAAACGCCTTAAAGTAGACAACCAGTGGGAATAGTGTGTTTGGTTGCCTACTTTAAGAGGTTTTTTTCCTCATGAGTTTCGGTGTTTATTTACAAAAGCTTTCCTTGAGACCCTGTGTTAAATTACACAGTTTGTTGGTCGAATTCTGATACATGCTTTACATTTAATTAAGGATTTTAATTGACGGATTTTTCGAAGCTGAAGTCAGAAATAAAAATGGCTTAAGACTTTTAGCTGGATTTCCTTTTTACACGTTAGTATAGCTATAAACAGTGTCACCTTTTTGTGATTTTTCATCATTTTTGAAAAGAGTTCTTACGAAAGAAACAGGAAATTTCATTATTCATCCCTTTACTAGAAGCTTATTTGGTATTTAATTTCTTTTTTTTTTGACTCGAATTTTCAGTTACGAAGGAAATTATGTTTCCTTCATCAGAAACGACGTTTCTTACTAAATTGTTTTTATTAAACTTTGTGGTTGATTTTTCACCAATCGATTATGGAAACGATTTTAATAAAACTACAAAAAAAACAATAATGAGAAGATGAAACTAGCTCTCCAAAGTTGTAAACCAAATACCTTTCCTTTCGGATACGATCATTCAATTTCGATTTTAAATGAGAAGTTAAAGTAAAATCTTGTTTTAATTAAGATACACTAAATTCATTGATTATCCAGAGAATTTTAAAACTGAAAGAAACTTCTCAAAAATGATGAAATTGAGAAAGATCGTTTTTCTAATGGTTTTTCCAACATTGTTAAAATTTTCAGTTTATTCACTTCAAAACCTATACGAAATTCGAATACTTCCGGAAATTGACCGACTGAAAAAATATGTTGGAGTCTTGGCTTTTGTTTTGGAACGAAAAGCAGATTTCAGATGTGTGTATTTTACATGAATGGAATTGTCAACCCCCAAAATCTCGCATCAAAAGCACTCTTCCTTAAAAAAAGGGTAAAAAAGGAAACATTTTAGATTTATAGCTTTGTTTGGATGCTTATTGTTACCAAGACTTAATCTCACTACATGAAAATTTGCACATGAAATTTTCAATTATAAATTTGCCAAATTTTAGTAGATACTTTAAATTATTATTAATTATTAATTAGAGAATTCTAAAATTAAAAGAGTTCTCAAAAATGACAAAATTGAGAAAGATATTCACTTCAAAAGCTAAACGAAAGGACAATTTCCTTTCTCGAAGAAATTTGAATACTTCCGGAAATTGAATGACTGAAAAAATATGTTTGAGTCTTGGGGTTTTGTTTTCGATCGAAAAGCAGATTTCAGATTTGTGTATTTTACACGAATGGAAATGGCAACCCCCAAATCCCGCATCAAAAGCACTCTTCTGTAAAAAAAGGGCAAAGAAAAGGTTACATTTTAGATTTGCAACTCTCTTTGGTTGCTAATTTAGTTAATCACTTTAACTGTGATTAGATTGTTACAAAGACTTAATCTCTTTAGATACATTTATGAGTTTATGAAATTTTTAGTTATAAATTTGTGGAATTTTAGGACTTCAAAGGGTTTTAGAATTTTTCTAATTTATTGCACAGAACAAATAAAAATAGATCATCAATACTAGCAGGTAAAGTTGTGTTGAAAGTTTAATATATTATTTTTCCCCCCAATATATGGTACCTTTGTTTTTAAAAACATTCGTTGCAATTTTATTGGAAAATTCCTCGAAAAGCAGAATCGTAATGGTAAGAGTGAACATCATTCCACCGTCGGCGTCGTACAAATATATAATTTATAATAAAATTGTATCGGTATTTATGTGTTGGGCCCTACATATATGGCGAAAGAAAAATGAAAAATTGAAAATCAAACTGAAACTTTACAGGCGACATATTTAATTATAAAATCTATCTATGCCGTTGCACGTGCAAATTCAAACATTATATTAGTACTTTTCATTTAATTTATTTTATTTTAATGGTTATGAACGAAATATTTATATAAAACTGGAATAAGGGACCAAAATCATGTTTAATCAAAAAATCAGAATGCTCCAAACAGGGTGGGTGTCAGTAAATGGAATTATTTCATTTAGCGTTTAATAACCCCGTTGTGATAGTTCTTATGCGTTGTTTCGATAGAGTGCATGTTTCACATATTGATTACATATACTGAATATGTGTATGGGGTAGGTCAGTGTCAAATATGTGTGAATATTAATGCAATTGAACCCGATATTGTATTTAATAATTAACTCCTTTATTGGCTGACCTAATTAATTTTTTGCGGTATTGTACAACCCAATTTATCCAACATGATTATCAATTACCATTATTCCCCCCTATCCTCTACTAAACACATGTGGACCTATTTGTAAACGAAATGATTTAATATTTTTTTCGGGCAAAAAATTGAATTCGAAAGTGGTTTTTGATTGGTGATTTATAATCAGTTCTCGATTGGTGGTTTAAAAACGCACTTTTAAGTGATTTTAAAAAGCGATTTTTAATTTTTTAATTTTCACCCTTTTAAATGATACTCCTATTAATTACACTTTCGGGCTGATTATTATTCATTAAACAAATAATTGCATGATTTAAAAAAAATCGTATTATTGCGAGACAATGTAAACCCTGAAGTTTCAATCTTTACTCCTTTAGATTTAATTAGTTTTCTTGTTAAAAAATATGCAGAGAACATAGATATCAAAATATGGAAAAACTTGTAGGCAAGGTATTTTGACGTCTAAAGTGAAATGGAAACAAATCTCTTTATTACGTATTGCTTAAAAAATCAGAATAGGCAACACACAATACATATGTATTGATGATAATTCGGAAGCTCCTGTGATTCAATCTGAATTTCAAATTTGGAGCTTTCAGATGAAGTCTTTAAATTCATACCAGATTTTTCAAATTTAAAATAAATATTTGCACATGGATATTGCATTTAAATACCTGCGAAATTATATTACAAGCATAAAGAATGTTTGTGAGTTTATACAAAACGAGCCTTTGAAAGGTAGTAAATCATATATTTTGTTCTAAAAATACCAATAGGTAACGTTATATTGATAATGAAATGCTTAAAACTATTTGAAATAGTTTGCTCGTTGTTTAGTTGCATTTTTGAAATAGAAATCATGGCGCTGATATCATTAAAAAGAATCTTTTATTATATACAGTGATATTTAATGTGAACTTAGAAAAACAAAAAGTAAAATTTAATCAAAAATATAATAAACTTAAGCCATAATTCAAGTTAGGTTAATGCGAAATTTAGTTTTATAGTTTTTGCGATAATTAATTGAATAAATTGTTTATAGCCAATAAGTTTAGATTTACAACATTAAATAAAGTGCATGCTAGTTTAATCATTAAAACAAAATAGTCTGATTCAAAACCTACCGAAAAAAGATACGTAATAAAAATTTTCTTTTGTTGGTGTTCTCTCACTCGCAATTCAAAATTGACACGAAAACGCTTTAAAAAGGACATCATAGAAGATATTAATATCAAAGTGCATTTTCCATGTCTCCTAAATGGATATTCTGTGACTATTTTTTTTCATGAATCTGTATTAATCAATATTTATTACAGCCAGCTGAAAGTTTGCCAATTTTCATGACTGTTTCTGTATTTATTTTTGTTTGTTTGCCTGCTTGTCCATCCATTTCCTCGTGCGATTTTAAGCCAGACACGACAAAGTATTTGAATTTTCATTTTTAACTTGAAACGTAAAAATTGCCAATAATAATATCAACTGGTAAAATTCCGAAATAATATTTGCATTATATGCAAATATTGTTAATTAATTCACTTTCATTGGAAATTTTGAATTTTAAAAACACCACACTATTAAAAATATGTACCAGCGTGAAAAACAGGTATAATTATTATTTATTTGCTTATACAGATATATTTACAATTTTTATCGGAATTAGTGTTAGTTTGCGGCAGTTTCCTTTTAACGAGACCAATAACCTGTGTATTTATAAAGAGTTTTGTATGGGTTTATTTTTTAGGTTATAGTTTCTGAATGCCACAAAAAAACATACATATAAATCTGTTTATATTTCTTAAATATTCATATTACAAATGAAAGTTAAAATATTATCTAAGATAAAATCTTAACCACAAAGATAGAAAGAATACCATGTCTACAGAACTGATAGCTATGCAACCCAACTGTCAACCAAAAATCCCCCCCGTTTTCTGGTACTACCGGCGAAACAACTCGTATAATGAAGAGTGAAAACGAACCTGATTCCAGCCCTTATGTCAAATGTATGTTCAAGTCCCGCGTGCTGAAATAAAAGGCATTGTTTGGTTTAACGTACTTTGATTGTGTTCTGAACAGGCTTGAATGGCGCTGATTTGGTCAGTAGCCGTTTGGAATTTATTCAATAAGCATTTATCTGAGTAACACCCAAGTAAATATTGGGTTTACGTTTTTGAAATAACCTTTATAAATTGGTTTGTTGTGCTGTGTGGTTGTTTTCTGTTTCTTAATTTTGGAAGATTTATTTGGTAAGTTATTTAGTTTTAATAATAGAAATTGCTTGATGATTAAGGTACAATAACTAAAACAAAAGTTTCAGATTTAGTGCTTTATGTGAAGTGACTTTAAATCATAAAAGAAAGTTGTAATATTAAAATATTTATAAATTTTGTTTTAGGAATCTGCAAATACAGTAAAAGTACCTATAGTATGGAGTACAGAAAAACGAACGTAACAGTATGGAATAATGCCAAAGAAAGTGAAGTTACATGAGTAACAAAATACTACGGAATTCATCAATTCATTTCCCAAAAGCCTAAGATTAAACAAAAAAGCTTTTGTGGGGCACTCAATAAGAACTATGAATTAATGAATAACATCTTTTAGAGAGGTAAGTATAGCTTAAAATTCGTGATCACAAAGGAAATTCAAAGATTTCAGCAATTTCAGGAACAACGAAATTGCAACAGAATACCCAAATATATGAGATTGGTTCTTAAGTGAAGGATATACTCGTACTTCCAAACATAGGTTTTAGGAGTGTCAAAGAAGGATCAACAGCAGAAAAAAGTTTCAGCAGCTTTAATACAACTTGCAGTAAAAGCATTCCAGAGAAATCTGTTTAATTCAATAAAAACTTTGATATGAAACCCCTTCTAATTCTGAGTAGCAAATAAAACTCTAATAGAAACAAAAAATTCAAGATTTTAAAAAACTTTAAATAGAAAGATTCAAGCAACTGACAACCCTTGAACCCAAAAAATATCACGCAAACAAAGACTTCTTCTGTAGCATCCTGCTAGAAATAGAAATCAGAAGTTGGTATTCAAAATTGTCGTCAGCTAATTTTTAGCAAATATTATTCCTGAAACGGATTCTACATTTCAACAGTTGGAAGGACAAATTATTGTAAGAAACTAAACAGTTAAAATCTGCAAATTGGTAAGTAACAGCTAAAAATTGAAAATCAAAAACCTTTGTATTAACATCTCCTGCTTATTTTAACAATATGCCTTGATAGTCTAACGATATTAGGAAGCTACAGAATAATTATAACTAATGTAATATTTGTCACTAGGTAATTAAATAAGTTTTGGTAAAATAGATAAGGGTAAAAGGAGATCAACTAAAAGTATAAAATTTGGTTAGCAATCAACTTTACAAATTCATGCTATCAAGGAGGTACATAAAAATTAATGAAAATTTGGACTTTAATCACTAAAGAAGTTTTGTAAAAAACGCTTAATTTAAGGTTTCGGATAGTAATTTATTGTTAGTTAGTTCATTAATTATTCAGAGCTAATATTTTCTCGCGCAGCTACCAATAAGTTCTCACTTATTATAATAAGTAATCATCAACACGTGGCACAAAGATTTATACGGAAAAAGAAAAACCACAGCCTTGAGCTGTTTTGGAATTTTGTGGTTTAAATAATTAAGCTGCGGATAGAGAATAAAATTTAAAGAATCATAACATCATGAGCGTTCATAGAAATGAATATTTGTTTAGATAAATAAATTGAAAAGATGTGGAAAGTCAATATGTAATAAAAAAGCAAAGCGTATTAAGCTGTTTGTAAGTTTTTAAATTTTAGCTTTATCACTAATTGTTATGAATTTCAGGTTCTTTCTGTATCAGCGGCAATAAGAAACTGGAAACTTGGATTTGGAAATTCGAGAAATAATCATTCTATTTGAGGAAGCTTTTGACACTATTGCTTCCCATAAGCAATTTTTATTGGAAAATTTGCAAATCTTTTCAGACTACGCGGTTATTGTTCTGCACAAAGTGGAATGATTTTAAGGTACAAATTAGAATCTTAGATTTTTAAATTATTCGTAATGAAAGCATGCTTCACAACCATTGATTATTTTATTAATAATAAAATCGCGACTAAAGCTAAACCTCAACCCCAAATTCTGCTTTTATGTTACTAGATTTTCTAAAAACGTAATTTCTGTTAGCTTTTTAGTCCTGTTTAAGTTGACGTCATACAAGTTAACGTCAAAGCCAAGACTGGAATCCCGAGTAAATTAAATGCATTTTGGAATCGCAAAATCATAGCGCAAAATATTTTAAGAAATGTTTGAAAATTAGTGTTCGAAAGTATATCGACAAATAAATTTCAGACTTAAAATTTTAAAATTTAAACTTTTAGTGCTTACATTAGGCATAAACAGATAAACACTTTGTCTTACATTCAGTATTAAAGAAGAAGAAACAGCTTTGCCGAAACAATTTCATGTTTCTGACGTGTTAGTATTTATTTCTATTTGAGTCTGCAAGTTTGTTTTCTCTAATTATATCTAAATTCCTATTAAACTTTTGAAAATCCATCATTAATTTCTGAAATGGTCGAATTTTGGATTAAAGTTTTGTTTGTTCACATATGGGTTCATTCGTATTTTAAAAGTCAACAAAACTTTGTATGGTTTCAAAACAACACTTTGCACAGTCGCTGTAGAATAGTGTAAATTTGACAAATTTTAAACTGAAGTCGTAAATTGTTTTCGAAGTTGTTTACGTTTGATGTTTAAACACGATTCTAAGTCCAATGATTAAATTTTCAGTACGCAAAGTAAAAGTATTCCCAGATTTTTTAAATTTTTGACTTACTTTTAGGAAGTTCTTATTTGCTTACCAAAGCGTGTTTTCAAATAGTCCGGCGCAAAAGTTTTCTTCAAATTTCAAAAAGTTTATAAAGACGAATCTTCAGATTACATTTACTGTTTTTGTTTCTTCCTTATTTTTGATTTGAATTATATTTTAGGTAGCACTACATTCCTGAAAGCACCAAGCAAATTAAGACAACCGAACATCAAGCTTAAAATTTTAAAGTTTACCTTGAGAATCAAGAACAAAATTATCCATACATAACTCAAGATCACTTCAGATTACAATTAGAGTTTATGAATTATTAATAATATATGGTGATGAATGAACAGGTAGCAACTGTCTTTATGTACAAGTCAAGAGTTATATCAGCACGAACAACTAAGTCCCACTGAAAGACGGCAAAGTCCACAAGTCCGAATATCTACCAAGTCCTATCGCGACTGACGCCGAGCGTCGGAATAAGAGCGCCCGTATCCTGCGCAGGACAAGTCCTTACGCCACGAAGGATACCGAAGGAGTGAAGGCGCCAAGCTAAGACATGGGTATAAGGCGCTCCTTTGGGGAAAGACGACGGCGCCGCTGCACGTCGCCCGCCGACGACTGGCACAAGACGTCGCAGGAGAGCGTCGCGCGCCGGCGTCGCTCCCCACCCCTCTGACACGCCTCCGGAGGGGTGGAGGACAATAATTAAGAGATATTTTTAAGTATCTTCCAAGATTTTTTAAGACCGTCGTCCCTAAGCGTCGAAATTTTCCACCGAAAAAATTCGGAAAAATTCCCGTTCGTTCTCGACAAGTTTCAAATTAACCTCAAGTTTAAATTAACGTAAAGCATCATGCAAATTAAATATAAATTATGTACGAGCTTAATTTTTGTATTTAGGATTTGCTACGTAGTCCTCATTCAGAACAAAGCTGATTAACTTTTTGGCGTGCGAA
This sequence comes from Melanotus villosus, assembly GCA_963082815.1. Taxonomy (NCBI): domain Eukaryota; kingdom Metazoa; phylum Arthropoda; class Insecta; order Coleoptera; family Elateridae; genus Melanotus; species Melanotus villosus. The sequence continues at coordinate 79,672,121 of OY720419.1, forward strand.
GAGCAAATGTTTTTCTTTTTTTTTTATTTTGGGCCCGCCAAACCTGTTACTTGTTTGTAAATAAACCTGTCTGTTTTTGTGAAAAGTGTTTGTTTAACTTTTTATTTTCGTGGATGTTTGTTTTTTCTAATAGAGCTTTTTCGGAAATCCGTTTGTAACAAGTGACTACATAAAACAGCAAGTTCTAATAAAAATAACCGGGAGGTGAAAGTGACAAATCACCGAATGCGTTCCGAAAGCTTACCAAAAGCCTAACATGCAAAAAATATTATCGAGATCTCTTTGTAAATGTGAAAACCTGAAAATCGAGCTTTCCACTCAAAATATTACAAGTCTGCCGTGTTAAAATTCGATGGGCCAAAAAGCACGTAACAAAAGAAAAATAATTAAATCGAACAAAAAGATGCCAATCAGAGTTCAAAATTAAAAATCAAGATTGATCAAAGTTCATTTAGAAATTAAAGCGATTCGATGAAATTTGAAAGAGCTCACAATAGCTTAATAATCGCTCGTTGTGCGACTCAATCGTATATGCGATCAAAAATGGATCGCAATCAATTCCACCCCCCACCCTTTTACGTACACGGGCAACTTTCATTTTTCTCATTGTACGATTTTTACCTCACCTGACGATACAAAAATGCTCCACATAAACACAAAAGTGCGCGCTTCGACGATCCTTGATTGGAAAGCTCTTCGAAAACATATGACATTAATTACTTTTTATAGGCTCTTGAGAGCAAATTTTCCGGATTAACTTTAACCTTTCCAAGAACAAGCTTCCCGACATACTTTTGACATATTCGCATGCAAACACAAAGATATAAATACGAAAGAAAGACTCAAACACGAATCTTGGTTGTCCGGCTTTAGAAAGGGGCAAAGCGCAGAAACGCGGAAAAGTTCGGCGGACACCGAACGGTCAACGGCCGGGAAAGTCGAGGGAAATTTGCCCGGCTTACCCATTAAAATCTTCATCAAATCCCAGGTTTTTTACCCTTTTTAAATATTTTAACCGGCGATTCTACTTTGACTCGAGGTTTTTCATTCTGAAAAATTGCCCCTTTTTAACTTTTAGTAAAAAGGTTTGATTTTTTAGACAAGCATAAAGAAAATAATAATCACTTAGTAGAGCTGTCGCTTTTTCAGAAAGTTTAATTATATTGTTAAAATATTGAATATTTGAGATTTAAAAGTAAGGTTTTGGGTAGTCCTTGAATGTAAGTTCCGCCTCTTCCCAGCAAAATTAAGAACGAATTAACTATATCCTTTAGAATAAAACTAAAAATATTTTCGTTTGCCTTAGGGAAACCACAGTTCTCTATTTTTATAAAATTCGGAACATCGTAATATAGTGTAGTAGATCAGAAGAAAAACAGATAAATGTTGAAAGTAACTAATAATAATTTTACTAAAAACGAACTTAAAGATAACAACAGTTTGTTGACTACTGACTGTTTGTTACGACCAGAAAAAAGTAAGTAATTTTCGTCACTTACTCTTAGATCAAGCACCATATTACAGATTCGAATTTTGCACTTATTATTATTAATTACTTACAGATTGATTTTTAAAAATGACAATCAGAACTTCAATTGTATACAAAAGTTAATTCACTTTCTTTATAACCCGGTTGATTCACATTATGTTTACAAGACACTTCTAACAATCTAAAAGACATAAAGGGCGATCGGAAAAGGTTTCGAAAATCAGGCAAAAATCATGCATGATTTGTAAAAAAAAGCCTTCTTACCTTACGTTAGTACTTAAAATTTAAAAAGGCGCACACAGTTACTTTAGGAATCAACACACTTGGGGGACATGGTAGAGAATGCGCGTCTTCTGCCACACTATCAGCCCTTATCGCGGAGTGGGGGGACGCATGAGCAACGCCGCGACGCCAAGGATGCCGACTGCTGGCGCCCCGGAATCCTGTGACGACGGTGCGAACTAATCTGGACCGACTGGAGGATGGGAAGAACCGGGTGCGTGCCGGACAAGGCAAGAGAAAGCGTTCATGCGAGCTTTTGGTTACAGGTCGAAAACTGTTGCGATGCTACCGATCAACGAAGCGTTTAGGGAGTTGTATTTAATTTTGGTATTATTTTTTTATGTCTTGTTTTTGTTTTTTTTCTTTTATTTTTTACATGCATTCTGTTTTAATATACACGATTGCAACTGACGTTACAAAAGTAAAATATATATTTATATATAAAAAATACTTTGGAGAAAATTCTATTTTAGTTTCTGTTCCTATTTTCTTCAAGTTATTGTCTCAAAAAAATACCTCTTTGTATTAATTATTTAGTTTTGTTAAACTTAGCTCCTTAAGCAGGGATTTACTAATGGAAACTAAATGGTGCCTAATTTTGACGTAATGAAAAGTCTCATTTGTGACAAAACTTTTGTATAAACCGAAAATTCCTGACTTCGTATGCAACAAAAAAACTTTAAAACATTAAAATACTTAAAGCTGCCTTTACCTCTACATGCATAAATTAACTAATGTAAACAACGTAGAAATTAAATAAAAATACATATTCGTAAAAACTACTACAACCCACTTACATAATTTTCTGAACATATGTAAATATCTTTTTTATTTTGAAATATTGGAAAATACTTAATATATGTAGTTTGAAATGGGTATATGCACCTAAGGGAGATTGTACAGAACAATGCATCCCTTATAGTTTTATTCTGTTAGTTTCCCTTAATTTAAAATTCATGAATCTCAACCTTTCAATACAATTGATTTACAGGGGTATACTTTTGATTCACACGTAGTAACAAATGTCATTGGCCCTTTTTTATTCAAAAGGGGCAGATTCCCTAAATTTGTTTCAATACACGTAATACTAAAATGAATAAGTTTCGATCTAACATTTTTTATTAAAGTTTCCTTTTATTGTTGATTATTAGGTTATTCGCGTTCTTTTTATACGTATCCTCATGTGTATTTTGTTCATTGTATTTATATGAATGTAATATTTTAATTCCTAAATATTCTTGATAAGCTTATTTCAATTTTTAAGTAGTTTATTGTTTCTGTTTTAGGATTAAGCAGTAAAAATCAACTGTTTTAAAAAAGTACTGGAAACTGAAGGAAGCTTAAAGGCGATAGGAATAATTACCTTTAAAATGAGAAATTAAAGATTAAAGCTTGTTCATTAGCAATGGAATACAATATATAAAATGTTACAGATAATATCGTGCATCCTTGTTGGATTTATTACAGTCTATTATTAAAGAAGGACAATGGTCAGTCAGTCGGTTTGAATTAAATATTTTTAATTTTTTTTTTGGGTTTCCTTTATAGCTTTTAATGAATGTGTAAGTTAGAATTTTTATTGTTATTGATTTGCTTGATAGTCATTTCTCCTATGTAATAGTTTTAAAGAAAAGGCTAGTTTTTGGAAGTACGTAATGCTAGTATTTTTAATTTACCTTGTTGTCTTAGTTTTTTATTTCTGCCGAGATACTAAGGACTATGTTTAGGTTTGTATTTGTTTTAAGCAGATGATTTCTTAGCTTCTTAAAAACTGTTAATAAAATATTTGAGGTAGTAAAAATCTCATAAACATATTTTAGATGTTTTCGCCTTTATTCAGAATGTTTAATAATTGAAATAGTACTTTTTTTATCCTCAAGTATTATAAAATATGATTAGTTCACCTTTAAATAAGTAACAAGAATACCTTCTTAGTATCTTATTTATTTTAATTACCAAGTGATCCATGTTTTTCAGGCCCCACATTACACTAGCTAAGGTCATCAGTTATCAGTGTACTAGTTGCCAATATTTTAAACGAAATTTATTCTAGTCGTAGTAAAGTTCTTGCAAGTTGTGCACGTTTTATTAGTAATTCAGATTATGCTACGCTGCGACTTGCTATTTTCTTTGTAATGAGAATCTCGTCAGTCCACTGAATGGAAAAGTCGTCAAATTTGCGGAATTGTAAAAGGATTTAAAAATATTTTTTAGTAAAATTTTAACCTAGATACAATATTAAAGAGTTTCTTGGAAAAAATAGTGATTGTTAGAACTCAAGAGAATGGAATTGTGTTTTAAGATGAAACTGAATAATTGAAATTAATGACGTACTTTCTTGATATTTGAGAAAAGATGTTTTCAATTACTTTACTTCGTATTGCCACTGTTTCAAAGTTAATTATTTCCTCCGATAAGAAAAATTGAGATTACTTTACTGTTAAGGTTATTTACTGCTTTCAACAAAACAAAAAACAGATTAAGGTATTAATCTGATTTAACTCCACAATTCAGTCTGTATATTTCAGATATGTATACTTTTAGGTTATTTAGGAGATTAATAGAAAAAAAAACAACGTGGCCGACCTCGATTACAATGGAATGAACAAATAAGAACAGCCATGGAAAGGAGAGAATTAGAGGAAGATACGATAGATCAGAGTGGCGAATGGGATGCAGAAAACCGCTAACAGAAGCTGTATAACACTGCAATTATATACCTATTTATAATTAAAAAAAAAGAAAGGTCAGGAATCAGCCTTAGATGTAGACGTGCGATTGAAAAGTCTTGAAAATTCATTAAATTACAGAATTTTAAATAGTTCTAAAAGTCCAGCTTACAGTATTACCCAAACAGGAACTAAATTAAATTTAATTCGAAGATACTAATGAACCGTAATCTGAATATTCATATATTATTTTTATCTATTTCGTTGAATTAGCTGGCTTGATGTAAAATTTCTCCCAACATGATATTTCATTATTTTATCAGCGGCTTTTCATTAATATCAACTTTTCTGGTGCTTGATTTTGATGAAAGAATAATAATGCTTAGGCTGTAGATTTTCGAAAAATACGTTTAATGATTTTTATTATTTAATTTTTTAACATTTAATTATCGTGCAATGTGACAAAAATATGGATCTGAAAACTTGTAAATCCTTCAAAACTTTCTAGTTGTTAAAACCTTTAAAGAGAAAGAAATTAAATTGTATGAAAACACGTCCTTGAGAATTGAGAATATAAAATCAGTGTGACAATGTAAACACAACTAAAATTAAATATATACAAACATATCGCGTGCAAGCAATTACAGTTTTAACAGAAGAGCAAGCACAATAAATAAACTAAATAATTCCCATAAAGTTGAATACATACTAAAAAACTCATATTTTAAAAATCATTCAATGAAAACTACAACAGAATACCGTGGAATGTGTATTAATAGGCGTCATTGACATTACCGATGAAAAAAGTCAAACTAGAAATAAAAAAGTCCTACTCTTTTTATATTTTTTTGCTACTGCATAACTCGGGACACCTGTTGTTGCAAACTAGCGAGGCTATTGGTGAAAATCGATAACCTACGTCCCGGTATGCACATTTTTTGCATGTTACTCATTTAATATTAAACGAACGTAAATAAATTTCAATTTCAGCTTTGTAAAAATTTTATCGTAGTTTCTTTTTTAAAAGTTAACGTCCCTGGATTGCGAAAGAAAGTTAATTTGCGTAACCCCACGAAATTGGACATTGACATATTTACCATTTAATTTAATTTAGGGCTATTAAAGTGACCATTGCGAAAATATACGAAATGGTTAAGTCTTGTTTTGTGTCTAAGTGGATTTATAGACGATTGCCAGTCTTAGCAGATGCCCCATTCTATTCAATTACTGCTGCTTGCACTTGGAAGTAATGAAACTGAGGGTGCTTCTCGAAGACTAAGCTAATAAGAAACTTCCAAGTTTTGCTTTTATTTGAAAAATCTGGTTTATTTGGGCATACATCGAAACAAAATTGATAGAGTAAAATTTGTTTTTTATACCTATAGCTTAAATGAAATGAATAATTTTTTTGAAAACAAATATTGTACAAAACAAAATAATGAATTAAATTAATATCTTTCCAATATCACTGTTACCAATAAGTCCTAAGATCGGTGGTTGCACAGGGTAGCGTGTTGGGTCCCATACCATTTTGATTATAACTGACCTATCTGTAACTCTGTATACTACAACTGGGACGTTTGCGGACGACGCAGCAATCCTGACAACCGATGAAGAAATAGGAATTGCTACACAACAAATACAAAATCACCATAAAAGTAAATGAGAGCAAATCATCTCATGTAAGTTTACGCTCAGAAGACAGCAACATCAACCAGTTTTCATCAATAATGTCGAACTTCTCCATGCCCAAGCACCCTATCTCGGACTGCATCTGGGTAGCAGATTAACATGGAGACGTAGCAAAGACAAGAAAGAAAACGGATATCAAGTCAAACAAGACGTATTGGTTGATAGGCAGAAAATCTCCGCTGTCCCTCGAAAATAAAATCTTAATTTATAAAATTATTATCAAGCCTAGTTGGACTTAGTACGGACTGGAATTGTGGGGCTGATCGAGTATGTCAAACCTAAATATAATACAAATGTTTCAGTCCAAACTCCTACGACAAATGGTAGACGCACCGTGGTTCGTGAATGATCTTACTCCCCACACTGATCTAAAAATCCCATTCGTACTAGAAGAAATTCATCAACGAGCAGCTAAACATCAACGACGCCTGGAAGCGCATCCAAACCCTTCCTTCCATTGAAGCCGAGCCGTACTGGTAGCACCAGCCTTTAGACGTCTTACAAAGAAATGACCATGTGACCTGACCACCAATTCTTGAAAATTCTTGAGTAATGTCACCGGGTCAATTCTCTCATATCCGTAATCATCACATCAGCATCAGCTCATGGAACCCATATGTATTGTATATTTCGCATACTTACATTGTCTTGATTGTTGATTTAATTGTGAAATAAAAAGAAAAATTAATATCGATTAAGTGTCATAAAAAATGGAACGAGCTACACTTTGTAATTTAATAAAGTTGACAACAAACATGCTGCAGTTTAGAACATTTACAATAATAAAATGGAAAGTTTTTTTGTTGACAATTCTTAAAGATGTTTCAATTTTCTAAGATAGCTTTAATAGTCAATTTTATCTATGTTGGAAAATTAAAAAATATACAATGCGTTCATAAATGTTTGAGGTGGCGATATAGGCGACCAATCATACACAACTGGTATTTCACAATACAAAATTACTAAAAGCCTGTAGAACAATCAATTATTAAATTTAGAAATTATTATTACTTTTTTATTAATTATTAAAAATAAAACAATAGTAATTTCAAAATTGAGTGCAATTGCGCAATTAATTATATTCCAGATTTTAGTTTTAAATAAAATAAAATTAAAGAACTGTATACGCATTTTAATTTATAGTTAATAGGTGAATATTCCTCATATGTTGAAAATGTTGCCCCATGTTATTTAAACAAGCAAACTCCTTCCTTTCATGTTTTCAAAAACTTTATCTACGGTAATTTGTTGAATTTCATTTCGTATTGCTTCTTGAAGTTCTTTGAGAGTATGAAGCCTGTTCTTGAACACATTATTTTTAAGTCGACAAAACAAGTTGTTAAATTCAGCGACCTTGGGGACCAAAGACATTGACTAATGATCCTATTATCTGAGTATTATCATAAAATTGTTCAAGATATGTTTGTTTGTTTCGCTAGCTGTATGGGCTGGTGCATTATCTTGTTGAAAAAAAATCATCTTGCGCTTGTTAAAAAAATTCTTGTAAAATGATGGCTCTATACCTCTCGGCTGTTATAGTTTCTTGAAAAAATACAGGCCCTTTTATGCGCCTCCTTGAAATAGCAACCTATACTCTAGTAAAGTAAAGTGGTTTCAACAAATTCATGGGAATTTTTACCTCCTCAAATACGAAAGCTTTGCGAATTAATATAGTCAGATAAGTGAAACCACGCTTCATCGGAAGAAACAAGTTAAATCCAGAAGGTCGTTATGGTTTGCCAAATTTTCGTTAAACCATTCACAAAATCTCACTCGATTTGCAAAATCAGGTGGCAACAGTTGCTGTACAACACTACTTATAGGGATAATAATGAAGTATTTTCTTTACAGCTATATCAATCGTACCTGCTGCTAATCCTAACGTTTGTTATAGCAACAACATAAAGATTTTTTTCGGGTTGCCTATCATGCGATGTTGGATATCATCCAGTGTATCCGCTGTTAATTTTGTTGGCCGCCCTACAAATACAGTTTCCTTTTCAAATCGCTTAATAATATTGTGTTTGTGATTGACAAAATTGTGGCGATTAAGCTTGAGGAACACAGGAAATTGTTGTATGAATTGTTGAATGCATGGCTTATTCGTATGTCAACACCATAATTATTTGTTTTTAGCTAAAAAATGTAATTGATCCATCTTTTTCATGGCGCAGGAAATACAGTAGCTAGAGAAAGAAGAAGAAGAATATGTAACTTTAGAAATGAAGTATGAACAAGACTAATTTCTTGTTTTATTAGGAAAATTGTGAATTAGGCCTACTATGGATACCACATTATAAAAAAAAAACGCGCCGAGTACTCTACCTCGAAGGTGATATGGAAAGGAATGCATTTCCTCAAAAATATGACAGTTTCAATTCTTGATATCGCAATATCTCGATAATGGTCACTCCTATGAAAAAAAGCAATTGAATCTTTCTTGTGGAGAATTGCATAAGCCATAAATTCGTTAAGAACTATTTTTACAATAAAGCTAACCGCCGACGAGGTATTCGCCGCCAAAAATCGTATTTTATGACGTTTGACCCCGCGTAAAATTTTTAGCAGGACACCGATCGATGGGGACTTTTGGCATTTTATTTAGAACTATAATATGAAGGTCCACACAAACAATCAGCTCCATGCGAATTGTTCTGAACTGTTATGTCTATTTTGACTGGACTAATTGTCAAAATGTCGGTGACGAGAATAAATGTGCGACATACAAATTTTCTGTGTTGTAATCGAAACTGAGCAAACCTTGTAAAAACTAACACTGAAACTGTTAAAAAGACTGTTAGTAAGTTTCTTCAGTATCAAACTGTTGTTGATAATCCACTCAGTGGTCGTTCCAAAGATACAACAAATAAAAAATTGAAAAATATAGTTTTGGGGTGCATTGAGAAGAAAAGAAGCATGTCAGAGTCAGATATTGCTAAAAAGTGTATAATAAAGTCAGTCTATCATCAATAGAATTAAAAAAGAAACAATTATAAGACTTGTAAGAAACAGAAATGTTCCAAAATAAGCGATAAATAGCGTAACACCGCCATTCGTCGGTTGAAGAACCTGTACAAGCTGCTTATAGAGAAGAAAAATTCTTGTATCGTTATGGACGATGAGTCGTACTTTAAGTAGACTTTTTCCATTCTAGCTGGGCTGCAATATTTTGTTGCAAAGAACAAGAATGATGTAGTTATATATGAAAAAATTATCTCTATAGAAAAATTTGGATCAAAAGTACTTTGGCAATGTGGCAAAAGAAGTATCCCTTTCTACTATGAAGGAGTCGTTAATTTCGAAATCCACGTGAAGCAGTAGTAGAAAAACTGATTATTGTCTTTCATAAACAGTCATACATCTTCCTGTATAGGACCATAATTTCTCATCCCGAACAACTTTTATTAGTAAAATTTTGCCGTATCATGAACAAAAAGGGTACTTTACCTGAAAATAAAATAGTTTTCGTTTCAATGTCAAGGCCGACTTGTTTTTAAAAAACTGAAAATATTCTTAAAATTCTCTTAAACCAAAATAAAATTCAAAAATTTTTAGTCCATGGCACCTTTTGTAACATCAATCCTGGGACACAGTGTATATTCGTAAATTACAATAATACTAAAATTATAATATACATGTAGTAGCTAATAAATTCCAAATATATAATTTAAGTATTAATCGTGTTGCCTGCATTTATAAGATTTTGTAATGTGCATGAAAATATTTATATCACACGATTTATAAAATTTGATATAATTAGAGCACATTGCTACAACAGGCGATTTTAAGAGGACATTAGTTCTTACTGTTTGAATGTAAAATGTGTTACTATTTCTAGAGACAACTCTAGGTACTACGCCAATATTCATTTTATTTAATAAGAAAGAACAGTCAATATTATTGTGAAGCAATTTGTACAAAAATACTAATCCAGTATTTCTTCTTCTTATCTCAAGTGATTGAAAACCAAAAATTAGAAAGTAATATTTCATTAGAAAATCCTCTTTCAGGATAAACATTATATTTTTTATACTATAGAAATTTTAAGAATTTCCGTTGCACATTTTCAATGAATGGTTTTTGGTTTTCATAGTAGGGAAGCCAGGACACAACACAATGTTCAAGTTTCGAGCGAACTAAAGAATAACAGAGAGTGGTAAGAGATTGCGCATTGGTAAAATCTTTGCTGTTTCTGATTAGCAATCACAGAGATTTATTTACCAAATATAGTAATTTGGTGATGTGAATTGAAAATAGAATTCACTATCGTGTATAACACCCAAATCTTTCGTATTACTGCAACGTGCCAATAGTTCATTATTGATAGTGTAGCCAAATAGTACTCGATAAAGCCTTTCTGTGTAGGACACTATTTTGCATTTATCGATGTTAAGAGATAATTTGTTGAAGGTACACCAGTTTGTAATTTCATTAATGTTATTTTGCAAATCTATACAATCGACAACAGAGTTTATGATAGAGCACGATAGAATGGTTTGAACACAATTCTATGGATTTTATAGCAAAAAACGACATTCCACCTAATGCACCGCAGCTTAGACCAATCGAGAGATATTGGGTTGTGGTAAAAAGAGAACTCAGAGCTGAAGGAAAACCAACTGTTACGATGCGAGATTTCTAGAAAGTCTGGTTGGCTGGCAGAATTTCATGGCAAGCATCAAGAGAAAGGTTCGAACTTTTTCCACGCAGAAACTGGAAAAATTATTATTGTTTAAATATTTCTTTAGAATGTAACTAACTAATATGTATGTAACAGAAATTATTATTAAATAGCTTAAAATGCATGTTTCGTTCATTACAAAGCCGTACGAAACTTTTTGAATCAAGCCTTACGTGGTTAGCTTTATTATTGACAAAGAAATGAATAGTAAATTATTTCGCAAAACCGTTAAAATTAAAATGATTTTATTTGGAACAGGGACTTATAAGGTCTGGGTAGTTAAATTACTATTACTATTAAACTCAGTTAAACATTCTACAACGTTAAATTGACTTGACGGGAATACGGGAAACAAAGTCGAAAATGTTTCCTGAAAATTAATATTTGGACAAATATTTCTTGACAAAACTTCGTACAATTCTCTAAAAGAAGGATCTTGCCTCTAATTTCAAAAATTCAAATTTCCCGCATAACTTTGTAATGTAATTGTTTTAAAATGTAACTTGCAGTTACAAGGATTCCTTCTATCAAGAATACAATTTTTATGATTTATGAATTTTAAGCTACAATCGCGTTCAGAGTTTGAACAATTTGCACTAACCAACAGGTTGGGTATTCTAAGTTTAAGTTACATAAGCCATATGACCAAGGAAGTCTGACTGTCGGAGTGCTCATTAAAAAAGAAGAGAAATCGTAAAAAGGACAAAATGAAAGGACATTAGAACTGGCAAGATTTTTTAAATATTTAAGATTTAAACGTCGAATGTGAAAAGAATCCATATTCCAGATTAGAATCTTGAACTGTGGTTTCAGGTTTTAATATTAATGTTTCTACCTACCCAGATTTTAGTTAAACATTGAGCCTCCAGTTCTAATTTCGTAGTAGTTTGAACCTTTAGCTCTAGCTTTATATTTGTGACAGATTACAGTTATTTAATATTCACGTTTATATTTTTGCAAGTTTCAAATGATTTATACTGTAAGCTTCAAATTATATTTAGGCATATTAATGTATTTGTGGGATTTGTTTAAGCTGTAGCGATTTATTGAAATAATTTCCTCTTTTTGTAAGTTTAAGAAAATAACGGGTGTTAGAAAACTCGTCTTATCAGAGTCACCTGTGCTTATTAAAATGTATGTGTCCTGTATTGGTAAAGTATTTTTCACCTAGGATTTGGGTTGTGACGTCAACGCGCTGTTGATAAATTCACAATCCAACTATACTTCATCTCTTTCTAAACAAGGTTTTCATTACCTACTGCGCATGAACGCGTGTCTATTCATACAGTTTTTGGGCGGGGCAAGTTGACGTCAGAACCTAAATGTTAGATGAAAAATACTGTACCTGAGTTAATTTTCAAGTAGACTTAATCGCAATTAGTTAAATGACAGCAGCTGTCAGTAGTCCTAATAAATAGTGGATATTTAAGAATTAATCTAAGACACTTAATTTTTTTCATAGGTGACTCTGATAAGACGAGTTTTCTAACACCCGTTATTTTCGCGTGGAAATCTAAAGTTTAAACTTAAGAATTTATTGCTATGTACATTAAGTAATGTCATCAAAAGTCAGAAACAAGAATATTGTTCGTGTATGTGTATATCTGTCATCTCAATTCTTATAATTTTGTTGACGATAAGGTAAGTTTGTCAACAGTCAATGATGAGAAACATGCATGCTTATATGTATGTTCTGAGAGTTACCTCACCGGTCTTTTAAATCTGATACTGTCTTCAAATTATAAATATAGTATGTTACAAAAAAATTAAATTAGGTTGTCTATACACAAATCTGCAACTTTTTGCATTAATAAGTTGCATAACATCTTATTTTTTTACACTTACCTAAATCATTGGTCGGTATTCTCACCTCATATTTAAATTTAACGTTATCATGGCAATATCGTGTATCTCTGGTATCACATAAGATTATATAAAGATCTATCGTTTTATCTTTACGTTAAACACGACTTCAGTTAGAGAAAACTTTAAACACGAGGTGAGAATACAGCCCATGTTCAATTCCATTTTTAGAATTGTTAGTTTAAATCGGAAAATTTTTCTGTTATAAAAAAAGTGTCAGATACATTGATATTGTTATTTATACCTACTTCAAACTCAACTATTTCACAAGTTAGAAGCGAATTTTATTGTTAGCGTTTCTGTATATGTATGTACAATCAACCTGCAATAAACCTTTTTACACAAAAAACAACTTAACAATTGATAATATAAAATACTTTCAAGTTAACAAGTTTAATTTCCAACAAGTGGTGCGGAATACAGTCATATTTATGCGCACCAAATTTCGACAGCCATTTGCGAGGCAAATGCATAGATTGTGAACAGATAATAGTTATTTATTATACATGCGGATTAAATTAATGTTTAATGAGCGGTACGTTCAACCGCGCGAGCGGCGGTAGCCGCAAGCGCGTTGATACCGCGAGTTAATAAATTAATTTTAATCCGCAAGTGTAATACAACTGTTTATTCAATTTTGACATTTATTTGACATTTTTAAAGGGATTTGACATTTTTAAAGCGCTAGCGGAATAAAAATTTTAAATCGCTAGCGGAATAAAAATTTTAAACGATTGTTTATAAAACATCAACTTTTATGGGCAGGCCATAAACAAATAAACGTCAGTTTAAAACGTCAAAATTGAATAAATTTGTTTATTCAATTTTGCCGTATAAACTGACGTTTAATTGTTTCTGGCCTGCCCATAAAAGTTGATGTTTTATAAACAATCGTTTAAAATTTTTATTCCGCTAGCGATTTAAAATTTTTATTCCGCTAGCGCTTTAAAAATGTCAAATCGCTTTAAAAATATCAAGTAAATGTCAAAATTGAATAAACAGTTGTATTACACTTGCGGATTAAATTAATGTATTAACTCGCGGTATTAACGCGCTTGCGGCTACCGCCGCTCGCGCGTGTAAACGTACCGCTCATTAAACATTAATTTAATCCGCATGTATAATAAATAACTATTATTTATTTATACATATATTTAATTATTACTTTTAGCTTTTAGGGTAAGTTTTTAAAATGCCTTTGTTCAGTTAGTCGCGAGCGCCCTGGCCATTCTATATTTATTATTATTTTTTGTCAGTTTAGTCTTTTAATTATGCAACATCATATCAAAGAAGATGACTATCTATTACTCTGGGCTTATAACTACATATGCAACTTTGCAATGGGCGCCTTTCTTTCCAGCAGTTACCAGTATTTAGATGACATCAAAAACGAAAGGAAAAGCTTACCCAGAAAATAAATCTATTCCCTATAATACAACACCTAAACGGACATGAACAAGAATCCCAAAAACACCTTGGAAAAAGATTCAAAAACCCTAGGAATAAACGAATTAACAGATAAAATTACATCCAGTAGGTACTAACGTGTGTTCATAAACAGTCGTCATCTCGGTTGCTTTAAAAACAATTACAAGTCTTAGATTAAATCATAGACAATGACATTTTACAAATCTTGACATTTGGTTTTGTTTTGGTTTCCCTGTTGCAACATATGGCGTGGAGACGATGTAACTTATCAATAACAGCATGATTAAATTTGGAATTTCTCAAAGAGTTATGGAGAGAATAATGTTGAACGTTAGCCTCTGGAATAGTATTAAACACGAGGAGATTAGACGTAAAACGAAGATGACTGACATATGTGAAAGAATACTGAAAATGAAATGGCAATGAGTAGGACACGTAGTTCGTCAAGGTCCAAACCGCTGCGACACTAAAAGAAGAGAGGGAAGAGAGTGGTTCCAAGGACCTCGTGATATAGGTACACAAATGGAAGAGATTGGGAGAGGCCTATGTTTAACAGTGGACAGGTAAAGGCTGATAAGATGAATAAGATGTCAAACTTCTTTAGCTTGCATGTTGCATAATTGAAAGACACAGGACATTTGCACCTGATTGTATGTACTTCCTCTTGTTAGGCGAAAACACTTATAGAGTTTCCATATTCTTGAAAGTTACAGAGGTAACTTATTTTATTTCAAGTGCTACACCAAAAATTAAACTAACAAGTCTAATCATATATTCAAAATTAAAATACCTGAATATTTTGGCAAAATGAAAAATTTGATGATTTTTATTGAGCTATTTTTCTAACGGTTTAATTTAGGACAAAAGCTTCGTCTTATAGATAATTCAATAAAATCAGTAAAATTTCATGGCAGACTTACTTTTCAAGTTGTAACCTAAACCTACGTTTATTTAACTGGTAACGACATCACTAAAAGTCTATTTTTTTCCCTCCCTAGTAATATATTATTTATTTATAGGTATTTGTCTTCAATTTTTACAAAACAATGGAATAACGGCTATATTAATTTAAACAAAGTAGCTGTGATTACGATAAACTTTAGAAATAATAGTAGTAATCATAACTACACCGATAAGTATCTAACTAAAGTGGAAAATTATGGTGTTTCGCATTTGCTTATTTGTCCATTACTAAAACATAGGAATGATTCAAGGTAAACATAAACATATTGAGTTATATCTTACTGAAAAGGGGATGAAAAAATATTGGTTGGTTCCATGTAAAAGAAATGCGACTTTCTGTTATAACTGGATAATAAAGAGTGGCATACAACTTTTATTAGGTTTATTGAAATCTACATAAGTTATTTATAAAATGGCGTCTTCAGTTTTTATTTACATTAAATAGTGCTAAGATTCATTCAATTAAAGAATTGATAGCTTTTGTGCTTTAAAACATTAGTAAATTTCCTTTTAATTTTCTTAGCTTTTAACAAGTTGTTGCAGGGCATTTAAACGTGGTTGGGCAGATTTGAATTGTCCGCCCCTGATGGGTATGCCGATGATAGAAAACGTTGGTATAATTAGTTTTGATTCAGTTTTGGTATTCATCCACTTCAAAATACAGAGTAGTTGATACAAATTATTAACTAATATAATAATTCACATTCAAATCTAAAATTTAAATATAAGCCCATTAGTTTATACAAATTATAGAACGTAGAACAAATCAGAGTATACTAAACCTCAACATTCAGATTATGAAGTCAGATCTAAGATTTCAAACCGAATCTGGATTCGGAATTTAATTTTTATCTTGACAGATATTCACATTCTGCATACGGTTTTGACTCAATACCCTAATGCATATGAATTTAAAAACTTCATGGTTACAAAGCTTACTTTGATTTTATTAAACAGAACGTTAATTTTAAGGGCCGATTTTCAGATGGAAACAATAGAATTAATAAAGATAACCATTGGAGTTAAAGTTTTGCGGAGTTAGATTAAGTGGTTGATGCTAGTTCAAGTATTCGAAAGTGATACTGGACAATTAGTGATATCTGCTTTTCGAATTGCATTTTGACTGGAAAATAATTTGGTGATTAATAACTGAGTACATCGATTTGCAAATAAACATTTAATAATTCACCGCTTTTAGAAATTTTTTGCATGATCGCTGTTTATAGTTTTACCTTAGTTAAAGACAGAGCGCTGTTTGAGGAAAAATTTTCAATTTGATGTTTGAATTCGTAATCTGTTTTACAGAACTTTTACATAAAATATTTTAAGTATGCTGTGTAAACAAAGACTGGTTAAAAGAACTGGGTTATGTTTTGCTCTCTTTGTAAGTACCAGATTGGTTAAACTAATAACTAGATTTGTAAATAAATAGATCCAGGAACAGGCAGGGTTTATGCATTTTAAAGTTCCTAAGAAAATTGCTTTAACATCTAGCAGTTTTATTTATACTGCAGTTCATTGTATATTTTGAGAAACCTAAGTTAATTAAGTCAAAAGGTCGACAAATCATATTTAAACTAGAAATTTCTAATAAAAACTATTTTTATTAATTTTTGTAATTTGTAGTTTCTCACATCATAAATGTTTAGTGTTTGTCAGCATTTTTGTGACAAAACTATTTAACTAAAAAAAGTTTGTTATATCTACTCTACCTTTTCAGCGTGGAGTGTGGCGTTACATTTTTATAGCGCTAAACTGCTGTAGGCATTTTTCTAGAACGAAATTACATTACTTTAATTTGTTAACATTAAAGCTGTTACTACTGCACATTATATTCCCAGAGCATTTGGTATATCACACTAAAGCATTCCGTACAAATCTAACGAGTTTTAGTTAGGTATTTGTTTAATACATCAAATCGTTAGTTATAAATGTTTATGGTATTGTATAATTTCCTTGAAACCTGATCCTAAGTTTGTATTACAACAATGAAATGTTTAATTTAATTGTTATGGTTTTTAAATGTATCAAAATGCTAGAAAAGCAGTTTGGTATCTGGCATTGGTCAACATTGCACAGATGAACCTTTGCATTCGAAGTAATGTGTTGTTTCTTGATCAGGTATCAGTCCAAGTGAGACACTTGTTGTTGTACCGGTTGTACGTAGTACGTATGACAGTGTGTAGTATTATTTAAAAATTGCTTTAAAATTAACAATTCGTGTGTTGATCTGGTTTGTTGAACTAATGGGCGGGTTGCACAAACATGATTTAACAGCTTGGTTAAATTAATCATTCGTTAAAGTGAACAAAATCGAATCAAAATTCGAATTCATATGGTAAGTAACACATTAGTAAACAAAAAATGATGCTCTTTTGTCAACTTTGATCATTCGTTAATTTAACAAAAGCTTTGTGCAACCGGCCCATTATGTCTGTTTTCCCAAATCTGACATAGCTATCTGGAGTCGGTTGATCTTCAAAGGTTTAGAATTGTCAAGGGTAACATAAAATTGCAAAGTATTTTGATATAACGGAAGTAAAGATAGGTGTAAGTTGATAATTTTTTGGTTATTATTGCTATTTAACATTTACCAGAAAATATTGTATTTAAAATCCTTATTACATTGAGCTTTACAGTTCTTTTTTAATTATAAGGACCAGTTTAGCACTTAACACTATGTTATCTAAGGTTTGTGTGATTTGATTTATTATTATATTGATTTTCAACAACTTCTTAACTTCAAACGGATGATATAATAATAATAATAATAATAATAATAATAATAATAATAATAATAATAATAATAATAATAATAATAATAATAATAAAACCCGTCTGGGTTCCGGTTTAAGAATAGACCCAGGGAACCCCCTGCCAGTCGTAAGAGGCGACTATCTGGGGCGCCTGTCCTTATTTGTACCATATACCCTTATCCTTTATCCCATTTTTCCTTATTTTAACCTTTCCCTAGCCTGGCGGTAGGCATAAAACGCATTACCCATCTTATAATGGAGACTCGTAAAAATAATAGTAGAAAAGAGCCGCTGCCTGGGGAGCGCCAGGGCACGTCTGGAGCTGGTGCTGGACGTGACAGCATACGGACCGCCAGTGGTGTGTCGCTGAACAAGCGGGCGCACACCGGGTTACCCGAAAATACCACAGCCGAACAGCAAACCCAAGAAACCAATGTCGCATCCCAACCTGCAGAAAGTGCTTTGTCGATCAATCAACCGACAACCACCAAAGCAGGCAAACCGAGACAACGCATGCAGTGGAATGATGATATGAATATAAACCTCATGCGTTGTTACTACACTACCACTCAGGGAGACACAGTTAAAATAGGCTACAGACAGGAACTACATAGAAGGTTCATTGAAATTTATCCAGAACTAGCACACCTCTCAGAACAGAGACTAGTAGATCAGAAACGAGTTGTTGTTAATAATAAAAGACTGTCGCAACATATCCTAGACCAACTAAAGCAAGAAGCTGTAAATCAGATACAGACTCAACATCACGAGGAACAAGAAGATCAAACCGAAAACGCAAACACAGAAGGAAACACACAGGAAGCGACAGAAAGGGGAAATGATATAATCAATACAGAAGAAAAAGATCAAACAGAAAACTCACAACCAACTGAAAATCAAAACATAAAAGTAACAGAAATAATAAACACCTTCAACCAAACTCTGATTATCATGCAACACACAGATCCAACTAGACGTCCACGGTTACCAAAGCTACGAGAAAACAAACATACAACACAAATTATAACAATTATCAATGAACATCTACAACAACTGATTAATGAAACAACTACTCTTACAGAGATACATTTATATGCATATACAACAGCATATACTACACTCATACTTAATCAACAGAAAATACCAACCACCTGTAGAGAAAACACAATTAAAACATATACTAAACCACCATGGCAACGTCGTTTAGAAAACAAAATAGGAGAAATTCGAAAATATATAGGACAGATAACACAAAAACTCCGAGGTAACATAAAAAACAATAAAACGAATTGGACAATAGACAATATTAAGAAAAATTACAGAGAAGAAAACTTAGTTATATTACTAGATACATTAAAACAGAAACTGTCAGTGTATTCACATAGACTGAAAAGATATAAAATAAGCAATAACAGAAAATTACACAACAGAAGGTTTACAGAAAACGAAAAACGATTTTATAGTACACTCAACAAAACCAACGACATTGAAATAAAAGAAGCACCAGACATCATGGAAATCGAAAATTTCTGGGGAACTCTATGGTCACCTAAGAACAAACATAATCAAGACGCATCATGGATAAACTACGAAGTAGAACAAGCCGAAGTATACAACCCAATGAATGATGTAACCATTACAAAACTAGACATCACTGAAGCAATTAAGAAAACACACAGCTGGAAATCACCAGGTATAGACAACGTGCAGAACTTCTGGTACAAAAAGTTAACAAACATACACGACAAAATGGCTCAACTTATGACAACAGCACTTCAAAATCCCACAGAACTACCGCCCTTCTTCACTAAAGGCCTAACATACTTAAAGCCAAAAACACATGACACTAAAAATCCTGCACAATACCGACCTATAACATGCCTCCCCACAATTTACAAAATATTAACGTCCGTAATCACAACAAAAATAGAAGAACACCTTAACGATAATAATATACTATGCGAGGAACAAAAAGGCTGTAGAAAGAACTGCAGAGGCTGTAAAGAACAGATTATCATAGATCAGATCACCACTAAACACGCAATGCTGAAAAACCGAAACCTTTACTGTGCCTATATCGACTATCAAAAGGCGTTTGATAATGTGCCGCACAGCTGGCTTATACGTACCTTGGAAATATATAAAATAAACGTCACCCTTATAAATTTCCTCAAGCACGTAATGAACTCTTGGAGGACATCTCTGCATATAAACACACAACAGAACACACTTCAAACAAGAGAGATAGAAATAAACCAGGGCATATTCCAGGGAGATTCACTAAGCGCTCTCTGGTTCTGCGTCGCACTGAACCCGCTATCCAACATGTTGAATAAAATGCAGCAAGGTTATAGAATAGACTATCATAATCGTAATTCCAAACCTATCAGCCATCTACTATACATGGATGATTTAAAGGTGTATGCAAGCACAAATCTACAACTTAAGCAATTGCTTAGCACCATAGAAATCTTCAGCACAGACATCGGGATGAAGTTTGGAATAGACAAATGTAGAACATGTTCCATAGTTAAAGGCAAAATATTGTTACATGAAGGACATCATACACAAACAAATACAATAGAAGGACTGCAACCAGAAGAAACATACAAATACCTTGGACTAGCACAAAACCCACTCATAGACCATTCAACAATTAAAATGCAAATTAAACAAAAGTTCGAAAACCGCCTTAAAACTATTTTCAACACACAACTAAATTCAAAAAACAAAACAAAAGCAGTTAACACCTACGCAGTCCCACTTTTGACATATTCCTTCGGTCTTGTCAAATGGTCGGCTACCGAACTTGATGCCCTAAACAGATTAGTTAGAACAAACGCTACAAAATATCGTATGCACCACCAACAGTCTTCCATAGAAAGATTTACACTCCCTAGAGAAGAAGGCGGAAGAGCATTTACAGACATAAAAAACACACATTATAAACAAATTACAAATCTTAGAACGTACTTCCAAAACAAGAAAAACAATCCAATACACAAAATAATAATAGAAACAGACAACTCAATCACACCATTAGATCTCAAAAATACAAACTTTAACCCAGAAAACCATATAATAACTAACGAAACCAAGCTTGAAACATGGAAGAACAAAACACTGCACGGAACACATCCGTATCAAACAGCGCAAGCTCACGTAGACCAAGAGGCAACAAATAAGTGGTTACAATTAGGAAAAATTTATGCAGAAACGGAAGGCTTCATGATAGCAATACAAGATAGAGTTATAAAAACCAGAAATTACAGCAAATGTATATTAAAAGAAAACAACATCGATGACAAATGCAGACAATGCCATACAAAACCAGAAACAATCGAACACATTGTCAGCGCTTGCACAACCTTAGCACAAACAGAATACACAATCCGACATGACAATGTATGCAAAATAATCCACAAAGCCTTAGTAGAAAAATATGCACTGGCAGACAACGTAGAACCATGGTATAAATATAAACCGCAAGCAGTTATAGAAAACACACACATTAAGCTCTACTGGAATAGAGACATCCTTACAGATCACACCATAGCACACAACAGACCGGACATTACTCTCACAGACAAAAATAAGAAGACAACATATTTAATAGACATATCTATACCCAACACACATAACCTACAACAGAAGCACACCGAAAAACTCACTAAATATATACCATTAGCACAAGAAATACAACAAATATGGCACCAGGATAAGGTGATTGTAATACCAATCATTATTTCAGCTACTAGAGTTATCCCCACACAACTACATCACAATATTCGTAAGCTTGATCTTGACCCAAACATATAAATCACAATACAGAAATCCGTAATTATTAATACTTGTACAATAGTAAGAAGGTTCCTGAATATGCAATAGAAGGAGAGTGCTTGACATAAGTCCGCACTTTTCCTATTAAATAAATACCAGGGAAGAAAAAACCTGAGAAAGAGAATAAACAATAATAATAATAATAATAATAATAATAATAATAATAAAAATCAATTCTTCTGAAAACATGCAACATAGTCCGATCATTCCTCCACAATAGTACTCCTCTCTTCTAACTTGGTACCAGCCCGTTAGAAAAGAAACTCTCACCATCACAAGAAGATGAGCAGAAAGAGAAATAATAATAATAATAATAATAATAATAATAATAATAATAATTTCTCGAATTTTATTGATTACACTCAGGGCCGTTATAGAGTTTTCACGCATTATCTCTATTATTACTTGAACTAAAAAGGAGTTTTTGTGGTAATCGTCTTTTGGCTTAGGTATAAATTATTATCCTCATTCTCTTGAAAATTGTCTAGATAAGTTTGTTTATTTAAAGAGTTACGGTAAAGGCAAAATTAGCAAGGTTTGGCAGAATTATAAGCGAAATCTGATGGTTTGGAATATCTCGTATACTTTTTGAGATAGGTATTAAAAAAAAAAAAACATTACCAGTTCTTTTTACATAATTATTTAATTTAGTACAAAAGTAAGGAGGCTATATACTATCTTATGTTATTCCATTTTGTGTACCCTTCCCTAAACTTCCGTAAAGATTCACAGCGCTCTTGATTTTTGAGTTACAATACCAACACCAACACCAATTGATTTTCACATCTTTAAGACATATGTATAAATATTAACAAAATAAGCTGAAGAACACATCAAATGATACATCGTTCAAAATTGGAGAAAAGCTTTTCAATGACATTAAAAAGGTAAGTTTGTGTTATAAGTTACAAATCAAGAGCATCATGAAGGTTTATCGAATTCTACACAAAATTTTCTATAATATAGGGTTCCCACTTTTGCTCTAAATTAATATTTATTTATGTATCAAGGGCGTAAATAAACTTTTATGACCTGATATGTGATTTTGAGCCCGAGACGTCGAAGGCCATAAAAGCAAGTTACGCCAGTGGTACATACATAATTTTATGCACGATCGAAGATTTTAAAACTGAAATAAAAGGAATAAATTAATTTTCTACCCATATCGAGTAGTTAGTTGCTCAATTATTTTTTTCTACCAACTACTGTCAAATGGTTGAAGCAGTTGCGTCTAGGAATATTCACATGAATAATTATTGTGTTAACTGTGTTGTTATTATAAATTGCCCCAAATCGAGTTTCAATAAAGAGTATACTTTCGATTTTAATTTAAAAAAAATTGTTATAAGACTGCTTAACTGTTTATCATTGTTTGACATTTTATTATAGACCGTGGGCTATAATGACGCCCATGGGCTATAAAGAGACGTTTATGGCAAAAAAATTCAGGCATAATTGTCAAATTATAATGCGATCGTTCATAAAAATATTAATGTTTGTGGCACTTTTTTGTTTTTTTAAATATCTGAAAAATTTCAAATTTGAAAACATCAGATTTGGCATAACTCTGTTAATTTAACCCTTGGTGTAACTATAAAAATATAAATGTTACTTATATAGCTTTCAAGAAAATGGACACCCTGTGGTACTTCCGAAGATATTTGTAAAACCCCATTCTGAAACATTTGAAGATCTTTAATATTAGCTTTTGAAGTTATGCTGCACACAAGCCAACCATAAGCAAGGAGCAGTGATGTGCTTCTATTTATCAATAGAAATAATTGCTTGGTTGGTTTAGTTTGAACTGATTCAAGTAATACCATGAGATCGAAAAAAAGATGATTCTGAGCAGGCCTTGACTAGTACAACACGATTGGTTACACTGGTTCTAGAATGCCTATGAATTATAATGTGACAGTGACATTTCAAATGTAAGTCAGTTTTGCAATCTTGTTTCCAGAATTATTTAAGTTTATCGTTGTAATACTAGTGAAGGATCACATTTTGAACACCTACTCTAACATGTATTCATCTTAGTTTTCAATTTGTTCCCTAAATAAATACTGTTTTGTGTTTTAATTTATTTGACATTTATTAACCTCTAACTTACAGCCACATTTTGAAATCAGTCTTGCCAATCGTGTTGTACTAGTCAAGGCCTGCTCAGAATCATCTTTTTTTCGATCTCATGGTACCTTTAGAAAAGTATTTTCAAACGGACTTTTTTTCATTTAAGACTTGCCTACACAAATGAGAGAAATATCAAAATAATAATATGCTTTCTGTTTGTAGAGGGCGGGGATCATAAAAACTGCCAGTAAAATTCAAATATCAGAAACGCGTTGTATTATTGATATAAACAACAGTAAAAAGTATAATTAAGATTTTCTCGAAAAGAGGTCAAAAAATGATTTCGAATTCTTACTCCAGGATAGCTTGAAGAAAACAATGAATAGGAAAAATAACCAAGTTTACCAATAATTTTGGCTTTTAGAGAAGTAAAGGATCGGTTTTATCTTCATCCTTAAAGGCAATTCAAATTATACTCAGTGTAAAACCTACGTTCTGCCTACAAAGAGGAATTGAAAATACTAAGAAACTCTGTGGTATGAAATAAATCTAAAAAATGTACAGTGTGGTTTAGAAACTTTGCAACAAATAGAAAACTTTTTATTTCTGATACTTCAAACAATTTTATTCATGATTTGTGTTTAATTGAAATGTATATTTCATTTAAAATAATTACAATATGATGCACTG
The DNA here is from genome assembly GCA_963082815.1 of Melanotus villosus. NCBI lineage: Eukaryota > Metazoa > Arthropoda > Insecta > Coleoptera > Elateridae > Melanotus > Melanotus villosus. The sequence goes on from OY720419.1 coordinate 79,696,544, forward strand.
TTTAATGGGAAAAAATTAGTAAGGATAAGCCAGATTTATTTAGGAAAATTTAAAAAAACAGTTATTGAAAAGTGTTAAGAGAAAAATCAGAACATGACACCTTTTATCTAATCCAATTGTGCTTAGTATAATACTGCAAAGAAGCGTTTCTTAAGTACATCCCTTGATTGTTTATTTATTTATTGATTGCGAAATGTGCTACGTATTTCAGCTTCACATGTTAACCACTTTTAGTGCTGGTTTCGTTAAAACTGTGGGATTTCACTAACAAAAGCTGTGAGTCATAAAATTATAAATGTACGAATAAAGAAGAAAGTTGAGGAATGGTAATTCTTAAGTTAGAGAGGGACAACTAGCCCTTTCTAGGCTCTCCGGTATACCTTTGTGCTTTGTGTAATGACCCTAAATGCAAATGAAATCAAAATACTGGTAACATTGTTAGAAAGTTTAACGTAGGAAATTTATAAAATGGTTTAGTTCTTGGATAATCCTAAGTGGCTTAATTCTGAGACCCCTCTACCAGGGGGATGAGACACCGAACTCTAGCGGACGGGTAACTTTAATATAACACTAGAGCCTGGACCTCTTCACTTATTACCTGGTCTGTGACTAACACTAATTTGCAGCGAAATAAGTTAAAATTTAAGTGTTTTTGAAATTAAATACCATAGCAGCGCAATAGTAACCAAGAAAAAAAACTCTTTGGCGATAGGCGGTGTAAACGTGTAAATATATACCTACTAAATATTTGAAATTATGTTTAGACAGCTGTTATTAAATAGCCAGGTAGTTTTAATAGCATTAGTTCAGAATCGTTTTTGTATAAGTCGAAGAGTTAATTATTCATAATACACGCTGTTACTAAATTATAATAATAAACCCTGGCTGAAAGTTTAAAATAAAATCAGAGCATCTAACTTACATGCAAAAATGCACTCCTGCAGAGATCTAGCCCTTTACAGATTGCGCTAACTTTTAAAGAATATTTCCATTGTTTTCAAAACTATACTATAAAGACAATATTTAGAAATTTTTAAATTTTAGTGTGCCAAAAAATATTTCCGAAAATAGGTTTGCAGTAATCAATAATGAAAACCTTTTGGTTTTTAATAATAATTCCAACGATGTTTGACTAACAAGCAATAACTTTGCAAGGTACTAACAGCCAACGAATAAATTCAGTTCCTATGTTTTGTTCAACTGTTATTAAAGAAGGAGTGTAAATTTATAAAATAACAGACTGGAACGAATAAGGTGTTTGTTTCAAGAGAAACGAATGGGGAATATCACACATTATTTCAGGAATTACTGAATCATCCAAATAACTTTTGTTACCAGAAACATTATACTACATACTTAATGGAATTGAAACAAATAAGGCCAGAACATTAAAATGTTTATAGTATTTTAATATGTAATATCAAAAACTGAAGTACAATCTTTGTTACACTAACTCTGAAGTATTCAGCTTTGCATAGTAAATGCATAGCAAAAACGAAAGAAAATACAGTAAAGTAAGATCTTCAGTTACGAGGGCCGTGTGAAGAAAAATACGAGGTCAAGGTAGTGAGGTTATCAAGAATTGATCTCTTAAAAACATCATAGGTAGGTACTAGTAAAATAAGGCCAGGACGTTTTTTTTAACAGGGCCTATTAATTCACCCGATTTTTTCATCATTATGGAAAAATAGCGAATGAAGTGAGGGAAAGAGAAATATTTAAAAATTATTTTGTCAGTCCTGCTGGTGAGGTACAATTTTATTATAATATTTTTAGGTAACTAAGTACATAAATATTATACAGGGTGTTAAATATCGTTATGTTCAAATTTTGGGAGCATAAAATCGACTTAATTCTAAGACTAAAAAACACAAAAGTGGTAGGTCGATCTTTATTCGTTCTGAAGTTACAGGCCTTTGAAATTATAAACTATAAGTAAACATTTGTGAAATATGTTTTGAAAATCAAGGTGACTATGGCTGATCATAAAAAGAGACATGTGGTTGCAAATGGATGGTGCACCAGCACATTTCGGAATTGCCGTCCGGAATTTCATGAATAACAATTATCCACGATGGATTGGTCGTGGTGGTCCTGTTGCATGGCCACCTAGATTATTTATGGTTTATAATTTCAAAGGCCTGTAACTTCAGAACGAATAAAGATCGACCTACCACTTTTCTGTTTTTTAGTCTTAGAATTAAGTCTATTTTATGCTCCCAAAATTTGAACATAACGATACGGAACACCCTGTATATGGCCGGAGTGGCCGAGAGGTTAAATCTTTTCCCAGTTTCTACGAGATACGTCTCAGTTATCATAACTGTTGTCTTTTATATCCCAAAAAATCTATTTTCAAATAATATATATGTACTAGGGTAATTCATTTTTCTATATCCATTTTTAAAGACTGCTCGTACGAATTCGTATGTAAAATCAAATTTATTTGAACCACCAACCTGTTCTGACGAAAGCGTGCTTTATCTGACGCATAGTGTAACTGCACTATAACCACTCTGATAACATTTTTATTGTTTGGTCGTTCTGACTTTTTATGGGTCCGAATACGCATCTACTATAACCGTAGCCTTTAAGATTACATGCGCACCACGTTGCGCGCGGTAATGAATGTGACAGAATTATATTGATGATGATACTGTACCTACCAGTGGCGGCTGGGCCATAAGCGCTGCGACACTGCAGCATCCCCAGAACAAAATACGGAAATTAATTACCTATTAAATTTGTACTTGAAAATTTCAATAGTATAACAATCATTCAATATTTTGCATAATTATTGCATAAATTTAATTAATTAAACCGCTTTTAAAAGGAATTATTTTAACCGAAGCTGTAGATTCGGTGCAAGTTCCGCCGAGGTTTGTTTGCTCTTAATAATACATGGTAACAAGTAGCGGTAAAAATGCTGCTGTCTGGGCAGCGTCAGCATTATTTGCCAGTAATTTGTAACCATAATAACCAGCGCGAAATCTGCTGTCTGGGCAGCGTCAGCATTATTTGCGAGTTAATTTGTATGTTTTTATTCAGAGCGAATTAATCTTTCATATAGGTACGTAGGATAATATTTTTATTGTTTTCGTTGAGGGTGAGCAATAAAATATTCCGATGCAAGAAAAATTGAAAACAGAATTACAAGTATTTTATTCTAGAAAAGAATTTCACAACTTTATTGGCTTACTTGCATTATTAAATCTATTAACTGAAGAAAATTTGTCAAGGGTTTTTACTGAAACAATCAAACGTATAAAAATATTAATTACAATTCCTATGACTACAGCAGAACCGGAAAGATATTTTTCAATTTTAAAAAGGATAAAATCATTTTTAAGAACTAATATGAACCAAGAACGATTGATTAACCGCTCTGTCGATGATTTCCAATGAAAAAAGCATGATTTCAAAAATAAAAAATGTTAATGAAAAGGTGATCAAAAAATTTTGTGAAGCTAAAAATCGCAGAATGGATTTTATATTTAAATAAAAATTCTTTTTATTTCATTTTCCTGTAAGCTTATTTTTTATAAATTGAGTGCAATTTCGATTTGTTTTGTTTTATTTAAAAGGCACCTTAAAAATATAAAGGATCGTTACTGGTATGTAAGTGTATTTCGAAAGCTGCAGCACCCCCGTCACTGGTACCTACCCAACAAATCCAGTAAATGCCGTATTTGTTAATAATAATGTGGGAATGATTTAACTACAGTTAATTAGTTAATTCCTAAGTGCTGCCAGATATTTGCAATAGAAGGAAAATAAAAAGTTCAAATATATTGGATCATTTTATACCGGTTTTAGTGTAGCTATACCATTAAAAAATATGAAGTGGTTTCTATTAAATCTGACAATTATTTTTATAAAAAAATATTTACAGGCTATAGTAATTACAAGTTAAAATTCTCAAGTGTTTAGCAAAATTGATTTTTTTGTATATTTGTAACTGTTTTACATCATTAGCTAGCTACTGTTGAGTCGAAAAATGTCACAATCGAGTTAAACTCATTAGGTACTATTTATTAGTAGTCTAGTATTTATAAAATTATTTTACTGGTTCGTTCTATTTTTTAAATAGCGTAATAGAGTTTTATCCTTGATGACGTAATCTTATTCACGTCCGTTCAAGTCCGTTACTTTATTAATATTATTGATAATTAAATGTTGTTTTCTTGTTTGGACAAAGCCCCTGCAGCTCCAGCATTCGTTACATACAAGGTCCGCCAAAAAGCACTGAGTAGATTTAATATGTAATAAATTCCTATTTGTATAATTAGGACGACGAAAAGGTATCAATAATCATAAACGTAATAGTAGGGAACTGAATGTCTAATAACATTTGTTTTTCACATTCTCGGTAACGCACTCTTCCAAACGGGATACCGCTTGATGGATATCGCGAATTTCATCTTCTGTGTTCCCCTTCAAGTCTTCGTACGTTTCTGGTTTATATTTATATACGCGATATTTTAAAAACTTCAACAGAAAAAATCGGACATAGAAATATTAAGAGAATAGGGTGGCCTCACAGCCTTACTAGGGTATCGTTTAGTGAAATTAACCTGTTCGGAAAATATTCTTGCAAAATATCTGTGCTTATTTTTGCCCTTTGATAGCCAAACCAGTATTCTTCTATAATATCCCCAAATTTTCTCTTTTAGTTAAAAATGGCGACCCTGTTATAATTTTTTTAATTAATATTCTTTATTTGTCACCCACTGTCGTGATTTGTAACTTATTTTTAACTACATCTAGGCAAGGGTTTTAAATATTTTGATAAATCAGAACTGAGTAATATTTTTTCAACCTATAGGATATTTATTAAGTAAGGCTTTAGTGACAGAGTTGTTCTAAATTTTAAGCGAAAATTTGTTAATTTAATTTGAATTAGTTAATTGTAGAATTCTGAGGTAAAAAGTTTTGTTGTAAATAATTGTTTATCGCTTTCCAATAATCTGATCATGATAGTAAAATGTAAATGCAAACACACTTATTTGTATGAAGGCGCTCATCATGGGACTATTTTATTAGTTTCTTATTAAGGCTTTCGCTTCTCTGTTGAACTAGTGACTACGTATACCTAATGAGAAGCAATATAGTGCGAAACCATGTAGAATGCTGGCGGTGGATATTGGTCGGTAAACTTGTTTGGGTTTATACTGGGGAATACACATAAGGCGCGCCCCTTAACAATTTGACTAGGCAACCCAACTTACAAATTCAAAAATAACCTTGATCTATGTTAAACCTCAATTAAATTTATAAAATCAGAGATGCCTACTTCTAAACGACAATACATACCTACATAATTAAATGTGATGTCAAGCTGAAAATGTTCATAACCTATAACTAGGAAATTAAGAAATACAACTAGTAATTTACGGTACAAGCAACGTTATGAAGCATTTTACATTACGAGAGAAAAGTTTGAAAGAACGAGCGACGAAGGAGCGAGTTCTTTTAAATTCTCGAGTAACGTAACCAGCAAATAACGTTACGTTTGCCGTAACACGGTTTATATCATCCTATAATATTTTTTTTTCAACAGTAAAAGCCCGAGACCTTTTATTTTTACCGATAAAATTTCATTTTGTACGAAAACGAAGTTGCCATGGAAAATGGACGAGACTAGGCCTACATTAATTAAAAATCCGCGCCCATAGGGCAAGGGTTTTTTATGTAGGCCTAGTCGAGTCAATTTTCTTATGGCAACTTCGTTTGAGTGATACAAGAATGAAATTTTATCCATAAAAATAAAAGGTAGAGTGTTTTTTAATTGGAAAAAATCCTGAAACAACAAACAAATTTTTATTAAAGACATTTTTTCTGACGTTTATTTTAGCAATTAATGTCAAATAATATTTTTGAAGTTTAGGTTTCTGTGGCAACAGAGCAGACAGAGACGCGTCGTTTTTTTTCGATGTGCGAGAAGGACGTAGGTAATGATATTTTTTATCATGATAAAAATGAATGATTGGCTGTTGAAATGCTGATCCAAACGTTGTTATTGGACAAAAGTGATGTCATGACAGTTGTAGGATTTTTTCAAAAAATGAAAAGTGATTTTCAATGACACTTCAATGACAATTCATAAAGTGTAACGTAGATCTGCAATGTTTGTGCTAGTTATGTTTTATACGAATAAAGAACTTAAAAAATTGTTTTATAAGCTTTATTCGGAGAACGTGAAAATGTTACGTAACAAACATTAAGATGATAAAATACATTCTGCGCGTACAGACAGGTGTCAAGCGTTTTATAACATTTCTTATCGTTAAAATAGCATCTAACTGGGGATATCTACTCAGGGTATCGCCTTACGTCGGCACGTGGCTATACATTGTATGGAATACATACATTACTTTTGCTGGTATTACAGCACTAGTGCTGTTAAAGGTATCTTAACACAACTCGTTGCTAAGGAGTAATTAGCATGATAACGTTATAGGATGATATAAAAGATTATTAACAATATAAATAAATGTATATCAACTGTTAGTGCAAAAATATACAAAATAAATATGTACTATAAAATGGAAAAACGCAAGAATACCATTTTTATTTACAAAGCATAATGCAAAATTATTTTCATGGCCAGAAATTTCTTTTAATGAATACATAGACAAGAAGCATTTGTGAACATATCTACTATACCTTTTCAACATCAAATTGAGACTAATCATTTTCAAATTGAGAATAAACACGTTCAAATTGAGACAAAATAATCTGAAATCGATTAAACACATTCAAATTGGGAACTAACACATTCAAATTGAGAATAAACATATTCAAATTGAGAATAAACACATTCAAATTGAGACAAAACAAGCTGAAGTCAATTATTAAACACATTCAAATTGAGAATAATCAATCTAAAATTGGGAAGCAATTCATTTTATTGTATCAAATACAAAAATTAGTAGAAACAAAGATGACTACATGTATATTAAGTTATTTTAAATAATGTTTATACACTTATTGGCAATTTTGTCTCATCACCTATTATTAATTTCTCTCCAGTTCATGGTTTTGTTATATGTACATACGTTTTCCTGTATAATGTTTTCTATATACATACACAGACACAGCTGACGAGGAGAAACTCAGTTTGGGGTAATTGCCGGCAACTGTACAACAGTTTCATTTATAAAAATTATTGTTGATATATTTTTTGATATAATATTGATGAATTTTAATTTTCAGTTGTTATTTCCCAATTTGAAGTTATTTAGTCCCAATTTGAATGTGTTTATTTTCTATTTGAAAGTGTCTATTGTCATTTCAATGCGTTTAATCAAGTCGAAATTAATTATTCTCAATTTGATTATGTTTATTCTCAATTTGATTAAGTTAATTCTCAATTTGAATGTGTTTAAGTGATTTCAGATTGTTTTGTCTCAATTTGAATGTGTTTATTCTCAATTTGAATATGTTTATTCTCAATTTGATTATGTTAAATCTCAATTTGATTGTGTTTAATTGATTTCAGATTGTTTGGTCTCAATTTGAATGTGTTTATTCTCAATTTGAAGATGATTAGTCTCAACTTGAAGTTGAAAAGGTATAGATCAAATTTTGTGTTTTAATTCGCAAATATTTCTAGACCGGTGGTGCGGCAGAGTGGGAGTACATGTAAAACTGTCATATTAATAGTTAAGCAGCGGCCTGCTTGCCCTGAACGAGAATGGGTGGACCACTCTGCGTCTCGGTGTGCCCCCCCCCCCCCCGACACTGTAAAGGCACAAGAGGGTAAAAGAGAAAGAAGAAGAGGAAAATATTTCTAGCAGCTTGGTAGATATGTATGTTGGGTTGCATGCATCTAATGTGCCACAGTTTATCTTGGGCTATGATTGGTCAACAAAATAATAGAGATTTGGCCAGCATTAAAATATATTTGAGCCGCAAAATTATTGAATGAGCAGCAACTCATGAGCGGCAATTAAAATGAAAATGGTTTGCATTCAATTTCTTTACGAGCAGCTTTAAAACGATATTGGCAGCAAAAAAAAAGAAAATTACATCAAAATAATTATGTGATTGGCACAATGTTGTAAGTATTTTATTACATTTGTCCTGCTGTAAAATTACAATGACAGTAGAAATTGATCAGTAACCAAATACTTTTTTATCGGCTCCAAAATGAAGTAAGTATGTTTTAAAAATGATGGAGTAGGAAATAAATAAAACAATCGGGTAGAAAGCAAAAAAAAGTAAGTATTTATTAGAAAAGAAAAAAACACAACTGTAATAGGTAACATACCTAACCTACCTATAATTAATACAATAATTATTGAACAATAAGTGCTCGTTTGGCCAACCAATTGAGCCGCACTTTCCAACAATGTAGATGCTCAAAAAAATAACATCATGCTTATTTATTTTTGTAGCTGACAAAGTTGTTTATTTGCCGATACTATAAAACCTTTTTCAATTTGCCGATTAATATTACAACATCAAATGTTTTACCCGCAGATGAATCAAATTAGTTGCTGCTCATTTAATAATTTAGCAGACCTACTAATAATTTTGCTGCTTGAATAGATTTTGCACTGCGCGACTAGCGATTTATATGCCGCTTAAAAGTTTATGGTGACGACATAATAATTTTATTTTGCTTACCATAATTTGCTGTTCGTATATTAAAATCGCAAACCAAAAAATAAAATGCTCCACAAATAATTGTTTCGCTAATTATTCTTGCTGATCGAAATTTTAAATGGCAGATCATTTAATTACTTCTCTTTATCTTGGGCTTTAGATTTTCTCATTTAGAAGGTGAAACTTTTTGATCAATATACTAAATAATTTTGTTAAATACAAGCTTTTAGGAAGGGATTACTATTTAACTGCATTGTTTAAAACTTGTTATGTTACGAAACAATATTATTTAAAATTTTTATATTGAAGTGGGAAGGTAGGCGATTGAGGAAGGTGCGGTGCTTACCACATTACCCCGTACACATAGTGTGGCAGACAAACCGGTATAAAAAGCGATTTATGACACCATAACCCACCATGTTGCCGGCCATACTCCGTCGCGGAGTGTAAGTGTCGATACCTTTACCTTTACATTGATTTAAGAGCGTCAATTATTATTACCTATAATTTTCCCGGCAGAATCTAATAATACATTTCAGAAAACTGGAAATAACTTTGTTTTATATACTTTACTGACAAGATTTCAAAAAGTCAATCCTAAATAAAAAAACACAAAGTGATAATAACGTAAAAAGTCGCGATAATCTTTATCTTAAAGTACACAGTATTTGAAACAGCGACTTAGGAGGCGACCATGCTCCATCGCGGGGCGATAGTACCCATACCTTTACCTTTATAGAAATTTCCAGATTACCTTCTTAAAAAATTACAACCGAGAAACTTTGGTGATGTAAATTTAAAATAAGCCTTAAGTATACTGAGCCATATTCATAAACAGTGTTTAAAGTTAGATGTTACTAATTGCTATAGCAACATATATTAATTATATTGGTTTAGTAGCTACTAAACCCCTACTAACTTTAAATACTGTTTATGAATATGGCCCAATATGTTTAAATTTCATTAAAATTTCTAAATGATTTTTCAGGAAAATCAGAAACTGGGAATTTTCAGAGCTTTAGTTAGTGTTTTTGTACGTACAATGTGATTTTTTAAAAACTCAATTGCAGCAGGCCGTACTCTGACTTAATACAGACATTTCTAAGGTTATTAAGACACAATACGGCCTACTGCAATTGAGTTTTTAAAAAATCATATTGTATGTTATATTGCAAGAGCCTAAATATTTGCTGTGGTGGCATTTAAAAATATGACAGCTAAAATATTACTGTTACAAAAAATATGAATGCTAGAATTAATTACTAAACATTGTAAGTAAAATTTAAATAACAAAAAAAGTTCCAAGTGCGGTGCGAAAAAATATAGTAGTTTTATTTGTAAACAATTAAAGAAAGAATGTAACTATGTATGTAGAAATTTCCATAGTCGTTATTATTTTATATGTTGTAAATTCACCAAATTGTTTATAATATCATTTTTAGAAATTAGCCGGCATGCTTTACATAGTATCGAGAACTTACCCACAGTTAATGTTACACCGTTGCAACCTGTCGTACTTTAATCACTTTCAATTATTTACGGAACTAACGTTCATAATAAGAGTATATTAAATGCAGCAGTTAGCAAAAACAGACGCGCTTTAATTTAGAACTAATAAACTCCCTTGTATTAATCACAGATATTCATATATTTACATGCAACACCAATTATTGCACTTCGTGTCAAACAACAAAGCCCAGCGAAATTAATATCGGAACTTCCTACCTTTTACGTGGACATAAAAGGCACTGGAGAGCTTTTTATTAATTTTGAGAGTTCGTTATTGTGTTTTTTCTTCGCCCCCACTTTTTTAACGGTTGATTCCTTTAATTGTCTTAGCTCTAAGGGTTAAGAAGGGAGAGATAGCTGGGTGCTTTATAGGCCCTGACATAAGGTAAAAGGTAAAGCACACGCCACACGACCGTTGAGATGTTCTCCTTCAGTGAGTTTGTCTCGTGTCGGGCCTTATGGTCTGCTGAGTTTCGTCCCTTTAAAAGTAGAATTTCAATTAATTTAAAAAGCATGTATAACTTCACCACTTCTTTTAAAAATTGTCTGTAACTAAGATATTTTTTTTCTCGGAAAAATTTTGGTAAATAGTAGAACAAAGAATACATAAAAACTTTTTTATATACATGGTATTTACACAGGGCGAACTAGTTACTATGCACTTATTTATACAGGGTGGTGACTCGAACACCCGAACATAGGGATTTAACATGTAAAATCATATTTTCGTAATTTCCTGCTCCCCTAATTATTTTAGGTAAAAAAGCTTCAAATAAAAGTTGTAGAGCATAAAATTTTGCATCCGAGTCAGTAAACAAAATTAATTTTGCGTGCCTTGTAACCTCAGAAATTAGAAATGAAAATGACGTAAATCACCCCAAAAATAGCGATAGCCATGGAATTGAAATAAAAATTAACAAATGTTAACGGTTTATCTGTCAAGTTACGCTGCATTAGTTTATTTTTATTATTACTTATAATTACTGTTGAAGTGAACAATGGTACATAAATTAATTTTAAATTTAAAAAAACAAAAAATAAATAAAATTGCTATATTTTTTGTATTTTTTTACCGATAATAATGTACTAATTAATTAATTTTTCCATGATTTTTTCGCAAAATGACATACGCTTAAATTTATCCTCTTCAAAAATTTCTTGGTGGACGGAAAATTTAAAAGATTTAAATTTGTGTTTTTTTGATATTTTTAGGACCGTGGTGTGGTGCAAACCTAATCCAGATCGAATTTCTCTAAGGCTCACATTTGGATTATTTGATACCGCAGCTAATACATTGATTTCGTTAACATTATGATCTTCAGCTTCAATATCTTCTTTTGGTGCAATATTTATTTGTTTTTTAGTGCAACTCTTGCAAGGGACGAACACTGACCCATATTTTGTTTGATTATTGATGATCGTATGGATTGTTGATGTCGACGGAATTGGTCTATGAGGATATAAATTCGCAACTAGATCTCGCACTTGTCTTATACTATTACCACTGTAAAATAACTTTAAAAATTGATTTTTTTCACTTATTGTATAATAAATTGTTGGCCATATTTTCACTTCAACAGTAATTACAAGTAATAATAAAAATAAACTAATGCAGCGTAACTTGGCAGATAAACCGTTAACATTTGTTAATTTTTATTTCAATTCCATGGCTATCGCTATTTTTGGGGTGATTTACGTCATTTTCATTTCTAATTTCTGAGGTTACAAGGCACGCAAAATTAATTTTGTTTATTGACTCGGATGCAAAATTTTATGCTCTACAACTTTTATTTGAAGCTTTTTTACCTAAAATAATTAGGGGAGCAGGAAATTACGAAAATATGATTTTACATGTTAAATCCCTATGTTCGGGTGTTCGAGTCACCACCCTGTATATCCCGTGATCAATTAAATATATAACGTTTATTTAGGTACCTTGGAGAGTCGTGCAACCAAAAATTATAATTAATTCTAGGAAACTTATGGCCCGATTTTATTTTCTGCAATGACATTGTTTAGGTTTGCGAATTTGAATGTATGCCATACTAAATAATCCAGAAAAAATATATTACTTATTTTAATTAAACGTACACTCTGATGTACGTACACAAGTCTTACGTATTTATAACGAAACATTTTTATGGACGTTATATGTATGTATTTAATGTTTAGTTGAGATAATCATTTTAGTCAGTTCAAGTGTTGGTAAATTTCGACGCAAATGTATTTCGTACCAAATTTGCTTAACTTTCTCCTCTAGCTATTTATGTAACAAGCATGCAAATAGTTTTAGCGCACGAATCGATTATTAAGGATGTGCCCGCTAAAGCTATTTGCGTACGTGTTGCATACAATTAAAAAAAAAAGGTTCTCCAACTTAATAGAACTAAATACTAATTTAATTAGGAATAACTAACGGATTATCCAAAGATCTTTCAGTTAGGGTAGGTACTGACTGCCGCCCTTATTTAGCTTAGTTATCGCAACCAATTTATTTATTAGAATAAATGTTTTGCATGAAATTTAATGAACAAATTAAGTTAACTAAAATGTTGTTGTGATGCCTTTAAATACTTAGCAAAGGCAAAGTAACTGTTTTTGACAGCGAGTAGCAAAAAGATATGCAGGATCGTCCATAAGTAATGGTATACATACACTCCGCGAGGGAGTATGGCCGGCAATATGGAGAGTTATTAAGACCTCCTAAGTTGCTTTCATACCGGTGATGTGGTAAGCACCATATCTTCGACAAGCACCTACCTTCCCTACTCTACTACTGTGTTTCGGTTCCTAGTTATTTTCGGCGACTGGGTAGTCCACCCGTCGTGCATCAAACTCGGGTTTGATCCCGAGACCGTTCGCACTGTAGTCGAATACTTTAACCACTCCGGCGCAATGGTATACATACCACCAGTAAATGTCTGGAGCTAAGGTATAATGGTTTACCTAGAATTACTTTAGTCCAAAAGTTAATATTGCATGAGATACAGGGTGTCAAAGACACAATTTTGATTTTAATTTTTTTCTGTACTTTCAAAATTTTTTGAAATATTCGGTTAAAAAGATGAGGCAATTGTTTTCTTAAGTATAAGAAAGTTGAAGCTTTTTACGATATTATGTGTAGCAAAAGTAACGTCTTTTTAGGAGCTGTATTAAATCGAAGACGGACTTTTTCAACTTTCCAGAACTTTTGAAATTACAAAAAAAAATTGACTTTGACATCCTGTAGGTCTTTTAATATACTAATATTATATTTTCGGAAAATCGTAAAATTTTGACCTCGCGGCTCTATTACTTAAGGAACACCCTGTATATCTTGTAATATGCTTTTGAAAATTTCGTTAATAATGAAACAAACACATCAAAGGGGACTTTAATAAATACAACGTTAATTTTTGATACATTTTTGTTTGAAAAACAAATTTAGAAAATTAGATAACTTTATTACTTACAAAAAATATTAACAGCATGTAAAAGGCCAATCATTATGGAAAAGTGTTATTATCTACAATATTTTTTAGTTCCTTAAGGCACGGTTTGCAATTTTAAACATAAACTTTTTAGAAATTTAATTATTTTATTTACCTTAGAGTTTTTCATATTCAATTTCATAAAATTTAAACGTTTTAGAAGTGGTCTTCGTTTAAGAAATAAAACTAGTTTTTATTTCTTCTTCGTTGAAAATCAACCCTTTTAAGCATTAGAACATTAAATAACTATAAAGTGTAATGAACCTTTATGGGTTTTATAACATATGTTTTACGGCAAACGTCTTAAGAAAGTCTTATTATACACAAGGACTATCTTAAGAACCCTTGGCGTGTGACAAACCGGAAATTCGCGCACCAAACCGTAACACCGCACGGGCCCGCACGTTCCTCAAGATTACAAACTGATAATGATAACGATATATACCTTTATAGTATTTTCTACTGTGCCATTTGTTATTGTTTGTACTTACTTCCAATTTTTTTTTGTTTTAGTGTGAATTTAATTATTAACAATTCCATCGTTATACTTAATTACAGATTTTCAAGTAAAAGTAATTCTACATTAAATTTTATTCTCCTATTAGTTAGTTAAATTTTATAAGTTCAATCAGTTTTAATTTATAAATAAATTTGTTCATATAATAATCATATCTTATAGTTGCGTTAAAAACAACTTAAGCCAACCCTGAAAGTTTTAAGATATATTCGACCCTTAACGTATAGAAAATAAGAACAAAAGGGCCTTAAGTGTAATTTCTAGCAAATAATTAAGAAACTGGCAGGAACCCAGTAAAACCATTTAAGATTATGACATATAACAGGTGGATGACGTTTAGACATTTTACAACTGCAATTAATATCCCAAAACTTGGTTAATTTGTAACTGTCATTATTTCTTTTTCTACAGGAAATATATAAAAGCCATTTTCAACAACCGTTTACGGTTCTAATTTATGTTATTGGGCCTTTCATTTATGTCGTGTAAACACAATTATTCTAGTTTCGTTTTTATGAGGAAACTAATACCACTTTTCTCAAACGATAACTAACACCTTCTGTGATCATTAAGCATTATAATCCAGTTACTTCAGTTAACTAAAGTAGTATTAAAACAAGTCGTTAAAAGTCATAAGCACTACCTAAAATAGTCTAAACCTGAAAGTCGTTTAGTGAGATTCAAAACATATCCGAAACTTCTGTAAGTTTGGTCACTTAAGATAACGGTATGGTCTTCGCGGCTATGAGCGTTTAAAGCCTTATCTTAATCTTACTTAATAAGTTTCTAGAGAATTTAGGGTGTTTGAATGGCATTACAGAATATGCAATCAGGGTTATGGGCAATACAACAATTATTATGGATGACGGTCTTGAATACAACTGACCCCATTTAAGATGTTATTGCTACTTTACAGGTCGATTGTCAAAGTTTTAGTTTTGATTAAATTACTTTTGGTTAAGCTGAGAATAAAGGTTTAGCTATTGACAAATGTAACAATCTAGAGTAGGATGAACCTTTTAGAGAGAGATTATGAAGAAAACAATAATTAATTTCCAAGTTTTCTTTTTTGTGTAAATCGATTAAATTATTAAATAAAATGCCGCATTCGCTGATCATATCGATTTGAGAATAACATATTTAAAGTTTTAAATTTTGATTTTTAAGACAGAAAGTGAGATAGTCGGTTATTGGAGTCATTCGAAGAATGGCGTAAAATCTGCTGAAGGACACGAATAAGTTGTTGTCGTAAACAATAATCAGAAAACCCTTCTTGTCATAAATAATCAGAAAGTATTACCAAAGTATGACGTAATATAATGCCTTGTTAAAGGAAGAAGTATTGTCATCAATATCAGAAGGTGTTTCTTGATTGTCATAA
Organism: Melanotus villosus; assembly: GCA_963082815.1. Lineage (NCBI taxonomy): Eukaryota > Metazoa > Arthropoda > Insecta > Coleoptera > Elateridae > Melanotus > Melanotus villosus. Next base: position 79,712,031 of record OY720419.1, read on the forward strand.
GCCAAGACCAGAAGGTTTTCAATATTAGTTCTTTGAAGTAAATCAAGATGAATGTAATTAAAGGTAATAATTGAAGGTATCAGTACTGACGAAAATTGTCAGAAGAATAATAAGAAATTATATTTGCCTTTGATGTTGTTAGAATCCAAACTAACTTTTTTTTAAATAATGTATTCCGGGTTGGGACTGTGTCGTTGTTGAGATAGAAGAACTTAACGTTTCGCCCACTTTTTTAAGGGGTCTTCATCAGGAAGAAAATGGGGGCATTAAAAAAGCACGGTAACTCAACGTGTCAACCATTTTTGTCATTTTTTTTGCAGTTTTTCTGAGATTGTAAGTGTTATACTAATAGATAGTTAATGCTAGTCTGTCTTCATGGTTTACGTTACGGACACAATCTACTCCGATCGAATGATATTTAGGTACCTATATAATTTTGGTTACTGTAATAAACTTTGTAATTTACGAATTATGAATTATTCAAATCTATTATAAACTGCAAAAATTCCAAATGGCAAGACGTTTAACCAATTTGCATTTTTGTTATTACCAAATTTGTCTGTCTTTCGTAAATGCTAATAAACATTGTTTTAACCCAAACTTAATTGGTTTTCAAACTGTGGAGACCAGAAACAGCTGGAATTGTGATACAAAATATTTAATTGTGATTAGACCTATGGTTCTTTTTGCACCTTCAATACGGTAACCTAGTTGGTTGTAAGAACCACATCAACTACCCCCTTGAAGGTATTAGAGGGATGCACCATCCTCATCTTCTGAGGGGGGTAGAAAATAACGCATATAGTTGGCTAACCAGTTATTGGGGCCTCGGAATATTCACCCATAGTCATAGTTCAACTCGATCGCTCAACGTCAATGTAGGACAAACATTTAACAGAGGGAAAGATTTTCAATTATACCACAGCTTAATGTGAACAGAACAAGTGATTGATCAGTATGGTATAAAAATGGTTTCAAGATGGATGAAAGAGTGTGTATTGATCTAGGATTAAAATCAGTATAATTAACTGAACGTGTTTAATACATACTTTTAGGTGGGAATATACTTGGTATATGCTTCCAGGTCATTCTGAGAGTCTGCAAACACCCCAAGAATACCACGATTAATCTATACAGTTGTTGGATAACTGTAAAAACTTTCTCAGGTAACATTTTGGTTACGTTTTACTGAATACCAGGATACGAAACGTGATATCTGTTAAAGAGAGGAGAACAAGGGCTCTTTATGGGACTAGAATTAGACCTTGGAGTTACGATAAAAAACTGAGAGATTTAAGAGAAACCCACCAGAAAACATATTTCTGTAAAGCGCAAATCTGTCTACAAGCGAAGCAACTCGTCATGGAATCTTCACGACAGTATCAATAAATAAACTGCTAAAGGAGTAGAGTCTAGGTCTTAGGATAAACATTTAAAGCCGCAGACATTTTTAACTTCTAACAAATGCTTTAAACGATCGATTTTTAAAGTAAAAAATGTTCTGATGAGTTTTTCCATTTATGCCAAAGTAAGAATTAATGCGAAATGATGTAACACTAAACAGTTGGCTTAGGCAGCTGTTGAAAATGTGGGAAAGAAGGGGCACACTTTTAGTATAAGTATGATTGGATTTCATACAGAAAGCAGTTCCCTGGGGGAGCTCTACCTAGTGCGTTGGAGTAGGCAGATTAAGACCAATTCCACTAGGCTAGAGGTCACCCTAGGTCACCCCGAGCTGGAGCCTAGGAATAGGCAGATTGAGACCTAGGTGACAGACTCAAGTTAGTTCAGTCGTGGTGTACAGAGGTCAGTTCTCATCCTTAGTACGTAGTGATTGCTGAAATGTTTAAGTAAGAATATTTTCTATATTTATATCAAATGTAATTCAATCTAATGTAAGGCTTGCTAGTAGTTTGGGTGTGACCCGTGTTAAGAGTTAGGATGTAACTCTTTGTTTCAATATTTAACTTAATGTTTGTAATTTATCTCGTTGATAGTTTGATGTGTTTGTTTGTACCTTTCTCATTGAATAATATTTGTAAACCATAATTCCGAATTCGAACAATATATGTTATGTTAGTTGAATTAGATTTTCATTCAACACCTCTTGCACAGCTAAGCAAAACCCCCGTAACGAGGTTGAGTAAAAGACTCTACCATCATTATTTATGTAGCTATTTACTTATACAGTCCCAGCTCACTTCGTTACAATATGCACAGATCATAAACCTTTATCTTTAAATATTGAGGTACCTTTTTGCTTTTGAGTATATAACTATATATAATGGTAGGGGCTTTTTCTATTAGTATTTTAATAGTTAACAGGCGGCCAGCTGTATTGAACCCCTTTCTAAATCCAGCTTGTTCTTGCGATATATGTATATATATTTCTATTTTATTGTTGATTCTTTTCACTAATATTCTTGAGAAAAGGTTGTATATCTGGGATAGGAGTATTATGGGCATATAATAATTATTAAGATCTTGTTTATCACCCATTTTATATAGTGTTAAATAGTGCCTTTTAGTACTCGTATGACTTCTTCTCTGCCTTCTATTAATAGCTGTTTGATTGTGTTACCCTTTCCTGGTGTTTTGTTTTGTTCATACCTTTCAGTCCGCTTTTAATTTATTCGTCGTATCCGGTGGGTCTTTACATTTATTACTTTTTTCTTCACTTTTTCTCTTGCTTGTATGGGGGGTTCTTGCCCAGACTTGTAGAGGTCCTCATAGTATTCTTTGACCTTCTTTTGATATCTTTGCTTTGTTCTACTTCCTTCCTTTCTTTGTATTTTAGTACTATATTGCGTTTTTACCCATTTTGGGTTTCAGTATTTTCATATTCTGATATTGCTTTATTACTTTTCTAATTGTTTCGTCTTGTTTCTTTATCTCGTTTTCTCCTATAGTTTTTTTAATTCATTTATATAGTTCCACATATTCTACAGTTTTTTGAATACTTTGCTGTACCAATTCTCTTCTTCGACATTTGTTTTACTACGTCTGATACTAAGTAGTTCTTTTTGCTGTTTTTGGAAAGATTTTTGAACTGATTCTAATATTGCAGTTGTTAGTGTTTTGTTAATTTCATTTATTAATTTCATTTATTAATTCCATGTTTATGTAGCTTTTAAGGTCCCGAGTTGCGATAGTTAGGTACCCCAGTCAAGTGCGATCACGAGAGTTAAGCTTCGTTGTCTCAGGTCAGTACTTGGATGGGTTGCCCGACTGCTGGATAAAAGGAGAAAAAAGAAGAAGTAGCTTTTATTTTGTAATTTGTTATTAATTTTTTCTTGGTACCTTTCCATATTTTCTTTTATTTCTTGAGTCTTTAGTTTATGTTAGCTAATGGATAATTCGCTCCTGTTGGTTCTGAGTGGCCTAAGGATCACTCTTAAGATGTCTTCTTTCAAATATTCGTAATTATTGTTCTTCCGGGTCTTTTCTTTTTCTCATAAACGTCAATTTCCAAAGCAATATTACTGTTTAATATTTATGTTGTCACTTTTGCTGATTCTTAAGTATTCATTTTTTAATAGTTGCCTGTTTGTTTTATTTCTGCACTTTTGCTTTCAGCTTTCCAACTAAAATTAAGGTAATTATTGTTCCTAAATAGTCGAATCATTTTGCCTTTTAACGAATATATTCCCCTGCTTGTAAGGTTTTGAAAGTTAGGTAACATGATATCATTTTCAAAGCTAATCTGAAATAAAAGGATAGGTAAAAATATAATTTTCATATTTTATTTAATTATAAAAATTAATTTAACTTGGTTTTCCTAAACTTAATCCTTTTTAAAATTATGAAGTTATATAGAATATAATGGTTCCTGAAATCAGAATTAGGATTGCCTTTGATGTTAAAATTAGGATTTTTCAGTTTTCAGTGCTTGCCTAAAAATCTCTAAAGCGGGAGTTTGAAAATTTAACCTAATTACCTACTTAATTCTTTTAACAGTATAGAACTTAATTTACATTATTCTTGCAGAAAAGGAGGATTATATGCTACATGTCATAAATTCCTGTCATACTTTCAAACAGTTATTTGAAATAGGCATATGTTTCAGTAAATACTTAACTAAATATTTTCTACCATTTGTAATGCAAAAGCATTTTTCACGAATATGATATATTGACTTATAATTTAAGTAAAAAAAGTAGGTAGCGTGCAATGTAAACAACCGACAGTGGAATAAAATATTTTTTGTGCTATCCCCCTTTGTTGAAATTTAAATGCATCATGTGAATGTAGTTTAATATTAGTAGCAGTATCAATCTCAAAATCTTACACGACAAACCCTAACGCTTGGCAAACGACACGCATAAACGTGATTGTCAGATAATTAGGTAGTCTGTCCTTGTAGGAAATGATAGTGGATGATTCTAAGGGCCGGTTGCACAAAGCTCTTGTTAAATTAACGAATGATCAAAGTTGACAAAAGAGCATCATTTTTTGTTTACTAATGTATTATTTGTCATATGCATTTGAATTTTGATTCGATTTTGTTCACTTTAACGAATGATTAAGTTGACCAAGCTGTTAAATCATGTTTGTGCAACCCGCCCTAAGTGTTTATTTTTATACAGGATGTTCTATAAATTGTACAATTGATCTATTTAATAATCTTTACTGTGGTTCCAGTTACATTTAAATGTGTAGCTTTAAGCAAAAAAATTAGATACAAAATACTTATGCGAGTTATTATAAATCGTTTTGTTTGTATAATTAAATCAATGGGAATTTATTAAAATAGATATGAATGCAATGCAGAATCTAGCAACTGCTAAGTAAACTTCCCAAATTAAAAAGTAAAGTTTTCGTCGGTAGGTATAAGACCTGAAAAAAGTTTAGTAATAACTGGCGTACCTTTTAGCGAATAATACTTTTTTAATTACAGCAACTTAATATTTCATAAGCGCATCAAACTTGTTCTCGAACAACCCTTTTCGTTAGATGCAAAGCACGTACTTTGTAATCCTTCTACATTTTCTTCTGGGAAACAAAGCAAAAGATGCTTATAAAGGCATTAAAGACGACAGTAATGAAAAGAGGAGAGCGATTATTAGTTCTTTCCCTGTTAATTGCGGACGTAATTAACCCTGCGTAAGGCTAAGCGTTACTGTACACATGTGGTCGGTTATTAACATTGAACGTTTCCTGCAGGTTCTGACTGTTTTAATTTGGAAATCAATATAATTCTAGTTCGCCAATAATTAGTTTTTGAAAATTTAATTATTAATTAACGACTTTAAAAACGTAATTTGTATTCCAAATATTATTTCGAATCAGAACATCTTTTGTCATTTAATATTATTTTTAAATGGACGTGGAGTAAAATCAGCTTATAATTTATTGTTTGTGGTCTTAACAAAATTCAATGCACCTATTAAAAATTTTATTGACTGAAGAGGGGGAAATATGGAACTTAAAGAAATGCACAATGTGTTCGAATAATATGAGGGTTTGAAATGTAAAGATGGTGGACAGCTTATTTACCTTTTGCAATAATAATTAGAACATTTTTAAAGCTAAATTAAATTCTTTAATAGCAAAGAGGGTTTAAATTACGATCAACTCTAAAATAAACACGAAAAATGTCACATCTTTTAAATTAAAAGGCGAATACTGATATCGAATGTAATAGAGTTGTAAGAATTTCATAGTGTGAAACGGTTAATAGAATCAACGTCTATGAAGAAGTGACGGTACAAGAATGATAGTATTTAAATTTGTAAAATGTATATAATTATTTAATGACCTAATAAACGAGGTAGGCGAGAGATACATCCACACGTCTTCTCGGCACACACATTAGATGATACATTAATCATTTTTAAAACCACGGAAGGCCATGATTTTAACTTATTATATTGGTACTGAAACTGAAAAGTCTGTTGTTTTATTAGACTTAACTTTAAATGATTATGTAAAGGATATTTTGTTGCTGGTTGGTCTATTTTCAATTGTACAAGTAGCAACACTGGTAATTTTCTACACAAGGTGAATTAATAGCAATATACAGGTATACTAAATTGCCTCGTTAACGGAGCATATTCGTGAATGCACCATACTTCAAGTGAAACGTGAAAGGTCATCAATACTAAAGTAAAGTAATTACGTCTAAAGGATAGCCTTTCGAGATTATTTATTCCCCGGATAACAATGATTCTACGCTTAAATGATGGTATTGTTTAAAATCTTATTTAAAATATTCCGTCACTGGTGCCATCAAATCTTATTTCACAGTATAATACCATTTGCAAATTTTAAGAAAATTATAAAAGGACAGCGTTTGATTGTGTATAAATTTACGAGGTACATTCCAGAATTGCGTAGCTTTTGGTTGTATTTTAGAAAACAGGCTGGGCAAATGCGCAAATATCATAACATTCATAACAAATTAAATTTATTTATTTAAGTAAGCCAGGGTGGTGCAGTGGTACGCGTCAGGCTAGCGTTGCCCTAGTCCTGGGTTCGAATCCCCTTGGTGACCAGTCGTCGTTGGGCACCTAATTAACGACGCTCTCCTCGGAATACAGGCCTAGGAGGTAGAGTAACAACGTCCTACACATACACATACACATTACACTCTACACATGGTGCAGCATGTAGGTATAAACGGCGTACCGATTTCGTAGCCTGCAGAGACGGGCCGGGTTGTGCATTGTACGCGTAAAGCCTCATACGTTAACACACCAGCCTCGAAACCGAAATGTATAAGAGGTCACAGATAATACATACCTACATTAGTTATTTAATGGGCGAAATCTAGGCTTGCGGGTGCCAGGGATTTCAATGCGCATCAACTAATATGGAAATTTAGCACTACCCAACGAGAATTTTGCCGAACCCAAGAGATTTCCACCCCTGGAAGGTTCTACGGTTTTCCGTCGTATCCGAAGGACGGCATACTTTCAGATATTTTTTCGCATTAAACATCTCACCGACCTGGGCCGCGAATCGAACCCGACATCTCTAGTTTACAAGGCATGAATGCTAACCTTGACGCCATCGAGGCCGGTAAATGAAATTAAAAATTTTCTCTTTGCATAATATGTCAAAGAACTTCACTATTAATATAACATTATGGAAGTTCCAAGGTGTTCAACTTAAGATATTTTTAAGTGTGCCTTAAAAGTAATTTTTTGTGTAGAGGAGCAAAGAACGGTAATAAGGTTTTTATCTACACATATCGAAAAAGCGAGTGAGATTCATCGAGAGCTCAAAGATGTTTGTGGGTACACTGTTCTTGCTGACTGTACCGTGTGTAAGTGTGCAAGAGAACTTAAAGCAGGCCTGGAAAATCAATTTCTGCAATGTCGCCTGAAAACTTTGACAGAATCAATGATTTGATAATGAAAGATGGCTGACTACCGAAGAATTGACTAAACTTGCAGTTTTCGCTCACGGTTCTATTCAGCGAATTTGATAGTTAGCAAGGTTAGTGCAGGTTGGGTTCTCTATATGCTTTCTGCTGACGAAAAGCAGGCTCGCGTCGACATTATTTGTCGAACCTTATTAACAAGGAATCAGGAAATGTGATAACCATGGATGAAGTCTGGATGCTGTATTTCAATTCTGAAACCAAACGCCTATCAAAACAATGGAAACCTTCGGACTTTCGTCCACCAAGAAAATTTGAGCAAGTGCCATCAAACAATAAAGTTCTTTATGCCATCTTTTGGAATAAAGTAGGTTTTATTTTAGCACATCATGTACCTAATTTTGGCATTTTGACCACGCACCTCCCGGATTGTTATCGATTTTCGTTTAGAATCGAAACCGTTTCTACCCCCCACCCCCTGTATTCACCAGCTATTGCGCCTAGTGATTTTTGGCTCTTTTCGAATCTTAAGGATTCACTCCGAGGAGTTAGTTTTTCATTACCTTCTGCTATTTATCAGTATTTCAAAACGGATTTCGGAAAAAGATTCGTATACTGCTACGGAAATTAGATAAAGCGGTGGGATTACTGTATAAATAAAAGAGGGGATTATGTTGGAAAACAGTAAATAAATTCCACAAATTCTATAGGAAGTTTTGATTTTACAGCAAAATGCTACGTAAATTTCATTTTCAGTTATTTTATTGCAAATTAAGAACCTTTTTAACAGAATTTGCAATAACTAAAATCAACCCGATTATTAATCAGAGAAGAAATAAGATTGAACAAATAAGATAGCACACCTAGAAATGTTCTTCAAAGAATGTTTAACGGAATTACAAGTTCGTTACAAATGCCAAATGTGAGCCTCTCGGAAGTCATTTTGAGATATCGTGTAACAACTGAACTCCTACATAGAACAATAAATTGACGACGTCTCCTTAGATAATGTCATCTTGATTTCGAGTAAGTTACACAAGGGTTTTTCTTAACAAATTATTGAAATTTTACCATCAAGAATATGCTTATGAAGATAATGCAAATTTAAAAAGCATTATTACTGCTCTTATATTATTTTTGTTTAACAAAAATATTTTATAATTTTTGAAGTGCTGAATACACATGACTTTGTTTTTGAAACTGTGTATAGGAACTCAAAATTAATTTAACAAAGTCTGGAGCTAAACGTTATTGTATTACTAAACTAAACCGTTAATGTCAGAATTTGTCATGTCACATTATCAAACTCTAGAGGTATTCTGAATGTAATATCAGAACATTGGTTATTAGCTCATTAGCCTAGTAAACGTTATTATTAACTTAGCAGGTTCGAATGCCATCTGAGCTTTAGATAAAAGTCTGGACATGATTGGGTTCTAACCTCTGATCATGTCGAACTAGATATACTTTTATAGGTAAAGATTTATTATTCACTACAAAATATGTAAATATGTTTATTTTCAACCATATATGTAATGACGTTATTACTAACTGTTTTGTAAGTTGGAAAATTGGCCTTTACTGACTGTTACTTTCCACCCGGCCACGCCCACTGTCATTAAATGACAGCTTGTTTGTTCAACATTTTAATTATTATTATATATAATTCATATTAATTTATATGTATTGTTGAAAATAAAATAGTAGGTATACAAACCTTGGTGGAAAGTTTCATTACTGTCTCGAGATATAGTAAACCTCGACGCTTCGCGTCTCGGTTAACTATAATTATCTCTCGACAGTAATGAACTACTTTCCACCTCGGTATGTAATACACTATTTCATTCTACCCCCTACGAAAGTGCAACTTTCTAGCTTGGTAATGCAATTGAAAGCGAAAATAAATAGAACAGTATTGTTACCATAGTAACGTTGACAACAAGCCACCTTATTAATCACTGAATCATTTTATTTTATTATAATTTCATCTTTTACGGTGGTTAAATGTCGAGGGGAGAATGAAAAGTTAAATACATTACACGCTGCGAAAGCCCTTCAGGTGCTCGGAATTTTTAACTAGCCTCGGCTACGCTTACGCTTCGCCTCGGCCATTCAAAAACACCTCATACCGAAAAGTAAACTTTCGCAGCTTGTAATATAAATAAATATTTCATTTTCATTCCACACTTTGGTAGAAAAGCAACATAGGCATAAAAATAAAACCAATTTTGACTGAATCTGTATATTGTTCTATTTGACGTACTTTTAATCTTTTTTTTTAAATTTTTTATTCACTTATTCAATTATCGTGCCACAAAAAAATTCTGATAACCAAATTTTTATTCATATGCACGTAAAAGTATTATAGCTTCCTAATAGTAAAAAGGACTATTGTAAAGGATTAATGGAAATGTATTACGTATTTGAGAAAACGCACGACACTCTACAACTTCCGTAGAATCTGGACAACAAATAAAAAATTGGAAACAAAAAACACTATAACAAGTAACTATACAAGCATGATTTTAATAGCGTGTCACGCCTTCTGTTGCTCTCGCCAATTCATTAAATCTTCTAGGCATTGACCGAATCACGCGGGCTATGTCTTCACGGAAAATGCCGCTCTATTCCCCTTATAGAGCCATTTCTGGCTTTTCTAAAGTTGTGGGCAGATGTATGTACATGATTTTGAAGGAGTTTTTTTAGCGTGCTAGGGCTTCTGACTGTAGTAGATAAAACATGAATTCCAACTCCTGCAAGGTATTTTTCGACGACACCCGCCACGTCAGGTATAGCTTTATCTTGTACATTCTTCCTCAATAAAGGGCGGGAAGGGTACCACATGCTGTTCTAAAATGTCTTCTACATACCTTTGAGCAGTAAATATTCTTTTGGCAATGATGTGCAGCTCGGTATGTGCCATAATGATATGCCTCCTCACACCATTATTGAGCCTTTTCCAAAACGTCCCAAATAACGTTCTCCTCTGCGCCTCCAAATTCTTTGGTACTCATCTGTCGAATATGTACTATTCTTTCATTGTTCAGTGGGCATGTTCCCTGGCAAATTTTAAACTGATTACTTTGTAATTCCTCTTTAGAAGAAGTGTTGTGGTACGTCGTATGGTAGCCACCTTACATTCTTCTGGTAGTTCGTGGCAATATTATTACATTCCATGCCCTTTGTAGCTCATCTTTAAGTTGGGTGTCAGGCACTAAAATGGTTGTGTCTTTCCTGAGGACATTTGGAATGTCTTTGCCCTCTTCTTTGTTTATTATTTGCAGCCTCCTTGAATCGTTTCAATTACTCGAGATACAGTAGATTAATTCACTCAGAGGCGAACTGTAACATTCCGTTTCAGTTTGATGTTGTTTGATTGTTAAAATGGGCCAACTACGCTTTGTAAACAACTAAAACTGTTCTAAAAAGATTAGAGACCTTTCAGAACGAATTTATAGAAGGTGCAATAATAATTTTGTCCAGCAGTTTATTTTAAATCGGTAACTTTTTATTTAAAGAGTTCCGTCAGAGGTTGACAACATGCAGCAACAATGATTGTTGAGAAGTTCGAAGAAACAAGCAAGGTTATATATTTCATGGGGCCAGAGAATAAGGAAGCATCTTGGGTTTTAAATCAAAGGATTCAAGGGCTATTGCACTTACTTATAGAATTGGTTCTTACGAAGGAAATATGTGGAAGAAAGGCATTTTTCAATGAGAATGGCTAAACTTGCAGGCTTGCCATTTTGAGCTGTTTGATGATAGCTAGTGAGCCAGGGATGGGGACCTTGGTGAACAGAGAGGTCACGTTAAAACCTACAAGCAAGTCATTAGAGTCTACGGTGGGATTGTCGATGAGGTTTACGAAGTGAGAAGAATTTAGAATATGTAACGAGAATTTCCCTCTATATGGCTCAATAATGCCAGCGAGATATTTGGCCAAGTTGTAGGAGGGGAATTTACTGCATTAACAATGAACCTGTTGTTTGTGAATTTTAGGAGGACCATACTACCTTGGCGATTTGGATTCATGAGTGATTGAACGACGTTGAATTTTTTTGTCTGATACGCTTGACCGGTTACAACCAATATAAAGTCATTGGTTTCTTCTGTTTTCTGAAGGGTTTCGCCCCTGGCTCGGATGACAAGTTGAATTACCGAGCCTTTCATTCTCTTGCTAAAGAGGTTTCGTCTATGATTGAAGTTTCTTCTAATACGTTTTATAATAATTAATTTTACTGTAAGCGACAGATCTTTTTTATATTTAATTAATTCATGGGAATAAGGTTAGAGCCAAGATCCAGAGTCAGGTCTCCTGCTTTTGAGTTTGTCAATTTTTCGTTTACCTTTATTTCTGTCTGTATGAATGCATCCCAGCTCCCAGCTTCTTAGTGTCATTGTTATCGTCATCAACTGATGCATGAGGCATCGTTGATATGATATTATAGAATTATTATTTTACTTTCAAGTTGATATTACGATGCGTTCTCTATTCATTGTTATTTTCTTTCTTTAGTAAATGAAAAAATATTTCTAATTTTAGCTTTTGGGACAATTCGGATCGAATCTTATTCGATTAACAATGAAAACATCAAAATTAATACATTTACGTTTTCCATAAAGCTTCCTTTTTCACCGAAGGTATCAAAATTATCAAATATTTGTTTTAAATGTTTGTACAAGAGTAGCAAATTTCAATTAATAAATACCAAATTCATCAAGAATTTGTCAGTGACGGCAAATTTCTGGTTGTTGTTTTCAATGAAAAATAAACCAATAAACATTATACAAGTGTTGGGGTAGATGTTAACCCAATAACCAAGCGAGTTGTTTAGCTGCTTTTGCTTCTGTAAGTTAATGTTTGCCCTGTAATTCTTTGTCCTTTTTTTATAAAACTTATTTTTAACTAAAGGCCCATTTTGAATGCGCGTGTTTTGTCTTTGAAGGTGTGTAGAACCTTCAAAATATTAAATTTGTACCTGGAATAACAAAAATAACAAAAGATTTTCACGTTTTGAATAAATCAAGTGCCGCGTGGTCATTTATGAATATAAATATGAAAGCATATACTCTTAATTACTTTAGTTTTCTCATAAATACGACGCCTAACATATTTTATACCACAACTACCACAGAAAGAATGTCTTTGTTAAATACTCTGCTGCGAACATTACATAATTAAAAATATTCAAATTAGTCTTCTCTTCATTAACTAGAGTACCTAGAAGTGTCTTATCTACTTGTTAATAATTCATGGGAGTATTAGATCTGCGGCACACATTTTCGTTAAGAGCATTTTTCAATTTTTCGGCTTGTAGTGATGAATGCAGTTTTCGGAATTATTTGACGAAAACTCCCTGTTTAAATTGTACAAATTGATCGTTATTTGTTTATACGCTAAGACGCCGACATAAAAGGCGTTCTTCCCCTTCGTTAAGGGTTAAGCAATTCTACGTCAACAATGAAGTATTTAATTAACTAAAGGGACATGCAAATGCGATAAGTATCTAAACGTGATGGTTACAGATAGAAATCTTGAGAAGTCGAGTCTATTAGCAATTGAGGTTTAACTCCGCAGGCTCTGTCGAAGCTTTAGCTTTTGATCCTGACACTTAAATCTTAATTAAATAAATTCGGCCTTATTATCTGAATAACCATCACGATCTGTGTAAATTGTTTATAAAATCAGAAACAGTTAGAGTTTCAAACGAAAAATGAATAAAAAAGGAGTGATCAATTTCATTAAGTGCGAGGGCAATAACTGCTCAATTACAGGTAGTAATTTCAACAATAGGCTTTGGTGGTTATAGTAAAATCGTGCCGTAAGGTAAACTCATTAACATAACGTCCTATCTTTGCTACTTTAATTAACAGGTCGCGATGTTGCTGTACTTTCGGCGATTAATTTTCATTTGAACTTCTCCTCGTACCAGATATTAATTCTGATTCAACATTTCACAAACTGACAAGCCAACTGTGTATTTTAATGACAAGAATGGACGTTTACTGGTGGGCATAACATTAAACAGCAAGTGTTAAATCGTCAAGAATAAATAGGGGGAAATTTTTAATTTCCTAAAATTTTCGGAGTTTCAAGAGCGCAAATGCATTCGTGTCGGCTTTTTTGCAAGTTAAAATTAATACCTCCACGGGAATAACTAATAAGATGAGTTGGCAGATAAGCTTTCACGTATAAGTAAATTACTTCAGCAAAAGGCGCGGCTCCCGTGAGATGTCCTAGGAGCGGCCGTCTTGCCCCTTGCGGCAGGAGTCCGAACTGGCCCTAGGCGTGGGTCCCTTAGCGTGATATGAAGTAAACTGGCCTTTTAATGAATTCAGTCCAATTTCAATATAGGTTGGGCTTAGAATAATAATTAAGAAAAATTATTGACGAAAATACTCTTCCACATAACATTTAGAAAATATGTTCCCTTTTTCGGCAGTTTTCATTCAGGCTGCCCTAACAAGTTAGTATGTATTAAGAAAAAGTAACTTCAAGCTTTGTATTGGAATATCGGATATTGGGATATACTTTCAAATTTTAAAAATGTTTACATAATGTTTAAATACAACAATTTTTGATCTGAGTTTTGGATTTCAAAAATATTTTAAACAAACCTTTAAGAATTCCCGAAACTTAACAATTAAGCTTTTTATACTAATTTTGATAAAGTCAGAAATTCCAATAATTTTTGAATTATTGTTAACATCAAGTCTTGAAACTAATATTTAGACAAAAGCACTTTTGCATTGAATATACATATTTGACGTTGCTTTAAGAAATTCTAATTTTTATTTAATGAATATGAAATATTTTGCAAAAATAAATTTCAGTGCTTAAAAACTTTTCAAAATGGAGCTACATGATTTATTTAGAACTCTAAGTAATTGTTTCTGCAAAGCTTAAATCGCAGTGTTTGAACTGTAGTTCTCTATTTAAGAGTTCTATGATGTTTTAACTTTTGTTTTTGCACACAATTATTCCAAAAAATTAATACACAGAAATTTTAAAATGACACTTTACCGTTTGAGTTTACCAAATTGATAAGTTTTTGAGTTTAAAGAAGGGCCGAAGATTTCTATTTGAAAATTTAAGAATTTTGTTGACCTCATTGACGGAGGGCGTAAGAAACGCATGGGCTATGTGGCTAATAGTCGGTTATTAACAAAAATATGAATTTTATTTTAGTAAAAATTAAAAAACAAAAAGGGTATTTTATTGCAATTAAATAACAAAAACGCTCAAGAAAATGTAACATCTGAAGTTATAATTTTTACTCCAGTATTGCTTATAAATTATTCAATTCTTCTGCATTACCTTCGCATTATTAATATACTATTAAATTGGCCGCGCAAATTACCAAAAAACGGTCTTACGTCTGTGTTTGGCAAATATGTATAATAAAAATGCTAATAACACAGGCCAGTTACAGTGACACGTTCATGATGCACGCAGTTTAGGTGTAAAATATCGATAATGTCCTTGGGTAACCACATGAAATACATATATGCAGGCAGTGAATACTTTCTAATATACCTTTCAGATACACACCCTACATTTCTGATTTATTATTGAACGAATTTTAAATTTGAAAAACATTTTCGCAGTTTAAAACTTTTGTAGCAAAAATTATAGCCTGTTGTGAATGTAAAAGTTAACACAGAAAAATCTAATACAGCCCTACCTTGTATTATTAAAAGTAGTTGCTTGGCATCTTTAAATAGCCCCAAAATTTAATTGCAGTTTCTAATTAATTAATTTACAATGCTTACAAGGTGGAATATTTTATATAAAATGTACAGGGTGCTAGGATAAAACTGTTTCGCATATTTTAACTTTTTATGAGTAGTTACATAGTTCCAGATTACATTCAAACTACTTCAGTTCAATCCGCTCCCCCTGAAGTTTAACTATTTTTTTCATTCTTGGCACAGAAGCTTCGCACTACATATAATATTGTTTTCGGACGAAAAGAACATCTAGTTGCCAGATTCTTACAGTATAAATAACCGGCCGCATGCTGAATCCTTAGCAAAAACCCCAAGAGCAAAATTACAGGTTCAACGTTTCCAAAATGCCTCCAATGTAATGGCATAGGGAATAATTGCCGTTGCATTTCGTCGTACTTGAGGTTGATCAGGAATTTTACATATATCATATTTTGGAGGTTCACTTAAAGTCTAATGCTGCAAAACTTTTTGGGAAGAAGTCATACTGTTTTCAACAAGACTTACACTTAGCGCCAGCGGATAAAGCCAAGCGCACGTTGTCTTAGCTGTAACAAAATTTGGCCGATTGCACTGCACCTAACGATTTGCCGGTTTTCCCAAACTTAAACCCGCTAGAGTATTTTATTTGAAGATCCATGTTAAGAAAACTACACTTAAAAAAGTGCATCGAGCAATTCAAACAACAATTATTTAAGATGTGGGACAGCAATGCTAATGGAAGTGGTGGTGGATGCCTGTGAAGCTTTTGTGCCAAGAATGAAAACAATAGTAAATCTTCGAGGAAAGCGGATTAAACTGAAATAGGTTTAGTGTAATCTTGAACTATATGTATATTTACTTATAAAAAATTTTCTGCTCCAAAACGTATGGTACAGTTTTATCCATTATGTTTTCCTTTTTGTCTGCAAAACCGTGTAACAAATAGTCAAAAATGAGAAGAAGCCTTGCCCAAGGAAACATTAGAAATTATTCAGACATAGAATTATTCAAATATACTGTATACAATTTTCAAATTCTTAATCATAGTTATAGGTTATATTATGGTGTAGCTTGTAATAACTGACGTTTTAAAATTGAAAAAAATTATTTTCAGAGGAGGGATAATTGATAATAAATTTACCAGCCGATTCCTGACGCAAAAATAAGTCGAGAATGTCTATAAAACTTTTGTCCTAAACAGCTCCATGTGGAAGCTACAAGTCTTTGAAAATGGTGTTGAAAAAACGGAAAACAATTGCATTTTAAAAACGGTTTGAGATAAAAAATCGAAATTTTGCAAGCGGTCTAACATATTGAAGGTTTAAACTTCCTACTATTTTTTTTTTGTAAATTAACCAGGGGCGGCGAATAGGGGTTATCACATTTTTCTCGTAACCCGTTTTTCTTGACCTTTTGTTTTTTTTTTCATTTTAGTTTACAGATTTGTATTCCCTGCTACCTAATTAACAAAAAAGGTACTCTTGTTTCAACTCGCCTGGACTAACCGTTTCCTATAAAATTCAGGTTTTCTGTTTGTCTGAGTGTAAAATTCACTGATTGTGATTTTAAATTCAAATCAATAAAAAGCATGTGATAGAATAATAGGAACTTTATACTTTCAATAGGTTAGACCACCTGCAAAATTTCAGTTTTTTATCTCAAACCGTTTTTAAAATGCAATTGTTTTCCGTTTTTTCAACACAATTTTCAAAGACTTGTAGCTTCCACATGGAGCGGTTTAGGACAAAAGTTTTATAGACATTTTCGACTTATTTTTGCGTCAAGAATCGGCTGGTAAATTTATGGCAGTAGGTTTAGAGACACCCTGTATATAAAATCCCAGTTGTGCATTTTTAAAAAGTTTTCCTTATAGTACTTGCCTATTAAAAACAAGAGCATTACACGTTTCCCAGAAAGAGAAAAATAATCAAATGATATATTTGTGACAATTATATTGCTTCCAGTTAAAGTAGTTGAACAGCTTGTTTAAAATAAAAATTGTATTAGTTCCTGAACCCCTGGATTGTCATAGAGCAACATGGTTTTCTAACGGCGCTTAGTAAAGATGAATCCGTTGGTCTTTATTAGACAGGCAGTGACAATCTGGATAAAAGTCAACAAATCCTAGTTATTTATTCAAATTTCGCTTTCCTGAAGATTTAGAAATAATATGTAGTTCGCATTTAAAATTAGACAATCATATTGATCAAATGATTTTCCGTTGCTTTAGCACTACGTCGAAGTATATTTTTATCAGTATAATTATTGGAAACCTTAGTATTTTATCCACGTGCAGAAAAGGAAACACCTAAAATACTTGCATTGCAAGCTTCACAATAGTTTTCTTAAAATATAAGTGGGCTTTTAAGAAAAAACAGGGAAATATTAACGGTGCATTTTTAACAAATTAATTAAAGACAGAGTGAATTGTTTGATGCTGCTTTACAACTCGCCTTTTAGAAGTAGATGAGATATGTGTATGTAGTTTTTTAATAAGAAAACGTCATTCGTGTGAGATTAGATAACGAATAGTTTGCCATTCTCATTTAGATCTTTCAAAAATCATATTTATTAGACGTACAGTGAAGAGTAATTATAACTACGGCTGATGTTAATAAATATTATGAATATTTATTTATTTTTTGAACTGGTGGTTCTATATATTGAGATGATACTTAATTGGATGTATATAATTAAGGTTAAGTTGTTTGTTTAATTTATAAAAGAAAAATGTTATTTGCCAAATATAAGTAATGCAGATTTTAAATTATTAAAAATTGTAATATAATTTTAAGATAGCTAGATTAGATTTAAGTTATGTGAAAATGTAAATAAGTTATTGTTATAATGTTTGTTAGTAATAATTAGCTAAATTGGTAGTTATAGAAATGTAAAATAAGTTACTATTAGAAACCTTGTAAATAGTTGTTATAGTGAAAAACAATTTAGATAAAAATATCTTGGATACAGAAGAAAACAATTTAATAAATAAGTGATATTTTTGCATTAAAAGGAGCAACAACCAAATAGGTTTGCTCAATTGCACGTTCCAAAATAATAAATATCAACCGATTATTTAACTTTAAATAGAGTTAATAATCATAAGAATCATTTATTGAATCGAAAGGAAGCGAAATAGAAGCAGAAGCAATTGAAAATTTGAATTTCAAGCAGAAGCAATTGAAAGTCGAAATTGGAGCAGAGGAAATTGAGCATTAAATTTGAAACAGAGGCAATTTGGATTTTGGGAGTGAAATAGAAATTTCAAACAAAACCCAGGAACCGGTGTAAATAGTGAGTGTAAATACCGTAATTATAAGATAGGTTTAAGGCAGGGTTGATAGGAAAAAACGATAATAAAAAAAAAATCTGCATTATAAGTATTTGAGTAATTTTATTTTTATTTGGGTAAAAATATACTTAGAAAGATAACAATCAAGGAACCTAATTAACGACCTGAGATAAGAGCAATGCAAACAATTAAGTAAAATTAAAGAGCAAAGCAAGGGATAATTGTAAATATTGAATGTGGGCTTAATAATAAATAAATTAAATTTAAATAAAATCTTTTAAAAGAGCAAGACCATTTCAATATTATAGGTAAATATATCGGCACTAACGTCCAGCGGGGGAACATGGCCGACAACATTGAGGTTTCTGCTAAGAGCCTTCCCATAGTACCGTTGTTTCGCACGCTATATGCATATGATAGTATGGTAAGCACTACGCTTCTAACAATCGCCTACATTCCCTACTCCAACACTATGTTTCGGTTCCCAATTGTGTTCAGTGACTGGGTAGGCCACCCAGGTGGTTCTATATAGGAAATATTACTAGGCAGCGGGCTCGTATAAGAAACATTTGTATTCTTATATGGATAAATAACTATCTAAAACGTACAATTTTGCGCCGAGCTTATTTAAAAAGCAGGGATGATTTAAAATAAAAAATGCATAAAAGACAACAAGAAGCTCGTTGGTGCAGTGGTAAAAGCGTTGCACTGTTAGCTAGAAGTCTTGGGCCCGAATCTCACGCAGTGGTAAGGATTTTTACAAAGAATTCTCCACTGTTCGAAGTCCGTAATTGAGCGAGTGAAGCCATTTAATGGTTTGGTTCCAATTAACGATTCCGTGTGCGGAGTGGTCGGCTTCAGATAATAACAAGGTGCCCTATACACTTAATACATGGACACAAATTCTGTAGAACGCAACGGGAAACTATACTGCAAACAACACATTTCCCTAGTATAAGGGGGATATAACAAAGTTTACGACAAGAAGTCGTTTAAAAATGTGGCTTTGATCCCCCTCGTCAAAGTCCTGAAAATGATATGGCATTAAGAGGATATAAGACAATGGCAACCAAGAAAATTCTTGATTTAAATTAAGTTTTAAAGTTTAAAGATAGGAGCTGGTAGCCTAAAGTTTTAAGTAAAAATCAAAGTTAAAAAAAAACAAACGTGAAGGTTAAAATTTCCAACTGTAATTCTATAATTAGTTATGGATATGGTTTTATTTTTTCTTTATTTTTCCAGAATTCAAGATGAGGGATTTAAGAAGTTTCGTCCTCAGAAGGAGAAAGATAAGTAACACTATTTTCAAATGGAATTATGGTGTTATTTAAAAAAATTTAAAATTGGGCCGATAACATAATTGAAACAATTAGGAACATCAACGTAAATCATAAAAGTTTGGAAAAAATGTAATTGTGCAATAATAATCTTATTAGCTATTTACATAGCTAGGGAGGTAAATGAGATTTATATCTTCAAGCATTCTGATTTCTGAACATAACAATGGCTTACAACGGTACGAAATACCATAAATCAGTTAACCCCTACGGTATGTAACAGTAATTTACGATGTACTTTAAGTGACGTTATGAAGCTTTTTACATTATGAGTAATGTTAACAACAAATAACGTTATGTATGTCGTAACACGCTTTATTTTATACTATAATAATTTTAGGGAAGAAACTACCTACTATTTAAATCCTACTTAACAGGACGCTATTTTCAAGTCCAAATTAATAACAACATTCCTAATCATTACCAAATCAACGCTGGAGTCCCACAGGGCAGCGTATTAGGCCCTACGTTATATATTCTCTACACGGCAGACCTTCCTGTAGCCAATGAGACAGTAACATGCACCTTTGCAGATGACGCAGCTGTCCTTGCTTGTGACAGCTCTCCAGAAAGAGCCACTCAGAAATTACAGTCACATCTAGATATCATCTCTCAGTGGATGTAAAAGTGGAAAATTATGGCGAACGAAAATAGATCAGTTCACGTTACATTCACACTGAAAGAACAACAATGTCCAACTGTTATCCTTAATAACAAACCCGTGATCTAGGCAGATGAAGTTCGATATCTAGGTATACACCTAGACAAAAAACTCAAATAGAAAACCCACATATTGAAAAAGAGAAAAGAATTAGATATTCGAGCCAAGAAAATGTACTGGCTAATAGGGAAAAATTCATGTCTGTCCCTAGAAAATAAGTTACTTCTTTACAAAACCATTCTAAAGCCCATATGGACTTATGGGATAGAACTAGGGGAATGTGTCACAGATGCATCGTGGTTCATCTCTAACCGTACCCTACACCCTACATGAATACCTAAAGGTTCCGTACATCAAAGAGGTAATTACACAATACGTTAATAAACATAAAGTTTGACTACAGTTCCATTCAAACGAAACGGTCCAACCCTTACTTGACGAAACATTCCACAGAAGACTGAAGCGAAAGTGGCCAATGTGATGCAGTAATTAGTGATAATTAAATAATGTAAATAATAAAATATATTGGTCGGTATTCTGATCTCATATTTAAATTTAACGTCATGTTTAATTACCATGGCAACATCGTGTAGCTCTGTTATACACATATAAAATTATATAAAGCTATATCGTTTTATGTTTACGCTAAACACGATTTTAGTTAGAGACAACTTTAACATAAGATGAGAATACAGCCCATTGTATTTAGTTCCTATTAGGGATATTGCCGCTGGGTATGATTCCCTTCATGTTCTAATTATCGCAAGCAATTGGCTTATCGAAATTTACTGTATTAAGTTTTAGTTTTCTGATTGCTAATAAATATGATTTAAAAAAAAATATTTTCAATGACAATATCTACAAAAAGCGAAACGTAAATATACCATGGCTGTGCTGATATCCAAGCGATTATTTGGAAATGAATTGTGGTGTTGAATTTCATTATGTTATGAATTCTTTAACAACACTAGTGGTATTAAAGGTATCTTATCACAACTCGTTGCTAAGAAGTTAGCATGGTAACGTTATAAGATAAAATAAAATATGGTTTCACCTCTAATATACTCCTAATGTTCCACTAAAATTTTAAAGAATTTTTGCGACAATAATTTGACGTTAATTATCTCCTACTTAATTGATTCATTTATTTTTCTAGGGAGGTAGAAATAAGCAGTCCAATCAACCTACCTCCTTCAAGCATGAACAAAGCTTATACAACAAATGCTATTTATAAAATCGCCAGTGGAAAAAATGCTTTGAGATTTAAAGTAATTAGTTAAGCGCATATCTGTTCATAATCACAAAACAACAGTTAAACTATTGACGAAAGTTCACGTGTTTCTGTGACGCAAAACCCGTTTAGAACCTTCAACGTGAGATTTTAAGCAGTAACAAAATTGAATTCCTGAATCTTTTGGTTAATACTCTTGCTGGTATTTTCGGCATTCCAATTTTCTTGGTAAAGTTTTCTACAAATATGTAGTAACTATTAAAAGAATTTTAATGGGCCGAATCGAAACACAAGAGCCATGCAACCTCTGCTTGCAGGGTAAATATTTTAAGATTTATTTAATAAAAGTTTTCTTTATTATAACTTGAAATTTAGAAGATTTCCAAATTATTTTTCCATCTAGAAAAATTAAAACATTAACATGTTGAAAGTATTTGCAAAATAAAATGAAGAAAACACAAGCTCAATTTTATTAATTTAATAAATAACTTAATAAAGGCAGAGAACATTTATGTTGAAATTATATTTGTTATAAATTTGTTTATTCCCTAATTTATTACCAAAAAAGCATTTACTACATATTTAGGGAATTCGTAGTAATTTAAACAAAAGGTATTCTTAAAAAGCAAAAATATAGAAATCGTGGTAAAATGTGTCGGCGTTTTTGTTTAAATAAGTGAATTACCAAAAACAGTATTTATTAAATTAGTGGTCTGAGAATTGCGTGTGCTGCGTCGATTGTATGAAAAAGTGACTTAAAATTTTACTACTAATAAAAACTATTGTGCGTAAAACTTCTGAATTAAAGCTTATAACACGCACTTCTAACACAAAAAACTACGTAATTAATAAAAGTATAAATGGAAACTTGTAATTTCAATGTTTATGGAAACCTTTAAAAATTGAAATTTTAGTTTTTTTATTGGAAAACATTAAAAATAAATAGTGAAATACATTTAATGATTTAAAGCGTAATTTAAATACTACTTAAACGTTGTAAGTGCAAGTGCAAAGAATTCCTTCAATGTATTGAAAATATTTTTTATTTAACCTTCGATTGTTTTCTCGTATTAGCTATTGTTGAATATCTACACATCAACCTACTTATTCTACGTATTTTGCTTCAGGAAAACAAATCTCTAAAATTCTCTATTTGCGTTATACGTAACTAGACATTCAGTAGGCGTTCTTCCACGAAAACAACAAAGAGTAATTAAGACTAAAATATTACGAGGCAAACAAATATCAAGTAATGGAAAATATAATAGAGGAAAACACATTAAGTGAATTATGAATCTTGTGTTGTTCTTGTCATACAGTCTTTGGAGACAGAAAGGGTGTGATAGTGGCATAAAACACGCGAGGTTAGCGCGTGACCAAACTCACACGCGCTTGCTTTGATATCGAAAAAATTGACAGTGGCGTGGAATGTGGCCCCTAATATTTTAAAGTATAGATTTGCAAGCGACTATGCCGCAGAGAAGTTAGAATACTTGTTTAGCAGTTTTTCCAACATATCCTTTTCAACACCATTTTAGGCACTACATTTTCTTCGTCTTTTGTCATTAACCAATCTCTTATGGGATATTTTTCTTTGATGTGTGTATTAAAACTATTTGTAACTAGAGATCTAATTTAAGGCCATCTTCAATGACATGTTTTCAGTTAGTTCAGGTAATGTTAATGAAAACACAAAACTAATAATAATCACATAAATCTAGATACCTCAATTTTTATTTATTGTTATTAGTTAAGACATTACTATAAATTCCATGGGCGACTCAGGATTACTTTAAATTCGATTCCTTAGTATTTATGTTACATATTTTTATTCTTTAAGCAGCCAAACTTGTTAAGCATAGAGTTGTAATTATACAACTGCAAATTTAGAACAAGCCTGTTACGGTTCCACTTTTTTAACAAACCTAAAAATTAATACCTCTTGATGGTCTAGTGATTAATGTTTGCCAAGGGGACACAGATTCGAATCTCAGTTGTAGATGTAATTTGGGGTAACTGATATTCGAATTTCGTTAGGTACTACTTAAATTGAGATAATATGCTAATGATCTTAGTGCTAGGAGGGTAGCACCCATAATTTGTGCAAATTTCAAGCAAATCAGACGTGCCCTGCAACAAATGTTTATTATTTTGTAGTTGAACAGTTCAAATTTGGTTTTGATAGTTGAAGCAGTTATTTTTCAAGCTAATTTTAAAGTAAGTGTTGTGCAGCAAAAATGAATTTAACGAGAGAAAAATTTAGAGCCATGATTTTTTACTATGACTTTAAAAGTTCTCTGCCTCCGAAAGAAAGCCTTGCACGACTTCGTGCTGCATGTGGTGACCAAGCACATTTGCAGAGGACTGTTTACAGCTGGTATAACGAATTTAAATTTGAAATGTTTCACTCTGCGACGATTTTCTCAAAGAAAGACTAATTTCGGCAGTTACCGAAACAAACATAGACGCCGTACGAAGAATGATTCAATATAACAATCGAGTAACGTATACACTTATAAGGAACACCTTGGGCATTGGCACAACTGCAATAAACAAGATTTTACATAATCATTTGGTTGTAAGGAAAGCGTGTTGTCGGTGGATACCACACAATTTAACAGAAGCGCAAAAAACAATAGCGTGTGGAATGGTGTAAGAAAACTCTTAAGAAATATGATGAAGGTAGGTCTAAAGCAGTTTACAACATTATAACTGGTGATTAAAAGCTGGATATACGCATTTGAACCTAAATTGAAGCGACAATCTGCACAATGGATGTTTCCAACAGATCCTAATCCAGTTAAAGTGAAACAATCGAGAAGTGTTGGTAAGCAAATAAGCCTAATTCTTCTCAAAATCAGGACCTATCACAACTTGAAAATAAACGTACAGTTACTGCAGAATGGTACACAATAGTATGCCTGAATGCCTGCCAGACGTTGTTCAAAGAGCTCGTTTACGGCGTCCACGAAGTGAGACAGCTCCCCACCGCGACAATACTTCAAGTCATACCGCACATCGAACAAAAGAATTTTTAGAGGCTTCCGGAGATAAATTGCTAAAATCATCCGCCATACAGTTCTAACCTGGCACCCTCCGATTACTTTTTATTTCCTCGACTAAAGTATAAAATGCGTGGTGTACGATTTACAACTCCCGAAGACGCTGTAGAAAGCTTCAAAAACTTGGGTTGTTATGTGACTGAAGAAGAGTGGAATTTATGTTTTGAAAAAAAGTTTTATCGAATGCGCAAACGTATTGTGTTTAAGGATGAATATTTTGAAAAGCAATAACAAAAGTAATTTTTGGCTGTAAAACTTCGTAGAACACTTATGAAAAAAAAGTAAAATTTTAAGTTTAATAACACCTTAGTTTTTTAAGGCAAACAGCATTATTATAGGGAATCGATTTGAGAGCAATCATAGTCATTTTATAATCCTGGAAACCGTAATTGAACATTTTTCTCCCATTAATGCACTGCCACAGTAGTTATAAACAAAATTTTAATTTACAAAAGTTTTATGCCTCTAATTTTGACTATAACAATAACTGTTACTTTAACAAATTGAATGCAATACAAACGTGATAAATCATACACGGGGAATTTCGATGTATTTGATTTTTTGTTAAAAGTAAAGGGTGACGCCGCCACTGATTAATGTCTAATGTCCCCAATGGCTTAGGTCGGCAGGAAACGGACAGACATACCGGGAACCTTAGGTACATTAAGTATTCAGGTATCTGATAAGACAGACTATTTAGAACGACATTGTATTGACAAACGTGAAATGGAATTCTTATCCAAACTGCCTCCTAATGATGTCCTACAGGTGATATTATCGCGCGCGGCATACATTATACATTAAGACATGGTATTGTATACCAGGCAACGCTATATTTAATGTCAAATAATATTAAAAATGACTTACTAAATAATAAATCCATTCGTGTGCACGGGGGCTACGTGCTAGATTGACTTAGATTTTGTTTACTGATAACCAAGGAGTAATCATTGTCTTATATTTTCGGATCACGTTCTACCCCAAACTAACGAAATACGTAATTATAACCTCGGTCGTGATATCTTTTTTTTGTTTAAAAAGTGAACGAACATTACGTCCTTGGAAACGTATAGAAAATTCATAATGATATATCGAACTAAGAATACACTACTGTTACCTGATGAAGATAACGAGTTCAGTTGTGATATATTTACTTAAGAATATGTACACAATACAGCGTGATCCAAAAATTTTTAGGTAACTGTTTAGAGCTTGATATCTATAGGTACAGAATTGTTTATTAAATTAGTCGCAAATGTTGGCAATTAAATCTAACATGATTCTAAGAAAAGATGTTGTGTAAACATTCGTTAGATTCGGTTTACGTAAAGCCATGCAATCTGTAAAGGCTTATAATGAAAAATTACAGTTGCAATAATGTTGACTATAATAATAACGTGTGTCTATAAACTGTCGACATCTCAGTTGCTTTGAAAAACAAATTACAAGTCTTAGATTAAATCATACAAGACAATGACATTTGCAAATCTTGACATTTGGTTTTGTGTTCTGAATCTAATTATGAAATATTTTTCAGAAATCATAACCTACTGGGATGTTGACAGTTTATAAACACCCCTTATAATAACAAATTTCCATACGCAGGAAGGGATCTAGTTAACTTTTAACTAAAACGAGATTTTATGGCTTATCTTGGAAGTCGCAGATTAATAGTTTAATTTATCGTTTAGAATCGGTATCAATGTGATTTACTGTAAATGCAAGTACAGTAGGAGTGCTATAAAGCAATACGGATTGAGAGAAGAATCGTACATAAATTACAAAGGCAGATGTTGGGTTACCTCTGCATTTAAAATCTAGCTGCATACTATAGTAACTTTGCAATTAATGCAGTTTTAGAAACTGCTTTGGGCAAATATTAGAAGAAGATAATTAACAATTTTTTCACGTTCTCTTGGCTTTACGTGTAAGGGTGCTGTGTTTATTCAGGGACTGCTGAACCAATCCGAAATTAAATAGACCGATGTCTTAGAGAATAAATTAAAAGAAAGAAAGATACAAGTTTTAAGTATCACCAAGAATCGTACCTACCTACAGTTTGATATAATAAGGATCACGTTTAATAGTGAAACCCTTCTTTGAGAAGAAAACCATTAAACCATTAAAATTTTCTCCAATATTTTGTTTCAATTATATTTTGTGCTCTTCAGGAATTAATGCATTACTAGAAATAATTCATTTTGAATCATATCTTCAATGGCTTTGTAATTTTCATTTAACTGCGACATTTTAATATTATTGTTCATTAGTGAAAATGGGAAAGAATCGTTTTTGTTTAAGGCCTATCAACTAAAGGTTTCAGTTTTTATACTGCTTATTGTGTTTGCCTTAATTTATGTCAGTCACAGCGATGGCATGATCTGATGTTTCCGCACCATAGATCTCTCAGTTCCATAACTAGATACCCAAATAGGCGTTTTTTGTCTCTAGCGCCTTAAGGCCAACGCGCACTTAGCCACGCCACGGCGCGCCACGCCGGACGGCAATTTTAAATTACATTGGTTGTTATGGAATAACGCGCACTTATCCACGCCACGCCACGGCGCGTTATTCCATAACAACCAATGTAATTTAAAAATTGCCGTCCGGCGTGGCGCGCCGTGGCGTGGTTAAGTGCGTGTTGGCCTTTTCATTAACACACTAATGTGCATGTGCATAGTAGACTCAGTTTCCTCATTGCATAGTCTGCATGAGAGGTCCATATTAAACTTTACGATCCTCTGCAGGTGTTCCCACACTGGTGCATGTCGTGGTAAAAAGCCAGTAATAAGTTTTGCAATTTTTTCTAAAAATGCCTTGCTAAGGCATTGTCTTGGAGAGTTGGACCAGTAGCAAATGTGTTGAGATCGAATTTATTGTTCTTGGAATTCCGAAGGCAGGTTTTGGACCTCAGTGGCTCCCTGCCTTACCAGATCATTGTCTTTTCCATTACTGTTTATTCCGCTATGGCATGAAATCCATAACAATTAGGATATTTTACACATAAACAAAAAACATTTAATTACTACACCAAATTTTAACTGTTTTAAAAATAGTTCGATGTTTTATTATAGACAGCCTAAGATGTTTGAAATATAAGTTATTTTATGGTACTTCGTTGGTGTTGGTGCAAAATAATATAAATTAAAACTTAATCATCATAAAAGTGGCGCCCTCATGTTATTTGAGAGGTGTGTGTTTAATGCTTTACAACAAGATTATCTTGTTATTGAGGATTTAACTGTAACGTGTGTCCCAAAAGTCTTGGAATTAACAATTAATCTAATTCATAGACATCGTTGGAACATGTCAATTTGACTTCTCTTTCTTTAAACTGATTTTAACTCACATCAAAAACACTTAGATTTGATCTCGTATAATATAAGTCTAACATTTAATCAGTAACAACTACCTTTTTTGACTAGTTGCGGCAATATTCGAACAGCATAGGTTAAAGTTTGTTGTTTTAGTATACGGACAATAAAACGGACAATAAAAAAATGCCAAGAGAGATAAATCTTTCCCTCACTTTTGTTCGAAAAATCTGGCGTTGTCATAATTCGCATATCGTACACGACGTTTGGCTTCGGTATTTCGCAATATTCTAGTTATATTGAATATCTGCAAGCTGCAAGAGAGAAGTAAACCGTTGTATTTCTATTTTTTTAGAAATATAAATATACCTACACAAGGAAGAAGACTTGCCACATAATTAATATTTATAGTTTTGCGTTAAGTTGCCATTAAAATCGCAAAATTAAACCTAATTGAAGAAGTGTCAAAAGAAAAGTACTCTCAAGTGCTATTCTAATCAATTTATATGAAATATGCCTTTACTCTTTTATTCCATCCTTTTTTAATGAATTTCAGTAGCATGCTTGCATCGGCCTCAGAATATAAATTTAAAGTTTGGTCGCTTAGTTGAACATTTAGTGCAAAAAGTTTGCCTCGAAGAGAATGATAGATAGACACGGACAGACACCTTTTGGAAATTTTTGGAAATTGTCCAATTTGTGGATAATTCCTAGGATCGGTATTTTTTCGAAAGTTTCCTACAAACAACACGAAACTATAATGACCCTGTATTACTGTATGTACAGGATGGTCCATAAGGTTAACTTCAGCGACATTTAAATAGTATATCGTTTGCGCATAAGAAAGATGGGGCAATTGCTTTTTTTCAGTTAAATCTGTCATAATTTTAAGCATAAAAAAAGGCTGAACCTTTTTACGATATTAGGTGTAGCAAAAGTAATTTTTTCTTAGGAACTACATTAAAATCGAGGATGGATTTCTCATCATCACTGATTAGTGTGAAATCACGGAAGAAACTTAAAATTAAAATTTTAACTTGGACACCTCGTATTTCTGTTAGTATTAACTTTCGGATTAAGGTAATTCTAGCTAAATCGTAATATTTTGACCACACGAATATGCCGTTGCGCTGTGTCTTATTACGCTATTACCAAAGCACCACCCTGTATATGCATGTACGTAACGTACACATGGCCTTAAAAATGAAAAAAGGTTTAGTTTTAATAACTTTTTGTCTTGGGCATTACTTAGAAAAGTTATAAAAACACTTGTTCATGGAAAATCACATAGATCTGAGGGATAAAAATTAAATGTCTAAAGCATATACAGCACTGGTAAGGATGTGTATGTATGAATACACAGTCTGATTCACATTTTGGAGGCAACAAAGGGACATCTCGTATTATCGGAGATAGAGGGTAGGTTTAAAGTTTTCCCTTTTGCAGAGTGTTATGGTTAATATAATACCACTAAGAAACTTTACTTAACAATACACATTCGTAAACCAATTTATAATCATTTTTTAATATGAGATATAAGTACTCAGAATCTTAAAAAATATACTTCGTCTTTATTACAACGCTAGATGATTTCTTATTTCATATGGATGTCATATTGGATTTTTCACCATTTCAATATGGCTTTCCCTTCTTATGCATAATATGTATAGATGTAGATGTATTTATATTAACAATTATATACTTGAAAAATTATTTTGTTTAGTATCAATTTGTCTTTTATCATAATTTATCACCAAAAATGTCTTTTAAATTCAATTGAAATCCTACGGTTTTGAATTTTTGTGAAATGTGCCTTACAATAGCGTATTACATGCACATTCTTAATTATTTTGCAGAAAAAAAATAATTTTTAAACTTATTGCCTTCGTCTAACTTAGACATATTTTTCATTTTTGAAATCTGTAGAAGTCCTATTCAACTGATAGAAAATTCAATATGGAATATAAGAAATAAATAACTTGATAATAGTGTAACACTAGTTATTGAGTGACTAAATGAAGAATTTGAAACCAGAGAAATCCATGATGGAAACCCAATAGCCTGATCACTCCTGCCATTTGATTTAAATCGGTTGGGTTATTATTCCTGAGGAAACATGAAGCAACTTAAGTGCCAAATAGTAATTACCGCCCGCCAGCACTTACTGGAAACGATTACAGATACATCTAGTCACATAAGAAATGATCCAAATGTCGGACCTCGTCTTACACAGAATCTTTTGACCCCTGGATGTGGGGCTTGAATTAAAACCAAAAATAGTAATTTCAGATACTTTTTAAATAAGCTTCATTAAATTTTGTCTTGTAAATCCTTAATATGAAGAATTTTTATATAACATAATATCTTTTCCTTAAAATCATATCACTTTTATCCATTAAAAAGCTGGTCGTAGAACTTTTAAATCATTTTGTATATCAATCGATCAGAACAAATAAAACTAGGAAAGACCGCAAATAAATTGCCACATCGATAAAGACGTAAAATATTTATTTTTAAGTATTTTACTTAAATTTTAAATAAATATAGAAATTCTTAAATAGTAGTAGTAGCAGTAACGAATATTACTACAAAGATAATTATGCTGCAATAAAGTAGTTCATCTTAGAATACTTTAAGAAAATCAGTAAGATTTTTGTTGAAATCGAATGAATGAAATGTGAGTATTTACATCGCATCGATAGAAATTTATTCCTTTTATTTGTTTAATTTTAAAAAGCTCTCCCGTTTCATCGTTTTTTAATCGTTTGTTCAGTGTTCGGATTTATGAACACATAAAGTCGTATCCTTAGCAATCCTTTTTAAAAATTGATAGGTCATTGTGAAGTGACGTGAATATGAAAAACGGACCGTAAATTTCGGATATAAAACAATAAATACATGAACCACCCTTCCAGAAATAAAAATTAAGGGACAATTAATATCAACAAGTGTTTTCACAGAATACAAGATTTGTATTTATGCCGGCGATTCGAGAACACAAACACATTCGCGTTATTTAATGGGACGCGAAAAATCAGGGATTGAGAATTGATAAAAGTGATTTAACCCCTGACCTCTGCCTCGATCAGCTTTTATACAGAACGCCCGTCAACACATCTCGTTTGCTATGACGAATGTACTCGTGGCCAAATTGATGCGAAAAATCACCCTGCACTTTGTGCTCCCGTCTCTTTCTGCTTATGCAAATGACAGGGAACAGATTATAAGGGAAAAATTTGCTTTTTAGGAACTCGGTAAAATTCAGAGTGAATTTGATGGCCCATAAATGTCAGGGTATTTTTTGTTTATATACCCATCCTGATTTACTTCAACATTGATTTCGGTTAATAAATAAGGGCTGAAAGTGATTTTCGCCCCGGCGCTTTGTAAAACGCTAACACGTCCAGTCAGTCAACTACAAAACCAAATATTTTTGACCTAGGTCAAATTATTTATCGGGATTTTCCCCAAAAATTCCTATTACCTGTCTCCTCGTCTCCCAAATAAACATTCGAAATAGTTAGTAATTTGAATTTTTTTCTTGTTACCATATAGACTGTAATAGAATCCAAACGGTCATTTTCGATCTTATAAAATATGCAAATTCGAGATTGAGAATTAGGGTAGCCGAACTAAGCAAGCAATTTATGTGGACAAAGGGGTTGGAAGACATTAGATAGGGGAGAAAATGTATACTTAATTCTAGTTGCAGGGACTACATTGTCACCCTCATCTCTTTTCTAAAAGAATACTGGTCAACTGCTGCGAATGCAAATTACAACCGGAATCGATTTCTAAGATTTTCCTACTAAAATAAAAGGGACATTTTCCTAGGGCGACAAAGTAAGGGCCGACCTTGAAGTCGAGGGTTATGTACTAACGATAAAATCGTTGACTTATATCAAACATTTTCCACTCAGCATCTTGATGGACTTCTCGTGTTATTTTTTGCACCTACTGAGAATCTTAAGTCCTACATGCTTTCAGAAGAAATTTCCAATTTTTATGGCCAACCTTACGCAACGCTTATTTAATTAATCAGATAATGTTGTTAATTTATAAATAAGCAGCATGATGAGTCCTTTTCCTTCATTTAAATATTCAGATTTAAGAAGCGAATTAATTCAACTAAGCATTCGTTTGAGTTATTATTAAAATTAATCAAGCCCTACAGGGCCCTTAATAATTAAGGGTCTTGGTCAGTAAGGAACGGTGGTTAAGACCTGTCAACTGTCAGCGCAATGCTTTGTTAACATATTAAATCCTCAAGATGATGGACAGGGTGCGTACGTAGGAAGGCTTGATGGTTTCTGGTTTTAAATTTAAGTTTGAAATTTAATTATGACTATACGAGATTGAGAATGAAAATTTTACTTTATAAATTTCAGATCCGAAAAGTCGAAGTCGAAGGGAAGTTTACTTTAAAAATTAATATTTTTTCATAGAATTGTTTGGCAATATAATTATATTGAATAAGTAAATCTTGGAAATAACACTTTTCTTCCAAAATAATGCTTCTTTTGTACCTTGATGACTTAACTTCATTGTATTGATATCTGTTAGTGAAACACGCAAGTTAGCGAATAACAAGAACATTTAGAAATGGGTAAAGTTAAGTATAATTTATCAGCACAATTTATAAACGTAACCACTTCGTTATTAGGCTTAACATAATTATGTTATAAAAGACTTTAATTATTGCCTGAAAATTAGCAACAAAATTGAAAAAATGTGCCCTTAAATATGCATCTGTTTTTTATCATCACAATAATTATTACATTTTGAGTAGCATTTTTTGTAATTAACTATTAATTTTATATTACTGATAAAAATTACAGGTAAACGCTATTGTAATTCATAGTATTTTCTATTTACATGCTGTATTAAATTGAAAGGTAAAGTTTGTTGGCTAAAATTTTCTTATATTGTGAAAAAATTCTTTCTACATCACACGATACTGTTGGTGTAAATTATAGTGCTAGTGTTCATTACTTGAGTTAATAGTTGCTATATTTTCTAAAACTTCAATAATGTTCTTACACTGTTGATATGCAACGTATTCTGACAACACATTTTTAAAGAAACAGAAACGTAAAATACTTCCTCGAAAATTAAAATGGGGATTAAGTGCTTGAAATTACGGATTGATGTTAAAAACATACAGATTGTCCGAAATCCAATCTAAACATACAAAAATTAATGAGTGCAACAAGGAAGTCATAAACAATATGGGTAGCACAACAAAGATAGAATGAAATCATGGCTAGGCAAATTTTTAAACTAAAGATCTCGCGCTTGAAAGCGAGAAGCTTGTACATGAAGTATTAGTGGCCGACATCACTGACGAATTCATCCTGGGAATGGACCTTTTGAGAAGATTCGAGTTTTCGCTGGATTTGAAGGAAGGGGTTTTAAAAATCGGCAACAAAGAACTTCCTCTACATCCGATGGACGATCCTGTAGTACGAGTCTTGTTAACTGAAGACGTGACCGTGTCTGCTAGAAGTGAACGAATTGTCAAGGCCGGTCTGGATGGAGATCTTCGGGCGGGATGTGTACGAATGATGGAACCTATTTGTGATAAGAAAGTCCACAGCGGTGTGCTGGTAGGAAAAGCGCTGGTCAAGGTTGGAGAAACAGTACCGGTGAGGATTATGAACGTCAATATGGAGCCGGTGACGCTGAAGAGGAACACGCTTATGGGACAGTGTGTGCCAGTATCCCAAATAGCCCAGTGCATGAATGAATCCCAAAGACCAGCTGCCAAACAACATGCTGGTGGACGTATTGATATGATAACCAATTCATGTGAAGACCTTAATGAAACAGAATTGAAGAGCGTGCGAACTTTAATTTCCCAATACCAAGACGTCTTTGCCCTTGATGAAGATCAAAACGAACAAAAGTGGTACGACATAAGATTAACACCGGGGATTCCAGACCTATACGACAACGTCCGAGACGACTTCCATGGGCAAAGCGTGACGAAGCGGAGAAGATTATTGCCAATATGAAGAAACAAGGGGTCATTGAACCATCAAACAGCCCATGGGCATCACCAGTGGCTCTAGTTGGCAAGAAGGATGGATCAACGCGTTTCTGTGTGGACTACCGGCAGCTCAATGAGGTAACGAAGAAGGACAGCTATCCCTTACCGCGAATTGATGACACGTTGGACACGTTGGTTCACGGTGGTTTTCAACGTTAGACTTGAAGAGTGGTTATTGGCAAGTTGAGATGGAACCTGAAGACCGAGAGAAGACCGCGTTCACTATCGGTTCGGGATTATGGCAGTTCACAGTTATGTCCTTTGGCTTATGCAATGCTCCAGCCACCTTCGAGCGCTTGAGCGCAGGGGATTGTCCTGGAAAACTTGCCTGGTGTATCTGGACGACGTAATCGTAGTTGGCAGGTCATTTGAAGAACACATGGCAAATCTAAAAGAAGTGTTCCAAAGACTTCGTGGAGCCAACTTGAAATTAAGTCCGAAGAAGTGCCACATATTTAGAAAAGAAGTCAACTATCTTGGACATGTTGTATCACGAAATGGAGTAGCAGCGGACCCTGATAAAATCCGAGCGGTGCAAGAATGGCCAACACCAAGGGATAAACACCCAGTGCGAAGTTTCCTTAGATTATGCACTTACTACAGGCGTTTTGTTCCGGGATTTGCCGATATAGCAAAACCGCTGACAAGGCTAACGGAAGATGGTCACGATTACGTTTGGAGCGAAGACTGTGGTTTTACTCTTGGTCCGGTAGGCTTACTGAAGCTACCATTTTCCTTCAACAAAAATTACTTTACCTTCGCAATAATTGACTTTTTTGTTTAAAATAATGTTCCGAAATGGACAAGCTCAATAATTCAAGTCGTGGCAACGGCTTGTTTACAGACAAGAATTCGGAAGATAATCCAGTTTTCTTCTCTGAAGCTCATAATAGCGATAGAAACACAAATTTAAGAGAAATCTTAAAATTTAAAAACATATATACCATAGAGTTGTGTTTTGAAACAGGACATGTGGTATAATAAATAATACAGGCCCCCGGTAGTGTAGAGTGATTTTGTACGCCAAACCTTTTAGGTTCCATCCGGTTTGAGCTTGTCAAGAATTTGAAACTGTGCTTTCTTTTGGATACGAAATAAAACTATAGATCCCATGTCATTACGATGTTTGTTCGGCATAATAAAAATTCCTACTTATGTACAGTCATAATGACTTGCAGAAGTCAACGGGAAATCATGGAACACATTTCCCTAGTATAAAGGAATTGGCTAATTTGTTTAAAAAAAATGTGACTTTGACCCCTTTCGCAAACATCTTCAACGGACTAATACTTTAGAAGGAAATTTATTTACTTTATTGGCAGTACCTTTCCTTGACATTTTCATATAACATCAATTGACCACCGGCAGAAAGAAATTAACACTAAAAATATGGACGAGTTAAATGACCTTAATTTTTATAAAATATAAAATTTTAGAGCTGTATTCAATCTTTGCCTCCAAAAGTAGCATGTTTGGATTTCAATCTTTTAGGAGTGGAATTTGGAGTATAGTTTTCTCTAATTTTTAACTTATTACATTTTTTCTATTATAAATTAGAATTTTGCCCTTTCATGAAATGTGCCCGTTTAATACGAATTCCGGAGATTTCAAGTTAATTTTGCAGAGATTTTATTCCTTTTTGTTTTTGTATGAAACAACAGATTTAATTTTTGCATAGAATACTCGTTTTTTACAAGATAACGCATTTTTATGAGTACGAAATAATAAAATTGATGGTGTATTATCTCGGTAGATGCCAAGATTAACCATAAAGTGAAATTTGTACAATAACTTATCCTATAACCCCGCCATCAGTTAAGATTAGACTGACCAATGCCTTAGGCGACTTATTGTTGAATCTTGTAGTCCTTAGCGTATGAATAGGAGTGATTAGTACTGGAAACAACTTTAGTGTACACTAACTATAAGTTGGCAGCCCTTGTTATTGGAACTAATAACTGCCCCGAGCTGCAGTGTTTGTATAAGGTGACCGCTCCCCGAGTTATCAGCAAGTTTACTGAAAAATGTTTGGGTTAGGACGACCTGATATGAAGTTTCCGGTGGGTACGAAAGTGATACATTAACCTCAACTTTCAGGACAATTATTAATTGTTTGCGTTTTATTAACCGTTTTAATTGTGCCATAAAAAGATACATTTTTATGCTAGGAAAGGGGTTGTCCGTTTGATCATTTGTAAAGTTGGGGATCAGGAAGTGCGTATTAGACATTAGGGCGACGTTATCCTAGGATAATCGCTTCGCTTGGACGTCTGGACAGACCAGAACAATGCTTGACTAGTCCGAGTAGACTAACTTGTTAAATTAGGGAAACAGCAATCCTACTGTATCAGTAATCACCTCAACCCTTCGATAATGTATTCATTGATCTCGGTCACCCTCTTTGCTCTTTAACTTCAGAATTTGGCTTAACTTGATGCTCGGACATAGTAGACT
The DNA here is from genome assembly GCA_963082815.1 of Melanotus villosus. Taxonomy (NCBI): domain Eukaryota; kingdom Metazoa; phylum Arthropoda; class Insecta; order Coleoptera; family Elateridae; genus Melanotus; species Melanotus villosus. Next base: position 79,748,465 of record OY720419.1, read on the forward strand.
ACCAGTTAATTTCCTTTTGAATTCTAGAATAAGCAGAATTGAAAGCAATTACATGCAGTGGCGCTTATACGTTTAGTCAGATTTAAAATAATTCATATTTATTATTTATATTAGTTTAAAGTATAAATCAGTTTTGAGACTAAAACTTATTGGAGGAAGGAAGAAAAATTTTGTATGTAACATAAGCTTCGATTGAAGTTATGATATATTAATTTTAATGCTAATTTCAAAGTTAAATTGTATAGCTTAATTATTTTTTGTCATGATTAAGTTTCAAATATTTACACTTCCCTTTTAAAAAGTTGAAACTTCTCGACGAATCGCAATTTCAAAAAAATGAAAACAAAAAAGGAGATTAGTTTATTATTCACTCGAACATAAAAAGCAATTGAACCAGAAATTAAAATCCTTTCACAACAAAAGCAAAAAAGAGCTAAAAGTAAGGACTGTGAAAATTTTCGATTTATAAAAGAACTTTCCCTATCGAAATTCTCCACCCAATTAAGTCCAATTTATCGGTTACCTGTTTCGAAGTATATTTAATAAATTAATCAAACAGTAACTCATAATCCAATCGGAGATCAGATCGGTTTTTGGGATCGATATGAGTTTACGGGAAGAGTGCGAGAAGCGGTAAGGGACGACCTGAAAGCAAACCGACCGACCGGCCGGTCGTCTAACATGAGTAAATTTTTATTTGAAATCTAATCAAAGTGCAGATAATCCGGTGGATTTACGATTCGCGGCAATTAAAGCCCCGCTGGACTCCAAGTCCAAGCTAAATACGCAATAAGTGCGACCAGCGACAAACTGAAACTGACGTCTGTTCCGGCCGGACGACTCCGGGGCTCTGTAATGTATGCATCGGGTATTAGTATCGCTAAATCACGCCACCTCTGTCGCTAATTGAATGCAAATTCATATCATGTCTGCATAATTTTATTTATATAGCATAATTATTGATGCTACTCGGAATATTAAAAACATGTCTCATTTGGATAATTTGTCTAGTTTTCTAGAAAAGGGTATTTATTTATTTCTGCTATTTATAAGGGAACAGCGACTATTTTACGAAAAGGATATTTCTAATTTATTAGATGAAATTAAAGCTGTTTTTCTTTACGCTCTTAGTTCATTACGTACATTTTCAATAAGTTAAAATTGTCCCTTAAGTTCTAAAAATATTCGATGGTTGCAGAGATAAGTCAAAACAATAAAGAATATATATGTAGATAGTTCTACCTAAAAGATAAGTGATCAAAAATTTGAGACACATTCTTTTTTACTATTGTTTGTTTGTTTTTCAGTTATTGACGATCTCCAGGTTCACGGACGCCAAGTATCTCAGCACATAGATTAATTGCTTGTCACTAACACTACTAGAAGTCCGCTAAACCCAAAGTACTTTCACCTTTAGAATTGATTTTTAGCGTGCTAGGCAGCATTGACAATTCAATCTGTTTTATTTCGTATCTATAAGTGCATATCGTTTCATACTGTTTCTTAGTAAAAACCTCTAGGACCTTTCTAGAAATTGAATCAGAGTCGACAAGACAACTATACAATCTTCTTCAACACTGAATGCGTTCTAATTACTATTAAAAACCCGTTTAAACATTATAAATATTGAAATAGCTTTGGAAGATGTTTCTGTAATTTTGAGAAATAGATTTCAACCAAGGAACATTATCGAAAAATTGTATAACCAAATTGGTAGAAAATTGCAATTTCTAGAAATATAAATATTTACTGAAAACAAACCAATAGCAAGAGTAAAGAAATGACAACAATTTAGCTAGTCTCCTGAACAACAGTAGTTCCACCATTGTGGCTTCGGAGTGGTTGCCGCTCATCAGACAAACTAACCAACCGATACTGTCCAGCAATTAAACTAGTAAAATATTTGCACGATGAGAAAGCACCTGTTGTTTCACCCTAATTAAGATTTTCGTTTAGGTTATGTGTGCCTGATGAACAGCAACGACTTATTAATATTGACGAACGAAGCGAGCTATATTGATGGTTAGTATTAAAATGCAAATAATAAAACAGGGCCATATTATTAATAAATAAAAAATAAACTAATATTTATTTACTACAGGTTATATTTTAAGGCCAGAGGAATAGCTACTTTAACGCCTTAAATTAATTAGAGGGAGATACTAATCGACTAAAATTAAGTTGATGGAAGAAGATTTTTCATTATAAACTATAGCAGTAGTTTCAGTGGAAAAACTAACGATTTAAAGTATGATTAGTAAAGCTCGGATTTATAGGCAGAATAAAAGGGCCAAATAGGCGCCTATAAAAGCAGGAATTTTTGATAAATAGGCAGCTAAAATTCGAAATAGGCAAAAATATAGGCAAAAAGGCGAATTTAAAAAAACTTTTTTAAAGTCATTTAGTTGTTCTAACTTGCAGAATAACGGTTACAAAATTTATTCTTTTATGTATCAGCATAATAAAACTTTTATTTTGGTTTTATTATTTTATTTTTCAAAGCTCTGGATGAGAACGTATGCACGCACAAAGTTTTGAAGACATCTCGAAAGCAACTTTTACTCTTTTCACTACTTAAATGCAAATGAAGTGCACTTTTCATTCAAGAACTTTTTCGACACCTCCCGCACAATTACCACATATATGAAATAGAAATACGTAGAAATATTACAACGTAAATACACAAATTCCGATTCATCCTCCGACACTAAGGGAATTAAGGAAATTCTCCGCCATTAGTAAATTCCAGAAAGTACAGATGGACGAGTCATAAAACAGTCTACCTGTTCATTTATAGCTGAAACCCTTGAGAGATTATAGTCTATAATCTCTCAAGGCATACTTACGCTTACTACACCTCACACTGCAATTATGTGGGTAGTGTTTCTTAAAAAAACCTTGTCTCAGAAACGGAAAATAAGCCATTTTTGCTAAAATTTATAAAATATGGTGTAGAATTTAATAAAAAGGCAATAATAGGCATCCAATGTAAAAAACGGCAAAAAAGGCAGAAAACAGGTTAATAGGCAAAATAGGCAAAAAAAGGCATTTTGCCTAAAATCCGAGCTTTAATGATTAGCTTAGATAGTCTTTCTTTTCCCTTAATGTGTTTTGCTAGATACTAGTTGAAAATAAGTTAAGCAGATTTTGACAGATTGGAGTAGCAGACTTTCAATTGCTGTTTATCGAAGGTGCTAATTTTAATATAAATTAACTTAAAAAAGTGATTTTCTATATAATGCTGAGTAGTTTTCGAATCATCTTAGTATATGAAGGATGATGGTTTTTGTACAACCTTTGGAAAGTAGACTGTTCACTTATTCTCAACTTTTCTTTTTAATTTGGTAGAATCATAGAACATTTGAAATATTGCTGATTGCAAAGAAAGCCGTGGGTATATTTAATTTTAATGTTTCTATGGACGGCGATATTTATTTCATCATCAATTGACATGGAGCAGATTCCCGTGGATCAATCCTGGATTACGTCAAGCCCACCCCATGCAAATAGGGTGTGGAGGGATTTGTTATGATAGGTGGGGATTGGGAGCACTGTATAACGTCAACATGCCTATGACGCTAGCCGCTAGACACCGCTTCTACAGTGCAAGGTAGTTAGTAGATCATACATTCAATGGTAGTTGAATATCTGACCGAGATGGTTAAACAGGTTTTTTCCCTCTTATACTAGTACTATTTCTATTATTACCGCTAATTTTCTGGGTCTATAGTATGAAACGCCTTAGCGCAGACATGCCTGCCCTGTTACATGTTACTTTATTCTAGCTAAGACTAATCATTATTTTATATACGTATTCCTTGTTCCCTTATTTCTATTTTCATTATTATTGTGGTATAAGTTCTTTCACCATTCTTCTGCATTATTCTTCTATATTTATATCTTCTTCCTCTACTTCTACTTCCCCGTTGTCAGATTCTTCTCTTGAGTCATAGTCCTAGTTTTGTTCCTTGCCCACTTTTCCAAAATTTGTTGTGGTATGCCCGATCGCTCTATATCTTGTTGCAGTGCTGTTTTCCAGGTGTAGCAAGGCCTTCCCACCTTCATTTCGTTTGCGGTTAGATTATATGCCTTCTTCAATATGTGATCATCTTCTCGTCTTAATATGTGCGCCCAGTATTTTAATCGTGCTGCTGTCAGCAAAGAGGTGATCCTCCACAGATCTTCCGCTGAGGAACTCTGCTTGGTATAATGGCATTTCTTGAATCGTATCGTCCAGGGTCTTCAGTAAGTGTTTTGCGTAGATCTTGTATCCCACGCTAGTTTAAAAAATATCAAATTAATGTTAAAAAATAACAAAATTTGTGATCATAAAATAGCTCACAGTGGGCTGCAGAGTACCTATAATAGAAATTAAACCTTATTCTTTTAGTTGTATTTTGTTATATCTGAAGATGATAAATGCAGGTTTGCCTAAACAAGTAATCACTTGTTTCTATTTGGTAATAAAAACATGGGATAAGTTTCGAATTTTATCAATTAATTAGCTTCTATGCTACAGAAACACTAATTTCTAGTTTCAGAGTAAACCGTATGTTATACCATCTTCTTAATATTCACGTCAAATGGATCTATTGTTAATTTTATTTTGTATTCACGAATTACGTTATATTAATTATTAAATTCGCCTAAAGTGCATACAAATTTTGCAACGTTAGTTACTCACGGTATATATTGAAACTATTTTGATATAGGTACGTACGCCATTAACCTTTCCAGTGATTTTTATCGTATCACTTTGAAAGGGACTGAATGGGTGGTAGGTACACTTTCTTTCTCTCTCCGCTTCATAATTTACTAGTTACGACTTGAATTTAAAAAAAGTAGGTATTTAATGTTGCGAATATGCACTTCTTCCTTTTGTTTATCTACCTATTACTTGATTCCAGCCATTATTTAGGTGATATTTCTCTTGTTGCAGTGCTGTCTGTTTTTCTCTGCGTCAAAATTTCTAAATACTGAAGTCATACATTTAACAAACCAACGATTTTTAGTCCTTAATAATGAGTTATTTATGCACTGGTGTATTATTTAACATCAGCAACATATTTTAAAGGAGTCGTACGTCTTCTTAAACGTCTGTGTTTTAGTCCCATATCAGAGTATCGGAACTACTAGTTTGTTGTTCGTGACGCTAATTCTTTTTTTTTTAGTTTCATTCTTCAGCGGAATTCCTTTCTTTAGTTCCCATCCTGTTTAACTATAAACCCATTTTTCTCGTACCTTACGCATTATACCGACATTTGACTGGGTCAAGAATGCTTGTCAATATGCAGTGTTGCGGTGAACTTCTTTGAACTCCCCCTACACTAGGTAATTCGGTTCTTTGTGTCAGTTTCCTGTTGCCTTCTCAAAACAAGGGCAGTTTAGCCCAACCAGATAAATTTCATTTTTATCTGTATCTGTATCCGTAACCTCTTTTAGCTTTCGGTTTATAAAAGTGAAAATAAAAACCTAGAAATTATCAAACTTCATGATAGTTATAGGCAAGTGATCAGGTGTAAGTCGCGGCTATAATTTAATTTCAATCTTTGGAAACATATTTGGTTTCCTTACTACTTATTACAGTTTCTGTCTGCTCATCACATATAAGGAGAATTATTGTATTCACTGATCATGATCTTTGCTGATTGTTGGTTTAAGTAATGACCACGACGATTGCACTCTCTTTTAATCCCAAGGTATATTAGTTATTTCTAATTTACTTTTAGTAGTAACAAAAATCAGCATATTAGTTTTTCGTTTAATCTTCGTAGGAAGATTACATAAAAGTGATGAGCTAATATAATCTTATACTCGTAGTCCCCCATGCTTGCCGCAGAAATATTTTCATTATTTTGTTTTTATTTGAGTAATTATAGGTCGTATTGGATAGTTTAGACTCTGATACTCCAATTATAACATCAGGTCTAACACAGGGGTTTGCATCTAGGACACAATTTATATTGATATTTTGTGATAGATAGATCTTGTCATACGGCAGTGATTTTTAATTCAAAATCTTAATATTTTTGTACTATTGTGTTAAAATAATTCTACCTACCTATATTTACCTTAATATAGAAATCATGTTATTAATTTTCTCCGACACTTAAACACTCTAGACGCTGTTTTCAGTAGAGTACTTAAGCAGAACCTGTCCATTAAAAATATTATCTTAGTGTTGTGATATAAATAATTTTATTTCGATAACCGTACGGAATATATGACAACATGGGATCTGAAGTTAAGAGTATATTAAGGTACTTTTAAAATTACAAGAGTTTTATAATGACAAATGGTTCAAAAAATTCTTATACCATTTTGTTCTCAGTTGCATTTTTTTTCTTCCCTTTAATTATTTTCTGGTTGTTAATAAAGTTTTATTGTTACTTGATGTATTAGACTCTTATTTATCGGTAAAATTTTTGTTGCTGTATCTTTAACCCTTTGTTTTTGTTTTTCCCGAGAATAAAAAGTAAAATTAAAGCATGCTTTTTCTCAGAAACTATGCATAATAGAAAAAAATGGTATAAGAATTTTTTGTTCCATTTGTCATTAGTCATTATAAAGCTATTCCCAAAGTTTGGCAAAAGCATTACCTAACACCCTGTATATTACCGACAGTTTCAAATGCCAAGTTGTAAAAAACCCCGTGTATGTAGCCCTTCAGACTCTTCTTGTTCAGGATTGAACCTAGTCCTTTCCTTTTTCTTTCTCCATTTTTATCTTGCTTTCTCTGCTCGTCTTCATTTTCTTCCTGGGGTCATTCATGTTTTAACTTCCCATTGCTTGGGTGGGTTGCCGATTCTTCTTTTTTCTCCTTTGAACTGCCAGTGGAGCATTGCAAATTGCAACCCGTCACCTTTGTTTTTTTTTCCCTTAACCATTCATTTCTTTTTCTGTCTCTCAATGTTATTAAGACGATTCTCCTTTCTACTGCTCTTTGTACTGTTACTAATCTTTTTATAATTTTGTTAGTAAAAGTTATTGTGTGTGGCCCTACAAATAATTTGGCCCGTATTCTCATCCCACATTATTTAAGGTGGTCTCTAACTAACCTCGCGTTAAAAGTAACCATTAAACGATACAGCTTTATAAAATGTATACGATTGCCATGGTAATTAAACATTTTGTTTAAATTTTGCTACAGACAGGTAAAGCAAGGAAATTTTCATTCTGTTTTTAGACTTTTTTTTAATGGAACTATGGAAATTTTGTCATATGTTGGGTACATTCCAATTTTGTAATAATTTTCTAAGGAAGATGCAAACAACCAAATTCTGTGTCTGCTTTAGGTTGTACGAATATTTTCAGTTTACGGTTTCGAAACCAACTCCAGAAAAATTATTTAAATTAATTAGAATTCTATAAATCCAGACAATTATTTTTGTGTATAAAACTTATTTTTTGCAATTACATTAAACTCAGTAGACATCTTTCATAGTTTTTAGATTTATACATCGAAGAATCTCCAACATCGTTCTAAAAGAATATTTAAAATTTTTATTTGAATGAGTTAGTGTCAAAAGGTTTGAATGCTACAGAAAAACTTCAGCGATACAGTTGAATCGTTTGTTTTTTGTGATAGCTGACTTCGTATTTTGACCTTTAAGCGTTTGCTATCATCTTGAATGATGTGTTTGTAATCACTGTAAAACTAGGGAAACAATATTCAACATTATACTTATTCTGTACAGGATTAACTACTGTAGAATTCCTGTACCTCTTTGGTGCACAATAGCGTATGCGTTCTTGATAATTTTTTGGGACTTCTTTGCTCTAGATTTAGTTAAATTTAAATTTCATTAGTAATAATGTTAAGTAATTAATATATTTTTAAAACCATCCACCACAAAAGAGGTAATTCTTCTTTGTCGTTGTTTTCAGTAAAATAACTTAACTTTCGTATAGAAGCTCTTATAATGTTCATTAACAAAAAAAGTTAAGCCTCGTTTCGTTGTTTCATTATAATCATCATACTAAAAAAGGCCGTTTTGTAGGAAGAGTTGGCGCTTTGTGGTATTATAGATCGCCCTAAATCGGTCGTCGTTTTCCTCCAAAACAGCAAACATTCTCCCTGATGTCCTTTATGGCTTATCAGTGTTTGCTCACCGTAATCTTCAAACGCCAGCAGGTGTTTTATTAGAAAGCGATATTATATTTTTCATGTCGAGTTCAGATAAGAATAGGTATCGCTAAAGGCATTAAGGTGTATCTAGAGCAAATATTTTGCAGCCATATGGTTGATCGCACCGTTATCTTATGGACTACCCCTTACCCTTCCTAAAGAGGGCCCTTACGCTCTCACGTCCCTTGATATTATTAGCGGATGACTCATAGAACTAATATTAAAGGAATTAGCTTAAACAATACTTGGGAATTTTATTTACGGATCGTTCATTTCGTTTCAAACTTATCGAAATTTAAACCTCCGGCTTAATCAAAACACGTCACTCGTGTAAACGACGTAACTTTGTCCATCTCTTTCTAAGGACGACGAGTGAAAAACATGAATAGTAAGGAAGGTAATGGGTTTGCGAATGCATTGTTGGACGCCTTTTGTGCGAATCCCACGATCTTACATTACAGATAAGTCAAGCATTCTCCCTTTATGAAGTTATCGTGCCTAGTACCACATATCTGGTACTTATTTATACATGCAAAATTACACTTACCCACTTTGCACTTCGATCCGCCGAACTTTGTGGAAAATAGGTGTATGATGGTGTTTGATGAGCTAGTTCGAAATGGCCGTCCCTTAAGGGATACTGTATATACAGGGTGTTCGTCGAAAATTCCATAATCAATTTTATATATTAAATTTGCAGTGGAGTTTCAGATATGTTAATTTGGTTAACAAATAAGAAAATAAAGTAATTCCTGTTAGAAATGTGTGTTCTTGTATGAAACACTCAGCTGGACAGAAATATGAATTTTTAAAACGTTTTCAATTAACAATAGAAACGTCTTGTAAGTTTAAAAAAAGGTACGACTGGCTCCCTTGTCAGTATGCATAAAACATAAAAACTTTCCCTTTTTCGCTAAATGCAAATTTTTATGATGAATTACTTCTACATACATGCATGTAATAGTGTTGTTAATATCTAACAGTTAGCTTGTAGAAAGAAGCGGTTTAATAAAAATTCAATCACAGAAAGAACCAAAGCTGCCGCTATTAGCTTTTAGCTTTAGCATAATTTCTGCATTTTTATGTATTGTACGTTTTGCCCTTTTGGTGATTCTTTAGACTTCTTCTTTAGATTGCAATAACTTGCTCTAGATTTTCAGTTTTTCAGGAGTTTTTAATTAATTGGTTTACTTTTAAATTTGGACTTGAATTTATACAGGTATTTTCCATTTTAAGAAAGAAAGTTTGTCCCTATTTAACTGCTTCAGAAATGAATTTACGAAATTTTGTTTTTCAATTTTTAAAATGAATTTGAAATAATTTTAATAATTAATAGCTAATTTCTTAATAATAAGAAGACTCACTCATTATTTTGTTTATGTAGGTTGGCAGTGTTAAAACGATTTCAAATATTTACGTTGAAATTATACCTTTGAAATGAGTATAGGTATTAACATTTTACGTTAATTGTTCAGTTCCTTTCAGTTTAATGTTTTTTGTTTCACATTTTGGGGTTAATTTTAGCTCTTGGATTTGTGATTTGTGGTTTACCTTTGTAGTTTTAATTAAAATTGCATTCCTCGAGAGCCAGATTACTTTTAGATATTTTCTTAGAAATATATTTTTATATGCGAGTATACGGTTATTCAAAAGTAAATTACATTTTGAAGTAGATATAACATTTTTAAGAATTAACATATATACAAAATAATAACACATTTGTATTTATCGAACAATGGGATTTGTTCATTAATCACATTTATTCGTTTTGGTTATCATGGTAATAGGTTTTGATCCCATAATAAGCAGACAGTTTTCTAACACCTGGCCAGCGCTTTCCCCTGATATCAATCCAGCAGATTTTTGGCTGTGGGGTTATTTAAAAGAACGAGTTTTTTTAACTAATCATACGACTATCGACGAACTAAAATATGCCATTTCGCAAGAAATTGAAAATATTCCACGAGATATAATAGATAATGCTGTTCACAACATAGAAGAAAGCTTGTTGCTTGTTGAAGAACAATGGCGGATATATTCAACAGTAAACCCCATATCTTTATGAGTATAAATGTGTTTTTATTTTGCATATGTATATGTATACAGGGTGAATAAAAAGTATGGAACCTCGATGCTAGCGCCTTTATTATTAGTTTTAGAAAAAAAAGTTTTAGACAAAAGGTTTATAACAAATTATTTTCCACAAACTGATGGTTTTAAATATTTTTTTCAAGGTCATACCTTTGCGCTATGACGTCATCGATACTTTTTTTAAATGGCAACCTATATTTTTTAGGTCGAAATTTTATAGCATTTTTTTTTCTCTTGATGACCATCTAAAAATATCATACGGTTGAATAAGCGAAATTTCTAGAAAAATCAAGTTGAATGTTATTCGTACCAGTATTTAATGTACATATTTTTATCACAAAAATTAAACACATGACTATTAAAAACAAATACAAACAATGTTTAATATTACTTTATTACAGAAGATGTTCAAATTGTTCGCTATCTGACAATGTCCAATTCGATGTGAAAATCCCTGTAATACATTCCGAATTACTTCGGCTGGTATTGCCCGTATTTCTTCCCGAATACGAATTTTTAACTCTTCTAAATTTCTGGGCCTGTTTGTGTAAATTTTACTTTTAAGATGGCCCCACAAGATCCAACGGATTCAAATCGGGCGATCGGGCTGGCCATTCGATACTACCCCTTCTACCGATCCACATATTCTCAAAAATTGTATCCAACTAATAAAATAATAATAATAATGTTAAACATTGTTTATATTTGTTTTTAATAGTCATGTGTTTAATTTTTGTGATAAAAGTACGTACATTAAATAGGTACTGGTACGAATAACATTCAACTTGATTTTTCTAGAAATTTCGCTTATTCAACCGTATGATATTTTTAGATGGTCACAAAAAGAAAAAAAAATGCTATAAAATTTCGACCTAAAAAATATAGGTTGTCATTTAAAAAAAGTATAGATGACGTCATAGCGCAAAGGTATGACCTTGAAAAAAATATTTAAAACCATCAGTTTGTGGAAAATAATTTGTTATAAACCTTTTATCTAAAACTTTTTTTTCTACAACTAATAATAAAGGCTCCAGTATCGAGGTTCCTTACTTTTTATTCACCCTGTATGTTAATTCTTACAAATGTTATATCTATCTCAAAATGTAACTTACTTTTGAATAACCTTATATAATCCTGCAAATGGAAGAATGTGATTAAGGGATTATAACATTATTTTTACTCGATAAATTAACATATTTATCTCAGTTATCTTCCAATAATTATATTTCGTTTTATAACCTATATTGTACAGAGTACCGATAAGTTTTTAAATAAGTACAATATATGTAGGTATTACTTCATCGATTATGAAGGTACAATGTATAGTTTTGCGACTGGTGTATACTATAAATATAGAATAGATAAACCTAGGAAACCTTTCTTTTTCTACTTGAAAACCCACACATATTCTGGGCTTAAATCAGAGAGACGAGTTTGTAGAATGCTAATTATTTTTAATTCTGAGATACATTTTTCAAATTTACTTAGTTTCTTATATTGGGTTGTAACAATGCCCTGTTGAAGAAAGCGAACATTTCTGATAGTTTCTGTTTTTTGCGTCCAATCACGGTTCAAATGCTGCTGCTTAAGACTTGTAACACAACCTTTGCAAGAATTAATAATTAATGTGAAAGCTGAGAAACTACAATTTAAAGAAGAACCTGTAAGTTTTCCAGGAACACCTATCACTAGCACACCTTAAACTCGACCTCTTGCCCAACGCTTATTCTCACCACAAGCGATCTCTGAATAACCGGAAACATCTCGTTCTATTGGGACACTTAAATTTTTGGAGACCGAGGTAGTAGCAAAAACCGAAGAGGTCGGATCGACACCAACATTAGAAGAATTACAGGAACAGTTGTTGATAGAAGGATCGAATCCAGCGGCTATTGAACAGTATTTGGATCAGCATGAGGGATTAGCGAAAATATACATCGAAGGAATTTGAAGAGATACTAAAAAAGAATACGAACATCATTATGGCGTACGATACGATCCAAATGTGGATAAGTATCACATAGGAGATTTGGCCCTAGATTTCGACGGTGAAGATCTTCTTATACAGACCTCCAGACACATTGATGAACCCTTCAGGTATAAGGGAACTCCGGGTTTGTACGAGTTGTTATTTAAAAACAAACTTATTGGTTTTAAAGAGAGCGTAGGCTGCAGTACATGGATATTCTATTTCGCACCAATGCAATACGCAGAAATTACGATTCCCAGTCGCAAATACAGGGTGCCGGAAGAAAATATTCCAAAATTATTAAACCTGCAATGGAAAATTACAAAAGAGGACTACGCGGCCTCCTAGGCAGAATGCCATCAACAATGACAACACGCAAGAGAACAGGAGCAGTTGTGGAAATGCTACACCTGAATACCAAACGTTTGGAATTCATACGTTGGCGAGATCCCAACAACTTAGTGGACTGGTTAAGTACCCTGCTTAGTTCAAAATCCGCTGGACACACGGGGTACTGGTAAGATGTCTTCGTCTTCTTCGTAGTGTCATATCCTTTTTCAGAACGTTGGCGAGGGGAATCTAAGCCACATTTTTAAACGACTTGGCGCTAGACCTTGTTATATCCCCCTTATACTAAGGAATTGTGTGCTCTGCAATGGTTTCCCGTTGCCTTCTGCAGAGTTTATGACCGTGTATTAAGTGTCTAGTGTATGTGCTTTGTTACTATCTGAAGTCATTCATTTCGAATTGCTTCCAACAAATGAGACTATCACGGTTAAGGTATATTTAGAACAACTTCGATGTTTGTCCGGTGCAATTCGGCAAAAATAACCAACATGATGTCAATTTGCAGTAAGACACTGCTAGGCCGTATGTAGTAAATCTCATTAAATTGTCTACTCAGGAATTTGTGGGAGAGTTCTAACACATGCGGTCTACTCGCCGGACCTCGCGCCATCGGATTGCAACCTGTTTCTCTTTCTTCCCAACAGTATGTGTGGTGTTCATTAAATAACCGATCCTCTCAATAAAACAAAGGATGCTAGCCAAGGGTGTGCTACGGATTCCTGCCATATCAGGCCAGAAATTCCCCAATTCCGAGTGCAGGGCAGTCGCATAAAATATGCTCTGTGGTCTCTTTCTTCCCATTACAACCTCTACAGGTTGGGCGGGCTCTTGGTTAGCCTTAATCGGTACAAATGCTTCTTCAGTTTGCAGTGTCATGAGAGTATACCTACAAAAAGTCGTAGTCCCTTTCTTGGTAACTACATACAGACTTTAGACAATGTCGATGAGGGGGTTGATGCAGCCATTCTCGCTTGATGGCATTTATACAAGTTAACCCATCTATCACAGTGGTAATTGTGGATTTCTTTTTTTATTATTGAATGGAGCAGCGTCGAGGTTGCTGGTACAGTTTCACTCAGTGGGATCGAAAAGCTAGTAGAATGTTGAAAGGAAATCGTAAATAATTAAGGCTAGTGCATTATTGATTAATTTGTTTGTTAAAAATGAACTAGACTTAAACTTATTCTGAATTAAAAAAAAAAGACGCTATAGGCTTATGTTACTACCCCAATATGTTTATTTGCGTAATTTTATAGTTCTCTTTTTAGAATCAAACAAGGAACGAAGAAAATTGACCACTTTAACTGAAAAATTATAAAAATTAAACCAAATAAGTGAAACAGGCCATCAGACTGTGGGATCCTTCAGTTACATTATATTTTCAATTTATAGCTTTAAATTAACATTTCACGTCTTCAAACCTTTTTCGTTTAGAATTCTGCTAAATCAGAAGTTCAGTTTTTAAGACGTGGTAGTACTTATTAAAATGATGTATTAATATTTTACCATTTTTCGCCGGAGTGGCCGTGTGGTTAAGGCATTCGACTTCAGCGCGGTCGGTCTCGCGGTCAAACCCAAGTCGGATGTTCGGTTGGTGGTAATTTGGAACCGAAACACAGTGGTGGGGTAGAAAAGATAAGCGGTTGTTGAAGGCGTGGTGCTTACCACACCACCCTGTACGCATAGCGTGCAAAACAACCGGGTATGAAAGCGACTTAGGAGGCATTAACCCTTTATATCGCAGGCCATGCTCCCTCGCCTGGGGCATTAGTGCCGATACCTCCATCGTTTATTTCACAATTTCTTTGTAGGTTAAAAATATTTGTAATTTGTGGTACTTCATGTTTCATGTTAAATTTTATAAATGATTATAGTTTTAGGTCTGTATTTTTTAATTTGATTTGTTTAGATTTGGTTTTTTTTAGTTAGAAATTCTTGGGAGCCTAAGCCTTTCTTTTCGAATTTAGCTTTTAGTTTAGTCGGTTTTAGACAAGAGTCTAAAATCATTTACATGCGCAATTTGGAATATTATTCTAGAAAGGTTTATTATCAGTAAAAGTTAAGATAGAACAATTACGCAATATGTGGTTCCTACGCAAACAATTTTAATCGATAGGCTGGGGTTCAATCAGACAAATTTTCTTCCAGGCCAAAATCGCGCGACAAGTACATTAATCTACTTTAGTAATAAATCGCATCTGGGTAACAAAGGCAAGAAATATATTCGCATAAAAAGCTCTTAAAATGCGTTTTCTACTGTCCGCGTCCTTTCCTGGATTAAAACGTCCGGCGTTTTAAAATTAATGCCAGCCTTTTAGAGGAATTACAAAGAAGTGGTCATTTTCGTATTTCCAACTTGACAATTTCCTCTGCCTCTTAAAAAGATTGATGTCCGTGGTCACTAAATGTGGCTAACTTTATACTACATCTCTATTGCATTTGCGTTTACTTCGTTTCGATGCATTTAACTCCGGAAACCAAAAGAAATTTCGACCCGATTTTACTACCGATGAGTACGACCGTTTACTGCTATTGGATGTTTCTCTAATTTCGAATTTATTACAATGTTGTGTTTTACAATCTAGATGTTTAATGGTTGCCCGCTCTTGGAATACTTACAATTTTCATATTGTGGTATGTTTATTAACATTTTGCTGCGGTTTGAAACAATTTATTTTTCGGCATCCGATTTAAATATTTTATATAGAAAGATCAAAAAATAAATTTATAGAGTTTGATAAAGAACATTTCAAAATTAAGCAAAATTTTAGAAAAATTATCGGTTTGTTGAGGAGATTGTACCTTGTTTAAAATTCTTTCTGTAACAACGACATTCCAGTCTTAATTTTGAAATACCTAGTTAATTACAATGAAATTAATTTGAAATTAAAACTTTTTATTTTACTGATTCATTTTTCGTATTTAGTTAAGAAATTAAAGAAAGTTTACCTTTTACTTAATGAAACTCAAGTTTTATACTTTTTCATCCCTTAAATTTCGCACTAAAAGAAGAATTTATGAGCAAAACCGTATAATTCCTGTTGTTTTCGACAAAACATCAAACGGCGTTTATGTGAAAAGATCAACCTACACTCCAAAAGCAATTTCTTATAGTGCCTTGGTTAGAATAAAAAAGAAATTAATGTCGTTATTGTTGCCAATAAAATGCAAAAGCAGAGAGCTGTTGATCTTATATTGCAGAATTTATGTCTTACATATAACGACATCTAAGGGGTGTACAATACTTTTAGAAATATCTCCCTTGCTTATACTTTAGGGCCTTTAGGCAACCAACTATGCTCTTTTGCTTGGGAAACATCTACCTTAGTTTAGTTTTCATGTGTAACGTGATTTTATCTGGGCAATCCAGGCAATTATTTTACTTTATTTGTTGATTGATTCAGCAGTATACCTGCAAAGTTATTCGTCGTTTCGTTTGCCATTAATTAATTATAACTTCTAAAATAAAACCTAAACTTAGCAAACACAATAGTTTTAAGAATAAAAATGTTTAACTTTCTTCTTATATAATTTTAGTCATCCCTGTCTCTTTAGTAATCGACAAAAGCTCCCTATTCCATCTACGTAGCAAAGTTAAGGTGTCGAACTTGAGCACCTTGTAAAGATTTTATGTTTATGTCTACTTCACATAAAATCTGCTAAACAAAACTTGATGCTACATTTTATGCGCTGCGACAATCAAATGGTTATATAAGATGGAATTGTAACCGTTTGGAATTGGGACATTTGACCTAACATTTAAGAACTGTACTAAAATTGCCACAAACTGGTATTTGAAGTGTAAGCTTTTTTTAAATTGATCAGAAGTTAATTATTAGCCTATACATAATGTAAACGCCATCATTCCTTTTTTTTAGAGTTGAAGAATGAAATTGAGAGAACTGAATATAGAGGAATAATGTGTTTTTTGAACTACAAAGTAATTTAGTAACAGTCCTCAACTTCCGATTTTTTAAACGGAATACCATATATACAGGATGTTTCAAAATTGCACGAAACAAATATAACGGCTTATTCTAGACCAAAAAATAAGAAAACATATGCCTAGCCTAAGAGACATATGGTCCAAAATCATACTTTATAAAGATGTCCTTGATCGAAGAATTAAAACTAATATTCTTATTTAAAACGTTTACGATTTATTAGGCTGGTAGTTTAGGTGCCAAAGATCAAAACAAACAAAAAAGTTTACATAAATATATGTGTCAAATTAATTTATTACTGAAAAATTAAAGGGTAAAGTGTGATGTTAATCAAGTAACCGTGGTTATTAGGGGTTTTCATCATAATTGCATTTCCTTGATTTGTTGCAGCAACTATCAAAAATGGCGATGCCAAAACACGTGTCGGAGGAGCATGGATTCGTCGTGTTGGAGGAGCATGGATTCGTCGTGTCGAATGAAGCTTTTCTTAGCAAAGCTAAGGCCATTTCCTGCATTTCCAATATTTTGAATTTGTTTCTGCTAAAATTGAGTTTTAATTTCTCGGTAATAAGTCAATTTGAAACATATGTTTATGTTAAATTTTTTGTTAATTTTGTCCTAGAGAACACGTGCCTGGAACAGCGCCCTGCAATTTTCAAACACCTAAAATACCAACCTATTACATCATAAGAATTGTTATCTTTAATTCTTTGATCAAGGATATCTTGGAAATTAAATTTTTGCCGAGCATTTTTTAAACACTTTGTATTTTTCTACCTCTTTAAAGTCTGGTGAAAATTTAGAATACATAAATTTCTAGATTTTTTTGGAAAACTAGAAATAAAAATTAGAAAAAATTATTGTTCCATCAATAGTGCATGATCTCCAAAAAGGTTTCCTAATATTGATTCTATAATAAATTAAATAAAAGTTTAGTAATCGTTGTGAGGTTATGGTATGAAAAGTTTTTGAAATAATTTGTTGGGCTGCAATTTGGCTCACCAAGTTATTCGAATATACTATGTTTTTACCAATTTAATTTAATAATAATAATAAAATATTGAAAATTCGTTTAGTTCATTTTGAAACTTTAACCTGAGAATGAAAAGATAACTTTATCAAATAATTGAAGAAAATTTGATTAACTGAGAAAGCTTTGAAATAAACAATTGAAAATAAAATAATAACTAACTGCCAAAATCAGTCCAATTGCCTTAGGTATTGTTTCGTCGTCTTTGTCAAAGCCTAGTAAGTTAAAAAAATTTTTTGGGTTTTGTCTTATCGCTTACAAGCTTAATAAGATAATAACATACAAAAACGAATTTTCAAGAATTGTAGGACTGTTGAATTTGTAAAACATAGTCTATTCAAGTCAGGGCCGTCTTAACAAATTTGAGCGCCCTGGGCTAAAAAAAAAAAAATTGGCGCCTTCATCATATTGGATTCAACAATAATTAAATAATACGTATAATTAATGCCCGGATACTGAGTACAGGAGCGTTATTCTTGAAACATTCGCTTATTTCATATATTGTTAATGATTTTCATAAAAATTTCGAAAATTTTTGTTAAAATTTAACGAAGTTCCAAATTAAATAAAAAATCAAACTCAGTTCTTCAGCGCCCTTGGATCATTGGCGCCCCTGGGCTATAGCCCATTTGGCCCAATGGATAAGGAGGGCCTGATTCAACTAATCCCGTGAGCCACTACTGTTCTATTTGAAAAACTTATTTATACCTAAAAAGCTGATTTAAACGTCAGTCTTTGATACCGAAGCAACGACTTATTTTTATTTAATTACAAGAATCAATAACAAACATATGGCACTCTCGATTGAAAAATTAATATTTAAAAACTTTTTTCACATTCAGAATTTTCTCGGAATTTTAAAAAAACGTTTAAAATATACAGTGCGTTCAATTTAAAAATTGAAAGTTGAAGTTATCTTCAGCAAAATCGGAACTGATTCTAAATTGCTTGATGCTTAAATTTAGCCCTGTAACATTTACGAGTATATCTAACTTCTTCTTCTTCTTCTACTACTGCAAGGATTAGACCTATAGATCTGTTCTGATATCATATATTCTAGTGCTGATCTCTCCATCTTTTCTTTGGGCGCCCCACACTTCTTCGACCACTTGGTCTAGATGTCAGTAATTGTTTTGGGATGCGGTTGTCGTCCATTCTGTTTAGATGATTGATCAATTACCGTCTGTACTGGTGTATTTTATCATTGATGTTGTAGATATTTAGTTCTTGTCTTATTTCTTGGCTATATTTTAGATCTAGTAGTGTGTAGCTGGCTTTTAGTAAGCGTCCAATTATCCGAGGCAGGTACCGCCATAACAGATTTATAACTATAATTTATAATTTATAACTATAAAAAAAAGTAAAAAAAGGGAACCATATTCTTTTCGTTTACAGTTTTGTTTAAAAAGATCCTAAAATTAACTATACGTTCTTCAGTGTTGATTAAACAAGATGGAGAAATAATATCTTTACGATTATGTAATAACTTACCGCCTATCTTAAAATCTATACAAAACTAAACGCTTTTAAAGCAAATGTTAATAAGTTATTAACCTTGGAATGCTTTTCTACAGTTAGGGCGAGAAATATTCCAAGCTACATGACCGCTAATTTAATTTTTTCGAAAAATATAGTTTTCTAGAATTGACGACCCCGAGCCAGTTAAATGATTATATAATAACATAGAATAATACACAGCCTATCCTCGCGCTTTTTTAATGTTAAATCTATGGCAATTGTTGAGCCAGTCAACCAAATGAATATCTTAATAAATATAAGGCCGCTATGCAACATTCACGATACATCTGCCTTAGTTTGTTGTCATCGTGCTTAGCTCGAAAATCTGCTTGTTCGGTAGCCATCGTTGCGTTACGATGAGTCAAAATTAAAGGCAAAATTAAAGTTAGAAATAAGCTGCATTACATGTTACAAACAAATGGATAATATACTTAAATTATAGGAAAATAAGTTGCCTACATTTAATTATCAAAAATACATAATAATAAAGGCGCAAAATCGCCCTACAACAGGAGTTAAATATTGAAAGTGTTAGCAGTAGTCAAGTGAAAGCTTATAAAAGACTGACTGTCATTGGAAAGATATCTTATTTTGTTTTTCCTGTGTATTATTATCATTATTACTTATTTTTAATGCAGAACACCCAAAAATGCTGGATACGAGCTGCCCCTGCTGCTTACATGATTAATTCGTAAATTTTCATTTTTTTGTACGACTGTGTTTACAGTAGGACTTCTAAAATAGATGTTATATTTAACTTAAAAAATATGAGATTAGTTGCTTAGACGAACATTTTTATTGATATCTTTTTTCTTATAATTTTTTACTGTAGAACACCCAAAAATATTGAGCGGCTCGGCCCGCCACTGGTTTGGAAAGACCTAATTATCTCAAATATCCTGAAAGGTATTCCTATGAAATTCGACTCCTATATTATATTACTGCATTTAACAACTAGCTCAAAAATGTGGGGTTCTACACAATTCTTCTGACTTTTTATTAAGAAATCAGCTAAAATTAATAAATCCTTCAGACTTTAAGAACCTAGAAAAATAAAATAAAATAAAGTCGTCAATCTTAGAAATTGAAACGGCGACGCATGTTCTTTTAAACGGAATACCCTGTATGTTTTATTAACTTTACGTTAGGTAGCATAAAATTATCTTGTCGTTATTGAAAGCAGTTCATTAGCCAACTTATATATTTGCTGTATAGCTTTTTTTTATAAAACGATAATTAGAGTAAAAGTTTCAAATTGGTCTTAGAAATTGACTCTCCCAAATTGGTCAATATAAAATTTTATTTGAACTGTTTTTAAATCCCTGTTGGAAAATACATAACACGCGATTATTATAAGCCAGTAGAAAAGTCCTGTGTGCTTTTCGAAAACGTTCATTAAAAATAGGACTTCTGAATTTATAAAATTATGTCCCGGTATTGACTCTAGAATTCGTTGATAAGTTGTAGAAAATCGAAGATGTTGGTAATATTCAGGTCATCTCTCCTTTCTTCTTTGAGGATTTGTTTGAAACGAGTTTTTAAATTTTACCTAAGGTGTTCCAGAATTTACTAATTAAGGAAGCTGAGGCAACACAATCGTGCTCAAATAAGATAAAATGCAAGTAATCTGGTACTAAACGTGAATTATTTTGTGAATACGAAACTACAAAAGCTACAAACAACGTGCTTAAAATACAAAATTATAACGATTAAACTATATTTCAAATTCTAGTTTAATTCTCGCTTAAGAAGTGCCTTTTAAGAAACTGTATTATTTTTGGTAATTTGTCTATATCAGATTACTGATTTATATTTCATTCTTGAGAGAGTCAAACCCCTTTCCAACAAAAAAGGGCAGTCATAACTTTATCTGCATTTTTATGTTAAAAAATGTCTTCTGTTTTCTATTAAACTATTGTCATTTACTTTTTGGATACTCTGTATATTTAAATAGAGTTAAGAAGAAGACAATATAGGTACATTCTTTCAGAAATAAATAAAAATGTTTCTTTTGAACGTATAAATGCAACTTCAAAATTTCATTGTGCTAGAATTAATCACCACAATCTCACGAACTGTTTCATGTTTTCTTTAAGCATTGCAAGTTAAACGTACGCTCCAAGCAAGAGCTTAAAGCTAGCGTAGTTTCTGCCATCTACGGTATAGTAGCTGAAACTACCCTAGAAATAGTTGGATAGTCTCGTAATAAATTGGAGCTTAAAGCTCGCACTGCAGCGCTACTAGGGTTTGACGGCTTCGACTGCAACTAATGCTGTAGTTTCATGCTTGAGGAGTTGCCTTGTCTTAATTTTCTGTAAATAATTTAATAGAAGAAAATAAATTAGACCGCTGAATTTAGAATGTTAGTTAAATTAATTTAAAGTTCTTCTTCTTTTATTTTGATTTGAATAAGGTGATTTTCTATTCTTTGCAAATATTAGTCTTAAATTAGTTGCTGGAGCATGGTATTTCTTTTAACAGGTCTCAGTCAATTTTATTATTTTTTCATCGTGTGATTTATTTTTATTTACCTTCTGATTTGTCGGGTAGATATTAGAAATGAAGGTTATTTCTTAGATTAATCCCAGAATTTAAAAAAAATTAATATCTGACATAATATCTAAATTATTCAGATAAACGGATTTTCATGGCTCATTTCATTTTAACTCATTTAATTAATAAAAAGTGTGTTTTTAGTTTTAACGAACCTGTTATTAAATATGAAATTTTCTAAATAATATATTATTTTAAATATAGATATGTTTTAACATCATTTTGGCCCCTCACATTCCAAATATATCCTTTTATATTTCTAAAAATTAAGGATCGTGGTCTTATAAATACCATTTGGAAATATACATAAGTCATTCAGTTTTGTTATTAATAGTTAAAGAGAGTCACTGGTGATTTTTAGTACTCTATTAAACTACTTGTCGTATTCAAATACAGCATACTTTCAAATACCGCATACTTTCAGAAGAGTGAAAAGTTTATTAAATTTCAGAAGCTTAGAAAATTCCTGTCCCTAGTTTGAAAACTATGCTGTTAGTGCATTTATTAAAGATTTTTTTTAGATAAGTTTAAATCTTACTAAGTGTTTTATTATCTCTGTCCTTCTAAAACTTAAAAGTAAGGATTTAAATTAATAATAAAAATGTCCAATTTTATATTTTAATATTTTAACTTAAAATCACATTTTTTGGAAATCTACACAATATAAATAATATAAATAGCGATTTTTATATATTTACCGAAAATTTGTATTATTTATAGGTGTAGTACTACTAGATCGGTAGTTAAAAAACAAAAAACTTTGCGATAAACGAAAGTCTTAAAACTTTTAAGGAACCTGTAGAAAAACAGATATTTCCACTATAATCACCTTCAATAGTGTCATTCCTATAATGGCTCTCGAAATAAGAAAATCTTTAAATAAACTTATAGAAAGATTTTAAACATTAACCAAAGCTTTTATTTTTCTAAGTAGTAGGTACTAGTTATAATTATTCACTAACGACGTTTTAACAAACAAAGTGACGAAAATTCATTTTAACATGCAACTTTGGTAAATAAATTCCTGGTCGAAAATTTCAGACAACGACGCCAGAAGCATTAAAACAAATTGCTGAAGTTTAGTATACATTTTAGTAGGCATTTAGTTTGATTTATTCGAGCAAATTAATTTAAAAATGTCCAGATTCAGACATCCCTAGCATCGTTATTATATGTTTATAATCGAACATATAGGTATTTAGATAAGTTGCTCACCCTAACACCTCTAATCACCCATAAGAATTTGTTAGTCGGATCGCATATAATTTATGTAAAAATTGTTTAATGAAATTTGATTCTTTGACAACCCAATTTTTGCTACAAATTCTTATTTAAAAAAAAATCATTCAATATCTTAGTTAAACTGACAATGCCAGTCCCCACTAAAGAGACACTTTGGCACTTCGAAACAAGAACTGACAGCAACAAGTCAGTAAGATGAAAGCCCTGTTTAGTAAATGGCGTTGGTAATTGGTGGTTTATTTATTCTACAGGCAATTTTCTTCCGTTAGTTACATAGCATAGAACATATGGTATGACTAAATATATTTTAATAAGGGTATGGGTATGGCATTTTGAAGCCATGTTTATTACGATGAGGGTTCAAATTTAACCCAGAATTTTGCCACCATATACAAAACTATTTGTATATGGCGAAATAGCTTTTTCCTTGACAATACACTGGATAATCCAACAGTCGCGTGTGCTGGTGTTATGGTTACAATTGTTTTTGTTTAGTATTTGCAGCCATGACGGAACAACCAGTTCATAATTATGTTGCGCAACGAGTTATCATTAAAGTTATTATTAATGAAAGCTTTTTTGAACTCAATACTGACCTGTCCTGTTTTGTTACAGAATCCCAAAAATTAAGCTTGGAGACACAAAATTTCACCGAAGCTTAAAAAAGCAAAGGTTATTTATTCCTTCGGCAGGGAAGATAATGGCCACTGTGTTTCTGAACGCAAGAGGGGCTTTGTTTACAGATTGTTTTTTAGATGATAGACGTACAATGAATGCTCATCCTTATTACGCTCAACTGCTTGCCGATAAAGCTTGCATTTTGGACGCAAAGACGGAAGCGTTCGGTTATGAGTGCTCACAATGCTCGTCCACACGCTAGGGAAACTTTGGATAAATTACACTGGGAGACACTTTCACATCTTCTTTACAGTACGGATTTGTCTCCTTGTGACTTTCATTTGCTTGGGACACTCAAGGAAGCAATGGGTGGTATTCGATTTGAAGATGATGAGGAGGTCAAAAATTTTGTGCAAACCCGGATTGCCGGACAGCCAAAATGCTTCTACAAAGAAGGGATTATGAAGCTTCCAAAGAGATGGCAAAAGTGTGTAGAGTTAGAAGGGGAATATGCTGAAATGTAGGATAAATCATATTGCAAATACACTGCTCAAAATAATTAGAGGAACATTTGTTTATATCTCAATAACTTTTTAAATGGTACCGGTATACAAATATAATAACGCGTATCTTAAACACTCACATTCTATTCGATTAAATTTGCAGAAAAAGAATCAATTTTCCCATATCACTTTTTAGATAACAATACAAATTCGTAGAAACTACAAGAAATAAATTATAGAACAAGTTAATCATATCCGTATAACGCAAAGTTCTTGAGAAGATATGGTTCACTAATAACGTGTATGTCTTCCATTAGCACGAATTAATGCTTGACATCTCCGAGGCATGCTTCACACGTGCAGACGGATGTTCTCTTGTGGTATATTCTCTAATTCTTCTATTAGGGCATTTGTAAGCTGTTGGAGGGTCTGAGGAGGACCTGGGCGCCTCCGAATACGCCTGTCAAGATCATCCCAAAGATGTTCGATTGGGTTTAGATCAGGACTTAACGGAGGCCAATCCATGGATTGAATCCCGTGGTGTTGAAGGAAGTTGATGATCATGGCCGCAGTATGGGGCCGTGCATTATCTTGCATAAACACAAAATTTGGGCCCATACCATACGCGGCTGGTATAACATGATCTTCCAGAATGATATCAATGTACCGTTGAGCGGTTAGTGTCCCTGGAACTATTACAAGATCTGTTCTTTTATCAAGACTAATTCCGCCCCAAACCATCACAGACCCACCACCAAATTTTTCAACTTCTTGTACAGTAGCGGCAGAATGTCGTTTATGTGGACGTCGGTATACACGTACTCGACCATTACAACGAGTTAAACGAAAACATGACTCATCTGTGAAGAACACTGACCAATGCCGAAGTTGCCATGCGACATGTTCACGAGCAAAATTTAGACGAGCCCTTATATGGTATGGAGTTAAAACAGGTGTCCGCACGGGTCGTCTTGGTCTCAGGTTTACTTCTCCATGAGTCGTTCTGAACCTGATTTGAAGGTCTTTTGCTGTGGATGTGCGAGAGCGCAGGGACGATAGGACTAAAAATTGACCCTGAATTAAGTTTGTCTTCCTCTTACGACCTTGTCCAATGCGTCTTTTTATCCTCCAGTTTCTAGGTACCTATTCCACAAACGATGGATGACAGAAGAGCTTACGTTAAAATTTCTTGCAATCTGTCAAATACTGGTGCCATTCTCAATCGCACAAACAACACGAACAACTTCAACTTCATTTAGATGGCCCATTTTGATTAACTGGTGTAAAAGTTAACAATTGATGATAAACTGTCAACATTCATTTCTATGCCAAAGCACACTACATCTCGAAATTAAAATTTGAATTGTTTATTTCAATTTATTTCTTGTAGTTTCTATGAATTTGTATTGTACCGTGAGATCAATGAACGGTGGTGCAGAGCTGGCTTTGAAATTTTGCGTTTGATTAAGTAGATCTGTTAATTTTGCAAATAAAAGTCAGCATAGTGCGAAAAATCATTTTTTTCTACTCCCACCATGGAAAGTGGGATTTTCAGACTTCGTCTCCATAGATACGAGTATTGAAAATGAGTGTTTGCCGAACAAGTGAAATTAGCGTGCGGAAATAGTTATTTTCGTATCAAGTGTCGAAAGTAGCAAATATCAAGCGAGTGTTTATAAATAGATATACGAGTGCGGAGCGTAGCGGAGCACGAGTAGAAATATTTATAAACACGAGCGGAGATATTTGCCTTTCGAACGAGTTACGAACACTATTTTTCCCACGACCAAAAATGTACATGTCAAAAAGTAACACTGACAGTTCAGGTAAAACAACCGTCATTTTTTGTTTTGAAGCAGCCGCAGCTTCCTATTATTGGGCAAACTGTGCGATATATCCCTATACGTGTTCATATCGCACGGGTTGTTCATTTGTTTTGCGAAATTCAATCGCACGGGTGATATTGTCAACTTTCGCGCCTAGTTTGTTGTGCGTTAGGAGCGACTTTCTTATATGGTCGTGGGAAAATTTACTTTCCGCACGCACATGCATGATTTTCGGTGCGGCAAAGTATAATTTTGCCGCACCGAAATCAAAATGTCATAAATGACATTTGATGAATGTCAGATTTGATTTTGCAGAAATATTTAAATTTTTTTATGGAAATGTGGTTGTAGAAAAAATAGTGTGTAATACATGTGTTAAAAGCTTGTATTTGCCACTCTCATGTGATTGCAGCACTCACTATCGTTCGTGCTGCAAACTTCACATTCGTGTGGCAAACGCAACACTTGTATTACAAATTACTATTGTTAAATGTTTATTTTCTATAGGGAATTAAAAATTAAACTTATGCACGGCAGTTTCCCTTTAAAGAGTGTTACGACGAACTTAATGAAAATTTTATGGAAGAAACTTAAACATTCTTGGTTATTTATGAAACTTTTTTTTTTATTAGCTAACTATTTGTTGTAGTAAGAAAACTGTTGCTGTACTACCAAAATACTACCATTGAAATATTCTTCAGCAGAAGCACCAATTCTGAAAGACTTAATTATTTTCTTAGAATCCAGTTGCTAATAATTGAGACGATTATGATCAAAGCTATAATTAAAAAAAATAATATTTTTTGCTGTTATCAACAAACAAATAAAACCTGATGATGGCGGAAGACAACCGAAACGTTAAAAAAAATGTATTGTATTACATGTTAGGGTTTAAACAATGGGCTTAAGAAAGCGCTTATAAATAATTGATATTATTTTAAATAAAAGCGTAACAAACAGAAAAGAAAATTTGACTTTTTCTGATTTTTTTTTTAATAATAACTGATGAAAGAACACAGCTAAGTAAAGTTTCTTTGCAGTATTTTATTAAGCAAGACATTCTGCAAAAATGACGAAAATTTAAACCTTACCCTCTATTATCTACCCAGTACTAGTGCTGTTCTCTTTCCGCTGAGCTTATCTAGCAGGCCATTAAAATTTGCAACAAATTTTGTTTGACAGTGGAAGCTAGTTCTTTACAAGTTTAATGACAGTGATGGTTGACAAACATACTTGAATATTTTAAAATACATAAGCTTAAAGTAATCCTTTTCGCAAGAAATCACGGAGTTAAACGAAGAACATTATCGAGCTGTGATTTTTTACAATTTCAAACGTGACTTAAGTCATAAACAAAGTTTTGAGGAAATCAATGGAGTATTTGGTGACAAGTCGTGTCCTTTAGCTACCTTAAATCGGCGGTACAATGAATTTCAACGTGGTCAACTTTCCTTAAATGACAGTTTTCGAGCTCCCAAGCCAAAAACAGCCATTACCGAAAATAATATTGGTCTTGTTCAGAACATGATTGAAGAGGACCGACATGTTACTGTAAGGAGTATTCAAGCAACTCTAAAAATTGGTGTGAAAGTAATTAACACCATTTTACACAAACACTTGAAGGTACGCAAGCTTTGTTCCCGTTGGATTCCTCACAATTTGACTCCAGTTCAAAAAGAAGACCGTGTGAGGTGGTGCAGATCTACACTAGATCGCTTTGACAATGGATCATCTAACTAGGTGTACATCATGCTATGATCCAGAAAAAAAGCAGTTGGGGTCTTTGAGAATGAATCGGCTACAACAAAGGTTGTTCGTGAAAAAAAGCAGAAGCAAAAAGATGGTCGCCGCTTTTTTTGGAATTACTAGACATGTTTCTACTGTAGCACTAGAGGATCGCCGTACTGTTAATGCCGAATGGTACACTACAGTTTGTTTGCCTCAAGTTCTCCAAAATGTTCGCGAAAAGCGTCCAAGAGTATGGATCACCTTGCATCAAGATAATGCTAGGCCACACATGGCTGCTCAAACGATTGAATGCCCAGAACATTGAAATAATGGCTCATTCGCCGTATAATCCAGACCTGGCGCCTAATAATTTCTTTTTATTTCCACGTGTAAAGAATAAGTTACGGGGTTTACGTTTTACATCGACCGAAGAAGCAGTTGACGCATTTAAAAATGAAATAAAGAACCTAACGCGGGAAGATTAGAGAAAATGTTTTGAAGATTATTTTTCACGGATGCAAAAATGCATTGACTGTGGAGGGGAATACTTTGAAAAATTATAAATAAATGTTTTTTATCAATAAATTACGTATTACTTTACTAGGCTCAGCGGAAAGAGAATGTATAAGAAGGAAAATTTCTCGTATTTGAATCAGCGTGTATAGACAAATATCTTGTGTTATTTGCTTCTGTAACTAATGTAACGTAGGTGGTTTGACCAATAATAAAAATAAGTTAAGTAAATTTAGATAAAGTTAATTAACCAACTACGCCACGTGGGCTTTGCTTTGCATTGCGAGAAGTTTTACATTAAAAGTCCGATTCAACTAACACAACATGTATTGTCCCCAAACTTTGAATTATGTGTTACAAATATTATTTAAAGTCAACATTACAAACAAACACTTAGACAAATTTCAAAGATAAGTTCCAATTGCTGAATAAAAGTGTTAAGTCCAAATTATTAGCAAATCTTAGTTCTAAATTAAACTAAATACAAATAATAATCTTACATGGAAACCATGTGCGACATCGTCTCGGAGAGACCTGACTTCCTGGAGAGTTGATAGAGTATTTCCTCGTAAAGCCGGAGGTCAGTGGTTCAAATCTCTGCCTAACTATGAAAATTTTTTATAATTCGTTAAAATACATTAAAAGAATTTCCTCAAAGTAGTTAATCTTTAAATATTAAATTTCTGAAACAATAACATCGTGATTGTAATTGTTTAAAGGAAATGTTTAATTTGTAATAGTATTGTACTTATTCACTTAATCACTTAACTAATTTTACGTTGCGAACTATTGAAAACGTATAGTATGTATTTTTAAATAATTAACTGAACGAAACATACAGTGTGATATTTAAATTTGAATTTGGTGCTACAGTTTTTAGCGTATTTCATATTTTGAATTTGGCTAAACTGGACCAATTTGGCAACTTTCGCCGTCAAGTAACAGGAGCAACTCGCTAACTTTGTTGAATGCACTTTTTTGCTTGGTTTTTATAGTCGTATTTGTGTTAATTGTGTGTTTCTTCGTTTTTAATTTTACAGTTTGCTTCAATTTTGTACCAAGTCAGTTCTTTTCAGAACTGTTGTTTTAAGATTTTTTACTACTCAGGCAAGTTAAAAAAAATAAATGAGTTCAAACCTTACTTTTTCTTTTTTGCAGCACTATTTCGATATGTCTTTTACAGCTGTACAAAAGGCTTTGCTATTAAAAGCACACTACCGCAGTGGTATCCGCGGAGAAGATGGTGAATGGTTTTATTCGCTGCAATACATGGAACAATTTCACGAAGTTTATCCCTATTTCGTTGTATCTCACAAGATATTTCCTCAACATAAAGACAAAATTGTGAAGCGATTTGAAGATAGAGGCTGTATTTGTAAGGGCAAATCCAGTGATGATTTGGCGAATGGTTCGCCCGATTTAACTTCATTGGACTCTTTTTGGTGATTTGAAAACTAAAGTATTTCGAAATCGACATCACATAGCTTAGAAGAATTGCAAGCTGCTATTGAGGAAGAAATTCATAGCATAAATCAGCAAGAACTTTAACGTTTGCTTGAGAATGTTAGAAAAAGGGCTAATTTATGTTTAGATGCGGATGGTCGTCATTTCGAACAATTATTATAAACACCAATTGACCCGTTTCCATGTTTTGTTTATTTTGTCTTTTAATACAATACGAAAATAAATAATGACCAAAATTAGTTTATTTTTAATTATTATTATAATAATAACCATTCCCATTCGAGACGCTATTGATAGAGCACGTCAAACAAATTGCATATTGCCAACATAACAATAAATTGGTATGGCGCCAAATTCAAATTATTCTCAATCATTTAAAATCACACTGTACATTTCCGATTTTTAAAATTGTTTATTCTATGATAGGATTAACGCTAGTAAATATAAAGTCCATACTGTATATAATGTTTTCAGGGCTCTAGTTAGAAATAAACGTTAGACTAAGGTGTTTGTTGTGTTGCAAAAGTAAAAAGGAGACGTTTTGCCTATTTAGCAATTCATTAATAAAGGAGCTTAGCGACACTGAAAATAATTATAAGAACAGAATATAATATTTATTTCTAAATTTGTCAATTCTCTTCAGAAATAAAGATATACAAAACAAAGAAAAACATTAATAAACAAAAAGAGCCCCTTTAATAGTTTTGTATAGTTTGTTGACCAACTACCTAATCGAATTTTTATTTGTGTACTTGAAGGCGTCTCTTCGCCTTAACTTATACAAAGACGACTAGAAGAAATTATAAAATGGTGCAATAAATTTCCTACCTTTATATATCTTTCGATCTTGTTGTTTCTGTTGAATTAAATGCCGCAATTATGGAGTGAAAGGTTAAGGGGCTTAGACCATAGATAATATAATAATATATATTCTTGTTTTGTTTTTAAGTACGTTCTTAGAAAGAGGATATACAAGGAATTCTGAACAACAGACTCATCTCTCGCACTCGTTTTGCCTATAAGTTTATTCAATTGATACCTAACTAATATCGCGTAAAAGAAATTGATTATAAAGGAACTTGAGATCGATGTCTTCCTGGGCTATTTATTATAAATTTGTATATGAAATCTGCAGTGAAGGTACTTCGCTCTTTATTCGGAATTCAGAAGTATTTATACTTACCTCTAACGGCTCTAACAGTTTTGTGGTTTAAAAATAACGATGTTGAACGATGGCCATTATTTTCAAATCTATTTAATAGAAGAATGTTAGAAACTTCCTTTCGAAAACGGGTCTTTCATAATTTTAATTCGTAAAGCTTTTCTGGTTAATTAGTGGTATTCAACTAGTCGTTAATCACAATAAATGTACTTTCAAACAGAGAACCGTTATCTGAAACAGTTTAAAAACTAATTTCGGAACAACGACCATCCATGAAGGTAGAGAAGACAAATACAAAACCTATAATGTAAAATAATAAGGCAGCAAGAAGCATACCCTGCTAGAATAATCATTAGTAGTATGAAAAAGTAAACAGAGAATGGTTGAAAATCTATTTTAAAATATATACCTTTCTCCAGAATTCTAACATAACATATTTAATTATAATAAACTATTCGAGAGCGTCCATTGTTTTAATCGAGCTCATCTCGAGTTCTCATTTTGTGCAAATGTTGGCAGCACCGAGGGGGGAATATTAGCGCTCCTAAGGGTGCTTCGCTGCTGTAGTTATACAGGGATATTCGGCATACGGGTTATACGGGGCCGAAGGGGCGGTAATGTGAGGACGGGGGCAATGAGAGCCAGCAGCTTTATCGAGCAGAATTCTGCGTTTAATCTAACTTGCGATCTATTTGTTGAAGCCATATTCGTTATGCTTCGTTCGTTTGCTTTGAACTTGCTCCGCTGCATGAGTTTCGACTTGACTGCTGCTATTTTCTACAATTCCCGGATTCGTATAGTTCTAAACGTCTCTATAAAACTGACTTTATGCTATTAAACGACTCGAGGTTGCAAACGTAAACGGTTTAATTGCTACTGAAACTGCAGGCAATAGAAAGTACAGAGAGTAACTTCTGTATGGAGACTAATTCTCTTTTCCTTCCATGTTCACCTTTCCACCTTTTATACGGTTTTGTCGCTACAGTTTTAAAAACTTTGTATAAATAGAACGTAATTTAGTGTTTTAAACGAATAAAACCTAATTCACCGAGCATTGCATATTAAATGAATATTACGTGGAATTCAAAGGCTTCAAATCAAGAGTGACGAGAACTTTTAGGTTTTAAATTCATACTGGAAAAATTATGAATATTACTACAACGTCCATGAATTATTTCTATATAACCTAACCTCATTATTTTTGAGGCTACGCTACGAAAGAAAATATTTTTCTTGCTATGCATTCATTAATAGAGATTATTTTTAAATTTTGTAATAATTATTTTAGTACCAGAAATTTGAATTGCCGTTCCTATGCCGCGATAAAAATCTTACAAAAAACAATGGAACTGTTTGCAAGTGTGTGATACCATAATCGAGGACACCCCGTATATATTTATGCATTTACTTCTTCAAAACACTTAAACTAAAAAAAAGAAATGGTGTGATCAACTTCCTCGGTTTTCATATTGTATGTAAGGCATTGTTTAGAAAAGAAATGATGTTGATTACTACAATTAATGATCTCCGGAGTGGCTGAGTGGTTAAGGCATTCGGCTACAAAGCGGACGGTCTCGTGGTCAAATCCCAAATCCGAGTCGGATGCTCGGCGGGTGGCCTACCTAGTCACTGAAAATAATTGGGAACCGAAACATAGGCGGTTGTCGAAGGCGTGGTGTTTACCACAACGCTCCGTACGTATAGCGTGCGAAACAACCTAGGTATGAAAGCGACTTAGTAGGCCTTAACCCTCCATGTTACCGGCTATGCTCCCTTTACCTTTAGCGCTACTGGAGTTAATATAAAAGACTTTATAGTTTTACTATTTTTTTTTTTTTTAATTTTAATTGCAGACTAAAATATTCTATACTTATTTAAATCACAGTCTTTGTAAAATCATTCCCTAAATATCTTGACATTTTTGAAAATATTTTGCAAACAAATTTCGCTACATGAATATTCAGTAATTCAGTAATATTGTGATCAATATTTATTTTTAAATTAAATCGATATAAAGTAAACAAAAAAGGATAGTGTTTTATGTAATTTCAGTGTAACGAAAGAATTAAACAAGATATCAATTATCTTAACATCAATCAGCGTCTTGAACTGTCTTTTAAATTTTGTGGACGAAATTGTAATTATGCATTTAGAAAAAAACTAAAAAGTTAAAAACTAAATCATAAAAATTGTATAATATCATAAAGCTGTTAATCAAGTAAATACCATAAAGATTTTCTTTTGCAGCATAAAATGAAACTCCAGTAAGGAAATTTCGTAGCTTTACTTAATTTGCCCTAACTTTTTTGAAACAACCAAAACGGAATTACCGTGGTGTATGTTTTTTGAAAATCTTAAATTGGCTTTAAAGAGGCACAGCATCTTCATATTACACTGAAGGTAATATGACTTTGCCTGAAAAATAAATATAATAATATTTACAGAAAATTCGAACAAGAAAATTTATCTGTTTCATGAATAACACTAGCTTTTTTGTTTATAAAAATATAAAGTTACTAATATATAAGAAATGTTGTATCTATATAAGAATTTACAAACTGTACAAAGATGTTAAAATAATATTCCCTTTACAGTCACCTTTTTTCACACAAAAGTGAAACGTTTAAATTTAAGCAAATTTTACGACTAATTTGAATATGAAGTACGTTCATCTAAATATTATTAAAAGGATTATTTAAATATACGAAGCATGTCGAATTCGTGAGAACGGTTACCCTTACGCGCCCTTTAAGTTTAACGTCCGTCTTGAACAGGTTTGGTCAGTTTGTACCTCAGCATCTTCGGTCCAGCGTAAGCGAGATGGCTTTTACCAAAAGGGATGACCGTGGGATCGTGGCGGCTGTTACCAGACCTGCGGGGTCAGAGTTCACTTTGACCTGTTCGCCCATGTCCAAAGTGTTCTCCTCTTGTTCTTTAAATTTTTATGTTGGGACTCGGGATGTGCACATCTGTGTCGATGTAAATGTCACGTGAGCTCTGTTACAATTTTTTTACAAGGATTTTTTATTGTTTCGGGTTTGGTCCGTGTCTTTTTTAAAAAAAGATTCCTAACGATATTTAATCCCTTGTTTGCTGAACGTATTAATTAAAAATTACTTTCCAAGAAGCTTCAGGCTTAAACAAACTACGAAAGCAAACATTTAACTCTTTCACTGATGCATACACATTAGGCATATTTACAAAATCTAAAATGTCGCTAATGAATGCCCAAACCCTTCTTCTTAACTCTTTTTAATCGCACAGGCTGGGGCGATAGGCAATTGTCCTGCTCATTAATCATGGCGGGCCACGGCACTCTTGGATGTCAAACGCAGTCTGGCTGAAGAGCGGCTTTGAGGGTTTCATCTAGCTAATTGGTGCCAAACGACGTTTTTAATTAATCAACATGTATTACCACGATGTTCTGAACCATCGTACCCAGTCGCGGCGAGTTTTTTTTTCGAAAAAAACTTGCGCACGAAATTGATTTCTCCCATCTTCATGTCGTTAGCACAAGAAAAGCCCTGTTTAAGTTATTAAGCGCTCGGTTCTGCGAGTTTTCCATTTAACCACGATTTAATTTTCCAATTCTCCAATTTTTCCCATAAACAATGATCAAGGTAGTACGAAGAATTAAATTAATTCTTCTTAAGAAAATGTTATTATATATTATATAAGATTATTACAGTATACAACAGTATCAAAGAATTTCGTATGGTTGATGCGATGATTGATTTTGTTGCTTTCTTGAATATCTACAACAGTTGTAAGAAAACTCCCAACTTAAAAAGTTTTATAAAAAAAGAAATTAAAAAAGAGTAAAGACATCGTTTTAAGTAATTTTTGTAAAACACTCAGATCGGTCCAGATTTTATTGTTCTGTGTAAAGGTATCGGTTGTCTGGCAGGCTTTACCTAAACCTATTAAGAACTGAATCGTGTTAACGTTTGTCTCATTATAACGTAATCACTTACATAATATTTCAACTTCAGAAAAACTGGTATTCATCAGCCCAGCCCAACCAGTTTTCAAAAACGTCCCGTTCGAGAATTTACAGAGTAAAAACTAGCCAGGCACGCGTCGCACCCTAAGACACGTGCTTAAAGCTTTAGTTAAAAAGGTAACAATATATGTACAAGTGTCCCAAGTAAGAATTTAATCTATGACCCAAAAGGGTCATGGGGTTAATGCAGACGTAGGGTCCCGTAAGGGAACACGAACTTTGACCCTTATAATTTTAACACGCGATCATAGTTTAGTCAACATAAACTAGATGCTTAAGCACGTGCCTAGAACAGGATTGGAGTTGGCAAACGTCCTGTTTGGGAATGTTATGACAGTGAAGGCATTTGAAAGGGATGCGTTTAGACAAGCCTAATGTAAATTCATTTTTTATAGGTAGTACATAATTTTCGACGAACTATTATTATAAAGCAATTGCTTTTACTAATGGTAAATAGTAGGTTGTGTGCGAGTTATTTTTGGAAGTCTTGGTCATATTTTCACATACTACGATGGAATTACTATTAAAATTATAATTAAGGTTTCCAAATGTGCAAATAAAACAACATGAAACATAAGTACGTATTTTAATATACAAATCATTTATTCTGTTCTTTCTTCGATGAAGGAGGTTTTCTAATAATTATATAAAAAGAGCTTTGAATGATTTTTAGCATTAAATGTATATTTTAGGTTTAAATTTTTTTTATTTAACGAAGATTTGTGAGTTCCATTTACAAAGTTGTGTGGAAACTTAAAAGTGACAATTTATTATTACAAAATATTATTCCGTGCGATAGCATATTACTAACAGATACGTAAAGTGACTGATTATAGGACGAGTAAGCGAGTAGGTGAGTGCTGAAAGCTTCAAAGCTTACCAGTTTCACAATATTACTTTACGTACGTGTTGAGTATATTGTTTTATCCACGACCACAAGAAAAAGAAACACGAAAATTATCGATATTATTTACATAAATATAAATTTCTGCTGCGAAATCAAGTTATTCGTTTCTGTTTTTCGAACTGTTTACCACAAGAACGGAGTCAAGTAACTTTTGTTGCCAAGTTACAGACTACTTTAATTCAATACAAATACCAGTTTACATGAAACAACTTTAACGTTGATGTGAAACCTAAATTGCTTGGTGCGTTTGCTTTCTAAAAATTGCGATCGTCTTGCAGCCTATGACAAACTGCTCTTCAAATATCTCCTGTTTTTTTGATCATATATGTATTTGAAACATTAAAACTTTAAGTATGGAATTTCAAATAGAAAATCCAAATTACCTATACTTTGTCTTCATGTCTATACTTGATAATCTTACATTATTTATAGAATATATAATTTTTCGAAATTGAAAATTAGCCCATTTTAATTTTTACTATAACATTCTGTCTAAGATATTCTCTGGTTTGATTTACAAAAGAATACAATTTTTTAATATTGAAAAGGTTTAATTACACGATTAATTTTAACGAATATAATGTGTTATTAACTTCAAAGGGTTTTGTATTTGACACCAATATAGTTTTAAGCAAAAAATTACAAAGCTTATCAAATACGAAAATATAATATAGATAAGTAGTACATGTCAGTAAATTTTTAGAATAAAGCTAATAAACATTTAATTTTAACTGTTGATAATTTTGAAAGTTATTTCAAGTAATTAAAATAGTTTGTATAATTAAGGAGGAAATGACGTTTGATTGCCAAAATGAAAACTTGGTGAAAACTGTTACTAGTATTGCCAGCAAGTCTGTACATAAGGCTGTTAATTAGTACTTCTGAACTTCGAAGACTATAAAGGTATTGGTTGATTGTCGATCTCAAACGTTGCTTCAGGATTTTAAATTTATTTCAAATTTGTTAGTGAACTTGAGGTTTAGATGTCTGCTTTGAAGCTAAGAGTACACAGGTCCAAATTTCAGATGAAATGCAAATTCTGTTATATTAGTTAAGGTAGAAGGATGACGTCAGCGATTGGTATTAAGTTTTTAAAAAAGTTACATCCATAATTGTGAAAGTTTACTTGGTCTTCTTATATTTTGTTTAAATAAAGCCACTACGTCTCTTTCTTGCACATTAAAATTATATAAAACCATATAGTTGTGTTTACTTTAAGATTGACTGTAGTTAGAGACAATAACATTGCGTTTTAAATAAAATAACTAAAATGTGAGATATTAAAATGTGCATTATATAATTTTGATCTTTAAAATTATATCTCTTCTTCTTCTTCTTCTGCTCTTTATCCATCGATTTATGGATGTAGACCTCCACATTCCACATATTCCTTCAACCTCTCTCTATTTAGGGCTGGTCTTTGTATATAGGTACAGTACATACATATATTTTTTTGGACTGCCAAAGCCACGTGAGATTATTTTTAATGTAATTCAATTTTGAAAACGCTATAAATATAATTGTTACAAACGTTCAATTTCTTCTACTACAACTTTATGAGTTTAGGATTGTGATAAATTACAGTTGTATATAAAATTATCGTGATATACATTCGCGGATTTTCTTAAAAAAAAGTCTACTTTTAAACACATCGACAAATAATGCTGAAAGGTTGAGACATTTATATAATCTAAAATTCCTAAGATTTAAACCAAAGGGGTTCCGATTCACCCCTTATTAAAAAACCAGTTTCAATTTTCTGCGTTGCCAGTTATATCAAGCCACTTTAAATTGAATGTCTGTTAACTTTTCACAACTCTTAACATGAGAATGTATGAACTTATATGTATGTATATTTTCAGCGCACTAAGGAAAGCTCCAAATAACAATAGAAAAATAGAAGCTCGCTTGATCAAAGAAGAAGGAACAAAAGTTAAAGTTGCCGAAGACCTTAATAATGAACTTATAACTGTGAACACATACCTAACAGCCACCCAGATACAATCAGCAGCTAGGAAATTTGCGAAACTTTAAAAAATATGGCACAAAAATACATTAAATCTGCCTCGAATGTAAAGAGAAGGGAATGGATGTCTCAGGAAATCCTTAAGATCATGGAAGAGAGACGTGAAATTATTGATAGGGAAATAAAGAGACAAATCAGGAAAGCAAAAGAGAAATTGTTCCTGGAAAGCAGACATGACAGTTTTAACCTGCATGAAAAGGTTCGAGAGGCTACTGGAGTATATGGACCCAAATCAACAGGAAAGATGGTGGACGTAAACGGAGACATCATCATGCAAAGAAACGCGAGGGTAGACACCTGGAAAGTATAATACAGGCAACAATAGTTGCAAAATCGGTCCCAAAATTCTCAAGAAAAAAGTGGAGAAAGCAATAGAAATTGGAAAAGATGGGAAGGCACCTGGACCTGATGGGGTCCTTCTGGAACTCCTCAAACTGCCGGACGATAGCGCTATTAACATAATCACAAAGTTATACAATATTATTTACGACACCGGGGAAATCTCTGAAGAATGGTTACATTCAACCTGGGGAGACTATAAGTAGAACAATAAGCTTAATGAGTCTCTCCTAAAGACCTTCCTCAAAATAATTCACAGCCGTATCTATAGTCCTAGTCGTTCTTCTTCTTTGTGTACCATCTCTATTTACTGAAGGTTGGTAATAATCTCGGCATATTTATTGCGATCTTGAGTAGCACGAATCAGTGATGATGTGCTCATATTCGTCCAGTCGCGAATATTTTTTTCATCCACGAGTGTTGTCTGCGACCGGGGCCACGTTTTCTTTCAAGTTTTCCTTCTATTATTATTGTTAGTGTTAGGATGTTATATTTTGAGTACCTATGCGGTTTTTCTACAATTTATTGTTGGTAGCAGCTCCCTTTCCAGTCTCATACGCCTAAGCACTTTTTCATTGAATACACGTTCAATCCATGAGATTTTTAGTAATCTTCTGAAGACCCACATTTCAAGAGCCTCTATTCTGTTCATGTTGTTAAGTTTTAATGTCCATGTCTGCGTTCCATATAACAAAACTGAGTAAACATATGTCTTTACGAAACGATATCTTATTTTAAAGTCCAAGGTTGTGTTACAGCGTAAGTTTTACACTTTTATAAATATTGCTCTGGCTTATTTTATACGTAATCGGTCTCTGTATCAGGCCATTACTTTTGTTTTTGTTACATTAATTTTCATACCTAGCTGATCTCCCACGTTTGTAATTTTGTCGAATAGACGTTGTAAGGCTTCTGGGCTATCCGCTATCATGACTGCATCGTCTGCATAACGGATATTGTTTATTATTCTGCCGTTTATTTTTATTCCATCTTCGACGTCCGTCAGTGCTTCGTCAAATATATGTTCGGAGTAGATGTTGAATAATATTCAATAGACACTAATTCTGAAGTCGCTTGTCCTATTCTTATTGATGCTTCTTGCTTCTAATAAAGTCTTCTGATAAATTCTATACCCTGATTGTCTAGTCCTTTTTTTCTGTAGTAATGTAATCAAGATGTTGCGATTAATTCGATCAAAAGCTTTTTCATAATCTATGAAACAGGCATAAACGTCTTTTCTCATATCTCGGCATTTCTGAAAAAGTATAAATACGCTGGCTAATGCTTCCCTCGTCCCCAAGACCTCGCGAAACCCAAATTGTGTGTCGCTCATATCTGCCTCACAACTGCATCTTTTAGCGTTTGAGTTTGTGTTGAAGTGAGCCAGTCTTTTGGCACATTACTTGTTTCATATATATTCCGCATTAATTGAAGAATTGGATCTAAGTTTTGTTTTTCTATACGTTTTAACGTTTCTGTGTGAATTCGTCTGGTCCGGCTGCTTTCCCTATCTTAATGCGTTTAAATGCACTTTCTATTTCTGTTTTCAAAATCTGCAGAGCCTGCTCATATTCTCTATTTCTGTACTATATTCTTAGAGTTTCGCTAGCAAATGAAGATTGTATGTATGTTTGCCATTCCTTCTCATCCGTTAACAATTCGTTATCTTTGTTTAGCATGCTTAACGTTGGTTAATTTCTCCTGGAGCGTGTTACTTATTTTATTTTCTTATGAATTCCGTGGCTATCA
Organism: Melanotus villosus; assembly: GCA_963082815.1. Taxonomy (NCBI): domain Eukaryota; kingdom Metazoa; phylum Arthropoda; class Insecta; order Coleoptera; family Elateridae; genus Melanotus; species Melanotus villosus. The sequence continues at coordinate 79,788,126 of OY720419.1, forward strand.
TGTTTTCTCTGAAGCAATTCGTTACGAAAAACAAATGTCTAACACCCAGTTTGGCTACAGGAATGCATTAGGAACGAGGGAAGCGCTGTTCGGCGTTCAAGTGCTAGTGTAAATTGTGACCATTTCGTAGATTAAGAGAAGGCTTTTGACACAGTACAGCATTCAAAGCTGATGAACATCATATGTGACGCAGGACTAGATGATAAGTAAAGGTGTGCGTATTATATATCAAGAACTTATACTGGAACCAAACCGCTGATATAAGAATTGAAGGTGCAAATTCAAATAAAGTTTCAATTCAACGAGGAGTTCCTCCTATATTCTGAAAACATGTGGATGTACAACAAGTAATTCTTGTAAATGGCAAACGGCTGAATAACACAAGGTATGCTGACGAAATCATTGTGATTGGAAATTCTATAGAGGGAGTGTAACAATAATTAATAAACAAGACATCAGGTTAAAAAAACATTCATGATTATTAGTAAAGAACATGCAATAGGAAGACTATTTCTGAACAATATGGAGGTGGAAGAAGTAAAAAAATTCACATACCTTGGAAGTTCTGTAAATCCACAATGGAACCACTCAATGTAAATTAAAAGTCGAATAGGAAAAGCAAGAACAGCTTTCGCTAAGATTAGTGATGTCTTGAAAAACCACCATTTAAACATAGATCTAAACTAAGATTGATGAGATCCTATGTGTTTCCGATATTATTATATGAGGAAATGAGGACATTGGCGAAAATCAGTACAAGGAAATTGGAAGCGTTCGGAATGAAGGTCTACAGACGTATATTGAGCATTCCTTGGACTGAACATGTAACAAACAACGAAGTATTGAAAAGGCTAAAGAAGACTATAAAAAAGAAAGCCTGAGAATTTTAGGCATATAATGAAGTTGGAGGTATTACAACTGATAATGCAAGATAAAAGGAAGACGAGGGCCTTCTAGGTGCAGAATCTTTTGGTTTAGGAATTTGAGGAATTGGTTCAACACTTCAACTATAGAACCATTATGAACAGCATAATAAATAGTCATGTGGTTCGCCAATATCCGATAGCGGATAGACTCAAGAAGAAAACTACGAAAGCAAAGGTAAAGTAACAAATGGCGAAGAATCTTCACTAGATCTTTCATATTTGCCTTTTTCATAAAATTAAGATTGCCTACACGTAGCATAGTATTACGTAATCAATTAATATCGAATATCTGTAAAGTAAAAGATCTGTATAATTCAAATTCAGATAGGTTTGAGTTAGTGAACTGAAAAAGAAAATACAAGTTTATAACTTTGTCAGGGGAGGGACGATTAAAAGTAGTTTTCCGTTTTTAATTTAGTCATTAATGTGTAATATAAGCTCAATGATTTAGTTTATTTTTTATTTAAATTCACAAACATTCTTCTTCTTCTTAAAGACCTTCTCCGATTCAGAGGTTGGTTATCACTTGGTTAAACATCTCTCGATCTTCAGCTACCCGAAACAGTTGTAAAGTCGTAATTCCTGTCCCAATTTCGTATGCTGCGGAGCCAAGATAATCTTTTTCTTCCCACACTTCTCTTTCCATGATTACATGTATCATTCCTTTAATTATTGTTTGTAGTAATTTATATTTTTCATTTCTTAGAATATGTCCGAAGTCCGAAGTAGGCAGCTTTTCTTCTCTTAATCGTATTCATTAGCTCTTTTTCATTGCCTATTCTCCTTAATACCTCTTCATTGGTTATTTGCTCTACCCAGGAGATTTTCAGGATTCGCCTGTATATACACATTTCGACGGCATCGGTCTTAGTTATGGTTGCTTTTTTCAGCGTCCAAGCCTCCATACCATACTGTAATGTCGACCATACGTAATACTTAACAAATTTTATTTTTAGAGCGAGTTGCAGGTGAATGTTGCAAAGCATAAGTAGATTTATACTTTAAGAATGTGTTTCTTGCCACCTCTATTCTAATTTTAATTTCGTCATCAGAATTTAGGTCGGTATTAATCCAGCAGCCTAAGTACTAATCTTGTGACTTGATCTATTGACGTTTGGTTGATCGTTATTTGTGCTCTATTTCCAGTCGGGTTGTTTATTACCATGAATTTAGTTTTATTGATATTTATTCTCAAGCCCATTTCTTCGCTTGCTTCATTTATGTTGTTAATAAGGAACTGCAGATCCTCTAGATTTTCTGCTAGTATAGCGGTATCGTCAGCATACCTATGTTGTTTATGCCCTCCGTTCGTTCCCATAAGGCCTTTTGAAACATGCATTCAGAATATATGTTGAACAGGACCGGGGACAAGATACATCCATGTCTAACACCTCTTTTTATTGGACATTCTTGTGTTTGTTCGTCACCTATTTGTACCACAGCTGTTTGGTTCCAATAAATATTCTTTATAAGCCTAATATCCTTTACATCGAGTCCAATGTTTTCAAGAGCCTTCATTAATTTCTCGTGTTGTACCCTGTCGAAAACCTTTTCAAGGTCTACAAAGCAGACAAATACCGTTTTTTGAAACTCTCTGCACTTCTGTAACATAACATTCATGCTGGAAAGTGCATCTCTTGTCCCAAACCACTTCGGAATCCAAATTGTGAGTTGTCAATAGTAAATTCAAATTTTTTATATATTCTGTTCTGTATAATTCTTAATAAGAGCTTCAATATAATATGACTCATTAAACTGATTAACCGAAAGTCATTACATGTTTTTACGTTATTTTTCTTAGGAAGTGGAATAAATTCAGATTTCATTCCAACATTACATCTTGTCAACCTAAATATTTGAATTTGTATATAAAAGTGACAATAATACGTAAGTCTGCTTAACATCCAATGATTTCGAAATACGCATTCGATTGAAGTAATGGAAAGAAAGAAACATAACAAATTAAATGTTTGGTTTGTTCAAAGTAAATTACCGAAGTGCAAATTTTGACATCATATTTTAAGGATGTTACTTTAAATGAAAACAAAATATACTGGGCGGTATTATGATCTTATGTTTAAAGTTGTCTCTAACTAAAGCCGTGTTTAGCGTAAACATAAAATGATATAGCTGTATACAATGTTATATGTGTATAACAGAGATACGCGATATTTCCATGGTAATTAAACATGACGTTAAATTTAAATATGAGATCAGAATACCGACCACTGTCATTAATTATTTTTTCTAACACTAATATCTTATACTGTTTCTATGGTGCATAAGAGCTCACTTGTTATGTTTCCTTTAAAATACGGTTTCTCTATAAAATACGTCGTCAATGACAACGTATTTTATAGGCCTTTAAATACATCTTTGCCTAGCAATCTTGCATTTTGTGTATTATGATGCGTCGCAAATAATAATTTATTAAAATTTCTAATAATATGTTAGTGAAAGAAAATTTAAGATAATTAGTGTTAGAAAAAATCTTGAAGACAACTCGTGTTTTATAGTTTAAAAATCTCGGTCTATCAAATCCTCGGCTCACTTCGTTCGCTCGGATTTGAACTACGACCTTGATTTTTAAACCTTCTATAAAACACTTGTTGTCTTAATAGCTATAAATATTACAAAGATTGTGAGATAAATAATTCAGATTTGTGGTACTACCATAACATTTTTGTTTCATTCTATACTTTTAATTTACTTGTATGTTGTAAGGTCAGACCAGAAGTACTAAGATTAGGTTACTTTAAATTTTATCTGTCCAATTTATGGAAAGAACTTGTATTTAAGTTGGAAATAAGCTTTTTCTATATTAAAGAATTTGTACATTTCTTATACGTTTTCAATTGAGAAAGCGGCTCAGTCTTGAACTGTGGAGAAAATTGACCTCTTTCTCGACGGGTTACTGCCCAATGAGACGACGAGATTTTACTTTTCCCCACGGGTAGTATTTATCATTACTATGACGATTATACGACAGTTCATTGTTTCGTTAAAAATTAATTGACGCTGACATTTGTCATCGAATCTGTGTTTGTGTTAATTCTTTAATATGATTAGAAAAAGTATAGTGTTCAACTCTTGAGAAATGGCCATTTCCATTCGGATGAATTACTCCACTCGCCTTTCGGCTCGTGTCCCAATATTTCATCCTCATGGAAATGGTCAACTTTCTCAATTTATTGTTGAACAATATACTATTCTTCAATTTTTAAATTTCCATATTGCAGCTAAGCCTCTCTTATTAATTTGCAAAATTGTACACTTAATGCTATGCTATTTGTTCTAATCTTGACATTAAAATATTGCAATATACATTTTTTACCATAGACTGGAAAGCTATTAGGTTAACATGATCGGTAATATAATATATTCTGGGATTTTCACATATTTTAGAAATATTTAGTTATACGGTAGAGTCACGATTTAACGAAGTAATTTTTGCAATGCTGGCTTACTATTTTGAGGTTTCACAGTTGTGAGGTACTTATATGCAATTGTAATCAATCACTATGTTTAATATTAAAAATTAATTAGAATGTCACTACTAACATCACTATTCATCAATGTCTGTAAAGTAAAGTGTAATTATAAATTAATACACAATTAAAGGGAATCATAAATAAGCTGCTGCTCTGTGTATTGAGATTTTTCAGTTATAACTATATCGAGATGCAATGTAAAAATTTGACTGCTCATTCGAATGAGCAATTGACTGTAACCTTGGACCATTAAATCGCGTCTCTTCGGTATTGTATTTTTAAAAAGATTATAAATGTCGGATATTTGAAAATAAGTATTAATTAAAACATAAACTATTTGAGCTTTCGTTGTAAAAGCTTATCTTGTTCATGAAGTTCCATACCAAATTTCTCAAAACTCGGTCCTGTACTCTTCGAGATGTAAAGGGATATAAACCCACATAAGTGGACGTTTTACAAAAGTCGTATATTTAGAGGTTTCCGTACAGAATCCCAATACTTCTTTTATACATTTTTACGATTTTGAAGTTTTGGCGCAGGAGTAAGGATGTTGAAAGTGCAAAGGTAATGCGAAAACCACAATAGTAGCTTGAAAATTACATACTTTATTGTCATTTTGTAATAACCTTCAACACTCACATCAGGGAATTATACAGAAGCTAATTTTGAAGTTATATTAATAAAATTCTGTGCAATAAAAGATTCTAAATATGAGAGAACTCGATTGCACTACTTATCTTGTAAGAACCTTGCTATGCATACAAAGAAGGAATAAAAATGTTTCGTCATTTTTTTGTACTGAAGTCTAAAAGTTAATAAGCATCTACTTATTTTCTAAAAGCATGTTAGAAAACGCCAAAAAGTTTGTGGTTGCTTTCATAGGTAGACATAAATTTCGAACATTAGAACTAACATCTAGCCAAACAGAAGACTATTTTTGCGTTCGTCAAAGTGACAAGCAACGAAAAAGCATGTAAAGTTTCTCCGCATTCATTTTTCTGGTCGAGAGTGAATGTGGGATCATTTTCTTTAAGCGAACTCCAATACCAATCAGTGGACCGAATGGGTGTGCAAAACGTAACGAAGTTGGCTTCGATTTAACGGGTTAGCGATTATGGCAACTGGAATAAAATGAAGGCATTCGTCAAAATCGAGCGTCGATTTTTACACCGTCAGCTTGAAAGAGTTCAAATGAATCCTGGTTTTGAAATTCAATCTACTATCATCTAATCACGCACTGTAAACACACCCTATATAATTATGCGGGCAGGACAGGGATGGACTCGGCCGGGCGTGGGGGTGGTATGGGGTGATGAATGTGTATGTGTTTAGCTTCGTTAGCTGGCGACAGACTTTAATTATCTCTCCAAGGATTTCTAGGACATTAGCTTGTATTTTGCGATAGAGCTCACCGCCCGGCTTGATTACACTTTTATGCGATGTAAAGTTCAGTTAGTTGGAGTTTGTTATGCCTCATTTGCAGTTGCTGTTTGTTATGGATTTTATTATAAGTTCTACAACGGAAATTTTGTTCGGTTTTAGTTGGGTTTATTATTAAACTCGAATTTTGAGGCTTTATCCGTGCGATGAATTATGTCGGTAGTTTTATAACGTTCAATAAATTAAATTCGGATGAATACTAAATGGAAATTTGAGGATCAAAACGCAGAAAACTGATTCTGGAAAATTAATTATCTTCCATCTATCTGCTCTAACCTTTATATCGAACAAATCTGAATTTAAGACCTTCTAAACAATTCCTCATTAAAAGTTTAATTGGAAAATCGTGTTATGTCCATACTTTGTTTTTATATCATGAATGCATATACAAAGTATTCTTGTAGATTCACTGCTTCTTAAAATCTACGTGTATTAAACCCTAAAGTAACTTTAATAACTCTAAAAATTTCTACATAAATTCAAAATTTAAATTTAGAACATTTCTTAGTAAAGTTTTTTCTAATGCTCAAAACTAACCTTTTACTTGGCGTTTTCTTCTCAAAAAAGTCAAATCTTAAGCATACTAGAAATCACATAAACAAACACAGCTAAGTATCCCAATCTGTCTTTCAGCCAAACAAATAAATTTTCAAATATATTAAATCACTGTCAACGACTTAATATAAGTCGGTTATGAAATATGTAATCACTTTTGTAATGAAGCATCGTTCTAACTCCAACAGCTGTTAGTTGAAAAGAGAATTTAACCCTCAAACCATTCGCGAATAAATATACAGGGTGTTCCATTTAAAAAACCAAAGTTATACATTTTTCCTGAAAAACAGTAGGCCATGAAAAATAATTGATTATGCCATTTTATAGAAGAATTACTACTAAAAAACTATTTCCTTTGACTTTTTCTTGTATTTCTAATAATAAACGAGATATAAGCTGGTCAATGAAAAATCAGACACCCTGTATACATAGCGAGTTTATACAGCTGATGGCCGTCTTTTGTATCCTCTTCTCCAAAGCTCTCTATCTCTTCAATCTTCATTTTCCAACTGCCTTCTTTTCATGTCTTTGCAAGCTTGTTTAATCTTCCCTTTTTCTCCTTGAGGGTGGTTGTCATTTTAAGAATTCCATGGGCCATCGGTGGTCCTCCATTCTTTTAATATGGTCATACCATTTCAATCGCCTTACCTACATTTCTTCTGCAATTTTTCTTTCTATCTGTATTCTTCTTCTTCGTTTGTTGGCCTTTCCAACTTTAACACTCCGCAGCTACTTCTTAGGAAGTCCATTTTGACAGTCTCCAGCCTCTGTTTATCTCGTTGTACTTCTCGTTTGCTTGTCCCTTTTTTGCCAATTGTTACCCCTAAATATTTATATTATCTGCAGACTTCGATGACCCCTTCATCTATTTCTAAATTTATTGTTTCACCATTAAGTACCATATATATTTTATTTTAGTTAGGTTCACTCTCAGTCCGGCTTTGTTGTATACTTCTTTGAGTTTTCCCATGATGTAGTCTGCGTCATATTAGAATCTGGATATCCGCAAATAGTAAAGAATGCAACGAGCTTCCGTCTATGTCTATACCCACACCACCTCCCTCATTTGTTTTGCCACTTAAGGATCTCGTTAATGTATATTTTAAAAAGGGTTGGTGTCTCAAGCCTTTATTTGGGGTAACTGATTGACATAGCTCATTCTCATTATTTTCGTTTTTCTATTTCGATTTTAACATTGTTTGAATCAAACATGGAGCCCATTGTCATTAAGAAATTAAATCTTTCCGTACCTTCAAAATGGCTACCTATTGTTTCTTTTTAGATCTATTATAATATTTTCTCTATTTCTGTTTTTGTTGCTATATTCTATTTCATATGTTTGGTTTTGCTTTCGTTGCCCTAAAACGCACTTCTTTATAAATTATTGCATAATTATAGGTAAGTCATCTGTCTATGCTAATGGGTTGTGCTTCGCAGTTGTATATTGAAACCCTGCAGAATCGCTACAAAAAAATATTAAAGAACCAAATACTTATTTTGGCAAGAAAGATGCAATCCTCAGTAGAAAACTTCATTCTGATAAATGTAATATTTTCTCGATATATTCAGCGCTGGTAACAGAATTAAATTTCTAAAGAATGTGTGGTATTCACCTTTAATGGTAATTTATTATTATTTGGTTTTCTGTGACTAATCGGTTATTTACAATCTTAGGGAAAAATTTCCAGGTGATGTTAAGCAGGGCGATTCTTCTATAATTTGCGTAGTCTACTTTGTTGCCCTACGACTGAGATTATTGTGTCCTTGTTCTAATCTTAATGGATTTTCTGCTTCTCCCATATTTCTAATTGAAGAATGTCAATCAATCCGTTTCCGTAACACTACATACTTCAGACATTATCATGATTTACAGGTCCTTTAATACCTTCTGCCTTTTTAATTTTCGCACTTTGTGTAAAGTTCGTTTAACTATTGCTTCTTCCTCTTTCTCTTCCTTTTAAGTATTTGATTTGTAGTTTATTTATTTTGTGTGCTCCGTTTTCACGCTATTCTTTACTTTCTTACCTACAAACGTAAATCTGCCAACGTCGGTTTTACTGGTATAGCAGTTCTGATCTCTTATTGGCAGGTGTTACCAAGTGTGAAGATGTTTCTTCTAAAAGAATATTTTCTGACCCTTCTGAGGAATGAAAGCAAAACGTCTTTGTTTGAAGAAATTTAAGCATTAAACCATTATTTTGTACTTCATATATAATAATAATAACTCTAGTTTGAAAATATATCACTAATGAAGTTAATTTTAAAACACATTCACTGCCGATTAATATTTTGAACTCTCCCCAGTGGCCAATACCTTGTAATTATTCTGATACTTACCTTTAATATTAATCATAAGCTACTGAAAAAGTTAATTCGGAAACTGACTATAAAATATTGTAGTAAAAACCTTTCCCTAGGTGCCTACTAATACAGAAGACGTTTGTGCGATGCCTACAGCAAAATACTAGTACATATATAAGCTACAGCAAAGCATCACGCCACGTGTGCGTGGTAGGCACCGCGCGAACATCGCCGACCACGCCACGTATGCGTGGTCGGCAGTGAATGTGTTAAGTACTACAAACCGCAAATCTAAGTTACAACACAAGTCTGTAATTATTGTATTTCTGTGATATTGCTACGCACAAGTGGTCCGTATTTTATACTTAAATTGTTTGTTTGTGCGAGATTAAACTTAAATTAATATTAATTATTATAGTTGTCGCTGTTTAATTTTCAGGAAATACCTCACAAAACGTTTCAGAAATCGTGAATTCTTTGATCGCTTTGCAATATCTGCAATTTTCCTTGCTCTATTTCTTCAGTACGTAATTACAGCAAAATAATGATGTCTTCCGTATTAAATCCAGAATGATACTAAGAATTGATGGTAAGAAAAGTCCGTAATATTAAAATTAGGGAGAACCGTAATAATTGTAAAACTGCAAGTTTAATAGGTATATAAAAAGGGGTAAAAAGTGTTTATAGATAACCATAGCTGTAAGGTGTATGCATAATAAATTATTATTTTTTTTAATTGGAGGAATTCGAACCGTATACAGTTTTTAATTTCTTTTTGAAGGTAAGAATCCCATTTTTACCTTATACCCAGTTGCTTGAAGGTAACCAGCATTCTTTGTAAATAAGTAGTTTTAAGATAAACTCATTAAAGATTTACACATTTGGGGTTATATTTTTAGCGGATTTGATGATTTTTGGAAAGCTGTGTATAGACTGAAATTAGTAGTTCAAATCTTTGCAGAGGTAATACTTTTCTAAAAAGAATCAATAGCAAATGTATTGTTAGTTTTTGTTTTATGGAGTAATTTATATAGGTTGGCTACAGAAAATTTAAAATCTTTCTTGGTCTAATTTAAATATTTAATAAAATTTCGATAATCATATTTTAAACGTTTTTATAACACTTACTTCATTATTAATTCTGTCAAGTTTGGATTGGAAGTGGCATAAAATCCCTTGAAAAAAAAATCAAGGTAGTATTAGGCGTAAAAGAAACTGATCAAATTTTAAATATTATATGTTTCTGTAATTTTAGTTTTACAGAATGTCATTTTTGGTAAAGTCTTGTCTGAATTTATGTGTAAATTTATATACATAATAGAAGCAATCAATGAAAAATAAACATTTCTGAACAATCTGAATATTAAATATGTACTCGTAATACTGGCTTTTGAAAACAGAAAACGAAATAGATTTTTAATCAAACGTTATGCTGTTTATTTTCCATTAATTGTTATTTTTATTTGGTAGTTGTCGTGAAGTATGCGATCAAAAATATATTTGTTTGTTGATACCGTTGATGATACTATATTGTGAAAAAGTTACTTACAATTTTTCTGTTTTTTTAAATTCATTTCCAAATATCATTTGGAATTGACAAAATCAATGTTACTGTCATATATGTTTTAAAGTGGTATCTATTTAGAATTCATATAAACAACAATCCTCATTTAAACATCTTAGTTTTTTCTTAACTCTACAGCATTTAAAAATGATGAAATTTGTAAAAAATAGAGTTTTTATTTTAAATTCATCCAGTTTGGCATATTTTTATGAGACAAAAACAATAAGATTTCCAATTTTGGGAAGTTTAGCATTCTGTCAAAAGCTCGTAGAAATTATTTAATCGGTAGTAGAGTAGTGGTGACGTTTTTGTTTACAAAATCTTAGTAGTTAGGTATACTTGAAGAAAGTTTGCTACACCAGCACTAGGTGAAGTATATCAATTGTTATCCGGAGGTGATAACACTAAATAAACCCGCTACTCTGTTGCGTGGGCGTGAGATTCCTAAAAGAAAATAGTAGTGCTCACTAAATATCTAAGCTAACGATGTTCCTTGGGCGCCAGGTCCTTATAACGTAAACGGCTTCAGTCGGACCTCCTGAAGAATAGACCTCCAAAGTCAATTGACTTGACAATAAAACGCAAGGCTTTGTAATTAACGAATAGGATATATTAACTCGTAAGCAAAATTTACACATATACAATTGAAATTGAAATTAAAGTAATTATGAAGTTGTCATTCAAATAAACCAATAAAGAAATTAGTAAGATCGTAAACAAACTAAGTTTAAATGTTAAATTTCTAATGAGATCTAATTAAAAAAAAACTATAGGGAATGCTCAAAGACAATAACGTAACTAAACGAAAGAAAAAAAATGTAAGGTTTAAATTAACCCAAATCGTAATTAAACGAACGTAGACTCTCGGAGGGTTCGCAAGAATAATTCTTAAACTAAATTAAATAACTATCGAACACAGATAAGAGTGAGCTCACTTTAGTCGTTGTCGCAGCTAAAAAAAACACATAATCCATAGTACATAAATAATAATATCTTGCAAAACCTGTCGGTACCAAAAATTCAATTACGATATAATATAAATAAATAAATAAATTAAAGAAAATAATTGACTAAGTTGAAACACGAAAATTTGAATATTCCTTTACAAAGTAAAAAAATTACAGTTTATAAATTCCCATTGCTGTGACTGCAACCACAATGTTTAAATATTCGCACTGGAGTACGATGTACTAAATGACGATTGAAAATTTTACTAATACTTTGAATTACAATGAAAATTAATTACTGTAAATATTTCTAATAAACGTTTCTAATCAAATATTTACTAATAACACAACTTACTAAAATGTTTGAATGTCTTTAAATTTAACTAATATACTGAGATAACCTCAAAATCAAATCAAGTTTATCTGACCTTAAACCCCTTAACATGCGGTTTTAAAACGTATAGATAACGAACTGCAGATCAGGAAAATTCCAGGCTAATTAACGTATCTTCTAAATCACAGGGTAGAATAATTTCTTCGGATTAACGAATTACGAATTCCTCAAAATCGTGTTGAACTAACAGTTGCACAACAGATGTTTTCTACCAACGAACACGTTGTTCGTACAGGAAATACTAAAAGAAGTACTAAACGTACTGCCAGAAAAAGGGCTGAAATACAACGAATACCGTAAGAAATCTTTAAATAAAACCAATGCATTACATACCAACAGATGTTAAAATGCCCTTCGAAATGCTCCTATCAAAATGGTCGGCGAATAGTCAAATCCCAATAAAGGTTTAAAAATGGTAATTCAATATAAAACTCACTAGCGTTTCAAATTCTCTAAAGGCCTCTAAGGCTAACTAAACCATTTTATATAAAGTCGAACCTCGGATGATCCCACTAATTTTGGAAAACCAAAATTCTAAAACCAAGGTAAACGACGTCTATCCGCGACGAATGTTTCAAGTAGAAGAAGCAAACTAACGAATTTGCAACAAAATTTCCTAAAGAAAAGCCAATCTAAAATTTGCAAATTCCCTATGATTAACCCACGAAGTGAACATCAAAAATAAGAAGAGGCGTGACGTAAGTAATAGCATTGTATACAACCATGCAATCTTTAGATATAACTGGGAAGTCTAAATTTACAACTAACTAGACTAAAGTAAATTCGAGAACTTACATAAAACAGCAAGAGCGTGATTTCTACTGTAACAAGTTCTAGGTGGTTGTTAAAAAGAACATTGTTATACTTACTTAAAACTTTGGTATTTTGTTTTGTTCATTGTGATGTGATAAAGCAGAACTATAGCAAATACTTTCGAATTACATTAAAAGAAGATTAAAAGTATATATTTCATCCCGAAGCAACATTTTAGAACAGGATAGCAAGAAATAAATCTCACATCTGGTAAATTATCTTGCAGATACCAAAGTATTTGGTTTAACGCATGTTGGTTCATAATACAGTATTTAACTTACTTTTAAGTATTTTATTACGTCCAGGAAATTATTTTCTTGGGTCGCCTTTTATTAGAATGATTTAGAATTAGCTGCATCTTTTTTAGAAAGAATTTGTTAAAGTTAAGGTTGTCATATTATGTATTAAACATATTTAAGGTTTTATAATCAGATAATCACTAATCAGCAGTAATCACTATTCTACCGCTTTAAAATATAAAATATATTTATTGTGTCAGTATTTTAGTTACATTTAATTTGCATCAAATTCTGAAATCTAAGTATCAAACGACAAAAGGGTCGAAATTATTGAAATATCAGCTGTTTAAATAAAGTAAAAAAAATAAAAGCAATTAAGCAATCTAAAGGAGAACGAACGACATAAATGTGATTACGGTAAATAAAAAGGGATCAGAAAGAATGATTGTCCGGTAGTTAAAAGAATTTTCTAATTTTCATTAAATATGATAGGACGAGGGAAATGCAATTTTGAAAACTAGCGGCACGTTAATAATGAAAAATAATGGTGCATCAGTCTCTGGTGTGTTTATCATTAAATTTGATGGAAGGTTGGCTAAGCGGGAGCAGAACGGAGGTAAATATTTGGTCTTTTTGTCGCTCTATGGCATTAATCTCTGTCTTTGAAGACGTATTATGTTCGTGTATTGCGCAAACAATTTTTAAACACGTTCGCTGAACGTGTAAACGTTTCAAAATAGTTCGCATTTGGAAAATGGCGAATTATCATTGTAGACTTATGTCGTTAATTTAGTGATTTATCGACGAGAATACAATGAACTTTTACATTAACAAAGTTGCGATGGGTCGCAAAGTTGGCAGGGCACAAAAAATATAATTCGAGAACAAAAGCAGAAACCATCGAAACCAAACAAATGGAAAGCAGAATTGAAAAAGAATCTATAATTGGATTATTTTATGCAGACACCCCCTTTCAATCGCAGCAGGCCATAACAAAACAACTTAAAACAACCGTGTTTTGTTAGTTTTAATTTTCCCGATATCCGAAAAAATCAACCGAACAAGTGAAAGTGCTTTTTTTGTTTACAACCCAAGTGGGTGTGTTTGTGTGTTTGCTTTTTTTCGATTCCGTTCGCTTCGGGTTACCCTTACTTTATGTCGCCTACCGTGATCCGTGATGAGATAAGCGTGTCAATTGACAACTGTTTCGCGTTATTGGTGCCCTATTGACATCGATTTGCATCAGTTAATAGGTTAGTATTGAACCTCCGACCATAAATTGCTTTATATAATGGCCGTTTTATTTTTAAAATAAGCAGTTGGGCATTTTTAAGGTAATACACGTTACAACATCCTATTTCAATTTAAAAAGTTAAGTTTCTTATCGTTTATTTTTCAAAAAGTAAGAACAATATAAATATTTACAGTTCATTACATGTCTTTCAGAGGTATTAACTTACACATTTTTAAACTTTAATTTTTAGGGGCAGAAACACTTAATATGAAGGCGCTAAAAATTTTAAGGAGAATTCAGAAAGCATGCTTCAGGTTTCAAATTTCTACATTCAGACATAGGTGAATAAGGTTCATTTAACGTTGTTTTCAATAACATAGGGCTGTCATAGTATTTTCCGTAGTGCCCTTGTGCTTCATATTCTTACAATTACTTTTCTGTGGTTCTTGCTGCGATTAGTAAGGATCTGTAGTACCATATAGTTTTTGGTTGTACTAGTTTCCATGAATAAGGCGTCTAGTCCGGAGGCATATTAGTGATACTGCCGCATTGTCTTTGAGCTACCGATGTAATTCAAGTTTATCTCACTTGATTTTGTTTTCTAATTTTTTTACTTAATTAAAGTATCAACTAGTTACAGCAGTCATATGACCAACTTAACTTAGACTTAACTAACACAATTAATATGTCGGTGGTTCGTGGAAATGTTCGACGCTATCGACGAGACTCGAACCCCATTTAAGCTGGCCGAGAAACAGACTGAATCCTCAACATCTTCAAGCTTTTTTACTGATCTATTAGTTTATTTAAAATTCTGGTAGCTCGATATTAGATAAAATAAAAAATACGTCTAAGGGTATCGGTTAATGAATTTACAGTCAAGACGGACCTTGGTGACGTATCACGACTAGAAAAATATCAATTTTTTATTTGTGTTGAATAACATAATTTTGCTTTTCTGAAATACTGTGTGGAGGCCACGAGTGTGGATATCTAAATAGTATGGAATATAGGTAGCAGACAGGGACGTTTCTTGTTGTTAGGACAAATAGGTCAATGTCCTACAGACCATAAAAAATGAATTCGAAGACTTCCACGGTCATCAGTGTTAAAAGAATGTCTTCCGGGTTGGGACCGTGTCATTGTTGAGAAAGAAGAACTCGACGTTCCTGAACGATTTCGCCTCTGGCTGGGTATACAAGTTGATCTACCCTGCCCTTTTTCCATTTGATGAAAGGGGTTCGCCTCTGGGGTGATTCACACGTTAAGTTACCGTGCTCTTTTAGTGCCTTCTTTTCATCCCGATGAAGCCCATTAAGAAAATGGGCGAAACGTTGAGTTCTCCTTTCTCAAGAATGACACAGTATCTACTCCGAAGACGTTCGTTTAACACCGTAGAAAATAAATAACTGGCCAAAAATTAACGTTTCTTTTGACTTTTTTTAAGTGCAGCCCAAGTTCAAGAATGATAATTACTTCGTTTTGTTTATAGCACATGTTATAATAAATAATGATGATCTGTTAACTGTAATATATTTTAAATTGGAAAGGTTTTTTTAGCATCATTAAAATATAACCTTTTCTTCTGACATGCCATGCAGACCTGCAGGTCAGAAAAAAGTAAAAACGTCGCTGGTTGCAGAAATTTTCTTCTTGTTCGTTTCTTATGTTTCTTCTTTGAGTTGATGTTCTCACAATATCATTTCTCCAGTTGGGGATATATCTACCGTTAGTTCTATCTGTTGGGCTTCGGATTTAAGACGAATGATTGAAATTTTGATTTGTCAGAACAATGACATCAACGTAACTTAGTTGTCTGATTATTCCTACTGTATACGTGCTGTATGCTTTCTTATGATGCCATTAAATATTGGTATGAAAACAATAATCAATAGTACTTATAGGCACACGTGTTTTATAAATATTTTATTTGGGTGCATTTTTGCCCGGATGGTCCTTCGTTGTAAGCAACTTCGTTTACGTTGCATTATGCATCATTATCGAAAGGGGCTAAAAAAGGTATACGAAAACGTTATAAGCTTATATTATCCTGTAGTTTGTAGTTACATTTGAAGAGTCTAATGGTTGTACTTAATTCTTTCATTTTAATATCGTATTCAGAACAAGTGGACCATTTTCCCCTGAATTTCTCTCTCTTATAATACGTTTAGAATTATACAAGGAAGGGGAAGAGGAGATCAATACAGAGACAGAAGAAGAAGACGAGGAAGTGGCGAACACAGAGGAACCAGCATACGAAGAAGTGAAGCATGCAATTAAACAATTAAAGAAAAAAAGGCTGCAGGCAACGACAAGATAACAGCGGAGTTAATAAAAGAAGGTGGGGATGAATTGCACAAACAAATTTTTAAGATAATCCTAAGAATATGGAACGAGAAGACGATGTCAGAAGAGCGGAAAACGGGTATAATAATTCCGATACCAAAGAAGGGCAATATGGCAGATCGTAAAAATTACAGGGGCATATCACTCCTCAATGTGACATATAAAGTACTAGCCTACTAACGGCGATAATAAAAGAACGAATACAAAAACACACAGGCAACACTATAGGCGACTATCAGAATGGCTTCAAAAAAGGGAGATCCACGCTGGATGCAATCCACGGTGGATGCAATCCACATACTAAAACAAATAACAGAAAAAAGTTATGAATATAATATAGACATGCACATCATTTTCATAAATTACAAGCAGGCGTTTGACCGACTAAGGAGAGGGCAATTTATTAATGAAAGATTTAAAAAATAGCGCAATACCAAGGAAAGTCAGAGAAATGATAAAAATTTCGATGAAAGGATCAAACGCAGTTGTAGATACAGGACAAGGAATAACAGAAAAAATACAAATAGAAAAAGGTGTAAGACAGGGTGATGAAACATCATCACCACTCTTCACTCTGGCATTGGACGAAGTAATAAAAAAAATAGAAAGCACAGGAACAATTAATAAAAACCTAGCACAACTTATAGCATATGCAGATGATGTGGCAAGAAGCAAGAAAGAACTTGAAAGAACAACTCAAAAATTAGAAGAGAAAGCGAAAAAGAGAGGACTAGAAATAAATGGTAGCAAAACCAAATATATGTGCTACAGCAGAAATGACAGAACAATGACAAATATCACATGTGGCAGCCATACATTTAAAGAAGTGTAAACATTTAACTGCTTGGGAATAACAATACACAGGAAAAACGAAAATTATGACATAAGCTAGAAGATAATGAAAGGAAATAGGACATTTTACTGTAACAAACAAACGCGAAAAAGTTAAAAGTTTAGTAAAAATATCAGAATAAAAATTTACAGGACAATGATAAGACCAGTAAGTACGTATGTTTAGTAAAAATATCAGAATAAAAATTTACAGGACAATGATAAGACCAGTAAGTACGTATGTAGCAGAGACAATGATAATGACTGAAAAAGATGAAAAAAAAACTCAAAATACTAGAAAGGAAAATCATAAGAGCAATAACAGGACCAAAGAAAATAAGTTAAAATGAGCAGAGGCAGTTTATGAATCATGAAATTGATGAGATACTGGGTAAGAAAAACATAGTAAGAGTGATAAAGGCGATGAGAATCAGATGGTACGGCCATGTATACAGGAGTGAGAAGAAAACAGCTTCAAGAATCATCACAGATTAGAGTCCAACGTACAACAGACCCAAACGAAGACCGAAGTATAGGTGGAAAGAACAAGCAGAAGACGACATTGCAAGTTTAAATGTGAGACAGTGGAGAAATCTAATAACAAATAGAAAATAGTCCATCAGGCAAAAATACACCATTCACTATGAGACAAAAAGTGGAAACGGGCTAATCCCCCTTAAGAATAAGATAATTTAAGTTCTTGTACTTACAAGAACAGCTACTATTTCATATGAAATGTATTATTAGCTTATATAATTAATTAATAACACGCTTTAGATATTTTTATGTACACTTTCTTCTGCTTGAACCCTGCTTCTTCATTTTGATGCTTTGGGTACCTTCCTTACATTAAACGATACATACTATTTTTCAGTTTTTCGTAAGTTTAGATAGAACTAAAAATTATAAACCGAAAATATATAACATACTAAACACAACACCTTCTGAGTTATTGGGTATTTTGCAAATATTTCTCAAAAAGTTAATTTTGTTGCGGTTAAAAAGGCACTCTTGTAAAAGAAAATGCAGTTCTATACAAAATTCAAAATTGTTTAATGGTTTTAATCTTTTCGGAAATTCTTCTGCTTTAAAATTGAATTCTTAATAGGATGAGTTTTTATATCCTTTAGGAATGTATCTGGTATTACTTATGATCATCAGATCTTCAAGATAAATTATGTTTTGCCCTTTTTGAAAGAAATAGGAATTTATAGTTTTCCAGTAATTTATTATGATGTTTTTAGAAAAACATACTTAAAACTTCATTCGGAATTCCAGATTTTGTATTGTTGCCTTGTATATCAGTCTACAAAATGAAATAGAAATTTTAGCACAGTTTCTTTTTAAATTTCATCGTAGTTTTGAGTTTACTTTAGTGTCAGTTTCAAAAAAATTCAAAAACTACTTTTTTTGCTTTCGCTTCACGGACAATGACTGAGCTTTAAATTTTTATTTGTCTTAAAAGTTTTTAAGAGATTTTAAACATAATTATGTTACAATAAGCCTTGTAACTGTCAGATTTGTTACAAATTAATAGAAGTTTATTTGAAATTTAATTTAATAGAATTTACGGGAGTGTATTCCCATAATTAGTTAATAATGATGCTCGGCTAATCTACACCAATGATCGGCTTGTTATAATGTTATGTGCCGTGTCTGCAGGCTCATGCCAGTGTGGTGTTCTGTCAACAAACCAACAGGTACGGTTTTCGGGTGTTCCGTGGAGTCCCAACATGTTCGCTTTAGTGAAAAAAACGTAAAAGGTCAATTATACGGCTTTTTATTTGAATAATTCACGCCGCGACACTAACACGGGGTGGTTTTTTTAAAGCTCTCCCCGGTTCGTTCATAACTAAATGAAAAATCGGAGTATTATTTAAAAAAAAAACGCTAATGTTAAACAGTGTTCACAATCATATAAAACAAATTAATCCTTGTGTCTACAAATTTTGTTTACGGCTTAACAAAACACCGGCGATAATCTACTGTGTCCATATTTTTATTGGGAAATGAAAATGGATAGAAAATAATTGTCGTCCGGGTCTATAAACAAGTGGTCTCGATGCGAAATAATTTTTAACGTTTTCAGAGGCCAGTGGAAAACCGATCGAAAGTAAATTATGGAACACCGCCGGTTCTCCCGACCTGGGATAACCTAACAAAAACTCATAAACTTAATTTAAAAAACGCATAGCAGGTGGCACAGTAATAAAAGTGAAACGGGGGATACAAAGGTTGAGAGGAAAATAAGTAACTAGACTATATGAACTACTCGCAATTGAGTCATGTGACCAAAAATTCAACCAATCGCAAACATCCAACGTGCACGTTATCGACTTTTAGGTGAACGGCTTTCCTCATTTATGACCAACACTTTCTGATCTTAATAATATTGGTGAGACGCTTTGTTGGTTTTAGGACCCATTTAAATTTTCCCGTAGAAAATCCATAATTAATTTATTTTTCCTTTTTATATTTAAACGTCAATTTTCAATTTTATCCCAGGTATAATTAGTTTTCTCAGCTTTTGGGAAAACCATTGGTCAAATAATTTAGTTGTAAATTTTGTGCCAGTTTATCCACTTAAAGGGAAGCGTTTGTTTTCAGATTTTTTATATATATTTTTTATTTTCTTATAACAAGATTGAACTTCCCAGTATTAAACATGTTTTCTTAAATATTTTATTTTCCTCTGGTTTTATTTTTAAACGTAGATTTGGTAGTCCCAAAAACGAAAAAATCCTTAGTATCTATATACTTTATTCGGAATGTATTTCAGTTCCTGTGAATACCACTTATTCCACAGTAATTTGAATTACTAACTTTTGCTTAAACCGAAAGTGGCAAATAACTTAAAATTTAAAAAAAAATACCTTTATTTTTAAATAGTATTCGGATATACATAGAATTTAATTACCAGTTTAGAAATGTTTTGATACATCCATGCATTTCCAGGCTCTTGCCCAGTGCTGTATACAATGGAAAGCAAAATTTAATGAATATTCACTTAAATCTAAACTTAAGAAAATTAAGCTTGGCCTGTGACCAAAGATATAAAAATTGTACCCTCAACTTCACTCAATTATAGCAAAATAATTTAATTCTAACAGAAATGCATTTATGAAACGTATATATGATTATGATGCGTATATAATTCTTTCTATATCTACACAAAAGGAAATTTGGATGAGTGGATAGCTAGGCATTGGTCTCTCACATAGGCATCTCGGGTTCGATTCCCGAGACCGGCGATATCCGCGCCGGAATTTCAGAGGTCGTTCACTGCTCCGCTTGGCGGTCTCAGAGTGAACCTCGCAACACTGCGGGTGGATCTTCTTCACCTCTTTCGACGGGTAACGTTAGCTTCCTGTCCGGCATACGGGTACAGAGGGCTCACAGATCTTATATAGGTGGTTATGAGTAATAACATGCCATTGGCCTAGGCTTCAGCCATAAGAAGAAGAAGAAGTTATGTCTATAGTAGTTTACTTACTGGCTTAGGATACGTAATGCACCTACGTGATTTATTTATGCACTCTAGTTAAGATCACTGTGGTTTGTGTTATCTGTATTATTTACTTTTGATGTACCTAAATCTCATGGTTAAGTATGCAGGACTTTTTACACCTCAAATAATTTTGTCTATTAAAATAATATCTTTTTCTAGAAACGTCAGTCAGGTGGCTTGTTTGCTTAGTTGCAAATTAGAAGTGTGTTTGAAAATATCAGGAGAAATAGAAATAACGCACCCAACTCAATCTTTTAAACGTTTTCAAAATGTAACACTTTCGTTGTTAATGTCTATAATACGTAATTTTTTATGTTAACTTTTGCTAGGAAAAATTTCGTTTTCCTGGCTAAAAGGATATCAGAAAGTTTTTCAAAATGAATTAGAAAGACGTCTTATCTCAGGTGTCATTTTGAAACCTTTAAATCTGTATTCATTCTCGTTTAAGTTCGACTTTAATTCTAAAGTAGACTGAAGATGTTCAACTTAGGCTCTCAGCATACATAATACCTTCATTAATGAAAGCAGAAAATTAAATTTGATGCTTACAATATCAACCGAATTATATTGGTTAAATATGTTACTCGTTTAGGTGTGGATGTAACTTTAGAAGATGCTTGTTTGGCAATTATTATTATTAATAATAATAATTTTTTTCCGGATGAGTCAACAATGGACTATGAAATTTAATCAAAATGATTTACAGCTTAAGTTGTTGGGGCTGCTTGCACATTCTTCAGAACTTTCTTCCTTGTCCATATCTCTTCTCTGGCTTTGTAGTTGTGTAGCTTCTTCTAATCTCTTTCGTCTTAACCCTTTCTTAAACTTGATTTATGGGTCTTCTTGTATCACTTTTGGGAAAGCTTTTCTGTCACATTTGTGTTTCAGGAATGTTGAAAGTTTCAAGATGTTGTTTGACCTGTTTATACCAAGGCGATGTGGTTTTCTTATACGAGTTGCCTTAATTCTTCCATCCTTTCTAGGTGTTCATAAAAACTGAGGCATCTTGTGATAACGGTGTCCATTAAGGGTTCTTGTTTAAGCTATAGTTCCTCGTTAGGTCTGTGGTATCTTTCTCCGTTTATAATCCTTGGACCTAGTATCTTTCTGAGGATGGTTCTTTCCTTGACCGCTGGTTTCTGTGACTCCTTTGACGGTCAGAGTTTCTGCTGCATAAAGAACTTTTGGTTTAACTATACTGTGGTACCTATAAGGTCCCAGTTTTGCATTGATTGATATGGATTTGTTTTGGTAAACCTTCTTGCATAGATTGTAGGATAAACCCATTATATTATTCTTCTTCTTCGTCTTTTTTCTTTCTTCCTAAGCTGAAGCCTGTTTCCTTCAATATATTTCCTTCGTTATTCTGCTTACAAATTATCATGCCATCTTCTTTGGGGCCTGCCAACACTTCTCCTTCCAATTGGCGATTTTTACTCGTCCATTATAGTTATATGTCTGTTCAACTCTTGTTTTCGTTTATACACCCATTCATTTATGTATATCTTTTCTTACCGATACCGATGCCGATAGATGTTAGTCCCTCCTAACATTTTCGCTTCTCTCTCTGTTGAATAAGGATTCCACTTATATTTTCCATAGGATTCTCATTTCGGTTGTCTCCAGGAGCCTTTTTGTTCTGGGCGTATCCGGTCTCGTTTCTTCCGTGTAGGTTACAATAATTGGTCTAATTATTGCTTTATACATTTTTGATTTTGTCTCCTTTCTTATGTGTTTATTTCGCCACACGGTGTCATTGACACAGCCTGCTATTTTATTCACTTTCATAACTTGTTGTCTGACCTCCTTTTCGGTATTTTCACAACTGAATAATTCAGTCCCTAAGTATTTAGCGGGCATTACCATGCCATGTTTGTTCCTTTGTTGCTGTATTGAAAATCTGCAGTAGTTTTTGCAGGTCATCTTCATTATTCGCCAGGAGAACAACATCGTCCGCGTAGCTTGGATTTGAACTTCTTTATTGTCCATTCTATATCCTTTTCCCTTTCTTACTTTTTTAATAATTTCGTCCATAATTATGTTGAATAGTATCTAATAGACTTAATGAATCGCCTTGTCTTATTCCGTTGTTAACTGGTATGGGTTCGTTAATTTTATTATCAGAATATATATTTTTAATGGTCTTGATGAGGTTGGTTGATATTCCTCTGTTATGAAGTAGATGTCCCACGTCATTGATTTCTGATTTGTATTCCATCAAACGCTTTTTGTAAATCAATAAAGCACACGTATGCAAGTTCATTATATTATCTATTATTATTATTTGGAAATTCAAAATATTTCACATTTAAATTTGACGTTAACGTATGTGTCAAAAAATGTCTTGTCAGTATTGTTTAAATATTTACTATACCTACCTAAAATAACTATTTTAAAATTATTCTAAAAAGCTTAATCAAATTATAACTAACAAAAATACAACTCTTAGAAGTTTAAGAAACGTTTCGACAATTCATTATCAACTCTGGCTCAGATTTACTGGTTTTAACGTATGTGGATGCAAATATTGAGCGAGCTATTAATTGATAGTCTAACTATTACTAATTAACAATTATGTCGCTGGATAAGCTAAACATTTTAGATTAAATTCACAGTCAGCTTGAGTTACCTTTCTGCCATTGCATAACTCCCAATAGTTAATTTTCCTAATTAGTACATGCTTTCAGCACAAAATTTTAACGTTTTTTTTTCTAATACACATAATTCGAGCACAACACTTCCTAATCATTTATTTGTTTATTTATTTAGTTAGAAGTGAACTTCTAACAATTAATGTTTTTTAAATTTTTTCACGTTAACATAAACACACAAAAATGAATTACAGAATATTGTATTTTCTGTGGAACCGAAAATTAACATTTGTTTGTGGTTTGCGAATCCGTATTGTTTCTAGAAATTGAAAATCTATTTGCCCCAAGCAAAATTTTCGTGTTATGTTTAATACGCACACAGAAAATTTCTAACGCTAGTACTACACTGTAAAAAATGGACAGTGTAAATATTTGATTTAGTCTTTATTTATGCTATTTATATTTTGTATTAAATTATTATTATTACGTGTTAACTTAATTTCATTAGCTACAATAAATTGTTTTCCGTTTTAATAAAATGAATTATCTTTATTTCCCAATTTAGTGAAGATGGAAAGGTTCGTTATTAAATCTGAAGAAGTAGAACCCACCTACTTTGTCTTAGTTATTGACACAGTTTTTGTTAACAATTAACTTTAATTGTCGTAGATTATATCTACTGCATTAATCTATAAAGACTTTTTGGAGGGAGTCAATTTAAAGAGAAAATTTAGGAAAAAGTTGTCTGAAGAGTTTGTAGATTTACTGCTACACAAACAATCAAGTAGATTTCCTGAATGTTCTTAATACTTTTATCGTAATCAATCTACTAGGCAGTAATATCAAGTTATGATTATGAATTTACGTAGTTTTCAGGACAATTTATAAAACTTGAGGAAATCAATTGAAATTTCTGTAAATTCTTTGAATTTTCAACACTTTTTAGATTTCTTAAAAATTACTAAATTCTTGTGAATTTTTTTAAATATTCTACATGACTTGTAAGCTTATTAAATCGCCTTAGTTTTATCAACACTATCAAGGTTTTTTAAATCAAATTTGATAGTTTTGAAGACTTGAATCAAATTATTGTTACTTTTGCTTTAGATTTTCATTAACGTTATTTTACATCACAAAGCTTTAAAGGCTCTGTATACATTATAAGGTTAGGTTAGGTTAGGTAGAGCCACCATCAGTAGACATTTTAACATAATATGGATTATGGAAATTTAAAAAGAAATTAGTAAAACAATTTTTTAAAACAATTCAAAAGATCGCATCTTTATTGAAAAGTTTTCCATTTTATTTAAAGCAAATTTAAAGTTCACAAACGTTAAAGTAAATTGTTAATTTGCAAGATATTTTAATGCCCTGTCAATAAAGAAAATTAAAGAAGTTTGAGAAAGAGGTTTTTGAAAATTGCAGAAATGTTTGAAAGGTCTTATTTTTGATTTTTAAAATTTTAAAAATTTCCTCAAGACAAAAAATTTGAAACCTTTTTCCAGAAGGAGGAATACCCAAAAAAATTCGTTTTTTTTTTTTGTTAGAGAGCTTTTGAGTTTACCTATTTCATTGAGCTTTTATTGTAACTTCACAAATCAAATACCTATAAAACGTGATTAGTTTTTTAGGTGCTTCGTGCTTTACAAACCCAACCATGCATATGCATATATTTGTTTAGGGTTCCTGAACCCCCAAGACGTGTTCCTTTTTTATTTTTACAACTTTTGCACGATTCCATTATCTTGCCCATTTAAAATAGCAGGTATGACTTGGGATTTTTTTTATATATATTGATATTGAAAGTAACAAGGAATTTTAAAAATATTGATGTATAAATATGTCATTTGAATGCCAGGACGGAGCAGTGGTAGAGCGTCAGGTTAGCGTTACGTTAATCCTTGGTTCGAATCTCCGGATGGGCAGAATTTTTCTGCAGTCTGGAGACCCTTCGTCGCACCAAACTAACGACGCTCTCCTCCGAATATAGGCCTGAGAGATAGTCTAACAAGGTACTACGCGTACACACACATACAATATAAGGCGCAGTGTCTAGGTACTAAACGGCGCACGAATCACGTAACCCGCAGAGTTGACCGGATTGTGCATTGCACTCGTAAAAGCCACATTCGCTAACGCACCAGCCTCGACATCGAAAGATTACACATACAGATATACCATTTTAATTATTAATATACTTAGATTTAAACTATATACCTGGCATCTCATGCTAAGGGTTTGAAAAGTATGTATGTATTATCTGCAACCTTAAAACTTTTCGGTGTCGAGGCTGGTGCGTTAATGTATGAGGCTCTACGCGTGCAATGCACAACCCGGTCCGTCTCTGCGGTTTACGAAGTTGGTGCGCCGTTTTACCTACATGCTGCACCATAATAATTATGTAGAGTATGTAGAGGGTGTGTTGAGTTTGGAAAGTCAACTTTTTAAATATTCAGAAAAGGAAAGCAGACTAATTTTATATGTTAGAGAAAAGTGCAAGAGAGAAAAATGCCAAATATATAAAGTACGTTTAAGTGTGAAAAAAGAACTAAAATGCTACCTAAAAGTTTATGCATTTTTAACAACAACGAACCGGTCGATTTAGCCAACATGTCGATTTCATCGATACTTTTTATACATATGCAGGGTGTTATGTAATGCTTTTTAGGGGTGGGTTTGTAACGATAAAATAAATAAAAAATTCTTATACATTTTTTTCTCAGTTGCATTTATCTTTTTTTTAAATTATTTTGTGGTTGTTAATTAAGTTTGATGTATTAGACTGTTATTTATCAGTAAAAATTTTGTTCCTCTAACTTTAACCCTTTGGTTCTGTTTTTCCTGAGAATAAAAAGTAAAATTAAAGCATGCTTTTTCTCGGAAACTATGCATATTAGAAAAAAAAATTATAATACTTTTTTGCTCCATTTGTCATTACAAAGCTATTCCCAAAGTTTGGCAGAAGCATTACCTAACACCCTGCATATTTTATAGATATCTTCGATGTTTTTCAATATCGCGCAGAATTAATGTACCTACCTACTTACTCGTAGAAGGAAGTCATATAGTATTTAGTTCACAATGCTCAAACTACTCAAATAGAAAATAATAAATAAAGTCTTTATACCGTACATCATATATTTTCCGAAGGTTTTTTATAACTGCCAAAATTAAAACTAATTGAAGCAAGGTGTCATACACATTCTCTGATTAAGCTTAACTTGTTAACTTTACTTCTAATCCTTATTTTGAGAAATGCCATTTTTATTGATATGATTAGAAATGCGTTTCTTAGGCATCGTCTGTAAAAATAAATGAAGATTTCCTACTTTGAAACACATTTAACAAGCATCAAATTAGAAATTTTTTCTTAAAGATATATCGGTGTCGGTCTTTTCAATTTGGAAGAGTTGTATAGTATCGACATCCTGTAAATGTGAAGAATTTTATTACAACGTCGTTTATCTCTTTACCTTTTTATTCAATCTTAGAAGTGTTACAGCACAGTTTACGGTTGAATGTATCACTGAACTGAACATATTCGAAAAATTGTTAATTTTGTTCAGGGGAGATAATTCATGGAATCCTTAGATTATTTAGTTCTATAACGAGGTGTTTAGATACGGTTGATTTTGCTGCTGTTAAATATTCCTATTGGCTTTGTTTAATATTCCTTCATTAAATTTGAAACGGCTCCTAAATTAGTTCAGTTTTGATGTTGTTTTGCATCCTTGGAAAGTTAGATAAATGAAAATACGCCATGAATAATCGAATATTTCATAATCATGTTTACATTTTCGAACTGACTTCGGTCTAAATAAATAACCGCGTTTAATAAACGATCATCTGTTTCATCAATGTTTGTACGCTACACACGAACCGCTCCATGATTATCTCCCCGGCTCTGCCTTGCTAAATTGCCAGTCTTACAACACTGTATACATTATTTATGTATTCAATTTTCCTTTATATCCGCGAAGTACATCAACGGAATTCACCAAGTTTTAATTATCAGTATAGAATTGAAGCGGAGAAATTACGCAAGGGGTGATTATCCCATTTTCATTTTGTACACACGCGAATTTTCCCTCGTTTGCTATCTAACGCCGACCGATCCCTTTTTTAACGTTAATTATGCTGACGTGGTGAAAATTTCACTTAACATAAAGTCCGTTTCCCCACAGTATAAGAAAAGGGGTTGTATTTCCCTTGTGATGAGTTTAATTTTCGGGTTGGTTTCAACTTTATATCTTGACGTAGAAAGGTTCTTATGAAAGTCGAGTCCGATGTTTATTTTTCATTTTGTCCAACTAGCGTGGGTATTTGAGTAGTTCACAAAATTTTGTCCGTGAGGTAAATACGTAAAACCGTATTAATAATTCTTCAAGTCAAAAACGTAAAAATTCCACAACTCTTTTCATTGAGCGCCTTCGATTCACCCCATCATGAAACATTTTCCCTTTATATAAAATGCATTAGATCAACCTGCCACAGGTTCACACGGTCGTTACCCCAATAATTTAAATACAAATACACTTCCCCATCCCTAAAAATTCACTGACCATCGTCATCTTAAAATCGTAGTGGACACAAGGAGAGCGAGATGGTTATGAATGCCTTGTTTGAATTTGAATTGGTTAGAAAGAGACGGACGCAAAACAGAAGAAGAACCGGTCAGATAAGGTGTCTTGATATCTTTTCATGGTTTTTGATATGCAAGTCAGTATCAAAGTAAACTTAATCGTAAAAGGACACAGTTTAACAATTTAGTAGCGATACATTTCGGTAAAGGCATTTTTTGCGGTGTTCGCGTTTTATTGCTCGACTATGTGGAAACTCGAAAGTTCCTCTTTAAAATAAACCAATGCGTTGGTTGAGGCTTAAAATATTTTAAATATTTTGACAAATGCATGTTAAATCCGACTGTAAATATAAATACATAGCGTACATCCATCAAAGTTGTATTACGAATTTATCACGCAGGTTTTGGTTTTCTCTGCCATTGTTCTGATTTTTGGCCAGGTTTTTTTTAATATTTTAAATTTCCCGCAGTTTCAGTAAAATCTGAACTTTTGCTGTTTTCTAAACGAAAGTGAAAAAAGGTAAACACTATAAAAAAAAGAGGTGAGTACACTCCTAATCGTAATGTAGTATAAAACGTAACTTAGTAGTTTTTTACTGTTTTGAGGTAGCGTTGGGTATTTTAGTCAAATTTGTAACGAGCATGTTACATTTGTTCATTCTTAATTAATTTACTTTAACACCCCACAGTCTCGTTATTATTAATTTAATTGCAGTTTATATTTCAAATTAAATAATATATATTTTTTGCTCTCGCAAAAAAAATAATTAAATATTATTTTTGGGCTGAAAATTTACTTTGTATCTATTGACCTAAAAATTTTTGCGTTCGCAACTTTTTTATGTTTACTTCTAATTAGGTGAAGAATCGTGCCAAATTTTTGATAAAAACGCAAAACTAAACGTGTTCTATCAGAGAGAGTACATCAACAAAACTTGTTCATGGCGAAGTCGGGCATGTTCATTATTGATCAACGGTTGCTGTGCCTTATCCTCCGTCGCGACGCCCATCAGGCGTCCATTTTGTACAAGTCCTCGCCTTTCGTGGCCAGCGACGCGAACACCTACACGAATACTAACTTAAACAGCATTTAGAAGTTGTTGATTGCTGTTACTTTTTCGTTTCTGGGTTTCTGCACTTTATACCCGGTTAGATTTACTTTCTAACGAACTTTAATCCTTCTGGGATTTTCTAAAAATTATTAAATCCGTTTGTAGGTTTTAATTAATACATTTTACTCGTATTTACTACTCTTGGAGCTTGGAGTACGCTTTTATTTTTGTTTTTTTTTTTTAATTCTCGTAAAGGAAAATTGTGTTTGGTTATTTCGAAAAACATAGCTTCCATAATAAAATACGAAACTAAAATTACATTAATCCAGTAGGTCATGGATATTTTCATCCTCTTTAAGTTAATTAAGGTTTTTAAGGTTAAATTTTCAGGTCGGAAAGAAAATTAATTTTTAAATTACTTCGCTTGTTTTATAAACATCGAGGTTTGGCATAATTGTTTGAAAGCGTGAAAATGAGAACTAAACATATTCTGTCTTCTTTAACACCTGAGTTTTTATTTACTGTGCAAATTTTCTTAATTAATTCTGAATTAGCACAACCAACTTGCTTACAGCAAAATTAAGTTTCATTAAGACAAGTGGTTAAGATTATTTTGCCGATTTTTACCAATTTCAAGTTGTGAATTTTTAATTTTTTTTAAATCTTAAAAAATGATTTTTTTTTATAAAAGAGGTTAATTAATAGTGATTGTAATTTAAGGAACTACTAGAGTCATACAGATAAAATAAAATTAACTGTTGCGGAATTATTTTTTAGTACCTATATGAATTTCTAAATCATATTAAGTAGGTATAATCATACGAATATTTTTTAATTAATTTTTCTAAGTCACTTGCTTCTAGAGCCTGCATAGAAAGTTAAATTACTAATGCAGCATGCACTGAAAGAAAGATTACTTTGAAATCAATGTTTTTATTGTTTAAGTAGTTCCTAAACCTTAAATCAATTTTTAACAATTTTTGGATTAAAAATTATTAGCACTACAAAGTACCAGTACAATAAAACTATCTGCAAACCCTTAAGATGCAACTTGATGTTTAAACAAATAAACTCTTAAGAAGTCCAGAGACTGCTTTAGTTGTCTTTGTGATTGATGTCTTCTTATTTTAACTAATTACTTTTATCTTCACGGTGTTCTTGACATCTATTTATAATCAACCTAAATTTTCCTACAGCAGGTAACTAAGGCAATTTCTTTTTGAAAATTTAAAGAAAAATTTTCCAGTTGTAACTACACCATTTTTTTTTTCATTTATTTTATAAACAAGCTCTATTGTTTTTTTTTTAAATTAAATTAAAAATTCGATGTTAATATTCCCTTAAAACATTGAAAGGCAGTTACCTAATCTTTAATATTTGAAAACGTAAACTATACTTCAGTACTGAAACTCTTACACAAAGATTGACTTTTTCGAAATGTAGGTATATTTCACTAAAAACTTTGAAACAATCCGTACATCGAAACAACACCGGCTTAAGACTCTTAAGTAACTAAAGTCCGCTTCTAAGTTCTAAGTTATTAGACTCAAACGTCGTAGGTTAGAGAACTAAATCTTAAATACCTGTAGGTTAGCTTGAAAGAGTGTAAAATGTCTTGAGGGTAATTTAGAATTTCATAAGTTTATTTCTTTAAAATGTACACTTTTCGTATGAAGATGCTACAAAATTACTTCAAATTCTGATAATTTTTGCAGTTGTCATGTTTTAGTTAGTTAAATTTCAGCATTTGTATTAAATTTTGAAATTTTAGTTAGTGTATCAACATTGTCAAAAAAAAAATAAATCTTAATTAGTAAAGTTGTTACAATAGTTTTAAATAATTTTTACAATGGTATTCAAACTGTAATTATATACCTATTGTTACGTTACTGTAACATGTATGTTACAATATTGCAAGGATTAAGTTTCAGGCATGTTACAATTCTGTTGAAAATTATTGATGTATTAAAGCCATAAAGTTAGTTTTTAATAAATTTAATGCAGGTACATTTATGCGAATTGAAACGAACCCAGTAGTTACTTTCAGTGAAGCTTTAAAGTCCAACACGGTGTCAGTTGAAAATCAGCATAATCGCTCCTGAAAAATGTAACGTAACCGTTCAGTCTTTAATCGCACAATTTCACGACGATCAAGTGATCCATGCACATGACATTCAATACTAATGGCCTATCAGTTTTTGCAGGGTTTTTCAAAGCTACCTCGGTGTGTATAAATCATAAATTTTCCGACGATGACAGTGGAAAGCATTATTGATATGTTAACACTTACCTGCACTAATTTCTACTCTTTTTTTTTAATTTCACTAGAATCCATACGAAACTGATAATCCTGAACTTAATAGGACATTACCGTTACGGTTTTCGCCGATACAAAGGATACATTGCATGCGCGTACGCTCGTCCTGGAAAAAAGTTTTGATTCCGTTGGTTCGAAAAAATGTCAAGGTCGGATCGATTAATAAGTTATGAATGGGATGTCGCCGTGTTTCGCGCTGTTCACGTTAAACGAGTTCAAAGAACTTTTTATAGGGCCCGATACGCTTTGTTTTAGTTTGGTTTTTATTTATAAATTTGACGGCGACCTACTCATCCCTTTTAACTTACTAGGTTTACGTTGGAGGACCTTCATTTCGTGGTTAATTTAACTTACGCTAATTTTAAATAAACAGAAAGAATGTATAATGAAAATTATACACCTAAATTAGATATATCCATATTTTCAAGTGTATAACCTTGTCCTTGTGTTTTCAATTTCAGGATATTTACTTTTAAAGGTGTTAACACATAGTTTAACTAAAATTTTCCTTATTATATTTATATGTTTTCTTTAAATAGGTTTAAAGAAGCTTTGTACCTTGAAGTATAAATTTAAAGGCAAGAATCCTTAATAATTTGATCTTTATAGACATAGACAATACTATATTTGTCCGTTGCATTTGTATAACGACGTTTTTCCTAAGCCAAAAAGAGAGGGGAAAACTGAATATCGAATTGATCTTTCAGGACCTATATTTTTAAAGGGGCACCGCACCGTTACTTTTTTATTTATTAAATCTGCTCCATTTTTAGAAACAGTATGGCTCGAAAACCTGTTTAATGAATATGCAAGGACCTTCTCTCTAAATACTGAAAAGTGTTTGTTTTTAACTTTAATAATTTTAAATGAACTTCCAGACAGCGATAATTTTATCTTGAGGCACAGCAAAACAAAACATTTTTTCAAAGCTTCTTATTTCTACTTATATTTTTAACTCACAATTCGAAAATTGTTGAATTATTTATTTTCAAATCAATTAAAAAAACTAAGAAGATTTTATTCTATTGTATTTACAACCCAAGATTCCGAGAAAATCTCCAAAGGGTGCTGGGCTGTGGAACTGAATAATGGATATCACAATATAACGTTTAAAGATTTCTCACTATTAAAAGAAAAATTTGGTGCCCTGCAAAAAATAAGGTTATTAAAATCTGGAATATTTTAAACATCACTGAATATTTTGTCTGATTTTAAATTATTTTTCTGGATTCATTCAATACTGTTTCCGATATTCTCTTATCAACGTGCTTTTGGTTAGCTTGAATTTATTGGTTTTTCAATTAGCTTTAGAGGATTGATTGTAGGATAGTAGGATATTGAATATTTGGAATTTTTATCGTTCTGAAGCCGCGTTAAAGCTAAAAAAAATTAAATTACGTGAAACGTAGATAATTTTTGGAAATGTCGTTCTTTTACGAATTAACATAAAAATTAAGGGTTTTCATGATTTAATTACCTATTTAGGTTAAGTAACCTGCATTTTTTGTTGATTTATTTATTTGTTTCTGTTTTAACTTTTAAATTAACGGATATAGATCTATCACTATTACATCCTTTAAGCTATTTTTCTAACTTGGAAAATGCTGTGATGATGGAAAGAATTTGTAGATCTGCAAATTTCTCTCAAGTTTTTGCAAATATTTTAAATATCTATTAATAAAGTCGTTTTACCATATCCTATATTATTGCATATCAGTTATAAACTAGTTTATACTAATTTAGAGACAGATCAGTTAAACTTATTATTTAGCAGATATTAAGTTTAAATATTTGAAAATAACATAAATTTAGGTTATAGTTTTTAGAGTAAATTACTTTGTTTGTTAGTTTTCAACCTATTTCTACGCCTTCAATCAAGCTTAGGTAGGTAAATAATTAATAAGATAAACTGATTTGACATTTTCCTTTTACTGTAAATAAAAAGCTAGTAATTCATATCATCTTGCATACTCAGATGTACTTAATTTTGTTATGAATAAGATTATGTAATTAAAGACGTTGTCAATTGATAGTTTTTCTTATTCGTTGAATATTGCTTGCAAAACTGCCTTGACATTATTAGTTTTATTTGGGTACTTCGCCACCACTTGCGGAAATTAAAAGTTTATTCTAATAAAAGTTTATTTTAAAGATTTTTTTTAATTACCTCAGTTTTTATAGATACAAAGCATATCAAATAAATGAACTTTAGTATGGATAATAATTGGCCAATTAGCAATTGGAAACAGGTCTTCCGACGGTTCTTAGAGTACAAAGTCTACGTTTACTTGTGGCTAATTTTATGACAGTATCAGAAATCGCTTAAACTTTCTGAAACGTCTTCTATGTTTTCCCAAAAAGCAAAAGTGTACGTGTAATTCTATTAAATGTTGTTGTGTACGTTTAGTTGAGAAAAAGAACCTAAAACTGTTTTTAACATTTTCGCATGTCGACTCATTAACTGTAATTAATTACTCTGGCTTTCAGGTTTGTTCTTTAGAATTCTAATTTTAGCTTTTGAAACCAGCCACTCAGTATTAAAATACACTTTACTTCCTATTGTGTTTCAGAAATAAGGTAGTTAGTTAAAATTAAAAGCAATAAGGGAACTAATTTAAACAAAGCAGACTTGAAAATTTCCGCGAAATAGATAACAAGAAAAGCGTTCGCGATGGTTAAAACAAATTGAAGTGTTAGGTAGGCAACATCAAAGTGATGAGCTGCCTTTATGTTCGTGCACATGACTTTGTGCCCCTTTTGCTTGTCCATATTCATTTGAAAGGTAGAAGAGGATGTCAGAACACGTACATAGGTGTTGCTCATAAAATACCAACATGAAACCGACACAATACGTACGAATATACAAACCTTATCTTGGAGATCCTCTTCGGCAGCGGCAGATAACACAGAAAGGGCCGTAAAATGTTATCTTGGAAAACGAAAGTAGCTTTTACCCCCACCACCGTCACACGTGCGAACTTGCCAGAATTAATTTTCTTAATTCGCAAATTCCCAAACAAAAACATTTATTTGTATGCAACATAAACGAGACTAAAAACTCAAGTATTTTTGCATAAACACGACAAATTTCGCGAATTTGCATACGTTAATAATAAGACGGAGAGAGACGGCGCACTTATCGAACTTAGGGAACGAGGAGGACGGGACGTGAGGGAGAAGGACGAGAAACTGAAAAACACGTGTCAGACGAGGGAACATGTATGTTTCATGCGGTCGACAGCCTTGGGGATGGGGAACAGAGAGGGTAGACACGAAATTTGCATAAAAAATCCGAAAGACAAGGACAGTAAGGGTTGCAAGTGAAGGGAGCGAGAAGAACTTATGCGATCAACGTAAGATAGACGGAGAAGGCCCGAATTAATTAGTCGGGACAAGGAAGGGATGACGAAAAAATAAGGGAGCGAAGAGGGACAGCGAAAGCGTGTGCAGGGATAGAGAACGTTTCAGCGTTTCAGGAAAAAACACCGAAGCGTTACTAACGTGAAGCTTTCAGAGAAGAGAGATGGTGGTAGTAATTAAGTGAGCCAGAGAAGGGTGGAAAAGTGTTAGACAGAGGCGGTTGTGGAATAAGAGTACAGGAGATGTGGGAGTACAAGAGAGAGCGTTAAGACAAAAAGAGATAAATAGGCCATGCGCGGAATTCAGGACCTCCCTATTCTGCATCGATCCTTGGACGAGCAAAATGGCTCCCCAGTGCAAAACCTAGCTGTAAAATCAGTAAGGACTAAAAGCTGGCCAAAAGTACGCTAAAATGGCCCCTAGAAACATCCAAATAAAGGTGATTTGACATTGAAAAATTACTAGGTTTGCTGAAAACTCCGAAGGGGCATTTTCGTTTACAGCGCCCTTTACAGCACGTGCGTTTTTCTGTTCAAATAGACCGTACGACGGGTTTCAGCTAGGGCAGAATACGCCACATAAAAACTATCTCTCAAAGCCAGTGCCAGTGAAAAATATGTGTACTTTGACGTAAATTAATGTGCGTAACGTAAATTCAACTATTCTACAATAATTTTACATGAACGCGGAGATTGCAGTTCAGAAACTGCCTAATTAAAGGTTCAACCTCGTTGGGTTTGACTAATGATACCTCATCAGTTGACCTGTTTGGCTTTGATTACCCAGCCTAGTATCCGAAAACTGTTTCTATCTATAAATTCTTTTCGAGTTTTGCTCTTCAACAGCTTTCTCCATCTAAATCGAGACCTTTTTCAACTTTACACCCCTTTTTGTCTAGAGAGTATCCTATCAACAAAAGATTTTTTTATTCGCACGATTACCACTAATCTTCGAGCTCGTTAAACAAGCCACTCTCGCTCTCTCTCGTATTCACTTGCGTTGAAAGAAACCTCATTCAAAAGAGAATTCGATACGCACTTATTACGTAAAAGGATCAAGTTAACTTTGATACATGATATGAGATCAACTTTCTTGAATCAAAAATAAGGTCAAAGTAGAGATACATATCAAAGGATTTAACCTGCCAAAGTGTTCACTCAAACAACCTTTTAGCAGTTATTTATCGGCACTTCTTAAAGTCGATATAAGGTTGCTGTGAATCCAATAATCCCTTATGAAAATTGTTTTACTTGAAGAGACGTATAAATATAGTCTCATGCAGTAATAATTTACTTATAAATTGTACTTCTTAGATCGTCGGATTTCTGAATATTATCTGCAGACTTAATCCTTTACAACGTTATACACATTTATTTATCGTTCGTTATCCTGTTTTTATACTAAACGGAGTAGGTAATGAGCAATCTAACTTTTTGTTTTGTATAGTGTAGCTTACATTACTGTAAATAAAGTTAAAAAAAAACTGTACTTATACAAATTATAAGACTTTTGAAAAGAATATCTTTTGTACTGGGTTTTTCTATAAATATGTCCTACTTATACTTCAAATACTTGGCTTAAATAATTGCTCTAGCACTCTAGCAGAAACTTCAAAGTAAATTTAAAAATTCTAACAGAATCAGACCGAACCTCACTTACTTGGTTATAATCTTGTATCTGTAAAAAATCTCTTAGAACAAAGCCCAATTTGTTTGTAGGCTGAACTGGTTTTTAAAATTTAAAAGAATCTTAAATATTGATTTATGATCAATAATGACTTTATTTCATTTTTCATATCTTCTTTTAAAAACTTTATACTTTTAATATCTTAATTTGCTAAAAACATCAAATGTGTAAAATATCAACCACTAGATTTTTGAGAAATTCGAAATTAATTTCAGCAAAATTACCTAATTTTTTTACAATGAACATCTATCAGTATTTGAGGCTTAAATGTCAAAACCTTGGCTCTAAAATTCAATTTCGTTTCAGTTCCCTCTTTTATTTACACGAACAGCGAGCTTTAACGATACGAATTTTTTCCTACAAGATATTTCAATAACAAAAGCCAATAAGTTAGGTTCAGAAACGAAATACTGAAATAACAATACCTACATAAATTTTTTTCACAATAAAAAGAGCACAAAAACCTCTGAAAAATTTGTTAGGGAAAAACATGTTTTGTAAATTTGATTTACACAGTACGTGGCACTCGTGAACCTAAATCGAACAGTTAGGCGTCTAATTATGTCGCCAGTTTTAATTTCATCACACAAAGGGCAATACCATTCCCTTTCACCAAATTCTATTATGACACCCCGAATTGATTATCCAATATGGGGCAAGGATATCCAATCAACAACACATTTTTTACTAATTTACGATAAAACTATAGACCTTTTTCTCTCGAATTTTACCTCATTTTTTTGTTTGTTTCATTTATTACATTTTCGAATCAAAATCAATTTTCAACTAATTATCTTCTGCGACAATATTGAGGGTCAATTTTTTTTTAGAGTACGTGGACAAGATCCAGTAAATTAATGCAATTTAAAATCTTAAAAAATTAAAATTTGCTTTTCCTTCACCTATAAAAGAATTATTATTTAACTGGTTGTGTTGGTCGAGTATGGCGTCAAAAAACTCCAAAAATTTCAGTTCTCTTTTTGTGCGGTGTTAATGTAGATTGGATTGGATTAAACGAAGCGTTGCCAGCTGGAGCTCGATAAGATGTCACTTGCTCTTGTCAAACAGGGCAGGATTAACCCCAAGCGCAATTAAATGCAAACCAGAGAAGCATCCTCTTCTAGAATTCGATTGTATCACGAATGAGGCTTTTGTTAATGCAGCCGTATTCACAGATCAAGCGTGAAAGTGACAGTCTCGATATTAATTATTGAAAACTAGGTTTAAGATTTCGCTTTTGCAAAATTTGTTTATTTGTTTATTTATTTACATACATACATTTGTATAGTTTTTTGAATATTAACTTTAAGGATGAGTATTATTTGAAGATGAAGGTTATTTTATTAATAATTATAATATTGCCCTAGCCTTGCGAATGAATCTTTTTTAACAGACGAATTTAAAACATAAGTAACAAGATTATTAGGTTTTATTGTTATAGGCTGGAAAGTGATTCTTCTAAGGTAATACTAAATTTATTGTAGTTTGTCAGATTAACAAGCACTAAAGATACTTAGAAACGAAAGCAAAAATTACAGTAAACTGGAAATAGTCTTCCATACTCCTCCAAACAACTAACCGACAATTAATAACGAAACATTGATTACGCTTTTCTTGTATTAATACGAGAGTTATTTCGAAAATAATGCACAATGTAATTTTTCAAACATAATTTATTCAGTAACAAAACTTAGCTTAAAGTTTTCAGAACAGTTTCTTTCACATTCAATCACTCTAAGAACCCTGTGACTATCTGACTCAGTGTTTGATTAAGTATTTATAAAGAAGAACAACATTAATTGTGTATCATTCCTTGATATTCAAGTAGTGGGGTGAACCCATATTATAACTGTGGCCTTAATGAGGATGCGGATTCTGTTTATACTTGCCCTACTCTATTAGTTAAGCTTAAATCAAGTTGCAGTTAATAACCGAAGAAAAAATTTAGAAATCGTCCTTGTAGATTCCAAGGTATAAAATAAGTTGAGCAACCACATTCATCCATATAAGTACATAAGTTCAGTATATTCGGCACATATTGATCTTTTATACATTTCAGTTTAAATTCCGCACTTTAAATTTGACAACACGATGCAGTCCTGAAGCATGCAACTCCGACTCCATGTGCATTAGGTTTCATACTGCCCTCGTAAAATTTCCTATTCCAAGACCTCAGTGCAGATTTGCACAGTTGGTTGCATAAACAGGTTCTATAGATGCCCTAAAGTTTTCATAGTTCTTAGCTGTATTGAATAAAGACGTATTTTTATTTCTTTTCGACTTGATCCATAAGTAGGTTTTCACGAATCAAAGAGGACTTAAATTAAAATTAAATAATTTTCTTACCTTCTTATCTTAATGGTATGATTATATTACTTGAATATTTAACAAGATTTGCTTATTTTAAACATGAAACTCTGATTTTGATTTTAATCAAGATTCCAATTAAAAGAATAATTTATTGTCCCAAGAAGCTTAATTCTTTTAAATTCAAGTATAATCTTGATTTATTTAGCTGTTATTTAAATTAAAAAAATATATATTACTGTAGGTATCAGGGTACACTGATTGAAGTTATTTTTGCTTTTACCTTCTAAGGATTGCTGTTTCATATTGTTTAAGTGTTTAAGTTCAAGTGCCTTTGCAAGCATTTCTTCTAACCTTGTTAGTAAATTACTAATATCTACTAAGATCAAAAATTTAGGTAACTTTCGAATCGCAAACATTTTCGCTTAGATTGGTAGAAAATACCATCTTAAAAGTATCAGCTAAGAATCAAGAATTTTAGTAATAAAAGTACAGAGCTTTATTTCTTCTTTACAAGGATTTTAAAAAGATTTTGAACCATTGCTTTCATTGGTCAACAATTATATTCTATAAAGAAATATGAATTTTCTAAATTCCTATCGATCCTTTAACAAGGGCAACGTTGTTAGGATAGTGAAACTGGTTTGTAATCATTGATATTATGCTCTTCGTCTCACAGAAATAATCTTCTTGATAGCATCAACCGAAAACACCGTTTCTTGTTATAATTGCAGCTAAGAAATTTCGTAAGAGCATTTCACTATGGCGACCAGTTGACCAGTAATGAAATGGTTTTACTTTGTTTATATCTACGTTTAATATGTTGACGGTTATTTCAACAGCCTTAAAGCGATGTCAATTTTTTTAAATTTTCGATATGTGTTGTTCCAATTGCTTTGTTATACAAGTTGAATTAGCCAATAACAATATACCGCACTAATACTGCTAATTAACGTTCAGATTTTATAAACTTTAACTTTTCAGACTTGATTAAAAACTGGCAACCTTGCGATTGTAAGTGCTTCTATTGTATAATAAATACGGAAATTAAGTAAAACTATTAAAATACGAAAATATTAACTCAAAGCGGTTTTTAAGTAACACTTTTAATATTCATACGGAGATCTCGGTTTATTTGTTCAGGGTTTATAGCACCAGCATCATTTGTATGTACGAGTATTTTCCACCTGTAAATTTCAAGTTAAATTCTCTCGAATTTTCCTCTCTCTCTCGCTTCTCGTGAGTGTGTTCCGTTGAATAATTAGGTACTTATTTATAATGTTAGGAAAGAAAAGTTTCAGCTAAAGCTCGAGGCGCATTACATTTGCTACATAATTCAAAGCCGAACCTATTGAATTATACTGAACAAGTTCAGATGTAGCAACTTTGCTATTACGGCTGTAGATAGTTTCCAATTTAGAGAAACCACATGCCTCTGAAATATGTTTAGTATTTGCTCAGAGTATTATTAGAATTGCGGTATTATGCTCGGAGGAGCTTAGTTCTCAGTCACTGTTCCGTTTTCAGCTAAGCCAACTAGATGTGGACAGAATAGATTAGGAATTTAATATGTTCGTACGTATAAACTTACTTGATGCATTTAATACCCTTGCGGTTAGAGCCTCCAATTTTCAGAGCTCTAACAAGGGATGGACATACCTCGTAACATTTTCAATCCCGTTTCTTTATCGCGCGAAAACTTTCGGACCACGTTTTTACTCGGATGAGAAAACTTTTCCATTAATTTTCTTTCGTTTTTCCTACGAACGTAATTAGGGAAACCTTTTACTACGTTATAGTAAACATTTACGTCTTTTGTGTTTTTAGCTTTTGTATTATACGTGTTGAAAAGTTACAAAGCTGTGATGCAGTTTGCGCTTTAGCAGCGAATGTTGGTGCATTATTCAAGAAGCGAATTATTTAATCGGCTTTGCAGACGAGTACAATAAATATTAAACTGAGCATTAACTTGGCTAACCGTGTTTTCGAGTATAGCTGCACAAACCTTTTTTTTTATAAAGTTTACAAAATGAGCTCTTGGAACTGATGTAGCCTACTTACTTAATATTTAATTTTTAATATTTATTAAAGTTGACATTTTTTAGATTTTGGACCGGTCTTGCCATTTCACAATGTAATGATGTAACGATTGTTAATACAATATATTTATAATAAATGTATTTAATTATTTTTACAAAGTCCTGCAGATTTCTTTAACGATTAAATTAAAAGTGAAAATAAAAAAATCGTTCAGAAAAAAAAATGAAAAAAGATCTGAAGTTGGTAAGTTAAAATAATGTTCACCTAACGTGACAAATGAACTGTTGCGTTAATAATTATCAATTTAACCAAAATATTGTTATTTATACCACGTTTAAAGCTTCTTCAAAATCGTTCCAATTTGCTGGCAACTTAAAGAAAATGAAGTTTAAATTGGGGATTAATGTATTATAAACATTCTTGTAGAGCATAGATTTTTAGTGACATTGTCGCTTGTTTAATTTCACTCGTATTATTATGGTTGTGAACGTTTATCGTTATATCGTCCGACCACCTCATTTGGGGCGTCCTCTTGCTCTTTTCCCTAAAAGATATAAAGAAACACGCAGGTTTGATGTGGAAGAGAAAGGCAGAGGATAGAGGAAATTTGAAATGGGTCGACGAAGGCTAAGAATAGGAAGAAGAAGAACATTTTCTAAGAAGTGTATTAAGAAATAAATAAATAAATCAAATAAAATCATTTAAAAAATACCTTAAACGCTAGGTACTGCAAGTAATTCATTCGATTGAGCAAAAATGAGTTTACGTATATATTTTTTTAATTTAATTAGTTTCAAGGAAATAAAAAATGTAAATCTTAAATACAAATAAGTAAGACGAACGCTGAAAATGGCATTTCTTAGAAATTAAAAATAAATGAAACAAATTTCGCAGGCAGTAGAATTTGTTATTAATAAAAGATGTTTCTGGCAATGTTTAGAAATAAGTTCAAAATGAAACAAAGTTCGAAATATAGAAACCTTATTTACTTAGTTAAAAAAATTGGATAAATGTCTATTTGCTTTTAAAGATTGCTAATTTAGGAAATAACTATTATTTTTCATCGAAGAAAATGCTAAACAAAAAGTAATAGACGTTACTTGCAGTCCAACTCATATCTTGCATCTAAAAATTTCAAAATTTGATTCGCTATTCCTTAGACCCTTAGAGGG
Source organism: Melanotus villosus (assembly GCA_963082815.1). NCBI lineage: Eukaryota > Metazoa > Arthropoda > Insecta > Coleoptera > Elateridae > Melanotus > Melanotus villosus. The sequence goes on from OY720419.1 coordinate 79,829,822, forward strand.
AAGTTTTGTAAAGGGGCCTATTTTTCAAATTATGTCATGTTCAAGAAATGAAAAGCTATTTTGTATACAGATACCTATACATTTGTTCCCAATTTTTAGAATACTCGGATTACGTTATTTCGTACATCATCCTAGTTTGTTCCACAAAATTAAAATCCATATTTATATTAATACCCGGTCACTGAAAATAATTGGGAACCGAAGCATAGTAGTGGCGAAGGGAAGGTAGGCGGTCGTTTAAGAGGTAGTGCTTAGGAGGCCTTAACCCTCCATGTTGCCGGCCATATTCGCTCTTAGCGTGTAAAGGCCGTGTAAGGACCTTTATTTATATGAATAATTTTGTGGTACCGATTTTTACATATCATTTTTCTTGTAAATATTTTAAAATTCTCTTAAAAATCTAAGTCGCATTTTCAATGATCTGTGCTTTTAACCAATTAAAAATGGGCCAAGAATAAACAGACTAAGAAAAATTTATTTGAATGTTGTTGTAGTCTTGCTAAATTTCCAATTTAGATTTTGAATTTATTAGACTTTTGCTAAAGAAGAAACTAAAGAATTAATATAATTTCCTTTAAGTAAGGAAACTATACAGTTGAATACTTGATGAAAAATAAAGATTTTGTTTGTTATGTTTAATCAAGAATATGATTTTATTATAATATTTGTCCAAAAAGTCTTGGAATCAACTTCTTATCGTGCCTGTTTCTTTCTTTATAAGATGTTTATTTATTAGCAGTCGAAAACATAGAGAGCTCGTTCGGTAAATAAACAAAGCGTAAACAATACACTCTTTTCATAATTTAGGGATACTCGTTTTAATCTGCAAATACTTCTATATTATTCAAATTAATTTATTATAGCGTGTTTCAATATTCCAAGGCTTTTGGGACGCTTGTTACTATCAGATAAAAGATAATTTGGCTTTTGATTAAATTGAATTTCGCATTGTTTTTTCGACTAAAATTAAATTTTGAAATAACTTTGTTAAAAGTTCTAAAAAACCAATTAAATTGTCAATCACTAATAAAAAGATGTATTTTTAATAAACGAAAATAACGTCGTATCAACTAAGTTATAAATCACGAAATTTCAATCGAAATCAGAACAAAATGGGGTTTTTATAGGTAACCTATAGTCTCAAAAAAAGCAAAACCCGTTTCTAAAGTACTTTATCCGGCTGTGGTCGTAAAGCTCAAAAGCTCAATAAAAGTTACAGAAAGGTCCGCGATGGATTACGTTGTGGCACATACATCATCGGCTCAGTTGACCGACAAAATCAGAACAAAAATATGAAAAGAATGAAAGCGAAAAGAAAGAAAAACACAATGGCTCGCGTATTTATAAAAACGCGGTCATATCAATGGCATATCCTTTACCGCACGGTAGCCAAATGGACACCGCAGCTTTAAAAACGAACCGACTACTTTTGCACCTCTCATTTTTCACATGCGCGCTACGAAAAGAGTTCGCAATCTGTTTTTAAAAGCGATATCATCTTTAAAACGATTAAACACATTTCATAAATTGAAATAACTTGTGCGTTGCCTTTATCAAAATATCCGCGCGACTAAATGCGACACGAATAATTTTTTATATTTAGAACCAGACCCCCCCAATAATCCAAATCAATTAGCGGAAATTTCCCGCACCTTTTTTCTTCTTAATTGCCCGAGTTTATTTAGTATATAAATAAGTTTTAAACGTTACGGGAATGAGTATTAAATATAAAAAATCGGCGTCAAAATTTGTTAAAAATCAGGAAGCCCATAAAAAAGGGGTAAATAAAACAGCTCGCGGGTAAAACTCGCGTCAAAAACTTTTTGAATTGCGCCTCGAACTTTCCGCAACTTTTTTGCCGCTTCTAGAAAAGTAATTTGAATCGGGAAGAACAAAGGATTGCGCTTTATGGTGATCGTCATAAGGGCGAGAATCCCGAATTTCCTTCGTTTGGTATTAAGGAGTGGTAATGGTAGATCCCGGCCAAGCTAAGCTAAAAATCTTGCAGGAGCTCAGCTAGCTGTATTGATCAGCCAGAGGGTGGTTGGGGGCGACCGAGGGTGGGAGTTTGGTCTAAGGGTGGTCGAGGAAAGGACAAGGGTGGGCTGCGGTCTTAGTCCCTACCCGATAGCTCTAACACCCTCATATATTTCATTCTGTATACCTTGACACTATGGTTAAGGGCTGCGGCTGGGAGTGATCGCTTTTTTGAATTAACTTCCGAATTTTCTCAGGTCTTTTGTTTTTCGTTTGTTTCAAAAGAATTCCTTTAACGTTCTTTTGAAGTTTACGATTCAAACGTTTCGCGGTTTTCAAATGACGCTTAATAAATTACTGTTTTTGTTCATTCGTCTTTTATTCTCGACAGATACGAAAGTTTGCAATTAAAATTTTCCAAAAGAACTCGTTCACATTCTTTTGAAATTCTATTTTTCATGTTTCAGAAAAGCGTAAACTGTTGATCAAGGAAGTGTTTTCACAACGTTACCTATTTCATATCAGGCGGTATAAACAGAATAAACAACCTTCTTTAATTTTTTATTTACAGATAATCAAGGGGCGTATTAATGTCCAACATTTTTAGAATTTCGACATATTTATTTAATGCGATAATAAGGATGATGTAAATTTACGGAATTACCCAAACTTTAAAGTAAAAAAAATTCTTTAAAGTTATAATTATAGCTACTGAAAATGTTTGGGCAGAAATTGAGTTTGGAAGTTTAAAAATTCGTTCCCATTTTAATTTGAACCTTGCCTATTAACAAACACTATTAAGAAGATGTAGAATTGAGCATTTGGTTTATTGCTTCAAATTGTTTTTAGGATCCTAACATATGTAATTACTATGACTCTGCCCAAAGCTTAGTCATTAGTAATGCTTAATTCAGTTAAATTTTCAAAAGTATTTCAAAATATTTAATATCATCTTATCTCAAAAATTATCTATTTTGAAATTTAGATTACCTATTAATTTTAAAAAGCTGAAAAATTACCAAATGATAAATGTTTACTAAAAGTACATTTTTAAACCTTTCGTGGATTATAAAACTTCGCCTTGCCTAGATTTTTATTTTTCAGCACTAAGTACCTACTAAAAATTTTATATAATTATAAAAGTTCACTCCATAATTTTAAAACTCATAGAAAATTTAATTTAAGTGTTCTAAATTTTGATGTTATGAAACAAGTTTATAATTGAAAGGAAATTCTATATTTTAGGTTTTCTCGATTCTTTTGAAATTGGGATCAAAATGAGATATTGATTCTTCCTACTAACTTTAAAAGAATCTGTAAAATGCAATCAAAAGTTCTTAGTAAAATTTCTTGCCTTTAAGATTGCTAAATTAGAAAATTCTGGCATTTTTAAAAATGTTCTTTTCATGAATTTTATCCAAGTGAAATAACATTTTATTTGCTTAAAGAAAAATGTTCAGAAATTATATTATCTTATGAGCATGAGATATCTATCGTATGATCAAAAAGTCCTTGAATCGAGGTTGCTGCGGATCCTAAACATTTTATATTCTTTTTGAAGCCTTTTTAATTATTACAATCTACTTACTTTTAAAGGATGCCAAGTAAACCTCATTGACATAAAAAAAAGTAAAAGTATATAATCTCGGAGATTACTCAAATTCCACAGTAACCGCTATTCTAAGACTTCTTGTTCATCTATATTTAATTTCTACAACTAAAAAAAAATATTTAATGCCACAAACAGTCTCATATTTTCCTAATTTGTATTCTTGAAATGTTAATTGGTTAGTGGTTATTATAGACATTATTTTTGTGTCTCGTGCCTAACCTTTTGAACTGACGGTACACGTTCAATACGATCGTTGCTATTAGAGTTACTATATTAAATTTAACTCTTAGAACTAGAGAATGTTTCTCGGGAAGTGGATAGATAACATTTCAAAAGGTTAAAGTTGAATGTTGCTAGGCAATATTGGTTTTAGGCCATTATTCTGCTCGTCTCAAACGTATTGGCAGTTATTCGATACTTTCAAAAAGTTTAGAATATTTGCAGTTTCAAGTAAACTTCGTACAAAAAAAGGCAGTTACTGGAATCTGGAGAAGACCTGTAACATTAGATACAAGTAGTTTAAGGTTTACAGTTTATGAGAATCTGAAGTTTATAAAACGTTTGTTCCCCTTACAATTTTAAGATCAAATAGGTTTGAAATAATTAAAAATTTATTTAAAATAAACAAAATGCTTTTATATTTTGTTTTAGCTACAAAACAGAAGCGTTAGGTTTAAAAAGTAATCAAAAATGTACAAAATTTTGATTTTAGTAATTTTGTGGGCAACGAATTTAATTATCAAAACTTTCTGTAATATCTCGAGTTTTACATTTTATTATAAACTATTACAGTTTGTTAACGGAGATATGATCTGAACATGATTTTATTTTAAAACAAAAATTCCTAATTCAAAATTATGCGCTGTTCCATTTCAGCCTTGAGTTTAAGGTTACGGAATTTGATGGTAAAATGCAGCGATTTCTGTTGTCAAGATCAGCGCCGAAACCAATGGGCATTTTATTATAAATCTTTCTACATTTATTTAAGAAGATGTGCTGATGAGACTGATATAGATTTTATTCGAAAAAACACATTCTAGATACTTAAAAAAAATAACAAATAGCAGCCTTAAGAATTCCATAACATACTGAAGCTGTATTTTTTCAGAAAAGAATGTAGGTAATTACTATAATAATAATAATAATAATAATAAATGTCTTTTTTTAACTAAAATTATCTGCAGCATGCAAAATATAACAGAAAAGTCGAAGAAATCTCAATCAAAAGGACTGCTTCCACTGAAACTTGTAGTATAAATTAGATAAAAGTTTTGTCTTCTGTAAATTGCTCTTAATATTAGTCGTTTTCAGTTTTGTTTAGTAAATTAAAAAATATATTTCTTTGGGATGCTTAACAAATTAAGTTGAATGGCCAATGGTATAATTTCAAATATCAAAGCTTCGCATTCTTATTTACACCTGGAAATGTACGTTTGTTTATAACTGTATACTAACACGCTCTAGTGGAATCACTGTCAGATGTCATAGCAAGCATTAATTATGAAATTTTGGATATTATAACTTTTTTTTCCATTTTGTTTAGAATAACAAATTCATACTGTATTTATAAAACTATAATGGCGACTTGTTTTTATTTATCAATTAATGATTTGAAATGAATTTCGTTTCTTTATAGGAGGCCGTTGTCCTTAAAAAAAGGTTCATACCAAATACGTTTACGCATCAACCGAAAAAATTATAAAAGCTTTCTGAATATAAACAAAGCTCGATAATTATACGGTCAAAATAATTCAATAAAAAGATTTTTCCGGGAAAACCATTATATTCAATAGTTATTTCCTGACTTTCAGTTTTCAAACAAAGCTGGTAGGTGTATTTTAATTTCAAGAGAGGTATTAACTTGAAAGCCAATTACGTTACATTACACGTATTTTCTCTTCTCATTTCAGATATGTGGCTATAAAGGTTAAGCTAAATAACATTTTCGTTTTTGAACAATTTATCCGCCATTTTATTTAAAATGATTACTCTTCCAGTGGACCTTGACTTTTTTAATCGCATTGACTTATACGTTGTTTTACATTTTCCAATATCATAACTGGAAAAATGTAAAGTTTCGAAGATAATCATGAATATTATTAGCATGTTTCCTGTGGGGGTACCTATGTAAAAATGTTCGGAAGTGACTGAAAGTGTAAAAGAACAAGGCGACAGTGCTGCAGAAGTATTAGAATCGATGGTAGCAGGTGTGAAACCCTTCATTTCGCAGGAAAAGGGCAAGGGCAAAGCTTTATGGAACGAAATACTGGTGTAATTCTCACACAGGCAATGGTCCCGAGTTATCCGCTGAAATTACTCTGCACAGTCCCGGAAACTAGTATTACCGAGCTCTCCTTTTCCTCCGTGCTCGTCCAAAATCCCCCATGCCATCAAAAGTAACTACCGCCCGTACAATAAATGTAGGAATAAACACACGGACTTGAATATATGTTCTATGGTTACGGAAGAAAGTATTGAGCTCTGAAAAATGGAATTAATTAATTATTCAAGGATATTTATGATATCTCTGAAGCTTTTGTGCCATTGTTCAAGAAAGACAATCGCCATTGTTCCTCCAAAGCCCACTGCAAACAATTAGAGATAATTGGAAGTCTTTTATGCTCTTGATTTGTTGCTTTTTTGTGCTTTCTCTTGTTTTAGATGATCCTTATTTTCAGAACGTCTACTAGACCATTATTCTTATTTATTTTATCATCGAAAATTTTTTAATTAACTCACTTGTGGCATTCGGCTTAATTTCATAATTTTTCATTAAATATTTATTCATTTATAGAATCAAACAACAAACTTTCATTTTGTTCAGAATTTCCAACAGTTTGGTTTATAAGGTTCGGTTTAGTTAAGTAATTTTTGGTATACATATGTACCATGAGATCGAAAAAAAGATGATTCTGAGCAGGCCTTGACTAGTACAACACGATTGGCAAGACTGATTTCAAAATGTGGCAGTAAGTTAGAGGTTAATAAATTTCAAATAAATTAAAACACAAAACAGTATTTATTTAGGGAACAAACTGAAAACTAAGATGAATACATGTTAGAGTAGGTGTTCAAAATGTGATCCTTCACTAGTATTACAACGATAAACTTAAATAATTCTGGAAACAAGATTGCAAAACTGACTTACATTTGAAATGTCACTGTCACATTATAATTCATAGGCATTCTAGAACCAGTGTAACCAATCGTGTTGTACTAGTCAAGGCCTGCTCAGAATCATCTTTTTTTCGATCTCATGGTATAAGACCTTCGTTAAGTAACATACAGTCAGTAAAGTTATTCTGCCGAGAGTACTCTGGGGTGTTCAAAATAAAGTTAATATTCGTAATAAACCTATTACATTTTAAGGAAATATAGAGGATATTATCCTTCATTGGAATTTGTGTTTTTTTTTATTATGCTTATTGCTAAGTAATACATTACTAGATATTTTTTGCCAATACTTAAGCCAAACTTGTTATTTAAAAGCGTGGTAGCATAAACCGCTTTTCTACCTTTTGAGGTAATGTATAATAAAGGCCGAATTTATTTATCTACGATTTCTTATAATTGTTAAGACATAAAACATATTAAACTGTCTTAAATAAAAACGTAAAATGTAAACGAAAAGGTTAATAATTTATCGGATTTACTATCAAATATCCAGTGGTTTATATTGGGTGTATCATAATTCCACAGACAAACTTCCAACTAGAGGAACTTTTATAAGTAAGTCCTGAAACGCTGAGGTAAGAACGCAACAGGCTTCAAAATAAATCTCTGCAAGTAGTCATATAAATTAGTATTCCACTAGAAACGTCAAAGCTTCACAGTTACTTGTGAATGACTGGTTGCCTACTTCAAGGCGTTCGTAAATATTTCTTTTGAAGCGTCTGGCGTTGTTATATTAGGTTTATAACTAGGGGTCTAGTACAACAGTTGTTCGCCTTCTACTGCCTTATTAACTTTAGAAGTGTATGGGTTACGATATGATACACCCTGTATGCAATTTATTCACGTTGAAATGCAACCTTATACAGATAAGATTATCAACTTTTTATTATTCTAAATATGTGTTGACTTGGAATTAAGTTTTAAACTAAGTAAAATATTAGATTGTACGTACATGGAAAAGGTTAAAACTTCAGGACTTTTTCAGTTTTAGAGATATCTGGATAGATTTTATCAACAAAAATAATCTGTAGTGGATGTTAAATAATGGCATACATTTGCAGGAAAGAAATAATTTTATCTTTTAGCAATTTTGGCAAGCAGCGTTGACTGAACAATCGCTCGTTACAACAAACAAACGTTTGATTTCTTCCTGTTTTATGCAAATCCATGCGTAAATCCCTTTAATTATGAAAGTTTTTTTTACAACTAAACCAAAAACAGTCTAAAATGCATATATTTTAAATGAAACATTTGTATATACTCAATAACAGAAAAATAAAACAACAAAGATTTAATTAACTTTCCATATATTAATTATAAAAGACAAAGTCATAGATACTTTTGAAGTTACTTGAACTCCCGAACCACAAACTTTTTTTAAAAAAATTTTAAAACGTGTAATACCATTACATTTTTAAATTTAAATGACTTTGGTGGTTTTGTATCTTTCTAAATTTTAACTTTACCTTCTTAATCTTATAAAGAGTTGTTATTTCCCAAAGAAGTAGGTAGGTAATGATTTTGTTACTTTTAGTTCATTTTTTTTATTTGGTCTTCCTTGGACGATTATTATGTTTTAGGTAATTTCGTTAAGTTTTAAGTTGTCCTTCTCTGATTTTTTTTAAGTTTTAATTTAAAAATAAGCGTGGTCATTTAAACCCTGAACGTTAAAATAAAACATGTTAAGCTTTTCTTATTAAAATTCCTTCGCATTTTTCTCTTTCGTGTAATTTAACAAAAACGTTCTTCGCAGTTGTCCCCAAGTATTTTTCTTGCGTTAGCGGATTAAATTTCCCAGGAACGTTTAGCAATTCAAAGTCCGGGTCAAATCCCAAATTGTGAATTTGTCACGTCCACCCGCAATATATCTTATCAGCTGTATAAGGGTGATAGTCGCGCAGCCCTATAATCATTAGTGACCGTTGCCCCACTCCTTGTGCTTAGTTTGCATTTACAAGTTCCCTTGCATCCCTCGTTTATGCCCCTTCAACCCCCTGGGCTTATCCCTTACCCCAGCACGAAGGTTCATATACATAGAGGTGTACACTCACCACCTCAAATTCATATCGCTTTAGAAGTCTTTAGGATGTTTACATTTAAAGTACAGTCCGGTCGTCGAGCACAGACATTGTTCTTTCTCTTCGTCCACCCTTTTACCCCTTCTTTCTTTCCGTTTTTTATCCTTGATACTTTTTGAAAGGGAATCTGGCGCTTTTTTATATTCCCAGGCTTATTTTTTCTTTCAGATTCATTTATTCTCACATAAAAATTAAATACCTAATTTATTTTCATATTTCCAGGCATTTAATTTAGATTTAATTTATTCTTGAGCTTGGAAATTTTCATTAAAAAGTAAGCCGCCCTTTTTACTCACTAATTCCGTTGGTTATTTTTCATTAGGTTTCAGGATTTTTTTTACGATCGGTATAAACGCGGAAGAAGTCTAACATGAAAAAGTACATTAAAAGACGAAATAATCCTTCCAGTAGCAGCAATGAAAACTGGAATAGCACATAAAGGAACAGCATAAAAATTCATAAACGCGAAGTTATAAAGTTCTAAGTAATTATTCTGGGATGATGAAAAGCGGCCTGCCGTGCTGATACTTTTATTTGCATTTTTAAATGAGGAAGATGTTAATGAGAGACAATAAACTGGCGAGGTTTTTTCTCTGTTTGTGAGAATTCCATCAGGCGCTGATGAAACTTAAACGTAATAAAGGAAACAATGAACGTTATGTATTCATTACCACACTGAAAAAGAATATTTGGGAAACCTTTATAATCGAATCTTCTTTGCCAACAAAGTAGGCTGATGGGTTTTCCACTTTTTTTTTTGTCGAAGAGGTGATGAATTTCGATCAAAACATTTCATTTTTAAGATTTGCTTTTTACTTTTAGCGAGTCTGATTTATTACGTTTCTAACACTTATTTTCAATTATATAGGTAACTTTAAAAATAGTAAGAATTACGTTTACTAAGTTAAAGTTCTAACTTTTTCCTTCTGTTTCTGGATTTTACAAATTAATTTTAGCCTTTAGCTTTCTTCGTTCCGTTTCCATTTTTTACGAATCTTTGAGAAATCGAAAATCCAGTTCATCTAAATAACTTCTTCATTTAGACTCCCTTTCTCTTTCTTTGTCTATTCTTCTACCTCTTATTCAGTATGTCTATTTATAGGTCTATCTCTCTGGGTTTGTCTCTCTCACTTTCCCTTTCTCTTTTTCTCAACCTGTCTATGTATCTAACTTGATTTACTTCTCTATTCGTTTATCTTTCTTGTTCTATTTATAACAGAAATCAGATAATTGGGTCTATCTTGAAGGTAGTCGCATTTTCCCCGAAAAACCTAAAATTGACTTCTGTTTGTCTGATATTTAAATACTTTTAGTTTTATCAAAGAGTTCTACTGCCAATTTAAAATTTATAAAATTTTGTTTTAGAAAATTTTCACAATTCTTAGTAAGTAGGTAATTCAAGCAGCATAAGGGTTTTCAATAAATGATTATTCCCAGCTCTCGTTAGGAACTTTGATACGTGAATATTGACTCTCTTGCGACGTCTAATTTCCAAAATCAAAATCTGGAGTTTTATTTGCTTTTAGTGTTGCCTTCCATTTTGTAATAGGTAGCTTCTTTATGAAGGTTAGTTGCACTTTTCAAGGTTAATAATTACTTATTGGGTTTAAGTATTTTAAAGGTTTTTAAGCCAGATTTTGATAATAAACTCTAAAGGAACGAATCCGTGATTCACCCCTGAATAACATCTAAGCCAACACTCCGTTTTCAAATTTCTAAGGCATGAAATGTAAGTTTTTGATAAACTAGTTTTTAAAATAAATAAACACTGGTTACTGTATAATGTTTGACTCCCCGAACTTCTCTCCCCGACTCCTTTCAAGAATATCTTTTTGATTTTTATTCTGGTTTTTTATATTTCGATTCAACGATATACCCTCTTCGAGAAGCTTCAAAGTCTAAATTAAATCTTGGAGTTTCCAAAATCTGCAACATAAGGCTTTTTAAGCTCAAGGTGTGTACGTAAGAAATGGAAGCTTATGAACGAACTGTACCGAATGCGACAGAGTGCATTTTTCTTAAAATCTTGCGCAGTGGCGCCCTCGATGTTGCGCGGATCGTTAGAGAACTTTTTCAAACGCATGCGCTTGTAAAGCTTTACCGTATTCAATTGTGGGACATAAAGCTTCATATCTGATATGCCATCTTAGATCAATTAATTTCGTTATTACTTACTTATAAAAAACTTACTTAAAAAAATCTTTTTAAAAATCCTAAAAAACTTTAATCGACGAGCTTTTTGTTCTTTCTTAAAAACTCCCTTTAAAAAGTATATTAAACGTCCATATTAGCCAAGAAGATAATTGAGAAATAAAGGGGTTGTATTTTGTAAAACTAGCTTTTTGGCGTATGGAAACGAAAGCGGATGAAATTGTAACTTTTGTTTGGCACAGAATGGTTGTTACCTATTAACAAACCAGGTAACGCAGTTCAAATTAAAAAATGATTATTAGGACACGGATTTTTAAGCATTAAATGGGTTTCGATGTTTTTGTGAATGGAAATTATCAATCTGTGAAATTTTATAAATGGATTAAAGCGGCATGAGGATTATAGTTTCACGTCTATATTTTTATAGTACTAGTGTTCATTTAGTTTTTGCTAATATCTTTATATTTATGTTAAATATTTTGACGTTATGGTTTGAATTTTAGTTTTTAGGTTCAAAGAGTAAAAATTATGCACTAATTAAACTGTCAGTCACAGTTAATTTGTCAGAATTTTAGAAATTGTTTTTAAATTGTTTATTAAGTTAGAGAGAATTTGTACCATATTTATTGTTTAATTAAAGTATCTGAAACTTCAGGAAAATGTGAATTTATTTTTTTTTTTGTAAATAAGTTTAATGGCCTTAGTTATTTCTGTATAGAGTATTTACTTGCTCATTGTAGATGTTTAGTGACAAAAATATTTAAATTTTCCGACTAATAAAATTATTTGATCAAAAACAAAATTCGTTAGAAGTATACGTTCTTTTGTTGACTAAATTTTGCAAAAAAAGAAGTGAAGGATACTTTGTTCTATGTTAGACTGTTAGTATGTGCTAATGATTTATTGTATATTTCAGATTTTGTGTTTTTCGGTCAGAAATTGACTAAATTTTGCAAAAAAGGAAGTGAAGGATACTTTGTCCTTTGTTAGTATGTGCTAATGATTTATTGTACTTATATTTTAGATTTTGTGTTTTTCGGTCAGAATTTATATTTTACTGAAAAGTGTTTTAATTTTGAGTGTAATTTTAATTAAACTGATATTTTCAATAGTAAGATTAATGGATATCTTCGATATCTGACAACGGATTATAGCTTTTTACATTTTTGGAATCCCGTGTGATTTTCGTATTGAGTTTGTAAAGTATTTTTAGAGCAAATAATTTTCTAAAACTCGATTTTTACATACTAGAAAATAGACGAAAGTAATGAGCTATTTATTAATTTATTTATGTCTTTTTAAAAAGTGTTTTTAGAAGTTTCGCAGGTGTTTCAGGAGCTTTGTCAGCCATATTTACTTACTATCTGTTAACATTAAATTATCATCAAGCAAAGATAAAAGTACAATTGTGAAATTTTTTCTACATAATGGTCGATACTAAAACTGCACTTTTCTTTTTTTTTTCTGTTGAAGCTGCTAATGCCTATTAATAAGTTGGATAATTTTATTCAAAGTCTAACTACTGTTTGTATAAAGGTTTAGGATTTTGATGTGTTTATTTAGCTTTGTAGATATGTAGTTTTTTAATAATTAGCAACAAATATCTATTTACTTTGCAGTAGTTAAATTATGCATGCATGTTATTTGTGTTATACATAAAAGTAGAACAACCATAATCTTTTCTCCCAATATTAGTTTATTATTTAGAATTAAAGTAGCGAGCAATAAATTCGGCATTGTTTAAAAATTAAAAGGTAGTCTTTGAGTTATGTGCTAGAATAAGTAAGCCAGTAGAGGTGCAATTTATGTACACATAGCTGTAAATAATATATTAACCTTTTGGTAAATAATTTATTAGATCCTCTTGGCCGCTTTTATTAGGCAGAACTTGCACCCCCTTGTGCTCAGCAGCCAAACTAGTGAGGGTTGTCTAGGACGAAGAGGGCGCTTTTAATCCCGCTTTTCCCAACGTGTTTGCTTCGCTTTCCACAGTTTAAACCTACGTCACGTTGTTGGGGAAAATTGCTATTATTCAGCTCGCTCTAGCCTATTTCAGCAACTTGTTAAAAGTTCGCTTTTTATTAAGATACGAAAATGTTGGTTACGCGGATGTAGTTTATGACTTATTAATGATTCAGGGAGAAGTTATAAAAGATTTAATTTGCATGGTGTGCGAGGAACGCTTTTAAACCTGTCCGAATTTGAACGATTTTATTATTTATCAATCAAGAAATTTGACAAGCAGCCTTTTCAAAAACAAATTTTATATTTCATCTGTAAATTGCTTTCAGCTTTTTTTTTCAGAGACAAAATACTGCCGAATTTGTATACCTTTAGTTAGGTTTTTATGTCAAAATAAAACGCTTATAAATCAGCTTTTCTGATTGATTTTAGGATAAGTACTTTATGTGTGCTTTGTACATGAATTAATAAAGATTTTTTCATGAGTCGTATATTTACTAATGTCTTTAAGACCTGCTTTATTTTGTTACATGTGACCAATTTGTATTTGTTGCAATAAATAAGAGTGTAAACTCGTTAACTGTATGAAAATAATTCAGTCTTATTTTAATAACTTTTTTCACTTTTTCACCCTTGGAAAGTTCTTGGTTTCCAGACATTTTTGTTTTCTAAAACATTTGGAGCTTTCTTGCTTGTTTATTTATTTATTGAAATACCTGAAGCCTGATATTCTTATAGACTTGTGCAAGATGAAAATATGCCAGTCATTTCTTCAATTTAAAATCTTATTGTTCACTTAACTTGGTGCTTCTCAATATTAAACTAAAGCTAAAAAAACACGAATTGCAACAACAAGATATACAGTTTGCTTCTTAATGGTTTCGTAGTGTTAAATTAAATTAAGACTGGATTATTGCTTTTATACGCTTTGTCTATGCTAATAAAATATACGCCTGCTTGTTTTGCTTTTTTGTAATATTTTGTTGCTTTTTGCTTGTGCTTTTTTGCTTGTAATAATACTTATTTCAGCTGCTTTTGCTTTATATTCGCTGCTTTGTCTTCGTATTGCTTCGCAAGGTAAGAAATGATAAATTGTTTAACATACATAGATGAACGATGTTTGGAATTTTGAGATAACTGCTGACGATTTAGAGAATAAGAAATAGAAATGCTAGAACTAACGTAGTAAATACAGGTTCTTCGTCAGTAAATAGACAAGCTAATTGAATTGGTTAAGATTTCCACCTTTTAGTTAATAGTGTTACTCTTTGAAACTTAAGAATTATACGAAGTTCTGTTTCATCAAACTTCCTTAGAACTTTAGAATAAGGTATATTTTAAATATTTATGTTTTATGCAATTTTGTGTATAAAATGTAGCAACAACAAACGGACTTGAGTTCATATTGCACTTCCAGATAATTAGTTTTTTGAATATGGTGGAGAATACGAGTACATGTTTTTGAGGTATGTGCTTAATATTAAGTCGTATTTTTTTATTATTATAAAGGACATCATGTTGCACTTTCCTAGAGTTTTAAATATGATCTTAAGTTTTGGATTTTAAGATTGAAATTTATAAACTCATTTTAAGCTGCTTTGGGTTTCATATCTTCACGTTTCTAAAATGTGTTAAGCTTAGGGTAACATATTTAGATATTAATAAGTAATATGATTGCCTATACTGTTATGCAATTAAAATATTCTTAAGTAAAGAATATGCTTTCTGAAATCTAAATTATCGAATAACAACGTCGAACATCTTGGAGGTAAAATTTTAAGATGGACGGAAGCTTGTTCCTGTTTTACGATAAAATCCTGATTTAGGATAAATAAATTTAAAGTATCTGTGATGATCAAAGCTTTTAGAGTATTCCTCTTCTTTTTTCTTAATTTTAAACACAAAGTTGTCCATATAGGTTAGACATTTGCTTTGCAACCACGAAGACGCAAGTTCAAGTTTCGGTCATGGTCGGGTTTTTAAGAAATCTGGAATAACTAAGATGCAAATTTTGTTAGGTAAATCCAGTAACTTTTATAGTCGAAACTGCAAGTTTAATTTAAAAAAAATGTGGGTTTTAGGTACATATATTTTTAAAATATTTTTCAGAAAGTAAGCAGTAGCTTAGTAATGAATTCAAAGACTTCCATGATCAGTGTCAGTGTTAGAAGAACGTCTTCCTGGTTGGGACCATGTCATTGCTGAGAAAGAAGAACTCAAAGTTTCGCCTACTTCCTTAAGGGCGTCATCAGAGGGAAAAAGGAGGTACTAAAAGAGCACGGTAATTCAACGTGTGAACCACGCGAGATGCGAGACTCTTTTAGAAAGAGGAAGAAGTGCCCCATTGTTTCTCCTGATGAAGCCCCTTAAGAAAGTGGGCGAAACGTTGAGTTCTTCTTTCTCAACAATGACCAGGCCCCAACCCAGAAGACGTTCTTTTAGTAGCTTTTTTCAATGAATTTTTTGTAAGTTGCAGTTTTAAAATTCATAAAACAGCAAACCAATAACCTCATTGAAATATCATTTTCTTTATTGCGAATTTACAACCCACACTTGGCGGGAGTTAAGGAAACGTTAAATAAGTTTATGAGAACGTAGAAGAGGTTCATATATTTATGTACCTTCTAAGTAGGTTACTTAACACAATATACAAATTGTTTAACTAATTAAGTCAGCTAAATAGTTAAAACTCCACCAAGCAGCAATGAGTCGCATATTTTAAATTTATCTCAACATCATCTATGTAGAGACAAAACACATTAATTTTACAGCTAGTGGCCAGGGTGGCGCAGTGGTAGCGCGTCAGGCTAGCGTTGCGCTAGTGCTCGGTTCGAATCTCCTGATGTGTCGGACTTTTCCTGCAGCCTGCAGGTCAGTATCGAGTCCTGGTGACCATTCGCCGTTGGGCACCTAATTAACGACGCTCTTCTTCGAATACAGGCCTAAGAAGTAGAGTAACAAAGCCCTACACTACACACACTTTATACATGCTGCAGTATGTTGGTATTAAACGGCGCACCAATCACGTAACTCCCAGAGTGGATTGTGCACTGCACCCGTAGAACCTCAAACATTAACGCACCAGCCTCGACACCAAAAAAGGTATAAGAGGTTACAGACATTACATACATACATACAATTTTTCAGCTAATATATTAGTAAAATTCCCTCATTTTTTTTTGAGAGCAAATGCGTTCTTACGTTTATCTAAAAATATGGTTCCAACGAGATTATGCTTTTGCAAAATCGAAATTTGCTTTCAAAAATTCCTTTCAGCTGATCTTTTCGTTTAGAAAGATGGAAACTTATATAATAATTTCTCGTTACGGTACTCGTTTATTATTAAGAAAATGAATTGTAAACTAATTGAACGTTTAGACTTGTTTGCAGTGGGCAAAATTATGATTGTTAAATTTCTGCAATACTTTTAGATATTCTTTCTTTTATGAAATCAAGTCAGAAGAATTTGTTTTTGTAATTTTACATTATTTACCATCTGAAAGGAATAACTGACTGCGCTGCTTTCAAGTTTCTTCTCATTATTAAAAAACGTATAACCAACTAAGAAAAAAATTAATTCAGTATTGTTTTGTTGAAAAACAAAGATAAACCTTTTCTATTTAGTTAGTTAAATTCATATGTAATGTTGATAAATGAAAAAGTATCTGAAGAAACGAAGTCGGTACTCCCACATGCCTCTAAAAGCATTGGATTTTAGTACGAATCTCGAATTTATTTTTAAATAATAAATAAATCCTTGGCACTAGGAAGCATACAAACATATGGATCATGTTCATATTTCCAACTTCACATAACTATGTCAAATCAGTGATTAAAAAACTTGAATCTAAGTGAGTTGCTCTATAGAATTTTGCCATTTTATAGCAAATTAAATTTCAAAGAAAGTAATGTGAGCTAATTTATTTCAGTATATGTATCTATTTCCTTCAGTTATACATTAATTAGTTTCAATTTTGTTAGGAATTCATGTCTTTCACCCGTAATAGTGTAGTAAAAATATATAGTTTCTATTTAAAATTTATTAAAAGATCACATTAATAAGCATCTAAAAATATTAACTACCATTTCCATTAAGAATTAAATATTTGAGGTTATTTGATATAGGTACGTATTTTCTGTTTAGGACGGTAACTGAAACGATCTTACTTTTTCATGTTTCCTATTCATCCACCTTGAATCTTAACCAGGCGTTACCATGATTTATGTATGTGAACAATATAATACATTTACATTTTTCAATAAATATTCAGGTGAAATATTGACGTATAGTCAACGATCAGTTGCTACTTAGATAGGCAAATAAATTGTAATTAGTCATTAAACAATAAAAACTCAAAATAGTTTTGAGTTATGTTATTAAAAACTATCTCAAGCTTCGAAATAAGAATTGAAATAATTAGCTCTAACATTGATTTCTATAACAATACACTAAGCATTGTAAAGGTTTGTGTTCTAACCGCCCGTTGAAGTCTCCCGATTAATTTCTTTATATTAAATATAATTCCTAGCGAATTTTCTGTCAAATTAAATCTTGTATGTTAATTAAAGTTGAACGAATTTAACTTCCACCTGAAATTCAGTACTTAGTATCTTATTTAAGCGGATTTTTATACCAGAAGCTGCCGTGAAGATAAAGTTTGGATTAAGACTGTTTCTTTGTATAAGACGTCGCGTTTTCACATAATATAGTAATTTAGAACATAGTTTTGACTGATATAAATTAAATTTTGATTTTAACCTACGGTATTAATGGTACTGCAACAATAAAGGGAGTGGTTTCCATTTCAAATTGGTTTTATTTCATTAAGCGAATGTGGAGTTCTAACAAACATTAGTTGCCAAATAAGATTTAACTATCAGGCCGTGAAACGTTCGAATGAAAGAGTCCCACAAATTGAGAAAATACGTAATCAGACCAACTTTTCTGTGCAGCCATTTTGAAAATCCTTTAGTGTGATAATGGAAGCAATTTTCACTACAGATGGGACTTAAAAGTTTCTAACAGCCTTTTTGTACTCTCGAAGTTCCGATATTTCGCAAATTACTGATAAACGCTAATTTAATAAATCCTTTACTGTTGCTGTAATTAATCTAATTATTATTTGCTCAGCTTGTGTAATATTATAAATTAAACAGAAAAAAATCGAATCCGAAAAAGGCTGTTTACTATTTTTACGTTCAATACACGTTTTTTAAAACGTTCTTCATCTAAACGCTTGTGAAATTAACATTTGCATAAAAAAATTTCCCTCTAAACATTTACACATTGAGTAAATACTATGGGGGCATTAAAAACCTTTTTATAAATTCAGGATGTTTAATGACAAAATATGAACTTTGATTATTTGTACTACGTATTAAAACACATTAAGTATCAGGTTTTAGAGTAACTTTAGTTTTCACTGTAAATATTCAATAAACGAATGTCATTATTGGTTTAACAAGGAAAGCTCTTTAACTCTAAAAGCCCTTTTTGACTTTATAAAAAATATCGAGATCGAAAGCTATAATTTAACTTTAATTATTAAACTTTACTAGAGAATTATAAAACTATTTTGATAAAATAAATTAAATTGTTCAATTATAAAATAACTTTAGTTCCTCAGTTTGTTTATCACTAGGCATTAAATATAGGTACTTAAAACTTTTATTGAAGCATTGCATATTTACATCAATTTTCAAACTTATCGAATTGTAGTGCATACTGAAGACAGCTTTATTGCTCAACAAAACTAAATATAAAATCATCTGTTTACGTGATTTTTAGATTATAAACTGACTGCTAACTAAAAATTCAGTTGTTTCTGAGGATTTACGGTACTTTGGTTGTCACTAATTCGACAAGAGAAGCTTAATTAACTGCACCATTATTGATCGTGTTCGATTACCATTCATTGTCGAATAATTAACACTGCTTTCACTCTCACTGAGTTGAAGACCGGCATTTGAAGTTACAGATTTAGTATAATTTGGGAATTTTAGTACATTTTGTGATTACAAACATTTAAAAAGTGAGAATCGATATTAAAGTAATATTTAAAATTTTATAAAAATTGATTTTGGCACTTTACGTTGTTTACGGATTTTTTTTATAAAAAATTATAAAATCAATATCTAGTATTTCATATTAAGTAAAAGTTAATAATCGAGAAATTATCGCTTGAAGTTAAACTACTTGTGGTTTTAAAACTTTTCTTTGGAAGCTGCAATTTGATTTAAAAGTTTCGAAGTTCTAAAGTTGGGATCTTACTGCTATCTACAAGTTTAAGTTTTCCTTCTGAAACTTATTACAACTTTGCTATAAGAAATAAATGCAGTTGAAGAAGTTCTACTTAAAATGTTAGAAGATAATTTACTTACTTAGTCGGTTTTCTGGTTTTCTCCTATTTTTTCTAGGTTGCGCTTACCAGAATCTTTGAAGTTTTCACCTTCCATTTTTACTCCTTTTATCCAGGTTCTTCTTGACCCTCCTATGCTCTCTATAATTTTTATTTATGACTTTACTACATAACTGGGCTTCTTTTATATTCCCTTGATTTATTTTCAAGTGTACATCTTCTAAAAATGCGATTTCTTCTTCTACTCTTGTTTTACCTTCTTTTATCTCAGTTACCTCATTTCTAAGCTCTCTATTTTCCTTTTATGCACTCTTTGTTAGTGTTTAGTATTGACTTGAGTGTGTACGAATTTATATGAATATTAATTCATCTACCATCATCTTTATTTCCATCGACTATTTCCCAGAAATGGCTTCCTCAATACACCAAACACCATCTTGCTAGACATACTCCTTTTCTAATTTGTTTCTTTATCTTACCCCTTTCCTATGTGGCTATGTGTATACTTTAACAGTGTTCAGTTCCTGTGCTATATAGAATTAATGCTTACCAATATCATATTTTTTGCACGAATTATTCATTAAGTGTGTTTATATGCCTCGTAATTTGTTTGTTGCTCAAAGATTAGCAAATTGTCCACAAAAAAGTTTTACAACACGTTTTTGCATATTTTGGTATCGCAGGTCAATAGGAATTTTTTTGCAGTTCTTGATCATTTTCCGTCTCAGATCATTTTCACTTTAAATTCTGTGCAAATGTTGTAATTTAGTCTAACCTGATATATGAAAGATAAATAAAAATAAAGAGACTTGGTAAAAAGTCGTTTCAAAAAACACTAAAATTTATGTTTATCTGCCAAGTATGTATAGACAGCTGGAAAGCTATATGGTTGGGTGGTAACTCTAGGTATAAAAATATGATTTTTGACATCAAGAAAACTTACAAGCATACTTCGGAAATCCGCTGTTTTCAAATTCAGGGTAGTGAATTACTTCACTCACCAGACGATTTTCAACAGTAAATTGTTAATATGTAAATATTCGCTTCCCTAGTAATTTTAGATAAAAAGTGCAGTTTTTTATAGAGAAAATGCCGCACTCATTGATGCTATTTTCAGTTTTTTTTTGTATTTTGCTCTAACAGAAAAGTTGTGTAAATTAATTCTTCGCTTTGACAAAAAACAGTGATGCCTTGGGATTGCTGTAACAAAAAACAACTGTTCTTGAGCAGTCAGGGCCACTCATCAGCTAGTTACAGTTGTTAAAATCGTTACATAAAATAATCTTATTTCAAGTTTAAAACAATTTTCCTTTCTGTTAAATATTTTGAATAAAATGATTTTTCCACCGTTGAATTTGTTGATTAATAGTTATTTGTGTAAGATTTCATTTCCAGAGTTTTTCATTTTACGCGAAAATCAAAAATTATGTGAAATTGCAGTCGTTTTTTTCTACAAAAAACTTACTTGCACTTTTGGTCTAAAATAATTAAGAAGCAAAATTTTACATGTTAAAAATTTACCACTCAAATTTCTATGGTGCGTGAAGCAATTCAAACTGTTTTAGAAGCATGTCTTATTATGACTTGAATCTGTATACCTAAGATTTATATATCTCTAATTATTTGATATGTATATTCAAATACAAGATTTTCAATTGTTTTATCCTGCATTTAATTTGTTAGTGTACCTAATCTTCAGAGTTCTGTTCTGGTGCATTAAATATAATAAAATTAAGATTAAGTGTTAATGTTTACGCTGCATTTCAAACTCTGATTATTGTTGACGTTGTACACCTGATAAGCAGCGACTGCTGCGAAAGTTTGGTCATATGCTGCTGACCAACACTGTCCAGTAGACTTGAAAAATAATTTTCAGGTTTTTTCCTTGCCTTTTTTCCCTATTCTTTCAAGTTTTCAGTCAGCTTCATCCAAAATCTTATTTGCATTTCAAGGCGAATTAGTGCAGAAAATTGCATTGAAGATATCAAGAACAGTCTTGACTTTTCGAAACTGTACTTCAAGAGTATTGCCGATTGTAATGTTTTTAAACTATCCCATAGTTTTACTACTGGAAAATGGTATTCATTTTTCAAACCTTCTCCCTTGCATCATTTGAGAAAGTACGTATAAGTATGCAAAAATAGTTTCAGTCTTTAACATATCATCAACCGAGAAGTGAAAAATCTGAGGAGCTATGGCAATACCTATTTTTCTAAATTGTAATGTTTATAATAATTTATTTTATATTTAGTTAAAAATAATATTTACAACTTAATTTTAGCTGCATTTTATGGGCACTATTTTTCTGTATCCATTGATACTATTACCATTTTTGAATGTTTAAATGGGGAGCAACAGCAAACACTGACGTAGTTTCGAATTAAATTTTGTTATATTACGTTTTGAGACTTCCCACCCGGGTGTCAACGAAACATGGGGCACCCCTATGTATTCTTTTATTTTCTAAGATATCAAAATGAAATTAGGTAGTATATGAAATATACTCTTTGAATGGCACTTTTTGACATAGAACACAAGTATCTGTCACTTCCGGCTTCTGCGGAATTAACATCAACTTTGTTATTTTAAACAGAACACCCTGTACAGTTATACATATTTGGAATCTCCATTTAATTTTACGTATGGTAGTATCAAGTTTGAAACATTTTGATGACAAAGTAAATTTTTGCAGAAATTAATCTAGAGTGGCATAACTTACGCCCCAACACTCAAGACAAATTGTTTTAGAACTTTGAACCCAGGAAGCTATAGCTTCGACCTCTACATACAATTGGCATGTTGGAAGATTTCATCATATTTACATTTGCACTGGCAACTTTTTCGTTGCTGTATTAGAATGACCTAAAGTTGGCAAAAATGCTTTTTCGAGAATAACTCTATTTTTAGGGTGGTACACCAGCATATTAAAGAAGAGCGTTCTTCAAAGAGTTCATTGATACCAATAACGCGGGATTAATATGAAAATTTAACTCGGAATAACACTTTCCATTCAGAAAAACCGCATTTTGGACATCTAAATCTAGGTACGGGGTTTTAAAACAATTGAAACAAATAAAATGCACAAAACACGCGATAGACTTGTTACAACTGATGTTCTAAACCAATTTGTTTTGAGTTTCGGAGCACTTGACTTCCATTTTACGCAGACTATGGCATCCTAGATTAATAAATAAACTCTTCTGCAAGTTCTTATTTTGTCTTCAAAATGCTTCAAAGTTGATACTAACATACGTAGAATTAAATGAAAATTCCAAAAATGTGTAAATATACAGGGGGTTCCAATTAAAATAGAAAAATTGGGGGCAATTCCGGCGCAATCTGAAGTGGCAAAAACTTGTGCTCTTTGTCAAAAAATGCAATTTAAAGAGTATATTACATATACCAAATTTCATTTTGATATCTTAAAATATAATTTAAAAAATAGGGGTGACCCAGGTTTCATTGACACGCTGTATATACGAGTATTTTTACTGTAAGATACTGCATAGACTTAACTTTTTCATATTGATGCGAAATATCCGATTTGTATCCAAATGATTTTGTATAGAGACGTTTAAAGAATTTTAAAATCGAAATGAAAGGTATGAAAATTTCCTACACTTTTTGCATAAGTTGGTCCTTTTAATATGAGCTCTTTGTTTAACGTAATTTTCAGAAGATTTTCTCTAGCCGTGATTGTTGTTTCGAAATATAAGTAAAGTATTATCAAATAACTACCCTTTATTTGTAAACAATTAAAAGCTTTAACTTGAAAAATTTTTGTTGCTACATTAATCAAGGTTAACATAAAAATATGCGAAACTAAGACCAAGACAGACTGGGTTTACCACTGTTTTGAAAAAACAACATTATTCTACTCTATTTCTTTCTAGTCTCTGTCGAATTTGTCATGTATGAGTATGCTAAAGTCTTAGTCGGTCTCTAACGCTTACTTCTTCCATCTTTTTATTTATTACTCCTAGGTTTATCAGATGTTTCCTTTTAGAAGATTGCATACTAAACGGGCTTGTATTTATTTTTCCTCGGTTCTTTTAGTTAAGCAATTTTTCAATTTGTTATTTACCGATTCATCAACCCTTCAAGAACCTACAACACCAAAATTTAAAGCATTTATCTTTTCTTAGACATTGGATTTTCTGTCCACGATTGGCTTTAATACGATGTAACATTATACATGAAAACTTTAATATTTTTAATTGATGTGGAAACTTCCCTACTTACTCTTTATATCGTTTTGAATTATTATTTTCCTCCTACCTTTATTTTTACTTTACATGTAAACTATATTGAGATTTAATAAACTTAGAGTTGGATGTGGTTGATGCTAGTGATATCTTTAGTGATTTCGATATGTGTTTTATAAATTTTGATAATATTCAAGATGTGAATATCGCCATGCCAACCTTGACGATTTCTTGGTATTTATTAAGAACTGCACATACAACATGATATACATTATGCTTTATGTAGCTTATCATCTAAACCTATTATTATTATTATTATATTAAAAAGTAGGTATTAAAAAAATTAAATAAAGAAAATTACTGTAACGACAGCCCAGTCTTTTACAGGATTTGTTATTAAATATTTTATGAGAGAAATTTTTGCACTTTCGATAGTATATTTTATATGCTAATATGTAGAACTACAGAAATATATCCTTCTTCATTTTAAAGTCTGTCTAACAGATTTTCTTTGCTTACCAAAAATATATTTTTATACCTATTTCTTTAGAAATAATTTCAAAAGCTATTAGTAAACTGTAGAGTTTATTAGACTTTGAACAATGTATGTTTTTGACAACTCTGACAGTAAAAACATTTATAAGTTAAAACTACCAATACATACGTGCCCATTTCCGTAAATATTGGTTTCGACTTTTCACAACTCAGAAGATAATACGATCATTCCTTTGTAAGATCTGTCAAATACAAAGTATTAGGTACTTATAAAAAAATATATATTTATTTCAAAAATATCTGGTTGTGTTACCAATGGCACTTTAAACTGGTGAAAAACATCTGTAATTTTTAAATTATGTTTTACTTACCCAAAAATTAATATTATTAATATTATTAAGTATAAAGACACCCCACCCCGTCTGAACTAAATCTTAAGAATCTAAGAGTTTACTGCAACTAAAATTCTAAATGTACTTTTTTACAGTTCATAATTAACAATTTATTTCTAAATTTATATCTAAATAATAGTTTGCACCGCGGTTTGCACTTATGTCGAGTCAAATATTTATAAACAGGATTTAGCTGTGTCTTTCGGTAATTTTGATATTTGTAAAAATACTTAAATTATCAAAAACTTAACAAAATAAATCATAACCGACCTAATTATTTATTTTGGAATCGTGCTATTTAGTATGATCGTGAAAGGCGTATTATAACTTGAAATGTTAAACTCGTAATTTGTCCATAACTGTTATTTAAAATACAGGGTGTAATAGGTATGAAAAGAAAAAATTAAAACAAAATAGATTTCCATGTGCTGAATAAAAAATTCCCAATTCTTCTATACTTTGTAATCCTTTAGATTCAATAAGAAAAGTTGAAGTTGTTTGAGCACCCCAGATACACGGGGCATTTCCTAAAATTTTGTTTAACTCTTAATAAAATAGAAATATCTAAACAAATTCTGCCCAAAATGGCCTCATCCACTTTCGATATATATGTTCTTCGCAATAATACTTATCGAATAGACTGGAAAACCTGAACGTCTTGTCTCACAACTTCCATGGTATTTTCACTTTTTTGACGAAGAATTTCGAAAGGAAAAACAATTAACATTACTCTACTAATATATTTAATTAAACATCAAAAACTTCAACTTTGTGTTACTGTATCTCAAGAATTAGGTATACAGAATCGAGAATTCTTTTATAAGATTTTTTTGTTCACTACCCAGCTTCAGAGTTATGTTAGCTTTGGTAGTAAGTAAGAATTTGAAAAACATAATTTACAAAAATCCATACAAAAATATCAGCATAAAAAGTATTCATGCAAATAAAATTAGAAAATTAAATTTTAAAACTGAAGAATATTCATCTTGAGGATGAACCTCTATTACAGAGTAATAATGCAATAATTATAGAAATCGTTTTTGTACAACTCTCTGACAAACTAATAAGAAACTTCAGCATTCATATGCATTTGTTTAAAGAGTTCACCTCAAAAAGGGAAATACATTTAATAATGGACGCTCTTTGCTTTTTGTCAATATAAATTCTGAAAAGTATCCAGTTTTGTGTAACTCTTAAAAGCTACACTCAGCGCCATTACCTACTAAGTATAGTTTCTGTCAACGAAAATGCAAAAAACCACTTGAGATTTTACATCTATAATCTCACTCTGTGTTTGTATACAAAATTGTTATTTTTCGCGTTTTTTCTGTTTTGTAATGTTCGTTTTGTTTATTCTTGTTCTAAAAATTGATATAAATTAATTTTTTTTCTGCAAATATTTTTGGCATATTGATTATATATTGTTTTTATAAAGTAAACCACATCTGATTATATAAATTTAATTAAGGGTTAACATAGATCAACGTTATTTTTGAGTTTGTAAGTTGGGTTGTCTATTCCAATTGTTTTGACAGTGATTATTAGAAGCTAGTTTTTGTTAACAGAATAAAATGTGTTGTATATTTTTCATTTAAAACTCGAGCACGAAAATTGGGGACTAAACCGAAACAAAGATGTGTTTCTGACCATTTGAAATAGTTTTACGAAAATAAGGAGCATACTATAACTCAGTTCACCTTAGAATGCTATATGAGACAACACAAACTTTCTTATATCGGGCCCCTTGAGAGCGTATGCCTTAGTGAAAATGTTTTAGTTTGAATACAATGATATTACAGAGGGATGCGTTTTCTGAAGCGAAAAGACGGTTAAAGTTGAAGATTTAAATAAGCTTACTTCCTCTCTTTTTTATTTTTCTATATTATGTTGACTCCTTGGGGACAGTTTTTAAAGTAATTAACATTCAAAGTAGTTTCTTAGAAACTTTCAGTTGCAGGTATTTCTAAGTTTTCTAAATATGTAATGTCAAGGTCTCCTGCAGTATCATGAAAGACTTCTTAAAGTTAATCTAGCTTAAGTAAGTTCGGAAACTTTTAGAAGTGTATTTCATGTGTCATTTCCAGTCTCACACCCGATTTTAAATATTTTTGATAATCAAATAACAGTATAGTAATTATATTTTGAGGATCTGTTATTTACTGTAATGTACTGTATTCTAAAATGCTATAGCAATCCGTTAAAATTGTAACTTTATTCCTTTATCTCTCGACAGTGATGTCTTTTGAAGTTGCAAGGCAATTTCCGCGGAGTTAAATATTGCCTATGTTTAAGCAAAAATATCCCTGTAACCCTTTCTAAAGGTCAAAATAATAAACATGATTATTATTAAAGATCCTTTGGAAACAAATGTAAAAGTACCCAATGTCACTTAACAATGGCACTGAGTGCACATAGCCTTCGAAGACAAATTTGCAATCTCTTAACGATAATTTTTTAAATTAATTATGCGTAAGTGCAAATTGTTTGAATTGTTTCGACACAAAAAAATTCCAAATAAAATTTTTGTTTCAGTTAATTATTTTCAATTTACCAATTTACCAGGAACTAAAAGTTTTGTCGATTCAAAAATTGAATTCAGTATTTTTATTTTTAAAAGGAAAAACATGGCGGAAAGCCAATAAGTAATTGCATTTTAAAATTTTCTTCGCCAGTTCAAAGATTACGTAAGTTCGTGTACAAAATTAGGATCTAAAGACCTAAACCGTTTACTTAAAATAACTACGCTGAAATAATGTTTGGAAAATTCCTAAAAGCCTGACATGTATAAATTACAAAAAATGTCTTGCAGACTCAAAATTGCAAATCTTAGATTTAAAATAAAACTAATCCTGGAAATTATGTTATAGTAAATAATTTGTAGTTCTACTTTTTAATTGTTTTCCTGATCTTGTAGAAAAAAGTAAAAGGTTAAGTAAAGTACACAAAAGGTATTTTTTAGATATTAAGTATGTCATGTTAATTATTAATTTTATCCCGTTATTCTTCCATATTTAGATTGATAACAACGTGATAATTGGCGAGTGCTGAATCCATAAGTGTGGTTACAAGAACATCTCTTTTAATAATATTTCAAACTACAATAAACTTTTTTGATTCGTAAAGGAGCAGGATTATAATAAATTTAGGAATAAAAAAAAGTTTAGATAAGTTATTCAAACTGTTTAATATGTAGTAAGGAATACAGAAACGAATGAAAGCCTAAAACCCTTTATATGTTATACGTTTCATCAGGTACATCATAGACACAGTTGCACTTTGCCAACCGAATGCACCAACCATTTTATATGCAGTTCCATTATTTGTTGCCGCAGGTTAAACACTGCAAAAAATATGTTCGGCGCTCCACTGCGGGCGTACGCATTCTATAGAGCACGATAAATTACAATGAATTTGTTTAAGTCACTTTATATGTATATACAATGTGGGGAAGTGGGATCATATTAATAAATTTTTGGGTAGTGGATAGAATTTTTGGTATTTCATTTCATAAAACATAAATTAACTCTTGATTGAAACTTTCTTTAATTGAAATAGGGTTTAATTACCATTTCCATCTACGTAAAGCATATTAAATATAAAAACTAAGTAATTTGCAAATTATTTTTGAGGTAGGTTTTCGTCCTGGAGCTGCTTGGAAATGCCAGATAAAAAAAATGTAATTTCGGAA
Organism: Melanotus villosus; assembly: GCA_963082815.1. Classification (NCBI taxonomy): domain Eukaryota; kingdom Metazoa; phylum Arthropoda; class Insecta; order Coleoptera; family Elateridae; genus Melanotus; species Melanotus villosus. The sequence goes on from OY720419.1 coordinate 79,857,915, forward strand.
TCGTGAATTATATTTTAATTACAACTTCAAAATGTCATTTAGAGGAACTTTGTTCTGTCTTGAGCTATTCTCAACCAGTTTCTGCCGGCAATTTTCTTTAGCTCATCCGCGCTTCTTCGTGGTGGTTTGCCAATACTACGTGTTGATGTTCGAGTACGTCAAAGAGTCACACGATTTGACTACTCTTCGTTTGATTTTCGGGCTAGGTGTACTGCCCAATTCCACTTTAGTGTCGCTATCCTATGTGTGTTGTTTCTGACTATAGTTCTTCTTCGAAAATTGAAGTTTCTTATTCTGTCTCGTAGTTTTATTCCAAACATAATTCTCTCCATTTCTCTTTGGGTCGTTTCTAACTTTCTTATGCTCCTTTTGGCGAATGTCATATAGTTTCCGCTCCGTACGTCAGCACAAGGATTATGCATGAGTTAAACACCTTTCTTTTTAAACATATCGGGATTTCTGTATTGTTAAAGATATGTACCTATGTCTAAATCGGCCAGAGGCTGCCCAACCCAGCCTAATTTTTCTTGATTTACATTTCCAAGTGTTATAGAATGTCCTAGGTATTCATTTACTTTTTCTATATTGTGCTGTTGTACAGTATGACCAGAAATATACAGTACTGAATTAAAAATTGCTTTACTATAAACATTAAAAAAATTAACAAAAATGACAAAGTTAAGAAGGTCTATTATAAAAGCGAATAGTATGCTCTATATGCCCACCATTGATTCTATTGGGCACTTCTCTTTCTTCCTGACTAGCCCTTTCGTTGTATGTTAACATTGCCAGTAGTCTTAAATTTATTAACAACGTACAAAATTACACTGTTTGGTGGTTTAGGCTTTTGAAACATCTGCTCAAATTGAGATCCAACCCACTTAATGCTGGGTTCATTATTTCTATCAAACTCGTATGAGCGATTATATACTTCACATATGAAAATTTTTGCTTCGGTTATAAGCATCTTGTTCACAGACAATGTTGTATAATCTGACAGATAACAAGTTAATGTGTGTTTAAAATAGTTTGACGTCAATGTCACTTTCATGGTAGGTAACTCAGATTAGAATTACAATTTCGGTACTGTATATTTACGGTCATAGTGTATGTTAAACTGTATTTGACTATTCGACATTACTTTTGTTTTGGCGAGATTCATTCTTAGATCTATTTTTTGTGAAGCTCTATCAACTCTATCTAGTTCTTCCATCATTTGTTTTAACTGCTCTGCGTCTGTGCTTATAATAACTATGTCGTCAGCAAATCGTAAATGGTTTACAAATTTTCCGTCTATATTAATTCCTCTTTCGTCCCAGCGATGTTCTTAGAAAGCTAGTGCTAATGTGAGTAGTTTCGAAGACATCGTGCCTCCTAGTCTTAGGCCTCTGCCAATTTTAACTTTTTCGGATGTTAATTTAACGTCAATTTTTATATACCTGGTTGCGGTTTGGTATATGTTCTTTATCAGCCTATTGTAGTGGTAGTCAATTCTGGCATATTTTAGGCCTTTAACGATTGCCCACAATTCCACTGTATCAAAGGCTTTTTGGAAATCGATGTATGCTAAATGTATAGGTACATTGTCTTCTTGGCATTTCTCAGTTAGTGTGCGAACTTGCGTATAAGTTCTCTTCGAAAGCTCGCTAGTAAAATTCAAGTTTTTCAGTTAGCCGGTTTGTGATAATTTTTGTAAATTTGTAGAGATGTGAAGGCAAGCTTATTGGTCGATGATTGCCAGTCTCCATTTTATTTCCCTTTTTATAAAGTAGTACGACTTCAGCATTTCTCCACTTGGATGGTATTTGTCCTTGATCTAAGCATCGATTCAAAAGTATTTTTATCGCCTGCATTAGATGACCTCCCAATATTTTACCAGTTCGCTGGTTATACGGTATTCACCTGGTGAGCGGCCATTTTTCATTTGATTTAGAGGTGATTGATAGTTAAAAATATTACATATACAAATTAAGGGGCGATTTCTTAGAGGCGCTCTTTGATAGTAATTAAAGGAATATTTATAACCCTTGCAACATTTTATTATAATTCTAGGACGTAAAAGAACATTTGGAGAAAATTAATTACCTATATTTATTATTTTATTTAAAAATTCTAGATATATAAACAATTCAGGTGGATAAGATCAACTGAGTGAACATTTAGTTAATGACGATTGTGTAATAAATATCGGAAATTGTATAGTCAGAGCTAGAATAAAATGTTTTGAAAGAATCCAAAAACTATATCTAAATAGGTAATTAGTATCTAATATAACAAATTAACTAATAAAAAGCAAATCTACATTGTTACGTTCTAAGCGATGAATAAAACCTGACAAGTATTTATAATTTGTTGATTTTTGTTGGCTTGGTGTAAGCTACTCAAAATTGACTGATTTTATCTTCGGAATATTTAAAATTGAATTCTAACATTTACAGAATACAGCCGTAAAAAAATATTTAAGTTAAGGAAACCTTATTTAAAGCTTTTAAATTATTAAAACTGAGCTTTGTACCTTAAATGGACATTCAGCGTTGACGAAGGTAACTTTGAACATTCAGACTAAAGTTGAAGTTTTTACATTGGAACATTTAAAGCCAACGTTCTCATTTAGTAGATTTTTTATGTACTTGATGCTTATGAAAATCAATTATTTAATAAGACCTTGTAGGTATTTTTCAGGTTTTTTGCAGTGTGTTATGTTTAGCGTTTATTCGTGAAAAATTATTTGTTTTATTATGCGAGATAATATTTAAAATAAATATTGTGCAGCAACAATCAGAGAAATTTCAAAATTGTGTAATATTTAGGTGACTAATTTTTGTGCACTTGAGCTTTAAGTTCTGTTGGTGTAGTGGCAGTTCAGTTATTATTTATTTTTTTTGCTAAATTTATTTATTAGCTAAAAGTACCGTCAGTTTGTTTTGTAATTTTGTTAAAAATATTTCAGATTTATATACAGGGCGATTTTAAATTTGAATTTGGCGCCATACTAATTTGCTGCTATGTTGGTAATGTTCTTACAGCGGCATATCGAATAGAGACAATTAATATTATATTTAATTAAAAGAAACTAATTTTGGTCATTTTATTAGAAGACAAAGTAAACAAAACATGTAAATGGGTCAGATGGTGTTTACAATAAATGTTCGAAATAGGCATCTAAACATAAATTTTTAATATTTTCAAACACACATCCTTGTTGATTTATGTTGGATTTTGTCCTCAATAGCAGCTTGCAATTCTTCTAAGTTACGATGTCGATTTCGAAATACTTTAGTTGTCAAATCACCAAAAAGCTAGAAGTTCAATGGAGTTAGGTAAATCGGGCGAGCATGTTTGAAAGCGATCGGGATAAACTTTATGAAATTGTTCCATGCACAATTGCAGTGAATAAGACTATTCACCATCTTCTCTACGAATACCACTGCGGTAGTCTGCTTTTGACATAAAAGCATTATCGAAATTGTGCTGCAAAGAAGAAAAAGTGAGGTTTTGACGCATTTAATTTTATTTTAACTTACCTGAGTAGCGAAGAATCTTAAACAATAGTTCGGAAAAGAACTGATTTGATACGAAATTGAAGCAAACAGTTAAAAATTAATTTGAAAACGAAGTAAAACACGATTAGCACAAGTACGACAAGGTTAGTGAGTTGCTCCAGTTAATTGACAGTGAAAGATACCAAATTGATTCAGTTTAACTAAATTCAAAATATGAAATACATAGAAAACCTTGCTGAAAAATTCAAATTGTTCTCAATCATTCAAAATTACATTGTAGGTACCTAATAGTATATAGGTATAAATTTGTTATTAAATATTTGAAGGCAATAAAATATTTAGGTAACTTCGTTTAATTTTCACAAATTTAAGTTTTACACATTGATAAGGACATTTTAAAAGTACGCGTTTCGATAAATTATGGAATTCTACATTATAGAAAAATACCACCTCTTTAAATTTTTTGCTGCAAGGGTCGCTCAAGCTCAAACGCGTCTTTGGGAATTTGAGATGGAAAACATTACATTGTAAACCGATAGTTGTATCAACTAACCCAAACTGCAATGAAGTCGGAGAAACTAGCAAGATGTCCATTTTGAACTTGAATTAAGTAACTTTTACGTAATAATGACTGCATTTGTGCCGTTTTTTGGAAAAGTGACTCAAAGTGAATTCATAATAGCAACATTCACGTAATTGTTGTTAAACTTAGGTACTTTATGGTATCTCAAGTCTACGACGTTCGCATATAAACTTACTTAAAACTTTTGACGACTTTACAATAAAAACTGTTACTAACAGTGACTATCGTGGTATAGTCGATTCTTTCACTTCCGCAAATTTGCTGGAGGCATTTTACAACATAGTGGTACTGGGCCGGACTCGAAACATTTTACAGCTGTAACTCAACACAGAAGAATTGACTTTTAAAATGTTAAAAGCAACTGCAATTTCTTTATTATTTCGTTTAAAATTAATTCAAAACGCTTATCTTGTTCTCCCTATAAAACAATTAACTGTTAAATAATATCTACTCTAAATTTATTCGGAATCACTGTTTGAACTTTGGATTTTAAAGCTGACTATAATAATTCTATGGGATTTATGGGACATTATTATAATGTTTTTTTCACTAATCTTTCACTTAACGCACGTCCACCGTTTAAAATCAACTGAATGATCTGCAAGATTTTTACTTCGTTTTGCGGGAACAGTTTAAAACCGCACCTGTTAGGGTGTTTCTGGCAGGATATAGATATAGTTTTCTACATTTAACAATAATTCCGAATCCCTTGGGCATCTTTAAAATCTAAAATTTTAAAGGCAAATTCTTCTGTGTTAACGTATAGCTGTAAAAAAATTTCGAGTCCGGTCTAGTACAAATGAGTTATGATGGTTGTATTTAAACCTCATAATCCACCCCCCAAGTTGTTAAATGCCCCCAGCAAATTTGCGAAAGTGAACGAATCGCCTATACATCCAACAGATCTCCAAAGTTCCAGAACTTGGAAGTCATATTTACGGTTTAGGTTTTATTACTTATGTACATGAGATACTTCAATGTAGTATCTGCTCGTGATGTGACTATACAGTATACAGTCGCATTTACATTTAAAATTTACTTGTAAGTATTTTTTACCAAATATTGCCCACTTTCCTAGTTATTGGTTTGTCCTTAGCTGTTGATTTAGCTTACAGATTACCATGGAGCGTGGTCAAAAGAGAATGATATACCGACATTACCCGATATTTTATAGAAAAGTTAGACTACAGTTAAGTTAGAGTAATAATAACAACCAAAATATAAGGCACCTTTTACTTTTCCAAAATAAGAAGAATCTAAAGGCAGTCAAGAACATCCATTATTACCAGTAAATATAAGTGGGTCTAATATTTCAAATGAAAACAAATTACAGTTTTGAAACTGATGTTACGGATAATGTAATTGTTGTGCTGGAGGATGGCACGTCATTTTGTAAAACAAAATGCTATTTATTTAGAAATGTTGCTATCACAACGACGTATAGAATGGTGTATTTATTGCATAAATTATATCACAGTTCAATGATCAGAGGCATTTAGAATAGTAAGTCTGCCCTAATCGGGGCTTCAAACAAACAAGAATACTTATTAATAATTTAGTTAGATTTTTTACTTTATGTTAAATTTAACTTTAAATGACCAAACTATTAGTTCCTATGACTCTTAATAATAATAATAATAATAATAATAAATCTTTACTGCCCAACAGGAAAACCCCATTTACTGGACAACATAATATATGTATAAATGACATAAATACGTACATTGCAGCATAATAATAATTAGTACATAGTAACACATAAGACAATAACAAAAATAACATGACTAACTTACTATGTGTAGTAATCACAAGCTTTGGTAAATAGAGCAGTAAGTGTGCAACAATTAATATCAGTTGGATGGGATATTTGATTATAACTATGTACGGCAAATTCTATACATAATAAATTTGTACGTGGCATAGTATTAAAGTAGAACATGAAACTACACCTAGATGATGCTCTTGGTACTGATACTGTAATATAACGCTAGAATCAATTTTATTATGTAACAGTTTAAAAAGAAAGGTAAGATCAGTTATAATTCTTCTTAATTGTAAGCTTTGCATATTAAACCTCTGTAATAGAGTTTTGTGATTAAAACCAATTTCGGGATAAACTCCATGTTGTTTAAACGACAAAAACTTTAGAAATCGCCGCTGAATTGACTCCAAGGTATGTTTATGACAATCATAATAAGGACACCAAACTATAGTACCATATTCTAATTTAGATCTCACAAATGTAAAATACAGACATTTAAGTGCTCTTTCATTTTGAAAAGATTTACAAGTACGAATAACGAAACCAAGGGTTTTTTAGGCCGATTTGGATATTTCGTCAATATGCTGAGTGTAAGAAAGCTTATGGTCAAACGTGATTCCACGATCTTTGATTTTTAGACACCGAGTTAGCGAAATTCCATTACACATGCAATTAAATAAAATTGGATTTTGGGTTTTGCTATAACTGACGATTTTGCATTTAGATATGTTGAGTTGAAGACTGTTCTTAATACACCATTCCTGTATCAAACTAAGTTGAGCTTGTAAATAGTGACAATCGCCTATTGCAGTTATAGCACTAAAAATCTTAAGATCATCAGCAAAAATTAGATTGTTACAGGATAATGAATCGGTTATATCATTCACGAATAAGAGAAATAATAGAGGGTCCAGATTGGATCCCTGTGAGACTTTTTGGTTATCATTCTCAGCAGTTACACTTCTAGAATCGCTAGTATTTTCTTTTAAATTATAAATAATAATATTTCTCTTTCGCGATTGGCGTTCCTGAACCTCAGATATAAGTTCCTCAAAGAATGCATTCTTGTTAAAGTTGCTATTATCGAGAGGTTGTTGCAATAAAGTAGTTTTTATATTATTAAGCTCATTAATAGCAGATTTTTAGGTCATTAATAGTGTCACCAAGATCAGATCAATTTACGCAACTCCAAAACAAGCCTTTTTTAGAATTAAGATTACGCACTTCTTAGATCAACACAAGAATGTTCGAGCCGATTTGTGTTCCTCTATGCTATGATATCATTGCAACAGGTACATAAAATTGTTGCTGGCATTTTAGAAAATAATTTTACATAAACTATAAAGGTTATATTTAAGTTAATTTATATTAATCTTGTTTTGCTTTAAACGTAATTTTTCTCTATTTATCTTTTACTTTACCCTGTTCTACTTGTTTTACTTCATATTTCGTTTCGTTTTTCCAGTTGTTAAATTCGCTTTTTAAGCTTATAAATTAAAAATTTACACTGCACTGCACTGCACTGCAACACTCTCTTACACAGGCATTACGCAAATTCTCTTAAGTAACTGCAACTCTACAGTAACCCCATTATTTTACAGTAATTTCAAAAAAATTATTTATATGTAATATTACCTCCTTGTGATAAATTAGTCCAAATTTATCCATCTTAAGTTGCTAGAAATAAAATAACTAAGGTGGTTTAGATGACACCGGTGTTTATTTTCAAATCTGCCTAATTTTTTCCAAACATTTGTTTTTCCTTAAAATAATACATTTTAAAGAGGACTTGCCCTTTTTCGAGGTATAACCATAACATTCAACATACAACTAATAATTGTTTTAATGTTTAGCAGTTGTAGTACGCTAAACAGTTTTCTATTCTATACACTTATACAGTATAAGTAGTATCTAAGCTTACTATTCACTATAGCTGCTGTAGCGTCATTGCCATTAATGGAAAACTTAATTTCTAAAACTGTAAAATAGAGAACGGGCTGTGACGAACTATATTACCGGACAGAGATCTTGCAAGTCCTATTAATTACTACGTTGTAATTGGCCACGTAGCCGCAACGTCCCACTAACGTGACAGTATTTAAGTTCCCAAAATGTCGTTATAACGTAGACGTTTCTCAAAAATTCTTCACCATTTTAGTTCCAGATACGTATTAAGAACGTAACAATAACTAACAATTTTTAGTTGGAAAGGGTTTACGTTAAGTACTTCCTACTTCTTGTTCTTGAAAGTAATCTAGAAACTTTAGATATTTAAAAACCTCTTAGACTGTTACATGTTTTGATGGTTTCCACGATTTATAAAAGATGCAAGTGTATTTTTGTTTTCTAAAAATCATTTTATTTTTAGGTGTATTAAGAAATAATGCTCACGGTTCACGGTTGTGTTGTGCTACAGTTAGTCTAGAGATTTTAATATACTTTCAAACGCTGTTATTAAAAATTTGAAACTCATTCATAACTTTAGGTTTTCATGAGAGTATAATCAATGACCTAAGAGTCTTCTTCTATTGACGATCATCTAAAGTTGAATCGATCCACATCTAAATAGTTTCTTGACATAAATCAAAATGGGTTTAAATTAAAACTGGCGTCTCAAAAGTACAGAAAATACCTTACAATAAATTATTACCTTAAGGATTATTTCCAAGACTTTTGGACGACATGTATTTGCATTTTTAAATTGGGAGTTTAGTTGTAACAAAATTATAAAATGTTTGCTTTACCATTTAACTGAAGGGAAGTTTAATTTTAGAGTATTCACCGTCCAATGGTAACATCAAAACTGAAATTTTGATATTGTCCCAATTCCTAAGGGGGAGACCAAAACCTTAATGACATAATGACTCTTAATGACATGATAGCTTTTCGAGTACAAAAGCAATACTTACCGCCATTTTAAGACGACTCAATGTGATTGTATTGCATTTGAGCCTCTACAGTGCATTAAAACAATTTTTAAAAATGGCATGTATTTACCTATAATTTTAATTTACAGTTTGGCAGCGATGCTTTTCGTTAATTCTGTTTTGAAAAATGACATTAATTGAATTTTGTAAATGCTTTAAACTTTGCAGTATAGATACAGATTCTAGCATTGCTAAATTAAATTTTCTTAAATTAGCTTTAACTCGAATTCGAAGACTTCCACGGTCAATGTCAGTATTTACAGAACGTCTTACGGGATGGGACCGTTTCATTGTTGGGACAGAAGAACTCAACGTTTCATCCACTCTTTCTTTTGACCACTTTCAACCACGCCAGAGACGAAACTCTTTTAACAAGAGGCAGAAGAGTAACGGTAACTCAACTTGTCAATCAAGCCACAGGCGAAACCCTTCTAAAACTCTCAATTTAAAAGACGTGACTTCCAAAAGTCTAGAAACAATTGAATTCTTCTGCCTCAACAATAACACGGTCCCAACCCGAAGACGTTCTGTTAATAGCTTTAATTCGAAAAAGAAACAGTAAATTGTTATATAAACAAAATATTCTTCTTTTGTAACCCTTAAATACCTATTCACCTGTTCAAAAGTCACGCTGACACTATAAAGTTCACATTTTTAAATATGGGTTTTATGACAATCAACTGACTGATTTTTGGAATAGCAAAATATGTTTTTACAATACATTCAAACTGTAGCTTAAGATAACTTGCCTAGAACCAAGTTTATGGGTTACTAATACCTAATAGCTAATAGTGCATAGCTTAAGTAAGAGCTTTATTTAGTTTTTGAATGCGAAATCTTCAAATTTTAAAAATCTTGTTAAAGAGCTTTGTACAAAACATTCGGTAGACTATTTAAAAAACAGTATATCTATTTTCCACACAAATATTTTTTTTCCATTTCTTTACATGATTTTGAAATTTAAAAAATTGTTCAAAGCCGAACCAAAAATTTTCTTTTCTAATTTTAAGTCTCCAAAAGACTTCCCGATATTTGAAATATTCTCATTTCTTCATTTATGGACACATTTGGTGCATCAATCACTATTTAGATTTTATAGGTTCTTATTAGAATTTTTTTTGAGATAAAGAATATAAAACTAAATTTGATCAGAAATAACTAGAACTACTGCTACTGACATACAGAGACTTCCAATCCAATGGTAATTTTTTAGCATCTAAATTCCCTAATTATTTTAAATCAAAACCGTAAATGTTTTTTTTTTTGTAGATAAAAAATACGGAAAAACTGTGGAAATTAATTCTTGCACTTTGAGAAAAATCAGTGAATTACTAAAACAGTAATTGTTCTTTGGCTGTCAATTTAGCTTTACGGTTAATTACAGTTGTAAAGATTGTTAAGTACTTAAAATAATTTTATTTCCCATTGAGTTTGTTTCATAAGACATTTTCCTTCCTGATAAATATTTTAAATAAATGGATTTTCTTTTCTGTTGAATTTATTAAACAATTGTTATTTGTGTATTTGTGGCAAGACCAAAAAGTGACATTCTTCACATGGAATGGATAATTTATGTTTCATCGTTTTACTGCCTAGTTAATGTTTACCAAATAACGAAATAACTAACGTCAAATGTTCAGTAAAAATTACTTGTCACAGCTTCCATCTTCCATTGGCATAAGTGAATTTTGTTAAAGTGTAAGATTTAATTTTCACGGTGTTTTAGTGCACGAAATCGAAGATTTTATAAAATTGCATGAATGGGTTTTTTTACAGATGACTTATGTAGGTAACACTTTCGATTTAAAATAATTAGGGACGCAAATATTTAAGTATTAAAATTTACCATTGAAATTTATATGGTGCGTGAAGCAATTCACCACCCTGTATAATCTTCTTTGACACAATTTATTTTTTGACCTTCACGTTTCAGACTGAACCAAATGCTTAACAAAATTATGAGCTTCCGAGAAAGTTATTATTATTAACTTTTACTATACGCTATTCAAACGGTCCTGAAGAGCATTTCAGGATTACATAAAAAGCAAAACAAACGTTTTACAATTTGATTAATAATCTAAATAATTCGCGGAAAAAGTTTAAATATTTAAAAATTATAAAGCTGTTACCGCACACAGGAGAACAGAAAATTAACAACAATTTCATCAATTTTCAATAAATTCATTTAAATCGGGGAACAATGTAAAAGGTCCGAGATGCTTTACATACGAAAGGCCGGATACGCAGACATTTCACTAATTCCCTTTAAACTTTATATCCTGCTGTAACAAACAAAATGGCCGGGCACACATCGGGCCGTATTTTCCGGACAAGCCCCATGCTTTGAGTAAGGCTGCCTCTAATTAGAGTTCCTGCGTTTCAAACGTTTTAACTTGTTCAAATAGTACGTATTTGATGTAAGGAACTCGGTAATTTATTGGATGAAAGTTCCATCATACTGTAAAAATACCGAAATAAAAAAAATTATTTAAGAATCGAGTGATATTGTAAGAAAGGTGAAATTTTAGAATGAATGTTATTCGTTACAGAAGTACAGAAAAAAACCTATGCATATCGGCACTATCTTCGTATTCATATTGAGTGTCTTACATTTTGTTTTACTTATTGTTAGTAAGGCATTTAGCAAAATTGATTGATTATTGCCAATTTTTGTGATTATAAAATATAAGGGCTGCTAAAACGTAATATTTATACAAAACGCAGATTTTTAGTAAATCATTTTTGGGGCCTATAATAAATACGGTATGTATTTCCTTGTTTTATTAGTTCTAAATTAATCATTTGTGAAATTGTTTTTTCCTAAACTGTATGGCCGTCTCGAATAGCCAATCAGTTGTTTGCTTTTTATGAGGTTCCTGTGTAATAGAAATATTTTTTTTATCAACGACAAATGGTTCAAAATTATTATACTTTTATTTCCACCCAATAGTGCAACTGAAAACTCTAAAAACTATCTGAAACGTTATACGCTGTACACATCTACACATATTTCTGTTTGAATTATTGTTTTTAAGAATAATGTTTCAGTTTAATTTAGAGGTATTTGGAATTGGAAATGTATCAGTTAATATCTAAAACATAATTCTTGAAGATTGTAGAATTGTCTGGGTTAATTTCTTGAAATCAATTTTGTTAAAATTTCTATTTTGTTAATTGCTAAAGTACCCAATGACTTAAGAAAGTGAAATAAAATCACAAAACAAAAATGCTTTAGAAGTATAAATATTACGTCTCGTAACTTATATAATTACAAGGGATTTATTTCTAGTTTTTATTAAACAGTAAAAAGAGCAAAAGAAAACTTAAGATAAGCTTAATTTAATTAAAAAAACGATATAAATTCAAATAAAATATTACAATTTCAGTATTTTGAAATGCGTAGGTAATATACATAATGGGTGATTCATTTAGAGGTACTTTCTTCAAAATTAAAAAAAAATAGAAAAATTCGATTTTATCAGGTAATCTTTATTATCATCCAAAAGAACCATTCTTTACATTTATTTTTTAAAGATTATTTCTTTCAAATGTTGGCCGTAACTGCGGCTAACATGCTCCATTCTGAAGTTCCAATTTTCGATGACACGTTCGAGCATTTCGAGTGGTATTTGGCGAATGACGCGAGTAATGTTGGCTTCCAATTCCTCAATCGTAGCCGGCTTATCCATGTAGACTTTGGACTAAGTCTTTCCATAATGAAATGTCAAACAATACTGAACAAAAATAATAAATAAGCCGGCTACAATCATTCGCCAAATACCACTCGAAATGCTCGAACGTGTCATCGAAAATTGGAACTTCTTAATGGAGCATGTTAGCCGCAGTTACGGCCAACATTTGAAAGAAATAATCTTTAAAAAATAAATGTAAAGAATGGTTCTTTTGTATGATAATAAAGATTACCCGATAAAATCGAATTTTTCTATTTTTTTTTTTTTTTGAAAAAAGTACCTCTCAATGAATCACCCGTTATAAAATACATATACAAATTAAAATAAGAAAAGGCATTGTTAAACTCAATACTTAAGTACTTCTTCTACTCGTATATGGGTATTCCTGCAAACTCAGTGTTAACCAATGATCGTTTCTGAACGATGAACTTTGTGTTCATTATTTTTCAATACTTAATTTTTATTACTCCCATTTTAAGCTCTTCTTTTGACTTATTTTTGTATTATGATATCTTGATTTAATAACGACCTTTTTGCTGTACCTATTCGAAACTAATCTGCAAAAACTTCCTTAAAACTTTTTTTATGGTTCTTCTTAAATATTAATTACAGCTTACAAATAATTTATGTGGTCCAATCCATTATTATTAGGAGTATAATGGACCAGCTTTGAATTTCCAAGATTTAAATGATTCACCATATATAAAAATAATTAATGTTAAATTGTTAGAGTATAATTGTTACAATAGAATAAAATAATAATGTCATACCAAGTTAAATGCATAATTTGTCACTTTTAAATTATTGTCAAAACCTTCTTTTTAAGACGTTTGTACTCGATGTAAAATTCGTTTTAACAAAATTAGGCAACCAAACTTACGTTTTTAACAACAAAGTAGACGTACCATCGTGTTCAAAGAATACTGGTACAGTGTGTTACTGCAGACACTTCCAAAACTCAAAATTTGATGTAGACACTTCTTTTGTGTGTAAATCGGATATGTCAAATAGAGGTTAAGTATTTGTCAAACTGACAAGTTTTTTAGATTTTTCATTCATAGAACTGTCACGTTGATGTTTCATGGTCATAGCCTGCTAACGCAATTGATTATGTGGCTTCAAACCAAATTTAAACAGCCAAAATTTCGCTGTACCAGTATTCTTTGAACACGATGGTACACATACATTTATTTGGTATTAAAGATCGGAAGCACCCCCCAGAGAAAACCTTGCAAAGTAAAACAGGTAATAACTAGTGACGACTATTACTATGCTAGTTCCTTGAATTTTCTAAGCTGTAAAGTTATGTTAATTTACAAAAGTTAAAAGTCCGAGGTACTCAATGAATTTTCGCTAATATAATTTGCTCCAAAATATATTAAATTAATTTTAAACTTATAGAGTGAGTAGATACTAATTTACAGCATCGCATGTTATAATTATACTGGATGATCATTTTCAATCCGGAACATAGGAGGTTATCATGACTACCCTTGATAATGACATTAATTAAAATCATATTAAAAACATCAAAAAATAAATTCAAATATCAATTTCAATTTAAAAATGTAATTAATTAATTTAACTTAAAGTATTTTTACTTACTTAGGAACAATAGACAAATCGTTTTCAATCTGGAACATCAAAATTCAGAAAAAAGGGGCAAATTATTGAATTTAATGCATTTTAATTACCAAAAAAAGTTAGGATCTTGATTCTCACCTTCTTGCATTTCTTTGAAAAATGCATTTCGGCTTTCTTTCTCAATTTGAAATATTTCTTGATGGCACTGAATTTTGTATGGATGATATTTATACCTCTTAATACTTGCAATGATCCTACTTCTGGTTCGTGGATTTGCATTAATCATCCCTATAACATTTTCGTCTACTGTAGCATTTCTAGTTCGCGTACTACCTATTATTTTTGCAAGTTACAAAATAAGATGTAAATAATATTAAATAAAATTAGGTACCTCCTCTACTTTCGGGTGCTACTACACTTCCTGCATTTTCAAATTTTGTTCGGATATCTAACAGAAAATAAATCACGCACACTCGTTATGCTGGTTCCAGTGCATCAAAACGATTTTACTTACTATGGAAACTTTTTCTTCAATGGTATAATTAAAATTCATTTTGCAAATTAAGTTAGAAACAATAGAGAAATTTAAAGCCAACGATAGTCATATTTATGAATTCTATGTTCCGAATTGAAATTAACATTACACATAATTCCGATTTTAGATCAAACCATATTAGCTGCTTTTCTGTCAATATTTTTGTGGTTTCGTATAGATGTTTATTGTCCTTGCAATTTGATCTAGGGCGCAGTGTAATTTTCGTTCCTAACAAATTATGAAATCTTAATTAAAAATATAAATTTGTAGAAGTACACACTCGTCTTGGGTAATGGTAATCACAAATTTCCGTTTTAGAGTCTTAATAATGCTCCGATTTGGTTAAAAAGTTTACATAATCTGTAGTGGTCTATATTTAGTCAAAAAAAAAGTCAACTCTAAAAGTTTATAATTGTTCATGTGAGTGTGTTTTATTGATCAGAGTGTTCAAACTGTGCGAAACAGGTATAGCGAACGATAAAGATAAACAAGGACCTACCTGCCTGCCTGCAGATGGGTAAGCTTTATGTCTTAAGGATTACTAAAGACTTAAGATTATGAATACTTTTAATAGCACTTTTTTGCTTTTGTTCTTTTTTTTTTATTAAAGACATGGCGCAATCTAATTTAAAGCAGACATAGTTTTGTATTTATGTCTAGTTTAATAAAACAAATTAGCGGAAGGTTATTCAAAAGTAAGTTACATTTTGAAGTAAATATAACATTTGTAAGAATTAACATATATACAAAATAAAAACACATTTATACTCCGAAAGATATGGGGTTTACTGGGTTCAGTTTAAATGTTGAATATGTCCGCCATTTTGTTCTTCAACAAGCAACAATCTTTCTTTTATGTTGTGAACAGCATTTTCTATTATATCTCGTGGAACATTTTCAATTTCTTACGAAATTGCATATTTTAGTTCGTCGATAGTCGTGAGATTACTCGTACTCGTACTTTTAAATAACCCTACAGCCAAAAATCTGCTGGATTTCTTACAAATATTATATCTACTTCAAAATGTAGCTTATATACTTTTGAATAACCTTATATTATATCAAAATAAAAAAAATTAAAGTTTCTAGCAGCAAATTTTAACACTTTTATTAATTATGATTCTTTAAATCTTGTATTTTTGAGAACTATACAGGGTGCCCGTTTTTCGACCTCAAGCATGGGGATCTCGGTTATTATAACAGATGCGAGATCGGTTAAATTAGGGCAAAGTTGCGCATTTTTATGGTGATTAATAATCTGAAAGAAAATTTGATCTGTCATTTTTAGTTTTTGAATTATTGGAGAAAAATGGAAAATTGTGATTTTTGCTTTAATTTTTTTAAACGAAAACCAATAAAACTAGACATTTTTAACTAAAACATTGTGAAGGCACTTTTTTACAAGGAATCTGAATCTGGCATCGTGTTTTCCAAGGCATCCTAGATGCAAGAGTTACAACACTTAATTTATTTTTTCTTATGGGCGCCATATTTGATTTTTGCATTTTCGAATAGAGCTCTTTTTTCTGATTACGACTATGTATCACATGATATGGTCAAGCTTTACATTTTGATTAAAATTTAAGAAAAATGTTTTTGCGAAGAATGCTTTGGAAACAACAACATCTACTTTTGTCTAACAAACAAATTTTTGACAATTCAATTAAATTTAGAGTTGCACGTTCACATTTCTTCCCAATTTACCTACAAAATTAAGTTTTAAATTAATAACAGGATAAGGCAGAATTTTTGTATTTAAATTGGAACAAAATTAAAAAGAATGCAACCGAATAGTGAAATTTAATTGAATTGTCACAAATTTGTATGTTAGGCAAAAGTAGATGTTGTTGTTTCCAAAGCATTCTTCGCAAAAACATTTTTCTTAAATTCTAATCAAAATGTAAAGCTTGACCATATCATGTGATACATAGTCGTAATCAGAAAAAAGAGCTCTATTCGAAAATGCAAAAATCAAATATGGCGCCCATAAGAAAAAATAAATTAAGTGTTGTAACTCTTGCATCTAGGATGCCTTGGAAAACACGATGCCAGATTCAGATTCCTTGTAAAAAAGTGCCTTCCCAATGTCTTAGTTAAAAATGTCTAGTTTTATTGGTTTTTGTTTAAAAAAATTAAAACAAAAATCACAATTTTCCATTTTTCTCCAATAATTCAAAAACTAAAAATGACAGATCAAATTTTCTTTCAGATAATTGATCACCATAAAAATGCGCAACTTTGCCCTAATTTAACCGATCTCGCATCTGTTATAATAACCGAGATCCCCATGCTTGAGGTCGAAAAACGGGCACCCTGTATATATTTTTCTCTTTAATTGTAATTCCGTCAACAGTGATAGTTTATAGCTATTAAGACAACAAGTGTTTTATAGAAGGTTTAAAAATCAAGGTCGTAGTTCAAATCCGAGCGAACGAAGTGAGCCGAGGATTTGATAGACCGGGATTTTTAAACTATAAAACACGAGTTATCTTCAAGATTTTTTCTAACACTAATATCAGACATTTTCTTTCACTAATATATTATTAGAAATTTTAATAAATTATTATTTGGGACGTGTCATAATACACAAAATGCGAAGATTGCTAGGCAACGACGTATTTAAAGGCCTATAAAATACGTTGCCATTGACGGCGTATTTTATAGAGAAAGCGTATTTTAAAGCAAACATAACAAGTGAGCTCTTATGCACCATAGAAACAGTATAAGATATTAGTGTTAGAAAAAAATATAAAAACGACATAAATGCAAACAAAGCTATGATGTACGACTCCTTTGATTTTTATTGGAAAAAGTTCCCGCATTTCTCCGGAAAAATTGGAAAGCAACTTAGCTAACTTAAATTGTTAAAACATCGCACCTGCCACTAATATCTTTCACTAATATATTACTAAAAATTTTAATAAATTATTGTTTGAGACGCGTCACAATACACAAAATGTGAACATTGCTAGGCAACGACGTATTTTATAGAGAAAAGCGTATTCTAAAGGCCTATAAAATACGTTGTCATTGACGACGTATTTTATAGAGAAAAGCGTATTTTAAAGGCAACATAACAAGTGAGCTCTTATGCACCATAGAAACAGTATAAGATATTATAGTGTTAGAAAAAGTCATTAATAAATTGTAGTAACATTATCATCAACAATGGCTCCTTTTTCCAACTTTCCCTCCTCGTACAACTATTTTAGTTTGCCCAAGAATGGCTTTTTTAAAATAAAAATACATATTAATTATTATTAGGTGTTGGTTATTATAACTTTTGATAACCAACCGTTAACCTCGTAACACTGTGGGTCAATCTTCTTCACCTTTCTTGATGGGCCAGGTTAGCCTCCTGCCCAGCATACATGCAAAGAGGGCTTATGAGTTGATAACAGGCCATTGCCCCAGGCCATAAGAGAAAGAAGAAGGTGTTGATTAGGCTTTCATAGAGGCTAAAGGGAAATTGCTGCTTTAGAATGTTCGGCAGTACATTAGTTCCTCAAACTATTCTATACACAAGAGATTTGACTAGGAATATGTGAAAAACTTTTCAAATGAATAATACAAATTATCAGAATATAAATGAAAACATGGGAGGCGTCTGCGCCTTAATTATTAGAAATTGTAGGCTGGTTTAAAGCTAAAATACCATTAGCCAGTATCTCTAAACAAATTTTAGATTTTAAAAGTCAAAATAAAAGTGGAAGAATATAAACTATTGCTTAGCTTGATGTGTGGCTAATTTAAAAAAACACGATTCATACGAAAGTTTTCCAAACCATTTTTGAGAAGCTATGACTCCAAATTCCGGTGGGTTGAATCACAAGAACATAAGCACTGAAAATATTCAATCAACCATTCACTTATGAACAGAATTTTCTAGGTATCTCCGATTGGATATTTTAAGCATTAACTCAAAATTTAAAAATGATTTCTAAAACTTTTTCCACTATTTTTATGAAATTAAACCTGTAAGATTATTCAAATGTTAGTTTAAGGGTGGAAACTGATAGTGTGTGATTTGTATGTATAACTTTTACAAATATAATATAATATTAAACCTGCTAGTTGCATTCATTTTATGGAACTTACTTTAAACCAAAAAATACCATGGTAACATAATGGTAACCGACAATTTAAATCAAACTTTTCATGTAGAGAACATAAATGGCCTTAATAATAATACATTTATTCTGTACTATATGGGTTCAGTATAATAAATATGTTTCATGCAAGATCAGCCGACTGGTATATGTAACTTCAAATGTTATTTGCTAATGTAAATATTACCGTTTCATACTTTTAAAAAATTTTTGAGTTTAAATCTTATTATAAACTAGACTTTAACTGGTGCTAAGGGGGATCATATTTTTTTCTAATGCCCAATGGTTTGGATTTTATAGATTTCTGATGAGTTCCATTACCTAGAAATACAAATATTTCCTCTTTTCCGAAATGTATAGTGCCACGTGTTTATTATCAAACTTGTTAAATAATGTTAGATAATTTGTTAAATACGTTAAACAGTTTACCAGTAAGACAGTGGTGATTGTTACCGGTACTTATCTGTTGGATTCTCTTTACGTATACCGTTTACAATTTTTTTGTATATTAGCTAAAAATTACACTTCAAACTGAACATACATATTTATATTATTTATACATCAAAACACAATAACAGTGCATCAGTTATGAAGTGTACAGCACCCACCATGTATACATTATTTCTGGAATTGCACTCCCCATCCGTAGAAACTAATCGTACTGATATGTTAACTTCTTAATTATTTTTGTACGTTTATATTAAATAACTTTCAACAATAACACTGACACTGACCGTTGAAGTCTTCGAATTCAATAACTTTCAATTTTGGATTTTTCTAAAATCATGGCTGTGCTCCTTCTGGTCAGTTGGTACCAAGATGTGTTGTTGTTAAAGCTATGGCTTGAACAAAAATCATAAAATGTTTTTCTTCAATTATTTACATGGATGTGACATACGATGCAACCAAGATTAAGATAAACCATAAAACCATAAACCAAGGAAAATTTTGAGTTAGAAGTACGATAATATACGTTCTTTCTTCTCAGAAAACGCGAGTTCAGACTGCAATCAAAGAACTAAATATTGCAAAATTGTATCTATTTTTTGGGTCTGAACGTATTAGGAAAATATGTCCTGCATTTTCATATGACAACAAAAGCAAGAAAATCATTTTCGTAATTATTGTCATTTACTATAATTATGTTTCAAGTTTACTGATCGTTATGGGTACACAATTACAAATTGCCATTAATTTAAAATTTGACAATTCACTGATCTTTATTCATAGAAATTGAAGTATTGTATTACAGCTGAAGTGGTTTTTATTTTATTCTTTTATTTGTGAGCTTGTTTAAAAATTACAAAAAAACTAAAAGTTTTTTAGTTTCTCGTTGCTTCGAAAAGTACTTTCAAACTTGATTGGCTAACTATTTTGAGGCACTATTTGTTTATTTTTCAAGCTTATAATGTCAAATTTAAGAAGTTAAATTGTAGCAGTTATAGACAATAACATCTGTCTCGATTAAGACAAATTGCTATAATAACAACAAACTAACAACTCAAAGAATAAAAAGTTGCACAAAACTTTTGTTAGGTTAACGAATGGTTAAAATTGGCAAAAGAGCATCACTTTCTGTATACCAATGTCTGCTCTTCAAGCTTATAATACTCTCTAACTTCAAATTTAGGTATAGACAATGACATCTGTCTCGAATAAGACAAATTGCTATGGTAACAACAAATTAATAACTCCGACATTAAAAGGTTAAGGATGGATTGTCCAAAGCTTTTGCTAAATTAACGAATGATTAAAGTTGGCAAAAGAGCACCACTTTTTGTATACCAATGTCTGTTCTTCAAGCTTATAATACTCTCTAACTCCAAATTTTAACAAATTAAATTCTAATAATTATATACAATATTTGTTTTGATTAAGGCAAATTGCTATAGTAACAACAAACTAACAACTCAAAGATTAAAAAGTTAAGGGTGTTAAGGTAACGAATGGTTAAAGAGAAAAGAGTATCATTTTTTGTTTACCAATGTCTTATTTGCCGTATAAATTTGCAGTTCGATTCGATTTTGCTCATTTTAGAGAATAGAGAATGATGGATTTTACCAAGCTGTTTCTGGAAGTCACGCTAAAAACGGGCTATATTTTATTTAAGACTTACAACAAAAAGATAAAGAATATTTAAAATATTGGAGTTTTTGTGCAAAATTCGTTGCCTTTGTTAAATTAACGGCATTTACTGTGTATATTTAAATATGGCCAGAAATACTCCTTTATTGTTCGTTTGTTTTTGTGGAAAGCTTAGAATAGCACTATGTGCAGAAATGTCTAGGAGCCGGTAGATCAATCGTCACTTAAGGTGACAGTTAGCTAAGTAGAATTTAAATATTAAACATTTGCTTAAGTCAAAAATATATTTCAGTAGTTTCACATAGCTTATGGGTAGGTTTGACAAAGAAATTCAATTTCAATTTGTAATCCTTATTTCAAACAATACCATATATTAAAATAATACTCTTAAATATCCATTTGTCAAATTTTTCACGTTCTTTTAGGGTAGTGTACGATTATACAACATGTGGGCAAATGAAAACGAAATCGGGCTTGGTTTAGAAAATACTAAAGCATGTGCGTCACTACATCTGATCTTTTTAATTTAATATGACAGTTACAATAGCAGAAGTGTCAAGTTTTAAATTTCAAATTTCACATTACAAATAAATATGTTTACAATGCAGTGGTGCACACTTTCAGCAGTTATTCTAACTAATCTAATACACAAGTAATTGATGTAGCGGATGTAATATTATTTAAGGGTAGGTACACTTAACTTTAAATAAATAATTTAAATATTTTTCAAATTCAAGCTTGATTTTGTTTTCATTTGCTCACATGCTATATTCTGACACTTAAGCCACTCTTAGTTGTCCACTTAAAAAGCCATAACTTAAGTGAATGCTGAGTATTGAAATACGCGCTTTGGCTTCAGTCTTAACTTCGGCTAAGCTTACACTTAAGTGTGAACTGAAATACCATCCCCAAAATACATCAATAATTTGAGGAAGATTGATATTCTTTTTATTGTTTGACAAAATAATTTTGATGAACTACAGAAATGTAAAAATTTTACGGACTCAAGAAAACTCGATCAAACTCACATATCAGTAGCAGCCTTTATTATAACTGCTGTAATATTTATGTATTGTATCTATTGTCCAGTGAAGTTAAAAATTAAGACAAAAATACACAAAAACATAATTAGAAATTATGAAATTGAAAAATCAAATAACGATCGTGACAATGCTACAGATTTATGAAAAGAAACCGTGCAATCTTAATCTTAAAAGAAAATGTAATCACATTATAGTTACTTATGAATTCACATAGTAATTCGTTCTGCAACAACTGTATTTTATAGCTAGTTATGCAGAAAAATGAATGTTCATGGTATCGCATGGTCTTATCTACCCTACTAGTTATTATAAACAGCCATTAAAGCATTTTAACTCATAGGTACGTTTAAAAACCGCGAAGGATGTTCTCCGAAACAACATGTCTCTAATAAAATTAAATAAATACTTCTAAATTTTCTATATTAGCACTGGTGCTCATAAAAATTAAAATTGATAAGACAAGCGCCACAATTATCACAGAGAATATTTGATAAGATAGTGTATTTTTATTAAAATAAAGAATATGTCTTTTCATGGATATGAAACGTACAAAAATTTATAAATAAAATTAAGTTTCTGTAAGAAGAAACTTATTCTTCTTCTTGCCATCGACTAGCACCATATTATGTATGTATAGCCTGTTTACTCGTTTGATGACCAAAACCAACCCTGCTGCCGTCTCGTGGCCTCTTTCTCGTTGGTTTACTGTTGTTACATACCGTTGCGAAATTGTCACCATTCATTCATTCCACATGTTCATTCTACTCCTTTTTTCTTCTTTTCATCAATTTTAGCACATCTAGCACTTCGCATCTTTCTCTTATTTCAGTGTTCGTTTGCTTGTCTCTCAGTGTTATTCCCACTACATATATTTCTCAAGATCCTGTTGTTCTTAGTTTACGCTTTGTCATTGATGTCTCTGCTCTAGTTTCACTTGTGTAACTTAATATTGGCTGAACCATTGCTTTATGTATTCTTGTTTTACTTTCTAACCTCATATACTTGTTCCTCCATGTTATATTGTTGAAACAGCCCGCTACTGGTGCTGCTTTTGTCTACTCGTTATTTCTACATTCAAATAATGAAATTGCGTAATCTGTTCTATTACTGTTGTTGGTATTTCTAACTTATACCTTCTTGGATTCTTTGATATAACCATTGTTGTTTTGACTGCCGATATTTCCACGTTGAGCCGCTTTCCTGTCATGCGCACGATTTTTGATTCCTATACTATATAGCTTAGTAGATCTTTAATGGCTTCATTATTAAGTAGGTATCCTTCTTCTTTGGGTCCCGTCTCCTATCGGAGGTTGAAAATCATCACAGCAATCCCCACTTTGTCAGCAGCAATTCAGAATAATTGATTGGAACTATTCTCTTAGATTTCTAAGCCATGATAGGTACCCTTCTTCCCACACCTCTCTTACCTTTTATTTTGCCTTCCATGACAATCTCAACAACGCGTAGCGAGGTCGTCTAATAATATGTCCAAGATATTGTAATTTTCGTTTTTTTATTGTTGTTATTATTTCCTCGCTCTTTTCCATTCTATTTATTATTTCCAGGTTCGTGACGTGGTCTATCCAAGATATTCGGAGCATTTGTCGATAGCACCACCGTGATGCTGCTAACTTTTTTATTTCTGTTTTAATGTCCAGGCTTCAGCGCCATACAGTACACAGTAGCGTAGAGAAAACGTAGCATCGCAATATCTGGACTCTTATTTCTAGTTGAAGTTCACGACTACAAAGAACTTCCTTCAACTTTGAAAATGTAGTTCCAGCCTGTTCTATGCGAGTTTTTATTTACTAAGTATGCTCAGAGTTTTGAGTGAGCCATGTCCCAAGATATTTATATTCTGCGACTCTTTCTATTTGATTATATACCTACCCGAGATCACGAGTTGTCAATGAAATTGGGATTTTTCGTACGTACCATAAATTTCATTTTCTTCATGTTCATCGTTATTCCATAATTGTTACAATTTGTGTATCGTCTGCATATCTTATATTATTAATTACTTCACCGTTTATCGAAATGCCCTCCGTACTTTCCGCTAGTGTTTCTTGAAAGATTGCTTCGCTATACACATTAGGTATCCGTACATTAAACAGGAGAGGGCTCAACCAGTCTCCCTGTGTTACTCCTGTCTTTATTTCAAGAGGTTGAATATTGCTGTTACCATTTCTGTTGTACACCCTGCGTTTAAGTTACATATAATGTCTACTAAGTTTTTTTGTAATTTGCTTTTCTTTTAAGATGTCTATTTATGTCTTGCTTTTTATTCGGCCAAAAGCCTTTTGCAAATTGAAAAAGCACAGAAATACAGGATTGTCATATTCAATCAACCTTTCGAGAAGTTGTCTTAGTATAAAAATCGTATTCGCCGTACTTCTATTCTTACGAAAGACTTGTTGTTCTTCTGCGATCGGTATGGACCTTAATAATTTATTATGCAATATTGATGTGAATAGCTTTAGCCTGGAATTCAATAGCGTTATACCACGGCAATTATCTGGATCTTTGTTGTTCCCTCTTTTTTGTAATGGGTATAGTATAACTTTCTTTCTATTGGTTAGGTATTTTTCAAGAGGAAGCATTAACAAGAATAAAATCTCACTTTCTCAAATTTACAAGCTTTATGGATCGAACTATACGTATTTTAAAAGGAATATAAGTAGGTATATTAGGGTGTACTACGTATAATATAAACGTACTACCTACTACGTACTACGTATTTTATAGAAACACTCCACAGATATTTTATTTTGGGGTTACAAACCCAGAGTCCTTCCCGAGTCAGTGCCTATGATCAAAGCCCATAAAAAATATAGTAATAATCTACCTCATAGATTCTGAAAGATAAAGAGTAGGAAATATATAACTTTCGAGCTTGCTAAAAGGAATTTTATTATTTGGAAATTTATTTCTCCAATTTAGCTAATAACATAAATACAATAACATTACACACATTTAAAAAGCATAACAATTTAAATCTATTTATATGGCATTTATACAAATTTATTTATAAAATAGTAACCTTCAAACTACAAAGACAAGGACACCAAATTAGATTTAATACGTGTATTTCATTAATATTTTTTCAAATTATAACATTAATCCATATTTTTCAAGGTTAACTGGGAGATTCGATTTTTTGAGTATTTGCCTAAGACTTAAACTAAATAGAGGTTTGTAATACCTAAAACCGTATCTACAAAAGATTCCGAATTACAAAAATTTATAGATTTTTTTAAAAGTATTTTATTAATTTAAAAAGTCTATGTAGAAGAATTGCCAATATTCACACAATTTATTAACTTATTAACTATCTGAAGCTTTCAAGTATTTCAATATAGGTACTTAGAATAATGCAGGTGATCGAGTGTTGTCTTTGGCTGATTATTATTGTTGTTTGTCGAGATACTGTTTCGTGGATTTTTTCTTTTTTGGAAATTTCGCCATTCGATCGCGAGAAAAGATATAATTTATTTTAAAAGGTGGGGGCGAGGACTAGTCCGTGAAGGGGGTTCGCGCGATAATACGCATTGTACACAATTGTTTTAACTAAAAATAGGCAGAAACGGAAACGTATTTGCGTAAATGCGTTGAATGGTAATTCTGTTGTTGGGTGCTTCCTTTAAAGACGAATAAAAACAAATTCAGTATCGAAGAGGGATGAATATTCACATTCCAGGGGTGTTTTGTTGAAAATAAACAGTTCTTTATGTTTATCAAGTGAATTAAGGAAACCGAGCCCAGAAACGAAAAACAGCAATTAAGAATGAACAAATAAACAAAAAGCTTCCGAAGTAATCCTCAAAAGCTCGAATTTAGACCCAAAAAGCTGCAGTAAAAACAACCGAAGCAATCAATCCCTCTTTCCGCAAAAAGCTTTCCAAGTAAAAAATAACCTAAAACTGCATTTCAGGCGGCCATTGGAACAGCAATGTATTTTTAAAGCTGGGATCACCGGAGCTTTTTAAGCTCCACCACACACCCTCGTGTACCCCCCCGCTGGAAAAAAATAGGGGCAAAAGGACCGCCCTGCTCACGTGCGGGCCCCATCATTGGCTGGAAAAAGTTCAGGACAGGCATCTCATTAGGAAGACTTTGAAATTTTATGGCATCCGAATTTCGTCCGTATAAATCACCGTCGACTGGACCTGGAATTTAGCAAATATTCCAGGTTACAAAGTGCCCCCGATAAGGACCAGAATTGCCCGCCAGGACCGTCATTAATAGTGAACGATTGTGCTTAGACCTCCGTATTGAAAAGCTATGGATAGTGGACAGAATATTCTTCAAAACTCAGAAAAATTAGCTCGAACTTGGTTGGTATGCTCGGAAAATTTATTGCCAATTTTAGGTTACAACGTTAAATGAATATGCGACTTGCTCTCTCTTGTATTCAAATGACATCGATTAATCGCATTAGTTTTATCCTGCACGTTCAACTTATGTTTCGACTGATTGCTTCAGGAATGAAACTCACTTTCCTATTAATTAAATTTTACCGGAAGGATACTTTTCTCTTTCAAACGTTTAAAAAATACCTTTCTGTAAAGCTCGGACCTGCTTTCTACATTTAAAGATTTTTACGATAAACCTAATCGCAGATTTCAAACACTAGTAAATGATTTTTTTCTAAAAAAGCAAAGACATTAATTGTCGAGAAATGAAAAAACATTCAAAAAGAAATATCCTGTTTTAGCGCATTCTGGGTCATCTTCTTCACGTTAACTTTCCGACGCGTAGGACTGAACGCGAAGAGGAAAATAAAAGATTAATCTCTGAAGCATTACCGACACTTCTTTGCGATTCTTTAGTTTTAATAGTCCCAACTTGTTTTTAAATTTGCATTTGTAAAAGCTTCGAAATTAGAAAGCTTAAAAGGCTAAAAATTTACACACATACAAAGGACTCTCAGAAAATATGTATTAGACCTTTCGATGAATACCATATGACTTCAACAATTTACGAAAATTTAGGTATACTTACTATGAGATTACTTAAATAATAAACAGTAATAATAGTATTGTTTTATAATTTCGAACTCTAAGAGAAATATAGAATTATACATGGAACTTAGTCCTGTAAAATATTATTTACCTTTTAACTTACAAGAATGAGCTTGAAGTAACAATTATGCAAGGCAAGAAGGATACAAATAAATAAATCCTGTAGGAACTGTTACAAAAAGAACCTCTAATAAAATTACAACTTTTAAGTTACGCTACGGAAAGCTTGAAATCCTGCATAACGATGTAACTTTGAAATTTTCATAATTTTAAGAATCCTCTGTAATACACATGATTTAACAACTTCATCAAATTAATCACTTGTCGAAATAAACAAAATCAAATCGAAATCCGAATTAAGCAGGTAAATAATAGATTAGTAAACAAAAAACAATGCTCTTTCGCCAACCTTGATCATTCGTTAATTTAACAAAAGCTTTGTGCAACCCATCCTGGTCTACTCAACTGTATTTTCAAAAAGCTAACTGTGTGGATACGAGGGATGTTCGTAAAATAATTCTGACCTTTTAATATTTTTCTAGAGAGAATTTTTGTTCGCAGTAATTTTGTATGTTAATTTCTGGAAAATCGATGGCCCTTTATTTCTTCAACATTTTTGTTTTACTGGTCTGTACTTTGGAGTAAATAGAATCACTTAAAACTTAAATGATGCTTTAAATGTCAGCCCTTGTATGATGTTCAATATATACTTATAAAGTAAGTAAACAGGGTCACACGATTGACGATAAATTTTCAATTTTTTTTTTACAATACGTTGACTTAAACAGTTATTTTTATTTATTCAGAATTGTTGTGATTTGCGTTGCATAAGCAGTCCCAAAAAAAAACAAATTTGAACAACATTTTTAATACCTGTATTTTAAAAACTCGTTCTGCGAAATGCGTTATAAAACAAAGTTTTTGAAACTTTTCATGTTTTACTGAAGTTTTTATGTCTTTTTATCTAAGAAGTTTAATCTACTCTTTGAATTCTTAAAGTCACATATTAAGAAGTAAGTAGGATCATACTTATGGGTACTACGCTTCGGCCATAAGAGGAAGAAGAAGAAGAAGAAACAATTTTATAACAATATTTATATTAGCATGTTAAATGCACCCCAATTTAAGGTACTCCCTACGTTGCCCTTTTTCATAAAAAATAACAAAGAGTAATACAACTAGTTTTCATTCTTTTGTTATTAGAATCTTGTTATTCTTAAAATTTTTAAAAAGCCATGTCTGACGAAACCTCAAAATTAACAAGAAACGTGTGTTTTATAGTACTTTGTTAATTCTCTAGCTACAATTATCATATTATAATAAGGTATTTTACTAAATGCCATAAAGTAGTAATAATAAAAAATAGTTTCAAATACAGAAAGTCTTTTATGAAGCCAAATTAAATTCTTCTTTATATTTATACGTCAATATAAAAATCAAAGTTATACTAAGCAATATTTTCTAATATCCTTATAATTTTGTAAATAAAACCCTACCCAACTATTCAGTTAATAAAATCTGGTTTTAAACGTAACAAACAGGTTAAAGTTAGCAGTTTCTATGCGATATGGCGCAAATTTATATCAACTATAACAGCAATAGAGACTACATTAAAATTTGTATACCAATAAAGCAGGGCATTTTATGAAAATAGTTGTGTTAATTTTGCATATTCAAGCTTTTCCGTAAGCACATTTTATGAAACGTGTAATATGTTAGTAGAAAACGTTGCAACGTGTTACGGATTTTCAGGTCGCAACCGTTATAAAGCACTTTAACGTTAGTTACTTTAATGCTTATGATGTCTGAGTCGCCAAGTTTTAAAAGCCACATTATGAGTAATTAAAAAGACGAGATGGATGGTTATGTGGACGCAAAGTAACATAAGCCGGTATAAAATATTTTGAGCACAAAGGTTACGGTATTCATCTCGGCGAATATATGATAAAAATTTAACTTAACAGGTGATAATTTACTTTATTTACTTTCAAATGATTAACCTGATGCAATTTAAACGTTTTTTTTAAATACGATTATACATTTTTTTAATGTAAAAAAGAGTAATCAGATTTATATGCGAAACTGAAATTAATAAAGCTTCAGCTCGCTACTAACTGACATTTTTTAAAAGGCACACAGGAAGAGTTGGTTATCGTTAATATTTTTTTAAATGGTTATTTTCGTCCTAAAATTAAAACTTAAAAATTATTTTATAATCTCTCAGCATTTACCGAACTTAACGTTAGCTTAACTTCTTTCTGTTTGTTGCAACAGTTTTATTAAACTATTTTATTATGACCATTGTTTTGAGTGTATACCTATAGTTGTTACTATAATAAATTAAAAAGCTGTTAATGGTTTCGCAATGTAGAGAAAAAGTTGTATTAAAATTTATGAAATTACCTGACTTAAAAATATTTGAAATTTTTAAATATGTTTAATTGTTGCTAGGTTGCTTTTTTTATAAGGGATAATATTTGTATATAATTCGTTCATCACATTTTTAGACAGCAGTACGCCATGCCACGGTTTTTGTTTGTTACGTTGGTATGAAATTTACTTGAAAATTTGAAATTTGTTATTTTAACAAATGTTACCAAACATCATTTTTTTAGAATTACTTTAACTTAAATGAACATTAATTAAGGGGCAGCCTTAGTTCTGCCTTAAAACTGATTTAAGGTAACAAGACAGACCCAACAAAAAAACTGTTTTCATCGACGAAATTTTCTTCGATGGTGTACTACGGATCATAAAAGGAAATAAATGCTAAATTATATACCAGAAATGTTGATTTTAAATCTTTATTTAAGGAGACTCCAACTTGGTCTTAGAATTTTAGGATTTAATATTTAAACTGAAATGTTAGGTAACTAGTTTTCAATTAAAGTTTAAAGTTTCAAAAATTACAAAAAAATAATATTTCTTTGTCATTCGTTTTCGTATATTTGGGAGAAACATTGTAAGTTTACGAGTGCTTATGATCTCAATACGTGTTGACTGCCATGGTCACTGATACCATTCGACTAGAATTTTACCCAACTCAAAGGACTTCTTCCAACCTTTGTAAGTAGTGCCCAATATCGCATTGAATCAGGACTTATGGTTTTACCTCGTATCTAAGGGATATTCTTCTGCATTAAAAATTTCATCTACCTCATCTAACCTCGGCCAGGATTGAACCCAAGGCTTTTAGTTTACAAGGCTATCTTGCTCCTCTATGCCACCGATAATAATAATATTTATGATCGTATTTTCGAAATAATTGTTTTGATTTTAATATATAAGTATTAAACTACAACCTTTTCTGCCAAACTAATTACTATTTCAAAATTGTTAGTAGTAGTCTGCTAGTGTTAACGGCCAAAGTGGTTGGAGTGCGTTGAGATCATTGATGTGTTGATATCTCTCACAAGAAATAAATAAACAAATAAGCAAACAAAAAGAGATTCAACAATTCTTAAAAAATTCTTAGCAACTCAAAACCTTGACTTAGTCTTAAATCTGCTTCTGAAGCAATCAAACTTAATTTTACTGGGTTATTTTTTAGTAAATTTGAGGATTTCCACGGCCAGTGACAGTGTTAAAAGAAGGTCTTTCGGGTTGGGACTGTGCCTCCAGAAGGGTCATTACAAGTTACTAAAAGAGTTTGGCCTTTGGCGTGGTTAACACGTTGAATTAGCGTGCTTTTTTAGTGCCCCTTTTTTTCCTTAAGAAGAAACGTTGAGTTTTTCTGCCTCAGCATTAACACGGTCCCAATCCGGAAGACGTTCTTTTAACAGTTATTTTTAGCTTTAACGTTTTTTGTTAGTTTTTTTTACGTGGGTCGTTTGAAATGCAAGGCAAATGAAAAAGAAAATGCGAATAAATTTGACCAACTTGTATTTATTTTTCAACGTAATCTCTAATGAGCTCGACGCATTTTGCCCAATGATGTTCCTAAGCCATTATACCCTATAAATGATTTCTCCTGTTCAGTAAAATTCACAGCATCGTTCTTTGCTGCTTCGAGCCATCCTTTGAGGTACGGGAAAAAATGGACGTCAGGTGAGGCTAAATCAGTGAGTAGGGTGGATGATCTAACAATTCGAATAGGAGTTTATGGATTTTAGCTATGGAAACCGTTGACGTGTGAACAGTCGCTTTGGTCTACAGTATTATGAACTCGTTCGGTTGAGATCCCTACCATGTCTTCTATCTCCCTGATCTTCAATCTTCGGTCACTCAAAACTATTTTGTGGATCTTGAGTCGCCCTTTTACCCTTCAAAAGATAAAATTTTATCACGGCACGAATCTCCTCTGCGTTCATCCCTTCGCGTTACCAAACAATAACCTGACAATGCATTGGGCTTAAACTCGGCAACGTCTCGTTTGAAGGATTAAAGTTATCGGTCGTGTATCGATTTTGATTTTGGTGCTGCCATCTCTACGTCGTTTATCTTGCTTTTAAAATAATTCACGTATTTTGCATCATGCATTCATTATTTTCTGAGTGTTCTTGGTGGCCATTGTGGTGTTTTATTTTTGATTATAAGATACAGTAATGTTATTTCAGTTGGCAAAAAAAATTGTATTTGCAATTAGTAGTTAATTCCTGTTATTGACAGTAACATTATAATTTAAATTAGTATATCTATACAAAATATCCTGTGTATAATTCGGGCAATATTCCTAAGATTCTATATTTTTAGCAGCATGCCTGATTCCTCCTCTTTCGTCTCAAAACTTCTGATTAACGTTCTATCTGAACTGAACTGAAACAGAATTACTTGATCACGTTGTTTGAAGAATCTTTATTTGTCTTTTAGTTAATAAACACAAGCTAGTACGACTAAAACAAATACTTGTTTCATTATACTATTTATTAATAATTGCATCTATGTAAATTTATTTTGTCCACGACTAGTCAATAATCTGCCAATTATTCATGTGTTTGGTCAAACATAATTGTTTGGAAAAGACATAAATTCAACACCTCATGGCTAATCGAGTGTGTACATTTGTCATGTACAAAAAACAGTTGTGTGTTTGTAAATTTTTCAATAAAGTTCCTCAATTAATGCTTTATAAAATCAACGAAAACCTAGTATTTTTTTCAATCAACAATTAATTACAGTCCACGCATTCAATTCACAAACATTTTTTGGTCCTTCGAGCCGGATAAGTGCCGAAATTCATCAAATCTGAAAATCGATCACTCGAATTGATTTTAGATTATTGACTTTGACTTTCACGGTGATCAGTGTGCAACATTTTAAGTGGTTTTCGTGACATTTATAGACATTATAATCTCGTTAAGAACTCGTGTGTTGTAATTTTTGCTGAATGAAAACGCAAGCTTTTCGTCAGTGGTTGCTCGCATTTTCAGTGACATTTATATACAATAAAACATTGAATTAGTGTGTGCATCGACTTTACAAGTTTATCAATTACAAGATTGAACTTGTAACAACGACGAGCATCTACGAGAGAAAAAGAAGATATTCACGGAGTCGTCGAGTTACTTCGCCGACGTGACTACGTCATCGCTTACAATCACACTCTCTCTTCAACACGACTAGCAAACTGTGAGCTCGTTTCAACTAAATTTTATCATCGGAATTTTAAATTCGCATTAACTGTCTGTATTTTTGCTTATTGATCAATTTTTTACAATCGTCAAAATGACTGACCATGATGCAATCATTGAACGTCAAAATGAACTGTTCGGTTTTATCAATCGTACTATTGAGAATTTAAATAAGCTAGGCAATGCTAACATAACGCGAGGCGCAATTAGAGCGAGAATTAAAAATCTTAACAAACAATGGGAAGAATATGAAGCTAACCATAAGGAATTGCTAAGGTATGAGGGCCGCGAGAAACGTCCCTATTTTACCCAAAATCAAATGCAGTTAGCTGAAATCAGCTTCAACGAGCAAATGGGCACTCTACTTGACTTGGAGGACGCAGCTACTCCTAGACAAGAACCTCCAAAAGTAGCCCCAACAATCGCATTTCCACCTGAATTAGCTGAAGCCCTTCGGATCCCACAAGAACTTCTCGAAGCTTTACGTATGCAATCACGAGCTCAACCTCCTGCTCAGCCTCTTATACAACCTCACATGCAATTGCCGCGCATAAATTTGCCAAAATTTGACGGCAATTATACACAATGGCCACAATTTCGAGACCTTTTCACGTCTCTTGTCGGGTCGAAACCTAACCTACCACCGGTAGAAAAATTCCATCATCTAAAAACCAGTTTAGAAAAGGAAGCCCTTCAGTTGATCAATAACTTAGCAATCACAGACGCCAATTATCAAACCGCTTGGGACAAACTCAAAACCAAATATGAAAATAAACGTTTGCTAGTTAACGCCCACCTTGCATCCCTCGATTCAATTGCTGCCGCGAAATCCGAGTCGGCAACAGAACTAAAACGCATTCTCTTGTCTACTGTCGAGGCTAAGGATGCCCTCGAATCCTTAGGCAGGCCAGTCGATAATCACGAAGATTGGCTTGTGTACAAGACCACCAAGCGTCTTGACCCTCAAACAAGGCGCGATTGGGAGACTGCGAACGGGGCAGCCAATGACCCCATCTCTTTCGAGGATTTGCAAAAATTTCTCGAAACTCGTATAAAGGCACTGGAAGCCATTAACGAGAAAACGTTCACGATCCCAT
Source organism: Melanotus villosus (assembly GCA_963082815.1). NCBI lineage: Eukaryota > Metazoa > Arthropoda > Insecta > Coleoptera > Elateridae > Melanotus > Melanotus villosus. The sequence continues at coordinate 79,891,426 of OY720419.1, forward strand.
CAAAACAGGTTCCACAACCTAAAAACTCTTTTCCCTTTAAAAAAGGAAAATGTGACGTGAGCTCAAACCACGTCGTCACTACGAATTCACAAAATTCGTCAGGTTCACGCAAGTGTTCGCTATGTTCGCAAGAACATTTTATCGCAAAGTGTGATCAATTCAAAGCACTTAGCCCTTGTGAGAAAAGGCAGACCATTATTTCCAAAAATCTTTGCCTAAACTGCCTAGGCGCTCACAAGACCCAAGAGTGCAAGTCGAAGTTTAAATGCTTTAAATGTTCGGAGAAACACAACACAACGATTCACGATGTTTATTCTGGTGGTTCTTCGTGGTCTCCCTCGCAGACAATGAAAGAACAAACAGCATCTGCAACCCTTGCAGCCTCTGATTCACCCACACAACTGCAGTGTATTCAAACAACACTACCGCAAGTTGTGAATCACTCTTCATGTACAGCTCCCAAACCTTCGCTTTTGGCAACAGCTTACATTCGAGTTATTGCAGCGTCAGGCTCAGCAAGCTACACCAGAGCTCTCGTTGATTCATGTTCAACTGATAATCTTGTTGCTGAATCTCTGTCCCAGCGACTGAGATTACCTAGACGATCAGCACAATATCCAGTCAGTGGAACTGGCAAAAAACCAACTTGCACGACACGTGGAGCAGTATCCTTCGAAGTGAAACCCCACTTTCACTCGGATTACAAGCTTCCAGTCAACGCATTCGTAGTGAGTGATCTGACTCATTATGTTCCGAAATGCCAAGACGACCAACTCAAACTGTCGCACTTGCAAAACTTAAACTTCGCCGATCCAGATCACTCGTCCTCACAACCAATTGAGGTAATTCTTGGCGTTGGATCGTACGCTAGAATCCTCGAAGAAGGCATCCGCAAAGGGCCTGACCATGCTCCAATCGCGCAGCAAACATCACTTGGGTGGATAATACTCGGTGAGTTACCTCCGAATGTTGATCCAGCTCAACCGAACACTCTCATGAACCACCAGTGTCACATTGACACACAACTCCCAGAGCTTCTTCAAAAATTCTGGGAACAAGAAGAAATTCCAATCAAGTCACAGCACTTGAGTGACGAAGATCAATTCGTCGAGGACCATTTCAAGAGAACACATTCTCGCGGTCCGGATGGCCGATACACGGTCTGCTTACCAATTAAGCAACCAGAGAGTCAACTTGGCGACTCTCTGACCCCAGCTACACGCATGTTCCAATACATGGAACGACGCTTTTCACGTAACGACGAATTACGTAAGCAGTATTCCCAATTCATGGACGAATACTTCGAATTAGGCCACATCGAGAAGGTGGACTCTATAAACGAATCTACTCCACCTTCAAGGTCGTTTTATTTACCTCATCACGGTGTCTTCAAAGCCACTAGCACAACCACAAAATTACGTGTTGTGTTTAATGGGTCGCAAAAGACAGACCTGGGGACTTCTCTCAACGCTCAACTCTGCGTTGGCCCCAAACTTTTAACAGAACTTCCCGAAGTTCTGCTCAAATGGCGATCGCACAAGATAGCCATCTCAGCGGACATGGAGAAAATGTACCGACAAATTTGGGTACATGAGAACGACAGAGATCTTCAACGTCTCCTGTGGTATGACCGTAATTCCGATACAATGGCTACATATCGTCTTACCACTGTTCCTTTTGGACTGGCTTCTTCGCCATTCCAAGCTATCCGCACTCTCCATCAATTAGCAGACGATGAACAAGAAAATTATCCAGTCGCTGCTAAACTTCTCAAGACTGACGCTTACGTCGATGACGTCTTATCAGGCGCAGACGATCTACCCACTGCACTTGTGATCCAAGAGCAGTTGATCAATCTCCTCAAGGCGGGCGGATTCTCCTTGAGGAAGTGGACTTCCAATAGTACACGTATGATAGATCATCTCTCAGCTGACATGGTTGCCCAATCCAACTTGAATTGGCAATCAAGTCCAGCTTATAAAATGCTCGGGTTAACCTGGCAACCCGATGCTGACCACTTCATCTTCAACGTGAAGACGCCAGAGTTGCCTCCACAAATCACGAAACGCAACGTGCTCTCCATGATCGCACAGCTGTTCGACCCTCTAGGCTGGCTAGCCCCAGCGATCGTGACAGCAAAAATCTTTATGCAGTCACTATGGCAACTCGAACTCGGTTGGGATCAGCCCTTGCCAGACTGCAAGGCCGTTAAGTGGAAAAACTTCTACTCCCAACTGAGCCTACTCGCAAACGTCAAGATACCAAGGTATCTCGGACTCTCGACATCTAATCGTCTCTGCGAATTACACGGCTTCGCAGATGCATCAGAGCAAGCATACTCCGCTGTTCTCTACATACGAGTATCAAACAACGAAGACTTTTGTACAGTCAGATTAGTGGCATCTAAAACCAAGGTCGCACCATTGAAAACCATTACCTTGCCAAAGTTGGAACTCAACGCAGCTCTTTTGCTTGCCAAACTCTCATCAATGGTGCAAGCTACACTCAATTTACAGCAGGTACCTTTACACTTGCACTCTGATTCAACCATCACTCTTCACTGGATCAGAGGCCAACCTGCTAGATGGAAAACATTCGTCGCAAACAGAGTCTCACAAATTCAACGACTGGTTCCCGATGGTCACTGGCACCACGTCTCATCCGAAGACAATCCAGCTGACATCGCCACTCGAGAACTGGATATCTCAGACTTCATCGAACGGGACAATTGGTGGAATTGCTCGGCCTTGTGCCTCACTAACATTACTCCATGGCCCACTTCCACAAGCATCCCTTCTCCTGAAGTTGTTCTAGAAGAGAAAACAATTGTTACTCACCAAACTATTCCTATCAACCAGGAACCATGGGACCTTATCCGAAGATACTCCCAACTTACCAAATTATCCTCTGTAACAGCTTGGATTTTACGCTTTGTGACAAAGCTTGCCAAGCGCAGAAACATCAAGTTAAACACACCTGGGTTTAACGACGCTGTGTCACATTCAAAGAATGTGTCACCTCGAGAACTTGAAAACGCCAAACAATTTTGGATTCATCAAGTTCAAAAGCAATACTTTCAACCAGAGATTGATCGACTCAATCACGATCCTTTCTGCAACATCAAGGGACCCCTCGCACGTCTCACACCATTTATCGACGACCATGGACTCTTACGCATCGGAGGTCGTTTGAAACATTCACTTCTCGACGCTGATGAAAAACAACCATTCATTCTCCCTCGAGAATCTTATTTCACCACGCTGATCATCCATCATTATCATGAAAAATCTCTTCATGGTGGAATTCAACTTACCCTCAGCCAAATCCGTCGCAAGTACTGGATTTTAAGAGGACGCAGCGTAGTCAAGACCATCATCTTCAAATGCGTCAAGTGCTGGAGACAGCGCAAAATCACAGCTCAACAGCTGATGGGTGACTTACCGAAAAATCGTGTCACTCCATCAAGAGCTTTTCTCAACACTGGAGTTGACTATGCCGGACCAATCTGGCTACGAACAACCAAAGGACGTGGCCATAAATCATACAAAGGCTACATCTCAGTCTTCGTATGCCTAGCCACACGAGCCATTCATCTCGAGGTTGTATCAGACTACACAACCGACTCGTTCATTGCAGCTTATAAAAGATTTACTGCAAGACGAGGAATTTGTGCTACATTACGTAGCGACTGCGGTACTACACTTGTAGGAGCAGATGCCGATCTGAGAAGACTTTTTAATTCGGCAAAACAAGAATCACGGCAAATTGAGCATCTCCTCGCTCAAGACGGAACTCAGTGGATCTTCAATCCACGTGCAGCTCCACACTTCGGTGGGATTTGGGAAGCAGGCGTAAAATCCGTCAAACATCATCTTAAGAAAACTATAGGTGAGTCTACACTCACTTTTGAAGAGATGACGACCTTGCTCACTCAAGTCGAAGCGTGTCTTAATTCACGCCCACTTCAAGCCCTAACGGACGACCCTGACGACTTGTCAGTTCTAACACCTGGACACTTCCTTATCGGGGGTCCTCCAGCGACGATTCCTGAGCCCTCTCTTGCTAATACACCAGTCAATCGGCTCTCGCGTTGGCAACTCATACGCCAACAATACGAGCACTTTTGGCAGAAATGGTCTCACGAATACCTTCATGAGCTTCAAACTCGCTCAAAATGGCAAACCCGTGAGCCACAAGTCCAAGTCGGCGACTTGGTACTGCTCAAAAATGAACTACAACCACCTTCCAAGTGGGCTCTAGCCAGAGTCCTCGACGTTCATCCCGGACAAGACGGACTTGTTCGAGTCGTGACAGTGCGCACTGCCACTTCGACCTTCAAACGACCGATCGCCAAGCTCTGTCCGTTCCCAAGGACCGACGAAAAGGATGACATCGCCTGAAGATACCTGTGCTTTCCATTATCTCAGTGTTAATAGTGTAAAGTTACTGGTGTTTAAACTTTATTCATCGTATAGATGAAGGCGGGCGGAATGTTTGGAAAAGACATAAATTCAACACCTCATGGCTAATCGAGTGTGTACATTTGTCATGTACAAAAAACAGTTGTGTGTTTGTAAATTTTTCAATAAAGTTCCTCAATTAATGCTTTATAAAATCAACGAAAACCTAGTATTTTTTTCAATCAACAATTAATTACAGTCCACGCATTCAATTCACAAACAATAATGCTATCCATTATACACTGCCAGCAGTGAATAATCATTATTTACGGTGTCATGGTAACATCATTGTCTATGGTGTATAATGAACGAAATAGGTTATGTTTCTAATCCTACCACTTCGTTCAACATAGTCCTACCACATGGTTTTAGTAGCGTTGTTATTTAAATTTTAATTAAAAATTCTTCGTATTTGTAGCCGAGGACAAAGTATAGTATAATACGACTCGCTATAATGGCTACTATTACCTCGGACAATTGCAAAACTCGCTGGCACACTCGCTCGTGTTGCAAACATTATCCTCGGTAATAACAGCATTCATTATAGCGTCGTGTATAATATACTATTAATAACAAGCATGTTGAAGCAATCAAGATCTGACATAGCACAAACTAAGATCTTATTATTAGGATTCGTTACTACTACATACTTTTATTTTACAGTTAAATGTCGAGTTATGATAAAAATTCAAAAGCAGTTTACACTTTTGTTATTAAAGCCGACAATCAAATTCAACGTACACATGTAGAGTGTAGAAATGTTTGCTGTTACATTTAATTGCCTTTTTTATGTTATATTAACATTCGTACATTACATACGTTATTGTTTTTAAGTAGTTTGGGTTAATGGGTTATATTTTTTAAAATCTGGGGATACAGCTTAAGTAACTCTACGCTTATGTAAGAATGGATTAGTTTGGTTTATGCAGGAGTTAAAAAAAATTAAACCAAAAATGTTTAAGAAGTGGGCTAGTAGGCTAGTTAAGTATTAAATTAGAATATCTTAGTCACCGAATCCGGTTTATCTTAGTCTGTTATAATTGGAAGTTTTAGCGACCCGTTAATAGCTATTAAGACAACAAGTGTTTTATAGAAGGTTTAAAAATCAAGGTCGTAGTTCAAATCCGAGCGAACGAGGTGAGCCGAGGATTTGATAGACTGAGATTTTTAACTATAAAACACGAGTTGTCTTCAAAATTTTTTCTAGCACTAATATCTTTCACTAATATATTATTAGAAATTTTAATAAATTATTATTTGAGACGCGTCACAATATACAAAATGCGAAGATTGCTAGGCAGTGACGTATTTTATAGAAAAAAGCGTATTTTAAAGGCTTATAAAATACGTTGTTATTGACGACGTATTTTATAGAGAAAAGCGTATTTTAAAGGCAACATAACAAGTGAACTCTTATGCACCATAGAAACAGTATAAGATATTAGCAATTAGTGTTAGAAAAAAAATATAAAAGAAAGGATAGCTAATTTTTAAAAACGGTATCATGCAGCAAACTAAATAAGTGTGCCTTTTCTGTAAAATGCTACGTACTGAATCCACAGTAACAGTTCTGATTATAACATTTCTGTTCAAGAATTATGCAACTGCCACTGCTGAATGGCCAAAAAAGTTGACAATGTATACATGTATAGGGTGATTCACATAAGATACGCCCCTTAACAATTTGAATAGGCAACCCAACCTACAAATTCAGAAATAACGTTCTATTTTAATCTTTAATAAAATTTATAGAATGAGTACAACTTACTTTAGAATGCCAATACATTAAATGCCATATCAATATTCTATATAAACTGAAAATTTTTATTACCTATTACTAGGAAATTAAGAAAAAAGTTATCAATAGTGTGTAAATTTATATAATTTTATTAGTACAAAGGCGTACTAAAGGCACAACTAACAACGCTGTATGCAAATCATGTTACTGAATAGTAATTTGTAATACAAGTGTTGAAAGCTTGCGTTTGCCACACGAATGTGAAGTTTGCAGCACGAACGCTAGTGAGTGCTGCAGTCACATGAGTGTGGCAAATACAAGCTTTCAACACATGTATTACACTAGTAATTTGTAATACAAGTGTTGAAAGCTTGCGTTTGCCACACGAATGTGAAGTTTGCAGCACGAACGCTAGTGAGTGCTGCAGTCACATGAGTGTGGCAAATACAAGCTTTCAACACATGTATTACACACTATTTTTTCTACAACCACAAAAAATTTAAATATTTCTGCAAAATCAAATCTGACATTCATCAAATGTCATTTATGACATTTTGATTTGCGTGCGGAAAGTAAACAAATTAGCGTGTGGAAAGTTTACTTTCCGCACGCAAATCAAAATTTGAGTGTGGAAAGTTTACTTTCCGCACGCAAATCCAGATTAATCCAGATTTGCGTGCGGAAAGTAAACTTTCCGCACGCTAATTTTCACTTGTTCGGCAAACACTCATTTTCAATACTCGTATCTATGGAGACGAAGTCTGAAAATCTCACTTTCCATGGTGGTTGTAGAAAAACTATTTTTTCTACAACCACAAAAAATTTAAATATTTCTGCAAAATCAAATCTGACATTCATCAAATGTCATTTATGACATTTTGATTTGCGTGCGGAAAGTAAACAAATTAGCGTGTGGAAAGTTTACTTTCCGCACGCAAATCAAAATTTGAGTGTGGAAAGTTTACTTTCCGCACGCAAATCCAGATTAATCCAGAAATTTTTGACATTTTTAATGGTTAAATAAACAATAAGTATTTGTGAACGTATCTATCTACCTGATAAAATTTTGCTTTTAACAGATTTCTAGTAGCTCTAGAAACATGTATGTTGGGTTACATTTGAAGTTGTTATGGGGCGCGACGCCGTCTTACGTGAATCACCCAGTATACTTATGTATAACAGAAAGCATTTTTGATTAGATTCTCTTTCTATTATTTTGTATTAAAAGAAGATTGGATACTTAATAATGTTTTGAAATTTGTTTTTTGTTAAATTAAGCAATATAAACGTTTCCACATTCTGAATTTTTTGGAACAAACAAAATTAGGTAATTTGCATTACTAAAACTTAAGGTTTAAACTGCAAAACTATTATACTGAGTTTTCGAATGATTTGTAATTGCTTGAAAAAATATACACGTTTAATGTTTCTTTGGATAATAATCAAGTAATGAAATCAACGAATTTTTTGCAACTGACAACGCTGAGTCTGTTGTAAATCTGAATTTTAAAATCAAACGAAATTTTTACTGCGAAGCCTAGAAAAGTACCTAATGTTTAGATCACACTTTTTTTGCCTAATATGATCTCATGTTGCGAATACATTAGTTTGTCATACTGCAGGTGTTAGATTTAAGATGTCGTGCGGTTTGGGCCAAGACATGCATTTAAATCTTTATCTAAATATGAAGAAAAATATAACTTCAGAATATATTCTTTTGTGACACATAAGTTTGTTAACAGATAATTCTTATTTTTGTATACTTGAACAATGGTCTTGTTGGCTACGTTCCTCAAATAAATAATAATTGTTGAATGTAGTAACCTTTAGTTGCTAGCATCTTTATACACTCGTTTGTTCAAGATTTGCAGCAACCGAGTGACTTTCTAAAGATGTTTGGATATTTTTCTTACGTTACAACTTATTGAGTCTGAAGCCTTGTTAAGTCGAAAATATAAGAATGTTGTTTTTCTTTATAGTCTTTTACGACACTAACGGTCTTGCGTTGCTTGATTACTGCCTTCTTCTTCTTCTTGTAGAGCAAGACAATATATTTAAATGCATTTTGTCTTTCTTCAGTTGTACTCGTACTCGATTATTAAATATCCCCATAAAGCTCAAAAGTCAAATAGCAATGTTTTGCTTACACAAATCTTACATATTTCTTGCCTTACATTTGGTTATGCTAATGTCAAGATTTTTTCTTCTCTTACAGAGCTGTTGTATGTGGGCAACTCGACTACTCCTAGTCTTTTACCAACAAAATTATGATAAAATTTGGACAATATGCCCCTGAAGAAAGAATAAAAGACATCAGAGAAGACGACAAAAACTTGTCGTTTTTGCACTTTTCTTGCAAGATAGTTTCTTGTCTTATTTATCTTAATACGAAACTTCCACACCTTGTCTCGCGTTTTGTGCAAGAACAAGGCAAGAACAAGAAACCTGCAAGACTGTCGTGAAACGCTAGCCTTTCTAGTTTGAAAACGTATTTGCAGATCTAATTATTCGGGAAATCATCACTTTCTATGTATATGTTATTTGAATTTAAACCTTTTGTTATTAAAAATCAGGCACTTTGAAATGACGCCACTAAATTGTCGTACAGAGAAACCAAAGGGATTTGATGGCAGAATCCTTGTAGAATTATTTTTCAAGCGCTCGTATTCCATCCAAATAATAAATACAACAAAAACTCTTTCTTGTTCTTTCTTCTATATTTGACACAAAAATGAATATCTTGCATTTTATTTTGGCCATCTTTTCCAAATATTTTGAATTCAATAGAACCTTTTGGAATTTTATGTATGTTGCAGAATTTTGAAAGCAAGGATATAAAGAAACTTCTAAATCCAAAGCTTTATTTATTTAAATAAAAAATTAAGTAATATCATACAGCATATTTAAGCTTTGGGCTCGTTAAACGATACAAACACTACTGCAGGTTGGTTAGTTTTCGTCCAAAAAATTGTAGTCTTCTTTTACTTATTTTATATTTTTAAATATACCTATTCGAAAACGTTCACGTTCATTTCGTTTCGTTAGCTATCAAGTGACTTATTTGAAAGATTTTCATATGTTTTATTCCTGTCTAAAGTGTCTTAATTTAAAAGACGTCAATAAATTAAAAACCGAAAGGGATCTACTGAAATTAAAACCACATTATAAAATAAAGAAAGGGAGAATCACGAAAAACGCTTAGATAGTTTCAACATCGCGAATGTTGTCAGTTAGGCAACTTTCTCCTTTAAAAATAATCCAATCGCTTTAAACACGTATAGTTTGGAAAAATGCTGCAATATTGAAACGCTTTTCCAGTAGCTGCCCTGTCAAATTAACGTTTATTATCAAACTACGTATAGAAAGGCGCTGAAAGACAGCTTTTAACAATCATTATTGCCGCCGTTGATTTAAAAAACCCTCGTATTTATTTATAAATTTGATCTTTAATTATTAAACGCAAGAATTTATTTTTGTTGTGTTATGTTTTTTTGTGCTTCACAACAGCAAAATTTCGTTTACACTAGCGAAAGAACTTTATTTTCTCACTGTGTTTATGAAGTTTTGTGCATTAAAAACGAGCGCATGCAAAAAATTAGTAAAAAATAAAAAGAGGAAAAAGTAGTGCGATAGATTCACGCGATTCTTTTACTGTCCGTCGCTAAAACGAAATGGCGTCGAGACGGCCGTCGGAAATGCTGCGCCTACAGAATAAACATGGGTCGGAAAAATAAACATAACGTTCCAACTATTTGCTTTATTTTTTGATATTTTTATAATATGCATGTAGTTACAATAGATTTGAAAGCGTTAATTGGATTATTTAGAGCTTTATTTTGTTCATTTTATTATATTTAATATAATCTTTATTTTTAAACGCAATGTCTAATTCAACGTGTTATTTTCATTTCAGGAAGTATTTTTAGAATTTAACTTTCTGTTGGTTGTTTCTAATTTTACGTTTAAGAATTTCGCATATATTACCGGTATGAGTTGTTGTTAACATTATGTTTAATCAGTTAATGCCCTATTTTTTATTTTTTTTTTTTACTAAAATTTAAATACGCATTATCTATATTCCTGTCAGTGTTTAGTTATTTAAACAAAACCTTTAAAACTTTCATATTTAAAACGTGATTGTAGGAAGTTTGTGGATATCATTTGTTTACTGAGAAGCCTGTAAATGTTATTTGTAGTATTTTCATTTTATTAGGTTTGGTTTTTTTAATTTAATAAAGGCCAAATCATCGTATATAAAAACTTAAATATCGAGTTCGTTTAATGTACTAATCAAGTATTTGGAAGGTAAAGATTTTATATATTTATTAGGATTTTTTAGGAGATTGTATTTTTGTACTTAAGAAACATTTAGGCCTAATACTTCTAACTCTGATTTATTTTACTGAAATTTGAAAACCAAAAATTACGTAAATTGCAAAGTAAGCGTAGGTATTGCCAGTAAATCGGTTAGTGGCTGTTAATTTTATCTGTTTTGTTGTGCAGTTATTTGTTTTATAGGAATTGTTCTGTATAAAGCGAGACACTGTTTGCAGTATAATTTTAGGAATATATTTCTTACAAAATTGAATACAAAATGTTGCCAAACAGTTTAGTACACACACAACTGTATTTATTTCAGTAACCTAGGACCATTTCAAATCCTTAGAATGTGACCGATTTAATAGCAAAAAAGCAAGTTACGATATATTTTAAAGAACTTTGTAGCTTTACTGTTACACTTCCTTGTATTTTATACCTGATTCGATTTTTAATTTAATTAGTATTAGGTACTATAGATTGTTGTTCAATTTTTTTGTGATTTTGCTCCCTATAAACTACCTAAGATGAACGAAATCTTTTTAGTTATTGCTCGTCACTTTTGTTTTTATATTTATCTTTGTCGCTCAAGAAACACGTGGTTCTCTGTTAATTTTTCCCGTTGCAAAATTGAGAATATGTATGAAACATTATGATAAGTAATATTAATTTGCTTGAAATTTGATCTTTGATTTTAAACAAAAATCTTTACGTGATTTACTCTTTTTGTTTTCTATTTGTACTTCGAAATGTTTATAAAATTATTTATGTATTATAGCGATCTCTGCATAGAGTTCAATCTACTTCCAAATCGAACAAATTTTCCGTGGCGTGAGCCATCCAAATGCAAATCCTATTAATTAAGATTAGGTTCTATTGCATTACGTTAACTTAGTTCAGGTTGGTTTAGAAGATCAGGTTAGACTAACTACAATAGAATTATTACCGCACAAGTATTATGTAGTGTAAAATTTACCAATCAACTATTTTCTTTATTTAGGGACTGAACTAGGATTAACTTGCAACTGAAGCAGCTATCATTTTCACTTTTAATTTTTTAGATTGATTTGTAAGGTTTATACGTACTTAAAAGAATTTCCTTTGTCCTTTCAGTTTAAATAAAATCGTGTTATAATAATTTTAAAGAAATACACTTAAAGTTGTCTCCTCAATATAGAAGATGTAAAGTACATTTTTGTATTGTATGTTAAACTGGAAGGTTGAAGAATATTAACCTACAATAAATTCTTTTAAACTCAGACAATACAGTTACATAAAATATTAGTTTATTATAATAAGATTTTTATATTTTATACAAGCAGAAGAGGGAAGTTTTATCTTATTGAATAAAATTAGCATTTACTATCCTAAATTTTTTATATTGAAAGGGTGTTTGATGCTAAGTTTAAAAAGTTTATATAAGCAAAACTGTCTTCTACATTTTAAATTAGGTTTAGTAGGTAGCAATAACAATAAATTAATCAATGGTTTCTTACCTACGACCAACATTTTGATTTTTTATTTGAACACATGTTACATCTACCTTATATTTACTAAGGGTCTGCTCAAGATAAAAACAACTCAATTATGAATTTATTCTGCTCTTGTAAAATCTTTGCGAGTTAAAGTATGATTTGAATATTACCCTAATCATTAATCATATTTAAGCTGCAAGAGACATTTAACTATAGGTAACCAATAGTAGGTACTAATTCACTTACATTATTATAAAAATTGAATATTTTCTAAAATGTAGAGATTTTTTTAAAGTGTGCCCGTGTTTATTTTTGCTCCAGTAAATAACCAGTTGAAACTCCTTTTTATTTAGAAATTTCCCCCTATCACGTGCCTTATAAAAGATTATTCTTGGCTGATTTAAAACTAAATGAAATAATGTATATCGTAACTTTAGACTGGAACCCCGTTAAAAGAGACTTCATTAAATTTAGTTTTTTTGAAACTCATTATAAAAATAACATTTGAAGGAAGGTGTTCGCCTTTTGGCTTTTTTAATTCGTATAATATAATAGTTTACCTGGGCTAATAATTTAATAGAATTATAGTATACCTACACTTCAAGTATATTTTTTATCAAACTGCTTTGATCTAATTCTTGTAACTAAGAAAATCCAATTAAGAAACGAAAATACATAAATGCATATTGTTTTTATTAATTATTTTCGCTTTAACGTACATGTAACCTGTTGTTGAACACTTTAAGTTTCTAAATATTTTGATTCTGACTGTATATCATCGCCGGAATTGCCAACTGGTTAAGGCATTCGACTACAATGCGTATTGTCTCGGGGTCAAACCCGAGTCGGATGCTCGGCCAGTGGCCAACCCAGTCACTGAAAATAATTGGGCACCGAAACGCAATGGTGGAGTAGGGAAGGTAGGCTTAGTGCTTACCACAACCCTTCGTACGCCTTACGTGCGAGACAACCGGTCATGAAAGCGACTTAGGAGGCCTTAACCCTTCATATTGCCAGTCATTCTCCCTCGCAGGGCGTTAGTGCCGATGTGCCGATACCTTTACCTTACTGTACATCGAATCAATATCTATATTTTATCAGTAGTAAATAGCAAATATCGCGTCTTCGAAAGTGTTGTCATAAATAACTCTAGATATTGACTTTGTCATCTAACAACTGTCCCTTTTTTCGTTCTTCAACAGTTGGACAGTTCATTTGGTGAAAGTTCCTCCTTTGGCAACGAGATATAAACAGCTTCAAGCTTTTTTTAAATCTCTAACCAATGAGAGGTCGGCATTTTGTCAAGTGGACGCTGCGTATTACGTGGGTTTGTTTACTTCGTTGGTTAAATTATCTCGGACAAACTTTAGCTTAGTTCATATTGCATATTTAAATGTCAAAGTTGGGTCTGTCATGTTGCAAGACGTTAATGAATCTACATATACGACTAATTTTCCTTGTTGCCTGCGAATTGGTTACTTTTTGAACGCTTTGTACAATGGCAATCTGAGGTTATGTCAAAATGTCAGTGATAGGTATTTTGAGTAATATATAATGTTATCCCTTAATTTGAATTATAAACAAATATCAACTACGGCGCTGTACTTTCAATTAAAACTAGAATTGAACTGCATACTCCGTCTTTTAAATACGATTTTGTAGTATTTTGACTGACTTTGCACTTTTGTAAGACTTTATTTGCAGGCATTCCTAATTCCTAACATGGATGATTTTGTTTTCTCAGTTTTCTGTATTATTGTTATTATTTCAATGCAGAAGACTCAAAAATATTGGGTACGAACAGCCCCTGGTTTAGACCATGATTTCAATTAAGTACGGCGCAAATTGCTCTTAAAGTAAAAGTGCAAGTTATTTGCGGAAAGACTAGAAAATTAGGAAAATATTTACAGTTTCAGGTGTCTTCTCTTGCCGATATAATCGTTCTAAATTTTACATAGATTTGTATACAAGGTGTCTATTTTAAAGCTTCCATGACATTTTTTATAAGCATCGTTATTGCGTTATCATCATCATCATCATATCAGCCTGTATTCATCCACTCCTGGATGTAGGTGTCTCTCATTTTCTTCCATGTCTCTCTGTCCATTGCTTTTCGGAACCAGTCTTTACTTGCTGTCTTCTTTATATCATCCAGCCTTTTTTGTGGTCTTCCTTGGTTTCTTTTGGATATTCTCGGACGCCAGTGTACGATTTTGTGTGACCACCTTGTTGGATCTTGTCGTACGATGTGTCCCACCCAGTTCCATTTTAATTGTGCTACGCGTTGCATAATATCAGGGACTTTTGTTTTTCTGCGTATTTCGTTGTTTCTTACCCTGTCTCTTAACGTGATACCAAGCATAGCCCATTCCATTGATCTTAGGGTTGTTCTTAACTTATTTGCGCTTTTAACTGTGAGAGTTATTGTTTCTAGGCCATATGTGGTGACGGGTAGAAAGCATGTTTCATATACTTTTCGTTTTAGATGAATTGAAATATCTGCGTTTTTAATAGTGTGTCCCAATTTTCCAAAAGCAGCCCAACTCATTCCTATCCTTCTGCTTATCTCTGCGGTTTGCTTGTCTTTTCCCAACTTAATGAGATGCCCCAGATATACATATATATTCAGATACATTTTAGATGGTATGGTTTTCTATATCTATGTGAACCTGGTTTGGACTCATTATTTTGGTCTTTTTTGAATTCATTTTCAACCCGACCGCTTTTGATGCTTCATTTAGGTCTAGTATCATAGATTTGAGTTCGTTTGTGTCTGTACTAATGAGAACTACGTCATCTGCGAAGCGTAGGTGGTTTAAGTAAGTACCATCGATGTTTATGCCCTTTGTTGTCCATGAAAGCTTCTTAAATGCATCTTCCATTGCTAAGGTAAACAGTTTCGGTGAGATTGTATCTCCTTGGCGTACGCCTTTTCCAACGTGAATTTTATTTGTGACCATGTCCTCACTGCGTTATACTATTTTAAAAATAAAGTTCAAGCATTCGCTTAAGTAATGACGTATTAGAATACACGTTGATTAAATATTACAATGGATGCTCTGATCATCTGTTATAATTTAAATTTGCAGTCTTCTGTGAGATGTCAGTTGTATAGCTTATTTCTGTTTCCAACAAAACATCATCGGGACTTGATGAAATTCCTCCTTTCTATTTATAATAACGTTTTCAGTAACTTCGACAATGAATTGAAATCTGTTGGTATCTTCTTTGATCTCCGCCGTGCTTTTGATACCATAAACCATAACTTATTACTTATGAAATTAGAAATATATGGAGTTCACGGTCCTTCTCTAATGTGGTTAAAATCGTATTTGGACGGTAGAACTCAAGTCGTAAAATTGGGTAAAGACGGGCGTACATATCTTTCTGATTCGCTTATTGTTAAAACTGGCATACCTCAGGGTAGTATCCTTTTCTTAATTTTCATTAACGGTATAGTGAAACATATAAATTCTTTTACTACGTTATTCGCTGATGACACCTCCACTATCGTGAACGAACCAACTTTACGTGTGCTCAACAAAAAGGCATCTTCTTGCTTCTACGATATGTCTCAGTTTTGTCTCCAAAATGGCCTTATTTTAAATGAATGGAAAACCGAGTTACTTCTTTTTGATAATTCTAAAGATTGGGGTAAATATAGTAGCTTACTAGTTAAAGGAAATGATCACTCTTTAGTTCAAAGTAAGTATGTAAAATTCATAGAACTCACTATCGACTTCAAATTATCCTAGGAAGCTCATATAAACGAAATTTGTAAAAAGCTTGCTTCTAAAAACTTTGCCTTACTTCACTTACGAAATAGCCTTGGCATAGACTCTCTTAAAACCTTTTACTATGCATGTATTAATTCCATTCTATGTTATGGTTTGCTTTGTCGGGGAAATTTCTCGTACATTCACCGTGTCTTTGTTGCACAAAGGAAAATTATTAGGACAATGTTTCGTCTTCGCCCTAGTAGTTATTGTGTTTATTATTTTAAACATGATGGTATTCTGGCTGTTTACTCATTATTTATCTTAAATTCAGTATGTTATGTGCGAAAGCATTTGAATTTATTCACAATTTGTGGTCAAATTAACAATTACGTTACTCGGTCCGCAAATAAATTATAGATTCTTGCTCATAGACTAATAAAAGTTGCAAAAGGCCCTGTGATTACTTCTGCTACAATTTACAATCATCTGCCATAAAAATTTAAGAATATCCTCATATATCATATTTCATTTTTAATCGATAAATGTTACTACAATTTAGCTGACTTCTTCAACGAAAGGTTTTGATAGTACCAGTATGTATCTACTAGTTATTGTTAAAATCATACTCCTATTTTATTATTTCCTGTGACAATGTCCAACATTTGTTAAGCAAATCTTAGTGGAAATAAATTTTATTATTATTATTAGTATTAAAACGTTTTAATAATGGACACCTTGTCTAATTACAATTCGCTTTTTTATGGTTTAATAACACGTAATAACCCGGTTGCATCCAGTAGGACATTTACTTCTGAGATATTAAATTTTACAGTTGAATCTCAAAAGTAAATACTTTTGGTAGTAAATAATGTTAAACATGGAACATAGAAAAGTTTAATAACCGAGAGTGAATTTTAAATTATTTATGGTTTCATCGTTCATCCGTTGATTGCGTGTCGATATTTTAGTATCATCGATATAATATAACGAGGGTAATTAAAGCGTTTCGTATAATTTAACCAGAAAAGACACGCAAGAAATTTTAAACTGCAGGCAAAACGAAATCACAGAAAGGCATAACTATATATTAAAAACAAATGGCCATTAAACTTATCACAAAAGCAATTTTGAACGGTACAAGTTTAAGCAGTCGTTCGAAGCGACTAATTTTTAGATCTGCAGGGCAATGAATAATGAATAAAAAACAAAACTTTTTAACAACGACAAAATGCGGTGCATAAATCCACATTACGGAGAGATAAGGCCGGTTTCTGCACGTTGGCTGGAATGAAAAACTCGGGAAAACTTTAATTTCGCCCGCGGAGCCTGTAAAATATTGCTTTAATCTCCGCGAAACGTGAAAAATAACGCGTCTCTTCGCCTTAGCTGAATTTAAATTACTTGTATAATCCTTTAAAGGACGAATAAAAATGCGGATGCCCTACTCGTATAAAGCAGCTTATGGTCGGCCTGCGGTCTCATATATTTTTGTCAAAAATAAAAAAAGCGCCCGTCCAGAACTTTATTGGATCGGGCGGGGGATTTTCCTAACAAAAAGAAACCTTCTTAAAAAATATTTCTCTTTTGTTGGCGTTGTGTTGAATTTACACGACGTTTTCAGACCCGACTTAGTAATTTATGCTCGCAATTTGCGGTCGACAATTAACACAACTGTATAAAAAAAGTATAAAATTCTTTTTAAAATGCGCGCTTACCACTGACCTTTACAAATTTTCACTTTTTTTTTAAGTTGTTTATAGAAAGTATAAATATAAATATTATATATTTATTATAAACAGTTACGAGAAGCTTTTACTCTCAGATTTACTAAATTGGAAAAAGCTTTTATTAATTACTAAAAAGTTTTGTTTATGGATTTCGAATTTGTAGAGGATTTAAAAGCAACTGTCTGTCGTATGATCAGAAAGTCTTTGCATCGCGGTTGCTGTAGAAATGTCATTTCTGAAATTATTTACTTCTATTATTTTTACGTTTAGACCATTTCCCTAATAAAAGCAAATTTTCAAGGAAAATACATTTTTATAAGTAAACAAAGTTGAGTTGAGATTTGCAACAAAATTACAAAGAAATATTTTTTTTGGACATTTTCAGGTACAATCTGTTCACTTTTAAAAGATGTCAAGTAAATGTCAATGACGTAAAAATAATAGAAGTAACTAAATTCGGAGATGACTTTTAATTCCACATCAACCGCGATGCAAAGACTTTCTGATCATACTATATTTAAGAAAAGAATGAATCCTATTCTTTGACAGAGGTAAATGGTTATGGATTTATAAAATCTAAATCTTTTTTAGAATTCTTCTTTTCTCTCTGTAAATGTATATTCCTGAAACAATTTTTTTAATATTTCACCAATAAGCACTGAAACTTTGAAGTTTTACGGAAAAATTCCATACTTTAAACGAAATTGTTCTGTAGTAGATATATACCAATAAACGCAATCAGTTAATCATATACGTAAGGTCTATCATTCGAAAAATTCAAAAAATGTCACGTGTTCCTACAGTTATGCACTTGTTTTGGATTTATAATTTATCGTCTTTTCCTTATCTTGATTTTCTCTTTCTTCTTAAGAGGATGGGATGATAGTGGTTAGCCTAATAATGACAAACAGTTATATGTTTCTAAAATGATATTTATATTTCAACATAGTCTCCTGACAGTGTAATGCATTTTGTCCAACAATGTTCTAATGCTCTGACCCCATCAGGAAACGTATTTTTTTCGAGATCAGCAAAATAGGCGACTACGGCAGACTTGACTTCCTCGTCAGTTGAAATTCTATGTCCTCCCAAGAAAATTGTAAGTTTAGGGAATAAATGGAAATCAGAGGGAGCTAAATGCGGCGAATAAGATGGATGCGGTAGCAAATCGTAGTTTAGTTTCCTGATTTTAACCATTGCATTAACGTTATTGCGGGGGCGTGCATTATTTTGTTCAAAAATGATCTTTCTCGTGCTAAATCTTAACATTTTAGTGCAGTCGTTCGAAAAGGTTAGCATAATATTCACTATTTATAGTTTACCCTTTTGGCAGAGTCTATCAAACTCGAAGACGACCAGGTATAACCAATCGCGGCACCCATCTTGCTGAAAGTTTTTTCATAACCAGTCCTTCTTCTAGACTAGAGTTATCAGTCATTCCGGTTTTTAAACGTTTGTTCTAGGCCCCGATTTCAAACAAATAAGAATTTTTAATTCAATTATTAGTTTTTAGTTGCAGTATAACTCAGATTGTATCAAGATATACTCATTTTATTATGAGATGGGGAAAATGATTTATATGGCGATGCCTACACGATTCGTTACAATTACTATAGTGAGTAGGTACCTATAACATTTAGCAATTAAATATATTAGGAAATTGTATTATCTAACTATCTTCATGAAGATAAAAGCATAGAATCTCCATCATCGGAAAGTTGAAAAAGATAGCGAGCATTCAGATGTTGTACTATTTTCGTCTGAAGTTACTTCTGAGAACATACGAGTAGAACAAGCTTTTGTCGCTCCGAGGGCAAAGCAAAGAAAGGTTTCGAAAACTGCAGTATCTACAGAAGAAGTTAGTAAGTAGGCTACTGACCTTTTTAATTCACGAATGAATAGATTCTTCTTGAAGTGGCGTACCCTTTACAGGGCATTGCCGGTCTTCTCTCCATATGTCTGTAGTGTGCGTGGCAAATAGACTATGGACAAATAGACATAGGGTACCTACAGCTTTACATGGGCTCCCAATGGCGGAAGTGCTTGCACTTCTACCCCAGAGAAAGCTTTCCTAGGCAGAATACCTCGGTAGTTTGCCCTTGACTTCGGTGTATGTTGGGTCTTGGGAATCGAACCAGGGTCAATCCTAATCTCAGTGGTCAGAAGCACGCTGAACCAACTGAACCACGACCGCGACTATGAATGAATGAATAGATTGCCAGCTCGAAATGAACCCTAAAACCCAAGATTTGCTTCCTAACCTGGCAGAAATGAGTACCTACTGAACAGAAAAGAAGATATAAATAACAGTTCTTATTCCAGCACAAACAATTTTTACTGAACGGAAGAAAATATCTTCCATGACTTCCTCCAGTCATGCTAGTGCATATAAGTAGTTCGGGGACTATCCAAAGAACAAATTATACCGATACTTCGCGCAACTGGTTGATACAGTCAGTTAATGAGACCCAAGGTAGCTTTCAGTCTAAGCAAGCATTTACAACAAACACTTCGTTTTACACGGCAATTGTTCACTAGCCCCAGGCCGGCATAAATTTATTACTTTCGGCCTCTAATAAGGTTTTTACCTGCTCCATAATTATATAAATAAATAAATGCATAAAATAGTACAGTATTTTCTTGGCCGACTTTCGTTAGGTAACCTCTTATAAAGTAAATTAGTCTTTTAGTTCATTGTATTAAACAACAACTAAACAAACTTCTATGACGAATTCGAAGACTTCCACGGTCGGTGACAGCGTTAAAAGGTCTTCTGGGTGGGACCGTGTCATTGTTGTTCTTAAGGGGCTTCATCAGGAGGAAAAAGGGGGCACTAAGAGAGTACGGTAACTCAATGTGCCAACCACGCCAGAGGCGAAACTCTTTTAGCAAGAGGAAGAAGTGCACTTGTAAACCAAACCCCTTAAGAAAATGGGCAAAACTTTGAGTTCTTCCTTCTCAAGAATGACACGGTCCCAAGCGGCGAGACGTTTTTTTAAAACTTCTACGATAAAATACCTGGATTAGAATTTGTGATGCCGAAAATAACAAAACCTTGCATAACGTACCGCATTATTAAAAAAATATTTCGAGTAAGAAGCAACTAAATTCCAGAGAATTGAGCTACTTTCTGAGGAATAGGTTTAATATGTACTTTCTTCATGGTTCCAACTTCATGTTCTTAAAGTATGGGTTATTACTGAACCGTTGAAGTGATCACGTCCTATTTACATTTAGTCACATGTTATAATATTGTGCATAGAGATGTTTACAACGTTAGCTATTTCGCTGAGTTTTAGCCGTCCATCTTTTAACACCAGATCGTGCCGTTGTGATACGCCCAGAATCACGATGTTCGTCTTGAATGCTTGTACGGCCGCGTTTAAACTCTGCTACCAAATTTTTTACGGTCGCATATGATGGATCACTTCCACATAACACGCTTATCATCTCTTCGAAAATTTCTGCACCTTTTAGACCCTTTAAATAAAAATTTAATCACGGCGCGACAGTCAATAGCTTTCATTCTAAAACAGATAGAAAATACGTTTTCTTTGCAGAGCAACTAACACCAAACAATCGGATAGATGGTCGTTACATTTTCAGTATTGCTAACTAAAAGATCGAAGTTTCAAACCATCAATAAATATTTTACCTACCAGTACCACTTACGTGAAGGCTTATCTATCATCCCGCTCGCGTATTTGTTCTTCTCTTTTTTATTCTTCCTCTTCTATTCATTTTCTTGTACTTTCTGCACAATGTAATACGACGGGTTTTTACTTTTCCACTTCTTTTAATAAATATGTTGGTATTTGAGTCCGGAAATTATGTTACACACCTTAAGACCTGCTTATAAATTTGTGTTGAGCAGTCTAAACTACTTAATTCAAATCTTAAAATTCTCGAACTTCAAGCAGGAACTAGAAAAATATTAAACCTTGATACAATATTCTTATTATTTAGTCATCACAAGAAGTCAAATATAGGAAATCTGAATACTTCTATAGTACTTGAAAAATATACGTAAGAAATAATCGAACACGCGAAAGCTAATGCAAAAAAAGTAAAACATCAGCGTCACAAAACAAATTACGGAAATAATTTTCTGACTCAATTTGGAGTATTTAAATTGGCCAAGTCTCATTTCGTCAACTGACGTAGCGATTTGGGTTTATAGTTTAATTGTTTTCTGAAACTGATGCACACGTTCATCTATAGAGGGTTTAAACAGTCTAAAGTAACAAAAATACTAGGTGGCAAAATATTAAATTTGCCGTTAGTGGTATTAAATCCTTAAATATTGAATTTTAACGATTAAATTAAGAAAAAGAAGCGAATGCCTTTTGTCTAGCACTTAATCATCCCTTGCATAAAAACTCAAAAAAAGCTCGTCAAAATTTACCATCCGCCCCTTGTTTTATTTCAGTTTTAAGTCTTTCAAATTTTGATTTTACTGTCTTTATAATTTATAAGCATATCAGTCATTTACCAATGAAAAAAGTACAATAATATATTTAGTTTGATATTAAAATTATTATTTTTATTTTTTAGAAGGACTTAACACGTTGACTGCCAACTACGAGATAACTCGTAGGTGATGACGTATTTTTGACGCCACGTACGGGTATACTCTAACACTAATATTTATCTTATACTGTTTCTATGGTGCATAAGAGCTCACTTGTTATGTTTCCTTTAAAATACGCCTTTCTCTATAAAATACGTCGTCAATGACAACGTATTTTATAGGCCTTTGAAATACACTTTTCTCTATAAAATACGTCGTTGCCTAGCAATCTTCGCATTTTGTATATTGTGAGGCGTCTCAAATAATAATTTATTAAAATTTCTGCTAATATATTAGTGAAAGATATCAGTGTTAGAAAAAATCTTAAAGACAACTCGTGTTTTATAGTTTAAAAATCTCAGTCTATCAAATCCTCGGCTCACTTCGTTCGCTCGAATTTGAACTACGACCTTGATTTTTAAACCTTCTATAAAACACTTGTCTTAATAGCTATTAAAAACATAGTCTTTTTCTGGAGTTTAGTTTATCTTAAAATTAATTTTGTTTTTTGGTTTCAGGTATTTCGTCTGCAAAGATCGAGATTCGATTAGTAAGTTGGAAAATTATTTTAATTTAAGTCCTTACCTAATTTTACTATTCGAATAATTATTGAAAACTAGATTAGTTAAGTATTTATTTTTAAAACATTGTTATCTTTAAATTCAAGGAAAAAAGACGGAGAGGTTAACATTTAATGTTAAATACTTTGAAGAACCACTTCCTTTTATTAAAAAACCTCTGAAATTGTTGTTTTCAAGATATTATATGTTCAATTTAAATTTAAAAGTAGGTAAAGGCTTCTTGAGAATTTATTCTGCCGAGGCAAACATTTCTTATTTAATATTCCTCGCACACAAGGACTCCGGTCTGCCAATCTTTAATTTTTACGAATTTCAAATTTTAATTTTTAAGGAATGCATTATAATTTTATAGTTTCTTGTAATATTAACGAAGTAGTTTCTTTGACCTGTTGTAATAAATAGATTTGTTTAATTCCACAATTTTGTTGATTTCGAGATTTGTTCTCATTTTTCTATCTTATTTATTGTTTTATTTTAACTAACATCGTGTTATTTTTAAATCCGTTTCTGTAAACCACAAAGTTTGGCCTCTGCACGGCCAAAAACACTTGAAAATATCCATCTGCTTTTTAACTGTATTTTAAACAGCGAAGTAAATAAACGCGAACGTTTCAAAAGATGAGCGTTAATGGTATTTTATTACATAAGTTAGTGGTCTAATGGAATGTAAAAATTCTGTAAATTAGGCATTTATTCTGTGAATGTTTTTAAATTCCCTTTTTTAATGCCTTTCAGTCTAATCAATTAAATTCTGCAATAAAAAACCGCACGTACTGTGCTTTTTTAAAGTGTAGTACAAAATGGTTTCGATATCTAAGGCCACTAGTCGTTTCTGAAATACTTTAGATAAAACTTTTAATAGGTTATTTAACAAACTATTTTCTATGGAAACAATTGTATTAGGTCTCTAAAAATAAAAACAATTAGGTTCTTTAAAACCTTTGCGTATATAGATTACGCAAAGCATTCCTTATTAATAAAACGTAGGAGCATGTTGACAAAATCATATTTGTATATCCCTGAACCATCGCCTTATAACCAACCGAATTAATTTCAGGGTAAAGCAAATAGCAGGAAACAGCAAATTTCATTTGTTTATCACTAGAAATTAATTGCTAATTATAGATAACACTCTCAACCTGCATAATTACAAGCATAATTGTTAAATACAAGTGCGACTGTCATTTGCGTTGTATAGGTTGTTTGGTTCTATTTTAACTACATTGGAAAATAAATTCCTAGCAGGAGATTAATAATATCTTATTGAGTACTAGAAATATACATTATTTCCAGGTTGTGTTTAAACATATTTAGAAAAATTTACTTACGTCATTTATTACTAGATACCTACTTTTAATGGAATTAAATCTCTCGATTTCAATCACAAAAACTAGTTTCTAGGTCAGTTTGTAGTAAAAGTGTTCAATTTAAGTTTTTGCAAATCAATATGAACGTACATATCTGTAAAAGCAATGCAGGTATTATACGAGGAGCTTTCTAGAACTTTGGACTGAGAAAACATCTTAGAAATAAAATATCTGAGATAACTAAATGCAAATTTAATAAACAAAATTAAAACTGCAATAACAGGCTAATAGAAAAAAAATGACGAATTTTTATGAATCGATTTCGCAGAATGAGACCTATTCATTTCTTATGCAAGCAGGTCGGTATTTGCTACTGTCTAACCCTTAGCATAAACATTTTCTTTTAAGAAAGACCAAAAGTCTACGATTGGACGAGCTTCACGGCATTCGTCATCCTTCTCAACAATTTCGATGTTTTCATGTCTCAGGTGATCTGTGACTATCTCTGCGTAATGGGAGCTACATAGCAAGATCGGGCCAGAGTATATTCGGTATTTTCGTAATTGCTACGAATGTAGAGGATCAACCGACGTCGAATGCATAAATCTAAATACACTTTTGAGTTGATGAAAACAAGATTTGCGTATTAGACGAAGACTTAGTCCCCTTGGGCCGATGGCTATCCATACCAACACCTTTCCTTCAAACTTTGCTTTTGTAGCAAATTTTATATTGGCTGGGTTAAGGAAACGTTACCTGCATAAAATTCATTATCTCCGTTGATAGAAGAATGAATGAAATATGACTCATTCTCTAAAATGAATGCTCGATTTGCAAACTTTTGCATCAGGCGATTGCTCAATCTAGTTATTCAAATTATTACTTTCTATATATTCCCGTATGAAACTGTTTAGCTGACATCTCAACAAACACAGTTCTTTAAAGATTTGCCAATCGGCCCTGAGAAGGAATTATGTCCATGTGTTACTCCATCCAAGTGTATTAGCAAGTCTCTAAGTGGAAGCTCGTTCATATGAAGGAGACAAACGAAGCAGTGAAGAGCTTTATTGTGGTGGATTTCAAGTTTGCGTATAACTCCATTTTCTGAGTCAGTATTTACGTTGGTCCCATCACATCCCACTGCAACTGCACTGTCCATTATGTATTCCTTTTTAGATAAGTAATCGATGATGGCATTGGAAATATTTAGGGAACTTCCCGAAGAAGGCGTGACATAGCCCAGATAACAAAAATCTGGTTCGTGGATTAAAACTACATGCTCTTCTGTAACTGTCACTGGATGACTAACGCCATTATTCTTCACCAGTATTTTTCGACTTTTATCTTTCCTCCCATCAAAATATATTGATTGTATGGTAAGCATCTCATCTTCGTATTGTGACCTAAGCTTTTGTCTCTCGATTAGGCTGCTGCACCTCGATCTGACAACCCCCACCTATCGCATTCTCGAGCTAAAGTTGGTAGACTTTTTCGCATTTGGCTGGATTCTAAGCGGATCGAAGATGAAATCGAAGGAATAGATGGAATACTGTTTGGTTCTGTGGGATTTAGTACGTCTTCACTGTCTTCAGTTGATGTCTGCTCCACACTTTTATCTGAACTTGGGTCGAAATTATTACTTTATGGTAGTTTACGAACCTTGACTTTTTGTAGACGTTCTTCTTGATTTTCCTTTCTTTTGGTTCGGTTTTGAAGCTGTTTCCACATCTTGTAATCAACGTTTCCGATCATCATTTTCCTGATGCTTCTTTGGTTCAATAGAAATGGGCTTTCTTTTATCGGCACTTTTTTAGACTTGTCACATGAACATTTTTCGAACGAGATTGACGTTTTTAGAGATTGACAAAAGTATTTGAATGGCTTTTTATAGTCAAGTTAAATTTTTACACTATAAAATAAAAAGATATAAATATTATTTGCAAGCGGGTTTTTCAAAAACTTTAAGGCCTTTGTGGCACCTCAAAATAACATCAGATTTTAATAATATTTTAACCTGGTATTGTTAATCTGGTGAAACAACTTTTGTAACCCCAAGCATTTCTGATTTCCAAAAAAAGTGAAAAAATGCCTTTTTTCACTCCAGTCTACTGTATACAGGGTTATTGGTAATTCGATACATTCCTTTGGAGATGTGATGGGACAGGAGCTAAGAAACAAATTTAACCCTAACATACATTATGTAAAACTCAATAGTTTTTGAGATATTTCAATTTTTGTGTTTTTCTCAAAAAAGTAGATCTTCATGTCTTTAAAGTTAATTTTAAAAAAATCTACTTGACATTTTCTGAACTTTTTGACTGGGTTACTTGTCCCACTCTATGGTCATCCGTTTCGAATGGAAAATATCCGGAAACATTTCGATCATGTGAAAATTTTAAATAAAAACTTATTAAAAATAATTTTTAAAATTCAGCTACTAAAATTACCTATTCGTTTTTCTCAGAAATTATTTTTTTATTTTTGCATAATGTATGTTAGGTTTAATTTGTTTCTTAGCTCCTGTCCCATCACATCTCCAAAGGAATGTATCGAATTACCAGTAACCCTGTATACAAAATAAAAACACATTAATTTATACTCATAAAGATATGGGGTTTACTGGATTCAGTTTAAATGTGGAATATGTCCGCCATTTTGTTCTTCAACAAGCAACAATCTTTTTTCTGAACAGCATTTTCTATTATATCTCGTGGAATATTTTCAATTTCTTGCGAAATGGCATATTTTAGTTCGTCGATAGTCGTTGGATTAGTTAAAAACCCCACAGCTAAGAATCTGCTGGATTTCTTACAAATGTTATATCTACTTCAAAATGTAACTTACTTTTGAATTACCTTATATTATAATATGAAAGCTAAAACATCCCAATTTTGTATGACTAAATTTTGTTATCTATACCAATCTATGTAGGTTGTAGGTAGTCTTTGTATGACGTGCTAATGTGTCGTTTATGTACATAACTGGCTAATAAATATATTATTATTATTACTATTATTGCATTTTGGATTTGCAAAACGAACTTGATTTTCTGGACTTTTCGAAATAATTTGTTTTTTACGATAGCTTAAGTTCGTCTTTTTCTTAAGAGTTTTACACAGATGACCATAAGTTACCTACGTAATATTTTTTAGTCACTAAACGTAGTGACACCGCTTCATTGTTTTGCCGAAATTCTCTGGACCTAATTTTCACAGCTTGTCGGTCAGATCCAGTTTTTCTTTCAGCTTTCAATCCTTCTCAAAACGGTGGAGAATACTGTATATAGTTGATTTTGGGACACTTTTAACAACAGAAACTGTACGTGCATAACTTTCCCGGCTCTCTATTTTCTTCATAAAACCTATACACCCGCTTTTTCAGATCGATCTCCTTCGAAGTCATTTTTAAACTAAACATGACCACAATGAGAGTTCTAAGTTTACTTCATCCCCTGAGGCTAACTAGATTCTTTTAAATATCTTAGTAGCTTTAATATCCTATTTTTATTTCAGTCTAGATTCTAGATTGCTTGGAAACACTACCCATACAGCCAAAAGTTACACAAAAGTTAACTAAAGACAATCCGTAAAAGTTGTACTGTATAACCAATAGTTAACCAAAAACTAACATATTTCTCAACTATGTCCCGAATATTTCGTCTATATGATGTCTATAGGTAACCAACAAGTTATCTTTAAGTTAACCACTTGAGGTTTCCATAAAGTTAACTTTTATAGTTTATGATAAACCAACCATATTAACAGTCTATAGGATGAGGTAGCAGAATATACAAAAGATGTCTACGTAGTTATCGTAGGGTTAACTATGCAGCTGTCGAAAGGTCGAGATAGTGGAATTAACAAAATATATCTAAAATGGTTGCTTTATGGATAACCAAAGATAACGCACGATAGTTACTTTTAGTACCTCAAAAATAGATATCCTATTTGGTTATCTAAAAGTCATTAATTTATACTAACTATAAGACAGCTACTAAAAATGAGAGTAAGTTTAGATTCACAATGAATGTAAACATAAGTAAAAGTAAAAATCCCTCTAAATATGATGACATATAAATTTCTACGTTTATGTTATGTTTACATTCATTGTGATTCCAGACTAATTATAAATTTTATTATTTATTATGCATTTTATATAATAAAGGGTGTTCAAATAAAAAATTATTTGGAGTAGGCCTAGTAGAGAAATATTATGTCATTACGTCACCTTTAATTTAATTTTCAATTCAAATACATATATCATCGTGACCACAGAGATAAGAGAAGAATAATTGTGAATTGTCAGATTATTGCACAGCATACTACTAAATTATTAAAGGTGATTATGCTATTTCTTTCCTAGGCCTACTCCAAATGATTTGTCAATTGAACACTCTTTAGTTATATCACTGCAATTACTTTATAGTATGACTATAGAAACAACATCTATACTTTAAATCACTTATTTATTTTCAAAATTTACAAAATACTAAATATCTGTGTTGTGTAGGTACAGATCAATTTTTATTTTTATTTCTAATCCGCTCTGTAGATTTACGAATCCATACTTTGGTCGCAGCTAAAACTTCTGCAGTTGTGGCGTTGGGGATGGCCTTTTTTACGGCAGCTGAAAAATAAATAATAAAATTCTTAATAAAATATTATAAAAGTGTCGAATTATTAGATTGTTTGAGGAACGTAATTTTTCGTTATAGGTATTTATTTATAATGAGTTTACATTAAAAATATAGCGTAATTGGAAAATTTTAAAACGCAGTTGTGCATAATTTTTGTTAATTACCTTACGTTATTTATGATTTACTTATAATTTGGTTGGCTTTGATAGAATTACAGTTAAAAAATATTTAGACTGAATGTCAAGTTTAACGCCAAATTATTTAATTGGTTAAGTTTTTTTTAAATAGTGTAGGGGATCACCAATTACGGTAAGCTTATACTTCAACGTTATAGTTATAACTATGAGGGGAGTTTTTGTAAGCGAAAAATTGTTTGGCGCAAACAGTCTATTATTTTAGATAAAAGATTAAAACCTTTTCTACAGGGTGTTAACGTGATTATGTTGCAACATTCTAAGGTTTATAGGAGGGTCATATGTGACCTTTCTGCCGAATAAAATGCGCCTCCCTGGTGCTACAGACCGAACAAACTGACATACTTCAATGACTTACATGAAATGTTTTGCAATAATAAACGAACTATAAACAGCATTGTCCTATCATGTCGTGCCGTTGCACTAGGTACTTCTATCTATTGTGGGAGCCGCCACTTTGAGCAGCTCCTATAGCGTTTGTTGTTATTTGATTGTTAAAAATAAATAGTCGTTCTCTTTCGACTAATTCAATAACAAAATTTATAAAAAAAGTATCATTTCAGTTTATTCGGCCTGTAGCGCCGAAGGAGCGCATTTTCTACTATGGGTTTATTGGCAAAAACGATCACATAATATGACCTCCCCTACATATCATAGAACGTTATAAAATAATTAAATTACATTAACACATAAGTTAATATTCTTCAAAATTTCTACATATCGCTTTTCTTCGGTTTTATTTATTAGAAAAAAGTCATTAAAATTGATGCCTTACCTACTACAATGTTGTTCATATCCATATTTGCCATTTTGAATTTATTGTTAGCTCCTATCCAACTCAGCTGCAGCATTTTTTAAAAGTCTATTCTTATGTCGTTTGGAAATGTTTGTAAACATCTAAAATATATGTAAATATTTTGTAGAATAATACATAAAAACGTATATCAGCTTACCTTGCAAATAGCGAGTCGAGGAAATACAAACAGCAAAACACTAAGACAGGAATTTAGGCAATTCCGAACTCCTACTCCACTTGCTGAATGCACTAACAGAAATGGTCACCACAAAACAATTAACAATATGGTCACTTTCAGCACAGCAGCCAGCGTTGCCAAATTGACAAATTTATTTATCGCACTCTAACTAAAAATAAGTCCTAAAATCGCATTGTATCATCTATATGTATAATCTAGGCGGAGACGTTTACTGAAGTAGGGACAAAATTCAAAATACTTTGGAGTTGGAGATGTACATAAAATACAATTTCGTAAACACATAAACTTGTAAAGATATTGATTCTTTATAATTTATCATTTAAATATATCTTTGGGAGTGTGAAAACATTACCACTTTATAGTGAAGCGAAGATTCGAGATCAGTTATCATTTGAGAAATTATCACAATCTCAGTAGTCTACACTGATCGTAAGTTACAAAAAAAATTGAAGCTAAGTATGAAAAGAAGTACCCTCATTTGTGACAAATCGTGGTATCTGGCAACTCTGTCAGCTGCAGACAATTCTGTCTTTGTATACACTATCCAAAAGCCC
The DNA here is from genome assembly GCA_963082815.1 of Melanotus villosus. NCBI lineage: Eukaryota > Metazoa > Arthropoda > Insecta > Coleoptera > Elateridae > Melanotus > Melanotus villosus. The sequence goes on from OY720419.1 coordinate 79,921,699, forward strand.
TGTGACGTCAGTAAAGCCTTTCAATGGAAATTTACTTAAAACCTAACAAGCATTTCTAAATGCAGATATTTTAAGAATAATCCTTTGTGTCAATCATTTTGTGATTTTTGGAACCAGCAATTAGAATAGAAATCTGTGGAGTCACCACACTAGATATGTATTTCGATACATATAGTAAATAAGAAATGATTATATAATATAAAACATATCCATAAATATTTTGTATTCTAATATTCTAAATAATCATAACGCACATTAGGATTTTTATATGCATTGATATTTTAAATCTCCAGATTAAATGTCCTTTCAATTGAGTAAACCCTGTAGCCAAATAACTTTTCTATGTTAAACTATCTTAAGAATTACGTAGAACTGCCATTTTTAAATAATTTTGATTGACAGGTACCATTTACCTCTAACAAAGAATTAAGGATCTATAGAAAGAGCATAAATATACAGTGTTTCCTTTTAAACTTTCTAAGAAAACATAATACTTACCTAGACTAGAAAAAAGTACTTTGATTGCTGCTAATCCAGTAATTCATAAATACAATGAGAAAGCGCATGCAATTGAATTTCTAAAAATTCGAAATATAAAATAATAGGTATGCAGATAGCGTTGCCACATCTCCAGTTTTTAGCCGGCCGAACATTAATTAAAAATTATTTTTAAAAAAGGCAGTTATTTAATTAGTGTAGACTAAAGCCTGTGTTACATTATACTTTCTTCGTCTATAAATTTTCATACTGGACGCACTTGTAAGAACTTGGACAATGTAAATCAGAAAAAGATCAGTTCAGTTTTCATACTAGAAACGTCTAGAAATTCATTTCAAACTAGGTTTAATAATATGTCGTAACAACAAACAACAATTTTACAAATTAAAGCATGTTTTGTTATAAAATAGAATGCCACTTTTTTATGGTTGCTACATATACAAATATTTTATGGCAACGATTAATGTAAGTAGATTTCTTTAGAGCCCGAGATTTAATAAACTATTATTTTAATAAAGATAATTTATAACACGCCTACAGATACAAACATCACTTTTGCCTCTTGTTATACATATCCAATACGTAGCTATTCTTTGTTAGCACTAATATTCTTATTATTACCATCGACGTCATCATTATTAATTTTTATTGAAATTACCAATAGCTTAAAAAAGTAACATCAAAAAAGTTAATTTAACAGAACGTGAATAAACAGTTTTAAAATTTGAAGCACATCCATTTTGTTTACTATAATGTAATTTGTCCACTGATTTATTTAAATTAAACTATTCTATAAGTGAAGTCTAATTTAAAGATTTCTAAGAATTTTGCTGTTAGGTAGCTTTCATGTTCTCTGAATGTATAACTATTTACGATCTGACCGCCAAATTTTCATTCATACTCTCGCTCTTTATCTTCATATTTAGAATAATGCAGCAGATATTTTGGTTATTTCTGGAAAACATTGTTAAAAGATATGTAGCAGTGTATCATTTTTAAGAGTTGACAAAATTATGCAGATAAAAATATCTAAATTTTTAAAATACAGTACTTAATTATAACCAGCCACATATTTCTGCTCGAAATGGTTGTGGATAAATTCAATTAAGAAGGTATAGGATTTTAAAACTAACAAACTGTAATTTCAAATGTTAACTAATTATTAACGCTTGTAGTTATTTTAGAGTAATGCAGATTAGTTAACTTTTAATCGACGTATCGGAATAGTCTTTGAACAGCTATCAAGGGTGTTCGAAACATAACCGTAAATTTTAATTAAAGATTAACGCTTGTGGTTATTTTAAAGCAATACACATTGGTTAACCTTTTATCGACTTGTTAGAACAATCTTTGAACGGCTGTCCAAAAGTCAACCCTTGTGGATGGCTTTTAAGGCTCATGTACAAACTGTACGCCTAAATGTTAACTCTTATGGCCATTTTTAAATAATACATAGCGGTTAACTTTTGATGGACTTCTCGGGATTGTTTTTGAAAACGCGTCCAAAAGTTGACCACTGTTGACGGCTTTTAAAACACACGTACAAACTGTAGTCTTAAAAGTTGAGTAAAACTTAATCTCTGCGGTTATAAAAGAGCAATCTTTTAACCACAGCTTTTATTATTAATTATAAATTAAAGATACAATAATGACTTTTTAAAACAACTTGGAAAATAGTAATTTACATAAAATTCAAGAAAGTATTTGAACCACGAAGTTGGGTATTTCCGCCATTACAAGTAGATGCTTTTAAACTTGCTTTGCCAAATAATGACCGACTGCAAAAGATAATCTTAAACCGTCTTTGTAAAACACCATTGTGACAACCTTTCAAGATTACCTTTGTTCACTAGTATTAAGCGTAACTGGCAATGTTACTTTTAAGACGCCCATCTGTATTATGTATCAAAAAGTTAGGTACAGGTTAATATTTCTGGTTGTTAAAATGGCAGATATTTGAGATAACTTTTTTGATATAATAAGTTAAACTAGGAGCACACTTGGATTTAGGTAGGCTTTACGGTCGAACAAAGTGCATCTGTGGGATAACCTAGAAAAGTAATCTTAATCGGTTAAGAAGTGGTCACCTTCTAGACAGTGCTGGTTAACTTTGGCTGTATGGGTATATTTGAAGTATTTGGCTTTAACGGTTTACAACATAAATATAAACTGCTTTATAACTGCAGCAATCCAATATCAGTTGTTTTCTTTAAAGTGCAATTTCTTGTATTTAGTAAAAAGCAATGTGTGGTTTGGGAAATATTTTTTCTATAGACTCTTATTTCTTAATCCAGTGTTGTAATGATAAAAAAAAATGTAATTATTTTTATTTAGCCCAGTTATTTTTTAAATGGTGAAAGCTTCTTGAATATTTTAATTTAACTTAATGTGTTTGATTTTATTAAAAATTAGCGTTGTGTATAGTTAACATAGTCTCTTGCAAGAGTTATACGATCAGGTTGAAAAGATGCGAAGAAAATATAAATAAAAATGTCATTTTGTACAATAATTATAATTTATAATAATTGCTTTGTTAAAAAAGTTTTTAAATATTTCCTTCTTCTCAGTAGGCTTTCCTTAGGTTTTTAAAATAATGATATTTTACTTTTAATGTTTTGATATATTATAAGTTTGGCAATATTTGCTTTGCAATTTTAACCAACCTACCTCTTTCTTATGAAACTTCTTGTGTATCGGTTATTAAAATATGTAAGGCTAACGTGTGGGCTAACGCAATTGGAATTGAAACTTGTATACTTAGTCAGTTCTAATCAAGCTTGCTGTTTATTTTACTCAGCTCGATATTAAAGTATTTGCGTATTTGCAATTTCAATTGCAGTTTCGTATATTTTTTTAATCTAAATTGGTATGGATTCACTTGGGTATTAAGTTTGATAGCCACTGAAAAATATTATTTTAATTTAGCTTCCACAAAATAAATTGGAAATCAAGAAAATTCGCCTTAATGTTAGCTATTTATGGTTTAAAAGATTTTGAGATAGATTTTCACAGCAATCAACAAGCAAAAAACTTAATTTTGGCAAACCACGGTTTTTTCTCAATTTTTGTGAAGAGAAATCTTAGAAGCCTAGGATTAACCTAGAGCCTAGAGCTTACTGTAGATTCTGAACTGTGGATTCATGGATTTGAACTGGTTGCATTATTATGCCAATTTTGACTGTACTTAGTCTGATTCAAGAAATTAATAGCAAACCTTCTTTTTAGATAAAATTATTTACGTAGGATTTCTAATAGAGTATTTTGTCAAATACTTTCTTTAATAATCAACTATTGCTTAAAGTTTTTAAGATTTTCTGTTTTAAGACATAGTTAGAAATTTTGGTATTTATTTCAATTACGAATTCAAACTTTATTGAGTTTTGTATATTAATATACCTCGACACTGAAAGTTAAAAGAGGTTACGGGTACAAATACAGATATTAACATAAACGGCTTAGAATCGACGCTGGAATTTTTTGTTATGTGTTAGGGCCAGTTACTAAAACAAACTTCAAACATAACTACTTTTAACAGATGTCAAAAAACTATAAGAAACGTTCAAGCTACTGTTTATTGGTAAAACATAACTGCATTCTACTTTTAAACACACTAATTACAATAACAGGTGTAAATAATGTGAGTAAATTGAAGAAACAGCATCGACAATATTTCTAAAATTATCAGCAAGGTCTTTCGTTTTCTTTCTAAAATTTGAGAAATAATTTCGTAACCAACCTTTCCTTCAACTTCTTACGGAAATGTTCTATAAATTCGTCAATATCTCCTATAAAACAATTTCCATTTTTTATTTCATAGTGATAATAACCTTATAATACAAACGTATTTCATTGTAAATGTTATGCTATATTTTCTTTGTTTGTTTCGAAACATTGTTACGATATTAAAGAAATCATTTGTGTAAGATTCTGGCCTGTTTTCTTGATCTCACCTCCTATTTACTTATGTTTGAAACAGTTGTTTAATGAAGAACGCGTAAAATGAATGTTCTTAAGTTTGAAATTGTGAAACATTTTAGATCTTGGATAATTTGTAGAAGTTTAATTTTTGAACCGCCGAATAATTATCAAATGTATAAGGCGTGTACTATCAAAGTCTCAGTTTAACATTTTTAGAAATGTCCATAAATTTTCAAAGTTAACGTGCTAGTATGAAGTATTTTGTAAAAGTTTTAACTTATAATTCTAGAATTGTGCAATTAAGCTTCTACTTAATAACCTAAATTTTTTACCATTACCATTAAAACGATTTAGTTAACAAATGATGTTTTTGAAGATACTAAAAGTGTCAGGAAGAACGCCACAAACAATATTCAGAGAATATCTAAAAATCTAATTTAACGAACTATTTAAAATATGCAATTTGAACCTTTAATAATCCTATTGTTATGCTTGTGCACGGTTCTATGATAAAATGTTGTATTTGTTGTAATATAAAATACGGTTCAATTATTATGTAATTCAATAACATTAACGAAAAATCGGTGGGAACTGAACGTGTGTTTGTTTATTACGTAAAATCGGAAAACCAATAAATAAAGTGGAGTAAAAACGTAGAAATAAAAGAGTTTCTGGTAATTGTTGAAATATATTCGGGTAACTAAATACCCAACAAGCTGGACGTTAAGGGCAAATATATTACCCTCATCACTCGTCCCAAGCCAAAGGATAGAAAAATACTTTCTAGAAACAACGCACAAAAACCTGCTTAATTTCCTCGGAAAATGCAACCCAAATTCCTATTTAAACTTTTCAGGATTAACCACCTACAGTATCTGTCCGCTTTTACTTGTTTCAGGAGCAAGAGAAATTGTTAGTGGTTTGCGCGGAGGCCGCCCTGATGGTCATGGTGTGAGGTCCGAAGGGTCCTTGATGGATGACCTCGGGGCCCCCGGGCCTCCGCGCAGTCATGGCCGCCGTACTCCCGGCAAAATTTAATTAAAACTTTACCTATAGCTTCTAAGGTATCACTCCTCTGAGAGACTAGAAATTTCTAAAATGAAGTGGAAGTAACGACTCGACGCCACCACATGAGAAAACGCTGAAATACACACAGATGTTTTTGGGGGCGGTTTTTGTTGTTTGTTGTTGTTTAAGTGAATTAACGCTAGCACGCCTTTGTTGCTATTTTTAGCGAAGAAGCCAAGAAGTTTCATTTATTAAATTTTAAGGAAACTTTCCTATTCCTAAAAAATAATCCTTGTTCTTTAATAGAAAACAGAAATCTCTTAGTATATAAATAATCTTAGATAACTTGAGATTCTAAATATTACTTTTACAATGAATCAATTTTTTGCACCATTTTTGTTTATGAAATTTTATTTGTGAAAATACGAAAGAAATAAAATATAATTAAATATTTTAACGGGGTGCTTTTCTTTATAAAAAAGATTTAATAAATAATGTTAGAACATATTTAAGATCCTAACTTAAATATGCCATGAAATATTATATCTTGTTATTTGTTTCCTTATTGGATGAAATGTATGGATTTGCAAGTGTCTCAACACGCTTCGACTGACACTAGTCAACTAACATTTTACCAAAACAGAATTTCCACTTCTGGTAGGGCTCCTTACCATGTCAAAAGTTATATTACCATGAAACAACTCTTAGTGTATCTTTCATTATGTCCTGAAAACCGAAAAAAATTGATTTGTACAAAGTAATTAAGCATATTTCACACATAGCTTTCATCGTTTGAAACCATCATTAATATAATATTGTTTTACAATAAATAGACATGTACTTCTCGAGACCCGTAACGAATAATTTTTATTCCTGAAAATAATTTAATCAAATGCAGTTTATTGTACTGCCTTCTCAGTAGTACCTACTATTGAGAGAGTATCTAGCTCTGGAACCTACTTATTTTTAAAGGTTGATTTCTTTCAAAACATATACAATGTGATTTTTTTAAAAACTCAATTGCAGCAGGCTGTATTCTGACTTAATACAGACAGTTCTAAGGTTATTAAGACAGAATTCGGCCTGCTGCAATTGAGTTTTTAAAACATCACATTCTACCAATTTTTATATCTTTAAGAACAAATAATTTCGTGTTTTTAATGTTTGTAATTCCAAGAAAACAGAATGCACTTATTTCAAGGAAATCTTAGAACATAAATGTTTCCATTTGAAAATATATTGTTCTGTTCTCCTTTCGCAAATGTTTTCGAATTAAAAGTAAATAGGTACAACTTCACTAATAAATCTGAAATAAAATTTGAAAGAGTTTGTTAATGCGTAAGATAATTATTTTCGAAATTTTTCTGCATGGAAGTTAATAAAAATGTATGTAACTAGCAGATTATGTGTTTTCAAAAAAAGTTTGTGTGTCCTTCATAGCTTTGAGGATTTCCAGAAAATACCTCAAGGTTAGATTAGATTATTTCTAAAATCCAAAATCTTTTTGGATAACATTTTAAAGATTTACTAAATCTCCTGTGCTTAGTGAGTTTTTTATAAACAATTATTTACCGTGCGTAGTAGTACGTCTCCTCAGGAATATAGCTGAAGGCAGTTTAATAGGTAATAAATCATGGCAATCTTTTAATAAATAAATATGTAAATAAATAAGTAAACAAACAAAATAATTTTTTAAGTTCTAAACTCAATAACTAAAAAACTCTGCTAAAATAAAAATCGTATGTGAAATACTTGATATTTCGTACCCAATGTTGTTCAAAATTCCCTTTAATAGAACTCTCAACCCCTCGTAAACACATTTTCTAATTTTTGTAATACATTTTCCTTGTTGTATGCTTCGTGCATGTTTTTTCTCTACCATCCATCTTGCTCTCCTGAATATTAATGTGTACTTCGCTTATTTTTAGAGTAACATTTTTACGGAAATTTCCTCATTTGCATAGGAAAATTAACATCACTTCCTATACCGTAAGAAGAGCAGACAAGTTTAAATTACTTTCGGTCTACGTGTTTTTAGTTTATGAATACATTAATGCCTTGTTTATTTATGAAGTTAGTGGAAGATTCCAATTTTCTCTGTAAATAAGAGGCGCAGACGAAAGAAAAATATAATTAATTTGATTGAATGATTTTGTTCTATAGAACGCTTATTGAAACTATTAGTTTGCCTCGCTAATCAAGTAACTACACTAATAGGTCATTAATTTTTACGTTATAGGTACTACATTTTTAAAGAGAACGTTGAACAGAAGTGTATTTTGCCAATAAAAATTCTTTTGCTTTTACTATTTGAAATCTTTTCTACTAACCTCCTGCCTCTCCTGCCACTTTTCCTTCTCCTGCTTCTTTTATATATATAAAGGCTGCTTTCTATTCTAAAACCAGCTTTCTGTCCCCACTGTATTCTAATGTCCAGTTATCACTCCACTCTGGTGTTCTTTATCTGCCTCTTACAGTTCTTCTTGTTTTCTTAAGCTCTTTAGCGTCTTCTGCTTGCGCGTCCCGTCTATTCGTATCTCATATTTGAAATACCTCTTTGATGGCATATTCTCTTTTTCGAATACTTATCTCTTGATTTTTGAAACATCTTTTGTTTCTAGAATTTTTTTAATGACCTTATAAGATTTTCTTTCGTTCAATGTACAAAAAAATAATTAGCAGATTTTGGAAATATGCTTTTTGGATGTCTTAAGATTTTCAAGGTGTTGGTTGGTTCCTAATTGTTTTCTAATTTTTAGGTAGTACTCAGTTTTGCCAAACGTCTTAGTTTTTTGAATTTCTTAATAATTTTTTAAGCACATTTTTCGTTATGTCATTGTATACCACGTGCTTTTAGAGAAAACTTCATTGAATTTCTCAGAAACATTTCCAGCTTCTGAAGGAATCCTTCATAACATCAATGTTTGTATACAAATCTTCTGTGCCGTATCTGCTTCAAAGGGTTTTATTAATTTTTAGGAACTTTCTAAATTTTACAAAGATATTTCAATGGGGTTTCCAATACTTCGAATGTTTATTGAATTTTTTATAGAGGTTTTTTCTTTCTTACCTAATCCCTTTTTAAATAATCATGACTTAAGGTAGTTGTAAAGGAACCTTTATTGCAAAATTAAAGAGCGTTGTTACCGTGAAGGAAAAATCTTCATTTTAGGTTCGTCAGCATTGTTATAAAAATTTCATCTGAATCATCTCATTGAATAAATATTAAAGAAACCCCTTTTGTAAGGATTCCATCAATGACTGTTCTTTGGCATTATTTAACAATTTAGGTAAAGGATTTTTTTATACCGAAGAAATTCGAAATTCTTGCTAGAAAGGAAAGATTTTACAATTTGAAATTCACGTGCATTAGTTTTTCTAAATATAGTTTCCAAAGTTTAAACTTAAAACAATAAAAATCCATTTACTTTTTACAGCTATTGAAATATATCAAATGGTTCTCCTGATTTGCTTTTGTATGTATAATTATTGTGCTATGCTCGAAATTTAGACGACTAATTTAGCAATAGAAACGGTTTTTAAAATAACACTTATTTTTAATATTAATAAACGAAAATTTAAAAAACTTTTAGCAGCGTTTTGATTTTTATAATACGAATAAAAATAAAAATTAACACTTCAGGTTTGTTTGGGTACAAAAGTTTAGACAGATTAATATTTATTATACGAAAAAATGTGAAAACAGCGTCTACATTTAATGCGAATAAATTTGAAAACATAAATTTTTGAGGTTTTTAACTTTTTATATAATATAAAATTATGACCTTCATATGTTAGTACTAGCATGTTCTTGTATACTTTGTAAATTTAACGAAATTATTAAGTATTTGAAAAACTAAACGCGCTATAAATCAGCGTTAACGAAACCCTACCAGTTTTCGGCCAATATTTAGAGTAAGCCGCCGTTCCCTCTCATCCGGTTTTTAGCTCTTAGCAAAACACATTTTTTACCGAAATGCATTTGAAGGGAAAAATTATGCAGGGTTGGAAATACTGATTATTTTGGTGAGTTTTTAATATAATTTTTTATTATGCTAATTCTGGGCCTGTTTTAATATTATATTCAGTCGGTGAGTAATAAAATGTGGGCGCAAGTTGTTGTTTTTTATCAGCATTAGCCAGGACTCGGCAGGATTTTAAGGAAAACTTCATTAACCAGCAAAGTCATTTAAACTCTGGGGCTTCCGCTTACATTTCAGTCCATTTTGCATAATTTCCCCATAATTCTTACAATTCCTGCACATTTTAAGTGGAATACAAGCGAGTCTGAGCCAATTAAATAAAACATTTCTTTTATGCTAATGTTATAGAGCATAATAGCCTTAAAACTCTATTCTGCAGTATAATGAAAAGTCCTTAACATTTTGCTCTTCCAAAAATATTTATTCTGGCCCGCAAATTTATGGCATCCAAAAATAATGTTTGCACGAGCTGTGCGTTTTCCAGAGGGAGTAGCTCGATTTTTCCGGAGTTTTCCGCCAATGAAAAGTTTTCGCTGCTCCGCCTACATTTCTGCGTCACTTTTTACTTCTTTCTCTCTCGGGCATTTTTTAAACGTTCTGCCTGGACACTGTAAAAAATTGCCCAGTAATTTAATACCCCGACCGCTGTTTAAACACACCTAATATGAACTGAGTTTACAATAGCTTAGAAAAAATGGTCGAAATTATCAAGAAGTGTTGGAAATTACACCCTTTTTATTGTTGCCGAAACAATTTATTTCTGTCCTGTTGTGAATAGAAAAATTTAAGGGTTTCGCCTTTGTTCACGGGATAATAAACGACTTGATGAATAACATCTCCTTTATAAAGAAAATCCCCCTTAGGCTGCCCGGAAAAAAATTTTTCCCGGAATTTTTAGTATAGCCTGTCCATCTTCGGGAGTTGATTTTAAAACTCATATATTTTCCGAACTGATCGTTTTGTACGCATTTCGTAATGCAAATCACAATCCCACAGCTTGGATTCACTTGGATTACCATCAGTCATCCCTAGCCAATACCTACCATTCGTATCGATGTCCAGATAAACATACCTCTAACGTTAGAGATTTTTATGCAATTATGTATTCACAACAGATGCCTTATAATTAATTCACTTATGCCTAAATTATTGCACATCATTTTCTTTTATGATTAAAAAACTGCATAATTATAATAATTACTTCGTCTAACAGAATTACAAAATTAATTTTATTTTTAATTATAAGCAATTTGAATGCTAACACATTGGAAATTTTGGAGAAGTTCTTTAAAAGTACTCGTATTTTGACTTGAATACTAGTTTTTAGATAATATGAGTATCAGCAAGTACCTTTATGTTGCGACTTGAAACATGTTAACGTTTTTCTGGGACAAAATTTTAAAAACAAAGCCAGAAACAGTTTGCTACCTATTGATATTCATCAAAATTATATTTTATCGTTTTTTTATCGTTAGTGCAATGCTATCGATAGCTTAATACTAGAAAAATAGTGTAATTTATGATTAAAGTTTCATTAGATGAATAGACCTTAAATGGCTTTTCAGTCCATAATATTGCACTAAACTGATGCTTATTGTTATTCGCCAATAGAAACTTTCTGAGAGTACCATATATTCTTGTCATTAGCTAGATAAAAAATGCCGTTAAATGAAAGCAACAACTGTAATGTAAAATTATTTATTCACTGAGCAAGAAGCCCAAAGCTCTTAAAAGCTCTCTTAAGCATTTCGTAAAAGTTAAAAAAATTGTTTAATGATTTTAGTGACACACTTCTTGAATCCTTAATTAATACAGACTTGTATAGGAAAAAACTGTTTTTAATTAATTTAAAAATCTGCCGTCCCGTAAAGCCGAAGGTCAACCGTTCAAATAGCAGGATGTGGTATTTCCTAATCATAATCTTTAAAAATAACTCTCATTTCTTTGTTTAGTAAGAAATTAAAATTGATATAATTATAGCTTATGTGTCAGATAGGTTACCTTAATAACTATACAGGGCGAATCAGAATCAATTTGTTTAATAAACTTCTATGGGTGGTTGGAAATGTCAAAGCGAGCAACTTTCTGAAAAGTTCCAAAAACGTTTTGCAGTAGGCAACCAAGCGAACTATTTCAATTCACCAAATTAATTAATACCCTAGCAGAGCAATTATCATCAATGGTCAGAATCTGTCATTTCAACAATCGCTACAGTCGTACTGTAAATGACTGGTTTCCAAGTTTAGGGCGCTCTCAAAAACTACTTTTGCTACCTCTGGTGTCTTCATCTTTCAGGTTTTCGACTTAGAGTTTATTTACAAATGTTTCTCCCCTTAACAATTTCTATCGCCCTTAACAATTTGCTGGTCGAATTTCAATACAGCTGATACATAATATAAAAAGACTGCTACTACTACTTCTTCTTGTTCTTCTTTGTTAGCCCATACATACCCCTGTATAGGGCAAAGGCATCCTTTCACTTTTTAGTGAGGGGTTTTTGGTCCTAGAATTGGATTTGAAGGGCATAGAAAAGAATGCAATTTTAAAAAATATGGCGTTTTAATTTTTTAATTAAGTCCCCAAATTCTTGAAAAAGGGTTGAGTCTTGAGGTTGGTATTGCCTTAAAGATACTTGCGTATTTGAGTTCAGTCAGTTTCGTAACTATTTTATTTTAATTTGCGTATAACACATAAGTAATTAATTATTTTCTGAAAGTTCTCGTGTTCACTTGTGATTTATGCCAAATGTAAAATGGTGGTGTTATTGGAGTAAAAATTAAATGCAACATTCATTCATTCATTCAGGGTCAAGGTTTCGGTAATATATATTGTTACCTTCTTCAGGACCAATTAATTTTAATAAAAACTTGTTAAAATAGTAGTAGCAACATTATGATTATGTCTATATTCAATATCCTCTATAATGGGTTGGAACAAATAATATTAATATGCAATTAATATTCTTCAAATAACGATTTACGATTATGCTTATCGGGGCAATAATGTTTACTTATATTAGAAGGTTGTTGTTAAAATTAATTATAATTTATGCATTTCATTGTGATTCATTCAATATTCTGGGAAAGGCAAAAATATTAAAAAGTGTTAAATTCTTTATCTCTTATTACTTAACATTTTTCAAGAATTTATTATGCAGGGAAAGAAAAAATTGCACTAGTGATTTATAGAAAGTATCGTCTTGTGCCTGACTGGAATAAATTTATTTGGTCTGGTTCTTTCTATTTTTATATTAATTTGTTAATTACACCTATGCCTAGCCCACTGATTAATTTATTTAATTAACATGCCTCTTTTTGACTGTATTTTTATTATTAAATTTGTTACTAAAATGCTTTTTTTATATTTTTTTTATAATTTGTTGTAATTTAAAACCATTAAATCATTACAAAAAGTCGAAATTAGTAAAATCCTTAAAACCAAACCTCTTTTTATCTATATAATAATTATGGAAGTAAGGTGGCTGAAACGTTTTAAGCAAAGGGAACTTGCGTTTTCAATTTAATTAAGGTGCTAGAATATTTTAAGTATTTCTAAACTTATTGTATACTTCCCTGTATTGTACATATAATTAATATACAGTGTGTCCCAAGATTGATGTTACAAAAGGTGCGATGGACTAAAAATTTTTGAATTTTATTTTAAGATTGTGGGATTAGGTCCTGCTTGGTTTGAAGAGAATTTTAAGAATATTTTCATATTTTGAAAATCAAGTCCGCCTTGATATTATAGCGAAAACTATTTTCTCTAAAAAATGACGGTTTAATCAAAGTAGGTTGATCGTCCTGAAATTTTGTATAGGACCATAATTTCTCATTTTGAATAACTTATCTTAGTAAAATTTTGCCGTATCATGAACAAAAATGGTACTTTACCTGAAAATCAATGCCGACTTGTTTTTCAAAAACTAAAAATATTCCTAAAATTCGCTTCAAACTAAGTAGGACTTAATCCCACAATCTTAAAATAAAATTCAGTTATTTTTAGTCCATCGCACCTTTTGTAACATCAATCCTGGGACACACTGTATAATCTACTCATTATGCTGCAATGTAACACATTATAAATATCATAAAAAAGATAATAATATAATGATAAAAGAATGTAAATAATAATGTAGTTCTAATACACAAAATAAAAAATTACGAAATACATTGAAAAACATGTATTGCGTTGACAATTATTTATTGAAATTAAGCTGTACGTGTGGGACTTGAGTTCTTCGTAGCGTTTTCAACTTTAGTCCGTTATGATTGTTCTTGTTGACTGAAACTATCACTATTATGGTCTTATTTACTTGAAAGTCAAGATTATTGAAATGAAAATGATTGTCAACTCCACTAATTCCTCATTTATAAACATTTTCAACCTGTGCAGATAGTTATTATTGTAAAACAGAAAGTTTTTATCTGCAGGTTTGCCTTGACAGCGTTTTCCCAAGACTGGTACATGTGACACATCTATTTTCAAAATTTAATGTTATAAAGTTATGAATTCGAAAACTTCCATGGTCAGTGTTAGTTTTAAAAGAATGTCTTTCGGGTTAGGGCCGTGTCATTGCTGAGGAAGAAGAACTCAAGGTTTCGTCCGCTTCCTTAAGGGGCTTAAGAAGCGAAACCCTCTTCCTTGACTTACAACCGTGCCCTTCTTCCTCTTGCTAAAGGATTTTCGCCTGTGGTGTGGTTAACACGTTGAGTTACCGTGCTCTTTTAGCTCTCCCCTTTTTTCCTCCTGAAGAAGCCCCTTAAGAATGCAGGCGAAACTGGTATAAAGTCTTTGCTTTCTGTTATTTTCAGAAAAAGTTAGCGTCTGGCTTGCTTGCCAAGTTGAGTTACTATGCTATTTTAGTCACCTTTTTTCTCCTCCTTTTTCCATTAAGGAAGCGAGCGAAACGTTGAGTTTTTATTTCTCAACAATGACACGGTCCCAATCCGGAAGACATTCTTTTAAGGCAATAAGATCATTTAGAAAATACTCAGTAAGCTTCAATAAAATTTGATGGTGGACTAAGTCAAAAAGCCTGGCTATTTAAGTTTTAAAAAGTCGTTAATGTACACGCGATAGAAAATTTATGAAACTGTGGAACAGAAGTCATAGTAGCTAAATCTTTCCTGGAGTTAAATTGCTTTAACATAAATAAATTGCGCTTAAAAATAGTAGTCAATTAATTGTTTTTTAATTTTGTGTCACTGCAAACATTATTATTACGAATGCGATTGTGTCAATTACAAGAGATTATAGTTATACTTTTTTAATAGACTTAAAGTAAAGCTTTTGAATTTTCAGTCTGCTGCAGACATGGATACAAAAATATTTTTATTAAGCTTTCTTCTTCTTCTTCGTGTGCCATCTCCGCTACGAAGTTTGGCCAACATCATGGGAATTTTCACTTTGGATGCCGCTGTTCGAAATAGTTGCAACTGAACCACTCCCACCACTCCTTCTTCTACCCATACTTCTGTTGCCTTGGATTTTCCCCTGCATAATAACTTGCAAAAGTTGATATTTCTGTCCCCACATAATGTGCCCAAAATATTGTAGCTTTCGTTGCTTGATGTTATTTCTTTTTCTATGTTCATTCTTCTGAGCACTTCCGCGTTAGAAACTCTATTTATCCGCGAGATAAGATCAAGATTCTTCTGCAAATTCACGTTTCGAATGCATCTATTTTATTCATACAGTAGGTATTTGGTTAAAGTCCATACTTCAATTCTGTATAGAAGTGTAGAATTTATATAGCATTTAACTAATCGAGTTCTTAGCTTCAACGTCATGTCCTCCAAGCTGAATACTTTGTTCATGCTTATAAACGCGCTTCTAGCTTTTTCTATTCTTATTAATATTTGTTTTGTATTGTCATTCTTGTTTAGCTTTAAGACTTGCTAAACATTCAAAAAGTATAAAAGTTAACGAGGTTTAGAGTTTTACGGTTTTTCACACTTAGTATTAGTTTTATTTTCTTTGCATAAACAGGGTTAGCCTGTTTATTTACGTTATTTATGAGCAAATATTAAATACGCGAGCTTCTGAAGTTCAAATATGCTTATAAAATTAATATTTGAGAAAGCTATTCAAACAATCCTTAAATGTGGAGGGTGGAGGTATTTTATTTGAGAGATTTTATGCTGTTTTAAGTTACTTTTTCTACAACCACCATGGAAAGTGAGATTTTCAGACTTCGTCTCCATAGATACGAGTATTGAAAATGAGTGTTTGCCGAACAAGTGAAAATTAGCGTGCGGAAAGTTTACTTTCCGCACGCAAATCTGGATTAAGCTGGATTTGCGTGCGGAAAGTAAACTTTCCACACTCAAATTTTGATTTGCGTGCGGAAAGTAAACTTTCCACACGCTAATTTGTTTACTTTCCGCACGCAAATCAAAATGTCATAAATGACATTTGATGAATGTCAGATTTGATTTTGCAGAAATATTTAAATTTTTTGTGGTTGTAGAAAAAATAGTGTGTAATACATGTGTTAAAAGCTTGTATTTGCCACTCTCATGTGACTGCAGCACTCACTAGCGTTCGTGCTGCAAACTTCACATTCGTGTGGCAAACGCAAGCTTTCAACACTTGTATTACAATATTAATTTGTATAACAAGTGTTGAAAGTACAGTTTTGCAGAACGAAAATGAAGGTTGCAGCCTGAGACGAAGTCGAAGGCTGCATTCATTTGAGTTTTGCAAAACACTTTCAACAAGTGTTAATACACACTATTTTTTCTACTCCTACAGAAGAAAGACATTTAATTCACTATTTAATATTTTAAAACAAATTTTATAATTTTTGTGGAATATTAAGTATGCTCATGAAAACTATGGTCACTATGGAAATAAGTCCGTTGCTATGAAAATAAACATATCACAAATATAAACAAACCATACAGTTAACCGGCGCCATTTTGAAAGTGTGTTGCAAAGTACTTTGCAACACACTTTTGGATTGTGTCGCACAGTTTCGACAAACAATTGCTTTCAGCATTAAAAATCATGTGGAAAGATCAACTTTCAATAGTAGGAGTAGAAAAATTACTATTGTTGCTTTGTAGCAAAGGGACAAACTTAAATGATTATCTATCTTTTACAAATTACAGTTCTACA
This sequence comes from Melanotus villosus, assembly GCA_963082815.1. Classification (NCBI taxonomy): domain Eukaryota; kingdom Metazoa; phylum Arthropoda; class Insecta; order Coleoptera; family Elateridae; genus Melanotus; species Melanotus villosus. The sequence goes on from OY720419.1 coordinate 79,938,228, forward strand.
TTTTGCTAGAACAAATTAGTTTGGTCCTAGGTAAATTAATAGTGGAAAGGAAATACAACATGTTAACTTCATCCATTTTAGCGTAAATTGAACATAAAATAATTCTTCTGCGAGCTTGGCGAAGTAAGTACACATATTAATATTTCACTCTTTGAACTGTAGAAGGTAAAAGAAAAAGCAGGGAAGCTTTGCATTTTATATCTAAACCTTCATTAAAACTTTTACGGAACAGACAACGTTTGAGTTACCTTCGTGATGAGTAGTACTAATTGCAAGGTTTCTCATTTAAAACTCCTCTAAATTATCTTTCGTTCCACAGGCTTTGATCTCTGGGAATCTTTATGAGGTCCTTTTGACTCCCGGCGAAGTGGAAATTTCAAAAAGTATATTATATGCTCGCATCTACAACCTACAAAGAATCACTTGGGACCTTTGAGATCCTTTTGGATAAAATGCTAATTTGTTGCTTATGGTATGGGGCCTTTGCTCTCTGATGTATACATATTAAATCAAACGCAGATGGTGTTAGTTTTCCAGACAGGAATTTTATGAAAAATCATAGCAATTCTTTCCTAACGTCATAGATGACAAATTCATAATAATCTGTCAATTTCAAAACTTATAAAAAAGAGTCAATTCTTTTGCTTTCTAACACTTTAATGTTTATGGGATTATTTTAAGCGTTCTCTTTTCTAACGATTACGTTTGCAATGGCCGATGGCGCATAATCAGTTACTTTGATTCCTGATTAACAAACCTTTTTCTTCTGCGTCTTATGTCCCAGGATGTTGGTTATTTTTATTACCCTTTAGCTAATCTAGGTTTAAGTTTTGGTACTTCAATTTCAAAAGCAATAAGTCAAATAAGTATTCACTATTAGTCTGAAAATAAACTCTCAAAAGAACTATACCTTGATATTTGACATAAAAAATATAAATTCTGTTGGCTTGTAGCCCGTTGTTTGTTAGATACGATTTTAAATCCATTGCGTTTAATTATTTTCCGTTTTCAATAGCTGTCGAATTTCTAATCCACAAAAACAATATTGAATGGGCTTTGACAAATTCAGAAATAATAAAATTTAATTTATAGTTTTCGATTGAAAAAGGAAAGCGTAATAATATGTAATAAACATCAGATTTAAGTAATATTTCGAATTTTCATTTGAAAGGGCAAATTTTATCATTTAAATTCATTCTTTTTTTCTATTTGATTAGTCGTTAGATATAATCTAAGTAAGATCAGACGTTATTCGATATTATATCTAAAGTTTTTAAAATTTTAAATGTACACTCATATGTATACTATACATAAACTTAGGTACCTACATACAGGGTGAATCCTAAACACCGGATAATACCCACACCACGTAATTCTGCATCAAAAACAATGTAATAAAGTCATATACCAATGTAATGTTAACTTCCTAGATGAGGAGTTATTGGCAGCTTTAACTAGTATTCTGGTTTGCTTGTCGTGTTATATTAATTTGTTATGAAATAATGATTTTTAGCTGTAGTTTAATCAACAAACAAAAAATATCTACTCAGCACATCTTCAAGATAATCTAACTATGTGAAAGGAAAAACTGGCTGATTTTGGAATGAATATTAATACTGAAAAAACAGAAGTTATGGAAATGGGACGATCTGAGAGTATATTCCAGATAATGATAGGCAATGGTTCAATTAAACAAGTGGACAACTTTAAATCACTGGGTTCGGTTATCAATTCCAAGGGGCAGTTGGAAAGCGAAATTAATAATAGAATAGCTGTTGTAAACAAATTACTGTATGTACTAGATCAAACATTTATTAGGGTACTGGAAGTTAGTAAGAAAACGGAAGTAAGGATTTATAAAACTGTATTTGTGCCAGCGTTTGTCTTTGGATATGAATGGTGGTTTCTACCAAAAAGGTTAAAGCGTAAATTTCAAACATTTGAAATGAGAATGCTAAGGGAGATAGAGGAAGTCACGCGAATGGACCGGATTCATAACGAAGAAATAAGAAGAATGCTATCTGATAATAAAAAGCATATCTACTAAGATGGTTTGGTCATTTAGTGAGGATGGCCGACAGAAGAAAATGAAGAATGAAGAAATCTGGGAAATGGATAAGAACAAGGAGAGGGGGAAGGGGAGGCCTAGCAACATCTGGAATGACAAAATCTCCACATCACTCGATCAGCTGAAATAGACGCGGAAAATTGTCAAGCTGATGGCGCAAAACCGCAGAAAATTGAAGATGTTTGTTGCCAGAGTATGATCCACTTCACCTCTACACCGAAAGATAGAAGAGGACCGGATTATGTATGTATTATACCTATTATAGTTATATGTACAATATATTTTCGGCTTTAAAACGTACGTCGACGTTGTCCGATATCTAGACACCATTGTTTTCTGTTTTCCTATTGACCCTCTTCTAAGTTCCTTGCGCTCATCAGGATACCTACATGGGTCTGCCTACTTTCCTTTTATGTTGTGGTATCCGGGGCATCACTTGTTTGGGTAACCCATGGTCTTCCATACGCTGTACATGTCCGTACCAAGTGAGTTGTCTTCCTTCGATGTCCTTTATAATCGTGTCCTCTAGTCCTATTTCTTGTCGAATATCTTTATTTCTTACTCTGTCGGCTCGTGAAATTCTCGCTGATCTTCTCAGCGCGTCCATTTCGGTTGCTTCTAACATTTTTTTGTCTGTCTGTCTGTCTGTCTGTCTGTCATTCTCCATATTTCTGACCGGTAGAGTAAATTACTTTTGATTATTACGTTGAATATGTTGTATTTTCGATTTTTTGTGATATGTTTAGTCCACAGGATCCCATTCAAGCATCCTATTAGTTTCCTTGCCTGTTATATTTACGTTTGGCAATTTACTTTGCCTCTTTCATCAATGAACATTTTTCGAATAATGCATTGTTATTAACCGTTTCCTTTATAAGTATTCCTTCTTCTACATTTTCTTTAACTGACTTTTTTTCGTGTGCTTTTCAGTGCCTTCTCGTAGGACTTGTCTCAGCGCTTCCAATTAAATCAAAAATCATAACGATATGTAGGCAATTACCTTCTTTTATATTTTTACTGACATTTCTGTCACTGTTTGCTGATCAGAACGTCGTGTTTGATTGTTCTCGTGTTCATTGTGTTACCTTCAGTTTATTTTGTTTTTAGTTTATTCGTTCGTTATAGTTTTTCGTTATTTGTTCTGATTCCGTTTTTGCGTTTTGATAACCATTAATTTTGTTCGTTAAATTTTGAAATGTTTCTTATGGAATACAGCTTTATGGAATATACAGACATGTATTTGATCTTAAGGGAGTGTCGTGGTAACTTTAATACTGCTGCTAATTTGTATTTCGTACGTTACTCAAACAGAAGACATCCAAATGCTAACGTTATTCGACGACTGGATCAATGGATTCCAGAAATTGAAAGAACTTTGCCAACTCCAGTAGCTAACAGTGGCCGCTCTCGTCGAGTATTGTTGCCACAAATTGAAGAAGAACTCAAATGTAGTCGAAAATGAACCTGAACAAAGCACGCGGTCAATTGATGTTAACCAAAGAACCGTTCATCGAGTGCTACAGGAGAATTGTTGGGAACTGTATTACTACCAGAGGGTCCAGGGATTATTATCAGAAGGCTATCACCAAAGAGTAAGGTCCTGCACGTGGTTACTTCGTGAACAAGAAAGGGATTATGGTTTCATTGGACATACCTATCTTATGGATTGTTGAAGCTATGTTCACTGGAAATGGAGTATTTAATTTAAGTCTAGATTTGAGTTGTAGATTTTTTCTTGTGTAGAACTTTAAAAGAATTTGTCTACGAAGAAGAAATTGATACTCAGGAGCAACTTGTGCAAGGAATAAATGAGGCAGTTAGAAGGATTCATAAAACAACATGCTTCAAAATCTAGAAGCAAGAATAATTCGCAGGTCTAAAAAATGCATAGAAACTGGAGGTAGCCATTTATTATAATTAATGTGTATTTAAAAAACTAAAAAGCTTTAAACATGTTCAGGATTCTATCATTACTTAATCTCAATTTAGGAATGCATAATATACATTTAGAATACCATGAAACAGGTCTAGTGCGCCCCTATATATTCTCTGTATGCTCCGATATTAAATTAAGTGGGTTGCTATCTGTGGTATCGCAGGTGACTTGATATGACTGATCACACAGTGTTGCTAAGTTTACAAAACTTTAACAATTTTTTGTCAAGTTTTTGATGCAGAATCACGTGTTGCAAATATAATTCGCAATTTAGAATTTCCCCTGCATATTTTGTCTATCTACAAAAATTAACATGATTCAAAAACTTCAGTTCAGTTTTTTGAGTTTAGTATCAATTAAAAATTGAGCAGTATCAGTTGATATTTTCTATTACGTACGATTAGAATTGCCAAATTTATTTTTATTAGAAAAAAATCTATAGACATACAAGTAAAACACTCATAATTCAAAATTTCAACCGCTACAATTATTGTTTGTAGCTATTGGTAACTGTTTTGAATCGCTTCTTGCTGAACCTTTCTCTCATACCAGTTATTGTTTTAAGAACTTTTTATCGAATCTTTTTGTTTTCCTAAATTGAAAACCAATATCACGAATATGGAATACTTGGATGTTATTTTAAAGATGTTTTCATGTGAGAAGCAGGTATTCAAATTATCCAGTTCGGTTATTAAAAATTTGAAACAAATGAAGTATAAAATCCAAGCTAAACATTGCTTAAAAATTGAAGGTTGTTATTTTTGATTCTTTTAAATTTTGTTTTAAAAGGATATATTATATACATACATATTATCCCCTAATACCGTTCTGCTCTTTCCTTTCTGCTATTTAAGCAAAAATTGCTTAAATTAGTTAAACTAACACTTTTTTAAGAAATAATTATTCTTTGTTTCTATACTAGACAAAGGTGTGGTTAGTGACTTCAATTGAAGCTTTAGTGACCTTGTTTTAAACTAGTAACATTTAGATTTTGCACACTAAAGATTGCTATTTCTTTTAATTTCGACTTTTAATACTTTTTAAATATTTCATTCATAGTTTTACAGCCCAAACTATCATTTACATAAGCTGTTTGATTGTATTTTTGTTGCAATGTGCGACATAACTCACATTTTCTGTAATAACAAAACTTAAACTATAAAAAGTATATTTTCTGAACGTTTGTTGGGCGAACTTTTATAGTTGTTATACTTTTTTGTGGATATTTCGCCGACCGCTTCTGAAAATTAAAGATTAGACTAATAGGTACAACAGCACTGTGTAAAGTAATAATTCCGAGATAAATCTGTGTATTAATCTAATCTTTAATTTTCAGAAACTACTGGCGAAATACTCACAAAAGGCATAAAACCGTAAAAGATATAGGTATTAAGACATTTAAATTACTATTTTTGCATCTAATAGCCTGGATCTTCAGATAATTAAATAAATTGTTGGGGCATAGCTTTTATAAAATTATATATTTTATAAGTAACAACTTATAAGTTCGCTGAACTACCAAGATTTAATAAGTTTCATCGCAGTAGAGTAAAAGCAATATAAAAAGCTTTTGGCACAAAATATTGTCATAGGAAATTTCGAAACCCTGCTCTTAAAACATGAGTTTCTATATCCTATTTAAAGTTTGCAATTGATTTAATATTATCGATTTCTAATTGGGTTGGTTTATTATTAAGTAAGAAGAATTTGTCTTTTCCCCAAAAAATTAATATTTATATTAAGGACCAAAACGAGCCTGAAAATAAAGCAATGGTTTATAGATTCGACTGTGCAACACTTAACTGTAAATCCGTGTATGGTAAAAGGACATCTAAGAACGTTTTAATGAGAGTGAAAGTAGGTATATTATCGTTTAATAAAAAATAATTTAAATAAACATTAATTTATTCCAATCAATCGGCATTCACGTATTATAAAATACAATCACAATTTCAATCTAGATAGTGCTTTTTCAACTTTGAAAACGGTACGCAAATATAAAAAAATTATTATACGAACAATCAGAGATCTATATACAAAAATTAATATAATTGTATTACTGACTTTGTACCTCAATGTTCAGAATTATTACAAACTGTAACTGATGACACCACGTTAACAGCTGCATCAGAGGAAGAGTAAGTCGGTCTCATACAAAAAGTTGAGGAAACAATCAATGAGGATGGCCTACAAATCAATAAAAAGGATACTAGGATCATGATAAAAGACCCCAAAAACGATAACAGGTGAGAGAAATAAATAATATCGAAATGTCCAAAAACACCAATATATGGAACTGCCATAAAATCAGTCTGAACGTTAAAACAAAACTGATGAGAAACCTAGTATGGATCAGAATCCTGGGTATTAAAGCAATTAGATAAACAAAAAAATGACACCTTCAAAATGCACTACTGGCACAGAATGTTAAGAGTAGCCTGGACCGAAAACAGAGCTAACCATTCAATATTAGAACAACTTAAAATAAAGAAAAGACTACCAACTGATAGTGGAAAAAGCAAAATTCCTCGGACACGTAATACGAAGAAATGGCCTGTAGAAGCTAATAATAAAGGGCACAGTAGTGGGTAAAATAGGGAGTGGAAGATACCCTACAGCCTACTAGATACACGGACCTCATAAGAAATGTTACTGGCAACAACATCACACCATCTATTAGAATGGCTGAGAATTGAGAAGAATTGAAAGTCATAACAGAATCACACTCATGAAATCGCGCTGCTCGGAATCGATCTACGATCTACCAATTAAAAGGAAAAAGATTAGATTATAAGTACAATTATAGTTAGTTTAACAAATATGTTGTATGTTTTGAGAGGTTGTTAGCAATTAAATTAAATTTTGCCACCATGAAATTTAAACAAAAACCTTTATATAATGTTTAATAACTACTATAATTGAATTGAATTTATTTCAAATTGAAATCAAAGATTGCAGTATATATTTTTTTAATTTAAGATTAAATTGATTTATGTTTGGAATGCATTATAATCTCCAACATTGAATAGTTTCGCTTTTATTTTTTTTTTTAATTTCAATCTTATCTACTCGGCAAAGAATATTTAAAGGTCAGAACGTCATTCGCACCTAAAAGTCGTTTAAACATGCGTTTTAAAACTATATTTATGCTTCAGTTCCTACAATTACTAATCTTATACTGGAGAGGAAACTGCTTTTGAGGATTTAATAATTATTGTAAGTATAAAAAATAACAACAATATGAAATTTCTTACTATTTTTTTTTGTACAGTTCGCCTGATGATGGCCTTTTTTTAATATATCAGGTATCAATGAAACCTGGGGCATCTCTATTTTTTAAATTATATCGTACTATATCAAAATAAATCTTAAAACAGCATTATTTGACGCAGTTTCTGTCATTTGATTTTTTGGAATCTGTATTTAATGTTACGTATGTTAGTATGTTAGTATCCAACAAAGTGCAATTCCGTCAGGTTGGAGAGAAGCACTGGCGATTTTATTTCACAAAAAGGAAGATAAAGGCCAATTAAATAGCTACAGATCTATCTCATTATGGGCCCAAATACATAAACCTCTCACAAAGATTATAACTAAAAGAATAACAAGAAAAATGGATGAATACCAATCAAAAGAACAGGCTGGTTTCAGAGCTGGTTTCGGGACATGTGATCACCTTCAAACTCTACGCGTGCTTATTGAAAAATAACAGAAAATACTGGTAATATACCGCTCTATCTGGGTTTTGTCGATTTCGAGAAAGCTTTCGATAACATAGAATTTTGGGCTGTAAAAAGATCTATGCAAAACTGGAGAATTGACACACGCTACATCCAACTCGTCGAAAGCTGTTACAGTCAAGCGATTGCACGCAGATACAAACCCAGTACCAATAAAGAAGGGAGTCAGGCAAGGAGACACAATTTCTCCTAAATTATTTACAAGTGCCCTTCAAGATGTTTTAGAAATCTAAATTGGGATGAAATGGGAATCAACATAAATGGTGAAAAGTTAAATCTTCTAAGATTCTAAGGTATGCAGATGATGTGGATTTAATATCTGATAACTCATATGGACTCCAACAAATGCTAGAAACACTACAAACAGAATCACAGAAAGTAGGTCTAAAGATAAATTTAGAAAAGACAAAGGTAATGACAAGTACAGAAAATCCAGAACGAATAACACTGGGAAAAAAACTTTAGAATGGGTTACCGAATACATCTATTTAGGCCAAGCAATAAAACCTAATAAAAGCAACCAAACAGTGGAAGTAGATAGACGCATCCGATTAGGGTTTGCAGCATTCGGAAGACTGAGTAAAATTTTAAGGAATAAAAACATCCCCCAACATTTAAGAAGTGAAGTTTTTAACGCTTGTGTGCTTCCAGTTTTAACATATGCAACGCAAACAAGTTTTTTTTTTACAAAAAGAAACATACACAAGCTGGCAAAAGTACAGCGATCCATGGAAAGGTCAATGTAAGGAATAGCAATACAAGATCGCAAATCAAACGAATATACAGGGTGATTCAAAAGGTATGGTCCAAACTTAAGGGTGTGATTGGTGATATTAAAATGAGCAAAAAATGCCAATAAACTCATGTCCGATTCGCAATTGTTTTCTAGTTATAACAACATTTACGATAATTTATTATTAATAAAGAACGTATACAATTACAAGAAAAATTAAAAAGTATCACAACAAATGTTTAAAATGTCCACCTTGAACTTGTATACAAAGTTGGCAACGCCGACGCAGGGAATCTCGAACATTCCTCAACTGTTGAGGATGTCTTCGAATATCTTCAACAGCTTCATTTATTCTATTAACTAAATGGCCCCCGACCTGAATTTCCGATGCATAAACTTTTTCTTTTAATTCACCCCACAAGTAAAAATCTAGTGGAGTAATGTCAGGCGAACGAGCCGGCCATAGTACTGGACTGCCTTTTCCAACCCAGCGCCAGCGCTGTGGAAAGCGGTTATTGGGTGGTCAGGCTGTCTCCGGTGAGGATACCTTCTCCCATAGTTTACCACTGCTGCACGGTCACTTTCGCTGCAATAACCATACACAAAATGCATTTCTGCATAATCGCGTACAGAAAATGGCTCCATCATTAGCACATTTATTGAAAACTACGCCAGTTCAAGCTTGAAACGTCTTCTGCCATAAGAAATTAAATTGTTTTACTTATTTCCTAGATAGCGTGATTTGACAGAACACAGATAGAAACAAAGAAAACCTCTGTAACTAGATAACAGTTGGAAATAAGACATGGGTTTATTAACATTTTTTGCTTATTTTAACATCACCAATCACACCCTTAAGTTTGGACCATACCTTTTGAATCACCCTGTATAAGGAATATCACCAAAGTACAAGATATTACAGAAGTAGTTATTCGGCAAAAATGGAAATGGGCACTATGGGCAGACCACTATGAAAGATACACAGATAACAATATTATATTCACAAGTGGAGACCATGAACCGGAAAGAGAACGGGGGGACGCCCACAGATGCGATGAGGTGATGACTTAAAGTAAATCGTGTTGAGATTTGTCAATGTTACGATGTTATGTAAACTGTAACCTTCAAGTATATGACGAATTGTTATCGTTTAAGAAATCACTGGCTCCTACGCCTACGCTAGATTTCTGTACGTGCTCGTAGAGCAATTATTCTAGTTCGGACATGTGGTGTAGTTTTACGATTTAAGTTCAGTCTCAAGGCAAACTCCATCATGTAACGTGTGTTATTAATAAATTATTAAATCTTCTAAAACTCTTTTCTCCCGATCTACCCTCAAAACCTCAACAGGTTATGGGTCCCAGGTGTGCTTGAGCGAGATTAGTGTTTGAAAAGAAGCTGTGTAGTTTTTTTTTTATTATCTTTTAAGTCCTGGACGGTTAAACGTCGATTCAGATGCGACTCGTGCAAAGTGCATCGTGAAGTCGGTTTAGCGCGTATCGATAGAGAAATGGATATAGATAGACCACGGATTGAGAAGCTGAGAGATGCAGACAACTGGCCGCAGTGGCAGTTTGTTGTGCAGACTTGGTTGGACAGCGAAAATGCGTTGGAGGTTTGCAATGGAACCTATCTGAAGCCTGAAGAGGGTTCAAACGACTACGAAAATCAACTAAAAAAATGTAGTAAGTTGGACAAATTAGCAAAGAAATTGTTCGTTACGACTGTTGAAGCTAAGCCTTTACAATTGCTCATGAATTGTGAAAGCGCAAGAGACATGTGGGTGAAGCTGCACAGTGTCTACGATTTGAAGTCGGACGAAAGTTTGTCATTGGTCCAAAAGCAGTTCTTCGATTTTAAGTGGAGTCTCGACAGTAACATTGCTCAACATATTTCGCGGTTGGAGCAATTGTCCAATAAAATGAAGAAACTTGGCGGCGCAATTCCAGAAACTATGCTGATGACCAGAATTTTGTCAACGTTACCAGCAAAATACAATTATTTTCATAGTGCGTGGGATTCGACCGAACCAACAAAAAGAACGCTTGAAAAGTTGACGACTCGTTTGTTGACCGAAGAGTTACGTCTACAAAAGCAAGAAACAGATGTCGACAAAGCTTCAGTGGCTCTGGTGTCAAAAATGAATTTTCACAAAAGTTCAAAGAAGCCGGTCAAGTGGCGTCAGAAGAATCAGAAATCATCAGGTTGTTTTACGTGCGGTAAGAAAGACCATATGCGTAAAGACTGTCCTGGGTGTTTTTCGTGCGGGTCGAAAACACATTTGGTGAAAGACTGTGCCAAAAAGCAGAATACACCTAAAACTGGAGGCAGTAGTTCGCAACAAGCGTTTGTTGGCAGTTCAAATTTAAATTGCGATGAGTCATATTGGGTAATTGATTCCGGTTCATCAGATCATATATGCAACCAGCGGACTTATTTTGATGAATACAACAAATTTGTGGAACCTCTTATGATTCAAGTCGGCAATGGGGCCAAAGTCATGGCACTAGGTCGTGGAAATATTAAAATTGAGACATTCGCTGAAGGAAAATGGTTACCAGGAGTTTTATATGATGTGCTATATACTCCAGAAATGAAAAAGAACCTGTTTTCAGTTAAAGTCGCAGCTAAAAAAGGTGTCGATTTCGAACTCACAAATAATGGAAAACGGTGCGTGTTTACGCGAGGTAAAAAAATTGTGGCCATGGGAGTAGAAGCCGACAATCTTTACCGAATTTTAGTACGGGTAGTTTTGCCAAAAACTGTGTGTGTCGCGAATACGGTTGAAACGTTGCAGTTGTGGCATGAACGACTTGTTCACCAAAACGAGCGTCATGTGCAAGCATTTCTGAAAGAAAAGGGAGTCGAGGTGAGCTTAGACAATGAGTTTTGTGATGGTTGTGTTTTTGGAAAACATCATAGACAAAGTTTTAGTGAAAGACATGATCGTGCAAGTGAACCGCGTGAACTAATTCATTCAGACGTGTGTGGACCGTTAAGTGTTCAATCACCGGGTAAAAAGCGTTTTTATGTGCTATTCAAGGACGATTTTACTGCATACCGCGCCGTGTATTTTCTCAATAAGAAATCAGAGGTGAAAGAGAAGCTTGAAAGTTTCTGTGCGGAAGTGAAAACGCGCTTCGGAGAAGAGATCAGAGAATTACGTACCGATGGAGGTGGAGAATACGTGAATAAAGAAGTTGCTTTGTTTTTAGATAAAAAGGGAATAAAACATACAATAACAGTTGCGTATGTTCCAGAGCAAAATGGTACAATTGAACGAGAAAATCGTACAATTATGGAATCGGCACGTTCCATGCTTTATTCAAAACCTGACCTTCCCCAATTTTTATGGGCCGAAGCGGTAAACACCGCAGTTTATGTCATAAATAGAACTGGACCAACAAAAGTTCAAGGAAAGACGCCGTTTGAACTTTGGTTTGGTAAGAAGCCTGTTTTAAATAAGCTTAAAGTTTTCGGTACTGAATGCTTTGTGCACGTTCCCAAGGAAAAACGTCGCAAATTAGACAGAAAAGCTCTTAGAGGGTATGTTGTCGGTTATCTTGAAGGAATTGAGGGATATCGAGTTTGGGTACCTGAAGTACATGAGGTGATCATAAGTCGTGATGTTATTTTCAAGAAGGAGCGGCTGACGGCCACTGGAATCACACTTAATGAGTCACAGAATCAGGATATTTCCGAAACAAGTCAAGAAACTGAGCTAAAAATAGCCGACGATGAATGTAAAAATTCACCGGAACTTATTAAAAGGTTACGAGATCGAACTAAATTAAGGCAACCGGATTTTTATGGAGTACCCGTCGCTATGTTAGCTGAAAATGAACCATTAACTTTCTGCGATGCAATGACGTCAATTAATTCGAAACAGTGGCGTGAAGCTATGAATGATGAAATGACTGCTTTACGTAAACATGAGACGTATGTGTTGGTCGAGAAACCGGCCGATAGAAAAATAATTGGCAATCGATGGGTGTATCGTATCAAAAATCGTTTGGATGGCACCATTGATCGTTACAAAGCCCGATTAGTTGTCAAAGGCTGCTCACAACAAGAAGGAATTAATTACGAAGAGACATTTAGCCCTGTGGTACGGTTTGATACTGTGCGAATTGTTTTATGTGTTTCAGCTTGCGAAAAGTTACACTTGAGGCAATTTGATATTAAGTCAGCCTTTCTGTACGGTTCCCTTGATGAAGAAATTTATATGAAACAACCCGAGGGATATGAAGATGGCACATCACGTGTGTGTAAATTGTTAAAGAGTTTATACGGACTTAAGCAATCCCCCAGATGTTGGAGTAAAAGATTTACGCAATTTTTACTTGAATGTGATTTAAAGGAGAGCGCTGCTGATCCGTGCCTGTATGTCAGACACCGTAACAACAACAAATTATTAGTCCTCCTTTATGTTGATGATGGTTTGATAGCAGCATCACACGTCGAAGAAGCTGATGAATTTCTAACTCAGCTGAAATGCAGGTTTGAAGCTACAATTACAGTTAATGTTACAAGTTTTCTTGGAATTGAAATACAACAGAAAAGTAATGGAATTTTTATTAGTCAGATGAATTACATTAAGAAAATCTTGAACAGATTTGAAATGGTGGATGCTAAGCCGGTATCTATTCCTATTGAAACTGGATGGAATATGAAGGATTCACTTGATAAAACTGGCAAATTCCCATATCGAGAAGCGGTTGGAAATTTGTTGTATCTACAGGTAATTACAAGACCTGACATTGCATTTGCTATAAATGTTGCATCAAGAGCATTGGATAAGCCAACAGATGCACATTGTCAGTTAGTGAAAAGGATTCTTCGCTATGTGAAAGGAACAAATCAAGTCGGCTTATTTTACAAAAGTGACGAAGGTTTCGAGGTCTACAGTGATGCAGATTTTGCAGGTGATACAGCAACCAGAAAATCAACAAGTGGTGTACTTTGCAAGTACGGTGGTGCTGCAGTTACTTGGCAAAGCAAAAAGCAACAGTGCGTGGCGCAATCAACCACAGAAGCAGAATATGTGAGTGCGGCGAGTGCGGCAAAAGAAATGATATGGTTGATGCGGTTATTTGAAGAACTAAGTGTATGCAAAGTGCGACGACAAAGTGTGTTGTTCATTGACAATGTGAGTGCGATAAAGCTAATTAAAAACCCTGAGTTTCATCAGCGCACAAAACACATCGATGTGCGTTATCATTTTGTGCGTGATTTGTACGAGAAAGGAAAAATTGGCATCGAGTACGTCACCAGTGAAGAACAAATAGCTGACATTTTAACAAAACCATTGGCGAAACCGCGTTTTGAAATACTAAGAGATAAGTTAGGTCTAGTAAATATGTAATCTTGTATGTTCTTTTTTAAAAATTTGAAGAGTTAAGTTTAAGGGGATGTGTTGAGATTTGTCAATGTTACGATGTTATGTAAACTGTAACCTTCAAGTATATGACGAATTGTTATCGTTTAAGAAATCACTGGCTCCTACGCCTACGCTAGATTTCTGTACGTGCTCGTAGAGCAATTATTCTAGTTCGGACATGTGGTGTAGTTTTACGATTTAAGTTCAGTCTCAAGGCAAACTCCATCATGTAACGTGTGTTATTAATAAATTATTAAATCTTCTAAAACTCTTTTCTCCCGATCTACCCTCAAAACCTCAACAAATCGCAGGATTGAAATGGACACAACGTGCGAAAAATAGGGAAATGTGGAGAAACTTAGAGGAGGCTTACGTTCAATATTGCACATGAGAGCTATAGAAGAAGAAGAAGAAGATGTTAGTATGAAGTTTGAAACATTTGGAGACAAAATAAATTTTTGCGGAAAAATTTATCTAAAATGCAACGATCTGTGTAAAATGAAAGTCAGGATTCCCCAACACTCAAAATAAAATGTTTGAGAATTCTTTATAAAGGTAAAACCTAGGCGATGTTGTCATGACAATTAAACATGATGTTAAATTTAAATATAAGGCGATAATACCGGCCCATATGTTTGTATTTACCAAACAGGTCAGAAGTAGTACATTAAAATGGCGATACCTCACTTCCGTTGAATATAAATAATATACTTATGTGTACGTAAGTATCTCAGATCTCAGTACTTGCTTTGATTTTATTTCTAATTTGTATTAGTGATTTACCACAAAGCTATAGAGCCGATGTTAGAGATACGTTTGAATATTTTGATCATACCATCCTTGTTTATTTTTAATGAACTATATAGTTCATACTTTAGTATAAGTAACTAAAAGCAATTAATATTTTTAAATATGTATAACACTATACAGCGGTTTACATTTGAAAGATGTTTGTTTTCTAAATATTGGCTTGGCATTACTCTAATGAACCTTGAAATTTAACAGTTTTGACGTCAAACCTGTACGTTATTGTTATTATTGTTTATTATTATGTTACTTTATTGCCTAATCTAAAAGTCTAAAATCGAAATCTTACTTATAACCTGTAACAACTAAACAGAGAAGTGTGTACTGTAACATAAAAGTTATTAAAGTAATTCAGTTTAGTTATCCATTTAAAGTGGATTAATAATATGTTAAGTGCAATATCAATAAAGTATACAATACATAGACAGATTCAGCTATAATAATACCTGTAATTATACGTAATAATAACGTATTGATTAAATAGTATAGGTTTCAGAAAAACAACAATGCTTTTAATTAATTATAATGACCTTAAAGTTCCTTCAGGAATAGGTAATAAATTATTTAAAATTTATTTAAATCATTATTAGTTAATGGTGCTTATTATTTGTATTTTTGATCTATTTTAATGAATTATGAAATTGTATCCTATAATATTCGTATGGTGAATCTGAATAGCTTAATGATATTTTCAGTATAAAAATGTATTTAATTTAAATTTACTAACCTATCTAAATGTTTAATAATATTAATAAGTAGGTATTTATTTATAAAAACAAAGTGCAATTCAGATGTCAACTAAACTGCAAAAAAACTGAAAATTTACATTTTGATATAAGGAAATGTACATTTCATCGTATATAAATTTATCATTTCTAGATATTTTTCGTAACCCTTAAATGTAATTTAAAAAAATCGTGGGGTTAGGGGGAATAATTATTTTTATATTAAAAATATAAGTTTTTTTACTGCAAGTTTGTTTTCTACGTTGTGGCAATATTTCCTGTCTTTTTCAAGATATTTTCCCCTCAAAATAAACAAAATTTGTTTGTATCAATTGCATAATGTACGCAAATAATAACAGATACATTATGAAGTTTATATAAATTACCACATTTTATATTGCACGCCAGATTAAGAAATATATTTCTAATTAATGTGCAGAAGAAGGTTGGAAATATTCCTGAAATATCGGAAATAAATTTACTGCAACAAATAAGTATGTTTTATATAAAAATTAAAGGGATTCAACACCATGATTGGAAATCATGCCCTTCTTATACATATTTATTTACCTACAATTTTTCTTTTAATTTTTCTCTCTTTAATTTTAGGTTTTTACAATTTTTCCAGAGTTCATTTTGAGGCACTAATTTAGTCCAGCATGTAGAGATCTTGTAGAGTGTGCCTATTTTACCTCATATCTCATTAATTTTCCAAAATAGGCAATACGAAATCTATGACTAACTCTCTTCTGTATTAAAACAATTTATTTTTAATTTTTAGCTATTTATTTTGCATTAAATAAATAAGGAGTATTTTGAAAAATTATTAAGTAGTCTTCAGTTTCAGTTAATACATTTGTTTTGTCTTGTTTTGCTTGGGAGAGCCGGAGATCGCAATGAGTTGCTGTCCTCATTTAGCACTACCCTTAGTATAGGATTTGTATGTCATCTGCGATTTTACCTCGTAACCGAAAGATAGCAAAGTTCAAATTTTTTCTGCATTAAAATCCCACTTAATCTTGGCCGCGGTCAACCTTTATGTTACAAGATAACATTGTATTCCTTTACACCATCGAGATTGGCAATTCAAAAATATTTTTATACGATTATATGGCCATTAAAAGTTACCTTGGTAAAATTTTTATATTGCCTATTCTGAAAAATCAGAAGGGGGGTATATAATATAACGTTTACATTAGGAACTGGAAGTGAACTGGAAGTGTGTACATTTCTATAAATAACCTACAGTTTTATATAAGCAAGCTTGTGTACAAAACTGTAAGCTATATAATTTCGAGCAGTCCTGTATAAATAAGTGCATGTGTACAATAGTTTATATATTTACAATAATTTTTTTAATCAAATCCAAATGGCTCTAAATTAGCAGTTAACCAAAATATTTTCATGTGTTTGGTAAAGATTGTTATGTTTGTCTTAGTTACTCTGCAGCCACTTGGGTAACGAATTAAAGAAATGAGGAGCAAGATAAGATTCTGATCTTTGACCTATTGTCTTGGAAACCTTCAAAGTCTGTAGCATCTGATCCACATTAGCTCTGGTCGAGTAATTATGTCTGACAAAATTATTTTGCTATTCGAGGTATGCATTACGCATTACATATCGCCGTTTTTATGAACAGTTGCGTGACGTCTATAAAATGGATAACAGAAAGTTGTGAGGAAATTGAAGAGACACAAAAACACTTTGATAATTTTACTGTACGCAAGAAAATACGAGAGATGATGAAATAAAAAATTTAGGCAACAATCAACTATTAGAAAGGACAAAACTGGTGACATGTTACTGGATTTAAACAGTAGACTTGATAGATGGAAAGAGTATGTGCTAGAGTTGTTCAATGACAATCGAGCTGAACAACCAAATATCAGAAATACAATACTAACACCGGTCTCGAAATCCAAGTTCAGAAATTAAGGCACGCTATAAACAAATCTAAAAATGGCAAGGCAGTTGGTCCAGATAGCATACATGTTGAAATCTTGAAACTTATAGATGCAAAAATAATGCAACCACTATTAAAGGTATTTAATGAAATATATCGCACGGGAATAATAACAGATGATTGATTAAGGCCAACTTTCGTTCCCATACCTAAAAAACCAAAAGCTTATGATTGCAGCGAATACCGAATAATAAGTTTAATGGGCCATTTATTTTTCCGAATAATACATTTAAGAATATATAAAAAATGTGAGGAAGAAATAAGTGATACGCAGTTCGGTTCCAGAAGTTCCAGAAATTGGTTTGAGACAAGGGAGGCTCTATTCTCGTACAACGTGCTTGTACAGCGATGTAAAGATATGAATAGAGAAATTTATGCGGGCTTTATAGATTATGCAAAAACTTTTGACCGGGTACAACATGACAAGCTTATTGATATATTAAAGAACCGCCAAATTGATGACTGAGACATAAGAGTTATTGCTAATTTATATTGGCACCAAACGGCATCTGTACGAGTGGAGAATGAACAATCATTGGAAGCAAAAATAAGACGCCAGCGTAAGACAGGGCTACATTCTATCGCCCTTATTCTTTTTTAACATGTATTTTGAAGCCATATTTCATGAAACTTTACAAGAAATAGTTATCAGCTGGAATAATAGTAAATGGAGTAGGTATAAATAACATCCTCTATGCCGATGATACGGTAGTTATAGCGGATAGTATGAATGACCTGCAAATAATGGTAAACGTGTTGAATCGAATAAGTAATGAGTACGGACTTTATTAATGTAAATAAAACAAAGCTTCTCAGCAAGCTCCCCTACTAACATCTCGAGATTTATCGCTAGAAATAAGGATGAAGATAGTATGTTGTTATGTGCTCCCAGTATTATTATATGGCCTGGAAAGCTGGACGCTGAAACAAGAAACAATAAAAAAGCTAGAAGCATTTGAGATGTGGGTCTACAGACGTATGCTGAAAATATCTTGGGTATACCGAATAACAAACAACGAAGTGCTACACAGAATGGAAGTCCAGAGAAGTTGTGTTCACCATTAAAAAACACAAATTACAATACTTGCGCCATATAATACGCAACAAAAAATGTGGTGTACTTCAGCTCATAATGCAAGGAAAAATCCAGGGTAAACGTAGCGTGGGAAGACGTACTATTTCTTGGTTACGAAACTTGAGAGAGTGGTTCAGCGTGCCATCAATCGAACTTTTTCGGGCCTGTACATCAAAGGTTATAATTGCCAATATGGTCGCCAACCTTCGAAATTAGGAGACGGCGAAACAAGAAGAAGGAGATTAGCATTTAACCATTCAGATATATTTTGCATACATTCGCTTATTTTTAATTTTATTTGATTCCAGTTACCTCATTTTACATATAGTACTGTATCGTCAGCGTACGAGATTATAGTACTACCAGTTTTAAGTTCTAACAGATCGTTAATGTAAATAAATCAGAAACAGAACAGGTCCTTGAACGGTTCCTTGAGGTACGCCGTATCCGCTAGTATTAGTTTCACTTAAATTATTTCCTATTTTAACTTGCTGACCTCTGCCACTCAAGTAGCTGCAAAACAAGTCAAACGCTAATTCTCTAATTCCAAGTCCGCAAATGAAGGAGGTTTTATATTCTAAGCTATCATTAGTATGTTTTTAATTTTATTTTTGTAATGGAAACCTACAGAAGCTTGAAGAAGTACATACATTTTTTGTAAAAAGTTGAGCATTTTGTATGAAAAATATACAAACTACATTCAGTTGTACCTTTGAATGCGAAATTGTTATTTTATAGATTACATTTTTAAGGATTTACTCCTTTTGAGAAATACTTTAATGTATTTGGAAAAATTGTAATTCATCATAATATATTAAAACGAGATAAGAAACGCTCTTGTAAAGAATCTCTAACTTGGGACTACTTAGTTAATACAATATGCTTAAACCTAAATATTTTAGTTACACCAAATACTAGAATAAATAAGAAAAGTGAAACGTGTATAGATAATGTCCTTTCGAATTTACCAAAAGATGATTTTAAAATTGACGTTATTCAACCTTTACTGTCCGATCATTTAAAATCTGTGTAAAAATTTGTAAAAAACGCCAAATAAGTCTATTCAGAAAAATCCGCCCCATATCATATGGGAAATTAGAAAATTTTAAATTAGCATTGGCTTGTTCGAACTGGTCCTTTATCTACGAGTTAGAAGATGGAAATCAAATGTTTACCTCATTTTTTAAATTTTTATTAGGGAATTTTAACGAATATTTTCCCGAAAATACTGTAAAACAGCAAAATAACGAATGTTTAGATATACAGTGATATAATGCTGATTTGAAGAAAATGCGAAATCTGTTAGAAGCTTTGTCTGTGGTCAGTTGTTATGTGACCTGTGATAAATTTAAAAACTTGATCAACATTAAAAAAAGGAATATAGAAATGCTTTACAAATAAGCAATTTCTTGATAGTTCAGATAATAAAAGTAAAGCTACTTGGAAACTTATTCGCACATTAAAACTCATTCTCCGAAAATCTCAAATAGTGACCCCAACGTTTTTAACGATTTTTTTACAAATATCACTAAGAAAATCATACAAGCGCCTACAGGCAATGAGATTGATTATCGAGTATTTTTGACTAAATGTCATCTAACCCCAGGAAATTCCTTTTACATACAGTCTACAACTACATATGAGATAATCAATGTCATCACAAACATGAAAAGTAAGCATAGCAAGGACATTTATGGGTTCAATTCAAAATTAATAAAACACGTTAAGAATGAAATATCGAGCATTCTTGCATTCATTATAAATAAATGTATCGAACAAAATACGTTTCCCGATGAACTAAAAGTTGCCAAAGTGGTCCTCTTATTTAAAAAAGGTGATGTGAATGACTTAAATAACTATCGGCCAATTGCAGTACTACCTATTATATCCAAAATATTTGAAACTTTAATAAAAGACCGAATTATATCATTTTTTTGAGACAAACAACCTACTTACAAACGAACAATACGGTTACAGCAAAGGTAGGTCTACCAGTAAGGCAGCAGTTAGTATCGTTCGGGAAGCATTAGATGCCCTAGATAAAAATAAAGTAACAAATTTGAGTTTAATAGATCTTAGTAAAGCATTTGATATCATCACACATGAATACCTTCTAACCACATTAAATTTCTACTGTGTCAGGGGTGATACATTGAATTTATTCAAGTCATATGTATTTAGAAAACCGATATCAGACAGTAGTAACACCTAATGGCGTATCTCAAAAATTAATACAAAAAATTGGTGTACCTCAAGGATCGATTTTAGGTCCGGTATTCTTTTTAATATATATTAATGATCTACCTGTTAATGTAACATCGGAAAAACTATCCTATTTGCGGATGATACGTCATTAGTCAATACAGCTTCTAGTTATGAAAACGTAAAAACAAAAGAAAAACAAAGCTTAAAATCTGCAAAAAACTAGTTTCTATCTAACAAATTAAAGATAAACTCGGAAAAGACACAATCGATACTATTTAAAACAAAAACCATAAGCGAACCATCATCAGCAAAATTTCTAGGAATAACGTTAGATTCAAAATCGAATTGGCATCAACATATTGAAGATTTAACAAAAAAGCTAGACAAGGTAGTATATCAAAATAATGACTACACTTATTAGACTGACTCCTATAGAAACTGTAATCGCATTTTATTATAGTAATTTCTACAGTAGCTATACTAAATTATGGCTTACTGTTATGGGGAAATTCCTCGGAAATTTTGAGAGTATTTATAATACAAAAAGGTGTAGTTTATTTCGTAATTTGAAAATCATGACAGTTCCCTTCCCTGTTGTTTCATTTATTCAAATTAGTTGGTTGAAACGGGTACCTAACGAATGTTATTGATTAGTATCTACTTATTATAAAATTTTATAAATCTTAATTTTATAAATGGGTAATGTTAAGCATGTATAAGAATAAAGAACAGATTTACGAAAAATATTCAGCAATGGTTTACTACGATAATCTCGGCTTTTCTGGTAAAAACATCTTCATCTAATTTTAGGAGTGAGTGAAAGTGGTAAAACTTATGTGAATTCGTAGGTACTCTAATTGTTTTTCTTAAATCTGTGTAAGGTGTCCTTAGTCGGTATAAATGGTAACATAAAAACAGGAGCATCCAAATTATTCTATTTTGTTGCAGTTTTAAATCTTATAGTCCAAGTTTACTTTTTTTCGAATTTACAGAATTTAAAGATAAAATGTCAAACTCGCCACAATAAACTTTTAGAAAATATTTGATTTTCTCCTACAACTTTAGTTTGAAATATGTTCGATATCGACTGCATTTTATTTCAAGAACTAGAAGTAACTATAATTATTTAAATCTCCTCTTATTTTATTAATTTTCATTTTATTGCGATTCTTAACATGCGTTTTTATTAAATTCGGAAACGTTTCGTGGATCCCCACGGTTAAATATGCAAATGTACCCTGGCACAATTTTAAAAACTGCACCGGGGTTGGTATGCAACTCGATGAAAAATCGTGCAGAACAAAAAGCAAACAAACCAAAACAAAATCAGCGCCTCGCCAACACGTCACATGTACACGTAGAAGGCAGCACGTGTGCATGTGTATGTTCAGAGTTTAAAAACGCGCATTCCAAAACAATAATACTCAATCAATGATAGCAATGAGCCAATAACCAAATGGAACGTTACATTCAAAGGAGGAGGGGTAATGTGACAACCCTGTTTACAAATGTTGCGATTGATTCTTCCAATGTTGTTTGAGCTGTACTGATCTGTCCACGTTCGCAACTAGTGCCCCGTGGGAGTGCATAAGTGACAGTTGTTGAGTTGACAACCTCCCCGTCAGAGAAACCACCAAGGAGACCGCGCTCCGTCCACCATTTTCGACCTACCTTCTTGAAGAACCACTTCCGGAACATCTTTCGACTTCTCACCACGACAAACAAGGTAGACTCGTCGACGTTTCGTTTCTGTATATACGAAATTTGGAAAATTCGCATGTGATGGGAAATCGACAGGTGATTATTGATTCGTAGGGTGAGAAACACCGAACACAAGACCCGCATGCGTTGAGATGAACAAAGAGCGTAGTGTGCGTGAGATAACGCAGCTTGAAGATGTTTATGGTCTCCTTAAGCTCGGCTGAGCTTTACGAATACGTGTGTGGAAAGGGTATCCGCTAAATTCTTTTTTATGTTAAATTTAATTATTTTTCGCTCAAATATCAAAAGATAAGGGACAAGTATTTTTTAATAATCTAGATATTGTTTGTGACAGCCCCTTTTTAGGTTTTTAGGAATTTTCTGAATTTCTAATTAATTTGTTTGGTAGAATCGGCGCTTTGTTTTCGTTTATTAATTTTTTATTTTTCTTTTCGACCCTGATGGGTATCTAAGTAAAACAAAAGCGCGGGCGATTTTTAATTTTCTTTTTTAATTTTCTCGTTCATGATGGAGCTTTTTTATGTATCAGGTAAATATACTACAACATAAATCAATAACCCATTGGGATTCGAAGCAAGCAATAAAGTCGTAACTAATTCAGATTTCTAAATAAAACAGTTCGTTATCAAACTTTTCGCCCCAGGAATAAATTGATGAAACGGCAATTTTACTTTGTTTTGGATATTCCCTGATTAAGCACTAAATTAAACATATCTTCCTTAATTCGATACCCCTTTTAATTATTAACGAATATGGGAAAGAGGCTGTAAGAAAGAAAAAGGTTAGTATTGACAAGCATTAAGGGTTTTCTTATTTATGGATCCCAATAATCGTAGGTTTTGGGTTTTCAAATCTCAATTTACTATGTACGTTTGATTCACTTGTTTTTAAGGAATCGTGATTAGATATTTAACATTTAATGTACACTGTTTGTTCTTAACTTAATCTTAATAATATCGGTTTCACGTTTAAATGGAAATGTATGCATTTTCCTGTTAATAACAATAATTAGTAGTGTGTTGGGTATACTCTTAATTAAAGATATCTGTGTTAAATATATTTACTTAGACTTAGAGTTTGAGTAGAAATTTTTCTTCTCTTTATTTCATAAACTGGGCGTTATAATGATGGAAGAAGCAGAATTAATGAAATGAAAAAAGGAAAATTAACAAATTATAAACTATAGTTCCTATATTACCTAGTCAAAATTTTAACTTCAATTTGTAGCTGTGGGGAGCTAGGGTAGGAGATTATTCGTAGCTCTACCTTTATTTACCTTTTACTTTTTAATGTCATTGCATGCATAGCTTCTAAAGTGCAAAAGAAATTTCCTATTTGTGCTATGCAATTAGTAAATTTTATTTACAAATTTAGCTTTGTTAATTGCCCCTCTCCCCGCAAGCCTTTTATACTTTAAACTTTATAACTTCCTAAGCCCTTTTCTAAAATTTGAAATATTACAGAATATGGAAGGCGAAATGACAAGTACTGCTAAAATATTTAAATTAGCCAACCCATCTAAAGCTGTAAAGAATGTGACAAATCAAAAGTTTAAAGATTTAAAAAAAGAATTTATTTGAACCTATTTATAGTTCAATATACCTATGTATAAAACCTTTGTTTGTTTAAAATTCGTATTGTTATTTATACTCAGTCAGTTAAATAATTCCCAAACTAACTATTTACTTAAAGGGAAATGGAAGGTGTTTATAGTACTTAATCCAAGTAATCTATGAATTATAATAGTATTAAGTTCTACTTGTTATTTTTACTATCAGCTGTTGGCTATTTCGTTAATTATATTTGCTTCCTAGTCACATTTCTCTTGTGTTATAACTTTTTACTTACTAATTTTCAACGTTCCCGACATCTCTTGCCTTTATTTACATTAAAAATTTAACATTGCTTTATATAAAAAGATAATTTAGTGAATCCTGTAGGTACATTTATTTTTTATTATTTAAAATTGATATATTTAATATGTTTTTTCATTCTTACAAATATTGTTCCATTGCTCTATCATTTTATACATCTATTTATAACGAATTTCAATTTTTAATTTATCATTTACTAAGGTTCACTTCGCTATTTTTATCTAACTAAATTCTTTGTATATATCGAGCTTTTAACTTATGAAAAATTTAAATACGTCAAGGTTAATGTACTAGGGTTAGATATCAAGTGTAGGTTGGTGAAAATTTTAATGCAGAAATATATCTAGGAGTATACCCTCTTCCGGATACAAAGTAAAACCCTAAATCCTGATCATAGCAGTCGAAGTGCGTAGAGATCTTTGGCATCTACCGGCCTCGCCAATTAAATAAACAAACGTTTTCGTTAATGTTCCTTTTTATTCTTTTTAAGTGATTTATGTATAAACTTAATACTTTATTATCAAATCGATATGTATATTATATGGATTTATTATTATCAAACATTAAGACCAGGGGGTAATCTATTGAACGGAAGCTTCAATTGAATAAATACTGATATGATATTATATTGAATCGTATATCGTTTTGATTTATTTTATAAAGCAAATTATATTTTAATTATTAAATGTCAATTGAATATCATACACAATTATACGCACATATATCTCGGTTAGCTCAGTTGGTTGGTAGTTAAGGAGGTTCCTTTAATCTGATCAATTAATATAAATGGTTTTCTGTTATTTAGCAACAATTACAACAACGTAATTTATATGCAGCTTTATTAACATTTTTATTAATAATATCCCTATGAATCCTACCTATTTATTTACTATGAACCTTAATTAATAACAATTTTAACTTTGCTCACGTAACACAAATATCCAGGTAAATTCCAAGTTACAGTTCCAAATTCCAAATTATCGTTTACAAATCTTCAATACCCAAACTTCAATGTCCAGAAAATATGAATCCCATATATTTATAATTATTCCAGACACTCAAATTAACTTTGATTCTTGCCAGTATCCAAACATGAACAGGGTTTTCTCTTTTCTTTCACAAAGATAATAACCAGCTTATTTATTTTGATATTCGTATTATTTCCTATTTGAAAATAATACCACTTTACTTTTCTCAAAGAAAATTACACTTATTAACTTTTATTTTCTTCTTAAAAGGAAAACAGGTCCTCTCTTCTGAGAAGACGATTTCAATCCCCTTTTATTTACTTTCGTCCCTTGTTTTACATCGTCTTGGTTCTCTCATAATTTTCCTTCAATGAAAATACTCTTTGCTTCTTCTTGGCGATAATTATTACATATACTAGGTATCTAGCTAATTTAATTTATATTTACAATATAACATTCTAATAATTAATTTATTTTATCCTAACTATTTAGATTCTTGTTTTGTTACACTTTTCTTATTAATGATCTTATTAAATCTGCACAAAATTAACTTGCAATTAATTAGAAATTAAAATTCATTAACAATTATATTCAACTCATAATCTTCAATACCCACAAATATCAGCTCAATACAGAGTACCTACTTTTTAAATTAACTAAATTTAATTTGTGTAGGTATGTTTATTTATATTAACTTTAGACTTTACCTTCTAGTTGTTTATTAACCCGTGTACAGTAGAATAGCATTGAGAACCATATTAAATGGGATATTCTTTAAAAGTTTTATATCTATCATTTTTTTGATATTTTTATAGACTTACATTTCATGTCTACAATACTCATCGTGCATCTCATTTTTATCAGGTGAGACAGATACGTAAAGAGTCTTTCAAAAAACGTTGACACGTTGATTATTATTGCTCAAAATAGAGTAGGCTATACCTACTGCATAACGAATGCATATCAGTTTAGAACATTATTTTAAGTTATGTCTTTTGTTATAAATACAGTAGGAGAAGGGGGGAAGCTGCTATTTAGTCATCTTGTATTGTTTCATATAGTACATGATGTTTCAGAAATCAATCAATAAGATAGGAATGATAGAAGATATTGTTTTAAAATACCTTAAAGTAATAATAATGGCATAGAATATCTACTAATAATTATCACCTTATTTGTATCATTCAGATAAATTAGTGTAATCGCCGTAATCTAATCTAATCGTAAACTATCAAGGTTGACTAGTTGAAAGCATTTCTGTGATAGGATGGTTTTTCCGGTAATACTTTTCAGTTAAGAAAGTTTGTTGCTTGACAGTTGCTCGCCAGTAATACTGACATCAAAGTTGTGCAGCTAAATCTAACGATTTTGAATCAATGTTAGGAGCAACATTGTCTAAAAACAATGAAGTTAAGTTAATCGCAAGATTTTACTTACATAGGAAGATTACATCACGACTGCTGTTCCGTATTAATATATTTGATGGTTGTTGAGAATAGTGTTTGAAAATTGTTTGAAAATTGTTTGAAAATTAAGGCAAGGATCTTTGCCATACCAATTAGTACGTAACCTATGGTTTTATCTCGTATCCAAAAGAGCTTTTTCCGCATTAATTCTCACTTGAACTGGGCCGGAATCAAACCTGCGACTTTTAATTTACAAGGTAACCACCGCCTATCGCCTGGTAAAAGAAACTGGTAAATAGTATCAGTTCTCAATAAAAGCTAGTCAGTCACGTGTTCCTGTCTTTTAAAATTTGACTGAAAAATCAAGTACGGCAATACGTTTAAAACAATATACAAGGCTATTGCTTTCCAAAAATTTTTAGAGTTCGTAAATACATTATTGCTATGGAAATAATTATGAAGATTAATTCTATACATATACTCGTATTATATTTGATAAGGAAATCGCATCGCCATTTCATAAAAGTAGCATTTTCAACTAACTAAGGTTAGCCAAAACACTTTTAGTTTTCAATTTTTAACCATCTCAAAACGTTTCCAAAATGTTTCTTGTTGCCATTAAAATAAAACAAATGTGATTTGGTAGAATTAACAACGTGACCTGCACACTATTGAAATAACAGGAATATTTTTGACATTAATAATTTTTCTCTTTCTAGTTTATCTAGTCTTTTGCTTAGTTTTTCTTTTATTTATACTTTGAATATTAATTTATCCCAATTCAATAGTTCAATCAATCTTCATGCTTAAATACGGTTTCTTATTCATTAAAATTTAAGTATATTTCATATAGTTTCCGATACTCCCATATTGTACTATATGGGCTTTTCTATTAAATGCCTTATACATTTTATATTGTATCGCAGTCTTATTGCTATATCTTTATCGTATATACAACAGTTGCTTTTGCGAAAGGTGAGCTTTACTTTTAACAACGAAGGAAGTAGAAAAGAAGAAAAAATTCATTCATACAATAAACGAATAACATCACATTTAATAAGCAAATATGATTAAATAAAAAGTTAATTTTGTGAAAAAATTTTGTCAGATAACAATCAGAATGAAAAACAAAGAAAGTATTAATTCATACAAATTAGAGTTATTATTCTAATCAAAAGGTTAGTAACATTTTTGGTTTGGAAAGTTAAAAATTTAACTGAGGTGTTTTTTCAATTATTTTTTTCATAAAATGCTAACCGATTATTTAACTACCTCCTTTTAAATTATTTACATTTAACTGTTTGCGCTATTTACTTAAATATTTACCCGTTATTTTTTTAAGGTTTCTATTGTAATTTGTAATAATTTTAAGAAGTTATCAATAAGAGTTCTTTTAAAAAGCTATTTAATAAATTGCTTTTAAACTAGGACGTACATATTTTATTGTTCCCAATTTAAATAAGAAGAAATAGGGTAAAATACACATGTTACTCGACAACGATAAGATAAAATAATTTATCTACATATATGTATGTAAGTTTCAGTTGATGAATTCCGATACAATAAATTATCTGCATAATATACAAGAATCAGTTAATGTATTCCATATATGATTTCATACAAATGGATATGTTAAATTTTGTTATATATTTGTTATGTTTCGGTAACAATGAGTACTTTAGGCTATTTTAACCTACCTCTGAAATTCAACAGAGAAGTTGAACATATTTAGAATATTCGTGCATAAATGTGTACGAAATAATTGTTTCGATGCGTCTACTTACATTAATTTTGTATTTACGTACTTTGTAGCTTCTTGATGGCATAGACACTGGGATAAAAAATAACATTAATATATATTTTCTTTTTTTGTTTTCGATTTCTCGTACTTTTTACATTTTGGATTATACAGAGCGGAAAACAAACAAAAAAGTTGCCTGATCTTAATTCACACCGCAGATCAGATCAAAGTCCAGTTATGTTGCAAAAAATCAACGATTTTTTGTTTCGAACTAACGTCTATTGTAGATTATAGCCGAATACTTTATTTGTACCTAATAGAAATTATGTAATCAATTCGACTATGAATTTGAAGACGTGTGTCCTGTTATAATAATTGAATATAAAATCTGAAATAAACTGACTTACCAATACAGTCATTTCGTGTTTCAGAAACTATGAACTTTTATGCGTAACCAACTTGATAGTGAAACTTTAAAACACCGTTGTTTTATAAACTTTAAAAACTTTTTTTAATAAATGAGCTTTCAAACTTTCTTTTTTAATTTTTCCATACAAGTTGTTAATGTTGTGCTTAAAAACAAGAAGCTCATTTTATTGATATTTACTCATACATTTTTTAGTTTAAGTGTTTTCGAATGCCTAATATCCTTTAAAAGCGATATTATTACTACTTATGCCAAATCAAAAATTTACAGTTTTCCAAGAACGATTTTGTAAATCATATCTACTAAAGCCGTAGCTATCTTCATTTTGTTTTACCAGAAAACAAATTCCTTTTGCAATTATATTTTTATTAAATGAGTTGAAATGAGTTTTTATTCGCTCAAAAAATATGAAGCTCTTTTATAAAAAGGAGCCTTCTTGTGTCCGAGTGATACATACTTATTGTTTATTCAAAGTTTATAGATCATAATATTTATTGTAGGCTTCGGATATAAACGTTTTTCATAGGCAAAAATTAAAAAAGTTGCGTTTCATGAACAAACAAGGGTAAGCAATTTTTCTATAAGCAGTATCCATCATGCTAAGAACTGAAATGGTTTTATGACTTTATATTATGGCTTGACTAATTAACTATTTTTCAGTTATATGAGGAATGTTCAACTCATAACCGGATATTCTTATCTTATTAAGAAAAACAAAACAATAACGCTACATTTTTTCCATCTTTCCAGTAGCTTCCTGATTCCCTTTTTATAGAAGGTTTTTCATATTGATTGTTGTCGCAGCCACAAATGCACACCTTCGATAACAGCATTATTGAACTCAAATCTCTTGCCGCTTAGTGTTCTTTCAAGGGACCAAACAGATAAACGTTACATGGTGACAAATCAGAGCTATAAGGCGGATGTGGCAAAACTTCCCAGTGAAGATTGTATAAAGTGTGGGGGGCGAGCCTTGCCGTGGAAGAAACTGTGGACTGAAGAATTCCGCCTTTTTGAGCGAAAAGCTGGCTTGATTTTGTTTTGCAGCAAATTGTGGTAATATTCAGCGTTGGCAGTTCTACGGTATTCAAGATAATCAGAGAAAATTACTCTTGATGCGTCCCAGAATGTGGTTGCAAGAACCTTTAAAGAAGATGCACAGGCTTTGAATTTTTTGGCGGAAGCGATGGCGAACGTCGCCCTTCCATTGAAGCCAATTTGCTTTCGGGCACAAGGTGACGGAACCAGGACTCATCACAAGTGACTATGCTCTTAAGAAATCCATCACCCTCTTCTTCAAAACCTTGAAGTAAAACGGTGCAGACTTGAACTCGATGGGCTTTCCGTTCACGGGAACTACCGAACACCGACTTTGTTGAACTGCAGTTTATGATGGACTATTGTTTCCACACTTCCAACACTTATTGAAAGAATATCAGTAATAATTATTATTATCGCTATTCGTCGATTTTCACCAATTAAATGGCTAACACGTTCAATATTGATTTCATTTACAGCGGTAGTGGTACACGGAGTACGTGGCGCGTTAGTTCTTCTTTTTCGTGGTTTTTGAAAATTTTGCATCAGTCGTAAACTTGGGCCTTGAATAAACATGTTTCCCCGAACTGTGCAAAAAGTCTCTCAAAACTTCGGTTGCTTTGTAGCAACTAAAATTTAAGAAAAATAATTATTCTAGTTAGAAATTGAAGATCTCTTGAACTTAATAATATAACAACATACCGCATATATATCGTTTGTTTGCAACCATACGATGTACAGACTCTCATTAATATTAATTTGAAAATAACAGAACACTAAGACTTTCCAACATTTCTATGTTTGCACTTATTTGTGGCCTTAATTCAAAAATAAGACAAACAAAAGGTTTTTGAATATTGTCAAGTAAATAAAATATCCTTGTTCGTAGGCTATTATAGATGATCTTATTATCAGTTTTCTTTCGTTACAAGAATTTCTGTGGGATAAGAAATGAAGATACTTTGGAAAAATATAGTTTAAAATGTATACGTCTTTCAAATCAATTAATTTCCTTCTGAGTCCGAACTAATAAGTCTTTCTTTCTTAATAATAGTGTTCAGTAGTGTTATTCATCTTTTATACAGTCTGATCACGAAAGCTCTTGGGAAACACAGTTAATATATGTATACAGAATGTTTCCTAATATGTACGTGGAGAAGCTTTCTGAGCTAAAATTGCGGATACTTTTTCAGATAAGCTTGCATCCTAAAATGCCTCCTTAAAGAGTTATGCCTCTTCAAAAATTGAGTAAAAATTTTATTCTTAATTTTTGTCTCAAATTTAGACAGATACAGAGAATTAAAATCAGTGGACGTTTTCTGTTAACAGGAAGATTTCTTAAGAATAGTTTCGTCCTCTACACACATACATATACCGGGTGATCCAGAAAAAAGTGAATTAGAGCAGGCCGTGACCTAGTTATCAAAGTTGGTATCCCGTGATTCGCCTACTGTGAGTGTAAACAGAGACACTATTGACCATTGAAGAGGTTACGTTAACTGTCAAAATCATGCAACAATATTATTGTCCGTGTTTTAAATAATAGTAAGTAATTGCCTGGTTAAAGGCAGTCTAAATTTTAGTTTAGTTAATAACCATAAATGTAATTACGTCCACTAATGCTCTTATTTTAGGTTATAAAATGTCAAATTTATTTTTCAAGTAACAAATCAGATTACCATTGATACAAAATTTAAAAAAATGAGAAGCAATGTTACCAACCTTAACAGCTTAATCAGGGCCTGCTCTAATTCCTTTTCTTCTGGATCACCTGGTATTTTTATAAGAGGTGTAATTTACAATCCCTTTTCAGTTGTTTATTAGAACTTTGTAATGCACCGGAATTTATATACCCACCTAAAAATGCACTTCGAAAAATCTGATTTATTTAGAAATATTTTTGCGTCTTGTATTTTTTCCGTGAGCATAATGGTTTTCGCGTGAAAAAGATAGAATAAATAAAGAAATCCGAAAAACCTATCAAAACTGAACGTTTTTTCTTGAAATTTACTAAATTTAGGATTTGTCTCTCTGAACTTCTTCATGCTATATTTCGAAAAAGAAGGACTTATGGACACATGTTGATCAAAACTTTTGATCTAAAAATAAGGCTCAAGGAATATGTAAAATTCTGCTTTATAAAGACGTACTTAAACTGCTAACTATTACGCACATCATCTGTTCAGTGTATTAATATCAAAGCTAATTTATGGTATTTTTAAATATACGTTTTGCGAAATTGGTAAATATAGTACGATCAAAAAGTCTTTGCATCGCTGTTGCTGTGGAATTAAAAGTCATTTCTGAATTTGGTTACTTCTATTATTTTTACGTGATTAACATTCACTTGACTTCTTTCAAAAGTGAACAGATTGTAACTAAAAATGTTCCAAAAAGATATTGCTTTGTAATTTTTTGTTGCAAATCTCAACTAAACTTTGTTTACTTATAAATTACTTGAGAATTTGCTTTTATTAGAAGTTTGGGAAATGGACAATAACGTAAAAATAATAGAAGTAAATAATTTCAGAGATGACATGTAATTTCCACAGCAATCGCGATGCAAAGACTTTCTGATCATACGATATATGCTTAATATTTCCATTCGCCATTTTCACATTTTGTACCACTATTGAAGTATTTATATTCTGCTAAAGTCTGAAAAGTAGTGTTAGCCTTCCAGTAAAATTTGACAATTCTGTTGTGTCAACTTAAAGCACACGTTAGATTTAAGCAACCATGGGTTTTACTAGGGTTTCCGTGATCAATTTTATTGTAAATCCCACTGTATGTTGTGAGATTTATTTTAAATTACTATTAGAATTGCCTTATTGTATATAACGGTTATATTTTTCTCTACCGAACTAATCAAAAAATGCTTTATTCTTGATCTGAATAATTTATGCTAAGCCCAGGTTAGAGGATGTCTTGCATTTATAGCTTAATTTTCACCGACCATACGGAGTATAGGAATTTATACATAATGTTTCTGTATACAAAATTGTCATAATTAATTGAAACTGGATTAATAATAAACAGCAAAGTAAATAATAAGACATTCATGCTAAGTAAATACAGCTACGAAGTTAGACTGTATTAAAGAAATTAAAATATGCCGGCAGAGTAAAAACAATGCTCCTCTGGATATGTTTTTACATTATACTTAAGCTGATCTGCTATTAAGTTACTATACCACATGAGCCAAATTTTATAACACTAGTCAACTTTAAATTAAAAATTATCGATTGAGTTTTGTTGTTATTCAGAAACAACAGGTTCGCTGCAAATCAATTCTTAATATTTAACTGGGCACCTTTACGTTTATTAGGATTTCAGTAAAAATATGTGACGTTAAAACAGTTGTATCGTTTGCAAATAGAATGACATGTGTGTTATTCTAACAATTTACTAAATCATTTATGCAAATAAGAAAGAGAACAGGAAAAAGCAAGGAACCTTAGGGCACATCGTGTCCAAATCGTTCCCTCTTTGAAACGCTTCCTTTGCAGACTACATATTGATATCTAACCCTAAGGAATGAATGAAATAAATTAATACCATTTGTGTCAAAATTATTATCTTGTAATGTAGAAGTTATAATATTGTACGATACACAGTCAAATGCTTTGTTTAAGTCTAAAGTAAAAAGATTATGTTTAAAACTTTCTGACGCTGTTCGCACTAAATAATTTATGGCAAGAGCGGTTGAGTGATTAACTAGTTCGAAAACCAAATTCCTCCTCTTCTTCTCGTACCTCATTACGCCCTTCGGTTCTTATTTCTCATCTACCCATTTCTTCCGGTCCCCTGCTATCCGTATCGTTTCATCCATTGTGTTACCTTTCATTTTTCTTCAATTTGTTATATTTATATTTTTCCTGGTTTTCCTGTTCTTCTCTTTTTTCTCTCTTAGCAAACATCGCCTTCCTTACTAATCTGTTCTTATTCATTCTTAAAATATGTCTAAACCAATTTAGTTTTCTTCTGTTCATAATTGATGTTATTGCATCCAGGTTTAATGTTGTCCTTATGTTTTCGTTCCTAATTCTTTCTTGAAAACCATATTGGAAAGGAGTAAATAAAGAGGCAGTTTCAAAGTCTGACTTTTGGGAAGGTATTTAAAATTTATTATTTTTATCACAGCAAAGCACTTCTTGTGATAGGTCTATATACAATTCTTCTATTTGAACCTGCATTATAAGTAGCATGATGAAAGTAAAAAAGAAACTTTTGAATGGCCAGATAGATTATTATTATTTGCAACATGATTCCATGTACGGTAAAAACCATGCATTTATATGAGGAACATTTTAAGTTGGTAGCATTTCCCTAATAAATAAACCCGTATTAAAATAATAAATCTCAGCAACTCCATTTGAGAGCCAATACATTTTTTTTTTTAATTTACACAGCCCCTTAACTGCAGTATTTCAGAACCTTTTGTCGAAATATTTTTCAGCAGGAAATTTATATGGTAACAGCAAAATTTGTCTGTATTCATATATTTTATATAGTTAATCTGCTGAATCTTTTTATAAACAGAAGACGTAATTAATAAAAAGTAACACTAGCGACAAGAAAGCGAATTACATTGCTTTTACTAATATTATAGTAGACAAAAGTAAAAATAACTTTTAACACGGTTGTGGGCTTTCTCACAAGGTGTATTTAAATTTTAAACCGAAACGACGTCATCTTGAGGAACTTACTTTGTGTCTGATTTAAACGCTATAGAATATGCACTACTTATTTTTCATTGTTGACTAAAAACTTGTATAAAGAAACAGACAGTAAGCGGATGGGCCAACAACTACAAATGAATTATTATCATTTTTCAGTGCAGAAACTACGACAGCATGCTTTAAGAATTAATAAAAATAACTGAATTTAACTAATTTACAAGGGAATACTATTAGGTATAGGTACTAAGGGACCGTCAACATATTCAGTAACGCTAAAAAATGCTGTCATAACACGATGACTTTATTAGGATTTAAATGCCTCTAGCAGAAGTTGCAATTCGTACGAGTTTGTATGTGAAAATTGTCAGTACTTATTAAAATTCTTTAATAGATTCCTGATAATACAACATTACCAATTAAACTAGTTTTCAATGTCTGACGTTTTATTGCATTGATGTTTTACTAACGTCATTAGTCATCGTATCTGATAATTTCATGTTTGGCATTAGGTTTTAATTCCTAGTATTGATTATATTATTTACCAAGGTAAAAATAAAAATGGCATAGCATTTGATATGTACGAATTTTTTTAATGTCTTCATAAACTTATTTCAGTGTGGTTTTTGAATTTATGCAATTCTTAATCTTTGATTTACGGCCATGATCATGTGTAATAATAATGTGTACCTATATCACGAAACAAGTAATGACAATTATGTACATGCTGCATATACTGTTTTACGAACATAAGAAAAAGAAATATGCAGAGAAAAATTATCAATATTATTTAAATATAAATTTCAGCAGCGAATTCAAGTTATTCGTTTCTGTATTTCTTGAACTGTTAACCACAGAAATTGAATTAACAGTGTGTAATGCAACTTCTGTCCTTTATTTTACGCACTTAGCTTATGTTATCGTATTAGTACCATAAACTACAATCTTACACAGTTTAGAAGGCGTAAAAGTCTACTTTACGCACAGTAACGGAATAAAAATTCAAAAGCCTGTGTTCCTTTTTTTGGTATTGGATCTGTATGATAAGGAATATGTTAAGTTGGGCTATTTTGTACAGTGACCGGCAAAAAGTTCGCAACGTAA
Organism: Melanotus villosus; assembly: GCA_963082815.1. Taxonomy (NCBI): domain Eukaryota; kingdom Metazoa; phylum Arthropoda; class Insecta; order Coleoptera; family Elateridae; genus Melanotus; species Melanotus villosus. The sequence continues at coordinate 79,973,819 of OY720419.1, forward strand.
TAATTTTTATTATTAGAGTATCGAAAAATCCTTTCTGGCGAATCGATTCTGCATATCCGATAACCTAATAATCTGGTTTGACATGTGTTACGTGACCATCGGTATGACGGCAAATTAAAAAAAATTACTATGAAATTATAAAAAGTGGGGTGGAATAACAAGATATCTAAGAAGATTATTTAAAAAGTTACTTAGAATTTAGTTTTAGGCCATATACAAGATGTCAAGCATTTATTTTAAAATATCGCTATCGATGTTTTTCCTAAATATTTTTTTATTAATTTAGAGATAACCAATTTTTTTCTTTTAGATGACTTGTTTAAAACAAAATCTATGCATTTAGAAAATAATGGAAGAACTTTTTCATCTAACCTTCTTACGTGATATATTTTTTACTTTATAAAAGACGTTTATTCTTCGTTAGTTTCACGGTGAATCAGTATAATATATCATTGACCGTCTGACATGATAGGTACCTATAATAATATGTGTTAATCCATATTAAAGTCCACTTAGGAAAACACCAGTATATTTATATATTATGTATTTTTAGATAACTAAGACACGAGTACAATGTTAACAACGTCACTCTGGTGTGTAGTAGTAGTACTGTCGTAGTACCAACTTAAAGGCATTGTCAACTTATGCAACATATTTAGTAAATATCAAAATACGTTAGTTAAAATACTCGTAAAAGTACCCGCATTGGTAGAATTTCAATATCTTTGATAATAACCACAATAAAACCAAAATAAAATTCAGATCCTACGTACATGACGTCACGAGTGTCGACAACATAACCTAAATTTAGCGTTGTACTTGTAGCTATGCTAGAGCTCTTACCGGCGACCGACGTAGTTGACGTCATAGCTTAAACTTTTAGCTCCCATAACACGGTAACGAATTAAAATTCGGCCAAAAAATTTTGCAAAGGTGCAATACTCAGTTTACTCAATCAAATTACAAAATAAAAAAAAATCGACTTTTCATAAGTTGACAATGCCTTTAACCTATTATGACAGTACCTAGCGAATTAGGTATCGTTTTTGAAGAATTTGAATTCTTCACCCCTTTGTAGGAATATTGTCAGGACACCGTAAACTAAATAAGCACATGCACAGGGTGGGACTAGTCGAAGACCCAATCTGTCGTGGTTGCAACTTAGAAGGCAAGACAGCAGACCACATTCTGTACGAATGCCCTGCACTAGCTCCAATCAGATGATCCATGCCAGGGGACTTCTGGCCTAGTATGGCCAGTATTAGCAGCATTCCTCTGGCTAGTATCCTCAGGTTCATTCAAAGGTTAGGATGGCTTGAGTGATGCGCCTAAGTTGAGGCTGCTGCAACGGAGGTAGCACAATGGGCCCATCTGAGGCCTAAGTGCACGTGACACGAGTCACCCTCCACCCAAAATCCAGAATCCATCTACCCCTTTTCTTTTGTCCTGAAATTGACCTTTAAGGTACTAGCAAACTGTAATTTTGAAGTTGAACGGGGTGGGGCACTGTCTTGCATGAGCCTTATGAGTATCTTTGCGTTTAAAGCAGCATCCTCAGGCAGTTCTGGAATAGAGTTCTCTAAACATTCTAGGTATAAAAGACCTGTCAGTCCTTTAGCCAAAAAGAAATGGCCAAATCACGAATGGTCTCTGCTTAAATATTTGTACTAACATTTAGAGTCCGTTATGCTTAGGCATCTCTAGCTAATTCAATAAAGTTTGTATATTTGAGAAATGCTTAAATGAAATTAACAACTGTATTTAGTTTAGCAGAAGTGCTCTATCTCAAAAGACGTTGCTTTGATTACAAAAATTATTTATTTAGATTATTAGATATAGGTTATTTTCAGAGGTTGGAATTATACAACAATTCATAATACATATCCATATACATTTCAGAAATTCATAACTTCTTGTTAACCTTCTAACAGTTATTGCAAGAAAACGTTTTGTCTTTGATTCAAATGATTGGATATTAAACTTGGACAACGGATAGCTGCTTATAGTCGGACTATAGTGAGATAAAAAAAGATTAAGGTTGGATATGTTTGTTGTTAGTCTTTAGTAAAAGAATCATCATCCAGTTACAATTACTTAACATATATTAATTACTGAAATTATCAAAGGGCGACCTTCCACGCCAACCACAATCAACCCTAATCATAATTCTTTTGAATTTCACTATTTTGAAAAGCATTTGACTTTTCGTTATCTCATTTTATGGTAAAATCAACGTTTCCATTTTCTTTTTGTATGTATATTTTCTACCCAAATTGGTTAAAAAATATAGGGTGCTTATAGGATGTTGCTGAATTACACCTACAAGTTTATACAACCAATTCTTTGGAGCATTTATTGGGCATTTTAGCCCCGAGTACTTTACGTTCATTGTAAATTTATTTGAGAAATATAAGAGCAGTGGTGAACGGAATATCTTCAAAGACCAACTCTAGCCACCTTTATCAAGGAAGTTTTTTTGTGGTTTTGAGGGTCCAGTAGCGTTAAGTTAGATCAGATCAGTGTGTAGTATAAAAGATAATATTGTGAAGCATATTTTCTAAAGGATTGTTTTTAAATCGTTTTGAATTGTTTGAAAACGGAGATAGAATTGTCTCCGAAACGTTGCATTTTATTATTGTTATCAGAGAATTAATATGATTTCATTTTAAAAAGTGGTGGCGAAAATCCCAATAAAGAAATATAAAATTGTGAAGTGTACCAATGCCAATGACTTTTCAAATAAAATGCCCTTGCTTGTCATGGCATACCTAATACCGTTCTTCTAAAACTTAAACTGGTTCGAAGATGTTGTTTCAATTATTATTTCAAGACTTGACATTAGAAAAAGCATTAATATGCAATTTTTTTTGTATTAGTAGGCGACTATCCCTTATTTAGAGCATTTTCTGTGTAAGACTAGAACCTACTTAGGTTGGTTCTTTAAAGTTATACCACTGTTAGATTGTCCTGTATAATTTTTATTGTAAGTACCTATATGAGATGGAATACCTTAGACCTTAGAGGTAACGATTGTTTTAATATATACTTTGATTAATGCTAACTTACGTATCTACCCTCAATCGTCAATAGAAGGTTGCCTTAACGAAATTGATTACAGTTGGTCTTTGAAGATATTCTATTCGTCAAATTACAACACTATTTTTTAATTAGAAAAGCATGTCTTCTGCAGCTGATACAAAATCTCTTTACGTACTAAAAACCTTTTTGTGTTTTCCATCCATTCTGTAAGTTCTCTGCTAGATTGGCAGCATAGTTCAGTCGCAAAATTAAGAAATTAATTGTTGTTAGCTATAGTAGCATTTATATTAATTAATTGCACTATTAGGAAATTTTAATTTTATAATTAAAGTCAATAGGATTCATATTGTTTCTTAAATATTAAATAAATAAAAATAACTAGTTACAAAAGTTTGCTAAATAGTTTATTTTACTCGTAGACTATACAAATTTTATGATTTTAAAATTTATTAATTTTCTGAACAGTGCCATTTATCAGATCGACAGTAAACAAAATTGCATTTAATAATTTTCAAAAACACAAATGTTTTCAAAATAATGTTTATCACAACACTTAATACATTGCATTACAGCCTCCCAAGACAGGAAAGAGAAAAAAGTCTGCCGGTGCTAAATCTGGCGAATAGGGTGAGTGATTGATTTCAACAACGCCGTGTTTCATGAGAAATGACTTCACAATCAGTGCGGAATTGCAGATTGTGCGGGTCAAACTTTGCAGAGATTTTCCCCTTTCCCAAATCTTCATGTAAAATTTGTCGAATCGTCTCCTTATTAATATTCAACTCATCTACCATCATTCAGAGAGTCAGTCGGGCGATCTTTTGTCACAATTTTACTGATCTGCGTTTCGAGCGGCTGAGGGACGCCCGGTTCCAGCGTCATCCTGAACATCCTCACGACCATCTTTGAAACGTTTAAACCATTCAAACACACTGGTACGACCTAAGGTGTTATCACCGAACACACTTTTTAACATTTCATAAGTTTCTATCGCAGTTTTTCCTAATTTACAACAAAAAATATTAATTTGCTGCTCCATGACAACCGACAGAAACCCGATTTGCGAACTAGCATCTTGCAAAGTAACTGCTAGGCCTTCTTGATAAAAGTGTGAACTAAAGCATTCTGCTTTAATTTTGGGTTAATATCACGTATCTTTAGAGCTGTAACGTCAGTCCGGGAATTAAATTGCCAAACCTCGTTATTACTCCTTATTAAATTTATGAGGATTACAGACGCTGGTTTTTAATATACACATATTTTACTTTGTACATTACTTCAGATCAAATTTATTTTTTAAAATTTTAGAAACTAACATTATCGGACTTCTATGTATTTAATGCCACATTGCTAGGTCATTTATTTAAGGGATTTGTGATGATTTCAAAAATATTATTTTGTGAAACCAAGTTAATCTATTTAATAGATTAACGAAGGTAGTGAATGTGCATAGCGCAAAAAAAATTAAAGAAAGAAATTTGAATATTTTGTTTAATACTTCAGTCTTAGGTCTGTATCAAAATCAATTTTTTTCTATATTTTTATAAATTCACTTTTATAAGATCATAATCTTTAAACGCAAAATCAGGTTAAAAGTATCTAAATATCTGTAAATTGTTTAAAAACACTAAGTTAGTAGGGGTTTATTAGATATTAAACCAATACAATTAATATATGTGGCTATAGCAATTAGTAACACCTAACTTTAAACACTGTCTAAGAATATGACCTTTAATGCTTATTCGCATGTATTAAAAAAAAATAAATGATCAGCGACTAGTTACTAAGATGTTGCTTATAAAGCTTCTGATTTGGTTCGCTGAAAACTCTTAAAATATTTAATTGCCGGCCTCGTAGCTTAGACAATAACAAGGTTGTTTGGTAAACAAAAGGTTTCAGTTTTATCCCCACCGAGGCCGATGAGATTTTTAATATAGGAAGAATTTGAAGCTTGATTCTCTTGCAGATGCTCAAAAAAACTGTAGGTCACACTGTGATGTTTGATATGATACAGATCCCTCCAGGACCTTTCGGATTTAGCAAAATATTAGTCGGGTGGCACTAATGGCAATGAGCTACTTGGCACTAGCTAAGCTAAACTAAAAACAACAAATAAACAAACAACATTTGTTTCTTTAATTACCAAGCCCTTGGATCGAAAAATGCACATAGCTTGCCAATTTTTGCACCATGAAAAACCTCATTAATTTGAGGTGAAATGGAATCTGAAACTTTTAATGTATAAGATAACCTTGGTAATACCTTCTGTAGCACTAAAACCAACTGAAAGAATTCCAAACTTAAATTTAATATTCTGCTAAAATTTTGTCTGTCAGAAATATCTTTTTATCTATTAGTTTTACACCTAGTTCTGACCGAAAATAATGCATTGATACATAATTGTTTATCTAATAAATTAGATGAGGTAGCTTTTAAGTGTAACATATGCCAACCTGAAAATTACCTTGTTCGATTTAATTTGTGTGTATTTTTAGTGTTGAAATATCATAATAAGTACACACTAACTACATGCCAAACGTAATCGAAATAGAGATATAGAAAAAAAAGGCGTACTCAAAATAGGTAGGTACTCGCTTATTCGGAATATCAAAATGAGGATTGAAAAATGCTACAAATTGGTACAATAATGGAAAGATGCAAGTTAAATGAAGTAGCAAAACAGAAAATAAGATAGGTAGGCGCAGAAAAAATTAATAAGAAAGGATTTCACTAAGTGAAATTCAGGAAAAGACCAATAAGATGGATTTCATAATTATAAGAAAAAGAGTTAAGTCATATGGGATTCAGGCCAGAGCGTCGTACAATACAATCAAAGGGAAAACACACAATATGTCTGTAATTAATGTCTACTCCGCTACGGAGAAGGCAAACAAGAAGAAGAAGGACAAAGGTTCTATCAGGATCTAGAAAAAATACCAGATGGGATTACTTACTGGTATACTTCAATGCAAGAGTTAAAAAAGGAAACCGCTGTGATGAAGTAGCTGGTAAATACACAATGAATAACCGAACCTACAAATGGTTAAAGGCACATCGGCTAGATAAGTGACAAGTAGCACGAATTATGGGTAATAGGGAAAGTAGACACACATAGTAATCACTAAGGTATGGATCAACTAGCTCAGAACGTAAGGAGGAATGGTTCTCAATGTTTATTGGTAGTAAAACAATTAGAATGACAAATAAACAAAGACATGAATTTAAAACCAACGAAGCTGATGTGTTTTTAGAACGAACAAACAAAAAGAAGACTCCCAATGTAAATTCAGTAGGTCATTGAACTACAAACAGAAAGGTGGAATAAAAACTAGTTTGGTAATGATTGTGAAGCATAAAAATAGATAGAAACGGAAGCAAAAATTACATGACTAAGGTCGGCAGAGGCTGATGACAAATAAGTAGAGTTATAATTTCAAAAAAAGAAGAGCAGTCAAACTGTTCAAAAAGAAGAAAAGAGACTAGACAGAAAAGAGAATGGAGGAAATACAGTACAATAAATACACGTACTAGAAAGGAGAACCATACAAAAATATAAAAAGCAAAGAAGAAGGAATGAAGTTAAACAGAATAGAAGGTTAATTAAAAGCAAATGCGAAATAACGTGCAGCGGGTTACAGAAGTTTGAAGAATACCATGTCAAGATCTTATATGCAAGAAAGGACAAATCGTACGAAATAAAAATTAGCAATTCAGCAAGGAATGATTGACTGAACCAAGATTTATTCCAATGTGGTGGTGATAATATGTATGAAAAAATATAAAAATTAATACGACAAAACAATTTTGCAAAAAGAAGAAATGCCACTAGAATGGAGACGTGAAATGGTAAGACCATTATTTAAGAAAGGGGATGCTAAATTATATAACTTTAGAGTATCACTCCATTACCTACCCAAATACGATACGAAAAAATTAAATCGGGGAAGACCAGTGCAAATTTTGACCACGTAAATCAACATCAGTACCTACACATACGAACCCAATTATTATATGTATACGATAGAATGCATGCAAATGTGGTATGGAAGTGCGTTTTTCGTACATAGATTTCTAAAAAGCATTTGGAAAATACAAATGTTTTTTCTCTGTTTCGGCATTAGAATGACATTATTCTAGCACGCATTTTGATGCTTTAATGAGTTTCATTATTAAACGACTTTTGGTGATATTTTGTTTTCAGAAATTGGTGAGGCTGTATCAAATAATACACAAAATACCTAGGCAACCATTCATTGCTAGGCAACCAAAACGTCAAACGTCAAACCTCTGTCAACTGTCAAGCAAAAATCGCTATTACCAAAACCTACTACTTTACAAAAATTTCCCCAACTGGAAACTGTCAAGTACTTTTATAAAAATAAGTATAAATAATAAATAAATAATGTAAATGGAAGCCGAAACAGAGAAAATAGTATAAAATACTTGTTACAGAAGGCGTTCGAGCACTCGTCCGTTCGGCCACTCGCCGTTACCCGGCTCATGTCCAAATTTCGGACTCGTGCGTGAAAAGGTTGCCTTCTGTAACTTGTATTTTAAAAAATATAGGTACTATTTATTTATTATGGGTATTTTTCCACCAATTAAAATAAAAAAAAAGAAATCTAAGATAAAAGGAGCATAGATAATAAATCACATTTGTCTTGTTTTATCTTCAAAAGGTTTGTTGTTTTTTATTTTAATTTAATGTTCTAAAAGGTAAAAGTTGTTAAATAAATAAATAAAAATGTTTTCTCATGCAACTTTGTTGCAGCCAAAATGAATAATCATTAAAAATTTGATGTATGTGGTCGGCGATTCTTTTAGATGATCTCTAATGGAAATTTAAACAAATGGAAAGTAAATGGATTTATTATCGAAACTATGTATAATTCTAATAGCAATTGGAAGTAGCATATCATAATCATAATTGTACTGCACTTAAACTTTCATAGTTGTGATGTTAACTGGATTCAAAGATTCCACAGATATTAACTAGATATTACCCATGGAAAATTAAGACAGGTCGGTTTGTTACGCCATCAGGTTTAATCCTAACGTGTTTGTAGTGTACTTAACCTCAAACAAGATACAGTTTGACATTTTGTTTATACTTAAGTTGCGAATGTAAATCTGTCAATTTTAACATACCATTATAAAGAGTTTTTTTAATGAACATACTTTATAAATTACAGTGAATGGAATCCGAAGCAATAGTAAAAACACCAAATAAGGTAAGAGACAAACACAGGAGTAAGGTAGAGATATGCGTTACCCCCAATATTATCTAAAATATACAGAAACTACCATAAGAAAAAATAGTTATGAGAGCGCAATCATAAACGAAATGGGTTTGAAGCATACCTTGTCATCATTTTCAGAAACCAAAACTAAATTAATAAATATGCTGAACATAACTGGAGAAGAAGATAACGAGCAAAGGTAATAAAAAAAAATTAAAATAGGTATATATACGAATTTGAAAGGCGAGAATGTACATATTTAAGCATAGTAATAAATGGAAATAAATATAAACAAATGCAAATACATGATCGTGAACAAGAAATTAGAAGTAGGAATGGATGAAAACATATGGTATAAACGACAACAAATTGAAAGGTCAACGGCCTACGAATATCTGGGAGTTATGTTCAAACGTGATGGCAAATGGGACCTAGAGGATAGCAGATAGAATAAAAAACAGGACCAGAACATATTATACTTTAACTAAAGTGATCTTTGGAAATAAAGACGCAGACAGAAAAAGTTTAGATATATAATACAATAACATATTCCAAACGCGAGAGGGCCATAACAGCGGTTGTGATAAAACATCTAAGATAGATTACGGGAAAAACAAAGTTAGACAGAAGTAGGAACGAAATCATAAGGACAACATTAGACCAGGAGCCAATGATGAACAGAAGAAAACTAAATTGGTTTGGACATATTTTAAGAATGAACCAGAACAGATTAGTAAGGAAAGTGATGTTTGCTAAGACAGAAAAAAGAGAAGAATAGGAAGACCAAGAAAAATTTGTATAGAACGAATTGAAGAAATAAGAAAAATGAAAAGTGAAACACTGAATGAAATGATAAGGATGGCAGGGAACCGCAAGAAATGGAAGAAATGGGTACATGAGAAATTAGAACCGAACTCCGATGCTCGTTTAAAGGGCATAAGGAGATACGAGAAGAAGAAGAAGAAGCATAGTAATCAACAAAAGAAAACACGTGAAAACAAGATCTAAAGCCAAGGATGTACAGGGTGGCCCATTTTCGATGTTTTTAAATGGGAAGTACCCTTAATATCGGGGATAGGCAAAAACTGATGTCGGAGTCCAGGGCCCTTTTTTGATGCAAGTTCAAGTCCCGAAAACAAAATTCCGTTATCTTTTGTTATTTTTTAGTTATAGCCCAAAATTCATAATTTGGCCATATCGAAAACTTCAAATAACTGTCTTGGTTTTGAAGATATCCAAAAACGGTAAAAACATTCTACAGGCACTTTTTCAAGTAGAATACGATAGTCAATCCAGATATCTTCTGATTTTCATGTTTTAAGAGTTATGACATAAAGTTGGCATTTTTTAAATATAAGTCGTAGTTGGCCATGATACCACTAAATTGCATATTTTTTCTGCTTTCCGAAAATATATAGTTTACAGGGTTTAAATGTAGTAACAATGCCTTTTTTGAACAAAATCGGATTATTTGATGTTGTTAGCAATTAGTGGGCCATGGTTCATGATAGCAATAAACAAAGGCTAATAGAGCGAGTGCATGTGATGTCACCAGGCACACAACGCGCCCGATTGAAAATGAACGACAGTTTTGTAAGTTAACAAAACTAAATAATTACTTTAATATTTTGTAGAAAATCTCGCGTTCTCTTTAACAGCTTTTAATTATCTTGACATATGGAGATTTTACAAGTTTCTACGTATAACCTGGCAAAATTTTTAGTTTCTTGTTTCCAGAGCTTTTCTCTAACTGCTTTCTCTGGGAAATATCACGTTCCCTAATACTCTTCTTAATGCACGATAAAATTTTCAATTACGTGCGTATCAACTGACCGTGGGGAAAATTTTAAGTAACTGAAAATTTCAAAATTATGTGGGTTGAACCATCCCTCATCTGGTTAAACACATCTTTATTCGGTTTGATATTGTAATATGTAATATTTCCTTTTTGGTAAAATTAGCATACCGTTGCATAAAAATCTACCCTTTGTTTACCCTACAGAGTTCAGCTGATGACCTAGTGACGTCACGTGCAACCACTCTACTACTTTTTGTTTTGCTATCATGAACCATGGCCTACTAATTGCTAACAACATCATAATATAATCTGATTTTGTTCAAAAAAGGTATTGTTACTGCATTTAACCCCTATAAACTATATATTTTCGGAAAGCAGAGAAAATATGCAAGTTAATGGTATCATGGCCAACTACGACTTATATTTAAAAAATACCAACTTTATGTCATAATTCTTAAAACATGAAAATTAGAAGATATCTGAATTGACTATCGTATTCTACTTGAAAAAGTGCCTGTAGAATGTTTTTACAGTTTTTGGATATCTTCAAAACCAAGAGAGTTATTTGAAGTTTTCGATATGGCCAAATTTTGAATTTTGGGCTATAACTAAAAAATAACAAAAGATAGCGAAATTTTGTTTTCGGGAACTGAACCTGCATCAAAAAAGAGCCCTGGACTCCGACATCAGTTTTTGTCTATCTCCGATATTAAGGGTACTTCCCATTTAAAAACATCGAAAATGGGCCACCCTGTACGGTGAATATTTAACATCTATAGCAAAACAGAAAAAAATTAGAAACAAACAAGAATATATAACTACAATGGCAAGATCTACAGTAACTTACGCTACTCAGACAATACGACTAACATACACCAATAAAAAGAAACTACAAATCTTCGAAAAAAGAGTGCTAGAAGTAATATTAGAGTCTAATGTCGAAGAAGAAACAGAAATGAAAATATAATAAAACAAACAAAAGCACGAAGCTATGGTGCCAAGTTCTCAGAATTATTTGGGGGAACAACTAAACTTAATCTGAATCAAATACTGAAATTTAATTGTAATCCTGATGGAGTTCAATGTAAAACGTTAAGCGCAAAGCGTCCCGAAGCACTTATGTAACTGGCTCTCTCTATACAGATTGTACGAAATCCAATCTAAACATACAAAAATTAATGAGTGCAACAAGGAAGACATAAACAATATGTGTAGCACAACAAAGATAGAATGAAATCATGGCTAGGTAAATTTTTAAACTAAAAATCTCTAGCCAATAACAAGCAAGCAAGCAAGCAAAAACATCTGTCATAGATATTGCTTGTTACTGGCGAGAGATTTTAGTTTAAAAATTTATCTAGCCATGATTTCATTCTTTGTTGTGCTACCCATATTGTTTATGTCTTCCTTGTTGCACTCATTAATTTTTGTATGTTTAGATTGAATTTAGGACAATCTGTATAATAGCCTCGCCTATTGGAATGTTTAGCCGCTCCTCTTTGGAGTTCCCAAAATCCATTTCATGGGGTGGATTAATCTCCGTATCTCTGTATCTTCATAATTTTGTGTGCGTCTTGGCGTTGTTTACTATTTATTTTCATGTTTTCCTACCTCTGATGGTATTTTCTTTCCAACTTCTCACTTCCATTCTTTTAAGATCTTCCATTACTTGGTCCCGCCACCTTACTTTCAGTCTTCCTCTCTTCCTTTGTTCTGTTGGCTGCCATTTATTATTATTATTCTCACTACTTTTGTTTCGTCCATCCGCATGACATGGCCTAACCACCTAATTCGCTGCGCTTTGATACTTCTAACGATGTCTTCGCCTTTTGATTCCTGTAGTAGTTCATGATTCATTTGAGGTCGGACTGCATTTTCTTGTGTCTTGGTCAGTCCATATATACGAGTAGTTCTTAACACTTTACGCTCCCATATTCCTAATCGTTCCTCCTCTCGACCGATTAATGTTAATGTTTCTGGGTATATCACTCTTGGTCGTATTAGTGTTGTGTAGATTTTAATTTTTCCTAATTTTCTTATCCTGCAGTATATGTTTATTGGCATAGTATAAATATGCTCTGTTCCCCGCTGGTATTCTTTCCTTTATGTCTATTTCCCGATCATTTTCATTATTTATTAGTACTCCCAGATACCTGAATGTGTCTATTTCTTCAAATGTGTAATTGCCGATTATGTTGCTTGCCTTGGTCTTGGTTTTTGTGCATTTCATGTATTTGGTTTTAGTTTCGTTTATAATAAGCCTCTTTTGCTTGCTTCGTTTTCTATTTTTCTAGTAAGTTCTCTTCTGCTCCTTGCTATTATGGTTATGTCGTCGGCATATGCAATAATTTGCTTTCCTTTGTTTATTATCGTTCCTTTCGCTCCTGTGGCTCTCACTATGTTCTCCATTATTATGTTGAAAAGAGTTGCCGATAGTGCACTCCTACGTTTGTTGTAAATTTGTTACTTACACCTTCTTCTGTCTTCACGGCTATTTTTATTTCCTTCATTGTCATTTTTGTTAATGCTATTATTTTCCCTGGGACGTTTATATTCCTCATATCCTGTATCAGGCATTTTCTTTTGATCGTGTCGAAAGCCTGTTTATAGTCGACGAATAGTACACGAATTTCAGTGCCATATTCGTAACATTTCTCGATGATTTCGGTCATTACATATATTGCATCAACCGTTGATCTTCCAGGTCTAAATCCATTTTGGTGTTCTCCTAGTTGTACTTCAGTGGATTCTACTAACTTCTGATTTATTAATGCTGTTAATATTTTATACGTAGTGTTGAGAAGTGTTATCCCTCGGTATTAAATACAATCCTGCAGATTTCCTTTCTTGGGTATTGGGACTAATATTCCGTTCTTCCATTCCTCAGGCATTTCTTCTTTCCTCCATGCTCTCAGGATTAATTAGTATATCCTTTCTTGTATCTCTTCTCCACCATGTTTTATTAGTTCGTATTGTATTTTATCACTTCCTGCGGTTTTTCCTTGTTTTGTTTTGAATTCTTCGTACGTTGGTCCTGTTACTGTATTTCCCTCATCCACGTAGTTTTGTGCTTCTACATTTATATCTGTGTCTTGTTCTTCTTCTGTTATCTTGTTTAGCAGTTTTGAAAAATGTTGAACCCAGATTTCCTTTTTCTTATTTCGCATTATTTTCGATATTTTCCTTTTCATCTTTTATTCCCCTTCTTATAGGTCTGTTTCTTTTTGTCTCTTGCTTTAATTTTCTATGCAGATTTCGATTATTGTTTTGTTTACTCCATTACTTGTTCCATTATTCCCTTTTTGTTTGTCTACACAGATTAATAGTATCCCTCTTCTTTCGTTTATATACTTCTTTGTCTTCGTCTTTTCCAGCTCTTATCCACTTCTGCCATGCTTCTCTTTTCTCTCTTGTTATATTTTCATTTTCACAATCGTGGTTAAACCATTCCTTTCTGTTTCTTATTTTTCTGAAGCTTAATGTTCTTGTGGCTGCCCTTTTTATTATTATTTTTATGCTTTCTCACTCATTATCAATGTTGTCGTTTACTGCGTCTTTGTCTATTTCTGTTTTTATTTCTTTCATATATTTATTTTTCTCCTCGATGTTATTCAACTTCTCTGTTTCCCATCTTCTTTCATTTGTTGTCTCTCGTATTTCTTTTTTACTTTTTGTTTTAGTGTCGCCACTATCAGGTAGTGGCCAGTATCTGCGTTTGCCTTCCTGTGTGTTCTGACGTCTTGTATTGTGGTTTCCACTGTTCCTCCCACGTTTCCTTGTATTTTGCTTTATGGTTAAACTTTGTGCTGTTGATGACTAGGTTCATCCTAGCTGCATAGTTACATACGTTTGTGCCATTATCATTAGTCTTTTTATGCAATGTGTATTTTCCTGCCTAAATGTTTGATTTTCGGGGCATTTGTCTCGGTATCTTACGCAATCGGCGCCTATGGCCCCAAAGAATAAATGGATGAATTGCATGGTAAAAAAGAAAAACAAAAATATATGCATTGAAAAAATAAATTGGAGGGGCCTACGTGTAAGTCAAAACATGATATAAGACCTAAAAATATGGAATAAAGATCGAAAGAAAAAGCCGAATGAAAATAAATACTAATCATAAAAAATAGAAATATTTGAAAAGTAGTAGAAGGGATGAATGAGTTGGTTACCCGATGCGATATTTACTTTTGATTACGGCCTTGAACACCATTATTTTTGCCAGTGTTGTCATACGTAAATAGGTAGCTCTTCGTGCTATTGCAGTCTAAAGTTTAGCCTGTAGCAATTATATTAAGTAGGTATACAGTTCTTTAATGTATTTTATAAAAAAAGTCTACCTGTTTGTGTTGTCCTAAAAGTTTTATGCCATACAAAAATATTCTTCCAGACCAGATTATGAATACTGAATGTTGTGAAAAGCACTCGTTTAATTGAACCTCTTTTTTAATCAATGCTAAATTTTTACATTTGCCAAATTTTTCCACGTATTTTTCCTTGTAATGTAAGTCTGTGACGTTTCTTATGAGAATATACTGTATTAAAATTGAACTAGCTTGTTAATTGGCCGTTTTTTTTAAATTGCTACTTTCACGTTTGATTTCACATTAAGTATTTTAGCAAAACCTAAAAAGGCTATCTAACTATATTTTTAAGTGAAATATCCTTAGTACAAATACTGGCAGCAATCTTGGTACTCTTCCGTCGGATTTTTACCCTGCTTGTTTTGACAATTATTAACTTTTTTATGTGAAAATTCACCAGTAAGAATGTTTATGGTTTTTATTTAAAAAAATATCGTAAAGGTTAATTTTTAAAATATGAAGGCTTTTATTTTATTGAAAATACTTTTAAAATATTTACGTTTTAAGTAATGTTTTATATATCTCCATCATGATTGTGTATAATTTTATTTGGCAAATTAAAACGCTGATGTTTGCTTATAATTTGATATTTTAATATTTTACTGTATATAAATATTCAAGTATGTAACAAAAAAACCGGTTATTAATTTGCTTGGGGTAGGAAACGTATTAAGGTAGGTAAGTGATATTTGTAGGGTTTTGCCCTTTTCGCGAGTCCGGTTTGCATTTTGGACGTTTTTGATTATTGAGCCCTCGATTTATAAAAATTCTAAAGATAGGGTACCTACTTACCCAGAATATTTTTGTGTGTTAGTAATATGAATAATGTATGGAATTATTCGCGAATCCTTTCATAACAGTCAGACAAACGTTCTAAATGTGTTACGTTGTCCGTAATGAGAGTAACTTAGTTTTTATCAACAAAGTTAGCTTTCAAGTCACATTCATTTATTTATACAAAATTTGCAAATGCAAGGGTGTGGTTCGCAAAGTATAACTTATGCAAAGTGAAAATGGCCGTCGTTCTTGTTAAAAACAGGAGGGTGGAGTTTGCGAATGGGCCCAAGCCGCAAAAGTTGTGTGGCCTGCTAAAAACTTCACCCCTGCAGATGGGGTAAGTTTCAAACAGACAAAAACAACCCCTATAACCCTTCTGTTAGGGCGCCCTTTCCCTTACTTTTCATGCTATGTTAGACCTATTCTGTTTTATAATTAACCCGCTTTCACGCTATTTTAGTTCTTATTTTAAATTCTCATAGGTTTTGTTTTCACTAATGGTCATTTTAAAAAGGGCTTTCATGCGTATATAGATTATAATATTTAATTTTGTTTTATAGATTTTTTGCGATATCGCGCTTTTTTTACTCGGAGATCTGGGTTTTATTATTTGTAAATGTTTCAGTAATCTTTGATTGTCCTTTGATCCTTCCCTTGCTTCTATCTCGTTATTGCGCTACTAAACGGGGCGCATTCGAAGCGGCGATTTTTTTTTTATTGAGGAATATAAAACCACTTTCGCTTCCCTTAAAAAATATTTAAACGCCTATTCGTTCAGGTTGCCCGACAATACAAAATTAATGTGTTTATCAGCAAATCCTGAGGAAATAATAACCAAAACAGAAAATTTTCCATATACATATGTATGTAAATTTCAATTAAAATTATTTTTACTTATGCCCAGTTTCACCACGGTAGCTTAAAATGAAACTTAACTAAACTACACTTAATACTAAGTGATACTTAAATTTATATTTTGTTCCACCAACAAAAATATACAAGTCCTTAGTTAAGAGCAACTTAACTTACACGTACTTGTTCTAAAATGTAGATCTAAAAACGAAAGAATATGAAGAAGACATATTTCTAGTAATATTTGGTTTAATTTTAGTGCAGACATGTGAACTAGTGACTTCGATAAACTTCACCATCATTATTTCCTGTTGTAGATATATAAAATTAGTACTTATTCTTTATACTGACACTCATAGTACAGAGTGCGATAAACAATATTTTACCAGGCGATTGAATACGTATGTGAGTCCAATCAATGGCTCCTATTACTCGTGGAAATGAGTAAAGATCGTAAAAGTCTTGTTGTGTTTTTCTAATTTCTTCTTCCGTTTGTTTGTGGAAATTTAATATAAATAGGCCTTAATGCTGCTATGGCTTCTGAGACTCGGACGACAATTCTAGATACACTAGCCTTTGACATGCCTCCAAAATCTGTTAATGCCAGAAGATGACCTCCTGTAGCATATACTCGTAAAGCCACAAGCAGCTGGTTTATTGGTGATACACTATTGTTTCTTCAATATACATTGACAGTTATTATTTATTTATCATTTTAATTTTATATATTTTGTATATACATACTTGTTGTGTGGATACTCCAATCTGTTTTCTATTAATTGCAGCACTTGCAAAACTGTATTTTTTTTAAACGAAATCTTTCGAAAAATTTATTCTCCGAGAAATTGTGGAAATGATCTTCCCTTTCATAAACCATTCTGGGTATATAATTCATAATATCGTTTTCGTCTATATCATTTATATCATCAACATCATCGTCTAAATAATAATTAATCATTTTGAAAGTTATACACGAAACGTCAAAAATACACAACTTTACTAAGTGAATGTTAAGCGGCCGATATTGAAGGTTTAGGGTAAGTGCTCCTTAGGAGAATTTAAGTGGAGATATTTGACTGGTGAAACAAAATAGGGCTAGTTTAAATTTTTAGGGAATCCTTAAACGTTAAGTGTGGTTGGTGAAACCGGCCATTAGAGAAACAAAAACACCCCGAGCATTTGTTTTTAAAAAACTTAAATATATTTTTTTAAATTCTGTCGAAGATGAAATTAAGCTGTGATCATCGCATATTAATAATGATTAGGGTCAACATAAACGACAAACGACCTATTGCTGCACAGCTTTTCAATCCTCTAGCGTAAATCTGACCTGAAGCAATCATCCATATTTATGAATTAATTTTAAGTTTAATGTGGATAATCTGTTTTATAAAGTTTAGCATAGGACGAGTTTATTTCCATAAATTAATATCAGCAGGCTGGAGATGCTTCGACAGCTAATATTCATTAAGAATAAATTAAAAATAAATGAAAAGCTTCTGCTTACGGGATATTATTTGGTGTTTAATTAAATACTTTCCCCACATTATGTTACACGCTTTTGATTCTGTTGCTTAAATTAAAACTGCTGTCGGGGATTTCACTTATAGGAATGACATCGTTCCAAGAAACTTCCTATTTTATTTCCAATTTATATATCTACGTACGTATATTTTCATTTGCCAAAATTTAATAAAATTAACTAAAATTTTCAATATATTTCTAATCTTTAAACTTATTGGTTTTTCTTTTTTTAATATACGATATATGAAAATTAGTTCTTTAATACCAATACGTGATTCGATTGATGTGACAACCACAGATTATGTCAAGCCTCTCCTCGACCCTCTAATTTAAACAGAAGTATTTTTAAATTATGCATGATTCTAACTTCAACATTTTCATAAACTATCGAGAAAACAATTTCTAAGTGAAAGAATAAATCTTATTATTTGGAAATAAATTAAAATGATTTTATGACAATGCAGATGTTAAATACAATTTTATGATGACGACGTTGGCAGTTGCGACAGTACTCCGAACCTTTGAACTTACATTTCTAATAATCTCTGTTTAAGAAAATTGATCATTTTGTTTTAGTAAGAATACCTACTTAAAGTAAATAAATAAAAATTACCAAACGTTCCACAAACCATTATATTGTAACGTTTTTCCATTTTTGCAAGCTTCAGATCCTAATAAGTACCTCAGGGTTTGTATGTTAAGTGTGATGATAACTAATAAACAATTTTGTGTTTAAATTATTATTGATCCTTATGAAACAAGTTTACCTATGGGTAATCTTGTAATTTGTGGGAGCTTATATTAGAGATAACTTTCAGAAGGCAAGAAAACGAAAAATTGAATTACAATGCCAGACCAGAAACCATCACCTAAATCAATAAATAAATATAGAAGGTATGAAAAGAGCTTTAGGTAAAACTATTAGATATTACGGTTACATCTCTAAGGACTTTACTTTACTGTCGTTTCTTATTTCAAATATTCAGATTTTCTAAAATTAGCCTTCGGTTTTAGTTAAGGAAACAATAGAAAAAAAAAACATCCATTATTGATGATGCGAACCATGTCGAAGATTTTTTTGTGTTGAATTTTAAATTGATTTTTCTGTTTCATACTTTTATACTGTGGTAAAACTACTGCTTTTCGTTGAGAATAAAAAGGGTCTAAATTGTGGAAACCACGTAGGCGTCGAACAGAAATCAGTGGGAGTCAAGTAAATCGAAGGACAAAATTGATAGCCTGATACACTAAATGAATGGAGGCGAAATAATCAAAGGATTCCTTGCGTCTGGTGATCTTTTTTTCATGATTTGTGGGATTCATTCAAAACGTTTAAATCAATCGGTGACAATTTTCTTCGGTTTCTTTGGGCTGTTTGACCATCACCTATTAATAGGTTTAGGAGGACTGACACAAAAAGAGGCTGAAAATTTTTCATTTGTGTTGAATTTAGAAGGTTTTTCTAAAGAAAAAAAAACATTACGTAACCAAAATGTTGTAAACTAAAACCCAATAATAAAGCAACAGTATTTTATAGCTGTAATAATTATTTACATAACACGGGAGGTAAGTGAAAGTAAATCCCTTAACTTTTTTGTTATGTACTTTTCTCACTGTCAGTCTCAGTATAAACTACCAATAAAAAGTTGAGTAATAATTTTTGATATAATAATTTCTCCCTAAATCAGCTAATTAATATCAAACGAAGGCTACGCCTGGGTTTCAAAATAGTTATTTCTTCTTTAGGTAAATTTACATTTTGTCGACAATTAACAAAGGAATCAAATATTGCATGGTAAATACAGCTTAACAAAATTTGAATCAGCAGAAAATTACTTTTATCGCCCCGCGAGGAGTGGGGAGGTTGGGGGGTTGCATTTATTTTTGCTTCACTTATTATGCCTATTGTCAAATAAAAAAGAATAGACAAAAACTATAAATGCCAACGCCTCTTAATAACCATACGTTACTGTAGAGAAAATAATCAATCATAATAATAATATATAAGAGCAAAGGCTTCCCCCTCTTCTTTCCATATCCTTCTATCTTGTGCCTTCTGTTTCCACCTAATACTTCCTGCTTTGTCTGTTATATCTTGTACCCATCTTCTAGGTCTATGTGGTCTTTCTTTTCGCCGTTTTTTGGGTGGGATCCATTCCATGACCAATTTTGTCCCATCTTCGATCCCCGATCCTGGAAATATGCCCCGTCCAATTCCATTTTAGACGTAGGTATACACTGTTCTAACTATTATACTTTTTATTCCCACTCTTCTTCTTATTATTATCTACCTAAATCATTACAACATTAAAAAGTTGTGTTATTAATTTTTATTCTTCTTTTACAATGTTATAGGGTGAAGATAACCATAACAGAGGCAAAAATGTAGCGGTATGTGATCCTTATTGGAGAAATGATATTTATGGCACGGTTATAGTCAATAATAAAACCAACTGACCTCGAAGTTCTGCTAATTTCTAACTTTAAAAAATATTTTAAAGTTAGATAATGATTATTGGATTACATATAGGATTTCTATGGCACGCCACTGATGGTTATAGTTAATAGTAAAATAAATTAACCTCGAAACTCTGCTACTTCTAACTTTAAAAAATGTTTTTGTTTTAACCCTTTCACTGCGTTCTATTTAAATTAAAGTAGATCAGTGGCGTATCAAAAAATCATTCAAAAATATTTAGAAAACTTTGACCGCTTTTATTTTTTACTTTTAAATATTATTTGTTTACCCTTCTGTTAAGAGATGAGTGTTGATAAAAATAAATAATTAAGTACAAATTAATCGTTCATTCGTGTGACCGTCCCAGCTTAACGCTGCGCTGTAGTAAATGCGGCAATGTATCAATGAATGTCAAATGAATTTTTTTAGCCTTTACTGATTTTTTTTAACATTAGTTGTTCACAAAGGATTTTTTTAAATTTCCTGTTTTCTTTAGTTATGTAATTTATATATTTGTTATTTTTTGTAATCGTAAATTTTTTATTTGAAATGCCGTTACTGAACGTGGAAACCTAAAAATATAAATACAAAAATTTCACTTTTAATATTCAAACTTTAAAAAATTTCCATTGTTACTAATCGATTTTACTTTCAGATTCAAGCAACGAGGACAGTAAAGAAGAAAACTTAATATTTAGTGCTGGTGAGTTTTATTTTTTTCTTTCGCATTTCTAGCGACAGAACAGACTGCGATTGTCATTTT
The DNA here is from genome assembly GCA_963082815.1 of Melanotus villosus. Classification (NCBI taxonomy): domain Eukaryota; kingdom Metazoa; phylum Arthropoda; class Insecta; order Coleoptera; family Elateridae; genus Melanotus; species Melanotus villosus. Next base: position 79,994,634 of record OY720419.1, read on the forward strand.
CGTAAATGTAATAATTCATCAAATACCAACATACAAACAAACTGATTGTAAAAACTACAACTATGTCAAAATAAAAACTGGTAAAAAATAAACCCATTTTTATAACAGTGTACATTTTTTCTTCCTGAGCTTTTCGATGCGTTCGTAGTGGGGGCCGTTTGGGCTCTGTAAAGCTCCGGGCAAGTAGAAGGGGAACATCAGAGTTTTTAAAACTGGCTGGCAGTAAGATCGGGAAGGGATGTTTGAAAATCCTGGAGGGGATAATTCTAGGGTGTACAAGGGAGTGGTCTTACACAAAAGCTCCTGCTTTTAGTTATCGATTTTCTCATCCGAGCTATTCCCTGTAAAAGCTTGCAAGTAGAATATTTTTGAACTAGCAGCAGTTTCTGCTAGTTGTTTACAGGGGGCTCTGGTGTGTCCGTTTTGAATTTTATTTATTTAAGATTCATTTCTGCGTGCATTTATTTAAAAACTCATTCATTAAATTACCTGAAGATGAAGAATATCATTAAGCTAAAAATATTCAGAAACTTTTATTATTTTTGAAAATAAAGTGCATAAAGGTAGGTAAACTTTAATTTTATTATAAACTGCGTAATTATTAACGAACTTGTAGGTAAATCAAAAAGTTTGTGCTAAACTAATTAAAAATTAAAGTTTGAATTTGTTGGAGCTTGAGAACTTTTTATTTAATTGAATTAAAGTTTTCCCAAGAGATAAGAACTAATTAAAAACACGAGTTTAGGAAGCGTTCGTGTTTGAAATTCAATAATAACCCTCCGTTCTGCAAATCTAATGGATTGCTTTTATCCTCATCGGTTACTTAAATTTAAATTTTATTTAGAAAAAGAATCGTTATTATTTTGATTATAAGAAAATATTTTAAACGTATCTACTAAATATTTTGATTTGTTGAGCAACATTTAAAAAAAATGCTTTATGAATTGTTGCGTACCTGTTAGGAGTAACTATTTGATTTAGCTTACAAACTTTTGAAAGTTGCGAAAGATGTATCTTTACGTCAAAAATTAATTATGGTGGTTGACTTATAAAATACCTAGGTAACTTTTAAGGGAAAAAATAGCTTCTGTAATTTCGTTTAGACTAGCTACTTGCGAAGTTTCCTTAATGAAACTACAGTAGAAGTGAATAAAAATGCAGTATCGTACAAAGTGTCTTAAAATGAAATACATCTAGTATGCTTTGAATTTCCCATGTAAAATAAAATGTGCCGCTCTCGCGCAATGCTGTTATGCTAGTAGAGCGAAGTATTAACTGCCCCGATCGAAAATATGCCTCAATAATAAAAATGTTTTCTTACACAGTGTACATTTTGTGTTGTATTAATAAATTTAATTTTAATTTTACAATTAACTAATGACAGCTCTGGGTAATGCAATACCAATAAAAATTTAGTGACACATAAAAGTGTACACATGCAAACTATAAATTCAAAGGTAACCAGACTTAATTCTTTTTTAAGACACCCTGTAATTGTTTTTTGTCTGTGAACCAAAATGGATTGTTATAGTTTCCACTTTTGTAAAACAGTTGAAAAACAAAAACAATTTGGGATATATCCAGAATATTAGATTAGCTATCAGCTAGGAAGTTCAACTAAATTTATTATTCTAAGAACCACAGTTACAGGAACTGTATTGGAGAAAAGTACGAGAGCGCGTACAAAAAGATAGAGGAATACCACTAGAACAGGGACGTGAAGTGATAAGGTATCACTCCCCTACATACTCAAATACGAAAAGAATGAAGTTGAAGAAGGCCAGTGCAAATTTTGACCAGGTACATCACCATCAGTACACATGCTGAACCCAATTATCTAGAAGGCATATAAATATGATACGAAAGTGGGTTTTTTATTCATAGATTTCTAAAAGGCATTTGGAAAATTATTATTATATTAAAAAATAGTTGTGACATTTAGAAGTGGTACGTTGTGTTTAATTTGTGCAGTTTATAGAGATTTGGGAAGGTTTAGTTCTTGATAAAATGAGTGAAAGTAAGGTGGGTTCATAGAGTTAAAGCCCTGACCTAGCTCCGTCAGACTTCTTTTTATTCAAAAACTTAAAAAGACATCTCAGGGTAAAGCGTTTTGCATTTGATAAAGCACTCAAAGAAGCTGTTGAACAATATTTTGCAGAGTTAACGTTTTCTAAGAATATTGGAAAAAAGATGGAATGGTATAAGATATATCATAACATAGAAACATCTGTGTTCAAAACTGATATTAAGAATGCAAAGTTTCGTAACAGTCTATTAATATAGAAAAAATTATTTATTTTTGAGGATAAATAAGAACAATTTTGTTGAATGTTATATCTGGAAGTTTGTTGTTTATGGATTTGTTACAACCAACGATATTTGTAACGGATTTTATGGGTAGTTTGGTGAAACCATGGGAACAGCTCGCTATAAACCAGTTCGGTATAAGCAACTTCAACAGTATTTTAAGTTAATAATGAATAGGAAGAGTTTTTAATGTTCTAGCAGAGCCATAACTTTGTGTCATTAAAAGTGACGTTTTTAATTAAAGCTAACTGGATTAAAAATTGAATTTTATAATTTATCATGTTAAAAATATTTTTAACACTAGTGTTAAAAATAATCCCAACATTAGTGTTTAAAACACCGTAAAATTCATTGCGTTGCCTTCCACAGCATATATGGTATTTGTTAAAAAAGTCAAATTTTTTAAACTGCTAAAAACGACAAACCACCAAATTTTAATTTAAAGTTCACAAATAGCACGATATACGTTTTAAAAGTGATTTTATTTTATTCATGTAGTTATATTCATATACAGTGTGTCCCACGAAGAATCTTGCAAACTTCAAGGATGTCTTGATTAGATGGTTTTAATCAAACAAGAAAACTATCGAATTAGTTAAAATTAAAAAAATATAGCCTTAAAATTTTAATGGTGAAGGTGGAACTCAGTTAGATAATAACAAACTAATACATATTCTTATTCAATGCGAATACCAAAACTTAAAACATACCTAGTACCTATGTATATGTCAGTGTTTGGTTTGGTATTCAAATCAGAGGTAGCTGTATTGAACAATAATGATTGTAACTTGTTTACTTACTACTGCGTTATATCTTTTGTTTAACTATTTAAAAGCTTTTTGTGAATTTGTGGGTCAAGGGTGACATTTTTAACTGAATAATGTTTCATTAATTTAGGAAAGTGTTGCCCTTTATACAGCCCAAAGTGGCATTTGAGTTAATTTTAACATATTTTCAGTAATGATTAGCCCTAGAAATGATTGTAGGTATAAATCAAAACGTTGGCCCGAGTTGAGAAAATATTATTTAAACTGAATGTTTACCCAGTAATGACGGTCCCAAAAAGAATTTTTTAAATATAAAACATATCTAATAAACACAATTTTGGAATTTACAAAACCTGAACCTGCGTATAGGTAGATTCAGTTTTATGAATCAGAACTGTTCATACTTCTCTGCACTAATTAGGTATTGTTTTTATTTACCTCGGTGTAATTCTTCGTACACTTTTAAACAAATACATTTTACTTGAAGGTATTTCATTCGCATATTTGACTTTAAAACTAATAATTATTCTAATTTAAATATACAATATTGTTGATGTCTCTCTTTTGTCTACTTAGTTTGTTAGGATTAGTGTTATATCAGAATTTCACCTGACTTATAGGGTTTCTACCCTTGTTAGGGATCTTACCTCGCATGCGAAAGGCTTTCAATTTTTCTGCTGATCGGCATCAAACACAAGAATTTGATTTACAAAGCAGTTATTGTCAATTACTACCTACTATTGCATAAACCTGACCAGCATTTAAATTGTTCCTTCCTGAGCATGATATTATGATGCGTTGTAGAAAGCGCAAAGAATTTTAACGTTATCTTATTAAAATGTCAAGCTGTAGGTAAGTATATTGAATATTCACTTTATTAAAACTTAGGTATTTAGCATGCGACTAGCGGGTTTCATGCGGTCTATTTTTTCGGAAATGTGTAGATAAATGAAGTTAAAATAGATTGAAAATTTTTTATAAACACGTTTTTTTAAATAAGTAAAAAGTTCGTTTTAAAACCCTTAAAATTAAATAACCGAAAAATTTGAAAAATTTGGAAAAACAATAAATTGTGCTTCTCGAAAACACTAAAGGGGGGGGACAAATTATTTTTAGGTAAATGTGATTAAGTATCCAATCTTTGAGATTGAGTGCGAAACTCCATCTCCATATTTAATGCTTTAATTACCAGAACTTAATAGGGGATGTAATTTGTCCGTCATGATGACGTAAATTTCTAAACTATTCGGTCCTCCTACTGTTTCACTATTAAAATTAAAATAACAAGGGTAAAGGCGCTTCAAAGATGATAAAATCAAATCTAGCGCTGGCGTAAATAAGGGGACTCAAGTAATGTTAGCGAACGTTAAATTGTTCTAAATATTATAGCATCATCGTCGTATGTTTGCGTGTTTCTCTGCGTAGCGCGTTCGCAAAACAGCTTTGTCCTTAATATCCTCTATTAACAAGGATAAAAATATAATCGTTCTCATTTAAAGATAACGGCGATTAGGCGTCGGTCTGGCACATCAGCGCTATATCATTAACAACTGAAAACCTCAACTACGTCGTTACTTAACAACAATAAAGCCGAAAATGGCTGTGAGGTGCAACGGACCGTTATGTCCTTTATCTGCGTAATCTACATACAAGACCTTTGCACACGATGGAACTGCTGGACAACGAGGCCCCTTCACAACATCTAGACTTTCACGTATGAAATCGAAAACCTTTTTCGGACACCTTTTTCACCTTTCGCCTCCATTTTCCGCTTGTAAAAAAATCCCATTGAAGCTTTTTTAGCAACTCACGTTAAATTTTTGTTGTTTTTGATATGCATTCTAATTTTTAATCTTTTAAAATTAGAACTAAAGAGGGCTAATTTTGCTGAATATTAGTTCTGGTTTTGTTTGAAGGATACTAAACGAATTAAACTTTTAAACTTTTTCACAATTTAAAATAAAATCGTTTCTAAGGTTACAAGTTATGTTTAAATTGATAAGAATAAATTGAATTTACAATATAAATGCTTGCTAAATAACAATAAACAAACCCAATAAGCCCCGTGTTTTGATGTCCTTTCTGGTTATAAAATAAAGTTCAAAGTATTAAACTAAAAAGTAACAGCTGAAATGATATCACAATTTTAAACTATGATTTAGAGGTAATGACATACAATATTAAGACCTTCGTTGCTTTATATTTACAAATGTAGGTATAGTACATAACTTTCAGAATTAAAAAAATTACCTTTTTTCCTGCCGATTCAATAGTTTGCTGATATTTAAATAACGTACTTATATTAATTTTACAATTTCTTTATTGATTGCCTTGATAGTAGAGAAGCGAATGTAAATCTACTTACCTGGGAAAGTAAAAGAAGCGATTACTTTAGTGACAGTTAACGTCAAATCATTGTGTTACAAATTACTTATGTTTTTAGGTGCATCACTCGTGAAAAAAAGTATACACTGCGCCAATAAATTAGCAGAACACTAAGTAAAATGGTTGTATTTTCTTTTTAATCAGTTAAAAAACATTTAAACTCAATAGGTTGTTAACTTTAGTGTTTTTTTAAAAAAAGATAGGTAAATAATGAACACTTCGACTTTTTCAACAAAACATAGTTAGTCGCATAAAAAACAGAGCATGATAAGAAGTCCAGTATTGAATATCTTCAGCTGTATTTAGAAATAATCTAGTGTGCTTCGGTTATTTATATTGTCATTAGAGTGTATGACAGTGAAATGAGGCATCTAAGCGAAGTTAACGTTGCAAGAGCCGTAACATTAATTTATTGAAGAAGGGCACAAGTATCGTTAGACAACTTCATGTAAGACCTTCTGTTGTATCGAGGGTTTGGAATTGCTACTTAGAGACAGGAAGTTATGGTAGACGAGCTGGTCGGCGTCGAAACGTGTGACAACCCTTCAACAAGACAGATTTTTGCGGAATTGTGCGCTTAGACGACGCACATCTACTGCTAGAGACCTGCAAAATGACCATAGAAGAGCTAGTGGAGTTCAAGTTTGTACATGAAAATTGGGGGATGGCTCGGTGGTCCTCAGTTCTCTTTAGCGACGAGTCCAGATTTCGGTTGACACATTGTGATGGTCGTCTTAGAATTTGGGCACGTATAGGTAAACGTCATCGTGAAGGACTGGTTCAGGAGGTAGACAGGTTTGGAGGAGAATCTGACATGGTATGGCCTGGCATCTCTTTTAATACTCGAACAGATCTTGTTTCCATTCCTGGACAAATGAATGCTGCCCGATATATAGAAGACGTTCTCACAAACCATGTGGTATCTGCTAGAGATTTTATAGGCCCCGGATTTCTGTTCCAGCATGATAATGCAAGACCACACGTAGCAAATCAGACAAGGCACTTCCTGGAAGAACACCAAATTCTAGTTATGGACTGGCCAGCTTTTAGCCCAGATCTCAATCCTATTGAGCACTTATGGGATCAGCTGGATAGGAAGATCAGAAACCGCCCTGTGGCCCCAGAAAGTCTTCAACAGCTTTTGTTAGCTCTTCATGAAGAATGGGTCAACATACCTCAAGAGGATATCCGAAGAATGATTGAAAGTATGCCACGAAGGTGCCAGGCCGTATTCAATCTCGTGGAGGTCATACGCGTTACTAGTCTTAGTTGTTGTAGTCATTAGTTGTACTTTTGTAAGCCTAATATTCTATAGTTTTGACAATTTCACTGTTTAATTGCGAATAGAAGTTAGAATTGTTCATTATTTACTTATCTTTAAAAAAAAAAAACACTAAAGTTAACAACCTACTGAGTTTCAATGTTTTTTGAATGCTTAAAAAGAAAAACCATTTTGCTTAGTGTTCCGCTAATTTATTGCACAGTGTACATAAAACTGATGTTAAGTGATTTACACTGGCTTCCATATAACTGCAGGCCCTTAGTACGCTCAGTCTGCAATTCTCCATCCTCATCGGAATAATATATTTGACTCATCTCCCTCGCTATGCAAATATATAATTTTCTACAGTGTCCGTCTTTATTAAGACACTTATCGTATCGTGTGATCAGCTTCTGCATTCCATCTTCATAGAAATCAACCGTTTGATTTGATAACCATTGCTGCACGGCCGTTTTGACGTCATCATCGTCATCGTAGCACTGGCCCATAAAGGTGCCTTTCCTGCTACGGATATTTGGAGTTTTGGTTATTTGAGGAATTGCGTGATTGGTCAGATGTTGTCACGTTACACCTTTCCCCCAAACGCCGTTTCGTCATACAGAAAGTTGGTTCAAGTTCAACTTTTCGCTGGTATTTTGGTAATTTTTTAAGCGGTTGTTTTGGCAATCCGTTGACGTTGGCATAAAACACGCACAAAACATTTAACCTTAAAAATATTCTGCTGCGTACAGTTGTAGAATAGCTAGCATTTTATTTATATTTATTTACCACTCTACAGCGTTAATCTGCGAAAATGTAAGGTTAATAATTGAGGTTAAGTTTGGCAGTTATCCGAATCCCCTAATAACCAAATAAATAAAACAGCAGCAGAAAATACCTAACATAAGATTTCCCTAGTATCCCCACCACAATAAACAAATCTCCCATTCTCTATTCTCCCGATCACTATAGCAGGAAAGGCACCTTAAGGTGCTTCTTTAAATGCAGGAACAAGTGGTAGTTTTACTGGGCGCTAGGTCAGGATTATATGGGGGGTGGTCAATTTGTTCCCAGCCAAATGATGCGATGAGATTTTGGGTTCGATGAGCCAGATGTGGCCGAGCATTGTGGTGCAACAATACGATTCCTCTACTGAGCATGCCGTATTTAGAGATAAAATAGTTACATGGATATTGAAGTTAGCTATTAGGTAGATAAAATACATTTTTCGACAATAAATATAATGAAGTTCTTGGACCGATTTAATTACTCAACGAAGTATATTGACGGCTTAAGAATACTTACAACTGTAAGTAACGAATAAATAATTACAAAGTCAATAATTTTATTTCAGGCTAACAAATAAATGTTCTTTAAGGGCTTTACCGCTTAATCTATTATTTTTAATAACGAACTCAAATATAGTCTTTACTATTACTAATAATTGTTAACCTTGCTTATTCTTTCTTAATTTCCTTTTCCTTTTACCCTCTTATACCTTTACAGTGTCGATGGGGCCGAACACACCGAGTCGCAGAGTGATCACCCATTCAAGTTCTGACCAGGCAGGTCTTTGCTTAATTTTATATATTGCAGTACTCTGCCGTACTGCTGGCCAACCTTGCTTATTAAATAAATATTAATAGCTATTTGTATTACTAGGGAGGAAAGTGTAAGATTGCCTCCCGCAGATGGTTTTTATGCACGAGCGAGCGATAGCGAGCGAGGGCAGAAATATAATCCTCCTCCAGAGTAATACATATGATTTTTTGGCCACCTTCACTAAACGAACCTGACATTATTAATGTTGACAACTAAAAATATGACATTTTACTACAAAACTCGGTTTCATTAAAAAAAACTCGTAGATAGCTTGAGTATATGTTTCCATGGTGACTGTACCATTAATATTAATCGTAAAACATGTTTTCCGTATCCATGGTATGTAATTGACAGATTATTTATCTCATTTGAGGTTAACAATGGCGGATGGCGGGTAAATATGAAAAAGCGGGACGATATGAACATTTGCGGGTTTTTACCGTGCATGCTATCGATGTGACATCTACCGATAGAATTTAGAATCAAAATTATTATTTGATTATACAAAAATCTTCATTTAAGTGATAGATAAGTGTAATTATTTTTTAAAATTGAAGCAATTACGATTATTTTTTACGTAAATTCATTATAGAAGTTATTTTTAATACGAAAATTTGACATGTGTAATTTGAGGTTATATGTCAAAAACGTAGGTACGTATTATATTATTATATTATAACTATTTTTATTTAATACGAACTTCTCATGGATACGGAAAAATAACTTGTGCCCTACGGGAATCTAACGGCATATTTCATCCCTCGGCTTTTGCTGCCCTCGCTCACTACGTTCCCTCGTGCAGCAGAAATCTTCGGGATGAAATATGCCTATATTTTCCCTTATGACGCAATATACTATTACTCATTTTGCCATCCGTTTCTAATGGCAACGGGAGGCAAACTACTTTGCCTCCCGGTGCTAACTGCCGGGTGACAAACGTCTACTCTCGATGACAAAAATTCATTTGACAAGGTATGGAAAATGTCACTTTCGAAGAGAGGTGGCTAAAAAATGATTTTCGGCCTACACATCAAACAATACTTTGTTAACTTATCAAAATAAAAAAACCATGCAAGGTGAATTAATAAGTGTTTAATTATTAAATATTATACCAAGTTAAAAAACCAATTCTAACTTGTAAACGTAAACTTACTGGAAATTTTATTAAATTAAAAGCTTTACGTTAAATTTCCTTAATTATTTACAATTTAATATTAAAAAAGTTTTAGTCTTTACGGTAAAAAAGGTACACTTACAATAACTTAAAAGCTAGATTAACATTTATAAGTTCCTTTTTGTGTTGGTAGTAATATGAAAACCCCACCAAAAGTAACAGTATAAAATTCTGCTTACATATTATGAGGTAAAATTACCACATTCAAGTTTGTAACTTATATCTTGCGCGAATTTAAGAAAGCTTACGTCTGATTTGTGCATCTTAAAAAAATATTAATTGACATTTTTTCTTCGCGAACAAAGCTACATAGTATTAGCCATAAAATTAAATATAAAAATAATTTAGTGAGAAAACGGCCGAAATGTTTACCGTACAAACATCCCCAACTGAAGCGACAGCAAGGGTCAGCAATTTCGCCAAGGTAGCACTTTAGATAGAGACCATAGAACTAGATGGCTCCGAAACGCGCTAGGCATGTCCAAACTACTACAAATAGTGGATTACATAAGAACTTTGTCGGAAATACTAACAGAAACTTTAGAAAATTGCATTACTACGTTATTTACAAACAACGTTTAAGGAAACACTCAAATTACAAAATTTGGTGCTTGTTTTCTGGGTGACCTAATCTTTTTTCGTGTTGTAAAACTTGTAACTGAATCCTGCTTTTGTTTAATACATTAAATAGCCTTTTTAGACTTTTCGTGAGATTTCTCTAATTAAGTTGGGTTTTGTGTTACGATTTGTTTAATAGTAGGTACGGTTTTTTTGTTTCATCTGGACTTTTAAAAGACAACTATTAATTGATAATAACTGTGATAAGACATCAATTCATAACAGCTTTTAAAATTTTCTATGTAGGATGATAATTTAAATTTTCGAATTCAAATATGTAGGTAGTTCCTTTTTTCCATAAATTATTAAATTAAAATTTTCGTTTATTTTCCACAAGGATAATGAGTAAAGTTGTAGTTTTCGAAATTTAAGTATAAAATAAATGATAATAATTAAGAAGCTGAATCAAGACTTAAACTAAAACCTTTACTAATGATATTGTAACGTTTTTACGACGTTTATTTAACATAAACTCGGTTCGTGGTGTAAATTAATTTATTAAACAAACTTAAAGTACGAAATAATTATAAAGAACAACAATTAAAACTAACGTAAAACTAAACCGAACACTTAATATTAAAATCGAACACTAAAGTAATTTATGTAACAGTTATTATTTATTTAAACGTAGGTATTTATTTATACGTAGGCCGCGATTATCTGTTCAAGACTGCCGGGTTTTTGTTCGTACCGCTCTTATATCTGCGGCGGCCTTTGACTCCCGAGTTTTGTGGATTTTGCTAGAAGACTCATCGAATTTACTCGTCGGCTCGAGAACAGCTGACGCGGCGATGATGTCATTGTATAATTTGTTACACTGCCCCCTTCTTTAAGTCTGTTCTGTCCCAGAACAGGTTTTGACCCTTGATTCCTGAAGAACGGGTCATGACGGTATCGGCACTGTTCTCCTCTTCTGCAGGTCCCACTGCGGTAGAAGTAACAGTCTACACTCTTCTTCGGTGTTAACGCAGCCATTGAATCAAAACTGCAGACCAGGATAGTAACACCGGAGTCCTTGAAGACTACCTCCAGCATGTTTCGTACGGTCCTCCAATCTAGCCGATCCAGCCCACAGCCGAGTTTGGGAACTGCCAACTTCTTAATGCCCCTAGCTAACAGGTCTTTCTTCAAATCCCATAGAGCATTCCAGAGGTCTCCATAATCCGGCTTCTGGTAATGGAACTGTTTCGTAACCAAATAATAAATAAATCGTTGTTGATCTGGGAGATATAAAGCTTTGCCGACCGTGGGGTTCTGTCTTTCGAGTGCGTCTAGTCGCCCAAATTTCTTCTTAAATACGACCGCAATTCCTCTTCCTAAACGAAGGTCCTTGGATACGCAGTGAGCTATCGAACAATCAGTAGGAACCTTGAAGAGATCTTGCTGTACTTCAGTCGTCACTCCAAATCGTGCTTTTCCGGTTCCGGAAAACGCCGCCATGAACTCTTCAAAAGTCGGTCGGCTTTCGGCAGGCTCTACTCTGTTGATAAGTTCTCTGCCCTCGTCTTCAACACCCAGGGCTCTGTCATTACTTCCTTCGTATGGTGCCAAACGATTGGAATGCACCACCTTTGGTTTTCCTCTGGGTTGTTTCTGAATGCGATAGATTACGTCATTTATTCGCTTCTTCACTTGATACGGACCTTCCCAATTCCGTTGTAGCTTCGGTGAGAAACCACGACGCCTCTGCGGGTTGTAGAGCCAAACCAAATCTCCAGGCTGAAATCCGCCTTCTTGGGTCCTTACGTCGTAGGAATTCTTCATCCGGTCGCTAGCGATCTGGGTATTACCGCGGGCCCGATCGTGGATGTCATTCAACTTCAATTTCAATTTCGTGACGTAATCATCTCCTGCTACCTCTTGTTCCGCAGGCGGACTTCCAAATTCGAGGTCGCAGGGTAGTCGCAGTTCGCGTCCAAACATCATGCAGGCCGGCGTTTGACCAGTGGTTTCGTGAACTGCGGCACGATTGGCCATTAAGAACAGGTGCAAATATTGATCCCAGTCTCGTTGATGGTCGGATACAACCTTGGCTAAATATTTGCCCATGGTCCGGTTCATTCGCTCCACCATTCCATCGGACTGCGGGTGTAGCGGAGTAGTTCGAGTCTTACGGATGCCCAATAATCGGCAAACATTTCCGAAGAGTGCAGATTCAAAATTGCGGCCTTGATCCGAATGTAGTTCCAAGGGTACACCAAAGCGGCTGAAGAATTCCTTAACTAGCACTTCGGCGACCGTCACGGCTTCCTGATTTGGTAGTGCATATGCTTCCGTCCATTTAGTGAAATAATCCATTGCTACCAGGATATACTTATTTCCCGTATCAGTCTCGGGAAACGGTCCAGCAATGTCTATGGCCACTCTCTCTAAGGGACTGCCCAGGTTGTATTGTCTCATGGGTGCCCTTCTTTTTCCTAGCGGCCCATTCCCTGCGGCACACAGGTCGCACTTGCGACACCATTCCTTAACGTCTTCTTTGCAGTTGACCCAATAGAATCTTTCTCTAACCTTCTCGAGAGTCTTTTTCACACCATAATGGCCTCCTGAGGTGCCATCGTGAAGATTTCTAAGCACTTCTGACATTCGGCTTCTCGGCACTACTAACTGAAGCCTGACGGTAGTTCCGTCTTCGTTTTCCAGTTGCCGCTTCAGAAGCCCGCTTTCTATCTTCAAGGAGTCCCACTGGGCCCAGTACGCCTTCAGGGTTCTGTTAGAAGAGCTGATTCTCTCCCAGGTTGGTCTTTCACCCTTCCGTTTCCACTCAAGCACCATTTTCAATTCGGGATCTTCTCCTTGCTCTCGTTGCACCTCTTCAGGCAACCAATGGTCGTTGACGATTGTGGTACGGCAAATCTTCCCTTCTAGTCGAGAGCAGTGAGGACAGTCTGCTGGACATGGCCTCCTTGAAAGGGCATCGGCATTCCGATGAGTAGTGCCCGCACGATGTTCCGTGTCAAAGTCGTACCCTTGCAGCCGTTCAATCCATCTTGCGACTTGTCCTTCCGGATTACGGAACTGCAGAAGCCATTTTAACGCGGCATGGTCTGTTCTCAGCAAAAACTTCCGCCCATACAAGTATTTGTAGAAGTGCTCTACAGACTTGACGACAGCCAACAACTCTTTTCTGGTTACGCAATAATTTCTTTCGGCTTTCGATAAGACCTTGCTAAAATAGCCGATAACCTTTTCATGTCCATCTTGTATTTGGGAAAGAACACTTCCAATGGCCAGGTTACTCGCGTCTGTATCAAGTATAAACTTTCCATCCATCCGTGGGTAGTTTAATATCGGTGCGGTTACTAGAGCATGTTTCAGTTGTTGGAAAGCTGTCTCACAGTCTTCGCTCCAAATGTAATCGTGACCATCTTCCGTTAGCCTTGTCAGCGGTTTTGCTATATTGGCAAATCCCGGAACAAAACGCCTGTAGTAAGTGCATAATCCAAGGAAACTTCGCACTTGGTGTTTATCCCTTGGTGTTGGCCATTCTTGCACCGCTCGGATTTTATCAGGGTCGGCTGCTACTCCATTTCGTGAGACAACATGTCCAAGATAGTTGACTTCTTTTCTAAAGATGTGGCACTTCTTCGGACTTAATTTCAAGTTGGCTCCACGAAGTCTTAGGAACACTTCTTTTAGGTTTGCCAAGTGTTCTTCAAATGACCTGCCAACCACGATTACGTCGTCAAGATACACCAGGCAAGTTTTCCAAGACAATCCCCTCAAAATGGTCTCCATCAAGCGCTCGAAGGTGGCCGGAGCGTTGCATAGGCCAAATGGCATGACTGTAAACTGCCATAATCCCGAACCGATGGTGAACGCAGTCTTCTCTCGGTCTTCAGGTTCCATTTCAACTTGCCAATAACCACTCTTCAAGTCCAGTGTCGAAAACCACCGTGAACCAGATAACGTGTCCAGGGTGTCATCAATACGCGGTAATGGATAACTGTCCTTCTTCGTGACCTCATTAAGTTGCCGGTAGTCCACACAGAAACGCGTTGATCCATCCTTCTTGCCAACTAGAACCACAGGTGATGCCCATGGACTGCTTGATGGTTCAATGACCCCTTGTTTCTTCATGTCGGTAATAATCTTCTCTGCTTCGTCACGCTTTGACCATGGAAGTCGTCTCGGACGCTGTCGTATAGGTCTGGAATCCCCGGTGTTAATCTTATGTCGTACCACTTTTGTTCGTCCCTTTTGATCTTCATCAAGGGCAAAGACGTCTTGATATTGGCAAATCAAAGTTCGCACACTCTTCAATTCTGTTTCATTAAGGTCTTCACATGCATTGGTTATCATGTCAACACGTTCACCAGCATGTTGTTTGGTAGCTGGTCTTTGGGATTCATTCATGCATTGGGCTATTTGGGATACTGGTACACACTGCCCCACAAGGGTGTTCCTCTTCAACGTCACCGGCTCCATATTGACGTTCATAATCCTCACCGGTACTGTTTCTCCAACCTTGACCAGCGCTTTCCCTACCAGTATACCACTGTGGACTTTCTTGTCACAAATAGGTTCCATCATTCGTACACATCCCGCCCGAAGATCTCCATCCAGACCTGCCTTGACAATTCGTTCACTTCTAGCAGGCACCGTCACGTCTTCGGTTAACCGGACTTGTACTACCGGATCATCCATTGGATGTAGAGGAAGTTCTTTGTTGCCGATTCTTAGAACTCCTTCCTTCAGATCCAGCGAAAACCCGAATTTTCTCAAAAGGTCCATTCCCAGGATGAATTCGTCAGTGATGTCAGCCACTAATACTTCATGTACAAGCTTCTCGCTTCCAATACCGATGGTCATCTTTGCTATACCATGCGTCGTTATCACATCACCTGTCGCAGTCCGAAGCTGGGTATTCGTGGATGACAGCTTCACGGATTCTTGCAAAACGTCTGGGCGTATGATGGATTTTGTTGCCCCAGTATCAATGAGTAGCGGAACAGTTTGGCCGGCAACGTTGCCATCAACAAACAGACTGGCATTTCGGTTCTTTGACGATACGGCGTGGATGGTGATCTTCGGGGCATTTCCTTTCGAGGTCAACGTTCGCCCTCTCACGTCAACCCGTTTTAGTTTTCCGGCGGCTGTTCTCTTCTTGGTTTAACGCAGCGACGCTGGATGTGCCCTCGCTCGCCACAATTCCAACAACGGGGTCCTTGTTCTTCGCGAACATTCTTCTTACGACTATCTTCTTTCTTCTGGATAATCCTCAGCACTAACTCTTCTAATCGGTCCTGGGAGCCTTCAGGTTCTTCGGCCATCAGGCGGACACGCCCGTGTCCTCGTGATGCTTGTTTCGCTGCTTCGAATTCTAAAGCGTGGGCGAGTGCATCATCTATTGTTTTTGGCCGCGCTAACCTCAATGACTGCTGCGTTTCTCCATCCCTTAAACCGTCTACGAACGTTTGTACTGCTAGTTGTTCCAAGAAGGAATCGGGAGCCGTAGAGTAGGCTAGTCGGACCAATCGTGCAATGTCGGCTTCGTACTCTTGAAGATTCTCTCCACTCTTCTGAATACGATTCTTCACTTGTGCGTGGTACACCTGTTGAAGATGTGCGTCCCCATATCTCATTTCCAATCGGGAAACTAACAAGCGGTAGTCATTCTGTTGGCTTGTTGGAATCGCCTGGAGGACGTTCAATGCATCTCCGCGCAAAGCAACGATTAATGACACAGCCTTTTCACGGTCAGCCCAACCATTGGCCCTGGCAGCTGCTTCAAATTGTTTGTGATAGGTGGACCATGGTGTCTTTCCATCAAACGTTGGTGGTTTGAGTCTCATTCCGGCGGCAGACCCTTCTTTAATCTCCGGTCTGATTTCGGTAGGCTGTGTGGTTGCTAAGGGTGATAATATTTGATTCAACCTTTCTTGTAATAGTCTCGTAGTATCATCTTCCTCAGTCATCGTTGCCAGTTCCATTTGAGCCATTCTTTCTTCCATTTTTACCATTTTATCCTCTATCGTTCTGGAATTTTCTCGAACTTTTTCTAGTAATTCTTGTTTCAACGTTCCACAATTTTCTAGAATTTCTTGCCTCAACATTCCAGAACTTTCCATAACTTTTTCCAGCAATTCTTGCTTCAAAATGCCAGAATTTTCTACTACCTTTTCCAGCACACTAGAGTTTTCGAGTACTTTGTCTTCCAGGGATTTACAATTTTCAAGTACTTTTTCTTCTAAGGATTTAGAATTTTCCACAACTTTTTCCAGTAATTCTTGTTTCAATGTTCCAGAATTTTCTATTACCTTTTCCAGTAATTCCTGTTTTAATGTTCCAGAACTTTCGTCGATTTTGTTCAGTAGTACTTTAAAATCAATTCCGCTGCCTGGCATTTCGAAACTAAAAGTTTCTGGATCTTGGCCCTCTTGTAATAAAGCTTCTTTCAGTCGTGCTTGCAATTCCTTTTTTGTACCCGCCGTATCCAATTCCCTTTCCTCCAATTCTCTTCTCAAGTCGGCCACTTTCAACTCTTGAAGCGATTTCCCAGCCATTTCACTAGTTTTAAAGCACTAAGTTTTTAAGCAGTTCAACTGTCTTTTTATTTATTTTTTTTTATTTTTAATTCAACACCGAACCCGACACCTGACGCCAATGTAACGTTTTTACGACGTTTATTTAACATAAACTCGGTTCGTGGTGTAAATTAATTTATTAAACAAACTTAAAGTACGAAATAATTATAAAGAACAACAATTAAAACTAACGTAAAACTAAACCGAACACTTAATATTAAAATCGAACACTAAAGTAATTTATGTAACAGTTATTATTTATTTAAACGTAGGTATTTATTTATACGTAGGCCGCGATTATCTGTTCAAGACTGCCGGGTTTTTGTTCGTACCGCTCTTATATCTGCGGCGGCCTTTGACTCCCGAGTTTTGTGGATTTTGCTAGAAGACTCATCGAATTTACTCGTCGGCTCGAGAACAGCTGACGCGGCGATGATGTCATTGTATAATTTGTTACAATATAATTCGGCTCTTTCAGCGTAAGTACATATAGTTCTGAATGAAAATTTCCTTTGAAATTTTTGTTAAAATAATATTTATTTCCGAACATATAATTTACAGTTAAATTAAATGAATTACTTGGAAGTCTTTAAACACAATTTTCCAAAATAAACTAATTAATTAATTAATTAATTATGTTTTCTGTGTACTTATATATTCTATTTTTAATTTCTAAACCTAACTTGGTTTCGAACAACAGTTTCATTAATTTATAAGTAACAACTTCAACAAAATTTTGGCTTTTAACAATTAACAATTGGGTCTTATTCTCACCTCATGTTTGAAGTTGCTCTAACTAAAGTCGTGTTTAACGTAAATATAAAACGATATAGCTTTATACAATTTTATATGTGTATGACAGAGGTACACGATATTGGCATGGTAATTAAATATCATGTTAAATTTAATTATGAGATCAGAATACCGATCATTATGTTTCTTTAAATTAGCAAGTAACCAAATAATTGGTACAAGTAAAATCGATACTATAGATTCTTCTTCCTACTTTAATTCAGTTTAAGATTTTTAAGAAACGTAAAAATTGGGATTCACAGTTTTAGCCCACCTAAATACTCAAATAATTAATAATTCGTCTGATATAGTTTTCTCATTTAAAAGTAAATTTTACAAAGCCCAACAATTTCTAACTTTTGTAATGATATGATGAGGATACGAAAAAGTTAGACTTTTTTCTGGATTAATTCAATTTTAAGTTAAGTCATTATTTATTTAATAAGCAAAGTTGAATTTTTTGCAATAAAAAAATTATACCTGAGTACCCACTTATTCTGCGAATCTACGTTAAATAATAAATTCGGTAAGTATATCTACCTAGTTTTAGCAAAAGAAACCTATTTTTTAATTTCAATTAATGTTAGTAAAAATTGGAAAACTACCAGTTTTATGCTTATTTACTACTAATTCGGCAACTAAATAAAAAAATCTTTTCAGTTTTATTCAACGATGATATACCAAGTAACTTCTTGAAAACTTGCGAGTAAGTGATTTTATATCCTACATTAATTAGAATTTAGGTACTTGTTTTATAAGTAATAATCTAATATTCTTCCACCTTAATTACAAGGTTTGAGAAAAGGAACGTAAAAAAATACCCAGCAATGGTTTCCTTGATTTTCTTGTATAATTAATTAATTACATTACATGTTGTAATTCAGTTTTTGAAGCAGAGAATGGCATGAATTACCGGTACATATCTGTGCTGAATGAGTGGTTTCCAGAGCAGCTTAGTTATTTTTGATGAACCTACTTCAATTCGTAAACTTATGCGTTCAATTAAAATACAATTTATTTATTGTATTTTTCTTAATATTTTGCATTATTTTGTTAACTTAATTACTGTTAAATCCCGTAACAAAAACATCCAAATGCTTTTCGAACGAATCAAGTCGTTTATGTTAATAAGACAAAGGACAGGGTAACTCTAACAAAATTAAACTTTGAGTTTGTTGTTCATATCATAAATAAAATTTATTTCACTTCCGCTGTAAGAAACCGTTTAAAATAATTTTCTAGATTAACAAATCAATTTTGAAGTTCCCACACTAAACCTATGCATTTAGGTATTGGTTTTAATAACTAAACTAAACATTAAATAACGAAATAGTTAAAGTGAACACTTGCTCAAACAGCTTAAATAAATAAACTTTTAGTTGCGTTGTTTTAGTGTAGGTATTTGTGAAAAATAAAGCTTAATGTTAAATTTGTTCAAAAGTTCTTCAGATTTCTTTCAGATCTCTCGTTATAACCCTTTTAGTACAGGTTACGGTGGAGCAATATTCACCATAACACTGAAAACTCACTAACGTCCTCTAACTATCATCCAGACATCAGGGGCAAGTCAACGACAAAGAACGGCGTCTCCTTAATTTCCCACGGGATCCCAGCATCCCTATTTGGACCAACTGACCAAACCTGTCGCACCTGTGCCACCTTTAACCTGTCCAGCGCTAACTTCGATTGTGCCAATTATTCCCCGTTATTATTCTTCGCATCTTAAATGCAAATAACGTTCTTACTCGTAGCAGAGTTGCTTTTCATAATAATGACACTCTGAACTTTAAAGCGTAAAGAACAAGTTTATTTTCTTGTTCTTTTTTTTAATGTTTAACAACCCTTTTTCGTAGACTGCTCGGATGCTGGGACAGGGTTTATTTTAGTATGATTCGGAGGTTGTTTCAGAGCGCGTTGAAAGTTGTGAGTTAAAATGTTAAAAAAGTAAGTGTATTTTGTTGTTAAACAAAAAGTCATAAATTATCATTTTGTAAAAGACAGTTTAAACTAAGATATTTCGAAATTATATTAAATTTATGCCGGTGCTGTACCAAGATGAGGAATGTATTGATCAAAACCCTAAGATGGCCGGCATAAGAGAGACATCTTAGAAGGGGAGCGCGATGTCCATTACATCAGTAATTAAATATATGCAAATGGTTTCCAGGATTATAACTAGAACACCCTCCCCCTCAATGTACAGGACAATAAAGGATGTTCTGGTAGTACGTCCGCAGCTTCTCGTCTCATTCTGCATCTCTGCAGTTACCCTTTACGGTCCTTGCTCTAGGGACGCATGCAGAAATGATGAAGTACAAATTAAGTTTCGACAAATGAAATGGACTAAGGCTAAGAATCATAACTTCCAAATGGTCTCCGTAATAAAATGAAAACGAGGAGGAATGGTTCCCTTTATTAATTATGGGGTTTTGCTTTTATGAGGTGAATGTTAATCTCTTTAAGTAACTCTCTTTGTCTTTATGGATAACTCCTTTTAGTCGTTCTTGTTTCTTTTTTTTTTATTCCCATTGTAAATTATTTTAGAAAGGACTTCATGCGGGCCGAAAAATTAAGACAACTTAAATAATGAATACCTTTAAGTCAAAAAAGTGCTATTTACACCAAAGGCTATGACGAAAGTGAAATTCATATTAAGGCAAAGGGATAAATAAAGTCTATAAAATACTTTAATAATTTATATCACATCTAATGGTAGATTTTGGATAAAAAATATACCAAAATGGTTTATTAAATTATGTAGAACGGGGCACTGGCAAAATATATTTTAGATTAAGGTAGTAAATGAATTAAGTGGAACTTCACGCGGCGCAAATTTAAACGAATTAATTCAAAACCTCATTCTTAATTTCTTGGCCTTTTTAAAATATGTTATAAAACGTTTTTATTTAACATAACCTCTAATCTCTTTCTTTTCCGCAACAAAGTTGGGAATTATTTTAAAAATTGTGCACTCATTGTAAAAATTTCTTTTTGGTTTGCATTTTATTTTTTAACTTTTTGAACTGACTGAAAGTAAACTCGCTTGTTCGTTATTTCGTAAACGTTAATGTATTGTTCCAATACTAACGTGTGTCCATAAACTGTCGACAGCTCGGTTGATTTGAAAAACAAATTACAAGTCTTAGATTAAATCATAGACAATGACATTTTACAAATCTTGACATTTGGTTTTGTGTTCTGAATCAAATTACGAAATATGTTTCTGAAATCACAACCTACTGGAATGTTGACAGTTTATGGACACCCGTTATTTGTTGTAGATTCCTGAAAAATGCAAAATAAATGTGAGATTAAACAAAATTAATAAGAAATATTGTTGTTCTTGACGAGTTCCACCACTGAAAAAATTTAATGTACTTATTTCTGATACACATATTTAAGTAGCACAAAATTATTTCATTTCTTAAATCTACTCTTTGAAGTAGGTAGCTTCATTAAGATATGTTTCCATTTCTGAATTACATAAAAGTATACGAATATAATGGTTGTTAGAAAAAATTAAAACAGTTCGGGCAGTTATAACAAAGTAACAAGAATAATCATCGAAATACTAGCAGTAACATATTATTATTAACTCTCCACCAACAACTCTGCTTATAAGTTTCTTTGCGAAAAACAAACAAAATTAAAAGATTTAAAAAATATACACAAAATATGAATTAAAGAGTCAACTCCCTTTTTTAACCGCCATGTTATTTGTGCAACAGTTCTGCCTTTGCAAATAAAAAAACAGCTTAACTTTGAAATAATATTTTCCCTCTATAACTGTGATAAGATGCGTTTACGAACTGAATTTTTAACCAAATTCGTATATTTAAATCAATGTTGTTAATAACATTGAAGAGTGTTATTATTCAGTACTAACTCCAACTAAATTTATTTTACAGTCAAAACTCATTTTTTATTAATTGACTAGGTTACTAGTTGAAAGTAGATATTTATATAGCCACTTACAGAAATAGGTATAGAAACGTGTGGTTATTAGGTATTTTAATAACAGGAGTTGGTACTTACTGTAATAAAAAAAACTATTTTATTTTATGTATTTATATATTTATTTATTTATATTGCTATAACTGCAATTTATTATTTTATTTTGGTTTTTCGGTAACATTTTATTACTACAGTCGATAGAATTTTTTTTTTCGCGAAAAGTATTGTAACATATTTTTATCGACGTAAGTTTACTAAAAGAAAATTCTAAATTACTCCTGGTATATTGCCATGAGCTGATTAATTCCAATTTAAACATTTATCATAATTAATTATTTTACAGTTTATAATTATAATATTATAATTTGCTGACACAATTTCGTTAAAACTTTGATTATTATTTAAGATATAAATATAACAACATGAAAATCGTTCTTAGCTTAAAAGACGAAAATGAAATGTATCCAGAGCTATAATAAATTAAAATATATTCTCTTAACCAGTTATAAAACTGAAAGTAGACTAATAATAACGTATTAATAGCTATTTTTGTACTAAATATTTATTTGTAGATAATCCAAAAACGAAGAAAATATGAATAGGTACATACTTAGTTTCTCTAATATATCCTGGAAATTTTAACTTGGAGCTATTTTTTTTCGTACAATTGTTTTCATACTAAATGAAAGTTAAATTTATGGGGAGATGGAGAAACTAGTGGAAAAAGCACGTAACGTGGATATATATAATATATATAAGGATAAGTACAGCAGATATACAGAGTGTATCAATATTGACCTTTTTTATGGCGCAATAGGGGGTATAACCTTTACTAATGAACTCCGGGTAGCTAGGGAAGTCAAAAGACGCCTTGGAGTTATGGAAGATTTAATTTAAAAAAATGCTTTATCCTTTTTATGCAAAAAATAAATACTGTTTAAATGTCACTAAAGTTCTTATAGGAGCTATATTAAAATTAAAGGCGCATTATTGTTTCCCGTCCCAAAGGTAGTTTCACCAATTTTCATACGAATATTTCGAAAATTTTTGAAATTACAAGAGAAAATAAAATTAGAATTTTGACCTCTCTTTTGATATTAACTTTTGGATGAAGGTAATCCTAGGTAAATCGTAGGTAACATTTTGGCTCCACTGTTGGTCTGTGTACTTATATGGACCACTCTGTATATCAAAATCTTTATTCATAGCACTCTGTAATTTTGAATGGCCGGTCGTCAACTTTTAAGACACGTATTATAATATTTACTTATATCGTATTGATTTAATTACCGATAAATAATTTGCTACTATAACAATTATTTTCTTTCAATTAGCTTCTTTTCCCAGATTTTAAATAACTCTTATAACGAGACAACCACAACGAGCCGCCAAATTGTGAGTGGATTGTGTGCTCACTAATATTAACTTTTACAAACTTTTCTTCGTTTTCCCTCTAAGTCTAAATGGTAACGCAGTAGACAGAATTTGCGTCGTGACTAACTCACGTAGGTCTAAATCCTAGTGATATAAACATCTTTCAAATTTTGAATTAAAAAAAATCGCTAAAGTAAAACCAGCTTACGGCTTATGTTTAAATAATTTATTAGTTTCAGTTGGTTAAAACTGCTTCATGCTAGAAAGAAAACTAAGCCACAGCCTTGTCGAGATGTTTTTATTGGTAACACTATAATCTGTTTCATTTTTATTTAGATTGATTTTAGATTCTTCAAACGATTCACTGCGAATAAAAGCAGGTAAAGTAACGTTTAAAGTTTTATGTTATAAATTTCTTTGAGAAAAGAAAACAAAGATACCAATTCAATTTTTAATGCATAATAACGTAATTTGACACTTATTGTTGCTTATCATTATCATTTGCTAATAATCTCTGGGAAACCTGACTACGAAAAATGGTGTTAACAATACATTTCACATAAAATTATACCCAGAAAAATTGATTTTCCATGGCCCACCATGGACCAGATAAAGATGAAAAGAACTACCTACAGTTTCTCTAGCATAAAATATATGCTATGTAAAATGAACGACCTTGTTAAGTGTTCTCAGTTTAGTGCTACCTTTTGACAGGTTATTAATGTCGCGAATTTTAAAGAAACTAATTTGAAATAAATGTAGCGACAACTTAAACCTACAAATATGGTTTCATAGGATGTATGCTGTAGAATAGTGTAGAACATATATGTACAGTATTCTCGGTGTTATTAATTTTGTGTTTTTAATTTGTGTAGTGCAGTGAATAGTTGTTATTATTTGGCTTTATTTGTATTTTATTGTTTTCTGCCCACATTTATTGTTGCTGTTATTAGGACTTGTTTATTAATAATGTAGTGTACTTCATATTCAGAATTTCTACAACGTCCCATATTAGTAACAGTTGTTTTACTTTGGGCGGATTGCACAAACATGATTTAACAGCTTCGTCAAATTAATCATTCGTCAAAGTGAACAAAATTGAATTAAAAATTAAATTCTTATGGCACATAAGTAAACAAAAAATGATGCTCTTTTGTCAACTTTAATAATCCGTTAATTTAACAAAACTTTGTGCACAGGGCTTTTGTTTCGTGTGGAAGTAAATCCTAACAGATTTTTCACGAATTCCCTTCTGACCATAATAACTTAGGACAAGAATTATTTAGAAAATTAAATTTAACCGAAGGTTTATGCTGCTAAATTTAAAAACATATAACTTAAAACCCAAATTTTTTTATTAAATGCAGATTAGCAAACAATGCGGGATAGAACAGTTACTTGTAGTGCACATTTTGAAAAGGACTGTTTTGAAAGTTGCACTTCAGGACGAAAATTCTAAGCTACTGTCTAGAAAAGTGCTGAAGTTCTAAAACCTAAAAAAGCAGACGAGCCATCTTCACCACACCGACGTAAATTATAATTTTCTGACATGGTTGTTAATTTTACCTCTGAAATGCTGAACTATCATAAAGTTATTAGCGTAAGTTATACCATATTTTTTAAATTAAACTTATTTTAAAGTAATTTTGCTGGCTGTTAACCTAACGTATTTAACCGTCACATGTAATTATGGGTGACTATGTGACTAGTGCCATTACGGCCAAGATTGTTATCTCAGAATTGGAGATTAGGTATATGAAAAATTAAAAAAGATGTCCAGGTTAAAATCAAAAATCTAAAAAGTCATGGTAAAATGTATAGGCATCGGATTAATTAATGATAATGCAAAATACACCAGAATTGTATTTAAGAGGTTTATTGGTGCCAATTAATGGGTATATATTTTTTGTAAGTAAACCTGTAGTTATTGATACACTTTATTTTACCTACATTGAAAAGAAAATAAACTCAATATGTAGTTTGTTCCAAAAATTTAGCATAACTATAATTTGTTAACTTTACTTATTTTGAAAATTTTTTGGTTAAAAAAGTATCCAGTTGAATTCCTGAATTTCTGATCACGTGTGCCAAAGTAACCAATCAGAGAACAAGATTATACTGATAATAGTGATAATCGCCCTAGGACGATTATCAGTGTAATATTGTTCTGATTGGTTACTTTCGCACACGTGATCAGAAAATTAGGTTGCTAAGTAACAAACAGTTTTTAGCAGATAATTAAATATTAATCGTTATAATTTGAAAATGTCATTTTCACGGTATTTAATTTAATTAAAATTGCAAAAAATTTTCTCACCGAATATCCCCCGATCATTGATAAATAACTTATAATTTTACCACAACTACCTCAAGCACGTTGCTTTAAGGTAACAGCCCTCCG
Organism: Melanotus villosus; assembly: GCA_963082815.1. Classification (NCBI taxonomy): domain Eukaryota; kingdom Metazoa; phylum Arthropoda; class Insecta; order Coleoptera; family Elateridae; genus Melanotus; species Melanotus villosus. The sequence goes on from OY720419.1 coordinate 80,019,796, forward strand.
CCTTCGACGTCGGCGGTTACCAAGCAACGTGCTTTCGGTAACAATGATAAAATTATTTCGTAATTATCAATGTCCTAGGGATATTATAGCTGATTATAGTATTTTTACTGTGCTAGTTCAGTTGCAAGATGTTATTTCGTAAAAGGCAAGTAAACGCGTTTTATTAAATACATTTGTCCTGAACACTTTAAGCAAGTTAATAAGCAAACAAACAGAGAACTGGTTTCAGTAACATGTAACCTTCACCCTCGAAGGGTTCCGAGAAGTCGCTCATGCGAGAGCGACTTATTTGGACACAAATATATTTATAACAAAGAAATATCATTAACAGAATTACAGGGCCATAAAAAAATATAATGAAGCCATTTTGAACTGAAATAATTTATTAAAAAAGTTAATATTTCTTAATTATGTTTCCCAATATGTAAACCCTTATTATAGTAGATTTTACGACATCGACGACTCCAAGATTTCAAAGCCTTGTTGATTAAGTTCTGAGGTACCTTTTTCACTTCGTCAACAATCTCCTCTTGTTTACCTTCTCCTTGAGGTAACCCCAAACGAAATAATCCAAAGGGGCGGCATCAGGGCTGTTTGGTAGCCATTCTTCTGGTGTAATAAAACCAAAAGTTTTTTTCCTTAAGAAAGTTAAGTGTTCTGTGGGATCGATGGCTGGGGCAAGAGTCTTGATGAAACAGGAAATCGTTGTTTGGATATAATTTTGGCACATCTTTTTTAATAAATGGTTTTAAAACACTATTAATATAGTATTCAGCATTGATCTTTAAGCCAAACTTTAGAAATCGTGGTTTTGTACAAGGTGGTCCAAATTGGACACTTTTGATAGGATACACCAATTTTTAGAGGAGATAGAAAAAAACTAACCTACATGTTACGAGCTCGATTTTTGTGAGAAAGTGAATGCCGAAAACCGCACATCGATATCTTGAACTGTTTAGAAGATATAGGGTGGTTTTCAATTTTGTGCATTTTTGACCCACCCCGTAACTTATTTATGTATGAATATTTTTTGTTTCTGTAAAAACATTCTTAAGGCACTTTTTTTAAAGGAATGCAATGGTGTCCCAAGTTTTTTTGTAAAAAGAGTGGTTTTGAAGCTATATGACATAAACTTGTATTTTTTCTTATTGCTCTTTCTAAAATACTATAGATGAATTTTGTTAATCTGGAGTGCCATGTTGAACAATAAAACGAAATAAACTTACAGCTGTTATAAAATAAATGTTTAAAAAGGAAAGTAGCAAGTATTTTATATATTTAGAAAAAGAATATGCAAAAATATATAGGGCAGTCCATACGCGATTGGCACTTAACCGCAGGGCTCTCTGATCATAAACTTTTCGAACCGTCTATGACTTGATTATTTTCTAATATTTAAAATAAATACAAATTATTATCAAAATCGTTTCATCATATTTTTTATGACCTTGTAATCTAGTAACAAAACATAAATTTTGTTAGGCGACGAATGAATTAATAAACACATAGATTTTATTATTTCGCCGCCTTGCAGAACAAAGATGACCATTTCATTGCTTTTTGCGCTCTTAGGGATGTAAGGTCGCTAAGTTCAACATAATAATAATAATCGTTGATGCGTGTTGAGATTGAAAGTGAATACATTTTTAATTTGCCTTTTGCCTTTTTCACATAGGTAGGTATCTATTGAACGACTTTAAATAATGTTTAAAGAAGAACTTGCTAACTTTTAAACGTTATTTGTGCTGTTAGGAATTTGTGGATCAATGGAGCAAGTGTTTCTTTAATTCTTCTTTATCTGTTTAAACATTTGCTTTTTGGTGGAGAATGCCGGTATGTATATCTTTTACATCAATGTTAATTTTGAAAACTTCAGTTTTACTTTTATTTTATTATTTGTTATTTTATTGTTTATTATTGTATAACTTATTACACATCATGTTTAGATCTGACTTCAATGCATTTTCGTTGAAAAAAATATGTTTAACGAAATGTTGGCTAATAAGACTGCCCAAAAAACAAGGAAATTGTAAATTGTAACAGACTAATTTTGTCGTTAACCAAAAAGTTGTTTGTAGAGAAAAACAGGAATTTACTTAACAGTAATTTCTTACGCCCATGTATAAATCCCCCACGCCTTGAAGTCGCAAAACCCAGAACTACCCGTCTTTCAAACAGCAAAACACAGAGGTCGTGCATGTAAAACAAAGACACGTCGGGACGATGTATAATTTAAGCAAACGACCCCAGATAAGAGGTACGTGTGTAAACTATGGCTAATCTAACTCAATAAACTTTATAGTGGCAGGAATGGGAGTTTAGATAACGACAAGGTTGCTAATCCCGGTTACTAACTCCTCGCTAACGACATCTCCGACTAGTTCTCATCATCACACGTGACTGCCTTTCATTTCCTCCCGTAAGACAACCAGGACTTGACCGAATTTTACTCTAAATACGTTTTCACCCAAAGGCCAGTTTACGTATTTTGTTTGCGGAACAAACTCCGTGCGTGCAGAAACTTATATTGATGCGTTAAAAGGCTCCCTGGTTACAACTTCGTTGTTGGCGTTTTGTTACCGTTTTCTTCTTTTACCGCTTATTAACACCGGTTTGAATCTCGCACGCTTGTAAACGTTACCATAAAACTTTAACAACTTTTAATGGACATGCAAAACACGTTTTCAGTTTTGTTTAAATGTTCTATACCTAATCCTGATTTTTTTTTTTTACAACTTAGGACAAAAACGTTTGGATTAAAGCTCTTCGAGAATTACTTAAATTTAATTCTAAAATTATTTTTAATCTTAACAGTTGTTAACCCTTAAGAGTCGTGGAATTATTTATAGGGTACGTATGTGGGTTTGTCGTGTCCCAAGGGTTAGTTAGGGTTAGTGGGGAAAGGTAAAGCCCGTTCAAATAATAAAATAATCCAGCAGAAAAGTTTGAACAACATTTGATAGTGAGCTAAACTAATAGAAGATGAGGGTCATTTAGTTCCTTTTGAAAACTTTAACTTAAACATGCTTAACACAAAACTTATGGTATAATTAAGTATTAGTATAGAAACTAATATAACATTTCAAAATAGAGCTTTAAAGTTTAGAAGTAATATTCCTCTTACTGAAACTCATATAAACAGTCGCTATCCAAATAATATCCCAGGAAGCTATTGCTTATTGTTACACTAGTTTAAGTATAGTACTTTTAACAGAAACACTATTTTATTTAAACATAATTTTAATCAATAAAAAATGATTGAAGCTCTAATTCATTTTTAAGGTTAGGTATATTTTTGAACATTTTTTGTTTGAAGGGCAAATGTAAATTTCTAGCACAAAAAATCCTAACCATTAGTAAACATGAAATAAGCACTTCGATACCTGATTCATCATTTTTAAATTAGAATCGCCGCGTTGAACAAGAATCAATCGTTCTGTAAAATTTCCGTATAAAAGAAAAAAAAGGTTCGTCTAGGGTTTATTTACAAAGAATATTTGATTTTATCTGAACGTGAACAGTGTCTTTTGTATACCTAAGCATTTATTTACAAGCGTTTATGTAAAATATTAATTATAGTAAACGAAATTTACTTAGTTAATTATATTACTAAACAGGCTATTCTGTTTATAAAGACATAATGAGAGTAAATAACAGAGACAAAGTGGAGTAATTTCGTGTAGAATTATGAGATCTTGAATAAATGAAATCAGGAAATGAATTCTCTTGAACAAACGCAGGTTTGTCTCCAGTGATACTTCCTCTCCTTTTATCCCATTATTTATCGGCCACTTTCCGCTACGCCTTCCTTTTCTCTTTGTTTTCCTGTTGCTGACTCTCTGAATTTACTGACAACATTATGGATGTCTACTATTCTTGTCCCTTTTTGTTGTCCCTTCATTTTTTATACGCGAAACGGAAATATACTTTCGGCTTTTCTTGTAATTTTGGCGTCCATTATTTTTTGGGTTACATATTATAACTTCTAACTAATTTAGAAATGTTTTAAATTTTTCAAAAATCAAACTTGTATTCGTGCAAAAATATTCATATGTAAGCTTTAAGTTATTTTTTTCATCTTAACTAATTTACGTTGGTCATAATGAAGTTATCTGGTTGTAAATTAATTGCTACTTTAACCAAAGAATGACTTCGAATTAATTAGTGTTCTTGTCAGAAATAAATTAATAATGAGACAATTCAATTTTTAACAATTAAAAGAGATAAAAGTGAAAACAAAGGAAAATTAAATTAGGAGAACGCTGGGAGCTTGACTAAACAATCCATTATGTTAAAAGCAGTACCAGAGCTATGGTTGAAGGGATACTGCGTTTACTTACAAATAGATATTGAGTGATCCTGTCCAAAAGGGGCAAACAAAGGGATAAGGTGTCGCAAAGGAATTCGAAAGCTGTTGTTAGCACCCTCGAGTGCAGATTTAACGATGAAACTTGCATATATGGATACTTTGAATAGAAATACGCCGCCTAAAATTTTAATCAGCGAAATAGGTACAAAATAACAATTTTTTACATACTTGAAAACTAAATTCTAAACCTTTGAAAGCAAAAATTTGAACTTTCTTGAAATACTGTGGTGTTGTAACATACAGACCTTAAGCTTGTACATTTTTTCGATTGATAAAGATTTTAAATTTAGTTAACCACTATTGTTAAAAATTCTTAGAAGCATATTTTTTCATCCACCCTGTATAAAATATAATCTAATAAAGTAACCCTTGCACCTCCATAACCTTGTGGCGCGCAATAAAGAGCAGGAGCTCGTTTCTCTTCTCGTAGTTATTAATGAAGGTTACAAACTCCTTTAATTAATTTTGCACAATTATCCCTCGTATATTAATCAGTATAGGGCTCACTAGGCGACTTCTCAAGTTTTACAGCTCTAAGCAGCTCTCAAATTTCGCCACAGGATAATTAATTCCTCTAACAACTTTAGCGAGAGTTGCCCAGAAAGATTAAATTTGAATTGCGGCGGTGAAGAGTGAGAGTCAATTTAGAACGTCGAAAATCTTCGTGAGTGTGTTAAATTTAAATTCTGGTTTTCTATGCAGAACATTGAGCACTTATAACAGGTTTTTCATTCAAGGGAGCTCGCTGATGCTGAGATGGGAAGCTACGAATATTTGATATTGATGTTTAAAAACCTCGAAGATGGACAAAGGGTAACTGAGAAGACTGGTCAGAAAAATGACCCCTAATCTTTGCAATGAGATTCAGATTCTGTGATCCAGTGGGAACGCATACAGGTTTATCATTCTTTTGCAAGTCAAGATGATGTGTGTGTATTCCTGTAACAGAAGCTTAAAAAGAATAAAGCGCTTATGAAATATGAGGTACGCGAGAAAAGTTCGTTGAATGTTGCGTCTGAATATAAATTTATCAAATTACGCTTCTTGCAGTGGACTAACTCTCTATGCTGTAGGAGTATGAATTTCATGTGTATTTGTATTTTCCAATACAAAATATGGGGAAGCCTTTGTAAACTAAAAAATCTAGGTACACAATATCCATTTCAAGAGTCGTTAGATTTTATAACAGGAAGAAGTTTATAGAACGTTTCCCAAAAACATTGTGCTTAGGAATAGTTTTTTTGTGAAATCATTTTATGAAAAATTCATCTGAATCCACAATTTTCTTGTAAAGGTTTTAAATTAACAAGTTTAATATATTATGATGTTTCCTTTAATATTTTAATGCAGAGTTAGAAGTTGTGATACCACCACGAATTAGCTACACTTTTAGAACTAACTAAAAAAAACCGTTAATTAATTAGTTGGTCAACGACTTTGAATAAGAATTATAGATAGATGCATATCAAAATCAGAGATTATATTTCAATCAATTAAATTAGGATGTATTTAGTAATTTGAAAAACATTGTCATTTTATTGAGAAAATATACTTTTAGCTTAACTGAAAATTAAAAACTGTATTCAACTTTAAAAACCCGCTGTTTGCATTTGAAGAATAACAAAAGATGGACTATAATTTATAAATCACCATTGAAATCCAGTTGCGAACTTTCTCAAAGCCAAATCCCAAACATCTGCATTTTTCAATCTTAAAATAATATATAGATAAAAGTAAGATTCGGAGTGTTCCTCACAAATGTTCTTATAATAATAAGTTTAAATACTCATTTTTTTAAAATAAATATAAAATATAATATTTTTTGTTGAAACATAATCACATTTGATTAAGTCAGATAGTTAATTCAGATAAGCTAATTTGACATTCATCTTTAAATTTAAATTTACATTTATTTGAGTCGATTACAGAAAAAATGTATTTATGTAAAGAGCGTGGAGAATATTAATCCAGGATCCTCCATGTCTTATTCAATACAAAACACTACAATATAATTCAGCCTAATTAATTGTGGAAATTAAGTGACAAAATACGCCAATGAAAGCCTTATTCTCAGTATATTGCATTAAATTATTATAAAACTCTGTAATTGCAGTTATGGTTAATTTACTTGGTTGGAAACCATGTTGAAAAATCAATAATGGTTTTTCCATGTCAATCTTTTAAGGAAATTGCATTTAAATACATTTAAATTTTTTTAGAAGAGGTTATAAATTCGTAACTATTCATGATTCAGGCGCGGTAATTATTAAGAATGGTGTTATCTCCCCTGGCGAAAAGTAAAAAGGAAATATTTCGATTTTGAAAGAAAATTTGTAGCGAATTTTTAGGGATGAATTTTAAGCTATCCATGCGTAGAAAGTTCAAAACCTCCAATGAAACGCTGTGTAATTACAGTTTTAACATAAAAAAAAGAATTAGTTCTCTACTACAATCCGTCTCAACCTTAGAAAGAAGTATAGTGCTATGGACAATTATCATCATCATCGCTCAGCCCTTATGTCCACTGCTAGACATAGGCCTCCCTTATTGATTACTATTTTCTTCTGTCTTGGGCAGTTTGAACCCAGTTATTTGCAACTCTTTTGATATCGTCAGTCCATCGGGTTGGTGGTCTTCCTCTGCTCCGTTTATCAGCTCTCGGACACCATTCAAGTAGTCTCTTTGTCCATCTATCGCTGCTCATTCTGGCTAGGTGGCTCGCCCAGTTCGACATATTCGCTCCACAACATCAGTTATTCCTGTCGTTTGCCTTAGGTCTTCGTTTATAATATGGTCTCTCAAAGATATGCCTAGCATTGGCCTTTCCATCCTACGTTGTGCAATTTTCGAGCTATCCCAGATGTTAAAGTTAGAGTTTCTGCACCGTAAGCCATAACAGGCAAAATGCATTGGTTATAAACTTTTCTTTTCAGTCATGTTGGAAGATTACTTTTGAATACATCACGGAGTTTACCAAACGCTGCCCAGGGGAGAGATATTCTTCTAGTTAACTCGCATGTTGATTGTCTCTTGCGATTCTAATTCATGTCTAAGCTGAGTTAGTTGCTGTCCGTCTTCCGTCTATAGTTATGCTTCTCGTTTCCCAGTCAAGTTTTTTGAATGCATATTCTAGAACTGTGATAAATAACTTAGGTGACATGGTGTCACCTTGTCTTACACCTCTTCTAATTGGAATACAGTCGCTATTATCGTGTAATTTCACAGTCATAGTGGCATTTTTATACATGTTATATATTAACTTTGGGTACCTGTAATCAGCCCGGCATTCCTGTAGGGCTTTCATAACAGCACTTATCTCGAAAGTATCAAAAGCCTTCTGGAAATCAACAAATGCGAGGTCTAGTGGTCTATTATATTCTATAGACTTCTCAATTAGGGTTTTAACAGTTTGCAGATGATCATTAGTTCCGAAACCAGAACGGAAGCCAGCTTGAGGTTATTATTCTAGTGAATAATTTGTAGAGATGGTTCAATAGACTTATTGGTCTATAATTCTCTAGATCGCCTTTATCTCCCTTTTTAAACAGTAGTATGGTTATCGCGTTATTCCATTTACTTGGTATTATTGCTGTTGCTATTTTTATTGCATCTGTTTGTAGTGACGTTGTCTTCACCGAGTGCTTTGTTGTTTTTGGACTTTTTCAAGGCTAGGCGTATTTCATCGAGGTTAATCTCTGGTAATTCCTCGGATCCCTGGTTGACAATGCCTTTGCTGGATGATAGTGACTGCGGATCTAGTTCTTCGCCTGATTGACTTTGGTATAATTCAGAGCAGAATTCTTCTACTACCTATATTCAGTATTTCTTCGCGATTTGATATTAGAATTCTCTTTTTATTTTTCAGTTAGATTATTTCAGGTTTCCCATTTTCAATTTCTTTGCGTACTACCTTCATAGATTTGTTCTTCTCGATTGGTTGATTTATTTCATTATTGTTATAGTTTCTGATGTCGCGTCTTATAGCTTTGAATATTTGTTTATTTATTTCTCTTAGAATTTCCCTGCGATCATTTTCATTCGCAATGTCATTATCGTTCATAATTTCGCTATGGACAGTGGCATTGCCAAATTGCACCCAGTAGTGTCTGTAGATCCATGGAAAACTAACAACGTCATTTGTTAAAAAAGAATGGAGAGGTTGAGAAAATTCTTAAACGTAATGAAGGTAAAAGTGCCCCATAAAAGTTTGTACCTTTTTAAGGTTTAGACAGACTATACCTTGTTGTTTAAGACTTTCTCTTATTGTAGTTTTTGATAAAATAATTGCAGTGTCAAAGCATTTGTATTACCCCCGCACAGGGAAGCTTTCCCGTGGTGTTTTGGTTTTATTTAATGATAACCGTGAAAATTTAGTTTAGTTAACAAAATCTTCAAAATGCTGTTGTTTCAAAAATTACTAATTTGTTTCTCCGTCCTGCAGTTGAAGAATTAACTTACGCTTCTGGTATTTCTTCTTTATCTCATGCATTCTGCAGTTCTCTCATTCAGTCAAATTTCCTTTCGTCTAGGTCTGACTGGATTTCTTTTCTCATTTTTCTTGAACCTTTTAAATACCTAGTAGTACCTTCTTTGGGAATTCTATTACTTTTTGTATGGACTAGAACTGCAACATTTGGACCACAAGACACAAGACCGCAAAAGCAGCTTCTCGATTTTTTTTTAAATTGAATTACTGTGTTTTTGTGCGTTAGAATTTTAGGGGTTTATTGCGACTACATTCTAATTCTTACAAAAATGGAATTTCATAATTTTTTTCTCTTGCGCTTACCTTTTGAGTAGTTTTTTACGAATGTTGTAATTTCGGCCTTCTATTTCTTTTTCCAGATAGCTTTAGGAACATGGGTAAATTGCTTGTTTTTTTCAACTATTCGTCAATCGCTTCATCGATCCAGTTTCATAAAAAAAAACAAGCGATATACTCGTATGGCCCTTTTTGGGGGAAAAAACATATCACTGCTGTAATGTTGGCTGCACATATAAAAATAAACAACAAATGCTATATTTGTCAATTTTCAGTTTTGAGAAGAAATATTGGCAGATTGCAGTTGTGATGCTCATTGCTCATTGTCTCAGGTTTGAAAATTTATCTTTGTGGTTATGTTTTCGGTAAAATTTTTGTTTATCAATGGCTTCAAACATGTACCTATTTTAGTTCCTTACTTGGTTGAGCACTATCATCAATTCACTTTGTAAATTTTTTGGAATTAATTCTACGTCAGTGGCGTATTTATGGGGGGGGCCTAGGGGGCCTGGGCTCCCCCCTTGGACTTAACATATAGTTATTATTTCTTATTTAATATTGAAGTTAAGCAGCCAGATTAAAAAAAATATGACGAACGCCAGCAAGAAGTTCTTCTTTCCCTAATTCCTTCCCCTTTACTACGTATCAATGAAATATGTAAAGTGGAAATGTTCAGTAGGTACTATTGTTATCAAGATTAAATATCGAACAAATTTTCAAAGGCAACTTGACCGCACACATTTTTGAACTCCCTTTTGAACCCCCCCTATATACCTACCCCAGGCCCCCCCCATGCGAAATTCCTAAATACGCCACTGTTCTACGTCAGTGTTAAATGGAATTCTTGGAGCAATTTTGCGAGTTCGTTTGCACATTTATGTAGAAGAATCTTTGTTATCAATATTAAAGTCGTGTAAATCGGAATGTAAACGGCATCATCTTATCTCAGTTGACTTTCATCAGCTTGAGTTTCTCTATGAACGCTTTTATATCTTGATAACAGTCTGTAATCACTATTAGAAAACAGAAATCCAGCAGCTATTGGTCATCGTAGAATTTTAGTGCAAAAATGTGGATCACTGTATTCAAACAGAACTTCTTCTGTTTCAACAATGACACGGTTCCAATCCGGGAGACGTTCTGTTAGTTTTATAACTAATATAACGTGAGACATTGTGCGCATAAGTTTTCGATTGACAAAAAGTAATGATAAATGGAAAATTCAATTTTGAATTCTTTTTCAAGGCGTCTTTGTGTCTGAGAATCAAATTAACAGTTTCAGCATTTTTTCCAACCATTGAAGGCGCCCCCACCCCATCTTTCATGATGCCAATCAGATTTTTTCAAATCCAACTGATGGACTTGTATGTAATGTATGACAGGTTCTTTAATATCTCTTTCGGTGGTTCCGTCTTTTAAACTCACAAGAAGGAAACGTTATTCTGTCACATTAATTTGACTATCAACACCCCTACTAAAAATAGCAAGCTGAGCAATATAAAACCTTTTCTGAAATTGTGTTGAGCGTTTCACAAATTTTAGTTGAAATATCACTAATTCTTCGCGTCACAGTTGGAGTGTCAAAAAAAAGAAAAAGAAAAGAGAAAAAAAGAAGGGCCGCAGAAAAACTATATTAGAAAATCATCTTAATTATTATTTTCAGTAATTTATTTATTTTTGTACTTTAATTGTGTACGAGTATAAGATATTATTTATTCTTAAAGGAGGCGTTTGAATTTTGTTAACATTTGCACTGTTTAGAAAAGGTAGACCTACCGGCGCTGAGATTTCTGAATCATTGTGGGGCGTTACTAACAAGCATTTTTAATCCGAAACTGGAACATCCTTAACCAGCAAACCAGTTATTCAAGTTGGAAGCATTTTAACATAGTTATTTAGTTGTCTCAATTACCAAATTTTACAATTTGTCTTATAAGAGGACTGTAAACATTTAATTATCTGATTGGTGCCACCATAGACTCGACGCCTATGTATGTATAGCCTAAATTTAAAGATCAATTTAAGAAAGGTTGCTCTGAATTATTATACCTAATGGTTTCATTTATTAAATAGAAATATCTGCAATAACTTTATTATTAACTTGAACTGGTTAAAACTAGGTTATAAACTAATTCCCATTCTTTTTTTATATTACTTCTGGAAATGTTTCTACCGTGTCACCCTAGAAAAGAAAAATTAATATTCAATAAATTAGTATTAAAATATTTATGTATGTTTAATAGAAACAAAATGTTGCAATCAAATATTACAACTAGGAAATTGTAAAAGATTAGAATGGAAGAGGAGCAAGCAAAGATAATATTAGCAGGAAACTTGACGTAGTACCACGAGAGCACACCGGACTGATTAAATTAAAAGTTACGGCGAGTTTGAATACACAAATCAACACGGAATTAACAGGCGTTTCATAATTCGATAACAACGCGAAAAGTTCGCTTTCATTTCCAAGTGTTTCATTTCTCATTAAGGTTTTTAAACGATAATGTAAATCCGGTCCGAGATTTAAGGTAACTCGATTAGAACTGTTTAATTTCGCAATTAGCTGCAATTTGTTTAATAGGTGTACCGATTCCGCTTCCGCTGGTAATTAATTCGCATCTGAAGTGTGAAATATTGAGTTAGCTTGATAGATTGCGTCGCGGTTTTATGCAAACAAAGGATTGCAATTTATGAAATTGTCGGACGAAATGTTTGAAGAGTATAAATTTCTGTTCCCGATCCGGACTCGCAACTTCTGTTATCCTGATTAAGGATAACGTGTCGTTTGTTATAATATACTAACTAACTGTTAGGGAATATCCGCCTTACTTCATAAACGGTTTCCATTCCTATTTTAGTGCGAAGCGATAATGTAGAGGATCAAAGTTAACGGATATAATTATGTGTCATCTCCAATTGTGCCTTGAAAAATCTCTTTTCTGTCCAAAATAGCCGGTCTTTCATAATTCACAGCCGACACTCGTCAGCACAAGTCAGTACAATATGGCAAAATTTGCTGAAACTGCGCTGGCATGAAGTTATATAAGAGGGTGTAAAGGGGTGATGTAAGGGGCGCATCTTACATCCTGGGGCTGGGATCAATACAGATCAGGAGCCGCCCTTACCCATGTCAGCGGCCATCGCACCCTCATCCTAGCCTAGCTACCCCATACCACCCTCTGTTCTAAACTACCACCCGGGCCTTAACTACCACCCCCTATACATAGAACTAACCCTTGCCCAGCTTGAGCTGTGGAACAATACAAGAACACGAACTGCTGCCCAACTTTGGTGATATTGCGGATGATGGCTTACGATATGTTCTGAAACCGCAAACTACGTTCTATTATCTATATGTGTAAGAAATCGTAATCCCTAACCAACAGCTGACACGTTCTAATTTGTTTTCAACTTTCAGGAAAATTAGAAAAGCTTGGGAGACTTTTCGGAAACTCGCAAAAGAAATTATTTCTCCACATTAAAAAAATTCTTCTTAAATTTCAGATTTATACTTTTAGTTCTTATTTAAGTTTGAACTTTTTAATGGCTAGCGTTAATGCCTCAGAAGATTTTAATAGTTTTTCTAAAAAAAGAGGCATTGTGATTCCCTTTAAGATTTAATTTAGGATTAGAGACAGAGATGCTTACAATTGTATATCTTGTTTTAGCTTCTTAGTGTACTTATTACTTTATATTTTTAACGTAGTAAGGAAGCTTTTTCTACTCAAAATTTTGACCTTGTAGCTTAGTTCCGACTCCTAGGTTCCTATAGGTACTCTTTTCAGTCAGAACGGAAGACATATCAGTAAGAAAATATTTCGTATATTTTTGGAATGATAGGTGTATTGCAAAGCTGTGGCTTTAAGAAAATTTCTATCAACGCTGTTATAACAAGCACTGAACTGTATAAAAATGATAATTTGAACCTACCCCTTTTAATCTTTTATTTTTGGCTTAGAAGTTTATCTTTTTAATTTAAATTTGGTCTGTTTGCTTATTTCGGATTAAAGGCCTTAAATTGTCTATAAGTTTTTATTCTGATTTCCCTTCTTTTTGAGGCAATATGAAATATTTTCTGTTATACATATGTATAGGTATTCTTGATACATTTCCCAAAATTCTGATTTTCTAATAATAATTGGCAGGTGCTTTTCTTATCTTTCCATGTTTATTCTATGGCTTTTTTGAGAAATTTATTTCATTCAGTGTAAGTTTTGGAATGCTAATACTGTCTAAGATTTTATTCCCTTTTGTTTATTAGAACACTTTTTAATCGGTATTACTGCATGTTTTAAATATACCGATGTTACTTTTATAAAGATTACCAGACTAAATAATCTTGACATTACGTATATTAATATTAGTATAAAAAATTTTAAAGAAATTTTCAGTCTTTAAACAAAGAATAATTCCCTCGTTAAAACAAACATCTTGAAATGTCACAAACAAAATAGTGAAAAGTATCACATTTCTCACAACGGATTAAGTAGACAAGTATTTGTTTAGGACTTCGAGTCTTAGTTTTACGCAGCTGAGCCGACCACTTGTAATATTTACCGTTGAAACTCCCTCAGTTAGGAGCTCTTGATTTATACAATTTTTAAGACAAGAGTAACCCGAAACTGTTGGCATTATGTTCTTTAAAGTTAAACTTGTTCGAAAGTTTTCTTGTAAATTTTAACACTAATTTAATTTCCATCGAAAGTTGCCCTTATTTCCCCCAATTAAGTTAAGCTACTCAATGCGAAATTCAATATATTTAGAGGAGGAAAGAGGCTTTGGACCACAACCACGGTCGCTGATATAATTAAGCAGCACTTATTGAAGCAACACTTACGAATTGAAACGGTGTTTCAAATTAATCAAAACTAGTTTTCAGTCGTCATAGTTTCCTTTACTAATATTAGGTACTTTATAAATTATGAAATACCGACCTATACAGTCGCAAATTCGGAGAATCCGTAATTACGAATAATTAATTCCTACCCTGAATAAATTTAGCCCATTGTTCGTTTTTACGGTGGCTGAAAGGCAATAAGAAAAGTCTTTAATTTTCGATTCTAAACAAAACCTAACAGGGTTACCACAATATTGAACTATAACTACAGAACATAATATAAATTATGAACTTAGAAGAGGTATTACAATATCAAAGGCATTTCATCTGAATCTACGGCACTAAGGGCCCCGCAGATAACGGTTCTAACGCAAATATATTCAGACGAGAACGTTCGGGCATTTGGGAATTTGAATATGTATTTGAAACCCAGTTTTGATGGTAAATATGCAATACGTTCATGCTCTATCGGTTTTCTTGGAGCAATATTTGTTTCCGCCATGCAATGGAGTCATAGATTTATAACAACGTGCAGTTTTGTAATGGCCGTACAGGTTTCGACGAATTTATCGTTGCTAACTACTATCGGAAAAATAATATTTACAGCTACCGTTTGTTTTTATTTTTAACCCGAAGAATGAGGTTTTCAAGCGAAATATATTTATAGGCAATTTTAAACGAAGGGGGTAATTTTATACTAACTAATACCAAGTATGGGAACGAACCGGTTCTAATTGCGTTAGAAGTCTAGCAAATTAATATAACATAGATTGTAGTAACTTAATTAGGAGAAATCAAGTGTTGAACACTTAACCAACTGAACATGCTTTAATTACACAAACTTGATATTGATATCCTTTCCTATTTGTTCTATATTGGGATGTCTAAAATTTACCAGCAACTTTGCTAATAAACTTCCTCTAATTAGTAGGTACTTTTAATTGATTCTATCTCGCTGAGCATGTTATAATCTTAGTTATATTGACAATCTGTAAGTTTGCACTCACTCCAGAACTTGCAAAATAAATCTCTTATAGGTTTGTCAAATCTGTGTTTAAGAGGTGAGAATCTTAAAATTTAAATATTTTGAAATAATCAAACCGGATTTTGAATCTGGTTATTTTTAATTTTAACAGTAAACAATTTTCAATTCATACAATTCACATGGCGGGGGGGCTTTACTATATTTAGATTCAAGGGTAACCTAAATATTTCGTTTAGGTGAAGTTATCTCCGTCTCATATTTCATAAATAAAATGACCGAAAACTGTATAATCCGAAAATTCATGTATATCGTGTTGTTTAAGAATTCGAAGAGAAACCCCCGTGAACTTTCCTTCTAAGGGGGTTTTACAGTCCAAATAGGCTATTTTTAAAACCAACAAATAACCATAATTTTTATTCAAATCTGCATAGCTTGTAATCTGATGATAATAATTTTTTTCTGTTATAAACCCCTCCTTAAAAATTAAACATATTTTATTTTACAAACTTTCTTTTAACAATAATTATTGTTTGTCTATCATAGAGATGCATCGGAAAATTAATTATTTTCTTGTTTTTGCCTCATTACTGAAAACTCACACAAAAAGTACTTAATGCATTCAGAAAATCTATTATTAAAACCCAGATATGGCTGAATTTTTATTTTTGAAATTTAGTAAGATTTTTAGTGTAAGCCCTTTTAAATATTCACCAACATGGGTAATTTTCCAATATTTATCAACTTCCTTGCTTCAGCATCTGGAAAATGAGGTACTATCCTTTTTTCAGTACAGTAGGCAGATACACATTCTGGAATGAATTATATAAAATTAAAATTATATTACAAAATGCAATATTTATTTGAGAAATATGTAGGTACAAATAACATTTGACATATTATTTATGGTAATTTAGGAAACAGTCCATATGTAATGGACGTTACATTTTGCGCATTTTTTCATAACTTTTTTATGACAAACTCTACACCGCGTTTGCTTTTCTTGTGCAACCAAATAATGATCATGGTTATCCAAACGGGATTCGGAGTTTTCTAAAGATGATGGCCTTCCTGTCTTTCTAGTACACTTGTTACTCTCCAGAATGGTTAAAGCGATTTGTCTGCGAAACGCAAGGTGATCCAATTTGCCTTTTTGTAGTCTGTGCAACTGCCAGGCATTTTGTCCCGCTAAATAAAATCCATACGAAATTAGACTCGAATACCATTTTTACCATCTAATTGCAACTCTATATAAAGCCAATTTTTCGTCACAGCGATCTACGCCTCCCATGTAACGGTTATAGGTGAAATACTGTGCGGTTCGCTGACTGTTATCACTATGACAATATCACTCTCTGTCGATTTAAAATTATATGTGCCCCGAGCCCCGAGGCTGTTCTATCATAACAGATTTAGTCATAACGGTGAATTTGGACATACGATTTTCTCGAATTGTACCTGTAGCTCGGATTTTTCTTTTTTGTAACTCCTGCAGTAATGGAACGGTGGTCAAAATAGAGTGGGAAAGAAAAATTTCCAAACGTACGTAATATATCTGTGTACTGTAATATCACTGATAGGCCCAAACCAAACTTTTTGTACTTTTCCTCTATATTCATACTTGCACCTTGGTAGGGTTCGAACCATACAGTATATCTGGTGCTAGTAGCACCCATCCACATCTTGAATCCATATCGTATTGGTTTCCCCCTGATGAATTGTTTACATCCATGTCTACCGAAATACGGAATGGATTCATTAACGCTATGCTGCTCATGGAGCATTCTCTAAAATTGCTGTTGAATTTTTCAAAAAATGGTCTTACTTTAGCAAAACGGTGATTTTTATCAAGAACGTCATTGTCGCAGCAGTGTAACTTTGATAAAATAAATTCACACCGATCCCTTGACAAAACACTGGCCACAAATTCGTTTCTTGTTTCATGACAGACTTCAACATAAACTGTAATTTATTTAATTATGGCAATTATCTACAAAAACCGTTTAATTACATAACTTTTAAAATTTATGCTAAATTTACTGGTGCACTAAACGTTAAATTTAATTTTTTAAGTTATGGACTTTTATCGTATTATACGCATCAAACCCGTATAAAAACCTGAATTAAATCCAGTTAATTTATCATAACTGTATCGCAACATTATAAGTTGCAATAAACCGAACCTAGACTTAACCAACACTTAACATTTCAACATTCTGCAACACACGTCAGGCTGGCACGCTTAATTCTAATAGAATTCGATATTGCTCTTACAATCGTTTATATTCAGTTTGTAATTTTTCACCATAATATTTATTTTTACCGTAAAGTAAAACTATAAACGAATGCATCTCGAGCATTTTTTCTTAATAAGATAATTTACTCTGCGATTAAAGTCGCATTCAACAAATCCACTAGGCTATTATTTATTTAATTTGTTGCTAAATTTTGATTTCTACCCCTGCTTATGCGTTTATTAATATTAGAATAAATTAGTGTCAGGAAATTTAATTAAATGGTATGGTTATTTGCATTAACTGCAATTGATTTATTTAAATTAGCACTAAAAGTGGCACATACAAATTTAGTATTTTTTCAACTTGGAAACTGCGCTACAAACGCGCTACAAAAATGAAGCAAAACTAACCTTACTACATAATGAGGATTGAAATATCATATTATTGATTCACTATAATTCCAACTGAAATTTGTAGAATTTATTTATGGCTCTCGCAAGTAAAACGAATCAATATTTTTTTCAATTGCTGAATCTGTAAAATTAAATTGTCAGAACATTTGACACATTTGATGCTCTACAGAACCACTAACAAAGATTTATTGGTTAAATAAAAAATTGAATATTCAAATAAGTATGTAATTAATAGACGACCAAGTAGAAACGACGATATGATTGTAAGTGATTTCTACAAGAACGTTATAAAATTATTATATTAAAGAATCAAATAAAAAAATTATGAACTTTATTTCTTTCGAGGCGACGACCACAAGTTTATGTGGTAAAGAACAAGAACCGATCATTTTATACAAAAATCGTAAAAACGCCATATGTAAACCAACATTTAAAAAAAATGGGGGAGGAAGATAAATAGTAGGAGTATAAATTACATTTCCTGTAAGAACTTAGAGCTACCTAGGATACCAAGGAGAGCTATAGAAGAACTTCAGTGACACAAGTATAGAAGTTATGCAAGCCTCGGAGGAAAATAAACACACCAAAATGAGTAAAACAGATGTTGCAATTGTTAACTTAAGAAGTCAAATCGTTAAAGAAAAAAAAATAATTTGTATAACAGATCTAATGTCAGCATTTTACGGTTCAGAGAAGTAATTACAAGCTTGTTTAAATCAGATTTAAGTAATCTTAGTTGTAAAATTATGCTATTATTTTATCTATTTTTTCTAACACTAATATCTTATACTGTTTCTATCGTGCATAAGAGCTCCCTTGTTATGTTACCTTTAAAATACGCCTTTCTCTATAAAATACGTCGTTGCCTAACAATCTTCGCATTTTGTGTATTGTGGCGCGTCTCAAATAATAATTTAACAAAATTTCTAATAATATATTAGTGAAAGAAAATTTAAGATATTTAGTGTGGGAAAAAATTTTGAAGACAACTCGTGTTTTATAGTTTAAAAATCTCGGTCTATCAAATCCTCCGGTCACTCCGTTCGCTCGGATTTGAACTACGACCTTGATTTTTAAACCTTCTATAAAACACTTGTTGTCTTAATAGCTATAATAATAGCTTTCTGTATTTAGCATTTCTTTTTATGTTATACTTTTCTTTGCCGTGTAAATGTAAAGTTCCGTTGAAGGTATCTTAAAAGCTCAACTTTTCGACCACCCAGTATACGAAGGCAGATGTTTGTAGGTTAATTTTTACAAAGCATGCATCGATTCCATAAGATGGCTTTTTAAGTGCACATGTTTTATAAATTGTACTTATTTGTACTTATTGATAACTTGGTCCAGGGTCATACTAAGACATAGCTACGTATATGCATACATAAAGGAATAGAAATTGAATCAAAAATCTATATTCAGGGACTAAACTGTAAAATAAACATGAAATTTTTTGAAGATTTTTGAGTTTAATATTCATTAAGAACCAACATTGAAATTGTATTTCGTCTCATTTCATTTATCACGTGTCTTATTCGAAATTGGACAAAGTCTTAACTTTTTAATCATATTCATAACAATCATAACAGATACTCATTAATACAAAGTTAAGAGCATTCTATTTTATCTTTAAAGCGTATCCTCAATATTTGTAATCATTTTAATGTAGAATATCTTTTAAAAATCCCAGAGCTATCTTAGTATGTAGGTACGTTGTACAGTAGAGCAAAGGAAGCCACCAGTTTCATGAATCGGGAAATGCTAAAATGTATTTGGTTTAGATTTTACTTTAGTAGGAGTGGTTTATTTAAATCAGAAACCCTATAATCTTGTTTCTTCTCAGTCAATTAATTGATTCGTATTTCATCCATGTGTAATTGAATTATAAAACGATTCTTATTGTTTGGGAAGACTAAAATGCTTCACCTACTAAACTATAATTCACTAACCGATTCGTTATAAACCTAAATTCGATTCTCGGGTCATGTCCAAAGTTAAAAACTACAACACCTTTAAAAATCAAATACTATTTACGCACCTTTGTCATTATTATTGAATGCGATTTTTTGAGTAAAATTTGCCTTTAAATGTACCTATTTAAAGCGATATATTTATAAATTTAATTTGTGAAATAAATCTGTATTGTAATTATTTCCATAATTAAAATAGTAACTGCCATCTGTAGAATGTACCTAGTACCTATTATAAAGTTAAAAAATATTCTTCTTATCTTAGTAGGTAGGTACTTAGCGTAGGTAATCACTAATCAGTTTAGTTTCAGTTTATTTCTATCTGAATAAAACTGCACTTTCGAAGTAAAATGTTCTCAAACTTACATGTTAACAAAAAAATATAGTAAACTAATGGCTTTTTACGTTGCCAAACTGAAGCAAAAACAAAAATTAAGAACTGAACAATAAAAATTGTCTGGAGAGAATCAGTTTCATCTCGTATAACGATCTCATGTTCCAAACTGGAATTTCTGGATGCTCCAAATCTTTCATACATAAAACTGGTTAGTCTTATGACACAATAAAGAGTCGATCAATTTTCTCTAACGTAGCTACTTTTGTCCAAGACTAGGAAACGGGTATTAGTATCATTTTAAAGCCGATTTCAGTCTTCTCACTGCGGTGCAGAAACTATTTATAAAATTAGTCAGTCAAAATATTTTCTATGATAAAATAAAAAGTAAGGTTACTGAGATTATCCTTTCATCGTTGCCTAATATTCACATGAAATTTCAGTTCAGATTAGCAAAATTTACTGCAAACACAAAACAAACCTTTACAATTTCAATAACACGTTAATCAGAAGATTAAAGCAATAAAATAGTTGAAACTTGGTTAAACAAGACTGTATAATACATTAGTTAAAAGCAGTTTGTACAAAGCTATGGTCGCAGAAATTCTGCGTTTACTTACAAATAGATATTGAGTGATCTTGTCGAAAAGGGCGAAACAAAGGGATAAGGTGTCGCAAAGGAATTCGAAAGCTTTTACTCCTATCTATTCACGAAGAGGGAATATATTTACATGTATATTGTAATTTTTAATTTAATTAGTGTAACGTGTATGTAGCTCTCATAACTCAAAATCTAATTTTTTAATTGCATATTTTAGAAAAGGCATTATTATTATTATGCATAAATTTTTGGCTTAAACTAAAAATACGTTCTTTGTTTTTAGAATTTTTAATAAGTGACTGGATTTCTCAGAAAATAAAATGTTAAATTTTTTAATATAGGTAACCAATTTTGATCGACACACTCGAGATTTATTTAAAACTGTTTAGGTGTTTAGTTTGAAAGTATATTTACTGATACTTATTGAAAATTCCAAAGTTCGTCTTTATTGTAAGGAAATGAAAATGAAATTTAGATCTGACTTTTTTATGCTGTTTTCGTTTTATTATATTGCAAAATTCGTTTCAAAATAAAAACTTCTGGTGAAAAATTCTCGGTTTTTAATTTTTTTGCCGCATATGCTTGGTTGTGAGTGACTTAGTTAAACCCACTACCCACTGGGCCACCGACGAAATAAACCTGCGTGAGCTAGTCGGAATCGGAATGCTTCATCTTACAGGGCACCGAGCCCCCCTTTTTAATATTTTATTATGTAAAGTATTTTTTTGAAGTAAAAGAATTCCAATTGTCATTTAAAACTAGAGTACATCGGTGTGGATTAACCATTTAACTTCAGTTTGAAACTATTAGGGCCTGGAGCTTTTTAAATCGCTTCGTTCAACGATTTATTTTATTTCTTAGTTTTACTTAAATTTGTATATTCCATAAGTAATGGACAAAATTGAATGTGTTTCAGTAAATATGTATTTTCTGAAATATGAGCGTCAAAAAGTTTGGAACAATGGTTCCTACTCGATTGCATTGCTATGGAAACAAAATTCTTTTAATTACATACCAAAATTCTCGATAAATTTAACTATAATTCTTTAATGTAAAAACAATACACCCACTTAATTAATCAAATGCTTAAAATGAGTCGCACTGACAGCTAGGAGGTCTTGAAATTCGCTCTGACAGCGCTGTTTAATAGTTTTGGACGTGTCTCAGTCCAAATTCTTTCTTTAAATGCGACCAAATTATGTGATCTATGTATATCTGCAAACTTGACTTTCCCAAGCAACTCTACAAAAATAAATCAAATGGATTAAGATCTAGCGATCTAGCTAGCATTTCAAAGTCCCCCATACCCTGCTACCAATCAACCACTAACAGCAAGATTCTTCAAAGCGTTTTACAGCTGTTGTTTATATTTAAAGTGTTTTGTAGTTCCAGATACTTGTAATTGGAATGTATGCGTTTGTATCTGAAATATATTATTATTAGTATTCCTATTATTATAAATTTTGTCTAATGTACAGTCACGTGCAAAAGTAATGACACGCCTGAGATTTGTTATTGTATGATACCATAAATCTCACGAAATCTCAGATCCACTTGAGTCGATTTCACCTAATGAAGTTCTTTTTAACAATCTCAATTTGAGTAAGTTACCTCCCCCCTTACCGATCAAGCACAACCCCGAAAGGTTGTTCAAAACGAAGTAAGCAACTCATTTAGAGTGGGGGAAACATATGGTTTATGTATTATTAAGTTTTTTATGTTAAAATATATTTTTATATTATAAAGAGATTTTTTTCTAATACTGCAGCCTCCATAATAATTGTATCTCTTGTCACACATCGAAAAAGCGTAAACAATTGTTAGAATGTTAGGTTAGGTTTGAAATGCTAGTCGATTCGAAATGTCAAATATTAGGGGTATTTTTGTCAAGTGAGCTGACTGAGTTTTCGTCATTCTTTTCATGCCTCGCTCACATCACGTTTCTCACTTCAGATGAGATAGTATCAAATTGAGACCCTTTGCAAAAGGAACGCACCTTGCAGCAGCCGATGAGTAACTTTCTTATTCTAACTTGTTAATCCTACCTACAAGGTCTTATGGTTAGTGGCTTTAAAAATCTTGGCACCGAAGGAGCGCATAGTGTGTTGCCTGCTTGATACTTAGGCGTGTCATTACTTTTGTGTCATTGACCTTTTGTTCAATTTTTGTCGAAGAAAAGCTTTTAAATAATTAATCTCAGATATAATTTAATAATTTTACTATGTGTCTATTATTTTGATATTAACAACTTGGCTATTTATGTAGTGGTGGAGTAATAGGCAGTTATAGATTAGGTATTATTTTTAAAAGTGAAACGCTACTATGCACTATTTACAACAATTGTCTTATTTTCTTTCTTTCTGTTTTCATTTAAACCGTTCCTCATTACAATAATTGTACCAAGAATTAATAAAAATGTTACCAAAAACAATGCGGTTACGCAGTGATACAAATGATTTTACGGTTGATTATACCTACTTCTAATTAATTGTTTAGCCAGCGCCGAAACTATGGAGGGTAGGGGGGCACGTGCCCCCGGCGGAAAATTTTAGGGAGCGGCATACTTATTTTGAAGAAACGAAAAATGCTTTGCAAATATCTGTTGTAGTTTTTGTGTGATGCACTGTGATGCAACAATAATTAAGGATTAAACCAAATACTGTTTTTTCCGTTTCTCAATAAAAATGATTTTAATTTTATGCGATATTTTTTATGTTTTCTGGGGCTTAAATTAGATAATCAGTGGCAAAAATATAGTCAATTGGGAGTGTTAAAGCTGTGTATTGAAACTCAAATTTTTCAAAAATTTTCGGGGGAGGACCCTCCTTTCTACCTGAGGGGTACTCCGTACCCCCCAGACCCCCCGCTAAGTATAACCTTAAAATGAACATTTGCACCCAACAAAAGCTCTAGTTTCGGCCCTGGTTTAGCTTTAGTTTACGTAGTATAGGTCACGAACGGCTCGTGCCCAATATTTTTGTGTGTTCTGCAACAAAATGTAATAATAACAATAATAATAAGAATAATATACACAGAGAACAAAATAAAGAAGCATTACAACTACAAATCTAATTGTTCCTTATGAAAGTGTCTTTTCCTCAACTACAGTTATTTAATTACGGTATAGGGCGATCTTGCTTTTTTATCATCAATTACTCTTGATAATTAAGTAGGAAACTTATTTCTGCTTCAATTTAATTATGGCATCTATTTTAGGAATGTCGGAAACATAGCTGTATAAAAAATATATAAATTTTGAATTGGTCAGGTAAGCAGTCAGTCAATATACCATTAAATCACTTTTTAACAAACGGAGCTGCATAGTATGCAACACAATTTTAGCTTTAATTTTGTACTAACACATACTAACTTTAAGCCCCATCGTACAGCAGCGATGTTTACCGAACAAGCAGATTTTCGAGCGCAGAATAGCAAAATAAGACGCTGCATAATAACCTTATATTAAAATATTCACTTGTTTGACAGGCTCATCAGTTTCTATAGATAAAGTAATATTTAAAAAAGTGCGAGGAAAAGCTGCGAATTGTTCTACTTTATCAATAGACAATAGATAACTGTGCTGCTCTTAAAGACGAACCTCTGGTGTAAGTTTATTAGTAAGTTATTAGTAGTTGGTTGTAGATTACTTGCTTAGAGCAAACCACGAGTTTATTAATGTTTTTGGTTATAACGAATACTTAAATAGCGAACTTCCAAATTTAACGTAAAAGCTTTTTATCTACGCTAGTAAATAATTTATGAAATTTTACGTTTAAAATGTCAGTGCTACAATCAGATATTTCTAATACTTTTGTATAAATCTTTTTTTAGAAAATTAAATTTTCCAGCTGATATTTAAATTACAAATAAATAAATAAATAGTTAAAACGGGTTGCTTTAGTTTATAAAATTTAAAAATAGGTATATGCTTCATATTTTTACAGCTTGTTAGCATATTTGTCTAAATTTAATTGAAATTTTGTACTTAATTAGTTCATTACAAACTTCTGATGTAACGAGTCATTTTGTAAGTGCCTTGTGATTCGTTATATGCGACTTTTACGACATTGACTTTTAAAAATAACATTCAAAGGGTAGGTAGATACCTTGAATAATAAATTTAAAAATTTTACAGCCAAGTAGCTTGGTAACAATTGTGTCCCCGAATATCTGCGTTCTTTTCGGTAAAATTGTTGAAGGTGTAGGCGGAACTATCAAATTTTATATACTTACAAATCTCCTTACACAAATAATTTTTACTTCTAATTTAATTTTCTTAAATCCCTCAAATCACTTTTACGCAATTAAAAACCTATTTGTTTTAATTGTTGATAAGTTGGTGGATGAAACATGAAACACTTAGTTACTAGTAAGACGACAAAGGTTCGAACGTCAGTCGTAATTAGAATTTTAAGTCCTTTTTCAGTGGCGGCTGCTCCATAGGGACTCAAGGGCTCGAGCCTCCCAAAACCATTCTTAAGAAAGAGTAAAAGTAATTTACTTATTTAATTATAACATACAATTATTGATTGTTAATTATTACAATACTAATTTTGCATATCTATATAAAACATTACTAATGTATAAAACATATTATTACCGCCTTGCGACGCAACGGCTACCTATATTTTAAATCGTTAGTGCTCAAATGAAAGAGCCTTCGTCCTCATAAGAATAGTATATTATACACTACGCTATAATGAATGCTATTATTACCGAGGATAATGTTTGCAACACGAGCAAGCGAGCGAGCGAGTTTTGCAATTATCCGAGGTACTAGTAGCCATTATAGCGAGTCGTATACTATATTTTGTCCGCGAACACAAATACGAAGAATTTTTAATTAAAATTTAAATTACAATGCTACTAAAACCATGTGGTAGGACTATGTTAAACGAAGTGGTAGGATTAGAAAAATAACCAATTTCCTTCATTATACACCATAGACAATGATGTTACCATGACACTGTGAATAATGATTATTCACTGCTGGCAGTGTATAATGGATAGCATTATGTTTGACCAAACACATGAATAATTGACAGATTATTGACTAGTCGTGGACCATCATATGTGAGAACGAACTGAGAACGGAAATTGCCGATTGCGGATATCTATTGTTTTCTTAAGTTAAACCGAAGGCTCACTATTCTAGAGCCCACGTTACGGTGTTGTTGTTTGCTCATCTTGAGACTTGTATTTGAATTCATTGTTTCGATGTCCTGTGTTTTGGGATCAAAATGACCGATAATAATATAAAGAGTATTCTGAAAATGAATTTTAAAACTCAACCGATGAGCTAGAAGAAGAAATAATTTATATTGAGAAAAAACGGAGAAAAGTTAATATTGAAAATAAAAATTCTGCAATCGCTAAAGAAGTGTGCGATGTAATAATTTTTCAGATGAAGGAAAGGTTGTCATATAGAGGACAGAGCTCATTTTTAGAAGCCCCGTCTTTAGTAAATGTAGATAACTCTCTTAGTTATTTAAAGAAATTTCCGACCTCAATTTTCAATTCAGTCGTTGAATCTTATCCAATGTTACAGTACTACAAATTAAGGACTGAGTTGGAGGTTCTAGAATTCTAGAACTGATTTTAAAAATATTATCCTGCTGAATCAGAGAGTTGTTTTTTAACTCTTAAAAAGATACTATGGATGAACAACGCCTCAATGCCCTAGCAATGATGTCAGTAAATAAAAACTTAATCCATAACATAAACAATTTTGACGAAAAAGTTATCGAACATTTTATTTCTCAGAAAGACAGAAGACTAGATTTTGTGTATAAACAGTAATACCGGGTGATCAACGGAATTCATAATTAGAGCACAGGCTGTGATATTTACCATAAAGTTGGCAACACAGGCTTGCAGCTTGAAATTAAAAATTTTAAGTGTCAAAATTGAGGTTACCCGGTGCATTGAAGCTGACGAACAACACTTTGAACATTTAAGTACCTATTGTAATTTCAATAAAAAATTCCAATTTTTTCTTCAAACTTATTTTATTTCTGCGTTTCAGCAAAATAATGTTTACTGTATCATCAAAGATTGTACAACGCACGAGCTTAACCTCAAATATAACAATTGTCAATTTGTTATTCATTTCTCAGTGTGTCCAACCACACACAACATAAAATAGCACCAATCACAGCCTCCTCTAATTATGAATTCCGTTGATCGCCCGGTATTTTTAAGGGATTGCGTTGTGTGTGTGTTTTTTTTACGTCTGTACATAAAATTTTTTTTTATTTGTATGAAATTGATTAGCTACTGAAGGTGTGTTTATTACTTATATATTATTATTTGTGTATACTCTCTCAGCAACTAGAGCCCCCAAAATAAATTATCACGAGCCGCCACTGAGAGCTAGTGGGTTGAGTGGGTTGATGGTAAAAATAACATCCAATAATAGTATTTATGATTTTAATTTATTATTGACAATACTTATTTATAATAATCAACAAAGCCTCTTCCTTAAAACCTAACAATTCGTTTAAGTTCTAAAAGAATTCCCAGCTAATTTTGATTGAAGGACCCTATTTTTTCCCTTTTCGTTGTAAGTTAAATAATGGTTTATGGTTTAAACTCAAAGTTTAGAGTCCAAAAATCTTTCTGGTTTATACTTAACGTCTAACAAAATTCTTGTTCAAATCTTAAAGGTTATTTTTTTAATCCATTGGGTATCTACTATTATAATTTTCATTGCAGGCTTAAGAATTAAATCAACCCCCATATGTGTTATACTTAAAACATGATTAGAGTAGAATTAATTTCTGTTAGAAGTTTAATTATGACAGGTCAACTGTTAATAACAAAACTCAATAGCATTTGCAGGATTTATGTCGTCCTTAGTAAAATGGTCAAGTTATCTAAGCCGGAGCTGAAGCAGACAAGAAGGGTTATAGATATAGTTCGGAATAATCCATTTCTCTGGAGAACAATGCTTTATTACACAATAACCCTCCTGTGTAATTTAGCCTTTGTACCTTCCAATATATTCATTACTAGTCTGTGTTATGCTACAACTAACATCTAATTTGCTATTGCATGTTTTTATACCCCCTCACACACACTACATCAATACATCAGTTTTATCTAACGTATAAAACAACATCATTCGCAAATTATTGATGTTATTACAACAATTTAATTAAAACACTACGTTTGTTGGTGTTTTTCAGGTTATGCTTTAGCGCATTAACGTTAACGAAATAGTATTGTTGGCCCTTTCAGCAATTAAAACGTTTTCTTCCCTCAATTTAAGATTAAGTAGATAAAAATTAAACGAAATTTACACCACATAGGTACTTAACCAGTGAAATAGGCCACTAAACTTCTAGCAGCGGTAAACACTCAATTACTTAATACTTGAATCCAAACCCGTTAGACTTTAATTTTCCTTGTTTTACTTCGAACTCTCTGCAGACCGCCGTAGTTCATTGTTTTATATAGGTAGCAGGTAGCAGGTGCTAACTTGAAGAATTAACTAAAATTATGATTCTGAGATGAGTTTCGTAATTATTGTTACTTACCAATAAATTACTGTGACCTTAATTTATTATTACTAATAATATTACCATCATATTAAACGGTTGCAAAATATATTTAAAATTACTCCTAGTTTATTCGGGAATTTGATTTGCCTGTGTATTTGATTGAGTAAACTGAGTATCACCTTTGCAAAATTTTACGGCCGAATTTTAATTCGTTACCTACCGTGTTATGGGAGCTAAAAGTTTAAGCTATGACGTCACCTATGTCGGTCGCCGGTAAGAGCTCTAGCATAGCTACAAGTACAACGCTAAATTTAGGTTATGTTGCCGTGTTTTTAGGTTATGTTCGTTGTGTAGTAGCCTCCGGAGGTCGACACCAGTGACGTCACGTATGTAGGATCTGAATTCTCCCTACCTACCCGTTTATTGTGGTTATTATCGAAGATATCGAAATTCTACCATAAATATGTTGCATAAGTTGACAATGCCTTTAAGCAAATTTACTTCATCAAATCCAGTTGAGCGAACAATAAAGCCTTCTAATAAAAACTATAAAAACGTTTTCTTATTCAATTTACAGCACGTATAAACGTAAAAGATGCGACTAGATTTAAGTAAAGTTTTGAATTAACTTAAGTAATTTATACATATATATTGACCCAGTAGAACAAAGGGCATCCTTTGACACCAGTGTCTAATGGAATTTATCAATAAAAGTTGCTCTCCTCGGCATCATCTATCACCCCTAAAAGTTTGTTAATCTAATTTTGATATTTCTTGTAGATTAAGCAAAGTTCTTTATTAAAATTTTAATTTCTCTGCATACATTAATATATTAAAAACTTTACTGGCAAATTAAAATAAGTACTTATATTGGAGGATTACGCTTTTTATGCTTAAATAAATATTAAAATTAATTTCTTGATATAAAAGATGTTCGCAATATTTTTTTACCATCTACTTAATTGATCTGAAGAGGTGGTTTGTGAACTATTTTTTCGGCCAATAAAATATTTTTTATATTACATTTTACCTCGCATTCCACGCTTTGTTCTAAGTGAGACTTGTATCTTGGTTACAAGTTATCAAGTTTAAAATTATAATTATCAATAACTTTTTAAGTAGCCTGAAATTTGTAGATTTATATATTCTAATGTAAGAATTCCTATATTTTAGGGTAATTTAACTTGAAAAACTCATTTCGGAAGGTTGCCTTTTTTATTTTTTTTAACTCTTTTGTATACCTACTTAAGATATTATACTTATTAAAAAGAATTTGGAGTATCTTTACAAACGGTGTAATTATTAGGCTTGAATTTAATTTTTTTAAAGTTCGTTTTTGCGTATTCGATGTATAGGTTTTTTTATGCCCTCAACATAAAATTTTTATTTTGGTTGTACTGAGAACGTTTATCAAATTCTGGGAAGATACATAAACTTGATGTTGATATTCTGTTTATAAAGAAACAACTCAGACTATAAAATTAAGACTTAAGACAAAAGAAAAAACGTAAAAATAATAAAGAAAATAAAGTTTATTAGTGAGTTCTTTAACAAACTTATCGCTCCCTTTATACGTAGAAAATAGTGTAGGGTAACAGCATCCCATTAATAGTGTAGTATAAGCAACAATACCTACCTAATCTGGACATAACCTAACTCGCAGCAGCATCTCTAAGCTCATGTATATTAATGACCAGAACTGTACAGGCAAATCTTATTGCCAGCAGTAAGCCGATATCAAGGGACCGCGCCCGGCCGCCATCTTGCATCCTCACACCCTTGCCCCTTGGTCAGTCCCTGTCTCTGTCACAGACATTTCTAACCTTGGACCTCCTTGTCTTCCCCTTCCTCTTGAGTCGATACTCTGCAGAGGCTCGTTGTAAGAACTCGACTGAAGAATCTCGAGACTTGGAAATTAGAGCTCCTGAAATTTGAGTCTTCTGAAAGGGGACGTCAAGTGCCATAATCGCTTGATTTCTTTGCTTTTTTGTTTCTCTCAACGTTTTTTGGACTTGTGTGACTCTGAGATTAAGAGGACCGTTGTTTTAGCAACCGTTAGGGTAATGTAAATGTAATTACAAAATTAGGACCTTCAATTTAAATCGATCAAATTATGAAAATCGTGCGAACAAAGAAAAATCAAAAAGTGTAAAAGCATTATTGCATGCTTAATATAAATTGGAACGAATTTATTCTTTATTTTTTTGGTTTTTATGTTGTTTTTTTTTCAGTTTTCAGGATACTTCAGCGTTCCATCTTTATTCGTTGTTCAAGCAATGGAAACATCGTTCAAGAAATGTTGACGTCATTTTCTAGAACCAACAATAGAATAGGTGTGTATTTATACCTTGAGCTTTAAACTCTTTGAAGAAGTTGTCGATCTAGTAAAAGCTTAATTCACGTTGAAAGCATACATAGAACTTCATTTGGAATCTTAACATATTTTATCCCACTTAAAGAAGTTTTATGCTCTTAAAGTCAGAATCCAACTGTAGTTTTTAAATTCATTTTCAAAGAGTGTTTTGGGACTTTAAATTCGGTAGTAAATTTTCACAGAATTGAGTTCTAAATTCGCTAACTAAATCGTTATCAAAATTACAAACTTAGGTTTCAGTTATAATTTTCAATTAGATATTTTATATTTAATCAGACGTTTTTAAAATCTCACAATTGAAATGTTTTACAAATTAACTCCTAGTTTATCATTTCAGAACAAGGAACACTACAAAGTGTCTTTGTTGATTATTCAGAAGTATTTTTTAGTCTGGGAAATAATATTAGAGATCGATTCTTCACTGTGGCATGTAGAACATAATAACTAGGCCTACTTTATGATACTGCCATTAAGAATAATTGTTTGCCGTAAACCTAAAAAAGGACAGGGTAAAAAGCACACAAATTCTTCACATGTTTGAACATTCTACCCCTAGCGTAAGCTCAGAATTTAGTGGCACAACTACAATGATTCAAAATCATGTTAATGCTCAAATTTGTGCCTTTTAATGCAAAAGGGTTTATCTTTGGAATGCAGATGGCAATTCTTAGAAAATTAAGTTTAAATTTGGACAGATTATGGGGTAGGCAACATTTCGAAATCCAAGGCTATAGAGACGTATGCAAAGGCTATTTAAAAGTGTTTGGTCTTAGGGAAAGTTTAATAATCTTCTACGTATCAGTTGATCTTCCAAATAATAACTTATTATTACATAACCTTTTGGAAATCTGATTTGGGTGTCCAAAAGGAATGATTTTGTTTGTTTGCTAGAAAACTTCTTAATCAGGTTCTATTGAATCGTGGATTGTATTAATTTTACGAAATACATTTTTAGACCACAATTACAAGAAACAAAGTTTGTATAAATGAAATGTTAAGCATGTGCACTGTTAATTACTATTATAATTATATCTAGTGATGTCATCTGTAAATGTTTACGGTATGAATAAGTCGCCTATTGTACCTACAATGTACAATCTAGACAAGAGTATTGTAAGTACATTAGAATACGACGGGTGTGTGGGACGTTATGGCTTTGTTTGTCCACAGAATGGCGTTAATAGTAAATCATCTTAAAACCTAAACGTATCTATTCATAGGTCACAAGTCATTCGACGTATTTTTTTACTAATTCTGCTAGTGTTTAAATTATATTAAGCAAGATGTTTTAACGAATTATAAAAAATATTTCTTGGGATGAGTGAAGCTTTGCAGACTTAATTTTTAAGACAACAGCATTTTACAATTCAGCTCAAAAGTGACTTCGTTATTTATTAAATTTGGCCCTTTTGTGTCTTTTGATGTCAAGCATTTTGTCTGATTGTCGATTTTCTCCAAAATCCTTTTGTATATATTTTTATACCTCATTCTTGTACCTAATATCGATCATAAAGGCTAAAGGAATTCTTAGTATTACTAAAATACAAATAGAAATTCAACCTTAGAAAAATTTTTCCTAGAAGGTTAACGAAGCTGGGTCAAATTTACAGGGTGAGATTAGTAATTCTCCTTTGAAAAATAAAATTGGAAACGTTCAAGATAACTAGTTTTCGTTCCTGTTTTAATCACTAAATCACTGTTCTCTTCTACTAAAAGAAGAGTTTAGATGGTTACAAATTTTCATTTTATATACTTCTACAGGAAACTGCTGTTAACATTTTGTAATTCTCATCACAATTAATGCTACAACATTATCTAACCATCGTTCATACAAATACCTTCTTCTTCCTTTTATGACCGCAGCCTAGACCAATGGTCTGTTAATAACTCATTAGAATTTAAGCACTAGCAATTGCTATTAATCGGCTATGTTTGTAGATAGCACAACAGCCAAGTGTACATTATATACACTAATAATTATGGCACCAAAATTTATGTTAAAGGAATCCTACAGCTTCTTTTACTGCATTTTTCTTATTGAGTTATAACGAAGCTTTATCTTGTTTGAATAATTTTAGGGTAGGTACATAAGGGGATGTTAGTTAATGCGAGTTTAAGCTCTTCTTATCCGCATTAGGTCCGCTTGATTTTACCATCGGACCACCTCATCTTGCTCTTTTGCTGAGCCACGGTTACCATCTTTGTAGAATACTCTATTTCATCCATTGCCCGTTTGTTGTGCAACGTGTTCCGCAAATCTCCATCTACGGTTGAACATTCTTTCTTTGTTTTAAAAATAATTTGATGCTTCAGACTTCTTATTTTTCATTTTAAGCTTGCGTCAATACAGACAATATGTCCTAATAAAGAACTTTTGCTTCGAGATTTTGCGAGATTTAAGCCTTAATTTGGTCTTCCAAATGCAAAACAATGTAGCGTTTTTCTTCTTTTGAACTCCTAGTATTCATCCATAATCTTGAACTTCAACCACTGCCATTTTTTGTTACGAAAATTATTCTTCCTTTTGATTTCGTTAGTACTTTGGATTTTGTTTCAGTGCTATTTTCCTTGAATAGTTGCAGAGTATATATTATAATTTGAATGGATTCTTTGTTTTCAGTGATTAACAGTATGCATTTCATATACTTCAACTGATTCAGACTGCTGGAATGGAAGCATCTTATGGATTGATGCCACACAGCTTCACATAGCACATATCATCTTTCTTCCTTGCCTGTGCGAGGGTCTCAAAGGCTTTCCCAGAATCGATAGAAGTGATGTGTTTTATTCTATTGTGTTTCTAATGAAGTTTTTACCGTCAACAGGTGGTTACAAATGCTGAACTCCTTATAAAAACTTGTTTACTCACAGGATTGATTTGCTTTAAAATTATTCCTTGTTTTTTTTGCTATTTTAATATCATCTATTTTTAAAGAACTAGGGA
The DNA here is from genome assembly GCA_963082815.1 of Melanotus villosus. Classification (NCBI taxonomy): domain Eukaryota; kingdom Metazoa; phylum Arthropoda; class Insecta; order Coleoptera; family Elateridae; genus Melanotus; species Melanotus villosus. Next base: position 80,053,118 of record OY720419.1, read on the forward strand.
ATAAGATATGTAACACAAGGTGCAGGTTTCTCAGAAAACTAGATTGCTAAAGTAATATAATAATAGTTATACTGTATTCACCAAGTTTTGACAGTAAATACTGCAATCAGTGTAGCATATTTCATCAGTGACTGGATCGCTAATACAACCTTATAATAAAAGTAGATCAAAAAAACAGATTGTTCAATTTATAAGGTTTTTGTTAGGTTTGTATAATTAACGTATTTTACCTTTAAATGTCGGTGTTAATAAAATTTCTTGGCTCTATTCTAAAGTATGTCCATTAAAAAAAAAAACTCTAGAGTTCTTTGAAATTTTGTTAGGCTGTATGTTACATATGAAAATCATTTCCAGGGATTGCTGCGAGTTTTTTTTTTTTTTCATGAACGTACGTTATAAAGAAGACAAATCAATGGTGATCTTAATTTATATTTTATAAAAAATCATATTGGGAATCTATTTACTTTCGTTATATTTTATTGTTAGAACTCGGCGAATACAGTATAATTCTTGGTTCTCGCCGGTGAGATTTTTAAAGCGAAAAAAACCTGAAAGTATGTCCTTCTTCGGACACGAGGTACTATCGTAGTCCCGTGTCAGTACGATGTTTGGCACGATAAAAATCACTTCCAGGAGTGGAAATCGTTTGCGTTTGGCAATATTACCAGTCGCGTAGCGCCAATAACCATTAGTAGTTCCTATGCCACCCGCAAACCTAGATATACCTACTTACTTTAAAATAATTAGTAAAATATTAAGCTAGTGGTAGAGGTGGTTCGAATCTTTCGATGAGCAGTCTGCAGTCTGAAGGTCGGTATCGAAAGCTGTTGACCATTCGTTTTTGGGCATCAAATTGTTTTTCTTCAAATACATGCCTAAAACGTAAAGTAACAAGGCCTTGCACAAACACACATTACATTCAATACTGCACTCTCTAACTCTTGCAAATATGCCTGATGTTGTTTGACTTATTTCACAAGCGGCTGAAATTCTTTTTTCGATTCTACCGGCGTCTCCCATAGAAATAGTAAGACATGGCGTGCTGGCATATTCGTAGGCCATTTCTTCCTATGTGGCCTAGAAATTTCTTGGTTAATCCACATGAACTTGACAGAAGGCTAGTGGAATGTCTCCTAAAAGTTCAGCGATATAACGTATGGTACAATTAGGTGATAATCGATGGTTTTTTCCCAAATACTTATTGACAGAGAATCGTATCTGGTCGCCAGTTATATGTGTGTGTTAAATGAGGGTTGTCTTCTGTCCAAGTGTGGCTGTTTCAGGTATTGAAAATGCTATTTTATTGAAGTAAGCCTCATCGGTAAACAATATCCTGGATCAATAGTAATTAACGTCACAAGTCCGGGAACTCATATTTTACAGTACGAGTAAGATGTTTAAAGACGAGGCGACGCAAGGAGCCGAGTCTTGAAACTCGAAACGAGTACTGTAAAAAGAGTTCACGGACGAATGTCGTTATGTATTTTATTTCATACTGTCAACAATTTGATTTTTAATTTTTACATGTGACGCTTTTTCAAAACGTCAACATGTGACATTACTGTGTCAAAGCCGGTAGGTGTGGCTTGGTTAGACTTTTACGGGCTCTGATTGGGTGCATAAAATAACTGTCCGGAAAATGTTGCCAAGCAACATTTTCCGGCTCTGATACCGTAATAGCTCATTTTCCGGACACAAAATGGCGCCGGGAAACTGAATTTACCAGACAGTATGAAATAATAGTAATTAACGTCACAGGTCCGGGAACGCATAGTTTACAGCACGAGTCAGATGTTTAAAGACGAGGCGACGTAAGGAGCCGAGTCTTGAAACTCGAAACGAGTGCTGTAAAATGAGTTCACGGACGAATGTCGTTACGTATTTTATTTCATACTGTAAACACTTTTTCAATAACGTCAACATGTGACACGCCGGAAAGTGTTGCTAGGTAACACTTTCCGGCTCTGATACCGTAATAGCTCACTTTCCGGACTCAAAATGGCGTCGGAAAGCTGAATTTACCAGACAGTATGAAATAAAAGTAATTAACGTCACAAGTCCGGGAACTCATATTTTACAGTATGAGTGAGATGTTTAAAGACGAGGCGACGAAAGGAGCCGGGTCTTGAAACTCGAAACGAGTACTGTAAAAAGAGTTCACGAAAGAATGTCGTTATGTATTTTATTTCATACTGTAAATAATTTGATTTTTTAATTTTTACATGTGACACTTTTTCAAAACGTCAACATGTGACATTACTGTGTCAAAGCCGGTAGGTGTGGCTTGGTTACACTTTTACGGCTTCTGATTGGGTGCATAAAATAACAGTCCGGAAAGTGTTGCTTAGTAACACTTTCCGGCTCTGATACCGTAATAGCTCACTTTCCGGACTCAAAATGGCGCCGGGAAACTGAATTTACCAGACAGTATGAAATAAATAATAATTCGTGAGAGTTATCCTCTGGTTTACCAACACCTTCCAACAAATTCTGCACAATCTTATTTTCCACTTTCTTTGATGCCGCACGAAATTTGTTTTAAATGTTTTTTCACTATTTGTAATTTCTTGAGACTTCTTGAGGTTTCGCTTGACGATTGTAAGTATAATATTTTTAAATTGGGCGCAGTTCAGTTCCGGAGCATTTAGTGTGTTGCAGTTCTTGGGTATAAACACAGTGGTGTTGGTATTGTACCTTTCCTGGACGTCAATTCCATAGTGGCAAGTGGCAAGAAGCGAGGTCCGGCCAAAACAACACAGAACATCCGTGCGAAAGGCAGCGAGCGCTTTTTCAAATATTCTGTAACGTAAATATGCTGGTTGATAGTGCCAATTGTTACGGAAAATTTGCTCTTCGAGCCACAAGTACAAATCGCCTGCGATACCAAGAATTTTTTGGTAAATTTCGACAGCTTTTTTTGCTTGAATTTATCCTGGACCCTTCCCCTTCCTATTGCCTCCCTATTCTTGACCTGGAAGCTGTTTAACGTCAGCCTTGACGTAAGTTTCATGATCCATTATCGAACAATCAAGCTTCGTCAACAGCTTTGGCTGTGGTATTCTGCTTATGATCAGATGATCACGATTAAAAGTTAGAACTTAGAACAACCTTGTATTTGTATGATAACAATTCGGCCCTCATCTTAGCCCTTTGCACTGCTGTACCTTCTACTTTTTTACCGACATCCCGGATAAAAAGGATTTTTCTTGAAAGCCTTGACAACCGCTCTTCCAGTCAATTTGACATTTTGGTTCCGATTTCCCCTGGTTCTGGCTTCCTGGCGGTTGTCAGTCGCTCCTTGAAGTTTTACAAAATCTTCGTCATGGTAGATTTTGGTACGTCGAGCAATTTTGCTAAGTCACAGTGTGAAGGATTTTCCGTATGTGTATGCGGAATATTTGGCAGACATGTGTTAAAACAAGAAGAACATATACGTCATCTTGCGCCGTAAACCAGAAAGCGTTCGGCCGAGTCCAAATTGTTACGGAAGGCGAGATTCGTTGTTGTTTGCATTGGCGTTCGTAGTGTTTATTGTATTTGTTCCCCCCCCCCATTTGAATTTTCTCGCCGCGCATATTGCTGATGACGTACATGTCCTTCTCGTTTTAAAACATGTCTAGATATACACCTTCAAAATTTGCCATTTGGCATGTTTTAAAGTGAACGCTAAATATTTGTACATCAAATTTGCCTTGACTACTTTACAGTCAATAATTAGCTCCTTAATTTAGATATAGGTAAGTAGGTTTTGCATGACGAGAAACAGGTAGTTCCAATAATGCCTCCTTAATTTATTTTTATTGACGCTTCTAAGCTAAATCTAGCGCTAGCTCTTGCTAACAACTTCTTTTAAGTGTTAAATACTTTTTTCTAAATATTTAAGGATTATTGTGAAGACGAAAACTAATTGTGAACACAGGGTGTGAACGGTATATGTTTAACTTTCATCAGTAAAGATAGGGATACGGTTAAATAGGCAAAATGAAGCTTTTTATGGTCTAATTAACAAATTTTATATACGAGGGGCGATCAAAGCGTAATTGGAGGAAAACGAAAAATCGCTTTTTCTATTATGGCATGATTCATTTAACTTTAGTATTAGAAAAATACTTTTTGAACAAGGGAATAGTTACAAAAGAATTATGTAGGTATTTTAAATTAGTTTGTAAACCTGCATAAACACTTTTCATATTGACAGCGGTATCACAGATTTACCCTAAGTACATGTTTTTATATTGTTGTTAATTAGAAGTAAGGTTTTAAGATGTGGCCCTGTAGAGAGTGAGACTCCAGTTCGCGCCTAAAGCGCCTTAAGGTAAATGGTTCTGGTAATAATACTAATTCGTAGGTGTTAAATGTAAAACATAGGGTATTAGACCACGGTTGAAAGGACTGTTTATTCTTGATTACAAAAATTCAAATAAACATATCGCACCTAATGAGAAAGTCAAGCTTGAAATTCGGGCTTGAAATGTAATACAGGGTAAGTATGAGATTTTAATAGACACATTTTTAGGAATGATAGTGGAAAGCAAGCAAGGAAAGCAACCTTTATAAAATAAACCTGTTGAAACGTCAAAAGAAGTGATTTAAAACGGCTTGAAGTAGACAACCAGTGAAGTATTTCATACTGGATCGGGCTAAATGTTTATTTAACATAATACATATACCAACAACTGCAAATGAGTTGTCACATTATGTCATTCAAATAATTATGGCTGCCAATCTTGAGACTTAATGGCTGGTTGTCTACATGTCTACGTCTACATTAAGCCGTAAGACTTCTTTTGGTGCTCTATAGGTCTGTCGATCTTATTCTGATATACCCTGTATAAAAGCTCAAGAAGAAGGCTTAGAGCTCAAGAAGAAGGCCTAGTCTTCTAGTGCGCTTTTCATTTTTATACGCAATTTTCATTTGTTAAATGTATAAAAGCATTGAGAAGTTTTCTATTAAATAAAATTTTAGCATAAAAGAAAATAATAAATTAGTTCTTCATTAATACATACTGTTTCAGTGCATGTTAACTAAAACCTCATTATACTGATTATTTCGCGCATTACTAACTATTGGTCAATAACTGTTTCTGATTATTAACTACGTACATGGTTTATAAGCGCTTTGTTTCGAATCAATGGTTAATATTGCCTAGGTCTTAGGTAATATTTAATTCTTTTTTGTAATATTTTATGTAATCTTTTTAAGTGAATTCGAGCTCGATTTATCATTACACAATTTTTTTGTTATTTGCAAGTTTGTTGGTATTTTTTTACTAACCAAAACTTGTCAGTTGTTTTGTCATTAGCTGGATAACGAAATACCAGGTAGCTAGAGAAAATACGGCGTCCTATTTTAACGACCAATTCCTTTACTCTGAGTGAAGATATGGGGATGAAATTTTATGTAGTGAATTAAAATGGGCCAAATAATATTATATGCCAAATTTTACTTCTTAATCCTGGAAAATAGGAACATTACAAAATACAAATTGTTAAATTCTGCGTTCAAGTAATACGTTTTCCGAGCAGTTTTTGTAAGATTCTCGAATACAGAGATATAGCAAAAAAATGAATTGACCCTTCTTTTCAAGAAGGCGGCCAAATGGAGGAGGTTACCACCCCGAAAACCCTGATTTAGATTCATCACTGACCCCTCTACACACCGATAAAAAAATCGCTGCCTACCCAAAATGCAAAGCTAAATTACCATTTGACTGGACTACCTACGAAAGCTTATGATAGTGGCTATCTAACTGTCATATCGAATGTGGGGCGTTCCATTTAAAAATTTGGAAAAAAATCGAGGTCGGCATTTTTCGATCACCCTGTATACTGGTAAAAGCTAGTGTCGAGTTATCCTAGGCATTCCATGGGTGACAGAGTCTTTAAATTAAACCCTGAGAAAGAACGCGTACTTCTAACTAATTTTACACTGGCGTTCGTCCAAAGGGAGGTTAGATTTTTTATAAACAGTTGAATAACTGTTGAACTGTTAGCGATATACCACTATAGTGGTATATCGTTGCACTCGCCGTTAAAAGGCGGTTCTGAATATCTAAAGATATACAGAGTATTCTATTTGAAATAACGAAGTTAGTGTCTACTTCCGGTATAACCAGAAGTTGTATAATCTTAAATGTATTTTCAATCAATTTGTAATATCCAAAAACCCCATTTTGCAAATTTTCTTTTATGTGCTATAAGTTTTTCTCAAGAAACGTCTAATCGACGGTCGTCGTGACACACCCTGTATTTGTTAGGGTATATGAATGACCACCAAACTATCCTGACTACAATCATTTGGATTAGTCAGTACGGAGTGATCTCCAAGAAAAAGTTTACGAAAGGCGAAGAGAACTATTTCAAAACCTTCAACAACTTCGTGGCTGAATAGAAATTTCTGAAGATATAATTAGAACAGCTATTCTTTAGTTTAAGGCAAGATTAAGTGGATTAAGCCTTCAACATGGTGGCCCAATTTACCACATTTTTAAATAAAAAAGGTTTAAGTCACTCTGGAAACGTAATTTTTTGTTGCCAATTTTTGCTTCTTACATTTTATGCTTCAAATACTTTTTTCCTGTTTTCACTATAACAAAATTTGGGGTTAATATCTACTTGGAAGCTATTAATTGTCAAACGGGAAGTATGTTTTCCTAGAAACCCGGTATGAAGTTCTAATCCAACAAGTTTTTGCTGCAATACTGATTATTAAAATTAGCGTTCTGAGTTCCGTTCCCATTCATATACATATACCTATAACATTTTACACGATATTTTCACAATTAAATATCTTTTTCTCAATATGATTCAATAAATGACGAATGGAGATACATCTCTAAGCTTGCATAAATAAGTTTCAGTTGATGTTCAAGAGTTAGTCACCATCATAAACATTATAAAGCTATTTAGAATCAGAGACAAAAGGAATATAAAAGAGGTAGTGAGCAACCATGCCTTCCAGATGAAACACCTGTTGAAGATGTAAGGCATCGCTTAAGTGATGAACCTAAAAAAAAATTAATACGTAGATTATTAAAATTTATAGTAGAAGGTTATTTACAATAAAATAAGATTTCTTATAGTAAGTACTTACAAGGAAAGATCGAAGGAAAAAGGTAACCTGGCAGAAGACATATTATGGCTCAAGAATTTGAGACAGTGGTATGGGGCAACGTCGCGTCGGTTGAACTATTTCAAGCAGTAGCCAATAAAATAAATAATAGAGATGATGATAGCCAACATTCGCTAAGCGGATATGGCACCAACAAGAAGAAGAACCACTAGAGTAAGATCTGCACTTTGATTTTTAAAAAAAGGTTCAGTGCTTCATTAGTTAGTATCTACCATAGGCGCCGAATTTTCAAGATCCTTATGAGGCCACAACTAAATAACATTCTTTCTATAATGCAAAAGTATCTATTGCACTTACCAAATTTTGTTATTTGCTTTATAGGGTCACTCCTCCCATAAACGCTTAACGCAGATAGTTTTTACATTGTCAATGGTTTGTTGTTACTGGATCGATTATTTGATTCAAATAAATGTTTCTGGTTATGTGAATGCATAGAACATAAGAATGTTAAATACATGTGCTTTTATCAAAGCTCCTTTACACTGCGTAATAGAATATGAATGAGTATTTACTGAAGACCTATAACTTTTTTCTACGAAATTATATAACTTCTGAAAGAGTTGTAAATCAGTTAATGATTGACGAGTTACGGTATCTACTTATTTCCAACTTGGCAGAGCTAAAGCTAATAGATTCAAGATATCTCCGTTGTATCCATTATATTCCCCAGATCCAACCCTTTTAAAATTGTTTTGTTTTCTTTTAATCAAAAAATTTAGTATTTAAAACTCCCGTTAACACTGCTGAAGATCTTCAACAACGAATCATAGAGTAATGTGTTACACGAGCACTGCAGAGTGTTTCCTTAAATAGCTACGAAACCACTTTTTGGAAAATCTTTTGCTGGTTGCATCTATTACTGTCGTAGGTATACAAATACCCAGTTAAGATAAAAATATGTGATATATATCAGGCAATCTCATCTAGTAAATTATAAAAATGACTCGGAACGCCATCGTTGTAGTAAAAGTTTGAGAATCAATACTGATTTATTTATTTTCAATCTCGCTGTCTACGCAGCTAGCTGTAAAATTATCCTTCATAATTACTAAGTACATTGGCGGATACAGATACATTACGTCGATCGTGTTAAAACTATGGCATCAACTTATCAATTATGTGCTTTAACGTTTGTATATTGTTATATGAATAATAATTGGTTACAAAATTTTTTAATTAAATTATCCTTTTGAACTTAATAGAATAAATTATACAGGGTGTCTCAAAATTGACGCCCGTGCTTCTGGAATTTTATTCGGGGGGCTAAAAGAAATCGTCAATTTTGAGACACCCTGTATTTGCGTAGATGAATAGTTCCTTTCGACGCTTATACGTATGCAGCCAACAATACACATTTGTTGTGTATGTAGCTATAACATATTTAATAAATTTAACAAAACTTCTAACAGCTATAATACTACATGTACCATGAGGTATTTTAGTGACAAGCGTTGATAAACAATTTTCAAAAATGATCAAAAATTTTAGTACCGCACCTGCAAGAGTATTTATGCAGCTAGGACCCTATTAGTGCAAGATATCGCCAGAGAGACTATTTATTCTGAGGTTTCAATAGCACTTTAATATTTTCAATATGTTACTAAACGCCAAAAGAAATGTTTATCGTAATATCACCTGTTTCCTTACTAAACATTTTTTTATTTAAGATTAGATGAAATCTGTGTAATAAATTAACGCTAATGAACCCTTTTATCTTCAATCTAAACATGTATGTTTTGTTGACTAAGCAGTGGTACGGAGAAAACTGTTAGAAATTCATTACAACCGTCAGTATTATATCATACCGTTAGAACAAAATCTAGTAAAGCCCTACGCATATTACTCTACTGCGGCCATCTTCAATAATTCACAAGAATTGGGTCATTAGACAATTTGAACAAATTGCACAACTATTAAATGTTTATACTCGGTCTGGTTTCAACTGCATTCAGCTATAATACAAACCTCCACATCTAAATCTATCCCGCTTTCCCGTAACTACACACCATGTAAAAGACAAGGACGACACGGTTCGTTAACTACAAGAACTAATAAGTGCTATACAAACTAAGTTTCTAGGACTCGTGTTGAGGTTACAAAGTCTCAGCCACATCGTATTTCAAACGATTTTCGCAGAGCTTTTCAACAAATTGTTTGCACCCTCCCGACTTCCGTCTCTCTTTAACCTACTACATAAATATTATACTATTTCACTTCCGCCCACGGCTTTGTAAATTCCTTTACGTGAATTTAAGCTATTCTGTTCTAATTTCCGAGACATCGTGTAAGTTTATCTCGGTTTGTTTTGCATGTTCTGAGGTTTTTACGTGATATGCTTTCTCTGTGTAGGTATATCTGGAACCTCGCAGAATAAACTACAGACGTGTAGTGAAGCTGGGGTAATTGTCCATGTTTACTGCGACATTTCATTAACTCACGGTTATGCAGTTTAAGTTTAAGTTTCATTATTTGCCCGCAGCTGATTAAATTAGTTTGTTGGGAGGTTGGGACAGATTTGCTTGGATCGTATATCTTTCCCAGGCAAGTTACTAAGAATATGTATGTACGGTTTTTTTTTTTTTAATGTTCAACTGCTGGATGAAGAGTAAATACTTATATGGCAGTATGATACAAGACAATATGACCTCTTTCTTGGGCATTTAAATTTATCTTCATTATCCAAAGAAATAAATAAGATTGGTCTCTTTGCGATGTCAGTAAAAGTGAATGTTTCCAAAATTTCATCAAGGTAGTTTCTGACATTAAAACGAAACATATTCATACGCCCATATTGGTTAGCAACAGCCGTAGAGATTAATCGAGTATGTATTATTAGAGTAGGTATTAATTTATCTGAAATAGCAATTTCCGTCGAAAACGAAGATTTACAGCCGACATTGCAGAGTAAGATAAAATATATGCAGTCTCTAATTAGAGCAATGATAGAAACGCTCTTGGATCCAATCATTACAATTCCATTAAGTCTGCTAACTACATCAAACATGCAATTCAGGAAAATACCGCAAACACTTGGGTAATTGAGAAAGGAAGTTCAGGGAAAATCGCCTTTAAAGCTCGTCTTTTGCTATAGGAACGAAAGAGCTTGCGCAAAAACACGTATTTCCTATCAAATATTACCTGTAATAGCTTAAGATCTTGAAGGTCACTATTAAGGATTTATAAAACTAGGACGTTGAAAACATAAGAATAAGTATAGCGAAACGATTTTCTTTCGGGAGAGTTTTTTAAAATTCCCTCGCTTCGCGATCGGTTAAAAAAGTATGCGCGTTGGTTTACTGGGCATGTACAACACGCATCCACGTGCTCATTCTACTTTTAAGCGCGCCGTAAAAATGAAAAAAAGCTGCATGAATGAAACTTTAAGGGGTAGCCGAGCTTTACTTACGGAAACGGAGGGATAAAAGGGGGTAGGGACAGAACTCCGCCTTTTGGCCAATGGTAGGTTCGGGACAACGATCGATGCAAGAAAACGTTCTGAGATCGTAAAAAGACGTTTCTAATTTAAACTTAACCCGAAAATGGTGGGGGGTAAGACAAAACACTGTGGTCATTAGTCATTCCGAACGGCCGGGATATTAGTTTGCTATGTATAACCTAACCTCAACCTAGCAAAAATGTACTCTTGCTCGTAAATTATTTTGACACAGGACTCGAGTATTGGCTACTTAAAGTTTTGGTTTCGAAAACTACTTTCCGCTGATCGATAGTAGTTGACCGCTAACACCAACACTGCGCCCTACTCGTTAATGATCTAAGATAACATAACTAATTTCTATCGCCCCCCTGCGGGTACTGTGCTCTACGCAAAACATGGCACATGGATAATAAACTTTGCAATGTAGGACTACTACATCCCCGACCACCTTGTGTTTCTTCTGCGTTGTTTAACATACACGGTCTCCACTCTCATATATACCACATTTTAATCTTAATACGCATCTGCAGCTTTTCCCAGATTAGAATATAATATCTATAGAGTAGTTTGAGACCAATTCTTCCTAAGAGTCAAATTTATTATACAACCGTATGACCTTAGCAGTCGGTGCTTCTGTTAAGTAAAAACCAAAAATATCTATTAAAATCGGATTAGTACCGTAATGAATTATCAATTTCAGTAGCACTAGGTAAAAACCCAGTAGTGAAATGTAAATTTTCCCAGAGCTACTGAGGTCCAAATTTTTTAGTAGCAGCTTGAAAAATGGAGGAGGACAAAACCATCAGGATATTTTTTTAAAATCCTTTTATTTTATACTTTGTCACATTCTTTGATTTCCCGGACTCATTTCAGTCTGGTAAATGAACATTTACGTTACGAGGCCGGTAATAGATATTTACGATGCAAGTGGGAATTGGGATATGAGCATTATTAAGATACGCGTTTGAAATTTGCACAACGAGGCGACAGCCGAGTTGTGTAATCAAATCTTAATACTAATAATGCATTATCACACGTGTATTGCACAATATTTTATCTACGGCCGCGCAAAATCTAAAAAACGTTTAAAAATAATCTGGCGCTTTATATAATTTTTTGACAAGTCGAAAATTAATTCAAATAGTAGCTGTAAAAATGGACGAATCCATGACGACCACAGTTTAAAGACAGTATCGTAATGAAGTCCATATCGCACGCAAAATGAGTGCGTGAATGGACATATATCTTCCGGGAGTAGATAATAGAGTACCTATATTGTGTAACAAGTACGTGAAGCCGACCTGTTTACACGAGTGTGCAGTTTACGACACGAACCACAGTGTCGCAAGCACACGAGCGTAAAAAAGGCTTCACGCATGTGTTGCACACTATACTTTTTCTACGACCTCAAATTTAAAAAATGAGTTAAATTGGCGAACGTTCACTTCACTTCACAGTTTTCACAAATTCGTCATTTAAACAAAAAACAAGCACAGCTATCTATTAAAATGTTTACCTGTACCAAAAAGTGTATAGGCTCTTATGGCAGAAAGGCGTAAAATAAACTCCATAAAAAATGCATAGTACTTCACGCATCGATATAAAAAATAAGACTTCACGTACTGCGATCAGTATATGAAACTTGAAACTACTACCTACTTCATACATGGGAGTAGAAAAAAAAATTACTGGACTGCAAACATCTCGTTGCTACCGTTACAATAAATAAGGTCACCAGATTATCTTTGATCATTCGCTTAATTATTAAAATTATTACATTTTAATTAAAAATGCGATACAGTATGAAATAAAACATTGTACGATGTACGTCCAGTAAACTTGTAGAGTAAGTCGTCTTAAAATTCCAGACTCGCCTCTCGCCTCCCCCGTCGCCTCGTCCCGAAACATTTCAACTCACTACTGTAAACATCGATTTACCGGACTTATAACTTAAATTACTATTCTGTATGCAAAGTTCCAACCTCATTCGATACTTATTCGATGAAAATGGCGCTCTATCATTGTCTTAATCAAAATCTGAATACGTATAAAAAGACACACAATAGAAAAGGCTGTTTAAAATCTAACACTTAAAGAACCTTCCAAATGTTGGCTTTTTAAAGACGATCATAGTTAAACTTGTATCTAAATGACGCCGCATTAAAATACCTACTTGTATAATAACGGGACGCCATACAATTTTAGCCCGTAGAAAAAAGATCCAAGACGTTGTTGTCATGGTAATTAAATGTGACTGTAAATTTACACGATTTACTACTCAGTTATGTGTTGTTTGTTTTAAAATATCTCCAAAGTTCATATAAAAAGGGCATACCACGTACATGAAAATGTTTCTGTTGTTTAATTTTTATGCTCCCAAAATGATTGTGGAATACACCCTTTTCTCCGTATCATTGGTTATGAAATTATCTGATATTCAAAATAAACGATATTGGTGCAAAAACATCTTTCAGATTATGACTGACATACAGCGATGGCGTCAGAAAGAAGACCCCTAACATAGATCTTATCATTAAGGTTGGACAGTTTCTCCCTTCGCTGTGTATGATGTGAAAATATTACTTTGTACATAGCTTTAAGATGAGGCCAATGTTTACTACATAAATTTTATTTTTCACTTATTCAATAATAATATTAATTTAAATAAACAAATTAGATGGTCTTTTGTTTCTACAAAGTATTCACGTTATTGGTAACAGAGTACTTGATTTTATTACACAGTTTATTGAAATTACCTTGCCATCATTATGTCACAGAAGAATTCCTTTTTAGTTAAAAAATCTTAAAAGGGGTTTGTTTCTAAAACTTACTATTACGATGTAGTATGATTTAGTTTTAAAATTTGTTTATTCCGATTAAAATATGAAATATAAGACAATTACGGAATACAGTATGTAAAACAGTATCCCTAATTGAGAATTCCCGAAGCAGCTGGACTCTCACCAACATGTGAGAAAAGCACGGAACCAGCTAAATCAATATCTAATTCACAAGGCCCAATAGATGGTAATTATTAATTTTGGAGCAGACGTTGCATCTGACAGTTACGAAATTTCCATATTGCTTCAAATATGTGAACATTACTGCTTCTCCTGAATTTGAACCAACCGAGCTGCAGAAACATAATTAAATATCTTTGAATTACATTTCGAAATTTCCTTATTCATCGTCGAACGTATGTGAACTCTTCCTTACAAACGGGACTAAATTAAATCATCTTCCCTTTTGCTTAGTGTAAGCATTTCTGTTGGCGAAAATTGGTGAAAGTTATGATAAGTTAGAAGTTCTTTAGTATTAATAATTATTTATTATTACGCGACTAAAACCAAAAATGCTCTATAGAAACTGTAGCTCGTAGCAATTGCTAGCAGTAAATTCATTTAAAATTCATTCTCGGCGCGAACTCCACACATTCTCACCGACCTGTTGTGCCTCTGCATTATTAAACGCTCATTAAAGTAATTTGAATTCTCCTCCCCCTCGCAAATCTAAACACCTACAGATTTAATGCGACCATGCTCTGCATTAATAAATCACAGAACATTAAAGGTGTAAATGAGGCACTAAATTCTAATCGATTTCTTTAGTGTTGATCTCGGCTATTTGTTCTGGAAAAATAAAAATGTTGACTCTCATCGGTGTTAGAGGTCAGTAAGGCAACAAACCTTAGTAGGCTATGGAGGTACTGAGGCGTACAAGAATGGGCATCGTCAGTTCTGCCCCAACGCCTGCTTAATGATACGAGCGCGACACAAAGGCGACAACGCTTTGTGTCGTCAGTAGCTCTTCGGAAGAAGAAATGCTCAAATAATTTTAGAAAACCTGTGGGTAAGAGCACAAACATGCAGGCATGAAATAAATGGAAATTCGAAAGCCACCTTCTCAACGTACGCTTTTTATTACGACATTTTTCAATTACACGTGTTTACACATTTTTCGTTAATTAACTAATCAAATAGTTTAAAAAGCATACATAATAAATTAATAAACTTTTTCTGTAGTTTAACTGTAAAAACCACCAGGAAATAGCATTTAGACATGTGCTTGGTAACCAAGAAAATACAGCTTAAAATCTCTGTTTGGCTGAATTTTTTTAATTCAGATCAAAAAACTTCTAAAGCTCGTAATTTCTTTAAACCGTTTAATTTTATAATATTAATCGTATTTTTCCACGAATTGTAGACTTTTAAATCATATCATTTTATAAAAGTTAATTTTGGAAAACTTCCTAAAAAAAAACAATTTGGTTTTAGGCGCCGCCAGCTTTAGATTTTCGTTTAAGCATTATTTACATTAATTCTTAGGAGTGTTCCTAAGGCAGCTTGTCAAAGCTCTTAATTTAGTATGGACAGCTAGCTATACATACATTTCTTTAATTAATTAATCTTTATAGGTGATTCGCGAAAATGTTTAAAACGGACAATTAAACTTTGCCAAATGTTTGTTAATAACGTAGCTCTTAAAATTCGTCGAAAGGCTTAAGGTGCTATATTGGTTTAACTTTAACATTAAATTAGATTTACTAACGTTTTCACTTATAATTTAATTATGTACATCTACTTTCTATACAGTTTAAACGTATAAATTCGTAATGTCACAGTATTTTTTTTTTAATTTTACCACACCACTCAAAATATGGCGAATTTTCTAAAATAAAATCAAGGAATGTGCTCTATTTACATCTTTTTTAATCTGACGCTGAAGCACTGCTTTACTCCATTCGTTATAAAAATGAAGGCAGAAAAGCACTGAGTAATTTCGAGTAATTTACTTACGTATGTATTTCTCCGGCTCAGCAATAACATTTATTATCAATGATTAGTATCATCTTAGATCTTCATAACTCTTACTTTCCTTTTCAAGTACACCTAAAAACTAATATTATGTAAAACGTGTCGGTTAGAAGGCTGACGAGCTGACGACGTATCTTGTAAGCAATCATGAAAAAATTCCCAATATATCTTTTACTGAGATCAAATAGATTAGAGAGAATGCGTTCTAAATAATTTGGATTCCCGCCCAAGCTTAGCATTTCTTTGATGTGATATTAAATACATGTTATTAGTAACTTTTTTATGACTTATATAGCAGGGCAGACAATTACATCGAACTGGTAGTCGTTACAGAAGTCCCAGTATTAGGTAGGTATTTCTCATTTGAGTAATAAATACCAAAACAAATTTTATCGGAAGGTCATTTTATTAACAGTAGGTTGCAAGATTATATAACATTTCTGTTAAAATAAATGTTTTGATATTTCAGAAAAATGGCAATTAATTCAAGTTTACCTATAAGTCAAATAAATAATATACCTACTGATGCAGTACCTACTAATGAAACATAATCAGTGAAAATTAAATAAAGGTTGCAAATTTGAATGTGTTTACAAACTCCAGTTGTAATCAGTAACATAGAAAACAATAAACGTTACCTTTAAAGGATATGTAAGAATAGTATAAGTTACTTCTGAATTTTAGAAAATGGAAAAGCTTTCAATTTTCTTCGTTTTTATGAATTATGTTTAATAAATAATTATACCAAATATTTACTTTAGAAAACTTTTCGAGCTTGGAGTTGAAAAAAATGTTAAAAATTTGTGAAATTCAAACAAATCAAAATAACCAAAAAAAAAACATTTTTGGCTCCTCTGGCTTGTTTAATATAATTACGACCGCTTCATACAGATAGTATATCCTACTTTCATTTTTCGACGGGTTTCGAGTATCGACACATGAATAGTAAAAATAAAAAAAAAGTTTTGATACAGTGAAAGGAAACAAGCTTTTGTGCAAAATCCTATGTTTTAATTGTATTGAGAACGTTTGTTTTATTTTCTAGGATTAAGAAAATTAAGCAGGAATCCTCTTTTTTTTAATTTAGGTAAAGGTTCAAATTAACAATTTTAGGGTAAATAAGAAATTTTATTATAAGAACTTAGCTGACCTTTACACTTACTGAAGTTTGTACTACATGTGGTAAAATTTGTTCAAGTAACGCAATAATTGCCCTTTATAGTTCTAATAGTCAAAACTAGCTTTTATGTACAGCATAAATAATATAATTCCTTGACAACTAACTATATAAACCCTAACTCAACCACTTAAGGAGATTTAGCAACTTGTTTAGTCCTTTGAATTTAACTAACTAGCGCTGTTACGCTTTTTGGGTTTTAATTGGTACTATTTTATGCAGACAATAGAACAGAATCTGATGAATAATAGAAGTAACTCGAAGATTTGAATCTACCAACGATATCATTTATTGAAACTTAGAGTTAAGTTATAAAGAATATGTTAAGCTACAATTCAAGTTTCTAATAAAATGGTTCAAATTTATAGCAAACCTTTTTAGAAACTTAAAAAAATTATTTAGTAACAACAATTCTTAAATAGTCACTTAAAGGCAAAGGGTGTGAAATCGCATAATATATATTTTTTAAAGATTCAAGGAATACCTAAAATTAATTTGTAAGCAACAGAGTATTTTATAAAATAAAGGTTCCTTTTACTCAGTTGGGTAGCTCAAGATACTTGAAACTAAAAGAAGGTTGAACAGAGAAATTATAAACCTTATAGTTCATTATCTCATGATAAAATTATGAATTCCTGATAATTACTGTATTCTCTATGGCAAGTGTAACTGAAAGTGGAAATAAATATATTGTATACAAGGCGAATTGCTTTTCGCATCCTAGTTTCCAACGCCCTCGATCCATCCAGTCTTCTTTGTCGAGGTGTCTTTTCGTCATTGCATTTTTCGCCTCAGTTTTCCAATTCTTCCTGGGTCAATTTCAGGGAACATGAACACTTTTTTTAGCTAACGCTTTTCTACCATTCTTTGAAGATGTCCATGACTTTACAACAAGCTATTCATATCTCAGGGGTTTGTTGTGCCTGATATTTCCTGCCACGGTGTATTCTGTTTTATCGTAATTTATTGCGAGCCCGCAGGAAATATATTCTTCCTCCAGTTTCAGCAACATTTAAAATACGTCGTCCTGATCTTGTGCTAAAGTGACTTGATCGTCAGCAGCATGTAGGGTGTAAAGGTGCCCATTTTCAATTGATATACCTAGTGGAGCACATTTTCTACGCCAGTTTTCCAGAATACCTTTCAAATCTATTTTAAGAAGTGTCGAGGCAACACAGCATCCCTGTCTGAGTCCTTTTGGTACTTGTATTTCACGCGAAACTCTTTGTCCAATCTTGCAATCTTAACTGAACACGTCATATAATGTTGCTTGGGTGTATGTGTATCTTTATCTTGTAACGTTTACCATAGTCCGCCTAGTGGTACGTTATCATAGCCCTTTCTTCTATCAACACTAAATGTGTTTCTAGATTTTTTCGACAATTTGTTTTAAACAGAACACACATTCTCGATATCTTGCAAGTGTCTCTCTATCCTGTTTTTATGGCCTTTCCGAATATTCTACTTATTGAATTTATCACACAGTGCCCCTTTAGCTACCGCAATCTATTCGGTCTCCTTTATTTTTATACAGATTGCTTACATAAGCCGTTCACCAGTATAAGGGTAGCTCTTCGCCTCTCAAGAAATAATCGAATATGTATACTATTAAATCATAGATCTTATTTGGTCCATTTTTAACTAATTCTGTTTGGACTCCACACGGCCCTGGTACTTTTTCGTTTTTCATTTCATTGCCACTTCTTTTACTTCTTCTTGTGTAATTTCTTCTTCCTCCTCTAGTAAGGATACTTCGTTGAGATTAAATTTAATGATTGCTGAAACTGAGGTCTGTCTTGAGTAAACAGTTTTTTGTAATATTCTACCCACGTTTTTGGATCTATAGGTATAATATTCGTTTGTCTAGATTCTTTATAGCCGCTCGTCTTGCTTGAACAAATGAACAGTCTTCCAGGCTTCTCTACATCTAGTGGATCCACATATCTCTGTATGTTTCTGGAAGTCTTCTCCCATATTTCTCTCGTTGACTCCGATACTACCCTTTTAAGTTATTTGATTAGTTTATTATGTTCCACTCTATCTTCTCCGTTATTCGTTGAAAGCCACTTTTCTTTTACTTTAGCTTTTATCCGGTCATTCCATCAATATACCTTGCTGTTTGGGTAACTGACTTCTCCTAATGATTCAGCAGCTGCTTCGTGCATTTCAATTATTTGTTCATATACTTCCATAGCTCAAGAATAGTGTTTCTTATCAAATAATCGCCTCCATAATTCACGTCGTTGAATTATAACTCATAGGATCTGCCCAATCACAAAACAACAGATTTAATTACTCACCCAAATCCTTTCTCCAGTTAAGTAGTTATCATCATAATACGCTCGTAAAATAATTACTATTCTATACATTCTTCAATTAAAGAATGAATTTAATATAAAATATTATAGTACAACATCCTATAAATTAAAAATAACACCATCAGATTAATTCAGTACGGTTAATTTTAAATATCAATAAATGAAACTAACAATAGCTGTTGTTTATCGAATTTTATTGGTATTTATAGTCCAATATTGCTTATGGCCTAACAAGAAGTGGCCCAGTAATCTTGATATTATATAATATGGAGTTTTATTTAATAGCAATGAAATCCTGAATTTTTAGAACACTAATTATCATAATTAAAAATGATTTTACTTAGATCCATAAGTGTGTTTTAATGTGATTCAAGTTAAGGCAGCGTAGTTAGTTAAATACATGTACAACCGCCGAGTATTCCAAACAGAAGGTTCTGTACCAGTGAAATGTGTATGTGTGGCACTATAGTATAGATATCCGTTTCAGAAGTAGAAGGTCCTTGAGTTCAGAAAATTAGGGTAGGGTACTACTGCTAAATGGCCATAGCAGTTGATGGGCGTTGAAATCTTTGACACCCGCGAGCCCAACTCTGGCTCACTAAACAAACAGACAAACGTATTTGTATGTGATTTTCTTTGTACATTCGTTTGTGTATAGGCCGTTTCACTTTTAAAAAACCACCACCTGTTGAATTATGTTAGCAAAATTAAAATTACCCTAATATTGCGATTTTTGAAATAAAGGGTTGTCAGATTTGAATTAATTTTCAAAATCAATTTGTCTAAAATTTTTGGAAAAATGGGACGTAAGAAACGCAATTTATTAGATCGAAAGATGAAAAATGCTTTGAAGAGCTAAAATATTTGGCACCAGATTTAAGTGATAGACAGATTCACGAAAAATTAGAGAATATTTTTTTGGTAAATACAAATCATGTTCCTTTATTTACAATATTTACAATTTACAATTTCCGAAAACAGATAACAACAGTAATAAATATTTTAAATTTAAATAAACAAGGCATCCAGAATTGTTGGCATTGTTTGTGCAGAGAGTATTTATAGAGTCCTTAAAGTATGGCGTTTTAGTTCTTACACTGCCCTTTCTCTGTGATCTAAAAGGTTTATTTATAAAAGAACTAGAATTATTTCTTTAACTTACTATTTTACAGAACCCCAAGATGAACACGATTATCGAACAATTTACTTTTCTGAAACTTCAGACATTCTGTAGTTAGCTAATTAAACTATAAATGTTATATGAAATTATGGAATTGTTTTAGTAGAGTCCTTATTTTCTTCTTCATCATCATCATCAAATTAAAGAAATTTCAATAAATTAATGTTATAAGGATGTGCTTAAAACTTGGAATATTGGTTCTGCTATGAACCATAAAATTAATTCAAGTTGATTTACCAACGACCAAATCTATACCAGTTACGGTCTTATTTACAAAAGTGAAGCCGAATAATCGATATAATCAGTCTAAAAGTATACATTAGACAATGATTTTTTTTATGGCGCACTATTATACTCAAAGCTAAAGAAACAATGTTAATTTTAATATATTTTAAAGGTTTTGTGTTTGTTTGTTTAGGGAGTAAGATCTAGGCTTCCAGTTGGATGCTAAATATCTCAGTGCGCATTTTTTTAATATAAAAGTTAATGACATGCAGAGCCAACCTCTATGTATTTTAATGAATTATGAAAATTACGTATACAGAAAAATATCATCTTCGCAGGGACTTGAACCACTGATCTTCGACTTACGATTCCTCTTCTTTTCCTGGCCTCCTTTTTCTTCAAGCAGTGTTTTAAAGATTTTATTTTGTCTACGCCTTATAATACATAGGATGTTCTCTTTCCGCTGAGCCTAGTAAAGTAATTCGCAATTTATTGATAAAAAAACATTTATTTATAATTTTGCAAAGTATTCCCCTTCACAGTCGATGCATTTTTGCATCCGTGAAAACCACTCTTCAAAACATTTTCTCCATCTTCCCGCGTTAGGTTCTCTATTTCATTTTTAAATGCGTCAACCGCTTCTTCGGCCGATGTAAAACGTAAACCCCGTAACTAATCCTTTACACGTGGAAATAAAAAGAAATCATTAGGTGCCAGGTCTGGACTATACGGCGTATGGAGCATTATTTCAATGTTCTGGGCATTCAAATACTCAATCGTTCGAGCAGCCGTGTGTGGCCGAGCATTATCTTGATGCAAGATGATCCTTCCTCTTGGACGCTTTTCGCGAACATTGTGGAGAACTTGAGGCTAACAAACTGTAGTGTAGGTACCATTCGGCATTAATAATATGGCGATCCTCTAGTGCTACAGTGGAAATATGCCCAGTAGTTCCAAAAAATGTGGTGACCATCTTTTTGTTTCTGTTTTTGTCACGAACAACCTTTGTTGAAGCCGACTCATTCTAAAAGCCCCAAACTGTCGTTTGGTGCTTTTTTTCTGGATCATAAGCAGTATACCCAAGTTTCATCACCTGTAATGATGTTGTACACCAGATTAGACGATCCATTGTCAAATCGATCTAGTGTAGATCTGCACCACCTCACCTCACCTCTTTTTCAACTGGAGTCATATTGTGGTGAATCCAACGGCAATAAAGCTTACGTACCTTCAAATGTTTGTGTAAAATGGTGTTAATTGCTTTTACACCAATCTTTAGAGTTGCTTGAATACTCCATACAGTAGCATGCCGTTTCTCTTCAATCATGTACCGAACAAGACCAATATTCTTTTCGGTAACGGCTGTTTTTGGCTTAGGAGCTCGAAAACTGTCATGTAAAGTAAGTCGACCACGTTGAAATTCATTGTGCTTACCACCGTTTTATGGTAGCTAAAGAACACGACTTGTCATCAAATACTCTATTGATTTCCTCAAAACATTGTTTGCGGGTTAAGCCACGTTTGAAATTGTAAGAAATCACAGTTCGATAATGTTCTTTGTTTAACTCCATATTTTTTTGCGAAAAGGATTACTTTAAGCTTACGTATTTTAAAATATTCAAGTATATTTCAACCGTTACTGTCATTAAACTTGTAAACAACTAGCTTCCACTGTCAAACGAAATTTGTAGCAAATTTGAATGGCCTGCTAGATAGGCTCAGCGGAAAGAGAACAGCCCTCGTATGATAAAACCCTTGAGTTTTACATTTTTTCTAAATAATTTTTACCAAGTAATGGTGTTAGATTCATGTTTTCAGTGATAGTTTTTTCTGTACTGCTATCGGTGTTATCAAGGCCGCTAATTGTATCCAATTATAAATTTTTAAAATATCGGAACTGATTCAATTTGTATGACCAGAAATCAGAAAGTGTTGCTTGATGGTGACAAATGACTATTTTAAAACTATAAGGTAAATCAGAACAAAGACTGTCGATATTATAAATCTATTTAGAAACCTTTTCTTTTAGACGCTTTTTTGTAATTTGAATTTATTGAACAAATAAATGCAAATAAATTTGACCTTTAAAAGGATACATTTGAATGACGTTTTCGATATTCCCAATTTAAAAACATTTAAATCTTTTTAGGGTAGTATTCTTACGAAAACTAATACGTTGTGCATCGTGCACGATATAACTTACAATGCGAATAAAAGGAGAACCTTTAAACTATTTGTAGTTTTAAAACAAGTTTTTAAATCGAATGTTTCACTACGTAGCTGGTTATGTGCTCAAAATTTAGTAATTAATATTCACTAACCGTTTTACTGAAATGAATCGATAGTTTTCTGATTTTTTTAATTTTCATATTCATTAGTATACCGCCACTAGTATAACATGTAACAATTTTCGAAAATCTACGGAAGGAAATTAGTTGTTCCTATTAACCGCAAGAGAAACATTCGAAAGGGTTCCCCATCGAGAAGCAGATTGTTCTTTTCGCAGTGTGGGTATGAAAACAGTGTTAAAAACAAGTGTATTAGGTATAAAAAGCGGAAATCGATGTCGGCCTTTTCAGCTTTGTGTTCGTCTGTCGGTAACTGCAGCCGGTTCCTCTTGACCCTGGGTGTCTATAATAGACACCTCTAATCAATGCCTCAAGCGCTGGCCAAAGGCCGACCATGCGAGAAGTGCTCCACAAAGTATGTAATCAACTTATAGGCGCTATAGTTCCTGAGGACGCGGCCATGCGGAAGGAGGCGTTAGAGTGGAAATTCCCCATTGATCACAGGTTTATTTCCTGACATCAGTTCCTCTTTGTGGCCAAGATGTGCTTAGGAGCACTTCTACACCAAACGGCATGTTCGCAAGAAGTCGATATAAAACGGCCTCGACAATTCCGTTCCTAACCCCGGAGTGCAGATAGCTTATCTCCACACCGTATTGGCGTTAGAAGGCACCAAATTTTATCTGGAGCGCTCTGTATAGCCCTCGTGATAGCGGTACGAACATTATCAGATACAGTAGGGGTGAAAATCGCTCGCTCAAACCAAGAGTGTAATGAGGCGAAGGGGTTAGAATTAAGCAGCACGGGTGGTGAGAAGGGTGCAAGACGAAACGATCAATACTAGCATAAAGCCTCAAGGATCTGCTTGCTCCTTTCCAAGGATACGTCGTGAAGGATGCTTCCTCCTGCTCTAAACTTTGCAGAGCTTTCGTTCCGATAACGCTCCAAAACGTTAAGAACGCCAATGCTTAATCCCCTCTTACGTATTTCGCGTCCTTTTGTTTAGGTTATAAAATCACTAAAATAAAATCTTATTTTATTCGGAATTTCTAATTATATCTAAAAATAACGCACACGTATATATTATGTTAAATTAATAAGGAATATTCAATTGGAAGAGCAACTAAATCCTTTTAACTTTGAAAACTAATTCTGAACCAAATTTTCATAATAACCAAATGAGGTAAATGGTAGGTTGCGATTCAACTTAGATTTCTAACTTTTACACTTACAAAATTCTGTTTTGAATAGGTTAGTTAAATAAACATCAAGACGATAATTTACAAATCCTTTCTGAATAAAATCAAATTTCTATAAAAACCTTCATATCTTAAAGTAACCAAGATAGAAATTTATTCTAGCAGCTCAAAGTGGAAAAATATATATGGAAAACTTTTTGTTTAAAACTGTGTAAGATGTATAAAATTTGTTCTAAACATTGAATATACATTTCACGTTGCTTTCCCCTGTACATTGATAATAAATAAACAAATAGGTTTTTTGATCAAAAGGTCTTGAATCGCGGTTGCTGTAGAATTTAAAAGTCGTCCCTGAAATTATTTACTTTTATTATTTTTATGTCATTAAGTTCTGTTAAAGTACTAAGAGAAAAACGACATTTAATAAATTTTTCTAACACTAATATCTTATACTGTTTCTATGGTGCATAAGAGCTCACTTCTTATGTTTGCTTTAAAATACGCTTTCTCTATAAAATACGCCGTCAATGGCAACGTATTTTATAGGCCTTTAAATACGTCGTTGCCTAGCAATCTTCGCATTTTGTGTATTATGACACGTCTCAAATAATAATTTATTAAAATTTCTAATAATATATTAGTGAAAGAAAATGTCTGATATTAGTGTTAGAAAAAATCTTGAAGATAACTCGTGTTTTATAGTTTAAAAATCCCGGTCTATCAAATCCTCGGCTCACTTCGTTCGCTCGGATTTGAACTACGACCTTGATTTTTAAACCTTCTATAAAACACTTGTTGTCTTAATAGCTATAACAAAACTCAATTGAAACTTGCAACAAAAGCTGTCCTTTTTCAATTATCTTTTATTAATAATTACTATCTACTTACTTTTGGAAAATGTTAAGGTAATGGCAATGATATCAAAAAATAAAAGGAAAGAATTTCAGAGAAGACTTTTATTCCACAGCAACCACTATCCAAAGACTCGTTCATCGTATATTTCTAAACTTAAGAAAAAGCAATAGCAATACCTGAAATAAAGCAGGTATAAACTTTAAAAACAAGAATGTGAATCTAGTGAGAATTTATTTTGATTATTAAACCAAATAGTTATCTTATAAAGAACTGAAGTCTTCCTTTCTGAAAAACAAGCCAAATAAAACCTGTCAAAATTAAAATAAAATTATAGCGTATAAGACTATTGTTGTTCCAGGTATTCCAATTTGTTATTAATAACAATCATTTTTCATATAATATGCTCAAAATACACAAACTTACTTGAACTACCTAACATTTACTATTATTGTTCGTATAAATACTGGAAATTTTATTTAGGGTACGATTTTTAGTTAATTTTGTAACTTGAATTCGTTTTCTTCTTTTTACAAATCCCTGCTTTAAAGCAATGTGTCATACATATGTTAGGTTTGACCTATTAGGTACATGCCGAGATATTTAGCTTCTTCTTTAATTGGGATTTGTTTAACCAAAATGTAAAAAGGTGAAGGTATCGGCACTAACGCCTCCGGAGGGAGCATGACCGGCAATATGGAGGGTTAAGGTTTCCTAAATCGCTTTCCATACCTTGGTTGTCACACACGATATACGTGCGGGGTCGTGTGGTAAGCACCATGCTTTAGACAACCGCCTACCTTCCCTACTCCACCACTGTGTTTCAGTTGCCAATTATTTTCAGTGACTGGGTAGGCCACCCGCCGAGCATCCAACTCGGATTTGACGCCGAGACCGTCCGAGTTGTAGTCGAATGGCACTCCCGCATAACCAAAATGTAATACTTAAAAATAGCAACTCAATAGTTTTCTCTTACTTCCCACACTGTATTATGTAACAAAACAAAATTTCCCAAGAAAACATGTATTATGTACAAAAATTGTTTCTCCAATATTTCTTGCTTTTGGAGATTAATTTATTAAACAAAACTATAACCAACAGTTTTGAGAGTTTACATAACTTTCCTGGCCATTTAAAATTAAAATATTGACATGCAAAATAAAAATAACAAACAAAATTAGTAATGGGAATTCTCGTTAGTTTCGAGAATTCTGCTGAAAGCGTTGGAATATTTTTTATTCTCGAAGCATGGCTGCATTTTTTTATGTGTACTAAATCATGCACCCTAAAACGAAGTTTAATTCTTGGTGTTTTTGCTTCTGGATTAGTAATATCAATTTAGTTTATGGCCGTATACATTGCTTACGCTTCTGATTTTTGGGAGATTGCTTTATAAACATTACAATGTTGTACAAAAGGGAGCCATTTACCTGTAGGTCCAGTTCCTTTCTCTTTTTTGTGATATGTTTTCTCCATGTTAGGCGCCTGTCAAGGTACATGCCGAGATATTTAGCTTCTTCTTTAATTGGGATTTGTATCCCGTTGACTGTGACTGGAGGAGCGTAAACGTGATAGCCGTGGATTTGTTTTCGTTGATTTTTATGCGCCACCTGCGCAACCATTTTTGCATGTTTTCGAGACAACTTTGTAGGATAACCGATGCTTGTGTAGGATCCAAGTGAGAGACTAATAACGCGAATGTGGCCGTCTCAGCATTATCATCGCATGATAGATCAGCTGTGAAGATCTGGTATAGGGGGATCCCAGGACGTTACCCTGCGGAACGCTTGCCTTAATTAGGTATAGTCCAGATTGGCTTTCACCGTACTTGACCTGATAATACCTCTCGTTTAGATACAATATTTACAAAAACCAATCAGCTTTAATAGATTATAATGGATAGAAAGAAGCAGTACAAATTAGACAGGGAGTAAGACAAGGCTGTGGACTGTCACCATCACTGTTAAATATATATATCCAACAAGCCATAAATGAATTCCGACATATAAATAAAACTGGTATATTGATACAAGGAGAAAGAATTGACACAATTAGATACGCAGATGACATCGCACTGATAGGAGAAGCAAACGAAGAACTCACACAAGCATTAAAAGTTATGAACCAAATATTTCAAAATACATATTATAATATAAAAATAAACAAAAACAAAACAAAAGTTCTACTGTGCTCAAAGAATAAAACACGAATTGTGATAGATGGTGGAAAAATAAAAGCAGGCAAAGAATTCCCATACTTGCGCAGCATTATTACGGAAGATGGAGGAAGCTCCAGAGAAATAAGAAACAGGATAAATCTAGCGAAAAGGGCCTTCTACGACAAAAAACAACTTTTGACGACCAATGGGGTATCAATAACAACATAGAAAAATTTTATCAAGACATATTTATGGAGTACCTATTACGCTTTATGGGTGCGAGACATGGACCATTGGAAAAGCAGACAAAAGATATAATAGAATCCTTTGAAATGTGGTATTACAGAAGAGCTTTAAAAATTGCCTGGATTGAAAGAATATCAAACGAAGAAGTACTAGTAAGAATGGGAGAGGAAAGAAACATATGAAAACATATAGTCAAAAGAAGAATGCAGACGTCGGTCATATTCTGAGAAGAGATGGGCTACTGAAAATAATTATTGAAGACACAGTAAATGGAAAAAGACCGAAAGGTAGACCCCGCCTCAGGTATATTAAACAAATAATTGAAGACTCTAGAAGCAAGAACTACGGCGATATGAAAAGGAAAGCGACCGATAGAAGATTATGGATGGCTGCAACAAACCAGTTCAAGGACTGATGACCTTGGAGGAGGAGATATGATTTAATCAGAAGGTAATATTGGTGTAGCAATGACAGTTTAATTTTATATAGTAACCCAGAATGCCAGACTCGGTCGAACGTCTGGCGGACATCAAGGGAACCGCAACACAATATCTACGTTCTTCGAGGTGCTTTTCTATTACATCGACTACTCTGTGGATCTGTTTTAATGCAGAGTATTTCTGATGAAATCCAAACTGATGCTGTGGAATTAGTGCTTCTTGTTCTATTATGGGTGCCAGGCTCTTTAATATTAACCTCTCTAGTACTTTTGACAGTAGTGGTAGTAGCGTTATCGGCCTATGAGATGTAACTTCATAAGTGGGTTTCCCCGGTTTCAGGATTAAAATAATTATTTAGCCGAATTTCCACTAGATTGAAAAATACTGTAATCCTATGACCGCATTGAAGATTTGGGTTATAGCCATTATTGTCTTGCGGGGCAGTTCTTTCAATGGTTTGACAGTGATAAGGTAATACCCCGGAGCTTTTTTGTTGTTTGAATATTTAATTGCAGTTGTAATTTCTACTGTAGTGAAGGGTTGTATTGGTGGGCTTAGTTGTAAAGGAGCTTGGAGGTAGTTTATGATCTCACGTTCTTCTTCAGGGGTAGCCACGGCGGGATGAGGTTGGAATAAGTTTGATAGATGTTCCGCAAAGAGTCCAGCTTTCACTTCTTCTGTTCTTGAGCAAGAGCCATCGACTTTGCGAATCGGTGGAATAGAATTTCGAACATCTTTTAATTTTTTTGTTGCTTTCCAAAGTATGTAGTCGTTAAGTGGGGTGGGGCATAAGGCTTATGTATTAATTAAATGTTTCGTTTTTCCATTTCCTTAGTGCTATTTTTAACTTCCTGGTTTTTGTCAATAGGGTTTCTAGTTTGCTGCCAGATTCGCCTAGCTCTCCTTTTCTCGGCAATTTTGGTTTTGATATACGAGCATAATGAGTAATTTTCAATAACTTCGGTTCCTTGGTGACTAGGCGGCGTTGAGTAGAAGGCTACATCTTGAATGTTCTACCGCAGTGTCTATGTGTTTTTTTCGTTCTGTTTTCAACGAAACTTCAATTGTTGTATTGTCTGTTAGGTACTTCCTGTACAAATCCCAATTCGTGTGATTGTTGTAGAGAGAAAGGCTTCTTTTACTTTGTAATAATTGAAGTGCTGATTGTAACTATTATAGATAAATGATCTGAGAAGAGGTCGAAGCATGCGTCCACTTTGCAGTATCTTGGGGATAGACCTTTGGTAACGAAGAAGTCTACAACATCAGGTACTTTATTTAAGTCAGCCGGGCAATATGTGGGTTCCCCGGTGGATAAATAGTTGTAGTTGTTTGCCAACGTAGCCTTGTGTAATACTCGTCCTTTGGTGGTTGTTAGTTTTGTTTCACAGATTGGATTTTTTGCAACATTATCGCCGCCAGCTATGAACATGTTGCCTAGTTTTTTGAAGAATGCTTCATATTGATTTTGTTTTATGATGGCGGACTGTATAGTGTATATTGATGCTACAATTATACTTATTATCGGGAGGTCAAAATAGTTTGCCAGATTTTTATTGTTTAATCAGCTCTAAAACGTTAACTGCAAAAATCGATATTTTCATAATAATAGAATGCGTGTATTATTTACGCATTTTTAATTTTCATAATCAAAGAAATACACACTTTTAGTAATAGATTATTATTTACTGTTATTTGATATATAAATTATTAAATAATATTTTTGTTATTTTCAGCTCCGATCAATAAATAGCTGTAATCCTTTTGGAAAAAACAGAAAAATAAAGTGTCCCCTTCACAAGACTTCTTGGATCTATCAACAAGACACTGGCCTGTGTTCTTCAGTGGACTTAAGAAACGAAAACGAAATTATTAAAACTGATATTTCCAAACAATTCGCTTGCAAAGAATAGGATTTATTGGAGTTGTCATAATTAAATTGTCCATTTGCACATTTGTTAACAGACAGTTTCATATATTGCCTTTTTTGCTATTCCACTATCCTATCTATTATCTAAGAGTCAACCTTTAAATTATCTTAAAAATATTAGTTAAGACTATTTGCTCAAAAATACTTCTTTGCCATCCATGCAAAAACTGGTGAATACTCGCCGTATACATGCTAAGGATAAAATCACCAATGATATGTAGGTAGGTATATGTATTTTCTTTTCGGTCTTCACACAGTTCCAATTTTGTTAGAACATTGATTTGCTAACCAACCGTAAGTTTTTGATTTTTACGTACAGAATTGAAAATTTCTTTGCGGGTTGTTGGAAGTTCACATAATGTTACACAATCGGATACTCTTTTACAGCCAACTTTGATAAAATTTGTCAAGCTGTATAACGTTCTTAATTGTAATTCTGCAAACGCGACATCGACGTTAGTAGTTTACCCCCAAAAAAAGAACCGTATTAAATATGTGTGACTTTCTTGATCGCTTTTACAACTGCACTTCTCAAGGACAATTTTAAAATTAAAAATTGTTTCATTTTATATAGAATAAAATTTAATTTACATGCAAAAAGATTAATTGGCTTCAAACATAATTTTTATTTTTTAAGAATCTTCTTTTTTAATATTTTATATTAAATTACCTAAAAGCAACGCTAAAAACTGATATATGAGGTAAAAATGCAATAAGATGTTTTTGCTAAAAAACTCATCTAATGGGTTAAAGGTTGACTGATAAGTTACAGCATGTGTTAGTTCATCGTATATAAATGTTGCTAATAAATTATGATTTCAGTTAAAACTATTTACAAGATTTAGGTAAATAATGAGATAATTAAAATAAATGATAATTCAACAAATATGTCGGTAACAAATTAAAATCCGCTTTTTATTTGCATTTTTAGAGTTTTATTTCCTTTAGACTATAAAGTAGTATATGATACAGTCATTTATTTAGGGGGTTTATTATAGGGGTTAAATAATTTAAATGGACATACTAAGGCGTTTATTTTAAACGTTTTCAATAGAAGGAGTTTTACTTTCAATAAATAATATGTAAGAGCCTTAATTCAGTTACGCGGACTTATTAAATCTTGTTTTTTTATTAAAATTTAAAGAAGCTTCGAAAGAATTGCTTGGATGTACCTCTCTTGGCTATTAATGTCTGATACAGACATATAAATTTATGTACACTTATTGGCAATAACATATTAAATACCCTAGTTTAATGGATTTAATCCCCACCACACAAAAGATTCTATAATATATGAGATTTGTATGTTGTAGGTATATTGTATAGTGAAGTAACACATAAATACTAAATAGAACATTATTGACGTCAACATTATCAACAAACACCGTTCTTTGAAGAAAAGCTAATTTAAGTAAAAATGCCTTTTCAAAAGAGTTTTACATAAAATCACAAATACGTACAAGAAAAATTTATTTCTGGCAGTAAAATAAATACATTTTTTATCCAAGTTTTTCTAATCTTAAGAAAAACATTATTTGGAAGCCTAGGAAGACATGAACTTACAAAAGTTTCCATCTCCTTTACCTTCCAATAAAATTCAAAGGTTATAAAATCAGTGTAATAGAAACTGAAATCCAAATTTTGGTAGACTCAATAGTTAACATTTTTCGCCATGGATATTTAAACCAAAAGAAACACCATATCGTAAATACCTAACATACGGTAAGTACAGTAAGACATCTTTGTGTATTAACCAAAATCGACAGCTACGAGTCGATAAGGTAAAAGCCATGTTCGATGCATCGCATTGTAGAACCGTGAGTACATATTTTCTAAATCGTTTATACAGCTTTCTTTGGTTACACAATAAAGAAATTAGTAAAGATAGTTATCATTTCATGACTAAACATATAGTGTTTCTATATTTTATATTAACAATAATTTTCTTTCACATTCGTTAAAAAAACCATTTCGAAAATGTTGAAATACTTTAACAGTCAAGTAATAAAAAGTTTCTCTATCAAGTCGGTCAAAATAAGCAAAATTTTAAATAAAGTACCCCGAATTATCATGTTACTTTTATTTTGTAATTAATTTATTAAAATGAATTGTATAACATAAATATACAAACAAATTAGAAAATCCCCACTACATTAACAAGATAGTGGTAACGGAACAGATTGCGCATTTTAAATCTTTTTAGTGGCAATGACATGCACTTTTAGCCAAAAACATTTTTAAAACTCTCTTAAATTTCTTATTTTCGAAAGTGTTTATTTCATTGAGTGAAATGTAAAAATGGGAAGCCATAGTAACTAGTATTGTTTACCTAGCTTTTTTAAATGGCAATTAAGAAATATCAGTGTACATTAAACATTAAATTCTGCCCATCTAACTTTTTTATTGTCGTTGCTTTTTATACATTCACAGTTCATATTTACATAATATGTATTCAAAAATCATAGTAGCTAAACAAGTACCAGCTATGTGTATCCCCTAAACAGTATTTTTGTTATTTTCAGCACACCAACCAAAATATGGCTGTAAACCTTCTGAAATAAAATTAGGAAATGTGTCGTCTTCACATTTCCTCTTGAATCCATCAACAAGACACTGACCTGCTGTACCCAGTGCGCTTAAGTAATTAAATGTCAGTAAAATATCTAAAAAATATTTTTAAGTAACTTACTTGCAAAGTATAGATTTTGTTAAAACAAAATCGGACTCGCTTGTATCTTCAGAAGGAAATGCTTCTCCGAAGCATTTCTTAGCAATCATATTTGGCCTAATATTATTACAACGTTTAGCAGCGGTTTGTAAATTTTGTAACATATCTAAATAAAATAAAATCTGAAAAGATCTTAAAAGTGCGAGTTAGAAATACTATTTACCTACAAAAACTTCTTGGCCATCCTTGCATAACTGGTAAATGCTAGCATTGTAAGTGCTGAGAAGAAAATCGCTAAAATATTTTTCTTTTGGGTCAAAACACGGTTCCGCTTTTGTGAGCAGGTGTTCAAAGCAACCGTAAATTTTCGGCTGTTTGCACATATAACTGAAATATTCTTCTTCGGTTCTTGGATTGAAGGAGTATTCCATTGTGCAAGAGGGGAATTGTTCCACGGCTCGCTACCAATTTCATTAATATTAAATTGTAATTAGCTTAAATAATAACCACTCAAATGGCAAACAACATTCTTACTTCTAGTTCTATGAACGCATTTTCATCGGCGTTGCTAGCACATTTCTTCTGGAAAAATGATCTGATAACTGCATTGATTTTACTATCGTCTCGTATAACGGCACTATGCGTTAAATGTAGTCCTGAAATGAAACAATTGTCTAATTATATCCTTATTATATTAAATCAGTATTACCCAAAAATAAAACCAACACTAAAAATTGATACATTATGTTAATGTGTCGTTCTGGATGTTAACCTTAATAATTCAAGAAGAGAATATTTTTAAATAGTCTCAGTAAACTAATCTAAAAGGTTGAAGGTTAACTGACAAGTTATTAGTTTATCGTAAAAAGCTTTCTCATTACGTTATAATTTAAATTTAAATCACTTGTAAAATAATTAGTTGGTGATAATTCAAAGGAAAATAATTATGATATCCGTAGGTTGTAACTGTAGAAGTACTTCGACAAAACATTGCATCACTTTTCTTATGGGTTTCAAGAAGAGTTAACTTAAAATAGGTACTTACTACTCTTATGTTAATCATAATTTTTATTTGCTTATTACTTTTACCCCTCTTCATGCAAATGTGCAAAAATTTCAAATGGTCTGCCTAAATATGTAGCTTCTATGATAGTTTTCATCTGACTAGACACACAATTCCCTACAATTAATCTTTCCATTTGTATATTATATAGTCTTTCATGTGATTTGGATTATTGCATTAATGGTTGCATATAATATTTTCCTTTCAAATAGTCTTAATTCTTCTTATTCTTTTTGATATAGCATATATGTATATAATAGAACTTGCTATCGGTCTGAATTATTTGTTTTATATCATTTATATTATACTTCGTGGTATGTTTCTTTCTTTCTTATCTTGTATTAGCTAATCTCTTTTTACACTGTCAAAGGCTTTCTTATAGGTAATCTATAAAAAAAAATGTTAATTGATGTTATGTTTCTATTGCCTGCGTCATTATAAAAATTGCATCGATGCTGGTATACCTACTACCAATCCGTCTTTCATAATATATTCACTTAATCTTCATTTTATTATTGCTGGCAATACTTTCTATATGGTATTCAGTAAGGTACCAGCGCTTTTGTACTTATCACAACTTTTGCGGTTTCTTTTTTTGAATATCATTATTATGAGTCCATTTATTTAGTTTTTCGGCATCTTTTCTAGTTTTGATATATCTGATATAATCTAGTGTATTTTTTATTAAGTTGTGTACACCCATATTTTATAAGTTCGTTATTTAATGTTTATGGTTTCAAGTATCTTTACATTTCTTATCTTATGTATGGTCGAATTTTCGAGTCAGGTAATGCACGTCATCAATAAATTTTATGACATCATAACTTGGTACGTCTACATGAAGTTCCAAACGATTTACAAATTTTATAACCTAAAAAACGTCAAATGTCAAACAAACCTTAATGACACACAACACGATCTGTCAAAAATTTGCAAGTGAAATTGGAAATTGGAAATATAAACATGCCAAAAATAATACTAACTTTACAAAAAATAAATATGAGCTAAATTAGAAAATAAAAACCCGATTTCTTTCTTATTTTCAAAAATTTATAGACCTTGCGATTAAACACGGCTGCCTAATCTTAGAAAACTACAAAAATAATTTATATTCAGCAATTACATTTTGTATTTTTTTATCGCGCATTATTGGTAACGCCGACCGTTGATCATGTGATTGATGACGCGCATTACCTGGATAGCCAATTGGACTATACTTGAGTTTTTTAACCTTCTGTCCTCCTCTAATATCGGCTCATCTATTGTACAATTATCTTCCTTTTCCGTCTCTTTTTCTTCATATGCATGTATGTTTGACAATTTGTGGTAGTCGTTTAGACCTCTTTGTGCAATATGATATTTCTTATCTTGTTGTTTAATATATTATAAATTTCGGTTATGATTTGTTCATTCTTTTGTTTTCACTTTTCTTCATTTTCTGTATAATCCATTTTTCTTCTTTCTAAATAGTTTATTTGCTTCTTCACTTTTCTCGATAGCTTGATAGCTTTCATCAAACCATTCTTTTGTTGCTATTTTTTGTATGTTTTTAAAATCTGTATCCGCTTCCCGATTTAATTTATTTTAGTGTCCTGTTACAACTCATCTTAATGTAATTTTTCAGCAGCCTATTTCTATTCACTACTTACTTTGGTATAAGCATAACATCGAACTAACAAAGGAAACATCATGTTGTGTACATGAAAGGGAATACAACATTACAAGTCAAAGGAAACCTACTACGAATGACTTTTCAATTGAACATCCTTTACATCAGGTATGGGCAACCTTTCCTCATTCTGTCTCCGAGTCAAGGGCTGGACCAAATTATTAAATAAAATAAATTAATATTAAATGAATTAAAATAAATTGCTACTTCTTATTTCATTTATTTATAATATAATGATCTGGTATAAAGCTCTACGTTGGCAGGTAAACTGTCATAGCGTTGATTGAGGGAATTCCCTCAATCAACGGTCATAGGCTTGGACTTGATGCCAAATCAAATACTTTTAATTCAATATTACATTTTGAATAGAGATCGTTAATATCTATTCTTGAATTAAAATATTTTATTCTCAAAACAATAATACAAGCAAGCCTTTTCCTTCCTTCTCATTCTAGTACATTTTCTTTTATTTTTAAATTCTTTATAAATTCAGTGCCTTTGATTTCTGTGATTGTATTGTCGGAATTTATTAAAATAAAAGAAACATGAAAATAATATTTAATTGAATTCACCAAAATAAAATAAAACATATGATTAATAAATTTATACAAAAATAATTATATATACTTTATAATATAATGAACGACATGACAATTTAGTGTGAAGATTGGTCTTGAACTACGAGACTATTCAGATTGGCGTTGGTATCACTTCAGGATAATAGAATTTTCGAGGTTTTCGTCCGTTATCCTTGTCCGAATTTTTGAGTTATTATGTTTCATCCTGGAAAAAAACTATTCACACATATATGCGCTGCCAAAAAGACAGATTTTTCTTGCAAAGGCGCGTAAATTTGTATATTTTTCTTCCACCAAATATAATTTATAAAAATGCGTCAAAGCAATGTTGTTAAATTGTGATTTTCGCACTAAATCCATCTGAAGCTCAATAAGTCCCATCTCTAAGTTTTCTGGCACATTATTTACATCAGCATCCATCGGATGAGCAAATATAGCGAATATGGAGTCTTTGTTTTGGAAGTCGGAAAACCTTGTATCAAATTGCTCTATTAGTGCGTTCAGTTCATCTCTATAAGAATTATATGTGATACTTTCATGAGTAGCTAGACTAGGAAAATGGTAACAATTTTTAGCTCTTCTCTGACTTTCCAACAATCGTAGTTCATTACAAAAGTTTTGACATATCCGTGCAGTTCATGAACCAATTGTCCTTGTTGTTTTCAATTTAAGATTCAGTATCGTTTAGGTATCCGGTGACATCTACAAGGAATGCTAACTCACACCCACTGATCATCTTTTATTTGGTTAATTGTGTTTCCTTTTATATCCATAAAATCTATAATGGCATGTCTCAAATCATAGAATCGTTTTAACATCTTACCTTTACTCAACCACCTCACTTCACAGTAATAAGGCACATCTTCATAATCCGAAAATAGATCTACCAAATACTCCGTAAATTGGCGGTGATTAAGTGCACGTGACTTTAATAAAGTTAATGCTGCCTACTACTATTGTCATAACATTCGTGAATTTAATCGATTTTGCACGCAGATTTTGTTGGTGACTAATGCAGTGAAAATTTGTTAAATTTTCCGGATGGGTCTGTGAACTACTCCAGTAAATCCCTTCCGTACACCAACCATTGCAGGGGCTCCATCAGTGTATATGTCAGATTTCACTTAAGCCCAAAGCTTTCGAAGACTATGTTGACTGCTTCAAATATATCTTCACCGGCAGTTGTTCCGTTTACCGCCTGAATTGCCAATAATAAATTCTTCTGTGAT
Source organism: Melanotus villosus (assembly GCA_963082815.1). NCBI lineage: Eukaryota > Metazoa > Arthropoda > Insecta > Coleoptera > Elateridae > Melanotus > Melanotus villosus. Next base: position 80,089,720 of record OY720419.1, read on the forward strand.
GTTGAAATCCACGTCAACTCCTCGAATAAATATTGCTAGTTGTGCTGTATCGGAGGCATCTGTGCTCTCATTCAAAGCAATTGAAAATGCTTTCAATTTAGCAATCCTCTCTTTCAAACTTGTTTTGATATCATCAACCATCATTTGTCGGACAACAGTATGTCTCGACAAACAAATTTAATATTCTCGAAGTCTCTTTTCTTTTCAGGACATCGAGCAGACACTCTTTGATAAATTCTCCTTCACCAAATGACTTAGAATGCTTAGCGATTTTTTCGCTTCCCACAAAGCTGACTTTAAGAACGCTATCGTGCTGCATTCTTAGCTTGTTGAACATTTGCTGCTGGGTATCCAAGTTCTTCTTCAACCTCTATATTTTATCTTTTCCTATTTGTCCATTAATTTTTTGGTGATCCGCATATCTCGAAGTAAAGCGTATCTTCAAGATGTATTCTTTGTTGACCGATACGGATTCGTTGCACACCAAACATAACAGACACACCTTTATTCAGAATAAAGAAATAATCCTTCGTCCACTTGTCTTGAAATTGGCGAGGCTCTGCATCTGCGTTTCTTTTTCTTGATGTAACGAACCCCTGACATTGTCCCACATTTAGGCTAAGGTAAAATTAAAAGTCGGAGGAAAAATATTTTGCCGGAATTCCGTGGGAATGCCGAACGGCCGCGTCTGCTAAGTTGCGGTAAAGAAAACTTCACAGATTCATTGTAGATAGAAAGCGATTCAACAATATTTTCTTCCACCACGAATCGGACTAACTTCGCTGAAATGGATCAGGGCGGGATCAAAAGAAGTAGAGGGCCGGATCCAGCCCGCTGGCCGAGGGTTGAAACATCTTATTATTCTTTGAAAGATATTTCTCTGACAAATATCTTTCAGAAAGAGATTACATTCAAATATACAAGATGTATCAAAACAAGTGTCCCAAAATGTACCGGCTGATAATAACAAAAAATGAGCAAACAGTCCATATAAACCTATACCGTCAAACATTCTCTTCAAGATACAAAGTATTTAGTTTTAACAAATCTCTACAGTCGTATTCTCACCGATGAGAAGTCGTGACATCTATTTATTTACTCTTTGATCCTTTGCCATTCGTTTCTGTTTTCCGCAGCATGTATTCCCTGGTGAAAAGTGTTTAGTTCTTTATTTTATCTGATCCTCCAGTCTTTGAGGTAATCTTCCTCATCTTCTGTTACAATTTGTGTCTCCCAGAACTACCAGCCTTTCTAAGTTATTTGGATTTCTTCGTTGTATAGTAGTTGAGAGTCATTCTGAGATATGTAATTCTTCCAAAATTAAGAGATTTGTTCGGTGTGCGGTACATGGTATTTTCAATATTCTTCGCCAAACATACACTTCGAAGCCATCAATTTTCTTTTTATTACTTTCCTTGATCGTCTATGTTTCTGATGCGTATGTGAAGATGGAGAAAATTTAGTTTCTTTCTAAGAGGGTTTTGGTTCTATTACTGATGCTTTTATCATCCAATATTTTGTGGAGTTGTTTAGTTTGGAGCTTTATACTCTTCGTTTTATTTCTTTGGAAGTACTTATCACATGTATTCGTTATTAGTGATCCAAGCATGCTCTATCATCTAGTTTCACTTATTCTGAGATACCCGATATACGTAAATATGTACGAGAAACATTTATTTCTCAAAGTAAAATACTGTAATATTTGTCACTTATCAGATACTTTGATAACGATTGGGGACAATTGAAATACAATTAGAAAGGGGAGTTGCATTTACAAATGTTTACATATTTTGAAGTATATAAGCTACATAAATTACAATTTTAAAAACTTTAGCTAACAACAAAATCTTAAAAAACAAAAAAATGAAACTGAAATAATATATACTCTCTTATACTCTCTAACCTTTAAAAATAAAGTATGATTTTAACTGAAAATTGAAAAGAAAAAACAAAAGAAGTAAGTAGAGTATTGTGGCTCTTTTACATACGAGGGCTGTCCTCTTTCCGCTGAGCCTATCTATTGGGGCCATTAAAATTTACAACAAATTTTGTTTGACAGTGGAAGCTAGTTGTTTACAAGTTTAATCGCAGTGACGGTTACCAAATATACTTGAATATTTTAAAATACATAACCTTAAAGTAATCAGTTTCGCAAGAAATCATGGAATTAAACAGAGAACATTATCGTGCTGTGATCTTTTACAATTTCAAACGTGGCTTAAGCCGTAAACAATGTTTTGAGGAAATCAATGGAGTATTTGGTGACAAGTCGTGTTCTTTAGCTACCATAAAGCGGTGGTACAATGAATTTCAACGTGGTCGACTTTCCTTAAATGACAGTTTTCGCACTCCTAAGCCAAAAACAGCCGTTACCGAAAATAATATTGGTCTTGTTCGGAACATAATTGAAGAGGACCGGCATGTTACTGTAAGGAGTATTCAAGCAACTCTAAAGATTGGTGTGAAAGCAATTAACACCATTTTACACAAACATTTGAAGGTACGTAAGCTTTGTTCCCGTTGGATAATTCTCGACCACACACGGCTGCTTGAACTATTGAGTTTTTTTTTTTTTTGTTTTCACGGATGCAAAAATGCATTGACTGTGGAGGGGAATACTTTGAAAAATTATAAATAAATGCTTTTTATCAATAAATTGCGTCTTACTTTACTAGGCTCAGCGGAAAGAGAACATCCTATGTATTAACAAAACAACTACAAGTTTAACCGAATCCGCATATTTTCTACTCCACATGCTCAACTTCTGATTATTATATGATTTTCCATTTTTTTAAATCAGGAAAAAGTGCCTGAATAATAATCATTACTGTATCATTTCAAACATCGAAGTTATGAAGGAAATTTGAAAACTCTAAATTTTAGTTTTTTGTTTGTAACTTCAAAGCCAACTAACACCTTTGATAATGATTAACCTTGCAACACTGCGGATCAATCTTCTTCGCCTTCTTTGATAGGTCAGGTTAGCCTCTTACCTGGTATACGTACAAAGAAGGCTGACGGAACTCGTACGTATGAGTTAATAACAAGCCATGGGCCTAGGCTTCTGTCACAAAAGGGAGAAGAAACGGATATAATCTTACATTATTGTAAAATGCATTTTGTCTAATTTGAGCAACTCTTTACGTCTTACCGATTTCGAGAGCCGATTGGTTTGGGAACTCTGTGTACCAACGCATAAACAGCTAAAATAACTTGGAATTAAAACAAGATTCTTGCATGTAGAAATCTCAGAAAACTTGTTGGAAATGTGGGGTCCACACTTTTTAAGTGATAGAATAAAATTGTGTAAATTGTCTACATACATACATTCTCGCTTCCCAATTTACACTGTTTTTCGGTCTCTCTAGTAATATCCTTCTTAAAGACCTCTGGCTTCCATTACTCCCAAAACATTGTTTTTACAGACTCGAGGGGTCTCCCTCTTTTTCTACGTTCAGGAGGCTTTCAAGACTATATTTTTTTGGCCGTCTATCATCCTCCATCCTTTCTCTGTGTCCATATCATAGCGGTTGTTTTGTTTCAATGATATCCAATATACTCGTACTACTATCTAATTCTATTAGGTCTCTTATTTGTTTATTACACACATGTTCTGTTCTAGATATACCAATATTCCTCCTCCAAATTAGATTTCCATGGCGAGGAGTTTTTCTCTATCTCTTTGTGTAAGCTCCCATGTTTCGGAGCCGTAAGTGCATATACTTACTTTATCATCCTATAGCACAGAATTCAGCTGACGTATGTGTTCCTTGATTGATTTTACTATTTTTCTCTTCTCTGCTTCTACCAGTATTGTACAACGTTACTCCTATAGTCCTATTGCATACATGCCGTAGACAAATTGAAACTACAGCTGGGTGTAAACAATGTCGCTTGGATTGTAATTCAAACGAAAATAGAGAAAAGAAATCGATTTTTTATAGGAAATGGTCGTAATATTGAAATTCCTTGCTTAAATCCATAGAATATGCTGAAAGATATTGAAGATTTGGATATTCTAATTGACAACAGAAATCCTGCAGTAGTATACGTATATTATGTATTGATAATATTGATATGTTTTGAATGATCTTTTAATATAGTGAGTTATAAACACCTTTAAAATTATGTAAATTTAATGTTAAAAAAATGTAAATAGTTGTTAAGTTAAAGATTTAGTATTGTATATAAGTAGGATAGAATATCTAGATCTAGATAGTTAATTTAAAAATATGTCATATAAAAATTTGTAGAGTGTTAATTTATAAGAAATTAAAGAATAACCAAGGTAATATAAAATAAATAAAATAGTTGAATATTAATTTGGGTAAATGAAAGTTGGTTTTTTGAAAATTCTCAAAAAACTTAATTAAATACCATAAAATAATATTATGAAACCAAATTAAAATATAATTAGTTGAAATATTGTGTGAAGAGGATTATTGTTATATGAAAATATAATTTTGGATTTTGAATAAATAAAAATTTTATAAAATAAAATTTATTTTGGAGAAGTTGTTATAAATTTGGATATTGGTGAAGTATTAATTTGATAAAGAAGGAAAGTGTGTTGTTAGTTGGAAGATAAGGGAGATTTTTGGTGGAGTTGGAGTCAGGGAGGAAGGTGTATTGTTGGAAAGAGGTTGGAACAGTGCTTGGTGAATTGGAAATCGAGGCAGGAAGTGAATTTGTACGAGTTGTTTTTGAAAAGGTAGTTTGTAAATTTTAATTTTAGAAAGTGTTTATTTAATTATTAGAATTTATGTTTTTGTTTGTTAAGAATGTCATGAATGCGATCCCTTTGGCGACCTTGAATTAGGAGATCTTTGAAAATTTATAAAAAATTATTTGACGAACCGAGCTAGCTGGAATTTTTAAAAATAAAATTGTATGCATTTATGTTAATTAGTAAGAGCATAGCAGTATGTATTGAGATGATATCAATTGGTATTTACATATTATGTTAAATGGAGGTTACTTTTATTTTCAATGAATTAAAATTAATGATTATTTTTATGCAGTTTTAATGTAAAATAAAAATGTAAATAGGGTTAGTTAATGTTATTGTATTATAAATTTAATTTAAGATAGCTAGAAACGTAGAAACGTGGGTTAGAGGGGACATTATTATTATAAATAAGTGATAACAAGGAAAATGAATGAATATTTAAGCGTTACCAAGGAAAAGGAACGAATATTTTAATTGGAAGAAAATATGAGAGAAGCAGGACAACGGGAGAGAAGGTAAATAAACAAGTAGAATTTTATTTTCTGAAAAAATAAGTTGTGTGCTTTTCCGTGAGCTTTAAAAAGGAAAATAAAATAGGGGTGCAATTTATTTCCAAATGGAAGTTGCATTTTTGGTTAGAAGAAGATTAATAAGTGGTTTCTTCTAAATTAAAAAGGAAGAATAAGGTGATATAAGAAATAAATTGGTTTCCTGATCATCTGATGATTGAAAATGGATTCATGTACAGCTAAATATTAAAATTGGATTGGAAATCGATCACTGCTTATCAACTGATTTAGATTCACAAATTGTATCAACTGATTTGGATTTTAAAAAAAATTGAATACTTGATTTGGATTGCAAATACAAACGCATGGGCGTATTTAAAAACTATTATAAGTTAATGTTTTAAAAGTGAACGGTAGATATTACATTTAGGGAAGATGGGATAATAAAAATTTGTTAATAAAACTGCATAAAAACATATTATTATTCTTATTGAACTAAAAGGGACCTCTTCAACGACCCGAGGCTGAGCTAGCCGCGAAATAATAAAATTGATACACAATTAAATTATCAAACTTGCAATTAAAGTATCAAATTGGTATCATAGCATATTTGTCGGTACAACGTGTTATTGTTAATGTAAAACATAAGGAAGGACCGTCATAGCAGTATTTAAGCGAAACTCGCTAACTGGTTAAATACAGGATTGCGAAGCTAGTTTTCATGGCCATTCCACAATCAGATGCAGGTGGTGCAGTAATATTGTCAAAAAATCTGTTCCGTACAGATTAATTTCGAATTTTTCGTACAATAATAATAACAATTACTGATTAATATCAATTCAAATAATGCAAGCTTTTATTAAGGAATTTACACGGTTACATATAGGGCTAGCAATATACAATTTTTTCACATTAAATACCTACGTCCGTAAAAATACATGAAAATGGGCGACTTTAATATGAGTTGTAACAGCAAAGATTTTAACAAAAGCAGAACAAAATTATTTCACAGAGTTCCAAATGTACTAGGAAAACTAGATAACATGGATGTTAGGCATTCTACAACTGTTAAGTGTTAAGCAAGAGATTTATTTTTGTACCTTGATTTTAGTTTATAAAGTTGCCAATTACATACTGTCAATATATAAGTTTCGCAAAATTAACACAAAATTTTGAGTATTCATTATTACAACACCAGAAAGCGCCATAATTTTAGATTTCCCAAAATTTCAAAATCTAGTTCTCCAAATTTATGTAGGTATAATTGTCTTCCACAAAACGTTAAACAGCCAATATACATAGTTTTAAGAAACATATTATTACTTGTTACAAGAATGTTTTCTGGGTTGGGATCTTGTCGTTGTTGAGAAAAAATAACTCGACGTTTCCTTAGCTTTCTAAGTAAAGGGGCTTCATTAGGAGGAAAACGGGCACTAAAAAGCATAGTAACTTAACGTGTCAACTAAGTATGTCAAAGGCGAAACTCTTGTAGCAAAAGGAAGAAGAAGGGCACGGTAACTCAACTTGTCAACCAAGTCAGAGGCGAAACCCTTCTGAAGAAAACAGAAGAAAGCAACGATTTTATACCAGTTTGTAATAATAACGACACGATCCCAACCTGGAAGACGTTCTTGTGACACTGACACTGACCGTGGAAGTCTTCGAACTCTTTTTTTTAACACATTATTGCTCTTGCAAGAAATCATTATTATGACAATCTGAAGCAATGTAACTTTCAAAAATGTAAGTTAGGGGATACTAAAAGGTTTAAAATTTTTAATGTATGCCTCTCCATAGAAGTGAAACGTAATTCAAATTCATCTTTAATAATACCTTTAGATGATTTATTTAATGAATTATATACTTATTGTTTGTTATACGTATAAATATATTAAAACAAATGTAACTAATAAACAACGTAACTCTAAACTCGAAGCACCATTTTGAATTAGTCCTCTTCATATTCTTCACTCTCTTCTTCCGACATATTCTTTGTACACCAACTTAAAACAATTTCAAAATCGGATGAAACTAATTCAGGAAAAATATCATCTTTACAAACTTTTTCAAGGTCGTCAATAATACAATCTTTTATGTTCTTCAGCGTACTGAAAAGTATTCACACGAAAACGTTAGATACAATAGTTAGATAATAACTACAAAACTCACCTGCAAAAATGAGGTTTTTTAATTACGAAATCCAGATCGAGATTTGTATGTTCGGCTATTAACTTACGAGTACAATTATCAGCTACTGCTAGTACTAAGTACAAAGAATCCTTGCCACCACATTCTACGTCTTTCAGGACATCGAGTTTGGCTATTAAAAGACAATTATATTATGTTATTCAACTGATTTAATTTGATTAATATTATTATAACATGTGGTTCAGAAATGTTATCAAGTCGGTTTTTGACTAAAAAATATATGATTCGCGATATGCTTGTTTCTTATTATATTCGTATTTCAATTTTCAAGTGACCAAGCTTCACTTATAAAAACTATGCTCAATACGAAGCCCTATTTTCATTTTATTTCTATTATATAATTTTAAGTTTCATATGACTGCAGGGCGTCATTTCTATAAATTCATTTTTGTTATTGATACTATTCTTCTTAATTTTCGAGCTATTCTTCAATTAGCAGTCCTCAGTTTGGAATATAACCTTGACATGACATTTAATTATGTATTATGTATCATTCTGCAGTAAGCTACCCAGGGGTGTAGTGGAGCCGGAACGCGCCGGAACGCCGTTCCGGCACTGCTTATTTTTTTTACGAAAATAAATCAGAAAAAATTGTAAAATACCTCCTTAAAACAGTGCGATCTTCGTGTTATCCTTACCCTCGAAAATATTATTGGTATTTCAAATTAATAAAAGTAATAAACCACTGACGGGCGGTGGCTTATTAATAACTACAAAATATACCTACATTGTTTCATTGTTGACATTTTATTATTTCCCTATCACCCGCTCCATTTTGTTACCCAACCCCTCCCTCCTCCCAGCAATACCACCAAGGTCAGAGCATTCCGGCACTGGGCACTGCTTAATTTACGACTACACCACTGAAGCTACCTCTGATTACATACGTTTAACCGATGATTAACATAGATCAAGGTTATTTCTGAATTTGTAACTTGGGTTGCCTACTCAAATTGTTAAGGACGATTTGAGTACGTCTTATGTGAATCACCCAGTATATGTAAGGCAAAACTAAAATCGACATTACCCCAGAAGTTAATATCACAATATTATTCACTTCATTAAAGGAAAAGGAATCACATGTTAAAATAAATTATTTTCATTCTCCCCCCTACGAAAGTGTAACTTTCTATCTTTAACGTAATTGAAAGCGAAAATAAATGATACAGTATTGTTACCATAGTAGCCACCTTATTAATCACTGAATCATTTTATTTTATTATAATTTCATCTTTTACGGTGGTTAAATGTCGAGGGGAGTATGAAAAATTTAATACATTACACGCTGCGAAAGCCCTTCAGGTGCTCGGAGTTTTCAACATTCAAAAACACCTCACACCGAAAAGTAAACTTTCGCAGCTTGTAATGTAAATAAATATTACGGTGTCGCCTTAGTCCTACTCTAACCAAATACAAGTAAAAATACATGTAGGTACTAATCCTTTTATAGTGGTAGTAAGTACTAGGTATAGAAACGTACCTTTGAAAGCATCTTCGCCTCCGTCACATCGTTTATCGATGCTACTGTTGAAAACACTGAGCAGAAAATCGGGCAAATATTTTTCTTCTTCATCCAAACAAGGTTCTAGTTTTTCTAGTAACTGTTCAGAACACTGGTAACTCATTTGAGGTATAATGTTACACATAAAATTATAAAGTTGGTCTGCTGCTCTAGGGATTGGAGTGTTAGAAAGGCAGCTTTGAAAATTTTTCTCGGTGTCCTGAAAATTGTACGCGTTTATTTAATGTATATGTTACGGGCAATGTGGGAAATCCGGGCAGTGTTAACAATGCCCGGTCAATGTGGATAATGTACTTTTATTTTTTTTTTAACTGTTCTTTCTCTACCTCTAACCTCCAATAAACACCTCTACTGTTTTGGCAGAGGCATTTATTGGAGGTTAGAGGTAGAGGAAGGTCAGTTTAAAAAAAATAAAAGTGCCATAGGTACTAAGTACATTATCCACATTGACCGGGCATTGTTAACACTGCCCGGATTTCCCACATTGCCCGTAACATATATATCCTTTTAAAATTAAGAGTGTATTAATAGAATAAATATATGTATATTATGCTTTCGTGTTCTCTAGCTTAAAATAAATAAATTTATATAAATATGTATGTTTTATTATATTAAGTGGTGAGCAATACTTTTTTAACAACCAACATTCAGGGTAAATAAACAAAGTTTCAGTGGAATGGAGTTATTTCACTACAAGAGCAAATGGGAATCATGGTCAAATCTGGTCACTTCAAAAAACTATGCTACTTAACCTAATTGATACATTCGACACGTCAGATAAGAAATTATCTGAAACTTTCTTAAAATATGAAAAGTGTTAATAAACACTATTTTGCATTATTTATTTACTTTTAATATTAATAAAACACTAATAGCTATGGCAATTATTAACGTTATTATAGTATAAATAGTAATGTACCTACACTGTTAAAAAAAATTGAAGGGCAACTATTAAACAAATAGCAACAAAAATTGGTGAATTAATGCATAAAACTTTCAGTGTAAAAAAAAAGGTAAATTACAGGAAGTAGCAATAACAGTAGAAATGTAAAAGTTTTTATTTGTGTTTTTCAGGAGACAAAAAATATCTAATATGCCCTCCGCATGATAAGAATACTGACTGAAATCTTCTTGGCATAGGTACTTGAAATTAGTTGCTGGATGAAATTAGAAGTAGTACTGTTACACGTTTATCAGTTTATGGTGAAGCAAAAGTGTTCAGGGGAGTCGAGGTAGGGCTAAGAGCAGGTCAGTCCATGACTTGAATTCTTATCTCATAATGGAACTTCTTGGTTGTAGCAGAAATATGCGGCCTTATTTTAACTTGCTGGAATATGAATTCATGGCTGATGTCTATACATAGTTACAGGTATCACAACATGATCTGCAAATATCTCGTTTATGTACCTCTAAGCATATAACTTTCTTGGGCTGCGATGAGATTGGGTCTATGACGTATTTAGAATTATTCATACCCATAGAATGTCGGATCTGTCCCCCTATTTGTTGACCTCCAGAATAACGGTTTGGAAATAACGCTGCCTAGTATAAGCCCAGTTCCTAATCTAACCATCGCAACGATTAACCCAAAATCGATTTTTCACGAAAGAATACACACTGATTCCTGTCTGAATTATCGTGGTGAAAAACGAACGTTAAAGGCCAACGCGCACTTAACCACGCCACGGCGCGCCACGCCGGACGGCAATTTTTAATTACATTGGTTGTTATGGAATAACGCGCACTTATCCACGCCACGCCACAGCGCGTTAGTCCATAACAACCAATGTAATTTAAAAATTGCCGTCCGGCGTGGCGCGCCGTGGCGTGGTTAAGTGCGCGTTGGCTTAACCGGTTTCTTTTGTGGTCCCAAGTTAAACAAGGTTTACAGACCAGTTTCCTGGATGTAAAACGATACACCCTCAATCTATTCCTTCTGGTCTGATCTGAAATTTGGATTTTGATGTCTTTCAGGGCATCGTCTGTTAACATCCCTTGCAGTGGAAGTGCGACTTTGGGATGCACAATTAATAATGATGTGATCTTGCAGAACGGCCATTCTTCGTTTTCGAGCCTGGCTAATTCTTCTACGCAAATTTTATGTTTCTTGTTAGCTGTATTTCTACATTTTTCTACAAAAGCAACGACTTTTTCAACTGTAAATTGGCTAAAGTGTCTCGTTTTGAAACTCAAATTATGAATAAATGCATTGTGAAATCTACGTTCAACTGTCACTATTTGTACAGGATTAATTAATCAAGAAAGCACGATTGATTTCGGTTTTGGCTTGGAACAAGTTAAACATCAAATTTTTAAAACATGGTTGCGCAGGGATAGTAATTTTCTAATGTCAAATCTTTAATTTAATAAATACTTTAGATAAAAGTACCAAATTCAGAATTCTTTGCATTGTAAAAGTGTTTTCAACAGTGGTCTGCTTATGTGTTTAAGGCGTATTAAGGACACCGTGACTTGTCGATAATACTGTTTTAGTAAGGCACGTCCATCATTCATAAATCACAATGAAACCTATCGCTTAACGGCATTTCTTTCAAAAGGTAGGTCAAGTGTTAATCAAAACTCACTTTACCATTTACGCAATTTATTAATACTACTGAAGCTTTAACAGGGTTTCCCAAGGTTCTAAATCACAAATTTGGAGAGAAATCTAGGTTGACGTCTTGACTATATTTATAAACTGTATTTAATTAAAGTGTATAACGTATATTAAAGATGTATTTTCAACCTGAATTTTAAAATACATATTTTGTAAGATTTTATGTACACAAATTTTTAAGGCATATATTAATCAGTGCCCTATAAAAAAAAGATAAGAATACTTACCTGTAATTCGGAAAATGCATTGGCATCAGCATTTTTCAAACATTTTCTTTCCAAATAAGGTCTTAGTATTTGTGATATTTCCTGCTTTTTATCATTAAGGACTGCAGTATCAGCAAGGAGTGCACTTGAAGCTAAATATCATCGCATCAACAGAATCCAAAATAAATTATTAGTGACGGATCACTGTCTCTTTTATATATAACATGTTTTGGTTAATATAATTAGAAATTAAAGAGTTGTAGATATGGACAAACAAAATGTACATACCTAATATATAAAGAGTGCAGTGAAGGAACATTTTATTGGGATTCTGAATTATAAATCGAAATTATTTTATTTTTTAAGGTTAAAAAGACTAACCGAAAAAAATTCACTCATTCAGTACAGAAACTCTACAAGTTACTACTAACAGTACTTTAAAGAACTTATTGCAACGTAGATTTATAAATAAATTGACTTTAAGTGGTAATTATATTGTAAACTTCGCGACTATGCATTTCCGTTCTAGTAATATTTTAGGACTTCTCCTAGACCTCCTTTAAGTATTTGATAGTCTGAAGAGAGCACAAACTTAAATTTGTTTCTTTAATTATGGTTCTTGTCTATTGAAGCAGTTAATTTTTTAAGCGGGAATCAAAAAAGCCTTATTTTATACATTAAAATCTTCTGAATCACATTAAACAATAAAGCTCTATTCGAAGTAGAGGCAATAAAATTACGTAAATTATTTTTCCGTGGTTTTTAATTTCCGCTTTTTGAATCAGTGGTTTTTCAGGTACAAGTAAATATTAAATTTAGAACTTCCCAGTTCATTGTTTTTACGTCTTACCTTAAAATTCAGTTAACAGAGTGTGAATATTACACTCTAAAGGTCCTTAATTGGAAGCTGATGATGCTAGATTTAGAAGATTTTGGGTTTAATAAATAGTACCCTGAAATATAATATACAGTGTGTCTCACTTATCACTTTAGACGCCACCACCCCAATATTTTTTTTATATAGGTATTATCGATTTAAAAAATTTGTTTTTTATAATTACACCTCTCACTAAATTGTACTTTTAGGGTATGTTACTTTCCCTTCACGGTAAAATGCTAGTCTACTACGATTTAAAATAAACAGCAAAATTGAAGAAGTCGTATTAGGGATTTTTTTATCAAACAATCTTGTTAATAAAAGTTGTTCAGAATCATTCAAATAAGCTAAAAAATTTGAAAATCCAGAAAAGTCCAGAAAATTCGAATAATAATCTCACAAGTTTGCCATGATTTTTTATTTTATTTTTTTAATTCAATACAATAACAAAAAAACGATGCTTAATTACTGAAATAACAGTATTTTCAACTAAATCACCATTACCTAGCACATATACGTTTTTCTATTTTCTGGACTTGAGAGAGATTTTCAAAATTTTTTGTTTTTAATGAAATTTCGGGTTTGGCTTATCTGAACGATTCTGAACAACTTTTATTAACAAGATTTTTTGATAAAAAAAATCCCTAATACGACTTCTTCAATTTTGCTGTTTATTTTAAATCGTAGTAGACTAGCATTTTACCGTGAAGGGAAAGTAACATACCCTAAAAGTACAATTTAGTAAGGGGTATAATCACAAAAAAGAAATTTTTTAAATTGATAATACCCTGCTCAAAATATGCATAAAATAGCAATATCTTTTTTTTCTAAAGTAAAAACATAGAAAATGTTATACCATTTTAAAAACTACACTAAATGAGCAATTTTTTAAAATAACTTGCCAGGTTAGCGCGGTAATTTCTTTTTACAGTATGAACAGTCTAAGTTAGCTAATAAAAAAAAATTAACTCATGCGTCGGGCAAAAATGTTTTTTTTTTTCAAAGATATGGCACGATTAATTTTATTTTGGACTGTAATCAATAGCAGGGCTATTCAGGGTTACGTAACAAAAATTATAATCTTAAAATATGGAATTTTGTAGCAGTGGCACTCGAAAAACTGATCTAAGGTGTCGATTTTCACGAAATTCATAAAAGTGCCAATATCTCAAAAACTAACAATTTTTCACTAAGGTCATAGTTTGATATTCTCGTCAGTCACGAGCTGGCCTATCAGCCCTCCAAGGGATGACGTTGACTTTTGGGACACCCTGCTTTATGCATAACAATGAATTTTTCTAGGGAACAGTGTGTTAATGTGATCTGTGTATTAGGTGAATGTGATCGAAATTGTCTTCTTGCATCCCTATGTTATGCTCATAAGTATCCTGGCGAAAGACGCCCACCGGCAGCTAGTTTCGACAGACTCAAAGAAAGGTTTGAAATGACAGACAGCGTTAATTATACAAAACTTATGCGTGAACAACGAGTAACCAATGAGGAAAATGCATTAATGGTTGATGCTGTAGTGGTTGAAAATCCTCACCAGTCTACTCGGGAGATTTCTCAACAAATTGTTGATATGAGTCATACATCTGTACACCGTATTTTGAAGAGCAATAAATTCCACCCCTACCATATCCAAAAACACCAGAAACTTTTCTCGCGAGATTTAGAAAACGGGATGCAATTTTGTGAGTGGGTCAACAATAAAGAACCAGATTTTCTGAATTGCGTCGTTTTTACCGATGAGGCGACTTTTAGTAACAGAGGGCTTCCTAAACGGAGAAATTTCCATCATTACGCTACCGAAAAGCCGGAATTTCTTAGAGCAGTTGATCATCAACATCAGTGGTCAATGAACGTGTGGGGTGGAATTGTTGGAACACAAGTTGTTGGTCCACATTTTTTTGAGCACCATCTTAATGGTCAAACCTATCAGCACTTTCTTGAACACGAATTGAACAATTTACTGCAACATATTCCTGAAAATGTTGTTCCTAGATTGTGGTACCAACATGATGGTGCACCTGCGCATTCAACGCTGAATGTCCGAAATTGTCTAGAGTCTAGATATTAGATTTCCCGATCGCTGGATTGGACGAGGTGGTCCACAGAACTGGCCTGCTAGGTCTCCAGACCTATCTTTATTAGATTTTTTCTTGTGGGGATTTGTAAAGAATAGTGTGTACCAAACTCCTCCGACTACCAGTGCGGATATGAAAGAAAGAATTCGCGATGCTTTTCGCCAAGTAACCCACGACATGATGATTAATGTTCAACACTCATTTACAGAACGAATTAAACTGTGCCTTCAACAAAATGGCGAAGTGTTTGAACACTTATTATAAATTGCTTAGCTTTTCTTCTACTCGTATTTATGTTTTCTGGTATTCATTATGTAGTTATTAAAATTTTGTAATAAAAATAATATGTTGTTCTGTATCGATTAACTTGTTTTTTATTATAATCTTACAATATGCAAACAAATTATGTTCTCCGAATAATAAATTAGTTTTAAAACAGCCTTCTAAAAAATTGCAATTCACACAACACGGCCCTGTTATTCTTAAAACTGCAATCATTTAAAAAGTATCAACTTTAGGTATAGGAAACCTAATATAAAATCGAAAGGGAATTTAATTCTCTATCTGAATCATTGAAAAAATACAGAGTGTTCCATTTAAAACAATTGAATTATGGCCAATCCAAATTTTAAGTAATTGTACCACCGTAGCAAACACCCTGTACAACGCAATTTAACTTTTAATTTTTTGGATGACAGTAGATGGTCTCGACAAACGTTTGACAAAAATGTTGTAATTAATCTGTCAAAATGTGGACGATGCAGATTTTATTCGTTGGATCTGCATACATCATATTTTTCCTAAAAAGTTGAATAGCTCTGCAACCACTAATCCTAATTGCAAAAGCGAAACACTACGGGATAGGTAATTGACAGTAGAATAAGAAGATTTAAAAATATATAGGGTGTTCTATTTAAAATATTTAAGTTGCATACTGGCAGCCGAAAAGGAAACACCCTGTAGAATTGAAGATATTTTATGGTTACAAAGAAGAATCTAATAAGCAACTCTTATGTTTAAAGTTTTTCTCTATCTAAAACATTTACGGAGCTACATAAGAATATCGCACTAATTTTACACCCTGTATATGCAGAAGCCATTGACAAAATGCAATACTTACGTGGAGGAAAATCAGCAGGAATAAGTGTCTGAACGCGCTGAATTTGGTATGGATACAAGCACTGCTGCTTCAAAATTTTGCACACAGTCCTATTACTGACATTGAACGCATTTGCCATTTTTCTGGTAGAAGTAACTGGATCTTCCTCTACCTTGTTCAGCACACTTTCTTCCAATTCTACCGTTGTTACTGTATTTGGCCTTCCTGGTCCTGCATTTCGTTTAAATGTGCCTGTTTCATGAAGGCGTTGGTGGATACTTTGGAAGGTTTTTCTGTCAAGAACATTACGATTGGGAAATCGTTCACTGTACAACCGCCTAGTCTCTAACGAATTTCCATTGGCAAGTCCATACATAAAATGCATATCAGTCATCTCGGTGTTCGTATAGCGTTTCATATTAGAGAGCTTCACTAACAAATGTTTAATTATCACACAAACATACGAGACGTAATCAATTTTGACAACTTTCAAAGAGAGAAAATGACAAGTAACAATGGAAACGTAATCAACAATGTATGAAATCTACGGTAAAACTATAGTTATTTTCGTATCAAGTGTCGAAAGTAGCAAATATCAAGCGAGTGTTTATAAATAGATATACGAGTGCGGAGCGTAGCGGAGCACGAGTAGAAATATTTATAAACACGAGCGGAGATATTTGCCTTTCGAACGAGTTACGAACACTATTTTTCCCACGACCAAAAATGTACATGTCAAAAAGTAACACTGACAGTTCAGGTAAAACGACCGTCATTTTTTGTTTTGAAGCGGCCGCAGCTTCCTATTATTGCGCAAACTGTGCGATATATCCCTATACGTGTTCATATCGCACGGGTTGTTCATTTGTTTTGCGAAAGTCAATCGCACGTGTGATATTGTCAACTTTCGCGCCTAGTTTGTTGTGCGTTAGGAGCGACTTTCTTATATGGTCGTGGGAAAATAGTGTTTTCGCTATCTGCACTAGCCTGGTGTGACTGCAAATAATGCAGTTTTTAGTAATCGGAATGTTGTTAAAACTGTAAGTACGGATTTCTGGACATTTCTTGTACTCGGTAGGCCCAGTGCAGTACACCATCGTTTTACTTGGCTACATTAAATTTTTTAAAATACAAACTTTTATAGCAGCAAAGCTTCTTTCCGAAAATCATCCAAGGACACAAAAATCTTAAAATAGAAGTTATGACTTTACGCGATATTTTTTTAAATGGGAACCTATTAATTTTATGCTACCATTCGATAGAGAATTTTTTTCTGTTTACAATGGTATAAAAATTTTATGGGTTTGCATAACATTTTCGGTTAAAGTATTTACAATTAACTTCCCGATTCGTAAACAATACAGCAATTGCTAATGCCAACAGCAATAAATTTTACAAATTGAAATATTTGACGTAAACAATAACAAATGCAGCTTTAGTGATATCACAGTTTCCTTATCGCCCCGCTTTTGTTTATCTTGGCTATCGAATAAATGGGACGTGAAAACGGTTTTAGAATATTTGTTAAATTAACGTAAAAATGTGGTAAAAACCTATTTGGTTAATTAGCTATAATTTTTAATTTTTATTGGTATTTTATGAAAACACACATGATTATTGTCATTTCAGGATATCGGGAACTTTAGTAAAAAATAATAGTAACCAGAAAAACTTTGATTTGTGTAGAGACGCATGTTTATACGGTACGACCGCTTTAACTGCTCTTATTGAATTGGTTATTTCTAATTTTAATAAAGATATAAAGATTGTTTATTATTATTATTATTATTGTTGTTTTGAGTTGACCTGCAAGAATTTAGTTTTAACGTCATTTCTAAAAATCTACAGCTATGAATAATTAAAATATCTAAAGAAAATCAAATAAATAAGAAGAGTAAGTACACGTTTGTTTAAGTTTTCATCTCTAAATTCGTCCAGGGCATCAAAAATCGCTTAACCTATTTTTACTTTTTTGGAGAATGTTGGTTGTAACCATTACTGTATTCGCTTCGCTAATTATTATTACTATAAAAATGATACACAAAATTTAAATTTTACATATAAAAGTACCATTAACCTAGTCACAGGCTTATGTTTAAAATGTAATTTTTCCCAGCAAATTTAATTTTTTCTGGTATGTCATTTAAAAGTTGAATTCTTTTTAGGAATAGGAAGAGAAATTATTTTTTTTACAAAAAAGGATTATCAGATGTCAATATGAGTAGATGCTAATGACTTGGGCCGAAAGTGCACCTAATTATCTTTACCTGCTATCATTTGGCTGAAACAGCACGATCGACGTCATGAGCCGAAATCGGACGAGCCGAAACTGCGCGTAACCATTGTTTTGAGCCCAATGCCTAGTGTTTTGAGTATTCGGCTCATTGTTAGGAGTAAACGTACATTCGTCCGTTAAACAAATAAACGAAAGAAAGTTAGGGTCATGATTTGTACGTTCTTGCATTTCTTCGTAAAATGCATTTTCTTCATCCATTTGCAATATTTCTTAATGGCACTGAATTTTGTATGAATAATATTTATGCCTCTTAAGAAAGTTACGTATACATCCATAAGATACATTACAGTCCCTTGCAATGACTCCAATACTGGTTCGTGGATTTGCATTAATCATTCCTATAACATTTTCTTCTACTGCAGCATTTCTACTACTACTACTTATTATTTTTGCAGGTTACTAAAGAAGATGTAAATAATATCAAATAGAATTAGATATCTCCTCTACTTTCGGGTACTACACTTCCTGTATTTTCAAATTTTGTTACAAAATGATGCATTGTTGATATGGATGGGATAGGGCTGTTCGGAAAATAAATCACGCACACTCCTTATGCTGATTCCAGTGAACTTATATTTTTACTATGAAAACTCTTCCTTCAATGGTATAATTAAAATTCATTTTGCAAATTAAGTTTGACAACTTAGAAATAATAGACAAATTTAAAGTTAAGGATAGTTATATTTAATATGGCCTGTATATGTTCTGGATTGAAAATGTTCAGAGGGTATACAATGTGTCTACGGATAGGTGATACAAGACGAAAAACTTTTTTATTATTGATTTCTCAGAAAATTTTATTCTTGATAATAATTTTTGCTGTGTTTAATAGTCTTATTTCTCATGTTACTTTTCCTGCAGGTAATCATTTAAGACTTAAATTCACAATTTTCCTCAGTTTTGGACTTTGAAAAAATTTCAGAAATTTTTTCAAATTGTGAATTTAAGTCTTAAATGATTACCTGCAGGAAAAGTAACATGAGAAATAAGACTATTAAACACAGCAAAAATTATTATCAAGAATAAAATTTTCTGAGAAATCAATAATAAAAAAGTTTTTCCTCTTGTATCACCTATCCGTAGACACATTGTATATTAAGCAATTAAAAGTAAAAACTAAACAATCATGGCGAATAAGTATATTTAAAATTCAAATAGACAACTAACAGACATGTTTTATTTTCAGTACATCTGAAGTCAACTGATTGTCAGCTGAATAGCACCATTTTTCACGCACCATTTTTCTCGCACCATTTTAAACCCGATTTAAGGAATACCGCAGCTGCCTTTTTTACGGTATCCTCATCGTAAGACTTACCGCAACCTTCAAGCACAAGGTCGAGAATGCATTCTTGTAAAATGTTTGTATCACTTAAAAATATAAATAGTATTAATACTATTTAATGAATACTAATAAATATGAAGGACTTACCTGCATACATCTGATTTCGTTATATTGGAGTCGTCTGTAGGTTCTTGATTCAATATCTTTAATTTGGGTAAACACGATTTTTGTATTGAAAGCACCATGTACATTTCCACTGGGCATACTTTGAAAAAGTATTTTACTTCATCTGCAAAATTTTGAAAGGTTATTCTAAATATTTTGATTTCCTCTTACATTACGTTAGAAAAAGTGCCTTTATAAACCTAATTTTAGAAATATTCAAAATGAAAAGGTTTAGAGGAATGATACAGGACATTGGATTGTTACTGGGATTAGGAAACACACAACCACGAAAACAAAGTGAAAGTTGATGATGAATGATAATAGTAGGACAAAAGAAAAGTGTAGATAATCACCTTTAAACATTTTTGATCCACTACTACTGCTACAAAGCTGTAGAATAAATTCCGGTAAAAAATTTTCAGAAGTATGTAAGCAAGGTTCTACTTTTTTCAAAAAATTCCTTAAACATCCAGTTGAGCAAATCATATCTAAAACATAATATTTTCTATCCTCCGGGGATATCTGAAGGTCCGCTAAGGCTTCACCTTGACATGTCGAGAGTTCTTCTACAGCTGTCTATATATTTTTACTATTAATATTATATTCAAAATATTTGGCATTTAAAGAAGAATTACAGTCACTCAGCTTTTAGCAGTTAGTATAACGTATTCACAGTCTTTCAGATCAAACTAGGCCACAATTTTAATATTGGTATATTAGTTGGTATTAAACTTTCTACTAAAAATTGCCTGTTATTTTGTCAGATATTGAATGTTAGATTACGTAGATGATACTTATTGCCAAATATGGATTATTAAAAGTTATTTAGCTCGACCAACGAAGTTAAATTTACAACTGGCACCGCTACATATAATTTTTTCTAATGCCAGAGAATCAAAAAAATGTTTACACTACCGAAATCGTCTCGGTGACGTAACCGAAATGACCTTAAAATAATTGTGAATGCATTATACTTATAACTATTTACTTTTGCTTGCTTAGCCTACCTTATATTCTTCTACTGTTGTGTTATCGCCATTCTGCAAACATTTCCTTTCAGTGGTTGCAAGAAACCTTTCTTCTACGACTTCTTCATAGGTCCTGCATACGAAACCTTAAATGTTTGCATTAAGTAGCATAAATATAATTCATTTTAATTATCTATTTTGCATCTTAATCGCTAAGTTTTATTTATTAAGTATTATTAAAGTAGAAAATCAACCGCCAAACGTTATTTAAGGCGATATTTTTCTTTCTATAAAGTAATCATTATTAGAGCTCGGAGATATATGCATTTGCATATAATTTAGCTTATATGTAAAGCTGTAATTTTTGGCATTTATCCGAATTAGGTTCTCAAAATCGATTTCTAAAAATTTTATTTTGCATGTATTTGCATATTTGGCGATTACAATGCATATTTGCATAAGTGAACATATTTCAATGTCTTACAGCAACTATATCGTATATTTTACATTTTTTCTAATAAAAGAAGGCAGCAAAAATGAATTTCCCTATTTGTTTTCAATAAAATCTACTTTAAAAAATTACCGAATTTTGTGGTTATCATTAGCCATACTACCTACTAGTACAATGTTATATTTAAAATTTTTAAAACGTTTTACAACACCATGACAAGTGAGGGGTACTACATACTGTCACATTAACAGCTTTACAGTATTGTAAGATAAAAGTTTCTATACAGGGTGTCTCTAAACCTACTGCTATAAATTTACCAGCCGATTCCTGACCCAAAAATAAGTCGAAAATGTCTATAAAACTTTTGTCCTAAACAGCTCCATGTGGAAGCTACAAGTCTTTCAAAATGGCGTTGAAAAAACGGAAAACAATTGCATTTTAAAATCGGTTTGAGATAAAAAATCGAAATTTTGCAGGCGGTCTAACCTATTGAAGGTATAAACTTCCTACTATTTTTTTTTGTAAATTAACCAGGGGAGGCACGAATGGGGGTTATCACATTTTTCTTGTACCCGTTTTTCTTAACCTTTTGTTTTTTTTTTTCATTTTAGTTTACAGATTTGTATTCCCTGCTGCCTAATTAATAAAAAATGTGCTTTTGTTTCAACTCGCCTGGACTAACCGTTTCCTATAAAAATTAGGTTTTCTGTTTGTCTGAGTGTAAAATGCAGTGATTGTGATTTTAAATTCAAATCAATAAAAAGCATGGGATAGAATAGTAGGAAGTTTATACTTTCAATAGGTTAGACCGCCTGCAAAATTTCGATTTTTTATCTCAAACCGTTTTTAAAATGCAATTATTTTCCGTTTTTTCAACACAATTTTCAAAGACTTGTAGCTTCCACATGGAGCGGTTCAGGACAAAAGTTTTATAGACATTTTCGACTTATTTTTGCGTCAGGGAGCGGCTGGTAAATTTACGGCAGTAGGTTTAGAGATACCCTGTATAATAGTTAGGATTTTAAATCCTTTACAATCGCCACGCGATTTGACATTTATTGAAAACCATTTTGCATGTTTTATCTCCGTAATAGCAAAATTAGAAGCTGTTAGTATGCCCCTAACTGATTATCTTTGTTTAATAGAAAATTTATATAAAGACTGTAAAAAATACCTTCGGAAATAAGAAAAGCTATAAGTCAAAAATTTTCTTATGTTTTGAGTAATAATCCAGGGTATGAACAAATGAAGCAGATATATAAATAATCCTTAATGGCTCGAACAGAACTCAGCATAATAAATGTTGATCCTCTGCTTGTGAGTAAAATAAAATATTAACCAATAATTACTTCTTGCGACCTGAAACGTTCCTTTTTTGCTTACGAAAATTTATTGAGTGATACACGTCAATATTTTTTAAGGCTGGCATTTACATACAGTCAATTTCTATTTGACGTATCTAAAGTTGCATAACTACTTAAAAAATCAAAAATTTATACAAGAATGCGCGTTTAGCAGAACGTCAAAAACGAGTTGAGGTTAGAGGTCAAGAATTGCGTAAGATTCATATTTGAAAATTTGCATATTTAGATAGTTATTTGCGCTATTACTGTAAAAGATATGGCAAAAACAAAATTACGATTTTCTATGTATTTAAATTGTAATCTCCTTGTCAAGTTTCCGTAAAGCCGATAAGTACTTACTCGTTGTTACTGTGCTATTTGTGTTGTCTAACGAGAAATTATAAATTTGAAAAATAAACCGATTTTCATAGAACTTTATTTCCAATTTTTCTAGGATAATTTGCATTTTGAAAAAAAAAATCTTGTGGCGTTTGAAAGCGAGTGATTGTATCTATCTACTGATAGAGAGATTTTTTCGGTATTAATATTTTTGTAAAAACTATTTGAAAATTTTGAAGTAAAATAGGGCTTTAGATTTTTTAATACTGTAAATTTGGTTTTTAGAAATTAAAACAAAAATCTTTCTATCAATAGATAGAAAAGACATGGATAATTACAAAAAAAATGCTCTGCCGTTCCTGCTTAAAAAATGAGTCTAAAAAACTGGAACAAAATGTTCTTAAAATGGGGTATATTTCATGGTGTAAATTCCAGCCTTAATAGAAAACTTTGAAAAGTATCTAATTGTTTATTGTTATTCAAATAATGAACCAGAAAATAATGAAATATAAGTTTTTATATTTATTTGTATTTTTTAGGTATTTATATGGCAATAGTTTCAGGTGTTATATTGTGTATTTAAAAATAAGACGTAAATTTCTAGATATTATTTTATTTGTGCTGTTAAATCCTTATAATTACCACTTTCTTATAAGTGCATATGTGTCAATGTCGGTGCATAGATTCAGTTTTTATTGCCTAATAAGTGCATATATTTACATGATTTTCTAGTACACATAAACTGCACATTTTGTCATTTTATAATGCATATTTTCCAAGCTCTACTCATTATAATATATTAAAAATATCTTACCTAAGAATAAAATTGTGAACACGGATTTCACCAGCATTGTTTGCCAAGTGATTGCACAAATAGCTGAGCTCTCGAACTGTCGCTTGAAAAATAAAGTTGCCAATCTGGTACTAATCTGCCATGAATTATTAGTGTAATAAAATGCAGATAAATATTTTATGTGCTGTAATTAAACTTGAAGGTTTTACACTGAGTCAAAATAAAATTCAGGCAACTTCAGTTTTAGTAATCATTTAGTTTGTATTTTTACAAACTTAATGTTTTGGTCTTCAAGTTAAATTAGTTAAAAAGTGCGGAATCATTGCGCAAACATAGAATAGTAAATACGTTTTAACATCTTGTAAGTATACGTACCAAAAACTACATAGTAACACATCCAAATTCCACTTCAAAATGTAAACATTTCTAAAATTCTAGCTTCCAGTTTAATCTTCTCAAAGATATTAGCTATTTGGTAAGAAATATTTAAACAAGATTAGGAACTTAATGATGAATAATGTTTTAAGCAAATCCTTCCTTGAACTTATTTTAGACTAGTTTTTGATTAAAATGAATTTATCAATGCAATTATCGGCTAGTAAATCATTATCTAACAGGCCAAGTGTGTTACGTTGTCACATGCCAAACTGGCACTTCGACATTATAGGGGAACGGTAAAGTCCCTTAAGCGCGCGGCTAGACTGAACAGTGGAGAAGGGCGGTTCGAAACGGTAAAACCCTTCAATTAAATTGTTGAGCGCCACTGTGATATTAAAGTCACCCAAAGATCTAAAGGGAATCTACCACAGAAGATTCCCAAGGGCTCAAATGGGGTTGGGGTTTAGTTTACTCCTTGCTGCAAGAAGTGACTTACCTTGCTTGACTGAAACTAACTTTACTGGAACTCTTAAAACATGTAGGCAAGCCAACACTTTATACATAAATCCTTACCAAAACACTAATACACAAAATATTAACGGGGAGCACTGAACACAAATAGCAAGACCAAACTAAATTGACAATAAAATATTTAATAGATCAAAAGACACGAAAATGAATACAAAGAAATTACACAAGAGACAAGCAAAAGTATGTTACGTTAAAAACAAATAATAAAACGACACTTACTTTACGGGACAATAGAATTGAGGGAACTACATTTACGTTACTTACTGCAAAACATTCACAAGCTTAGTCCCTCAATCCCAAACAAAACATAAGAAACAACAAATACTTAAACTAACAATTCAATAAGCACCATTAAAATTTACACATGCAACAAGACACAAAGTAATATCTAAACTTGATTTAACACTTACTACAAATGAACACAAATGAACTTTACTTGACGTAAACACAAAATTGCAAAAACAAAAGAAACAGCGGTACTTATTAAATTCTAAAGCAACTGAAGAACGCTAAAAAGGCCTGCCGAAAAGCGGCAATCGCAGTATTCTTGACTGAGGTTGAAACATAGACGGCATGGTAGGAGCAGCGTAAAGAAGGTAAAATTACCTGGCAAGATGTTGGTCAGGGAGTAACGTGACGGACGTGAGACTGGGAAGAGCCATGATGCCCTTCCTTACAAGACGGGTGCAAAACGACGAAGAATAATCCAAAGGCTATGGGTTTTCATAATCCCTCATACGAGGAAATTGTGTGGAACGGTACTTTAAACAATCAATAAAACTTCTCACACAAAACTATATCTTTCCGGAGTATATGGCACTCTTTTTGTGAATCCGATTAAGTCGTTAATTGTAATCCTCCCAGAGGATTACCGGTAATAGAGGCCTTCCGGTTGTTTAAGGACCCAAGCTGGAAACGATAAACTCGCACCACGTCTTAAAAGACGTCCGATATGGTTGACTAACTGTCACCGGGTGTCACGCACTGAAGAGGGGAGCGGAAGAGGACTCGAAAGAATGCTGAAACGGATCAACTGACGCGGCCTAACGTACAGGGGATTCCGAGAACTGTATTACGAGAAGCTGCAATAACTGTTGTACCAAAATGAAATCATACCTTGACAAAATACACATGAATTTAGGTCACCTCATATTTATTTTTTGTAAAGTTAGTATTTTTTTTGGCATGTTTATATTTCCAATTCTACTTGCAAATTTTTGACAGATCGTGTTGTGTATCATTAACGTTTGTTTGACATTTGACATTTTTTAGGTTATAAAATTTGTAAATCGTTTGGAACTTCATGTAGACATACCAAGTTATGATGTCATAAAATTTATTGATGACGTGCATTACCTGGCTCGAAAATTCGACCATATGTCAAGATAAAGTCGAGGTTTTAGGATCTATATTATAAACTCGTACGAAGCCTTCAATGTTCAAAATTCAAACATTTATTTTAATGAAATGCTATTAAAACTGGATATCATCTTAACATCTACCACAGCATTGAACACTATATTAAAGTGAACCAGAAACTAAACTGAAATCTCATATCAAAAAATTAATATTCTTAAGAATTCTCAATAAACCCAAACAATACCTAAACCTAATATCGCGCAAAGCTTCCTCCAGCTTGAATTACGGCATTACATGTGCGTGGCATACTGCGAATCAGTCTGCATATGTATTCCTGGGGAATGCGTGGCCATTCTTCAATGAGAGCTTGTTGCAGTTCTGCCAGCGTATCTGGTGGGTGTAGACGCTTGCGAATACGTTGTCCGAGTTGATCCCATAAATGCTCTATGGGATTAAGGTCAGGACTGAGTGCTGGCCATTCTATAGTGGCTATGTTATTCTAGACAAGATACTCAGCGACTACTCTAGCCGTGTGGGGACGAACGTTATCCTGCATAAATAAAAAAATCTTTTCCCACGGCAAGTACTTGAGGCAGGACATGTTCTTCAAAGACTTCATTAATGTGCCTTTCTGCCGTGAGAGAGCCATTTCTGATTACAACAAGTTCAGTGCGGCCGTTTATTGAAATGCCGCCCCATACCATTACTGAATCGCCGCCAAAAGCCACGATTTCCTTAACATATGCTGGTAAAAAATGCTCGTTTGGCCTTCTCCACACCCTAACTCTACCATCATTTGTCCATAATTTGAACCTCGACTCCTCTGAAAACATCACTCGACTCAACTGCCTCAATTGCCAATGTTCATGTTCACGTGCGAAGAACATCCTCCTTCGTTGATGATTTCTGGTCAACTTTGGCTTCTTTGCTGGGCGTCTAGATCTCAAATCGACTTCCCGAAGTCGATTTCTTACCGCTTGGTCGCTTATCTGAACTTGCCTGGCTCTGGAAAGGTCGATTTGAAGACTACAAGCGGTTTTCGAACAGCTGCGAAGGACTTGAAGTCTCAAAAATCGGGCATCTAGTAGGCTCGTTGCTCTATGGCGACCCTGTTCAGGTCTCCTCGTGACAAGACCAGTCTGTTGGTGCCTCTGCCAGAGCCTCCACACCACAGACTGGCTTACATTGAGTTCTTGAGCAACACTTCGCTGCACTATACCTTCTTGTAGAAGGTAACTGCTCTTGACACTTCTACTGAATTCAGGTGTCTTCGCATTGCTCGTTTCACCACGTGACACCAATATTTTGTGGTTGTATTAAAAGACCGCCGTATTGCAGTAATTAAAATCTTATGCAAATACTCAAATTTTCATACAAAACAAACTTGTTTATTTACAGTTTCTAAGAAATGCGGAAAAACAAATGAACGCAATAAAACATTGTAGCTGAATACTTGATTGATGGAATATATCAACACCTATCTTCTAGCTGATATCATAAGGAAGATATACCTTCTGAAAAAAGTGACCCCTTAATTCTTTTGAGTAGTTTATATAAAAAATTAAACACAAGCAATGCTATAACATCAAAATACGGCTGTAAGCCTAAAAATTGAAAAAACAGAATAATGAAAATTGATAACATATAAATAGCATAATAATAACTTACCAATAAAACTAACTAAAATTTTTAAGAAATAATCCTATTAAATAGTTTGATTCTTCATTTTACATTTGATCCTAGCCAACATACTAGTTGGCAGGAACTAATTACTTCGTAAGCTTATTAAAAGACAAACGTGGTTAAGCCACCATTATTACAGCACGCGAAATGTCATACAATGAAAAATCAATCGATAATATCGACCGCATTAAATCTAGACAAGATTTCAACCAAGAACGCTAGGTGTCATTGGAAACCCAATTAAATAATTCAAAAAATTTTTTAGTTTTACAACTGATGTTTAAAAATTTCATATTGTTCCAATATCATCATAGTACAAGCAAATTAAACATTAAAACATAGAATAGGTAGGAGAAATAATTTATAAAGTTTTCATATTACGTAGATAAACCCTCAGCAGGGGTAGAAACAAAAACCCGAAAAGTTCCCAACCGATATGTGTCCGTAACATCCCTTATTTACCAAAAATCACCCCCCAGCTCGTACATTGTGCTTGTTTTTCTCATTTTTCTCTTTAGCCGTTGTTTAAACGGGAAATGTTTATAGAAACAAAAATATTCTTTATTAAATTTTACATGAAAAGTGCTATATTGATGTTTTGTCTAATCCCCATCCAATTCGCGAAAATAACGTTTATAAAGTTAAGGCTTAAAATACCCCACTAGTGCGGCCATGACTGTGGTTTTAAGCTTTGGTTTCCTAGGAAGCGGTGCCGTCATTTAACGGCCGTAAAAGTACGGTGGGTGACGTCACGAAAAACGGTGTCGTGTATTTTAAGCGAAGTGTTTTCCAAAAGAGCGGTAGCGCACACCCAACGTAATAGAGCGGTGTCGTCTCATCTGAAGCACTGAGCCAGTATGGTACGAATCAGTTCAGCAACGTTTTTTGGCGGTGCGTCTTGTCACCCACCGTATTTTTACGGCCGTTAAATGACGGCACCGCTTCCTAGGAAACCAAAGCTTTAGTCTCTAGTAGGCTTAAGTTATGTGTTGTGTTTAGTTTGACTTTCGGAACTATCCCTTTAACTTTAAACGCAATTTGCCGGAGTAGGATGGAGATTAGCCAAAAGGACAATATAACCTTTTTTGTGTAGAATTTAATAATAAACATTTCATTTCCTATACATTTTGCAAATCGGAGCAACGGATTATAAATTTTTTTTATTAAACTGTAAACTATACACGCTAGGGGTGAGTTTTCACGAAAAATGGGGATGTTGCGGACACTCGTTGGGTGGGAACTTTTCGGGTTTTTGTCCCTACCCCTATTGGGAACATAACTACGTGAATATAAAAACTTTATAAATTATTTCTTCTAAAAAGTACTATTTGCTTGTACTATCAGTTTATTACTACAGAGTGAATATATTATCTTAATGCCCTTTTTCAGCGAACTGCACGATGATGAGTTCAGAAACGGTTACTTTCAGCAGAACAATGCAACAGCCCACACAACCATAGGATATATAAATTATATTCGTGAATTTTTTGATAACAGAATTGTTTCGTTTCTTTCACAAAATTGTGATTTAACGCCGTGTGATTATTTCTTGTGGCCATACCTCAAAAATACGGTTTTCAAAAATCATTTGAATAATCTAGAAGACCTGCAGAATGCAATTAGACAAGCCACCGAAGAAATTTCACCAGTAGCTTTAGTGAACGTTTTTGAAAACATAAAAAAAGCATAATATAACATTTTGTTAGGAAAATAACGGTCAACAGTTTCAACAGCTTTTGTAATGTTTGTTCTTTGTTATTTTAATTAAATTTTCAAAAACGTCAACAAGATTTATGTCACACATCTTGTTAGTTTAACATGTGGCAGTTTCTAAGTGACATTATTTGAGCGTATGATTCCACCAAAGATGCAATTTTGGATTTTCAAAGTTTGCTTTAATTCAGCTACTTTTTGAACACATAATACTTATTATAGGAGGATAAAGGTAAAATAAAGATACCTTCATATGTAGGTACTGGTTTTTATTTTGCTAAATCTAAAAGCATGCGCAAAGTAAACGATTACATTTTCTTTCCACTATATTTCAAATTCAAAATGTAAATCTATTTAACATTGTTAGAATTTTTTTCACACCAGTCTAAATATGGTTCCAGAAACGCAGTTGCGTATTTTACGAATTTGTTGTCGCCACAGCTTCCAATTATAATTTTAAACATGCAATTTTGATAAGTCTGGATATCGCTGTAAAAATCAAAACTTGTTATAAGTGATCATCATTTAAAAGTAAAAAAAAAATTACCTGCACATATCAGAAAGAGTCCAGACAAAATCGGGCTCCGACTTGTGATATTTAAATTGTAACGTTTTGGCGCAGATCTGACTAACGGCATAAAACACCATTACTCTTGGAGAACCTTCGCACTCAACATCGAAAAAGCCTCTAAGCTTTTCTAGAAAATTTAAGATGAAATTGCTAGGACTAATTTTTTAATTTTAGTTTCGTTAAATATATCTGGCTGGATTAAAGTAATTTGTTTGTTTTACATCTCTAGATATGTGTCTGATTGTTTAAAGAGTATAACAAATAAAAACTGAGGTTACCTGACAAGTTCTGCCCGTGATTTCCGCAATGCTCTTCAAAGCCTTGGGCTAAAAGTTGGTGTATAAATTTTTCTTCGGTTCCCAAACATTCGTCGACATTATTGAAAAACTCTGTTTCGCAAGGAAATTGTGTACATATCAAAGAAACCCAGTCTTCTTCTGTTTGGTTTTCTGGTTCTTTAGAGTGTCCTATACTACAACTATGACGTTTCTGCGTAGCAACCTATGAATTTATAAATATTAGATGATCATCTATATTCTAGCATGCCCTTGTTTACTTCATATATAGTTTCGTTGCCGATTTTTAAACATTTTCTTCTAAGATTATCGTTTAGTACAGCACTAAGCGTTCTACCGTCAAAATCTTCGTCATTGTACTTGGTCTGCAGTTCGACCACCGAAAAATATCCTAAAAGAAAAATTACAAAGTCAAGTTGAATGGTTTTCATTAGGATGTACTTAAACGTATGTCTACATGAAGGTGTAATTTCAGTTTGCTGTTGACAATTATTTAGTAATACGTCAAAGTTTAACGCAGTGCGCATACAACTATCTTTTCATTAATTTCATGGTACCTACATATATGTTTATAGGTGTAGTGGAAGTCACTTCTAGATTTATTGGTTTTGGAAAATTATAGATAAAACTGTGAAGGTCGATACATTTCTTTTCTCTATTGAAAATACTTTACTTTTAAATAGAGGAATAAATAATTAAGCATATAAAGTCTTGCAAATGATGTCGCTAGTGTGCATATAAAAACTTACCTAGAAGTAAAGTTAATAAAAAAAACTTCAACATTTCTTAGACAAAACTAAACGCATCTGCCAGGAGTTTTGAATAAAGACTATATAATCATTTGAAAATAGCACGCAATAAATGCATCTTATTAAACTATAAACATTGGATAACCTCTTGAGTAATTACGTCAAGGATTATTTTAACGAACGATGAAATCGTGTTGTATAACCGCATGCGCTGGTCTACAAATACTACAAATTCATTTAATCTGTGTTCAAATTAATTCACTTCACAGAAAAACAAAACAGAATAGTAATTGTGGAGCCATATGAAAGAGATGGTCTATGGAACACCAGTTGATATGGAGAATACCTTAGAAGAAGAAGAACTGTAGTACAACTTTGAAATTAATTAAGAATTAAACGATTACCTTTACAATACGGTTTTTACTGTTTATCCAAAAATAAGAACCATACTACTTGCATCACTTTTACTATTTCTTTATTAGAACTATCAAGGGCACGTTGAACATTTTTGTACTTTGATAGATAGCTGTTGAAATAAGGAAGTTTTTAAAATAATTTGTACGCATGTTATGTTGATAATTTTTGAGAAAAACGAATTGGTAATTTTCATAGTTGATTTTTAAAAATTATTTTTTATAAGTTTTTATTTAAAATTTTCACATGATCGAAATGTTTCCGGATATTTTCCATTCCAAACGGATGACCATAGAGTGGGACAAGTAATCCAGTAAAAAAGTTCAAAAAAATGGCAAGCAATTTTTTTTTAAATTAACTTTAAAAACATTATGATCTACTTTTTTGAGAAAAACACAAAAATTGAAATATCTCAAAAACTATTGAGTTTTGCATAATGTATATTAGGGTTAAATTTGTTTCTTAGCTCCTGCCCCATCACATCTCCAAAGGAATGTATCGAATTACCAGTAACCCTGTATATCTGCCAAGTTATAAGACAGGTTTCTTTCTCTTCGGTTAATTTTTTATGGTACTTTTAAGGTTTTCATTTGACTCTGCCTCGTATTAGTGTGGTGTTTTAGTGTTTAAGCTATTGTTTTGTGTTTATTATTAACAATATGTTAAGGCATTAACTAGTTTGGGATTCAATATTATAAAATGCTGGTCTGTATAGAGCAATGTATTTTTTAAAATACTGAATTGTTTTAGCGATATATTCAACCTCTTTTTTAGAATGTCAAGCTTATCTTTATACTTACTAGGTGCATAATAACTCCAGTTTTCATTTTTCACTCTCATTTTTAGTAAAGTTTGATGGCCTATTAAGAAGACTGCGAAAAAATTAAATACACGAAAGTCAAGGAAAAAATCTATTGTAACGTTTTTAAAACGGTTATTTAAAACTTCGATACGTGGTGTGAATTATTTATTAACAAAATTTAAACAATGTAACAATTAACACGAAACAGCAACTTAAACACTAAAAACACGACACTAATTCTAAACCGAAACACTAATTAATTTATTTATACAGTCTTTATATTATTTACGCACGCACTTGTATTATTCGCGCACATTTATATTTACTGAGCGTTTACCACGCGTCACGTACTTGGTAGAGTTGTTGGTAGACTGTTCGTTCGCTCAAGCGAATACGCCTTTTATACCAACTAACCGCGACGTTCCTTTTCTATCCAGTATATTCCTCGCTTGTCGAGTAACATTCGAGAACAGTCTCGAGCCGATGATGCAATCGGCGAACAGACGGGAGCAGCTGACGCATACGAGCGAAATGAATAACATTTTGACTGACAGCTGACGCGTCTCGTTACAATATAGTTGTTTACTAATTTTCCTTAGCTCGAAACAGAAAGAAGGCTTTGAGAGATTGGGTTGGTTATTTGACTTCAACACAAAATTAAACTGATAGAAGAGAGTTCAATTTAACTATTTTTGTGCCTTCTTCGTGTTTTATAATTTTTGGAACTGCGTTAGTTTTTAATTTGCATCGTTTCAATGAATCAGGCATAAAATTCTTCGGAATCGAAATGAAGAACACATATTTACGATTTTTCTCAAGAAGCTTTAACTTTAAATAAATAAAATGAAAGCAACTTTGGTAATATGTTCATTAAATTAAAAATATCAATGTCAAATATAACAGTCGTTTATATTTTCTCCTGTTATGATATTAGATAGCCACAGAGGATTTGACTTTGTTACTTTTTACTTTGAAATTCGTCATAGAATACATCCATATTTAAATTATGGTAAAAATATATCAAACAAAACATTTTTCAGACAAATTCTTTTAATATATTTTAACGAATTATAAAAGATCTATACACAGGGTTTCAATGAAACCTGGGGCACCACTAATTAAAGGAATGTTCAGAGATATCATGGAAAAAAAATAATATGTATGTAAATGCCACTTCTAAACTCAGCCCGCTTTATTGGAACCTCGATGTTGGAAGTTAGCTTGTATCTTTAGCATCGTTAGATATTAGTTTTGGCTTTTAACTGATCTCTTAGGAAATAAGTTAATCAAACATTGTAAAATATTTGCAAAGGCAATTAATACAGGAAAAATCGTATCTTTTCCCAATTTTTAATGTTATCGCTTAAGCTTTAAAATAAGAGTAACAGAAAATAAAAACAATTAATAAAGCTTCAATCTTACCTAAACTTCAGGATAGAATTGAATTTTTAGATTATTTTAGTTTAGTTAGATTTTAACCAATATGAAAAGTTATTAAATAAGTATACCTATAGTTTTAAGAGTTTCCAAAATCGAACTTTTAATTTATGTTAATATTGCGTATTCTTGTTTCCTTGATACACTTTTGCTATTTATGTAATGTGTGGTGCATATATGTTCAATAAATAGGGCACCCTGCATATTATAGGCAACTTTTTGTGTGGTGACTAACCCACTTTTGAGAGTAGATCTAATTGAATCATTTTATTTTCTTGTCACTACAAACGCATGGAATTACATAAGTAAGCGTTAATTTTTTTAATTCTAAACTTCTCTTAGAAGAAAAAATATAATAGGAGTAGTAATTTTGAAGGTTAAGTTCAACTGTGTGATAAATATAAAATATTCCACATAACAAATTTTTTTGAATCGTTTTTTATTTAAGATCATTAGAATTTTTTTCACACCAATTTAAATACGGTTCCAAAAACACAGTTGCGTATTTAACAAATTTGTCGTTACCACAGCTTTCAATTACAACCTCAACAATGCAGTTCTGAAGAGTTGCACAATCACTGAAAACATCATCAAAATTTGTTAAAGTTATTATTATCTGAAAATCATAAGAGACTCACCTGCAAACATCAGAAAGAGTCCAGGTAAAATCAGGCTCTGATTTATGATGCATAAATCGTAATTTTGGAAAACAGAGCTGAGCAACAGCATCCTCGAGTATTGGTTTTGGAGTATTTGGACATTCGTCGAAAACTCCTCTTAATTTATCTACAAAGTTGAAAGCGACAATAAAGTGTTTATTTTAAATAAATTACTTAAATATCAAGTGGTTCTTATATTATAAAAAAATCAATACCAAAACGAAGTATTTTGTGTCAATTAAAGATTGTAAATTGTAACAGTAATAATTTAAATGAACAAACATAACAAAAACAACGGAGCTTACCTGCAAGCTCTTTTCCATTATTTTTGCATTGTTCTTTCTTGCTTTCAGTTAAAAATTGATGCAAGAATTTTTCTTCAGCTCCTAAACATTCATCTACCCTTTCAAGCAACTCTTCGAAGCAATAATTGCTACATACCCTGGTAATCACATTTTCGTCTGTTGTTAATTCTGTATAATATCTGCGAGTACATTCATCCCGTTCATACAGTGCAACCTATAAATTTACATAAAACGTATTATATTCATTCTAATTGGCTGTGTTTACCGTGTATATAGTTTTGTTGCCGGCTTTTAAACACTTTCTTCGAATGTTATCGTATAACACATCATCATAAATAATTGTGCCGTCCAAATCTTCGTCATTACTTTTAGCTTTTTTCAATTCCACTCCTAAAAATTAAGTGATAAATAAAAATAAATGAATAAACTGACATGTGGGTATGTATGCTTATTAAAAATATAATGTAGTTGTACATATGCCTATAAAAAATTACCTAAAAGCAAAGTTAATAACAAATATTTCCACATCTTTATTTAATATAAAACACAGTCTCTTTGCTAAAGGTTTTAAATATGACTATAAATTCTTTTAAATGTTATATTTATGTTTAAGTGTACATTTGGGATAACCCCTTAAATGATAACGACTAACACAGATTTTAATTACTTAAAATATAAAAATCTGCTTATAAAATCATAATTATAGATAATATTTGTTTGAGGAAGAAAAGGTAATAAAATAAATTAAACATTACTTATATTTTTAATCAAGCAAATTAATATCTAGCTAGTTCGCTCGCTACCCTTTAAGAACATAGCAACTGCGAGTACAAACGTCTTATTATTAAAAATCCACAACCATCCTTGACAAACAAATACATGTAGATTATCGCTATCTAAATTTTTATTATATAACCAAAAAATAAGGTATTCAAATTGATGGTGTTAAGGTTATCATTTATCATACTTGCCTTATAAACCAGAAAACTGGGTTCGATTCCAGTTCAGGCCGGTGGGATCTTTAATGCGGAAAAATATCGATGCCCTCTTTAGGATATGAGATAAGGCCGTAGGTTCCATGCCAATACGATGCTTGACGATAAAGATTTATTAAGGGGGTGGAAATCCCTTGAATTCGACAAAATTATGGTCGGGTAGCGCTAAACCACTAGTGGTCGACACAGGCCGAGACACTCCTACTTTTTAAGAGTTATATTTTTTAAGATACAAAAATAAAATTCAGACCAAAACCCCTCACCAAAAAGTGAGTAGAAGAGAAAGAAGTGTGAAAGGAATAAGGGAAAGATGGGGGCCTTTGCCCTACATAGGGATGTTGCAGGCTAATAATAATAATAATACTAATATACTCTTAAAGCTGCATTATTTGACAGACAAGTTTCTTTGACTTTAGCAAGTCCAGAAAACCGACAACCAGTGGATCGCATTCGTGTGTGCTCAGATTGTTTGCACAGGCTGTGGGCACACACGTTCAGGCGTCCAGATTAGAGCATTTGTGTGTGCTCAGGCTGTGCGTGCTCAAGTCAGTACGCCGCTTAAGAGGTGTATATTATCAGCTCAAAAGGAAAGAATTATATTGATATTTCGTGAAAACATAAACCTGTAGATTAAAAATCCTGCGTATTGTAATGAAGCAATGTTATCAAATGCATTGTGCCAAATAACAGTTAATATGGCGTGTTATCTAAGGTCATTTGACTAGATTAGGAGTTCCTGGAATAACCTTGC
The DNA here is from genome assembly GCA_963082815.1 of Melanotus villosus. Lineage (NCBI taxonomy): Eukaryota > Metazoa > Arthropoda > Insecta > Coleoptera > Elateridae > Melanotus > Melanotus villosus. Next base: position 80,125,857 of record OY720419.1, read on the forward strand.
ATCTTTAGTAGATTTAAAGATTAATATTTACTGTTTTAATGGTCTTCTAAAGATAGATTAATCCAAAACAACATTATAAGTTATTTGCTCAGTAATACAAAAAAAAACCGTGCCTTCCCCTAAGATATAATTTTTAATATTAACGAGCAGACTAAAATAAAGGTAACAAATAAGTAGAAAAACAATTAATAAAGGATGGATCGTACCTAGACTGATAATGTAGGACAAAATTGAATTTTTAGTTTATTTTAAGTTTAGTTCAATCTTAACTGAAAATGCATTAAATATGTATGAATAAACCTAAAGCTATTTTTCCAAAAATGGATTTCGCATTCAAGGTACATCTTGGGACAAAAACTGAAATTAGGTACATATTTCTTTTTGTTATAATGAATTTAAGCTTTTTTAATTGTTCCTATTTTATGTTAGCTTAATAATTGTAGGATCTGAGAATCTAACTAACTTCAAAAAACGGAACATAAATGCATTTGTAACGCTAGTATTAAAAATTATAGACACTTTTTTGTGGGAAATTTTAAGAATAGATTTAATTAAGTCATTTGTTTTTAATTTTGCCTCACTACAATCATGTAGAATCTTGTCTTAGACAACAAAATATAATAGTAAATCTAAAGGTTGTGTTCAGTTGCCTTAATATAGGTAAATATAAAAAATGCCAGATCACCTAAAATTATCTTCGATTTTTTCTCTCGTTTTCTATTTCAGATTGTTGGAACTTTCTTCACACATTGAAGAAAAGTTAACCCTGAACATTAATTTAATCCTATTTAACCAACAGTCAACATGACTTTGTAACTAAAAAGTCAGTTAATACAAATAATATGATGACATTTGTCAATGATATTATGACTAATTTGGACAAACAGACGTAATCTATACGGACTTCCAAAAAGCATTCGATCGGGTTGATCATTATATTCTACTCAAAAAACTACAACAAAGCGGCGTTTCCTCAAATACGTTGAATTTGATGAAATCGTATCTGCAGAATAGACATTTTGTGGTTAAGCATGATGGAAATACCTCAGGCAAATTTAAAGCGAATTCAGGTATTCCACAGGGTTCAAATTTAGGACCTTTGCTATTTTTAATATTCATAAATGATTTGCCTGCGGTAATTAAAAAACTCGAAGTGCCTATTATTTGCCGATGATATGAAATTTTATACCAAAATTGAAACAATATATGATAATTGGGCTTTACAAACTGATATAAATAATGTATACCACTGGAGCATCAAAAATAAATTATACTTTAACATCACTAAATGTGCACAAAGGTCTATAAATTTGAAAAAAGAAAAACGCGTGTTTAACCATAAAATGAACGATGTTTATATTTCTTTAGTTAACAGTGTTGTGGATTTAGGAATACGATATGACTCCAAATTAAGATTTGATCATCATATAGAAAGTGTAAAATCTGACGCATTGAGGGTTCTAGGTTTCATTATACGTCAATCAAACGACTTTACGCAATCACAAACTCTCACTACTCTATATTACACTTTCGTACGTCCAAAACTTGAATTTGCGTCTGTGATATGGTATCCTTGTACTTTAAAATTGAAACAACAGCTAGAGGAAGTGCAAAATATAGGTTCTTAAGATATTTATATTTTAAAAAGTACAAAACGTACCCAGATTATAATACAGTGAGAACTATAAATCTCCGTGAAGAGTTCAGTATATGTACATTTAGTCTAGAAACTCGTAGAAATTGTAGTATGATAATATTCGCTTATAAATTGTTAAATACTTTTATAGAAGATCCGGAACTTTTATCACTACTGAAATTCAAAACTCCCTCCCGCTGTTTAAGACCCACCACTTTATTTGCATTACCAAGCTCATCGCTAATACGAAAATCTCCATTTTTAATTTTACTAAGTTTAGTCAATGAAACTCTCTCAGTTAGTGAGTTAGATTTTGCGATGAATTTTCGTAATTTTAAAATTCAATTACAACAATATTTGAATTTAATTCATTACTAAATATACGCAATCGGTTCATTACCAGGCATTATAATCATTAAATTAGTTTAGAGTTTATTTTTATTTTTGTATCTGTTTTTATGTTATTGTCTGTATATTTTTGTCTTACTATTTTTCTTTTGCTTTTCAGTTTTAAATAATTTTACGGTTTTCTTTCGTATTTCTTGCGATACAGGTCTTTCACAGGTCATTGTGTAAGTAATTACTTGCAATAATCATTAACGGCCACAAAGAACTATCAGAAATAAACAAAAAACTATGTTCGTTGAGAATCAAAGTTTGTTAATTTATGATTTTCTGCTTAAATAGACAAGTAAGCGAATTCTTTTAACACGTTATTATTAATCGAATCAAATAATATTTGCGATTTTTAAAATCTACCTACAGATAAAAATTATGGAATGAATGACTTAAATCATAAGAAATATTCCTAAATTATAAAAAGACATTGTCCTAACCATCAAAAATTGGATATGTATGTGTCGGCATGTATTTAATTATCCCTTTCTTTACCAAAAAGAGGTAGGCAAATATTTTTGACGCAGGGCACGTATCTCAAAGAGACAGTTTTGTTTTAGAAAAGGTATATCCACATAGGATCCAATATAGCTTTCTTGACCAACAACTAACAATGTATATACAGGGTGAATCCTAAATGGTGGATAATATCTGCACCACGAGAACAGTAGAGCAGTTGATAACAATAAAGATGTGCTATGCATTGTTTTGGACTTGGCCAATACATTTGACACAGTCAGTCATGAATTAATTATTTTATTTTATTTACTCCCAAACAGGCATAGCCTAATTACATGGGGAAGCAAAAGAAAAATAGTAAGACAAAAATATACAGACAATAACATAAAAACAGATACAAAAATAAAAATAAACTCTAAACTAAGTTTATTTTTATTTTCAAAACTGTCTCTTTGAGATACGTGCCCTGCGTCAAAAATATTTGCCTACCTCTTTTTGGTAAAGAAAGGGATAATTAAATACATGCCGACACATACATATCCAATTTTTGCTGGTTAGGACAATGTCTTTTTATAATTTAGGAATATTTCTTATGATTTAAGTCATTCATTCCATAATTTTTATCTGTAGGTAGATTTTAAAAATCGCAAATATTATTTGATTCGATTAATAATAACGTGTTAAAAGAATTCGCTTACTTGTCTATTTAAGCAGAAAATCATAAATTAACAAACTTTGATTCTCAACGAACATAGTTTTTTGTTTATTTCTGATAGTTCTTTGTGGCCGTTAATGATTATTGCAAGTAATTACTTACACAATGACCTGTGAAAGACCTGTATCGCAAGAAATACGAAAGAAAACCGTAAAATTATTTAAAACTGAAAATCCTCGTACATAATTGCCAAAAATTTAGTTATTTCGGGTCCGCCGTTAGAGATGTGATACCGGCGCGGCGTAGAGAAAAAATCTGGACGACCAAAGAAGCTTTCTGAAAGGGATTCTAAGATTTTAATTCGAACTATTAAAAACTATAACCGTTCTTCTGCTGCAGAAATAACTTTACTGTGCCTTCTCCTTCTAGTGCTTTTTTGATGGAATTAATTTTTGTCCATCCTAGATTTTTTTCTAACACCATTTCAATTTTGGCTTGAATTTTTTCCCCTTCGCCCCCGTGAAGTTTTACGGGGCTTGCTCCACTAACTGAATGCTTTCTATAAGCGATAAAGATTGATCTTCCAGTCGTTTAATTAAATTTTGAAGATGGTTAAAGTGAGCCCCAATGTCACTACCGGTTTTTTCTTGCATGCGCTTGCTCACAACATAAATTTTTTGTACAAAATAATATCACGTTGTATACGGAAATCTATCATTTTTCAAAAAAAATATTATCCCATTTGCTATAAATATTTTTCAAAAAATTTTATACAACATTTTATACAAAATTTAGTATTTTCAGTCACTTTGACATGCGAAATGAAAATTATATAAAAAATTGTTAGCGAATAATAGCAAAAAAGGCACATAAAAGGGCAAATCACTAATTTAATCATGTTTTAGGCATTTACCTTCAAACAGGCATTTTTAGGCAAAATAAAATTTTTGTAGAAGCATTCCCACCTCTAAAAATGCATTTATACCATGAGATCGAAAAAAAATGATTCTGAGCAGGCCTTGACTAGTACAACACGATTGGCTACACTGGTTTTAGAATGCCTATGAATTATAATGTGACAGTGACATTTCAAATGTAAGTCAGTTTTGCAATCTTGTTTCCAGAATTATTTAAGTTTATCGTTGTAATACTAGTGATGGATCACATTTTGAACACCTACTTATCTAAGTTTTCAGTTTGTTCCCTAAATAAATACTGTTTTGTGTTGTAATTTATTTGACATTTATTAACCTCTAACCTACTGCCACATTTTGAAATCAGTCTTGCCAATCGTGTTGAACTAGTCAAGGCCTGCTCAGAATCATCTTTTTTTCGATCTCATGGTATTTTATTAAAACATTAATTGGAAGTGTCAAAACAAACAGGCAAAATAGGCAAAATCCGCCCTTTAGTTATCAGTCAGTAGTTGCAGGGCAGCAATAAAATAATAAATTGTGCTGCAAGTTTTACGAAGTAAGACGATATGACAATAAATTAATGCAACAATCGTAATTAATCTTGTTACTTACGCAAGCGAAAGAATATCCACTGTTAACAGCAAAACAAATAAAAAATCGTTTAAAACGTGCGACAGAATTGAACTTGCAGCAGTGGGAATCACTAACACAGAGTGGTGTATCAAAATTTGAGATTTGTCCTGGAGATAGTCGCAAGCGCATGGTTCGGACTACTCAATAGGCATACCATAAGATTTGCTTAACTGTCAATGCTCCAAAATATTAAGATATATTAGAAAATAATCTCTTGCCGTCTATTGCAAAACTAAGCCCTGCTGATGGCAACTATCGTTTCTAACAAGATGACACCGCTTACCATACGGTAAAAATAACTAGAGCTTGGTTTGTGGAGAACGAAATACACACAATAGACTAGCCTTCCAACAGTCCCGATCTTTTGCCTATGGAGTCTTTATGGAGGTAAAGAAAAAGGAAGGGCGAAATCCTGCTAAATCAAAATCTGATTTGCGTCAAAACGTTCCAAATATTAGGGACATGATTACAAGAGAAGAATGTAACAGCTTGTAGATACAATGCCTTCCAGAATACAGGCCGTCATTAAGCAAAAAGGGGAAGTTACCCAGTAGTAGAATAATTTTTAGTTTTACAATTTTGAGTTCTTGTAAGTAAGTACCTAGTTTCAGTTTAGTTTAATTTATAATATTCATGGTTTTGTTTATTACTAGTAAATAAAAATTAGAAATTTTTAAACAAAAGCTTTGTTATTTAAATTCTAAGAATAATTTTATTTTCAAAAATAATATAGCTAGGCGAATACTTTTGAGGCAGGGCTCGTTATTTTATGTTTATTTAAAAATGTAGTAATTCGATTCCCTATAATTTTTTCTGGTAGTTTGAAATAAGTGAAAATGGTTCATAATCATTAAAATCTGTTTATCGCCTTTCATTCCAGCAATTTTAAATACAGAGGAAAATTTTCCAAACTTCAATATGTTATTCATTATACAATGATCGGTAAAAAGTTTACAACATCTGGGATAAATGTCTATTATTGGATTATTTTAATCGAATATGAAGTACAGTATTTTTCACTTAGGATTTGGGTTGGGACGTCAACGCGCTGCTTATAAATTCACAATCCAACTATACTTCATCTCTTTCTAAACTAGGTTTTCATTTCCTATTGCGCACGAATGCATGTCTACCACAGATAACCAAAGCTTTGGTTATCTGTGGCGTCTACCAATACAGTTTTTGGGCGAAATTTGCTGACGCCACAACCCAAATGCTAGATGAAAAATACTGTAGGTACAATGTGATTTTTTAAAAACTCAATTGCAGCAGGCCGTATTCTGACTTAATACAGACAGTTCTAAGGTTATTAAGACAGAATACGGCCTGCTGCAATTGAGTTTTTAAAAAATCACATTGTATGTCACATGACTACTGGTATGGCGACATATAAAAAAAAGGTAGTAAACGTGGGGTTAGATCATAGATGACAAGATATCCAATAACTTATTTGAAAAAGTTGCTCAGAATTTAATTTTATGCCCATATGTAAAGCAAATTTATTTAAAAGAAATTTTTCTTGAATATTTTTTTATTAATTCGCAAATGTTCAACTTTTCCTTTTAAATAGCCCAATTGAAGTAAAACCTACATATGTACTAAGATGGCAATGGAAGAACTTTCTTATTTTTTCCACAATTAACAGAACTAAATCTAAAAAATAGGTTTTCGCTAGAACGCTCACTGTGGCAATTGTTTGTATCGAACAATCTATGCTTTATTAAGCTTAATTTATTAAATTTGCAATTTCATTTGTGTCAGTTGATTGAAGGTAAAGAACGATTTTGTCTAAAATTTATATGCTAGGATGGTTTTATTTGATAAAATTTCAGTATGAAAACTTAATAGTTTTGCATAATTATTAGATAAAATATATTGGAATTGGGTATTAAAGATCTTTTAACAAATTGTTGCACGTTGTATGTATATCTGAGCATTGAGCAATCTAAAACATCCATAACTTTCAAAGAATTGTGCAGCTTCTGCCAACTTGACTTATAATTCTGAAACATTCCAATTCACTATTAGAATATACTCATATATTAATTCATGAGAGCTGTAGATATAATTTATACGTAAATATTAATATTACTTTAACATTGAAACTTAAAATATTTTTAAAATAACTTGATACACTTTAATAATCTTTCTATAAAGGTTAAGTCGTCTCTGGTTAGAATCAAAACGCCTTTCCTGTAGTATTTACCTAATATACAAAAATCACTATCAAATAATTTGTAATTTTTAGAATTTTTATTCATTTTGTGCCACCCAAATTTGAGGTAAATGTGCTCCTTGGATAATTTAACATGCAAAAAAAACACTTAACAATTCTAGAACATTAAAATGCCAATGAAAATCAAAATTTGCATGTAAAAACTAAAAGGTTCTATTTTAATCTTAATATTTGGGTGCTTTATTCTCAAACTTTCACTGCCGATGTTTGTAATTACTTACTTACTTACTTACTACTACTTATATGCATTTAAATTTGAAGTGATAACGTGAGTACCTACTTTTCATTTTCTTCAAAGTCCTTACAGTCAAATGAATTCCAAAGCATGATTTTAATTTTCTATATCAAAGACTAAAGGTAACCTTAATAAACCCAGAGTATATTGTCAAATTTAACTGCTAAATTGAAAAACCATCTGCAAGTTTGAAACAACAAACCAAACATTGTAAAATGTAATTCATTTTTAATTTTTACAAAAATATAAGTGCTTATTAAATAGTTACTCTACTTCATTAACATTTAAATACTTATCACACCACTCTAAAGCTGGTTGTAAAAATACGGGGGCATATTTAGAGGATTCTTCACTTCCACATACTTTTGGAATAAGATCGACAACACAATCTTGTAACACTTTTAAATCGCTAAAACAAGAAAAGTTTATAGCTAGAAATAAAACCTTCGTTTGTTTTACTTACCTACAGATTTCAGATTTTGTTATAAGAAAATCAGGTTCATGTTTATGATGCATAAATTTTAGCTTAGGATGGCATTCCATCGAAAGTGCATAACCAACAAATGGCAATGGCGTATAACAGGTTATATTTGAAATTCCTTCTATTTTTTCTGAAAAATTTATATATTCTAATAATATCAAGTGATCCAGTTTAAAGTCATCTTCAGCAGGTCATAAAGTTAAATGTCGCATCGTATCTAGATGTAGAAAATATTACATCCGTTTATTTTGACAGGTATTCTAAATGAATAGTATTTTACATTACAAGACAGGTAAAATGGTTTTTACTGGCGATAAGAGGATATAACTGGCGAGCCGTGAGGCGAGCTGTTACCTCTTTGAGCCAGTAAAAACTGTTACCTGGCCGCTGGCGTGTATTGTATAATATTTTATCTACTTTCGTTTCGTAATACCTATCAATATTTCGAAACGAAAAATCGTGTTGTAATGAACTATATTACAGCACTAGTATCGTAATAACTTTTGACATAAAAATTACAGATTGACAAGAGAATTCATAGTTATTTATATTTATTTGTTATAAACATTTATTATGCACTTTTTACGATTTTTACGATATAAATATAGTACAAAGCTTTATCTACTTTCATGAAATTAGCAAAAAAAATTAAATATTTGCCAATAATTAATTACCTTATGCAAAAGTTGACTGTTCCAATTTTCATTCAAACTGACAGCAACCAACACCAAATAAACAAAAAATCAAGCCTTAACGTATTAGATTTCAATGAAAATTGGAACTGTCAACTTTTGCATCAGGCAATTAATTATTGACAAATATTTAATTTTTTTTTGCTAGTTTCATGAAAGTAGATAAAGCTTTGTACTATATTCATATCGTAACCTCGTATTACGATCCTCAATGGATTTGTCAAACTCGACCTGCGGTCTCGTTTGACAAACTTTCCATCTCGATCGTAATACGAGTTGTTACGATACTCATATCGTAAATAACTACTATTTGTTACTCATTTGAAAACGAAATTAATAAATAAAAATTACTACTGTCATTTTTGCGTCAAAAAAATTCTAAATAATTTCTCATAAACACATATCGTTTGTTTAAACGTAACTAACTTGTAAAATCAGCTGTTCATTTTACAAGTTAGTAGCTTGTAAAGATTAACTTTCAAAATCAATAGACAGCTTTGTAAAATGACGTTTACAAGTGAGTAACAAATAAAATGTTTAAAGCTGAGGAAATTTTGGTAGAAGGTCAAAAAACTCAAAATGTTGAACTTTATTTAGTAGGTAACCTTCGAATGATGCCCAGAAGTGCAATTAGTACCTGAGCCGTCTAATCGTATGGACGCAGTAATTAAAAATTTTGAGGTTATGTTTTATTTGTTTTGTATCTTGTCAACAAGATATTTTCTAAATCTAGCTAAGACATGAATTTTAATTCCATAACCATCATTTAAATATTAGTTTAGTATGCTGTTAGCTTATAAAAGCATTCTTAGAATTATTTACGTTTTTAATATATCGGGTGATCAAATGAATTTCAGATTAGGGTAGGCTAGCATGTCTTAGAGTACTGTAGCGCACTCTAACTTGAATTTGGCAGTTCATGAAACAAAATTTTTTTCACTACTAGTAATATGGTGTAGTGTTTCGGCATATAACAGAATGCTGTGAAATGACATTTCTCTACCTTTTGTTCTGTAACGGGTAAAAAATTTTCATTATTTACCACTAGTAAATAATGAACAAATTTACATTTTTCCATAATCCTGTGACAGTTTTAAAGAGAAAATGTTGGTAGAACGATTTAGCATGATGGGGAAATTTTATGTAACAGTTTAGTAGACATTAAAATTAGTTAATATACATACATTTTAATTTCCAAAACTTGGATATATTTGAATTGGCGCCATATATCGATCCGTTACTTTTGAACTCAACTGTCAACACCACATAAGGTAGAGATAAAATTAATTTAACTATTTCAGACGAAACTACCCCAATGCTTTTCAAAAACAAAGCAAAAAAACCTACTAAAGGCTAAAAAACTACAATTTTAACTTTTATGTCAACATTAATTTAATCAATAAACAACTGTCACAGCAACAAAACAAAAAACTGTCATTTGTTTCATATTTTGAAAGGTGTTTTAAATTATTAATAGTGCTATTTTTTAACAATTATATGAGTTATATGAGTTTAATCAAACTAGTAGTGAAAAAAACCATGTACCTATAGAACACGGTAGAGAAGTCTCTTATAGCCTGCGGGCCTTATATCCCTCAGCGCTAGGCGCCTCGGGATCTAATCTTGGCCCTCTGGCTATAATACTAGACTTCTCTACCTTGGTATATAATATACTATAAGATTAAATTAAGACATGCCTAAAAAATAAATAGCCTACTAGATATGAAATTCATTTGATCACCCGTTACATTTTTTCATTACCTTTAAATAATTTTCCATTTTCTTTGCAGTGTTCTTTAAAACTACTTAAAAGAAGATCCGTAAAAAATGTTTCTTGGGGTTTGAGACAATGTTCAATTTTTTCCATGAATTCTTTTAAGCATTTAGGATATTCAATGCAAACTCTGTGTAATAATTCCTCTTCTGAGGTTGGCAGTTTAGAAGTCGATATGCAACCTTCGAATTTCTTCGAAGCTTCCTTAAAATAAAGTAGCAGAGGGTTTTAATCTAATATTTAAAGCAGAACGATTATTGGACGATATGAAAATGTTAAAGTAGAACTTTTCACTGTAGATGTCCAGAATAATATCTAACCTCTACGTTTGTTAAGAAACCTTCCAGATTTTAATAGGCCAATGCAGTCAAACGTTAAAACTCAGGTATGAATATGAAGGGATCCTTTCAGTATATGTATATAAAAAATCAATGCTCTTTTACCTCATATTCTTCTAGAATACTGTCGTTTCCATTTTTTAAGCACTTAATTTTAATATTTTCGATTAATACGTCATCTAAGATCCTCTCTTCATCTTCTTCTGAATTCTCTTCACCTCGTATTTTTAAAACTGAACCAAACATTAAACAATTAGACTTCCATTGATATATAAACTAATGTAATTAATTTTAGCCCGTAATTAACTGTTAAATTGCAATACTAATTTGGAGTCCGTATAGTAACATTTTCTCATAATTTAAACACTACCTTGAAAACTTACCCAACAGCAAAACGGTTATTAAATGCACCCACAACATCTTTTTTAATTAGAATATCGTGAGTATGAATGAACTTTGTGACTAAATGTTATTTATATTTCTAGCGAATTCATTGGAAAGAGATAAAAACACGGAATAAAGATAACCTTTTAACTATGGACGTTATTCCGATAATATATGGTAATTGGTACTATTTTTATTTATAATAGTAAACTGTACTATTATAAAAATGCGTTGCATTCAAATATATTGCTATGATTGCAATTTTGTCAAAACTGCCCCACTAAAATTATTTTTAGTATATAAAATTTAATTTGGGGTATTAATGTTAATTTAGGGTCGTCGTGAAGGTTCGTTAATTTATTTTTTATTTATTTTTAAATTAATATAATTTTTAAATTCTAAATTAATAATTAATTATTCCTTACTAAACTATACAAATTTAAAATGCTGATTTATTACAAAGTTCTTATCTGAAATTCCTATCGTCCCATCAAATGCTAATATTAACTCACTGTTACACCATAACTGGAAAGTTTGTCATCTTTAAGATGGAAAAGATAAGAAAAAGTGCTAGACCGAACCATATCTGAGATATTTTGAAATATACAAGAAAAGTCTTAAAATTTCATGGTTTTTTGGCCATAGAAAGTTCTCCCGAGGTCAGCCGAATTGGAAAACTTGGTTTTTCAATGCTGGCTCTAATATATACAAGTAAAAAAAAAAAATCTTCTACCCGACCTTTTGCAAGGTAACATGTACTTATTCACTGGACTATGTTTCAAATAGCAGAATTTTAAAAAGAACACTTTAAAATTTTCAAAGGGATAGATACGAACACAAATTTTGTACTATTTAACTGTGATTAAAAAGTATCGGGAATGATTCGTTTAAATTGCATGCGTGCAGGTTGGCGCTGTTCTTATTTTTTCTTAGTTTGGTCAAGGCCACCGGCCTTTCCACTTTGTTTACCCAAGAAGCAATTAGAAACCACGGTGGCGCCATTTGAAGTGAACTATACATTTTCCCCTTTAGTTCTTATAGTAAATCTTGTAAATCCATCACATATGACGCCACCGTTGTTTCTAATTGCGTCTTGGCTAAACAAAGTGGTAAGGCCTTAACAAGGCCCGCTGAATTAATATTACATAATTATAAGGCCTGCCCACTTCATTTAGCCAAGACGCCAAATGAAGTGGGTAGGCCTTATATGCAATATTTAATTCAGCGGGTCTTGGGCCTTAATATGTAATATTTAAGTTAGCTGGCCTTGGTTTGGTACGACTTTCAACGACAACTAGCAGCAATCCGTATGTCATTGGCAGTTATAATTTTCAAATAAGCGCTTCTTTCTTGCGTGAAGAATTTTTGCTTCTACGATTTTTTAAAATGTCGAGTAGAATAGAGCAAAAAACCTGCATTAAATGTTGTTTTCACAACGGAATTTCAGCTACGAAACCATTATAAATGCTGCAAAATGCTTTCGGTGGTGATAATTTATCAAAAACAAGAGTTGTCGAGTGGTATAGGATATTCAAGGAAGGCGAAGAACGCGTTGAAGATGAACCACGCTCTGGTAGACCATCCACTTCAGCTGATGAACAACACGTCGCTCAAGGCAAAGATTTTATACTTAAAGATCGTCGTTTAAGAGTTAGGGATGTTAGTGGTCATGTTCCAGTATCATTTGGATCTCGTCAAGCAATTTTAAGATATCATTTGAGCTTGCGACGGGTCGTTTCCCGAGTCGTTCTGAAAACGTTGAATTTTTTCCAAAAATAACAACGTGTTAAAGTAACCGAGGAGATGCTTTCTCAAATCCTTCTTGGTATGCATCATTACAGCTGATGAAACCTGAATTTACGTGTTTGACAACGAAACAGATCAACAATCAAGTAAATGGCACTCGAAAGGTGAAGACCGAAAAGACCACGTCAAAGTCAGCCAAAAATCAAGGTTTTCATCGCTTATCGAATTCCTTCCCACAGTACTATATACTACAATTCGTAGAAAACGACCTGGTTTGTATCGAGCTAACTCATAGATTTTGCATCACCATAATGCGCTTGTTCACAATGCTTTAGTTGTACGTGAAGTTCAACAAACACCATTCCACAAGCTCTCTATTTACCTAACACGGCACCGTACGACTTTTTCCCATTCCCTCGACTAAAATTTCCTCTTCGTGGTCACCATTTTGGGTCGATGGACGCTATCAAAGGAAATTCGCTGCGAGTTTTGAAGAGATTTTAGGAAAACGGCTATGAAGCATATTTAGAGGATTCGGAAAAACCTTGGCATAAGTGTATTGCAATGAAGGGGAGGAAATAAATTTTGATTAATAAATACACATTTTGCATTTCATTGAACCATTCCCGATACTTTTGGATCACAGTACTCGTATTTCGTAGAATCAATTTTTTACTAGGACACTAAAGTATTCTTGAAAACCACAATCATTATTAAAATATAAATAGATATTGCTGGAACTAAGTTGCAAAAAATATTTCTTAAGATATTCTCTTCGCCAAATTACAAAAGTAAAGTTGCTGACTGAAATAGAACTTCAAAAGATGTACTTCTCACTAAATTAACAACTTGGTTGCCGAAATACGTATTTGTGTTTTAACACAATCTACAGAGGTGCTTCAGCATTCCATTGACTTAGAGCATAGGCTTCATTTCAGGTTTAGCTGTTCAAAAAATAAAACTGGATAATTCTCGAACATTTATTAAAATCGATACAGCTTATGAAAGAAGATACATTTATATTATATATACTTTGGTTAGAAGAATGGATTTCTTCTAATTTAGTTTATTGCAACGGCTTAACACCGGCTCCGTAGCCGTTCGCATAAAATTGGTCACATTTACATCTCCGCAAGCTTCATCAAAGGTTTCGACGACGCAGTTGATAAAAATTTTCAGTTCACTACGAAAAATATTGCATTTAGTAGACAGTATCGAACTACATACATTCATAAATTACCTGCAAAATCTTGCTTCTGTTATAATAAAATCAAGATCAACTTCAGTTGTATTATGAAAAAAAGACGTTTGGGACATGCAGTTATCGAAAATATTATGTGGATTTGATTGTTCTTCAGAGCAATTCATTGTTGTTAATATTATTAATGAATCTAAAAATGTGGTCATAATTTTGTATTATTGTTTTTAAAATATATCCCACAACGCTAGATACTTACCCAAAAACGTTTCCATGCCACCTTTACATTGATTTTCAATAGTGTTATTATAAGCACTGAGAATAAACTTTGGCAAAAATTTTTCCTCATCTTCTAAACAAACAGTAAACGTTTCGAATAGTTCTGAAAAGAACCGATAAATGTATTTTTGTAAATCATAACAAACAAATATGTACGTAGAAGCTGCATCTAATGGGCTACTTATCTTGTCGGCATCTTGAATCTCTTTAGTGTAGCTCTAAATTAAAAAATATATACTGATTTTAGAGTTTGGCGAAACAATTTTAATAAAGTCGTACCTTAACTAGCTCATGGGCAGTCTCAACGTTGGCATTTTTTAAACACCTTCGCTTAATAGACGTATCAAATACAGCAGTGATGTCTCTCGATGAAAGAGGAATATCCACTTTCAATGCTAATAACAAAATTATATAAATAAAAATAATCCGTAATCCTATATTGTTCAAATTTTTACAAAAATAATTATTTATTATTAATATTAAGCTTAAAAATAGTTATTACATTTAAAAATAAATATGTAGGTATTTGCTTGCATTAACGAACTTGCTGGTTTGTTTCGTGTTAAATTTATAAATAAAAAACTTTAAGTTAATTAGAACAATCTCCAATGAATTTATATTAGGACTGTATTTGAATTTCGTTCGGGCTTTACAAAATAAGAAGTTTAATTCAAACTCCGACTCTTCTATGTGGAGCGTAAATTCAACTAAACTTGGTCTGCTGGCAACCTTTTCAAAATTTGGAACAAAAAAATAGTAAGATAATTGAGAAATTAGTATTAAAGACTGGATCACCTCGATTTTGAATTACTACCATGTGAGATTTTAAATTCGTTTGCAATTGAATCTCATACTCTTCCAATCATACTTCAATCTCAATTTAAATCTAGATTTAGAGGTTTGAATCTTGTATTCTGAAATTTTACAGATTTAAGCCCTCTAAATTTGGAAACTGAATTAGTATAACTCTAAGTAAATCACTGAATATATTTATAGGCCACACCTACATAGTTATTTCCATTATATTTATCGTAGTTAGTTTGATTATATTTTATCTTGTTGTTTTTCAAAACCAAATTATAAACAATATGCAGAGCCATTACAACTGGAATAGAATTTTGATGCCGAAATTGAAAATATAGATGTTTGTGGGGAATGCAAAGCGGATTCTCAAATTTAACGTGGAATAGAATATTGGACTGCATTTGAAATTGATATATTAAGTTCAGAACCAAAGGTTTTAATTGTAAATCTTAAAAGTACATGAAGTAAATACTTAGTTAAAACTTTGTGTAATTTTTTGACATACTCGTCTATTATCATTAGATTTTTTACTGCAGATAAAAACAGTCAGATTTAAAAGGTGAGAGTAAAATGAAGAAAATGTTTCTAAATTGAAGAACAAAAACTGCAAATAAAACTTTTATAGGATACTTATTGAATTTAAAGAATTTAAAAGTTGAGAGAGTAAACTTACAGACTTTTCTTCTTTCGCCCCATGTGAATATTGGTTTTACAAGTTCAGCAATGTAGTTAGCTGAAGCTTTATCTTCGCAAAATTTATTTAAGGCGTTGTATGTACAAAATTGCATTTCTGTGAGTTCACTAAAAAATATTAATATATTACGGAACGAAAAAGAAAATAAAGTTAAAGTATATCTAAGTAACATAAGTACGATTTGTAAAAGGGGACAGAGTAAAATGAAAACTTACCTGCAAAAATCGGATTCGGCTAACATACTTTCATTATTTGGAAGAAATACGTTACGAATACAAATATCACCAAGTATCTCTAATGATAACTCTGATACACTTTTCCCACTGCAAGTCATATTTGCAACAGTTTCAACTCTAGCTTAAAAAAAGGAACAATTATTTTTAAAATCTTGATGGTTCACATATGTTTCATTTTCTTTATATGATGTAATTTTAAGTCATCGTACGTACCAAAACTAACATAGCATTAGCATAGAAGTTTTAACTATAAGAAGCAATATGAATATAAAAATATAAACTCTATTTTCAGTGTTTTAGAAATTTTAGTTTTAAACCTTCATTCCTTTTTAATAAAATGTTTATTTAATAACGTTTATTTTCGTAACAACTAAAAATTAACCAACAAATTTTCAAAAAAATCATCGGAAAATTCGGAAAAGAACATTCAAAAACTGAATTTATAAGAACAATCCGATAAATTTCCTTTTTTCTTTACGGTAGTTTTATATAAATTTTCTACATACAAAATGAATAAAAAATAAAAAAATCCTTACTAAAATATGCGTCGCGACCTTCTCTGCAGGCTTTGTCGTTGAATTCATTAAAAGTACTCAAAATATATTCTTCAAAAAATGCAGCTTCGGGATTCAAGCACGCAGTCCATTTTTTCATCAGATTTGTTAGACAACCAGAACCAATTTTGGGAAAATTTAAGCAAACTAAATTGTACAAATCGTCTGTACCATTGGACATCAGTATGGGTGCGAAGCATTTCTGAATATTAACTATTTCTTCCTGAATCAGAAGAACAATAATTATTAGTAGTTGAATACTTACAGTTTTCTGGTCAAAATCTGTATTAACAATTTTGTAAGTAACTAATTTTATACATAATTTGAAGGTGTATGTTAAATTAATTTTTTAATTCTAAATGTTAAGGATTCTTCTAGTATAATTTTAAGTTGTAATCAAAAAAATCTGTAAAATTTAAAGTTACCTTCAGTTCTGAGAAAGCTTCTTTATCGGCATTTTGTAAGCATTGTTTCTCTAGGCTTCTCAATGTAGTTTTTATATCGAAATGAGTTTTTAGTATTTCGATACTTTTATGATACGCATCCTCATCAGCTTCTAGTGAAGTAACTGAAACATTAAAATAAGGTTAGTAATTCAAGAGTAAACAAATTAAAAGTCATGTAACGATTACTTTTATACAAAAATATAACGAACAGAATGTACAAGAAAGACATTGTTTATTCACCGGCTTCTAGATTAAACACTGAGTGTTAACTGTAAATGTTAGCAATGTGTTCATTATAAAGTATATTTAAATACGCCCCTTTATGTACTTTTAGATCGGATTACTAGACCTAGATTCATAGAGCAATCAAACTGATTAATTTAATAATAATTTTTCAAATTAAATAACATAACTGTATTAATTTCTAACAAAGTATTTTTCTAGAAGATGCATAAGTACATTTTTACTATGTTCGTAAATTAAGTTATACCTGACCTCCTAAAAGTAAGCAATCGTAGATGCATGCATCATTCTCCTCCATTTTGGAAGAATGTCCTCAAAGGAGACTGACATCTTTTTTGAAATAAAATTAGAAAGTATTTATTAATCAACCACAAAAGCTTGAAAAACAATTTTGCGTTTTCTAATTTTTAAACCTCATCATAAAACTTACAACTGACTTCCAAATATTGATTGCTGGATATTGAACATTGAGGATATGTCGGTATTATAAAGGGTGTAAAATAGATTCGCCCCTTTATTACTCTTTGTAGTTGAGCACAATTATGTAAAGTTTTATCAGAAATGATTTCAACTTCAATGATTTTTAAATAGAACATTTTTGCATTTTTGAAGCTTGGAAAGAATTCTGAATCTGCATGCGCAACCTTCTTGATTTAAAAAAATTTCAAAATATAATTTTTTCATTAAGCCATAATCAAAGAAAATATGTTGAAAGTGTTACCAAATTGTTTTTTACTTTAAAAAAAATAATCCTGCATATTCAACTTTGTAAGTTTCATTTTCAATATAAAAAATAGGGTGAACCTGTTTTTCTTCCCCTATATACCATTTTTTGCCCTTTTAGTTACTTTATTTATCTTTTAGCAAGGCGCGCACTAGCAATTAAATAATTGCGCGATTAAAAAGTTACTCAACAAAAAAGTTGCTGATAATTTTTATTAGCACGCACTAGCGATTAAACAGTCACCCAAATTATTTTAAAAACCACTAATGTCAAAATGAATTTCATTGACATAGTGTGTGTTTGTGCTCTGGTTTTACGGTTAAAGAAGAAGAAACGCACCAAATGATTTTGGGTCCATCCCACATGCTACTAGAACACAGAGAAAAGTTCTTTAATTATTTTAGAATGAGCATAGAGAGTTTTGATAATAATTTGCTGTTGACTGTTGGACCTAGGATATCACATCAAAATACCCGACTACGACTACGACTACACTAAGATAAGAATTAAAAATACAAGAGTAACACACAACTAGATTTTATTCTTCTTCTTGCAGTACCATGCTCTTTATAGGGCGTTACCGATCCTTTCTCCTTATGCCTGTGGTGTGCGTGTTAAGTAGCCTACAGACATAGGGGACCTACAGCTTTAGGTGGGCTCCGAACCACGGAAGTGATTGCACTTCTATTCCATAGAGGACTTACTAGGCAGAATACAGCTCGGTGGTTTGCCATTGCCTTTCGAGGGAAGCGGTCGGGTGTTTTCGGTGTATATGTGATTCTGGGAATCGAACCCGGCCAGTCTTAATGTCAGTAGTCAAACGCACACTGAACCAACTGAGCCACGACCGCAGCAAGATTTTATTACCTAAAGCAAATTTTGTCATTATAAGTAAAAGTTATAAATTCTGGAAGGAGAATACGGACGAACCTTCAGAAAGACTTATCATCCCATTGGCCCTGATTCGCCGGTGATGTTACATCACACTCACGTAAAGGCCCTGATTGTGAATCTGGGGCAAAAGTCCTAAAATAATAAGTTAAATGTTCTGGCGCCGGACGTACTGGAACAGCTGGAACCGGTGGTGCAAGATAACCAGTTTGAGTTTCTGCAAAACTGGAAAGCCTGACACGTCTCATTGTGTTCATGATTTCCGTTCGAGCAATGAATTTTTGGTCTTCATTCAATTTTCGAAATGCAGAGAGCAGTTACATCTTCATCGATATTTCCTTCCTCGTCTTTCTTATCTCGTAACATTTGTAGTAACGATTTCTCATAGGAGTTATTAGCCAGATCTTTCAACACCTTTCTCGCGAATGTGCTGTACCGGGACGTCTTATTACTTATTACCGATGCTGGTGAATTAGCGGAGTCACCTTCGTCAAGTTCCTCAGCAGTTTCTTGCGACTGAATGTTACTCGATGTCTCCCTGTTCTCCAGAGAATTACACAAAAATAACAATTGGTCAAAATAAATATATTTGCGTCTTTTTGTTCTTGCTGTTCCTGAAGTGAGATCCTTCTGTGCATCATACTCTTTTTTAAAACATGTTGTAAGGTTTTTCCAACTGCCTTGCAATTGTTTAGCTGCAAAAAATATACATGTAAATTACGTGTGTTTGGTTGAGTTACATATTATGAAACGTTTACTGCCTTTATAGGTATTTGGTAGCAGGAAACAGTTTCGTTTCCCTACAATATGAATATATTTTCGGTGCTACAACTATTTGGGAAATCATCAGAGATACCTGTCACGTGATTTGGGAACATTTGTTGCAACTATATATGCCACCACAAGATCAAGAAGGTAAAGCTTTGGTTTCCTAGGAAGCGGTGCCGTCATTTAGCGGCCGTAAAAGTACGGTGGGTGACGTCACGAAAAACGGTGTCGTGTTTTTTAAGCGAAGTGTTTTCCAAAAGAGCGGTAGCGCACACCCAACGTAATAGAGCGGTGCCGTCTCATCTGAAGCGGTGGGCTAATACGGTACGAATCAGTTCAGCAACGTTTTTTGGCGGTGTATCTTGTGTATATAGTCCAGTCAAAATAGACATAACAGTTCGGAATAATTCGCGACGGCCGTATTTTTTCACCGTTTTTCTGACGTCACCCACCGTATTTTTACGGCCGTTTAATGACGGCGCCGCTTCCTAGGAAACCAAAGCTTTAGTTAAAAATAGCAAACGATTTTTACGAACGAACACATTTTCCTAATTGTATAGGAGCTGTAGATGGAGAACAGATTAGGTTAAGGAAACCGTATTCAAGTGGCTCTGAATTTTTTAATTACAAATCTTTTTTCCCACTGTACTATACTGTCGTAGATTCAGACTATTGCTTCATATCAATAGAAGTAGGGGCATTTGGTTCGTCGAGTGACTCGAAGAAATCGATATTTGGAGGTTTACTTGAACTAGATGAGTTAAATATACCAGGCCCCAGGATTCTACCAAATGCTGAAGACGGAAATCCTATGCCACTATAGTAATTGTGGGAGATGAGGCATTAGCTATTTTAGAACATGTGTTACGACCATATCCCAACAGAAATTTGTCGGTTACAAGACATATCTTTAACTACAGGTTGACAAGAGCGGATGATAGAATGTGGTTTTGGCATATTGGTCAACAAGTGGAGAATATTTCACAGACCGCTTGATGTCAGTATACTGAATTTTGTGATAACGTTGTTAAAGCATGTTGTATTCTTCACAATTATGTAAGAAAATACACTGTATGAGTGTCCCTTGCAAAACATGAATCCTGTTGGTACGAGAGGTAGTATTGAAGGTGTTAACAGTAGAGTCGCGATTTAGTTAACTCCAGTTGTTCCTATGAACTATCCATTCGAATCAACAGTAAAAATTTTACATTGCACCTCGATAGAGTGAACAGTGAAAACCCTCCTCATTCGGGACTTCCCCTAAGTGTGTATATTGACCGCTTAATGCACTTTATAGATACTGAATAATAGCAAGGTTAGTAGTATAATTTGAAACTTGTAATTCAATTGTTAAGTTTTAAACAAAGTGATTACTGTTGCACCGAGTTGTATATGTATTATGACTGTATAAATGACATAACTTTTATTTAGATTAGCTTAGGCTTAGATGTCGAATGTTTTACAAATTATGTGTTTTCAAACAAGCGACGAAAAACGTTAAGGATAAACATATTTCCTAACGAGTAACCAAAGTCAACTTACTATTAACTTTGCTTTTACCACACCATTCAAAAGGTGACTTCAGTGAAGTAGTATGAAAATTCCTTGTTAGCGCAAAATCCTCCTAATGAATTAAATACACAATATTCAGATTGTAGCATTTATCTACAAAAAATTAAAATTATATTATATAAGAAGCTAATCAAGCTACAGCTGCTGAGAAAAAAACTTACTCGCAAAACTTTGCGTCAGTTAATGTAAAATTAACGCCAAATTCACCTGTTCTCTGCAAAAACTTTGGGGTACAGCTAGAATACAAAACAGATAGTTGTGCTACATAACCTCTTGCATATCGACAAGGTGTAGACTTCAATAGCCTAACTTTAGCTGAAAAATTGAGTCTATAATATCAAGTTGCTACCAAGTGCATGCCCCTCTCTTTTTACTCCGTGGCCTATACTGACCCAGGAGGTTTTGATACGAACTTTTATAATTTAGTGTTAAGTGTACGCTTCATTTTGGCAATACATGTGAACCTCTAGTAACACCAAAGCAGGGACCCCATAAAGATAAATAGAAAATATGGCAATTAATTTCTTGCACAAATAAGATCAGCACTTGTTTATTAAAATGTTTTCAGCCACTTTTCCTGACGTATTACCAGTTTTGTATTAATAGTGCTATTTAGTTTGAACGCCAGAAAGAATCCCAAATTTTTAAAAACTCAGCTGATATATTTGCATTTTTAAAATGAAAATTTAGAAAATTAACAAGTACGAGGGGGGTTCACGTCAAAACCGGAATTTATTTTTTTAAAGGATGTAATTCAAAACTGTATATAGATTAAACCAGTTTTATTTTTCAATATAATCTCCATTAAGACCTACACATTTATTCCACCTTTGTACCAAAGCTTGAAATCCTGCAAAATAGAAACTTTCTTCCTGCTGTCTAAACCAATTATTTAGAACACACTTTTTAAGTACGCCTCCTTCTTAAAATCGTTTGCCTCCTAGCAAAGAATATATTTATACTCTTTGCTCCTAGATGATTTTTAAGCGGTCCAAACAATTAAAGCGCCTTCATTGACAAGAAACTGAATAATAATGCGCTGCTTCAAAGTACAACTGACAGTTTTATCTACCATATTTAATGACCTACCGAATAGATTCGATTAAACTAACATAATGTAGTTCGTAGTAAACTGTAAATTGTAAATCGTTGGATTTCAATAATGTCATTGTTCATGTCCAATAATTACTAACATACATATATTTTGCTTATTGTATTATACAGATTGCAAAAAGTAATAAAATATCAAAAAAAAAAAAAAAAAAAAAAAAAAAAATATTTAATAAGAATAACAAATGAACGGCTACCATACCAACAAGAGTACTTGATTATTTGTTTAGACTAAAGTACATTCAATATTGCATGCAATAAAAAATCACACTATCCAATCAATTTTTACTTTCGCAGAGGAAATTCCGGTTTTGGCGTGAACCCCACTCGTAAAACCTTCACGAGCGTTTTTAAACTGAAACTTAAGTTACTCACCGCAAAGCATCGCCCTCATTTTTGCAGGTTCCTTGGACGGTTTCAGTAAAGATAGTCAAAACGAAATCTTGCAAAAAATAGGACCCAGGATCTAAACATGGGCACATTTAGAGATTTATATCCAACTTGAGGCAAACTAATAGTTACATAATGAATTACACCAATCATCGGTAGTTTTGTTCCCAAAAGTATTTTCCAAAAGATTTTGGATGTCGTCCAATTCATCCTAGAAAAATTCATAAGGTTCTATGTAGGTACTTAACATTTATTAATGCCTTAACTTCTGAGTATCATACAATACAACATATATACAAATAAACAATTTGAATTCGTTGGACTGGAATGCCTTTCGAGAGTGTATTGACAAACCTTAATATTAATTTAAAGCACCAGGATGATCTTGATGTTGCAACAAACTACATCACTTGTGTAATACAAGAAGCTGCCGGGAAATCTGCCCCAACCACCAGCCAACATATAAATGTCACAACTAACATAGTTATCTCTATATATTCGAGAATTGGTTGCAAAAAAAAAAGGAGAGCCAGATGTAAATGGCAAACAAGTCGCAATCCCGTAGATAGAAATGCGGACAACGATTAACAAGGCAACTAAAGTTAGAGTTAGAAGAAATTAGAAATGCTACGTTTGAATCCTACGTAAACACCTTATCAAAAGAGGGTCATTCCATCTGGAAAGCAACGAAAACGTTCAAAAGACCAGTCGTTCATATTCCTCCATTAAGAAAACAAGATGGCAGATGGGAAAAATCAGAGCAAGAAATCTTCCGGCAGAAGTCAAAAAAGAAATTTGCAACTGCAAAATCCATAGAGCCCCCGGTAAACCACCACATGATGTAGGATCTTATCGGCCCATTAGTTTACTTCCAATCATGTCCAAGATATTTGAAAGGCTCCTGCTTAAAAAGTTTACTAAAGCAGTTGACCTAGACAAAATCATACCATCACACCAGTTTGGTTTCCGTAAACAACACTCGACTATCCAACAAAGTCACAGAATAGTCAACAAAATATTTAAGGGTTTTGAAGAGAAGAAAATATGTGCGGTTGTCTTCCTTGAAATAAAGCAGGCTTTCGACCACGTGTGGTACAAGTGACTATTGTATAAACTGAAACTTCTCCTACCTACTCCCTACTACCTCCTACTAAGGTCTTATCTGTCTGACCGTTACTTTCAAACAAAATTAAATTCCAATCTACATATTACTCCATCCAGTCAGATGTACCACAAGGTAGCATGCTAGGGCCCTTCCTCTACCTATTGTTTACTGCTGACATTCCAACTACAGCTAGTAAAACATTCCACTTTTGCGGATGATACCGCATAAATCTCCGTGAACGAAAACCTATACGTGACTTCCGATAACCTACAGCATCACCTCAACCTCCTCGAAGACTGGCTCAACAAGTGGCGAATATCAGTAAATCAATCCAAATCAGCACAGGTTACATTTACTACCCGACGGGTTAAATGCGCAGAAGTAACAATAAATAGCATCCGACTCCCTGTGAAAAGTGAGATTAAATTTAATATTTTGTATTAATACTAGACCAAAGACTTACATGCCCATGTAAATAATAAAAAATACAAATTAACTTCAAATTACGTTAGATGTAAGTTTCAGGTGTGTTTCGCATGGTTTGTACTGGATCTGTCATTGCCGCAGATTTAAATTTAGTTAACGATTAATAACCGAGATTTGTACGCTTGCTATCAAAATTTGTACGTTTCAGTTACAAATTTGTTGTGGTTATTTCTGTTTACCGTTATTTTTGTGTTATTGTTTCTGTTATCCTGTTGTTTGTTATTGTTTTATTCTTTAAATTCTTTAAATTGATAAGGTTACTTTTGAATTACTACTGGCAGTTGTTCACTGTTACTTTAAATTAATAGTGCCCTCGAAGAAAGGTTTTACATCAACCTGCACTAGTTCCAATTCATTTAGGTAATTTCACGAATTTCCTTCAGACGTCGCGTCGTCTTAAGAAAGAAATGGTTTGAAAATCTACATACCTACTATAGTATTGCATTTTAAAAGAAATTCCTTATAATATAAATTAACTTATCTGAAATCAACACATCGAAAAAGCAGCCATAAAATCGAAAATAGCAGTAGTTATAACAACTTTAACAAATGCTGGGTAATTAGAGCTAACAGAACGTACGCTATCTTACCGTCCCAAAATAAAACAAGAAACTACTAAAGTGGGACTAAACCAAACCTATAGATCTTCTTACTTCAGCGTTAAAACATACCTAAATTAAAAAAGACAATAAGAAATCCGTAGAGGGATCTTGCAAAACAGGAACTAAAAAAATCAAGTTAATTTAAATAGAATGCAACTCCAATTTATCATAAATTTCTGAACGTAATATGAAACCGTAACATTTTGTGGGTATACGAGTATAAACACCTGAAAAAACAACGCATACAGGAAACTATTATAATAACGTGAGATCGAAAAAATTTCACCTCAAAGTTTGCCATGAAAAATATAAATCGTATCTTTGCTAAATTCATACAACTTAAGCCATTAGAACTACTAAAACTAAAACCACGCCTAACTGATAAAAATTAGAGCAGATTAAATTATTCTAAAAACTAAAATTAAATACAAATTGAACAGAAAAATGTTATTAACGGAAAATTATTTTAAAGTAGGGTCAAGTGAGGTAATAATGAGACAAATTTTAAAACTCTTCCTATAAAATCTGTGTGGTGCGCAATATATCTTTTGTTTTAGGTGTACACTATTACTTTTTGTACAGGCTTTTCAATGAAATACTTAGATTGTATGATTTCGTATTAGTAAAAAATAGAAATTAAAAAATATGTGTCTCATTTTTCCCCGCAAATTAGGGAAAAAATGAGACAAGTGTGGGAAATTAAAAGACACCGCTGTAGTTCTCTAGTATTCTACATTGAATGATCCGGTGGGTAGAAATGAGACGCTGTGTTCAAAAGTGATTCCGAAAAATACAAAGTTATTTTATTAATGCCAATAGAAAAAGAGCTACAGAGGTTTAAAATAATGTTAGTCTTTCTAATAAACTTAAGGGTAGTTTCAATATGTAAATAGACAAAGAAATAACAACAAATATTAAACTATGCTAACTACATAATTTACGTAGTAACAAGAGCAACGCAAAAATCAACTTAAAAAAATTATAATTCGTCTATTTTTCCAGAATGTCAATGGGGTTTTCAAACACGTACTTTTTTCTGCTTCCTACAGCAATTTCTTTAGTATCTGGTAACTTAAATTGAACAGATGATAAATGTATTTCACTTACGTCGGTTTCTTCCACTTTAAAGGTCGTATTATTAGAATCTGTTGCCTTCATTCTCATAACTTCTAATAGCTCTCCATCAACTTGTTTAACAACACAAACATAACGAAAACATCTCTTCCTTTTGCTGCTAGGAAAGTTTGCTAGTATGTAATCTCCTTCGTGATAATATTTATACTGTTTAAACTGGTAAGTATTGTAGGTTCCGTACTAATGTTTTCTTCATCGCTATCTATCTTTGCCCAATCTATATCCACGTCACTATCCCCACTAGGTATCCATTCTTCTGCACATTCGTCTGACGACGAGGAATCGGTTACCACTTTCCCTTCAATGTCAAGTCTTCTTCTAGTTTGGTTTGGTTCTCTTCAGTTTATCTAAGAGAATTTTTGTAAATGTTTGTGACGTTGAATCACCTGGTGATCCTTTTTTACTAGTGCTTGGAACTTGGGAACTGTGGGCTGAGATTCGAACTTCGCTTTGGAGTGATGGAATTTCGTTTAAAGTTTCAATTGGAATTTCGATTTGGGATGGCGTTGGAACTTCGTTTGAATCTATTAGTTGTTCTACATCTACAGTTCTGTTCTGCAAATCTTTATATCGTTGTAGCTTCTCCGGATCAAATCTTTGCGCTGGGTATTTTTCTCTGTTTGGCGGATATAGACCTGTTCCACGAAATCCACTCACAATAGTTGTTGCCGTCATAGAGTCATTCCAAATTAAACACAGTAGATTTGCGAATTCACTTTTCGTAAATCTGCGCTGATTTTCGCGTTGCCAGTTAATTAAATTTGTATCCCAACGTAATTTAAATGGTGTGAAACAAGAGACGTATAGTGGTTGAAGTACGTCTGTAGTATGCGCAGGTAGCTTTAATATAGTAATATTCTCTGATTTTGCCAACTGAAGAGTAATAGGGCCAAGATGTGTAATATGTCCATCGAGAATTAGTAAGATTGGCCTTTGTTTTTACTGTTTTTGCAAAATGGGTAAAATATTCTTGAAATATTACGGTGTTCAGCCAACCCTTTTCTGCTAACAATTCAACCATCTGCTTTATAATAGCGCTGTGAATGCAGTGAAAGTTGCAGTGACACTGACTGACTCACGCTAAGTTGTTCACAAACTGTCTCACTTTTTCCCGCTTAATGTCTTAATATTTCCCAAATTGATGTCTCATTTTTACCCCTAACAGTTTTCATAATTTTTTGATAATAACAAAAATGGTAACTACAAAAATATATCCAGATATAGCATCCCCACAGTATCTTCTACGACAGTCGGATAATCCATATTGTAGATATCGGAAGAGTTGTAAAATATGTACGGAGACATTTTGGATGTAAAAATGTGGTATTTTATTCCAGATTTTTTTTTTACTAAACTACATAACTTAAAAACATAACAATTTTATTTAATGATAGGGCAAATATAAGGCTTAATAAAACTGCATATAACTTTTAAATAAGTAATACGAAAATGTCATATTTAAGAGTGTCTCATTTTTACCTACTTTTTTCGGGTGTCTCAGAATTACCTCACTTGACCCTAGATGAGTTATGTGACCTCCATTTTCTTGGTGGCAGATTTGAATTCTGTGTTTAATTAGTGAAATTTGTATGACTTAAAAGTCGACATGCCTAATTTTGTGTTTTCATGTTTCATAGCCAACTTGAGGTGAACTTTTTTCGATCGCATGTTATCATCGAATGGGTATGACTAGGTATAAGTCCGCACGACGAACCCTTTCAGATTGTTGCGTCTCAGTTTATTAGAGATCGACACCATGAGCAAAGAAAATATCACTCTATCAAATCGTAACAAAAATACTAGCGTTAGAGAATGTGCATTTTTTTTATTTAACCAGTTCGCCCTGCATTATGTCCACGATATTTCCAAAAGCTCTAAATTCCATTTTAACAATATTCTGAAACATTTTACATATGTTTTGTATTCACGGATATTTTTGTAATTCGCAAACCGCATATTTCTAGTAAAGACTTTATTGGAAGGCCTAATAGGTATATTGGCCAGTCGCTTTGCTTGATTATTGCCATATTGATAACAAAAATATAAAAAGAAAAATGACTAAGAACATTTAAACTTCTACTTTTCTACTCATTCACAAATCTTAACTATAAAAACAATTGTTTATGTTTTACCCCCTAACGGAAGATGAACTAAATCAAGGTACTAGACAGGGGGGAGGGAAGATTGGGAATTTATAGATTCCAAAATTCACTCTACAACTTTCGTTTAGATACAAAACACACGATTATAGGGTAAGTCCGGGAGAGACGCCACACCTTTTTTAAAATTAAGTTTGCAAGCTTGTGTAAAGAGATAGACAGCTCCAAATTCACTCAGAAGTAGCCACTACTATGTGGGGTAGAATATTTAAAGTAAATCTAAGCTAAGATTATTTTCAAAAAATACATTTACATTTCAGCAGAGATACTGCTTTTGGCATCTCTCCCAGGATTTATGGGTCAGATGCCAAATCATGCTAGGACAGATGTCAATTGGTAGTTGTTATTAGTATGAACCAGTAAATGATACAAAACATATTTTATTGAACAAAATAATATTATGTGGTAGGCACAATTCATTTTGTCAATGTCAGTAAAATTTTGGCACACATTTCACACAAATTTTCAAATTTGCTACACCCTTCATGAATCCAATTTTTGCATCTCAAGCTTGAGTCCATTTTCCACGCAAATTATTTTTTCTCTTGTATTCCGTAGGCATAGCTACAAAAAAAGAAAAAATGATACCCAAATGCATGTCGGCATCTCACCCGATTATTAAAGTGGCATCTCTACCAAAGGTATGGGTGAGATGCCACTTCCTACTGTACCGCCTACGTACGTCTAAACACATCCAAATTGCTATTAACACAACCTCTTAGAATCTTACTTCGCTGCTTAATTACTTTAGATTCAAAATATCAAGTAATTTGTTGTTGGCACATCTTTTTGTAATCGTCACGGAAACTTTGGGTGTAATTAAAAATGATTATCGCAAAAATCTTACCTAAAATATCAATATACAACGACTAAATTAGGAACATGGACTTTACTAACTCAGCAGCACACAAAACTAGTCGCATAATGGACGTACGTCAACAAACCTTCGAGATATTAACAAGTTGCATCTCACCCGGCACGGCATCTCTCCTGGACTTACCCTAGTTGGCAGCGTACAAGATCCTTGAAGTGAGAATAGATTATACAGGGCGATCCAGGATTGATACATGTCATAGTAGGTATACGTCATTCAAAGTAAAGAAGGTTATATGAACAGATGTCATATCCTGAACGATTTACGAGATAGAGCTATTTCCATGTACAGTTGCAAAATCATTCACAAGAAAGAGATACTAGTAGAAAGTGTTTCTAATATTTATTATTCAAGTGACAATTTTTTTACAGTTTACAATACATTTTCGAAAATTTCACCGTCAACATCAATGCACTTTGCGCTTCGCATGAGAACATGGCGTGTTGCTCTTCTGTTGGAATCTCAACGGTTCTTTATGCGATCAGAAGCATTTCTTATACGATCTAGTAATTCATCGCGTGTATTCACTTTTTTTTGTAGACTTCGCTCTTCATCCAACTCCACAAAAAAAAATCCAAAATGGGGTTAGATCTGGAGATCTTGGTGGCCAGTGAATGTTACCGATCCACCGATTAGAGAAAGTATTATTGAGATGTTGCAGTAGAGGTCCACTAAATAATATTTTCATGTACCTCTACAGTTTGTTAATGCCCGCATTCTGATGAAACGTGATTACTGGGAAGCGTACCACTTTCACGCAATGTACTGAACACCTTGGAAAACACTCTACGATCCGAAATTCTACGTTGAAGAAACAGGCGACAATATTCTTGGACCGCAGTGGAGGCATTACCGTCACAGAAACCGTAAACGTACACCATATCTGCATATTCGACATTTGTGACTGTGTTAGGCTTTTCAACAATACTTGCGCACTACAATGCCACTCACAACAGCCAACTGACGTTTCACACGCGTGGGACCTTCAGGCAGTGGCGCATTGCAGTTATGGGGAAAGATAATAGTGCGCGCCAAATTCAAACTACTGATACAGTAAAATAACCTTATCTCGTCAATCGTTCGGAATAGGTCATATCTTCATATAACCTTTTTTACTTATAATGACGTATATCTTATAGGCTCACTCTTCGAAGTGGTAATTTAGGATCGTGAAGAGTGGAAAGATCCGAAACAAGATATTCCTTTTGGTAGTCTAATCTGGTAAACTGACTGTTGCTAGACAGAGGCTGCTGCCAGATCGGGACTTTATGGCGAATGACCAAAAGAGAGGCTCAGCTTCTCACTGGGTAAGCACTACTCCGTATTTCAAACAAAAATATATGCGATAGTGTGCACGGGAAAACAAACAGAGGATTTATAAAGTTAAGCGGATCTACATATAATGTCGGACAGCCAGCTGAAGACTCTCCAGTAGTAGGACTTCCTCCAGACTGGTATAGGAGTGCCTAGAAGAACTCAATGACTTGGCAGAACAGAACATCGCGAGACTATTCTGGGTACTCTAGGTCATTGTGATATAGACGGCAATGAGAAAGCCGATGAATTACTAAGGCAGGGATCCACTGAGACTTACCTTGACTCAAAACCAGACTTAGGAATTTCAAAAAGTGCCATCCGAGTTTACCAGGACAAAACCACAGCAAAGCATTCAGAAACGGCCCTTGCAGGAACTGCGGAACTACTTCTTATGGGTAGGACACAACTCAGGATCGTCACAGGTCTACTAACAGGATGTGCGAATGTTAAGAAATACCTGTGGAAGATCGGAAAATATAGTGGAGACCGTATTTGTAGACTCTGTAATGAAGAAACAGTAACACGCTTTTTGTATGTGTGACGCGCTGACACGAAAAAGAGAGCGCATGTTCGGACAGCCTATTATAGAATCGAAGGACTTTGCTACACACCCGGTGAAGGAGATCTATCTTTTGATAAAAGGAGCAAAGATCACCGAATTAGTATGATCTACTAATTAGGGTATGAACGATAAGCCTTTTAATCTGCAGTGTCCCCGGAATCAATTGAAAGACGAGCCTTGAAGAAAAAAAGGTATTAACATAAAATTGTCAGAAATAAACAGAAATCTTTCAATAGATTTCTCTTCCAAGTGAAAATTGTTAACGAAAATTTTTTTTTTAAATCATTGGAAATTTAATGGCAGAGAACGAAGAAAGCCTATTCGAAAACATTTACATGAGGAACGATTTTTCTTCATTTATCGAAAAAAAAAACATTGAATTTTCTCTGAAATACCTTATACAGGGTGTCTCTAAACCTACTGCCATAAATTTACCAGCCGATTCCTGACGCAAAAATAATTAAATAAGTCGAAAATGTCTATAAAACTTTTGTCCTAAACAGCTTCATGTGGAAGCTACAAGTCTTTGAAAATGTTGTTGAAAAAACGGAAAACAATTGCATTTTAAAAACGGTTTGTGATAAAAAATCGAAATTTTGCAGGCGGTCTAACCTATTGAAAGTATAAACTTCCTCCTATTCTATTACATGCTTTTTATTGATTTGAATTTAAAATCACAATCACTGCATTTTACACTCAGACAACCAGAAAACCTGAATTTTATAGGAAACGGTTAGTCCAGGCGAGTTAAAACAAGAGTACCTTTTTTGTTAATTAGGCAGCAGGGAATACAAATCTCGAAACTAAAATGGAAAAAAACAAAAGGTTAAGAAAAACGGGTAACAAGAAAAATGTGATAACCCCCATTCGTGCCGCCCCTGGTTAATTTACAACAAAAAAATAGTAGGAAGTTTATACCTTCAATAGGTTAGACCGCCTTCAAAATTTCGATTTTTTATCTAAAACCGTTTTTAAAATGCAATTGTTTTCCGTTTTTTCAACATCATTTTAAAAGACTTGTAGCTTCCACATGAAGCTGTTTAGGACAAAAGTTTTATAGACATTTTCGGCTTATTTTTGCGTCAGGAATCGGCTGGTAAATTTATGGCAGTAGGTTTAGAGACACCCTGTATATCCTCCTAAATAATGCGATTCCTGGGAATTTAAAGGCTTATTCAGTAAAATACCGCAAATCGTACAAACCTAATAAAATGGACTCAGAAGATTTATTACCATAGTTTAAATTTTGTTTTGCAGAATATTACTGTAATCCGTTCTTACTTTAGAAGGAAGCACAAGCTCTTATGGGATATATTTGTCGTCGTTCAATTTGAGAGTTATCTCAATCATACTATTCTTTTTTAATAAAACAGTTTTGTCAGTTTTATTATGCGCTCAAGAGTGCGTGTATATGTTGGTGGTCGCATTTTTGGGTGTAGCAACGCTGTTCTACGTAAGCCCTATAGTTCTTTTATTTTCCATTACTACAAGAATCCAATCCAATCATCTAAATTGTTTGGTTTAATAAAGTATACTCACGGTTCTAAATGGCCCAACCGAAGGACAACTAACAACTATACTTCATTCAAGTTAAAGATAAAGTGGATGTAAACAATGATCGGCGCGTGATCAATGCGTGATCAGCACCTGTGCTCCATTTTGGCTAATGCGATTGGCTGAACCCTCACCACTGCACCCTGGAATTACACGTCGTTGACATCAGTCCATGTCCGGCTTAAAATTATTTTATTTTCATTTTATTTTTTATTTATTGTACCCAACTTTATCATCGAATAAAAATGTTCTTTATAAAATGTTATTCACTACCAAATGTCTAATTATTAACATCATTTCAAATTTGTTTTTAGTGGATTTTTAAAATATTTTTTTGCTATACTGGTTTGTATGCAAATCTTTACGAATTTCCTTAATACTACCCTGTTTCTTTCAAGCACATGAACAGCGCATGTATTTGTTTACATCCACTCTATCTTTAACTTGAATACAGTATAGTCTTCGTTTCATACTTAAAGTTCAGTACGGGAAAGATACGGCAATGTTATTTTTATGGGAGTTTTGTGGTCAATGTTGCCACTTCTCGGCAGAGGCCAGCTGTCTAAGTTCACTTAAAGTAAAACCAGAAGATTGGCAGTTGTTAGTTATTAGGTGCCTTGAAGTACAATAGCCGGATTTATTTATGGTTGACAGGTTCGCTTTCAAGCAGTTTTGTGGTGAAATCTGGCTACCTCGCTTTCCATAAGACACCGTACTGAACTCTTTAGGTATGAAAGTAAGAATGGCAATGTTACGTCGGGTGATCATGCTGGCAATTCTATCCTATCCATCCGACAAACATATAGTCAAAAAGCTGTTGAACTTCTGTGCCAAGAAACTCTTTACTTTTACATCAGTTTTCCAGTTGCTTTAAACTTAAAAGTACGTTTTGTTCATCAGATAAAAACTATAATTTTAAAGAAATAAGACTAAACTATCCAACTATACTGCTTTAATTTCAAAGTTCAAGGTTATTTTCATTAAGAATAACAACGTTCAACTTTATAAGCATTTTTCTTAAATAAAGTTAAACGAAGTCCTATAATTACCTAAATTCGCCGTTTAACAAGTAAAGCTTTGGTTTCCTAGGAAGCGGTGCCGTCATTTAACGCCCGTAAAAATACGGTGGGTGACGTCAGAAAAACGGTGAAAAAATACGGCCGTCGCGAATTATTCCGAACTGTTATGTCTATTTTGACTGGACTATATACACAAGACACACCGCCAAAAAACGTTGCTGAACTGATTCGTACCGTACTGGCCCACAGCTTCAGATGAGACGGCACCGCTCTATTACGTTGGGTGTGCGCTACCGCTCTTTTGGAAAACACTTCGCTTAAAAAACACGACACCGTTTTTCGTGACGTCACCCACCGTACTTTTACGGCCGCTAAATGACGGCACCGCTTCCTAGGAAACCAAAGCTTTACCAGATCTATTAATATTTATGGAAAAAATTGTCATAAAGCAAAAACAAACGCCGAATACGTCTTTGCGAGAAACGGGGAAACTTAATTCGAATAAATTACCAGCAATATTATAGATATAGAATTAAATTCATTCAGAAGATTTGTTCTTGATATTACATTTTAACTAAGTATAACCAAAGAATACCTAACATATTTTTTATTCCGCGCTATAACTAATTTTAATACTTTCTTGAACACTCAGCAGAAATTAGACTTGCTTCGTAAATTATCACAACTTCGAAAAGAAAATGTTACTAATTAACCCAAAAAACAATTTAAATGCATTTAGATAAGTACACACAATTGGGAAAACAACGTTAATTGTCAGGAAACAGCCCGACATTAAAAATTAGTAAATAGAAATTTGTTACTTGAGCCAGTTAAAAATATTAAGTATTTTACTAAAGTTATGCTTATTTTGAAATATAGGTTTTTAAATAAATCTGTATCTTATTTTGAAATGTTATAAGTAAACTTTCTAAAGCATGTTATTTTAAGATTTAAAATAAAATGAAAATTCTCCCAAACATTTGCTGCCAGATTGTACAACAAAAGTATATCTCCAAACAAACTACCTACTTTAATTAACTAGTAAATAACGTACTTAATAATTATCGTGCTCCAGTTCCTGATTACAGTTTACGAACCTTCCTAAATTTCGCCAAAATAAAAGGGAGCGAGAGAGTTTAAATTTAGCAACAAAGTTTCAAGTTTCGATTAAATATTAACCGAAACAAGTAAGACGGGGGAATTGTCGATACACGAGCAGCTGCAAACCAACCCTTCTGTGTAACACGCAGTTCAAAAGTTTCAAGCGCGAAAAAGCTCTAAAAAGTAAAATATAAAATTCCAGCACGCCTGCCATCTGCTTTCGGGTGGCGAAAGTTAAAATTTTAAAAGCTCAACATTTCTTCATTCGTTTTTTCTCCACTTGGGCGCTAGCTACCGCATTGTTCACAAAAAGCGGAAATTTTCAGGGGATTTACCGGGTTGGATCAAAGTGAGCTCCGCCTCTAGTATGGCCTCCTTTGATGATAATCGCAAGGGATTTCGCTTACGGAAAACTGGGGTTGCTTTAAAGCCGGTTTTACATTGACTAAATGATCACTTTTTGTTAGGATAGATTCAAACAGGGGCAATAATTCTAAGCATTAATTCTACGTTCTTCAAAGCAATTTCAATGTAGGTACTTATAACCGAAAATAACAATATTAATAAAATTATTTTTATAGGAAAACAAACCAGAACGATAGTTTTATAACCCTTTGCTACCTTTAGTTCTGTGTCAACCAAAGAATTATCTACGGTAAAACAAAATTACAAAGGAAAGTAGGTACCTATCACAAAAATATTTTTTCCTTTTGGTCCACTTTTACTCATCACTTCTTTTTCTATTAATTTAAGGGAATCTAGAATTGTGGCTTTCAAGTATTTTAATTTTTATTTCATTGATAAAATTTAATTATAACCAGTAGTACGGCGGAGTGGGAGTGCATGTAAGTAATACTGAAATATAGAAAGTTAAGCAAAGGCTTGCTTGGTCAGAACTTGAATGGATGACCACTCTGCGGCTCGGTGTGTTGGGCCCTCTCGACACTTAAAGGTATAAGGTATAAGAGGGTAAAAGAAAAAGAGAAAAATTCATTTAGAAAGTTCAAGACCATTTAATTCGTTATATTTGTCTTTCCCAGGTACGAAAATGAACTTGTAAGGCTTAAGGAATTTTTTTTAATTAATAAATAGACTAAGTAATAATGTGGATGTGAAAATTTCAAAACATATATTTTGCCAAAGTAATTTTTCAATTAAATTATGTAGCAAAAAAGAGTTTTTTGATGACAAATAAGTTTAATGATATGTTAAAGCATTGTTGGCTTGTTTAACTAACATTATGTATAGAGAGTGAAAGAGAGAACAAAGAAGAAAAGTAGCCTAATCGTGTATGACCTTGGAAAAAACTGAATTGTAGAATTAGTGTTTTATAATATGACTGCCGAATTCTGGCGTTCTTACATAGGCAGTGTGAATTAAGCTCAAACAAAAAGGTTTTCTTCCGTGAAGAGGTTATTTTTTGATCTCCCTGTACTTACAAATTAAGGAAATAATTTTTTTCACTGCTGAATTGGCACAACGCATTTACCATACCATTTATGAACATACAGGGTGATTCAAAAGTATTGTCATTAATTTTAAGGGTAGGTAGAGCATATCAAATAGAGCAACTTTCCTCAATAAACCATGTGTTGCAAGTAAACGGTAAGCCAAGAAAAAAATTAGAAAGATCAATACAAAAATTGGTTTGGGGTCACTGGAATCTAAATTAACTGATAAGAAAGTCCAGGTATGTTACCTAGGTCAATGTCTCTCGGTATTCTTCGAACATTTTAACGGAAGGCTAGCCTAAGCTTTGCCTGGCGTTATTTTAATTTACGAGGAAGCACTTCAGAATGCTGCAGCAGCTCGTATAAAAATGCAGTTTGTGTAGAAGTTAATGGAGGAACATTTGAACATCTTCTGTAAGTCCTGTTTCTCTTTATTAACAACAATGTTTTCTAATATCACTTTTTAAACATGTTAAAAATTTTGTACTGCCACTCTCAAGCCTGAAAAAATATGAGAGGAAAGTTAAACCTGTACCTAAATTGTATAATAATTGTGTAATGCTTCATTTACTTTTGAAGGGTCAAATTTCTATCGCAGACTTTTTAATTGCATATTAGCCAGCGGTGCTCAAAAGTGTGTAACAAAATTTAAACTAAACAAAAATCGCGATAAGCTTTAAATTTTCGCTGTAATGTACTTCTATTAAGGTCAGCATACACCCATTTAATTAACTGACAATACTTTTGAATCGCCCTGTATTGGAAGGAGGTAGATTGATTTATTTATTAGTTGCCAAGACAGCAGGAAAGTAAATTTACCTCCCTAGGGATGTTACGACTAGCTACTTTGAAAGCCAAACTCGGACAGGCATCATTGTATTTGTTTACGATAAATTAATTTAGCGTGATTAATGACAAATTATTATGTAAAAAACTACTTATGTTTTTTGTGATACCTAATTAATATTTTTCACTACCTATTGGCAGATCTAACGGGAGTTAAGTGATTTACTGAGACTCGGAGGTGGCAAACCTCGCTAGGCTTCAACTACAAGTTTTCTTAGTCCAAAGAGAAAATGTCACTTACCTCCCTTGCTACGTAAATATTAATTTCTAACACAGCTGTAGGTTGTAACGTAAATGTTTCATTCTAGGAGATTAAAGCAACACATACTGTATAATTACTGTATCATTACTTAATTCTTAAGGAATATCAGAATTAATTAAATTAATAGCTTTTCAAGTAAAAAAATAACAAATAACGTATATTAATTAAAATAGAGCAGTTTCAATTGAAGCTTAGTATATTAGATTGCGAATTAATTTAAGATTTTTCACTAATTCTTCTTACTATAGGTAGTTTCCATTTCTTGCAAGTTTTAATGCGGAAACATTAATAGCAAATCTACAAAATCAATATTAAGATTTATTGATATTGCATTTTCAGGTTTACGTGTCTATAATACCAAATATCAAAGTAACTCCGATAGTTCACCAATACAGTGCAAAGCTTTGTTCCTTGATGCTTCATCAATAATTTATATCTGTAGGAGAATAGAAGCTCAAATATCAAACAACTCCTTATTAGTAGATATTCTAGAATAACCCCCACGTTAAAGTTTGATGGTTTGTCGATATTCCGTGAATAACTGATGTCGTTAAATACTTGAATGAATAAGTTATCTCCAGGCTTAATAAGACGTGTAATACAGTTTCATATATCACTAACTACTTTTTTTTTTTATAAAATAATATGTGATACTTAGACTTAAATTTGGAAATAATTCCAAAAAGTGTTTTAAAATTCCTTGATTAATGGAATTTGCGAATATTTAATGTATGAAAGTCAAATCTCTGGTTTTTAATTTTGCAGTTAACATCATAATTTAAGATCATAAAGAAACAAATAGTCGCTTGGAAAATTATTGTATTTATTCCTGGATCATTCGATAAAGAAATAACGCTGAATTTTCAAAGATTAAGTAGAAAATAATTCCGAAAAGGGGAATGTTGTTGAACAATTTTTGGGCCTAACTGATTTTGAAAAATTAAAATAGTAAGCATCATTAAAATATAAATCAACTCTTCTCAAAGTCGAATTTACAAATATTAGTTTAAAATCAAAAACGAAAAATAAATTTTGAACTTAAACTTTGCTTTAAAAAAAATGTAAAAATGATAAACGAACCAACGTCCACTAAAAAAAAAACGTAATTGTCAAAAACCGTAACCCTTACATAAACCAGCATCCACTTGAGTGCCCCCGTTCTAAAACAGATTTTTAGCCAGTTCTTTTCAGGACAGCGAGACAAATCCGGCAGATGTGCATCGGAAGCTGGTGCATTTTTTATCTCTCGCTGGACCAGTCTAACGGCTACTGACCACTGTCCATTGCTTGCAAATGATTATGAGCTGGACCACATAGATCATATATTATAAAACGGAATCTCGTTCCAGTAGCCTTGACGCGAAATAAAAGAAACTAGTTTAGAAAAACCGTTAAACAACGACTCTGAAAGCTCTCTCGACACTTTTTGAGAGGACTGAATTAAAGTTTAGTGTCAGGAGACTGTGAGTGCTGCAGTAGTTTGTGAATTTTCTGTGCTAAAAATATAATTTTTCCTTTGTGCTTAAATGGGTTTAATTCTTTATTAATTCAGAAGTTAGAACATCAGCTCGTGCTTCACTTTTTACTTTTTCAATTAAAGGCATCATATCCAAACTGATATAAAACCAATTTATTTGACAAAAATGTTATACTTAATTACAACAAAACAAAAGCCATAATAATAGTAATTTTAATAAAACTGTGAAAGGTGAAGAAAGTGTTAAGATTAAATTAATGTTTTCTATACATACGTATAACTTGTAGATTAAAATTAAGCCTCAAAATTTAATACATTTTTCTATGCTTCAAACCCTTTAACGAAATGTTGTAATCGAGAATGACAGAAGTTATGAAATCGCACAACAAACATAAAAATTACTTTAGGTAATAATGTGCACAATCAAATCAAATTAGAGCATGTCATTTAGTCAACAAGTGGATCTCATATAAAACGAACTTGAGTTAATTTTAATAAAATGAATTATTAGGTTAAATCAACTTAACCGACATTGACATAAATCCATATTTCTTAAGTGCATTTTAAATGTTTAAAATGTTCGAAACATACAAAAGCACTACATTTAGAATTAATACAACAATAATCCAAACGACAAATGATAAAGTTGAAAACCCCCTAAAACCAGTCAGTGCTGATAAAACCAAATACGTATTTCGACATCTAGGCGAAGCATATCTTCGGAGTTTCACTTTGTCAAGGTTTTTTCCACAAAACTGACAACTTAGGTGACAAAAAATCTTTTTAGTTTTTTTTTAAATATGTTATCACTTTCTGCTTTTCTCTTAAAATCAAATCACAAGGTAAAAATTAAGCATAAGGGTTCGGAAAATCATTTAGAATTTTGCAAATATTACTTCATTTCCTTTAAATTGGAGCAAGTTTTAAACCCTCTAATAATTATTAATCATTCCCTGACAGTAAAGAAAATATTCTTTTTTAATTTATACAATATATTTAAATTGAAGAAAATATTGGACGGCCCTTTATCTAAAATCTGTTGCTGCTTAGAAATGTCGAATCAATATTAATACACCCCTCAGGTTTAATTTTATGTCTGTTATGACCTACTTACTTATTAATTTAAATGACTCTAAAATTTTGTATTTAACAATTATTTACAATCATTCAGTTTAAGTACCTCATTAAAAAAATGAAGTTGAAAAACCCTAGCAACCACGCTACTAACCAAGTTGTAAAAAGACTATTTTGCTTTATTTGGGTTTGCTCTTGTAAAATATCTCCAAAAATTGCCACCAAATTTAGCAAGAAATACATTGAGGATAATAACTTAATTCATTGTCCAAATAGGTTTTTAAAATTTTTCTTATAATTTAAATACCCCAGGCTTTACACTGAGTTTAAAAACAATTTAATTTATCAGTGTGAATCAGTTATTACTTAGTTAACTCAAACTGTTCTTTTTAATGTAGTTTACGTTCGTTCACAACTTAAATATTTAACCTTTTAATTTTAATTTAAAGTACAAGTTACACAGATTCAAAGATTATTTTAAATTCGCAACGTTAGTTTGATAAAATTTTTAAGTTTAGTAAAACAAAATGAGGTAAAAATAAATAGCTTGAATTTGAAAAATTGAATTAAACTGGATATTATTGATTAACGAGTGGATTGATTGCTCAATTAATCAACATTAGAAATATCGAAATGCTTTGAATCCATCAACATAACTGTCTCAAGCTCAAGCACATCTGCCTCCTAATTTAAATTTGTCAGAATTGCTCATGATTAATTATTATTTGGGTTTATATAAACAATTCTTCAAACTTCTCACTTTATGAATAATCGACCTTGTTGCCAGGAATTTATAGTCGATGTTGTAAGGAATTTCTTTTCACAGTTTTTGTTGTAACTAAAAATAAATACTTAATTGGTTAAATTTGCAAAGAATTTAATAACTTTCTTTAACATAATGAAAACTCTTAAGATTTCCAGAAGAATGTTAAATCTTTCACAATCCCAATTTTTAAATACTAATGAAAATCACAGCATATCAAAATGGGGCACGTGGTGCCCTCTAAGGATTGTTTTAGAAAATACGTTTCCACAGTAGGGTCGCATAAACAGAAGGGCACGTCTTAGATAATCAATAAGGTACAGTTATGGAAGATGGAAATCTTACCGCCCTTAATACATGCCAAATGTGGTCGTTGTGAAATGTCCTCTAGGGACTTTATTTACCGCAAGGATAATATTGCGTTTGATAACGAAGGGTTACTTGGACCTTCTAGAATGTTTGTAAGGGCCTCGGGTTGCTTAAGGATTATATTAAGTTGCCTTTGAAGATTTTACTTTTTTATCAATATGTTCAGATATACCCGTGAATTTTTGAGCTCAAATGCATCCTTTAAATGTTTTTAGTTTCTCCTCTTTTAATTTTTTTTATATCTTAAACGTACAAACAAACGTTTTAAAATTCTGTGAAGATTTCGCCAGTACTGAGCAATCAATTGTAAGAAAAAATTAAAAAAGTTCCAAATATGATTCTGAAGTAAAATGATTTTCCTTGTTGCTATGTATACGAAAAACTAAGATTTCCTAAACATAATTCGTTTTGAATACTTTTATGGATATCTATTTCGCAAACAAATCAAACTTTGTATTAATTCTTTTTAAAGCTTATTTTAAAGGGGGATTGGTATTTTTAATTGATTGACAAAGTAAATCTCTAAAAGTGTTGTTTATATTTACAGAAATTAATAAAAAGCTATTTGACACAATTTCCTTGGTAAGTCTTTTAAGTATTTTTTGCTAACAAATTTCACAGTTAAAAACTGTAAACCTTTTACATTACAGAAAATTAAGCCTGCTTAAGTTATTCATTGGTTTTCTACAGTTTCTGAAGCACTCTCTTCCTTTGAATTGCGTGCTAAATTTCAAATTTAAAGCAATCTTAAAGCTTATTATTCTTATTAAATAAAAACAAAATTAAAATTGTAGAAATTATCGTATCAAATAAACTTTTAAAGATTCTCCATTTTCCTTTACCTTCTTGAACATTTTCACATTGAAACCATGTTCGAGAGATAATAAAAAATATATATTAAAACTGAATGCTTTTAAAATTTTCAGAAGGAGGTTTATGAAATATTCATTTTATTTTAACTTTACATTTAAAGTATTTGCGAAACTTTGAAGAAATTCTTGTAAAATACACTAGTCTTGAATCTGAATTTTTTCGGCACAGAACTTATTCTCTAAAATATTACATTACTATTATCAATCAACCTATTAGATTTTAAACATTGTAACCAAAACATCTGTCTGTACTAATTTTTGTAATTCTATTTAAAATGCCTTAAAGTTTAAGATTCTTTCTATAACATCACACAACTCCAAGATGTAAAATTTTATAACGCAAAATTTAATATAATTTTTCTCAAAACGGCGCTAAATATTAGGCTAATTTTTTAATTTACAATAGAGGGAACGCTGAACACACAAATTTCATTCATTTGTGAAACTATCACTTCTGAAACTTGAAAATGAATCAAATTCCATTATCAAACAAATAATCTACCTCAACTAATAGAAATGGGTAAATCGAAGCGTAAAACAAAATTTTATTCAGGTAATTTCAGTAGTTTGAGGAAATTTATCAAACAAAGTTACAAGGAAATCGAAATAAATCGAACAGATGACATTAATAAAATTCGAATAAACAAATAAATCAAACAAACTGCAACAAAGTTCCATAAAAACCACAACCTTAATCATTTCTACGACTTCTATACGAACGATTTTGAAAGACACGTCCACAAACAAAGCATGAATCATATAAAAGTGCCGCTTCCGATCGATTATACACAAAATTCGGCCAATAAATCAGATTTTCTTATTTCCCGAGGCGCCGAGACGCCGTTGAAATTGGACGCCAACAGAACACGAGACGCCATCTCGTATCCAAGACGTAAACGCTAGCTGAACATTACGATACTGAACCTTAAATTTGTACAGGGTAAGGATTATTATCGGAGACTGTCGTATTCCCTACATTGTGAACAAATTGTACTTTATAAATCACTGAAATTGTCGGTTGTCTCTTCTAGAACTAATATTATGCATTATTCAAGGGATATACTTGAGATTTTGCCAGTGGTGGAGTTATACGTTATACCAGTTATAGGTTAGTGATAGCGTAGATTTTGTAGAAGGCATTTTGTTCTGATTTGTTCTGCAATGAAGGTTGGTTTACCGGGTAGTTAGTACATAGAATGTATGTTAAATAGAGGGAAAAAAATAAAAATCGTGTTAACCATTGCGAAAACAGTTATCTGCGGTTAAATTTTATCTAAATCTGTTGTAACAAGTTTCTGAAATTGGCACAAATTAACTATTTCTCAATAATTAAAAAATAGAAATGCTTAACTATAATAAAAATCTAAAAATGTTATCGTTTAACCAAATTATGCTTCTTATTTTAGGTTTCTAGTACGAACGTAATCTCTTCCCTTTTTACGAAATTTAAGCCAATCAGTCTAACTAAATGAATCTAAAGCAGTTAAGAATATTAATATATAACTATACTACAAATATTCCTGCTGTCAGTCTTCGCTAAACCTACATTTCTAGTTTAATTCAGAAAACCTAAAAAAACTAAGCTTACAGTTTTGGTTATTTAGATAAAAATCAATTTCTATTTTAAAAAAGTTATGTTAGGAATTTTAAATGTGCCTGTTGCTTTTAGACGAGCAAATTTAATTCCATTCTTAAAAACAAATTTAGAACCTTTAAGGCTTTGTTTCGTCTGTAAAGATTAAAAAAATGCAGTTCTTATAATTCCTAATTTCAAACTTTCAAAAAGCCACAAAAAGAAATTTTAACAATTAAAACAAATTAAAAATTTATTGTAGCATAATTAAATTTGTAACCTTTTTGCAGTTGCAAAATTATCATCCAGTTTGTGTAAGTTGAGATTTCATTGTAAATCATTTTGCTTTGGATCAGAAGTTTAAGTTTTGGGTTTTTTGAAGTTCTGGTTTATTTTTAAACTATTATGTTTTCACTTTTTATCAGTACACTGGAATCTTCAAAGTTTTAAAATGTTCAAATTGTTTTGGTATACAAATTTTGTAGATGTAATAATTGTGCTTGTCGAATGTTTTTTTTTTTATTTTACTTGGAACTATTTAATAATTGTTTCATTTTTATACTGTTTAAATATACATTAACTTTAAATATTTTCTAAAAATTTTATAGGTATTATAAATAGTGAAGAAGACTAGTAACTTATCTTCCTATTCATAATAAATAACCAGCCAAATAAAAGATGAATCGCGATCCTAGTAAATTATTTTAGAGTGAAACACTTTTTTAAATAATTTAAAAAAATGGGCAAATTGAGTGTTCTTTAGTCATATATAAAATGTTGCACAGGAAGCTTAATTAAGTACTTCCTAATATTATTAGAAAATCTACGTCTTTCGAGTCTTTAAATATCCATATCGGAGCAGCTGAGCACTGAAGATTTCGTTTTCCGAAAGATGAATCGCCAATCCTGGTAGATGCTTTTAGAGTGAAAAACTTATTAAATAATAAAAACAATTGGGAAAATTAAGTGTCCCTTAATTATATGTAAAATGTTACACGGGAAGCTTAATTACTTCGATACTTCCTAAAATTATTAGACAATCTACGTCTTTC
Organism: Melanotus villosus; assembly: GCA_963082815.1. Lineage (NCBI taxonomy): Eukaryota > Metazoa > Arthropoda > Insecta > Coleoptera > Elateridae > Melanotus > Melanotus villosus. The sequence continues at coordinate 80,170,000 of OY720419.1, forward strand.
GAGTCTTTAAATATTCATATCTGAGCACTGAAGTTTTCGTTCTAATCTATTTTTTATCTGTGGCTTAGGCCTTAAACATTTTATAGATAAAAGTTCGCCCTGTTGTATTAGAGTTACTAAAATCTTTTTACATTTTTTTTTAATTTTTACAAACTGCAGAATTTTTATTTCATGTCTTCAAAGATTTTTGAATTTTAACATAAAAGTATTAGCTTTTCAAACCTCTAAAAATTCTTTATCTAAAATCTTAGTTATTAAATTACAAATTAAATATATTTTTCAACATCAGTAAATGCCTTAAATTAACAAAAACTTATAATAAATTTCAGTATTTTTTTTGCTAAAAGGCCTAAGGCGGGTAGAGTAACAAGGTCCTACACGTACACACACTTAGACGTATCCCGATATTTCATGGCCCACGACATGCACGTCAAATTTGTGAAAGAGTGAGATGAAAGTCTAATAATGAAACCTAAAAACATGCGGCACTCAGGAAAAAGCGCGTGAAATTTGAAATTGTTGTCTTTATGAAATTAAGAATAAATACATTTATTAGCTGCCACCTATATTGCAAGTTTCTCAGCTTATTATAACATAATGATAGGTTTTCACTAATAATATTTTTTCATATTTTGACTTTGACAGAACGAACCTAACCTAGGTTTTTAGGTCGAGTAGTAGATGCGTTTTCTCTTTCTGTACTGAGGGCCATGAGATATCGGGATGTGTCTACCTACACTATACACGTGGTGCAGTATGTAGGATCAAACGGCGCACCAATCACGTAACCCGCGGAGTCGGGCCGACTTATGCATTGCATCCGTAAAACCCACATACGCTAACGCACCAGCCTCGACACCGAAAGGTAAAAGAGATACAAATAATTATTGGTTTAACTTTGACTGATTGGCTTTTAGTATCATTAAAGCAGCAGTAAAATAGTTACAGTTACCTACTGGCTAAGAATATAAGAAGATTTGTCAATTTCCAATTTAAACATATATTGGGCAACCTATTAAAATGGTATGGGAGCTTTCAGGTAAATTTTACGATAACAATAATTTCTTTCTTTATTTTCCTTTTACGCTCTTATACATTTACAATGGCGAAGGGGCCGAACACACCGAGCCGCATAGTGGTCACCCATTCAAGTTCTGACCAAACAGATCTTTGCTTAACTTTTTATATTACTACGTTCGCCGTACTGCCGACCCGATAACAATAATTTAAGGATTATAAATTCTTTTCAATTTTATCCAATCAACCTTTTAACTGTATTCGTTGTATTGGCGTTAGCCAGCTCTAGATTTAAGAATTAGAGCATGTCTAGAGTTCAAACTTACGTCATATTGATTGCAAAGTAGACAACAATCCCCAAAATTACCGAGGAAGCTTGATGGCTTTGTAATCTTATGTTGTTATATTATGTGTAGTAGTGTAAGTAGGATAAACATTCCTTGAGTTTTCCTAGTTGTGGCACTCAATGCACGCTATTCCTCATATGATTAAATTTTGTTTTTTTATCTGTTGAAAGATATTTTAGTTGAGATCTTTGGCACCCGCCATCAATAGATAAACAAATAAACAAAAAAAATGTATTCATTTTGCAAAGAAAAGAATATTGATAATTTTTAAAGTTTTCAATGTTACTGCTAGTCCTGATTAACAAAAAGAAAGGAAAACAGAGAAATAAACGAAAGGCTTAAATTGTAGAATTTTTAATTTGTATATACGAAAAAGTTCAAAATGGCATTTTAAATCTGAAACTCAAACAAATATTAAACTTCGAAAAAAATATAATTTTTACAATAAATTTTATATCCTGCATCCTCAAGTGATCAATAACAAATTTTCGGGTAATTGTTTTAGTACATATTCAAATTAATAAGTAATTATAGACCCCCCAGCATTTCTAAAATCATCATCAGCAGCCATCTTGCTAGTGGTTCAATCAATACCCACTCTCATCTGAGATCCTGCAGTTATATTCCGATCTGGCGTCTTATCTCCTCTTTACTTCATGCTTTGTGCAGTTATTGCGAGGGGTCGCGAATCTTACTCTCAGATTATGTGCTCCGTAAAGCGTACGCCTCTTTATGTTTTTAGTAGATAGTTTCTTATGTTTTGTAATTGTAGTTTATTTATTTATTTACGATTTTAATTTGTTGTAAAAGCTGCGTTTGAATTTTTAAAGTTTCGAATATTCGAGTTCAGTTTGCAAAATTAAACAAATATTTTTGGTTTATGAAAAGGTTTAGATTTTCTTTTATATATTTTAGGCCTTTTTTAATTTTATAAATAATTGTAGTTCTTAAAAAATACTCTCAAGTTTAAATTAGTTCGTAAAAAAGACATTTAAAAACATGTTTACTGGTGACATAAGTGGGGGGCTTTACAACTCAATTATGGCTAAACTGTTGTTGTAAACTGGTTAGTTTTATAAAACTCTTTTTCCATTTTAATCTTCCAAAGATTTTAAAAATTCACCTTGAATTTTACGTAAATCTGATTTTAGTAAATCAGCATTCAGAACATTTTAAATTACGCAAAACCTGCCTTCAAATTCAACTCGTAGACCCGAAATTTATTTGTTCGTATGGTATTGTTTATAGTTTAGGAATTTGAAAAATTTGAATTTTGGGAATTTGTATTAAAATTTTTAAATTGGAATTTCTTGAGCTTGCAACTTTTAAAGTAATAAAATTTAACCTTTTTAATTAATTGTTTTCATTGATTTTCCTGGTAACTATCTAATGATGCTGTAACAAAATATCCTTAAAATTAAATTTATTTGGTGTTCCTGCTTTTTTGTGATTTAAATACCAATGCGTTTAAAATCTCAAACAGTAAATAACAACACTTCAGACTAATGTCTATGTTCCAAAAATTATCACTTACAATACCACAAGTGGTCAAAGAATTGTTGATTATTTTTTTGCTGTAACATCACGAATGTTCCTTGTGCTTGCATATGAATTCGCAATCACAAGGAACATGAGTGATTTTACAGCAAAAATAATCTTCAATTCTTTGGCCACGAATGGTATTTGAGGGACTATTCAACGAAAAAAAAAATCATTTCCCTCGAATCATTTTTCATAAATTAGTCCACATTCAAGTTTGTTTGCATGAAAATTCTTCTCTGCTGGATATAACTAGCAATAAACTGTTTTCAAAAAATTGTCGCTTCGTATCACTAGTGAAATTTTATCGACAATTTTTTCTAGTGGAAATTGTCGATACAATTCCTTTTGATTTTCTCAAAAACGTCAAATCTTGCATTTTGATTGGTCGATTTTTGACAGATGACATATGAGTTGAATAGTCCTAAATATTTTATTGTCTGTGAAGTTAAAGTTTTAATAATGATTTAGAAGAAGCATTAGGGTATATTGCAATATTAATCTGAAAGTTGTTTATTGAGAAAACATTTGGAGTAAGCAAGATTCAAATTTAAGGAATTCGCCTTTTTCCTCGGTGACAACAGATGAGAGTAATTGAAAGCGAATTCTATCCTAAGCTGATAGATTTCGGATTAAGTACCTATCACATTAAAATTTTAACAGCTTAAGGCACGCGTTGACTTATTCGGGTAAACCAGCGTTAAAATAACATTAACATGAAACAATTCACCAGTAATAGGTATTTTCTGAAAGTTTGACTTTTCTGGATATTTCTCTACCATCTGCTGAAAATAAAGATTAAACAGTAAATAAGTAGTAAAACACCGTAACGTAACGTTTCGAAAAGTCTAACTCCGTTTTCAAACAGCTTAAAAAGATTTCGAAATGGAAGAAATAGCTTTATAATTCTGATTGTTAAATGACGCAAAAATTTGTCTAATATAGTACGTTCCATGCTTTAAATTTAATGTTTGTTTTAATTGATACGAAAATGTATGTATTATCTGTAACCTCTTATACCTTTTGGTGTCGAGGTTAGTGCGTTAACGTACGAGGCTCTACGCGTGCAATGCACAACCCGGCCCTTCTCTGCTGCGGGTTACGAAGTTGGTTCGCCGTTTTAGTTACATACTGCACCATGTGTACAGTGATACCAAAATAATTTCCATAAATTTTATTACAATTTAGATTTCTAAACAGTTAAACTAATTTTAGATTTAGTTTTTAATGATTTGAATTTCTCGAAACAATTTAAACAATATTAAAGTGTATGGTATCGAATAGCAGAAAACCGGAACAAATGGTATAATATGAGACTATGGCCTATGCTCAGAAATGGGTAGAAGAGGGCTTATAAAGAAGAAACGAAAGTGTAGTAGTGAAGCAATTAAGATTTTAGTAAGTAAATGGGTTGCAAACTTTCTGCCATTATATTCATTTACTTCAAAAATGTACGTATTTTTTCATTCACAATTTAGCGGTTGGTCATAATTTAATTTTATTAGGTTTTATCACAACAAATCAGTATCTTTAATTCTTTTTTTTTCTGTAAGTTCTTTTGTAAACCCTATTTCGCGAAACTTTGAAAGGAAGAATTTAAATTTATTTGTAATGTTAAATAATATTTAAAGAAATTTTTATTTATATGCCTGTTGAGGAAGGAATTTAAAAAAAATACAAATATTTGTTTTAGAACATGAAAATGTAGTTAAGGTTTCGCTTCTATTATTTTTAGTATGTTTTTGAATAGTATACATATATGCTTTCAGAATTAGCTTCTAACTTGAATGTTCAACAAGCTTTTACGTCGAAGTCACTATCAAATATGTTAAATATCACATCTTTGCTTTTAAATACAATGTGATTTTTTAAAAACTCAATTGCAGCAGGCCGTATTCTGACTTAATACAGACAGTTCTAAGGTTATTAAGACAGAATACGACCTGCTGCAATTGAGTTTTAAAAAATCACATTGTACATTCCAAAATTATACAGTGTGTCCCAAATTCAATCCCCACCATTAGGATCTCGGAAACTATAAAAGCTACAAAGTTGGTTAAATAGGGAAAGTTTTAGGAATTTTAATGCACATTTCATATCCGTTGAGAAATCACAGCCAACTTTGACCGTTTTCGAGATATCTTGGAAAAACCGAAATTTGGAGTTTTCTGTTTTCCGAAATATCTCGGAAAGTATTAAGTTATTAGTTTCAAGACTTGTACATTGTGAAGGCACTTTTTTACGGAGAATCGGGTGGTACCATTTGTTTATATTTATGACGCTTTGTTTCTATTCTATGAACAACTACTTTTGATTTTCATATAGACGCCATATTGAATTTTGTCGTTACTAAACTCAGCTCTTTTTTCTCTTTTCAACGATGTACCACACGTACGAAGTTTTTGAAGAAGAGTGGGAATAAAATACATTTTTTTCTTTATTCGCGTAGTAAGCTATGATAAAAAAAATGTATTTTATTCCTGTTCTTCTTCAAAAACTCCGTACGTGTGACACATCGTTGAAAAGAACAAAAAGAGTTGAGTTTAGTTACGACGCGACGCTTTGTTTCTATTCTATGAACAACTACTTTTGATTTTCATATCGACGCAATATTGAATTTTGTCGTAACTAAACTCAGCTCTTTTTTCTCTTTTCAACTATGTGTCACACCTACGGAATTTTTGAAGAAGAGCGGGAATAAAATACATTTTTTTTATCATAGCCTACTACGCGAATAAAGAAAAAATGTATTTTATTCCCGCTCTTCTTCAAAAAAACTGTGCGTGTGACACATCATTGAAAAGAGAGTTTAGTAACGACAAAATTCAATATGGCGTCCATATGAAAATCAAAAGTAGTTGTTCATAGAATATAAACAAAGCGTCATAAATATAAACAAATGGTACCACCCGATTCTCCGTAAAAAAGTGCCTTCACAATGTACAAGTCTTGAAACTAATAACTTAATACTTTCCGAGATATTTCGGAAAACTGAAAACTCCAAATTTCGGTTTTTCCAAGATATCTCGAAAACTATCAAAGTTGGCTGTGATTTCTCAACGGATATGAAATGAGCATTAAAATTCCTAAAACTTTCCCCATTTAACCAACTTTGTAGCTTTTATAGTTTCCGAGATCCTAATGGTGGGGATTGAATTTGGGACACACTGTATACATAATTTATTGTTTAAATTGAAGGAAAGGAAATAACTGCATAAAGCTGCGCAACTATTGTGTAGTAAAAGCTCGTTACGTATTAACAAATGTTTAATTTTTAAAATAAGTAAGTTTTTAATTCCTTTTTTCATTAATTTTTAAAAGTGTTAAATGTGTAGGTTGTAGGTATAATAATTCGTTATCAGAAATCTTAATAAGTTCAATCTTGTAAGTAACATTTTGTCACGACTATGAAAAACCTAAAGGGTTAATTATTTAAACAAGTTTAATATACAAAATTCTGATATTTAAATACACATTGAAATAAAGTAGTTAGAAAATAAAACATTGTAGCAGGAAAGAAATCCTAAAATTGTAGTTTTTAGTTTCAAGTTTTGTTTGTAAAAATTAGGTGGCCTTTTATAAATTCAATTTGAATATATTTCTATTATATTTGGATACTTAAAGCTTTTATTTTCAATTACTGATAAGTGTCAGTATGGCCATTTAATTAATTAAATTTCGCATTTAAAGTTGTAAATTCTAATTATTCTAATTTTCACTTGGGGTTTTTAATTACCAACATAATTTTTATGCTAACTGTGATAATTCCGTACAAAAATGACGTGCTTTTACTGTTTCGAATGTAACTAGTTTCGTTCGCTCTTCACCTGCGTGTGATCAGATAACAATAATCGTTTGAAAGTATTTTAGGTTTAGGTAAGGTTCATCCGTGATAATCAAGATGGGTTTCAGGAATCGAGATATATTTAATTATTCACGTCCATTGTTTATACACGATAGGAGCGCACATTAAGTTTTACTTAATATCCATATTAAAATGGGAACGGGAATAAAGATTAAGTCCAGCATTAAATCTGGTTATAACGGAGATCTTAAAACCCCATTTTCTGACATAAACTCCTTAGAGTTTAAATTGGCCTGGTTCTTATCGGATCCATGAAGCTGAATCTAACCAACCGCAAAATGGGCAATAATAATGACAACTATAACGACAGAAGATAGCATCGCGGCATCTTTGTCCTCTCAAGTCCACAAAGCTGGTGAACAGTTAGTTTTATGTATATTTTAAGGGCCTAGCAGGCAATTAAGGGCAGATAGCGCGCGGGTTGTAAGACGCGTCCGGGAAGTGTTCCCCAAGGATGAGGAAGGGGCCGCTAATCTACAAGACTCTGGGCTCGACCCCGCCATGTTATAGCCCGTAATTTATTCATGGCAGTTCTCGACATGACTGTTTGAATCGGTCTGCAAGAGATTTCAACTTGGATTAACCCGAGTCATAATCACATGGCCGTGTCTCTTACCCGAGTTCATTGCTGTGTTCATCCACTTCAATGAGACTAGTTTTATTAGTCGATTTATCCAATCGCTCGTCCCGAACGCTTGCTTTCCTAGATCCTTAATCGACCAAGTTTATATTTCGGTTAACTTTGCGAATTACCCAAGAGCTAGCTACTCTCAACCGTACGGTCTGCAGCGAACAAAAATGCGAATCCTCTAAACTACTTTGAGTCAGTGTTCCACCGAATGTTGTTTTCAAACTCTTTGGCAATAAAATAGTTTTCTTGAGTTACATTTCGGAAAATAAAATTAAACGCACCATTTTCAGATCAATATTGCAATATACCCTGTTGCTTCTGTTAAGTCCTTAGGAATAAAATTATTTTCTTTTTTTAATTTTTCAGTTCATTGAATTTCAAGGACGATATGAATTCAAACAGAAATTAACAAATAAAGACATAAAGCCAATAGTACACGAATATTGCAGATCAGCTGTAAATATTCAAAAGCTAACTTCTGCCTCACAAGAAATATGTAATTTGAAACCTCTCGAAATGCTAATTTCAGTTCACATAAAACGTTTAGTATTCTTTTTAAAACTTTCTTGTATCTTATTCTGCAGTTTCGGAAATTCCTCTTTTAAGATTTAACTGCACACTTCACAATCAATTAAAAAAAAGGTGGAATTCAAAATAAATTTAGCTTCAATCTTATCTTATTATTGCGTGAAAGAGAGAAAAAACAAATTTATACAGTTGCATTACAAAAATTAGAAAACTCAAGCTTTAATTCTAATTCAAAACTTTAAAAGTTGAAGATTTACCATGAATTTCTACATCCTCAAACAATGAATAATACCGTGGCAACAAAAGAATATCAGTACGCCAATGGCTTTGAAAGCACCAATACCCCTTTTATCTACCATCAAATTCAAATTATAAAACACCGTAGCAACTGCATTTAAGAATTAGGTAAATCTTCAGGTTTGGCGATTTGTGAGTCTTCAATGAAAGACTCTCAGTTTTTCCAAAAAAAAGAGAAGAAATGGAAAGATCTTCTATTATGTGGTTCTTTATTGGGCGAAATCTAAGCTTGCGGATACCAAGGATCTAATCGCGCGACGACTGTTTTATCTTGTATCTGAACAAAGACAAAATCTGAAATTTTTTCCGTGTTAAAAGTCTCACGTGTCCTCGGCCGGAATCGCGAGGGCGTTGTCTTATTAATAATTTTATTTGTTAGGCATTTAAATGATATTACTAAATACTTATAGTATCTCTATCTACTCAAGCTTTGCTAATGCATGTACAATTATCGTAAAAATAACAAAAATGTAAATATGACAACAATAAGTCAATTTTGTAATATCGTGATGACTATGCTTTTATAATTCCTACTGTAATGTGAAATATCAGTCATTTTCAACATTCAAATGTTTCGAATTATTAATTGCTTCCCAATCAAATAAACTAAAACTCCCAAGACAAAAAATACAGTCATTAGACTGTAATTGACTTTGGATTGAGGCAAAACCGTTTTGGATTTTTCTTTATAAGGTTGCTTGAAAGAAAAAGTGTAATTTGCTGCAATCGAAAATCGAGAGCACCTAACAAATCGAATTAGAAAAGAATATGAAGCATGCATACAAAATGAAAGCAGTCGATTAAAACATTTAATATAATTTTAATTTGTTTTTTATGTTTTCATTGTTAACTAGATTTGAGCTATTGATACTCCAAATAAATATTTTCAAATCCCAGTAATCTATTGGAATCTGGCATAAGTACTTATATAAGTACATTATTATTTTTTACTCTAAGTTGTATGATTAATCAGCTCCCAAAACTATAGTCACGCCTTTTAAATTGCCGTATATAATACTGTTTATATTGCTAGGATGGGTTTCTTCTTTTAACTTTGATTACAATTTTAAAAATTTACTTACCCTGACAGAATCTTTATTACTTTTGGTTTTATTTTAATCTCCGGCTAACTCAGTATCTCTTAGGCGTTGATGAGGTTCTTAATTTGAGATTTATTTAAGTTCTTAATTAAATTCAGTTAATTTTGTATCAATAAAGTTAAATTATAAAGTGTAATACAGATTTATTAACAATTTGTTAATTATAAATTTAGCACACATAAATTGCCTACTATTAACTAAATAGAATCTAATTTAATGTTACTAAAAAATCGCTCACGTTTGTTGAGTTCTTAGGTATTTAATGTTATCACTTTTCAATTCAAGCATCACTTTCGGAATTCTTCCAGTTCGCAATGAAATATGCATCATATTCCAAATTCTTCCAATTAAACTTCTAATCTTCTTTTATACATTTCAATATTCAAATATTTTAATCACTTAATTTTTTTTTAAATGATTATTATTTTATATTTACACATTAACAGGCTTTTATATCTTCCATAATTAATTTCATTTAAATAATCTTACTTTTAATTAATTTATATTCAAAGCTTTTCTTTTACAAAATTTGAATAATCTCTTTTTCAGAATTTTTCATCTGTTATTATTTTTTATAAAATTTTCGTTATCCTGGTTAATTTATCCATCTTGTTTACTTGATTTTCAAATACAGTTATTATGATTAAATCAGATCCTTCTAGCTAATTTTATATTAGATTTTAACATTTTATAAATAATGTACATAATTCAATTTTAAGTATTTCTAGCTATCTAACTTATTTATTTATTTACATTTTTTTTATTAAATTTTAAAATCTGTATACAATTTAATTATTTTATAACTCATCTCATAACATTTTTAAAATTTCATCCTACTTAAAATAAATTCATGAAATATGTAAAATTAAAATATGTACGAGTATATTTATTGCGATTATTTTTAAGTTAAGCTATCAATTTCTAGGGAGTGTGTTACCAAATTTTTACCAAATAACCATACTGTAGAAGTGTCAATTTATTTATTAAATGTTGACTTGACATAACTATCACAATAAGTAAACAACCTAAAATGTATTAAACGTTAAATTATTCTTATGCCTGGTGAATAATAATAATCATATTACAAATACCATAATGACAAATTCGTATAAGTTAGGTATGTTTAATTTTAGGTTTTAAATTCACAGAAACATTATAAAAACTAAACTGTTAGGAGAAACTTCTTCGATTAGTTCTTGATTACTTCATCGAAATTTTTGAAGTGATCTTTGTGAACAGTGCTTTTCAGGTATGGCAAGAAGCAATCACAAGGTATTAAGTGACACAATCAAGAAAGAAACGCAGTAATCCTCTCATCGACGAATTCCCTAATAAAATTTATATTTTACGCGCTGTTAAAATATTCTCATGGCAAATGTTCAGTACTAACAGTAATATTAAAACATACAGACATTTTTATATTTCACAGAGAATATAAAAATGTAATTTTAAATAAACAAAAACGCACACCTTTTGAATAACGATTTTTAATACAAAAGTTAAAATAACCTTACAAGCTTACTTAACCTTTTTAGTCTCAAAAGTCAGTGTTTCCAAAAACAAAAACACATAGGAACTTAATTTCCCGCTAAATCTCAAAAGACATATTTTTATATTCTTTAGATTTACATACCCCAATAAGTCAAAGCAAGCCTCGTCTATATAGAAGGGTAGGTTTTAATTGTGAATTTTCTAATGACAACCCCCAATTCAGATTTTAACATTTTATGGAAAGTTCCCATCGATAGATTTATCTTTTGGCTAATTTTGAAACTAATTTCTATAATTTCTCTTAAGTTATTAATATTTTTAGACGTTCTCTCATAAAGGGTTTTTCAATAAGAGTAATATGTTTTTAAATTGAAATGAAACAACAACAAATAGAAATAGACCAAAAATTTTATTTGAAGTGTCGTCGATGCAATTAAGCTTTGAAAATAACATCATTTAAACGACCACCTCTGGTTCTCCTGTAAGACCGAATTCGGTGAACCCAATTTTCAAGAACTCTATTCAATAAATTAGGCAACGCCTAAGGCATGAATGAATGAATGAATGAATTGTGTCTGGTTTATTCTCATAAACAATAAACTTTAAATAACCCCACAAGAAGAAGTCTAAAGGTGTTAAATCACAGCTTCTTGAAGGCCATTCGACAGGTCCATTTCTGGAAATAATCAACTGACCAAACTTTTGACGCAATAAACCAATTGTTTCACGGACCGTGTGGTACGTAGCGCCGTCTTGTTGGAACCAAATGTTAGTTAAATCAATATCATTCAGTTCAGGCCATAAAAAGTTAGTTATCATAGATCTGTACCGCTTACCATTGACAGTAATTTCCAAACCTTGTTGAAGCGTATATCTTTCCATGATGAAATTGCAGACTTTACTAAACACACTTGACAACGACAGACAATTTTGACATTTCAAATATGGCCGCTATGTCAATTTCAAAACATATCACCCCTATTGAAAAACCCTTTATTTAGATCTACTCGATTTCAGTTTGGAGTCTCTCCGAAATTTAACACATGTACTTACATGAAATGAATTTACATTTAGACCAAGTTCTGGAATTTTTTCTAGAAAGTCAGCGAAGACTGTTGTTATTGAATATGATTTCTTTTTTGTACATTTCTAAAGTAAAAAATCAATTAATAGTGTTGAAATCAAATTATTCGACTTATGTACCTATAAACGACATACGTCCTACTGTGTAGAGCCAGTTCTGATCTACTTACTTTTCCGAATGCTGGTTATGTGTAATAAACAAACAAAGTTAGTCCGGAATTTAAGGCATTAAAAATCCTTAAAATAGGCAACATTGATTTGCAGTATACAAATAGGAAAATCAAAGATTTTAATCTAAACAAAAAGCCGACGTAGCACTTTTACCCTCTTTTTTAAATACACGAATAATGTGAAAAAAATATAAATAATGATTCTCTTCCATTCACACTGGCTAAACGTATGACTGACAAAAATATGAAATTGCTATTTAAACCTGTTCGTTTCGCCATTTCTAAAGATTCAAATAAAATGAGGATCTTCATCTAGACAATGCCTTTTAAAGCTTTAGAAATTTCGAAATTACTCTACCAACTGAAGAAAACTCTTACTTAAAAATCGCTTCGAAAAATTTGTTATTTTGTTTGGCATTCGTTATTGAAGGTTGACTTTACATGTTCGTATCTAAGTTTCGAGTTTAATACTTTTAAGAACAGTTTTTTAAATATAGTTTATTCGAGATTGAGCTGAATCAGATACAAAGAAAACATCATTTTTCAAAAGAAATTTGCGGAGATTGATATAATTATAAACAAAACAGCATTTCGTTTTAACTGCTCTAAAAATAAACAAATGGACCTAAAACTTAAAGATAATTATGATTATATAGCAACGTTAGGTATCAAAACTAAAATATAAACAACTTCTTAAACTGACTTCTTGAAATCTTGTACAATCTTGTATTTCACTTTCTGTTTAAAATTTAGAATTCAATTTGAAATTTTAAACTGAATAAACAACTAATTAATTCGATGTTACTTATTTATTTTATTCATTTATTTAGTGCACGAGAGGAGGATTTACAGCTGCCAAAAGTGTTATGTTTTTAAGAACATTTTTGAGCAGTTTTGTTTTAGTTCCATACATCTTATTTAAGAAAATGACGGATAATTTTTTTTATCTATCAAAATTAGTGGCAATATGCTTACAAGTAATTAATTCGTATGTCTAATATCACTTGGTTATACAATCGAACCGTGATAAAAAAATAAAAAATCACTCGGTATGTGTTTATTTAAATTCGAAGTATTAATAATAATAATCATACATAAATGTATTTGCTAAAAATTCAAAATTTTGTCAGTAAAACGTTGAACAAAAACCATTAAATAAACAAAATAATGTCCACCTTTGGATTTAGAAATTCAGCAAACTCAATATCACTGCAACTGACAGAAGTGTGTCAAATATACAGACTCCTTTTAGTCCCAGATGAATCCTGTTTTAATAAGTACAGGGAAGAACCGGACTCTGGACCAAAAACCGGTATCAACAATGAACCAGCTGCTAGAACATAATATATAAGATCATTCATTCTTTCATTCATCGGCATTGAAACAATTTAGTATTTGTTGAAAATGTTCGAAACCCTTTCAATATTTATAAGTAATATTTCCAACCATGCTTGAAACTGTTTGTTGCTTGTAAAGAAGAATGTTTTTATTTGAAAATTTTACCCGTACTCATATTCTATCGTCTAACTGATTCGTAACTTATTTTGTGGAACGAAATAAAAAAAGTCCTATAGGAAAACTGCAAAATAACGTAAATTCAGAAGCTTATAAATCCTCAATAAAAATATTATTCTGTAGGCCAAAGCTGAATCGGAATTATCCTTTAATCAAGTAAACATTACCGTTTTATTCCATCAAACCAACACACAAAATCGCAAACAAACAAAGTATCAAAACAATCCAGTAAAAAAAATAACAGGAAAACACATAAAAGTCGTATTTGCTTCAAAATATGGCTGTTCTACTTGAGAAAATCTTTATTACGGGCATCAAAAAGCGCCCTTAGTTTCACAACACACAGAGCTTAAAGTTACCCTATATGAGAATTCTTTATCGAGGGTAATATTTCCAATACATAAACCCCCTTTCTTGGCTACAGTCTGAGGGTCGAAAAGGATGCTTGGGAGGAGCAGGAATCCTGAGGGTTGTGGCCCCTTGTAACCCTCCTGTTATGATTAGTAGTAGTTACGATAGGGAAATGTTAATCTCGATGAATTATACAAATATGGAAATTATATTGAATTTGTTTATATCAAACGTTATGATTTGTTGGTCTTTATTTTTATACTGAACTGATAGTACTTTCCCTTTCTTCGTTTAAAGAAAATTAATATACTTGTCAAAAGACATTCTTGCGATATCGTTCTTCTTCTTTAAGTGCCATATGCAGCAGCAATATAATAAAACATAAATATAAAAGGTCTACGAAAAATATTGAAATAGGAGAATAGGGTTAAAGTAAATCAAGTTAAAGTTTAATCATAAACAAGTATCGATAGCTGCAAATCGGTATGAAAAAATACTCATTTATCAGATATAATTTCAATTCTATGATAAAACCTTCTACTTTGTTTCATCTCAATTCTATAAATGTTATGCATGAAATTCGTTAATGGTTATCTTCTACTTCTATAAAGCCAGAAGAAGCACAAATTATTTTATCTTTTCTTTTGGCATGTTTCTTTGGCTAAATAGCCCCGTTGTAACACCAAAGTCGCATATTTCAGTAGATATGTTGATATGTAGGTATATAGTTAGTACAAAATAATAACTTTCAAGAAAAGACTTTGAATTAACTTTTGTATTTTACTAGAAATAATATATTTTTTATATAACATTTTGTGGACTTTTATCAAACATATGTCAAGAATGTATCAGGTTTGTCTCTAAATAGTTTATTTTATAAATCCGCTAAGGAAATAATAATTACTTTCAGACCTGTTTGAGCTAGGATTGCAAGGAAGTAGGTCATTAAAGGACTATTCATATAACAGGTGAAGGCTTTACCGAGCTTTCGAGAATATACCGAATATATTTAACTGAACTTATCACTTACGATAGTAATTGTCATATACGACAATACCACTAACTTTTACTTAGGTGCTCCGCCAATTTATACCAAACAGGAAACACGTGTGCTTTGACAAAATTGTTTATATGTTAGGTCAGATAAGTAATAATGAAAACAAGGTATTTTTCAAATTTAAGAAGTTTTCTGTATAATTTGCTCTCATCTGTTCACAAACAAAGAAAATCTAAAATATAATTAGTAGATACGTAGGTACTTATATGTAGTTTGTCAAGTGAGTTGAATAGTCACTGAAATTATGAAGTAATGGCTTTTGCTGATTTAAATGCGTTCGCAATTCGCAAGTTCGATTTTCAATCAAGAGCAGAGAGATTTTCGCATGAAAACAATAATTTGTTCTGTGTAAAATTTTGCTAAATTAAAAGTTATTGTTAACTAAGCAACGTTAAAACTTATTTTTAAGTAAGTACATACATATAAAACTTCTGCACATGTCATATTAATCAGTAAGATTCAGTTGTTAAAAAAAATTATCTACAACTGATTAAATAATAGTATATTAAAATACAAGTTGCAGAAGGCATCTATTCAAGCACGAATTTGAAATTCCGAAACGAGCCGCATAGCGGCGAGTTGAGGAACAAATGAGTGCTTGAAGGACCTTCTGCAACGAGTGTTTTATACTATTTTTTCTATTTTGCCGTTTTATACCATTTTATAAATTAAAAAATTAAAATTTTAAATCTAAATTTTGCGGTGGTTGGTGACGTTTATGTGGCGTAATTTTAGGTTAGAAAATTTATTGCCGGACAAGTCCAAATCCCAATGTGAAAAAGAATTTTTGACGTATGTCAGTTGACAGTTCAACGCTACCAACATCAATACAGTAAATTTTACTAGTCTATTTTAGCACTCCAACGACTTATTCTAACACTCAAATGACGTCATTTGGGTGCTAGAATGGAGTTATTCTAGCACCCAAATAGAAAAAGAACTTATTAAGGCTCGGTCTTTCCATCCCTCGATATTTTCCTTGGTAACCATTATTAACACAATTGTTTCCATGGCAAATACCTGCCAGTCAAATTTATCGGGAGATGGAAAGTCATTCACTTGACACTATTTTCGTTATGTATTCAAGCTAATTACACCACTAGTAGTGTAATGCAACTCTGTTACACTACTAGTGATCTAAAGAAAGAAATCCACAAAAGTTAATTCAATCAAATTTTATTAAAAGCTACCGTATTGTAAGCACAAAAGATAGCATACCATATTAAACGAAACACCGATATTACCCTATGTCTAACTTATTTGTAATATATTTTAATAATAAAATGTTTACATTTAGGGATAAATTAATCTCAGTTAAAAGGTTTGTTCCCGATTCTCCTAGAAACGAAGTTAAAGATCGCGGAAAGAAATGTCCCATATATTCTTGAGGATTTTGTAAAATGAGAAAGGAGGTAATCTTCCTTCCTTCGTGGTCGGCATGATTAGGACAGAAGGCCAGGTGTTTTCACATTATTTCAACCAGATTTACTCCCGCGATTCCCCCAGAAATAACAAACAATTCCAAGGAAACTTTGGAGTATAATCATCTTCCACGTTTTTCATCGGCAGGTTAATCAGCTCTTCCTTTCTGCAAGTACTCCCTACCTTTATTAGTAAAAATTCTTTATCATCGGCTTCTTTTGTAATATCTTGTTTTGTTAATAGTTAGTACCCCGCCGATTGCTTTATCAAAAAAGGGACTAAGTTATTAATTTTGCTAATATCTAGATTTTGCGTCATAGAAATTGTTGCCCGCAATATAACTAGAATAGAACGCCTAAAGACTGGAGGATTTGTAATTTTTTCTAATTCTCTTTTACTTATTTTTTTAATTTCTCTTACTCATACCTATTTTACGATTTATGGGGTAAAATTAAAGAAGCCTCATTCGCAGTAGCTTCTTTAATATCTGAAGGCAGAGTTCCTGATTCA
Organism: Melanotus villosus; assembly: GCA_963082815.1. Taxonomy (NCBI): domain Eukaryota; kingdom Metazoa; phylum Arthropoda; class Insecta; order Coleoptera; family Elateridae; genus Melanotus; species Melanotus villosus. The sequence goes on from OY720419.1 coordinate 80,186,923, forward strand.
CTCATTTTTATTTCCTCTATTTTCACAAAATTTGTTGATGAAAAACGTTGAGAATTACAGCGTTGTTTATAGCAATTCTGATCGGTTGTCACAGTATTGAACAAACTTAATTTACTTTGAATTTTTGAGTTTTAATAAAAAAATATAAAATTAACTTTTGATATCTGCCGACTAAAATATGTTTGAAAATCTTTTAAAGGATTGTTCTCAATTTTGTTCAGTTGTGGATAAAATTTTGTATTGCTACAACCCACCTTTCAAAAAGCGTGTGACTGTTCAATTTTAAAAATATAATTTTGACATTTCCAGCTAGCTCAATATAATAAAATTTAATTAATTTTTAGAGAATCTCCTAACTCAGGTCGCGAAAAGGGATCGCTTTGTGAACTTTAAACTTTTATAAAAAATTCACAAAGTTAATTTAAATAAACACCTTCCAAATTTTATAAACTCCAAACTATAATTAACAACAAATTCTAATAACTAATTAAAATTAATAAATTTATAATCTACCTTTCACAATCAACTTATCCAACACACCTTCTGTTTCTTTCCAAAAAATTCACTATTTTCTCACTCACTTTTCAATCCAACAACACCTCACAACAATCCAATTCCACCTTTATCCACACCTTATTTAAATTCTTCTTTAAAATCCAAAATTATAACTTACTTTCAAAAATAAACTCCATTTTATAAAATTTTTATTTATTGAACATCCAAATTATATTTTTATTTAATAAAAATCTTCTTGATACAATATTTCAATTAATTATCCTTTAGTTCAGTTTTAGAATATTATTTATGGTTTTCTAGCAAGTTTTTTAAGAAATTTTAAAAAACCCAACTGTATTTTACCAAATTATTTTTATTTATTATTATATCACCTTAGTTTCTAAATTTAACACACTATGCAAATTATTTTTATAAAAATAATTATCAAGCTAACCTATTCTATTTATTTACATCACTATCTATAATTAACAATTATTAACATTTTTTTAACGCTAATTTAACATTATTTTAAATTTAACAACTAACATTTTAACATTATTTACATTATTTTAAAAAAGGTGTTCATTTTTTATATTATCCCAATTAAATTATAACTTCCTGCATCAAGATGTTCCCTAAATATATCATATCAGTATATTATACGTGGGCTAGAGCATAATATCATACTAACTCGTGTGATTACAAAGGGCCCAGTCTATGACCTTGTCAACTGCAATTCTTCACATTCCTAGTGCTGTAATAATACTTCTATTCCACTAATAATACAGGGTCCGGTAAAAGCACTGACTTGTTTTAATTATTTATTTCATACTGTCTGGTAAATTCAGTTTCCCGGCGCCATTTTGAGTCCGGAAAGTGAGCTATTACGGTATCAGAGCCGGAAAGTGTTGCCAAGCAACACTTTCCGGACTGTTATTTTATGCACCCAATCAGAGCCCGTAAAAGTGTAACGAAGCCACACCTACCGGCTTTGACACAGTAATGTCACATGTTGACGTTTTGAAAAAGTGTCACATGTAAAAATTAAAAACTCTAATTGTTTACAGTATGAAATAAAATACATAACGACATTCGTCCGTGAACTCTTTTTACAGTACTCGTTTCGAGTTTCAAGACTCGGCTCCTTTCGTCGCCTCGTCTTTAAACGTCTCACTCGTACTGTAAACTATGAGTTCCCGGACTTGTGACGTTAATTACTATTACCTGATACGAATTATGGGTATACCTAACAGTTGGGAAATTTAATGTCTAAAAACCGTTCTAATTGTCTCGGCAATGCACTCTTCCAAAAAAAAGATGAAATTAGAAAACGTAGCGCGCAGTGTAAACTGTAAACCAATAATATTCCCAAGCCTTCTGTTTTAGTTACAAATGGTGAGGTATTTGTAAGTTGATTGGTATAATTTTTATTCAACTTATAAAATGCTCAGTACTTTTGCCGAATGCATTAAATTAAAATAAATGTTGTTCTTCTTTCTGCTCAACTGACTATGGAAAATTAAACTTAACATGGAGTTTGTGATATAATCCACCCTTCCAAAATGGAAATTATTATTTTTCTTATGGATGGCTAGATCACCTGATCAGACTAAACCCAACTTAAACTTAACTAACAGGATCGATATTTCAGTGGCTAGTAACAGTTTTTCAAGCCACTAACAAGATATGAATCCTGTGTGAAATGGTGGCGAAGCAGACACCTAATCTGCCACACCACCAAGCCCCTTAATGGGTGTAATTATTTGGATTTTAAGTCAGTCGTTTTCCAACCAAGTAAAGAGAATTCTTAAAACTGAGTATCGAGTCTTTATAATTTGTACTGGAACAATGAATTCTAATTTTAACTTTGAGTGCAGATTCTAGCTCCGACTTCAGGTTCAAGTTTATAACCTCCTTCGTGTACTGAAATGTCGAATTTTGGATTAGTACTTAATTTGTTAGTATTAAACCTTTAATAGAAAAAAGTAAATAATAATAAAAAGTCAATTAATATCTCGAATCTGAACTTTCGTTTCAAGTCAGAATTCCATGCTCTTAAAGTCAATATTTTGACCTTATGTAGGTATAAATTGATGTAATGTTTCATAGTCAGAACAACATTGTGAGTTTCTATTCTACATACTTAAACTTATACAAAACTATATCATTTTGAATGCTTTAAATAAAGCTTTAGTTAGATTAAATTTTAAACATAAGAGAATAATACAGATCGTTGTATTCTAAATATTTGAAAAGAACTTGATCTAGAATTTAGAGTACCTATTTTTAAATATTGATTTAGGGATCGATTATTCAGATTTGATATACAAAATTTAAAATCGAAATTGAATTAATTAAAACTCAAAATATTAAGATAAATTTTCTTAGACGTTCGGAATCTCGACTTAAAGCTTTTGAAGTTCAAATTTGCATTTGAAAGGTTTTACAAATTACAGTTACGACGATTTTTGAATTTTTACATCTCAAACTAAGATGGATCAATTAATATCTTTTCTGAAAAACTTGTTTAACGAAATCTAGGCTTGTGGACGTCAGTATCTCATTAATGTACGTCTACCATACATTGCTTTTCTAGGTTTGGTATTCCTACAAGCTCTAAACAATTATTATTAGACATATAGAAATCATATTCAAGCTGCAGTATTTAGATTATAAAAAATGTATTTATTCGGCATAAAGCTCAAAGGCACATTAAATAGAGGTGTCTTTAAGTAACTAACTTTGAATGTAAATTTACCTTTCTCTTCGTTTTTTATTTATCTTTTGATTTCGTTCTGTGCTTTATAAAATTTCGTGTAATTAATGTTAACTTTTCCATTTTTGTTGCCTTTATATATGTTAGAAACCATTTTGTTTGCATCACATAGGTTTTAGGTTTAAAAAGCATTATGCACAACATAGAAATTTTTGACAAACGAATATTGATATAACTGCGAGGTAATCAGCCGAAACTTCTCCAGAAAATCTTGAAGTTTTAACGAAAACTTTCAGAGATTTCCTTAAATTTTGTGTATAATTATTTTAGGCTTTCTCCTCACATGAGGTTTTGTTGCAGCCCAAAGGGCTAAGAAAATTTCGTAAGAGGTTTCTAAGACGAGAAGCAACCGTTCATAACATGATTACTGTATCTGTGTGGAGCATAATTAAATTCTCTTCCCCTCGTGACGCAAAGCTGAGGCGGACGTCTTCCCTTCATTGCACACGTCAGCAACACGCCACTGCTTTGACAACCGCAGCTTCCTCTGGCACTTCTTGCCCATGATCAAAAGTTTATTAGGATAAAGTTTTCATTCGATAAATTGATAAATTCTTTGTTTGATATCAAAAATCACAAATCGCTTTCACAATTAAAAGTTATTGGTAGATAAAATTGAATCTTTTATCTCTCTTTTCAAAAAGAACAAATTAAATTTAAATTATCTTAAATTTTAGTATTTCATGACATAGAAAGAAGTATTTTATATTACATCTTCAAAATGACTGGATTAATCCAAAAATTTATCAAAAAAATTGAATATCCAACAGTTTAGGGTGTTTATATTTTTTGTTGATGTTCTCTTAGTTTCCAAAAAACTATAAATTAAAAACTATCTCACTAAATAGGTATTTATAGTAAATAAAAAATTAATGTTTGCTATTTATGCAAAATTAATGGTTGTAAAATATATGTGCATAAAACAAGGCTCCAGTTTAGAAAGAATCGAATCAAATTTCCAGTAAATAAATAAAGGTTTAAAATAGTTTTTTAAGTCTTTCTTCTAAGGTAAATTGTTAATCAAACTAATTCCACGGTACAAATCTTACATTTTGGTCCTCAAAATAAAACATCGAATAAAGAAATAAAAGTCAACAACTTAAGTACAATATTGTTATATGTATATAAAATTTCCAATTTAAATTGTGGAAAGTAAAATAGAAAGCGATTTTAAGTATATTATTGCATATTATTGTTTATCTTTTGCTCCCGTTCCTCATTCTTATTTAATAATGATAACTACTAAATTATTAGCCTCCTACCCCAACGCTAGCAACGGCGCCCTGATAGGCCTTTCTTCCTTTTTATGCAGTAATCTTTAGTTAATTTGACAAGTATTTGAGCATTCATCTGATACCTTTATGGTTATTCCATTATTTTCTTTCTTTAGGCGTTTTTAATTTTAGAATTAGAGTTAAGTTTGGTAATATCTAAAAAGCTAGCCACCTAGAAATGTTGTACAAACAAGTATCGTTTCTACTTCTGATTTCGTAGATATGAAAATCTTAACTCTGCACTGAGTTAATTCTGTTTGAAAGTTTAGAAATGTCAACAATTGAAACAGCCATAAAATCATGTATTTCCGATGGGAACTTATTTATGATACTTTCGCGAATTAATTTTGTTTAAATCCAAAATCTGAACTGAAGCTACCTCCAAGAGTAATTTAATTTAGAACCAACTTGAGCATAAATATCAAGTAAGTTTTTGTTTATTTGTTTATTTACTGTATCTAAATTTGCCGATGCAAAAGATTTGCCGAACCCAAGCGACTTCCACTCCTGAAAGGAATCTTTTTGGTGCCATTTGTCGTACTGGTACGGGATCTACGGTTTTACTTTGTGTCCTAAAAAAGGCATACTTTTAGGTCTTTCCGTACCAGTCTGGGTTCGGTATCGAACCCTAATCGTTTGGTTTACAAAGAAACTTTGCTATCCCCTACACTACCAAATCCGCCATAAGTAATTAATTATTTAAATTTTTTTATTAAATGGCAAAAACACCTTTAATTACGCTATTATGATTTTAAAACAACACACTAAGAAATTGTATTACATGTATTTTATTAACCTAATTGCATTGTTGTTTAAGATTAGACTGTTCCAATTACAGAGGTATATCAGTGATCAGCACCCTGAGCCGTTTATATGGAAGGACTATCCGCGATCAAATTGAAAATGTATGAGTATAGAGATATGAAGAGAGGAAGAAGAACAATCTGGTTTTCGAGCTGGAAGAACGTGCACTGATAACGTCTTCGTCCTAAAACAAATGATAGAAAAAAGATCAAACACTAACCAAGAAACTCACCTCATGTTCATGGATCTCCAGAAAGCCTATGATACAGTTCCCGTGAAGAAGCTCTAGAAAGTCTTAACAGGAAACCAATATTAGCCACACCGTAATAAGAGCTCTTAAAATCCTGTATGAAGGTTCAACGTCAAGAATAAAGATTGGAAATGATCTGTCAAAGACATTTTCCGTAAATATACGCCAGGGTTGTTGTGTATCACTTACTTTGTTCAAGATATACGTAGCTAGCGTTTTATACCAATGGGAAAGAAAATGTAACGAAATGGGTATTGCCATCGGAGAAACATGCTTATATTCTTATATACGTTACAATTTGCCGATAATCAGGTTATCATAGCAAATGATAAGGACGACATAGAATATATGGCTCGAAAGCTGCAGGAAGAATCCCAGAATTGGGGATTAGAACTTATACCTCCCCATAGGAGCCGAACCATCTAACATCATAGACGAAATAACAGCATGCAGTGAATACACATATCTAGGTGTGGAAATCGACATAACAGGAAAAGACGATAGAGAGTTAAAAAAAGAATAACACACGCCAACAGAACCATAGGCTGTCTGAATGAAATATTATGGAGTCGTGGTATTGGGAAATCAACGTAAACATAATATATATGAAGCTTTTATTAAAGGCAGCGTAATTTATGGAGCAGAGACATGAACAGTTACAGGAAAAAATCGAAGAAAGCTTGAGGCGACCGAAATGGACGTTTTTAGAAGATCACTAGGTATATCCAGGAGAGATAGAGTCCGAAATGATGATATCAGACAACGGATGGGAGTAGATGGTTCGCTGACAACAGACATCGAGAGGAAACAGTTAATATGGTACGGACATGTCCAAAGGATGGAAGAAATCAGACTGCCCAAAATGGCCATGCAGTGGATACCACCAAATCGAAGAAATTGAGGAAGACCGAAAAAGACGTGGAAAGCGGGAATATAGCCAAGGTTCTCTCGCACGCTTACACGTACGGGGTGATGTAGTAAGCACTACGCCTTCGACAGCCACCTACCTTCCCTACTCCACTACTGTGTTTCGGTTCCCAATTATTTTTAGTGGCTAGTTAGGCCACCCGCCGAGAATCCGGCTCGGGTTTGGCCCCGAGACCGTCCCCGCCGTTGTCGAATACCTTCATCACTCGGCCACTCCGGCGATATAGTATTTGTAATCAATTGAAATTTCTTGGATAAATCACAAATGGTCATAATGAATATACTTACCCCATTTAATCTATTAGCATATATTATGATCTTATTAAGAAGAAACTGTATGATGTCACACGTAGAATGTTTTTCCTTGAAATCATTTTAATTATTACAGTAAGGTATGCCTTTGAATAGAAAAAATCAGAAATGCGTACCAATCTGACTGTGAACTTTTCTAAAGGCAAATACAGCCTTATTTATTTTTTAAAGTAATCACGAAAAGAGCCGTCTTAAAATGATCAAGTAATAAATAAGTTTAATTGACACTTAAATTTTTATCAAGGTCTGGCAAAAAAATTAAAAACAAGTCTTAGCTCATATGATACGTCACTAATAATATAATTAACCCTTAAAAGTATAGGGAAAATGATAACCAACGGCATACTGACAATTAATACACATTTCTGACTGAAAAGAAGAGTAAGCTATATGATGTATACTCCCGTTATGGTGGAAATATAATACTGTCACTGAGGTATTACGCGTGCAGTGCACAATCCGGCCGAACTCTGTTGGGTATGTGATTGGTGCGCCGTTTGATTATACACCGTGTGTAAGCATGTGTATGTGTAGGAGCTTGTTACTCTACCTCGTAAGCCTGTATATGGAGGAGAGTGTCAGTAATTTGGTTCCCAACGACGAATGGTCACCAGGACTCTAAAGACTGCAGAAAAATTCTGCCCATAGGGAGATTCGAACCAAGGACTAACGTTACGTCAGACTGACATTCTACCACTGCACCACCCTGACTTCGTTATCAGAATATACTGAACTAATTAAACGTCTTTAAAAAATAACAATTCACACTCCAACTGTTACCAGATGCTACGGAAGATTTATACTCCAGATTCTTATATTCTGTGAATTCGCGTATATCGACTAAAAGATAAAACAAAGCTTTGTTAGAAATCTTTCATCCAGAGGTTTGTCATTATTCATGAAACGCTAAAAACTCATTCACAAAATAGAAGCATAATATTATGTGATGTCCTAATAATATAATTCATGGAAATGCTATTTTTAATTATTTTGCAGTAGTTCTATTAATATTTAACTCTTTAAACTACACTGACCGGCAAAAAAATCCGGCCACCCTGAAATATTTTATAAAGGGTTCCCTTAACCGCATATTTTATAACTAAATAAAGAGCTAAGCTGATTTTTCTTAGTAATCAATGTTTTAAGATGCTTGTTCCATTCCAAAATACCCCTAGTTTTAATGTTAGCAGGCGAGATTCTCTTCTCAACAGCATTAACATGTTACCGTAAATCACGGTTGAATGACGTAATTCAGGCTCGAGGAGGACATTCAGGCTAATAATAATTTACCAGAAGGTCCATTAAAAACAGCCACCTTTATTTTTTTGCAATTAAAAGAAAATCGATTTTTTACTGTTTCTTTTTTTTCAAATTAAATTTATTTCTGAGTTTATTTGTCTTATTTTATTAGCTAATTTGTGCATGCCGTATCAACAATGAATGGTTCTTCAACCTAATGCCAATCCTTAGTTAAATTAATGAACGTTTAAGTGCTTTTGTGAAATATTTCAAGGTGGCCGGTTTTCTTTGCCGGTCAGTGTATTTTAAATAAAATGGACTTGCATTCAAGTACCTACCTAATAAAGTCAAAATTATACTGTTAGATTCTTATGATTTTCGACTAAAAAGACAATAATAATAATAATAATTTAAGATATAGATGGTTATTGTAGTTTGTAGTATCAAAAGTGAAAGTAAAACCAACAAGTTTCAATTGATAACTAATTATCATATAATTTTATTGTTCATTTTATTCAAGCTTTATAGATAATGAAGAAACTTTTAATGACAGCAAAAAATTTAAATTTTATTTTTAAAAAATCATTCAGAGTTTATAGTTTAACTATAATATATTTGCAAAGATCATTTCAAAAATCATTTAAAAATGTTACAGCCGCTTCTTAAAAATAAAGTTATATCAAATGTGCTTTGGTTGTATTCATTAAGGCGACACAAATATCAAAAAACAAATATATTAAAAAAATATCTTATTTGCGTAAAAACAAGGAAGGTGAGGACTATTAAACTTATCTAAATTCAGTGATCCCTTTACATACGAAATGAGCACCTACAGCAAGACGTGCAGGAAGCGAAAACTAATTTTTTCAAGTAACTCCACCAGAGTTAGCAAACTACAAACTCCTAGAGCCAAGAGATTCGCTAGTTTACGTCAGTTATAGCGAAAATGTGCCTATATTACTCCCCCATCTCTCTCGCTCTTACTTTTAAAGAAGACACGGTATTATTTTGTACTTGTGCTAATATTTTGGGCAAACTCAGCTTACAGTTGAGACTTTAGTACCAGACTTGAGAACAGACTTATTTTGTTTAGAAGCTTCGGGCTTCTGAATATACAGGGTATAATTCTGTTTAACATGTTAAGCGGTTATCAGAAACATGTTCCTTATATAATTTAATACATGTTTCGGCTTGATTTTCTGAACTATTTGGCTACATTTCAAGTTTTTTACTAGGCTTTGTTAAATGTCAGAATAAAAAAATGTACAACAAGTAGAGCTAATCCCACTCCTGATTTGTTGCAAATCATTGCCCGCGGTATTAAACCCATATTTTTTGGTGACTACTGAAAGCTGTCTGTGTAATATGCTTTCAAAGATATTACATCCGAAATTCTCCCTTGTAAGCATACTAAGACAGTCATAAAACAAATTGTGCCGATGTACCGTGACTATATTTATAGCTCTGATACGCGGCAAGTTTCTAACTTAATAATCTCACGTAAGCTCGCTCCTCTTTAGTTACTAATTTGTGCATAAACCATGGGAATATCTAGGACTCGACAGGATTCCGTTACTAAATTAGTAAATTAAAAAAATAAAATTATTATAGAAACATTTAGTGAAATTGATATTCTACAGATAGTCCACTCCGTAGAAAAACTAATTTCAATAAACCCACTAAGAGATCAAAATAGGGGTAGAACAATGTAGGACAAAATATCCTGGCAAAAACAATTTGCGGATGCATTGTGGTGATCTTCTGCCGAGCTCGCTATGATTCCAAGATGAATAACCTCATTTGCGTTCCAGATTTTCGGATATTAATCTTCTTAATTGTGTTTTAGTTGCAGATAGTCGCTAAATTTGTCTTAATTATGAGGGCATAGTTTACATTAGAAAAACATTAAGTGGATACATAAATATCAATTTGTTGATTTTGAAAGCTGATTATGAATGCTAAATTGTCAAAAACCGAACATTTATCAAAATGAATACTATTAAATAAAGTTAAAATTTCGTTGTATGGGAAGTTCTAGTACTGTAATAGTTTTTATTTTAGGCTTAAGCCGGAAAGGAAAATATGCATAATTTTTTAAGAGTAATATACAGTAAACGGTCGAAATTACGTAATACCTTTCAAAAAGAGTCAGATGATCATTTTGGTATTTTATTGAATTTATACTTATATTAAAATTTTTCATAAAACAACGGAAAATGCAAATAATAGTTTTTTATACCTGGATTACGGAAGCAATACAATCACTTGTGGTTCACACTTCCAATACTACTACCAATACAAGGGGGAGGGCAGAAAGTTCTATTTGTGTAATACCTACCGCCAATTATTTTTACCAATGTATTTTACCAATAATTCTCTTCGCATACGGAAAGTGAAGGTAAACGTAACAGCACGTTATTACCTCATTGGTTCGATAATCCAGGTATAGAAAATATTTAGGATTTTCAGATTACGTAAATTTAAAACAAATAGCAAACGTGAGATTCAATTTTTATTTATATTTTACTATTTTATTTTATAATAATAATATGGTAGCAGCAAAGCTGATATACATATGTCTCGTAAATGTAGTGTATAAATACAATGTTATTAAAAAGATTACAAAAATAATAATAGCAGTTACAGTGATGTAGAAGTGAGATAAATATTAAAAATTACCTAATCATTAATAAGTGAATATTTGACAGAGATATTATTGTTTGATACTGGTTAGGGAAAACTCTTGTCATTAACCAGAATTATAACAGGTTCGGTAGTGAGTTTATGCTTCTCTTGAACGAAGGCAGTGTGGGAGTGTTCATACATTCTGGAGGAAGGAAGTTCCAAAGATTTACCACTCCGCTCGAAAGAAAGTGTGAGCGAGATCCCAGTCTTGTCGTTTCTTTCCTGAGTTTAAGATTGTGGCCAGAGATATTACAATGTTCATGGAGGATCTTATACGTTTCAATGAGACCTTCTCTGTCTCTTCTGTCAGCCAGGGTGGAGAGGGAAAGACTATGGCACCTGTCTTAATAGCCCTGATTTCTAAGTTCCTGTGGAATACGAGTGATTTTTTTTTGTATCTTTTCTAGGAGTTCTCTATCCTTGGCGTAGTAGAAAGACCAGACTACATTAGCGTACTCAAGTATGGGTCTTATACATATATGTCTTGCACATTTTACAAATCGTAGTTTGGTCCAGCTTGTAGAATGACTTCTGAGATAGATACAAGATGGAGTTGGCTCGTTAGCAGATGCTGGCGATGTGGGTCTCCCATTTAAGATTTTCAGTTATTATAACTCCAAGGTCATTTTGTGCAGATATCTGTTGTAAGTTGACATTCTCGATCCGATACTGAAGCATCGGATTTTTCTTGCCCATATGAAGCACAGAGCATTTTGAGTTGTTAAGTTTGAGAAGCCAGAGTTTTAACCAATCTACCAGTCTATCAAGATCACCTTGAAGATCAGCGTGTTTCTCAGCTGGGTTGGAGAACGTCTTGGTATCATCCGCATAGCAGCTCCAGTCACATATAAGATTGTCACTCAAGTCTGACGTGTATAGGACGAATAAAATCGGGCCCACTACAGAACCTGGGGAACCCCGCTGGTAACAGGCCGTGGAGTGGAGAGGGCACTCCCTATTCTAACTTGGAAGGTTCTATTGTGCAGATACTCCCGAATCTGTTGCAGTAAGTCGCCTCTTATTCGTAGTGAGTACATCTTGCGTAGGAGACGTCTATGGGGCACCTTATCAAAGGCCGTCGCGTAGTGCAAGTAAATGACATACATTGATTCGTCTGTACCCAATGTCTTGGTCCATATATTTAAGGATGGTATCAAATTGGTGACGGTAGATCTTCCTTGTACAAATCCATGCTGTTGGTCAGGAATAAGATTGTTCCGTAGAGCATGTTCCATGATTTTCTGGACAATGATCCGCTCCATAACTTTACCAATTGCGCTGGTCAGGCTGATAGGCCTGTAATTTTTTGGAACTATCTTTACTATATTACTTATTCTTTTATTTATTTAAAGGTTTGACAATATAACTTTTTTTGAACCTCCAACATGATTTTGTTTTTCATAGTAATAAAATTTAGAGGATGAATATTATTTTGTTTTCTGTTTATTTTCAATCAAATGCAAAGTATTTAGTTTGTGCTGTTATATGGTCAACATTTATTCATTGTTCGTCTTCTGTAATTTACTAAATTTAAAAAGAACAATTTTTTTGTTTTTTTCTAAATGAAAACTGATAAATATGTTATTTATTTAAAATATTTCATATTTAACACTGCAGCTCCAGACCAAAATATCGCCCCACTATTGAAATGATACAATTTCGTTGGCGAGAAGTTACACGCAAGCATTTATGACTTGAATCAAAAAGGCGCCTTAAAATTGAAGACTCAGAGAAATAAAATTAATACTCAAGAAAGAATATAAAGAAATATGCTATAAATTTTAAAATTTGTTCTATGGCTTCGCCAGCTTAGGTATTATAAATTCTCAAATACGACTTGTTTGAGCCTCTTTACACCTATGCAGGAAGGATGCTTAGTTTAGACACAAAGAAAAGGATTTACTCTCAAAATTCTCAAAACTAGCCTCTGAGCAGATTTGTTTGGCTGGCATAATGATCATTTGATCGAAGACCAAATGTTTTGTAATGAGTCCAGCCCGAGACACCTACTTAAAAACTCAATACTAATGCAGTTATCTGATGCTCTTTACAGTAATTTAACATTATTAAACACTTACACACAATTAAAAAATACACACACAAAGATAGTAGTTGCTAACTTTAAATCTAAAATCGTACTACCAATTTTATAATCAATTACCCAACGACAAATGACTTTCAACGTGATAATTCACTTGTGCATCACACGCAAGAAAATCTTAATATCCTGTTTGATGGGGTTCGATGATTGCATTATCAGCAGGAACGTTGCGTTGCGATTTAACTAATGCATTGCCATATTTCTTTTTATGGCCCTACATTAAAAAATTCAAATTTAAAAACTTGAAAGAACTTCGGCAGAATATAGTTCAAAAATCTGATGACATACAATAATTCACCCCAAATGTGAATAAATGTTTTTAATTTAGTTCGTCGAGAAATGGTGGTGTTCGTATTCCATATCTGCTTTAAAACAGTTAAAATTTGAAACAAATACTAATAATTTGTATTTATTTACTATTGTTTATGGTACGAAATCTACTGTTTTACTTCGTAACCGAAAAAGGAAAAACTTCTTCATTAAATTGTCACACGATCTGGTTCAGAATCGAACCCGAGACTTTTCCTTTGCAGTACAACATTGACAATCATCTCTTCCACCGAGGCCAGCTATTTTTGAATTCTAACAATTGCAGGCGTATTACCCATTTTAAAACCTTCAGATTACACCATTTAAAATGAATGTTTTGTAGAAAATTTATTGGATAACAAGAAATAATTCAATTTAAAATACAAATTGTCAGAGTACGTTTATGATTCCAAAAAAAAAATACATAATTGTACACTTCAAACTGTTATAGGTACAAATACTGATTAAACTCAGTAACTATTATTGTAACTACATAAACCTCAACCCCAACGTTTAAAAACGTTATATATTACAATATTTGCTCAGAAGGTTGTTCCCCTACTCTAACACTAATATTCTACGAAACTCTTGCTTTTTCGTATCTTGTTCTGGTAAAAAAAGCAAAACAAGAACAAAACAAAAAAAAAACATTTCGAAGCAAGAAGAAACCGGTTTGCAAGAATGGCAAGATTTTGTTGCATTTTTTCAAGAGCTTACACCCTTGTTCGGTTATCATATAATTCGGATTTATCAATATCCTGTTATCGTAATTTCTATGGTTTTTAGGGGAAAATGTTAAATTTACATTACACCTTACGAGTAAACAGTATTGTTATGAATTTCAATTAATTTTAGAAAATTTGTATAAAGATAAATATTAACCCCACGGGGATTCGAATCACTGCCAATTGGGTTTCTTAAATTAAAGAACTCTAAGTTTGAAAATCGATCGACAGTTCAGGAGGTGATACAAACTGAAACTGAGATTTCTATAGTATGAGAAGGAATAATGATAGATACTTATGTGAGAGTTTACTGTACCTTCCAAAGCTGAAAAGCTTCGTTCAAAATTGTATCTAATGCACCACAATGCAAAACCTCATGTTGCTACTATCATTTCTCAAGTATTGAAAACGTTTTATTCTATCGTACACAACCCCCAGAAGTAAATCCCATTGAGTATGTTTGGGGCATTCTGCTGAAAAGAAAGAGTTCTTGCTGATATGTGATACATACAGAATAACTTAGATCTATGTTTCCAGATGCATTCAACGTCTCTGCAATACCATACCGTAAGGATAAGTTGACCTTTTAATACCAACAAGACGCAGAGTAGCTTTAACTGCAAGAGCAGGTAACTAATTACTCGTATTAGAACAGCATTTCCACTTCGTAATGTTATATGTATGTGTATGTAATCGTTAACCTCTTATACCTTTCGGTGTTGAGGTTGGTGCGTTAGCGTATGTGGTCTTACTTAGAATCATATTTCCTCAAAAATTGAACATTACATTGTAATAATATTACTGTTTTCTTATCTGAATTTCCTTTCAGCATTTTATAGAACAGAAAAATATTCTTTTGTCGGTAAAATTAAGTTAAATTACATTTTAGGATAGATATATTAATAAAACTACAATATCCAATATCGTTAAATCTGTGAATGATTCTCACCTTGGGAGTATCGTGTATCCCTGTTCTAAATATTAAAGTTATAAAAAACTACATCGTTTTATGTTTATTTTAAACTCGTCTTTAGTCAGTGGCAACTTTAAGAATGAGAATACGGATCAATGTTGTTACTTTTTACATAGTCGCTAAAAATAATAAAAGCGTTTCTTGGACATAAGTATACAGTATAGAGTATTAGATTTACTAAATCTAATATGTAGTAGAGAGAAGTTCAGTTAGTAAACACGGATACCTGCGATTTCTAGTAGGCACTTCTTAACAATACGAAGAGATTGATTGTGAACAAATTCATGGGCTTTATGAGTTTTACAGATATCCAAAAGCATTTACAAAAAAAAACAAGATAAAACTTAATCTTATGCAAGATTTGTGCAAGCAAACAAAGATTTTTGTTGTGCAAGAGTGAAGAAAAGCTAGAAATATTTTGATTCCTTTAGAAAGCAGTCAAGCAATCCAGGATATCTTGTCTTGTAAATATAGGTATGTGCATTTTATTTTAGAATAACCTTGACAGCTTTCTGTATGGAGAATTACCATTCCCATTTTTAAAAATCGATCACTGCAGATACCATTTTAAAGTACACAAAATTGTTTCCATATAAACATTTAAATTTAAAAAATGTTGTGTAGCTAAACAGAAAACAAACAAATTATTTCTTTTTTGGTAATAATGAAATAATATTCAAAATTAATACGAATTTAAGCTTCTGAGTGAATTAAAACTTAAAAAACGTGTTCATTAAATTTTTGTCTAAAAACATTAATTTTTTTAATTAACTATAAACAGCATGTATGTGGTACATTGCTGTGACAATTCTTATGAATTGCATTTTTCAATCAGACTTAGGTATAATATGTGATATGAAAATACTGTGAAATTGTGTACATTAAACGTAACTTTATAATTTTGAGTAACTCACCCTGTATTAGGCGTTCGATCAACCTCAATATCGCTCATAAATAAAAATGTTTCCACCCTAGTCGACCCTTCCAGTGGGGCCAAGTTAGCAACTACCCCGTAATTATTAAAGCTCCCATCCTAAATGTTGCGAATATTGAGACGGCCACAAGCAATAATTAACATAAGATCTAAATTCCAGGACGATGTCGAACTTCTCCACAATCTCCAACTAATACATACTTTAGTTATTGATTAAGGTATAGAAGTGCATGCTTAGACAATGGCCAAACTTGCGGTTACTTGTAAAATTTGTGGTTCTGCTTCGGTAGCACAGAAATCTCGGGATAAATGGGAAATTAAACTCCCCGAATGGCAGTTAAAGACTTATTTCACATACCAGACTAACCCCTTGTTAGACCCCTCTTTTACTTTAACATCGTCTTTTAGGGAAATCTGTTACGCCTAGCAGAAATTGTTCGTTATAATTAATAGTACTAATTGCAATCGTTTCGTAGACCATTAAATATAAGCAAAATACAAATAAAATATTGAAGTATAAGAACTGAAATTGTTAATTTAGAAAATTAATTTCCTACAGTAAAATATTCAATAGTTCATATATGTCGCATATACGGATCTAAATAATGCATTTAGTTATTACTCTTCTATACATTTGCACGCCAAATATTAAGTTAAAGATTAAAATACTTATAGCAGGTTACTTTTTACATATACGACGAATGTGTATTCAAAATTTTGGATAGGTGAAATAGCTTTTAAGTTCTTTAAAATTCCAATTATTTTCGTTTACTCCTAAATTTCGATTAACCAAATCATTTTTATTTAACACTTTAACAATTTGTAAGTTTCCAGTCTGCCGAGTTTGAGGCATCCCTTTTGTAAATTCTGTATGTAGATAGTTTAAATTTTTATTGCAAAAAAAAAACTTCAGCATGCACTGACTGACCTTAAAATGGTTTTTAAACATTATTGTAGACCTTATTTTCAAACAACAAATACGCTCATTTATGCAGTAGTTTGGTAATATAGTGAGATGATATCATTTATAAGAGGATATTATTAAACAAATCATTATCTATTTTATTAATTAGTTGAAGTTAATGTTAATTACAATCATTTTATTGTTAAAAGAATTATGCAGTTTTAATTAAAATAATAATGTAATAGAAAAGAATCTAGATCTAGATAGACAGGATTAAAGTAGTTTAATTGTTAAGGATGTTATGTATTGTAACTATGAAAATAATTTAGCTAGCAACATACAATATAATTAAGAAAGAATGTGATTAGTTAAGATTTGTTACCAAGGAAAATGAGAAGTTTGCTAAATGAAGAAAAAATTAAAAGGAGCCAAGGAGAGGATAGTGAGAGTAAATAAGAACAAGTAATACGAATAATTTTCTGTTGAAAGAAAGCAATAATTTTCCTTAAACAGGAAATTATGAAATAAAATATTTCATTTGTGAGTTGTTGGAAGTAGTCCTGCTCATATGAATATTGGATACTGGAAGTGAATGAAATAAAATAAATATTTCATTTGTGAGATATTGGAAGTAAAATTGCTTATATTAATATTGGATATTGGGGGTTTATGGAAACTAATCCTGATAAATGGTGTTACATTGAAATTCATCTTATTTTTGGTTGGATGTGGAAGTTAGATTGAAGATTATTTATGGTTGAAATTGAATATTGGAATAAGTGAATTGAAGTAAAATTACGTGAGCGAAAATTAGTTTTATTTAGTATTAAATTTATAAAACAACAATTTAAATATAACAAGTCAACGAATTTAGGGAAACGTTTATAAATAAATCTGCATACCTAATTATATTTTTTGTCATTATTGATCAAATTATAATATATTGCTATGAGTGATATTCTTTTAGCTTTTTAAGTTCGTTTTTATTAAATTTACTTACCCTGACAGATTCTTTGTTATTATTATTTTTAATTATGCACCGGCTAGCTCAATATTTGTTAGGCGTTGAAGAGGTTCTTATATTTGGTGTTTCTATGAATTCTAAATTAATTTTATTACTTTGTATCAATAACGTTAATTCAAAAATGTCTTATACAGATTTATTAACAAGAACAAATATGGTATAAATTAAACACATAAAATGCCATAAATTTCCTAGCTAATATTATCTAAGTATTAGTGGTATTAGTTATCAATAAAATCGCTCACGTTATGTTGAGGTTTCAACGTACAATTTCATATTATTTCTTTATACTTCCAAATTGTTTATAATGATTGCACTATCCAAATATATCGAATTACTCAACTTCAATTATGATAATTTTCAATATGTAATCCACAATAATGATCCTTTATACTTTAATAGTGCTGCAGATAGGTGAAATAATTGTGCCTTTAATGATAGAAGCATACAATTTGGGGCACATTTACTACATATATGAAGATTTAATTTTGGATATGAGGCCATCTCAGATTTCGCCTATTGCAGTAATGGCGGACATTCAAAGTGGCGGCTTCTGAATATTTTTTATGTGCTCCTTTTAAATGTTATTTAATGATGTTAAATGACAGCTATTAAAGCAATGGCGAGTAGTTGTTGTTTTGTGCATGTAGTTTGCTATTTTTAATAATACAGGGTGTCCCAACCATCTGGGATTTTTCGATAGCGTGTTTATTATTATAATTATGTCAAAATATTATTAAGAAAAGTTGTATTTTTTTAAATGGAACACCCCATATTTTTTTAGATATTTGGATTCTCTCTTCAATGACGGTTGCAACGATGTAACATTATATGGGTCTATTGTTAATAGTTCACGTGGGAATTACTAATATGACAAAGGAACTAACATAACTTCGTAACGATTTAACGTAATAATAAAGACGCTATCGAAAAATCCCAGATGGTTGGGATACCCTGTATATACCATATTTTATTTATAATATATTTATTTATATTCTATTTATAACAAATGTTGATGGATTATTTAATGGAAATACTAATACTGCATTGTCTGTATTCTATAGAATTGATAGGATAAATATTTAATAGATTAGATATACAGTCGAACTTCCATATAGTGATGTCCAAAATTCCCCAAAAAAACATCACTATATAGAAACTTCACTATATAGAATTTATACTTCACAAATAAAACACAAATTTAAATGTATGTATGTTGTATGTACATAACAAAAATTAGTTAGTGTAAAATATAAAAGAAACCTTTAGTAATAAACAATACATTATAGTATATACATATGTAGGTAGATATGTATTAGGCATTAAAATAGCTATCAAGTGTTTGTTGCACGGTACATTTATAAATTAATTTGTGTTCGTAATATGTTTCACATTTATTTAAAGCATTAAATATCACTTCGGAAACATTTTCTTGACATTGAAAGCCCCGGCGAATGGTTTCAAATGCCTGAATCATCTCGGTTTTGGTAGGATTATCAATTACTATATCATCCACTTCACCTTCTTCTTCATGGTCACTCGAATTTTGTTCGTTTTCTTTAACAACACTATTTAAAATTTCATTGTCGTCTGGATATTCGGTAATTAATACACCTTCATCAACGTTTAAAAAGTCATCAAG
The DNA here is from genome assembly GCA_963082815.1 of Melanotus villosus. Lineage (NCBI taxonomy): Eukaryota > Metazoa > Arthropoda > Insecta > Coleoptera > Elateridae > Melanotus > Melanotus villosus. The sequence continues at coordinate 80,206,297 of OY720419.1, forward strand.
TTCGACTTGATCACAAACATTGCCCAAAACTTTAAGCTGTTCCCATGTCTTCTTTAATTCGGATAATTGCATATCATCTTCATCTTTCCTTGCCAAAACAGTTTTTGATTGTCTCTTGGGTCACTTCAAATCGCCATACCTTCGATAATTCCGATATACACTCACGAAGATTAATGATTTTGTCGGTGGGTTTACTTTCTTCGACAGCTAAAATAATTTTTTTCAATATCCTTTTACGATAATGGAATTTTAAATTTTTTATAATCCCTTGGTCCATTGGCTGCAGTTTTGATGTCATATTTGGCGGAAAGAAGATCAATTCAACGTTTTTGAATTTTGACTTTATAGATACAGGGTGGGCTGGGCAGTTATCCACAATTAAAGCCACTTTACGTTTTTCCCTAATCATTTGTTTATCAAATTTTTGTAACCATTCTTCAAAAATCTTACTGGTCATCCATGCCTTCTTATTGAAATCATAATCCACTTCTAACGATTTCACTCCTTTAAAACATCATGTCGAGTAGTAAATGCTATTTTTTCTACGACATTTTAATTATCTGTTTGCAATAAGTTTTAATTCGACTTAATTCAAACCGAATTGTGTCAATGCAAATTATTAATTGTTTGTGTAATCGGTTCCATAGTAACACACGCATTTTTTTATTTTGTTGCCATAGATTTGGAATTCTTGTTTTCATCTCTAGAAGTGAAAATGTTTTCATCTCTAGATAGAAAATGTAGCGTTTTCGCATAGGGTTTATCGTGAAGAAAATACTTGTTTTCATATCATGTGTAGAAAAAATACTTTAATGCGTTTAATTTTAACGGTTTGGATAATTGACGGTTCGGACGATTGACGTTCGGAAAATCGACGCTCTACTTATGTTAATTTAATGATGCCATGCATACATATTTATAGCATCAAGTCATGTAAAATCACATATAATAGGCTATTCACATTATCAAATAACAATAAAAAAGGAGCACATAAAATATAATATTCAGAGGCCGCCATTTTGAATGTCCGCCATTACTGCAATAGGCGAAATCTGAGATGGCCTCATATCCAAAATTAAACCTTTATATATTTAGTACATGTGCCCCAAGTTGAATGCTTCTATCATTAAAGGCACAATTCTTACAATTATTTCACCTACCTGCTGCACTATAATTAACTTTTATATAATTAATTAAGATCAGTATATCAGTAATAAACTTTATTTGAAGTTATTTTATATCGAAAGCTTTTCTTTTTCCTAATTTGAAAAATCTGTTCTTAATATCGTTCAATTATTTGTTATTCTCTGTTTTCCTCGTTGTCCTGGTTAAATTTATTCATATTCGTTTACTTGATTTTCAATCTCTAACTAACTTATTATTTACTTACATTTTTTATTGGTTCCATCCTAATTAAAATTAAGTTTATAAAATATGCAACATTACAATATGTATAATCAAAAGATCTAAAAAGGTAGAAGAATCCTTCGAACTACTCTACACTGAGCTAACCGAGATAAATGATTGTAAATGAACCTTAACTGTGATTAATAATCGTAAATTATTATTGAGATAATTTGAATATTTCATTACATTGGTAATCTAAATAATTAAAAGAATGGTATTCATAACAATACATAATTATGTAAGTAAACAGCATTGGTTAGACTCAAAATAATAAACAGGGTTTTTAAAGAGCAAATTATTATTATAAACAAATAAATTAAGTAAGTAAATGATTACATAATTATTATGTTAAATTGTTTATTAAATGCTTTCTTTCTCTTTTACCCTCTTATACCTTTATTACCTTGAGGGGGCTGGACACACCGAGCCACAGAGTGGTCACCCATTCAAGTTATGGCCAAGCAGGCTCTTGCTTAACTTTGTATAATTCAGTACTATGTACATGCACGCTCACTCTGCCGTACTTTTATTAGATGTTTTAATACTATATATAAATTAAAATACAACACTAATTAGTAATTACCTTAAAAATCAGTTAGAAAACTGAAAAGACAAAACATCAGTAGGCAGAATACTGGATTTTTATTCTCGATACCTAGAAAAATATAAAAGTTTAATACAAATAAAAATGATTATATACCTAGTTAAGTACCTTACAATTCACTTTTACGGTCAGTTTAAAATATTTATTGGTTATCAATCGCTTTTTATAGATGTTTCTTCTGCAGCACTTTTCAACCTCTCATTTTGATAATTCATAATTGTTAAAGGTTGTGTCTTATCGTGTGGATGAGGTTGTATTTGTTGCTATAATATTTTGATAGAATTTAAAAACTAAAATCTCAAGAGTTTTGTATAAACACCTAATTTCGTTATTTATTATTATTTATTTATTTATTTTGTGTATAAATTTCTAGTTGGTAGATTCATAATTTCGAGTTTTCTTATTCCATTAAGTAAGTGTTTTGCTACCAAACCTACATTCTAAAAACCTACAATGTTTAAACTCGTATAAAGTAAGCAATTTTTAAATTTACATTTTGCGTACAAACAAAAATTTTCAATTTGAACATTAAAATTCAAAATGTTTATGCTACCAATTCAAAGCTTCGAATATTCAAAAGTTTTGTATAATTTCAAATTTTGCATCCAGTTTGTGAGTTTCTTTTAATGGATCTTTGAAAATGTTATAGCTCTGCTTTAATAAAACTGAATGATTCTAATTTAAACTATTAAAATTCGTTCAAATCAATTTAAATTCTTTTAATTAATGATTTATTAGTTATTTGTAGTTAATTATTAAGCAAGTCTAATTAATTTTTATCACTTTCAAACGATTTATATAATTAGTGTTACGTTATTAATACATGTCATAGCTTATCAAAGAATAATAACTCTAACTATGACCACATCTCTATCAGTTTAAACTTATTTGTACGTTTATATTGACATATCACGTACTTTCTTATAAATCTTAATTTGTTGCTACAAATTCAGAACACTTAAGTTTACCTTTTTGGAAAAGCAATTTCGAATAAACTTTAACAGCTCATACTAAGAATAAATTCTTAAAGAAATATTATAGTTATTCCGAAAAAAATGAATGCCGGAAATTAATTTATATAAATAATGTAACGTAAATTTGATATGGGTTAAAGTGTACGTCACACGTATCTTTGACTTGATGGAGTGGGAAAGTAAAATGTTTCAACAAACTTAGGTCTGTCTAAGGGCTGTCAGGAGCACATATAAGTGAATCTTGTCCATTTACTTAGACGTTGAGTGGCAAAGAGCACTTTACATTAGCGGATGCTTTGAAGTGAGTAAACTGAAGACACTGGAAACCTGCAGAGGATGGCACGGTTGGTTGCATACAAGGAGACCTAACCTACCGTATCAGATCTCATTACTTTACCATACCCTACTCTAACTAGATAATAATTTGTTTTACTGGGTTCTAGAACGGTCATTTATGGTTTTAAAAATTTAACCATTTAATTATAATTTGGTCAAGTTCCGCATTATTAAATTTTTAGTAACAAGTGTAAGTAATAAACATCAAATACAAAAATAGTGTTTAATTTCCAGAATACTTTTATGTTAACATCTCATAAGTTGTCACTTACCTATTCTCGGTGCATTATTTGTGGCTTTTGTTTTCTAGTTTTTGTGGATACTGAATGACGAAATATTAATTAACTACTAAAATAAATGTAAACGTGTTTGAAAACGGAGATGGAAATTTCTTCAGAGCGACGTTTTATTTCCTAGAATTAGAATTTTCAGTACCTAGGTACGGTAAGGTGTATAAGTACCGACTACAGCACAATATCTATTTCTGCAATAATAATTGTTCACCTTGCCGGAATGGTGATAGATGGGCTGCATATTTGCAAGGTGCAGTAGTCTGATGTGCCTTGTTGATGATACAGTTGCGTGAATTTTAACTGCAAATGTTCTGTTGTCAAGATATGAGAATAAAATGGCTTTCATATATTTTGGAATTCTAAAGCTTTGGTTTCCTAGGAAGCGGTGCCGTCATTTAACGGCCGTAAAAATACGGTGGGTGACAAGACGCACCGCCAAAAAACGTTGCTGAACTGATTCGTACCATACTGGCTCAGCGCTTCAGATGAGACGACACCGCTCTATTACATTGGGTGTGCGCTACCGCTCTTTTGGAAAACACTTCGCTTAAAATACACGATATCGTTTTTCGTGATGTCACCCACCGTATTTTGACAACCGTTAAATGACGGCACCGCTTCCTAGGAAACCAAAGCTTAACCCCGGCTCCACACTTGCGTTAACGAATTTTTGTTAAAGTTGACCAATATTCGTGTACAAATATTTGTTTACGAATATTTGTCGGACACATCCTCCACACATACGTGATATTTGCGGAATATTCGTATTTGGTATTTGAAGTATGGAAAATATTCATATTCGCTTCATTAATCACGGATTCGTCTCCAGAAGAAGGCCTAGTAGTACTGCAGCTGCCGAGTATCTTTTAATGAGTTACCTATCATTATTTACAATTACATAAAAAAAGTCATCAACCTTGCTGCGATTTTTATGATTGGGGTCATTTTGATCCCAAAGGCTAGTTTCAATTCTGTACACTTTTAAAAATTCTAATACAGTTTCATTTATCCATTCCATTTTCAAATGTTAGTGTAATTGTTACATAAAGATAAATGAAACATAGACACACGATTTGCATGTTCGTACGCGATAGTGTGGAGGGCATGTGAAAAAGACCTTACAACGAATATTCGTCGCCTTTGATGTGTGTTAACTTACAGACACCGAATGGCAAACATTCGTGTTCGTGAAAAAGTGCCGAATATTCGTATACGAATACGAATTTATCATCCACGCTTGCGGCATTTTATCCGAATAGCGAATATTCGTACACGAACAACGCAAGTGTGGAGCCGGGGTAAGATTAGTGATCTTGTATTTAAGACCTTCAGTCCACACACGATCAAATGCTTGAGCTAAGTCCTCAAAAAGTGTCACTGTGTATTATTTCCTTTCGTATTCCTTTTCTATTGTTTCAACAATTCTCTATAACTGATGGCACGTAGAATTTCCCCTTCGGAATCCAAACTGAAAGACTGGTAAGAGTTGTAATCTCGTAACTTCATCACTGAGCCGAGAGTAAATTACTTTTTCAAACAGTTTTGATGTAGTTGCTAAAAGACTAATGGGTCGGTAGCTGGAAATAGTTTGTTTCTTTTTTCCTGGTTTGGGAAATAGTAGAATTAGTGCATGCTTCCATTTGTTTGGAAAGTAACCAGTTCTTAAAGAAACATTATAAGTGGTTGCTAAGGGTGTAAGTGCTTTCCGTGATAGATTTTTGAGTATGATGTTGGGTATTCCATCATCACCTGGCATATTGTTTAATGGAAGTGTTTTTATTATCGTAGCTAGTTCCTTGGGTGAGGTTGGTTTCATTTGGTCTTCAGTTAGCGGTTGATGTGTTTCTACATATCTGGTTACTATATTTGCAAAACACAGATCTTGAGATCTTGAAGATTGCAAGAATTAAATGTTCCTTCCAGATGGTCGGCGAAAGCGTCGCATTTTTCTTCGTCGGTGTTATATGTCGTATTGTGTGAAGTTACTGAGGAAATTTCTTGCGACTGTTTTTCTCGTTGTTCTCCATAGTCCCAGGTCACCTGGCTCGTAGGTGCTGATGTACTTTTGATAAGACTAGATTCTGTAGTCATCCAGTTCCTTTTTGATTCCATGAGACAAGTTGTTGACCAAGTTTTTCGTTGCAGGATTTCTGGTGTACCTACTGCCATTCCCTACGAAACTGGCTCTTTTGTTTAATTAAGTTGATTATATGTAGATGAGGTGTTCTATGATTAACGGATTTTCGTTTGTTTCGAGGAATTGTGGCTGTTTGGATACTTTCTATTATGCGTGTTGTAATATCAGTTATTGTCTCATCTATTTCCTCTGAAATTCGTAAATCGTTGGGGTATTTAATGCTTTTATCTCCATTAATTAGTCTGCGTTCGTTTCGTCTTCGAGAAGGAACGGTTATGAATAAAATTATAACCGGCAGATGGTCGGAGTCAAGTTCAGTGTAAACTTTTTAAAAAATTTGTATTCTAAAATTTTTCTGAGGTATTACATCTAATATATCCGGATTATGGTCTATCCGGTATGGGAAGTATATCGGTTCTCCCGGGGTGAAACTGAAGAGCATGTGCTGTTGCGAAGGTATCGAGTTTTGTTCCAGCTGGATTATTTGCTCTGCATCCCCATATAGTATGTTTGGAGTTTAAGTCACCAATCAGTAAAGCGGATTCTTTACTATTAAATATTTCGCATATGTCAGCTTCAAGAAGTTTCTTGTTTGGTTGTCAGTATGCACTAATTATTTTAATATAATTACCTTCGTTTGTTTTAATTTTGACAGCAGCAGTTTCAAGGTTCGCAGTGTTGATTGTTGATACTTCTTGATGAATAATTTTCTGTTTTAGAAAAATAGCTACTCCACCAGAGGCGAATCTTGATATTATATCTGTACGATAGCAGTGAAAGCCTGGTACTTTAAAGCTATCATTGTTGGTTAAGTGTGTATCCGCGACACATGCGACGTCTATGATATGTTTTATAAGAAAAGTTGTGAATAGCGTTTGTTGGGCCTTAACGCCATTAGCATTCCAGTTTAGGATGTTGAAATGAAGAACAGCTTTGTTACAGTTATGGTCCATTCAGGAGAAGATGTAATAAATTGGTTAGCAAGAATTGTTTTATTTGAGCTAGGTAGAGTTGAATTAGGTTGAGAATTGATGTAAAGATTGTTTTGGCTATTGATTCAGTTTGAGAAGTGTTATTTGCTGGCTTCCAAGATTGATTGTGATTAAATGGGCTTTTGAAATTGTTGGTAAGGTAGGGAAAATTGGTGAGGTTGTTTTCTAGGGCTGCTTGATCATTTTCATTAGGTGGGTAATTTCTAGTATATGATTTGTTTTTGGCAAACTTGGAATCCTGAAAGGATTTACAGCCTCTGAAGTTAGCTGGATGCCCTGGATGGTTAGATCCACAGTTGGGCAAATTGGGGGAGTGTTTCTGTCTTTGTCACGCATCTAGGTTGTAGGCGACATTAGTTTTTGGTATAGCCATAACGTTGACATCTGTGGCATTGAGGCGTTTTTCCAGATGTTCTTCACGGTTCTACCTTGACTGACGAGTGAACACTATTGTCGATTTTGAAAATTTCATTCAATTTTTCGTTGGCTGCAAGACATACCTACTTAAGCAGCCTTGTAATGCTAATTATGGGAAGGTCATACGCGGAAAGTTCTTCTCCCAAGTCCTGTTCCGTTAGGGAAAGTGGAATGTTTCTGATAATAACTGGGGTTTGAAAAGTGTGGTATGCTATTTTATTCGTTAAGTAAAATTTTGTTAAGGCTCTATAGTCGTTTTCAGTCGAAAGGGTGATTTTCAATGATGTTCCACTGAGACTAGTAGAAAATTTCCTTTAACAGTGTTTTTGTAATCGGCGATTACTTGTCTAGGATTAACTGGCCCATGTAAAAACACTGGCAGGATTTTAACTTTGATCGCCTCTTTGTTTGGTTCCGGAATTGTTTCGTTGTTCCCTGATAATTCATAATTTAGAAAAGTAGATATTTATAGTTATACTTACAAATGTGGAGGAATGTCTTAAGAATTTTTAAAATTTGCAAAAACGTACATAGAAGTTACCAAGCTAACCTGAAATAACAAATATTTTTATATAAGTTATATACCTACATACTTTAAACTATTTTCTATTGCAATCATTATTAATATTATGCTCAAAAGTTAATCTCGATTGTTTATTTAGTTATAGCATAAAGGCACCGACTGCTGTAGTCATATGGCCTGCTTAACTAGAAGCATAGAGGTAAATAGGTACAATGCTAACAGGCTTCAAATCCTTGACGACCCGTAAGAATTTTCCACGGTACTAGCGGTATTTCAGTCTCTTAACTTGGATTTACATACTTACCGTTTCTGTATCTTCACTAATAAAACAGTTTCCCAAGAAGAAATAGGAAAGCATACTATAGTACTATAGTTCCTTGTGAGGTTAACTTTTTTAGCAACGTTAACACTAACATAAAATTAACATAATTTCTGGATTCCAAGGAACTGCAAACAATATATTACACGTTATAATAATAATAATAATAATAATTCATTGATGGTTCATTGAATGCCTTTTATGGTTCTGTCTATGCTGAAACACTCTCTCAAACACCTTAAGCAGTACAACATATAAATTTCAAATTCAACACCTAACAACAACAAAATATATAATTAACCACCTGCAATATACGAATAATATAAATATACAGGGTGTTAGGTAATCCTTCTGCCAAACTGTAGGGGTGGGTTTGTAACGATAAAAGGAATAAAAAATTCTTATACCATTTTTTTCTCAATTGCATTTTTATGTTTTTTTTCCCCCTTTCCCTTTTATTTATCCGTAAAAATTTTGTTCCTGTATCTTTAACCCTTTGTTTTTATTTTTCCCGAGAATAAAAAGTAAAATTAAAGCATGCCTTTTCTCAGAAACTATGCATATTCGAAAAAAATTGCATAAAACTTTTTTGCTCCATTTGCCATTATAAAGCTATTCCCAAAGTTTGGCAGAAGGATTACCTAACACCCTGTATATAGACCTACTAAAACACATATGAAAGGTTTATTAAAAGTAGCACAAGAAACGGAGAGAGAATGAATAACATAAGATTTGCCGATGACACCATGATACTAGCAGAGAATCTGGAAGATCTACAAGAATTAGCAAACAAAGTGTCACAAAGCAGCCGGGAATATGGTATCGATATTAATATATCAAAAACGAAGTACAAGGTGGTCCAAATTGGACACTTTTGATAGGAAACACCAATTTCTAGAGGAGATAGAAAAAAACTAACCTACATGTTACGAGCTCGATTTTTGTGAGAAAGTGAATGCCGAAAACCGCACATCGATATCTTGAACTGTATAGAAGATATAGGGTGGTTTTCAATTTTGTGCTTTATTGACCCACCCCCGTAACTTATTTATTTATGAATATTTTTTGTTTCTGTAAAAACATTCTTAAGGCACTTTTTTTAAAGGAATCCAATGGTGTCCCAAGTTTTTTTGTAAAAAGAATGGTTTTGAAGCTATAAACACTCAAAGATTGCTTCCACAACAAACACACATCACTACATACAGTAATAATAATAAATATTTACCATCTTAATGTTTCACTGAAGTCACCACGACATAAATTTTCTATAATGTGCCTTAAAACCACAAAAAAAAATAACTTTTGGGTCAAAATATACTGTATATGTTAACATATTAGCAGCACTGCACTTCTTATACGTATTCCTCTTCGCTCCTAGTTAGAGCATAGGGCTTCAACAAAGTGTTGCCATCGCACCCGGTTTCATGCTAGTATTTTAATTTCATTCCTGTTTTTTTTGTTGTAGCTACTTATTTCTTGTAGAATTGTATGTCTCCATGTCGTTTGTGGTCTGCCTTGGTTTCTCTTCCCTTGGGAATTCCACTCTAGTGCTCGTCTTGAGATCTCATTTTGATCTCTTCATAGAACATGGCCAATCCAGCTTCATTTTTGTTTGCGGATATCCCTAACTATTTCCGTTTGGTTTGTGATGCTCCACAGTTGTTCGTTGGCCAGAAGATTTGGGATATTCTACCCAAGACATCTATTTATAAATGATTGTAGCACTGAGGAGATATTTGAGGTGAGCTTCCAGGTTTCACAACCACACAAGAGTACTGTTTTAAGATTGGTATTAAATAATCTTATCTTCGTCATTCTGGTTATACAGATTGATGACCAGATTCTATTGAGCACCCCAATTTGCATTGATTTTAATTTGGCTACATTCAGTTTCAGACCTACACGATCCATTTCTATAGCAAGTTACTGCAGTTTAGCTACCATATTTTCATATTTATGGCTCAACAAGAATATATCATCGCCATATTCCAGGTCTTCTAATTGTTCTTGAAGAGTCCACAAAATTCCCCTTCTTACAGTGTTAACAAAGTTCATCACATAATCTAATGTTATGTTTTAAATATAACAGAGGGGATAAAGGGCTTTTACTAAGTTTGCCATTATGCAATATTTTACATGTGTTATTGTATAAGCTTTTTGTGATATGAACTAATTTTGGTGCAATGCCTTTTTGGGTAGAATTTTCCAGATCACTTCTTGATTGAAACTGTCAAAAGCACGCTTGAAATCTATGAATAGTAAGTAAAGCGACGAGTTCCACTCTATAGATTATTATTGTAATCGTATTAATATGATCAACGCACGATTGCCCCTGTCTAAAACATGCTTGCTCAATTCTCAAAGTTGATTCGATGTTCTTAGAGATACAGCTGGAAAGTATGGTTCTTCTTCTTAGAGTGGCTACCCTTTACAGGGCATTGCCGATCCTCTCTCCATATGCCTGTGGTATGCATATCAACTAGCCTACAGACATAGGGGACCTACAGCTTAACGTGGGCTCCGAACCACGGAAGTGCTTGCACTTCTACTCCAAAGAGGATTTTACTAGGCAGAATACACCTCTGTGGTTTGCTATTGCCTTCCGAGGGGAGCAGCTGGGTATTTTCGGTGTATATGCGACCCTGGGAATCGAACCCGGGCCATCGCAGTGGTCAGACGCACGCTGAGCCACGGCCGCCGTATGGTAGCTATCATTTTATTAACTAGAGAGCCGATTTTAGGTGATAAGTCATCCAAATAGGTAAATTTAGCTAAATTCAGCGGCGCACCAAACGTTTGTAATTAAGGTTTCCCCCACCTGTAGGTACCGTTAATTTTCTTCAATAACAAACGATTGTTTTGGTGACTCAACGAAAGCTTGGCCACCCCTATTGTAAATATATTGTACTATAATGATTGCTGAACTTTTTTAAAAAACCCTACTATAATTGCTAGAGGGCAGCAATAGTAAACAACTGTTTTAAAAGTGCTACTTAAGGGTGCCGCCCTACTGAAATGAGCGTAGCGTTAGTCCTCTCTAATTCTCACAATAGCTTAGGTCTCCCTTCTTGGGAAGTTTGACAATGATTCCTTCTTTCCACAAATCTGGGATATCCCCATTTTCCCAGCTTACCTTAATGATAGGGTGTAACATGTTTAGAACTAGATTTTTGTCGACCTTGAATATATCTGGAGGCAAGTTGTCTATTCCAGCTACCTTTCTCAAGTTGAAGTGTTCAATAGTTTTCTTTATTTCCTTCTCTGTGGGCGTTGTTGTCTTGATGTTAACTTGTTTTCTTCGAACTGTTGGTTTATTTCTTCTGGGATTTTACCAATTATGGTCCTGTAGTATTCTTCCCATTTGCGAATTTGGTCGTCATCAGTAGTTAGTAGGATGCCATCCTTATCACAAATGTGGACATTGGATGCTTGCCCTTTCTTAGCTAGGTGGTTTGTAATTTGGTATAACTTTTTCAGTTCGTTTGTTTAGCTGTTGCGTTTGTCCCGCACTTCTTACTTATACCTTTATAATTTAAAACTAAGGCATTTTTCATTATGAACGTGCTAGTATTTGGCTTTGGTAATAATTGCAAACTTCCTAAAAATGCCATACCTTTATAACAGGTTAAGATTCAATAACAAATCTAGTAAATAAATGTATTTAACAATAAATTAAGTATATACCATGGACAAGATTTCGCTATACAATTCATCGAAAAAATGAAAACTGCCACAATAAATAAAACAACATTATAACAATAAAATATTACTCACTTTCATAATGAGTGATAAATGAATTACTAAAATCAAAACAAAATTTGATTTTGTTTACATTCGTTCGATAAAAACTATAAGAAAAATTATAGACGAGTCGCAAATACGTAATAACAATGGGTACACTTGATCATGAAGTTAAACAAGGTTGTTATAAATGTTTACATGGTTGAAGAATGCTTATAAATGCATGCAGTTGTATAACTCTTTAAACCCTACAATAGTTTGCAAAATTTAAAAAATACAGCAACAACAAACATTTATAACATTGCTGATATACAATTGATAAAAGTACTGTACACTTGTCTCTATAGTATTTTAATATTGGCAGTGTTCATAGACCCGCAAGAATGATACGTGGATCTTCGATTGCTGCTTTTATTTTGCGTAAGAAAAGAACAGCTTCACGCCCGTCAATTAATCTATGATCGTATGTCAAGGCCACATACATCATTGGTCTTATAACAACCTGGAAATTAAATTATTTAAAAAAAATCTACAACATGGTTAAACAAAGTTACCTGTCCTTTTACAGCAACAGGACGGTCAAACGTGGCGTGCATTCCTAAAATTGCAGATTGTGGTGGATTTATAATAGGAGTACCCATTAAGGAACCAAATACACCTCCATTACTTATTGTAAAGGTACCACCATCCATATCTTCCACCGCGAGAGCACCTAAACAACAAATGACATTACCATTTAGGTTGTAGAAATTAAGCAATTTACCTTTTCGTGCTTTCTCTCCAAGTGCATTAATTGCGAGTTCAATATCGGCGTAGTTCATACGCTCTACGTTCCTCACAACAGGTACAACAAGACCTTTAGGTGTAGCAACTGCTACAGAAATATCTACATAATCTCTATAAATAATCTCTGTGCCAGCTTCATCAATCACAGCATTTACAACCGGTTGATCTTGTAAAGCATATGCACATGCTTTAGCAAACGCTGACATGAATCCTAATTTAATTCCATATTTCTTTTGAAAAGGATCTAAACTTGCTTTTCGAAATTCCATAATAGCCCTAAAATAATTTAGTTAGTAATATAAAAATTAATTTTAAGCATTAAACTTTACCCCATGTCGATTTCGTTAAATGTAGTAAGCATGGCATTGATATTTTGAGCTTGCTTTAATCGCTGGGCAATTTTTTGTCGCATTCTATTCATTTTTACGCGGTGTTCTGTTCGAGTTCCTGCAATTTCCTTTGTAGGATCTTGAGGTGGAACCTATAATATGAAAAATAGAGCCAAAGTAAATTTGATATAGCAACATACTTTAATAGTAGCAGCTTCAAGTGATTGAGCGTGCCGTACGGCAGCAACAGGCATTGCACTGGCAGGAGCAGCAGGTCTTGGTGGTGCTGCTGCTGGTGGTGGTGGAGGTTTCGCTGCTGCTGCTGCTGCTGGTGGAGGAGGCGCAGCCTTTGGAGGTGGCGGTGCCGCTATTACAAATAAATTAAATTAGTGAAGGTTTCTTACAAATAGGTGCCTATGACTCTCTGGGAATAATTGAAATTGAAATTTACTTACCTTATAATATGGTTTCTTCTACCATCAACAACAATCATTATAACTTTTTTTTTTACAAATTTTATGGATGAAGGGTTATACAAGCTAGGTAAAAACATATCTAAAGATAGGTATATCTTTGTACAGTTTTAAGATATGTGTCAAACTGTAAAAGTAGATTTTTAAGCAACGAAATTAATTTTCATGTGGTTAATAATAAACCCACACAAGACAGAAAGTCATAAGGCACCCATTTCAAAGCAAGCCTAATGTTAAATAGCAAACATCTTATTAATTTAAATATAAGTCATTTTTTATTGTGGCAGTTTATTTCACTCTATACTCTGTGTTTCACCGAAGACGCAACATAGGGAAACACCAATGTATTTTTTCAGAAAGGATCAACGGTACCTTTGGAATATGTATGGATTCAGTGCTCAACGTATGTTATTGGATTTAGTTAACGCTAGAAAGAGATAGAAATACTGAAGGCGTCTGTCATTGCGACAGGCTATTATTTCATTGTTTGGTTCTTAAATTTGTCAATTTTGACAGCACCTACAACTTTCATTTACAAAGAAAATACGCAAAATGCGTAATTTTTTTAAATCGCTGTTTCTGCATTCTGCTTATTTTAAATTGAATTCGCCCTATTACAACAGCACACGTAAAGAAAGCGTAAGTAAATTCTATGAAAATGCGAGATTGTGTTTGCAGTATTTCAGATTACTAGGAAATTAAGTATGTTCGTAATTGTCGCGTTTATATCACTAAAAACATGGAATAGTATTGAATCCTGTCAAAAGAAAGCAAGTGATCATCAGTCAGGTAACGAATGAACTTAAAATGTAATGAAAATAAGAATTTGTCTAGTCAGTTGTACTAAAATTTCTGTCAGAAGTTATTAATGCAACTTACAAATAATCTTAATGGTGCATGTGGATAGGCGTGAAATTGGTTACATAGAGAAAAATGTAGAATTTGGTGAAGTACAGGATTGTTGTGCAAGAAAAACGTAACAATTATACGTTTACGTAAATAGTGATTTTAGTAAATTAATATGTAAAGTATTATGACATTATAAATAATTTTTTTAAATTATATTGTTTTAATATAAAAATAATAATGAATCTATAATTGTGCTTCATTGCATTGTAGATGTAGATTCTTTAGTAACTGACAAGTTTAACAATTTGACGTTTTGTCACTGTTAAAATTAACAATTTAAAAACCAAACAATGAAATAATTGCGTGCTGCGATAACAGATGCCGGCGCTATTTCTGTCGCATTCTAGCATCAAATAGGTAAACTCAATTACGTAGGTTCAGTGCTAAGTTCGTACATATACCGCAGGTAACCTGGATCTGTTCTAAAAAAATACATTGGTGTTTCCCTATGTTGCGTCTTCGGTGAAACACACGGTATATTAACCAATAAAAATCTTTGATTGCCGAAAAAGTAACCAACCATCAACTGCTCCAATTAATTCCAATAAACACATTAACTAAAGTATTAGTGATTGCACTATGAAAAAGTTAAAAGCACATTCGAATAAAACATAAAATTTACCTGCAGGTGTTGGTGGAGGTGGAGACGCTGGTTGTGCAGCAGCACCACCAGCTGGTTTTTCACCAGTTATTTTCATTTTAAAAAGGGGTTGTGCAGATTTAACCGTTGCACCATCTGGCACTAACAATTCTTCTATAATACCGCTACCAGGTGCAGGTACAGGCATAGCAGTTTTATCTGTTTCTATTTCTCCTACAACTTCATCTTCTCCAACATGGTCCCCTACTTTTTTTTGCCATCTATAAGATTAATTATATTTATTTAGGTACTAATTATTATAACACATTATAGCAAGCACAAGTGCATGTCCTGTCAGTACTAGGGCTGCTGGGAATTTTTTTCGAAATAACGATATAAATATCGATGTATTGATATATTGAATAATTCTAAATATTTATTTATTGCGAAATATTGATTTAATTGATATTTTAATATTTTGTCATTTATGACGCAATTCTATAAAAGTATCTACAACAGATTATTATATACGACAAGTATTTAATGAATCAATACATCAGTTTATATCATGGATTGACTTATTAAAGATATGGATTTATTCAATACTTTTTCGATAGCGATATTTTTGGTATTTTTTCAAAATCACACAGGGCTAGTCAGTACTTAACTTCTGTAGGAAAGTAACAAACAAACGCTGTGCATCGGCATATATTTTTGCATTTACTGTATGATGTAAACTGGAAATAAATTTGTATTTTTTCTGTATACAGACCGAGATCCCAACTAAAATTCTTTGGTATGTTCACATTTGTTATAGTATTTTACATTACAAGCCAGGTAAAATGGTTTTTACTGGTGATAAGAGGATATAACTGGCGAGCCAGTTACCTCTTTGAGCCAGTAAAAACTGTTACCTGGCGTGTATTGTATAATATTTTATTTGTTACTCATTTGAAAACGAAATTAATAAATAAAAATTACTACTGTCATTTTTGCGTCAAAAAAATTAAGCCTTGCCTTGGAAGACAACACATATCGTTTGTTTCAACGTAACTAACTGTTAAATCAGCTGTTTATTTTACAAGTTAGTAGCTTGTAAAGATTAAAACGGCCCACTAACGTACCAACTAGTTGTACAATTTTAGAAGTTGGTGCAATTATTGGTGCGTTAGTGTCGCGATTGTGTTGGCAATTTCAAGTTGGTACGAAAGTTGGCAGGTTGGAGTGCACTGCACATCAATTTGAGATTGGCGCCAATTAGTTGCTGCGTGTGTGTGCAGGTTGCCCAACTAACAGTACGATTTCATTGAAAAAGAATTGCTCTTCGTGACGAGACTGTGTTCTGCTTTGTTATATGAGGTGAAACAAGCTTCAGTAACTTTTGAAATGTCTTTTCATCCATGGACAAAACGTTTTTAAAGTCATTAGGCTCATGTCCCGCAAATGACTTAATAAATTCGTATGCGTATGCGTATATTGTTTTCGTTTTTCAATCCAACTTTTTATCCGACTTCTTTTTTTGCACATTTCTGTAAAGCTTAGTACTGCACCGACCTTTTGTTCTTTTTGAAATTTGCGACATCTTTACTTCTAACAACACAAAAAGGTACTGAACGAAAAATAAATTGCATACAAAATTGGGATGTTAGTGGATCAGTTGGTCGGTTGTCTATAAAATTGTAACAACTTCAAGTTGTACAATTAGTTGGTACGTTAGTAGGCCGTTTTACTTACAAAATGAATAGACAGCTTTGTAAAATGACGTTTACAAGTGAGTAACACATAAATTTTTTAAACAACCTATTAAGCATACCAATACAACATCATCTACACACAACCAAAATTATATGAAATTACCCAGTATTTCCGATTTTACTATTTCTGATGGAAAATGACAAGTTATACAAAAAGTCTCGAACACTATTTTTAATAAAGTAAGCATTTTTTTATTTTATATTACTCCCTGGTAGATCAGTAAGTACAAATCTTATACTGAACTTGGAATTTTGGACAAAGGCTCAAGATGAGGGCTATCCCGTTGATTCCATATACCTGGATTTTGAGAAAGCTTTCGACATGGTGCCATTT
This sequence comes from Melanotus villosus, assembly GCA_963082815.1. Lineage (NCBI taxonomy): Eukaryota > Metazoa > Arthropoda > Insecta > Coleoptera > Elateridae > Melanotus > Melanotus villosus. Next base: position 80,223,205 of record OY720419.1, read on the forward strand.
AAGAGACTGATCTACAAACTTGAACATTATGGCATTAGGGGAAGATTGTTGCAGTGGATTCAAAATTACATTACTAACAGGTACTATCGGGTTACGGTCGACGGATCTCTCTCCAAACAATACGAAGTCATTAGTGGTGTACCACAGGGCTCTGTGCTCGGGCCCCTATTATTCATAGGGCCGGTATTTCCATCTCCTAAAAAATTTATTCTCCTGTTAAAAACCTGTTAATACAATCGTTTCCATGGAAACTATTTGCCAAATAGCTTATTAAGAGGTTTATTAGGATATGGAAAGACCGGCCCATAGTCTATGTAGCAGATATCTCGAATAACATGCGGTGTAACGTCAGCCTTTTTGCTGATGATACTAAGATATTCTGCGACCCATCAATACAGCATGGGGACATGATAGAAGACCTGGGTGAGCTAGAGAGATGGACTAACAATTGGCTCCTAAAACTAAACACCGAAAAGTGCTCTGTACTACACATTGGCAACAAGAACCCTCAACTGACCTACTCTATCAATGGAATTATGTTGAAACCCGTAACAGAGCAAACTGACCTTGGCGTGAGGTTATCCACAGATCTGAAGTGGGAAGCTCAAGTTGCCAAAGTTGTTAAAAGGGCGAACACCCTTCTTTACTGTATCAGACGCAGTTTTTCTGACATGTCAATCAATACATTCACTCTGTTGTACAAAACTTATATAAGACCTATATTGGAACACGCAGTGTTGGTGTGGTCACCCTACCTTCGGAAAAACATAGATATATTGGAGCGTGTGCAAAGAAGGACGACAAAAATTCCATCAGCTTTAAAACACTTGCCTTATGAAGAACGATTACACACACTTAAGTTGCCTTCATTAAATGAACGTCGCAGAAGGGGAGACCTGATAGAATGCTATAAAATTATGCATGGCCATTATTCATGCAACATCAACCTTTTCATAAGAAACAACAACGTACAACTGCGAGGACACTCTCTAAAGCTCCGGACAGAGCGAAGCCAAAGGCTTTCCCGTAAACACTTCTTAATTAACCGAGTGGTGGACGACTGGAATAAACTAACCGAGGACATTGTGAATGCACCTAGTGTGAACTCTTTTAAAAACAGACTGGACAGAGCCTGGAACACATTGTTGTGAAAAACTGTGATATTAAACAGTGTGAAAGTGCTAGGAATGCATGTATAACTTGAACATAGAACTGTATTTTATTTTACTCTTTGTTAAATAACCTGTGCAGTACACCGGCTGTGCCGCCTATCTGCTAAAGACTATAATAATAATAATATTTTATTTATGTATGGAATATTTTTAATAATTTTCATCACAAATCAAAAATTCTTACTGATCTTTGTTTTATATTTACAGCTCAAACTTTACAAACACAAAGCTTTGAGAGTCATATTCTTTGTTATAGGTATAAAATTAACTACAGACAATTATTTTACTTGAAAATGATTAACATGTAGTTGAAACAATAATATTTATGTATTACTAATGCAATTAAATAAACTTCTTTCTAATTTATAGGGGGTGCCTATACTACTCAAAAATGAATAGGGATATTGTTATTACACACATTTGTACGTATGTATTGTGAAAATGTTTCGAGTTGTATTTTATGTTCTTAATATGGTTAATACAGCAATATCCATATTCATTTTTGAGTAGTTTATTTTAATTAACTAATAAAAAATACTAGAAATTATTCAATGCTACGAGGAATGTACCCATAATCTATAAAACCTTCTTAAAACTGGAATTATTTCTTATGTGTCTTCCATAAGTGAATAATTGTATTTAAAAACAAGAGGATAGAATTTAGCATTCCTTATTAAAAAAAAGCTGTTAAGCTGTAGGTCCCGTATGTCTGTAGGCTACTTATTTGTTTCCGATTTGTTTATACACAATTGTATTTACCTATTCAATGTATGATACAAACCTTCTGTTTACATTAACAACTTGTCTATCGTGAACCAAAATGGATTCTAGTGAAGGGTTGTTATTTGTGTGTGCAGCAGCGAATTATTTAATTTTTCATAGCAATACTAATAAAATATGCAAAAAAAAAGGAATAAACGAAGATGGTGGAGCAGAAACTTCTTATACAAAAGAAACAATCATGGAGCATATGACTGATTTACGTATTGAAGATCGCCCAGGATTTAGAAACTTTGTGCGAGTGACTCCAAGCGACTTTGACAGTTTGCTCAATATGGTTGCTCCTATCATTATAAGACAAAATACAAACTTCAGAAATGCAATATCTCCAGCAGAGCAACTGTCCAACAATAAAATAAATAGTAAACAAAGCTCAAATAGGGCTACTACGACTGTGCGGACTTTCAGATATGTATATTGTGTTTTCCATTCGCAGGGGAAAAATAAAACATGTCCTCTACATCAACAAAATAGTCGCATACTTTTCAATGTCTGCAACTTATATTGTACAAATCCGACAAATTTATATAATACATGTATGAGACATGTATTTTCACGACATATCTGCAATGAAAACATACCTTAACATTTTGAAATATGTATCTCCAAATACATTATGGACGCAAATAACGCGATTTAATTTATGACATTTTAGCTGTATACTACCCCCTTAATAGTCCGGTGGGGAATGCTTCTAATCAAACTGTCAATGTTCTTGAGGTAAATTTGCCCATTCCTCTTGAGCGGCTTGAATGAGCTGTTCCACATTTCCTGCAGCTCTAATCCTTCTTTTAATGAAGTACCACACATGTTCAATCAGATTATGTAATAGCAGATGAGCAGGCAGGCTATCCCAGAACAGTGACAGCTTCTGTTTCCAGAAATTCTGTAGCAACTCTGCTGGTATGTGGAGGGTCATTATCGTGTATGAAAACGAAATTGCTTCCCATTACACCTCTCCACAGCCTAACTATGGGTTCTAACACCAAATCAATATACCTGCCTCCTATTAAACTCTGCCGTATGAGAACCAAAGGAGCTTTTTCTTCAATTATAATATCTCCCCAAAACATTACAATTCCTCCTTTATATCTTGGGACAGATCTGACAGTTTGTATTCGACCTCTTAAAACCTGAATTCGACGGTCATCTGATCTCATACCAATTCTGGTTTCATCTGAAAAAGGGACATTTTTCCAATCTTCAATTGTCCAGTTCCGGTGTTTCAGGCACCAATTTAACCGATTTTGTTCTGCCTGGATAACACAAAGTCTCCTTTGTCTTGTTTCAACACGAAACATTAACACCTATAGCCTGCAAAAGTTGCGTTTTGAGCTCTGGATGAGAAGAGGTTGGATTTCTTCTAGCTATTTTGAGTTAAAAACCGGTCTTGTCAATCAGTAGTTACTCTGTGACCACTTTGTCTAGGTCTGTTCTTAAGAGTTTCCAATTCCAAAAATCTTGCATAGGTTTTTGAAACAACGCCCCGAGAGACGCCCATGTTGCTGTGATTTATCTTTGCGACATTCCCTTCTCAACAAGAGTAACAATTCTTCCCCTCTGAACTTATGACAAACCTACATAGGGCATAATTAGCTTTTTGAACACAAAGTTAAGTTTACTCTGTCACCTCAGTTTTACAACTGGAAACAAATGACAATTTTTATAAATTTCAGCTATTAACGAAAACCTCTCTTAAAACATAAAACGTTTTCATATATTTCTTATGATTAGTAAGAAATACTAAGTGATTTCATATAAATTTGGTTGTGTGTATAAGTATTGAATCTCAACTTTCAGTAAATGTGTTAAGTTCCTAATCAGTAATGATTTATTATCACTAACTTGTTCTGTGAATTAGATAATCACCTGTAAATTATAAATCCAAATGTGATTTTTAATAATTACTAAATCATATAAGACCCATAGCTGAATAAACCTACTAATTAAAAAACTAAATATAGCAAAGGTGCAATTATTTAGAATTGAAGTTTTAATTCGGTATAATTATTGTACCATTATTAAAAGTATTACGGACTTTTACAATATGCAAACATAATTTTCAACGATTTAAACTCTTATATAAGACAAATGCCTTTTAGTTACACTTAAAATAGTATTTAAACAATGACATGCACATTTAGGTCAAATAATGAATAAACACTTTCACTAATGAACTAGAAATGTATTGAAATTTGCTCTAGACTTTTGAAACCATAACTAACTTAAATGAATCAAAACAATAATTAATAATTAAGATAAAACAATTAACTGAAAAAGGTAAATTACTTATCTCTGTTATCATAACAAGTTTTATCTAAAATTGAATAATCACAGATCATGATATTTCTCCTTCTCATACTTACACAAGTTGGTAATATTAGAAATACAGTTGCTATAGTAAAACATGTCAACACATCCCATAAATAAGATGAATAAATATCATCCCGTAAATGGCGTAAATGAAATGAATAGACACTTACTTCATATCACCTTCCGAAACTGAGTCTGGAAAAGCCGGTGCATTAACAGTCGTGCTCTGACTAAGAGCCCATGACGTTCTAAAATATCTAATTTGTTGCGGTGAATCAACACTACTGCATCTATAAGAAGTAATCGAATTAAGGTTATGTTCTCATTTCCGATGTCATTAACTTACCTTGTTAATACTAAATTGCCAGCTTGTAAATAAGCCCTTTTTAATGTTCTAGCAGTTTGGTGGTAGGCCCTTTGACTAACGGGTGCCTAAAATTAAACAATGCTTAGTTATGTGCTATGATTACATAACTATTAATTTTGGTGCCTCTACTGGTTTCTAGTTATATTTAACCAAGTTCCCTTCGCAATTCTAATGTATACAGTTACATAATGTAGCAAATGGAATAATTATAGCAGTTAAGCAACCAGTTAAAAAAATGTGCACTTTTTGATAGAAGTTTGAAGCCTTAAATTAACACTTACCTCGGTTAAGCTTTTTTCCAAATAATTTTTTACTAGTCTGAGTACCGGTCGCGGTAAATTACGCGAGGCCACAGAAAGCATACCGGCCATAACTTAAAAAAACTAAGGCTCAAAAGAACCACATGAGAGATTGCAGAAATTGACTAAAAGATCCCACCAATTATGTGCTACCACGGTGTAGCAGTTCTTCGAACTAAGCTTGACGGATGGACTTACTACACCAGTGTAGTAAATTCGGCCACTTTTCACAACTTTTCAACAAGCTGTCATCTGTCATGCTGGTTGCATTCATTGAAACTTTGGGTGCGTTCAAAAAAGCAAATGATGAAGATTAATAAAAATCATTCAAATATTTTTTATTTGTATTGTGTTTTTATTTTACGTTGATAAGTATTTATCATTTTTAATATGCATCATTTAGGCAATAATTTATAATTGACAAATGATAAAATTAAGAATATATCTGTTATTGATTCACATTGATGTTTTAATTAAAATACACATGCATAACCTAAACTAAACCATTGTATAACAACTGTCACCGACTGTTACGTCAAAATTGTATCTGAAAATTAATATAAAAACCAACACTTAATAGTAATTTGTATAACAAGTGTTGAAAGTACAGTTTTGCAGAACGAAAATGAAGGTTGCAGTCTGAGACGAAAGAAGAAAGACATTTAATTCACTATTTAATATTTTAAAACAAATTTTATAATTTTTGTGGAATATTAAGTATGCTCATGAAAACTATGGTCACTATGGAAATAAGTCCGTTGCTATGAAAATAAACATATCACAAATATAAACAAACCATACAGTTAACCGGCGCCATTTTGAAAGTGTGTTGCAAAGTACTTTGCAACACACTTTTGGATTTTGTCGCACAGTTTCGACAAACAATTGCTTTCAGCATTAATCATGTGGAAAGATCAACTTTCAATAGTAGGAGTAGAAAAACAATATTACATCCGCTACACCAATTACTTGTGTTTGTGTATTAGATTAGTTATAATAACTGCTAAAAGTGCTCACCATTGCAATTTAAACTTTGAAATTTGAAACTTAGCACTTCTACTATTATACAATGTAAAATGTAACTGTCAGATTAAATTAAAAACATTAGAAGTAGTAACGCACATGACTTAACGCATAAAGTTCTACATAAAATTAGTCAGATCAAACTAATCTATTACTAATTAGTTATTTAAGCTACAAGGAATGTAAGGACGTATTAACATTTGAGGTTGGCGAATACGAGCCGAGGCGAAGCCAAGGCTCGTCGCCTTCCGTTTGTTTTCATTGACGAGTACAAATTACAAAAATCAGTTGTTTCCATGGCTAACCTAGACTTCAACTTTCAATCGTATTTTTTTCGAGAATTTTCTTATGTAAGACCCATATTGGTTTACATGGTTATAAAGATAATAAAGAGTACTATCAGAATGACCGAAAAAAAGCATAGTGAGCAAATTGAAAAAAAAAAAGTTGAATATCGCTGTCATAATATGAGTACAGATTTTCTAACATTTTCTTTCTCCATCTTATAGAGAATTTGCTCCTATTTACGAATATATATACAGGGTGTCCCAGATCGAGTGGGATTGCATGGGTAACTTTCTTATTATTCAAGATGGAGATTTGGTTAAATTGGCAATGTTTTGCAGTTTTATATGCTGATTTAAAATCTGTTTGAAAAAGTTCAAAATGTCGATCCCGTCAGAAGTTATTTAAAGAAAACTAAAAACTGTCATTTTCTTGTATGTCAAATATCTTCGTAAGTATAAGAGATATGAAAAAAAGTTTCATATGAAAGTCACTGTTTTCGATAAAACCAATTTAAAATTGATGTCGAACAAAAATTCAAGATGGCAGCCATCTTGAATTATAGAAAATTATAGAAAAGAGCTACTACTACCACTTTCATATGCACATGGTTTCTATAGACTTCAAGCAAACCTTTGATCTACTTAAAAGGGAACAAATAATAAAGGATTTAAGAGATATTCACCAAGGCATGATCTCATCTTGTTTCCGTTTTTGCAACTTCTCGTGATACGGTGCGGGAGAATCCCCTGTACGTTAGGCCGCGTCAACTGATTTGTTTCTGCGTACTTTCAATTTTTTTTTCCGCTCCCCTCTTCAGTGAGTGACAGTCAGTCAACCATTTCGGATGTCTTTTAAGACGTGGTGCAAGTTTATCGTTTCCAGCTTGGGTCCTTAAACAACCGGAACGCCTCTATACCGGTAATCCTCTTGGAGGATTACAATTAACGACTTGGTCGGATTCACAAAAAGAGTGTCATTAAAATTCCGGAAAGATATAGTTTTGTATGAATAGTTTTAGTGATAGTTGTCGAAGTACCGTTCCACACAATTTCCTCGTATGATGGATTATGAAAACCTATAGCCTAAGGATTATTCTTCTTTGCACCCGCCTTGGAAGGAAGAACAACATGGCTCTTCCCAGTCTCACGTTACGCCCTGACCAACATCTTGTCAGGTAATTTTACCTTCTTTACGCTGCTCCTGCTATGCCGCTTACGTTTCAAACTCATTTAAGAGTTCTATGATTGCCGTTTGTCGATAGGCCTTTTTAAAGCTCTTTAGTTGCTATAGAGTTTAATAAGTACCGCCTTTTGTTCGTCTTTGTGTTTTGTTTGCACCTTGTAAAGTAATAACCGACGTCTCGCCAATCTGTGTTTGTCCAGCGGTATTGTTGAAGGCTTTGTGAATCACGCCTTGGGTGGATCTAACATTCACATTGTAAAGGTTGAGGGCCCTGGCAAACTCAGTTGACTACTTAGTTGTGTCATTGGTTTTGTGTTTGAGTAAAGACTTGTGTTCAGATTATAGTTCAAGGTTTAAGTCAACTTAAGATATCTTTTTGTGTTTTGTTGCATGTGTAAAATTATTAATTTAAGATTTGTGTTTCCTATCTTTTGTTTGGAATTGAGGGGCTAAGCTTGTAAATGTTTTGCAGTACCTAACGTAAATATAGTACCCTCAGTTCTATCATCCCATAACGTAAGTGTAGTTTTTAACCTAACATATTTTTGATTGTAACTTCTTTGTATTCATTTTTGTGTCTTTTGGTTCATTAAATATTTCATTGGTCTTGTTATTGTGTTCAGTGGTTCAGTCCTCCCCGATAATATTTGTGTATTAGTGTTTGGTTAAAGATTTATGTGTAAAGTTTTACTCTGCCTACAAGTCTCAAGAGTTCCTGTAAAGTAAGTTATTTTCGGTTAAGCAAGGTAAGTCACATCTTGCAGTAGGATGCAGTTACGATAACCCTTGTCCGAGCCCTTTGGGTATCTTCTGTGGTGGGTTCCTATTTAGACGTTAGGGTAACATATCACAGTGGCGCCCAATTTCAATCCCATTATCACTACACCCTTATTTGAATAAGGGTGTTACCGCTTCGAACCGCCCTTCTCCACTGTTTTAGCTAGCCGCACGCCGAAGGGGCAACAACATCCCCAATTAAATGTCGTAGTGCAGAATTAGCACGTGACAACCAATGCCATTAACAGAAAGAGAGGGGGGAAAACTAAAAATGTTCGAAAGACCTATTATAAATGGTAATCCTATTTTTCTCAAAATTGGTAGATATGAATGGTGCACCGAAAGACGAAATTGGGATAATGACTGGCGCTGGGTAGTGTTTAGCGACGAATCTCGGTTCTCTTGAGATTGGCAAGATTTCCAAATACAGGTCAGACGGCTTGGAAATGAACGACACAATCCGGATTGCATCAAAAACCGGCAGACGGCTGCTACTCGAGGTGTTATGATTTGGGCACCTTTGGTGATTATAAGAGGCAGTTTCACTGGTCAGCGCTATGTTGATGACATTTTGGAACCGGTGTTGTTACCATTTATAAGAGACATTCCAGATGCCATAAATATACCAGCAGGAGAATGCACGACCGCATGTTTGTGATGTGGCTATGACCTTTTTGCGTCAGTCTGATATTCCAGTTCTTCCCTGGTCGGCTAGATCTCCGGATTTGTCAGCAATTGAACATGCGTGGGATATTATTGGTCGCCAAATAAAGAGTTACGATGCGAATCCTGCGACGGTTGATGAATTGGAAGAGAGCCTGCACGTGGAATTGGATCTTATACTGCAGGAGAAAATTTCACATTTGTTTAACTCCATGATTCGCCGAATGGGGGAATGCATTAGAGCTCGTGGGGACCACACTCATTATTAAACCTTTTTGGAATAACTCTACATAATATACTCAACGTAGAAGTTTGAAAATTTAATCGTTTGTTATCCTTGTGAATATCTAACTTACAGCCAAATTTCGTTCCAATATATTTATGCACTATAGGTGTTGCATTTTCATTTATCCGCAGTGTATTTACTCTCCGTGAGCTTCTTGAAAATAGTTGTTTGCTGTATTAAAAAACTAAAAATCGGTAAATGCATACTGATGAAGATTGTGTAGGTTGAACGTTGGTTCGTTGTAACTTATCTGCAGGACCGGCTTTGTGAGATGTAGAATTGGAGCTCACAAGAAAAGCCGGGAACACATAAATAAATGCACGTAATTTAAATTAAATAACGTATATTGAACACAATATTTAAACACAAAGACATACACAAATACACCAGAGAGGTACAATCAAGAAATGAAAAGTCCATTATAGACTACTTCATAGTAAGTAGAGAATATAGGAGAGCGGTTAAAGATGTAAAAGTTCAAAGACATGCAGAAATTGGAAGTGATCATTATCTAGTAAGGATGGAAATCATAAAGAAAAAAGAAGAAACAAAACAAAACAAACGGAAAATAATAATAAAGGAAAAAATTAAAAGTTACAGACTAAAAGATGAAGAAACCAAAAAGACATACCAAAACAAACTACAAAATAGACTAAAAATGCAAGAAGCTGAAAAGAAAATAGGAGTAGAAAATAAATGGAAATACTTTAAAGAAAATATGATTCTAGCCGCCAAAGAGAGTTGTGGGACAGTCAAAACAACTAACATACATACCAAAAGAAGTAAATGGTGGACTCCAGAAATACAACGGAAAATAAAAGATAAGAAACAAAAATGGAAAAGATATCTAAGGTCAAAAAAAGAAGAAGACTACGAATTATATAAAACAAGTAACAGGGAAGTCAAATATGCAGTGAAGGAAGCCAAGAAACAATCCTGGGCAGATTTTGGCGAGAAAATGAATGAACACTATGCAGGAAATCAGAAGTTATTCTATGGCATACTGAAACAGATTAGACAAAAAAAATCACCGAGACTGGCTAACTTAAAAGACAAAAAAGGAAATATATTAACAGATGAGAAGGACATTATAGATAGATGGAAACAATACTTCGAGGAACTAACCGAAACAGACAATGAAGAACAAGAACAAGAAACAACACAAGTAGAAGTTACTGAAAGAAGTGTTATACAACCAATAACAGAACAAGAGATTACTCAAGCTATAGACAAACTAAAAACAGGGAAAGCAGCGGGACAAGATGATATTACAGCGGAAATGTTAAAATACATGGCGGTAGAAACAAGAACAATATTCACAGACCTACTAAACAGTATCATTAGAACAAAAGTAATACCACAAGAATGGAACATCGGCATAATACTACCACTGTACAAAAAAGGAGATGTAAGAGAATGTACAAACTATAGAGGGATAACCATATCAAGTATACCAAGTAAAGTATTTACGAGAATAATTGAAAACAGAATAAGAGAAAAAATAGAAGTCACGATAGGAGAAGCACAACACGGGTTTAGAAGGGGAAGAAGCACCCAAGATTTAGTATTTATATTAAGACAAGTAGGGGAAAAGCTAGTAAGGAAAGGGAAGGACTAACATATGGTCTTCATAGACCTGAAAAAGGCCTTCGACAAGATAAGAAGAAGTGACGTATGGGAATGCCTAAGAGAAAGGGGAATAGAGGAAGAAATGATAGAAATAGTTAAGGCACTATACAGAAACAATATAAATAAAGTAAGAACACATAATGACGAATCGAAAGTTTTTACGTCAAAGATAGGATTGAAGCAAGGATGCGTGCTAAGCCCGATACTATTCTCAATTGTAATAGATAAAGCTATTAGGAAATGCAAAGAAAAATGTGTAAATATGAAAATAGGAACATGGAAAATGAAAACAATCCAACTTCAAGAAATGTTATTCGCGGATGACATGGTGATAGTGGCAGAATCGGAAGAAAAACTTCAACACAATCTAAATGAATATCAAAAAGAACTAAAACGAATAAACATGGAAATAAATATAAATAAGACAAAGACGATGATAATGGCCAACAAAGAAAAGAAACACAAGATAGAAATAAACGGACAAACACTAGAACAAGTCACAAGTTATAATTATTTGGGAACAATAATAGAAAACAACGGGAAAATAGAAAAAGAAATATCCGAGAGAATAGGAAAAGTAGGGAGGCTATACAACTACCTTAGAAATTCATTCTTTGGAAAAAAAGAGATTCCAAAGGAAATCAAAGCCCAAGTATACCAAAAGGTTGTAAGACCCTCTTTAACCTATGGAAGTGAATCCTGGGTCTTAACGGAAAAAAATAAAAGCCGTATCAAGGCATCTGAGATGAGATTCTTAAGGAAAATCCAAGGGATCACTAGAGAAAACAGGATAAGGAATGCGGTAATAGTGAACGAGTTGAAGATAAAACCCATAGAGAAGATAATAGAAGAAAGACAACTGAGCTGGCTGGGACACCTTCATAGAATGAAAGAAGAAAGAATAACCAAACAAGTGTACGAAGCGAGAACCCAAGGAAGAAACAAAGTAGGACGCCCAAGAATTCGTTGGGAAGAACAAGTTAGACAAGTGGCCGAAAACCGAGGAATAAGATGGGGAGAAGTAAGAATAATGTCAAAAGACAGAAAACTATGGAAAAGAAAAATTAAGGAGGCATAAGGATGAAATGTAATGTGTAACTATTATCAAATAAATATACTTATTGTAAATGTAAATAATAAGATGTAAATGTTTAACTATACAGTCCAACACCTAACGGTACAAATGGACTTTAGATTAAATAAAATAAATAAATAAATATTGAACTGTTTGTATGGATTACAATAAATTAGAAACGAATAGAAATATAAAACACGTGGACCGGCACAAACTGGACTGACTTACTGCTTGCGTGTTGCTTCTTCGGTGGTTGATGTAAGACAGTAAGACAGTTTTCGCCAAGCGGAACTACAGGGTGGCTTAGTAAGGTTGCGTACTGCGTATGCGTAGTCAACCTTGGTAACGTAAGGGTAGCCAACTTACTAGGGTAAAATACCCAATGCTTTAACACATACTTCGAGAGTAGAAGCACATAGACTGTGGTAGAAGTAAAAGGAGTATGTAAATGATTGTAAAGCTTAATTGTTATAATTCAAATTTTAGTAATTTAAATTTTGTTGCAGGGTTTTAAAGAGCCAGAGGTTTTAAAAGAATCACAATTTAAATACAAAACAACAAGGCCAAGAAGTAGTTGGTGATGCTTTGTAATACCTTTATATTTAAATAAATAACGTAACATAGTGTTTAAAATTTATTTAAAATAAAAAAAGAGTATAAGAAGTAGGCAGTACAAACACTTACTAAGTTACAGTCAGAATCTGCAAAAAAAGTCATTTTTTCTGTGTTCCTGATGCTAATTTCTTTAATTTTGCAGAGGTAACTGCTGATGGTTTAGGACGTTTACCATTATAGGAACTTTGTGATGCAGATCGTTTAAGCGTTTCTTTTACATACTGCTGCTCAAACATCGAAAACTAAAAGCAAGACAATAAGACACTAATGCTATAGAAAATGTAGAAATCCTACTGTGCTAGATTGCATTCGTAAATATGGAGATTCTGAATCTTTAATCGCTTGGATAGTATCCGCCTACAACACAAATTGCATAAATCTTTGTATTATAAATTGTATTACGGAACTAACCAAAGAAGATGAAGTACTGGTAGTGATTTCCTCTTTTAGTGCTCCTTTTAACTCGGAAATTTTTTGCTTTAAATACTGGCGTTCTGTTTCTTTATATGCTTCAATGTCATGTCTAATAGTTACATTGAATCATGGTTAACCATGTGCATTTATATTCAAATACATAATACTTACTGCAACTTTAGGTTTTCTTTGGTAAGTAAGGTAACTTCTTTTTTATAGTTATGTGCATCACTCTGTACATTCCTAAGATTTTCTTGTATTTGTTTTCTTTTCTTATCTGAATCGAACAACTCTCTGGAAATATTCAACATACAAAATAAAACTAAAAATAGCCATTTTACTTACTTTTTTAATGTGGAAACTAAAACAGTAAGCGACTGTGGTTCACGATTATGTCGTAACATGTCATTTACTTGCTCTTTATTGGCATTTAAAACTAACCGTACATTTTCCATATCTTTTATTTTTTCACGTAGTTTTACATGTTCGGTTTGTAATTTATCATTTTCTTTAGCCTTTTCTTTAAAATAACTTATTTGTTCTTTTAAAGTATCCATTAAAGATTCAAGCATGCTGGTTTTAGCTTCTTGATCTTTGATGTCTTCACTAAAAAATATGTTTTATCAGTGATTTATACAGAAATGCCTTAGTGTTAGTGATATAGTGATGCAGTGCGTTAGATTCACAATAATGCATGTGGTATGACATCACCAGACCATTAGCCAATCGCTTGTAGGGTAAATAACGGGCAGATTTGTATACGAGTATCGGTATACTAATTTTACCAAATTTTAATAATAATTGTTATTGATGTTTGTGTGTTTATATATCAAACCAAATTAAGATGCGTTTAACCAGATGGGGGGTTACTTGTTTTCCAGCGCGGACAATTTATATGAACGTAATTGCAAATTTGGCCATGAATTAGAAAAGAGGACATGAGAACACGATATTTCCCATAATAAGCAGTTAGAGAAAAGCTCTGGAAGACGAGCAACTAAAAATTTTGTCAAGTCATAGCTATGTAAAATCTCAATACGTCGAGATATTTAAAAGCTGTTAAAGATAATGCGAGAAACCATTTATACATTTTAATGCAATGTTTCCAGTTTTTTTAGTTCGTTCAGAAATACCATGAGATCGAAAAAAAGATGATTCTGAGCAGGCCTTGACTATTAGTACAACACGATTGGCAAGACTGATTTCAAAATGTGGCAGTAGGTTAGAGGTTAATAAAATGTCAAATAAATTAAAACACAAAACAGTATTTATTTAGGGAACAAACTGAAAACTGAGATGAATACATGTTAGAGTAGGTGTTCAAAATGTGATCCTTCACTAGTATTACAACGATAAACTTAAATAATTCTGGAAACAAGATTGCAAAACTGACTTACATTTGAAATGTCACTGTCACATTATAATTCATAGGCATTCTAGAACCAGTGTAGCCAATCGTGTTGTACTAGTCAAGGCCTGCTCAGAATCATTTTTTTTTTCGATCTCATGGTATATCGATTTCAAAAGCAGTTTAACCATAATAACTTAATCTTTACAATACTTATATGTTTGGATTTACATGAAATTATTAATAGGCTGTTATCAACTTCTTTAACCAATTAATGATTATTTTTGAACATTTTGTTTTGTAGGCGACTATGAATCTGTGAACAAGGTTATGATAATTTCACGAATGTTGGTAACATTAGTTACCTTTTTTAATAACGATACATACAGGGTAACAAATGCAAAACTTATAAAATTACTTTTAAACTGTTTGGTATTTTTACGTTTTAATAAGCTGTAATTATGGCCAAATATCATAAAATATTGAAATTTATCTAGTAAGAACATCGTACGTCAATGTAGAAGATACCAATAAAATTCTTTGTTTCCCTACAGGCGGCCGGTCAGCTGTAGTTTAGCACACGCTCTTTGGATCACTATGATGGATTCTGGTTACAACCATAGAGCAAGTATTAGGGGAAGAGATACAGCCTTATGGAAATTTTCGTAGGCTCTTGTAAGTTAGGTTGAATAGGCTCTATTTTGCTATTATTGCGAAGAAAGTTATAGAAATGTAATTTTATACCTGCTTCTTTAAAATTACTTCTTTGGTAGGTGTCTCAAGGCACTGACCCTAAAAGTAGTCGCTGTTGCTACATTTACAAGGAACATTAGAAGAATTAGAAGCTCTTTTAAGCTTATTATGCCGCTGGAAATGCCTTTTACCTTTTATATTAATAGTTATTTATGTATCAAGGGCGTAAAGAAAGCGATTTTGGCCTACGGCGTGAATATTATAACCCGAGGCTTTAGCCGAGGGTTATAACACGCCAAAGGCCAAAGTCGCTTATTACGCCTGTGGTACATACAATATTTTTTTTCTACTCCCACCATGGAAAGTGGGATTTTCAGACTTCGTCTCCATAGATACGAGTATTGAAAATGAGTGTTTGCCGAACAAGTGAAATTAGCGTGCGGAAAATTTACTTTCCGCACGCACATGCATGATTTTCGGTGCGGCAAAGTATAATTTTGCCGCACCGAAATCAAAATGTCATAAATGACATTTGATGAATGTCAGATTTGATTTTGCAGAAATATTTAAATTTTTTTATGGAAATGTGGTTGTAGAAAAAATAGTGTGTAATACATGTGTTAAAAGCTTGTATTTGCCACTCTCATGTGACTGCAGCACTCACTCTCGTTCGTGCTGCAAACTTCACATTCGTGTGGCAAACGCAAGCTTTCAACACTTGTATTACAAATTACTATTGCACGAACGGAGATTTTATTTAAATTTTTTGATTTACAATAAAATTTTTCTAATGACATTTTTAAAAATGTCAAATTAGCGCATTCACGGCAAGAGTGATTTTATAAAAATTGTATTGTAACTAAGGTATTTTTGTGATATTTCAAATTCTGCAATAATGAACTTTACGCCCTTCTTTGCGGGCGCGCCCGGGAGTGCAATAAAGTATTTATGGTACGCATGTAAATCATTTGCTTAATAATTGTATAGACCAGTAGTTGCTCCGTAAAAAAAAAATTCAGAATTCGAATTTCAAGAGCTAAAAGTTAAAAAAAAAACTTTAGTAATTTGGTTTTCATTATCACCTAAGGAATGTTCATTTTACCAAGTGGGCAACTTTAATCATGTACGACAATCTTAATTGTCATTTTTCATAGCAAGCCGCTTTGACACTTTTGCTCCATTATTATATATCGTAAATTTTGATCATGGAGCGAATTACAAATGAAACAAAAAAAATTAATCTGCAAAAGTGGCGTTCGGAAAAATTCTCATTTGGAAAACTCTCTGCAATTGCAAACTGCTCAAAGTCAGACGTGTTAAAAATACTTAAGAAGTTTACGCAGCATAATATACTTTATGATTTATCAAAATATTGACGAAGAAAAGGTTCTGTCAATACAAAACCAGAAGAAAATGTTTTGAGACTTTTGAAGTCAAATCCATGCATGTCTGTATGTGAAATCGCTAAAAAGGTAAGAGTTAGTGTTGGTATCATTCAATAGTTATTTGTACAACTAGTAATGAAAGCAATACTTTTTTTCATGAGTTTGAAGTTTGATGCACGACGGCGAAGCCGGAGTGCATCAATCAAACGAATGTGAACGGCAAAATGAAGTTGTAGGTAAGTAGTTGCACTGAGTTTTGTTGTAAAAACTACTTTCTAACCTAAAAATGAGAATAAGTACCTACTTGCATTTCAAAACTGAAAAACACTTTCTTGTAATTGAAACTTAAGATTGTTTTCATTTCAGATGTGATAAAAAGCAATACAAAAATAAGTAGTGATGACAATGACGCCAAGAAAGTGTGCAGTAATCGAAATGAACCGAACTCATTAGTTACTCATACCTCATCAAGTGGTGAGCTCCAACCTTTTGACAATTATTGCTGTGAATCCCTAGATTTTACTACCTCAGTAACTAAACCAACTATAAATATTCAGCCTACAGTTGAATAATAGAATATTGAGGAACCCGGTGTTACTCCTCAATGTTCTGCAACCCAGTCTTATATTGAGAAGGACGAATCGGAGTATGCGGATCCAGAATATAGGCCTTCTGATGTTGAAGGAACTGATTCTAGTTCTTCAGATACTGATCTTGCGCCTTTCAGTGAAACCACAAATCATCAACACCTGGTGCAAAAAATAATGATGATACTTCTGCAGCTCCCATAGAAGTTAGAAAACGTAAAATGACAACTAAAAAATAACCCAGGTAGAAAGCGTTCTAGAAACATAAATGAATGGATAGATGTAAAAGCTAAGAAAGACTTGAATCAGGGTATTGAACATAAAAATAAGTCAGGCAAAATAATTTTGTCTAAAAGTATTCGACCAGCATGCACTGTCTTGTAGACAGAAGTGTCAAGAACGCCTTACTGAAAATCAGAGAAAGTCTATTTTCACGGCATTTTGGGCTTTGGGTCACCATACAAGACAAATGGGACTTTATTGCAAGATGTGTGAGAACTGTTGAAAAAAAAACAAGTGATTGTTGGCGCAACTATTTCAAGAAGAAAAGTTTCAAGGCAGTATTATTTTACGATAGACAATGATCAAAGAGGAAAGCATGATAACAAGACAAATAGAATTGATCCTAAAGTAAAAGACAGCGTCAGAGGGCCCATCAAACTTTTTCCTTTAGTTCCGTCACACTACGTTCGGAAATACTGCAAACGAATGTATTTCGAGAATGGTCCGAGTATTCGGAAAATGTTCAGGTTATACAAGAATGGGCGGACGACAAACAAATAGAAATTAAGGCAACTGAACGACAATATCGAGACATTCTTACTTTAGAATTTAATATTGGTTTTCATAAGCTCAACATAGGGAAATAGCATGGAAAATCGTATATTAATCCAGTAATTTTAGGCATAAAATTCCCCAATCTTCCAAAAAAATCCCAGTGAGCTAAATTTTTGTGTATACCTTCCTTATGGTGTTCTAAAAAACGTTTCAAAAATCGACATCGATATCGTGTCGGCGTTGTGACATATTCGAGGTCAAAGGTCACGAAAAGCGGGTTTCCGCAAAAATCTCGCTTTCTATGGTTCGGGGGCCGATGGAGGTTATTATAAAAATTGTAGGTATGACAATTTCCTACAAAAAAGATTCTACACATTTGTTTTGTAGAATCAACCGTTTTCGTCGTAGAGCGCAGATAATGTATAGCTATGCATTCGCATACGGCGTAACCGCATAACGCACTGTGGAAAGGCCATCCGTTTATGCCCGACAGTCCCAAGTCATAGATGGTGGATTTCTTCTGCAGCGTATCGTATGGCAAAAAAATAACACATTTACTACCATTCTCAACTAATATGTTAATTATTTGCTCAACTATTTTGGTACAAATACTGTTGTCGTCTTCGACGGTTACTCCGATAATAGTAAAAATATAAAAGCAATGGAGCAAACAAAATGTTGACACAAAAATATATTTGTCTGCTAGTCTCAGCAAGTATCCATATTGAGAGCAGCACATTTTATTTTCGGCGCTCTTTCTAAAAGGAAAAATTCAAATAATGAAAATGTATGAAAAACGTCACGATTTACACCATTTAGCTGAAAAAATGTTACAAGAAAATTGGTCTCCAGATATTATTGCGGATACTGGAATATATTTCATACTAGCAATATATGGTGCTCAAAAATCTGAACACTCGATAGACAATTACAGATACTTGAGTTTTGCTAAATCAACAAAACTAAGCACAGCTGTCAAATTTGCATCATTACCACCTACTACTGCAGCAGCTCAACAGCATGTCTATCGAGTGTACTACTAGATACAAACTTGGCTGGGGAGGAACATTGATCCGAAACAGTGCGGTTGGCAATTAAAAAATAATGTATTGAAGACAGTTACAACATTATTACCACCAGCACCAGACGAATTATTCAATACAATATTTTGTAATTGCGTAAAAGGTTGTGGTGGAAACTGTGGATGCAGAAAAATTGGTTTACAATGCTTCGCAGCTTGTGGATATCGCCATGGTCAGTCATGTTTAAATTCTAAAACTGTAATAACTGAAGATACTGATGGTTTCGACATAGATACCGACATAAGTCCACTCGATATTTTATCTGCAAATATGATAGAAAAGAAAATGAAGATGATGACGAAGATATTCAGCAATTCACCACAACTGATCAATGACGAAATAGATTTTAATTATCAACAGGACTCATTCTTTTTTATTAACACAATTGTCTCACTGTCATACAAATTTACAATAACATAACATATTATTCCGCATACCATGGGTTAGTCCTACCGGGAAAACCAAGTAAAAAAGAACGCGCTCTGCATTCTATCTCCGAGATGATGCGGACTACCTTCCTTGCGCTCTACAGCGAAAAAGGTTGGTTCTATAAAAAAACTAAATTTTCAGATCTACAAGTTTTATAATAACCTCCATCGACCTCCGAGCCATAAAATTTTTGCGAAAAACCGCTTTTCGTGACCTTTGACCTCGAATATGTCACAACGCCGACACGATATCCATGTCGATTTTTGACACATTTTTTAGAAGGTGTATACAAAAATTTAGCTCACTGGGATTTTTTTAGAAGATTAAACCTAATATTACTGGATTAAATTTGAAGTTTCTTTATGCCAAAATAAATTTTATTTTCTGTCAGTTATCAATTCACGTATCTACCTAATTACTATGAATAGTAATGTTGATTATTTTAATGAGGAGAGGGTATTTATTGTCAAAACATTTTATACTGGCGCGATTTAAAAAACTTCAAATTATCATGGCTGGTCTGTTTTTTATGAATAAAATGCACATTATTTATTGTGGTTTTTAAGCTATTTCTTTCTTAAACAAGCAACAAATTCAAGTAAAGTTGTATCAAATTAAGCGCATTCTTTTTGTCTTTCGATTGATACCACTATCAATCCTATCAACTCAAACGGGGGGCAGCAATCTGCATATCTACGATTTCCCATACTATTTCCCAATGTTCGCCCCTTAAGTCAAACACCCGGTATAGGATCATTCGGTTCTTGGTTCTTGCTATACAAAATTATTATTTCTAGTAGTAAATATCTTTTTTACACAATTTATTTCCAATAAAGACAGACAAGAATGAATTTAAGAAACTTGTTACCGTTTATATTTTCTAAATTTTAATACATAATCGTTCCATAAACTTAAAAAGGTATTATTTTATAGCGAACCAACGAATAATAAAAATGTTTTTTTTTTAAATTGTTGCATAATATTACACAATTATTTCTGTACAATATGCCTTTTACGTTAATTTAAAGCAAAAATTGTATTGTGCATTACATGTTCTGTGCTACAACTGAAAACAATTTTCAGGATGATCCAAAATGTGCACCTCATAAATTTGGCCCTACTAGCTGATGTCATTAATTAATTGAAAGGAAAGTTGTACATCTGACGATATCAAATAATAACCAAACTCCAAACTGTTTTTCAACATGCTCACCGTAAACCTATATTTTCTGCATTTGTTGTTTCATATTTCTCCGTATAATTTTTTATGTCCATATCTTTCTTTTTTAATTGGAATTGCAAATTTTCGAGTTTATGCTGGAGTAAACTGGCGTCTATCGTTTCTGCATTTTCTTCGACACTTAAATAAACCCTATGTATGTTTTTTTTGGTAGATGTTCTTCTACACTGGGGGCACGTCGGTGATCTTAACGTGAAGTTACATTACAAAATGAATTAAAATGTGAATAAGATGGAGCTTACCTTTCAATCCATTTTAAAAAACACTTATAATGAAATAAATGTCCACAAGTTGTTACATATGATTTTGAATGTGGTAAAAATAAATCACTGCAAATGAGGCACCTCAAATTCATGTTTTAATTGCACTAGGTCAGTTTATTGTAAAACTTGTGTAAACAGAATGTCAAAACATTTTTAGGTTATGTTAGAAATTAAAATCATTCAAAATTTGCGTTTCTTCTATCGTGCTGATATTAACTGACGCCTTTTAATTAAATATATACAACTTTTAAAAAAGCAGTAAAATATGTCAAATTAAAAAATAAACAACACATGCAATTTACAAAAAACATTGCAAAAAACAAAAAGGAATCTCTAGCACTAGCGTTATTTTTGATCAATAATTACAAAATTTACCAAAGCTCGTGTTATTTAATAACTTACTATTAATTTGTAATTTTAAAGTTTAGTGAATGTTCTTAATGCTTTTACCTAAAATGAGAAAAATTTAAACAAGTTCCACAAAGCAATATTCGAATTATTTGTTGCTAAACATGAGACATAAGATAAATAAATAAATAAAATTTTGTGCTTTTTAAGAAGCTACCTGACAGTGACACAATATTTACGAGCAGGCAGGAACAGCGATATTATAAAACAGAAATGTGAAAGTGTAAAATTCTAACTACTATTACGAAACATATGCATTTTAAAATCATAAACAAATTAAGGGGGCCGAGATTAAATCAGCACTCTTTTCTCAATGAAATATATTTGAACCCTTATTTATAAGGTCCACGGCGGTCTCTAGTAAGGTCCCATGGTGTAATGGTTAGAACTCTAAACTCTGAATCCAGCGACTCGAGTTCAAATCTCGGTGAGACTTATAATTTTCCTAGTTTTAAAATAATATTTGTTCATAAGATTATCAGCAAATAATAACAATGACACTAAATAGCTGACAAACATTCCTACAAGAAAGTTTCCTTCAATTCTTTTCATATCTCTTAATGGTTTACGAGATATCCGCCAGAGAGTATCATAAGCAAGTGGGTCGTGGGGATGAGTGCAACCCATGACATCTGCACATCACTAGAAGAGTTCTGTGGTGTTATCTTTTTCTCAATTGAGCAGCATGTTGATTTTCGGTTAGCCCGCAAAACAAAAGATACAGCCAGCAGACATCGATGAAGTCACAGCGTGGTTTGACAATCATCCACCCTTCCCTGAAAAGAGTGACATCATGTCGATAGCTACTGGAGTTGTGGGAGATGCTAGAATCAACTGCTACCAAGACCCGCTGAATTAATATTCCGCGGGCCTTGCTGCTTCGATGCTGTTGGAGTTGGCAACCGAGCTATGGTTAAAACTGTTGGAAAACCATTTTCAGAAATCAAATGATCGCGTATAGATCGGGCACTCCCTCTTTCCTCTGTGAGTTCATCAATCAAGTTCAATGATGACAGGGTTGTAATTGACCCTTTCCTGCCCTTTCAAAGGATCTCAATCAGCAAAAAAACGGATGAAGACTTGAGGAGATATTTGGAATACGAGTTGGCCCCATTCTCCTTAGCCCTCTTCAAGTGGAATGAGAAAAACAAAGAAGTCGGGCCTGTACACCCTCTTTGATCCAATCAAAAAGAACGTAAACCTACCAAACTTTGACATTGTTATTGATGGAGGATTTCTCATCCACAAAGTGATTTTGTCAGGAGGATCTTCAGTGTTCACAATTTGTGACGCAAACGTCAAATTCATCAAGAGCCACTATCCTGGGAGGAGCTGCGTTGTTGTGTTCGATGGCTATCCCACCTCAGCCAACAGCACAAAGGCAGCTGAACAGGAGCGACGCTATCGGATTAAGAAGTCAGTCAATATCAACTTCAATTTGGATACTGTAATCACCGTCAAGCAAGACCACTTCCTCTCCAATGGGCACAACAAAAGCATACTCAGATCAAAACTCCACGACTCGAGAAGCACTGGCCGACGCTGACTTGTTGATCGTTTCGACAGCCATTGAAAAATCAGACAAATCCACCGTCTCTGTCATTGGAGAAGACATTGACCTGGCAGTTCTCCTAATGGCATTGACTCCAGCTCACCGTAACATTTTGTTTGTAAAACCTGGCCGTGGAAAAGGCAAGACCAACGTATATTGGACTCAAGAGATGCAACAACTGGGAGTGAAGGACATTCTGTTCCTACATGCCTTCACTGGCTGTGATACAACGTCAGCAGCATTCCGGAAAAGTAAAGTTGGTTTTGTCAAACTTTACCAAAAACACATTGACATTCGCAATGCATCTGAAGTCTTCTGTAGAGCCTCCTCATCACAAGCTGAGGTTGATGACGCAAGAAAGAAATGTTTTCTGAGATGGTATGGTGCACTAGCAAAGGAGACATTCCTTAACCTCTACGCAGCTGCAGCTCTTGTTATGAAACGAGCTGTACCCTCAACTCTGGGGGTGGGAGCGTAAGGCAGACAACCAGACCTCGCCGCACCAGAAGAAGTTTTGAACATGATATTCTGCCGGTGCACCAAGGGATGCGGCAGTGGCAAATGTGGGTACAGGAAAGCTTCAATGAACTGCTCCCCCGTTTGCCAAAACTGCAACGGGAATTGTCTTAACGGCATCCCCGTCTTGGACGATGACGATGCTGAGGAGGTGGATACCCTCCCCACATCACTTGAAGAAATGGTGGAAGAAATGGAAGGCGAGATGGCAGAGAAGATGGATGAAGAAGACGAGGACGACGAGCCACCACCTGAGCTGACCCCAGAACCCTGTGGCCAGTGTAGCCCAAAGAGAGCCAAAATAATATAATTTAGTCTATAACTAATGCTCTACAACTTCTTCTCTGGGCACTTTCTTCTCAAATGAAAAGTAAAGAAGTTAGGAGGCAAATTTTATCAAAAAACGTGAGGCAAAATTACAGCTTTCAAAAAATTACGGTTTTGACTGGCGGATATCTCGAAAACTATTAGAGATATGAAAATAATGAAAAGAAACTTTCTTGTAGGAAATTTTGTTAACTTTTAAATACAACCACTTTTGGCTATGGCTCACCGTTTTCGAGGTATAAGCGAAAAACCAAAAAACGGGATCTTCTCTGTACCGCCCTACATCCCGGTCACCTCGTAAGTCCGGGGACTTTTAGTATGTTTACCTCCTAACTACTGTAAACACAGCCCCTGAAATCAAAAAATCTGTTCCAAGCATTTCCGTCTAGACCTCCTTCCTTGACCGAGCTAATAGACGAAAATTAAGTTGATCATTCTCGATCTAACAACAAACGAAGAAAAAAGTACTACATAATTTCAAATTTACGGTAAAAAATTCTTAAAAGCTAAATTTATCTAGAAATATCTGTTTTTGTGCCGAAAGAAAGATCTTCAGTCTAAAACGCTCTTCCAACTAAAGCTATTTCGGTGATAAGGAAGAGGTCCCGTTTAATAGTGACATGGGTATAAAAAAATTGAATTTGAATAGTAATTTCATTTGATGTCATAAACCATAATTACGGGAAGCGTCAAAATTTAAGT
Source organism: Melanotus villosus (assembly GCA_963082815.1). Lineage (NCBI taxonomy): Eukaryota > Metazoa > Arthropoda > Insecta > Coleoptera > Elateridae > Melanotus > Melanotus villosus. The sequence goes on from OY720419.1 coordinate 80,247,397, forward strand.
AGAATGGATTATTACTTGAAGATATTACAAAAATATCTTCGCCAAACAGCTACAATATATTTGTATTCAACTCCGAATTTCATTTGCTTCATGTTCTTGACTATTGTGACTTTCTTAATTTATATTTATCAACATTTAGAAGTTAGCAGAATATCGAGAAGAGTTTTACAGTTGAGACCTCATACGATTTTATGTAGAGCTAAAACAGGTAACGGAATAAGAAATATTTATACATTTTTAAAAAGTATTCATGAAAATATCCAGGTTCACATAGCAGAGATTCGTTAGGCACATCTGTAATCCATTATCAACGGAAGATGTATACTGTTAATCCATCTACTACCGTTGCTTATAAACGTTTATCGAAGAAAGAAAGTTCCGAATTGGGTTGGATTTTACCTACACATCCTATTAATGAAGAATTAACACCACCGCCTCTTCAGATTAATCCTGAGAAAAGACCTTATAATGATCAATTAGTTGCTTTGACTCCTGAGCAATTTGTGAAAATCGATAAAAAAAGAAAATTAAGAGAAAAAGAAATGGACTACATAACTTCTTTATCAACGTTTTGTAAAAATGTGATGAAAGGGAAAGATTCTGAAAGAACTCTCAATCGCCAATTTGAAATGGTAAGAGAACGTCTCGAGTGCAACAAAATGTCATTAGAAGGCAAATATTTAGGATTAAAAACAGATGCGATGACGAGAAGCTTATTCTGTTTATTGGAACATCTTATTACTGGTACATCCCTAAAAAATCCTCTTCCCTTCAAAGGAGACATAACGGCTTTGGCTTTGGATGTCGCTGGATTATCGCAGAACACCCCTGTTGACAACTGGGACGTTAACAACTCTGGTTGCATTTCAGATGTTATTAGAGATGACACAGAAATGATTACACCTTCTAAAGTAGGTGACTGGAAAAATGAAAACGACCTCAAAATTGAGAGTTGATCCTGGCGCTAATTTTTTTAATTTTGCAGAGGTAATTGTTGATAATTTAGGGCGTTTACCTGTTGGTTGCCATAAAGGTGAAGGGTATTCATTATCTTTACTATGACCACCTAAGCTATTATAAGAACTTTGTGACGCAGGTCGTTTATGAGTTTCTTTTACAGACTGCTGCTTAAATATCGAAAACAGACAGTAAAACACTAATACCACAGAAAATTTAAAAATCGCCTGATGTGGGAGATGTAGACAAATATTTGTTATTATTATAATTAATTAATCCTGATAATCCTACTGCCTTATATTGTATTTGTCTATTTGTAAATGTATAGATTCTGAATTTTTAATCGCATTGGAAGTATCCGACTACAACACAGATTGCATAAATCTTTTTATTATAAATTGTATTGCAGAACTAACCACAGAAAGTGAAATACTGGTAGTTGTTTTGTGTTTCAGTTTGCTTAACTGTTTCGATAGTGAGGGATTTCGTTAACAATACGTTAAAGAAATTCTTTCGGTTCTTGATTGTGCTTCTTTTAATTCGCAAATTGTTTTCTTTAAATACGGGTGTTCTGTTTCACAGCTTTCATGTGCTTCGTTGTCATGCCTAATATGTAGTTACATTGAACCATGTTTACATGTACATTTATATTTAAATACATAATACTTACTGCAACTTTAGATTTTCTTTGGTAAGTAAAGTAACTTCTTTTTTATACTTATGTGCATCACTCTGTACAAGTGTACATCCCTAAGATTTGCTTGTAGGGGAAGGAAGGGTAAAGTGGCCACTCTATAAGGTTTGGTGAATTTTTAAGGCATCTTAGTAATCGAAAAAATTATCGAACAGTGTGGCAATACCTACCCCAAACACTTAAGTACCGATTGCTAATCACTTATTTTTAGTTTTTTAACTTATAAATTTTTTATTGTTTTTTTTTCAAAAAAGTGTAAAGTGGCCAGGGCCTGGCCAGTTTACCCGCATAGGTAAATACACACTACCTACATATTGCTCTATATTGAATATTTAATTGGTTAACACAAAAAATACAACATATTATTACAAAAAGAGCATTAAGAAAATATTAAGAATATGGCAGTCTTTTTTTTGAAGAATTCACACTCATTTTAATGAAATGTTAAGAATGTGGCAGTCATTTTTTGCAAAACTCGCACTGGCAGTCATCGTCCTCTTCCTCGCATCCGGCGCATTCTTCGTGGGCAAACAAATCAAGCACCTAATCCACCCCTCGTTTTCTTTGGACTTGGAATAGGCTTCATCTTCTTTAGTGGCCACTTTGCCCGAAATGACATCATTAAAAAAACTGTGGTCTAGCATCGAACATTCATGACCTACGAGTTTCAAACACACATCATTTAAAAGCTTATTTTACGCTGAACAAGCAGCACTAGAGCAAATAACTATGACACTACTCGTTACTTAGCTATAACTAATGATTTAAACCACTTACCTAAAATCAGGCAGTCGAAAAACAGAAAGATCCGCCTCAAATCGAAAGTTGTGATGCCTCACGTGTTAGTCACAGAGAACACTGACAACATCTAATGTGAGTGTTTCACCCGATTCCCGCGTGGCTGCAGCACTCTACAGCAGAGCAATCCCAAATGGCCACTTTACCCGCCTAGGCCACTTTACCCGTCCTATTTGTTTTCTTCTTCTATCGGAATCGAGCAACTCTCTGAAAACATCCAGCGTACAAGAAAATAAAGTAAAGGTTAAGTTAAATATTCCTCTTTCGGATTAAAATTTGACAGCACCTCTAAGAAATCTATTTCCTTAATATCCGCCTATTTTTCTTTACGTCACTCAGAAAACGATAGATGGTTGATGGTTTTATAAATAAGAGAACGATAATAAGTGCTGTGTTTACAGGTAAAATGTAAATGAAGAAGGAATAGTCCTTGACAAAGCAGTGTACTAATAGACCTTGCTGTAAAGACCAATATCGCATGTCTCGATTTCAATACGATTAAATGGTTACTTAATTAACATCGTGGACATTGCAGCGGTTCTCAACAGTACCTACTGCTATTTTTTTTGTAGTTTCTACATTTGTGTATTTATGAAATGCATTTGCTTTTACAAAAATAATGGTTACACTAGCTTACTTTATTATTAAAATACTACAGCTACTTCATTCTAGCGATTCAACAGGTGTCAATTAAACGCTCGCAGGTGGTGATGACGTTGAGAACCGCTGCAATGAAAAATGGCGTGTATTAACGAAATAGATTTCCTACAGAGGTGGTGTCAAATTTTAATCCGAAAGAGGAATATTTAACTTAAACTTTACTTTAGCAATTTTACTTACTTTTTTTATTGGGGAAACCAAAACAGTAAGCGACGGTGGATCACGATTATGCCGTAGCATGTCATTTACTTGCTCTCTGCTGCCATTTAAAACTACATTTTCCATATCTTTTACTTTTTCACGTAATTTTACAAGTTCTGTTTGTAATTTATCATTTGCTTTAGCATTTTCATTAAAATAACTTAATTGTTCTTTGAAGGCGTGCATCGCAGATGCAAGCACTCTGGTTTTATTTTTTTGATCTTTGATCTTCGCAATAGATCCTGGCTACCTCTCAAAACAATTTTCAGAGTGACCAAAATGTATAGGTATAGTCCAATATTGGCGATTCAGGTAATGCGCGTCATCAATCACATGATCAACGGTCGGCGTTACCAATAATGCGCGATAAAAAAAATACAAAATCTAATTGCTAAATATAAATTAATTATTTCTGTAGTTTTCTAAGATTAGGCAGCCGTGTTTAATCACAAGGTCTATAAATTTTTGAAAATAAGAAAGAAATCGGGTTTTTATTTTCTAATTTAGCTCATGTGCACCTCATGAATTTGGCCCTACTAGCTGATGTCATTAATTAATTAAAAAGGAAGTTGTATGTCCGACGATATCAAATAATAACCAAACTGGTTTTTAATATGCTCATCGTAAACCTAAATTTTGTGCATTTGTCGTTTCATATTTTTCCGTATAATTTTTTACGTCCATATCGTTCAATTTTAATTGAAATTGCATATTATCGAGTTTTTCATTAATAAATTTATTAATTTTATACAGGGTGCTCCATAAGTAATAGGACATATACCAACAATAGATTCGTGAGGCTAAAATATCATGATTTACCTAAAATTACCTTAGTCCAAAAGTTAATATTGAGGGAGATACAGGGTGTCAAAGTTGAAATTTGAGTTTTAATTTTTTTCTGTAATTTCAAAAGTTTTCGAATAATCCGTCATCAATTTTAATGTAGCTCTTAAAAGAACCTTGTTTTTGCTACAATGAAAGTCAATAATCGTGTCGTTGCAATAGATCCTTTCATTCTATATCAAAGACTACTAGCTGAAATGTTGAAAAAAAAATTAAGAGGATCTTACTGAGTATTTTAAATATGAAATAGCGCTATATCCTCTTTCACTTTTTATGGAAAATTGAATGAGAAAAACAAAAAAATCTTCTTTGTATGACATATTTCAAACTGTGCCTGAAAATGTTCTGAACTTCAACGATGTGTGTACAGGGTGTCTGATTTTTCACTGACCAGCTTATATCTCGTTTATTATTAGAAATACAAGAAAAAGTCAAAGGAAATAGTTTTTTAGTAGTAATTCTTCTATAAAATGGCATAATTAATTATTTTTCATGGCCTACTGTTTTTCAGGAAAAATGTACAACTTTGGTTTTTTAATTAATAAACGAGATATAAGCTGGTCAATGAAAAATCAGACACCCTGTATAATAGACGGTGGGTTTTTATTACATCGAGTTAAATGGCAACCACATAAGATATTTGTGGTATATACCTTAATTACGTAAAAAAACTTTTTGGCCAATCTATTATTATATTCGGTGGGTACCAAAATAATGAAAGTACCACAAGAACTGAGCAGGAGTGACGTTATACAACAAATATTTGATGATGATATGATTGTAACTGCCAATCAAGAAAAGTTTTTATCCAATAATAAAATCAAAACTTGATTAATTTCAATGCTCACGAAAGAATTTCAAAAAGAAGGATGTGTCATTAATCATTCTTCCGACGATGCAAACTATCTTATTGTCAAGACTGCCATTGAAAAGTCCACAACTATACAAACAACAATTGTTGGCGAGGATGTCTATCTGTTGGTCCTCTGAACTGCTTTGGCCCCAGAAGAGAAAAATATGTATTTTTTAAAACCTGGGAAAGGTAAAGTTGAAAGAAAAATATACTCTTTGACAGAGTTACAAAAACAGTGCGTGGGTATGAAAGATATAGTTTTATTAGCTCATGCTTTCACAGGTTGTGATACTACCAGCGCAATATTTCAAAAAGGAAAATTGACCATTTTTAAACTTCTGGAAAAACAAAAAAAATTGATAAGAAACACTTTTAATAATGTAGACGCAACTCCTTTACAAACAAAACAAGCTGGCGAAAGTCTTTTCCTTTATTTAAATGGAGCTAATTCTGAGAACGTTTCACTCGATCAACATACAAGGTGTCCACAGATAGGTGATACAAGAGGTATACATGACCAAAAATTTTTAGATATCAATACGCTGTTTGGCAGTCTGTCCCTGCTTGTTCTTAAATTCATTTTAAGCAGACTTTCGATTTTTTTAAATCAAGGCATCTGTGTTAGCACTGTTAAAACGAAGGTGAGGTTTAGGTAAAGGATATTGCAAAATTGTATTAGGGTAAAGTTTGTTCAGAACACAAAATTACGCTTGTATGCAAAATTTGAAGTTGTTCAGACAGAATTGTTTATTGTTAGTTTAAGGATTTTGTTGTGCTCGTAGACGCTTCAAAAACACAAAATTAGGATATGTTATTTCGAAAACTATTTTAAATTCAAAGTTTCAAGAATCAATGAAACACAAATATCAAAATTATTCATAAGTTATAACTTATAACCTCCCACTTCTACACATATCTCTAATCTTCGACGAAAACTAGCGTAGGCGGCATGCAACATTTCGGGGGTGATGTTATTACTTTCTTGCCTAATTCGTGCTTTTAAAATTTCCCAATCGTTTGGAAGAGGTGTACTGTACACTTTTTACTTTAAGTATCCCCACTTGATCTGATTATAAAAATTTCAGAAATTTTTCCAAAATCCAAACTGAGAAAAATTGTGAATTTAAGTCTTAAATGATTACCTGCAGGAAAAGTAACATGAGAAATAAGTCTATTAAACACAGCAAAAATTATTATCAAAAATAAAGTTTTCTGAGAAATCAACAATAAAAAAGTTTTTCCTCTTGTATCGCCTATCCGTGGACACATTGTAGATTTAATGTCTTCAGAAAATCTCTTGCGAAACAAAAACCAAAAGTACACAAGCAGCTACACAACACTCACTTAGAGTATATCATCAGGTGCAAAGTTGGTTTGGAAATATAAAAGATGCTGAACAATGGGGATGGGAAAAAATCGGCGGTTTCTTGCAGCATATAAAAACATTTCTTGAACCAGCACCACAATCAATTTTGAGTTTGATTTCATGCAATTGCACAGGCGTTTGTTTTACTGTAAGGTGTGGCTGCCAAAAAGCGGACTTAAAAATGTTCGATATTATGTAAGCAATGCCAAGAAGGGGTAGAATGCCTAAATTCTAAAATTCTTGAAGTTGTCCCGGATACAAACAGAACAGGAAATTTTGACGAAAATATTGAAGAAGAATCTGAGTTCGGTTTCGGAGATACTATCGACGAAGGAAATGATTCTGATGCTGATACTGATGTTAATAAATTTTGAATTATTTTTATAACTTTTTGGTAAATTAACAAAATATTTGAGTCTAAAATTATAATTTACTTATTTTCTCCAGATAACTCCAGAGAACTTAAAATGAATTCAACCAAATAATAATTTTGACAATGACCCACATAATTATAAATAAATATTAATTATTATACAGTATAAATACCGGGTGTCAACGAAACGTGGGGCACCCCCATAATTTTTTTATTTTTTAAGATATCAAAATAAAATTTGGTATATCTAATATACTCTTTAAATGGCATTTGTTGACATATGAAACAAGTTTCTGTCACTTCCGGTTTTATCGGAATTGACAACAACTTTGTTATTTTAAATAGAACACCCTGTATATTTATACATTTTTGGAATGTCCATTTAATTTTACGTATGGTAGTATCAAGTTCGGAACATTTTGATGACAAAGTAAATTTTTACAGAAATTAATCTAGAGTGCCATGACTTTACGCAAAATTAAAGTCAAGGAGCCCCAACACTCGAGACAATTTTGGAATTTAAACAATTTTAGTTGCTGTATTAGAATGACCTAAAGTTGGAAAAAATGCTTTTTCGAGAATAACTCTATTTTTCCAAACGGCACTAGGGTGAGACACTAGGATATTAAAAACGAGCGTTTTTTAAGGATTTTATTGATACCAATAACGCGGGATTAATATGAAAATTTAATTCGGAATAACACTCTCCGTTCAAAAAAAACATATTTTAGACATTTAAATCTAGACACTGCGTTTCAAAACAAGTGAAACAAATGAAATGCACAAAAAAGTGACAGACTTGTTACAGTTGAAGTGCTAAAATAATTTGTTTTGAGTGTCGTAGTACCTTAACTTCCATTTTACGCAGGCCATGGCATCGTAGATTAATAAATAAACTCTTCTGCAAGTATTTACTGTGTCGTCAAAATGTTTCAAACTTGATATAACATACGTAGAATGAAATGGAAATTCCAAAAATGTATAAATATACTGGGTGTTCCATTTAAAATAACAAAATTTAGGGTAATTCCTGCGAAACCGGAAGTGACAGAAACGTGTGTTCTATGCCAAAAAAATGCCATTTAAAGAGTAGGATAAGGTGGGGTAGACTGAAACAAGGGGCACAGTAAAACATTTTCAAATTTCGCGGTTATGGAACGTTTACCTACCTCGTAGTTCACTGTGTGAACGCTGGTGACTACCACGCATCAGCTGATATATCTACGAGGTAGATAAACGTTCCATATCCGCGAAATTTGAAATGTTTTACTGTGCCCCTTGTGTTTCAGTCTATCCCACCTTACCCTACATTACATAATACATATACCAAATTTCATTTTGATATCTTAAGATGTAATTTAAAAAATCGGGGTGCCCCAGGTTTCATTGACACCCGGTATAAAAAAATAAGTTATTAACAAATTTTCATATATTAAGGTTCCATTCGTATGATAAAATTGATAAATTTTATTAAAATAATTACATAATTAGTTTTATCCCCCCTCCTCCATTGTATCCCCCTTCCCTCCCAAAGCAGGTACTCAAACATTAGGGACTCATCGATTTCTTAAAAAGTAAGCCTTTCTAAACATATCCAAAAGGTTTCATTAATATTTCAATTTTTTCCTTATTCAAACCTAATTTTACTGTACTATTTGCGGACGACAAATTTCCGAGGAGAATTTGACTGCTTTATCCCAAGATGAAGACTTCTTCTATAGAATTGTAACTGAGGATGAGACCTGGGTACACCATTGGGACCCTCTCATGAAACAAGAGTCCATGCAATGAGTTCATAAGGGCTCTCCTCCCCCCAAGAAGGCAAAGGCGCTTTTTTCTGAGGAAAAGTGATGGCCACAGTTTTCTGGGACGTGGAGGGGATTCTCTTAATTGAGTATATGCCAAAAGGGACTACAATAACGTGGAATGTCTACAAAGACACAATTAAGAACTTGAAAGCGGCTATACGCGAAAAAAGACCCCACAATCATGTTCAGAAAACTCTGCTTCTGCACGACAATAATTGCAGAGTGCAAAAAGCACAAATTGTTGAAGCCGTAGTCAATGAACGCTGCTTTGAGGAATTACAACATCCACCTTACCAGGCCCGTAGCCAGGAATTTTTGTCGGGGGGGGGGGGGGGGCTTCGGAATTTTGGAAACTGAAGGAGGGGGTTATTATAATTATAATTTATCGAGAACTTCCTAACTTTAAAAATACTAAACTCTTTATTAACAATACATTAAATTGGTTCTTACGTTGAAAAATAAAATTTTGTTTGTTCTCTTTTACTCGTTGTTTTCATAGCTAGGTAGATAACATAAAAAAAACTCCCCTCGTAAGTTATGATGTCATAGAATTTATTGATAACATGCATTACCTAGGTACTTGATTCGCCAGTTATACTATACGGGGATAAAATATCGGACCTGTTTTTAAACACCCTGTATAAATATAATGAAAATGAAATAACATCGGCGATATGAAGGAATTGCATAAGACCATAAAGAAATTAATGGGTAATAGCGAGGACGCCTCCGTACTGAAATAGGTACCTACCTACCTACATATGTACAGCGTGTCCCAGGATAGATGTTACAATAGGTGTGATGGACAAAAAATTTTTGAATTTTATTTTAAGATTGTGGAATTAAACCCTGCATGGTTTGAAGAGAATTTTAAGAATATTTTCAGTTTTTGAAAAACAAGTCGGCCTTGACATTGAAGCTAAAACTATTTTCTTTTCAGGTAAAGTACCCTTTTTGTTCATGATACGGCAAGATTTTACTAAGAAAAGTTGTTCATAATAAGAGATTATGGCCCTATGCAAAATTTCAGGAAGATCTACCTACTTTGATTAAACCGTCACATTTTAGATTAAACAAAATAAATTGTATTTATTCAAAATTTTCTTTGTAGAACATTGAACGAAACAAATAGCATTTACAAGAAATTTAACTTACGAAACATAATAGTAACACTGATCTACAATAAATTATTTATTCCACATAACTGCCAGGAGGCCATGAAAAAACTATCGTTGACTAATCTTCCTGAAATTTTGCATAGGGCCATAATTTCTTATTATGAACAACTTTTCTTAGTAAAATTTTGCCGTATCATGAACAAAAAGGGTACTTTACCTGAAAAGAAAATAGTTTTCGCTTCAATGTCAAGGCCGACTTGTTTTTCAAAAACTGAAAATATTCTTAAAATTCTCTTCAAACCAAGCAGGGCTTAATTCCACAATCTTAAAATAAAATTCAAAAATTTTTTGTCCATCACACCTATTGTAACATCTATCCTGGGACACACTGTATAAGAAACTTTGTAAAAGGGAACAACTAAACAGATGGACGAAAGATTTTATAAAGACCACAAATGCTTTTAGAAAAGAAATTACAAAATTAGTCAAGATGTTCGATGTTCACCATTCTTCCAAGTCATTTCTAAGTGTTACATATTTTCAGCCATTACACATTTGAAGTCTGGGAAAACACGAGGTATCGATGAGATAAATTTACTAATAATGGTCCTACAATTTTTCATGTATTGCAATATTGCAAAAGTGATCATTATATACCGTCTAATTTTATATTAGGTACACGTCGCCTGCTCTGATTAAAAACGGAGTAGGCATTTATCCGTTTTTATAATCAACGCAGGCGACGATATTACAAATTTATTTACTTACAAACTCTTTAATAGCAATATGGAAATTAACCAAAGAGAAAAGTAAAAAGCTTAAAAAATAATAAGAAAAACGAAAAAACAGCCATTATAAGAAAAACTATGGAAAAACTAGAAAATTACATTCTTGTGCGCCATCTAGTAACAGATATTATAATCACAGGCTCATGGTTACCAGATTATTAGTAACAAAAATAAAATCACCAACATTTCTTTTGACTAGGAATTTTAGAAAAGTGGTCGTTTTAAAGGTACGTAAAATTTAATAACTCCAACTTAATTCGCAGCATCGGTGCTTATAATTAAAATTGTCTATCATTTATTATTTCATATAATTAAGTGTATTCACTACACAGCATTCGTTTTTAAAAATTATTACGAAAAACATTATTTAAGACAACATAACCTCTAAATATTAATAAGGTTTTCTTTCAGTTTTATTAAAAATGGCCAAGTCCAAGAATCACACAAGTCATAATCAGCGTAAGAAATTTTATTTAAATTTTTATCTGCGTATTTTATAAAATAATTTGGTTTTAGATCGCAAAGACCACCGTAATGGTATCAAGAAACCCAAGCGTTTTAGGCATGAGTCTACGCTAGGAGTAAGTATCAACTAAAATAGTGATGTGTGAATGCGAATGAAATAGCAAATTATTCGATTGTGGTCGCCAAATCATTTGAATGATTTGTATCGCTGAAATTTGACGTGAGTGGCACAGTAAAACGAATAGTGAATAACCAATAAATTTCTATCCTAATCAAGTTATTTTTATCTTCCATCAGTTTCGTCTGTGCTCATTGGTCGTTGTTATACCAAAGCATGCGTCAAAGATAAAGTCATTCACAACTGCATAGTGTATAACTTACTAGTTTTTGTTTCAAAGTATAATACAAGATAAACATGGTTTTTTGTTTGTTATTTTGGTATTCAAACAAACAAGCATTGCAATTGAAGGAAGTTCATAGTGACCACTGAAAGATTTATTCGATACCAAACCAAATCCGAATAATTTTCATTCATTTTACGAGACATTTGAACGATGCACCGTTCCTATACCGAATGATCATGCGCATTCGAAGTTCCGAGTGATGATTTGAGTAAATTTAGGAATAGGCTTTATTCTCCGACTGCATTCACATTGATATCAGTTGCAGTAATTAAAATAGGAAAGTGGTTCTATCTTAGTATTTAAATTTTTATGTCTGAAGATACACATCAATTACAGGTGCTTTTGAAATCGCAAGTTTTGTATAATTTTGATTCGTCACACAGATGTCATCATGCTACATAAAACATTTTGTTTCAAAAGGCAAGTTATTCTAATTGGGTAGTACCAATGAGCATAAATATCCTTGACACCCACAAACCTTGATCTTACGTAAAGTGTATTCACGAAAACCGTGCACTCGATGTAAACAAAACCACATGATGGTTGACAACCACGAGGTCGAAATAGGGGCTGTGATTGGTTGTATACTGGTGAAAGTTTCCTAATCCGATAAACCGGTGACGCATTTTTACATAAGTACATATGTACACTGCTCAAAAAAGTCTAAGGAACAACGGCATTTCTTCGTATATGACTGCTTGCTATTAATAATATAACAAGTACCCGATGCCAACTAAAACTGTCAGACATTGTTTGCTACAAAACGCTCTTTTGTTTTCCGTTTTGTTTGTTATTCAGTTCAATTGTTCAATGTTTAGTGAACCAACCCACGTTTCGACAATTCTTAATGTTATTTGTTTGGTTGATTTGTTGCTTTGTGCACAATTCTGCGTCTAATCTGTAAACATTAGTTTAAAATTAAACATGGTACGTCGACACTTAACACGAGATGAGATGTTACGAACTGTGGAGATGCTTGAAAGTGGAAATCGTCAAGTTGATTTTGCTGCCAAATTTAACACATCCCGTGGAGTAATCTGTAGATTATGGCAACGATATCAAGACACTGGAGATGTGGCAGAAAGGCATTCTGGCAGGGGAAGAAAAACGACTGCAGTTCAAGATCATTATATCACTCTGGAAGCTCGACGCGATTGTGCTAATACCGCCACCCAACTTCTTTTAAGTTTCCAAAACACACATGGAATAGCTGTAAGTCCCCAAACAATTAGAAACAGACTACATGAAACTGGTCTTCATGCTCGTCGTCCATTAAGAGTTCCTGCTTTGCGTCCGGGAAATCGCGCCACACGTTTAGCTTGGGCACGAGAACACGTTCAATGGGGCGCCGAAGAATGGTCCAATGTATTGTTTTCTAACGAGTCACGGTTTGGATTTCGACCTGACAGTAGAAGAATTAAGGTGTGGCGAGAAAGTGGACTACAAGAACGACTTAGATATGTCCAGGAAGTTCATGCATACAGAGGTGGCACAACCATGGTATGGGCTGCAATATCCCTTCAGCGTAAAACGGAGCTCATTTTTCCTGAAGGATTTCTTAATGCAAATCAGTATTTAACCCATATTCTACAACCCATTGTGCGTCCATTTGCAGATCAAGCCGGTCAAAATTTTCTTTATATGCATAACAACGCCCGGCCCCATACGGCACGAGTTGTTCGTGAATGGTTTAGGGAAGAAGAGATTACAGTTTTACCTTGGCCTGCTCAGTCCCCAGATCTTAATCCTATAGAACATGTATGGGACATGCTTCAAAGAAGACTAACTCCTATCATGGACGAAACACACACACACCCTGCGTTTGAAAATGCTCTAAGAGAACAATGGACATTGTTACCACAAAATCAGATTAACAACTTAATCTTAAGTATGCCAAGACGGTGTCAGGCGGTAATTAATGCTAGAGGTGGCAACACTGTTTACTAGTTCCTTTTTCCTTATCGAAATTAATCTTGTAATGCCATTAGAATTCGTTTACTTTTTATATGTTAGTTTTAAAATATTTAAATCTTATTGTTAATAACTAACGACAATTATACTTATTAAAAATGTTTCAAAATAAACGTAGAAATTTGTCTCTAAACCAATAAAGGTTCATATCATTCTATTTAAACATCATATTCTACCTGTAACCCAAGTTATATGCCAGAAAGAAGTTGTTCCTTAGACTTTTTTGAGCAGTGTACTATTTACGGTACTTACTTGTATACACGTTACAGGCACGTACACTACCGCAGCCAACAATTTTACGCAAACAATTTGCCATGCGAATAAGCCGCTGTCAAACTTGTTTGTTTACATTGAGTGCACGGCTTGGGAGAACAGAGTTTAGTAATAAATGAATAAAATAATATACCAATACAATAAATCTTTAGAATTTGAAATTTGCTTCAGCATTTATTGTCAAAATAGCTTTATTATGAAACAATAACAATTGAACTGCAAAATATAGAAATATTTACTTTCCGTGAGCTTCCTAAAACTAGTTGTTTGCTGTATTAAGAACTAATTGGAAAGTGCATACTGATAGTAGAAGTAAAAGGGATATTTAGATATTTGTAATTTAAAATTTATATAGTGCAGCAGGGGTGCTCAAACAGTCGATCGCAAAAAGTTTTCAAGTCGATCGCGTAAGTAATTTAATGCACACTTACGTTACGAATTGCCTAGAACACGCGGCAACTTTCGACTGGAATATCTAAACTTTGTATTTTTTCCCTACCTTGTCGATCGCTTGCCGCCTAATACTTTTATGGTAGATCGCCGATAGTACAAGTCGGAGCACCCCTGTAGTACAGTGTGTCCCCGGGTTGAGTTCACTATAGGTATAATCGACAAAAATTTGAGAATTTCATTTTCATGTTTTGGGATTCCGCCCTGCTTGGTCTGAAAAGAATTTTATGCAGATTTTTAGTTTTTTAAAAATTAAGAAAATATTGTCTAACAAAAACACAGTTGCAAAAATAAATTCACTTTTACGTAGGTAACTCTTTTATTTACAAAAATCGCACACAAAGTTTACAGTCAAAGCACCTGAACAATCTTCATGCGCCCAACCCATGCACAAAATGCATTGCATCCAAACTTGACCATATTATTATTTGGATTCAGGATATATTCCATATTAGGAACTACCCTCATTTTGATACAAAACTAGTTTATTTAAACAAAGGCTGATAACTTCATCAAAATATTGTTTGCAATAATTAACGAGCATGTTTTCTAAGGAAAAAACTTCTTTCCGCGATAAAAAAGGTTTTTGGTTATATGCTCGGTAGGTTTGGTAACATTGATTTGAAACTTTTACAGTAAACTGCTAAGAACTAGTTCTTATGGTCTGCATGTTGAAATGAGAGATGACGCTAGTAGTTTTAAAAATAATTAGGTGTTCCATATACGGTACGTATTCCATATTTGGTCACTTTACTCTACGTTTTTTTTTTGGAACTGATCTTTTTGAAATTTTGCACAGGAGCATAATTTCATATTCTGAACAACTTTTCTCAATAACATTTTGCCATATTATTGACCGAAAAGGCACTTTACCTGAATAGAAAATAGTTGTTTCACATTTTTCATGGATGTCTTGATTTTTAAGAAACTAAAAATCTGCTTAAAATTCTTTTCAGACTATGCAGGGCGGAATCCCAAAACATGAAAATGAAATTCTCAAATTTTTTGTCGATTATACCTATAGTGAACTCAATCCGGGGACACACTGTATAGTTTAGCAGTACAAGCCTTATGGCTTTTTGTACAATTTTTCGTCCTTCTTTCCTTTTCTACTCTCTTATATTCAACTGTTTTAAATCCTCTTAACTTCCTTTCTCCAGTTAGTTATCGGTCTTCCTCTCTTCCTTGTTGGTCTTCCTCTCTTCCTTGTTCCTCCCATTTGGCTTTCCATTACTTAATTAAGTTTAAAGCGTGTTTCACATTATACTTTTTCCAGCTAGAAACTTTGACAAGTTTCTAAACTAGATCTACTTGAAGAAACTTGTATAATGTGAATCAGAAAAATTGCATCCAAGTTTCCATACTAGAAGCGTCTAGAAATAAGTTCCAAACTAGATCCACACCTATTTTTTCGTCCAAGTTTCATACTAGACCTGCGCACTAACACGGTTTCCGGCAGTGCCAATTGCTAAAACTGAACTGAACGTCTTCACTTCGCTAAGATAAATCACCTGCCCAAACTTTTATGTTTATAATATTGGCAATACTAAGTATCATTTATTGCCGCGTCTGCGCACAAGTAAGAAGTAGAAGAGGGGATTGTAAACTATTTTTAAGCGAAATCTAGTACGCAATCTAGTTTAGAAACCGGCTAGAAACTAGCCAAAGTTTCTAGCTGGAAAAAGTATAATGTAGAACAGGCTTTAGGGATATTTAGTTCTTCCATTACTAGATTAAGTTGTTCTCTTCGTATTTTGTCACAGGCTTGTTTGAAATCAATGAACAAGATGCGTTTTCTGTTTGTGGTTAATATGTTCTGCCTGTATTTCTCTTAATATGAATATTTGGTTTATGACCGATCTTCTTCTTCTAAAACCACTTTGTGCTAATCTAACATGTGTCTATAAACTGTCGACATCTCAGTTGCTTTGAAAAACAAATTACAAGTCTTAGATTAAATCATAGACAATGACATTTGGTTGTGTGTTCTGAATCTAATTACGAAATATGTTTCTGAAATCATAACCTACTGGCATGTTGACAGTTTATAAACACCCGTTATTTTTGATACAATCTTATATGCTATGTTGAAGAGAGTAATCCCTGTGTAACTGTCACGTTCTGTTTTATAATTCAAAATTTAGTAATTTAACAATTTTGTTACAGGTTGATGCCAAGTTTCTAAAGAACCAGAAGTTTTCAAAGAAACACAATTTAAATACAAAACAACAACTAAAGAAGGCTGCGAAACGAAAGGCTGACATAGAAAACAAGGCTAAGAAATAGTTGTTAATGTTTTGTAATACCTTTATGTTTAAATAAATAACGTAACATGGTGTTTATTAATTTATTTTTAAAAAAAAAAAAAAGTATAAAATAGTAGGCAATACAAAAACTTATTAATTACAATCAGAATCTGCAAAAAAGTCATTTAATTTTTTCTGTGATCCTGGTGCTAATTTTTTAAATTTTGCGGAGGTAATTGTTGATGATTTAGGGCGTTTACCTATCGGTTGCCATAAAGGTGAAAGATCGTCGTCTTTACTATGGCCACCTAAACCATTATATGAACTTTGTGATGCAGGTCGTTTAAGGGTTTCTTTTACACACTGCTGCTTAAATATTGAAAACTAAAAGCAAGATTGTAAGACACTAAATACTATTGAAATTGTAGAAGTCGTACTTTAGCAGGCTTTGATGAGGTAGATGTGGATAAGTATTTGGTATTATTATAATTCATTAATCCTGATAATCCTACTGTGCTAGACTGTATTCGTAAATGTGGAGATTCTGAATCTTTAAGTGCTTGGACAGTATCCGACTACAACACAAATTGCATAAATCTTAGCATTACAAATTGTATTACGGAGCTAACCACAGAAGGTGAAGTACTGATAGTAGTTTCATCTTTTAGTTTGTTTAACTGTTTCGATAGTGGGGCGGGGCTTTCGTTAATAATACGTCTGGTACTGGTATCAACTATACTTAAAGAAGTTCTTGTTTGTGCTTCTTTTAATTCGCAAATTTTTTTCTTTAAATACTGGCGTTCTGTTTCACAGCTTTTATGTGCTTCGATGTCGTGCCTAATAGTTCATTGAATAATGTTTACATGTACGTTTATATTCAAATACATAATACTTACTGCAACTTTAGATTTTCTTTGGTAAGTAAGGTAACATCTTTTTTATAGTTATGTGCATCACTCTGTACATCTCTAAGGTTTGCTTGTATTTGTTTTCTTCTTCTATCTGAATCGATCAATTCTCTGGAAATATTCAGCGTAAAAACAATAAACTAAAAATAGCCATTTTACTTACTTTTTTAATGTGGAAACTAAAACAGTAAGCGACTGTGGATCACGATTATGTCGTAACATGTCATTTACTTGCTCTCTACTGCCATTTAAAACTAACTGTACATTTTCCATATCTTTTATTTTTTCACGTAGTTTTACAAGTTCGGTTTGTAATTTTTCATTTGCTTTAGCCTTTTCTTTAAAATAACTTGTTTGCTCTTTTAAGGCATGCATCGCAGATTCAAGCACTCTGGATTTGTTTTCCTGATCTTTGATTTCTTCACTAAAAAGTATTTTTAATTAGTTGATTTTTACAGGAGGGTCTTAGTGATGCAGTGCGTTAGCTTCACAGTGGATCCTGGCTACAACTGAAAACAATTTTCAGAACGACCAAAATGTGTACCTCATGAATTTGGCCCTACTAGTTGATGTCATTAATTAATTGAAATCAAATAATAACCAAACTGTTTTTCAACATGCTCACCGTAAACCCAAATTTTGTGCTTTTGCCGTTTCATATTTCTCCGTATAATTTTTTATGTCCATATCTTTCAATTTTAATTGAAATTGCATGTTGTCGAGTTTATGCTGGAGTAAACTGGCATCTGTTGTTTCTAGATTTTCTTCGACGCTTAAATAAATTCGATGTATTGTTTTTTCAGTAGATTTGCTTCTACACTGGGGGCATGTCCGTGATCTTAAAGTGAAGTTACATTATAAAATGAATTAAAATGTGATTATGATGCAGCTCACCTTTCAATCCATTGTAAAAGACAGTTATAATGAAATAAATGTCCACAAGTTGTTACGTATATTTCTGAATGTGGTAAAAATAAATCACTGCAAATTAGGCACTTCAAATTCATGTTTTAATTGCACTAACGTCAGTTGGCTGTAAATGTAAAAAAGTTTTGTAAACAGAATGTCAAAGCATTTTTAGGTTATGTTAGTATTCGTTACAAATTTGGGTTCGCCCAGGTTTAACAAAGATCATTTCAAATTTCTTACATTTATGTTAATAAAAAGTATCTTACTGATATTAACTGATCCGTTTCGATTAAATATGTACAACCTTAAAAAGGCGGTAAAACATTTGAAATTAAAAAACAATAAATAAGACACACTTAACCTCGAGGAGGTTAAAAACCATTACAAAAAACAGAAAGGAATCTCTTACACTAGCATTATTTTTATAAATTTAACAGCACGTATTACTTAATAACTTACTAAATTGTAATATTAAAGTTTGGTGAATGTTATTAATGCGTTTACTTAAAATGAGAAAAATTTAAACAAGTTCTACAAAGCAATCATTTGTTGCTAAATAATAAAACAACTAAAAAGCAAGACTTACTATAACAGCCTTCACTTAACTGACCCTGACTGCTTTGTAAGAATGAAGAAGTAAAATTTTGTGCGTTTTAAGCTATATGACAATATTTACGAGCAGGCAGGAACATCGATATTATGAAATTGAAATTAGAACAGAAATGTGAAAATGCAAAATACTATTTAAATTATAAGCAAATAGAGGGTTAATATCAACACCCCTTTCTCAATGAAATATATTTCAACCCTTGTTATAAGGTCCCATGGTGTAATGGTTAGCACTCTGGACTCTGAATCCAGCGATCCGAGTTCAAATCTCGGTGGGACCTGTAATTTTTCTAGTTCCAAAATGATATTTTTTCATAAGATTCTCAACAAACAATTACAATTCACCCAAATAGTAATTATCTGCTAGAAAAACGAAACTCCGTATATTTTAATCCTACACGAAATGAATAAAAGATTTATGTAATACACAAGGACAATGGTTAAAAACAAAAACTTCACTTTCTATAGAAATTACCTACAAACGAAAATAAAATGAATCGTTCTTGATCTGACAAACAAAGACAAATAAAATTAAATACATAATTTCAAGTTTAGAGTAGTTTTTTAAAAGTTAAAAAAAACTCTATAATTAAGTTAAATTTATCTACAAATTAGAATGTAAAAACTATTAAAAAAAAAGCTCTGCCGAAACCCGGGATTGAACCGGGGACCTTTAGATCTTCAGTCTAACGCTCTCCCAACTGAGCTATTTCGGCTATAAAAGCAATGTTTCTATTTAATAGTGACATGGGTAACTTCAACACCGTTATATAAAAAAAAATTGAATTTAAATAGTAATTTCATTTGTCATAAACCATATTTTTATGGGAAGTGTCAAAATTGAAGTAGAATGGATTATTACTTGAAGATAATACAGAAATATCTTCGGCAAACAGCTACAATATTTTTGCATTCATCTCCGAATTTCATTTTAGAAACTTTCTTGACTATTGTAATTTTCTTAATTTATATTTATCAACACCTCGAAATTAGCAGAATATCGAGAAGAGTTTTACGGTTGAGACCTCATACGATTTTATGTAGAGCTAATACAGGTAAAGGAATATGACATATTTATATATTTTTTAAAATTATTTATGTAAAATATTTAGGGACACATAGCAGAGATTCATTAAGCACATCCGTAACCCATTATCAACGGAAGATCTATACTGTTAATCCATCTACTACCGTTGCTTATAAACGTTTATCAAAGAAAGAAAGTTCCGAATTGGGTTGGATTTTACCTACACGTCCTACTATTGAACAAATAACATCACCATCTCCTCAGATTAATTCTGAGAAAAGACGTTATGCTGATCAATTAGTTGCTTTGACTCCTGAGCAATTTGTGAAAATAGATAAAGAAAGAAAATTAAGAGAAAAGGAAATGGATAACTACATGTCTTCTTTATCAACCCTTTGTAAAAATGTGATGAAAAGGAAATTCTCTGAAAGAACTCTCAATCACCAAGTTGAAATGGTACGAGAAGGTCTTGAGTGCAACAAAATGTCCTTAGAAGGCAAGTATTTAGGATTAAGAACAGATGCGATGACGAGAAGCTTATTCTGTTTATTGGAACATCTTATTACTGGTACATCCCTAAAAGATCCTCTTCCCTTCAAAGGAGACATTACGGCTTTGGCTATGGATGTCGCTGAATTATCGCAGAACACCCCTGTTGATAAGTGGGACGTTAACAGCTCTGGTTGTATTTCAGATGTTACAGATGACACAGAACTTAATACAACCTTTAAAGAAGGTGATTGGAAAAAGGAAGATAAAGTCAAAACGGGGCGTTTTCTTGAAAAGTTTGTGTAAATTTTTTATATGATATACTTAGTTCATATTGCAGTTTGCTTTCTTTTAGAATCTTTTTTAATAAATGAATACAAAATCACACTCTTGGTAAAACTAACTAAAGACATGTACAGGGAATTTGAATTTTGTAACTATGCTACCTTCAAAAGACTGTAAAAAATAAAAAATTAATAAAATTACTTAGGTAACTAACTACGAATAAAGCTTTATTAATATTTGATAGTTTTCCTGTTATAGTCTGTTGCTAAATAATGTCAAGTCAGTAGATACATCACACGATTTATACAGTTTGGCGCTTGATTTAGAAAGTTTTATACATATTAGCCATGTCAATACTACGGTTTATTTTTGGATTATTATAAATACTCTTTAATACCAATAATTATTCTGTATATTACACAATTACAAATTCAAATTGTTCTCTAAAAAGAGGAAGAATAGCTATAATTTGGAAATATGTTTTGAAACCATTCATTACTAGTGCTTTACTAGAATACAAACAAGTTCGACCTTAAAACAACGTTGCAGTTATTAATTTGTGGTTGAGAAGTTACAGTAGTTCAATGTTTACAATACTAATTTCTTATTATAATGCCAGCAATTGCGGCTATATGGCTTTATTTTCCTAATAAGCTCGAATTTCCAACCATTTCATACATTTTAAATTCAATTAACTACTGATTGCTGAATTAAATTTAATTTCGGAGAATTGAAAAAAAAATAAACAAAGTTCACATAGCAAAATTTCTTTCCTGTGATATATTTACCGTTCAACATTACTTTAATTCAAAAATACCCTGTATATAAATTTTGAATGTACCTATACATGTTTAGCAGAGTAACAAACCATTTATTTATCGACCAAATTTCTTGTTACCAACTTCAAACGTCAACTTTGGCGCCAATATTAAATTCAAGGTTGTTTATTTTACTATTTGATGCTCAATTCCATTCTGAATAAATCTTAAATAATTTGGAAGAAGAATATGGGGTGTACATTTTATACTAGAATTTTTTGTGTTAATAATGCTATATATTTCAACGTTCTATTGATGTATGGTAAATAATCTAGTGAATAGCGTAGTCTCAGAATGAAGCGGAGCATCTCGCTTTAATTATTACATGATCAGTTAATTAAGAAATTTTATTAACACGTACATATTACAATGTTTTTAAGAAAGAAAGCAAAACACAAACAGAAACTAAGTATATCTGTAAGCCACTACATGCTAAAAAAAATCATACACAAACCCTGCAAAATTTTG
Organism: Melanotus villosus; assembly: GCA_963082815.1. Taxonomy (NCBI): domain Eukaryota; kingdom Metazoa; phylum Arthropoda; class Insecta; order Coleoptera; family Elateridae; genus Melanotus; species Melanotus villosus. The sequence goes on from OY720419.1 coordinate 80,269,178, forward strand.
AACATCTTGTGTATGAGGAAATATTTCTGTAACCACAACAAAGACAATTACATACCAAACTTTGATAAATGTAATTATTCATATTACAGCAGTAAAAAATCTTTGTACATTTTTAATGTATTTTACAAAATCTGAACAGAAACTAGATTCTTCTTTTATTTACATTTTGTACAATTCTATATCAATTTTTAAAATGAGTATATCAAAATTGGTAACAAAAACTTTCATTAAATCTGTTCAGTATTTGTGCAAAATACAATTAACGATTTAAATAGTTACTAACCTTAAATCTATCAAATAAAAAAAAAAAATACATTCTAGTAGCATAAAACGAGATAATGAAACAGTTTCTGTAAAAGAATCGAGACAACTTGTACTTTTCTAAGTACCAAAAAACAACACTTTGATATGAACAAAGTGCAATTTTCTGGAATTACCTATTTTAAAACTGCATTTAAATTTCTTTTGTTTTTGCAAATCTTCCTTTTTTCATAGTGGTCAAAAGTTTAATGTTTTCAATGGAATGATAAAAATAAATTATATGCAGTCTTCACTAGTTTACGTTCTTAATTTTAGAATTGCTGCAATTGTTTCAAGAAAGCTGCGGGAAAACTATAATTCCTTGGAAGTGTCATCATAAATACCTACCTGGATTAATTCACACTTTAAAAAGCTAAAATGATTTACTTTTTAAAATCTTATCCCATCCTCAATTTAATGACATTATACTTAGTAATAAATTGCTTAGTAACAGAATCCTTTCACAACCTTCAAACAATGAATACATAGTTACTTCATCAACTATGAGAATTTAAACAAATCCTACCCCGATCAAATTTTACTTTTCAAAGGAACTTTCATTTTTTCGATTATACATGAATTGCTACCACTATCTTCTTTGAAGTAAACGGAAGTCCTTGTAGACAATTCGCACATTACTATGACACAGTTAAGAGTCCACTTACCATGTAAAACCTTAATAACCACCCCTAAAATTTCCCCTAAAATCTCCTCGACGATCTCCCCTTCCTCTACCACCACGAGTTCTTATACCCCAATTACCTCTAGCAGCAGGTCCACCACCACGGTTACCTCTAAATGGCATTCCACCTCGCTTTCCCCTCGGAGGCCCCCCTCTTCCACGTCCTCTAAAGTCGTTGTTCCCCCTATTGACCCAATTACCTCGAGTTCCCCTATTATTAACAAAGTTACTCCGCATATTACCTCCTCTTCCTCGGAAAACAAAATCTCGATTATGAAACTCCTCGTTAATAAATTCTTCATTTTGAAATTCCTGACTTTGAAACTCATTGTTATAACTACGATCCATCCAAACAGGTGGTGTTTCATGAGAAGGCACGTTTGGTGGTAATTGTGTAGTATCCATGGGAGGTGGCATATTAAACATACCCTGATTTGGGGGATTCGCAAAATTTGGTGGAAATGGTGGAAACGGAGCGTGACCTAATAACCCTGGTTTCATGTTTGGTGGCAGTTGTTCCATTCCTTCAAAATCGCCCGAACACAAGTCCTCTAAATCCAAATCTTCATTTACGTTGTCTAAGAAGTTATTTGCATCTATATCGTCCACCAGGTCGGGGAATGGTGGGGGCAACTCAAAACAGTCACTACCAGGTGAAGGATTTTTTGTATTTATTTGCTCTTCTGATATATCTTCGTCCTTAGTAACATCTTCATTATCATCGTCATCACTTAAATCCATATCAATACTTTCTGTATTATCTTGAAGCTTTCTAGGAGAGATCCCTTGTTTCTTTTGTTGATTAAATTTATGCGGACCTAGATTTTTATTCGATGGCGACGGCATTTCTTGATTCGCACGTATTGCCTCTTCTATACTTGCATGAAATTGATTTGAATCCAATCCGTGATTTGTTAACATCTTTGGAGGTGGTGGAGGTGGCGGTAATTTAAGATTTGCAATATTAAAAGGCACTCTGTAGTCTTGATCTAAGTTATTATTTCGTACATTTGGTTTACGATAATCCTTAAATGGAGAAAATAACGATTATTAAATGAATATGCACAAGCACGATATTTTGTTACTGCACAGAATAATCAGAATAACATTTGTTTACAGCAAAATTTATTTTGAAAACAGAAATAAAGAAATTAATTGTTAAATAATCTACTTTTAACTTATACAAGGTGTGGCAGAGGAATCGGGTGTTTTTAGAATGGTTAGTACTCAAAATGGTGGGGATCTGAGGTCTATACCTGCGCGCGCAATACCTTTACAATGGGTTGTCGTGTAGTTGCATTGGAGTGCTGAGGTTCGCAGTTGAACAATTGTTTAGAAACAACGATTCGGTGATACAGGTTCAACGGCTTGTTCGTCGGCACTACAACATCAATCGTCTTGGAAGTGTTCCCAAGCAAGAAACGATATTAAGGTAGGTCCATACAACTGGTTCTGCAATGAAACAAAAGTGTGTGCACCCGAGAAAATGTAGAGAGAGGCAGTCCATAACGGTCTGCTCAGCACTTCAAATTTCCTCGCATTTTACACCAAGAATTAAAGTTTCGACCGTACAAGTTAATGGTGGTTCAACAACTTCAAGCACGAAATTATCCTCAGAGACTAACGTTTGCTGAAAGAATGCTTGAAATCCTCTAAGAATATCCTTAGGTTTATTTATTTATCGTATGGCATAATGTAGTTATAAATATAAAATATAAAATAAATAATAGTATATAAGACACATCCTAAAAGAACAGGTATAAATAAAATATAACATATAAACTATAACAATTGATTTAGATATAACCCCTGATCACATAACAATCAGATTCGCCAAGTTAGTGTAAAATCTGGTAGCATTTTTATGCTTAGTTTGCATTCAGGGGCCAGGCGGCGCCACCATTGCACGGGCAGACACGCGACTCTAGCAACCCTGAAATGCTTGATTTGTATACAAATCAGCTGATTCTAAGCACTCCAGGGTCGCTCGCGTCGCGTGTCTGCCTGTGCAATGAATGCAAACTAAGCATAAAAATGCTGCCAGATTTTACACTAACTTAAAGAATCTGATTGTTATGTGATCAGGGATATAACATTACATTTATAATTCCTATACTGCAGCAACACCTTGGTAGGTAGCTATAGGTCCACATCCAGATCAGTTAGCCAGGCTATTGCAGCCGGAGTAGCCTTCATGACATCTCTCCATTCTCCTTGGAATCTTCATATGGGGCATTCTTGAACTATGTGGGTTACCATTTGTTCTCCATTTCCACAATCACCTGTAGGACTGTCAGTGACTCTCCATTTGTATAGCTATGATTTACTGGTTAGGATCTTCTATGTTATGCTGAGCGATATCAGCGTTTCTCCATTGGTTTTCCCATGCATTTTAGATACTGAAGTCTTCAGCCGTTGTTACAGTTTTGTCATTCCATATGCGATTGCGTGATTTTAACCGGTTTGGTGGCATGTTATCTAATACTTGATGGATGGGTAGTGTTCTCGGCTTCTCTGTCGTTGAGTTTCTGCCACTTCTTGGCTGTGGCATGTTGTCGGCTGATTTCTGGGGGAGTTATATTTGCAAGAACATGGAGCCATGGTGTTGGGGCCAATTTCAGCATGCCAGTTATTATTCTCATAGTATCATGGAGTTGGACGTTTATCTTAGTGACGTGCGAGCTTCTGCGTATTTCGCTGTTGTGTATACTAGTGCCTGTGCAGCCGTGCGTAAGGTACTTGCTTCTGCTTGCCATGTAGTTCCTGCCAGTTTTCTCATAATGTTGTTACGAGTTTTTAACTTTTGACTGTTGAGTTTCAGTGTTTTCTGTATGTTAGTGATCTGTCTAGCGCAGAGGTCGGCAAACTAAAGCTCGCAAGCCATATGCAGCTCTTTCGGTACGTACATGTGGCTCTAAAGTAAAATTGAAAGGCCAGCTCACACATTGCATTTTAGAAGGTTCTGCATAACCATAACATTGTTTGATTGGTGTAAAGGGAGGATGAGAGTGAAGAGGACGGTGAAGCACATGGTAAGCAGAACAGCCAAACAAAGTGAGCGAAGGGCGCCCTCTACCAGGCAAGATAATATTGGTAATGGCGAAATGTGAAATGTATGGCTCTCGAATAATTTTTAAATTGTTGTGAGGGGCAGAAATGGCTTTTCCGTCTCAAAAGTTTGCCGACCCCTGGTCTAGGGTGACACGGAGGTATTTGGAGTATCTGTTGTGATTAATATGTGCATAGCAGAATATAATATTGAGTTTCCTAGTTGCTAGCCGATTTGTAAGATGGAACGCACATACTTCGGTTTTATTCGGATTTGGTCTTCATTTCTTATAGTACCAAGTGATCAACAGAATTTATAATTAGAGCAGACTGTGATATTTAGCATAAAGTTGGCAACACAGGCTTGCAGCTTGAAATAAAAAATTTTAAGTGTCAGAATTGAGACAGTGTCCAACCACACTGCATAAAATAGCACCAATCACAGTCTCTAATTATGAATTCCGTTGATCACCTGGTATTTGTTCACTCTCTCGATCCGTTGTTAGAACTTCTTCACTGTCTTCTAGTTGTTTACTTTGGGTGGCAATAGCCATGTCGTCAGAATAGCAAAACTTTTGGGATGTTTCGTGTATGTCGCTTGTGTACAAATTTAAAAACAGCAGGGCCAGTACTGATCCCTGTGACAGGCTATTTTTTATGGTTTTTGATGCACTAGATTTCTGGCCGAGAATTACCTTAAAATATCGATTTCTTAGCATATTTTCTACGAGTGTGGTCAATTTCAGACAGGGAATGATCTTCATGAATTTTAGAACGAGTCCATCGAGCCAGATCGTATCGTATGCTGCGGTAAGGTCAACAAATGCTACTGAGGTTTTGAGGCCTTTTTGGAAGCCTGACTATATATGAGGTCAAGGCTTGTTCCTGGGGTAGGCTCTGATTGACGATTGGATGTATTCGGTTATAAATTAGTCTCTCCAATACTTTGTAGCAGATACTTAATAGCGCTATAGGTCGGTTGGCAGGATTTTCTGAGGGTTTTCTTGGTTTTAGGATAGCGATTACTTGTGTCATTCTAAATTCTTTGGGGCTTTCTCCTGTGTCCAAGATATAATTAAGCAGACGTTTGCGCCATTCTCTCGCCGATCGGTATAGGTGTTTGATGAATTCCGAGAAAATGGAGCATTTTTAATGCCTGATTTACTTCTTGAGTGGTATTATGATGAGTAATGAAGTTCATTTTTAGATAAAAATCACGGCTAACAAGCAAAATTTTCGGTATTGGCCTGGTGAGAACCCACAGGAAATCTACGAACATCCACTTCATAGTCCTAAAGTGACAGTTTGGTGTGGAGTGAGTGAAAGAGGTGTTGTCGGACTTTATTTTTTTGAAATAGCAGGGTAAATTCCGGGCGATATGTCACAATGCTCAATGATTTTCTGCGACCTGAACTTTGCTATCAGAGAATCGATATGTGGCGCATGTAGTTCCAACAAGACGGGGCAACAGCTCACACAGCAGCTGTATCAATGATGGTGGTTCGTCGCATGTTTCCCCAACACGTTATCTCTCGCTTTGGAGATGTTGCATGTTCTTTGGGGGTACTTAAAGGGGTAGGTGTACATTAGTAAACCTCGCACACTGGAGGAATTGAAGGATTCAATTCGCAGAGAAATTGCTGCAATCGACAACGACCTGCTGCAAAGGGTTAATGCAAAACTTCAGGAAGTGACAACAATAATGTGTGAGACAGGATGGACACCATCTATCTGTTGTTATCTTCAAAACATAACATTTTTGAGTATGTAAAATGGTAACATATTACCTTCATTTTGGTCTAATAAAAATTTGTTTTGGATGATCTTTGGTATTTTTAATTGTTAATTGAAAAACACCCGATTCCTCTGCGGCATCTTGTACAACTCTAACACCCTAATGGGTGTAAAGAGTTGTTGTCGAAAGAAAGAAGGAAAAAAAGAAAAAATAAAGTTTTTATAATAAGAAGAGAGTTTAGTGTAAGATAACGAAATACTAGGTACTAAAAATATTAAAATATTGTTCTGATTATTCTGAAAAATGCTAACTAACGTTACCTGGTCACCCTGGCTTATCCATACTGGTCGTGATTCATTAGGAGAACCTGTTAAACTGATAAGATTTCGATGATCTACATCCTTCATTCGATGTCCCTTATCTTTATCTACATAGGAAAGCAAATTAAATCTGAAATTTAACAAGTAAATTTAAAAAATACCAGTCATAATAGGATCCGTTATTAAAGTAGGAAGTACACGATGATCCACATCTGAAGCACCTTCAAATGTTGGGTTACCATCGTGATATTCAACTGGATCTCCATAGCCTTCTTTTTCAAATAATGGAGGACTTTCTGGAGTGTCTAAATCAGCAGGGGGAGGTGGTTCCCATGTGGGTTCGGGTTCCCATGTTTCAAGCTCCTCTTCAGGATTATATTCATCAGCTGTGGGATAAGGATTGTTTAATGGAACAGTTTGAGGAGGAAAATTGACTAAAGGTGTTTGAATCGGTGGTTCTGGATTTTGATAGGAAGGAGTTGTTAATGGAGGTGCATAATTAGAATTAAACGGTTCATAGGTAGTTGTGGGTGGCGGTTGTAAGGTAGTATCGGAAGGTTGATAAGTTGAAGGAGACTGATATGTTGTCGATGGAGGCTGATAGGTTGTCGTAGGTGAATAAGTTGTTGTCGAAGTTTGATATGTTTGCGATGGTGGTGGTTGGTACGCTGGGGTTGTGGAATCATACACCGGGTTCCCTAATGTTACAAAAATTAATTTAGTCCAGGTTGTCTTTAAATAGATAAACTTACCATAATTAGCATTATTGCTACCATTGTATGTATCTCCGTAAGGTGATGGTCCATAGTTATCATCAGATTTATTAAAAGGTGGCATAGGAGGTGGCAAAAGCGGTACATGTGAAGAATTATTGTATTGATAATCCATTGACGGTGACGTAGTTTCTAATAAATTTGGTGCAGGAGGAGGAGGTGGACATGCCATAGAAGGGAAAAGGCTAGAAATTGCATTATTTATATTATAACTATTAGTGGTTTGCGTTTGACTAGTTGTATTCGTAGTGGTACTTTGATTCTGATTATTTCCAAATAAGGTTGAAGCATTGAAATTCTAAAAATACAAACAGTTATTTTATTTATATATGTATATTTATAGTACACGTAGCTTACTTGTAAATTGAAAGGCATGTTAGATCCTATGAAACTAGAAAAATTATTGCTATTGAAACTATTGTTCGCTTCCACCGCCGGTGGAGGTACAGGATTGTAATAACCAGGATTTGTGTATAAAACCGCTGCATTGTTAAAGTTTGGAGCACCTACACCTTGAATAAATTAAAATTACGATTAATGTATCAGTCTTTAACATTGTGCAAGATAAATCTGTTAATGGAGAATTTGACAACAATGCAAACCAACCATGAGTAATATTATAACTAAAGTTCGGAATTATATGAAATAAATATGATCAAAATATGACATAAAATATGCAGAACTTTTTGCTAAAATATGAAACAAATATGCAAGGTACAATTTTTTAAATAAATAAATCAAAACGCAGAAATAAAACGAAACGCAGTAAATGTATCCATGTAATTAGTATTTATTATGCGAATTATACAGAGTACAAAGTCAAAACTATTTGTCTAACCAGAAATATCTTACCAATGTAAAGTATCTAATTTCTTGTCAGATTATAGCATGAGGAGTGAATGGTTTTTAATCCCTGAACTATGGAACAATAGGTGTTTGCATGTTAGCTTTCCTAGTAAAGTTTTCAGAAAAGAGGATTTCTGCATAAACTCGATTTTTAAAAATAACAAAAGCACTTTTTTAGAATATCTTAATTTACAGGCATAAATGAACAAAGGATTAGTTAGGTAATAAATAATACCTGTCAGAATTGAATGCAAAAAACATAAATAGGAAAATATGATGTAAATTCTTAGATACTTTTAAAACATGCAACTTACATTAAAAAATTAACCGAAATATGCAGCAAATACAATGCATTTCATAAAAAATGCAATTTTTAAGTGAATATGAAAAGAATTGCCGAATATGATGAAATATGCACCTTTTTCATTGCATTAATAAAGTGTACTTATCATGAAACGGAAAAATACGAACTCTCACAAGAATCCATACATTATTAAATAATATGAAATTTCATATAATTCCGAACTTTAATTATAACTCTCTAAAATTTTTGTGCCTTGTTTGCATCTTAAAGTAAGAGAGGATTCCATTGCAGACAAAAACGTTAAATCAATTCAACAAACAAAAGTGAAAGTAAACTTAGGATTAGTATCTAATAAACAAAGTGAAAGTGTTAGGAAAAATTGGTGTAAAAGTGCTTGAAAGTGAAAGTATTAAAAACCTCAACACCGTAATACGGTAAATGAGGAACGGAGAAGAAGAAGAAGAAGAAGAACAACAAACAAAATAAATTACTGATCAGCTTAATCATCACCACCGTACAATACCCGATGTATTGTTTTAATGTTAACTACTCTCCTAGAAAAGAATTACGATATAACTAAAATTTTCTCATAGCCAATTTCAGTCCGTAAAAATGTCATTTGGCCACATGTTGCTTACATTGTGTCATATTGTTCATGAACAGATTTAGTAGATAATTATCCACCCAATTGGTCAAGGTAATACAATTTTTATGATTGTTTGCACTATTTTGTGTTAAGTGGAGAATAGCTATCCCTTAAATTTTAAGCACAGCATGGGTAAGTAAAGAATACATCTGTTAAAAAGTTAAGAATTTCAAAAGTAGCTGCATTTTTTAAATATTTTAATTTTTTTGGGAACAAAAATACTAAAATACGTTGGAAAATTTAGATATAACATATAACAAAACAAAAACAGATCATCGAATTTTATTTATCAAAAAAAGAGAAATGTACTTATTATTGGTTTTAAGCAATCAGAATGAAGTACACTCTATAAGCTAATGGGATTGCTATGTTGTACAAGACAAACACAGCTTCTTGCACATGGCGTGAAGAGGGGTCAATCCAATGATGTTACTTCAGCTTCATCGAAGATCTATTGGGGAGGATTGTGTCAATCTTCTGTTGGGTGTGGGGTGCAATAAAGGCTCTAGTAGTGGGTTGGGTTAGGCTTCCAAGTTGTTGTGGTGTTTATTACTTCTTCGATTTATTTAAAGGCCGGTATGTAGTGTACAAAAAAGAGTCTCCCCCACAGACAAGTAAACAAGGAAGACCAATCAAAGCTAAAAATAAAATAGGAAGCAACAACGATCTCAGCGCGCTCATAGTAGCTGGGTGAACTAATAGTTATAAGCGAGAGAATTTAAATATTAGAGAGTTATCGCAAGTACTACGTTAAATTTTCGTTAACGCTAAGTCACCTGATGTTATACGCTATTATATTTATACAATAATGACATTTTAGAGTTATCGCACGCCACTATTTTACCGTACGCTAAAGTTTCCGAACATAACCTCGAATTGTTTATAAACACGGCAACATAACCTCAATGGTAGAGCAGTGGCGCGTATAGCCGAAGGTCAGTGGTTCGAATCCCTGCGGAGGTGATATTTTTCTAAATATGGAATTTACATTATTTCGTTAAAAATATATTTCCCCAAAGGAGTGAATCCTTAAAATTTAATTTAAAATAATTTCCCTAAATGAAGGTATTCATCACAAGAAATCACAGCTGTCCTGATAGTTGATGCGAACCCGCTTAGACATTAGCGGCTCATTAACTACTGGATACGATTTCTAATGCACACTAGATTTCACAGTTTCCAATTACTATATTTAGACGAATATCACATCTTCAGAGATCCGCCTCTGTAGCTCAATGGTAGAGCAGTGGCGCGTATAGCCGAAGGTCAGTGGTTCGAATCCCTGCGGAGGTGATATTTTTCTAAATATGGAATTTACATTATTTCGTTAAAAATATATTTCCCCAAAGGAGTGAATCCTTAAAATTTAATTTAAAATAATTTCCCTAAATGAAGGTATTCATTACAAGAAATCACAGCTGTCCTGATAGTTGATGCGAACCCGCTTAGACATTAGCGGCTCATTAACTACTGGATACGATTTCTAATGCACACTAGATTTCACAGTTTCCAATTACTATATTTAGACGAATATCACATCTTCAGAGATCCGCCTCTGTAGCTCAATGGTAGAGCAGTGGCGCGTATAGCCGAAGGTCAGTGGTTCGAATCCCTGCGGAGGTGATATTTTTCTAAATATGGAATTTACATTATTTCGTCAAAAATACATATTTGTATTTGCATTTGAACGAAACGCGCGGCGCTGTAGGAATACGAATGGGAGCCACTGTATATTCGAAGTAGAAGATGACATTAATAGGCTCTGTTATAATTATGTTATTCTAAAATTTCTAATGTATCTAAAATATCACCAAGTAAAATATAATGACCTATTTTAATTACATAATAAATAATGCACAATTATCATTTACAGATGTAGCCTTCAAGGTGTATTTAGAAATGGTGCAAACAAACAACTTATTTTTAAACAAAATTAAGCACTATGTTTAAATACAATTGCTACCTCTAACGCATATGTATATACAGGGTGTTTGTAAAACATACGGCAAAAATTCGAGGAGCAATTCCTTGGGTTATTTTATGAATAATTATATCTTTGATGATTTTTGAAAAATCGCTTCGTTTCTAAGAAACATGATTATAAAGAGATATGTGAAGATCGTTTCCAACAACAGTCTTCATTGAACGTTTGGGTTGGAATTGTGGGTGATTGGTTAATTGGGCCTGTGTTTCTGCCAGGAAGACTTACCGGTGAGGTATATCGAAATTTTTTGGAGAATACGTTACCTGAGTTGCTAGAGGATACACCATTGCCAACGAGGAATGTAATGTGGTTAATGCATGATGGAGCACTGGCGCATTTTAGTGGGGTTGCTCATGTGTTTCTGAATGCAAATATCAAAATCGCTGGATTCGTCGACGCGGATCTCATCTATGCCCTGCTCGATCTCCGGACTTAAATCCCGTATATTTTTTTCCAATGGGGCTATTTGAAATCATTAGTTTTTAACACCCCAGTGGAAACTGAAAATGATTTAAGGAATCGGTTAGTCGATGGATGTAATGCTAATGCAATAAGGAATACTCCTGGTGTTTTCGAAAGAGTCCGTCAGTCAATGTGGAGAAGATTGGATTCATGCATACTAGCTAGTGCTAGTCATATTCAGCAGTTCTTGTAGATTAACAAGCTCTACATGTAATATTCATGTAATAAAGATATTGTGTTTCTTGAAAATCTTTATAACCCTGTATCTTAGAAACGAAGCGAAATTTGAAAAATATCAAAGATATAATTATTCATAAAATAACCCAAGGAATCAATCCTTGGAATTTTGTCGTATGTTTAACAAACACTTTGTATATCAAAAATACAAATGAAAACTTACTTGAAGGTGTAGAAATTTTAACAGGTGAACTGTTACTTTCATTGCCTGGCAATTCAATATCGGAATCCGGACTAGGCGAAGGTGCATTTATATCTGGTGACGGGATTGGACTAGTAAGAGTCGGAATTTTCTCATCAAGCTTCTTTTTTAATGCTTTAACTCTTGTAGCAAATGTTCTGTATGCCTGAAAAATAGTTCTGTTTTAAGGCGGCGCTACATATGTGGTGTTTGCCGAACGACGAATGTTCGCCTGCCTGCAAATTATTTGCCAAACTGTTTAAATTGTTTAATGGCGAGCACATACAGTGGTGTTAAAAAGTCCTGCATCACCCAAGCCTACAATGGTTTTTGAACTTTAACACACATTGTTCGCATGGTTTTACTAACTACTTCAACCATTTGGTTCTAATTAGTATATAACTAATGTTATTGCTAATTATCTTCTTAAAATTCTTCAAAGAAGATTAAAATATGGCTGTCTTAGTGAATTCCCATAATAGAGGAAAATAGGTGATTACTTGGTCATTCAATCTTCAGTTATTAGAAAGTATGCCGAATTTGGAAAAAGTAACGACAAACGGCGTAGTGGGCGACCAAGGAAAACCTCAGTTCGAGATGATTCTGTGTTAAGGAGAACAAGTCTGGCAGACAGAAGTCTTAATTCCACCGAATTAACCAAACTGTGGTCCGAAGCTACTGGTGTAAGTGTGTGCCCTTACACTGTGAGAGGAAGACTGCTTAGTTGTGGACTTAGAGGATGTAAAGCACGGAAGAAGCCACTGCTTTCACAAAAGCAAAGAATCCATTGTTTGCAACAGGCCAAAGAACATCGCAACTGGACAGCAGAGCAGTGGCAAAAGGTACTATTTAGTGACGAATCAACCTTTAACATCAACAATCATGCTGGCAATACGCATGTCAGAAGGTTTCCTGGGGAAGAATTTTCTCCAAAATGTGTTCTTCCAACAATTAAGCATCCAACCTCCGTTATGATATGGGGTTGCATGTCTGCCCAAGGAGTTGGTCGTCTACATGTCGTCTCTAGAATGATGAACACCATCAAATATCTCGAAGTACTGCAGGATAAGATGCTACCCAGTAGGAAAGACCTGTTTACTGAAGAAAGGTCTATTTTCCAGGATGATAACGCTCCTTGCCATAGAGCAAAACTGGTTAAATCGTGGATGATGACGAATAAAATCGACAGGTTGGACTGGCCAGCACAATCCCCAGACCTGAATCCTATAGAGAACGAGTGGCAAAGGATATCAAGCATCATATCTAAAAGAAACCTACAAAGAAAACCGAATTAATCGAATCTGTGATTCACGCCTGGTTTCATTGCGTTTTGAAGGAAGAACTAGGAAAGCTGGTAAATTTCATGCCCAAAAGATGCGAACTAGTCATTAAAAATAAGGGCTGGCCTATCAAATATTAAAATGAGTTTAAATTAAAATAATATGTTGTATAATGTTATTAACCAAATTTTCTGGTGTATTTTCTTTATTTTATTATTGTGATTAAGTACCTATTTGATCTAGACAGTGAATGGTTGAAAAATATTTGAAGGAAGTGCGTTAAACTTCAATTTTCATGAATTTTGTGTAGTGATGCAGGAGTTTTTAACACCACTGTATCTACACACATGCATGTATTTGTCGAAACTCGATGTCGACAACTTTGGCTACAGGAAGCGTCCAAATGTTTGTGCCTGATTATTTCAGATAAATGGTAGTAGAATAGCGAAAACAGGGACATATAAATGGCTGCAGCACCATTTATAGTTATGACTTGTGCATACCTATTACTTAAAAGGCAAAAAAGCCTAGATAAAGACGATGGATGGTATCACATAATCGGAGCAGACAATTCATTAGACCACTCCATTTTAAAACAATACGCTATGTAAATCTTTTATTAAACATTAAAAACAAACCACTAAGCAATTTTTTATACAGAACAAGAATGAAAGTCGCTTGGCAAATTTTCGACGAATGTGTGGGCCTAAGTGGTTAATTGCCACATGGCGAACGTTTGTATACTTTGATTTCTCTACATTTACCGACAATGAGTGCGGAGTGGGTGCTAATTACTTTCAAAAAATGGAATTACTTGAAAAATCTGGCATACTAAAGAACATAAACTACTGGCCAAGTAATGACTTAACAGATAAACAAATGACAGAAAGAAAACTGTTAGTAAAACACCTAAAACAAGCTAAACGAGGATACAAGGCCAACATAAAGAAAAATAAGGTGGTTGTAAATGGGGACAGTGGAAGATTTTGCAAAAGAAATTAATGAGGAAAAACAAATGAAAAACGACACGGGAGAGAGTAGTGGAAAAAGAAAGCTAACACGGAGATCGCCCGAACTAAACCACTCAGAAGACAATTCTAGTCAGAGACCAAATCAAACAAAGGATGTGATGGCTCAAAACAAACTAAAGAAAGTACTTATCCAAACACTCTTGGCGGGGTTCAAAGGAAAAATCTGAGGGACTAGGGAATGCCACCGGGGAAGAATCGAAGTAGGAGGATTAAATATGGAGGATGGAACCCAAGAAGACGACCTAGGCAATGCAAAAACCCAAATGAGGGAAAAAATAAGAATCAAACAAATAAGCAAAGGAGTCGTAGCAATAAAAAGACAGAAAATGAGAAAAGAAAGCGGTCATCAGATTCGGGACGTGGAATGTGAAGACATTGTTAAGAGCTGAAAAAATTGCAGAGATAGTTGATGTAGCAAAAGAATATAAAATGGACTTATTGGCGCTGCAGGAAATAAGGTGGGCAGGACAGGGAAAAATTGATAGAGGATTATACATTAATATACAGCGGTGATGCAAAGCGAGGGATGAGAAGCAATACAATTGATTACAAGAATGTGTGCAGTACGAATAAAAGGTAGATACTCAAATTTAACGTTCGTTAATGCATATGCACCCACGGAATCAACAGAGGAAAATGCGAAAAAAGAGACATTGTATGGGGAATTGCTGCAGCTAATAAAAATAATACTAAAGTATGCCCCAAAATCATCTTGGGTGATTTTAATGCCCAAATTGGCATAGAGGATTTATTGCACGAAGTAGCAGGTAAACATACAATTCATGCAAAAACCAACAACAATGGAATTAAACTATGCAATCTAGCAACTGCAACAAACCTGTTTATAAAAGCAGCACAAAATTTAAACACAAGGTTAATCACAAAATCACATGAACATCACCCGGGGCAAGATTCCATACACAAATTGACCACATACTTATTAACAAGAGAAGGTAAAATGCAATTCTGGATATTATATCATTCAGAGGAGCAAATTGCGAAACGGACCACTACTTAGTGGGAGCAAAACTAAGTGGAAAAAATAGCCTGCACAACACATGAAAAGACAGGAAGAAGAAAATGGAATAGAGAGGAGATAAAAATGTTGGCTGTCAAAGAAAATACAAAGAAGCTATTATCAAAAGTGTAAAACTACACGGAAAAGCATTGAAACAGAGTGGACATTAAAAGGAATTATAATAACCGCTGCAGAGGAAACATGACCTAAAATAAAAAGGGAAAAAATATAGGAATGGTTTGACGAGGAATGCAGAGAAGCAATGAGAAATAAGAATGGATAGCCACCCAAGATGGATGATATAGCAAAACAAAATACGATGAATGCAGCAAAATTTATAAGGAACTCAGAAAAGAAAAACAGAAAAATAAAGCTCAGAAGAAAGGAAATAAAGTTATTCAAAAAATGCCAGAAGTGGAAGAAATATGTGCAGAGTGGAAGAGGCATTAACATAATATTAAGGAAAAAGAGGATACAAGACAGAATGAAATAATGGATGATAGAGATCACGATAACTTAGAAGAAATAAATAATAAAACA
The DNA here is from genome assembly GCA_963082815.1 of Melanotus villosus. NCBI lineage: Eukaryota > Metazoa > Arthropoda > Insecta > Coleoptera > Elateridae > Melanotus > Melanotus villosus. The sequence goes on from OY720419.1 coordinate 80,284,565, forward strand.
GATGCGAAATAATAGGCGAATTGATTAAATATGAAGAATTTATGAGCTGTGTGGAAAAGTCTAGGAAGAGGAAAACATGCCAGATGACTGGAAAAAGGGTATTGTGATATCAGCATATAAAGGAGGGAACAAAGAAGATTGTACCAACTACAGAGGCCTAACATTACTCAGCACAATATATAAAATTCTGGCATGCCTGATATATAACAGATTACAAAATAATGTGGAAAAGGAACTGCGCGAATATCGGCAATGATTCAGAACTAACCGAAGTACAATAGACGCAAGGCAGATTGCAGAAAAAAGTTGCAAATTTGATATGCAGATGCACACCCTATTTGTAGATTTTAGACCAGCAAGAATAAGAAGGACTAAGCTAACACAAGCATTACACGAATTAAACATTCCAAAAAAATTAATAAATATGACATTGCATGAAAATAGGGTTAAAGTGCTTACACCGGCAGAAGAAAAGCTAAGGATATGTGAAAGGAGGATCCTAAGAGGTATATTGGAACCAATTAGAGAAACAGAGGAAGTACGACAGCGAATGAATTTAGAATTAATACAAGCAAATAATGGGGAAGATATTGTGAAGATTATCAAATTTCAAAAGTTAAGGTGGCGGGACACGTTAAACGTATGGAAAAAATACGAATACCCAGCATTACATACATATAACTGGCAACCTTCATATACGAGAACCAGATGATGATCAAAGAAAAAGTGGAAAGACAGCATTATGGAAGTATTAGAAGTATTACAAGTGAAAAATTTGCAGTGAAGCTAAAAGCCACCCACAGCTGTAGTGCAGTGAAGCGAAATCATTCAGCCACACTACTATGTATTTGCAGAATTGCAAACATTTGATAAACAGAATTTGCGGAATGCCAGATGCGTGGTGCCGCTTTTAAACTAATACATAAAACAGATGTTCAAAAGTCACATTATCAAGTTAACTATGAATTTAAAAAGATGTGTCATGATCACAACTTTTTGATTCTGATCTAAAATTTCCTTATTTGGCCTTTTAAAAATACCGTTATGCCAATGTGTTTTACATGGTTTGAAACTCAGCTACAGTGATTGGCACAATAAGCATTCTGTTCAAAAACAATTATTGTTTTCTTTAGTAAGTATGCCTGCAAAACAGGTTGGTACATAAAAAATATTTCATTTACCTATTAAAAAGGTAAGCAAACAAAATTTCCATTTAAAATAATTATAAACATATTATTTCAACACCGGCAACAGCTGGTACAAATGGAATAAAGATTATGTATGTATAAACATAACTTACGGTCGTTACAAGTTTAACATCTTTTTTATCATTCTCAAGCTGGCTTTCTGCTTGACTTAATAAAGAAATTAAATGTATTCTTGCTTTTATCTCACACTTCAATGCATTGATATAGTTTTCTATTTGCTTAGAGTAGTCTTCTACTTCTTTTTCTACATCGTCCACATGAGCACGATCTAAAAATAAGTTATACATGTTGTATTACCATGTCTCATATGCCTACATGAAAAACAAAAAAAAGTATGCATGCATACCATGCACAAGGTGCAGCCAAATATGAACTCCTTAATACACACCTTTTAAAGATGAAATCAAAGAGTCACTTTCCATTTGGATCTTTGGGTTATGTTCTTTTAATTGTCTCAGTTTACCATCTGTCTCCGATTCTAATTTTGAACATGTTCTAATTTTTTGAATCAGATACGAAGACTAAAATGTAAACTTTTGCAAATTAAATAAATTTTCTACCTGACAATTTATACCTGAAATTCATGAGTTTCATCTCCTTTCCTTGCTGACGGGGAAGCACTAATTAATCCACATAAATCAGTTACGAATTCTTCCCCATAAATGCCCCTCTGTTCCCATATTTTAAATATTCGTAATATTTTATGTTTAACTTTTTCATCTCTATAATAATATTGTTTAATACAATGTCAACTACATCAAATTAGCAGAGATACTCACCTGACCATTGTTGTGGCTTTTTGTAAAGTTGTACCCCAACTTTCAACAAAATCGTAATTTCGTCTTTTCGAATACTGAATAACATCGTTGGCTAAATAAAACAACGTAAGTCTATGTTCAATTTTAACACGTTTAAGCACATTTAACCAACAACAAACAATCTTCTTGTGGTGCTGTCTGTTTTGTAAGCACCAGTGGCAGCACGTATTTATACTTTCCTGTGAATCTTTTAAAGTTGCTAGTTTCTTTTCGAATAAAATACTGTTGAATTCAACTTCGGTAGTATCACCTGCTGTGGACATTTTTACGTCCATCGTGTTCGTAGTGTAACCGAATCAAAAATTACACAAGGTTTTTCTTTCATTTATACAATGTTGTCGCAAAGACATCTACATCCAAAACATAACCTCACAACTTTTTTTGTATTATACATATTTACAGTTGTTATATACGATAATTGGTAATAAATATCATTTTTCATAACATTTTTTACTAACGTGTTGTTAAGAATATTTGTAATTTAACAACTTCACATGCAGCAAACATCCAAGACGACGCTATCAACAAATCACTAATTATTTGTTTGTAAACTTTCGATTCCAAACTGACAGCTTACAGGAACAAACTTGATACTTTTTCTATCGCCACATTAGGTTCTGAACCGTTTTCAATTAATATTTGTTGTTATTTTCATTAATTATAAAACTCGGCAAAATAGTAAATTATCGTCCATTTTGTAATCGTCAGATTACCATCGTTAAGTTAGCAAACTGTAACAAAACTACCTGAAGTAGGACTATAATCACAAAAATAGTGGTTTCAGAAAACTTTTTCTTTGTAAAGCTCTACCTTGTTAATAAAAAATTGCTGATTAGTTCTATTCTATTTCAATTTTAAAATAACAAATTTATATGAAGTTTAAATTGCCCAAAGTATGTTGTATTTATTTACTACAGAAGGTTCAGAAGAACAATTGAGTTTCCATTGTGAATATAGGTAAATACAATATAGTCACCTAGTTTTCATAATTATTATGGAGGTACCTACATACAACCCCTGATCACATAACAATTTTGCTGGATATTTAGCGTTTAAAACCCAAAAAGAATTTTCCTGCAATATATGCAAAGAAAAACCGACTTGTGAATCCCAATTAGATAATAAAAAAGAACTTTTTATTTTATTTCGGACGTATGACAACATATCTTCTTTGAACGTAGATAAACACACTGGACTGACTGCTCCAACTGACGAATTTTATAAAATAATAAAAATCTGTTTAAAAACTTTTGAAAAATATTTTCCTAAATTATATAGTAAAAAAAACCTAAAACTTAAATTATTTGAACATATTAAACAAATCCCATTAATATGTGATTGGTTATCTATTGATGAGGAATGCGTAAATCATAAAATGTATATTATTGAAAAATTATTATTATGTAAAATTTACAAAAATTCAAAACTACTGTGTCAAAAAAAGGTAAATGAAAAAAAAACTAATCCAAAATTAAGAATTTTGCAACATAAATATTGAAAAACTTATGTGTTTCTTTACTTTATTGTTTAATGTAATATATTTTTGTTTTGTTTTTATGTAGGTACCTATAATTTTTTATTGTTACAGAATGGATTTTTTTTTGTTAAATAAATAGAATTACCGATGATTATTATTATTTTTAGTTGACATACCCTTAATTAAACACCAATAATATAATACAAGCAATAAATGTTCAAAATTTCTAGTGTCCGGAAACTTTTGCCGGAACTTTTAAAACATGACAATAGGCTACTTGCACCATTTTCAAATTTAGGTACAATTAAGCGAGAAATGTGTGTTTTATTATGAAACAAAATTATAATTACCAAATAATTGTTATTAGTCATGGTATAAATAAAATAAGTTTAAATAATAATTACGCCACCTAAAACGTATTTGCGCGTGCGCAAAAACGTCGACGTCACTTTCCTGCAATTTACCACGTGCTGCTCTTGTGAGCACGTGTAATAATACCGTGTTTAATTTCTGTACAATAACTTTTGTAATGGAAACGAAGAAAATTGTTCGTAAGTGGTGTATAGTGCCAGGTTGTATAAATACAACATCGAAGACTGCCGATAAATTGTTTTTTTATGTACCTTTCGAAAGCAAAAGACGAAATTTGTGGATAAAGGCGGTACGACGTGATCCTTCCGATTTTGCAAAATCTTCACGTCTTTATGTATCTGAAGATCATTTTAACGTAAGTTAATTTATCCAGTAAATTTTTAATAGACATTTCGTGTACTTCACCCACAAAATTGTATCAACAAAAGATTTCCTCGCATATCTTTTATATTTCAGTTAAAAGAAGACATGGACAACTATGTTCGGTTTAAGCTTATGGGCGGCCAAAAGAAATTAAAACCAACTGTAATACCACACATTTTTCATTGCCAAGCAGACAGGAAGCGTGCTGCTGCAAAACGTTTGCAACAAGCAACAATTCAGGAAATTTTATCTGCCTCTACAAGTATCAAATTATTTGACAGACCTGCACAAAAGCCGTCATCTACTTTTAGCGACATTTTCATTAAATTTTTAGCACACAACTAAACAATAACTTTCAAAGCGAAATACACGTGCTAAAGTAAACACGAATGTAATTTTAACCTCAACAGCTGTAGAATGACGTCAAAGTCTTGGCGCATGCGTGAATGCGTTTGTACGCCAATTTAAAAGTTGATATTATTACGCGTCTTAATTTACGATTTATTAAGTGTATCTTCATTTATTTAATGGAAAAAAATATGTAAAGTAATTATTAAAATTATATAATTCATATTTTATTGCATTTAGTAAAATCTGTTCTGTCTGCAAGTAGCCTATTATTCGTTCGAAAGAAACTCGGAAATTCTCTTACCCCTCCACTGCCGTACCGAAGACCCAAACCCAAGCATCTGGCGCAACGTAAACAAAACTGCTTTGAAATGATTCTTGCGCCTAGAGACATCTATTGAGAATACAATTAACTTTTAACTCTGCTGCCATTCTGTACATAAGAACGGCGAATCTGATTGTTATGTGATCAGGGATCAGGGATACAACTAAAATTGAAGCTTGAAATATCAGACATTTTAAATAAAACAGCCAAGTTATTTTTGGAATCACATCAATATACAAAATAGCTAATTGCATTTGTGCAAAGGATATTTTTCTTTATGTGAGTGAACTGCCTCCATAAAAGTATCCCAGCAACCAGCAACTCAGCACTCTCATGAAATTGATAGATACATTTATTTATTTTTTATTTACAATATTGTAAGGAAGATGTGAAGATTTTCCCTAAGGATTAATATTAATGACCCTTTCGTAAACTTTGAATAACAAGAATAAAATTTAATCGGTTTCTATTAAGTACATATTTAATTTTAAAGTCTAATTATTAAAAACCATCGCCAGTCATAAGTTACTTGGTTGGCAGACAACGATTAAAATTTAAAAATAATTATTAAAGTAGGATACCTAAAAATATTCTAATATACTGGGACATTCGCATAGGTCGCGTCCCTTAACAGTTGCAATAGGCAACCCATTTAATAGAAAATGGTTGTACATATTTTAACTCTAAAAAATCCTTAAATATTTTTTTACGTACAGTTTTGACCCGTGGGATTTCGGCTCATAACATCAATCGTGCTGTTTCAGTCCATCTACGGCAGGAAAACATAATTCGGTGTACTTTCCTTTCAAGTCATTAGCATTTACTCATACTGACATCTGATAAAGGTAATACTCACTGGTAAAAGAATTCTCTATCTGTTGCATTTTTACTACGTTCATATAAAAATCATCAACTAACGTAGTTTTCTGGTCCCTCCGAATTCTATACTTATTCATAATTTTCGTAAAACATATTAGATTCTCCTTAAATCATCTGTTGAATATTCAAACAATCGAATGTATTTAGAAAATAAAATGTGGCCTTTATTTAATAACTACTTCGTTGCTTTAATGTTAGTTTTAATAATTACTTAGTAATACATAAAGCGAACGTCTAAATTTACCTATATTCAATGATAAAGAAATCGAGTCAAAGTATTTGTTGCTCTAATCATTATCACGATAAAGTTTAAACGTTTAAACCGTAAGTTTTTCCAGTCAAATTTATTTTTTCCTGGTGTGACATTAATTTCAAAGTCGAAACTGTACAAATGACGTCATAAGAAATTGCATGGGTCAAAACTGCACTGCACGGCACGGCACTTTTTTTTCCATTGGTGCGGTTGATTGTGTATTTGCTTTATTTATTTATTATTATTATTTATTCAGCTATCATTTTAGAGAAAATTTAAACATTGTAGTTCGAGGTACTGTAAAAATACATACTTTAATAGTTTTTTTTTATTGTACCTTTATACAAAAGTTTTAAATTTTCAACTTATCTTATTACAAAACTGCTGCAATGATTTGGAAATACACCTCTTTAAAAAAAAATACGTAAATTATTGTTAAGGTGGATTCACAGCTAAGCGTTTTGCGTTTTGCGGCACCGCAATTTTTTGAATAACCGCTCGTCATTGGTTGGTTTAAAGCAGTAGTAGTGAAACCCACTAGTTATCTAAGGTACCAATTTTTTTACAGCATCATTTAAGTAGTTGAACCATCTATAAAAACTAGCAAAAAAAATTGGGGTTGTCCTTTAAAAAAACCAATGATGACGTCATTGTGCAAAAATACATGACGTCATAAGTAACATTTTTATGTCATAAGGTGGCTAATTAAAAAATAAAATTGACCTGTCCGAGCGTTTTGCTTGAAAACATTAAATAACGCAATTATGAATTTTGTTCCTTACTTTATCACCACACTGTATAATACGTCTGTGACGCCGATGATATTCACTCGTGACCTTTCTTTGACATTGAAATTATAACATCCAATTGTTCTTAAATATTATTCGTAATGAACGTAGTTACATTAAATGAAGGTAAATACTTACTCGTGAAAAGTTATTCCTAAATTTTTATTTGCCCTTGTTGGAGAAAAACCACAAACAGCACAACTAACCTATTAGTCCAGTCAACTAAGCATTTCACTTCGGAAAAATTCAAAGTGAGTTAAATTTTTGTGTAGGTACACCTTTATTTAGTGTTTCTAAACAACATATCAAAAGTACCCTTGATTTGACCTTGAGCTTCTTGAGTTATTGGGCTTAAAAGGTGCGAAAAATTGGTTTTTCGCTTATATCTTCTTTTCTATTGACTTTAGGTATAGAATAGTCTACAGAGAAATTGAAGGCTATAAAATTCTGTACAAAGAACTACTCTTGTGGTTTTTTCGTGGGACCAACCGTTTTCGCGTAATGTGATGTCAAAAGTCTAAGTCAAGGTTAACGAAGTACCCCATTCCACATCACCTTTGAGGTTGAGTACGAGGGGCGTTTTTTTTACGTGGTATCCACTGTCTCAGCTGGTCCAAATATTCATAATACTTAATAAAAAAAAGTCAAAATAGAGTTACATTAAGCTTCTTCATCCTCATCTTCTTCTCCTTCCATATTGCATTGTTCCAGGTAATCCTTAGAAAGAGTTTCTAATTGATTCTCATCTTTTTCTCTATCAAATCCTGTTTCCACGATATCTTCGATGGTATTAGCATTTAAACACGACTGTCCAGTCAAATAAGTATTTTACAGCCTTCAATTTATCTGTAGACTATTCTACACCTAAAGTCAATAGAAAAGAAGATATAAGCGAAAAACCAATTTTTCGCACCTTTTAAGCCCTATAACTCAAGAAGCTCAAGGTCAAATCAAGGGTACTTTTGATATGTTGTTTAGAAACACTAAATAAAGGTGTACACAAAAATTCACCTCACTTTGAATTTTTCCGAAGAAAAATACTTATTTGACTGGACAATCGTGTTTAAATGCTAATACCATCGAAGATATCGTTGAAACAGGATTTGATAGAGAAAAAGATGAAAGTCAATTAGAAACTATTTCTAAGGATTGCCTGGAACAATGCGATATGGAAGGAGATGAAGATGAGGATGAAGAAGCTTAATGTAACTCTATTTTGACTTTTTTTTATTAAGTATTATGAATATTTGGACCAGCTGAGACAGTGGATACCACGTAAAAAAAACGCCCCTCGTACTCAACCTCAAAGGTGATGTGGAATGGGGTACTTCGTTAACCTTGACTTAGACTTTTGACATCACATTACGCGAAAACGGTTGGTCCCACGAAAAAACCACAAGAGTAGTTCTTTGTACAGAATTTTATAGCCTTCAATTTCTCTGTAGACTATTCTATACCTAAAGTCAATAGAAAAGAAGATATAAGCGAAAAACCAATTTTTCGCACCTTTTAAGCCCAATAACTCAAGAAGCTCAAGGTCAAATTAAGGGTACTTTTGATATGTTGTTTAAAAACACTAAATAAAGGTGTACACAAAAATTCAGCTCACTTTGAATTTTTCCGAAGTTTTGCCACATAATTGTCTAATTTGACTGGACTATATTATCTGTCAGCTGTCAGTCTCAAAACTATGACTACAAATATAAACTATGACTTTCGTCGCACTTTTTGTATAGCTGCTAAAGCGATACCCTCATTCCTGTTAGTTTTATATTCAACCGAACTTTTATGAAGAATTGCATGTACAGAACCATGAGAGATTCCCAACATGTTAACCAGGTCATCTATCGTTTGCCGGCGGTCTCGTCTGATCTCTTCCCGTACTCGATTGACCATCTTTTGTGCATTTCTCGCGGTAGCGGGTCTGCCTGGATGGGGATTATCAACCGTTGATTCATGTCCTTCTTTGAAGTGCTTGTACCTTTCAAAGTCTCAGTCAATGTTTCACCGAGTTTCGTACAAAATTTAATGTAATACACGCTGCTCGCGATGCGTCAAGTCAGTGATCCGACAGCGTGCACTAACAGTGTTCTATTAAATGTATAGCCATAGATAAATTAACCTAGCGTTGTTTTTAATTTGTGACAGATAAACCAGATGTCGCTTGCTAGATTTTTCTCGACATGTCTACCCAACATTGCGTATGCATGCACATTTTATAGCTGTCGTATTTAATGCGCAGGCCGCAAAGTTCGGTTTATTTTTGACTCTACCTCGTATATCGTTTCCAATGTTTTGTTCAGTAGTTTATTTTTCGTTTTGATTAACAATTTAATTTTAACATTTTGGTAATCTAATCGGTTCCAGTTCTATCACAGGTCACTTTAATGTTAAATTTATCAAAGCGTGAATAAAGTCTTATTTATTAATCAAGAAGTACATTTATTAAGACCAACCCACACGAATATTAGCAAACGGTTGACACTTTGTAAGTTTAAAACAAGTTTATGATTGCATAAAAAGAGAACGATTTCATGAAATAATGAAATACCTAGGAATAACAGTAAAATTAGGGAACTTAATGTGGCTCTATAAAGCCCAAAAAATAAGGTACGGTACAATGGCGAACTATAGAACCCTATTATAGTACAACAAAGTCTTAGACAGGGAGATCCTCTTTCAACAGTTTTGTTTAACCTAGCACTATAAAGAATCATAAGAGATAATGGAATAAACAGGAACGGGATTCGATTCACGAAAAGTCATCAATGGCTACGCCGATGATCCACGTTGTTAACAACAACGAAAAAAGAACTGAAAAAGCTTGATTGGATTACGAATCAACAACCAAAGAACGAAATACATATATAAAATTGGGAAGAACTGCAGGGAAATGGAGACAGCAAAATGAAAATTAGAAGTTGACTTTGGCAGATAACAGTGAAGTAGTTTCAAAAAAGGCAATAGTGTAGCGTTTCAGGGTGTGTTAATAATAGATAATTATGATGACTGCAAGGAAAGAAATGCCGACGAAACATTCATGGTTACTTTGTTAATAAAGGAAAAAATCTGTCCAAGGTGGATAGTCAGATTTTCTGTTCTGAAAAATCTGAAATTATCTCTATGCAAATGTAATACAATGCTGTAACGGGCAGGTAATATATTTATTAGATAAGGTAGAGGTTGTTAGGTTCTTAGAAGTAGAAGTTATCTGAATTTGCGAAAACTTTAGTAAAGAACTATCAACGGCCGCAACATGCTTAATATTTGTAAGTTTAGACGTCGCGTGTCGCGTCGTCCAATAAATACATAAAAAATTTAAAAAGGAAGTTTGCCAAGTTGTTTACTAAATAGGATTATCATATACATACATAGATAGTCTAATATTTACACATATTTACCTATATTTTAAGGGAGAATTATAAAAATAAAACAATAAACTAAGTCACACTACTCGTTCACTGGTATCCTTTTTAACTCTGCTGCAAAACTACACGTAATTAACATTGAGTAAATCTTTAGTAATATACAAATAAAAACCAAACTGACAATTTCATAATAGCTGCTCAGGACATCTTGCCCATGTAGATGAATTTTTAACACTATATCGAACACTCCATATCCTTTCACAACGAGCAGAGCAAATTGTCCAGAAAAGATTAAAATTTGAGTAAGACATAGATACACATACATTCGTATTATCCATAGTCTTTCCTTAATAATTCCATAAAAGAATGTTATTGCTGCTATTAAGAATAAAATGCTTAAAATCGTTTGAATAACTATTTGGACCCAAGGCTTCTGTATAACGGGTACGGCAAGTAGACTTAGTATTTCCATACAGACGTCAAACGCCACGATAACATAACATCCATCTCGTAAAGCAATACAAAAACAGAATTTTTTTAAATATTTTCTTTCAAGACACATTCCATGAACGTCAAGCTTTTGATGTGTATAAAATGTCAGAATTATAATTTGGAACATCAAGTTTGCTTCTTTATACAGTCTGTCTGAAACTACTAGCCACATAGGTACTGATCCTTTTCCAAGACAACTAGAAAATTTCTACTTACAAAATATACATACAAACAAACAAACAAACAATATATTATTTCTTAACGAACTTATCACAACGAAAAAGGAATGCATAACTTTGCTTAACATCGATTGCACAAATAGTAAAATATTGTCGTAAAGGAAAGAAATAACTACTGTTTAAGATACTAAAAACTAAAAAATAAAACTAAAAAATTAAAGAAAAATGTTGCAACAAGTATTCAAACAGGCCGCATTCTTGAGCTAAACAATATCCCAGGCGGTTGTAAAAATTTTGGCGAACGTATCCGGTGTAATTGAAGCTGCAGCTATAATATTTTTTTCCCTTAGGCCATCTACATTTGTAGCACGTGTTTCCTGTTGCCAGTAAATATAATTTTTTATGTGTCCCCAAAGAAAGAAATCATTAACTGATAAGTCTGGGGACCTAGGTGGCCATTGTATATTTCCCCGTCTACTTATTACGCGTCCAGGAAAAGTAGTGCTAAGAAAAGCTCTTACAGCAGGGCTTTCGTGAGCTGGACAGCCGTCCTGCTGGTGCCAAATATCTTCTAACCTTACGTGTGCAGTCCTAATTGTAGGTAATATTTCATTCTGTAGTAGCCCTAGGTATTTATTGCTATTCAATGTACTATTAATAACAAAAGAACCAATGATCCTGTTACTTAAAACACCAGTCCAGTGATAGGTACTTAATTTTTGGGAATATTGCGTCCGGTAGTTATAATGCTCTGATAACTACCGGACGTATGATGTCCATAAACTGGAAAAGTACCTTCGTCAGTGAACAAAATGTCATTAATAAAATTTTCATTTTCATTTGTAATGGTCATCATAGTCTCGCAGAACTTCATTCGTTTTATGTAATCTTCTGGATATATTTCCTGGTTCTTTCGAATTTTGAAGCACTTGTATTTTTTCTTTCTCAAAATGACTCTCACACGATCTTTACCCATGTTGACCATGCTACTTACCTGTCCCAAATATTGAAATTTATTTTCTTCTACTGCAGCACATACCTGTATTTCCATGTTTTCCTGGTCAGCATCTCTTTTACGATTTTACGGCGAGGTTTTTTATGATTTTTAGGTGAAACGCATCCGGAAACTTCAACATTTTGTATAATTCTTCGAACAGTCCTAACAGAAGGAACTGGCCGATTTTCAAATAGAATTTGAAACAGGTCAGTAATTTGCCGAAGAGAATTTCCTTGGAAGTACCACTTAACAATCTGTACTCTTTCATTGACTAAATACACTTCCATTTTGTAGCTGCTACTTGAAAAAGTACAAACGCTATTATTTTTTATTACATGCAACTTATTTTGACATTATCATTAATTGTTGCTTGTGATGTATGCCTTCTATGCATAACAATGTAATAGTCTATGTGGCTAGTGAAGCCAGACAAAGTGTATATTTAGTGATACAATAAATGAAACATCTTTGAACACAATACATTTCGAACAAGAAATGTTAATATTTCGGTTACACAATTACAAAAGATCAAAATGTTATCAATACCGTAATAAATCGCCAATCAAAAAAAGTACTAAAAGGTTCTAATATTTGCATTGAAGAAGACTTTACCGCAAAAACACTAGAAACACGCAAAAAATTAATCGCACAATTGAAAACAGCACGGCAAGCAGGGAAGCATGCAATACTCGAGTACGATAAACCTATCATCGATGGGAAAGAAGGCAACAAAAAAGAAATAAATCCAACAAGGAAGAATCAATAGAGACAAATGCCGATGGACAAAATATAAATAAACCCACCGGAACCGCCCCAAAAAAGAACAAAATTTGGGTCCAAAGCATGCTAACAGATAAAGAAAAGTAAGAGGACAAGAATAAAATACAGGCGAAACCAAACAGCCGCCCACAGAAGCAACAAGACACTGAAGCGCAGCAATCACAAAAAGTTAAAAGCAGTAGTGAGACGACCTCCGCAACAACAACAAATAATGAGGAGGATGTACAACAACAGAATAAAGGGGATCCTATGCTGATGACTAAGAAGATCCAAAATTACTCGATTGAGAAGGCGAAACCAAGATCACAAAATAAAAAAGGGAGATCTTGGGGCAAGCCAAGGCCCACGATGGGCTGTAAGGCTACGGTTAGAATTAGATTTTGTACAAAAACAGAAACATATAAAGAAAAACCAGGGAAACAACGCAGCTTTTCATGGTATTTATTAATTGGTTTAAACAAACTTCAAATAGCATTAACAGTTTTGGCATAAAATGTAAAATACCAATTTGCATAATTAATGATTTATAGCAAAATGCAGTGTTATTTTTATGAAACAATTAATCAGCACCCTAAATGCAGACGTATTATTCTGTTTAAGATATCGGCCCCCCTCACCATTTTGTTAAGTAAAGATGTAAAATAAAGAATTGAAAATGTTATTTTACAATGCACTTGCAAGAGGAACTTCAATGAAGCAAGTTTTATGACTAGACTAGAAAGTTCTAACCGTCATTTTTAATGAATAAGTAAACAATACAATATTTGTGAACATACCTACTAGGTCAATTTTTGTTTTTTAATTAGCAGATATTTTCCGGCAATATGGCGCACGTAATACTGCAATATAGAAAGTTAAGCAAAGACCTGCTTGGTCAGAACTTCAATGGGTGACCACTCTGCGGCTCGGTGTGTTCGGTCGACTCGATACTGTAAAGGTATAAGAGGGTAAAAGCGAAAGAAAGAAAGAATAGGAGTTATTTATAGCACCTTGGGAAATATGTATATTGGGTTGCATTTGAAGATTTTAAGGCGCGACTTACGTGAATTACCCAGTATTATTATTACATTATTAACCTGCAGCATCCCTATGTAGGGCAAAGGCCTCCCTCCCTCTTTCCCCAGTATACAGGGTGTTAAAAAACAAATGTAATGATATTTGTAGGGCATACAGTACAGACCCAAATAAGCCTAAAAGTCTTAATAAACAGGTGTCCTAAAATTAATCGTTTCAGAGATATGGTTGATTACAATATTAGTCTCGGTTATTTAAATTTAATCACTGCAACGTTTATTGGTAAGAGCAAAATGATCATACGCTCATCAGTTTTTTGTTCTGACAACTTAACTTAACTTATTATGCTTGACATTTGCTGACTGAAGATTTCATTAATTATGGTTATTTACACGAATTCACATATGGCGGACATGCATTTTATGTACGGTCGTGCTAAAGGAAATTCCTTTGAAGCAAGTCGTTTGTATGCTGAAACTTTTACAAATCGGGAACTCCCATATCACAACATGTTTACAAGACTTCATCAGCGACTGCGAGATGAAGGTTCATTTAGAAAACGTGCATATGATACTAGACGCCCCAGATCAGTTTCTACGCCAGAGGTACAAGAACAAATTTTGTGAAACAAAACCCACAAACCAGCGGTAGAAGAATTTCGGCTCAAGTGATGGGTATTAATGCGCCTCTTGTTTGGAAAACACGAGCAATTGTTGTACCCCTACCACATTCAGCGACTGCAATTCCTCCAACAACCTGATTACGCTGCAAGGCTGTTCAGTCAACGGTTTTTACGTGAAAATGCAGAACGCCCAAATTTCCCCGCGAATATTCTCTTTACTGATGAAGCTGGATTCACAAGACAGGGAATATTTAATTTACATAACAATCACGTTTGGTCTGACGAAAATCCAAATGCTGTGGTTGAAGCTAGACATCAGATCCGTTTCTGTTTAAATGTTTGAATAGATATATTAGGTGTTAGATTGAGTGGGCCGGTTTACCTACCAAATCGGCTAACAGGGGCAACATACCATGACTTTTTAGTAAACACTTTGCCCGGGCTCCTGGACGATGTACAGTTGTGGACAGAAAAAAATAGGACAACTCGAAAAATCAAGTAAACTTTATTCTATAAAATTTAGTTACTTGATTTTGGCTTTATAATTATGACAATTGTCACATTGACTTGCAATCAAATTACAACACAGGGGCCATTTTAAAAATTTAAACTAGAAAAAAACACTGTCCTATTTTTTTCTGTCCACAACTGTACTTCTAAACCAAAGAGCACAACATTGGTTCATGCACGACAGAGCACCACTACAACGTGGTTGTTGTGAGGAGCATTTGAATCGTACTTTTAATGCCCGATGGATTGGTCCAGTTGGATGGCCTCCGGGATCACCTGACTTGAATCCCTTAGACTACTTTCTGTGGGGTTACTTGAAGAGCTTAGTCAATGCCACACCTGTTGATGATCTAGACGAATTACGTCAGCGAATCGATCAAGGTTGCCAAACTATTCGACAAATATCGGGAATTCTTGAAAGAGTTCGCGGTTCATTTATTCGGAGGTGTAATGCATTATTGAAAACGATGGGAGACATTTACTTTAGCTACAACAAAAACTTTTCACAATTAATTTAAGTGTTTTGTTACTAAAAACTGACATTTAAAAAAAATAAAAAATAAAATCTAAAATCAACCATATCTCTGAAACGATTAATTTTAGGACACCTGTTTATTAAGACTTTTAGGCTTATGTTGGTCTGTACTGTATGTCCTACAAATATCATACATTTGTTTTTTAACACCCTGTATAATGTAAATATATATTATTTACAGTACAAATAAATATTCTATTCGACCTGACCAGGCTAGATGCATATTACAAACTCATCTAAACGAATATGCCAGCTTTAATACCTGGATATTACGTTAAGCACATATACATGCATGATGCATAGCTCTTTAGAGTTAAATTTTCCGAATAATACCATAATTAATCAGTTGAAACGTATAATTACAGAAAAAAAGCTTACTATAATTGGGATTCTCCATCGTTACAATTATTAAATTTATAATGGTAGGTTGCATTTTCACATACTTAGTAATATTAATTCACAGAAATTGAATAACCAATTGGAATAAACGAGTTAAAAGGTTAGTTGAGAAAACAGACAAACTATGAGAATAAAGAAAATTAACTTAAAAACTGTGATTATGATTAACAAATAACCCAATTTATTTTCTAAAGGTTTGTTTATAGGTTTGTATGTCAAAATAAATTACAAAACGTAACTCGTTTTTAATTCTTTTTGAATTGTTTGAAAACGAAGATAGATTTGTCTCCGAAACTTTACATGTTTATTAATTTAATTCTATTTTAGCAACTATTACTGGTGACGAACAACCCAAACAAGAAATATAAAACCCAATTTACTTTTCAGCAGGCGGTTATGTTGTTGGAATTAAAACAATTATAAATTTTTTTCTAACACTAATATCTTATACTGTTCCTATGGTGCATAAGAGCTCACTTGTTATGGTTCCTTTAAAATACGCTTTCTCTATAAAATACGTCGTCAATGACAACGTATTTTATAGGCCTTTAAATACGTCGTTGCCTAGCAATCTTCGCATTTTATGTATTATGGTGCGTCTCAAATAATAATTTATTAAAATTTCTAATAATATATTAGTGAAAGAAAATGTCTGATATTTGTGTTAGAAAAAATCTTGAAGACAACTCGTGTTTTATAGTTTAAAAATCTCGGTCTATCAAATCCTCGGCTCACTTCGTTCGCTCGGATTTGAACTACGACCTTGATTTTTAAACCTTCTATAAAATTCTTGTTGTCTTAATAGCTATAATACATACATTTAAGTCGATGATAAACCTTTCATAAACATTGTAAGATATGATTCCATTACTTTGTTAATACATACTTTTATAGTACACATTTGGTAGTAAAAATCTCAGTGCTAATTGATTTAAGTATCGAGTTACTTTTTTTATTTTTGGTTAGTCGAAAAGGTACCCGTTTAAAAAAATTAATCTTTATTAACAGTAACATTACCTTTTTTTTTATATTGGTGTTTGCAGACTTGTAAATGATTTTACAATTATTATTACATATAGTTAAGTCGTGCGTATTGCGTATGAACTAAGTAGTTAAAGCACTAAGGTAGGAATAAATATTGTTTGAGCACACGTGAGAAAGAAAATGTAGTAAATATGACAAACAAAAACGAAATTAAACATAAATATATTAATGTTTACATAAGCGTACTTCAGTTAAGCGTGTTTTCATTTTCATTTATTTTTTCGTCATTTCCCATTTTAATTTGAATTTAATATTGATCTATTAATTGTAGCTGTCCCACTTTCATATTGGCATATCATAATAATTGAGAGAATAGAAGAAATATCTTTTAACAATAACAAAAATGACCATTTGTAACGGGTATGGTTAGAATACTAAAACGAAATAAATTAACAAAATGAATGCACCGATTAAAATTTGCATAATTTCTACCTTCAAAACAGTACATTATCGCAATTAGCAATTTGTAGAAATTTCTCGTAAAAGTAAAGCAGTAAGTAAATCATTTGAACAAAGTTCGGCAGTAAACAAACAGAATACCCGAATACGTTTATATTACGCGGTGCAGTACATAAATTTAATGGAAAAGTTTCGACTTTTGAGTTGCAAGTCGTAAGATAACTTTGGAGCTCTTAGTCCATCCAATTTACATAAGGTGCGTTTAAGCTGACAAGGAAAAAGTTTCTCCATATAAAGCAGTAACTTCGCACTCAAAATATTAGGTGATCGTAGAACACTGAGTTCCTCTACGACCAATTTAGTCATGAAACGTTTCTGCTGTTGCGAAAATTACATCCTGAATATTTTTTCTATGAACGAAAAGAAAAACAATGTTAAAATCAGTTCGATGCGATTTTGAGATATTTTTCAAAAACTGAATTTTATTTTTAGAACAAAATATTTACTTCTCAAAGGAAAATGGAAGAATATATTTTTAAATTCACATATTTGGTGGTAGCTTTTTGGTGAAGCATTTTGTTAACTAATTAAATATAGAACAAATTATTTAGGATATGCACCTTTATACGTGTGAAAAAGTATATCGAAGTTCCATATTATTCTTCTAATACACAATTACGTAAGGACAAGCCAAACAAATATGTGGTAGCTTTAAAATACGGAGAAAAGAAAAATAAACGAAATCCCTGGATGCAGTATTGTTTATAATGTTAATGATCCAAATAATTAACCTATCGCCGGTCTCGGTGGTGTGGGGGATTAGTGGAGATGTCTTGTTACCTAAAGGTTTCGAGTTCGATCCCAATCGAAGTCAGGTGAGATTTTTAATCTAAACCTAACCTAACCTAACCTAAAAATCCTAAATTGGTAAAAAAGATGCACAAAGCGTCCCGAAAGGTTACGACAAGCTAGCTTTGATCATAGCTTCTTGGAAGACCAAGAAATTAATTAAACTAAACATATTTCATGTTAAAGTGCTTCTTAAAAAAATTACAGGGTGCCAAGTCAAGGTTTACCTTTTTATTATTATTGTACGAGATGTGCTACTCGTGCCTTTTGAAGATTTTCCCCGTGTTTTTATATAAGGTGACTCTTTTTCCTGCCATAACTTTAAATATAAAAAACCTCAACCATTTTTAGGATATTAGGTGAAACCAAAGAATATATCTCTTTGGTGAAACACAAGTAATGCTTTTTTAGGAGCTACATACATTAACACTGGGGACGAATTATTCTTTCACATTTCAAAAAAAAGTAAGTTTAACCAAGTATCTTATGAATATTTCGAAAACTTTTGAAATTGTAGAAGAAAATTAAAATTGACTTAGTCACAGGATATCTCTCTCTTAGTATTAACTTTTGGACTAATGTAATCCCCACGAATCTATGTTGCGCTGTGTCCCATTACTTACGGAAGACCCTGTATAATATGTTAATTAAGATACTTAACCATTGTAGATTGTGAACGAATTGTTTGGTTATTAGCATCCTAACATCACTTCTACCTAAAAAGATCTTTTGTGAATTAACCCTACAATTTAAGTTCCCAATATACAAGTATTTAAACTCGCTACGAAATTTATAATTTTCTTGGGGACCATCTCTCTTATTTCGGTTGATGTAAGCGTAGCGGAGGAATTTATATAAATGGTGTAGTTTTATTTTCAGTTTCATAGTCTGTTCTTTTCAGCATCGGCTTTGCCAATCTTTTTCAGGTGATACCTTAGAAGGCAGTGACCAGTAAGAAGACTTGTTATTAGTCTTATATTTGCTTTTTCAAGTTGAAGGAGCTGGTCAGCTTTCTTTGGCGAGTAGTAAATAAATTTCTTCGCTTGGTTTTGACCAAGGCCATTCCTCCAGTAGGTTTCTTTTAGTCCATTTTCCCATTTCCAAACTTCCTTCGCCCGGTAGCTTTTGGTTATTTCACAAAATGTTTCTGGTCCAAAAAATGGTATCTCTGCTCCTTGCTTTGAAAGGGCGTCAATAATTTTTTCTTCAAATCCTTTATGCCCCAGCACCCACATTAAAATTAATGTATATTTTTGCAGCTGCAGGCTATTTTAGACTCAAAAATAAAAGATTTTCAAGCTTTTAGGACAGCCTGACTGTCCGAAAGCTTTTAATATCCACGTGATTAGAGCAGTTGAAAGCGTATTCGTCTGGCATTATATCTGAAGGTTTGCCACGGAGTTTAGGTGAATCATATTTACAATCCTTAAGTGTCCAATCAGATCTCCTTTTGTCTGCTGCAGCCTGAGTGCATTCATCCCAGCCCCTTTCCTGATGCACAAGTGGGAGGTCTAGCAGCATCTCCATTGTTGCTGTGGAATACGAGGTAATAGATCATATAGTCTCTAAACAGGGAAGTCTTTGGAGCTTCTGTAGCATGCCAGGTGCTAGCGATTGTTTAGTTTTTCTCCATCATACTAAGGAGGCGCTTGTGACAATAGGCTTGATAATGCTTATACAGTACATATATGACCAGTAGATCATTTTGGTTTTAGGCCCCACGTCCTTTCAAAAAAGCGCTGGCATGTCCACATTGGCATTGATGCCATTGTTGCTTTTGTAAGAATATTTTGTAAATGATAGTCGCAGGTTAGTTTTTGGTCGAGAGTAACGCCAAAATATTTTACTACGCTGGAAAATTCTAGTTGGATTCAATATAAAACGGGAGCTTTCAGGTTTAGCTTTTACATTAAGTTGTTCCTCCGAGAACCATTTGGTAAACATATTTAGGGCTACCCGCATGAGACTAGAAACAGCAACATCCATGTTTGCCACTTATTATAATGACTAAGTCATCCACATATCTTTGGACATGTTTATCGAGTATGTTTAGGAGATCATCCACAACCAGAGACCACAAAAGACGCGATAGAGCTCCGCCTTGCGGAGAACCTTCACTTGTTGTAGCGGTTGCTCAATACATGCCTTAATTCTTCAGCTTATTAGCAGGGATTCTATCCATGTCATGGTAGCAGGATTTATGCCTTTATAGTTTGAGTCTTTTCGTATCAACTCATAAAAGGTTTTGTCAAAGGCACTCTCTATATCTATGAACGCACACATAGCCACTTCTCTTTCGCATTTAGTCTTTTCCATTGTTTTTAAGGAAAAAATGTGAGACTGATAGGTCGGTAGAATTTAGGCTCCCCTGGTATGTACCCAAATGAACAACTAGCTCTGTTAATGACTTGTTAATGAAAGAATGACAACTTCGTTCCCATGTTGGACATTTAAAATTTACTCAATCTAGAGGGGCGGTGAATACTTTCCACTACATCGTATTCGTCTTGAATTGGAACAAACCCAGGAAAATGGACATCTAAAAGCGCCTGCTATATGTTTTCAGTGGGGTTTTCCAAGAATTCCATTTTTAAGTAAATCGATTCCGTTTGAGTGATATTTTGCTAAGACCTTTTGGAGGCGCATAACTGGGCCTCTTTCATTAATCCCTTTGCAAAAGCTTCTCCAGGTTGGTCTTTTAGATCTCGGGATTTTATTATATTCTGCTAATGCACTTTTGTACGCATCCCAGTTGGCCGTGTATTTCGCTCTATTGAAGGATTTTCTAACTTCTCCCATTTTTTGTTCAAGTTCCTTATTCCACTAAAGCACGTCTCTGGAGACTGCCTTCTGTTTTAGAGGACAGTTGATATTATAGAATTTTTTAATTGTGTTGAGGCTATGCCAAATTCCTCTACAGTTTCTACTTGCATTAAGTGAGCTTCGACTTCCGACTTCAAATGCTCTTTATAGATAATCCAGCCAGCCAACGTAGCTATTCTCCGTTTTTGAACACAGGCTACTATTGCCTCTATGCCGAAGCTTAGATAGGTACGATCCGACATTGAGGGTTCTTCTACAATTTGCCAGTTGTTTATAGAACGGCTTATAAACGGGCTAGCAAGGGTTACATATACAACCTCTTTTCTAATCGCATTTATAAATGCAGGTTTGTTGGCCTTTGTCTATGGCATCAGCATACAAATATTCTAAAAGGTACTCACCTCGAGCGTTGGTATCGGTACTACCTCATACATTTCGTGTGCATTGGATCGCAACCTAAGATCCGGTTTTTGTTTCTTCCCTTGCACCACCTTCTGAGGCTTCTAACTTCCTCTGGCGATGGTTTCTGTGTTTCCCCTGGAAAGTAGGCCGAGGCGATTATAATTCCTCTTGCTGTACCAAGTAGGTATTTTCAATTCAACTGCCACCAGGTTTTTTAAGATAAACTCTAGAATACCAGCGAATTTCATGTTTTCCTTTAGCAGCAGTGATGCTCGAGAAGTATCATGCAATTTTGAAAAAATTAACATGGACTATTTGCTCAAACTTTAATTAGTCCTTTCTGTGTCCAGGGCTTTTGTATTAGACCTCCTGCTAAGCATGCTGGAAGCTGCTTTTGTATGATGGAGGTTTATCTGGATACATTTAATATTTTTGGTCTTGTTGGGTCGGTTTTGGAGTATTACAGCTGCTCTTGTGCTTTCCATTGCCCTATTGGGTGATAGCTTCCTTCTTAACAGTAGCATGCTTAGCTGATTCACTGCTAGACGATTGCATAACTGTTGTGTTCGAGGCCTATGCTATCATAACTGGGTCCTCTGAGCTACCTTCGCTTTCAGATTTAAATTTGGAACTCTTAGGTCGAAGTTGAACAGTTCCAAATTTATAATTGACGTTAAAGTTACAATCCTTGAGATGTTTAACTGACTGCAGGTCAATTGAAAAGGTAAGTTCAGCTGTTGGGCCGACCGTGGTACGTTCCAGCACCGCCCTCTAAAAAGGTAAGTATATTCTCATTTGAATACTCACCACTTCCCGGTAGATAAGCTACTTGGATCTCTGAGCAGTTCCTATGCTTTTTAGACAATCTCGGGTGACTTTATCGGCACAGATCAAACCCAGACAATCTGGTCTATAATGAGAACTGTGGAATTTGGGTTTTATGGTGGGCCTTCTTCCTAGCTCTACAATCGTATTCATGATTAATTTCCGAACGCACTGTAACTGTTCCGTTGTCAGGAGTTCTTTAGGATATTTAGCGATCAGTGTTCCTGCCTTCAGTCCACCAGCTACCTGACTGAAGTATAGACTACTTTGGGGCGTTTAATTTCTCCTCTGAACTCGGATTTTTTTGTTTGCACGTCTTCGGGAGTGTTCTCCCCTGATCGGACTCTTTTCGATCCTTTGCCAGAGGTTCCAGCTCATTCAGAAGATTTGTAAGGTAGCGGCGCCTTTTTACGGGCTTCTTCTGTATGTATCCCCTGAGGTATAAGGTATCTAAACCTTTTTCTGGCAGTTTTTGCCTCTTGTCCCCATATGTGGTGGTGTCGAGGTTCTTACCGATAACCTCATTGCTGAATAGTAAACCTCTGTAGTCTTTATAGGATAATTCCAAGGGTTACTTAACCATAGCCATAATGTTGTAAAACCAATTTTCAGAGAATTGTACGTTTATACATATTCCTTGCAGTAAGTTTAATTGAATGAATTTTCTGTGGAATCAAGTAATAAAAAGGCCCGAAAGTGTTTTAGAATAATTTGTCTACCAACTAGTTTAACTAGAAAAGAAGCTGATATCTCGTATATCCACAAACCTATTAAACAGTATTAAATTTTATAGAGTCGATAACGTAAGAGGATTTTATACGAAGCAATATACCTGGAGAGTTTACGAAGCGATTAGCAAGAAAGAATTAATAAATGACTCAGTAAATCTTGACTGTACAAAGAATTTCAACGCAAACATTTCGGTCGGACGCACAAGAAATGCTTCTGTTTGAGATTTAGTTTTCAATTTAATTTAAAACGAATAACCTTTATAGGACGAATTAATTAATTTAAAAAATAAAATAAAAAACACACAAAATAACGAGAAAAAACTTACTACACAAAATTATTTCACAAATATTTGTTAAAAATATTTTCCCATTCTACCTCTTCGAAAATGCAATGGGCTTTATTGATTTTAACGTTCTTAGCAACAAATATTAGCTTTTATTAATAAAATGTCTACAAACTGTTGACTTCTTTTAACTTTGTCGATGTTTATTTGAAGAATTATCACAAAATAAGGTATATTTAAAAACTTTTAGGCGAATTTAACCTAATATTCTACAAAAATTAGAAAGTAAACCTTGATATTATGCTGGTTTAAAATTTTCAGCTCATAAATCATATAACACCACTTTCAAGGTTGATTGGTAACGTAACTAAAATTTTTCATAACATTATATTGATTTTATTTTTCAATTAAACTTTAATAGTTCAGACTACAGAGGAAATTGTTATTTTATTGAATACATGTATTTTTAATTTTACGGAAATTTATTTTCTTAAGGAAGACCGTCGTCTCGACTCGTAAAAATTTCGAACTAACTTAAAACCAAGTTATTTAGAGTAATCCAGGTAATGTAGATGCTTTTATGGGCAATAAAACCGAAAACTTTAAGTATAAAATTCAAAAATAAAGTGTTAACTCATGTAGGTATGTCAGCTGAAATTGAAAAAGGGGTAAAAACGAGACCTATAAAATATTCTGTAAGAATATTCAAGATATATGTTTTCCTTGTCTTTATAAAATTAAAGCTTTATCTTCATATTTAAATAGATTTATGAATAATAATAAAAACGAAAATGAGTCATTTTGGAGTTGCTCTAATACAAATTTATGATTGTTTAATTTTCTCAACTGAATTAAATTTTGGGCCATTTTAGGATAATTTGGAATTGGAAGTCTTCGATAATAATTTAAGTTTAGGATGCCCAATTTAATATGTTCAAAAGTTCTAAGGGTTCTTTTGGTTAAAAATTGTTTAAATAATATTACAAAAATCTGTTTTAATTTATGTAAGACCTACACGAAAACAAAATATAAAGATGCTTCTAAAATTTCGAAAATAATTGTTAAAGCTAAAAGCTTCCGTCCTTTGAAGGATCAACTAGGACTAAAACTGGAACTAAGCGACCGGCTTAGAGTTAGAAATTAAATACAGAGGCTCGATAACATTGGAAATAAAACAAAGAAGGCTTTAAGGGCCAGTAATAGTTCGTAGAAGGGAAATGAATAGGTTGAATAGCGCGTTAGAGATTCGGCTTAAAGAGGAAATCGAGTTCCACCTAGCGGTCATGTTATTATTCTGGATCCGTGTAGTAATCTCATTAATCCAATGGCTGTGACACTGCTCAATCGTAATCCTCCCAACGTGTTAGCTGCTCAAACATTAGGGCGATTCAATTTATTTTCACAACAGAGATTTGCCATAAAATCAGAGGACTTCGCTTCAAACTTAAACTAACGGCCAGGCGTGATTGTCTCGACCCATATCAAGTTAGCCATGGATACAGATCAGAATTTCAGATTCGTGGATATGTCGGTCTAAAACAAATATGAAGCATGTAAGTTAAATAATTGTTTTGTTTAAAGTTAAACGAGAACGCTGACGGAAATGTTTAATTGTGACCATTTATATGTGCGAGAGGAATCTAGTCGGCCATGAAACCAGGAAGTATTGTGCGGAATTAAAATTTACAATATTAGTTTCCATGACTAATATTTAAGATTAGAATAAAAGGAAAAATCTTGTATAGTTTAGTTTGCATGAGAATTTATTTATTTAATTTTGTACCCGATTTGTTAACATGCAAAATTCATTTCACGCAATTCGTTACTAACAATTACGCCTAAACGTAAATGCCTGCAACCTACAACTTAAAGAGCGTTGGTAACTTGACAGCGTAATAATTTTAAGTACTTTATTTTTAACTCGTTTATGATAATTAACTTTCGCTCTTTCTCACATAATCTTCTCGAAATTGGTATAATTCCGGTTTTAGAGATTATGCCCAAGTAATTTTCTAGATTATTATAAAATGTTTTAATCCGTAGTAATAACTATAAATAACGATGAATTAAAAATGCGACTTGATTGTTTAGGGTCTCTGAAGTTATTAATACGTTTTTTAGAATGAGTTTTAAATAACATTAATGCATTTAACCAGGTTTATCTACTCGTGTAATACAAAAACGTATCCCTGTGGAGGTGTTGCCTTTTAAAGTTAGCCTTAGAAAACTAAACTTTGCCAAAAGCTATTTCATTATTTTCATTATATCAAAAGGTATAACAGGTAGTATGATAATATATTACTTGGAGTTTGTTTTGTATAAATTTTAAAACTACCTATTGTGTAACAGAAAGGGCAGATGGGAGCGAATTTAGTACTTTATAGAACATTTTGTACGTGAATTTATGGAAAACTTATTAATAAAAGCTTTTATTATAAAGGGCGTTTGAGCGAATATACAAAAAATTGCTATCAGTAATTTAATTAAGTTGCCAACGTTCAATTAACTGATATTATTAATAAACACGCTTTACCTTTAGCTACAAAGAACAAAATTTATCAAATTTCATATAGCTTTTGTTTTATGTAACAACGTCTAGCTATTAATTAATAATACCTTAGTTCAAGTACCTACAAGAAGGGCATTTTTACTTTTTGTTACGAGTAAATTACTTTGATAGAAACGTTCGCAGAATACATCGACCATTCGTTGTATGCAAGGGATTACATAAGAAACTAATATATTAAATAAAATGCTTGTAAAATTTTACATCCAACAAGGACGAAAATATTTTTAGATGTAGTTTTTCTATGATTTGCACAAATTAAAAGTATTAAAAAAATTATTGGTAGGTAACATATAGATACTAAATAGAGGATGATGAATTGAATAGTTCATAAAGTAACGTAACAAATTTCGCTACAAACAAAAAATTCTAGAATGATATAGATAATATATTAACCCCATGCTCAATGAGCATCCTCTCTTTAATGTGTTATTTTTAAAAATCAAATAAAAAATGCCCTTAATGAGTCAATATAATCACTCATATATTGTCTTCGTGGTTCTTATAGGTAGTCATCAAGTCCGCGGTAATGAGCCTATAAACATGGTTATATTATTTAAACTAATATTTAGTTAATTGTTAATCCTAAAAAAGGGTATTTCATTAATAGAGGCTATACAATTACGGAATTAGCGGCTTAGCCATAATCTAAAGCCGCTGAACCTCCCTAGGAGTAGATATACCGTGCGTCCACGAGACTACCCACCATGGCGCTGGAGCGATGCTAGTTTATTTTAAAGATCTACTCTTCCGGTGGCAATAGATAGTCAAACGGTTGCTAAGCATTGACCATTAAAATTGAATTTGCAAGTAACAAATAATATACAAAAATAAATAATTTAGTTAATTTCGCAGCCAAACAAATTGCAACTGGAGTATTCAAATTAAATGTTCAAATAAGTTTCCATTTACAGTGTCCTAACCTATCATAAAAATTACGTCTAACATTATCTAACAATCGGGGACTACTATTAAGACACACTTCGGTAATTTTGTCTTTAAGAGCATCTAAATTAGGATGAACTCACGAAGAGTAAACTTTAGATTTTAAGTAAGACCACAAGAAAAAAATCGTTCGGAGCCAAATCAGGGAGCCGAGCGGGCCAACCAAATGCACCTCCACGTCCAATCCAGGTTTCATGAAAGGTATTGTTTAGGAATTCTTTAACTACTACTGAATTGTGAGCGGGATAGCAATTGTGTTGGTACCATATCGGTCGCTCATCTCCAAGCATTGTATGTTCAATTGCAGGACAAATAGTTTCAGTTGAAAGTTCTAAATAAGTCCCTCCGGTCAACGTTCCGTTAATAAAATAATGTCCAATTACAACGTTATTTAATATTCCACACCAAACATTAACCTTCTGTGGATATTGTGTGTGTGTATTTTTACAATTAAATGAGGATTGTCGGTACTCCAATATCGAAAATTTCGAGAATGTGGTTGATTATTTAAAGTAAACGTACATTCCTCAGTAAAGCACACTCTTCTAGAAAATTAGGTTCATTGTTGCATTTATCCATCATAATTTGACAAAATGCAGATCTGTTTTCAGAATCTCCCTCCCGTAGTTCTTGATGAGGCTGATATTTATACGATTTAAATTTATGTTTCTTTAATATTTTATGTACGTAACTTTTACTTAACCCATTTTCTGCACTTAATTGCCGCACTGATATATTGGGATTGGCACGAACAGCTGCCATTATACCAATTTCACGATCATGAACCGCAGGATTAATGATATCAGGTGCTACAAATCTGGAGCAAACATTACCAGTATTTTCAAATCTGCTTATGATTCTTCCAACAGTAGTGTGTGCAGGACGAGGTCTGTTGGGATATGTCGTTGCAAATCGTCTACACGTTTTCCTGTAACTGGTTCGTGTGTAGACCCATTTCACTATTTGAACTTTTTCTTCCACAGTGTAAATAACATGACGATTTTAGTATAAATTCAAATAGGACTTGATTTGTTTCAAATAATACGTCAAGTTGAATGCCACTTATAAATCGTTTATTGCCATAGAAAAATAAATATAATAGGGTTTGTTGTTAAGCTGTTTTCGTAAAAGCAAGAGCTGATCTTTGGGATAAATTAACGTTGCTCTGATTCCATGGTGCGAAACCCTGTGGACACGGGGTATGTATTGGCCAGTTGAAGAATTTATTTGGTTCCCTGACACAAAGCGTTTTTAGACGACGCTGTTGATATGTCAGCGTTATTATTTTAGGTTTCTGAGTTGGGGTTTATTGCAAAGCAAGCAAAAATGACACCTTTGCCTGTGTGTTTGGAGAATATGAAGTTTCCTGCGTAATATTCTAAAAAAGATTTAATCTGTAGATCTAATGCTTACTTTGTAAATCTTCGTATGTAATTGCCAGTAATCACTGAATATTGAATATACATAGTACTAGGTATAAGTAAATACCTAATGCTGTTTTTTTTCATTCTGTAAACTTTCAGTTTTTGAGGTAAAGTAGAGTTAGTACCGTTTCAAGCGTCGAAATAAGTACGGTCGAACCTAGTGCACAATTAGTTTAATAAGTAGTTACAAATTTATTTGCGCTTGATACGCTATAAGACTTTGAAAGAAAAAAAAAATTTAATTTTCTATTTATGCCGCATATTTATATGTCACCTTCAAGCTGTCAACTTGCAGAACGTGCATCAATCTTGCTTTGATAGTCTTCTTCCATTCTTTTTTGTCCCTTGCCTTTCCAGTTTGTGACACGCTAGCTTCCAGGTGTTCGCTGGCCGCTTCCAACTCTTTGGTCTTGTATATTTTCCGCCTTCTTCTACACTATCAACTCCAACAAGCTCACTTACTTCGTGGTTAGTTCTTCGCCTTCATAGCCTTTTTTATTCATTTTGGTTATTATTTTCTGGATTGTGTAATCCACAACCAATCTGCTCTTTCTAAAAGCCCCTTGATATTCTCCCAGCAAAGAGTTTTCTTGCGTTGCTTTTTCACGCAACAGTAGGTATTGCTGTTATTTTATGCAGGGTGTTTACGGTCTTCTCTGTATCCTTTTAAGGGGCGATGGTACATGTCAAAATGAGCCAATAAACCTTAAAACACCTTAGTAAAAGTTGTCTAACTAATAAGCGAGATAATAATTCTTTTAGTTCTTACATTGAATGTCTAATTTGTTTAAAAATCTAGTAATCTACTTCTCCAAACAAACAAAGGTGATAGTAAAGGTTAATTTGTTAACAACTTACCTATCAAATAAAAAAACTCAATAATAATTGAACAATGCTAATTATGTAGTAAATTACTAGATTTTTAAACAAATTAACCGTTTAATTTAAAAACTAAAAGAATTATTATCTCGCTTATTGGACTAAGGTGTTTTAAGGTTTATCGACTCCTTTTCACCGGTACTATCGTTCCTTAAAAGGATACAGAGAAGACCGTAAACACCCTGTAAAAGTACAGTATTCAGCATTGCTATACTTCTATAATTGTTATAATTAAGTATAGGGGTATAATATTCTCGTTCTCCATGGTTTTGGAAATCTTTCTGTTTTATATGTTTCAACAATTAGTTCATATTTATATTTTTGTTGCAATACCAGTCCATGCCCGCTTAGGAGTTCTGTCGTAATTACATTCTTCAACTTGGAAACTTATTTGTTTAAGCTTCTAAATTACGCCCTTCACTTCCTGTTTTGGTGGGAATGCTTCTGATTCCATTTCTTCATGTCCCTCTAATTGAATTCATTGGACCTGCTCTGTCTCTCCTTCATTCAAAGGGTTAGGGCCATCTGCCAAATCTAGCATTTACGTCTCGCTTCGGTACCCTTGTTATTTGTTTAACGTATTGATAGAAGTTTTTAAAGCCTTTTTAGAGTTTCTTCAATATCTTCGAGCTCCTATCTTCGCTACTGTCGTTTCTTCGTTGTGCATATTATTTTTAGGGCCAGTTACACAAAGCGTTTGTTAAATTAACGAATGATCAAAGTTGACAAAAGGGCATTATTTTTTGTTTACTAATGTATTATTTGCCATATGCATTTGAATTTTGATTCACTTTGACGAATGATCAATTTGACGAATCTGTTAAATTATGTTTGTGCAACCCGCCTTTAGTCTCTCTTGGACATTGCATTTCTAAATATTTTGCTCGGTATTACATGCCTACATTTTTATTCTGATTTATTGTTTCCTTAGATTCTTGATCACACTACTAGTTTTGATTGTTTTCTCGTTATTATGGAGAGCAGTGCAAAATAAAATTGTGTGTACAATGTTCTTCATTTACTCAGAAAATACAGGCATACAATGAGTAGATATCTTGCTAATCGCGCAATAAATACCGGGCGATCCAGAAAAAAAGGAATTAGAGCAGGCGCTGATTAAGCTGTTAAGGTTGGTAAAATTGCTTCTCATTTATAATAAATAATAACCCTGTATTATAACATTACAAAATAAAAAGCGATTGTCACTGTCAAAGAAGTATGACTGTTTTGTTTGATTTTCTGGCATCGTAATACATGACTTCGAAATTCTATGGCCAACCTTTATAAACTTTCTTTTTGGTCATACTACATTTTAGTGCCACCTGGTATATTTTAGAAAAGAAACGTAAACGTTTAACCAAAAAATTTCACAACCGACTTGCATAGATGAGATTATATCATTCGAAAGGTGCTTTAAGTAAAAAGTTGAGATATCCTGTTTAGATAAAAGTTTATACTGTTTATTTAGTTTGTCATTTGATCATGATTTTATGACTCCTTATACCTGCAAATTCGGCGAGATTTCTTCTGCTATTTTTGTTGTAACGGAATTAGAGATATCTGCATAAACTGCTATTCAATTAATGTTAATCGCCTGACTATACTTACTTAAATGTACTTTACATTTAGCTATAATAAATAACAAAATGTAACTTTTATAAGGTACTTACA
Organism: Melanotus villosus; assembly: GCA_963082815.1. Classification (NCBI taxonomy): domain Eukaryota; kingdom Metazoa; phylum Arthropoda; class Insecta; order Coleoptera; family Elateridae; genus Melanotus; species Melanotus villosus. The sequence goes on from OY720419.1 coordinate 80,315,134, forward strand.
AATCACATTGTTTTGTAACAGAGGGTGCGATGGAATAACAAAAAAACAAAGTTTCCAGAACCAGGCGAGCTAGGAAAGTATGTTTTCTTATGCATCTTTTTGCAAGTACAATAAGGATCAAGGGTCGACCCGCTATCTCTGCAAACACATAATCTGATCAATAATTCATCGAAATCGCACAAACAATAATGATGAAACTCCTTTTTTGGGAATCTTGATATCCATGTAAGTTAAATGATCGCAAGAGAGTTTCCTTAACCTTTGCGTTTATTTTCGAAGGCGCCGAAAAAAGAAATTGTAATTAGATTAATGTAAATGAAGCTTTTAACGTCCTAAAATTTCATTTGTATTTCTCTCAGTTTGGAAAATAAATTTAAATAAAAATAATAAATTATTAATATACATTAACAAACAATTATTATGCTCTTAATTGTTAATTAAGCCGAGATATCTCAGTATTGCATCTAAATTATTTGAAATATTCCTTAGGTAGAAATAGTGCATGAAGAAAAAATGAAATATTTCAGGGATAAATCTTCTCTTCTATTATAAATAAGTTACAGACAAATTAAACAAAAATAACAATTATTCAACAATTACAGGAAAAAATATAAATTAGTACCTAATAAATTACTGTGTCCGATTCTGTGCCGTTTTCATTACGTTTACTTCTTGTTGACTTGGCACGTGCTAATTCCGCACTACGACAACTTATAGGGGACGTCGATGTCCTTAGGCTCGTGCCCCTCGCGGCTAACAAATAGTCCAACAAGGCAGGTTCGAAACGCTGGAAGTACTTACACTTGCTTACTGAAATGAAATACTGCTACTAAAGTAGTTTTCATCTAGCATTTGGGTTGTGACTTCAACTTGCCACGCCCAAAAACTGTCTGTTTAGTTTAGACATACGTTCGTGCGCAGTAGGTAATGAAAACGTCATTTAGAGAGAGATGAAGTATAGTTGGCTTGTGAATTTATCAACAGCGCGTTGACGTCACAACCCAAATCCTAGGTGAAAAATACTGTAGTAGCCAGGCTCACAAAACTATACACAAATTTTTTAAAATAAACACAGTAAACACAAATAAAAGGCAAGACTGAATTAACAATAAAATTTAATGAATGCAAGTAATATTCAAAATAAGACACAAAATAAATTCACAAGTTCTTTCCTAAATTACGTGAAAGGGCATTGAGAGATGCCACATTTACTCAAGTTATGCAATAATTAACAGCTAGGCTCCCTTAATCGCAATCAAAGGAATGGTGATGACAAAGCTTAAACTAAAAATCTAGGTACAAATAATTTTAGCAGATGCGAAGACAACAAGATGTCCTGAACTGGTAGATTTTTAATCCGAAGCGAAACTGTGTGGAACGGAACTTTACCATACATCAAACTCAAACGGAACTTCCAACACAGAACTCATATTCACCCGATACGAATAAGATACTCTCTGGGATAATCCGACAAATATGCCGTAAGATAGTTTTTCCACGAAAACTAAACGAAAACGAGAGGCCGACAAACACGGGATTTCCTACCAAAAGTCCGAGAACGATAATTGCACGACTGTTAAGTTGGAAAGCTGACTATACTCTGGTGTGCTTTGCTACTGTTCCGCAAAGCGAAGGATGTTAGAAAGGGATGCCCAAACGCCACTTCCATGTGCGGGGTGTAAGTATGGAAACTTTGAATGGCGTTGCCTCGTGATCGGGGCGGTGCTTCCCCGAATTCTTAACGACGAAATTCACTGCACAGGATATTGCATCATCCTATTCGGTTATCATATTTGGGACTTCTCTGAATTATTGCGCAGCCAAAAAGGAATGTGCTAATTTGGCAATACTCGCGCGGATTCTGCAAGCTTCAGGGCCGGCTTAAACTTCAAAAAACGGGGCCGTTTTATACTAAATTTACGCAAAATTTTAAAAGCCGTAACAGACTGTGTTTCTGTTTTTAAGCTCTTATAAAAATGATGGTGTATTTTTGGTATTAAACCAGTACCAAAGTCACACAATGAATCCAAATCAGATTTTTTATTTGCATGTACTTGTAGCGTTTGTTTATAGCAAGGAGTCAGTTTTATTTTACTACTTTCACCTCTCATTTTTTGTCGTATATTCAGTTTTTTAAATTCATTCAGGTTAAAAAGGATTTCGGCGGCAGTTCTAACTATATAAGAAAATAAGATCGTGGAGCTAAAATAAATGATTGATAATTTGATAAAATATGGAATGATGTATTGTAAAACGAATTATTATAGTTGTAAAACGAATTATTAGGAAATAGAAATACAGCTGTCAAATATGATACAAATTTGACAACTCGTAATTTTGATTGTGGATGTACCGAATGAAGAATTCTTGCGTGGTTGGTTGAATATCTTGCCGCTTAAAATATTTTAAATAAAATTCTTGTAGTTCGCATATTTTCCGACTCTCATGTTTGCTTCGGCGCGCTGTAGTTTTATATAATATTGTATTTCGGCCTGCTTTTTCCATTTTTACAATTTTAACTTCATTTCACACAATCTTTTCATTGTCTACACTAATAGTAAAATTTTTGCTCGTTAATTCTGCAACTTTCTTCCAATCTATGAAATCATCAGTATCCACTTCCTTCACTTTGTACGGCAGACCGTTTTTTTTGCCGATTTAAGTAGCATACTAACTTCAAATGGAACGTAAATTGGAGTCTGTTTCAATATTCTTGTTTTTTGTTTCTCTATGCAACTGTGCATACTGTCTCCTTCGTTTTCAGTGTGGCCAACAATATAGTTATTTACAGCGAAAGTTTACTTCTTGGTATGAGGTGTTTTTGAATGGCCGAGGCGAAGCGTAAGCGTAGCCGAAGCTAGTTAAAACTCCGAGCACCTGAAGGGTTTTCGCAGCGTGTAATGTTTTAAACTTTTTATTCTCCCCTCGACATTTAACCACCGTAAAAGATGAAATTATAGTAAAATAAAATGATTTAGTGATTAATAAGGTGGCTTGTTGTCAACGTTACTATGGTAGCAATACTATTCTATTTATTTTCCCTTTCAATTGCGTTACCAAGATAGAAAGTTACACTTTCGTAGGGGGGAGAATGAAAAGATATTTATGTGTAATGGATTCAACATTATCTAGCATGATTAGGGAATCGAGGTACATACATAGAAATTTGTTTTTAATTTGCGCCACACAATTGTCCGAATAAAATATCGTATGTGAGATATGGTTTTCATACACATTGAAATGTAGTCTCTCTCGCATGTTTCATCAGCCAATGAATAAATTATTTTGTAAGTTTAGTCTGTAATCATCACTAAAATTTTCCAAGCACTTATATTTACAGTTTTCGCAAGCATTTTTTAGTGATTTTTCAGAGTGGTGCTTCCTTAATCTGGACACATACGCCTCACCACTATTAATTTTAAGTTTCATTTTGTTTCTATGCCAATTATCGAAATTTCGCATTCTTTTTTTTGTTAGCGTCATTGTGATTATTGATTGAATCATTCAAATATTCATCATTTATTGTTTCCGATACTACTGTATCCATTACATTTTCTTCGTCACCACTAAGTATCAGAGTTAGTTTTAAAGTCAGGATCTGCATCCGAATCATCTAGAAATTCCTCATCACTAAGAATGTCATTTTGTAGTTCAAAAAATACTGGAAATGGATTATTTTCTTCAAGAATCGGTGTATCCAAATCGTTAACCACTACTGTGTTAATTTTTGTATTTTGAGGATCTTCTAATTGATCTCTTTCGTGTACTGCAGAACTGATGGACATATTTTCGACTTTATCTGTAAAAAAATAGAAATTATTGTTATTTGTCATTAACTTATTTTCCTATTTGAAAAACATTACCCCATAAGTAAAATTATTAAATTGTTGTTCTTACCTGCTGTATTATGATCCTTATATAAGGCCAAATATAGACAAACATGGCTTTTCTCTTGAACACATTATGGTAATATAAACAATAATTATAAATTATACTTTACATAAATGGCATAACAGCAAGAAGTAAAACTACTATTTCATCACATAAACATATCTTACTGTTTCACGAAATAAATGTTGTTAAAGGTTAAAGTAAGTAACGAAACTGAACGCTACACTGGGACATTGTAATGTCCCAATGCGGCAGTGAAATACTGATAACCAAGCTATAAATTTAACAGTGAGATATACTACAGGGTTATTATAAATGATTATAGTCGAAGTAGGCCAAAAATCTAAATGTAAAATTTCTTGTTTCTGCTCCATACAAATAATGATTCAAATTATATTGAATATGCACTGTTCTACACACAAGTGTTAAATTGGTTGCATAACGAGTCAATATTTATGTAAAAAAAGTTAAAATCATTTTTAGGTGAAATAAAAAGAATGATCGATACAAATCCGAGACATATCTACACTAGACTCTGATTAATGAACTCATTGTTCATGCATAGTTGATAATGTATTCATATTACTAAAAAACACACACAAAGATAATCCAAAACTTATTTAATAATGATTATTTATGTTTATTTACAATAGATGTTGAAAGTGCTCTCCATTTTAAGTATTGTCAAATCTGTCCACAACTCTCCGAATATGAGCGATTAAAGATTCCTCTTCAATATCTATACCTGGAAATGCAACGAGATATACATTTTTGCATGCTTGAACAGAATGTATCCTTTGCCCGTCTTCATTTAATACACCGTTTCGCTAGTAAGATTTAATAATAAAGGTGTTCTGTTCCAAAGATTAAACGATTATGCAAATTTAAACCTAAATTATTGCTTTTTGTTTATTAAAATTTCTTTATGACTGCCTTTAATTACAATTACGTATTAACACTCTGGAATCAGTAGTAGTCTTAATAAAGACTGATTTTATTCACGTAGACTTTTAAGGAAGGGCGAAATCAACAGGCAAACTAACACAAAATACAATTATTCAAAAACACAGTAAATACAGTAAATGACATACGAGTGACAATTGACAGTTCACTAGGAAAATAAAAATCACTACAAAAATCCCTGCACTATAATTATGTTTGTATAAAGCGGCGAAATTTCCTTACCACGGGCACCGCCTGCTTCGACTATAATCATTTATAATAACCCTGTATATTTACGACCGGGATAACAAGATATTTAATATCTCGGTGTAGCATTGGAAAAATCAGTAAGTACATATATCTCAAAACGTGAACATTTTTAGATGTCTCACTGTTGCATTGATGTAACGATATGTAAGAATGCCTAACATAAGTAAAAAACTGATTTCTTTGTTGTTAAAGCAAGTAACCGTTCTAAACGAAAGGCATATTATTTAAAATAAAATGCCTTTGTTCCATTGAATAAACAGAAATCCCAAAAACATATATCAAGGAGATTTCAATTTGGTGACCCTACCTACGTTGTCCAAGAAGTAGGGTTTCCACTATCAATAAATCTTCCAAAATAATTATGATTGAGCCATTCTCGTTAACACAATATTATGCCCTCAAATTGGCAACGATAAGCTTTCATTTGCATAAAATTCTCACAAAAAATTGGAAATAGCGAAAAAAACTGAAAATTAGTTAACTTATTACACTTTAATCTATAATACCTACTAAAAATGCAAAATTTTCAAGTCGCAAGTTAACCTGCTCAACCTTTAGAAACTTAGTCAGTTATCTCATTATCTATGGATAGCGAAATGTTAGATCGTTACCTCCAAACGTTTTAAATCATTTATGAGTAAATAAAACCGCTACTTCAGTTTGAATTCCGCGAAAATCTTTAAATATTACATCAGTTTCAAGGTGCAGATGAAATAATAATTAGAGATCGTAAGAGCAAATCCCACACAATTGTTGTGTTTATTAAATGCGTACCTTGTAGTTATAAAATGATTATACTTCATATACCATGAGATCGAAAAAAAAATGATTCTGAGCAGGCCTTGACTAGTACAACACAATTGGCTACACTGGTTCTAGAATGCCTATGAATTATAATGTGACAGTGACATTTCAAATGTAAGTCAGTTTTGCAATCTTGTTTCCAGAATTATTTAAGTTTACCGTTGTAATACTAGTGAAAGATCACATTTTGAACACCTACTCTAACATGTATTCATCTTAGTTTTCAGTTTGTTCCCTAAATAAATACTGTTTTGTGTTTTAATTTATTTGACATTTATTAACCTCTAACCTACTGCCACATTTTGAAATCAGTCTTGCCAATCGTGTTGTACTAGTCAAGGCCTGCTCAGAATCATCTTTTTTTCGATCTCATGGTACTTATAACCACATTAATTTAATAAAACAAAAAATAAAATTAAGTTACTTATGACTTCTTCCTTAGTGTATTTTACTGGGGTGTTTTATTTTCGGTATATGAGGAACAGATAATTATTTTGGGTATAAATTTTACATGAATATTTAATGGCGATGGGTGGATTTTGGAATTGAAATATAACGGGATGACAAAGTTTTTATTACTAATAAACTTTAGTGCTCATAAAAGCGTTAACATTGGAATTTAATGGACAGGTGAAACTTACGCATTTAGTTTGTTAGTTGGTTTAGATTAAACGTATTATAAGCTTCTGAAACCGATAACAGTTTAATACACCCTAACTTTGATAGCTATAACAATTAAATATTTATCGAAGGGATTATATATTTTTTAGTTGTCGCATGATTAATACGCCGCAAATTCAATTGCGCTATGAAATAAGTTAGAAAGGTTTTCGGAAAAAATAGATACTTTCAAAATAGGCATTTACAATGAAACAGTAAAACAATATATGTAGAAAACGAGGAGCAATGAGTTAATAGTCTGCAGACAATCTCATGAAATTTGATCCTAGCTTTCGCAAAAAAAAAAATTCAGAACCAACATTCGAAGTATAGCGGGTATATAGAGTGTTGGCGTGTATAGCCAGAAATCAGCGGTTGAAATTATTTGTGAAGGTACAAACGACTGGGTTCATACTTTGAAGCTTTGGTGTGGAACCTTCAGTGGTGGTAAGGACTTTTACAAAAATCCCTAACTGTTTGAGGTCGGTATTTGGACGAGTGAAAATGGTTTGTTTACAGTTAATGGTTCTGGGATATCTGATAAGTGGTTCTGCACATACACATGGTAGCAAACTCTGCAGAAAGCAATGATAAATCACTATAGAGAATATTTATATTTTCCTAGTATAGGGAAGGTATAACGAAGACCACAACGCTAAGTAGTAATGTGGTTTTGATCTCCGTCGCCAAAGGCCTTAAGCCCACCACATATGCAGAGGTTAGTGTGTGTGTGGTTTTGAATGTACATTCAAACCCGTGCAAAAATAATGTAGTCCATATTTTCACACACACGTAGCGACTTGTCAGTAGTTTTATTCTAAAGAGTTGTTGCAACATGTCGGCTGTGTTATCAGAATATGAATCATGTTTAGTGGCAGTAGCGTGCGCTTGCATTATTAAGAATTCCTTTGATTTTATTTTCCATAAACAATGATTGTCTATACAGGGTGCCCGTTTTTCTTCATAATGAAGCTCATTAAGAAAGTGGACGAAACGTTAAGTTCTTCGTTCTCAACAATGACTCGGCCAAAACCTGGAAGACGTTTTTTTAAAGATAATTTTTAAATTTCTATAACTATTTGTTGTATCTATGCAGCGCAGAGAATGTTTGGGGCTGAAAATTTTACGCCCGCACGGTTATTAGTATAGGCCACGGAATAAAAAGATGGAAGAAAGTGCACTTCCATTTAAACTGTTGACCGAACCCGTGAATGCGAGACAAGGACAAATAATGCTAGGCCTCGAAAGTTCAGGGAGCATACGAGAAATTCACATAAAATTAATAAAACACTAACTATAGGTATTGCATTTCCGCGTAGTACGTGGATCGTTTGAAAATTAAGGTAAATGAGAAAGTAAAATGCGAATAAATTTGACGAACTTGTATTTATTTTTCGACATAATCTCCATTGGACTTAACACATTTTGCTCAACGATATTTCAAATCCATATTACTCCCTACTCCATATCTCCTGGTCTGAAAAACAGGCGTTCATAGTATGAATCACTTCATTGTTGTCGGAAAATCGTTGTTCTTCTCCGAGCAATCTTTTGAGACTTGGGAACAAGTCAGACGGGGCTAAATCAAATGAGTAGGGCGTATGATCCAATCGTTGACGTGTGAACAGGAGCATTGCCCTGATTCAAGAGGATCTTTTTGGTAAGGTACGGTCACTTTTTCTTGATTTCTTCGCTCGAATTTTGCAGCAAACCTGCGCAGTAATGTCCAGTGATTGTTCTTCCTTTTTCTACGTAGCCAATAAAGATCACACCTGTGAATAAAAAAAAAACGATGTCATGGCCTTGCCGGCAGACGCTATTGTTTTCGCCTTCTTTGGAGCAGGCTCTCTCTTGACTGTCCATTGTTTTGATTGTTCTTTAGGTTCCTGCGTGTAGTGGTGGACCCACGATTCATCGACGGTCGCGAACCGGGGCAAAAAATTAATGTTCATGTAAAATATTATCCTACCATGTCCTCTATCTCCCAAATCTTTAATCTTCAGTCACTCAAAACTATTTTGTGGATCTTAGTCACCATATCCGAAGTTGTCACATCATTTGGGTGTCTATTCCGCGATTCATTATCGGTACTTGTTTGGCTACGTTTAAAGTCAGAAATCTATAAATGTACTGTCTTAAATGAATGGGAAGCCTCGCCAAGGACATGATATAGCTTACGGTTTAATTAGGTAGCTGTTTTCCCCTTCAAAAAATAAAATTTTATCACGGCACGAATCTCCTTTCTGTCCATCATTGCTGAAAATGTTTGCTTGTTCGCCTACTTCCCGGGACCAAGCAATAACCTCTCAATGCACTGAGCTGAAATTCGGGAAGGGCTTTGTGTTCTTTGTTATACTGATTTTCAGCATCTTAATATTAAAGTAATGAGCCATAAAAAGAAAACGTCGCCGTAAGACTAAAGATAAATGAGATAAAAATGCAAGTACAAGACATCATGGAAAGGAATTTAGAACATCATCAAATTGATATTCTGGGATTAGAGCAAAACTTGAAACGACCCAGGCAAGGATAACATAGTGATATAATAAAATGATTTCTGATATTAAATTCATCAAATTTAATGTCTAAACTGTGACTAGAAAAGAAGAAAAAAGAAGTATAAAATGGCACAGTACCTATCTTAGGTCTCAACAAAATTTGAACTCATCACGCCGCAAAGTTGCTAAAGAGTTACATTTCACCAACTAATCAAACCTTTGTTTCAGAATTTCATATTAGCATTTTTCTTTTTACTCTTTGGATTTTCTTCGCACTGATTGCTCTCGTGTCTCTGTATTATCTCTGTTTGTCTCCTGCTTTAGACCATCCACATGCATTGGTCTTTCCTACTTCGTATACATACGAGGGAGTATTGATAAGTACTTAGCCTACCATATTAAACGCCATAATATTTCAAAACAAAATTTTATTTATTCAACATGCCCTTTAAAAAAAATTCTTTGTTTTGGTCTGCAAACCACTCCTCAACGGCACATGGCTTCGTCATTTGTCGAAAATCTTTTACCTTTCAAATGTTTTTTGGGAGAATAGGGCGGGTGGTCAACCAATTCGAAAATAATTTCATTAATTTTTTGCAGCGCAATCAACGAGAAGGAGCATTGTCTTCCAAAAAGAGCACACCTTTAGCAAGTTTTCCGTGGCGTTTTTCTATTATTTTACGTAATTGAGTTAACAACTCAGTATAATATTGTCCCGTGATACTTCTACCATGTTCCAAATAATCCGCTTCTGATCAGCATTCAAGCATCTCGGAATCCATTTGGCCGAAAGCTTTCTCATACCCAAGTCGTGATGAACCATGTGAAACACACGTTCATAGAAAATGTGCAATGCTTCTGCTACACGTTTGAGCCCAATTCATCGATCTTCTAAAATCATATCATGGACAGAGTCAATGTTTTCCGTAGTGGTCACAGAAATTGGTCTTCCAGAGCGGTGGTCACCTTTGACATCTAATCTTCCTCTCTTAAATTCCCCAACCCAGTTTTTAATAGTGGCGTATAAGGGACACTGGTCACCTAAGGTTTCTACCATATCAGCAAAAATTTCTTTGCTCGATAACCCGTTCAAAAATAAATACTTAGTAACTGACTGAAACTCGATTTTTTCAAATTGTAGCTTTTTCTCAGGCATGCCGTTTTCAAAAATTCACAGTTTTATCACCGTTCAACTTATGGCTGTCCAACTTCGACGACTTATTTATAAAACATCATATTTGGAACCATAGCAACCGTATTCAATTTTGTCTACTAGAGACTTTCCTGGCTGACTAGATATTAATACCTCCTCGTACATCGCCTGTTCTTTATTTGATACATCACCCTTTACCCTTCGTTCCGTCAAACCTCTTCTTCGTTGAATTTTTCTTTTCCTTTCTTTCATTTTTATTCTTTACTTCAGTTTTTCGGCATTTTACACCTACCCAGCTTAATTCTTCTCTTCTAGTAGCATTTCGTAGTAGTAGATGTTTATTCTCCATAAGGTATTTGCTTTAGAGATATTTTACATACAGTCTTATGCAAGTGCCTATTAAACTAATTGACTTAATACGTAAACCACAGTATAATTTATACTCCTACTGCTTTTTTTATGTATATCCTACTTTCTCTCTTTTTATTCTAATGCTCACTTTTTATTCAAACTCGTTATCTACTCTTATTTACAATCAAGTTTACCCATTTTTCTGTTAGTGTTTTTATGGTTAGGTGCATATACGTACAACGCTTTTCCATTTTTTTTTAAAGTGGTAAATGAGTACTAACACGAAGGTTAGTAACATAGGAAGATGCCAATAGCGCAAAATATTCATTCGCCTATGCCCTCGTTACCATAATTGTGGCTAGCTTTCTTTAGATCGAGCTATGTCAACGAAATTATAAATTTCAACCAACGAGGAATTAGGTATGTTGTATAAAATGCGTAAATAATTAATAAACAAGAAAAGTGAATGTTCCTATTAGACCCCTAACGAATTCGTTAATATTCTGCACCTTGATAAATTGTCGAATCAGCCCCGGAATAACAAAAAAATAAATAAACATCAAAACCTACACTTAACATAATATGTTGTGCTTTATCGGTCCGAATTAATAATTTTAACTTAAAAATTTGCTAAAATTTGGTAGTCCTACTAAAATTTTGCTGAGCTCAGCATTTGTACACCAGGAAGGAATCTTTATTGAAACAGATATTGTTAATGGTATGAGACCTACTAAGTATTTTGTATAGTATCCAAAAAAGGCATACTTTTAGATTTTATTTGTATTAAAAAATCTCAAGAAACATGGATTGTAAATCTAACATCTAACTTAAAACCTTTTGTTTACACGGCAAGTTTTCTAAAACTGACACCATCGAGATTGGAATTTCATTTGTATAATTATCTATTCATGGATGTTCCTCTTTGTTTAATATTGATTGCTATGAGTTTTTATTTATTCTCTAACTATAAACAAAATTTAGTTGCTGGAGTCATTTTCATCAAGTCTGAGTTAAATCACGTCATGTTTAGTACACAAATTATTTATTATTGTAAGGCTTTGATAATAGAACAAAAACCTATGCTTTTATAGATTATCAAATATTGAAAAAAGGTGTATACTATTTAAAAACGACCGTTAAAGAGTAACATTCACGAAATTAATTACCTATCATCATAATATTAATATGTAACTATCGATTCTCGTTTTTCAGTTTATTTGCTTGTGATCTTTATCCTTCTTTATTTGAGCGTTTTTTACTATTTTGCTTCCAAATTCTTATAGTCCTTTTATGTCATTTATGTTATTGCGAGTTATGTTTGTTTTTACTTCAATTTTCTTCGTTGTTGTTACCTGGTTTTTGAGGCTTAACTCTTGTTTTCTGAAACAAACAGAAAAAAGTAACAATATTATTTAAAATGTAAACAACAGCTTTAAATAAATATTTTTAGTGAATTCGACATTTACTATTTGACGAATAATCTTAGACACGTAATTAATCATCGATACTAATTGTTGGAATAAATGTTAAAGAAGAAAATAATAAAAATCCAACTTCCTAAGTGTATTAACTTCATAGCACCAGTATTACAACTTCCTGAACTTAATATAAGCTCGTCTTTGTAGTTTTATAGCTAGAAAGAATTCAGATAAAAATCGAACAAAACCTTTGTGCACAACTTGCTAACAAGCTCAATAAAGTCAGGAAGAACCAAAGACAACGCCAAACTTTTAAAAGCACCCTGAAAAAATGCGTCTGTTGAATTTCCAAATAATAAATTTTAATTTCTGCCTTATTAGCGGAAACATGTAAGCTTAACATTTTTGGAAAAATATCTGGTATCTATGTAAATCAGGTTCATTATTAATAAAAGTAAATGATGGATAGGTGGATTTACAAAAAACAAACACTTGTTGCTTATGTTTCACAACAAATACAAATTTTGTAATATAATATAACATAAATTAGGGATAATTTAAGCAGATAAAATTTAGTTAATCGATTTAAATATTATAAAAATAACATCAACAAGTATGAAATTTAATACTGCGAAATTTTAGTTTAATATCAGTTATGTGAGCATCTCTAAAAGCAATTTCACGGTTATGGACATGTTTGAACGTATTTGACTGGAACTAAAATTGTTATCCACGTTAAATTGCAGAGGTAAATTCGTTAACGTATCTGCTACTACTGAAATGTATCAGATTGAAGTTTAAATTGTTCGTTAAATAGAATTTATAGAACCTACACAAATCTTAATTTCTTCACAAAGCTTTATTTTTCAGTTAGAAGAAAAATTTTATTATTATCTTATATTTCCAGCGTTTTTAAGATTGTTACGCTCACCTTAGAATGTTCTTTTCTCATATAAACACAATCTTATAGAAATCCTTCAAAGTAGTAATTTCATTAAAATGTTTGAAAAGTGTTCGTTTTTCCTGTAAGAATATAATAATACACAACAAGATAATTTTTTGTAATTTCAATTTTAATTTTGTTAAAATTGTTAATAGTTTTAAATATAGTTTATAAAGACCGTAAATTATATTTAAAATTGCAGTAAAATATTTTTTAATATATACGTCACATTGCAGGATAATAAAAACTAATCTTGATGTATTGTTTTCCGTTGTGTTCTGTTGCGTGTTCGCTAATTTTTGTAATTATCAAACATGAAGTTATAATATTTAATTCTGGAATCAAGAATTAAAAATGTTATGTTTAAAAATTAAATAGAAAATTTATAAAAAGAACACACCGTGTCATTTTTAAAAGCCGATTATGACAGTTTTGCTTAAACAGTGAAACGCTATTCATAGCAGTGCTTACCCGGAGCTATTAAATAACAATAGCAAGGGTGCGTGATGGGGTCCTTTAACTAATTAGCAGTTATACATTATGCCAGTAATCTTCTTCAGTTATGTTGTCTTGGGGGTCGTTTTCTTAATATTCTATTTAGCTTACGTTCAAGGAAGTTAAACTCCATGGCTTCTAAATCTCTTCCTAAGTTTTCATTAAAATTTGCTGCTGATTTCTAAAGATAACTCTTAATGAAAGCTATAAATAAACCTCGCATTTGCTTTAAATAATACTTTTCTGCTTTTTTTCTGTCAGCGTTTTAAAAGGAACACGACAATAGACTGATTTATTTTTAGAAATTCTGATATAAGGTTTTTATCGATTGGATCAAACTTGCGTGGGAGTCATTCATTTTTTCTAGATATTAAGATAAAACAGCAAAATTGAATGGAGTATATATAATATAATGTAATTTATTGCAATTATTACGTTCCTAGAATAGTACCTACTGTCTATTGTGTAAGTATCGACATTTTCTTTGAGTGCAGGAAAAACAGTTTATTTAACAATCCACCTTTATATCAGGAGATCTGTTAGAAAAGTTCAGAGATACAAATTATGGGATAATATCTATCGTGCATTAAAGTTTTATATTATAAAACGTCAAACTCGCCACGGCAAACAGTTTGGAAATATTGAAGTTGATGTGTTTATTGTAAAAGATTCTATTACGACTATAACATTAGCAAAGGTTTTACTTAATAACTTTGAATCAATTAATTTTAGTTTGAAATTTTATTGTTCGAAAATAACACTTTCAAACCACAAACCACTCATTTCTTAAATCCGTTTGAAGCAATCGATTTTAGTAGCAATTGAATACGGTCTTTTTAAATTAAAGTTGCATACCAAATAATGATTTTCAGGTGTAGTTTAATCGGCAGACTAAATAAGTAATTTGTAGTAGCTTGTGATACACCTACTTCGCCTATTACTGTTTCTCAGAAATATCGTGGTATATGTGTGCGTAGGTGTGTTTTAAATATAATTGGAACATTAGGTGAACGATGAACTTCTGGTCTTGCTGAGTACCGAAACTTAGCTTCACACCTCCTTCTTCTACTTGGCGTAGGAAAGATGTAATGATCTGAATTGGAAGCTCCTCATACTGGCAGGGAGAGTAGAACTATCCACTTCCGACTGTGGCGATTCTCTTCATCGTAGTCTCCGAGGGTCCTGGAGTTCTCGTTAGTCCGAAACGAAAAACAAATTGTAGATATTTTACCCATGATGGGGTAGGTTCTGAAAGTCCGAAGCGCAGCTCAGGAGGACGAAGAGGATGTCTACGGGGCCTTTTGCATCTCCTAGAATGGATAGGATTTTTTTAGCTAAGGCGGCCAGACGGGTGAAACCTAGTATGGAACAGAGTTCCAAGATAGAGCCCAAATTGAAACTCGGGGCAGCCGCGGCCGACGCTGGCTCAGTCGAGGTCCCAATAGTTTTCTCTTGGGGGGCGGGAGGGGCGGTTTTTGACGTGGAGGGTTGTGGTTGGGTATGGGCAGTTGGGAGAACTACGATTAAGCAATTCTTCTTAGTGACGGCGGCAGCGTAACTCCCAACATTGCAAACGGTTATAGCCTTGGGATAGGAGCTGCACCTCTTGTAATTGACGAGGTGAGCGTTGTTACAGTTCGTGCACTTGGCGAGAACTTTTCTCGACTTCTTGCATTCCCTGGTGTGGTGATCAGCTGCACACTTCACACATTTGCGGGCGGCGTGGTAGCTTCTCTCCGTCTTTCTTCTAGGCGATGCCACTGTTATCCGGAGGAACAGTTTTGGCCTGGAAGATCTCCTTGGCCTTGCCCGTTTTAGTCAAGATGACTAATACAAGCGGTATGGGGTTTCTCTCCCGACCGCTTCTAGGTTTTCTAACACATCGTTGATACATCGATCAGCTCTGGGATACCTCGAAGCACCACCTTCAAAGGTTTCTCCTCTACCAGGGCGTAGGTGTGGAACGGAAGGTGTCTTTGCGTGAAGAACGCGGGAGAGAGGCTAATCCCGTCGGCAACGGTCTTTGCCTTGTGCGTGGATGCATTAATAAGATGGGCAGTTGTTATTATTCGATCTATGCTAGGCAGCTAGACTATCTATTATTAAATTCTACATTAAATTCTACAATGTAACTTAGCTTTATTCCGTTTGGACCCTGCTTTGTCGTCTTGTATGCGCCTTCCTTGTTTACACACTAAATTCACTTTTTAGTTTATTTATTCACCGGCCTTATTACAATTGCAATCACTGGCACTTTCTTATTATCCCGGCAGCTCTCGAGTGCTAGTTATACGATTTATTTCTTTAAAAAGAAAACTTTAAAACATTAAAAACATTGAAGCATCCCGGAAAACTTCGTAAATGCGTCCGCCCCGTGGCAAAGACGGGCACGTTCTTCTTGGTGTTCTTAACAATCTTTTTTTACCTAAAATATCAAATCGTGCACTCGTTTCTGCAGTTCAAATCCGATTTTACGTAATGAACTAACATATGTTCAGCTTCCCACTGACTTTTCGTTAATGTTACCGAATTACATAATTACTGAATCGTATTTTATATTCCAGCAAACACATAATTTTACCATAGAAAGATATACAAACAAACATAACAATTGCAGGATAATTTGAAATCCAAATTCCATATTTTATAATAATACGTCAAATCCGTTAATAAATAAAATTATTCATTGTTAACTGAAAATATTAAACTGATTTCTGTGCTAATTAAAACTAGGGAAACCAAAGCAAGTTTGAAATTGTAAACTGTATTTTAAATACAAAAGCAATAATGTAGTTATGATTATTAAAAGTTAACAAAAGTTATTGAGATAATAAAAATATTGGGACTACGGGTAAAATTAAATTTAATATTAGAAAATTTTAATCAAATTTTCTGATTCCAAGAACTTTTACATTATACTACAGTTTAGAATTAAAAATGAAAGTTTTAAAAATTTGATACAAAAAACTCATTGTACGACTTCTGGATTGCTTAAATAACTGTATCAGAGATACCTAAGTAAATACGAAGTGGTATTAATTAAAAACGGGCCAGAGTCTTATAGGAATGCATATGATTTAATTAATACTGCCTGTTAAGTTTTGAAATAAAACATCAAAATATGGCCTAATACCTGCAATTTAGCAGAAATCTTTTTTGTTGGAGGATTATTTTCGTAATGGAATGAAAAGTGACTTTCAAGATATTGATAAACTTGTAGAGCAATTTGATTAATTTTCAAAGAAATAATCAATAACAGTATTTAAATATAATTTTTGTGCAGCCGGACGCGAAGTGGCCATTTCGCGTACGCAATACAGGATGCGAAATCCGATTTCGCGGCCTTACCCTTAGTAACGGCCGCGAAATATTTTAACGGCCGTTATCCTTAGTAACGGCCGTTAAACTAAACGTCACTTATTTGACACATGAGAGTTGACATATGAAAATGTCAGTTTTATTATGTATTTTTTACGGCTGCACAAAAAATGTTGTGTATACTTCGGCCGCGAAATTCTTTAGCGCCCTCGAGATTGTCTTGCCTCGGCCGCAAGCGGCCTCGGCGACAATTTTTCTCTCGGTACGCTAAAATGGAATTTCGCGGCCTTAGCATACAAATAACTATTAAATTACACTTGCAATTGAATTTTGATTGTTTTGCAGTTTGTGTGCCATATAATGGTTCGCAATGCCCCTCATCATTTTATTACACGTATTAAGCATACTACCACAACAGCTTCAGAAAATTTAATTTTGTTAAAAAAAGGTAATGATACTGCATTTACCCCTACAAAATACATATTTTTGGAAAGCAGAAAAATATACGATTTAATGAAATATGTAATAACGAGTGTTTATAAACTGTCAACATCCCAGTAGGTTATGATTTCAGAAACATATTTCGTAACTAGATTCAGAACACAAAACCAAATGTCAAGATTTGCAAAATGTCATTGTCTATGATTTAATCTAAGACTTGCAATTTGTTTTTCAAAGCAACTGAGACGTCGACAGTTTATAGACACACGTTATAATGATTTTGGAACTTGAAGGAGCATACATTTAAAACTGTGGAAATAGGTTTGCCGTGTAGTTACATACATTTTTATAAGGACAAGAGTGACTTTATATAAAATAAACAAATTCGTAATATTCATACATAATTTTCTTCTGCGTAATAAATCATTATCTTCAAAATCGCCAAGACACTTTGGCCCCGAGATTTTTGATAATTTACCTCTAGTTTTCTTTTGTGCAGAAATTAAAGAATTAGTGAACGAAGGTTTTTATTACTATCGCGATATTCAAAACTGACGTTAAGAGCTATTGTGGAATAACATTGCTAAGCACAATTTTGAAAATGCTGACAAAGATTCCTACTCAGAAAATCGGACCGAGAACAAATATACTCACTCGTACATGACAGGCAATAAGGTTTTAGATCAAATGGTTCAACCACCGACGCCATATTTATCCTTCGACAAATAATTGAGAAAGCTATTGAATACCAATGTCGAGCATACATACGCTTTGTTGACTTAACACAGGCGTTTGACATTGTGGAACTAAATAATGTTATAGGAATCCTAAACATGAACGGAATCAAGCAGAACAATATCGAAGTCATAAATGAAATGAACACAGACAACAGAACAAAGATGTTAGTAAACAGAAGAAATTGCACACTGGCATTAGACAAGAAGACAGTCTAAGTCCGGTTTTATTCAATTTAATCATGAAGGAGATAACAGCAGTAAGCGAGGGTTATAGACTAGGAAACAAAGATATAAAAATCATCTAATAGTAGTATAGTAGTCGTATAAGATGCAAATCTCTATCGCCAAAACAAAATCCATGGTAGTGGCAAAGAATCCTATCAGATGCAATCTAGCCAATAATCAAATTATCGAGCAGGTGATGTCCTTTAATTACCTTGGTGTAGAATTAATAATGGATAGAAAGAGAAACATACAAGAAGAAGTAAAACAATAAAGCATAAAAGGATCCCAAGACAGCGGTGCAACCCATACTAACATGTGGCACCAAGACGAGAGCCAAAACATCCAGAATAAAACAGGATAACAGAAATGAAAACACGTAAAACATAGCTAATGTAACTTTAATAAGAGACAGAATCCGAAGCTCTTAAATTATAAGATTGGCAAGCAATCCAACATGTACCAAGATGGGCACGAGTGAGTGGCACGATCATGTCATAAGGATGAATGACAGCAGATTAGCTAAAATAACACTATTGGAAAACCCACAAGGAAGACAACCACGGGGCAGACCACCATTGAGCTGGTTACAATCATCATCATCCTAACGTATGTAACTAAAGTTTTGGGAAAAATTTTCAAATCTAATAATACAAACTATAATTGTTTTACTTAAATTTATACTACAGAAAATTATTCAGTGAAGGTTTAACGATAATTATAATACTACTGTAGGGGAAACTTGACAGATTCTCCATATCCAATGGTAACGTGATTGCTTTATTTTTAATATGAAAACAATCATACGAAAAATTTTCCCAAAACTTTAGTTACATACGTTATAGCTCATCATGGAGTAACGAGGCAAAATCGAAGAAAAACAGGCCCAAGGCCTAATTAAAGAAGAAGAAGAAGAACCTCTGGAAATTGTAAAACCACCAATGCTTTCAAATGTTGTTTAAAGGAGTACACGGTTTACAAATGTTTGTATTCAATAAATGAAATGCATAATTCAGATCATCTTATGTGATGTTATTTATTACACTTTATGCTTTCAACAACATTGTCGACTACTCCTATGCAATTGTCTCTAGAGTTAAATAAATGTTGAATGCTTAATGTCTAAGCTATTGCTCTATTTTGCTTAAAGTACCCATGCTGGAGTTCATCGTAAAGTAATTTATTAATAAATATAAAAAAATATATAAAACTAATAGCTAGTAGCTATTAACATTAATTTTATTATTAAAAAAGATTGATTCAAATATCCTTCTTCTGTACATTGCAAGCCAAACTGCCATCTTGATAAGAAACAATAAAGTTTCTTGAAACATATGAGAATTTGGTGGTAACTTACAGCGCGAAATATAAAAATAGCCATATTTGCCAAAACTGTTTGAATTAATTTCGTTCTCCATATTGAAAACGAAAGTAACAACTGATAAAGGATGTCTGTGCACTGCGCAATATAATATTGGTAAATGTTTATGTTTATTTATTGGTGAATATCAACTAAACAAACATCGAAATTATTTGTGATAAGAATGCTACTAAATCTGATCAGGTCAATCTTATGCCCAAACGATATATGAAGAACTCGCGGGCCTTGATTTATACCTATTAATTCTTTGGGGCTATTCACTACCTAAAAATTATTCCCGTGTCAATAATTTTCCGAACAATTGGTTATACTTGCAAAAAAACCTAAACATCTAATCGAAATCTAGCAAAAAAGGCATTTTTTCTGAAACCGCAGCGAAAGTACTACTTTCGCTCCGGAAATGCGGTGCGAAAATTGCATTTCCTTGAATAGTCACGAAAACATTTACACATTATTTTCTAAAGTTTTATTGAATATTAATATTTATAGTTGCGTTTTCTACATTGGATATGTTAATCCCGGACAACAAAGCACTTTTATTTCGAATAATAACATTGTTTTCATTGTTAACTATCATCGCATTTGAACAAACAGAAACTTATATTTATACAAAATTTTCTGTCACCTTATAAACAGAGAAACGTAGGTACTACTAGATAGGTACGTAGAAAATCGCCCATTCAATTTATTAATTTTTTCGCTAGGTACCAGCAACGTAAGCGAGCCTGACATCCATGGCAACAGTGACTGTAAGTGGCTAATAACATTCGGGCTCTAGTTACCCTTGACGACGGAACTTAATAGTGTCACTTACGTTCCTAGGAAAATAATGAACAGATAACAGAACTGTAAGTTTAACGTTGTCATTGTTACCACTGTTATTATATTGATTTTTTTTTACGTTGCCAAGTATTATAGGACGCATAGTTACCACAAAAACTGTCACAAAATACTTCATATTTTGCAAATAATATTTTCTTGTTCTTTTAAACTACTTGATAAGCGAAAAAAATATAATAAGCAACACGGAAAGTGTGGACTATTAACATTTTCGGAAGTCGACGAGCCTTGGCTTCGCCTCCGCTCGTATTCGCCTACCTCAAATGTTAATACGTCCTTACATTCCTTGTAGCTTAAATAACTATTTTATTATAATTGAGAATTTCAAAAAAAATACACGATTCGTCAGTAAAATGTCTTACTTTACTGGGAGCCCTGTAAAATACTCGGCACAGAGTGCCTCGTATTTCACTGTGGCTCCTCGTAAGTAATGGATCATTTTCCTGACCCTTCAGTAAATAACAAACTATTACATGGAGTTCGGAACAACAGAAAACTCTTTATTTTGTAAAAAGTAAAAATATTGTAATATTATTTCATGTCGCCCGAAAATAATCTACCTATAAAATCAAAAAATAACAAGTGTCAATTTAATTGTTGTTCAACGAATATTTTATACCTAGAAAACTCAATTTGTAAAGTGTTATAAAAGCATCAAAAGAGAAACCCCGCTGGAGTATTCTTTTAATTTTAAAGTCTGCCCGTCATACATAAAAAGCAACGGAATAAAAAATGTCTCAGAAGGGACAGCATAACAAATAGTCGACCAGGGACTCTAATTGAAACATAAATTTTATTTTTGCCCATTGGACCTACATCTTCATGATAAGGGTTAATTAGTTACTTTCTAAATGTACTTACAAGATTTTATTCTACGTCACGATTTCAACCCTTTTATTAGCGTTACAAAAATTTAGGTTTAGAGGGTTTTTCGGTAATTTGGGTGTTTTTCTCGAAACATGTTATTTAATGAACGTCTGTTCAATCGACTTTTTCAGGTTTATTTTTGGATACAGCCTTTGAATGTCGTATACCTGGATCGGATTTCAATTAAATCCACACATATACAGGGTGCCCATAATCTATCTCATTACATGGGTAACTTTCTTAATAGAAAAGATAGAGGATCGGTTAAATGGGGAAAGTTGGGCAGAATTACAAGCAGAATCTTATGCCATTTTCAAATTTGACGTATGTCATCAACTTTTTTAAATTTTTTGAAAAAACTGAAAACGGTCGTTTTTTTCAATGTTGTACTGTTCCACGACCATTTACCTTAGAACTGAAGTAAAAGTGGCTTCTTGTAGATATTTTTGCGTAGAATTCGATAAAGTTACGCAAAATGTCATGACCCGCTTGGTTTTCGAGATATAACATCAATTTGCTTTTTTTTAAATGGCAATCAAAGTTGGCTGTGATCTCATTAAATAGCTTTTGTTTTTCTGATTTCATTGATATAAGGTTCGATATACTTTACTCTTTTATTTTCTTTTTAAATGCTAAAAGAAGTTTATTGGTACATTTAAGCAGCAAAATAATACATAGGTAGGCTTTGGAAACAGATGCTTCAAACAAAAACCCTGGTTGCCAATCAAACAAGTTGATTAAATTTGAAAACAAAATTTTTATTGATAATAATATAATAATATGTACTATATTAATGGTTTTAAGTGCATTATTACAAAAACAGCTTATAAATTAAATCTCCATTATGTACAAAAATTTCAATTTCATATTAAATGTTCAAAATGGCCCCGTTAACCTGTATGCACATTTGACATCTTCTAACCATCTCTCTATGCACTCTTTCCAAACTGTCAGGTCGAATTCTTCTTATAACTAATGTAAAGCTGATCTCGCCTCTCGACAGTAAGATGACCAGACCAATAGATGTGATTGTGCCTATTAAATATGCCGTTGTTGGTAAATTTTGCCTTGTCAGTAAATGAAATACCGCGTGAAAAATTTGGGTTGTTGCCCATTTCTCGTAAAAACCATCTAGCATAATGCAATCTTCTTTCTGAGTCGCCGGCATACAAGGTACATATTTCCAATATGAGATTTAAATGGCTTGAACTGATTTTGTTTTAAAATTAAAAGAGCTTTTTCTGCAGAAATAGCACACTCACTTGCAATTTCACGGGTAGATGTTGTTGGTTTGTAATTTACATACCTATGCCAAAACTCTTTCTCGTCTTCTTGTTTAAACTTTTCTTTTCATCATTCAGTTTCATAAATGACCCATATTGTTTTAAATTGTTTTCTAATTTGGAAAAAAGCCTTTTATCTGGTTGTCTTCTTTCCATATATCTTTGCAATTACATTTAACTAGCTTCATTACTGTTTCTGTTCCTAGCGTCGTAACAAAAAAGCATGTCGTTTTTCTCTTCATTTTTACACATTGCTTATTTTAACAAATTTGTCTTCATAAAATAAATCAGTAACGCAACTTAAGTAAATCAATTTGTTTGACAACGGGGTTTTTTGTTTGAAGTTTCTGTTTCCAAAGCCTACCTGTGTATTATTTTGCTGCTTAATTGTACCAATAAACTTCTTTTAGCATTTAAAGAGAAAATATGAGAGTAAAGTATATCGAACCTTATATCAATGAAATCAGAAAAACAAAAGCTATTTAATGGGATCACAGCCAACTATGATTGCTATTTAAAAAAATGCAAGTTTATGTTGTATCTCGAAAACCAAGAGGGCCATAACATTTTGCGCAACTTTATCGAATTCTACGCAAAAATATCTGCAACAACACACCTTTACTTCAGCTCTAAGGTAAATGGTCGTTGAATGATATAACATTGAAGAAAACGACCTTTTTCAGTTTTTTCGAAATAATAAAAAAAGTTGATGGCATATGTCAAATTTGAAAATGGCATGAGATTTTGCTTATAATTCTGCCCAACTTTCCCCATTTAACGGATCCTCTATCTTTTATATTAAGAAAGTTACCCATGTAATGAGATAGATTATGGGCACCCTGTATATTGGATAAGGGAATTATTAACGTGGTAATTGCAAAATATTTGACAGGGAAAGGTAGAAATGGAGAGAGGATATTGAAATTGATTAATTTTACTGTTTATTAATGGCGTTTTGTGTATGGGCTAAAAAGCAAATAAAAGTTTTGTTTAAAATTGTTTTAAAATATTATTAAAAGGCTTAATATTTTATTTTACGTTTTCTCATTTTTTATAAAACTTAATGTCAGTACTACTTATTTTGGATTTTTCACTTAACTCCAATAATCTAACTCTTAAATATTAGGGGTGTGAGTGTTTAGGAAGCTGTGGAGCTCATAAAAAACAATAAATTAGTCTGTACTCTGTAGGATGTTGTTTGAAGTCTTTATTTTAAACAATAATCGACAGCTACGAGTCGACGCACTGTCTAACAAGATTGTCAAGAAACACAATATATTTATTACATGAATATTACTTGTAGAGCTTGTTAATCTACAAGAACTGCTGGTGCTAGAAATGACTACCACCAGCTAGTATGCATGAATCCAATCTTCTCCTCATTGACTGACGGACTATTTCGAAAACGCCAGGAGTATTCCTTATTGCATTACATCTATCGACTATCCGATTTCTCAAGTCATCTTCAGTTTCCACTGGCTTGTTTTACTAACTTAGTGATTTCAAATAGCCCCTTAGGAAAAAATTATGAGATTTAAGACTGGAGATCGAGCAGGCCACAGATGAGGTCCGCCTCCACCAATCTAGCGATCTTGATATGTTGCATTTAGAAACTCACAAGCAACCACGCTAAAATGCGTCGGTGCTCCATCATGCATGAACCACATTACATTCCTCGTTGCCAATTGTATATCCTCTAGCAACTCAGGTAGCGTATGTTCCAAAAATTTCGATATATCTCACCGATAAGTCTTCCTGGTAGAAACACAGGGCCGATTAGCCAATCACCCACAATTACAACACAAAAATCCAATGAAAACTGATGTTGGAAACGATTTTCACCTATCGCTTTATAACAACGTATCGTAGAAACGAAGCGATTTTTGAAAAATCATCAAAGATACAGGGTGTTTCAAAAGTATTGTCATGAATATTAAGGGTAGGTAGAGCATATCAAATAAAACAACTTTTGTCAATAAACCATGTGCCGCAAGTAAACGGTAATCTCAGAAAAAGGATAATAAGATCAATACAAAAATTGGTTTGGAGTCACTGGAATATAAATTTATCAAAGGCCTTACTGATAAAAGAGTAGGTATGTTAGGCAGGTCAGTATGTCTCTCAGTATTCTTCGTACGTTTTAACGGAAGGTCGGCTAACCTTTACCGAATTAACTGATTAATTTACGGGGAACTGGAAGCTCTTCTGTTGCAGCAGCTCTTAAAAGAAAAACAGTTTGTGTTTGTGAAGAATTTAATGAAGGAAAATTTGAAGAACTGTAAGTTCGGTTAAGTGAAACCTGCAAATTACATAATTGTGTACAGTTTCATTTACTTTTGTAGGGTCAAATCGCAGGTCTTTTAAATGCATATTAGCCAGCGGTCCTCAAAAGTGCTAACAAAATTTAAAATAAACAAATAGATAGATAGACTTTCAATTTTTGCTGTAATGTACTCCTGTTAAGGTCAGCATATACCCATATAATTTAATGACAATACTTTTGAATTACCCTGTATAATTATTCATAGAATAACCCAAGGAATTGCTCCTTGAATTTTTGCCGTATGTTTAACAAACACCCTGTATATCTAGAAATCGTAAAGAGGATTTTAATCATAAGTTGCAGTTTAATTTGAATTTTATATAAATCTGAATTTATTTTTTAAAACCCGAACATACAAACGAATTGTCATAAGTAAGTAAATTTTAAACAATTAAATGTCCAGCGAATTCATTTTATGTATAGCGATTTACGTGGGTCGTTTGAAAAAAATGAAAAGTAAGGTAAACGACGCAGTGATGGCAGATCAAAATCGATGCACGGTTCGAATGGTTGGATCACCTGCCCTATTTGCCCTATTTAGTCCCGTCTAACTTCCATTTGTTTAAAAGATAGCTCGGAGGACCACGATTTTCCGACAACAGTGAAGTGGTTCTTGTTGTGAACTGCTACTTTACAGATCAGGAGATATCAAAATCATTTTATAAAAGCGGTATAATGGCTTTGGAACATCGTTGGGCAAAATGTGCCGAACTCAATGGAGATTATGTTGAAAAATAAACTCAAGTTTTTCTTCATTTTTTTATTCGCATTTTCTTTTTTATTTACTTACCTTTCAAACGACTCACGTAGATTAGGACAACAATTTTGTTAATTTTTAACTACAGGGTGTTTTTTTTAAGGTATCTACCTAGCTATGAAGGAAAACTCGCAGAGCTTAAAAATAAATTTTTCTACATAACTACTGTCGACACTAATACACTTAGTCCAGCGTTTCTCGAGTTGTTTCATTCCATAAAAAAAAAATCATTTGTTTCCGTCTCAAAAAAATGGCGCAACAGCGGCTTTCAACCCATCATCTAAAAGGACAATTTTCGGCCCCTGAGGTCTTTCTTCAGATGTTTGAACAAAAAGAAGTCGCATTGCGCTAAATCAGCCCTATAGGGTGGATGTTGTAACTCTGTGAATCCACAGCTTTCGATAATGGTTTGAACTGTGCGAGCCTTGTGGACCCTACAGTTGTCGTGCAACAGCAAAGTTTTGGTTTTCCATGAATTCGGAGGTTTTTCTGCTTCAGGTTTTGGATTGTATTGGACGAACATATGGAAATAGCATGGAAAATCGTATACAATGCAGATTCCTGCTTGCCGTTTGAGTTGATAGGATTGATAATGGTTTCAATCGAAAGACAAAAAAATGCGCTTTATTTGATACTACGTTACTTGAATTTGTTGCTTGTTTTAGAAGGAAATAGCTTAAAACTTGTAATAAACACTTCGCATTTTATTTACAAAAAGGAGACCAGCCATGATCAAATTTGAAATTTTTTATGTTCTGGTGTAACGAGTTTCGGGATTCATCGGGCAGAAACTTTTTCATCCCTAAATTTTCGTGCACAATCTTGAAAACTGTAGGTTCAGATACTCAAGCTTCTTTAGCAAGCACTGGGATCTTCATTTGTCGATCTAACAGTAGCAAATCTTCAACAAGCCTGATGCCTCAGCCGGTCTTCTTGGGGTCACCCTGAATTGAATCTCGGCTCCATTGAAACTGGTTACCTACTCCAAAATTTTACTTAAAAATAAGCTGGTGCACCTTTCCCATATCCAGGGTGGTCAGAAAATGGCGGATAAGCCTTAGGTAGAGCGATTCCCTGATTAATTCCGAGTAGACAACCCCAATGCAAAAAAGTTGTACGGTTCTTCGTTTAGCCTCACGAACTGCTTAAAAGAAGTGTAGATTTGGCAACACCGAATCAAACAAGTGTTATTTTCAGTTAACAGGTAACTATGCAAATCAATAGGAATGCTATGTCAACATGATCATTTTTTGATTAATTATTTATTAATTACAAATTTAAAATTAATTTTTGAAAAATTTAATAATTTTTAACACATGCAAAAATTAATGCAAATGTTCAAACTGGTATCCATCAGTTTCCAGACAGAGCTGTAGCCTTCGAGGAAGAGAATTCAAGACGCGTTGCAACATGTCGGTAGTAATTAATTGAACTGTAGCGTTAATTCTATTAATTACTTCCTGGGACATTCGCGTACTCAATTGCATTTAGTCGATTGGGAAGAAATATCTGTCCAACAACGCGAAGATTTACAATCCCTAGCCGCTAGCCATACATTTACTGAAAACCTCCTTTGGTTTCCAAATTCTCTAAATGCTCTTGGATTTTCGTCCGCCCAAAAATGGAAATTATGGCTATTAAACACTCCATCTCTTGTGAACGTGCATTCGTCGCTCCAAAGAACGCGCAATAAAAAGTTCGGCTCTTCGTGAATTCGGTTTAAAATTGTATTACAAAAAAATGTTCTGTGTACGTTATCATTTCGATATGGTGGTTGCACTTTTGTTAGATGAAATGGCCGCAAAATATTTTGTGATAGCACTGAATGAACTGTTGTCTTACTTGGAATATTCAGTTCCCGGGCTATTTGTCTAGTGCTGGAAGTAGGATCTTCATGAACAGTATCCAAAATTTGTTCTTCTATTTGAACCGTACGACGCTCTCTAGGTCTAGTTACCTCTGTTACGATAATTTATTACGTACAAACGTGCCAGATTCGCGAAGTCGCTGATGTGTTGATAGATGGTCGCGGCCGATTTGGATACCGTGTTTTATATTCTTCTTTTGCCATGTCCGCATTCCCATTGCAAAATCCAAAGACCATGTACATATCAGCGTATTCGTTAAAAGTATATATCACACAATGTTAGGAACGACACAATAATGAGATAAGAATGATGGACATGCGATTCATTAACCACACTAAACGAAAAAATTAAACAATTTTTATGTAGACTTATTTCAACAAACAAATGTCAAAAATCAGTCTGACAAAGTCAAAATTTGCCAATCTGATTTTTAATTGAAACAAACAATTTTTTTGTACAAGGTTGCCATATGTACTGTAAGTTAAAAAATGCTGCTGAAGAAGTATAAAAAATGTAAAGTATTGGTATTGATCAATTAGTTACATCAACGCAATTTTAAACAATTCAACTTGACTATAAACAGCAATGCTTTTCAATAAAATAATTCAAAATTTTCGCTTAGTTCTAGTCCCACATTTTCAACTTTGATGGCCTCGTGAGGCTAAACGAAGAACCGTACAACTTTTTTGCATTGGGGTTGTCTACTCGGAGTTAATTGGGGAATCGCTCTACCTGAGGCTTATCCGCCATTTTCTGACAACCCTGTATAGCAACCATTGGGTTATTTTGGGTTAATTCCCTCGTTACTGAGAAACTTTATCACTGCGCGATGCTCCAAATTACTTTCACTCATTTTTGGGAAGAAAAAAAATCTTTTGTTTGACGTCATTTTCATGGCCAGGTAGATAACCTAAAAAAAACACCCTCGTACTTATGTAACTGAAGTAAGGTTTGTATTGTTGTTTTCTATTTGACAATATGAATTTTAAACAATAAATACGTCAACTATTTTTAACCTCTAGGAATAGAATATCTTATTTTAAGCTACTTAATCAAAATAAAATAATTCTTTACCCTCAGGACAGAAATATTGTTTTGACGAAAAAAACGTTGTTCAGATGTTGAATGTAACACTTCTTTATAACATTTACGATTTTTCTACCAAATTACAACAATTACAAATTCTTCATGAACCTTAAATGGAATTTATTGTTAAGAATAAATTATATGGTTTACTTAATTATAGTTTTTTGGAATTTGGAATTTTGGAGTTCATAAAAACTAAACAATAGGTATATTATTAATATATGAACTGAAATTCCCAGTTGCATCACATTTCTTTTACCTATCTGGATCATAACAAATATAAATTAACGATAACAATTAACGATTCTGCCTGCACTTGGCCATTTTCAGATAGTAACAAGACACACATACTGTGCACTTAATACACGTTCACAAACTCTGCAGAAGGCAACGGGAAACCACTTCAGAGAACACATTTCCCTAGTATAAGCAGTTTTAACCTGCACCTGATCTTAACAGCTTCTAAAATAGAAATTAAAATCTAATAGGTAGGTATTTGAAAACTTACTAAATATGTCTTATAATTTTTTCATTTAACACCTTCTCTGTAACTCTTTAATTTTCTGAAATTTTCAAATTTTAGGTTACCTATGGTTGACATATAATTACAAAATCTAATTCAATTTCTAAGAATTAATTAAAATTCATAACTACGATTGTTGACGTGTGTTATTTAGGTAGTGTGTTTTAAAATTAGTAATACACAGGTACTTATATTTAGTAAAAGTAAAAGGGAAAAATAGAATTAGCTTCACGCAAGTAACTTAACTTATCGTGATGAATAAAAAGTAAACCTATAGTCAGAGCAACAAAAAAATTGAATCAAAATTTTTGTTTATACTAATATAAAAAATACTGTATTAATTACCTCAACATTTCTGATATGTTTATGGCAAAAGAATGTTTTTACCATTCGTAATACAACAAAGCTTAGTCAGACTATTAACGTTCAGTGAAAATGGTGCCTGTATGAGTTGGGCTTAAATAACACAAACTAGTCGGATGGATGCAAAACAAGTAGAAGATCTAAGATTGAGAAAATTTGCTGTTTATGGGTGAGCCGATTAATTCTAATTGAGCAAATTGAACTGAAAACTCTGAAAACCTAAAAACACCTTTTACCTATAAAATTAAATATTCCTGTTTGAAATATGATAACGGATTACTAAAAATGATTAAACTTGTACCTAAACTGAAAAGACAAGAAACTTTAAATTGTACACTTAAGTAAGATGTAAATACTCGAATCAAAATTCAATATTTGTTTAAAGTATTAGAGAGACAAATACAGTAGAGTCTCGATTTAGTGAACTGTTTTTTGCGAGGCCTGTTCATTATTCCGAGGGTTTCACTATTGTGAGGTTTATGAAAAAAGAATAACCCGTATATATTGCACCTTGAAATTCTCATTTATTTGAAATAAAACTAGATTCACACAAAACATAACATAAAAATTATCCAAAATTATGAAAAAAAATTCCATTATAAAAAAAATTACTGTTATTACTTTTGTTCTGGTATAAAAAATGAAGTAATTTTTGTAGTTGCCGTTGTTTTTTGTTTAGTTTAAGATGAAGCATTTTCTTTCTTAAATCAAGGAGAGTAAGTAAACTTGAAAATTCAATGTCAGTGTTATTTTCTTCTGCCCATTGAATCACCTCATTTAACGATTTTATGGTTCTGTCAGTAGAAATTTTTCTAGATTTACCTTACTAATAAGGACTTCAATTTATGAGTTCCAAGCGAATTTGTACATGCCAAAAAACGTAATCCTTTGCTTTGCAATCTTTCTTCCTGGAGCATTTTTTTTAGAAACGTAGATTTTTCCAGGTAAAAGCTTCCAGTAGAGAGCTGATTCGTCAGCATTGTATATTATATCAAGTCTGGTGTTACGTTTAATTCTTCAATTATATTTTTTAATTTTTCTTTAAAGGGGTTTACTAATTCTGGTTGCAATGATAATTTCTCACCTGATATTTTGAAAAGCCGTATGCCATAACGTACTTTAAATCTGGTCAACCACCCATTACTGGCAACGAAAGAAGATTTTTCATCTATCTTTTTCTGTAGATTTCTAGCCTTTTCCTGCAGCATAATTCCACTTACAGGAGTATTTTGCTCCACCATTTGTAAAGCATTTTTTCCATTTTTGCAAAAGCTGAACTCTTAAGTGTTTTCATTTTACCTGGACGTCCTGGACCTGCAAATGTTTTAGCAGCTCTCTTTGTAATTAGCTGTCTTTTTTTCTTTATTTCACATATACTAGATTTAGATACTCCATATTTTTTAGCTAACTCTGTGACTGTTACTCCTTTGTTTAAGAACTCAAGTATTTTCCCCTTTTCTTTCAAAGTAAAGTGCTTCCTAGTTTTCGACATTTCAATTTCAAAAAACAAAAAAATATGTAATAGGATTGGAATTTGCAATGTATGTACTTATAACCATGCACTTTTTAAATTTGCAATTATAATCACTTTAACTATAGATATGCTTTAACACAATAGGTCACTATACATGAACAGTGAACGCTGAACACTGGTAAGCTGAAATTCACTAAGCATGATGTAATACCGTTATAAATTGACATACAAAAAGGGGAATAGTATGCTATTCGTTGCATCGGGGTTTTCACTGTTCACTATATCGAGACGTAATGTAAAATTTTGGTTGTTCACTCGAGTGGGTAGTTCACTGGAGCCGGAGTTCATTAAATCGGGACTCTACTGTATTTCTTAAAATGTATATGATTTCCAACATTTTTAGTTTCAACTTTGAGTTTATACGTTAAATTTCGTGAATATTATGCAATATTTTAATAGAATGGCTGTTATTAATATTAATACCAGGCAAATCTGTAATAATTGAAGTGCATTTAAACACTTTCGCGTCTTTCAAATGTATTGCAAATACAGAACCTAATTCCTCAGGCAAGTTAATTAAGCCTACATAAATACCTGGATTGTCTGAAGAACTTGTCTCATCATGGCCCCGCAAAGCCAATTCAAAAGCACCACAAAATTTAATGCACATTATTAATCGACGTAAAATATGGCGATCTTTCTCTACGTATTCAAGTTATTAAGGGTCTTGATGATTTCAATGGCCTCACGGATTTTCCTATTGAAAAAATAAGGGGCATTGGCAATGATCGAAGATTTTTCAAACAATATTTTATGACCAGTGTCGTGATGATGTTCAGCAACGGCTGAATGTGAAAAAAGACCTGATCTTAAGCAACGTTTGTGTTCACAGATACGTGTGCTCACTGAGCGACCACTTTCTCCAATGTACACTAAACCACAAGAACAGGGGATGCTATAGATGCCTCTTGATGATAGGGGTTGAGGCTTATCTTTTACTGAAGGGAGCAGGGGTTATTTTGAGGATAATTTAGAACTGCACAAATCAGCCTGACTGAACTCAGATAGTTTGGTAAGAAGGGGTGAGGGGGTAAATTTTTGAGATCCGAAAATTTAAAATCATGCAAGTAATAATTCAATAAAATCGAATAATATGTTTACTGAAAATTATGATATACAGGGCGATTCTTGACTTATAACGCATAATTGCGAGGAACGATAGTTCGTGATGTGTAGGGATGGGTAATTAAAAAAAATTGTATTGTGCTTGATGGTAATAAAACTAGGCGAACATCAAGTAGCCAAAGCCATTAATTTATTTTGATTTATTTAAAATTTTTAATCATAAAATTATTTTTATTTTGTACTGCACAAAATTAAAATTAGAACTGCACATTTGAAATTTAGAGCTGCACAAACAAGCTAGAACTGCTCACCAAAATAACCCCTGGAAGGGAGTATCTGTGACACTTTTGGAGAGGGTTTGAAGATGGTTTTGATGTTATGTTTTTTGAGAATCCTACCTATGCGAACCGTAACTTGGCGAATGTAGAGTAAGAAAGCTGTAGCCTGGGGTGTACAGGTATTTTGAGGATTTTTAGGGTTTGCGGGGTGTAGTTGTTTTTGGATGACCTTTCTAACATCGCTTTTGTTATACCCATTCTTGATGAGATTTTCTTGGATATGGGTTAACTCGACATGAAGACTGTCAGGTTGGGACACTGTGATAGCACGATGAACGGGGGAATTGATCACCGAGAGCTTTTGTGCCGGATGATGATGTGAGTTGGCGTGAAGATACCTATCCGTGTGTGTGGGTTTCCGATAAACAGAGTGTGCAAGATGACCACTCGGTTTGCGGGTAACCAGGACGTCGAGAAATGGGAGAGAACCATTCGATTCTATTTCCATTGTGAACTTAATATCAGGGTGCTGACTATTAAGATGTTCTAGGAAGGAAGCAAGGTTATGTCTTCCATGGGGTCAGATAATAAACGTGTCATCTACATAACGGAACTGTCTGCCAAATTTAGTAAAAAAATGTATACTACCGTCAAAGTTATGGGCAATAATCATTTTTTAATTTTTAACTTTGACACCCTGTAACACAAAAATGGAGGGTCTTAGGACATATGTTTATTAAGCAAACCCTACTTATTTTTCAGTGTTCTATCAGCCGTATCATTTATGCCATGTTTTTTTGAAACACCTTGTATATATCTACGTATATTTTTTTCCTGAAACTATGGACTATAGCGTAATCGAACAAGAGACAAGCATGTTTGAAATGAGAATGTCTGCCTGTAAAAAAAAATAAAAGTATTGGTCATTAATCGTTAAACACGTAAACTTCTTAGTATGTGGATGATCCACTTCTGATCACTTAACACCCACAAGCAAAGAAATTATGCCAAAAAACACATTTTTCCAGTACCGATTCACATCCCGAATTTAATCCCCTCATCGTTAAAAACATTCTTTTGATATTTCAAAAAATTATTTTTTGAAGATCTTTGAAGCCTTAACGAACCACCTTTTAGATGGAAAAAAGTTTGTTTAAATTGTTCTGTTTTGGTCTCAGGTCGCAGGAATATGCGGTTTTGCAGAGACAATTTAAAGGCACCCTGTATATTAGAAGTAATTATTCACTAATAAAATTAAAAAATCATGTAGCTCAATAATCAGCATTAATTGAAAGTAAGAACATTCGAACAAACCGATTTTTAATCCTTTTTAGTAGACGTTGGCTAACCCCATGAACGACTCTTTTTCATACTACAGATGTAATAACGATAACGTCAGTTGAATTCGGACCAGAAAAGTTGTGAACAACGAAAACAAGTCATACACGTCTGTTCCGATTTCATTTAAGCCTTTTATCTTAACGCGAAACCCATACATCAACCGATAAACTCTTTTCATGGTTTTAATTTCTAGTTCAAACAGTCGTGCCTATTATTTGCAGTTATAAAACGTTGTATGGTATTCGAGATAACCCGCCGTTCTCATCACGAAACATTAGATAAGGTTCAAACCCTGAGTAAGCGGCGTATAGTGAAGTAGATTAAGTTCCAACTTCTTATCAGTTAAGAAAATATTTAAATACAACAAATTACGTCCAAAAACGCAATAGGAGCGTTAAAAGTGTTTACCTCCGAAGTATTTAATATTAAAATGTGTATCAATTAAAACTCTTGAAATATTTAAGACGATAAAATGAAATGAAATTAAAGCCAAATATTCCACGAAAACCGCAAAATTAATTGTACGTGGATAATTAGAAAGTAAATATTGGTTACAGCAAAGGAAGGAACCTGAAATGACATCTCCGACAACTCCTAACCGCAATTTAAATTTTGATCTCATAGAAAGTGTCCTTTCGAGAGAAGGAGGTATAAACGAAAATGACAGCGGAGTTTTCAGTAATTCTACCGTTAATTCTCAATTACCGATTTATCTAACAAGACATGGAAATAACAGCAGTAAAAGTAGCAGGTAATTTGTTTATTTGTTATTAATTTAATGTTTTATGTATACTTCTCTGACGTAAAGATAAATTACTTTGAAGTTTTTAAAAGATAATAAGGTCAAGATAAAATACATAAATAGATTTACTTTAATTCATTACACAGTTTAAAAAGTAATATTACCATTCATACACTTATTAGGTTCTAAAAATAATAAAGAAGGTTAAATAAGATTTAAAGAAAGTAATGTTTTTGTTTTACAATTAATTTTCTGAATATATAGTTGTTGTTCTGCTTACGTCATATATTTATAAAGAATAATAAACAAAAATAGTTATGTCATTAGGTCATTACGATTTGTGGTAAGTTTACATTAAATCTAAGAGTGAGGTTAGGTATTTCCCATCTAATTACTAGTTATCTTGGCTATCGGTTTTTTTGCCGATGATATATCGCAAAATAAAATATAAATATAAAATTTCCTATACAACTTCCTGGTCACCATTAGCAACAGACATAATATGCTTCGATATTATGAAAAGGTTTGAACCTCAGTGTGGTCGGAATTTTAGATGCGGATACTAAGTATGTAAGTTAGTATTAAATAAACTTGAACAAAATTAAGTGTAAGTTGTATGTAAAAATATTTAACGTAGTATTTTTACAAGATCAAATTTTAATGAAACTTCAAACTTCAAACATTTTTATTTAAAACTGTCCTTTAAAAGACTAATTACTGTACGTACCCACATGTGTTGCCTTTTACAGTTTTTCACTGTAATCATCTAGTTTTCACTAAGATTTTCTTTACCTTTAACCTTTATTGGTCAGGTGAAAATCGTATCTTTTATTTAAATAATTGTTTTATTTAGTCATAGGACCCTTAATGTTGTTGTGATTTCGTTGATCTAGAATAGCTCACCTTATAATACAAGAAATAAATACTTCATCAAGTTTTAGACATACATAATATATTATAAAGTCATATTTACACATATTTACAAGTTCAAATACAATAGTATGAACACTAAACTAGGCAAGTCAAGTATGGGCAGTGACTTTTAATAATTCTTACCCTTTCGTTTTATGATTTTATAACGGGGGTGGTTTGATCACAAGAAAAACAGTCAGACGATAGATACAAAATCGATCTTGAGTGAGATTCATATTAAAATCAAATTTATGTGGCCAAAGCTAAAGGTGATATCATAACCAACCATTAAAGTGTAAGCGAGGAATCAAAATAGAAATGCTAACTTTGCGGTGTTCGTTAAATTTGGATTTTATTGAGACTTCTCAATAGGAATTATTCTATCGCAACCCTTTGATCGATACACGTAAGCGGAAAAGCAATACCTTCCAACGGCGTGCGTAAGATGAAGAATTCTACAAGTTAGTGCAGAGCAACAAAGTGCAATACAGCTAACTGTATATTGCATAGCAATTAGATACACAAATTAGTGTACTAATATATTCCAGACCACTATACAGTGTAGACTGTACAGTCAAGACTTGCTGTTGTGGTAAAATTGGTAGCGCATTTATAGTGAAAATCCGTGGTACTGAGGGGTTGATATCAAACCTTCCCACGGGTGTGTTAGTTTTGAACAAGCACCAGTTTGTTCAAAACTAATAAATTTAATAGTTAAGTGTCTAATTCAAAATTCCAATATTATGGTTTATTTGATTTAAATTGCTTTGCCGGTCCGTCTCGGTACAGGGCGGCGTGGCTTATTTAGAAAGGGACAGTGGTTTCAGAACCAATGCCCGAAAATTTATGATATTGCTATTTTTAGTTTTCAAATGAAATCAATACTTTCTTGTCACAGAATTGCCCAAAAACCACCTCAACGTTATGCTTGAAATAAAGGAAATACATTAAAAAGTAATTCTTGCAACATAAAGAAAAATAAAATTAGCAACGCGTGGCTGGCCATCACAAGACTAAGAAAGTATTTTGTTAGTTGTAGCCTTCCTTTTAGGTCTAAATATTTATGAATGAATGCATTCCCTTTAATGCGTTATTTATTTTTTTTTAATTAAAAAATATGTAAAATAAATTACTAATCAGAAAAAAATAGTCTGCCGAAATGAAATAGGACACTTACTTTCGCAAATCTACCGAACAGTATCAATTGGCAGCATACAATCATGATATCGCAGTATATTGTTGCTCATCAGGTGTACGTAGCCAATTGTTAATATTGTTCTCAACAGAAATAGTCAGTAAAGTTGTGTAAGTAATTATTACATACATAGGAGTATCCTGTTTAATTTTGGCTAAACCTGATATTCGAGTCACTTTCTGTAAACTAAAAATCGGTAGCTTATTGCAAAATATGAATTTTTTAAATGCAAACTACTTTGTATAAATTATGATAACGTATAGGTACGATGTATATTACCTGGGTATGAATTTCCTGTATTCATGTTTACTAATCACTTGTTTAACCGGCTTTGACGGCGTCAAAGCCATCATCCGTACTTGGCTTGTAACCCAGCAAGCAAGTCTATATTTCTCCTAATAAATAAATAAGTAAATAAATAATAACTTGCTTAATCAGTTACACACCTATATCAGTACAAATTACTAGGAAATAGACTATATGATCAGATGATCAATCTGTATCGGTATTCTTTACTACTTTCTGCTAAAGTATAATTTTACTATATTCGTTTTCTTTTTTTAATTAAGCCACAGTCTCACTAAATTGCACTTTTGTTCCAAGTTCAATCTCGCCCGAAGGTTAGAGATATTGGTCGATATTCTGATCTCATATTTAAATTCAACGCCATATTTAATTACCATGGCAATATCGCGTATTTCTGTTATACACATATGAAATTATATAAAGCTATATCGTTTTTAGTTAGAGACAACTTTAAATATAAGATCAGAATACGGCCCATAGATTCTGAAAAATGTACATCTAAACCTAAAGCAAGAGTTTAAAAAAGAAAAAAATGAAATTAACTTGGTAGGTAGAGATTACAATCGAGGAATGGGTTGCAAGTGAATTTACGGAGAAGAAAGAATAAATACGAATGGGATAAAGATGATTGATTTTTATCAAAGAAATGATTTGATAATAGGAAATACAAAATGAGAACAACAAATAGAAGATAAATATACGTTCGTTGCAGAAGAGCGAAATGCCAGTAGTTTGATCGACTATATAGTACACACTCAAAACTTATTAGAGGAAATCGAATAAATTTTTATTTAAGGAAAGAAGCAGAAATATGATCTAACCATAGACTAGTAGTGGAAAAATGTCTGATTAAAACTACGAAAATAGAAAAAAAAATGGAAAAACAAAGAAAATTTGGGAAAATACCACGTGTGCTGTTGTAATAAGGCAAATTCAATTTAAAATATGCAAAATGCAGAAATGGTGATTTAAAAAATACGCATTTTGCGCATTTTGGTGTTTCCCTATGTTCCGTCTTACCTGAGATACCCGGTATGTGTATTTGTGTATACAGGACGAGATTACAAATTTAACGCTAATTTACAGCAAGTATCGTACTGTGGGCGTTATCCTCACAGAAGAGCCTAATAGATGTTTATTACTTTTATAGGACTTGAAAATCTATGCTTAATAATTAATTCGTTGCTGTTGTTTTACCGTTTAGAAATTAACTGTAATTTTGTGAATAATGAATGAATGTTTATGTAATTATATTGTAACCAGTGCCGTAATCCGTTGCTACTGCTTAATTTAATATATTTGTTGTGTAATGTATCACATAAAACCTAAAATAATTAAAATGGCATAAACAAATTAATGAAATAAAACTGATGGCGGTAGTTTAACTGGGACTATTAATTTATAAAGCTAATATACGCTATACTTAATTAATTATGACGTTACACTACTTATTTTATTTTATATTAGACAAATACTACTGGAATGGTGGAATTTTATTAATAAATTACAGCTTTTCCGAACTAATTAGGACTATGACGTGATTACATTAACAAATTGTTCGGATTACTGAGAGTTTATGGAAGAGAGAAACTTTTTGCACGTTTGTTTATTAAGTAATAAATTTTGTAAGGATATTTTTTGTGTACCAAAAGCAACAAATTAACAACGGCAAATTTTATAAAACGACAAAAATTTCTATTAACTATTATGGAATATTTAGAGACTGAAATATATGCAGTAAAAAAGTCATTCCCTGGGATATACAATTGTGGACAAAAAAATTGAAACACCAACGTTAATCTAGTGTTCGTTTTTTTTTTTTTATTGATTTTAAATATATACAGGGTGGTCCATAAGTAATGTGACACAGACCAACAGTAGATTCATGAGGCCTAAATATTACGATTCACCTAAAATTACTTTAACCCAGTAATTAATATTTAAAGAGATATAAGGTGTCAAAGTTGAAATTTTAATTTTAATTTTCTTCTGTAATTTCAAAAGATTTCGAAATATTTATATGAAAATTGGCGAGACTTCCTTTTTTACGACGGGAAATAATAATTCGTCTTCGATTTCACTGTAACCTTACTTTTGCTACACCTAATGCTTTAAAACTAGAAAATATATTTCTGGCAATTTACTTCACCGTACAGTCAATCATGTACTAATAATCTAATAATGCTTTTCATAGTCATTATTGCCTGTACCTATCTTACATAATATTTTCAGTGGCTAGCAAACTACCGCTAAACAATGGAGATTTTATAATCTTAATTCCTAATAGATTTTTAATAGTTCGTTATAGATCACTGGGATATTTCTACAAATGATGCGGAAGTCCTACTATGTTTATTTGCTTATTACTAATCACGCAATCACTAGTGCAAATGTGTAGGGGCAAGTTTGATGCTCTTTGTACCTGTCATCGATGAAGGACGCTTCAGAGGCTGCAGGGGGTTAACGCTGTCTGTTTTGTTGGTAATTATTAGTAGTAACAAAGTTAGAATCAAGAACTTTGCGAAGATAGTTGAAATAGCTGGTTTGCTGAGTTTCGTATATGTACTAAAGGGGCACCTACACTACCCACTTATTTTAATGGTAGCGGATAATTGAATTGGAAATAACAACTTTGTGAAGAGAGAAAGA
Source organism: Melanotus villosus (assembly GCA_963082815.1). Classification (NCBI taxonomy): domain Eukaryota; kingdom Metazoa; phylum Arthropoda; class Insecta; order Coleoptera; family Elateridae; genus Melanotus; species Melanotus villosus. The sequence goes on from OY720419.1 coordinate 80,354,590, forward strand.
GGCTTATTGTTTTCATATTTGTAACTACCGAAGAAAATTTTTGAGGGTTTAGGGGACGTCTGAATTGTATGTTGTATTGGATAAATTGGATGGTGATAAGACATTTGTAAACGTCGAAGAGTTGTAGGGGAAGGTTTTTACTTGTGTTTCCTATCATAATATTAAATGGACTACACTGTTATTTTGGCGAGTTGGTGAAGTAGTTTGTAAGATGCATTGCTGTTGTATGTATATTGTATAAGTAGTATAGCATCAACAAAGGGAATTGCTACACAGTTCGAGAAATGATACATATGTAGACGCGTTGTTATTTCAGTCACAAATTGTGTTGTTTTATGAGCGACGCAATACAAAAGAAGTTGACATGTTACAGGTACGAAATACTTGTAATGTATTTTAACGAATTGTCATAATCGGAAGGGTATATTGTGCTTTAACTTCATCCGTCTCCTTCTTCTTCAACTTCTCCAAGGGCTTGTTATTTACTTACTAGGTAGGAGCTTTAACTTTACATATCTTTTAAAATGTTTATATTTTCATTAATGGAAAATTATAAAAGATGCGTACGTACGAAGTACGTTTCTTATAGAAGAACTGTTAAATTGAACCTTAATATACCGACTAACTTATTTTTTTTCTTCTACTAAGGCCTATGAATTATTTTACTATACATAGGTAATAAGCATTCTAACTTCATAAATTCGAACAAATTTTGTAGTTGTAACTTAAATGTAAATTTTAATCTTGCCATAACTTTGCTTTTTGTAAGAATTATTGCCTGATACGTTTACAAAGAAACTCAAAATTAATGGCCAAAAACCGTCCAAAGGATATTCTGCAATGATAATACTGAATGATATGATTTATAGAACAGACAAATTTTCACCACTGAGTAAAATTAATCCATGCTGTTTGGCTTTAGATTCAAGGAAATCCACAAATTACTGTAGAATACCATATACCCGGGTGTGCTTAAAGAGTTAAGATTTTGAATGACTTTGCTGCTCCGTTTTTCAGAAGAAGTTTTGGTTAGATTTAGGTATACGGATGATCTGTAAAGCCAACAAATCCTTAATGAATTTCGAATGAGTTCTGCCGTATTTGGCGTTAACAAGAAGGTTATTCCACTCACAACATAGTTCTGATGCAAAATCTCTTATGATCGAACTTCAACAAAGGTCAGGACGATTCAAGCAAAATACAACATTCCGCTGCACATCAAAGAACTTGCACAGGATAAATGGAAAGCTCGCCGAAGGTGGCAAAGAACAAGAAACCCCACCGACAAAATACACTTGAATAGAATAACGCATAATCTAAAATCTAAAAATGAAACATTTAAATTATACATTACTAAGCTCTCTCCTGATGATTATTCGCTCTGGAAGAAATACAAACGACCTATTGTAGCCATACCTCTAATTAGAAGGCCAGATAGAACATGGGCTCGATCAAATATTGAAAAGGCAAACACATTTTCTGAATATCTATCAAATGTATTCTCCTTACCAGAAATAGACAACGACGACTTGGAGATTGAAGCTTTCCTAAAAACTCCATGCCAATTATCACCACCGACGAAAGCCTATAAAACAAGAGAAGTTCTTAGAGAAATAAAACTACTAAATCCACGCAAAGCGCCAGGCTATGACTTGATAGTTGCAGAAATCTTGAAGAATCTGCCAAGAAAAGCAGTCGTACTAATCACAACTATCTTTAATAGTGTGATAGGCCTGTGCTACTTTGCAATACAATGAAAGTATGCCCAGTAAAGTGGTAAACCTCCAACGGAAACCAACTCTTACAGACCTATAAGTCTGCTACCTATTATGGCTAAACTACTTGAAAGGTATATTCTCAATATAATACTAGAAGACAATTCTTTGAGCGAACTTATCCCTAAACATCAATTCTACTTTCTCCAAAACCATTCGAGCATACTACAGTGCCACGAAATTGTCAGTAAAATCAGAGAAAGTCTAGAAAGCAAGAAGGTATGTGCTTCAGTTTTCCTCGATATACAGCTAGCCTTTGACAAGGTTTGGCACTTGGGACTCCTGTACAAAATAAAATATAATCTACCTGATTAACTATACCTTGCCCCAAAATCCTAGCGAAACGAGCGTTACTTTCAAGTTAAAATCGACGACGAACTATCTAGTTACCATTGAATTAAATTGAGAGTGCCGCAGGGTAGTGTTCTCGATCCGATACTGTACCTCATATTCACTAATGATGTTCCACTAATAAACGACACGCTAATAGCAACATTCGCCGATGACACAGCCATAATGACATCAGACATAGATCTTATACGGGCTTCAGAAAAGTTACAAAACCATCTGAACACTCTACAAAAATGGTCCAAGAAATGAAAAACGCAGTCAACCCGAATAAATCTACTCAAGTAACATTCAATAACCGGAGAATCAACTGTCCACAACTCAGTATAAACAACGTGCCAGTCCCAGTCAAAACAGAGGTAAAATATATAGAAATACACCTAAACCAAAAACTTAATTGGCGAGCTGACATAAAAGCCAAAAGAAAACAGTTAGACTTAAAAACTAAACATATGAACTGGCTAATCAATAGAAAATCCCATTTATCGATTGAAAACAAGCTACTCATCTATAAAATGATAATAAAACCGATCTGGACGTAGGGGATTGAATTGTGGGGATGCAGCGAGCCATCTAACACCAAAATGCTGCAAACGTTCCAGTCAAAAACTTTACGAATGATGGTAAACGCGCCATGGTACATTTCCAATCAAAATATACATGATGATCTTGAAATACTATTTATCAGAGATGTAATCAAACCTCATGCTACCAAATACAAAAACCGATGCATAGGACATAGTAACCAACTCATAGACGAGCTCTTCAATCAACAACCAGCAGAGAGCAGACTGAAAAGATTGTGGCCAGAAGATTTTCCAAATTAAATCTCAGAGAACCGTCAGTGGATAGTGCCTTACTCTAACCTAAACACCTTCATACTATTTACTTATTACTCTGTAATATTAGAGTAGATCGTAAATTTGCAGTAAATTAAAAAAAAAATAGTTGGTTGACTTGATGGTTCTTAATGTTTTTGGGTATACAATAGATATTTATATGTATAATATTTTTTACATAAACTTACGTTCTAAATGGAATAAATCAGTCAATTATTAACTTTTATACTTCTGGTCTCGAATAATACACCACACTTCTCTTACAGTAGGATGGAATACCAACAGAATACAACTTATTGAATTACATTTAATATCATTTGCTTCACAAAAGTATTACTGAATTAATTTTATGCTTTTGCCTATCTACTAATCTTCTAAAATATATCGTTGTTGCTTGTTGCACTTATTGCTATTTTCCAAGTATTGAGACAATTAGTAGATTTAGATAATATTTGGTTACGAGTTCTCAAGGATGAAATTTAAACAGATGCCATTCCACCTTTGAATAGAATGCACCGGAATGAGTGTAGCGCTCTAGTAGTTATATAAAAAGAACGACGGAAGTCGCCATTTTAAGCACCCATGTATGACTCATTTGTAGTCAATTCGAGGTTTTAATTTCAATGTCAATGCCAAGAGAGTGAATATCATAGGCGTCACATACATATCTTAAATTGATTGATGTCCATACTACTCGAAATGGGAATATTTTTAATGGAAAGGATAAAAATTAAAAAACACAAAGTCCATTTCATCCATTTCTTTTATTATTTCTGATGAGATTCTATCGTGCCCTGTTGATTTGCCATTCCTTATCATTTTCATGGCATTTACTACTTCTTCTCTTAGTACGTCAGGCTTGAGTTCTGTAATAGGTTCATTGGTTAAATATTGTTGTTCTTCTATGTCGTTGAAAGGTTGTCCGCAGTATCTTCTCCATTCTTCTAAAAAGTTGTCAATTTCTTTTACTTTTATTCCATCTGGGTTTTCTATTGCCCATGTAGTTGGGGAAAACTCCCTAGTTATTTGTTTAATCTTCTTAAATAGATTTGGTGTTACTTTGTTAGATGGTAAGTACTCCATATATCTGTGGCATTGAATTTGTCCTACGTCTTCGCGTGTAAGTACAGTGGCATGCAACTTTACTTTTTTAAATGGCAACTTCCGATTTTTTTTACATTTCTGGAATCGTCAGATTTTTCTGCTTCTGGCAGCATAAAAATTTTAGTAGATTGCATTAGTAAAATTTTGGGAAAAATTGAAGTAAGATTTCAAGTGCTACTACACTAATAAAACTTTGATCTGTTGTAATCCTGTAACTAATTGGAATACGACTTGCTCAAAATGTCGAAGTTTGTTACGCTCATTATGAATTGCCCTTTATTGAAACTTTATGTGATTTAATACGACATATCTAGGCAGATTTATTCAAATACGAAAAATAATTTTCTTCGTAGTTTTCTTTTTGCATGGCTACCAACTTAATTTTTTGTAATAGCAATTAGAGGTGTATTATGCATCATCAGAGAGTTTATTAATTTAGTTAATTATACTGACCGTCAATTTCTCAATTGTAGAGAGATATTGCGTAGTTACGATCTCTTTACAGCAGAAAATATATTTTGTTAGGTGCACAGTTTTTTTAATAAATAAGGCCATCTGGTATATGGCTTGTTAATTAAAAAATACAATAACTAATTTTAAGGTTTTTGCGTTATGGTGTACTACACAACCAATTTGTTGGGCGTAAACTTGATACTTTTATTCAAGTTACAGTATTAATTTCTAACAAGTCATAATTGACAATAAGATATCCTTTGGATAATGAAGTAATTGACAGTTAGCATAATAAGAGATTGTTCGATTTGCAATTGTATTTAACAAAAAATACATAATATATAAAAAAGAACAAGAAAAGTTATTTCTATTATATTTTTAAATTTGAAAGTTAGAGAAACTGATCCTCGTTTTATCACAAAATAATTGTAGCTACACTTCATACACTCCTTCATTCCTTAGAAAAATATGTTCATCCCAAAACAACCGTAGGCGGAGAAACCTTTACTGTAACTGCATTTTAAAACTAAAAACATATTGACTGTCATGCTGGAACGTTTTATAGAACTGTAAAAGCAGAGCGGAACTTGTAACTACATTCTAACAACATAGCGGTCTTTTAGGAAAACGACCCGATGTTCAACGTATGCGAAATCGAATGTTGACCCAGTCTGAATCTTGTAAATTACGCCCTCAACATATTGAATTTAAAAAAGGGCACGGTTCTCGGTCTATATTGATTTTTTTCTATAATCAAAATGTACAGAACCAGATATACAAGCACTTCTTCAAATAATAACTTAGGCATTTACTTTTACGGGATAATTGTTGAAGCTTAACCGCCGATTTATATTGAATAATTAACGTTGATATATTAAATATCAGGACAAAATAAAGCTTAAATATGTAATTAAGATATACTGAGTTGAATTTAAGTTTATGTCAGACTCAACTGGAAGTTAGATATAAGTTTGAGAGCCCACTAGTATAAGTTAATTAATTAAATGTCATGTTACTAACAACCTAGCTGGTTATGTAGAGTATGGCTTCCTTATAAAGAAAATTTCTGGAGTTCGATCCCGGTTGTGGTTCTTAAGAATTTTTCATGATTCGAGTTAAAATAGTAGGCACCACATTAATATAATGTTTGTCATAAAAAACAACTCTTCCGGGATGACATTTGGGTTCGGAAAAAAAGTCAAGCAGCTCCAATGTAAGATTTTTCGTAGATTGGCGGGAAGTAGCTTTTAGTGCGAGTTTCACAAAAAAGCAAAGTGTTAGAAACTCCTTATTAGATAAAATTGGGTTTATGTCCTTTATTCTATTTGCAAATAGTAAATTTCTAAAAGATTTTTAAATTATTTAAGATTTTTTTAGGCCACCGATATAATCTAAACTTTAGTTGTTCTTTGTACAGAGAGCAAGTAAGCGACGTAGGTAATTGACGGTTACACCTGCAAGAGACAGTTTCCCGACACTGGAATTACCTCAACGTCAACGGTAACGTATGTAATGAGCGTCGTGTTGCTTTGCAAATGATTAACAGTACAGATTCACGATTTCGCACCCTCAGGCTCTCGAGAGCGGCATTTCTAGACATACGTGGAATGACGAGAATGGATTAACGTTAAAACATCCAATCAATCAATCACCTGGCCTTAAATAGGCCTACGCTTGGCCCTCTTGCAACATTTGAAATCTCAGCTATAGCCCACTCCTTTGTATTCTTTAATTACTTCACTGGCTTAAATCATTTTGATAGATGGGTGTTGTAGAGAATATCGGAAAATCGTACGGTATAAACTTAATCAAATTTTCTCAGATTGTTACGGGATTTAACGGATAAGTGTTTTGATACCTGTTTCCGCATACTGGCTATAACTCCTTTGTTATAAGTGCTTGAGAGAGAATTAGGTGTTAAAACAAGGGTGCGATGAAGTTTCAGGTTCATAAAATTCAGTAAAAGGTGCTGGTACAACAGTTTCATGTCCAGAATGATGCATTGTGGAGATAATGTTGGGGAACGGAAAATTGTGTATGGCAAACCGTAGAAAATCCATAGTCTTTTCTTAAACATATGTAATCTATTTATTTATGCCGACATTGATCTTCGTTATTTATAACCGACAAGTATTCACTTCTGAAAGTAATGAATGAGCAAAAACCACAGAAATGGAACTGCATTAAACTAGCACATACATAATTTTATTGTGCTTTAGCGCCTACCTTCTAATTTTCACCTTCATATTCTAACTGATACATTGCAAAATAATTAATATCACCCGAATCAACCATTTATTTCTATACATATGTAATAAACTTACAAGTAATTTTTTTTTATATCAGAAAACCTGGCCCTCCAAACACAAAAAATCCAATGCGCAGGCTAATTAAAAAAAGTGGAAAACCAAATGTAACACGCAAAAGGATACCGTATTTATGGACAGCCTACATTCGCGATTTTGGCAACACTTTGGTCAACAGTCGTTGGAGATGGACCGTATTATGTTTTGCTTCTTCATATATCTTCAGTTGGCTTCTTTTCGCTTGGTTTTATATGCTTATTGCGAGAGATAATAATGACGTAGCAGAAATAAACCCATCCGAAACACCATGTCTTATGGGAATTGGATCGTTTGCTGGTTATTTTTTATTCAGTATTGAAACACAGCACACCATAGGATACGGAAGTAGGTACATAACATCCAACTGTCCAGAAGGAACGTTCTTGATCAGTCTTCAGGTGATCATGGGGGTTGCATTATGTGGAGCGATGGCCAGTATCGTTTATACAAAAATGGTTCGACCACATAAACCTCATACAAAGACACTTTTTAGTAAAACAGCTGTTGTACGTATTTTTATATTTCTATAACTTAGATATCTTTACAATATAACAACATCGTACCGTTTCAGATATGTCAAAGAGATGGAGTCCTTTGTATGATATTCCGAGTACGCGATGAAGATAACAGACACCAAATAGGAACCGAAATCAATGCATATCTTGTTCAAAGTCGGGCTCAGGAACCTTTCCTTAAGTCCCTTAGTTTAGAACAGCCAGGTTTACTTCTATGGCCGTTGGAAGTAGTGCATTACATCACCCCTTCCAGTCCCTTTTGGGACCTTTCGGCAAAGGATCTAATTACCAGAAGGTATTTATATTTATCGATTAATATAATAACAATTTAGAATGATAATTAATAATAATAATAATAATAAAAGTCTTTTATTTCCCCATAATAACAAACATAATAATTAACTTTGATCCGACCTCCTTTGCCGTTCCTTTGCCCCCAATATTTTCACATTTAAAAAGAATTTAGTTTTCATTTTGTTTTCCTAGATCCTGTTAAGTTGTTGTAAATACTTAAAGATGATTTTCTACACTCACTGTGTATTGGTTCAATTACAGTTTCGAGTTGATAGTAACAATGCACGGCACATCCGCAACAACTGGTCAGTGTTCAAAAACAAGAACATCGTACTTGACACCTGAAATTCTCTGGGGGCATAGATTTAAACCATGCATCAAATTCGACAATGAAAAACAAGCTTACTACATCGATAACGCAGATTTTAACACAACTGAAGAGGTCTTAACACCTTTATGTAGTGCCCAAAGATTGTACGAAGTTGTTCAAGAAATAAGCTCACCGTATTCGTCTCCTTTTTTGGTGAAATCTCCTACTGTATCAAGATATGGACGATTTTCAAATGATGAAGATTCGCTCAGAAATTCTTCTGGAATTGAAAGTATGCGCGAAGACGTATTAACTCCATTAACTCCAATAACTCCAATAAATAGTAACGAGAATAATGTTGTTTTGCGTAAATTAAGTACAATACGTGAATTTAATTCGGCGGAGAATTTAAAATATACCGGTCCAAAGGAACATCCTTTAGATGTAAATGCTTCAATTATCACTGTAGAAGTACCAAGTTCGACTGATTCGGGAACTCCTGTTAATTCCAAGTGGGATAGACAAGTTGATAGTTATTTAGGAGACATAAATCAGGAGCTGTCACAAATCGATAATGAAAAACCCCAAAATCCCACTCGTAGTTCTGGCGTTTTCGACGTGGAAACGTTAATTGTTAGTCTACAAAATTATCTCAAGGAAACAGAAGGTACTGAGAGTAATGCTGAAAAAAGATTCTATGAAACTAATTTTTAAATTTTAGGTTTCATTTAGAGGTTGTGAGTAATTAAACTGTGTAGGTAATAACATTAATATTAAGAATAATCAATAGTATTTATTTATTCAGTCAAGTAAATATAATGTGTTGATATAACTAATATGTATAGTTAATAAAAATAGTTGCAAAATATTTAAAAAATATTTTCCATTAATCTTTTATTTAATACACACGATTCTTAGAGATTAAAGAATTTAACTATAAAGAAAACGAAAAATCGAAAAATGTAGCTGTAAGAATATCAGAAAAAGTAAGAGACAAACTAAACATAAAAAAGCCAGACAATAAAATATCGCAGTAATAAATGATGCATTTAAAGGTTAGAAAAGACAAGATGGGAAGGAAGAGTAACAAGTAAATACGTAAAAGAGATAAAAAGGAAAGAAGAAAAGCAAAAGTAGTGTACATTTAAAAAAAATTTAGGAACACATACATATTTGTAATTTAAACCTTGCGTTCTTTAGTAACAGCTTCATTATTTATTCAAACAAATACTCTTATAAATTATCTATACAATAAAATAAGTTTCCTTTGTTTCCTGTATTCTAACTGGCATTGCATTGTGGAAATTAACACTTCTCTGGCACTAAAAGTTCTTTTGCAGATATAAATTGAAATGGTTTATCCCATGAATTTTGTAGATAAATTACAATAAAGTATCTGAAATTTAATGCTACAATATTAGTTTAAAAGATGGATCAATACAATTTAATTAAATTCAAATCGGAACGCTCACGAAACACAATTTGTTTAATTAACGAAACAAATTAAATTATATTAATTTATTAGAAACGAATACAACATATCAGAGTAATTCGGCTATAAATTACTAGTTTTGGTAAAATTTCATTTCCTAAAGCTATTAAAAACAAAGGAAATTCGGGAGATACTACGACAGAATTATGAAAAGCTCGGTATAGCTTACTAGAAGGAATTTATTAATATTTCCCGTCGGCGTTGCCACTACCAAATATTTCAGATGTCAATGAGAAAGTCTATCCTCATATCGGCGTAATACGTGCTGTTGCTCAAGGCAAGGAACTTCAACCATATGTGGCTAACTGGAAATTGTTGTCTCGTTTAGTTCAAATTATTTATAAAACCGAACGTTTTCATATGCATAAAACGAAATACCTTAACTGAACTAGAAATGGGTTAATTCCCTGGGTAAAACCTTTGTAAGGGAAGCTCTGTGTAAAATAACACTGCAAGCGAAGCCCATTCTTGTATCATACCAAAAGCAAATTGTTAAATATTCACAAGTTAGTCAGAATTTAGGATAAATACCAGACAGATAATATTATGCAAAGGATATTTTATTGGTAGACACAAATTCATAGTTCTCATGTTTTATTAAATTACAAAATTCATGGAACAAATTTGATCTTAATACATACCTACAGGATAAACTGTCATATTATATACTTATATAAGGTATTTGTATCTATGCAGATATCTTTGCACCAATTAAAATAAAATTGTAACTAATGAAAAATATAGGGTAGCACACATAACTTGTTCAAGAGAGTGCACGTTTGATGGTATCTAAAAGTACTTAGCCTCACCTAGCATGAGTGCAAGGGTTACAAATAAATCTTTATCCAGCCATAGATGCCGCTTTCATGAGATCGTTGGCTGATGTCTGGCAAAATATAGTCACAGAAACCGAGAGAGTGTTTGTAAAACAAGATCAGCTATTTTTAATATTAAGCCTCATCTCAGATCTTAAATTTGATAGCAAAGTTGCAAATTTTTTTCACTTACACTTCCTTGCATTATTAAGGCTGGCAACCTAAGTTTATAATTTCCAAAACTTGAAATTCTCACTCAGTTTATTATACAATACATATAGCGGTTCATAGATGATACCACCTAACAAAGAGTTTTTAGTTCGGAACCATTTGATCTGTCAATTTGAGTAAATCATGTCCCGTGCTCCTTTCCGGCAGATGAAGTTCTTTGGGTTTGGCAAAATTGTGGTTGGATGGTTCTAAGTCTAAGTGATCAAAAGAATTGCCACCAGTTGAAATATTTATTATCCGAAAGCTTAGTTCTCACTCAATAAATAAACATACAAGTAAATAACCATTTTGGGGGAATAGGTATATTATTTATGACTCCTATATATTTTTCTATCGGTATGTTTAGATAAACAAAGTATTAAATTCTATTGGCATAAAAATTTTAGACTGTTTAGACTGTTAAAAACCTAGTTGCGTTTGAGATAAATAATAGCGCGAAACATAGGTAACATAGGGAAATTACATGTAAAATTTTAAATTTTAGTTTATGTCCATATTATGAGTTTTGGGGGAAAAAAGGCGCGGAACGCACATTTTTTTCTGGAGATAATTAAATAATCTAACTAGTTTTTATTTGACAGTTCTTGCGAAATACAAGAGAATAAAGCGTACGTGAAACATTTTGGATAAAGCACATTCAGCAATTAAAAGCAATCAAAATTTCAGAACCGTTGATCATAATATAAGCAACTTTAACTTTATATCCTTATTAAGACGTCAAATTTTTACTTCAAATTAACAGTTCCTGCAAAATTCAGATCTGTTGACAACCTTATTCTATTGGAATGCATTCCATCAATGCAACTGAGTGTGCGAAAGGCCCAATTAACACTTCTAATAGAAATCCACACTCACAAACATTTAGAGAAGCTTATTCTATACATATCTGCATGGGCGTTGGATGTAGGGTTGCCATCTGCAAAATCATTAAACCAGGACAAGAAGCTCGAAAACCCCGGATTTTTGATCTTAAAACCCGGACATTATGCCGGAAAATTTTCATTTTACTCACTAATAAAATAAGTTCAAATTCTTATAATTTGTCATTCGTTATTTATCTTTATAAATTTAGGAACAAAACTAAATCTTCTAATAATTAAAGAAAATAAACTCTACTTCCATATCTTCACAAAACGTAAATAATGTAACAATTTGAGAAACTAAAAACATCTACTTTAATATTTATAGGTATTACTTATTTATTTTCAGGCTTTTGATATTTTTCAGTCTTTCCTATAGCGCTATAGCCTTTAAAATGGCTTCCTTGCTTACTAGAAGTTTATAAAAATCGAGCCAACTATAACCTTTGAAATTATATTTTGTTTTGATGATTGACGAAACCGTTTCTGTGTTCAATAAATTTCTTTCTTTCGTCCACTGTTGAGTAATTAGCGAAAACACTGTCTCTACGTTGGCATTATGAGCTGGTATGCAAAAAAATACTGAGCAATCTTCAACAATTCCGAGTACAAATGAGCATTCGGTGTTTTAAAAAAATTCACTCATAACCACTCGCTACTCTACTGAGCGACAGAGCGAGAGAGGGGCGCCCGGACTGTAAAGAAAACTCCCCCCGGACGCACCCCGGACACCCCCCAAACTAGGACAAATCCGGGGAAACCCAGACGGATGGCAACCCTAGTTGTATGCAAAAACTAAAACATATGCAGAATCAAAACGGACAGGAAAACATTCAAGAATATAGTAAAGTTTTATGTTAGATTCGACCTTAACCTTGAGATCCGCTTTAGAATTATGAGGTATTATAGCTCTTGGTTTTATTGCATGGATATTAATATTTGACTTCGGGTTTCTTCACTCAAGAATGGAAACGTACGACTTATATCTTCACCTCGTGGGTTAAGGATAACAGAAGCATGAAGTGCTCCGGACAATAAAATACTGAATAGCATTCAGAAACATAAAGGCCTTTTTGATTACCTTCAAAGCACGAAGTTACTGAATAACATGTTTAAGTCTGTAGAAAGATGCCAAAAAACTCTTCACTAAAGGACGCCTGGCTATTAGTAGATATTTTTCAAGCAGTGTTTCAGCTAACTAAGTTCATTGGCATCCTCTGACAGCAGATTATGCAATAAAAATCAGAAGAAATATGTATACAAGGAGGTATGGTAAAGTTTTATTAAAATATCGGGATGTAAGTTGAGCAACATTCGCATTAATCCTTGTAAATGACAGTTATTTTCGTGGACTTGTTTCGTTTAAAGAGCTAATAGAGCATGCTAAACTAAAATTATGTTGTTAAATTATTAAGTTTCTCCATTTAAAAGGTAAAAACACTCACCAAATGTATGATGAAATGGTGGCTGTTTATGGTGATGATAGTCCATCATAAGATACTATTGTGAGGTGGAAAAGGATCTTTCAAACTGGATATATGTCATTCACAGATGAGCCTCGATTCATGAATGATCTTGACACAGTGAAGAAAGTGTATATCCTTATCCTGGAAAACAAACTAGTAGCCATTGAAGTGATCATTGATCATGAATGAAGTTTCAGTTATGGAAATGTATGGAAGATTATGCATAAGCAATTGTATATGCGTTTCTACACATGTCATGTGATAGCACAATAAGTTCCCCGTTTGCTTACCCCATGTCACAAGCAAATTTACTATAAACTTTCGGAGCGGATGGGGAGCAAGATGAAGGGCATTTCTTTGCATATCAGTGCAAAAATATGGAGGAGACTGTCGTGGCATTATCCTAACCGATTACCTTCCAAAGGGCCAGACCATCATCAGCGTTTACTACTACACGCTTCTGTAGAATGTGGCGAAAAAAAAACGCTGCGTTATGATGACCAAAGGCACTCGTCTTCTAGGCGACGATGCACCCGCACATTCCGCCCAAGCTAACAAGTGTGGCTATGAAATTTGGCCCCATCGCTTGATGTGGCACCCAGCGAAAAGAAAAGAAAGAATTTCTCTGAGATGACGAATTGAATTCGGAGTTGGCAATTTTGCAATCAAGATGATTCTGGATGTGGAACAGTAGTTTTCAAGGCAATCGCAGGTAGAAATATGTGGAGAAAAGAGCTACTCTGCGACCTCACAAGTCTCATTAGGCTCCTACATTTCTAATCTCTTTTATTTCTCAGGAATACAGACGTAAAAGGTATAAACCAAAACTCTTTGGACACCACCGTTTTATCCACCTCTGAGGAAAATAAATTTGATATCTGCGTTTCTTTTACTTTTCTTTTCTACCCTTGATACATATAAGACCGGGCTACACCTGATTAATAAAAGCAAACGAGGGTCCAAAGCTGCAGGTTTTTTGCCCAATTAAAGAAAATTGTGAATTTTCAACATAACTCATCGTTACAACCCCTGGAGAAAAATGTACCACCTCATCTTCCTGCGTTGATGAAAATTATTTTACATCACTTAATATTGTAGAAACATAATTTACATGCGATGTTGACGAATGTTTTGTGAAGTTGTGGCTTTAAAAACCTTAAATTTGGATAGTTAATGGTTGGAGAAGCAACTATCTTAGAAATTAAACAGACTCATAATTTGTGTAAAGAAAGTATTCACAGGTGTTACACGTGGCATAATGTAAAATAGGCGGATTTACGACAATTTTTATCGCATCCGTTAATCTCAAAGCATATTTTAGTTTATCTACTTGTCGATAAATCTAAGGAGAATAATTTAAGTTGCCTTTCTCTGTCTATTTTAGTTTTGCAAAACATATTCGTACTTTCAGACATCACATAATAATCACACAAATATAAACAATAAGTTCCACTACTCCGGCACTACATTAGTAAAAGTTTTGCTTGGTTTAGTTTATTCAGTGGTGGAAAAGGGCCTGGAAACACGTCTAAATATCTTATGTATTACAAGTATTAAATATATTCGTATGAAATTTAGGACGTATGTGTTGTTATTTATTCCAAATAAAATAGATATATTGCTGCAGTAACGAGCTTTCCGATTAAACCTACAGTTGCACATATGAGTACAGTAAAGCTTTTATTTTATTGCCGTTCCAACTGACATATTTTATTCAATTTGATTTTTCAAAAAGCGATTAATTCTGCTGTATTAAGAACAATAGGAGAAAATACTTTATAAATAATTTATTCTAAATATACGATTCAGATACTATTTTATATAGATTTATATTTAAACCACAAAATTGTCAACGCTGACAAATTATTGGTTGAGCTTTTGTCTTAGAAAAGTCAAGAACGAATAAACAAGATATAGCAATGTTAGAATTATTGTTTTCTTTTAGGGAGGTTTTAGGTACTTTGATATTATATATCAGACATCATACCTTCACAGTTTATTGAAAATCTGTTCTTAAAAGTTTAAAAACGTAGAGACTTCGTAATTTCAGGCCTAGAGATATTAATGAAGTTTTTTTAGAAAATAAATCTGGCGGAAATAGAAATGATGGTTACGACGTTTTAAATTTACCCATGAATTTTTGATGCCGCAGCCTTGAAGAATCGAAATTTTAAATAAACACTTAATAGGTTTCTAATATTAATAAGCTTTGTACAAAAGCTTGTCAGTTTTTTTGGGTAACAGTTTTGAGAGTGTGTTTATGTATTCTTCATGAAATTTTCATATTTTAGGAAGATGAATTGAAACTAACAGAATGATAAATTTTTATTATAGTAGTAATATATACATAATGGATATGACCTTTTAGTAATGCTTTTTAGAAAAAGGCAAAGGAACAATTTTTTGAGGTAGATTGCAAGCAAGGTACTCTTGTAAGCATTGGAAATAATACATACTTTTCCTCGAATATCGAATAATTCAGGGATTGAAAGCTATTTTCAACATAATATAAAGAACACCTTTATAAAAACTGTTTCTTTCGTTGAAATAAGGTTTGGTTAGATTCTTAGCTTTTATACAAAACTTCTGTAAAAAATTCTGAATATACCAATTTGTCTATAATGTTAATAATATGACTAAAAAGTGTCTTTGGTATTTTAACATTTAAAATTTGTTTCTAAGAATATTTTAAATTATTTATCTTATTTGGCACAGAATATTTAATAAAATAACAAAAAGAATAACTTATTTGAAGAATGAATTTATTGCTTTGAATTTTGAGCTGATACGAATGCTACTGCGAAGTTGCAAAGAGCCAGTTTTCAAGAACAATGCAAGCATAGTTCCATTAAAATACTTTGCTTAAAACTAATTCTTGTAACTTTATACATTTTCTAGTGTAATAAATACAACTGCGCAATTTTCTTGTAAAGTATGCGGATATCTTATGTAAGACGAAGTTGTTTCATTAGAAACATACCTGACATTGCAAGTTGTGATATTCAGAATCTCGGAGGGCGATAACAATAGAAAGAAGCGTGAATCTCAGTACGAATTCATGTAACTTCATCGCCTTGTAGCCCCATATTTTCTCATGAAAAGGGCAATAAAAGAAATTGTCATAAATTTCCACCGAAAGCGTTTTGTTTCAGTCTTGGTAATTTCTAGTTGTAGGTCTTTTCGTGTTGAACTCGCACACACACATAGAACGAGAGAGAAACCCTTGTAAAGATTTAAGTTCCGCAGACGAGCAAATATACATAATAACTAGAACGTAGTAGGAAACTAAAACAATAGGACTAAAGAGCTCAGGGAAGTGGTCGGTGACCAAAAGCAGGACGTGCCGTCACGACTGCAACTTGCTACCTTCGGGGCTAATTAAATGTGGAAATCCAACTCGGGTGTGCTTAGTGTCACATTCCAAATGCGAAACTACCACGAAAATGTTAACATTCGCAACTGAACTTGAATATTTTAATGGTCAAATAGAGAAGTTCGCCGTGGCGTTAATAAAAGTCTTTCCAACCCCTATAATTACGGAACAGAAGGTGTCGACGTTTGTGTTAAAGCCATATGCCGTGAAATACGGAAAATAGCTGAGCGTGAATGAAAAATGCTCCTTGTTACTCCTAATTAGCACCATTAAATAAAGAATGTCGTTAGGAATCAAATGCAATTTGTTAAGAATCTGAAGACAAACACTTAATATTTTCGTTTTAGCAAGAATATTGTTACTTACAGAAATAAAAATCCAAATTTGAAAATTTGAATCAGAAACTAATGGCTTTTTGAATAAAAATTTCGGAGAAGAATTAAAAAAGGATTCTCTGATCTTGAAATTCAGTAAAATTGTTTATCAATATAAGTCGTATTTTTGTAATTCTGAAGCAATGGTTTTCTTATTTAAAACCTGAGTCAATACACTCTTCGACGAACAAAATTTCACTTTTGGTATGCCATGCTCTCAAAAACATGTTATTGAGAATTCTTCACATACAAATACAATATTGTCATACGTGATCAGGTTTTGAAGCTATGTTATCAAATTTTCGCAGACGATGGTTAGTATTTTTACTTTTAAAAAGATATTTGACAAAAACAGTTAAAACTTGATAATAAATGGCAAAGAACTTTTTTAATCACTAAACTAAAGCCGAACACGTATAAAATAAACTCTAAGATATAGTTATACATACTGCTCTTTGGTTATACAACGTCATCAAGAAAAACAATTAGCAATAAAATATTGAAATTAGCAGTGGAGTGTAATTTGAATTTGACAATAAAATTTGAAAGTTTAAATTTAATTTCTGAACTTAAAATAACAGCAATAAAACTTTACCTACCCTTATTATTATTCACATAATTTACTAATTATATTTGGTTTGCAGGTTTGCTAGTTGAATTTTATAGCCAACCGAAACGATATTTTTTTATTGTGCTGTAAGTAGTAGCATGGTGCACAGAACTGGCAATCTTGTCACCTACCATACGCCTTAAAAACGCTGATAAAAGCGACCTATGCTCCTAATGGATGCAACAGGACCTTAATGTATTGTAGTAATAGCACATGTAATAACAGTGTATGATTTATTTATGGTGATATTCGTTTTTAAAAGCATGGCCTACTAGAGGGGTAACATCTTATTGATCACATAGTATTGGGTTAATATTCAAACTAATTATTTAGATACAGGGTGATTTTAAAATACCAATCAATTTACTTACAAACATTTTTAAAGATTTAGAAAACTACACAAATCAATCAATTGTATGACCAACATATGGAATCCGTACCTACCATTCAACATGACCTCCTTGCATGTTTAGGCACAAGTGCCACCGTTCCACAGTTAACCTAAAAACTAGTCCCAAAGCATTAGGTGTGACGGTGTTCATAGGAGTTGTAATGCAATTCCTCTGTTTCTGGATATTGTTAATCTTCAGCTTGTACACTTGCGACACATCTCCGGACAAAACAAGCTCAAAGGTGTCAGGCGAGGTAAACGAGGAGTGGCCCTCTTCCAATCCACCTATTACAAAATAATTTATTCAGATAATCACGTAATAATGTTAGCAAAATGGTGAGATGCTCCATCCTGTTGGAACGTTTCTTAAGATTAGGGTTTTCGTAACGTAACTGTTTGGGATACACCAAGCTCCCTACTAAGTCGATGTATGTGTAAACGCACGATGCTATGTTGAATTACTTCGTGTATGTTTTGTACAATCTTTGGCGATGTACTGAGCTAGTCTTCAATACCTTCTTCATTCTTCATCAAGTACCTACTGGATTTGTGAAATTACCGCCTATAACTCTTCCACGACCTCCACACAGGTTATACTCTTCAATACTCCACAAACTACTGATTTTCTCTTTCCTTTTGTTAGAATGATGCATATGAAACGTGAATGAAAAAGTTAGCATGTAGTTAGCTTAAAATGGTTTGGGATTAATATCATTCTGTTGAAAAAGCTAAAAAGTTACCGAAGGAAAAAAATTAAAAGGATTGCTTCCACGGATGTTTGAAAATTAAAATTTACTTTAAAAATATTTCTGAAAAACTAACATTAAAGAAGAAACTCTTTTTTTGGGAAATTTCTGGAAAATTCTAGAACTACAAAACTTTTTAAAAAGGGTGGCCTAATATAAAAGACTGGTTTGTTTTACAGCTGTAATCTTTTATTTAGGATTATTTGTTTAGTTGTTTGAGAGCAACAAGTCATTCAAGAACAATGAATAATTTCCAGCGATTAAATAGTTCACTTAGTTAACCTATACTGTATGTTATTTTTGAATTTAAAAATCTAGGAGGTTAAACTTATAACTAAAACCCAAATTTTAAATTATGAAACCGTATTTTCCTTTCCGAAGTCTTATACACTGTAACGCTCTTATAGAAACCTAAAAGGACACCTCTTCTTATCGAAGCATGCATTTCCAATTCAGTTTTTGATTTTTTCACAATAAACTAAAAATTCATAAACTTAAGTATTTTTGAATTATTATAAACAAGGAGTGATTTTAATTAAATTAAAAAGAAAAACATACTTCGAAATTATAAATAATTAACATAAAACGATAACTTTTAAATAAATTTAAATTGAAGCATCTTTAACAAAGAACTTGTTTTTAAAATTATCATTCACATGGAGTGTGGTTTATTGCCCACTCCACTTCAGCTCATCGGCTTATTGTGCCCCTCGAATTTACATCACACTGATTGATTGGCTCCATAAGCGAAGTGTAGAACATATCTATAAGATGCATTTGCTACTTCTTCGGGTAACATTAAATCCATCCGAAAGCAACGCTGTCTTAAGACTCCCATCAAGCATTCACATAATATATGCACTGCAGATTCTTCTTCCTGCCCACAGAATCTGCAGTTTGGATCATTTATGACGCCTATTAATTGAAGGTGCCTTCTGAACTGGTAGCTTCCTGTTAGCAACCCAACTACTTTCTCATTTTCCCTGATTAGAAGCAGTAGTTCTCCTGCTCTAACCTTGGAGGGACTTCTCAGGAGCATCTGCGATTGCCTTAGTCCCTGTCTCTTTCTCCAATATCTGCAGTGTTCTTCTCGTAATCGTTCCTTTATCATATTCTTTGCAGCCACATATGCCAACTCCTGTTGGTTCAGGTCCGATTTGGGGTTTTTCTGCTCCCAGTTTTGCAAGCTGATCTGCTTTTTCAATGCCTTCCACATTGTGATGTCTTGGTACCCATTCCAGTTATTTTGTTATGTTCTGCCAGTGCAACCAGTGCTCCAATACATTCGAGAACTACCTACTTTAAATTTGATGTCAATTGCTGCCACAGTTTTTATATTTGTCGATTTCCTAGTCTTTCTGTAGCATGTCTGCACAGGTAGTAATAGCAATTACTTCCGCTTGGAATACTATAGCAAATCTACCCAATTGTTTGCTTCATAAATTCCAGCTTTGTAGCTTTCTAACGTTTTTATCCATCCGTATATCAGACGGAGGCCTACTAATTTTGCAGCTCCTGCGCGTTTTTCGCCCCTCTTCGCTCAAGTATATTAACCCTGAAAAGTTTTGTGAAGTCAGAGAAAGTGCTGACTTGATCAGAGTATACAGGGTGCTTAAAAAGTGGCGAAACAACGATATAACAGACTATTCAGAGACACCTTCTGAGGCCCCTGCGTACTAGAAAAATGTTAAAAAGATTCTACCTGCTGATTCCGTAAAGATAAAGGTTTTAATTTACGGTAGATGTGGCAACCATGTATGCTTTATTATTATATTTTATTTACGATACATAAACGGTGCTTCAGGAAATCAACATTTTATTTAAATTAATTTTATCAACAAAGCAGATTTTCGGATATTTTAGCAGTAGAGTAGATGTTAGAAGTTACCGCCACCATTACACAAGTTCTAGCTCTCTTGACGATATTCTCAGACACTCGCTGCAGCATGTCCCTGGTTACCAGCCGGAAAGCCTCTTGAATTCGTTGAACAAGTTCTTCCCTGTTGTTGACAGGTGTTTGGTAGACGTGGCTCTTTACAACACTCCATAAGAAGAAGCCCAAAGGAGTCAAGTCTGGACTTCTTGCTGCCTACGAAAAAGTACCATTTCTACCAATCCACCTGTTGGGGTAATTAATGTCCAGTCAATTTCTCACGGCGGCCACACTATGCGCTGGCGCACCGGCGCATCATCCATTTGAAACCAAGAATTATGTACTGCAGCTAACGGAATATTGTCACGAGATCCACAAAGGTTTTTTCCAAAAAATTTAAAATTCCCCGTTTAACATCTCTGGAAGGTAGTTAATTTTTTAAAAATTTATTGAAGATAGGCAACCCAACAGGCAACCCAACAGGCAACCCAACATTCACGGACTCTGTTCATCACTTTCAATGTTTACAAAGAGATTAAAAATCGGTATTCGCAAATACTTACCTATACTGAATTTTGAAGTTTTGTTAGGTAGGAGCAATACTAGAAGATCAAATCTTTTCTTGACTGTTTTTAAGGCAACCCAAAATACTTAAAAACGAAAAATATTTTAACTAAAATCCACCCTTAAAATAGAAGACGGATTTATTATTTTCCCATCCAAAAAAAGTTATTTTCACCAGTTTTAAGAATATTTCGAAAAGCTTTGAAATTACAGAACAAAATTAAAAGTAAAATTTTAACTTTGCCACCCTGTCTTTATTTTAATATTAACTGGCTAAGGTAAACCTAGGAGAAGCGTAATATTTCAACCCCACGAATCTACTGTTAAGATGTGCCCATTGCTTAAGGACCATCCTCTATATCACATTTAAAACACTACAGCTATGTTTATCTTGTTGCAATAATAAATAATTGCCGCAGATGGTCAATAGCAAGCAAAATAATTAATTAAGTGTCATTAATTTTTCTGTAAACTACATAGCAGGAGTTATCACGAAGACTGATTACAAATTTCTGGAAATCGTTTTAGTTTTATTTCTGCTTATCCAAATTGAATTAAACTAAGAACTTATAATTAAATAATATAAAAAAATAAGACTTTTACATTACAATTAAAATGAAATCCTATTCTATCGACAGAATTTCCTGATCTAAACAATGAACAACTAAAAGTAAATCCCAATCATATAAACCTCACATAAACTGGAATGTAGGAAAAATTAGTATGATACATAATACTAAAGGAAAGTGCCATCCAAGGCTAACAAAAGGTATATTTTGAATTATGTTCAGAATTTCATTGCAAAATCCACAACTAGTGTGAAATATTTTGAAGCAAATGAACTTGAGGGCAAATTTTAAAATCCCTTTAGCTAGTGAACTAGATTTTCAAATTCAAACACTTACATTTAATAATTAATAAATATTTTATCACTTTCTTATAGTTGTTCAACCGTTTGCTGGGTTCTCATTAACTAATATCTATTTTGCATGTTTGTTCAGCGCTATTTACTTAGCAGTTTCAGACTACTCCATGGAATTGAAGCAAACGTTAAGTTAATTTACATTAGTAAATTAATATTTTGTATTTTGTATATTATCTAATAACTAATTATTTATAAGTAAGCTTTCATAATTTCGGTTCGCTTTTGTAAATCATAGAATTACTCGCAAAATCAACACTAAATTAAAGGCAAACAAAACTCAATTATCATAGCTAAACCAGTTAATTTAACAAATCGAAATACACGTATTTATGTTGTATATGTTTCCTCCTAATCAACCAACGCAAATTATCAATATTGATCCTGGGTAATATTCAATAAGGATTAAAAGAAACGAAGTCCGTTGATGCAGAAAATTTGCGGAACAGTATAACGATAACAAACATAAACTTGTACGTAGCATTCGTCGAGTATGCTAATTTGTATCTGCTGAAAAGCAGGATTGAGTAGCATGTGTTGCAGAAATAACTTGTACATCCCCGGTGCTTTAACTCCACACCCTCCAGCAGTTCCTCCTGTTCCTGCATATTCTCCCGGGGCAGACGAGACGGCAAACATGTGGAACATCCAGAACATCTCGAACTGTTACTTCTATTGACGTTATCTAACTGAGTATAGTATTACTAAATAGAATGTCTTTAGAGTTTATTATTCAAAACCAGTAATAGGCTCGAACGTTAGTAAAACGTTGGGGGTTGAGCGTTGAACACGTTTGCCAATGCGAAGGACGAAAAATCTTTTCGGCTAATAATAATAAATTTGGGGTTTTGTTTATGAGGTCACATAATACAGAACAGAAAATGAGAGCGAGAATCATGCCTTGCAAACAGCCTGACTTATACTCCTCCATTTCAGTATAAACGATCTGTTTCCAAGCCAATTTATTATCAACATATTCCACGCTTCTACCGTAATTTGCCCTGTTTATGAATGATTCACTATACACGTTCGCGTATTTTTCAGATATTGTGGCATGTCAACGTTGGTTTTCCTACATGTCAGAGATATGGTTTACAAATAACAAGCGCTTGCTGCGGGCATAAAATAGTTTCTTAAACCTTTGTTCCAGTAGCATTAACATATTATATATTTTCAAATTTCTATATAAAATTCATATAATTGTGTTAGATTTTGTGAGTTATAAGTTATAACGGAGTTTTAAGAAAATAAAACGTCATCTTTATTTATACAATAAACTATTATCGAATTTCAGTAAATAAATTAATAGAAATTAAATGAAATGGCAAAAACGAAACAGTAGTTTGAAATACTAAAAGATTACAAATGCCAAAATGCAATCAAATAACTCAGTACCAAAGATAAAAAACGACGAACAAGAAATCTTATTCGACCAAAACATCTTTTTAAAAGCAGTTCGCAGACAAGGTCAGTTTTATAAATAAAAGTTACTTCGCATGTGATGTTCTTTCAGTTTTTCTCTGAATCCCTTTTAAATCTTTGAATAAATGGAGCACAAAAAGTATTAAATAAGACCGAAGGAAAACGTTAGGCTTATTTTGCTGTTTAACTGCAAAGGATTGTTATTGCTAAAAAACGGTTACCAACGTAAAGCTTAATCTAAGAGAAAAATAAGATTTATTTAACTAAAAATAAAAATTAGATTATATTTATTTACGAATGATCAGAAATTGTTCCTTTTCTGACTAAAATAAATTCTAGCTTAAAGGCTGACTTTATAACATATTTGAAAACTACTACTATGGTTAAATAATTAATATTTTCCATAAATGTCAAATATAAATAGAAACTAACAAGAATCAACAGCTGTAAGTCGATATCACGTTCCACGTTCACTGGTTTATTGTAACTGTGTACAATTTTTTTTTTCAGAAATGGGTATATAAAACTAACTTTCGACATTGTACAGCTTGCCTTTTAAAGCTTTAGAGTAAGGTTTGAAAACGACAATCCTTATAAACATTTCTCTAGCTATCCTGTTGCGTAATGTAAAATTTACTGATTGAGAATCCTCGTAAACTTGTTACTGACTTTGTGTTCTTGCCGGGGCACATTTTGATATAGGCGATTGCATTCGCTTTTCATAATATGGTTAACGCTGCATTGTGTTTAGATAAAGGGCAATTTTAGTTCTGCTGTACTACTAAATTAAATTCAACAACGGTTTTGTTAAAAGCATAACAATTTAGCTTAGAGAATAGTTAATGCTAATTTTCCTTTATTTAAAACTTTGATTGTTTGTTCTATTTATTTCTTATTAATTGTTATTGTACTGTTAAATTTAATTATATATTTAGTACACAAAATTATACAACAATCAACCATACAATTCCAGTCAGATTTTGAAGGTAACTGCTGACTGCTTCTAATTTGGTCCTCAATATATCTGAATTTTATATTTCTTTATTTATGGCTTCTTTTGTCAATTCTAAAACAACTATTAACCCATCATTTTGCAGTGCATAAGTAGTCCAACTTTCTAGGTTTCCAATAGGTGAACTAACATAAAAAATTAAATATTATTACCAATAAGACTAAATGATTTTATTGAATCCTTTTATACCACTCACTTACAACTAAATACCAATTGCAACATTCCAAAGTTGTAGATTACGAGTAAATCAATATTTGTGAGATAACGTACTCATCTTCAAAAATACCAAACACGTGTACCTACTAAGTAACTAGCATATAATTTAAATTAACTAATTATACCCATTACAATTCATTCATTCAAAATATATATAAATGCAAAGCATTAGAAACCAAATTAAAAGGGTTTGCGCAACTAGCTAACAACAATACAGTCGAAACAATAAAAGTACAGGGGCCATCCCTCATGAAAAAATATCAACAAGAACGAAAGGAAATATAAGGGATATAACGACGAGTGGTAAGACAGCAAGGAGATAGCTACAAAAGTAATAAAGAAAGAATACATGCATTTATGCAAGACTATTAGACAAAAAAGTTAAAGAAAATGAAATTAGAAACAAGAAATATAATTGCGCAGATTCAGGTTTTGGACTATTAATAAACGAGCGATACGATTCAAGCATTATTCATTCCAACTTTGTGAGTGACGTAATTCTGAGGACAACCTTTAATACAGATAAAGGTAAACTGCACATAGTGAGAGTCTATGCTCCAGATATTAGCAAGAAGAGATTGAAAACTTGTATAGTATATTTGAAGCCATTGTACATGATACATCAGTTAAAAACAAAGTAATCTTACTAGTCGATTTTAATGTCAGAATTGGTAACCACACTATAGCAGGCATTAAGCAAAAATGTAATAAGGAGGCTATAAACAAAAGCGGGGAAATACTAAATGGACTCTGCTCTCACTACGAATTGCGAATCAACAATACATTCTATCCTCACAAAGATCAACTTAAAATTACATGGTCTAATAGCAGAGGACACCAGTCAACAGTTGACTATATTACAACGAATAGAAGTATTAATCCAAATCAAAGTCTACACGTTAGAGCGTTGACATCAGCAAATGTTGGAAGTGACCATTGACTTATGCTCGCAAAAATTCCTAATTAAATCCTCACCAACAGAGGCAGTCTGGGTAAAACCAATATGCAATATACAGCAAGCTGCAAATAAAGCATTACGAAAACGAAAAGTACGAATAACGCCTAAAATAAAAGAATTAGCAAAGGAAAAAGAAATGTTTACAGAAAATATTGTAATATTAAAATGGAAGAAGAACGCCTAAAGTATGTGGCACTACGAAACCGAGCTAACTCAAAGAGAAAGGAAATAAGAAGGATACATTGGGAAAGATTTTCAGCATTTATGGAGAACGATCTGTACGGTGGACAACGGAGAATATGGAATTTACTAAGGAATACAAAGAAATCTGTTAATGAATACTTAAAAGGAAATATTGAATCAGAAAACTAGATTAACCATTTCAAAATCATGTATAGCAAAGAAGAGTATAACACTGAAGGCCTTCAACAAGGTATCACCAACGAAAATATAGACAAACTAAACAGTAACAGGCATAGTTGGGAAATTAAAAAATAGAAAATGCCCTGAGCAGGATGAGATACCAAATAAACTAATCAAATGTGGAACAGAGGAATTAATGGACGAACTGAGTAAAACAATCCCCACATAATGGAAATCTAGTACTACTCCGATATTCAAGAAAAAATCGAAAAATGGACTATCGTGAAGTAACATTGCTGAACAAATTTATAAACTGCTGACAAAGATTTTTCTCAGGAAATCGCACCAAGAATAAATATATGTCCATATGACCAGCAACAAGATAAATAAAAAGGAAGTCATACACATATACACAACTAAAAAACTACAAATTAATATATTTATTTTGTTATTGATGTTATCCCGCTGTTGTTCATATTGCTTCTAGATGAAATGACAAAGGAAAGCAAACGCCACACCAAAGGAGCCACAATGATATTTAGGAATTTAGAACCAGTTAGGGTATCAGAAATGATGTACAATGTGATTTTTTAAAAACTCAATTGCAGCCGGCAGTATTCTGACTTAATACAGACAGTTCTAAGGTTATTAAGACAGAATACGGCCTGCTGCAACTGAGTTTTTAAAAAATCACATTGTATGTTGATGATATGGTGATTTTGGCTAACACGATGAAGGATTTGCAGAATAATGTGAATATTTGGAATGTACTTTTGGAGAAATATGAAATGAAAATAAATGTAGCAAAAACAGAAACAATGGCAATTTCAGACGAGGAACAAATTGATTTACAAAGAAAAGATGAAAAAATTAAACAAGTGGGAAATTTCAAATACCTCGGAGCTATAATCGATGGGAGAGGGATGTGGAAAGAGATTTTATTAATAGAATAGGAGAAGCTGGTAGGCTGCTGAGTTGCTTGAGTAATACATTTGTGAGGAAAAAGAAGGTATCGGTAAAGACAACAATAAGAATATACCAAAGTGTTTACATTCCCATACTGACATATGGATGTGAAAACTGGACATTGGATGAAAAGGCAAGGAGCAAATTACAAGCTCTTGAGATGAAATATTTAAGAATGGTAACGGGAGTTATAAAAAGGGATAAATACCGTAATGAAGAAATAAGGAAGTGGTTAGAAGTAGAACCCCTACAAACCAGAATAGAAAGAAGACAGCTGCAACGGTGGGGACATCTAGTAAGGATGCAAAAAGACAGGAAAGTGAAAGTTATCTGGAAAGCGATAATTGATATTAAGAGACACAGAGGAAGACCCCGTAGGACATGGAATGGTGAATTAGAAAAAAAAAACTGCAAAAGTGGAGTTTGGGGAGGAGAAGTGCAGAAAAAGTTGCCAGAAGTAGGAAAGAATGGAAAAAGCTCACTCAAGGCCCACGGACAAGTACGGAAGAGTAGGAAAACCCAACCTCAACACCGCAAGGTAGAAGATGACAGGAATATGTATGTATGTATGTATGTATTGATGTTATCACTCCTGCTCGATATAGTCCGTTCAGATGCTAGTTTCAGGTGTGCTGTGCATGGCGCCGTCGGAACGTGTTTTATGCCGGATATGGAAAATTGCAGTAAATTTAAATTATAATTATCGGTCGATAACGGAGGTTCGCGGGCTTGTTTACATTCAAATTTGTTGAAGTTATTTCTGTTTATTGCTTTGTTTGTGTTATTGTTTGTGTTATCTTGTGGTGTGTTATTATTATATTATTATTATTTATTGGTAGTTGTTAACTGTTAGTTTAATGCTTCTATGAATTGTATCATTTCAATCGATTAGATCGTTTCAAGAATTTGCCTTGGACTCTGTCTTAAGAAAAGAAACGGCTTGAAAATTTAATACTACCAAATATTGGAAAAACTGGAAGTGCTACTGCATCAACACGATTATTTTATACACCGTTATTATTAAAAATTCTAAAACTATAATTATTGCAATAATTTATTATTGCATACATGCTCTGCCGTTCCTGCCTAAAAAATGAGTCTAAAAAAATGGAACAAAATGTGTTTAAAATGAGGTATATTTCATGGTGAAAATTCCAACTTTAAGTACAGAAAATTCAATTGTTATTATGTTCAGTATAACTGAATTAAAGATAAAAGTCTACTGTGTACACAGAATGAAAACAAATGCACCTGATTATACATAACAATTTACGAAACGTAGCCCTCTTCATACCGACTTATTATAGCTGGCCATTCTTGTGTTGTTCAAGTAATAAATGAAGAAATAAGTAATTTGTAAATTATCTAGACGGGCATACACAACACTGACTTTTATAATTTATTTGTATCAGATAAACTACATACTTTATACTAAAAATCAATACATTACACATTTATTATATAAATTATTTAATGCTGAATTGTAAACCCAGTTAATTATGTGAACTTTGAATCTAGAAGCTATTTTAGTATTTCTGTCTACCTTTCAATATTGAGCAACTTCAACTTAATTCAATATTGAAGATGTGGGTCACGATTACTAATGAATAGTTAAACAATAAATATATTACAATATATAGGACACGATGATAAATTTACGATTTATCGTCCATGAAAACATGTGTTACCTACTCCTTGGTTTGAGTTGTTACAAAAATTCTGGCATCTACTTAATACAAAATCAGATCCATACTGCTCTACTTAGCAAATGTTTTGTACCGCGGATAATCTGTTGCGTTGAATTACTTATTCATTACAAATTAATCGAAAATGGTCTGCAAGTTTTACCTTACCTTAAGTGTGTGCAAAGTATCTTCAATAACTATAATTATACGATTTTCATACATTTCTTCAATCTTCGATCATTTTAAGAACTTTTAGTTGAATAGTTATATAAACGTTTGTGAATACTTCTTTATTTTTTACTAAAATAAGTTTATAAATTTTTAAAAAATATATGTTCAGGCTAACGTTTTATTAACAAGTTGATTAACTCATTAAATTGTTACCTAATATAGTTATACTCGTAACGACTGTTAAATCAATTTTGGTTGTAAATGGCGATCAAAATGTTTTTTAATTTTCAACGTTTTAGCTTTTTAATTGAAATGAATATTTTGTAACGCAGGCAGATACTTTAAATGGTTCAAAACGAGACGAAAGGTAATTTAGGTAATTACAGATTACATTTTTGTAATTACTACAATCGCTGCACACGCACAGCCACACATTTGTTCGTTCCCTATAGAAAATAAAGCTTTTAATTTAATAAATGGCGTATACTTTAAAGCACTAATAATGATTAGTTGACTTTTAACAATTTTAGTTAAAATTGCTTTTTTATTCACCGCTTTAATAAATTGTTTTGCTTTCTGCCTGATATTTCAAGTGTTCGAACTCTTCAGATCTAAATTTTGTAACGTACATAAATAACAAACGAATCTACTCTTTAATTTAATATTCATATCCTATTAATTTCGTAATTACATTGAAATACTCCATTATAACGTTAATTTGACTGTATTTGGTTTTGCTTTTCACTTTTTAGCAGTTCATTATATGTGGCCCAATTAATTAATAATTTAAATTTTAATTTATTAAACTGTCATACACTTCTGTTTGGAAATGATATACATGAAACATTCCGGAATGTTTTCATTTGGAAGGTTTTCATCAGAAACAATTGATTGAATAACATTAAACTTCTATCATAGTATCAAGCTTAGCTGATACAAATCAAAAGTCTACATTAATTTATACGAGTATATTCCATAAATGTATTTATTATCGTCAAATTTAAATCGTTTCCAATTATGATAGATTCCATTTGAATTTGAAATGCGATTACCAAAGCTTTCAGAATGATGTACCAATTGTATATCAAATTGAATGAGTTACTTTTGATAAACTGATGTTTAATAGATGTAATTCGGTACAATATGCAATTGGTTTTCGATTAGTTTATATGGTAACAAACTATTGAAATCTCTGCAACATGATCAAAATGTAAAGTAGAAACATTGAGTAAAATTTAAAAAAAATTAATTGTGATAGTTGCATGTTGCATATACTGTAGTGGTTATCACCAAAAGTAATGTTAAAAGTTCGTAAAAATGAATTAAATTTAGTAGAATTACTAAGTACCAGCGTGGTGTTGTGTTTAACCAGCTTTACCACGTGGGGGTTTACTGCAGGAGGTTTTATATTAAAATTCTGGTTCAACTAACATACCATATATTGTCCAACTTTGATTAAGTTTCACAAAATATTATTTAGAGTTAAAGTTAAAGATAAACACTTAGACAACTTTAGAGATAAGTACATACAAACATCAAAGTTAATAAAATGAAACAAAGGGTTTGATCCAAATAATTAGCAAGTCTCACTGTAAATTGAATAATAGTAGATTATTCTACAAGTAAAGAAAAGTGGCAGTTTTCTAGCGAGTGGAAAATGTTTGATTCACGAGCGTTAGCGAGTGAATTACAATTTCACGAGCTAGAAAACCACTTTTCTCGCGCGTTGAATACGCTATTTTTTTGTGTAAGTACTAAAAGTTCGAATTTTCTAGACAAATTTGTTAAATTTATCAAGGTTATGTTTGTACGGAAACATAGCAACTACAACACGTACGTAGTAACAAGTAAACAAACAGACTGTGTTGCTAGGAATAAAGTGTTGGTTGCTAATGACTCAAGCATTGTAATGAGGAAAATGTTGCTAACGAGAAAAATGCCACTTTTCTTTACTATTTCTTCTACATAGTAAAATGGCCGTTTACCATTGAGTATACAAAAAAATTAAATTAAATACAGAAAAATAATTTTACATCAAAATCGTAGGAAACATCGCTTCACGAAAGACCTGACTGCTTGTGGAGACAACTCGTCAATGATAACGCTACCCATTATGAGCCCTTTTTGAACAATTGCGCATATAGTAAGTCAGTTTCCACGCACACATGTCTTGGAACAAAGGCATGCACTTTCCGTACTGATGCTATGTGCATTTACCCTGCCGTGAACGTGCTGAGCTGTGCAATCTGGTTCCGCCGTGCATTTTAAAGAATGCTATTTCAGCGTTCCCACGGAATACACAGCAGGCCCGAGTGTCTTTTTGGTTTACGATGGTCATCCACGTGCATGTTGGATAGTTGGATGCCTTCATTCCTATCTCGTGTAATGGCCCTAAATAACACGTCATATCAACGCACGTGACAACTTTCCACGATGTATCGCTTCATTACAATACTTTGAATTAATTAATGTTCGGTAAATGGAGTTTTTACATAATGATTTTTTACGTACATTGAATTACATGAATTTTACTTCGTAATAGGTATTATATACATTTTAAAAATGTAATAGAATTGTGTAGACGTAGGGATTGCGCCACTTCAACGATTTCTAGATCAACTTTCAACCATTCAGAATTTATCCAATTTCTTTGTTTATCTTATTCTATAATTTTCTATACTTACTTTCTCTTGTATATTTTTAGATCCTATAGCCGTTAAATCATTTTACATTTCATCTAGCCATCTTGACTATGATCTACTCTTTCTTCTCTTTCCCACTCATTTTATTATAAGGTTTATAGTCAGCTCTCATTACATGGTCTAGCCAATATCCTTTGCTGCTTTATTTTTTTTACGATATTTTCCCCTATTTTTTGGTTCGTTCTTATTGTGTACTTATCTTTTGATATTTCTGCTGCGCCCAATATTTTTCTAAAAATCGTTTTTTAAGATATTCTTCTCTTTTTGTTATTGTTGTAACTTCAGCTTCATACATTAATATGGTCATATTTATTAGGGTATTATTATATTCTTAATTTGGTTTTCCTGGAGATAATTTTGTTCTTTAATAATTTCTTGTTGGTATGAAAGGCTGCTACTATTTTATCTTTTATTTCTACTCCTCTCTGCCCATCACTAGATATCATAACACCTAAGTATTTAAATTTATCAACTTCTTCATGTTCTTGATTGAATATTTTAATTTTAGCTGTTCCTATTTGTTCGCCTCTTATAACTTTTGTTTTGTCTTTATTTATTTTCAAAGCAATTGACACCTTTATCTATTCCAAATTTTTTCGTTTCCTTTTTCTGAATTCTGATACTAAGTCGTGTTGACTCCAATGTCATCTTTATAAATATTTTTAATTTCAGCGCTATTCTCTATTCTTTCATAACTGACATGAACTTTCCTCCATCCATAGAGTCAAAAGTTTGTTCATAGTCACGAATAATAACTCTACATTTATACTCTTGTGTCTTTTCCATTATTTTTTTAATATGTATATTGTATAATTTGTTAATCTTCACTTTATGAAGCCATATCCTGCAACGAGTCACTTCCATACTTTAATAATTCCATATACATTCGGTCTTTTCTGGGGTCTGTACATTACGGCTGTTGTTAATAATTTATTTTATCTCTTGTAATGTAGGTTGATCTATCAAATCTTTATGAAGACCTTCAATTAACAATTCTTTTTGTTTTTGATTTGCATTTGATAATTATTTAAAGGGACCTATCCAAATTCTTTGTATTCATTTTTATTTTCTACCACTTTGCCTTGTGTATTTTTTATTCCAGTTAATTTAGGCGTACTCACTTTATTTTGGTTATTAATCTTCTGGTAAAACTTTTTTGTATTTGTTTTATTACTATCATTCTTTATTTCATTTCATCCAATCTCTTTTATCCTTTTTACTGTTTTGTTGCATTCTTTCCTCGTTCCTTCAGATTCCACACTGTACTCTTCTTTATTAGTTCTTATTCATTTTAGTCTTGTCTTGTCCTTTATATTACCCCATCTTTCTTCTAGTAAGTCATCATTTGTTTTGCGCTTGTCTAACTCTTCCGTATATTGTATCCTTACATTTTCATTATTTAATCTCATTATACATATTCCATTTACTTCTTACTACGTTTTCTTTTATAACTTTCCGTTGTTTTTGTCGTTCTGCTACGGTTACCATGAAGTGGTATGGGTCAGCACATGATCCTCGTATATTCTTACATCAGTTATCAATGATTGACGTCTTTTCGTTACTAATGCGTCGTCGATTTGAGATTGAGTTTTCTTGTCCGGAGACATTCATATTATTTTGTGTTTTATTGGGTGATCGAGTCCATTATCATTTGTTTTCTCGAAGATTGTGTAGTTCTCTATTTCCCTGTAATTGGGTTTGTAATGTCTTCTTTTCGAATTTGAGCAATAAAGTCCCCCAACAATATATTTAAATCTTCTTGCGGTATTTTTTCAATCTCCTCCTCTAGCTTTTCATAAAACTATTTCTTTTCTTCAGCATTATCAGTTTTCGTAGGAGCGTATTGTTGTGTATTTTGAGCATAAAACATTTTAAATAACACTAATACATCCATACAATAAACACAAACAAGTTTATACACTTTATGAACATTTTATTAACACAATTTTACATACATCAAGTATATAAAATTGAATACCAAATTGATTTTTGATGTAAAATCATTTTATTGATTGTTTATGATTTATTAATACAAATTAATTACAATAAAGCAAATATTAACAACAATTAAGTTATAAAAACGATATTTAAAGTTGACAATGAAGGATAGAAATTCAAATATCCAGATATTTATTTCAATTTACAGTACAAAGCTGATTTTTCTTGATGAAGTAGTCTTTTGGAACACTTAGATCAGTTTATTGTGCTAGAAATAATGATTAAAGTTAAAATCATTACGTATTTATGTAAAAAGATAAATTTCAAGGACAAATGTATGTGAAAAATAGAAAGTTACAAATTTCTTATTTTAAAAGGTTGAGATAAGGTATAAAACATAACTAAAATGTTTTAGAGCATATAAGATTTAATTTTGTCAAGAATTTAAATACTAAAAGTAAGAATTATTGAAATTATCAATAAAAATGTAAAATTGAGTAAACGTCAGATTTAAAATGCAATTATCAGTCAAATTGATAATTTTAGAGAAAATTGATAAGAGACAAAATCTCATTATTTTGTCATAATTAATATAATTACATAGTTTTTAGTTTAGTTATTAATAATTTTGAAAAATAGGTAATTCAAGTAGGGTTTTAAACCAAGAACGAAGTAAAGAAACTTTTTCTTTAAAGTTAAGTTTAAATAGGTTTAATTTAAATAAAAATTTAATTTAAAAGTTAAGTTTAGTTAGTATAAATGATTTTCATTTAGTTAATAATAAATTTTGATTAATAATTAAGCGTAAATAAGTAATTAAAGTTAAAGATGGTTTGAAAATTGGCTAGATTTATTTATTTTACTTGGTTTTAACAAAAGAAAATACGGCAGTTGCTCGTAAAAATCCATTGGGGATGCACGTATCTAAAACGCTCCCAAAGTTTGTTATTATGACGTAGTAGAGTTCTTTTGTTTTTATTCTAGAACAATAAGACAGATGAATATCGGGTAGCAACTGAAATGTGGTGAAACAGATATCACGTGATCTAAGAATGATTAAAATTAAAAGTGTAAAATGAAGTGAATTAAAATAAACAAAACCAATTAAAATAAATAATAAGAAAGTACTAGTAAAATTTACTAATAATAAATAGTCGTAAAGAAAATTTGAGTGTAATAATAACAATAATATTTACATTTATGTAAACGTTGATAATTAAACCAAGTGGGTTATTAAATAAATGTAATGTGAATTTTCTTCGTTGAAAATAAAATTAGTTAAATTGTTATTTGAATAAAACATCGTTTTATTTACCTACGTATTTGAAGGGTAATCCTTAATCTAAAACAAGGAACCTGGAAATTTAAACAGTGATTAATTAGTGAAATTTAAACAGTGATAAAAATTATAAAGACAAGTAAAAATACAAAGACTTACCATTGAGAGTGTTGGGGTTGGAATTCATGGGCATCAACGCAGAACAGCTGATTATCAATGCAGCTGTGCCAAACTTCGACCTTCACCAAGATTTACCCGGATTTTAAGAAGTCACCAGATAAGTCAATTAAATAATTTTTTTTTGTGTTTTTATAAAATTAATTTGAATTTTGATTGTTGTAATTGTTAATAAGGTAATTTTTATAAAGTCAGATTAAATATTGAAAATTTTATGAAGTAATTGTTAATTCGAAACTTGATGAATTTTTATTGTGAACGTATGATTTTAAATTTATTCACTATTCAGTTATCAAAAGTTTATTTGTCAACATTAAATTATTGCAATCTTTTGAATCCTAACTACAGCTAGAACCCATGTAAAAAACTTAAATTGAGCTTGTTATGAATTTTCGTTCATGTATTTTGGAATGTGATGAATTTGTTGTTGGTGTTTGTTTTTTGCAGGTGGTTTAGATACGGAATATTTATTTGGTATTTGGTTTTATGTATTCACACACACATCTGCACACAACACATAATAAGTTCAATAAAATTGTTCTGTGGTCACCTTGATTACACAACAGTATATATTCATAACTGACAAATTATTCCATTTCGCTTCAATTCTTATACATATAAGCTGTTCTTTCATTTATTACTTTAGTTTCCATAATTTTCATACTCATTTCGCCAAATCCTGATTAAATCATTCTGAATTCTTTTTTATATATTCTTCCTTTTCCTCACCACCTTATTTATCGCACCGCCAATCTATCCTATACCTTTTTTAATTCAGATCCTGCTTCTTTCATTTTTTCTGTTGCTAACAGTGTCCTAACGTTTCATGTACTTATTTTGATTTTATTACCTTATTTTTTTACATATTTTTGTTTCCTATTTCCCTAAAAAACTCTTAACCTTTCAAAAGCCATTGTCGTCATCCTTAGCAATCTCCTTACCTTGTTTACTAGTTTGGACCGATTCTTGTAATTTTTCTTAACTGTTGTTGAAATTTGTTGCTTCCAAGGGATTCGTTGCTTGCCGTTCGCTTATCTTCGATGCTTTGTAGGCATACAAAAACGCGTATCATATTGTGTATCCTAAGGTACTTACTTACTTACTTCCTGTGAAGCTACAGCCCAGGATGGGCTTTAGCCTCTTTAACAATTTGTTGAAGTATTTTCAGCTAATTTATTTTTACAGAGCAGGTGCACTACTCCTGCGTCCAACTCCATTCTGAGATTTCAACTGTATCTTTTATCTTAGTGGGAGAGAGATGCCGCGTTAACGGAGCAATCGGGCCACCGATTCCAGTACTGACCGGATACAACGAAGCTGAACTCTTCTGATCGGTACCTACCTACCGCAACTCGGGATCTCTATCATAAGTGAAACATAAGAAAGTTATCTGTAAAATAGGTACCCACTCTATCTTCGAAATACAAAAGCAATTGACAGTTAAGTAGCAACATACAAAACAACAAACCAATAATGAATCCGCAGTGAATACTTTGAAAATAATATTCATTGAAAATAAAAATTATGGCAATTGTTAACGTTTTCTTTCGCTAATATATACTAAAATAAACTAAAATAAAGAAATAATATTTAATTACTAGTGTGGCCAAATATTAAATGAATGAAACACGTTAAAGCTAAAATTGAAACATATATTGAAAAAACCAGGAAATTCAGCTTTTTTACTACTGTTAGAATAGATATTGCATTCAATAAACTAACAGGTGTTGATTTTGTATTAAGTACATATATCGAAAATCAAATATGAATTAAATGTTTTTATGTGGTTTATTGTTCAAATGAGCATTGATACAATTTATTCATATAAATGTGCGATTGCGAATGCAATTATACATATAATAAAATGCTTTCATTAGTCAATATTCATGCTTAATTAATTCGGAAACAATAATTCGAACAGTAAAGTTTAAAATTGCGGCGACAATGAGTTTGATTGACGTAGGCCTTTGTTGGTAGGAAGTTCAACCAACTTTAATTTTTGCTTCCCAGAAAATAATTTTACAGTTGACTAATTTACTTTAATTAACTTAATTAATCTTCCTTTGCGTGCTTGACATTCATGTTCTTTTAATTTTGACTTACGTCGTCCGATTCTATCTAAAATGTTTTTCGAAATAAAGTTGTAAAAATTCTTTTTATCGCAATCAAAACTAAAAATTTATTACTTTCAGTTAAGTTTTATCGTTAACGAATCTGAAGCTTATGGATTTCATGTCAAAAGAAAACGGATTTGAAAAATTTAACAACTTAAATCTGTTTTGTTCAAGAAGAGAAATTAATCACTCAAAACAAGAGATCGCCGATAATTTGCAAATGAATCCTTAGAAATTATCTCGTAAGACTTATTTGAAACATCAAAGCCAAAAATTGACTTTTTTATCTGCATGTTTCTGTTTCCGTTTGGCCTCTCTAGATCCGCCCTTGGTTGTCGTCCCTGTTGACACGTCTAGTGGCGTGAAAACGAATTCCGGATTCTCTTTGTCATCCGTTCCTTGATTCTAAACATCCTTTCAATAGCTATTGAGACCCTATTTACGAATACCCAACACAAATGCGTACTTTAATTTTGGTTTTTCGTTTGGGTAAAGAAAACAACAATGCCGCTATTCTTTTCTTCGGATGAAAATAAATTTATACAATTTTTGAATGTGTTCCTTTGCAAAAATGCAAAATTATAAAAATGCCTGTATTTGTTCCGTTCGAAATCGCATTTAGGAAAAATAAAACAAATTTCTTACTTCCCGAATTTGTGATGCTTGGGATTTTCGCTACACCCTGCTGTTTTCCTGCCTTGTAGGACTGAAAATTCGATTGCTACATTTCACTCATCAAATGGGGTTACACAACTGCAACGAACAGAAATTGCAGCTGTTGGTCGTTTTAAACATACAAAAACGAGCTTTATTTGTAACATTTATTTCTTGTTTCTAAGGATGCAATTTTTACACTCGCTGGATTTTCCACATCACTTCTAATTCTAAGTGGGGTAGGTTTATTTTGGCATTCATAAGTGTCAAAGTAAGACGGAATTAATTTTAGCTTTTCATTCTTATACATGGATTAAAATCTACTTAAAAGGAAACCTCTCTAGTCAATGATTTTTTTCATTTAAATGTTGCAAAATCGCAATTTTAAAGATTTACATTTTTTAAATTCGTTTTTCCCATGAAATACAATAAATTATACTGTAACAAACTAAAATTTCCAATCTTTAGTCGGTATTTATTAACAAACTGAAATATAACAGGAAGGATTTCTTATCTAACGTTGCAGATGTCTGGTTATCGAGATTTTCTGCTTGCAACAATACATCAAAGGCCCTCTTTAATTTGTCAAGCGTTAATTCACATCCGTGAAATGTTATAGAAACGACAGAAAATCTTATAAAGCTACGTTCACGAATATCATGCGGGTCTTTAAATATGCGTATATATTACTGAACATTTCCAGAACAGGAAATTTTTCTGCAAAACTTCTTGTCAGGGTTTTCTTTTGTAAAATATGGGGCAACAAATTTTATTTCACTGGGAACTTCGGAAACTATATGAAAGTTAGAACACGTTTGATGTCAGTTTTATATCATCGTTTTAAAACTATGTAACTGTTGGAATAGAATAAATTATGAAATTATTATTATTTACTTGTACAGGATGACTTAAAAATGTTCTTCACGAGATGAGCGTTTTTATGACTGTCAATAGAAATAAATGAATAATTACCATAGGGTGTGTGTGTCTTTCATGATGGAATTTTACAAATTCAAAATTGTAAGAGGGCGCCTCGTCCTAAACACGCCTGGTTCTACCACCCCTTTTTGGATGAGGGTCTCTTGGGTCATCAGTAGGCGAACGTGTTGAAAAACCAAGTTTTCTTCTTTGTATTTAGATTTTCTTTTATTATTTGTTTAATTAAGCGTTTCCTTTTAAGACACTATTCTTTCACTGTTTTAAATAAAGTCCTCATTTTTACGGATGGCCCTCACAAAATATGTTTGTCTATTAAATAAACAGAAGATGTTCATTATTGTAAGTCAATAACAAATTTTCCATTTGTACCTAAATAAATCAGATCGAAGGAAATAAAATGATTTTCAATGTAGTTTTAATAAAATTATATTAAATTCGCTGATCATTATGTTTAGCGAAAGAATTACGTTTAAGAAATCAACCAGGAATAAGACTCGCGGAATACACATTAATGTGGCATCAAATTTTAGTTAAATAAAAATCCGAGAATAACCGGTCGAAATTTTAATAAAAATAAGCATTCGGTTTGGTTAGTATATCTGATTCAAATCAGGACATTTAAAATAATTTTTAAAAATTAACAAGCTCTTCGAACTTGTATTTTTGGTAAATTGCTGAATATTATATTTTATTGCAACATTAAAAGATCCCGAATTACAGTAGCTAGATACTCCGGTCCAGCACGATCAGGAGAGTTAAGCATCGTTGTCCCCGGTCAGTGCTGGAATGGGTAGCCGGGTTGCTGTGTTAACACAGCACCTCTCTTCCACGAGGACCGTTTACTATGTGAGAGTAGACCAAAAAACCCCTCACTGAAAACTGAAGGAAGCCTTTGATCTACAGAGGGTTATGTATGGGCTAATAAAGAAAGAAAGAAAAACACTAAAAAGATAATAAGAGAATGAAAAGTAAATTAGTGGCAAGTTTAGTGAATAGACGAGTAAATTACTAACAACTGGGAAATTGAAACTAATAAATCCCATTTCTTTTTATAATTGAAAATAAGTAAGTACTGTGATAATATGGAATATCATTTACTGGGCTATCCACATAAGAAGCACCCCTTAGCAATTGGAATAGGTAACCCAACATTCAAATTCATAAATAACATGACAATACATAATGAAATACCATACCAAGTACCAAGATCATATTAGAAACTAAAAACTTTCACATTCAATAACTAGGAAATTAAGAAAAATGTTATCAATAATAAAACGAAATTTACAGCAATTTTTAGTATAAAAATATGCAAAACTGACATTACAAAGCGGAAAACGCAAAAATATCAATTTTGTATACAAATCATTGTAATGAAAACTTTTAATGAGTAAGTAAACAATAAATATTTGCAAACATAATTACTAGATCAAATTTGGTTTTTCAATTTGCATATGCTTTAGAAATATTAATGTTGGGTTGCAGTTAAAGGTTTTAAGGAACACGTTTTATGTGAATTACCGAGTATAAAGAGTTAAAATCTGCAGAAAAAAAATTTTAGCAAAAACTTGAATAAATCGACGAAAAGAGCTCCCGCTAAAATGATTTGACGTAAAAATGTATGTTAATTTATTAAAATCCCTGCATAAAGCATAGTACTTTAAAATAAATAAAAAGTGACATTTACTTGGCGAATAATTTATTAAACGACAAACAACGAATAAAATCTTTTGTAAGATTATGGGAAAAAAGGGAAGCAATTACTGAAAAAAGGCATCCCCAAAACTCGTCAAGCTATTCGGTTTGGAAAGCTCAGATGTGCGAACAGACAGGAGTATCAATAATTCAGAAATGTTTTTTGTAATCGAATAGAAAGCAAAGCTTTTGGTTCCATGCAGAGTCACATTGGGACTGAAATATTTTCCTGTCATATTCTACTTTCGATAAGATGACAAGCGTCTTCGTCGTGTTTACAGCCCACCAGACAGCGCGCCAGGGGATCACAACGCCATCCAGCAAGCATTAATCTCCAGAGTGCTCCTCCACAAACATGTCTATCTCGTGACAGCCATAACCAGAAGAATTCAAAATAACGAGAATAACTGTGGGATTTCCACACGCAAAAAAGTTAACACCAGACCTTTTGTCTTCTACACGTAACCTTCAGTGACGGCTGCACTGATTTCTATCGCTACGATTTACTTCACAGTTGAAGTGTAAATATGTGAAACCCAAACAGAATCTGACCGATATTTCGTTTTTATCGTCATCGAAACAGGAAATAAATTTTTATTTATTGATCGGGAAAAATTACCGATAAATAAATATATGCAAAGGTTTATCCATGATTATTAGTAGGAATATCTTATAATTATTTTTTATACGATTTATTCGAAAGGATTACACGGCGTCTTTATAATTCTTGAATATTTAAGTTTTTGTTTGTTTATTTTTGGCAGAAAATGGAAAACTCTAAAGTCTATTGTCAATATAATTTAACTCTTACTACGTAGAATTACCATGCCTCTCTTTGCTTTTAGCATTTATTCTAGGCATCATTAAAATAAGCCCAAGTTTCATTACTTCAAAAATACGGTATCAATTTCACAAAATTGAAGCAATTCTTTTAAAAGATAAATTTTTCAAATATTTTCGGTTCTTGAATTGAATTAATTTTTAATAAATCTTAAAAACCTGTATTGGTAGATTAAGATTTTCTTAATTATTATTATCAAACCTCTGCTGTTTTACCTTATTGCAGAACACCTTAATAATTGCATTTTATCTTCAAGATCTTCTACTTAATTACTTCTGCTCTTCTTTCTAATTGCTTATTTCTTCGCTATTTATCTTGGGCTCATTTTTGATTATTCTTTCTACTCTTTCAGAATTTTTCCTCATTTCGCCTATACTTTTTTTCTCAATAGCCTTTTCTGCCAGTTCTTCATTCTGTTTTATTCCACTGTTGCAGCCTTTTTTGATTTATTATAAATACTTTTTCTTTAGTAGGTACCTACGGTAGCGTTCGAGTACTTTTCGTTGAAGTTGTTGCGACTTTCTGGCTGTTCTTTGTAAGCCAGAGAGATTTTCCAATTTTTCTTCCTTTTTTGTTTAAAATACACTTCAGTGGTGTTTACACTATTTTATCCTACCCCTCAGGGATCCGCTGGTACTTATTTATACCTTTCTTTTATCTTATTCGTCTTAATTTTCAGGAGTTTTCGTTCCTTCAAAGCATTCACAATATAAAATTCAATAAATTATTTTAT
Source organism: Melanotus villosus (assembly GCA_963082815.1). Taxonomy (NCBI): domain Eukaryota; kingdom Metazoa; phylum Arthropoda; class Insecta; order Coleoptera; family Elateridae; genus Melanotus; species Melanotus villosus. The sequence continues at coordinate 80,396,155 of OY720419.1, forward strand.
TTTGTTTTCATTTCTATTGTAACAATGAAAATTATTGTTACTAATAACGTAAACGTAAACTATAGTAATGCAAAGCGGGCACCTGCGATAAAATTCTATCTGTCTACTGCCACTTAAATATATTAAAATTTGACCCATCAGGATTGCTGAATTTTAATTTGTAGGTTTGGTGTCCATGGACATAATCAATTTCCTACGATTTCAAATAATTTATTTTTCTTCTTTCGGCGGCACGAAGAAGCAGCACTTAGGCCCTAGGCCCATTGTGCATATCCAGAACGGCAACTAGCCTAAGGGTTATGATCTTGTCCATAAAAGCACCATAAAGACCGGCGCCAAATAGGCGCTCTGAAAGACCAGCACCAAATAGGCGATGCCTCAGTAGAAGTAGTCTAGAGCAGCGAAAAATTAGATGACGAGAAGTTTCTTCTGCTTCGTTGTAGAATCTGACATTTGAGTCCATGAAAGAAACCATGCCCTGTAAGGAGGTGCTTTCTGCTAAACCTAAGGAGCCATAAGAAACTTGCCTAGTGCGAGGGACAATCTCTATCTAGGTTGATCGCTATACATGCATAGGGTTACCACCCGTCCTCCATTGTGGAGGACAGTCCTCCTTTATCACACATCTTTCTCTGTCCTCCTTTACTACAAAAATGTCCTCCTAAATCCTGATGTTTGAAATTGTATTTTCAAATTCATTTTTTTATCGCATTATGTTGGCAATTGGCAACGTAAGAGTGAGAGAGTTTTGAACACGCAGTCACGCTCACGCACGCGCATTGTATTCATTATGTCTTGTGTTGTGTCTTGTACACTTGTGCTTGTGTCACCTACCATCCTGCCAACCCTGATGCGATTCGAGTAATATACTCGTGCTTTTTTGTGTGTAATTGTGTCTTATCTGCGCACCGCACATTCGGGCGCTAAAGGTTTTTTGATATTATTAAAGGATAGTAGCTATACTAAATTTCAAATAATTATCTCAAAACGCAAAATATAAAAAAAGAATTGAAACTTCGCCACCCTGTATATCGAAAATGGCGCGTTTTTGATCATGTGTATATTAACATTTTTTTCTGTTGAGTACTATCACCCTCTGAAATATCTGCATGACATTAAGTAACACCCTGTATAGTATATAGTGTGTTTTTTTCTATGTCCTCCATTACAGTTTTTAAAAGGTGGTAACCCTATACATGCAAGCACCGGGACTTGCATCTGTTTTCGATTCATCTGTGAACTACAGTAGATCAGAAGATCTGACGCGATCCCTGAGCAGTAATGAGCATTCCTGCCTTCTGATGAAGGAGTAACAGAGAGACACTGTATTATTTCGGGTACTAAGCAGCGGGTCAGATTATATCAAACGAGACAGAGTATGAACGTGTCCTTTCAATTTAATCATAGTAGTGTAGATCCACACTGACACTTGAGAGGCAGGCCCTATGTGATGACGAAGGTTCGATGGCATGTCCAACAGGTGGCCGCGACCCTCTTTATTTGTCTGGCTATGTGATTATTCCAAGAAAACTTAATATCTAGGGGTAATATACTGTGCCCGAGAGCCTCAAATCTGACTCAAATATTATTGGTTCCACAAAGACTTTCAATCTTTTTCTGTGAAGATTATGAGCCGCTTTGGGTCGAATTCGTTAGTTAAGGCTTGGGTTTAAGGTGTATCAGTGTGCTGTAAATGAAACCTGGTTGGAGCGTGATGCAAGTCCAAAATTGACCTATCACCTCCACTGCGTACCAGCAAAGTGTAAATGTGCCTCGACACTGCATTGCGGTAGAAGAGGAAATGGCTTAAAAGAAAATGATTTAAAATAGTTTACTTGTCCGTAAACCATCTTTGTGTATGTTTAAATTGTTCAAAGAAGCTTATAGGTGTGCATTACTGACACTGCAAGCGAGTATTTATTAATTTGTTGATTAGCTTGGCTACAAGGCATTGCAGAAATAGGCGGTAGAAGAGGAAAGTAGTTAGAAGAAATTAGAAACATGTCAAGAGAGAGAAAGAAGTGGAAGAGGTGCATTAAGGATAAATAGATAAATACAACGCTCATATGGCAAAAGGACAGTTACCGGCGGGGGTATGACGATTTTTACTTTTCTTTTATTTTTTTTTTCTATATGTTCAATAAATATATATTATTGATATAATTCGAAGGGAAAACAGAGGGAAGAAGAGCACAAGGAAGGAGGAAAAAGTCCTGGTATTAAAATATCAAGGAATGGATAGCACAGAAGATTTCCAACCTCAAATAGGAAGGTATGAGAAAGATAGGGTGAGTACTTTGTTGTTTTTGTTAATAACGGCAGCTTACATAAAATAAAGGCTTAATCTTTGTTCGTGAGAACTTCTAAAAACCGCTTCGTACGTAGGTATATTTAGTCATGATGAAATTTCATTTCAATGATATAAAATTAACATTAGCTAAGTAATCGTGTTTCTGAGGGGACTTGATTTCGATGTTCTAGATTAGATGAGTTTCAATGTTAATTCAGCATTGGTTACATATGGTATGATGTAACGGAATTTCAGTCCAGGAGATATTGCACAAAGCACAAGATATACCCCAATTCAAATTTACACAACGTTAATACTCTTGACACTTAATTTTGTTCATTAGCGATGATGATTAAGCGACATATATGTATGAGAGGAATACCGAAGCTGTAATTGACGGATGCAAGTTGCAATCTCTGCGGCTTTAAACGTGCTTCAAAGACAATAAGTGGAACGTACCTAGAAACCCCGTCTAAAAATCACTTGTGGTAGAATTAATTTTCAAGGTCCTTATTGCATCCTTGTGTTTTGCAATTCTTTTTCAATTGATATGCGAAGGAGTTTAGTTGTTCCACTTTCTTTTCTGCATTAAAAAAACTTCACTTTCTAAAAAATTCAACTTAAACATATTTATTTATAATATCTGCTGTCATTCAAGTTTACAAATCCCTTCTTACATCGGGTTTACGCTACGTGATAGAAATTTTTCGCCCAATTGCGTATTTCCAAGCGATAAGTACTGAAACGTATGAATCTTCCTAAAGTGTGATTTTTCAATATGAACTTTGTGAGGGTAGTTTGAGTGAAAATTTCCAAGATGTTAAATTTTCATTATGTGTTTATAAGGGGAAACAAAAATTTAATGCTTCAGATATTTGTTTTTGCCTAATGATGAAGTTTCGAGCCTTGTTTAAACTAGCTGAAATCTAACTTTATGTGTATTTAGCTAAAAGGACTGAAATTTCAGTATATAGTTTTGATAATACACTACTGCAACTACGAACGGAATGTTTGTGCTTAATAGTGTAAATGGTAGACAAACAAAGGCTCTTGTTACAATGCTTACAGTTGTATTGATTTTAATTTGCTCCTTTTTCTGGAGATTTGTCTAAAAATACACATTTTGTAAGAAGTATATAATAAAATTATTGTTTTGGACGTTCAAATGTATTTAAATTTTCGTAACAATACGAGTGCTTAACAATAAAATGCTGCCAGATATAATGTATTCGAAAGCCTGAAATGTAACACTTCTAATATTTTAATTTTTATCGACAATGATCAGTCGAAGACATTAAATTTTATCAGTCAAGCCGAAAGGAATTCTACTAACAATTTCTATAATTTAAAATTGCGAATTAGAAAATTTAGCTATTTAAAAAAATACTAGAGAAAAATCACTTAACAGATTTTTTTATAGCTAAAAGTTTAATAGCGACGATTAAATTTAAATATCTGCATAATAAAACTCAGAGCTTTAACTGAAAGAGTAAAACGACACTGGGGTGTTACAGCGGCAGTCTGGGTTTCAAGATCGAGCTTTAAAACGGATCATTTTTAATATTACTCCCTAAAATCCTTTTAAATACCGTTTAATTTTTATGAATAAAATCCAAGGGAGTTAACGGGCGGTATTTCATGGATTAACATTTTTTCTTCTGAAAAATTACATTTTAAAGACATTTTTGCTGGAAAACATCATCACTCGTCAACCAAAACGGGCAATTCCCGTTATTTTACTAACTAACAGTTCTTATCTTGATGAATATCGGCGACTGACGTTTTCTCAGAAAGAAAGGAAAACTTCCGGGTGGTTAACTTAAAAAAGTCGAAATAGCCTATTAAAAATAATGCTGTAAGATTAGACCGATCTTTATGACCAGCGATAACGGCGGTAGGGAACTGAAGCATTTGGGGTACGTTCAGCTATGCCCTAATCATCTTAATCACGTGATCTTCAGGTTCATTGCTGCCAACATCGTTGTATAAAAACATAAGGCTTGCACGGGGAAAACACCGGATCTCACATAACAATATGATGGCACTTTTTAAAAAGGTAGATAAAAATTTAAACAGGAACAATGGGGAATACTTTTGCCTAAACTAATAGAAAGAAAGTGATTTCCTTTTATTGTAAAGTGAAATTAAGTTTCCCATCAGATTTGAAAATTTAAAACAGATTGGTCGGTATTCTCACCTCATATTTAAATTTAACGTTATGGTTAATTACCATGGCAACATCGCGTATCTCTGTTATACACGTATAAAATTATATAAAGCTATATCGTTTCATGTTTACGCTAAAGACGACTTTAGTTAAAGACAACTTTAAACATAAGATCAGAATACGGCCCATTGAGTTCGGATTTTAATATGAAATAAAGAGTGGCTTCTAAAAAGTTGTTTAGTTTTGAATTTGCCTTGTAATATTCATAAAATCTGCCTAAAGGCAGAAGTTTGTTAATCTGGAAAGTTCTAAACGTAAATTTGGTAGGCTAGGTTATCAACAAGAAATTACAACAATTTTGTATTCAGCAAGCTTAAATGTAACAATGTTTGTTTAATGTAGTAGAGCTATGAAATAGGTATACACAAGTCTGTATTTGTTTAATAATCTGCCTATTCCTGTATCTGATGATGATGATCATTAAATATTTGAATATACCATAAGTATAATATTGAATTACGTATTATTAATACGAACTGTTGATTTTCTATTTGTTTTAAGTAAAATTCGGAATTTTAGAGTCAGAATTTTGATTACCATTATTGTTAACCACTATCTATTATTAAAAAATAGTATTATTATAATTAATAATATAACCCATTATTCCCTTTTGGGACAAGGACTAACGTTACGCTAGCCTAACGCTCTATCACAGCGCCACCCTGGCTTCTATTGAAAATATGGTAAATATAAATTCAGCCATGATGAAACAAAACTGTTCACTGTTTCAGTGCTTCTACTCGTTGGTTTTGAAAATCTGAATTCGATCCAAGTCCACAATCAACGTATTACAATATATACGTAAGTTGACATGTTAAAAAGTGATTTGATACTCACATATTTCGATCAGTGACATTATAAAGTTAGTTTACAACTAAATTTTGGGTAATTTCCGCCTCTTCTGTAACTTTAGTAGAGTAACAATGTCGTGTACATGTATCAAGACGCTGCAGTAATTAACTGTCTTAATTAGCGCTGATTTAGGGGTTTACTGCTAAGATAACACAATTCTGTAAGTTTTTATTTCAAAGTTTTACCTACCTGTTGTCAACATAACAGTTTTAATAAAGGCGATAACGATTTTTAAAAAGTCCAATGGTACGTTGAATAAATAGTAATCCAATACACGGGATGCTTTTTATTAAAACACACTTTGCGAGATATGCATACAGAACTTTAATTATTATAATTTGAAGATTGTTATTTAACTCGGAGTTTAATCAATATTTAATCACAGGTTCTTCCTACTTTTCATTTTGCTTTTAGTAACGGAGTTTTGGGACGATTCCTTTTCGTTCTTCTTGTAATCACTCTAAACCTTGAAGGAAATATTAACATACATCCACACTTAGTGGATTCACTGCATCATATCTGCAATCAGCATTGCTTTTGGCTGATTTAACCATTCAACAAACGCTATGAAATTTCTGCAAATTCAACTTAATTAGGTGAGAACTCTCCCACCATGAATGAGTGTAGTAAGTGCAAGATATTAAAAAAGGACGTATTTTACCCTACTTTAATTTTTGACGCTGTAAGTCGGTCTGCGCTGTTTAATACTTATCTTGCCATGTACCTTCCCTTAGGGTATTATTTAGCTCCTCCTGCAACATTCGGTGCATGGACCGAGTAGCCTGCTGGATGTTGTTGTCGGTCTCCAGCCCGAATAAAGGAGGAGGGTTGACGGAACGCGTCGTAAAATCAATTAACGCTGCGCTGGCAGAACTGGAGACCAAGCCTGAGACACCGGACAGTACCTACTGTTGACAACCAATGCACAAAAAATAAAAAAACGAATATGGAAACAAAACCAACTTAGAATAGCAAGCTGAAACATACGATCACTGAACAATAAAGACCAAGAACTGCTTTCAGAAATGGAAGAGCATAAAATAGACATGTGTTCGAAACCAAAAATGGGGGAAAGAGACCTCAAAATATTTAAATTATACCCTCATATACAGCGGAAGGGATAAGGATAAAGAAGCAAGCTCGGGATAGCACTCTTAATCCGTACAAAATATGAACAAATCGTCGATTGGATAGAATATATAAACGACCGAATTCTGAGAGCCTCATTCATACTTCGAAATAAACCCCTTCACATAATATATACCAGATTCCAGCAAACCAAAGCAATGTTGCGACGTACTCTAAGCACAGATAGATAAAATACCACCATAAGAAAGATTGATCATACAGAGTAGGCAATGCTCCAATATAGGACGTGAAACAAATTTTCAACGAGGAAACGCTCAACGTGCTAGAAGAAATAAAGTATAGGCAAAAAGTATCCGGAAAATGTTCAAGGTGATATAAGAGGAATAGTATGCGCCTTACGTAAACTATATTTTATTGATGAAAAATAAATATTTTTATTAACAAACCATAATATTGAAAATTATTTAAATATTTTGGCCTGATTTGGTCACTTATCACTATGCCAAAACTACCCAAAATTGGCTGAGGTCGCAGAGCATCAATTTTGTGCCAAAGGATATTAATCCGCCGAATGTGCCATTTTCACCTGTACAGTTTTTCATATTTTTTAATAAAAATATGTATTTTTCATCAATAAAAAAATAAAATATAGTTTAACTACGTAAGTTACATACTATTCCTCTTATAACACCTTGAACTTTTTCCGGATACTTTTAGCCCATACTTTACTACTGGAACTCTGTACGCACAACGAACTCCAACTAAACAACACCTTCTTCCCTCACAAGCCACAGTACAAGTATACCTTCACTGATAATAGGAATAACAAATCCATCATCGATTAGATTATCACAAATAGGAACATTCTATCAAATCAAATTATAGACGTACGAACCCTGGCCCCTGCAAATGTCGGTTCCAATCACAATCTCCTCCTTTGTAAGCCAAGATTGGTTCTAACACCAACTAAAAAGCAACCAGCACAGAAAATCGAAGAAACTACACAATGAATGTACGAGAATCGATTCCAACAACACATAATAGCCAACTCAATCAACGTCGAAGACAACATCGAGCGCAATTGCCACAAAATTAGGACAGTAAATACAAACGCCACTCCAAACAATAAACCGTGGTTCACTATGGAGGTGAAACAAATAACACTTGAAAAGAAAGAAGCACATATACAACACCTAAAGAAACAAACACTTGAAGCAAGTGCTAAATACATAACTAGAAGTAAGAAACAGAATTCGGGAAATAAAAAAACGAATACTGGCGAAGATTCAGTAGCCAAATTGAGTGTGATATGTTTGGATCCCAAAAGAGGGTATGGAAGCTATTAAGAGGACTAAAAATATCACTTAATGAAAATATAGAATTGAAGACAACAAACGAGGAATAATGGATACGTCATTTCGAAGAACTGCATGAACACAATGGGGAAACAATTATATAAATAGAAGAAGATATAGAGGAAGAAGATGGAGGAAGGAATTACCTTATGATAACAGAATATCAAGTAAAATGCGCGAAAAACAGGAAAACGTCAAATGAGGACGGAATACACAATGAGTTCATTAAAATATGACGGGGTCCATCTACTCAAAGAACTGACAAAACTCTTCAACATGATAATAAAGCAAGGAAGAGTTCTTAAAGAATGGAAGAACAGCGTCAGTATGCCAATATTTAAAAAGGGGGACATAAAGATCCCTCCAACTACAGAGGAATGACGCTGCTAAGCACAATCTTGAAGTTAATGACCAGCATATTGGCAGACGAAATCAGTTCCACCCTCCCCATAAATGAAGAACAACAGGGTTTCAAGATGAATAGATCGACCGCAGACGCCCGCCATATTCACCCTACTTCAAATAACCGAAAAACCGCTAGAATACAACGCACCGGACTTCATATGTTTCGTTGACCTCACCAAAGCATTCTACCAAATACATCTAAATGACGTCATACAAATACTAAATGAAAATGACATACTCCATGACTTTATAAAAATAATCCAGGACCTCTTTACCAACAACTCCGCTAAAATAAAAATTAACAAAGAACTGACAACAAAAATAATACTACCATAAGGAATACGCCAAGGAGATAGCCTCAGTCCCCTTCTTTTTAACACCGTAATGGATAGGTAATCATAGACGCAGTTAAAAATTGGAATACCGGATATCGATTAGGAAATCACCGAGTCATTATCATCTGCTACTCAGACGACGCCGTCCTCATTGCGGAGGACTACATACCCTCAAGATCAAAGCTGAAGAATACAATCTGACCATCTCTAAAACCAAAACTAAATACCACTGGGTGTGGCCTGACATGTGAGACATAGGAGAAATACATGCGATTTTGATAATTGCTTAATTTTAATTTTATCTACTTATAATTTTAAAATATATTTAACGTGATTTATTAATTTACATTAACAAAGAAATTGCTGTTACTATTTAAGATCAATATTTTTTCTTATACGCTATATGTATATATTATTTGAGGAAATAATGATTTAGGTGTGAAAAGTCCGAAGTCTGTTTTTGTGATTGACAATACTGAGGTAGTTAAAGGCCAAACAATATCGTTCCGTAATAAATATAATATATGATAAATAATTTACGATGCCGAATAATTAATTGCGAAATATGAATCGTTGAATTCGCCCATTAACCATAAATGAAATGATGATAACTATCTGTATCTACTATTACCCAGTAATTTATTATTTATCTTATGTCACTTAACTAAACCAGACAATATACATCATATTAAGCGTTACAATAGTTTGTTTTTCTGGAAATTAAAGAAATTATCAACAGATATCCAATTTCTTCCTATCAATCATTTATGACCAATCTACATTATATGTTCAGTTGTCCTTACAAAAGAAAAAAGAATTGTAATAATCTGATATTAATATGAATGTAGAATCAATAAATATGATGCTGCAATAAAATAGTAGGGATGTACTGAGATACTTCAATGTCAGTTACATTACCACCCTGAAAAGTTTTGTATGTTCCGACGTTGTATCTAATGTTGTCACTCATCATTTTCGCAAGGGAATCTTATGATGTTACATATGCCAGTCAGGATATTAAGGAAACGCACGAAAGTCGAGGTATATCGAGAGGACTCCGTAATTTTCATGGCCCATAGCGTTGGAGACGGAGCTCATATTAAACCTCCGGGCGGAAATAATACCTAAACTCTAAAACATTGACTTTTCTTGAAATGCATGTGCTTCCGTTTACCGTCTTAAGATTCTATCTCGTCAAGATAGTGTGTATAATACAGATGCAGCGAGATAGCAAGCGACCTTTCTCGGTGTTTTGTTTTGTCCTTTATTAGCAGGGAAATGTTGAACATTTCGCTTAGTAGAAAATTAATTGCAGGAATGGAGTGCCGGAATTTGAACAAACAACATAAAATGGCCTAATCGTATAGCTGGGAAAAGCTCTTCTCTCTCTATGCTACAGGATTAATCACGGTCCTAGTAATAAAGTTATTTAGTTAAAATTATACAAACAGCGCCTTTTCAACCCCATATTGTCCGTTCCTAATTCTGAATGCGAAGTACGTCGTTTTCACCAACTTATTATTAGAAAGTTGGTAATTTAGTTTTGGCAGTAATAATGGACGACTGATATTCGAAATCCACACCCCGACGATTCTCTATTGTGAACTTCCTCCCGCACCTGCAACTTTCGTAAATTAGCCGAGACATGTCTGTATCATTTTCATAAATTAGACAGCTTTCTATCCGACGTGACGAACTTATTAATTTCAATTTCTGAAAGGGTTTTCAACATTAGAAAACGCCGAAAACAGAAGTATAAATCCATTTCCCTTCTACTGTCAGAAAACGTTCAAAGTCTGTTATAGATTTACGGTGTTTCTTGACATAATGTGCAGAGTTTTACAAAAAAGATTGATGGTATTTCTTTGCCAGGGCTTTACGATTACACTGGTTTTATGTAACTCGAGTGCAAACTAAGGCAATTTCATAGATTTATGAAGTTCCTTAAAAAAAGTATCACTGAGAAATTCTATGCTGTCATTTATAAAAAGCGGAATAAAATTGACACAATTTGACGCTGAAAAATTCGGCTTCGTGTATTTTTTGAGCTGTACAGCATAAAATATAGTTAAAGCTGGTTTTATAAAATTATAAACTCATCCATCTTAAATAAAATTCCGTGTGTATCTTTTTATTAAATATACTAACTGCAAAATTATTAATTTTGTTTTCAAAATTTATTGTTCTTTCCACTTTTGTGAATAAAATAATATGATAAGTGTTATTTCAATTACAAATAAATATGATCACAGTAGTTACAGTTACCACAGTTACATGTAAATAGTTACAGGGAGTTATGCTGGTCTGTGGAGTTATGTAAAACAAGTTACAGATATAATAGTCCAGTCAATAAAGCGGAAAAATCGTCAAAACTTCTAAACCCGCAAAAACAGAACCGATTTTGATGAATTTTTTTTTTAAATGTTTGTTATACTAAATTATTCAAAATCAGAAACATTTCAGCTGGCGCTATCAATTATTTACATTGTTTAAATAATTTAAAAAAAAAATTTGACAATTTTTTTATCGATGAAATTTTAACAAAGTGCATGTGACTAATTTTGAAAATTTAGGTCAAAAAATAATTTTTGAATTAAAACGTTTCAAAATTTCCATCGAAAAATGTTAATTATTCAATCATTCGGATGCAAGAATTGAATTCCAAATTTGAAATTTTTGAAAAAACTTTGTATAATTTGTGTATCTGCACTCTCTTGTTCTTTGCAAATGCAACAACAATTAACTGTAGAGTCTACAGTATCTTGTTGCTGTTCCTGTAACATATAAAAGAATGTTGGAAAATGTTTTTAACAGGTATGATTTTAAATATGAGGATCAAATTTAAAGGGAAATATGTAGCTGTAAGAAAGGAAATATATTTCTAATAATTTAAAAAGATTTTATTACATCCAAAGAATAATTTAACACAAATTGTTTTTGCAAATAAACTTAACGACGAGCATGACGCGCGGAAAATTCAGTGAAAAAAGTACTGTAGAATTAAAAATATTACACTTAAAAGGCTAAAATTTTTGGAATCGTTAAATCAATACGTCCCAAATAAGTAAACAAAATTTAGTTAAGATTGAGTAATTATTTATTAAACGGGAAACATTTTTTAACTTATATGCAACGCAAGCGATTTTGCTGTAATGATCAAAATTACAAAAAAATGTGATTTTACAGCATATAAATGTACCATAATAACTGTAATAATGTAATATAAATGTAACATAATAATAAGAATAATAACTCGATTCTTCAAAATGCATAAACAAACTTAAAAGCAAATATAATCCAATTATTTTCAATACAAACCAAGAATAAATGACATATAATTACTTTTTCCATCGTATTTTTACTTGTCTCTTTGCACTTTTTTCTAAATTTTTATCAATAATTAAGTTCTCTTCAACAATTTTCACTAATATTTTCAATATTTAGTGTTAAAAACTTATTTTAACAGATTAATAACCTCAAAACACACGCGTTTTTCTCCGAAAATCATGGTGAAACATCAGGAGTTTGACTTTGAATTCCTCTACCTGTGATACAAAAGGTCGATTTCTTGTGCGTGTTTAGATATTCTTAAAAAAGTATTGATTTTTTCAGTTGACAATATACATATGTCTATATATTTGTATATTATCTTCTTGCATCCGACTGATTGAATATTAACATTTTTAAATGGAAATTTTGAAACTTTTTTATTCAAAAATTATTTATTATACTAAATTTTCAAAATTAGTCACTTCTAGTTAAAATTCCATCGAAGAAAAAAATTTTTTAATATATTTTTTTTAATTGTTTAAACAATATAAATACTTGATAGCGCCAGCTGAAATGTTTCTGATTTTGAATAATTTAATATAACGAACAATTTAAAAAAAAAATCATCAAAATCGGTTCTGTTTTAGTGGGTTTAGAAGTAAAAACCTTCATTGACTCGACTATAATAAAATACAGAATTTTTACTCTGTAGTTTATATAACAGAATTGGCGACGAGGAGAAAAAGAATCTACAGTTTTCGAGACCAAAAAAAAAAAAAAATTAAGATGTCAAACGCAGAAGTTCCGCATATGGTACAAGCCGTATTTCATATTGAATCTTTTGAACCAACGACCATGAACTGGAAAAGGTGGTTTCAAAGATTGATAGGAGCTTTTAAAATTTTTCAAGTAAAAGAAGAGTTATATGTTTCCTATTTACTACATTACATTGGGACAAGAGCTTTCGAAATAGGAAATTGCAGAAAATTTTCGATTCCATCAAAGAAGACAAAAGGAAAACGAAACTTTACAAGAATTTGTGGTCACATTGCAGAAACTTTCAATAAATTGCAATTTTGGATGGTGTCTTAAGACAGCCCTAAGAAACCAGTTTGTTTTTGGACTTACAAATAAGATGATTCAGTCAAGATTATTAGAAACACCCGATTTGCATTTCGACAAAGCTGTCAGAATTGCTACTAGCATGGAGTTATCTGAAAAAGACGTTAGTCAATTACAGGAAAATAGAAGCACTATTACGACATTAAATTATATGGGCAGTCAAACCAAAGATCTAAGAAGAAAAATTATAATTTTAAACCATTTAATTCTAATAACTGTCAAAATTTGAAAGCTAATCAAAATGTCATTTCAAACAGTATTGTTAATTCAAATGTAAAATGTTACAGATGTGGTGGTGGACACCTAGCTACAAAATGTAAAATGAACAAAAATATTCGATGCAATGGTTGCGGACTTCGGGGTCATCTGCAGAAAGTTTGTTTACGTAAAAAATTTGGTTGAGGAAATTCTGCAGGTTGAACATTACAAATATAGAGAAAAATATCTCGCTACTTTACAAATTAATGGTAAATTAATTATTGAGTTCGAGGTCGATAGTGGAGCAGCAGTTACTTTAATGGGTAAAGAATTTTTTATGTCTTTATTTCCATTGTCGTCCATTATTAATACTGATTTAAAATTGGTTACTTACTGTAACACTAATCTTAAAGTCTTAGGTTTCGTTACTGTTACGGTAAAATGCATAAATGCAGAAAAAGAGTTAAATATTTACTTAACAGAATTGGACAAAAGGCCTTACCTTGATAAAGAATGGTTACGTCAGTTAAATCTTCAACTGTGTAATTTAAATTTTATTTCAACATATCATTTACAATTACTCTTAGATAAGTATAAAAGTATCTTAGAGCCAGAACTATCAAAAATTGCAGGTATTCAAGTAAAAGTCACATTAAAAGCAAATGCTAAACCTGTATTTTTGAAATCCCGTACAGTTCCTTTCAAATTAATGCCATTAGTTGAAAAAGAAATAGATAATTTTGTACAGTTAGGTATTTTTGAAAAAGTAAATACTTCCGAATGGGCTACACCCGTTGTACCGATACTCATGCTCTTAGTCCGACTCGGGCTAACGCCCTCGTCGGGCAACTCAACGCATTCGTATGTTAATGATGCCTTTATCCCACTGATATAATAAATAACTATTATTTGATAGGTAAGTTGTTATCAAATTAACCTTTACTGTCACCTCTGTTTGGCTAAAAGTTCAACAAGGTTTTGGACCTTGCAGAGTACGTGTAGCGTGAAGTTGTGGGTACGCCGAGCCACACTTTATATACCTACAACAACATGGTGATAATTTCGAACAACTTTTGTAATAGTAATTTACGATACTAGTAACGTTATGAAGCATTTTACATTACGAGAGAAAAGTTTGAAGCTAGTACCTTAAAGACACTTTTCGTCTGAGGTACATACATAATTTTATGTCATACTGTTTCTAAAGTTGTTAAATCATTAAAAGAAATCTCCAGAAATTTGTAGCAGCATTAGTTTTAAGTATCTAATCTAAGGCGCAACAATTCATATCTCCTAGCAACGAGCATTTATAGAACAAAAAGTGACACTTTTCGTTCTGGGACTTTAAAATGATACTAGCACTTTAAAGTGTCACTTTTCGTCCTATAAATCGTTCGAAAAACGTTGCTTTAGAAACGAGTATGACATAATAGTTATTTATTATACATGCGGATTAAATTAATGTTTAATGAGCGGTACGTTTAAACGCGCGAGCGGCGATAGCCGCAAGCGCGTTAATACCGCGAGTTAATACATTAATTTTAATCCGCAAGTGTAATACAACTGTTTATTCAATTTTGCAGTAATAAACTTTTTCTAATGTAAATGTAAGATTTTTATAAATGCTAAAAGCTTAAAATGTCACTAATCCCTTGTAGTTATCGAGTTGCCAAGTGTGAGTTGTTTTGATGCGTTGTCATGGATTGAACTGTTTACGGGAAAAAAATTCGAACGTAAATTGTGAATGACAGCGAATTCTTTGTAACAAAGTTTATTATAAACTGTATTATTCTGTGTATCTACAAGGTGAGAATTGTAATGGAGAATGAAAATACGATTATGGAGCAATTGCTCCCTAAAAAATCGAAACAAACGTACAAAAAAATTTATCAAAAATTTAGCTCCTGGAAAATAGAAAAAGGTGCAATGGAAGTTACTGAAGCTCTCGTTTTAAATTATATTGTCGAACATTCCAAGAGCTTGAAGCCATCTTCGCTCTGGAGTTATTGCTCCATGCTAAAAGCCTGCCTCATTATTTTTGAGAACGTGGATATTGGAAAGTAAGTAGAAAAAAGTGTGTTTCTATAGATCAAACTGTAAATATTTATATTACTTTTATAGATTCTCTAAAGTGAAAGCGCTATTGAAACAAAATTCAAAAGGATTTAGGAGCAAAAAATCTAAAGTACTGAACCGTGATGATATGTTAAGATTTTTCAGTGAGGCACCGGACGAAATTTTTCTACTGGTTAAGGTAAGTTAATTTTTTAAATGAAAACGTAACAAATGAAAAAATGTCTTCGTTCGTTGTAGACAATACTTGTCATGGGTATAGCTGGTGGATGCCGCATTGGCGAACTCGTAAACATGAAAATCGACGATGTGGATGATCGAGGAAATGTTTTGGTTGTAACTCTACCAGACACAAAAACTAGCAAACCTCGCGTGTTCACTATAATTAATGAAGTAGCCATAAATGCTGTCGATATCTACAGAACCTACGTAAAATTACGACCTCAAGCGGTGACCCATAGACGCCTTTTTTTAAATTATCAACATGGCAAATGTACTGTCCAGCCGGTAGGAGAGAACAAAATACGTAAAATGCCTAGCGTCATTGCGACCTTTTTGGGTCTTGCTGAGCCTGCGTTGTATACAGGTCATGCTTTTCGAAGGAGCTCCGCCTCGCTTTTGGTGGATGGAGGTGCGAATCTTCTTGAACTTAAGAGACATGGCGGATGGAGTTCAAGTACAGTCGCTGAAAATTATATCGAAGACTCTATTACGAAGAAGATAGAGACCTGCGAAAAGATTTTTGGAAAACAAAATTTTTCTTTGATACCTGTAGAGAAACCTAGTACCGCAGTTGATGTTTCAGAGGAAAAAACTCCTGTTCTGATTGATGATGCAGTTCATTTGCATAAAGTTGTGAATAACGAATTAGTTAGTGCTACAAGAAATATAACTTTTGAAACTGGTAGTGTTCAAAATTGCAACCTTTTTTTTATCGGCGAACCGTTGAAGGACCTGGCTTCCTTAATGAGGAAATAATATGTAGTTACTTTTGTTTTCGTTTTGTTAATTTATTGTAATGTACTTATGTATAATTTTTTGATAAATTATTGATTTATTTTGATTGACATTTATTTGACATTTTTAAAGCGCTAGCGGAATAAAAATTTTAAATCGCTAGCGGAATAAAAATTTTAAACGATTGTTTATAAAACATCAACTTTTATGGGCAGGCCAGAAACAAATAAACGTCAGTTTATACGGCAAAATTGAATAAAAATATTAAAAAAATAATTGAAGTGGACAATCCCGATTAAGCAGTAGATTACTAGATTTTTAACCAAATTAACGGTTTAATGTAAAAACCAAAAGAATTATTATCTCGCTTATTAGACAACTTTTACTAAGGTGTTTCAAGGTTTATCGGCTCCTTTTGACCTGTACTATTGCAGGGTACAGAGAAGACCGTAAACACCCTGTATATAATATAATAAGCAACAGAGTGAAAGCACCATCAAACATGGTTTAAATATCTTTGTATATTGTAATACTTTTAATAAGTTAAGAGCATAGGAAATGTTCAAACAAATTACGTGAAATTATAATTATAAGTATATAATTCTACAACAAAGGTGATTGTATTTTTAGTTTTAAGAATTAAATTTGATTCGAGTAAAGATAACAATGGGCCAGGTTTTTAAAATTTGGTGTTAATAACATTAAGAGAACATTTTCTTTAATTATTGTAAATTATCTAAAGTCAATAACACCCAATAAAGACACATTTGGGAGCAAAATAATAAAGAGTGATGAAGATAGGAATTACCTTTCTCATACAACGAGAAATTAGTGTGAAAAGACCATTTAACCTAAAACTACTGCAAATAAGAAACTTTTATCCCACTGCGTATGTAGTACTAGCGCCATGTAATAACTAAAAGTAAGTTTAACAGATATTGTAAAAGTTTTTTAGTTTAGTAAACGTCGGAGAGCCCTGGAGCATATTCATTAATTTTTTCCATCTGCTGTTTCTTATGAAGTTTTTGCTTATTTAAACTTTATTTAATTTGTGAAATAATTATAAATTATGCATTTTCTTAACAATAAAGTCAAGAAAACTTCAACGCATCGATTCTTTAATAAAAAATTGTAGAAACATAATTGAAAACAGGGCGAAATAAATATATAACTTTCTCCTTTAAAATGGCGTGTGCTTTTAAAATATTTAGCCTCTGTCGCCTATATTAAATAAACACTATTGAAACATAATGCTTTTATCAAATAATCATTAAAGAAAAAACTTACAAAGTATAACATCTTCAATTTCCTTAGTGGGATTATAAATATAGCAATAAAATACCGATGAGTGACGTACGTGGCTTTCAGTGAGATAGATTTCAAGAGGGTTTACTCAAGTAAGGGCACTAGTTTCCCTTAAAATGTTGTTATTATGGTTCGCGCTGGTCGGTTTTTTATATCCGCCACTGATTTGTGAGAACGGCATAAATGGAAAAATCATGTAATACATGATATAGACGGATTGTTTACTCAGCGATCCTCGCAAATATTCATGTGCGTACCCAAGACGTAAACGTGCGACCTTTAAATCCCGTCAGGATTGTTTTTCACTCTCTCGAATTTGAACCTCGACATTCATCTTTCAAGAGCACCACGAAAAAGTAAGCATAAAATGTTGCTAAACTTACTACGTGTGGAAATTCACAAAGTTTACAGTAAAACTTTAGCAAACAACTTTGGAGTAAATTATATGCAAATCGCTCCTGACAAATGAATAATTATCCTTAAGCACTATAATTAATTAACAGTGAGAAAATTGAAGGCAAAAAGTATTCATTTGTTCCGAGGAATTAGCACAGGGTAATTGAGTAACCGGCATTCAGAAGTTTACCACTAAAAATAATTACATTGGTTTTTAAAGCTGTAAAAGGAATTGACTTTGTTTTCAATAAAATTGTGGAATAGCAAACTAATAGAGAACACGGAATATCCTTGAAAAAAGGCGAAGCCTTTTAAAGAGATAACTTATTTACTTTAATAATACTTTCACACCGACTTATTAGTTATTACGTATTTATAAATTTAAGTTTCTTGGCTAACAATAATCATTTACCCCGCAAGGAATTTTGAGAACGCAGCGGCCCACTCTTTAATAAGTTTTGGTCCGCCACGGGTATTTTATTTCCCCGGTACCCTCTAAGTCGGGGGGGGGGGCACCTTTAACATACGAAAACATACATTAATTTTTTAAACTGAACAATTTTTTACAGAACTACCGAAATTTACAATTAATAGGTAAGGGGCCTATATTTAAAAATTTTGTAATAGGGTTGTTTTTACAGAAAAATTTGATTTGCTTTTTAGAACATACATCATACATAGATAATAATTATGTAAACAACAAATAGACGTGAACTATTTCTAATAGAGAACTGTTATAAAAGTTATCCTATTGTTCTGTTTATTATTATATCTTTCAAAAATGAAACTTACAAGCAGAGATATTAACAGTTTTGTAAGTTGACTTGATTTGCTTAATTCATTCGCACAATTTGTAATGAGTTATGTAGTGCGGTGCCAATAAAAAAGAATTGAAAATTCGCAGGGTCATAAAAACAGGAAAATGAAGCCATATATAACAACCAGGCGAAACTAAACGCATAAATGTATCATCTCTATTATATTTTTTCGGTAAATTCCGTAAAATAGAATTTATTGCAGTTATAGAATACCAGTTCATCTTAACAAAAAGGCACAAAAGATGGAATAAATAATGAACGGATTTAATCGAAAATTCAATTACGAAAGTTAATGCAAATTCGTTGTTGGTTTGTAAATTATTCAATAAATATAGCTCCTGGGCTCAATAATTAAGCACAGTTATTGGGATTTATTCCGGATCGGTTCATTGCAAATTACGATATAATCAACCATCACGCCGAAAGTACAATACGGCCCGTTAAGCGAACACAAATTTTTATCCGATGTATGGTTCGTAAGCAGTAAATAACAATTTAATAATTGGGTTGTCTAGATTCAGGCAACTAGATTTTCTATTTTCATTTTCCTCTCCATTGAAGATAACCTACATGACCTTAGATTTTCTCAACTTTCTAATATGATTAATATAGGTCATAGCGGAAAATATTGGACTCGAGGGAGAAGAGCAGGCGCGTATGTTTTAATATTACAAATTGCTGCCCCATCTAGCAACAAATCTTCCAGGGTTAGATATCGACTACATATTTCGCACATTTTATAGAAGTTCATTAAGTTAAACCCTTCAGTGTACGGCCGGATAAAGAAATATGTAACTACACGGATTTGTACGGTTTCGTGCCCTTAACCGAGATCTAGTTTGTACAGATCTCAAAATCATAAAAAAAACGTCCGCTCGAAAGAATTTAGCATTGTCGTTAGTTAAAATACTGCAAATACCGACACGAACGCGACCGGTGGAAATAACGAGGTAATTTACAATTTTTCATCGCAAAAGGAAGAATTTTTGAACCTATATTAGAGATAGTCAAAGTTCCATAAAATCCTGATGTTATAAAGATAAGCAAAGATGCGCTTTAACATCTTCCTTTAAATGTAACCCAATGGTAAATTCGATTTTTATGGCACCACTGATAAAACATGCATGTCACATGTATAAAGTATCATAAAATTCGAATATATTTTTATAAGAACCCCTAAGTGAAGTGGATATTTTATTACATTTTTCATGTTCAAAATGGAAATTATGGCGATTAAATAAAACAGTCGAACCATGAAAATAGCATTGCGGAAAAAAGGAAACACGGCGGCAAGCTGTAGCAATTTAAGATTTTCTAAATTTTACGATACTGTGTGTACATGTCGGGAAGTATCAGTGACAGGATATTCTATAACTTCCATTACTCATGGAACTTGCAGCTGACATTGCGGATTGTATTTCCTTAATGTACTTTATTACAAAATACCTATGTCTGAATCTCTTAACGTACAATGTAACATGCCAACAGAAGCAAACACTTGGCATTTTAAACTACGTGTGCAAGGGATCCTAGTAAATAGATCTGTGTTGCATCCCTTCTAATACAAAACTATAACCAATAAAACGACCTAATTAGAGAAAAACGTGGAAAATGTGAATCTATTAATAATTCAAAACTTTTCCGGAAGCGCTGAAAATCAAAAATTTAGTTTTTAATATTTAATGCTTCCTAAGACACTCGCCGCCAGAATCAATATTAAACGAATATCTCCCGAGTTTACACCACAATATAACAGAAAAATTCAATATTTTCAACTTTCCTACGAAGCAATGTAAAAAGAATATTGTAACATTACCATTTCTAATTTTTAATTATCTAGAATTTACATTAAGGCAATACCTTAAGGTAGTTTTAATTATAATTATACTTAAAAGTTCTTTCTGCATGCGCCTGTCATAACAGCATCGTCAGAAAGTTAAGAAAATGCATTAAATAAAGCATTAAGCAAAATAAAATAAGCATATTAAATGATAACATTCTGGAAAATTCATGTGTAGAAGTACAGAAAAAAGCTTTTTTATATGTAAGACACAATGCGATTATTTCTTGAAACAAGGTATAGTCTATCCATTTTCACTGTGCGTAATCTTCTTAAAACTTAAAAATATTTCACACTTGACAAGAAACTTAAGTTGTACTTAATATTAAGTTGAACTGGTGGGAATACGTATGGTACAGGGCGTTTAAGCGGATTATATCAGTTTTACATGGCTTAGTTTGACTAATAGGTAACATTGCGCACACTGAAAATGAATAGACTATACAGATATTTGTGTTTCACTGTATAATAAGTAAAAGCTGTAAATACAACAAAATTTGAGATACTCGTAAATACTGTTACAAAGTAAAATTGCGAAAAATTCGATTAACGTTACAATTAACTGTAAGTTTTATAGTTCATTCACTGCTCACAGATTGACTAACATAAATATACAGCAATAAAAATTCACGTACACTTGCTTCTAACACTACGGTTTTCTTGTTATGGTGTAAGTGACAATGCACGTTTGGTATATGAAATATGACCACTGTTGCTGAGTAATTTCTAATGGTAAACTCTATCTTCAATAAGAACCGTTCCTATTAATTCTGGTCGTGTTCCTATTTTCTGTCTCAAAATATATTTGTGACCAGACGGAGAGAGCGCAAATTGATGGTACACACTGTACATAGGTCTAAAAAGATATTAAAAAAATATTGATCACAAACGATGTGAAATGTGCCTTTTGACCCGGCATATATTGCCGGAAATAAATATTTTCATGCCAATCATCTAAAATAATAAGTTCCTTACTTAGAATAAATTATTCCTAAATCAAAATTTACAAAAAAATATTTGAAAAAATTGTAGCGTACTCAACCTTTTCTTCCAGACAGATCTATTCTTCTTCTCGAAATGGCGTGCCTTGACAGGGCGTTGCCGGTCTTCTCTCCATATATGTCTGTAGTGTCAAAGCCTACTAATAATACGTCACAGTCATGAGTTTTAAACAAAATTTTGGGCCGATATTTGACTTCAACAAAATAATATTTTTAAGTAACGAAGATATGAACGCAAGTATTCACTTTTTAAATGAAAGATAAGAGGAATTTATTTATATTATACAATCATGTTTATTAACGGAAACTACGTGATTCAGTTTATAGCGGGTGTCCACTTTCAAAGGCAAATTAACATTACATATCCCTTTTATAAGTTATGCTCATTTTTTTATATAATAAAACAATAAACAGGTGTTAAGTTAATCAGAGGTTTAATTAATAATAATAAATAATAATAAAAGTAATGAAAATAGGAAAGAAAAACAACAACAAAGAAATTATAACAGATATTCAAATAACCCTCCATTTTGGACCAAGCAGTATCCTAGTCTGTTGTAAAAAGAATTTGTGGCGTTGGCTAACTGTTTTTCATTAATTAAAGCACATTCGGTTACTATTGCTTCCCTCAGAGAATTAATGTTTGGGTAGTGTCTTTTGTAAATTTTGGTTTTAAGGTGACCCGACAGGAAAAAGTCGCAAGGTGCTAAATCAGAAGATCTTGGTGGCCAATTGATAGCTCCACCTGTACCAATCCAGCTGTCTGGGAATGAATAGATTAAAAAATTTCTAACATGTAAGCCAAAATGTGCTGGACAGCCGTCTTGTTGAAACCAGATCTCCTGATTTTCCCTTGCAGTTTCTTCCAGTGCAGGTCCCACTTTCGTTTCTAAAAGATCTAAATACACGTGTCTGAATTTAAATTACCTTCTATTTCAAATGGGCCTATAATTTTGTTATTAAAAATCACAGCCCAGATATTAATTTTTTGAGGGTACTGAGTCCTGGTGGAAATATTAATTCTAGGATTTTGTTGTGCCCAAAACCGCGTGTTTTGAACGTTTGGTTCATTGTTTAATGTGAAAGTACATTCGTCGGTGAAACATATTGACTACAAAAACCGGCAATTGTGATTAGCGAGCTTTTGCATTTCGTAGCAAAATGCACTTCTGCTGCCTTCGTCAATTTCTAAAATTTCTTGACGATTTAGTTTGTATGGGTGATATTTATACTTCTTCAGTATCTTCCATACACGCGACTTAGGGAAACCTAGCATTGACCATTGCTAGTACACGCTCTTCTGTGTGATCAACTATTTGTCGCTTTCCTGTGATATAATTGAGATTTCAAATGGCTTACCACCCCTAACTTCTGCTTCCACAGAAATATTTGCACACCTTTCAAACTTTTGTACGTATTTTTGAATTGTACTTGTAGAGGGTATGTGTCGTGTATTAAATTTAACTGCAACCACATCTCTAACTCTTCGCAAACTAACGCCACTATTAAACTTTACCGAACGGTGCATAGAATTACCAAAAACAGTAGATTAGCAGCTAGAGCGCCACAAAGATACATCTAAGTGTAATCTAATAAGTAACAGAACGTTGCTTTTGTTTACATTTAAGATAATTACAAAAGCAAATAATAACCTTTAACACACCTAATTCGAACACATTAATTTTTGCTAAGAATACCTACTAACAGAGAGGATTAAGGAAAAATAAAAATTTAACACTTGCCGAACTTTGAACGGAGGCGCTGGGGTAAGCAAATAAATTCAAAAATTCGCACCGTCAAAACGGCACATCATGTAACTCGAACAAATTTTTGCTAGAAACACCTACTAACATAGAGGATTAAAGAAAAATAAAAATTTAGCACTTGCCGAACTTAGGACGGCCACTGGGGACTTAAGCAAATAAATTCAAAAATTCGCACCATCAAAACGGCACTCGAACCAATTTTTGCTAGAAACACCTACTAACATAGAGGATTAAGCAAAATAAAAATTTAACACTTACCGAACTTAGGACGGGGGGACTGGGGACTTCAGCAAATAAATTCAAAAATACTCGCCGTCAAAACGGCACATGTAACTCGAACAAATTTTTGCTAGAAACACCTACTAACATGTAGCATTAAGAAAAATAAAAATTTAACACTTTCAAGTTCAAGTTCAAGTTCAATCGCGTAGGAATAGGTACAAAGAAAAGCACCATTTCAACGGAATGAAAAGTTGCGGAGTAAGAAAGGTTATGTCTCAGAGTAGCTTTCACACACAACAAAAAATAGAGCCACACAAAAATAAAAAGGGTTAAAAGAAGTGCGAAACCTAATAAAACGATAGCTTTTTGTGGTATTTTTCGTATGGATAGATGACCATGTTGAATTCAATAAGTGTTGAACATTAACAATATACATATATTAGGGCGCCTAATTAGAAGTAATAGCCTAGAAAAGATCTCTTAAGCTTGACGTTGGTATTTATGCAGTAATTTTGGACAATTCCAAGATAGAAGAGATTCTTTTTATCAAGTCTAATTAAACTCCCCACTAAAATTTGCATCTTGATTGGTCGAAACCTGTTGTAAACATCGCCACTGTTCCCAAGATAATTACTTTCCCTTTTTTTCTGAAATAATTTGTATCGATGTAAGCAACGCCGTGACGGCGTTCCAAAGAAAGGTGATACCCCTTAAGTAAGTTGCAAAAAAGTATTTTTAAATTAACGAATGATAAAAGTCAACATTTTTTTGTTTGCCATTGTGTTATTTGTCATACAAGTTTGTATTTTCATTCGACTTTCTTCGTTTTAACGACCGAATAATTTTACGAAACTGTTAAATCATGTTTGGGTAACGCAATACTAACCCCTGACATGTCGCCGTTGTACAATGTAAAGCATATATGGGTGCATACAAAGTGTTGAAAAGTGATCAAGGTCAAATTAACCAAAAAATCAAAAATTTACTTTATCGAGAATATTCTACGGCAGATAGATTACTTAAATAAGTAACTTAACTATGCAATATTCGCCGAGTTCTGACAGTAAATGTGCAACCCAAATTACAAATTACATATTTCTCAGGAAAATAGATCCTTAATATACTTTTTTATAAAATATAAACCAAAGTGGTCTTAATTTTTTTTATGCAATAATATAAAGTAATTTTACCAACACTGGCATTTGTACTTACGTAAAATTGAACAATTTGGTTCTTTAATCTAAATTTATTATAAGGTTACACTATTAATCTAGTCACGGATGAAATATGTTGTATAAGTTGTATATTTTACTGTCAGAACTCAGTGGATCAAGAATAGGCTCATAAACCCCTTATAAACGTAATTTCAAATATGCCAAAGAAATGCACTTAAAGAAAATGAGGGAACATTTAATTTTAGTGACCACATATTCCCAAATGTATTCTGTTAACATTCATATCTTACTACATTTTTACAACACTTTTACAATATTTATACCGATATTCGCTTAAATACAATGATTATTACCATTACGATTTTAAAAGCCTTATAGATCTTCTTAAATTTGGTGTATTTTTTTGCTAATGTATGTAAACGTAAATACCCACTTCGAATTTTGTTGTAATAATAAATTTTTCATGGCTGGTATAAATCTTTATTTTGCTAAACAATGCACAGTTTTCTGCCTATTGTTCTTTTCTGAAAACCGGTTAATTTACCATACCAAACACCGAATGTGAAACAAATACCAAAAGAAAACGCCCGCGAGCTATCGCTAGTTTTGTTTATTTAATTATTTAAAATGAATAGTTTTTCATAATATTGAAATGAATACAAAATTATATTTACACAACAGCGCATTTGTTTAAAAAATAGTCATTGTTGCCCTTAAATTGTGTTATAAATGATAAAAGATCATTTAATATACAGGGTGAGTATAAATTGGCGAAAGAATTACACGTAGCAATCAATGTTGGCCATAAAATTCTGAGTCGAAAATCTTAATACCAAAATGTTGGACAATGCTTCCTCTGTCCTCAGGAACCATTTTGAAGGAACGTACATTTGACAACATTGGATCTACACACCACAGGTGTTTTTTTATAGCACGGTAACTAAGGATGTCCGTTACATCGCAATACTCTGTGAATGTTGGAACGAAGTTAAGTTAATTGTTCGAACTGAAAACCGTCTGTTTGCAAACACAGTTGTAACCTTTGTGGTATAGTTTGCATCACTCGTTCAAGTTTTTGCAGGGTGATCTTTAATAGAGCCGCATCCATTCTATTCCTAACTTCGTCAGAATTTGGTGAAGGCGTAGCATAAACTTTTCCTTTAATGAAAGCCCAAACAAAAAAGTTTAATGGATTGAGATCGAGGGATCTCGCGGGTCATAAGATAAGGCCGCCGCGACCAATCCATCTGTTTAGCAAGTGTTCGTCCAACCACTCTCTTACATTACGAGCAAAGTGAGTAGGAGCTCCATCATGCATGTATAACATTTCGTGTGTTATCTGCAACGGAGTCCCGTCAATTACTTGTTCTAAAACATTAAAACTCTATGGTTTACTATGTCAAGCCAAACATTAATGGAAAATCTTCTCTGGTGACCATATTCTCGATATTCGTGCGGGTGTTCGTCAGCCCAATCGTGAATATTATGTGTATTAAACACGCCATCTTTAGTAAACATGCACTCATCACTCCAAAGAATAGGTCTCAAGAAGCCGTCAATATTGTCACGAATTGCATTTAAAATGGTGTTGCAGAAATTCAATTGGGCTATGTTATCATTTTCATAAAGAGGCTGAACTTTTGAAAAATGGACATGGAAAAGGATGTCTTACGTCACGCTTCGGATGGGCATACCATCCTCAGTCGCAGAAACCGCCCAGCTATACTACTCCTGTCCATAGACTTTAACTTAGTCTATTTTCTTAACAACAAATTAATTGAATTATAGTACAAAACCTGCAGCTAATTTAAAATGAACTACTAACCTACTTATTATATTACATCTAATTATTTTATTCATTTTGTTCCCGTGTTTATATGATAACTCCGCAGTATAAACTTCGTAGACCTCAATTCTAATTCTGATTGCATTTCTCTTCCTTTTGTTTTCTTTTTTTTCTTAAGAGTGAGCTATGTTTTACAGTGCGTTGCTATCTTCTGTCCATACTTTTGTAGTGTACGTGTGAAGTGGCTTAAAGACAGAGGAGACCTATAGCTTTACGTGGGCTTCGAACCACGAAAGTGTTTGTACTTCTACTCCAGAGAAGACTTACTAGGCAGCATACCTTGGTGGTTTGCCATTGTCTTCCGATTTTTGTTCAGATTGTTCAGCCCTGGGGATCGAACCCGGGCCATTCTTAATCTCAGTGGCCAGACGTAACGTTGAAAGTACAATTAGTAATAGAACTATTTTGTATATTTAAACCACTACTAGCGGTTCCAGTATCAATATTCATAATTTTATTGGTGTTGTCCAAAATTGTATTACTGGAGTTCATAGTAGGCACATTAGTTAAATCAATATTTTCATTTTCTATATTTGTGACTGTCTTAGGTATTTCCAATTCTGCAGAAGTACGAGGTTCATTGTAATCCAATGGGGTAAGAATTTTCATTGCTGTTTCTTCGTTATAGAATCTTCTATATAACCTTCAGCAATACTTCCTGACTTCTACCCGCCGTGCCTATTGAGGGAAGTAATGTCTGCACCATTATCTACCAGAAGTGTTGCCGAAGTTATTCGTAGGCAATGCCCTATGTACTCATTAGGGTTTGGTAACTTTAAATAGGATGCTACTTCCTTTGGCACATTTGCAATCTTATGAATACCCATTACAGTCCGATGGCATTTACCATTTTGGTATTTTATGAGAAATTTTGGTCGTAAACTGGCATAATCTCTATACATCTTTAAGTAGAATGATGGTAAATGAGCGGGACTTCTTAGTTTTAGTATTTGGAATCTTGACCAAGATCAAATGTCCTAAATCTTCAATATCATTTACGCTCATGTGTAAAAGCTCATCGCAGCGACATGCACCTGCTACTCCGAATATTAATATAATCTACAAATATAAGTAACATTAAATTACACTGGTATTTTGTAAGAACTATTTACCTTGGTGGCTAAATACATCATGTTGTTTGGTGCATTATGTAAGAAGTCATCAAATTCTTCTTTAGATAACACTTTCGATTTTTTAGGTTTATAACCCTCACTTTGTCGTTTCAGAAAAGTAATTAATTTAGTATATTTTTCAATATTTACATTATGTTTGACATTCAGTTGAGACTTTATTATTGAGTATTGTGCCCATAGTGAAGACCTCTTCATCTTTTGCGTTAATTGCGAAAAGTACGCAAGTAGAACGTTTTCGGAAGAATAATAATTACTACAGCGCCACCAATCAAACAAGTCTGTCTGGTTGGCGTGGTGTGGTGTCGCTGTATTTTAGAGGTACACTCAGTGTCAATAGTACTTTGGCGGTAAATTTAAACGTGTAACATTGTGTATTTGCAAGTTTATTAATTTTTATTATGTACCTACGTTCTTATATAAATTTGTTAAAACTGTTAAAATTTAGTAGACAAATACCAGAATTAGATTTGAGAAGAAAATAAATAAGGAAATTTTATTTTTATTTTAGATAAATTTTGTATACTATATTTCTGGCTTCGGAATGAACAGTTTTTTTCCTTTACTTGCCATAGCGATAAAAGTGGTTAGAAGAAATGGATTCTATAAATAAATACATAAATAGCAAATACCTAATAGGTAAAAAATATATTTTGAGGTTAAGCGTAAGTTTCATTTTAAAAATACTTTTAAATTATCTATAAAATATATGCCTACCTTATTAGGAATAAGTCGAACAAAAATAATCTTAAAAAGACTGATTTTTTTATAAAGAGGAACGAAAGCAGAGAAAATTAAGAAACACAAACACGCGATAACCTGTCAATTTGCTAGCTACTTTCACTTTTGACACGGAAGGTACAACGCCGGCAGGAGTTGTAGGTATTGGCTTAAACTTTTACCGCCACGAATTTTTAAAATTAGTTGGCATATTTTCCGATGGACTTGTTTGCTTGGTGGCGCTGTAACATTATATTCTTGAGCCCATTCCAAAAATCGTTTATAGGCAAATTCATATACTTTTCTTGATTTTGCTGGGGCGAAAGATTCGATCGTACTACTTGCTATTTCCGCCAACTCAGGCGGTGTACACTGCATTTCTTCAGGCATTTTAAATGTTTATCCTCGTGTTTATCTAAATAATAATTGCACGTTAATCAATAAAAACGACAGAACATTTCAAAAGTACTTACTTGATAGTTATAATCAAAACTTGATAAAAACAATGACAAGTGGCGCCCCACTTGTGACGAGTTGCACCTACTTTATGTTACTAGTAACCAAGGCCCCTAGTAACATAATGATTTCCATTATTGTATTAGTAACATAATGGAGTATTTTTACCTTGTGTATTCAGTAGCAAAATGTTACAATTATGATACGCTTGAAGAAAAAAGCCATTACCTTATTATGAGAAAACTTTATATACATGTATTTAAACAAAACCGATAACATAATAATAATATGCACTTTATTTAGTAATATTACTAATTTTAAATTAATCGTACAAGAGCTTATAGTGTCCAATATTTTCTTAAAAACTATTCTTAACGTACAAACTTAATTGCTTCTTAAAATTATAAATATTTGGTGCCTGTTTTATTTCCTGTCGAAGATTGTTATAATATTTTTTTGTGTAATCAATGGTAAACGGTCATTTTACTTTGTAGAAAATAGTAAAGTAATGTGGCATTTTACTCGTTAGCAACCTTTACTCATTAGCAACGCTTGAGTCATTAGCAACCAATACTTTATTCCTAGCAACACAGTCTGTTTGTTTACTTGTTACTATGTACGTGTTGTAGTTGCTATGTTTCCGTACAAACATAACCTTGATAAATTTAACAAATTTGTCTAGATTATTCCACTCATCCAATCAAATCACAGTATTTTGGTGAATTGAACCAATCACAATCGAATTAAATCGAAAATACCACTAGTGAAATTTTCTAGAAAATTTTGCGACTAGCAGCGCGTTGCTTAGAGACAACGTCTGTCAAAATTTTTTGAGTGACAAGTATTTCAGTAATTTCATTATAATTCGAGGAATTATCAATCCGAATACCATTCGTGACTAGAATTTTACAGGAAATTTTTGCCGTCACAAACACTCTTGCTTGTTGCTTTGGAAAATCGTAACTCGTGCTGTCGCACTCGTTACGATTTTCCAAAGCAACAAGCAGTCGTGTTGGTGACGGCAAAAAAATTTCCGGTAAAATTCTAGTCACTTATGGTATTACTTCTGATTATTCCACTCATCCAATCAAATCACAGTATTTTGGTGAATTGAACCAATCACAATCGAATTAAATCGAAAATACCACTAGTGAAATTTTCTAGAAAATTTTGCGACTAGCAGCGTTGCTTAGAGACAACGTCTGTCAAAAATTTTTGAGTGACAAGTATTTCAGTAATTTCATTATAATTCGAGGAATTATCAATCCGAATACCATTCGTGACTAGAATTTTACAGGAAATTTTTGCCGTCACAAACACTCTTGTTTGTTGCTTTGGAAAATCGTAACTCGTGCTGTCGCACTCGTTACGATTTTCGTCGCAACAAGCACTCGTGTTGGTGCCGGCAAAATTGTAATTCACTCGCTAACGCTCGTGAATCAAACATTTTCCACTCGCTAAAAAACTGCCACTTTTCTTTACTTGTAGAATAATCTACTATTAAACCTTTGTAGAAAAAAGAATTTTGAGATTTCGATTTGGAAAATTTTGGTAATCTAAAGTCGGAGCGAGTTCTGGTATTATAATCATGTACGTCTAAATTGTACATCAATGACAATAATGAGATAAAAAGAACTAATAAATACCAGATTCTAACAGATTGTAAACTGGTAGATTACATTTACATTTTTACACAAACAGTAATGCATATATTTTTTTGTATAATTCAATTACCTCGGCAAACAAAACGCAAATAAAATTTAAAGGTTAAGAATTTCTTATTACAAAACTGAGGAGGCGTCATGAGCAAAATTCTATCGAGTACATATTTGAATAATTTCTGTTAAATTCCTTTAAGATTTGTTAAATACAAGCGGCTTTCGCATAAACAATAAACATAGAAAACAAGTGACCCAAATAAATCATCACATTTGGGTTTTAATAATAAATGGCGTACTGAAAGGAAACATGAAAATGTAGTAAACATTAAGTTGAACAAGTTGAAGATGATAGAAAATGAACATAAAAGTAAAGGTAATAAAGATGTAAGCTTCATATCGTAACATGCAAAACTAAAAAACAAGTAGCGCAGAAATATAAAGCAAATAAAATACAAATAAGAGTACAAAAATGGTAAGACTCAATAAAGAAAAAGAAATCTTTACATAAAAGAGTATATAGAGCATGAAATAAAAATACTCGCACAAAGAAAATATAAAGCGTTTGTTTTATGAAAGTAACAATAAAAATACGAAGATGGAATAAGAATAGCAACTTTCTGCAGTTGTCTTATTCTTGTCAATAATTACCTTTTCCCTAATTTCTAACTAAATACAGCACGTTAAATACGAATGTGTTGATTGTTAGATATTTTCCCTTTTCCAATAAAAATGCAAACATTCTCTTTCTTTCACATTACTATCTAAAATCGAATCTTTACTTTTCTGTGTTTTATTTAAAAAAATGCATCGGTCTTCTTTATTAAAAATCGGACATTTTTCATATCTTTAGGAAATTTTTAACTCAGTATCCCTTTTTGATGTTGGGTGCTCCAAGAAAAGTCGTGCTCCATTGTGGAAAAATTACTTCTGTCAGGTAGGTAATATTAAAATTCTGCTTTCAATATGGCGTGACTGAGATGTCGGAACGCAATTCCCTTCCTCCAGAATATGTGAACCTTCTCAAACTCCGTCACAGGGTCATAGCTTATACGAGGATTATTTATCAAATATTGACGGGGCACGACAGGACTCGGCCTATTCTTTGTGCAAACTACAAATGCTTTATTTATGCTCGAGGCTGGCTCGTGTCTCTCTCTCTATATATTTGTAGCTTTTTGACCGAGACGAATGAATATAACATTTTTACAGTTATATGTGGATGTGTTCCGGTTAGGAAACTCGACCTCCGCTCTTGGTTTTTCATGCATCGAATTCCAACGCTTTTTTCGCAGTACATTTTTTGTTATGAGAATTTTGGACAAATCTGAATACAAAGGAATTTTTACTACAGCAAATCCTTTCTAAATAAATACCTGAATGTTGAAGCAGGTTGTAATTTTTCTTTATAACCTAAAAACATCTACATAAAGAAAATAAAACTGCCAGGCTTAACTTTATTTGAAGTGGACGCAATAAAAATAACATTTAAAGGTCAGTCTTACTATTCTGACTAAAATAATATTTCAGAGTTTTACCATCGTACTATTTTTTGTATTTAATGCAAATTATTACTCCGTAATTATTAGTAAACCTGCATTCAACACCATATTAAAATAGCTATCTAATCAATAAGATTACTCCCTGAATTGCAAAGTCCGTCATTTTGTTCAGAAACGAAATTACGGAAAAAATTGGTCCTAGTTTACAGTGAGATTTTTTTGATAAATAAGTCAGCAAAGCTCCAATTTTAGAAATAGAAAGCAGAAAGTGAAAATTTGCGAAAACAGTGAAATATGTCTACTCTTTATAGAGAAAAGGCAAAAAACAGTGTGAGTAACTCTACACTAAATCAATTCGAAATCCTACAAGTAAGCTTTAAGTACGTTTATTTTCGAGAAAACAACCTTAATCCGTAGATTTTTCACAAGTTTAATGCTATGGACACGGAGAAAGAATTTAAGAAGAAAAATCAATAAAATGTCGTCGTTACAAATTTTAGGTAGCTTATTAAAACTGGTTTTGTCGTCAAAAACAAATTTTTAAAGCTGAAATTTTCATCGAAAACGTGTTAATTTTAGTACTATTTATGCCAAATCAAGTTTTGTTCTTTTGAATAGAATTTATAACTAAACGATATAAGAAATCCAAAGAAAACACGAAGCAAAAATTGCCAGTAAAAAGCCTAATACAGATATAATAATTAAGATACCGAAAAGAGCGTTTTTCAACTGGGAAAATACAATACAAAATGCCACATTAAAAGAGGGCTTCGATTTTCTGGTAGAAACTATTAATAATATTGTTAAATAGCAATCTTACAATTATTATTGTTACGAAAAGAACAAAACTGACTTCTGAATTAAACGTAATATTTAAATGTCGCTTAATTTATAAAGAAAACAACTTAAAATCAAATAATATTTAAATACGGGGGATAAAATGAACTGGAACTGAATTTCCTCCGAAATAATTAAAACAATACCGTCGTAGGATCGATCCATTTAATTAAACCGTTCAGAAAATTCGAAGGAGATAACAAAGAGCTCTTGATGTCCTCCATATTCTGATGTAAGTGTCCCAAAATCAATTATTTAGCTACCCTTCGTGTTTTCTTAATTCTTAATTTAGAAGTAAAACATTCTCCAATGAAAAGACGTCATTCCTTTATAGCAAGCATAGGTCGCCGCGTTAAAGAAATAAGTCAAAATAAATAAATTTCTAATTTAATTAATGGGCGACTCAATTTCTTGTAAAAATGCAATTAATTTTACGGAATTCTTAATCAACCTAATTACGGAGAATAAGGGAGTTCTTGCTAACATCTATTCCATTGGGAAACGCATTTCATTAATTATTTTTGCTTTTAGTTATGTAACTTTTGTTAAAATAAAGACAGCCCAGCCCGGCTAAGACGGAACAATTCAAATCCAAAACCATATCCGCACATAATCTTACGTCGATTGCTTGTTTATTACGAACGAAATCCATAAAAAAACGGAATTTATCGCGACCAGGAACGTATCTGACAGTAAGTAACAAAAGGCAGAAATGTTAACATCGGAGAAGGCGCCCTTTTGCCTAGAAATGGCCACGAAGACACATAAAAAATATTGTAAATAACATCTCATTTTTTTATGATACTTTTACGTGCAGGGAAAATTAGAAAATGGTTTTATGACCACTGTTGTTTTTATGCTCTGATATTCCTCTTGAAAAACCTGTGGAAGATGTTAACTCGCCCGTAAACAACCTAACAGATTTACATTCTTAAAAATAATTACCCTTTAGCTTCTCCGCTTCCCGTAGAAAAGACGAGAAAGAGGAACTGATAACCTGATAACAAATGTTTACAGTCAGTCTGCGGAGATTTCAGACATTTACATAATTATCCGGCTTAGCTCATTGGTTGCGATGCTGAAAGAATGTTTCGGATAAAATACGTCAAAGTAAGTCTACTTTAGAGAATCTGAGCCCTTAAAGCGTTCGATAATAAAGTAAAACTGTAACAAAGCGAAATAAAAGTTCGTCAAACAAACTTGGATTTACGGATTACCTTTGTATAAATTATGCAATCGATGGGATGCAAACTTTAAAGCATAATGAGCAAAAAACCATCTAAACTGTTTAGTTACCCTGCTAACAACTCCCTTGGTATTTCAAAACTTTTTAAATTATAATTATAGGGTGCATTTTTTCAAGTAACTGAGGGAGTTTATAACAGCACTCGTAAGTAATAAGTATCTTACAATATAATTACTAAATAATATAGAGGTAATTTTCTGAATTTACAGAATAATGCTAGATATAATGGTTTTGAGCTTTAATATTTATTTTACATAATAAATTGCCTAATTTTACATATAATCTGCACATTGTTCTATAATTTATATAATTCAATTTTAGCTATAATATCTTATGTTTTTGCACTAAAAAGTCTCAAAGCTTTACAATAAAAAACTAAGCAAAAAGATGCACTAGAACTAAAATCTGCTGATTTTAGTAACAACGTAATCTACATATTTTTTCGTCATTACACCGGGTAATGTTTTCTATTTATTTATTATATGTTATAAATTGTTTTTTTCTTTCTTAATTTTTATTAGCTGGCTCTGTATACTAAGTACAATACACAGCTTTGTTACAATAGAATTAATCACTAAATAAAATCAAAATAGAGCAAGGAATATAAGTGAAACAATTCGCACCTCTGACTAAATATATCATATGTATATATTATATGGCAGTAAATAGAGTTAAATTTATAAGTCTTAAATTTAAATCAAGTCTTGCAAGAGCTTCCTCTTTAAGCGAGTATGGATTCCCTTTTGTCCAAGATTTAGCTTTATAGCACTATCACAAAGCACTATATTTTCGAAAAACGTTGTAGTAAGCTTCGTAATAAAGTCAGTTATTAATGGGATTTGCAGCTCTTTATGTATTTGACTATTTCGCACAAACCACGGGCACTTAATTGCAAGTCTTAACACTTTATTTTGTATCACTTGTAGTTTCTTGAGTGAAGTCTTTGATGTATTACACAAATCGGGCAGGCATAATATGTTAGAATAGGCCGTAGTATAGTTTTATAGATAAGCACCGCACATTCCACTCGGAGAAAGGATTGCCGGTTTATTAGCGGATATAACATATAACATTCCTAACCTGGTATGGCACTCTTGAAGTTTTTTGTTAATATGGATTACCCAGTTAAGTTTTTCGTCCAAATGGACTCCTAGATATTCTACTGTCGTATCTTTGGAATTCCAGCTAATTACATCATTATTTATCTTGATTGGTTGAAGTACAGTATATCGTTTCATTGTGAACATTTTAGCTTGGCATTTATTATGGTTAATTCTAATTCTCTATTTATGAAACCATTTGGAAGTGAGATTTATCTTGAAAAGAAATGTTTCGCAGCGTTGTTATATTGTAAGTAAGGAGACACCAAATTGCAGGCGCTACACAGTTTTAGGTAACGCAAAAGTCGGATTTTCTAACATGATTTAACGGTTTCATCAAAATAATCATTCAACACAATGAACAACAAATTCAACTCCAGTTTGTTATGAATTAAGGTTAAGTATAACTTCATTTCCGTTATATCAAAATATCATTTATCCTTTATTTGCTGGGTAAACATGCTTTTTACAGCAC
This sequence comes from Melanotus villosus, assembly GCA_963082815.1. Classification (NCBI taxonomy): domain Eukaryota; kingdom Metazoa; phylum Arthropoda; class Insecta; order Coleoptera; family Elateridae; genus Melanotus; species Melanotus villosus. Next base: position 80,431,821 of record OY720419.1, read on the forward strand.
TATCTCTTCCTTTTTATAGTGTAAGTTAAAAAACATGTTTGGTGTATCAACATTTATAAAATGAAAGCTGAAATCAAATACGGCAGTGCCATGTCCTTTCTAGGATTGTTTACGTTACTAAGCACATTCGGCATCAAATCTCATCTGTAATGTGATTTTTGGTACTACCATTAGATCAAAAAAAAGATGATTCTGAGCAGGCCTTGACTAGCATTCTAGAACCAGTGTAGCCAATCGTGTTGTACTAGTCAAGGCCTGCTCAGAATCTTTTTTTTTTCGATCTCATGGTATATAATACAATATAAAATATAATCTTTCTAATTTTATGCCAGCAGGTGGTGTGAAATTTACAGTGATAATACTAGTTGAGCAGTTTTAGGCACGTACAATCCGTCAAATTACGCACATTGGTGCCGCCGCAGTTGTGCGAAGAACTTTTTTGCTATGATCGTCTAGTTTTTCACTGAGATTTTCTTTATTCTCAATCCTTATTGGTTAAGTGAAAATCTTACACTGTCTTTAGATAACTGACTATTTAGTCAGAAGACCCTTAATGTTGTTGTGATTTCGCTAATCTAGAGTACCTTACCTTATAATACAAGAAATAAATACTCCGTCAAATTTACAAATACAGTAAATAATTAAACATAGTGAATGAACATCAAATTAGGCAAGTCAATTATGGGCAATGGCTTGAATAATTATTATTCTTTTGCTTTATGATTCTGTTGTGATCAGGGTGGCCTGAGTGCGGTGGTTTGATCACAAGAAATTATCTTGTAAGTCAGTGCGTCCGTCAGATGGTCGATACCAGATCGATTTTGTGTGAGATTAATGCGTAAGCGACCGGAGCCAAAGGTGGTTTCATAACCAACCTTTAAAGTTTGGCGAGGGTGCAATTTCCCTCTAAAAGTACGTGCGCTATGCACGACTCTTAAACTAATGAGTATATGCGCCATGCACAACTCTAATGTAAGTGAGTGAGCGTTGTCCCTCATGTAACGAGAATATACGCTGTGTACAACTCAGAATGTACGAGGTACTGGGTACCTCATAATTTTAAGGGATGTTTATTCTCATCGTTGATTTTGCATCGTTTTGCATAAAACTAGTAGAATGAAGAGACACATATCTAACCACAAACCAAATTCTAGGCGGCAAATCAATTATTAAGATATCAGGGATAGTGAGAGTTGGGTATATGTATATCTTAAGAGAAAAAGAAAGTCACATATCTACTGCAACTAAAAAGGAATCTAGTTTATTGAATCTCACATGGTCAACTGTTTTATCAGTTGATGGGGTCAGGTAAGATGGGCGAAATAGGATTGATTAATCATTACTTGTTTCACTTTTAATTTCATTGAGATAAATTTTTATTCTTGCATTAGCTAACTACTAAAGCAAAGATTTTTATGGAATGTGTGTATTTACACCTGGAAATATAGCCAATTAACCAAGGAATATATCGATATAAAAGAATTGTATAAATATCTAAAAATAATGAGTAAAGACATTTTTCTGTAATTAATATTGAATTGTAAACAACCAGGAATTAGAGAACTTGGAAGAATGGAAACAAATAAATGATAGTAAGGATTTGAGAAAAATTACTGATAAATCGAAGGCACTCAGGAAACAGATATGGGTTTAGAAGAATATCCATCTAAATAAATCTTTATGAAGAAGAGGCCATAATCAATGGGATTGCAAATGCCTAAAGAACAAAAAAACATGAGGAAGAGGATTACTAACAGCGAGAACGTAGTAAACAAAAAAGAAACACTAAAGAAAGCGGTCTCGGCAGAATCGGAATCCAAAATTAAGAAAGAATGGCAAAATATCGAGAACCATTGAAATAGCTACAATTGTTCGATATTAGGTAAATAAAAACAAACAAATTTACTTTAAAACGCAAATTTAGAGAACTAAGCCACCGTAAAACTCAATCCCAAAATTATCTGAGAACATAATTGTTTTTATTAAAGCCGGGAAATATCCCCTTGAATTATATTTATTAATTAAATCTTTTTATTGAATTTATTCATTTTACATTAATTCAGTGTAATTGCGTGGATTTAAACAGTTTAAAAAGCAATTTACAAAAAAAAATCCACGACCCTTCCCTAGTACACTTTCACATTTTTCATTTCGCTTTTAATTCAATTAAATTCTTATTTATTTAACTCGTATACAAAATTGTTAACGTTGATGAAGGTTCAATTATGTAATACATCAGGGAAAATTACAAACAGTAAACTCGATTTACACAGAACAAAAATGCTGTTTACAAATAAAATGTTTGTGCGTAAAGCCTAGGAGTGTCTGAAAAATTCGTTACGCTGGATAAAGCACAAACTTTTCAAGAGAATTAAAAAAAGATCTCTCGTTTCGAGTGGCGTTACGTGTCAATTTGTCCTTTTAGAAATCCAGAAGTGGGTAACGTGTTTAAATTAGAACAAGCAGAAAGAGAAAAAATAGAAAATCCTTGAATTTAGAGTCTTTTGAACCTTGAACGAAGTTTGCTACGAACATCAGTTGACTCGTAAAATCCACAAAATTTAAGGCACACCCTAAATTTGAAATACTATGTGTAAGTGTAAGTAATGGAAAACTTTGGAGGGTAAACCAACAAGAATTCCAAATTCAGTCTAATGTAACTGTTTAAATTAATTGCCACTTTTAAAAGATGGTTGGTGCCAGTATTTGCTAGGTAAATAATTCCAACAAGGTAATGCAACTTACAACAGCAGTGCGTATGTATTTTATGTTGCCTTTTACGAAATGCGGGTTGATACGTTAAAGTAAGTAACTCCAAACCAGGTTTCGATATTTTACCGGTAGCCGAATGTATTATAAATTTATTAAAGGAAAAACTTCTCAGGATTTTAAATTGGATGTTAGTAATGTTAAGATACTTCAGAAATGCTGAAAATTGTTATTACCGTCATTTCGCTTGAACTCATCTTGTTCTAAAAACTTGAACTTAACAGATTTCCTAAATGTTTATTTAGAATAACATAAAGAAATAACCAAATCGTATGGCAAACTCCAAATTTCTAATATGTAATAACGTAGAAATGTAAAATATTTCCAATTTTCTAATTTTAAATTGCAAAATTTATAAAATCCGCTTTGGCTGTGCATTTTTAAGATAATCTTGTTCAACTCTTGTTTTTAAAAGCCCGGGAGGCTTCAAATCTCAATGGTTCAAGGAAATTTTCAGTTTACTGCTGGGATCTGAACCTGTGGGAGTCTGTCGAAAAACCAGGCTCTCAACTTATTGCTCTACTGAACTTTCCGTTCTTGTTTTATTAAAATATAAAATTCTTTTAGCTAATGTAATTTAGGATAACGTTATAAATGTTACTTCTTTGGATTGGCCTTCGTTTTCGAATTATTGGTGCCATTAATGTCTGTGAAAGAATTGACTTCTTTCTTTCGAATATTATATTATTTAATTTATTTTAATTAAATTATAGTATTCTTAAAAGCAGTTTTTAAATATTTTCGCCCCAATAAAATTAGCTCTAAACAACTATTTTATAATTAAATATTTAGATTAACTATTAAATATTAATTATCGCAATCAAAACTATTCCAGTTTTAAAGCTTGAAAACTTAGACAATAACAGTTTTCTCCGAAACGTTACATTGTTATCTGTTTGGTTTTTAACTTTTGGCAACTTGTACCGAAATACTTGTACAAAACGTGTTGAGAAAACACAACGAGCCTACATAGGATATATAAAATTATTAGTAAAGGAAGTTTGGAATAATTCACAGTTTTTTTAAAACACTTTCTGTAGCACTGTGAATTCAATATACCTATTTTAAAAGTAGGTAAGGCAAATCGTTCAGTTTGAAATAGAAATTTTAAAATTCATAAGGCCAATTGAGTGTATTTAGTAAAAAGTAAAGTCAGCTAGTGTATTATTTCCGTTAGTAGTTCGTTTCCGGGTTGTCCTGGAAAGTAGATTATTTCCTGCCAACCCCATCGATGCTAGTAGGAAGACAAAGAGCAAGTCCTTACCCGTGGCAGGATAATGGGAGCGGCTTTAATACCAAGCCTAAGGGTAAACAAGCTTGAGTCCGGAATCTGGATCGTTTTCAACGGGATTTGGCTGCCATGTAAGCACGAAGTCAAACCAGGACTACACTTGCAGGACTCTACTACTAGTAAAACGTCTAGAAGGATTTTCTGGTACATCGCAGAAATTAGATAAGGTTCCGTTAAATTAAAATCCTTTTACTATCTACAGTTTTGCTCTATTTAACTTCCGATTCAAATTAAAGCCTTTGTACGCAAATTGGATTCGGAGAAACCGATTAGTACTGAATCGAGAAGTAGCAAGTCTAGACTAACAACTAAGTTAATTTTAGTGATTTTGGTTTTCGTTGCATAATTAATGGTTTTTAACTCAACTTAATACAAGACCGAAATTACTTGGTGGAAATTGCGGTTGTGCTTTGGGGTTTCTACAATAATTCCTGTATTTTATAAAGTTATATTTCATGATAATCATGAATTTTTACCACTGTAATAAAAGACTTTCGTATCTGAAGTCCAAACAGTTATAACCATTATTTTTATAAAAAAAATTAACATACAAATTTAATCCTTTTAAGTTAGAAAAAAGATGAAAATCAAGCATCATATTTCCAATATAATAAAAAATAACAGAAAAAATCCAAATCCAACGGTTGGGACGAGTTAATTATTCTGAAATAAAATCTAAATTATCTTAAGTTAGTACTTGTGAACTGAAGCCACAAAAGTATTTAAAAAAAAACGTATTTTGGCAACAGCGCCCTCAAATTTAATATATAAAAATACATCATTTCCTAAAATTCAAATGTTTGGGTATATCAATTGAAAGCAACACTTTCTTGTAACAAAATCGAGATTAAATATCCGACTTTCACAAATACTATATTTTTCTAGTTATTCTGGAGAAGACCGTCTTGCCGTAGAAACTCAAAAAAAGATTGTGAATTAAAAATTCAAAAAAGAAATACTTTCTTAAAATTTTACTATTTTAAGAGTAATGCTACGGTCTTAATAGATTTATATTTGTTCAGGAAAAATCGCTATTGATTGATTTTTTCACACAATTTGATTCACTCGCATTAAATTTTACTGAAACATTTGTATGTGAAAATTGAAAGAAATTTTCAAATTAATTTCCATACTACAGCGTTAATTACATTTAAGTTATTCGCTATTTTACACTGCAAGATAATATCTATGCATAATATTAATAGAAGCACATAAACCAGATTTCCTTCAATATGATTTTCTAAAACGTATAAACGTGGATGAAGACATCTTATGAAAATTTATTAACAAAATATCTCCCTTTATTGTATACGAGATTAAATTTAGAAAATTTAATCTGTAAAGCAGGATTTCATCCGAAAAATTACACAAAGTATTCAGGTTTTCCCTTAAAGACAACGGTAGATTATTTTAGATCAAAAGACTTGGGGAAACTTATTTAAATTGACGAGTGATTGAAAATTGCTTCCTTTTATGTTGGCAAGCAATTACCGTACACCTATTTTTAGAATTTTAACCACTACAATGGTTTCAATGCCGCAAAATATAATTTACACAGGTAAGAGGTTTTACACATTGAATAATGACGATATTAAATACGGAATTAAATTGAAAATTAAGCCGTTGTTTTAATGCTAGGCTCTCAAGATGTATAAATAAGATTACATGCTACGGAATGTTAACATAACCTCCACGAAAACCAATACCTCTATATTAGCAAGCCCTTAACTTCCTTAACCAGACTCTTCCGGTATTTACATATTTTTTGAAACCGGAGATTGTATAAAAATTAGTTTCAAAAATAAATTTTTACGAAGTTGTATGAAATAAATTTAATAATTTATAATTTCAAGTTAAGCCTGCAACAGTTTAGATAGAAGTAGGATGCTACACAAGTCTCTGTTTCGGCATTTAAGTCATTTTGTTAAAAGACCCACATGCGATTTAAATATCGGTATAACGTTGTTAGAGCAGCACCTTAATTTTATATGCACTGCTAAATTCACAGGTCTGTTTAACCTTTAACCCTTTATTTGCGTAGTAATTCAAGCATTCTCAGCACCGAACGGCTTAAATGAAACGTAAATTTTGTATGTTATGTGTATTGATGAAACAGACAATGCTTAAGAGAGGTGCTGCGCCACAGCGTAGTTATTAGAAACAATAGAAATAACAACTATTAGAAACAATAACAATAACCTATTAAAAACAATGAATCCAAAACGGAGCCCTAAGGAATATCAAATTTAAAAAATGTATAAATTAGAATTGCTGTTTTTAATTAGAATTAAAGAGCTGTAGGAAAATCAGCAGCGGCGGTAAAATAATATACGTACATACATGTCATTTTACAATTGAAAATTTTTAAAACATTTAAGAATTTCACATTTTTAACATTACAATTAATTTTATTTTTTTTTTAAATGAACTGCTTATTTACAGTCCACTCCAAAGTACTGGGTAATAAGTAAATTAAATACAAGAGTATAACATGAGTAGAGTAATCGTCCATTGACCATGCTCTAAAAATACCGCTAATAGGTTAGGTTTAATTAATTCACATCATCCATCGCTTGTCTTAGGTCCGTAGGCCATAGTCTTCAAAGTCGCCTCTCTGCCTCAGGGGGATTGATTATTTCTGCTAGCAGATCATTTTCGTGTTCTTCAATTCGTTCGAAGTAGAGTATTGAACATCTTTTGATTTCCTCATTAACAAATGGCATGTCTAAGTCATTGTGTAAGAGAGAGGTGTTCGACAGGGAGACACCATCTCGCCCAATCTCTTTACACTTGCACTCAAGGAACTTCGGTGGGAAGACAAGGGTATAACCATAGAAGGAGAACGTCTTAACCATCTGTGATGATATCGTGCTTAAAACGTCCAGCTAAGAACAACTGCAAACAGGTGTCAACAGAATTAAATAACAAATCGAAAGAAATTGGACTAAAATTAAACATTACTAAAACAATGTTCATGACAAACGATAGTCTCTGTGAGAACCATACATTATTGATCGATAACACCGAAATAACTTCGTACATTTACCTTGGCCAAAAAAATACAAATTTCCAAGGAAATTCTCAAAGCAGACATTACCAGAAGAATATCGTTGGCATGGTGAGCTTTCGGTAAACTTAAGAACATCCTTTTGTCTAACATACCGAACACCCTAAAGGCACGATCATTCGACCAATGCATACTACCGGTGCTGACTTACGGAACAGAGATCTGAGTTCTTAATAAGGAAGGAAAATTATAGTTTAAAGAGCAATGGAGAGAAGATTTTTGGGTGTATTAGAACAAATCCGCAGATGGTCCAAAGTAGCAGATATTGCAGTCAGAATAAGTAAAGAAGCAAGAAGAAGAGATAACCGCTGGACACGATAATTAATAGAGTGGCGACGTTGGAGCGAAAGAAGAAGCAGAGGTCGTCCCCAAACCAGGTGGACGGATGACATAAAACGATTGATGGGAACCAGTTGGATAGAGGAAACACAGCATAGAGATGGATTTATTTAGGGAAGGTTTATATCCAACGATAGACTACATAGCTGATGATAAAGATGAATGTTAAATACTGGAGGGTGGACCCACCTTAAGGTACTACCATGACTTTTATTTGGTATGATAAGTTCCGAAAGGCAATTGATACTGTGACGAAAACTGACTGATGATACGATAATAAACTAGCATACTTTATCTTAAAAGAGCCTCTAGTTTTAGTTAAATGATACCAGTAGAAAGGACGAAACCAAGAAAAAGGTATTAGAAAAGAAAATTGCAGAAAGCATTCACGAATACAACAGTTTCCCAAGAGAATGTGAGAAATTGCGCAAAGAAAGGATAAGCAAAGATGAGACGAAAATGATTGAAAAATATTTTAAAAGTCAAAAAGTTTCGGCAAAGAATAAACAGAAATTGCATCGTTCCATAGCACCGGATGCAAATTCCAAATTTAATCCCATTCGATAATCTTTTTGTTATTTATTAAAAAAAAATTTTTTTTTGAAGATTTTTTGACGTTCGATAGCACTTACTGATGCACTTTTGAATACAGATAAGTTTAATTAAATAGTCATATTTTGGTCACAGGAATATGTGATAGAATTGTGTATAAACGTTTTAAAGACGCCCTAAATAATAAAAATAAAAAGAAAACATGACCCAACTCAACCCAACTCGTAAATTATAAATGAAACTTTCAGAGTAAAGAGAAAATTAAAGTGTTTACTAAGCATCTACAATGCCTAATAATAATACTTTTAAACATCTGAAAGCGTATGACGAAATAAATTTAAAAAGCTTCTTTTCGTAAGTTAAAGCTTAGTCTAAATATGTCTACTATAACAAATTCAGAAGCAATACAGGTAATGAACTTGTTATAAAACTTCTTAGAATTTTTATTAAAGTTCATCTGATAACAAACATGAACGAATCGACTTAATGGTGGAGTATTCGTGACAAGCAGTAAAAATTTTCAGACAATTCCACAAAATACATGTAGAAATCCGGACGGTTTTAAACGACGAAGACGAGTGCTCCAGAGAGATAACGAATGTATAAGTTATGCACACTGTTATTAGAGATCATTAGTACAACATAATTAAACTTAAAACAATTACTAAATAGAAAGTTGGTTTAAACAAGATCATAAGTTTCGAGCAGCATTAAAGTTATAAAAACAAATTAGCCAACTTGTAAAGTTTCGTGACATTACCAAGTGTTCTCGTGTTTCTACGAACCAAAAGAAAAAATACCACAAACCCTTAAAGCATAGATAACTTAAAGGCTTCCTCAAAGGATCGTGGAATTGTTTTCGAGAACCTCATTTAAGACATTTTGCAAAAACAAACGAATAAAATGCAACTTTAAAAGCACCTAACTAGGGGTAACAAAAGCGCCAGTTTGATTGCTTGTATCTACGCTACCGCGGAAAATAACAAAAAGACAATGGAGTTAGGAAGTTTGGCGTAACTTGATCTCTTACAACAACTGCAGCGCAAATATTCAGACGAAATCCTTCACCATCCGACCGACTGCCAAGGGATTTCGACTAAACTAGAGGTATAAACTTTTACTTTGAAGCAGATAGACTGCTAGTGGTTGTCAAACGATTAAACTCTAGGGTTATGCTAATTAATTTACGGGGTGTTACTTACATTTACAGAATTTCAAGTCGTCATTTAAATTATATCGAATTACACATAGCGAATAAGGAATTTTCGGTTTTGCTTATATTTTCTCGGAATTCAAAAATTCCCTGTACAGTTTTTACAGTACATCGTTTTAGCTTTCTAATTTCTATGAGGAACTACTTATGTATTGATAAAATTTCCTCGGACATTTGCAATCTCCTTTACTTTACCAAAACATGATCTAATTTTAGTAAGTTATGTTTAATAATATTAATACTTGTTTGAAAAGGCATAATAGGGAATATGCAATTTTGTTAATAAACAAAACATCAATCCTACCTTGTAAGACGTTTCAGAAACGTATAGTTGATTAGTGAGTCCTTCAAATGATGTACTAGATCTCGAAAGCACTAACTAAGACTAAAACCATAGCGCATAGCCCAGCTGCATTAGCAAAAATTCACGAATTACACTGTTCAATTAATTTGCTAAGACACCAATAGATTAGGAAATGACGAAACTTATTTCAACGTCTTTAATTGAAAAGGTAATAGGAGACTCTAAATAAACACTTTAAACTCTAGGGATAAATACAACCGAACTATTCTGGTTAGTGTTCGAAACGAAACTACAGGTTTTAGGAAAGCTGATATATTCGGATGCCTGCATAGCTTAGAAAGATAAGCACGGCGTGTTTGAAAAGATAAAGTGCAAACATCTGCACACAAATTTACATTCTCCATTAATAAAGGTGGTGAATTTTAATTTGAAGTAGATTTACATATTTAACTTCTTATTAACATCAATATCTAGAACGATAATTTGGTGTTGGGTCTATAATTCCTTTTTGACGCAATTAGAGGAAAACTTTATGTAGACAAGTCGTATTATAGATGTAGTATTAAGTATCGTACTTAAAATAATTTTACTAGGTGATCCGTTTTCAAAGAATAATATATTGAAATTGCAGCAGGCTTTATATTTTAAAATAACAGTGCTCCACACAATATCCCTGACCCAATAATTATTAATTTTAAAATCAAAAAATTAACAATGAAAATTTTGATATCTCGGGGCTGTTGAAGGATTCGTTTATAATTTTGATAATTAGATTATTTAATTTTGAAAAATTAATAGTATAAAAATTTCAATCAACTTTTATAAATGCAAAGTTTATTCTTCTTAGAGTGGCATACCCTTTACAGGGCGTTGCCGATCCTCTCTCCATATGCCTGTGGTGTGCGTGTCAAGTAGCCTACAGACATAGGGGACCTACAGCTTAACGTGGGCTCTGAACCACGGAAGTGCTTGCACTTCTACTCCAGAGAGGACTTTACTAGGCAGAATACACCTCGATGGTTTGCCATTGCCTTCCGAGGGAAGCGGCCGGGTATTTTCGGTGTATATATAATAATATTAATAATAATAATAGTTTATTGTCCAACAGCAAATGCCAATTACAGGAATTATATATTATAATATCTTATTTCTAAACTTAAACTAACACAAAAACTATATCTACAATCACACACAAACAATTATTCCTTCGATTATTATAAATTCCTCCAAAGTAATGTTTTTATCCAATTAATGTTCCAATCCAGTTCACTATTAATTATTACTATTACGTTTAACCAATTTTCCAATAATATTGTTTTTGATAAATTTGAATCTTAATAATTCATCCTCAATTCACAATTATTCCCTATTGATAATGATTCAACATCTTGTTAAAATAACTTAATTATTATATGAGTTTTTTATAGAACATACATAAACATGTCCGTTTACTTTTATCCAAATTTAATAACTGTTTATTCCTTTATTCCCTTTCAACTTTTTCCATATTCCCTAGTTATCCCCAAAATCTCCCACTCCTTAGTTTTGTTTTAACACAAGCATCCTTCCACATACATACACATAAAACATTACTATGACTACTACTCGTATTTACAACAAATACAATGATATAATACAGGTCTTAAAACAGATAATAATAAATACCTAAAATAACCTTACCTTATTTACATAATTTAATACCATGAGATCGAAAAAAAAAAAGATTCTGAGCAGGCCTTGACTAGTACAACACAATTGGCTACACTGGTTCTAGAATGCCTATGACATTTCAAATGTAAGTCAGTTTTGCAATCTTGTTTCCAGAATTATTTAAGTTTATCGTTGTAATACTAGTGAAGGATCACATTTTGAACACCTACTCTAACATGTATTCATCTTAGTTTTCAGTTTGTTCCCTAAATAAATACTGTTTTGTGTTTTAATTTATTTGACATTTATTAACCTCTAACCTACTGCCACATTTTGAAATCAGTCTTGCCAATCGTGTTGTACTAGTCAAGGCCTGCTCAGAATCATCTTTTTTTCGATCTCATGGTATTTAAAAACCTTGCATCCTAAAAGTGTTTTATTCCAAATTTATATTACTTCAATATGTATGTACAGAGTTTGTCCTTAAAGTAACCGGACTGGCTCTGGCACATCGCGCAGGCGCGCTGGGTGGAAAAACTTGTGGGGGCAATGTAGTGGGGGGTCTTAGCAACACATCTTAACATTCTCAACCAACCGCAATTGACTCCGAGCAGTTAGAGCGAGTGGATCGTGAATCTACTGAACCGCTGCGCTAGTGACGGGCCAGGAGAAAAAATGCAGTGTTTGATAGAGCAGCGGTGCGCCATCAAATTTTGTGAAAATCCGGGACGGACGGAGACTTTCGAAATGTTGCAGACAGCCTTCGGGAATGAGTGCCTACAAAGAACACATGTTTTACTTGGCATACGGCCTTCAAAGAGGGGCGAGAGAACTTTGAGGACGAAAAAGGGAAGGTTCGACCTTCCACGACCAAAACGGACGAAAATGTGGATCGTGTGCGCAATCTTTCGAACACTGATCGAGATATGGCAGCTTTTTACGTACAAGTTATGGAAAGACTTCGAAAACGCATCGTTCGTGTCCGTCCGGAGATCGCCGACACCAGGACAATGCGTCGAGCTATACGGCGTTGATCACGAGGGAGGCCAAGAAAAATGTGCCAACGCTGCCACAGCCTCCATACAGTCCCGACCTGCCTCCCTGCGACTTTTCCCCTGTCCCTCCGGCTGAAGAGAGACATGAGAGGTAGCCGATTCGAGACCGTTGAAGCTGTTCAAGCAGCCGTGACGAGGCACCTCAGCAGCATCCCAGAAAAGGAGTTAATGGAGGCGTACCAAGAATGTAAACATCGCTGTCAGCGCTGTGTGGTTGCACAAGGGGCCTTTTTCGGAGATTATTAAATGTATTCGATAATATATTCAATAAATTTAGTTTGTCACTATCAATCCGTTTACCTTCAGGACAAACCCTGTATGTAATTTTATTATTTGAAATACAGTCACCTTTATACATTTCTAGTGGAACAGTATTACATGTTTAATTGCTAAAATTAACAGTTTTGGAGCCGTAAGGAAATTTGTAAAAATTATTTGAGATTCAGATATTCCGGAAAACCCAAATTAACCAAAAAAATGGGAATTGTATCTAGTCAATTTTTATTGATATAACGTTCCAACATAAATTTGTACTGAATGTTTTATCGATTGTGCCACATGCCGAAAAATAGGAACAGCCATAATTTTGTCATTTTAAGCGGAACACTAGGTTATGTGGAATTAAAATCTCTCTATGAAAATGACGCATGTAAATAGAAATTTAATTTTTGCGAAAAGTCGATATGACTTGATTGTGTCATATAAGCTGCTAGGTTTATTAAAATGATTTTCTTTGGGAGAATCGATATGTAAAATTACTAAATTAATGTAAAGTTTTGGCATTCGCGTTTTTTAAACAAATTGTTTCCATTGGGTTAGCTTTGCTTCCAATTGTATTTACTAATAAAGAAATTCTAAAGTGTTTTTGTAGTACAATGAATTAAGCGCTTATGTTTTGTCGGACTATCGATTCTGATTTGAACTTACTTAAAGAAAATCTTACGCAATTTTCTGAATATTTCACTATACAGGGTGATTCAAAAGTATTGTCATTAATTTTAAGGGTAGGTAGAGCATATCAAATAGAACAACTTTTCTCAATAAACCATGCGTCGCAAGTAAACGGTAACCTCAGAAAAAAATTAAAAAGATCAATACAAAAAATGTTTTATTTATTTTTCCAGGGTCAAATTTTTATCGCAGGAATTTAAATGCATATTAGCTTATTAGCCAACGGTTCTCAAAACCGTGTAACCAAATTTAAAATACACAAAAATCACGATAAGCTTTAAATTTTTGCTGTAATGTACTTCTATTAAGGTCAGAATATACCCATTTAATTTAATGACAATACTGTTGAATCATCCTGTATTATATTGAATTTCCGTTAAAAATGAATTGTCAATATTTTATCTCTCTTCCCAAGTTTGAACAAGATTTCTGGTGTTTTGCAGGAGTAATAATGAATTTGCATTACTACATCTGTAATACTTTCGGTTTGTCTGTTGGGGTTTCACCTTTAAAAAATCCTGAATAACACAAATTCTTCGAAGTCTAATGAACTGCATTTTCTTGCATGTTTAAACTTACTAGAAAATATTAAAATTAAAATTGCAAAATATATTTCTAAATTTTTTTATCGTTGTTCAAATAACATAAAACTAGAAAAAATTCTTTGAAAATCAAAAAAACTTCTGAAGATAACGGAAAATTTCATTTTTCACTTGAGGTAAATAGGCTAAAGGAAAAACTTGATTTGTTGATATTGAAAATCTGTTGATATGAAATTCGTCGTTGTTTAGGCTTTGAGGTATATGCAGGACATTTGGGAATTTTTCAATTTTTTTGAAGAGATATCGGTGGCTGAAGTTTGCAGTTTTGATTACTACTATGTATATCTTTCCTCTGAGCATTTTCAAGATTAGACATTATATATTTAGCTAATTGTGATTTACCACTAACATTAAACCGTTTAGAGTGGTATCTCTTTAAAAGCGCTTTTAAATAATTACATAATTAAAGATACGAATATTACCGGCTACCTACTTACCTCCGAATTTATTTTACTCTAAGCTGAACCTGAATTGGCCGCTTATAGCAAGGTCCTCCCTTGTTACACACAACTGGTGTTTTCTCAGCACTTAACGACCGCTTCTATGTCGTGAGCGAACAGTAATATTTTCTCCAAAAACATAATTTTATCAGCCTATGCTACAACGTTTAGGGGTATTGTAATTTTTATTTTAAAAATATAAATTCTTTTTCGTTTTTCTAATCGTAAGTAGAATCTGAACACCTAATCCTGAATCACCCAACTTGTTAAATGCTAAAGCACGAGCACATTCATACTTCAATATTTCTGTGTTTTTTCATTTATTTAATCTTTATTAGCCCATGATATCCCTATATACAGCAAACGTCTCCTTCACTTTTTTGTTATGGGTTTTTGGTCTACTCTCCTATAGTGACCGGTTCTCGTGGAAGAGTGGTGCCGCGTTAACGAAGCAATCGGACCACCCATTCTAGCACTGATCGGAGACAACGATGCTCAACTCTCCTGACTGTACTGAACTGGGATACCTAACTACCGAAACTAGGAATCTTTCTTTAATTTATAGTATTGTGTAATTACAAACATTTAGTCTCTCCGATGCGGTCAATTTAAAAAAAAAACTCTTGTATGTGTGATCCGAGTGTTCAGAGTCATAGCAAGCAATTACCGTCCATATGTTTAAATTTCTGTAGCATGAAAATTTTAAAAGAATCTTTTCCAAGTAATACAAACGAATTTTTTGCTGAAGAAATATAGACAGTAAAATTGGTTAGGTGTGAAATAAATGCAAAGGTTTTATTCCTGTAAAGAAAAACTGAATTTTTATCATTTGATTCGAGGTATTTAAATTGGTGATTTCGAATTTGTCTGTGATTTTTTTCTTTGTGATGTGGTGGTCCTATCACACAGTCATCGTCTTTTTCCGATTCCCAATAAAATTTAATCACGTAATCGGTGAGCCACAACGATCAGTAAATAGTATTTCGAATGGTATGTCATTCTGGTATTCGGCAAACGGATCGTAGTAGCAGCAATTGAATTACAGATCAGGCTGATATGTAATTTTAATTTTGTCTGGCTGTGTTTGTGTACCATTTGTGCCGGGAATATAACGTAGAAGCGCGCTCCAGGGAGGCCATTCATGTCGGAGTTTTAAAAGTTATACATGCAGTTTACTTTAAAGTCATTTTAACAATTTAGTTTTAGCCCGCAGTTCTTACTCGACTTCCTTATTGCCACAGTTTTAGTTTTAAAATGATATAAATAACGGGAAGGGCACGAATTTTCTAAGCACATTTACGCAACTTCCAACAAACTCTCTTGTGAATTATGGCCATGCGACTAACAAGGGGACGAGAAAATAATAAACTTTGAATTTGGCCTCCTAGAAAATCGTTTATAATTATTTTAAAGGGCTCGTTCTTCCTTTATCAGCTAGCTTATCTCTCTTTCAGTTTCGATTATAATGTGTTAAGATATTTCTAAATTGTTACAAAAATATTAATATATGCATTTCGAATAATGCATAGGTGGCCGCTATTTTTAAGGTTTAGGGGTAAAATCAAAATGATCATTACTGACCTATTTAATAAATAATGTTGTAGTATATTCGAAAATATACATGAGATTAGAAAAAACAGGTAACAAACTTTAATATACATATAACCCATAAGATGTGAATAAACCTTGATTACTTTATGAAATTGAAGAAATACGTGTAAAAGTAAAGAATTCAACTAATACTTTCTGTTTGTACCTAAGATACCCCATGTATTATTAGTAATTTGGATAAATTTATAATAATTAATAATTATACTTTTAGAATACTACGTTGCATAATAGAACACAAAACTATACTCCAGAACTTCAGTTTTTAATTTAAAATAAAGCCAAAGCCAGCAGAAACTGCAAATCACACAACATTAATCTCATTTACAAGTTTCAATAAAACTTACTGTGAGAGCAAAAAGAGAATCAAAACACGGATGATGACAACACTGCGTCAAATCATTGGTTCCTTTTTATTATTAACAAGTATAATATTAGATTAGGCTTAAAAATTGACAGTATTTCAGTATTGCGAAAAATGGCATCCCAAGCAAAGAGATGCGGCGTGAAGTTAGCAAATTAATAAAAGCACTACAAACCTTTATCATTTGTATATTAATAGCAGATTAACGCTTCGTTAGTGCACTATAAATTAACATCAGCAAAGTGCGCATTTTGTAATTGCCGTAAAATATTTTTTCGTTGCTAGCTTTACGCATAACAAAGTTTTTTCCCCAAATCCGAAATAAAACCTTTGAAAAAGTTAGTGTTTCATTAGTGCACGTTAGTGCAATAGAGAACTTTCGCAAAAACCTGTTGGCTTTCAAGCTATGAAAGTAACAGTAAAATTCTGTTGCATATTTTATTCCCATGCTAAAGCAACAGCAAACGATTACAGCTTCATGTTGAAATTTACTATTAATTTTAGTTGAAGATAATTTAGTCTATTTAATGAATGTCTTAATGGCTACTAAGTAAGCAAAGCTTTGTTAAATATTAATATTATTAATTAATACGCTGAGTAATTACACATTACATAAATTTTCACCTTTACGCATTAATTTTTTTAGAAAAATCATGCGTACCTATTTATTAAAAATTGTAGAACTTGCTTGATCAATAAATGTTAACTTGATTCTTTATTCTTAGGTTATTCGTAAGAGCTGTGGAATTTTGAAGTAATGCATTGTAACGCAACGAAATTTCTTGAAATCAGTTTGGCATCCTTAATATCATAAACTCCTTATGAATATATTTTTTAAACTAGAACGGTTTAGTTAACGGCGGAGTTTACACCTTGAAAGGTAGTCGATTATATGCAGACTTTGCTCCATTTTTTGAGAAACAATATTAATGTAGGGGTGGCGGGCGATTTTTGCTTCTAATCATTTATCTTTTGTCTGTCTATAGACACCTCGGTTTTGCCAAATTATTAAGGAAAAATTTTAGCTTTTTTCTGTTGTTTTTTTTTAAATAAATGTAATCAATTAAACAGTAACACATGTCGTAAAAATATTTATCTAGACTAAGATAGTATGAATTTTAAACATTAAGACCCAGATAATACCGAAACTATTTTTGTCTTAAAAAAAATTTATTTGCTGTTTCGTTACCATCATAGTATTACAAGAATGTTTTATTTATTTTTTCTTTTAATTTAATCAGTAGTTTTTGAGATAATGACCGTACTTTTAAAACAACAGTGGTAATATCAACTACTTTAGGTTTTTAAATTTTTTGTTAAATTGTTACGAAACTTACCCAAAACGATAATAAAAAGCCATAAATAGTGAAACAATTTATTTTATCGGAAACTCATTGAACGGCGCTAGGCCAGGATACAAAATAATTGCGAAACAGAATTAAGTATTGACTAGCATGAATTAAAGACTCGATAGGATTTTTAAAGTACACAGAAATTTAAATATACATACATAAAAAAATATATCAAGCTGAAGGCTTAAAATAATCAGTTATAAATAATACTTAAAGACCAAAAAATATATATCTAGATTAAATGGCAATAAAAATTTTATATATCACAAATTAAATTGTTACATTCATAGATTAGAAGTTAAAAATCCAAAGTCCCAAAATTTTGAATGAAATAAAATTAGTAATCCCAAATCCCAATCCATGAATGAACAATTCGATGAAAATTTGTATCTAAAAGTGAACTACAAAATAAGTACAGATATTACCCATGGTACACAAAGTAACCATATCAAAAGTTTATCAAAAATAAATATAATGATAGGCACTTATCTCCTCAATTAACATCAGACAGGTGTAAGATGGCAAATAATTGATTCCAACGCAGCTACATAAAATTATAGCGGCCAGGTGGGACTGCAACATGCACAGGAATATGGCACATCAAGATGGCGTCCTCCACGTGCTTTGAAATTTTCCAATCAAGTAAAATTAAAATTTTAACACCGCACCAACAGAAACAACCATCTACATCCGAACATTGGAATCAGATGAAAGATTAAACCCCAACCAGGTTGCTGTAAGATTCAATTTTATAAGAAATTGAAAATAAAAGGAAAAATCAACCCACCACATGTTCAACGAAAGTGCAAAAATAATTTAAATATAAGCTAGCACTGGTTGATAAAATTTTGTATTTGGTAGAATCTTCTGTCGTAGTGGAGGAAACATTCTTTGATGGAGTTCCTTGTAGACAGGGCACCCTTTGTAACTAGCACGGTGATTCCCGTTGCAGTTCACGCACGTGACTTCTTGATATTTTTCTTTGTGTTGACATTGTGACGTGGGGTGCAGTCCAGTGCACTTCACACATCGAGGAGACCGATTACAAAAGTTTTTAGTGTGCCCATGTTTCTGGCATCTGGAGCATTGGGATATGTTGCGTTTGGCATGGGGGGGTTCGAATTTTACCACTGAATGCATGAGTTTGTCAACGTTATATATTTCTTTATTATTGTCGGATGGTTTCAGATCTACCACAAAGAGGGGTAGCTCTTTTTTTGTGCCTGCTTGTTTTACATTCCATACATTGACTGCTACATGACCAACCGTTTTAAGTTCTTCCTTTACACCGTCAATGCTCGTAGATGGGTGTAGGTTCCTTAGGAAAACTCGAAAGCTACGTTCTTGTTTAACCTGGTATGTGTAGAATTCAGTGTTCTTATCAATTAAGCCTTTGGTTATTAGTGAATACTTTTCCGGTGTTTTGGGCATTATTTTAATTTCGTAATTTGTTAAAGCCTTTAGCGAGTACTCGTCCTTAGCTATTGAGTCTAGAAATGAGATTACCTATCATTCCAAGTTATGACGATAATGCCAACTTTTACCCTACTTGCATTTTGATAACTTGCAAACACTTCCTTTAAAAGTACTAAAAACTACCTTTCAAAAAATCCGAACACCTCATTATTTATTACCTTCAAGGGTAAAAAGGACAGTTTTTAGGTTGTTTTCAATATTTTTAGTACCTATATTAAATATTCTAAAAAATTCACAGATTTCGCAATCCTTGTAACCATCGGATACATTGGAAATGATAATGCCATATATAATACATAAAACATATAAACTTACCTCAGTTACGACTTCGAAATTGTAGAACTATCACACCTCTGAGAGTAAATTAATATTTTTTCCAATTTCTACACATAAAGTGGCATTTTAATGTGTCAAATCTAGTTATCAAAGCAACATTTTAACGTGAAGGGTGGATAAAGTGTTGCTATAAACATTTTATCCACACTTTCCTTGACGACACTGTTTCTATAAACATTTTATTCACACTTTCCTTGACGACGTGAATTTTAGAATGAAAATCATGGTGCTTTTAAATTAGCTTGCTAGCTATTGTTTCATAAAGAGATTTTATCCACTCAAGGACATTAGCTCACTCGGCTGCGCCTCGTGAGCTAAACTTTTCCTTTCCTGGATAACATTTTTCTTTATTCACTCACGGAACGCCGAGTGAGCTATATTCTTAAATAGTGGCGGTGTGGCCTCTTTAATTCCTGTAGAAAGAAATATTACATTTTTATAACCTAAAATATCCGAAGGCGCCTGCAAGACATCATATTGCTCCCTCCGCTTCCAAAGATAGGTACGCCACTGGTACCATAAATAGCTATTAAACTAAATAAATAAAAGACAATACGTATTCAATCAGCTTGTACCTGTTTGTAATACGAATACGACTATGCATATTTCCTTACACTTGTAGCAGTTGTCTATTCTTCTTACGCAGTTTTACGACTAATTCAAATGTTTGGTATGAGATCATCGCAAACTTATTGAACGCTAATAACAATTATTAACAACATTCCCGAGCTGGAGAATGATGTCATCGGCGTCTGACGTCGACACTTTTGATGTCTCTGAAACTATTGAAATCCTTGTAACTCTGTCCCATACACGAACGCATAAACATTTCCAATGTTAATAATATATTAATAGTATTCCGATTAACAAAAAAATTATTTTAAAATAATGTTGTATCGATGTAAGAACTTGAAATAATATTATATTATGGAAACAAGGAACTTTTCAACATGTTTACAAATTAATAAACTTCTTATTATCAAAAAGTAAGATTTAAATTATATGTTATTTATTACGATGATCATTTTTTTCAAACAATGCATAAAGGAAAGTAAAATTTTCCTTAACGGGTATGAAAAGTGGACGAAAGTTTTAATTTCTTACTGTTTAAGCATCAACATATACTAAAATTACGAAAAAGAAAACTGAAATTAACCAGAAGACAGTAACTTACTGAAAACTGCAATTTGTTAAATTGGTGCAATTTGCTGTAGTAATTACAGTTAATTGAATAGGTAAAACTGCTTCAATTTCTTAAAGAATCTAGGACATTCTGTACTGAAGCTTTAAAATTTTAAATTGTTTTTCAAGGGTATGACAAAATATACAAACCCAGGAATGGTTTCTAAATCGTGATAGTGCAACAAATTTAGAAAATATTGTCAGCAGGAAACAATACGAAATTTTATAGAAATGTATAAAAATGCGACTTTAATAGAAGTTAATTAAAAAAAAACAACAATTTTTTGGATTTAATTTTTAATATCAGGCACTTTTGCACATGACTAAGGTATATAAATAATTACATTTTAACAAATACAGTTTTATACAATAATTACACACACAGAGCGATTATTTTCAAGTTTTTATCAATGCTAGTTGGGAAAATTTAAACGAACATGTTTAGCTCATACCACACGCGATCAAGACAAGGGTCAGAATAAAATTTATTAAGTGTGCCTTCCAAAAACTTTTTACAAGTTTGGAACGTGTTTCAGTTGAATCAGCCTCGTAGAACGAAGAATCTGTAAAATCTTTGTAAAAAAAAGCTTGCCTAGAAAAGAATTGTCTCCTAGGAAATAAAAATGTTAACCGATAAAGGAACGTTTCATTAAAACGAAAAAAAATTTCAAGCAAAATTAATTTTATGGCGAACCTGCAAACACAATAAACCTTTCGTGCGTTCAGAACTAATTACAAGAACTCCATTAATGACCTGGAAAGTAATTTTTCCTCTCCATCAAAAACTAGGCGTAGATTTCGTAAATATTTATGTGGAACATTATTAAGCAAATTAGGAAGGAATAAAAATCCGCGTTGCAGATGTTTTAATTAAAGCTTTCATTTCATACAAATTTTGCTGGGTTATATAAAATATACCGATCAAATTCAGATTTATTTTTGGAATAAGCAAATAGCTAATTAAACTAGACCTTGTTTCTTTTAAAATTGCCAAATGATGTTTACCTAAGTACATGAAATTGAACTGTAAACTATGCCAATTTCATAATTTTCGAACTTTATACCAACATTCTATTACCTAATTTTAGGACAAACAACATTTCCTAAATTTCTTAGGAACGCCACTAAATTGAAGGTCTACTTTGAGATTTCTGTAAACGATAATAGCTTTTATAATAATGTACTCGTATAATATGAAAACATAAACTACAACACAATAAAGTAGAAGACGTCCACTGAAGCGTTCAAACGAAAGCACAGTAGTTAATATTTTAAAACATAACCTTCAACTACTTAATGAAAGTGAAACATTCAAGCAAATCTCAGAAACTTTATCTTATTCTCAGTAACGGCAATAAACTTGCAAGTGGTTAAACTTGGATTAAATGTAAATATTTTACAGGCGTAAATCTTAATACAAATCAAAATATAACTTTCTAGTAGGTTTCTAAAGATCTCTGAAGTTATCAAAAGCCTGAACGTCTCAAAGTTACAAAAGGTTGTAATTTAAGCTCCCCGTGTTTAAAAAGGATTAACAACTACGGTTCTTGTAACGTCAAAGGTGATAGTAAAATACAGGCTAAGATTAAAAATGTAATACTTGACATAGGATTCTTGTCCGACTATAAAATTTATGTGCTTGTCGTCTAAGTGCACGTTGTTTTAAAAATTCAAAATAGGAGAGAGGAAGCCAAGGTGTTTTTGTAATGAGAAAATTGCGGTTTATGACTATACATATTCCCAAGACGTTTGGACCGAGCAATCAAACAAAAAACACACGTATTTTTTATTTCAGGAATGCTTCAAACTTGAATTGAAGAGTTAAAGAAGAGACATCTGAATTTAACACTAGCATTCAACAAACCAAAGCAAAACTTTTATTATTTCTATTAGAAAAAAATTTAGTTTACACAGACAAAACATTTATATTTTTTTAATTACAGAGTTATTAGTGTCGTATAATATTGTAATACTATAAGTGGTCGCTGGTCTCATGTATTTGTATTTAGCAATCATCCCGTTGTTGGACAAATACTTTTCAACTTTTGAGTTATTTCTGTTCACAAAAAATGCTTTTCCAGTTTCTCCTTGCTTAAGGCTTTGACTTAATTTTCACAACCTTTTGTGTGGGTGGCCTTTAGATCCATTGCTTTCTGCTGTCGTTCAATTCGTTAACTGTCAGATTTTCTATAAAGTTTCATTCCAGTTTTTTTGTTTTTCGGCACAATTTACCCTTGTTTTCCAAATTTAGTTATTTTTGTCCCAAAATCCATTATATCACATATCATGTTACGTCTGTTTCAATTTTACTTCATTACATTATATTTCTTCATTCTTCTCATCCTTGAATGTATAACGTGTAGTCTGCTTGATGTGGTGTTCTAGCGGTGACACTGTAGACATAGTCTTCTTCTTCTTCCAGTAGCCCTATAATCCACTTCGTTGAACCTTTGCTTCCTGAAGTCTTCGCTTCTATCTCTCCCGATCTCTCGCTGCCTCTCTCCAATTCCTGACTGCCAAAACTTGTTCTAGGCCTGCATCTGTCTCTAATACTTCCAGTTTACCCAAGTATATTCGTCGAGGTACTCGGATTGAATTCTAGATCCTGGATTCAATGTGGAGGGTAAACCTAAGTTTAAACGCACTTAGACCACAAATCAGGTCCATTGTGCTACCTCCGTCACAACACCCTGCCTGCCTGCATCACTCAAGCCACCCTACCCTTTCAATGTACCTGAGGATGTCTGCAGGAGGTATGCTGTGAATTCTGGTCATATCAAGCCAAAACCTTTTCAACATGGTTCCTTTTATCGGAGCCAGGGCTGAACATTCACACAGGAAATGTTCAGCCGTTTCGTCCTCAATATTACACCCTCGATCCGTGGGACTGTTTGCCAGTCCCATTCTGTGCATGTATTTGTTTAATTTACAATGTCCGGAATATATGCTGATAAAGAGACGCAGTTTTTTCGGTGATAGTTGGTTACATCATTTCTGCGAAGGGATTGGCGTAATATTACCTTTGCATGATGACATTTGTCCATATTTGTCCATCTATCACAGTGGTGGTTATGGATTTCTTGTTTAATCATGGTACTAAGAGAGGGTAATGAAAGGGCAACTGCCGGTACTCGATCTCTTTCCGTTCTTTCCACATAGCCTGCCCATCTCAGCCGATGTATTTTAATAGTTGTTATTATATCAGATTCTTGAAATCTCTGGTACAATTCGTGATATATATTTTTCTCAATATTTTCCGTTCAAAGATAAACAATATATTTTGTATTTGCTTCGTCAGCGTCGACGTTTCACAACCATAGATAATCCTTGGTCTGATAATCATTATGTAGATGGTTAGCTTAGCACTTCTACGTATTTCTCTAGATATAAATATGTTCTGTTACTTATTTCTGCTCATCGTCATTAACCTTACTGCCTAGATAGGTAAATTCGCGGACTACTTTGATGTTTCTTTTAGCTATTCCGAGATTTTGTCCTGCCCCTTTTACTGGTTTAATGGACATGAGCTTAGTTTTATCTTCATTTACACTGCCGCCAAAAAGTCTGAGATCACCCAGACTTTTTAGCATAAATCAAAATTTGGCGAATAAAATGTATGTTTATTGTATAGGAGAAGCATTATAGACTTTCTTAATTGTTATAGTGTTAATTTCACAAAATTTTGATTGGTTTATTTAAGAAAGCTGGCAATTTTCTTTAGTCCTATTGAATTACTACAGCTGGAAACGTTTTGATAAAGTATCTTTGATAACTTCTCCCTAGTTTTCTCAACTATCTTGTGTTTTTAGAATTTGCTTACATTGCATATAAGTTTGACAATTGAAGCAAGTAACCCAAATTACACTAGTTCATGCCATTTTTATTATTTTTGTGTGCATTGAGGATTTTGAAGTGTAAGCAATGTTTGCCCAAAAGAAATTTTGTGTAATGTGACAATGGCAAAATTCAAAAAAGAATTAACTATTGAAAAACATGCTAAAATATGTATTCTTAGAAAGGAAGGCTATTCACTTCGCCAAATTGCGAAGAAAGTTACAATTTCCTGTGGTGGTACTGTTATAACTCTTGAGCAAAAGATAGAAACAAGGGTTTGCAGTAGCAGAAAACGAAGTAGGAGGCTACGAACTATTCAGGAAGACATACATATTAGTATAACAACAAGCAAGCGAAATAGGTTTCTTACTGCTCCTTATTGCTCTAAAAATCAACGAAAATCGCATAAATTCAATCAGCGTAAGCACCATCAAAAATCAACTGAATGTTGCTGAACTTAGAGGTTGTGTTGCCAAGTAAAAACCATTACTTTGTGAAATAAACCAACAAAAAAAGGCTTTAATGGGCACATTTCCATAAAGATTGGTCTACTGGACAATGAAAATTCGTCTTGTGGGCTTGAGAAATTTAAATTTGAGAAGTTGGGATCCTAATGCAAGGTATTCGTTCGAAGATTAGCAAATGAAGCTTAACAATCTTCAGTGTATTCTTCCTTGTAAAACATGGCGGGGGAAGTATTATGGTATGGAGTTGCTTTGGAAGAAAATTTAATAAAAATCGATGAAATACTGGACAAAGAACGATTTCATGGGATACTTCAAAATCATGCAGTTCCTTCTGGATTAAGAATTATTGGACGAGGATTTATATTCCAACAAGACAATGATCCAAAACATACTTCTGGATATTGTACAAATTATATTCAACGTAATCAACGACCCAGTGTTTTGAAAATAATGACATGACGGACTCAGTCGCCAGATATAATTACTATGGGAGAAGATTGACAGAATGCTAAGGAAATTCCCTTATCACCAACAAAATAATATTTGGGATAGTATTCAAGCCTGTTGGAAACAAATACAACTGGAAACTCTTCAAAAACTTATTGCAAGGATCCACAGAATCTTCCATGCCTGTATAAAGTCAAAGGTCGTCATTTCCATGAAAAGTTAATTTAGGATCGTATCATTATACTTTTATAAAAGATTAATTTTTGTTCTATTTCTTGCTTTATGTTACTGTCTAATGTGAATATTTCAACAAATAACTCATCATTTAAATCCTTTAACGCAATTATCACACATAACATATAATTTATGTTAGTGATCTCAAACTTTCTGGCGGCAGTGTATATAGAGACCTATTTTACTTGCTTCTTTTTCCAAAAGTACCGTTGTTTCTTTTACATTGATGATGGATCTTCCCGCCACGTTCACGTCATCTGCGTAGGCTATAATCTGTGTGGATTTGGTGGTTAGTATTCCATTTAAATCTATTTTGGTTGCTCTCATGACTTTTTCAAGTGCCAAATCGAATAGGACGGTAGCTAGTCCATCTCCCTGCCTTAGCTCCAGTTCTGGATTTTACCTGATTTTTACCGTTCTCTATAGTTAACCGTATTAGGTTTACTAACTACTGGGAATTCCTTCTTCTAATATTATATGTAGAGCTTTTCTATTTATAGTCGTAAGCTTGTTTAAAATCAATGAATAATTGGTATACGCTTAAATTGTGTTCCCAGGCTTTCTCCATCAAGTGTCGGGCCGTATAAAGCTGGTCTATCTGCTACTTCGGAAGCTCCCTTGGTATTCGTTATGGGAGTGATTCTTTCTCTGATAATGTTTGACAATATTTTTTATATGTATAGTGCATATGAGTGATATGCCCCTGTAGTTTTGGCATTCCAGCTTCGCCCCCTTTTTCATGGACGGAACATGTTGCACCTATTTCCTTCTCAGTTGGCATCTTTTCCATTTGCCAAATATCTGTGAGGAGTTATATATTTCTTCTGTTAGTTCTAGGCCTCCATATTTAATTAGCTTAGCTGGTGTGTCGTCTACCCCTTGCGCTTTGCTGTTCTTGAGTCTTGCTACACTTTCTTTTACTTCTTCCATTATAGGTTCTGTTATTATTGATTGTACAGCATGTTTATGGATGTTTCTTTGCGTCTATGCTTCATTGAGAGGGTTGTTTATTAGGTTAGTGAAACATTCTTACCATCTCACTACAATATTTCTTTCTTTATCTTTGCGTTGCTCAGTTTACGAATATTTTGAAACATTCATCTTGCTTCATTTGCATTTCGTACTTCTTCCAGCTCTCTATACTGATTATTTATATTTTCTCTCTTTTTCCTTCTACATTTTGTTTTTGCTATTCTTCTCAATCTTTGGTATTACTCCTCCTTAGCTCTGGTTCATCTATGTAGTAGTTTTCCCCTTCCCTTATTTCTCTGCTGTACTGTGCTTTTGCGTTCTGCATCATACCACTCATTTCGTTCCGATTTTCCTACCTTTCCTACCTACTGTTTCTTCTACTGCTTCATTTATGTTTCGCTTTAGAATTTCCCACTTGTTTGAATATTGTCCACATTTCGTTCGTCTATTCTCGACTATTCTTCATCTGTATTGCTCAGCTTTGTCTTTATCTTTCGAAAGTTATGTATTATATTTAGGCGTCCTGTAACTCTGTTTAACTTTATTTATATCGATTCTCCCCCTGAGTTTTACTTGGACTAGATGGTGGTCCGACTCCGACCTTGCCCCCCTGTAGCTCCTGAATTGTTTGCCGCCACAAATTAATGTTATCCATTATCGTTTGAGTGGCCATGTAGGCTATGTCGTCCGATAACCAAGTAATTTTCGCCTTCCTTGCCAATTTTTGCGTTGAAGTCCGCACCTATAAGCTTTATGTCATTTTTAAGAATTCTATTCAGTTCTCTCTCTAATTTCTCATAAAACGCGTCTTCAACATTACTATACCACTTTTCTCCTCCATTGGTACGTGCATTGACATTAATGAGAGGTTTTTAAATTTAAGTAGCAGATTCTCTCGCTTATCGGTTTCTTCTTCTTCTTCCTTTTGATATAGGTCAATTGACCTGTGATTTCCTGGGAGATCAAAGTCCAGCTATCCCGCCATCTCTTCAATGGTATTCCCGGTTCTCTTCTTCCAGTTGGTCTTATTATTTTAATTTCTGTCGCGTTGGCTTGAGTGCAGGTTAAAATTATTTTGCTCTGCAATAAACTTTAATTTTTCTGCTAAAAATCATAGTTAATAATAATTCTTTGACAAATCAATAGCTAAACATGCCGATAATAAGCAAGTGTCTGGAGTGTAATAGAGATCTTCACATTGAGAAGGAAATTAGCTGTGATAAATGTAAACTTCCGTTACATTCCACTTGTTCGGGCCTATCACGTAGCGAAATTCAGTGCTTAACCTCGAAGGATCGTCGAATTGCTTATCACTGCAATAAGTGCATATCTTTGAGCTCAGAGGTCAGTGAATTAAAACAGCTGATTCTTGAATTAAAATCTGAAATAGATGATCTTAAGAAAGTCGCAGCTACTAACAATAATCAAATGTCACCTGATGATATAATTAACGAAGTAGCAGAGCGCCAACGCAGGGCAAGCAACGTTATTGTTTTCAATGTAGAGGAAAGTAATGCCGACACTTTACAAACTCGCTCAGATGATGATAGGGATAAAATAGTAAAAATAATGAGTGAACTACCTAATATTTCGGTAGATGTGATTCAAACTACGAGACTTGGGCGTGTTGAATCAGGTAAAACTAGACCATTGAAAGTAAGTTTAAGAAATCCCGCGGAAGCCCTAGAAATATTGCGTAAAAAAAGTAAATTAAGAATGGGCCAACAGAATGTAAATTTTAAAGCTGATGAAACCCCAATGCAGAGAAAATATATGGTTCAATTAAGATCTGAACTGCTAGATCGTCAGAAGCGCGGTGAGAGCAACTTAACCATAAAGTATGTACACGGTGTACCGAAAATCATTATAAAAAACTGAATATGCCCAACAACAGCAACTGGTACTATCAAAATGTCAGGGGATTAAATAGTAAGATTCAACAATTTTATACATCTGTGTCTCAATTGGAATTTGACATTTGTGCGTTAACGGAAACGTGGCTTCAAGAAGACGTGTTAAGTAGTGAATTATTTCCGGATCAGTATAATGTGTATAGAAGTGATAGAAAATTACAATTAACCGATTATACAACTGGAGGAGGAGTTCTTTTAGCTTGCAGAAGTAATTTAAAGTCTGAAAGAATTGAAATGCCGTATCTATCAACATGTTTTCCCACAATTGATATTATATGCTGCAAATGTCAAATTAAATTTATTTATATATATATATTTGTAATCTATATTCCACCAAATGTTAATTTGGAAAATTTTGAGCTATTTTTTGAAGCTCTTGAGCAACTTCAATTTATATTAGGAAATCACATAATAATACTTGGTGACTTTAATATACCACACTATGTTGATAACAATGTTAATGATAGGAAAACTGGTATTATTAATAACTGTGCAAATTTTTTTGATGTTAAGCAATATAATTGTATATATAATAGTAGGGAAAGATTACTTGATCTTGTCTTCTCAAATCTTAATTGTGAAATCATACATGATAATGCGCCGCTTGTAAATGAGGATGTTTATCATCCGGCACTTATTATCAATTGGCAAAGATGCCAATTAAACAGGATAATTTTACTTTCAATGTAAGTGAAGCTGCATTTAACTTTATGAAAGCAGATTATCCTGCTTTAATATAATGCACTTTTTAACTCTGATTGGTATTATTTGACAAATTATTCAGACGTTAATTTAGCTGTAGATGAATTTTATACTAAATTGTATAACATTGTTAATCAACATGTACCAAAACGTATGAAATACAAGAGAATTTATCCAAAGTGGTACACCAGTGATATCATAAAAAGCATAAAGGCTAAGAACAAACATTTTTATAAGTATAAGAAAACGAACCTGTACATGCACTTAGTTGAATTTAAAAGACGTCGAGCTATAATTAAACAACAAATAAAGATAGCTTATAATAACTATCTTGAAAGCATTCAATCATCTATTGAAACTGATTCCAAAAACTTTTGGTCATTTGTTCAATCAAAAAGGCAACAATCACGTATACCGAGTAAAATGACATACGAAGGCATATCTTATGAGAGTCCGAAATGTATTGTTGAAGCATTTATGACTTTTTTTAGTTCTGTATACACTGTTCCTAATAATGATGATAATAGCAATAGAATGGTGAATGAAGCGATTAGCAATTATGAAAACATAAACATTACAAATATCACAGTAGCAGAAATAGAAAATGCAATTAAAAAGTTGAAAAACAAAATGACTTCTGGACCAGACTTGATACCATCATTTTTAGTTAAAGAGTGTTGTGATATATTTTCACTTCCTTTATACATATTATTCAATCTATCACTAAAAACGGTAACATTTCCGGATCGTTGGAAAATAGCTAAAGCATGTCCTGTTTTCAAGACAGGTGATCCTTCTGAGGTATCTAACTATCGGCAAATCTCTATTTTGAGTAACTTTGCGAAGGTTTTTGAAATAATTTTGTGCAATCGCATGTACTTGTCTACTAAGTCAATTATATCACAATATCAACATGGTTTTATGGCAAATAGATCTACAGTAACAAACTTGGTAGTTTTTACTCAACAAGTTGCTAAGATACTAGATGAACATGGACAGGTTGATGTGGTATACACAGATATGTCAAAGGCGTTCGATAGAGTTGATCACAAACGTCTATTAGTAAAATTGGCGCATTTTGGATTTAATACGCAGATGTTACTGTTTATCCAGTCGTACCTGACGTCGAGGTCTCAATTTGTATTTTATAATGGTTTTAAGTCATCAAAATATACGTCCTCGTCAGGAGTGCCGCAAGGCAGTAATCTTGGACCTCTAATGTTCTTGTTATTTATAGATGACCTATGTGAGGAAATAAAATGTGACAAACTAATATATGCAGATGACTTAAAGATTTTTAAAAGTATAAATACCAAACAGGATTGCGATTCACTACAACGTGACTTGAATAATATTAATGAATGGTGTTTGCGTAATAAACTAAAGCTAAATATCGGTAAGTGTAAAGTCGTTTCATACACAAAAAAAAAACTTACATACACTTATGATTATTCTATAGATGGTGAGGTATTAGAAAGACTGACTTCAATCAGAGATTTAGGAATTTATTTTGATGTGGAATTAAACTTTATTGAACACATATCAACCAAGAGCAAAGAAGCAATTAAAATGTTGGGGTTCATATTAAGAAACTGTAATTCATTTACAAATATGAATGCAATAAAGTTATTGTACTACTCATATGTTAGATCAAAACTTGAATACGGATCTATAATTTGGAGTCCTCACTATCAAATTCATATAAATAGTCTGGAACAAGTTCAGAGAAAATTCTTAAAATTTTTAAACTTTAAGCTAACAGGTCATTATCCTGAAAGGGGTATAGATAATTTTCTGTTATTGCAACTGGCTGGCTTAGATAGCCTAGAATTCCGTCGAGTTTGTTATTTTTTGGTATTTCTTTATAAATTAATAAATAACAAAATTGATGCTCCTGGAATTTTATCGCAACTTAATTTTTATATCCCGAGATTACACTCGCGTTATGATTATACTTTTTACTGTGTTAAAGCTAACACAAACGTTCTGCTTAAATCACCACTGCATCTAATGTGTAATTACTTTAACAAAATTAGTGAAATATGTGATTTATATACATGTTCGCAATTAGAAATTGTAAGATGTGCTAGAATTCTTTTTAATGATTAGTTATTACACTGATATTGTGATATTTGGATGTAAAGTAAAAAATTCATATGTTCCTTTCCATTGTTCTTTTTTATTTTTTGTTTTTTATTTTATTTGTTATTCACTTTAGTTTATTGGATGCTAAAACTTTGGTTTATTTGTTACTATGTATATACAAGGTAGATGTACTTAAGTAATGTGTATTTATTTATAATTTTGTCCTGTAATTGGGGTAAACCTGTTGGGCAAATAAACGTATTATTATTATTATTATTATTATTATTGGTTTAAAGAAATTAAATATGTAGGTTCTTTACATTTTAAGACTGGTTGAAACTTTATTTAATTTCCTATTTATGTTTCAGTTCAGCTTATCATTTATAAAATAATATTAATAATCTCTTAGTAGTTTATTAAAAGATTGCGTTTCCCTCTTCTTACTAGTTGTTCTATCACGATTAATTATTATTTTTCTTTATTAATTCTTAGTAATATTTGCACAAATAGTAAGACGTTACATTCATGTTAATTGCGAAACTTTAATTGTACCAATTCAGATACTTGAAAGCCATGCCTATTACCTTGTTATACAAGCTTGAAGAAGAATAGTGGCTCCAATAAACAGCCATTTTTATTTTGAAAAACCGTCGATCCTAGTCGACTCTTATCTTCAGTTTATTTTTATTGTAGACTTCTTTAAGTAATATGATAATGCTTTAGTGAGGCGCTCATTGGGTCAGAACATATATTATTGGTATACCGGGTGTAACAAGATCATGGTACACCCCCCTTTTTTCCTTTAGTTTTCAAGATAAATGATTGAAATTTGGAACATCCTATATACTTAATAAACGTCACTTTTTGACATATTAAATGATTTTTTTCCACTTCCGGTTTCACCGGAAGTGATAATAACTTTTGATTTTCATAAGGAACACCCTATATATTAATGCATTTTTGAATTCTGTATAACTTTCTGAATCCAGTGATACCACATAAGTGACATTTCAGTCTTCAATATTTATTTTAAATTAATTTTTAGTTTTCTATTTAAGTGTGCCATAACTGTTCTGATTTATTCTAATTGAGCCGTGTAATACTAGAAAAATCGAAATCCCGTCGAAAATACTAAATTATGTGATTTATGAGCAAACACAGTTCATCCAAATGGTTTTTGGGACAAAACACAATCTTTTCAAATGTAACCATATTGGTACCGGGGTACCATTTTTTTGTAGTATTAATAATTTAAATCTGCGATAAATAAAATCAAAATTACACCTAAGAGGAAGTAAGAAAATACGATTTTGTTCCAATTATAAGGTAAGAAGTAAATAAGGGGGCTTTGAAAACAATGAAATATTTAGCTTGTCAAACATTTGTTGATTTACCAGTGTTTTTAAAGTTTTCATTGTTTTCAAAGCCACCTTATTTACTTTTTACCTTGTAATTGGGACAAAATTGTATTTTCTTATTTCCTCTTAGCTGTAATAATTTTGATTGTATTTATCGCAGATTTAAATAAGGCACATGAATAAATTCCTTATTAATGCTAGCTATAAATGGTACCACGGTACCAGTATGGTTACTTTTGAAAAGATTGTGTTTTGTCCAAAAAAAATCATTTAATATGTCAAAAAGTGACGTTTATTAAGTATATAGGATGTTCCATATTTCAACCATTTCTTGTTACACCCGGTTTATTCAAATTGGACTGTAACGTTTAATGGCTTGAAAAAACAAATAATATTATTTATTTAAAGATTCATCATTCATCACTATTTAAACTACAAATCAAACACGAGATAATGAAAAACTAATTAAACGATTAAATAATTGCCCACTAGATACTTATTTATTTACGTAATCCTGTATTATTTCTCTAATTTATTTAATATATTTTTGTTGTGACGCCTGATAGCAACCCGTGTGGTTCCACCGGCTAGGAGGGGGGGGGGGGTCGTAATGTGTCTAAAAGGGGAGTAAAATGCAAATGAAACCAAAAATTTTATTGGAATAACAAAAATACTTTTTTTATGAAAACTTAGATACATAAATCGGAAAGGTTGGGGACAACAAACATTTATACCTATTAAGAAAAAGGTTGCAAATAAAAATAGATTGAGAAGCACTGTCCTAGATTATTCCTCCACTGGCTGCAGGATTCTCCTTCTACCCCTACCGTTTGTATAGAAACATTTAGCAAGAGAGAAAAAATAAGCTCTCTGATGATGTGACGATGTTTCCCACAAGCTATTTAAAACAATTCAAGGTGACGGCTGTGGAAAAAACTATTTAGTAAAAAGTTATTGTAAATTCTGCGCCGAAGTGTTATATTACGCCATGTATAGTTTCAAATCTATATCTCTAACCGTTTTAGAATGAATGCTTTGATTCCGAATTCTTTCTACATCCGGTATATTCAGTTAAGAAAAACTTTAATTAAGATATTAGTCTGATAAGTTTATAATTTTGTATTTCACGATAATATGCGATTTGAGGATATGAGGATATTATTAAGCAAAATTTTGATTTTTCACTTTAAATGAAACATTTTTAACACGTCGCTAATTCATTAATTATCTCGTCCTCTCCGGGCGGTTTTCATAATTAGCGGTTTCAAGTGCGTTGACAACAAAATCGGGAATTGTAAGCGAGTTATTGTGGAATTTATCATGAAACTTTCAATAAATTTCAAAACATAATAGACGCGTTTGCTTTAAAATTGTCTATTCTTTGTACAAATATTTTTACTCCGCTCATAAAAAGTTTTGCCTTAAAGTAACACTTTTCAGAAAAAAAATGAAGTTTTGAAACTGATATTTTGTTTAGTTATGATGAAAGTAATTAAAGTCCATTTGGAATAATAATAATTGTATGTGGTTAAAATGAAAAATAAATAAATAAAATTTGAAGGCACGAAAGAGCACAAAGTTGCAAGAAAGAAAAAACAGATGACAAGAAAGTGTTTTCACCATAAAATACACCAACAACATGGAGGTGTTTTTGTTTAAAATATCTTTCCGTTTATTTTTAACTCGTCGAAAATATTGTTTTAACGACTATGCAAACGGCAAAACATATTATCAGGTAATTACAGAAAGGAAGTATTTTTTAGTTATCAAGAAAGAGGATCTTAACATTTGCATTTAATTTTTAGGAGAAAACAGGTTGAAAAGGGAGATCTGCTTTACAAATTTTATTGAGATGGCGCTCCATTCAAAGAAAAACATTCGAGCTTTACAATGTTTACAAGATCGTTAAATTGTTGGAAATTACAACAATTTGTAGGACGACAAGCATTAAACATACATCAAGTAGGCTTTTGTTTACAAAACAATTGCATGTAGTTTAAAGAGAGGACTTCGAATTCTATAGCAGAAGCTTTGCACTTTAATGCTTTAAGTTTCATTAAAAAAGGAAGAACATGGGTACAAGCTAGGGGTAACGCTATTCATGTAGTCAACTAGCAAAAGTTGGTAAAGCTTTTACGTTAGTTACGTTTTAGCCTGTTAAACTAATTCCTAATAATCCTACTAAAGCCTACTTTATTAGCATGTACTGCATACATTGTTAATTAACCTAAATTCCATTACGCCCAATACTGAATCGCGTTCGTCGACGACTATTTCGCTCGTTTCTCTCGCAAATCAGATAACAAATGAACGTGCAAATAAAAAAAAATGCTATCTGTCGAAATTTTTTTATTACAATCGCATTAAACGGAGTTTAAACTGAAACAAAGGCACCTGTGAGAGATTAAGGCCGCCCAATGTATCAACCGGATTCGCATTTCTGAGGTCAACACGTACAACTGCCCGGGCCCCAAATTTCTCGCTTATAAGCAGTAATTAAGGTCGTATTTAAAAAGCCCACTACTAATTATTCTGCTCTTTACACTAATTATGAACCTTACTCTAATTTCTTCTTAAGCTTCAAAGCACGTCTATTAACAAGTTAGCCAAGTTTAACAGATTCAGATTAAAAATAATGCGAGTTTGCTTGTTCCTCTAATGCGCTAATGAAACAGGAACTTCAAATGGATTGCGGAAGTAAACAACGAGCTTGCATTTCCAGAGATAAGCAAAAGGAACGGATTAATTACCATCGATAACAATTTTTTTTAAGAAATAACATAAATTGATTTTGGAGATTAAAAGTTGACATTAATCAGTTTCATGTTTGTTATTACATTGGAGAAGGAAAAGATGTACAGAAATCATTGATATTAGAAAATATTAATGAGATTAAGGCACTGTATTTAATATATCCTACGACGACGCAATTATCAAGCTTTTAATTTGTATGTATATGAAAAACTAAAAATGTGGTTTTGCTACTATTTT
This sequence comes from Melanotus villosus, assembly GCA_963082815.1. Classification (NCBI taxonomy): domain Eukaryota; kingdom Metazoa; phylum Arthropoda; class Insecta; order Coleoptera; family Elateridae; genus Melanotus; species Melanotus villosus. The sequence goes on from OY720419.1 coordinate 80,467,375, forward strand.
AAATTATATTATTATTTGGGTATCATACGTTACAACAGTTGGGCCGTTGTAATAAGTTCCTCATGGTTATGAGACGATACCGCCACTGCAGTACCAGCTGTATCAGAAATTAAACATTGAACATTGAATGCAAGTTTTGAATGATTCGCAATTAACATAAACAATAATGATCCGAGGATAAAGCCCTGAGGAACTTCCAACTTCATATTCTAAATAAAAAATAAAAACAAAACAACAATACTTGGTAATTTGCAAACAATACTCCCTATTCTAAACAATAAGATTCTAATGACAGGTGGGCATTTCGGAGAGGGTTGCCATTTTTGAAATATTTTTCAATCCCAAACGTACGTTGTTAACCATTTAACACCATCATGATATCAAACTCGACTGAAATGGCATTGTTCCTGTTGCCCAAAAACCTTCCGTCCACCCGCCTCCATTATCAACATGTGCGGTGGCAATTTTAAATCCGGGAGATCATCTTGCCGGACCCTGAATTTATACTGAAGCATTTTTGAGAAGAGAAGAGAAGAGCAAAATGTGAAAGGCGCCTGTCTCTCACTTAGGCATTTTGGGTTGGTTTCCTGAGATCGACGAAGTCTTCGCAGCAGTTTCTAAAAGAAAGTTCCTCCATGCTTTGAAGGACAGATTCTGTCGGCAGTCCTAGCTATCGTACTAACATCTGCCTGAGTCACTAAACCCTGTAACACTGTGCGTAGATCTTCTTCTCCTCATTCGATAAGCTAAGTTAGCCTTTTATCCAGCGAATTATTATTTAGTAACATTTCAACTTTTCAACTTTCAAATAGTAAAGGATGGTCATGGTTTGTTTTATTCAGGGGTGGAGAAACATATGTGGGGGCAAGCTGGAGTAGCTTGTTTAGTTCACAGAGAAAATTTAAATAAAATTAAAAGTTGGGATTTAATAAACGAAAGAATAATGAACATAAACTATGAAATAAATGAAAATGAGATCGTAACAATAATTATAGTGTATGCTCCAAATGAATCAGATAAAAAGGCAGAAAAGGATACATTTTGGTCAGGTCTACAAGAACAATTGGAAAACGCTAAGGACACCTTCATGATTGGGGGAGATTTTAATGGAAGGGTAGGAGATAATGAAATAGCAACAGAGAAAACGGTTGGAAGGTATGGTGAAAGTACACTAAACACGAATGGCCAAAGAATAATCGATTTCTGTATTGTGAACGACTTATTTGTAACAAATACCTTCTTTGAACATGCTGAAATTCACAAATACACGAGAGTGGTAGAGAGCAGAAAAGAAAAGTCGATAATAGATCTGTTACTGATGAAAAAGGTAGACCGAAGAAAAGTTAAAGATGTCAGGGTAAAGCGACAATTTGAAATAGGTAGTGACCATTATTTGGTCGAAGCAAAGTTGAAATGGAAGAAAAAGGAAACGATTTCAGAGTCACTAAAAAAGGTGGAATTTAAGAGTATTAGAAGTTTTAAATTATTGGAAAAAGAGTTCGAAGAGAAATATCATGTCGAGGTGCAGAATCAGTTGGAGGAAAGAAGAATTAACCTGATGTCGAATGAACTTGACATATTGTGGAATAGTTTTGAAGAAGGAATAACGAAAGCAGCAGAGAAGGTATGTGGTGTGAACAAAAAATCTAATAAGAAAAAACAGACACCATGGTGGAGCAGCGAAGTAAAGTCGGAAATAAAAATAAAAAAAGACTGTTGGCAAAAATATCTCACCTCAAAATCAACTGAAGATTATGGCAGGTATCAAGAGCAAAGGAAAAAAGTAAAAGATATAGTTAGAAAGGCAAAAAATGAGTCATGGGTAAAGTTTGGAGAAGATCTGGAAAATGGAGGGGAAGGGAATGGTAAAAAGCTGTACTCTATGTTAAAAGGTTTGAGGCGAGAGAAAGGACCAAACATACACTGGGTTAAAGACCACAATGGTAATGTGTTAACCAAGGATGAAGATATAAAAGAAAGATGGAAAGAGTATTTTTGTGAAGTATTAGAGGGAACAGAAGAGACTGAAGCAAGAGAAATGAGTGTGAACCAAGAAGAGAAGATAAGAATAAGTAGAAATTATGAAGATGAAATAACGATAGAAGAATTTAAAGATGCATTAAGATTACTAAAAAATGGCAAGGCTCCAGGTAAAGACAATATTAAACCCGAAATGCTAAAGAAGATGGGAGAAGAGGGGGAAATAGTATTAAGAAGAATTTTAAATAAAATCTGGCACGACAAGGAAATTCCAAGTAGATGGGAAACAGCTATCATAATGCCGTTACACAAACGTGGAGATAAAATGGTATGTGAAAATTTTAGAGGTATATCCTTACTATGCATGGCCTGTAAAATATACGAAAGAATAGTGGAAAAGAGATTGAGGAAAATAATCGAGCCAACTCTAGAAGATACGCAAGCGGGTTTTAGAAAAGGTAGAAATACACAAGAGTGGGTGTTCACGATGAGACAAATTGGTGAGAAAATTATACGAAAGGGGGAGAAAATATACACTTGTGCCATAGACATACAAAAAGCCTTCGATGCAGTAGATAGGTCTAAAATCTGGAACGTCTTAGAAAGGAGAGGAGTACCAAAACAACTAATAGAAGTTATACAATCCATATATAAAAGAACAAGTAATGTAGTAAGAATTCATAATTACAGTACAAACACATTTGTAACAAGAAAGGGCGTTAGGCAAGGCAGTATATTAAGTCCGCTTTTATTTATTATAACCATGGATGAAGTAACCAAAGCTGTAAAAACTAAGACCAAAGGTGTAACAATAGGTTATAGAAATTTAAGGCCAGTTATAGTTAAAGAGCTATTGTACGCTAACGATCTCATATTGTGTGCAACAACTAAGGAAAATTTGCAAGAGAATATAAATCAGTGGAAAAAAGAATTGGACAAATATAACATGAAGATCAATTTAAAGAAGACAGAGATAATGGTGCTGGGTGAGCAAGGTATAGATGCCCAGATAACAATTGGAAACGACATTATGAAACAAGTGGATAACATAAAATATCTAGGATCAAAGATTCAGAGTGATGGACACATGGACATGGAGTTAAATAATCGGATTAATAGCGCAAATAGGATCTACTTTTCATTGGTAAAGCCATTTATAAATAAAAGGGAGGTTAGCAAGGAAACGAAAGTTAAAATTTACAATACAGTATATGTACCAGTTTTGTTATACGGAGCAGAATCCTGGAATCTTACAGAGCGGCACAAATCCATGGTGAGAGCATGTGAGATGAAGTTTTTGAGAAGGATCTTAGGAGTAACTAAACGAGACAAACTAAAAAATGAAATAATTAGAGAACGGCTGGGAGTAGAATCAATAGAGCACAAAATCGAAAGAAAGCAGCTAAACTGGTGGGGTCACATGGTAAGGATGCCTGACACAAGAACAGCAAAGAAAGTATGGAAGGTAAAGGTAAAAAAAAAGGGAAGAGGACGACCTAGAAAAACGTGGGATAAGCAAATAGTCGGGGTTTTAAGTAAAAATAATAGTGAGTGGAACAGTGCCATGGAGACAGCAAAGGACAGAAAAAAATGGAAAGACTTTTGTAAGGGAAATCAAAACTTAACTCTAAATCCTCTACACTGAAAGGTAGAAGAGGACCGGATAAGTAAGTAAGTAAGTAACATTTCAACTTTATTTAAAAATGAGAAAAGCGGGAGTTTCCAATACAATAAACTGTACTCCAGCAGCATTGATCAAAAACTAACTTTAATTTAATTAGCGAACAATTTGAACATCTTCTGTAATAAAGTAATGTTAAACATTGTTTGTATTTGTTTTTAATAGTCATGTGTTTAATTTTTGTGATAAAAGTACGTACGTTAAATACTGGTACGACTAACATTCAACTTGATTTTTCTAGAAATTTGGCTTATGCAACCGTATGATAAATAGAGGTTGCTATTTAAAAAAGTATCGATGACGTCATAGCGCAAAGGTATGACCTTGAAAAAAATATTTAAGATCATCAGTTTGTGAAAAATAATTTGCTATAAAACTTTGTCTAAAACTTTTTTTTCTAAAACTAATAATAAAGGCTCCAGCATCGAGGTTCCTTACTTTTTATTCACCCTGTATATTTTGAACGATGCTTTTAACCTTCACTTTTTATCGTGATATCGATATACATAAATTGCCTTCAGTATTATTTTCAAAAGTTTTCAATCCTTCAAGTTTTCAGATTTGTAGCTGCTTAGAAACGGTTTCCAGGAGATCTGTCTTGTGTAATCTAAGTTTTCTCACAACGAGGTACGAATAAAACCAAATAAATATGCTTGATATTTTATTCAACGTGTATTAAAACAAGACGGTTACATGATCAAAAGGCTTCAAGAAAAAGGTAACTCAATATGGCGTTACCTAACGAGAATGAAAATGTATAAAACGTTATACAAATCACAGGAAAGCTATAAAAAACAAAGAAAACTTATTAAATAGATACAAAATATTGTTATGAAATTTAGGAAAACCTTATTTTGACAATTATAATGTAACTTTTGCGCATAATACTTCCTGAAGTCATGAACGCAGTTTATAACAAATCTTTTTGAAAGTTTTGTTTTGCCACAAAAATAAGGTCCAATAATGGAAAAAAATTGTTCTAGAAAACCCTTTGCTGCAGTATTTCAATTGTACTGCCTCTGTCTAACACGCATCCAACACGTGAATTTCTGCTATTCTGAACAATATACAAATGATATCCACACCTAGACGTGCCAAAGTAGTATAAATGGGTTGGTTTTTAATTATTTTTTAATGAAATGAATACGCTAGGTTAAGTCCTTATATTCCTAGGTAGAACATAAGGCGTTGACGAGATTTCCCCACTTGTTTCTATCCAGTGCTATGGGTTTTGCATGTTTCCATGTTATGTATTCAGTTCTCCGAAACCGTGCACCTCCATGTGGCTTTTGGCCTATCTTAGCTTTGACTGCTTTGGAGGTTCCATTCCAGGGCTGGTCTAACTATTCAGTTTTCTTAGCGTGTGTCCGATCCATGGGTAGTTTCCCATAGATTTTTATTGGTAATTATTAGGCAACCACCCTTCTAGGATGTACCATTTATGATGGGCTCATGATATAAAAATTATAGCCAAGAAGATAATATGGCAAAGGGAAGCAAAAGTCACAGAACACAGAAGCATGGAAGATCAAAGCGGAGATCTATGTCCAACACTCGACGAGGATGGGTTGATGAGGAAGAAGAAGAAGAAGAAGAGATGCCTGGAACCCGTAGGCCTAGATCTTGCTAAATAAATAAATCAAATTTTGACATTAGAAGAGAACGGATTTTATATTTTCATCTTTCAACTATTGTAGAACAGTATATTAAAATACAAGTTGCAGAAGGCATCTATTCAAGCACGAATTTGAAATTCCGAAACTAGCCGCATAGCGGCGAGTTGAGGAACAAATGAGTGCTTGAAGGACCTTCTGCAACGAGTGTTTTATACTATTTTTTCTATTTTCTGTTATAGCCAACACTAATGTTCATCAAAATATTCTGTCGGATGAGAATTTACATGGTGTCACTATAAATTCTCAAGACACATCACATGTAACTGTTAATGTGTATAATAATTGTACTTTTCACGGTAATAATTTAAATTAAACTTCTTTTTCATTGTTATTTATTAATTTGCTTTGTTCATTGTGAAATCTATTTTTTGACGTATGTCAGTTGACAGTTCAACGCTACCAACATCAATACAGTAAATTTTACTAGTCTATTCTAGCACACCAACGACTTCTTCTAACACTCAAATCACGTCATTTGGGTGCTAGAATGGAGTTATTCTAAACGCAAAATAGAAAAAAGATATTAAATGCAAGGGAAATAAATTCGGTTTAGTCTACCAAGCATGAAAAATTAAAGGCCCAGCGTGCAGCAACTTTCAACCATATAAAGTAAATAATTTACCACCCACAGTACGCACAATGTTTTTTCGTTGCCGATATAAAGTGCCACTAAAAATTTAAATGATGTTTGAGCTAACAATTTGAATAACTTGCATGGAATTTATCAGAAAGATAATCAAAGAAGTCTACGCTTATGCGTTGTAAAGTAGTTACTACTTCGTTAGAGAGATTAATTCATGCTTAATTCTCAGCTGTTATAACAACCAATAACAAATAGTAAAATCAATCTACCTTTTTCAAATATGATAACCTACCACATAGAAAATGCAACTTACGAATCGGCAGTGAAAAAAACAAGTTAAAAAGAAACTTATAAAATTAAGTGAAAAGTTCTCAAAGTCGTACAAAAACGCGAACTGAAAATTCCCCTTTAATTAACTAGATCGGTTTTTGCACTAAATCGTTTGTTACCATTGCATTCAGAGTAAACCTTTGAAAATAGCTGCAAATTGAAAAATAACATTCAGTAAAAGCACTCCAGTTTGTAAATCCAACACACTGCAATTCAACTGCTATTTTAATAGCCTACTGCAATCAACTCCAGCAAAAAAGAAGAAACAATTTTAATTTTCCTAAAATCCAGGCCGGAAAGCTTTTTAAGCATATCTGGTTTAATCTACGTAATTTGAGTAATTACGGCTTTAATTTAATCCTCGTTAACTTTTCAGTTAAACGAAATGTTTTTCCCGTTGTATTATTTAAATTAAAATAAATTGGAAGCTCGATATGGTATCTTGAATTTTTTTTAGGGTCTGTAGGCACAAGTGGTGCTTTTAAATATAACAGATAGAGTGGATTTATTCTGCCAAGTTTCCCGTCATATTCGCGAGGGAGGTTGGTATGTATTTGAGACCGAAGTTTACAAGGGAGACTTATGTTTGTTTTATTATAACCACAACTGACCTACATACTTGGAGAAAGTAGTGTTTGAATATTATTTGCACGCTGGGACGGCGCATGTTAACCCTTAAAGGTTGAAGAATTTTATAAAAACAAATAAAATCGTGTTATTACATTTATTATAACCATTTTTATAGTATTTACGTGAGAACATTTGACAGCACAGGTTTTTACTCGTTGCATTTGCAGTTTTGGGTTTAACCACATGTTACCAAACATATGAGACCAATCATATTTAAAACATTATGCCTGTCTGTTAAGAGACGAAAGACAGTTAATGTTAATCAATCATTTGAAGCATAGAAGATAAAAGATCATGCAGGAACAAAATTTTGAAAGAAGAATGTAACAGGGGCGGCTCGTGGGTCAAAAAATAGGTGAAGTGCTATTGTGGTAAATTATAAAAAAAAACTTTTTATTTGGACTTACCTAATTTTTTTACACTAAGTCAATCCTTCTGTCTTTCAAGGTAGCAAATTTGTTGGTAATATCTTCGTAAAATGGTTGGTTTTTAATTAACCCTAATAAAAGTTCTTTCTGAATTGAAATATTCGCCAAAGGGAAGAGTCTATCGTGAGATATCGTATTCCTTAGGTATTTTTTTATCCGTTTAAGGCAAGAAAAGGTTCTTTCAACTGATGCACTTATCGATGAAATGGTTAGTATAAGGCAAAACAGCTTATAAGCTTCAGTAAAAATTTCTTTATTCTCATTGAAATTTTTGAGTAATTCTTGCAGCGGTATAGTTCTATAATTTTCATTGGCATACAGAAGATATAATTCGTTTGTTAGACGCTGATTTCTAGGAAATAATTTTCCATAAAACTTTCAAAAGCTTTAGATGGAAAACATGAATGATATTGTTCAAATTTTTTTGTATCAGTCAGAGACACAAATTGTAACTTATCACAATCTTGAAACCTTACTTCCATTTCCATTACCACGTGATCTAGTATTTCATAAAATAGAATTTTAAACTTTGTTTTAATTTCAGCACTTGTAAGATTGGCGTATTCGCACTTAAAAGTGTCGATTTGCACCATTCCGTTTGCCGTTTCAAAAACTAATTTAAAAAATTGATCGTTCCTTTTGTTTTTGAATATTTCACACACACTTATTGCAAAACAAACACACAATCAACAAACAAAAAAACAAGAGAGCAGTTTCAATTATTTGAAATCAGTGGTAAAACCGACACGCGACACGATGTGGATGTAGTGAAGTGGTTCGTCCATACAAAATTAAACACTTCACTCTAACGAATCCGCTCGCAGGTGGTGATTATGTATGCGTTATCATGGCAACGAGCAGAGTCAAAGCCAGTTAATTCCAACTCTTCCCTTCAGGCGCGTTCGTTTCATTCGAATGCGGTGTAGACAGGGACAAAATAGGCTAGTGGCCAGTGGCGTATATTATGGTAAATAATATGCATTTATAATAAAAAATCCTCTCTTGAAGTGTCGGTAAATAAAAAATAATTTGAATATAAAATAATTTGAATATAAAATAATTTGGATGCAGAAATTTTAGGTGAAGAGGCACTTATTGTCTAAAAAATAAACATCAGAGATGTTGCTTTTCTGGAACAAAAATGAATGTTGCAACGATCAGAACAGAAGCTTAAAGTACAAGAGGAAAATTTCTTTAATATTTTTTTTATTTTTACTTAAATATATGAAAATCTGCCTGTTCAAACGTAACTTCGTCCCAACATAAATGTTCATATAGTCTGTTAAATAAGCAGAGGAAAAATAACACCCTACAATGATTTTGAAATAGCTCTAATACCTAAAAAATATATACAAAAATAAATATAGGTGTGTCCAAAATTCGGGTTAGATGTTTGGACAGTTTGGTTATGTGAAAAGTTGGAATAGAATGCGCCATCAGGTAAATTTTTGAAGTGATGACAATAGAAATAGGAGGGAGGTTCTTTTGTTTTCATTTTACAGTAAAAATGTTTAATATAATACTTAATTTATAAGATCTCTAACTCGCTTATTTTGGGAATCACTTAGGTAACAGTTCGGATTTTTTTTTATCTTTCCGAAAACTTAAATTGTATCAATTCTTCTCACAGCAATGAAAAGCTTCATTTTCATGCTTTTCCGCGATGTGTTGATTTTATAAAGCAGTAATAACAATAACATTTCAATTAATTTAAGCTATTACTTATATTTATATAGAATACCAAGTTAAAAAGATGTTTACTAATAACTATCCTGGCATGAGTGGCTTTTCAGAAATATTTCAAGGGATTGCAGTTTACTGTAAATTGCTAGCCTGCTGTTGTCTCTCACCTGGAACTATGTTATTAATTCTTTATAAAGGCATTCGCTCTTCTGCCGAACCGTGGGTTAGTTACGTATACCTGATTAATAGCACAAAACTGCAAACCTGTACTGCCGACTGATACTGTTCAGTGTAGATTAGAGAACGTATTTTTATTTAATAAAAAAATTCTAAGTGTGTATTAAGACTTTCTCTCTCTTAGTCCTCAGCTTTTATACTAGAGAAGTGTGTTCTCTGCAGTTGTTTCCCGTTACCTTCTGCAGAGTTTGTGACCATGTATTAATTGTATACTCGTAGTGTATGTGTCTTGTTACTATCTACAGTCGACCACTATGCAAACAGGATCGTTAATTGTAACCAATCTACTAATGACTTCATTCGCTCAAGCACCGACCTGGAACAGTGGGAATCCTTTGTAAAAATCCTTACCACTGCATCAGATTCGAACCCAAGACTTCTAGCTAGGGACTTCACGCTCTTACCACTGCACCAATGAGCTTCAGCATTAAGACTTTAGTACCTATAGTTAAAAATGTCAGTTGAGTACTCTAAAATATCTATAAAAAGCTTAGTATTCCTTTTAAGAAACTCCAAAGTAAAATGAGTTAAAGTAATTCGGAAAAATTGAATTTTTTATTGTAAATCACAAACAAAAGAAATCTGTCACTTCTATTTCCACCGCCGAAAAAGTTTCGAAAAGCTGACACAATTTAAAGAGCAAAGTCGTGTATCAACTGTATCTATAATGAAGCGAAGCTAATTTGCACTACTTATCTAAATTGGACTTAATAATATAAAATTAAATCACAGTACATTATATTTATTAGAACAGCAAAAAAGCCTATATCTTTCACGAGTGTTAAATAAGCTTTTCTGCATGTGTACTACATAATACGTTTTTAATGATCCCACTCTTTCATTAAATTTTCTTGTTTAGAGTATAAGTTAGACTAATACTTCTAATACTTCCAATACAATCAACAACAGTGATAACTAGACTATTATTCTCGTCGTAGTACATGATTCTGTGCATACTGTGCATGTGTGCATACGTTACCTGCGCATAGACGTATGCAGCGAAGGGAATAACACCATCCTACGGCCATTATCCACATCTGTAGCTTTCTCACGCCTCGCCTGTACGAAATTGTCTTGTTGTTTAGTAACCTACAGCAAAACAAGGAGACTTTTATTGTGTAAATTCTAATTAACTATATAGCTAGCTTCTCTACATACTCGTAGGCTTATTGAATCTAGAAAAGTTCTGTGTCCCTGAGCAATGTCGCCCTTTTCCCAATATCGCGCATAAGGTCGAGGTACCAAGCTGCCTAGCAACTTCCAGTTGGCGGATACCTTCTTGAAGAAGGCCCAAAGAAAAGTTTACTGATTTATAAAAATGAAAAAACAGAGTTTTAGTGATGATAAAGGGTGCCAAGGCAAATGACTTTTTTAAATAAATTCCGAGTCGCAAACGTAAGAAAGGGCTAGGGCTATCGACATCAAAGTCTGTTATCCAAATACCTCCATACACCAATTCTCAAGTATGAACAACAGGTTGTCTATTTTAAAGCGTTTCAGAAACATATTTTGTTACCTCTCGTGGTTTCATATCGGGTTTCTGATTTAGTCTTCGCTCTTTTCAATTAGTATACTATTATTGTACGAGGAGGGTTCAAATTTAACCCGAAATTTTGCCGCCATTTACAAAATAATTTGTATATGGCGAAATAGCATTTTTGGATAGATAATACACTGGACAATCTAGAAGCCGTGTGTGCAGTTATTATGGTTACAATTGTTTTTGTTTAGTATCGGCAGCCATGACGGCACAACTAGTTCAACAATTTCTTGTTAATGAAAGCTTTTTCAAACTCAATACTGACCTGTGACGAAACCTAGATACACAATTTTGTCCTCGAATGCAAAAAATCACCGAAGCCTAAAAGAGAAAAGCTTATCCTTTCAGCTGGGAAAATAATGGCCACTGCGTTTTAGGACGCAAATTTTTTAGAAGATAGGCGTACAATTAATGTCCCTTATTACGCTCAACCGCTTGCCGAAAAAGCTAAGTCTGCATTTCGGACGAAAAGGCGGATGCGTTGGTTAGGAGCGTGGCTCTCCTCCACGACAATGCTCGCTCACACAACCTCAAATTGACTAGGAAAACTTTGGATGAATTACACTGTGAGACACTTCCACATCCTCCTTGCAGTCCGGATTTATCTCCTTGTGACTTTCATTTTCTTGGGCCAGTCGAGGAAGCAATGGATGGTATTCGATTTGAAGATGATGAGCAGGTCAAAAATTTTGTTCAAAGCCAGTTTGCCTCTCATTCAAAAAACTTCTATAAAGAAGGGATTAGGAAGCTTCCAAAGAGATGGTAAAAGTGTGTAGAGTTAGAAGGGGAGTATGTTGAAGTGTAGGATAAATCATATTGTAAAAATCTTGTTTAAATAAACAGTTACAAAGAAATTCTGGGTTAAATTTGAACCCTCCTCGTATAATAATATCTCTCTGTACTCATTTGTACCGTAACTAACTTTTATCCGCCACAAATTAAGTTTCTTCTACATGAGATAATATTTTAATTTAAAATTTACCTAGAGAATCTTGGGTTATGGAAGATTTGGAAATATTTAAATACTTACGTTTCACGAGACACAACGGACCTAATCGATACGTATGGTACAAGTGACATCTTGACTGAATCTTGTATTATATGTTACCTCTGTAGCTAGTGAGCCATTATGGTTTAATCACTTTGACTTCTATCATCCGCAATTATTACTTTACCACTGTGGCACAATTTGTATCACTTATGGCTGAATCGACACAATAAAAAAAAACTAAAGTAAATGTAAATAATAAATGTGAGCTCTTACAACCTTATTTATTTTCTATTCAAAGAAGATTTAATTCACCTGGTAACTAAAGTCGATTTTGACATTTAAGAGCTTTAATAATGTGACTTGCTTGAAACTGAAAATTTTAATATTTTAGGAGAGGATAACGATAAAATGTTTTAATATTTGTTCCAGGAAGTTTTATTGTCAGTATTTTGTAGAGACAGTAGTTTATTTTACTCATATTGTAACAAAGACGAATGTAAGAATACCAAAACTATAAGATCCGAAGGCACACGCGTTGATATGACGTCACTCGATCAGGTCATTCACTGGAAAGCAACACGCAATGTGTCGAGGTTGCATCTTTTAGAATACATGTAATTATATGGAAGTGCAATGAACGGTGAAACCCGACACCCCGCACGAGCTACTAACCAATTCGATAAGATACTGAATATTGGAAGAAGGGGATCACTTTTCTGAATAAATACTAAACGAAATCACATGAGAGATACGGTTTATATCCGGCAATCAAAGTAGCAGCATGTACGACAGAAGCGACACCCTTCAAGACGATATTCCAGTAAATACATACAACATTGTTTTATGTTAACTTAAACTATAATTCAGGACTTAAAATATTTGTGTCAATTATTTAAATTCGTTTTATGGACTTCGCCGTTTTAAATGTAATTGGAACTTATTTCTTAACTGTTAAATAATTTATTTTGACTCTGGCCTTAGAGTAAATTGTGTCGATTTGAACTTAGAATAATTTTGTATAACTTTACTTTGAATTTGAACATAAAGTAATTTATATCAGCTTACTTTGCACCAGGACTTGTAATAATTGCACTTTGAATTGGGACTTATATTATTTTGTAAAACTAAAGCACAGGATATGAAATACACGAAGGTTAGTTGAATTTGACTTTAAATGAAAACCTCTCGTAAAAAGCCAAGCAATATTCACGTAGCGATGTTGATCAAAGACCCTACCTAAATTATTAAAGTAACTTATTTATATTAATTCCCAACATTAACGGCAAAACGGCTTTTGCCACAATATCGTCTATTCGTGTATATTCTTGTCTATTCTCACATGACGGGTTAAGAATTGTAAATAATACTAATATTACTCACACACGTCTTGTTTTTAATAATGCGGCATTTTTTTAAGATAATTTTACACAAAAAGATTATATTTTAGAAAACCAATATATTACTTAATATACCATAAGGAAATTAACATGTAAATTCTTAAATTTCGCTTTTTAGCTTCATAATTATAGTCATAATTGTTTGGCACTATCCCATTAGAATTTTGTCGAACCCAAGAAATCACTCTTGCCAGAGGTCTCAAGGGTGCCAAACATGGCACTGATACGTGACCTTTAAAAAAAAAGAGAAATAACGATTTTTAGGTTTTTTTATTGCTAAATCAGGACAGACTTTGCATATTTAACCGCTTCTCTATCTTTATAAATAAAAAAGTTACCCATATAACGTTCAAGGAATAGGACACCCTATATATGATTTTTGAACATTTTATTCAGTAGAATTCAGAAGATTAATACGATCTTTCTTACTATTTCAAAAAATTTGGCAATCGTGGGGTCGTTTATTATCAAAGCACTGATGTGTTCAAAAGGTAATTGAACAATGGATTTTAAGGTTTGTAATTTCGAATCAAAAAAGTGAATCATGATCTTTGAAAATATGACGCTCTAATTAACGTTTCAGTCTTTAATTGTAATCTACGATTTTTCGCTTTGTTTCTGAAATTTTAGATTTGAAACTTTAGATCTGGTTTCCAGTTTAGGTTTAAATTTTAGTACAAAAAATTAAAGTATTCGCCTTACGTTTGTACCTTTTATTAAATTACTGTTGTTTGGAATAAATTTTACACTTTGAAGCGACAGTAAAATGTATTTTAGGTATTCGTGCTATAAAACAATAAAGTTTTGGGATTCTAGAACGGCTTCAAAAATTTAATTATCCAAATAGAATGCAATTGTGGAAGTGTTTATATTTCTATTTAGCGGTGTTCGTAATAGCAAAATAATAAAATTTCCATTTGTAATTAAATATGTCTATGGAGCCGGAAACACGAAAGCAAAAGAAGAAAAAACAAACAATATTATATAATCCCGGCATACACGTATAAATGCAAAAAGGCAAACGTGTTCGTGTTATGCTCTAATAAATACAAAGAGACAATCGCGTTATTTAAACTTTATATCATTTTAATTAGTAAAATATGTACAGCAACACCTGAAAGCCCCTGTTGGATACATTATTTACAGGAGAATTGCCATACAAACCGTTAAATAATGAAATCTACTGTAAAATCCCACTCCAGAGCAAACTACGCGAATACGCACAAACGGCGCGATATAAAAGTGGCGAACTCACGTATTAGACTTGCAAAATTAATGTTTACCCCACTCGCAAATATTTCGTTTACGCTCCTTAGCGACATTTCTCCTGTTTCCAATTAAAAAGGATAAATCGCTCGATTTTAATTAACAAAGCGCCGTTTTGGCTTTTAACTTTAACATTCGGATGTAACCGATCAAAATTTTAATAATACCGGGATGCATTAAATTCCCGACATAACAAAAGGCAGAAAGGCATTGTAATAATTCGCCAATCAGTGGACAATATCGAGCCTATATTAGCGACACCTCCAGTATAATGGTGTCTGGTATGCGCTTAAAGGGGTGCGAGGTCAGCATGCCTCGTTTCATCACAAAATTGGCTTAATTAACGTGGTCGAGTCTGTACACCCACCCTTGTTAATCACCCTCACACCAACCTGCCGCAGTCTTGCCAACATTCCGACAAACTATATACAACAAGACCAACGGTGAAGAGCAATTCAAATTCGACCCTGTAGCTGTATGAGCAACCATTAACTTTAATATGCATATTCATAACAGAATTTTTGCTGTTTTTGTTCCTCATGGAAGTTTTTTAAATACAGGTACGAAGTGCCCGCTGGATTCCGCTTTTAGAGGAATTAGTTTTCCAAACTAGGTTCGATAGGAAGCGATTTTAGTTAAACTTCACAAAAGCATTTGGAAAAGTTTAAAATTACAATCTTTCAAATAAATCTAACTTTTTCTCGCTCCCAATGGAAGTAATTCGTTGCATTGTATGAGTTGTCATGTAACGAATTAATTATTGCAGTCATCATAATTAATCTTTCAATTTTTTTTCTAGAATCTTTAATTCGAACCTCAAATTCATTTAATTAACTGAAATGTCGTCAAAAGTATTCCCAATTTTGAGAACACAAATGATTTAGACGTGTTTTGTAGAATTTTGAATTAATACTTAAAAATTTAGAGCCATATTCATAAACAGTGTTTAAAGTTAGATGTTACTAATTGCTATAGCAACATATATTAATTATATTGGTTTAGTAGCTACTAAACCCCTACTAACTTTAAATACTGTTTATGAATATGGCCCTATATCTCTAAGACAATTTAGGAGTTAAGTTTATGAATGAAAAACTAAATATTTAAGATAAACTAGCATAAAATTTGTTGTTATCGAGTGTCCGTTTTCACTAAACCCAACCTTTTGAAATTAAATTTTTACAGATAGGTACATATTCTGTATCAGTAATATATTTTAACAATTACACTATACGACTCGACTAACCGGCTTCAACCACAGCTATTATGGTGGCATGTGTATGGATATACTTTTGCTATACATATACCAAGTGTCCGCAGTAAGACGCAACATTAGGAAATACCAATGTATTTTTTAAAGATCCTGGCTACCTGTAGAACTATAGGTATATACAGATCCAGCACTCAACCTGCATAGAGGGCTTACCTAATATACGAGTATAATAATAGAAAGAGATACAAATATAACGGCACTACTTCATTATTTAGTTTTTGTATTTATCAATCGCCAAATTGTTACATTTTTTAGATTTATCAGTTACTAAACAATTTACGTCTACAAATGGGAATATGCAGAAAACTACTGAAACCGGGCTAATTATTAAGATTTATACAGACCCCATCCCCAAACCTTTGAGTCTTTAAGAGACACAATTGTTGATGTATGTTTTAAATTTTAATATCATCCCACATGTAATGGCTGTCACAAAAACGGTTTTACAGTAGAATGGGTCACTGTTTAGCTGTTAAGGGAAAACTCTTTAAACACTTAATATAATTGTCTAGCCTTGCCACTTAAATTCGCAATCATGAAAACGACTCCTTTTAGGGATACAAATAATAACAAAAAGAATTTCTGACGTTGATTATTTACTGCAAATAAACAGCAATTAGAGATACATTATAATAATAATTGTTATTATAATACTAAAATTTGCTAGAACAATATTTATAGTATATTACGTGCCAAGTGAAGAAAAGTAGATTTTTACTAAACGAATATGGCAAGTTTGAGTACGAGCGAGTCTAGTTAATTCACTTTTCTGACGCGGCGTGTATACTAATTTTGAATTTAAAAAATATAAAAAAAAAACTATTTGTATTACAAGTGAGGAAAATGTAAGATCGCCTCCCGCAGAGCACGAGCGAGCGTTGCTATGCAGTAAAGTGTTGCTATGTAGTAAAATGCCACTTTAACAGATGATTTTAAATGTATTAATTTGGCATATTACTGTACAAAATGCGAAAAAAATATTTATAGAGCTGTAACATATTACATATTTACTAAAATCACTACCTAAACACAACCCTCTTATTGTTAAATTATTCTCGCACGGCAATCCTATACAACTCCAAATTATACATTTTTCTGTATGTAAGCAATTTCACGTCTATCTCCATAACTTACTTTATGGAGAGTTGCATTAATTTCCGACAGAGACTTTAGTACAACTTACAAAACAAATTCCTATTTTAATATTTTCACTACATTTTAAGTTCGTTTGGCATTTGAACGATGTTCATTTGCCCTCTTTTGATATGATTCAACACTATTGTATGTTTTGATAGAGTTTACTTACATTTTTTTAAGTGTGCTATTGTAATAAGGTGAATTCAGTTTAAACAATTCAAAATGCAGAAACAGTGACATAAAAAGTACGTATTTTACGTAAGTATTTTTTATTGTAAATTAAAGTTGTAAGTGAGAAATATTAAGTTCTTACTAAATAATCTCATAAAAATACGGCCAATTTTTGTTTGAAATAGGTGCCTTGTACAAAGATAGAAAATCGCTAGGTTCAAGAAAGTGAATTTTTATTTTAGCACAATTTTTAAAAATATAAATATAAGAAGTAAACAATGAAATAATCGCATATCGCCTTAACAGATGTCGGCGTTACCTCTATCTTTTTCTTACGTTAAGTAATTAAGCCCAATAACGCACGTTGAGATCTGAACTTGTACACATTCCAAAGGTCACCCAGATTTTTTCCCTATATTGCGTCTTATCGTAGATACACGGTATATCTGAACTCCAGCGGCTTGATACCTCCCATTAATCAAACAGCTGGCCACAACTTCGAACACCACAGTACGAGTATCACAGTATCAAAGTGAATCAAACACCAATATCGAGCTATTTGAGCATTGTGACGCTGAAGAGGATTCATCTCCCAAAGAAAATACCTGCTAGAAAGTAAATAAGCACAACATAAGACGCACATCACAAATATTGGAATAAAATGTAAAAAAATCACACTGAGTCTACAAGACAAATGTATAAATTTTCTAGTTGTTCATCCTGAGACGTCCGAATGTATGATGTCGATACTTGGTACACAACAAAAAGAGACAATGCTTAATAAAGAAGAAGAAAAATTGCCACAACTAAGAATAAATGTTAGTCCTCCCAATCTCGACAAAATAGAAATAGTACTAGTTACCAAAATTACGAGATGGTCTACCATAAAATATTAGGGTGGCCCATAAAAATTGTCGTTTTTTTGTGGAAAACTTTATTTAATAATAAAACAATAAACATCAACTCCTATTCACTAAAGTATAGTGAAGCTATGTCTTTCGCCATCTTCCTTCAAGAAACTTAATCCCGCGACGGTACCATACTGGATCTTTCGAGGTAAAGAATGCTCGGCATGCAGCTTCAGCTTTTTCAACTATTGTGAAATTTCTTTCACGTAGGAAGTGTGCCATCGATGCTGGATGAGATAGAAGCCCTAAATCCAACTCCCTAATTTTCTACCGAGTTTCAATAGCAGTATGGGGGTCTGGCGCTATCTTGCTGCAGAATTGCGCGCCCCCTATTTACCAAACCTGTCCAACTGCTGACTATAAAGGAACTGCTGACTATAAAGGTTGGCGTCAATGGTTCTTCCATCAGGAACCAATTCAAAGTGAATAACGCCTTGGAAATTCCAATGTTCTGTTAACTGACTACCACAAATTAAATTCTGGGTCTAAATAAATGTTCCAACTAAAATTCCAAGTTACACGGAATTTTTGTATCCCTGCAATATAGGGTACCTAAACAAAAAAGCAGGAAAAAGTTTCAGATTGCATCTGTATCATAATTTCTTTAATGATCTCAGAGCGTTTACTTTCGAAATTTTAATTTCGTCAATTTTCAAATATACGAATGACAAATTCATTTTAATTTTTTTCTTTCCAAAAGCATAAGGACAATTTTAAACTTAACTTATCATAAACTCGTGATATTGAGTTTCAGCGAGAAAATAAAAATATTACAAAAAGTAAACAAAATCTTGCAAAATTGTTAGAAGACTTCAACCAGCTTATTTAGTAGTCTGAAAACTTACATCTCAAAGTTTAGAACTTGAATTTTAACATCGGTTTAATTAAACTTTCATTTAAAAAATACGGAAGACAACTTTCTGCTCGAAGTTCTTTGGCTTCTTTATTTTACATGTACTTTAACTACAATGACTATGACTAGGTAAGTATTTTCAGTTAGAACGAGGAACCTATTTAAAATGACAAACTAATTTTCAATACCTGCATCAAATAAATATTTCGCATTTCTCTTGCTTTATTTTCCTTTAAAACAAAAAATAAAGAAAACGCGTTCTGGCGGATATTTAATAATCTTTCGATCTACCCTTCCGATATGCAAAGCAGACGAATTTTTGTTTGTTTTTTTTTTAGCCAGACCAGAATCCTGGTAACAAACAAACATCGACATTCGGCCATTAATCTTGGAGCAGCAAGTCGCAATCAATAGAAGCACAAGTCATTTAGTGGGGTTGTTTAATCAGATGTAAGGGGAACTAAGCGTGTGACTGTTGTTGGTTGCACTGACATGCCGTGCTCGCATGCAGCACTCAAATGTTAAATACTACGCATAATGGCACGAATTACGTCCAATTATAGTGTTATGTTTGCTACTATCGATTCCCAAGGGCAACGACGGGGTGCGTGCGTTGACAGACGGGAAGTGGCTGAAACTCTACCCTGTCATTGTAAGGAAATTAGGTTTCCTTCCGAAATTGTGCTTTTTCAGGCCGCGCCACTCGGCCTACTTTAGAAAAGCACAAACTCCAAAGTTAAAACCGTTAAGAAACTTCGGATTTATTAACGTATCACGATGCTGTAAAATAAGACCTTTTTCTTCTTACATTTTGTAACGAACTTATCTTGATTCTGTTCTTTCTACTTTAAAATTGATGTTGCGACTATGTTGGCATAAACACTAACGTTGTTAAGTTAAGGACACGATTTTCATGTAAAACAGACTTGGTTAATTAGAACCTAAGATTTACATTCTTTATTAAAGAAAGTTCATTCTGAGTATGGTAATTTTTTTGGGCTTCATTCTCAGCAATATGATTTTTTTGCCAAATCTTAGTTTGAAAAACAAAATCAGTGTTTCTGAATTAGTTCGTGTACTTGGAACTAAGGTTTTTAAATACAGGGTGTCCGCAAAAAGGAGGTCAATCCGTTAACCACATGTTCCTTGAGCAAAAATAATATGACTTTTATAATGCCATTTTTGATTTTAGATCCACACGTGCGATGTACAGGGCGTCAAAGTTTGAAATTTAAAACTGATTATTTTTAATAAATGAAGTATTTAATAAGCTATCAATTTCAAATTTGGTACAGAGCTTCAACATAAATAGTCACATCTTTTGAGAAAAGCAAAACGAAAACAACGGTCAAATAATCAAAATACGGGGGGTGCAGTACCCACTGACCTCCCCTGTTTTTTAGTACCTACGCCAGTGACTTCCAAGCTATTTTTTTTGAGATAATCATGTATTTTGGATTATTTTTTGTCTCTTATCAAATTTTGATAAAATCGTTCGTTTTAGAGAGAACTTGAAAAGTACTGGTCCTTGATACGCGGTTTACGGCAATCTCATACGTATCTAATACTAGAATAAAAAAATTAAAAAAAAAATGGCATTATAAAAGTCATATTATTTTTTCTCAAGGCACGATTTTCTTTTTGCGATGTATGTGGGGGTCAGTGATTAGTCTAAATCCGGATTTTCGGGGTGGTAACCTCCTCCATTCGGCCGCCATCTTGAAAAGAAGGGTTCATTAATTTTTCGGCTATAGCTCTGTAGCGGTGAGTCTTACAAAAGGTTTGTACAAGGCTTTTTCGTAGAGAATCGTATTATCTATAACTTTTATTAATATGACCCCACCCTCCCAAAGTCGGCCACCATCTTGAAAAGAAGGGTTAATTAGATTTTCGGCTATATCTCTGTAGTCGTGAGTCTTACAAAAAGTTTGTGTAAAACTTTTTTGTGGAGAACCATATTCTCTACAATTTCTATTAATAACTTTTTTACGTAGAATTAATAATAAAACAGTTATAAGCCCTTAAGTTTTTATCTTTTCCAGCTTATAACTTTTTATTATTACTGCTATGTAAAAAAGTTATGAATAAAAATCGTGCATAATACGATTTTCTACAGAAAAGCTGTATACTAATTTTTTTGTGAGATTCCCTACTACAGAGATATAGCCCAAAAACCACCTAACCCTTCTTTTCAAAATGGCGGCCGAATGGAGGGGGTTACCACCCCGAAAACCCTGATTTAGACTCATCGCTGACCCCTCTACACAACGATAAAAAAAAATAGCTGCCTACCGAAAATGCAAAGTTTGCCTGTTTATTTCGACCATTTGACTGGACTATTACGTAAAATCGGTACTTTTTATGTCACTGTTTCTGCATTTTGAATTGTTTAAACTGAATTCACCTTATTACAATAGCACACTTAAAAATATGTAAATAAATTCTATAAAAACATACAATAGTGTTGAATCATATCAAAAGAGGGCAAATGAACATCGTTCAAATGCCAAACGAACTTAAAATGTAGTGAAAATATTAAAATAGGAATTTGTTTTGTCAGTTGTACTAAAGTCTCTGTCGGAAATTAATGCAACTCTCCATAAAGTAAGTTATGGAGATAGACGTGAAATTGCTTACATACAGAAAAATGTATAATTTGGAATTATATTGGATTGCCGTGCGAGAATAACTTATCAATAAGAGGGTTGTGTTTAGGTAGTGATTTTAGTAAATATGTAATATGTTACAGCTCTATAAATATTTTTTTCGCATTTTGTACAGTAATATGCCATATTAATGAATTTAAAATCATCTATTAAAGTGGCATTTTACTACATAGCAACACTTTACTACATAGCAACGCTTGCTCGTGCTCTGCGGGAGGCGATCTTACACTTTCCTCACTTGTAATACATATAGTTATTTAAAAAAATTTTTTTTTAATTCAAAAAAATAGTATACATGTGAATTAACTAGACTCGCTCGTACTCAAACTTGCCATATTCGTTTAGTAAAAATCTACTTTTCTGCACTTGGCACGTAATATACTATAAATATTGCTCTAGCGAATTTTAGTATTATAATAACAATAATTATTATAATGTATCTCTAATTGCTCTTTATTTGCATAGTAAATAATCAACGTCAGAAATTCTTTTTGTTATTATTTGTATCCCTAAAAGCAGTCGTTTTCATGATTGCGAATTTAAGTGGGCAGGCTAAACAATTATATTAAGTGTTTAAAGAGTTTTCCCTTAACAGCTAAACAGTGACCCATTCTACTGTAAAACCGTTTTTGTGACAGCCATTACATGTGGGGTGATATTAAAATTTAAAACATACATCAACAATTGTGTCTCTTAAAGACTCAAAGGTTTGGGGATGGGGTCTGTATAAATCTTAATAATTAGCCCTTTTTTAGTAGTTTTCTGCATATTACCATTTGTAGACGTAAATTGTTTAGTAACTGCTAAATCTAAAAAATGTAACAATTTGGCGATTGACAAATATAAAAACTAAATAATGAAGTAGTGCCGTTATATTTGTATCTCTTTCTATTATTATACTCGTATATTAGGTAAGCCCTATGCAGGTTGAGTGCTGGCTCTGTATATACCTATACTTCTACAGGTAGCCCGGATCTTTAAAAAACTACATGGTATTTCCTAATGTTGCGTCTCGGACACTTGGTATATAAGTATAGCAAAACTATATCCAGACACATGCCACCATAATAGCTGTGGTTGAAGCCGGTTAGTCGTATAGTGTAATTGTTAAAATATATTACTGATACAGAATATGTACCTATCTGTAAAAATTTAATTTCAAAAGGTTGGGTTTAGTGAAAACGGGCACTCGATAACCACAAATTTTATGCTAGTTTATCTCAAATATTTAGTTTTTCATTCATAAACTTAACTCCTAAATTGTCTTAGAGACGAAGGTTGAAAAACAGCAATTGCAATGGACTGGGCACGTATGGAAGATGGATGAAGACAAGTATCCCAAGATAGTAACGGAAATATTAATAGGGGGTGGGAGACCAAGGGGAAAGCCGAGGAAAAAGTGGGAAGAAACAATACAACATATAATGGAAAGAAAAGGGAAGACAATGGCAGAAGCGAAAAGATTGGCAAGAAACCGAAAAATGTACAGGAAGTGGATAGATGACCCGACGCCGATTTAGTGGCATGGCTGCAGAAAAGTAAGTAAGTATTAACTACCATGATTATTTATTAGTAGGTACTGCCCAACTAGAATTTTGCCTTGGAACCTGAAAGGAATTTTTATCGTGCCAAACATCATATTCCTACGGTTTTACGTCGTACCTAAAGGACGCCACACTTTCAGGTAATTTACCGCATAAAAATTTCACCGACGTAGATCGGAAATCGAGTCCGAAATATATGGTGTACAAGGCAAGTTTGTAAACCTTGACGCCATGAAGGCCGGTTGAATGTTTATTATTTGTTATTAGTTAAGACATGATTTTTAATTCCATGGACTACTAGCGATGACTTTAAATTGGATGGCTGGATATCTATTCCATTCATAATGTCTTCATGCAAAATTTGAAGTAGATCGGTATAGTTTTCCAGTAACCTTTACAAACCATATCTGGAATTTTACATAGAAGCATAACTTTATCTTCTGAACTATTTTTACAGCTAAGGCACTCTACCTGACGATATAGTTTTTTCTTGAAATATATTGAAAAAAATATCATATATTTCAAACACAGTTCTTAATTAAACAGGGCTTAATCGCAAAAATATGCGTACAGTAATGTTAACCCTGAAACACACAAATTCATGTAGTGGAATTTTTTTCTTTTAGTTTTTATTTTCAATGTATTAAGGTAATATCAAAATTGGGTTGAAATCGATTTGACTATATTTAGATTCTTATTAAATGTACCTTTAAATAATTTCTCTTTGATATCAATTACTCGTTTAATTTATATATTTATTAGGAATAAAATTACTGAATAAAACGAAAATAAGACCGGATTGGAAATCAATTCATTACTTGAACACCACCTGCTAAAATAACGAAGGTCTACATTTAAAATCCATTGAGAGTATGATAAATATCCAATTCATAAAAATTAATTTATGAAACGTGACGTCTATAGAGTAGAGAATGAGAGAACATACAAAAGCTAAGCCTAACAAGTTCTGTCAAAGGCAGACAGCGAAAATTAAGAGCATTTTGCCACTGACCTTTCGATTTCGATACTTCCTATATACTGAAACTCAATTCAATAACATCAAAGCATTGCCTATACTCCACGAGCTTTCAGTTATTGAACGATGACAGATATTAGATAACCAATATTTCTACTTATGGTCGAAAAGTTGATGAATTAATAAAACTCTGAGATAAAACTTTTATTGAGGTATTTCGAGTGGTATTCGACACGCACTTTATTTAATCTTCACGCTGATAATAACTTCGATCGTATCAATCTTGAGAACTTTTTTTCAGGTATTATTAACTATTACATCACTTTTGTAACGCCTCCTCACATATTATTTTAACACTTTTACTATTTTCTTGTTAAGATAATACTTAGCTAGCCACAAACAGCAATCAGAGAATATCATTGGTCAATACACACAAATCATTTACCACTTTTACTTAAGACCAAATATAGAGTACACTTTTGTAAAATACAAATTAGTAAATCTTGATATAAGACGAAATTTAAA
Organism: Melanotus villosus; assembly: GCA_963082815.1. Taxonomy (NCBI): domain Eukaryota; kingdom Metazoa; phylum Arthropoda; class Insecta; order Coleoptera; family Elateridae; genus Melanotus; species Melanotus villosus. The sequence goes on from OY720419.1 coordinate 80,491,850, forward strand.
ATACAAAATAAATTCGTACACCACCAGCTGTAAAACTTCTAACGCGCAAAGAATAAGTGAAAACTTGTTAGTAGAATCGATAACATTCTGAAAATCCCTTTCGGCTAAAAATTTAGCGTCTCGCAATATTACGTTTTGCTAACGATACAGTAGTATAAAGGGTAGAATACGAAATAAAATAAATAAGACGAATTTAATTAAATTGGACGGACGAGCAGGAAACCTCCCTCTAGATTAGGACGAGCTTAATGTATAGCAGCATTGTAATCGAGAAGCCTCTAAAAGTTGCCCTTGCTGACCCAATAAAACGGTTTTTGTTTTGTAAGCCAGTAAAATATTATTATAAAGTGCTGACACACGCGAAATGGGAAAGTTTCATTGAAAGTATCATTAACACAGTTGGTGTGATGAAAAGCTAGTCGGAATCAATAAAACGAACTAAAGAACTTTAATGTTTATTAAAAAGGACTTTATTTTTGAATTTCGCCCGCCTGTATACATTCTGAATATTTTAAGGATAAAGTTTTTCAAGTTCAGTATTTTGGTATTAAAAAAAATTGCGAAAGGGAAGGATCCTTAACTTTCCTAGCGAATATCGTGCAAAAGATAATTAAAATACAAGTTATTACCTTCAACGTTCTTAAATAAAAAGTTAAGACGTTTTAGTACCATTCACAGTTAAACAATTCATAATTTAAAGTTTTAAGTGAGACATATTTCGTGCATATCGTGCTCCACGTTCATAATTAATTAATTATTTTAATTTAGTCCACTTTAATTGAGTAAATGACATGAAAAATTTTAGTTCGTGAGTTTAGTTGTGTGTTTTTTTTAGTTGTTAATTATGTTTTTAGAAAAACAACTCATTTTGCATAATATTTACTTATGTTTTCCTTTTACTAAACCTGACCTTTATGTGTGATGTATATGGTCCGCTAAAATAAAATTTAACGTCGGCACTTTATTTACGTCCGAAGACTTTTAACCTAAACAAATTCTCGTATGATTTCCTTGGTATTACCATAGATTAAATAATAGAATAGATACGCAACGGTACCTTTTTATATGTAACCCGAAAAAAATTCTGACATAGAGATGGCAGCACCTTGGCCATCTCTGATCGAGAATGTTTTTTAACCATCCCAGAATAAAACCGATATATCAATAATCCTAACATATCAACAACATTTGATCAAACAAAATACGTACGTTATTTAATAACCGTGCATTAGTCGTATTGATATTAATGCCATGCGAATTCAAGCGTGTTTATAAAATAAGCACTTATAGATATTATTGTATTTATGGATGAAGTTATTTTTGTCCCAGTTACAATTTATTTATCTTATGCTTAGAATTTTATTTACTGACTTCGTTTTTTGCTAAACAGCAAATTTGTGGTATAATTATGTGTTAAAAGATTTAACATTTGGAATACAAATAAAAATATGTATGTATATTTAACAATTACAAAAAAAACGCAGTTACGTTGCACAAAATTTCGTTAAACAAAACTAGCGCGTTCAAAAAAAAAAACAAAAATAATGTGTACTGCAAAATTTAGAATTATTGTTTTTGCAATAATTTTACTGACATTTGCAAAACGGAATTATGGCAATAACACAGTGATGACGGTTAATAAACTATAAATCTTGCAATACGCAATAGACATTATTTTTGTTTCTCCTGGCCAACCCTTATCTAATTTTTTTTAACTCACGGTTTGGCAAAGGATCTTGGAACAGCTGGGTTAAAATTTTAACCTAAGCTCAACAGAACGAATCTAAACCCTAAAGTCGGCAATCGTATACATCTATACATGAATACATGTTTTTGGTTTTTGAAGGAAAAAACGTATTTATAAAGTTGACAATTACGAACCATATTTGCCCGTACATTACCTTACATTTTCGTCGAATTTACTTGCATTTTCTTTATATGTGCTATTGCAATAAGGCCAATTCAATTCACAATAATACAGGGTGAGTTTTTTTTTTCATTTTAAGCATTGGGATCTCGGAAACCATAAGACATTGAGATTCGGTTAAATGAGGAAAGAGTTGTCGTTTTAAGAGCTTAAGCAAGATATGCTTTGTTTTTTGAAAAAAATCCACAGTTTACTAGCTATGAGCAAAAAAGAAATTAGCAATTTTTCTTTAAAGTGTTCTAAAATCGTTAATATTAGAGATACAGAAATATGATAAGAACAAAAATTGTAGATATTTTTCCGCTTAAGAAGATACATTTATTAATTTCCATTCTGCTTCTATAATTTTCGAGTTATAACTCAAACTTACATTTTTTTAAATAGCAGTCATAGTTGGCTTTGACATTTTTAAAAATGACAAATGCTTCTCTTTTTAACGATAAAGGTTTGCTAATTGCTATACTTTGATAAATAAACGCGATGCAGGAATTTTCGTATTATTGAGAGGTAAATAAACAAAGTTTGCCGTGGAAAACAATAAACAAACAAAGTACTGTTGCTCATTGTTTTAGTTGAAATTTGGCAGTTTTGTAACTTCTACAATTAAATTAAAGATGTTTTCTAATCGCGAAAAACTTAATATGGTCGAATGTTTTATTTTTTGTAAGTAATAAAAATAGAAAATAGTGTTCTTGCTGCCGAACGGTACCAACAATTTTATGAAAATCGACGTCAACCATCTGTACCGACGTTCAACAATTTGTAAATTCTAATTCTATTGTGAAAAGATGCCCGTTGTGTGTAAATAATAATGGTGGACATTTTGAACATTTGCCGAGATAGATTAATTTTTTTACATGTAATTACTTCAAAGTAGAAATTTAAATGTAATAATTCGTAGTTTCTTTGCGTTGTTGTTTTATTTGAGGCCCTAAAGTTTTTAGGTGAAACATTATAATAAACTAAGTAATTACTTTAAGAGGAAAAAAATGTTTTCCATGGCAGACTCTGTTTTTGCTACTCTCAATATTACAAATAGTCCTGTATCGTGTTTATTTGTCAAAGTAAGTACAGCGAACCTTAAATCTCTGCAAACAGAAAAAAATGCACTTTTTAAAAATGTCAAAGCCCTTTAAAAAAACAAAAGTTTGTATTACAACTCAAAAACCGTAAAATCGAGAAGGAAATTAGTATGTTCATCACGTTAAGCATTAAAATGTCTAAAACTTTCATTCGTGCCATTTTGTTGTATTCCTAATAATAACGATTCTACAACATTTAAATGAAAAATCATTAAATCTGTTATTCGCTCATATCTAGCAAACTGGATTTTTTTCAAAAACCAAAAGCATATCTTGCATAAACTCATAAAACGACAACTCTTTCCTCATTTAACCGAATCTCTATGTCTTATAGTTTCCGAGATCCCAATGCTTAAAATGAAAAAAACAACTCACCCTGTATGTAGAATGCAGAAACAGCTATACCGGGTGTGGCCTGACATGTGAGACATAGGTGAAATGCTTGGGAAATTGAACATATTTATGTCAAAGTCGAAATTTTAATTTTAATTTTCTGCTGTAATTTCAGAAGTTTTCGGGATATTCACACGAAAATTGGTGAAACTACCTTTTTTGGGACGGGAATAATCCCAATAATAATCCGTTCTCAATTTTAATGCAGCTCTTAAAATAATGTTATTTTTGCTACACCTAATACCTTAAAAATACTTCAGCTTTTTTGTAGCTAAAGGCAGATTAAGTATTTTTAAGGTATTAGGTGTAGGACAAATAACGTTATTTTAATAGCCGCATTAAAATTGAGAACGGATTAGTATTTCCCGCCCCAAAAAAGGTAGTTTCACCAATTTTTATATGAATATTACGAAAACTTTAGAAATTACAGAAGAAAGTTAAAATAAAAATGTCGACTTTGACACCCTGTACCTCCCTAAATATTAACTTTTGGACTAAGGTAATTTTAGGTAAATCGTAATATTTTGGCCTCAGGAATCTACTGTTGGTCTGTGACCCATTACTTATGGACCACCCTGTGTAGAGCCCCCAAAGAGAACATAATGTATGGCGCAATATACGTTCTTTTTTTAATACTGTTATTTTTACCTTTAAAAAATTGTTTTAGGGCCCCTTCATGGAGAAGGCCGGCCCTGCGTCTGACAATTTAAGTAAAAGTACAAGAGATGGGAATCATTCTTTGGGTATTTTATGCATATTTTTGAAGTTTAACTTTTTAAGAATTTATTATTTATTTAGCTGTAAGCTGACCAAAAGTTTCAATTTGTATACATATGCTCAACCAGTGGATTATTACGTGATCTGTTCGGGTTTAACTCTATTACTATTTTGTGTGTATATTTACTAAACGTTTACAAACATTAGGGAATGGTATTTCGGTGTATCACGCTACAATTAAGAAGTATACGTCTAAATGGAAATAATAGCGTCCGTGCGGGGTAAAGTGAATGCAGTGAAGTTCCTTGAGTTTATGACAAATAGTTCAAAAATATTTTGGGGCAGCACCAATCGAGGTTACCGTTCGTCACCTCCTTAGCCCCCTTGTCTAAGTAGACACGGGTTACACTTTCGCCGGTAACGTGGGATCTCTATTTATATTATTTCCTCTATGGTATTACAAATATAGAACTACTTACATATCAAAATTAAAATTATTAAATTTAATCATGCAAGCTGAACTTTAGAGATTAAATCTAACGTTCTATATAAAGACTAATATTCAAGGTTGAAAAAAAAACCGGGTCTTTAAGAACACAAGAAGGACTTTATTAACAACTAACAAATTTGCAATATAAGCAATGAAACCACAACTTAAATTTAAAAAGCTTTTATTGTCATTGAAAAGGGGAATAGCAAAAACAAAAATTAGCATTTTAGATGTAAATACAGAAAAGCGATCATTATTTTTGTACCCAAAATTTATTGTCGCACAAATCTGTGTTGGGAGTGCATAGGAAAATGCCAAAAATGACGAATAGGCGAATACAACTTGATTAATAAAATTAGGAAATCAAATTTTATCGAAAGAAAATATAAATTAAAATACACACTTAAGTTCAAAAAAGCGTACCTATATAAATAAATTTTCTTCAACCTCATTCGTCAGTTTCCAAAATGAAAAATACGATTACGAGTATACTTCTGAAACTAAAAGAGATTGAGGGTCAGTTTTGGACCAGTGATAGCTAGCTATATTTCTGGTGGTAAATTTAGGCTTGTCGTGCTCATGCCTATAGTTCTAAAAAGTGAATCTATTTCTAAGAAGTGGATTAGAATACAGTGTTTTGACTCAAAAGATATTTCTTTCAAAATAAATTAATTTGATCTGTTCAAGCGTTTTTCGAAAATTCCTACTGGGGAAAAATAAATCCATGTTTTGAAACTTTATACGCTCTCTGTAGAATGGAAGTCACATCTATTTAGAAAAAAAATCCGCTGTATAAATCTATGATTAAACTCATATGTGACGTTTGGAATCGAATTATGGTGATATGCTAGTAAGTTCAAAGCAGCAATCATCGAAAGATGCCAGTCAAAAATATTAAGATACATTGTTAATGCCCCTTGGTACGAGTATGTATCTAACTAGACGATTCACAACAACTTAAAAATGCCCACGTCATTCATGAAAGAAGTGTCAGTCATCACAAGAAGCTGAAAACCCTCTGCTACAACCTCTACTACTACAAAATAACGTAATAAGAATATTAAAAATGAGATGGCCAGTAGACCTATAAGTTGGGTAAGGGGCTGGAAGGGATCTCATCAAATAAATTTTAAACGACCACCTTAGTTTTTATTTAGTTTTAATAAAGATGCTAAGAAAAATGTATGCACCCTGTTAAAAGGAGCCTGTTAATACCGTAAAATTCATTGAAATATCCCGAGTATGGTGAATGTTTAAAGAGCAGAAAAAAACTGTACTATTGGAATAATTTTCGATCGAAGAGGTGCTGTGCCACGCAGATGATGTGGAGAATGATTTAAAGAACGTCAAGATTGAGAAAATTGACCAAAGATAGAACTGAATGGCGGAGCATGCTTGAGCAGGCCACTGCCCACACTGACCTGTAGCGCCTTTCTGATTATGGTGATGATGAAGTATTCATTTAAAAAACAAATACGTATTTTGGCAAACTAAGTTTCTTATTACCGACATTTCGCCATCTGCCATAGTTGAGTTAGAAAATAATTTTTTTTGCATTTTGACAAAAAAAGTGGACTTTTTTTATTAAAAAACAACACTTTTTTTAACTATTTAAGTTTACATTTTGCATTAAGTAAGTATGCTTTAAATAAAATATTGTAAATTGTCAGTTTGACAACTGTAAATTCTCAGATCCTTTTTATCCTATTTTGAGGGATTTAAGATGTCAAAATGCAAAAAAATATTGTGTACAACTCGTATGAAAGCATCTTTTTTTCACTCGTTTGATTGATGCACTCCGGCTTCGCCGTCGTGCATCAAACTTCAAACTCATGAAAAAATGTATTGCTTTCATTACTAGTAATAATAATTGTCAATATGATAACTAAAGGTAACGTCACCTACACTCCGTGACGGACCATGGCCGGCAACATGGAGGGTTAAGGCCCCATAAGTCGCTTTATATACCTGGTTTCTCGCACGCTGTGCGTACGGGGTGCTGTAGTAAGCACTACGCCATCGACAACCGTCTCCCTTCCCTGCTCCAACACTGTGTTTCGGTTCCCAATTATTTTCAGGGATTGGGTAGGCCACCCGCTGAGCATCCGTCTCGGGTTTAACCACTAGGTCACTCCGGCGATCATTATGATAATTAACTGTAAATAATTCGAAGACACTAATTTTTACTTCTACAGCAAGAGTTTGCAAAGAATAAAAAGAATCGCTTAGTATTATGGTGACACACGTATCGGAGTTCCTTTTCGTTATACTACTATAAATTGACAATCTGGCAAAAAAGGTGGTTCATTTTATAAAAATTCTAAATATTCATATCACATAAATTTAAGCATCGATATTGATATTAGTATGTACTTTAAATAAAAACAATTTTGTATTTCCAAAATTATAATTCAGGGGAAAATGAATACGCGACTCGAATGAGATATTTCAAAAGGAAAGGTGCAGAGAGCGGATTTCGTTTCAATTATAGAAATTATAAGACCATTTACAATTTAAAATCAAAGTATCGGTGGCAGGTGATTTAACCCAAAATTGGCGTACACACACTTCTCAATTGAAGTAAAAGAAACTTATTAGTTAATAAAATTTAATCCTCTTAAGAAAATGACTAAAATTTTCATCGCGTGTCAAGGTTGTGGCAAAAAAGATCAATCAAGTTCAAATGCTTTTATTGCAGTAAATTGAGAAACTTTACTTTTAACTGCGATCATTTAATACAAGTTCTACTAAAATCGAGTTACTCTTTTGTTCGTATACACGGATATAAATTACTTTCATGTTTTATCACTGAAATCTACTAAAAAAATGTGTGTTGAAGTTGTTATATTTACAAATTTTGTTTTACTTAAAAATCAGCATGGTTCACAAAATCCGAGTGAAATTTTATTTTAAAAAGTCCCAATCTCGGTATGAATAAATGCATCTATAGCGTACGCTGATGCATCCCTAATTTGCATCACACAGCAGCGCGCTGAAAAATCTATAATACGCCGGTATATTGTATTTTAACTAAGATTTCTCGTTTCATACGGTGAGGCTGCTGCACACGGGCGAGCAAAAGGTGCGAGATTCGGGAGTTGGAAACTTTAAATAAAAGTAAGAGATCCACCCTAATTTACGGACTCCAGCGAGTTTGGTAACTTCCGAGAAACAAACTATTATTATATGTGGAAATTCGCTTTGCCGTTATTAAACTTCAAATCTCGTGGCTGGAGGAGGTAAGGAGTTTGTTGCGGAAACCGCTAGTAACGGAGATTTTAGTGAGCACTGTTTGGGCTCCGAGCTTTTTCCGTTATATGGAGAATTGGGTAAATTTTTTTACGGCAAATAAAAAATGTATACGATTTCCTAGTGCCTCTAAAATATAAATGAGATCAAGTTTTAGCGAATAAAGGATCTTAGGTTTAAACTTTTTGTAGCTTTCCTGAATTCTTTTTCCAAGTTCTGTTAAATTCTGTTTTTAGAATTTACATAAAGCCTTAAACGCTGAAACCTATCCGGATTTCATTTATACAAAATTCTTCAATGTGCCGTGAAATAACGTTATTTTAATACCAAAAAGGACATTCGATTAGAAGAATCTAAAATTTCAACTCGGTCTTAACTACAATATAAGTTAAATTTTTAAAGATTCACGCTTCTGGGGAACCACTTGTAGTATATTTCAAAGAAATATGAAAATATATTAATATATGTTTCTACACAAGGTGATTAAATACAGATATTTTAGGGAATGATAGAACTTCAGAAATTAGGGTCACTTTGATAGATAAATTAATGTTCGAAAATTCCAAATAAGGGAGATAAGGCCCCTCAAACGGAGATTTTAAAAGCGGATTATCGATTAATATTGTACATCGTATGTTCTACCAGGAAGCTTGAATGGGAATATGTTATTGGATTTTTTGGAAAACCATATTTTTGAAATCTTAGAAGACGTCTCACTAGAAATATGCAATGGCATAATATTCATACACCATGGGACTTCACCTTTTTCACATAAACCGTTAAGAAGTGGTTACACCAACACTTTAGAAATACAGATGCTACCAACCAGTAGCCTGATCGTTCACCGAACTTGAATCTCCTTGATGTGTGCTATTTAAAATCAAAACTTTGTAGTGCCCTAATTACTAGTGCAGCAGAACTGGGAAAAAGAATTGAGTATGAGTGCAGAGCTCTTATGGATAATGTTGATATTTATATAATTAACGTTTTTTCTTTTATAAATAAATTGAACTAGCAACCCTTCATCGAGAGGGCAAATTCTTCTATTTCAAAGTTCCAGGCACTAGTTGATATAGCAACCGACCATAATATTGGAAGTTCTATCGCCCACTAAAATATTTATATTTCATTTTGAAACGCGTTATACATATAACATTTTCATAATTTGCTAAAACACATGACAAAGTAAACATGCTAATAAGTAAATATATTCTAGCTACCTATATATTTAGTAATTAATAAATCAGTAAGCAAACACCTGTGCTAATAATCCAATAGTTACCTTGCTGATAAATTTATAACAATTAATATCGGTAAAACTATTCCAACAATTTTAAGATTAAGCTTTCCGACCTATTTAGAAATGTTCTTAAGATATACCCATTTACTTAAACGTCTTTAAAATGCCTAACTAATTAAGATCTCCAAATAATACAAAACACGTTTAAGTAATTATTGTTAAATAAAATCGTAGTATAAATGAACGTCAAAAGGTGCTACCTTAGAAATGTTTATTAAAGCAGATGTGGTATTTATAGGCAATTAAAGTGGAAAATTATTAATTGTGTAGATAATACCCTAAATAGTGTCCTGAATCTAAAGTGCATCGATAATGTATTCAGTTATCGTACCTGGCTACCAACAGGTATAGGTACTATACTAGGGCTTTAATAAGTTTGAAACCCACGTGATGGAATCATGAAAAGACTTACCTTGAATACTGTAGTTCTTGCTCCGCTTTAAAAGCGCCTTGTTTAACCATCTAACGAAAAATAAATAAACAAATAATAAAATACGTATGCACGGCGGTGGTGACTCTGTTGGCTCAACGTGCGTCTGACCACTGAGATTAAGACCGGCCCCGGTTCTACTCGGATTCCCAGGGCCACACATACACCGAAAACATCCGACCGCTTCCTTCCAGGCAATGGCAAACCACCGAGGTATGCTACCTAGTATGTCCCTTTTCTCCGGAGTAGAAGTGCAAGCACTTCCGTGGTTCGATCCCACATAAAACTGTCAGTCCCCTATGTATGTAGGCTACTTGACACAGACCAGGACAGGCAACACCCTGTAAAGGGTACACCACTTTTAGAAGAAGATGTACAGACTGTACCTTGAATTTATGCAACACACTTGTATTTAATCCATTACTGGCACAGCATTCGCTCAGCAGTTTCTAAGATTCGAATGTCAAACTCAGACAAGGGTGTTACATACTTGACAACATTAAAAAGCGTCTATAAAACATATACACTTGACTCACATACACATAAGTCTTGAAGAGAAAACATTATGTACAGCTGCTTTCTTGGACCTTCAACAAGCTTTTGGCCGAGTATGGCATCTAATCCTAAAATCGTATCTCACAGGCCGACACTTTCAAGTAAGATACAACACTAAAACCTCCAGCTTTTATCCTATAAAGTCTGGTGTCCCTTAGGGAAGTATCCTGGGTCCACTTCTCTACTTAATCTTCACGGCTGACATCCCAACCACAAAGTTTACTACAATTGCCACATTCGCCGATGACACCGCCATAATATCTATAAGTAAAGAACTTGCAAAGAAACCTGAATCTATTACAAGCCTGGCTGGATAGATCGAAAGTCACAGTTAACCACACAAAATCCACACAAATCACATTCACCAACGAAATACCATGTGTCCTACTGTCACATTAAACAACACACAATTATCAGTAAACAACCAAGTGAAATACCTGGGACTAACAAATCGATCAAAAACTCACATGGAAATAAACTTAAAAATTCGACAAATGGGATGGTTAATCGGACGCAAATCAAAACTCTCCACAGAAAATAAAATACTACTATATAAGTACATAATAGAGCCTATATGGACCTATGGTGTGCAGCTCTGGGGTTGTGCTAAACCATCAGACACACAAATAATACAAAGAGTCCAATCGAAGATACTTAGAATGATTTTCAACGCACCATGGTACATTAGTAATAAGACCCTGCACGAAGGCTCTGGTATACCGCTTGTTGAAGAAGAAACCAACAGACTAACAAGGAATTATCTCGAACAGCTCCCAGAACATCCCAACGAAGAAGCAACACAACTCTACACACGGCCCGAAATCAGAAGAAGGTTAAAAAAACATTGTCCTACGGATGTTTTAAATCAGTGATCAGTTATAACTATTATACGGATGCTATTTTTAAATCAACGATCAATTATTATTTTAATAGCCAGGAGAGTTATTACTGGATAACTTCTCCCCTCAAGTGTAGTACAGTAAACACATTTACTTATAGCTTTAAAAAGCAGGTTGTAAATTTGCAATTTTAAAAAAACTCAGACAAGGGTGTTACATATTTAACAACATTAAAGAGCGTCTATAAAACATATACACTTGACTCACTTGACCGTACATTCATCAGCAAAATAGAAATAGACGAGAAATTTTTTTAAAGATCAAATGTGTCTGAAGGTAATACGATCAGCAATATGGGGCGTTAAGACCGCCTAAGTCGCTTTCATACCCGGTTACCTAGCAAATTAATAATATGGGGTGGTGTGTTAAACTGGTAAACACTTCGCCTTAAATAACTTCCTACCTTTTCCACTCCATCATTTTCATTTTCAGTTATTTAGTGGACATTAGTCTCGGGTTTAAACCCCCGATCGTTCCACTTGATGATTCTTCCAATATGTGTTAATAAAATATACTCGTAATTTAATTAGAATAAAATCCTAGGAATGAAACAGTAAACTTATAACGTTTAAAAAGGAACTAGTTGGCTTAAAGCGAGGCGTAACGTTTGTTTCCACGTAAATTTCTATGTAACACTATAGTCTGTATTGTTATGGCATTAGCCAAAGCTGTTACTACTTAAACGTCAATTTTTGAAAACTCATGAGAACAGCATCCGAGGTTTGGCAGAAAAATAATGAGACTGATTTTCTTTCGACCATGAATTTTATTCTTTTTACAAAGCAAGTAGTTCCCTTGGGCAGCTACACGTCGCTTTCTTCAGACGGGAAGAGTTTGCAGTGTGCCACTCTCGTACTCAAAAATCCATGATTCATCACCTATGATCACACGACTGAAGAATTCTGGCTCCCTCTCAAGGTGGTACAAAAGATCAAGACACACATCCCACCATCTGCTCAGTGAGGTTCTTTGGAACCATCTTGGCGCACACTTTTCTCATGCCCAAATCCCACGTTAAAATCTGACGAATGGTAAACCGGTTCAAATGTAACTCCCTACTAATTATTTGCAACGTCTCTGACATCACAAGAGTCTTCACACTTTCCACATTGTCGTCCGGTCTTCCCACACGAAGTTGGTCCTTCACTCCTTCTCTACCCTCTAAAAAAAAAATCTGAACACTTGTACCCTAGATAGGGAATGTTCTCCATAAGCCCATTGTAACTTTTCATAGATTATACTCGATTATAGTACATTCGACAAATTTTACACAAAACTTGATAGCACAACGTTGCCAAACTTTTGCCAGTCCATTCTCGTAACGCACCTCACAAACACAACTTCACTTCAGACGCTCTCAACAATCGCGTAGCAACTGTAATAAGTTCAAACTTGTACTGAGTCTACGGTAGGAGTTATTCTAACTGCCGTGGGAAAGTGGAGGCAGCGCAAGGTGTTGCCAGTCTCATTATTTTTCTGCTAAACCTCGTATTTCATTGTACACGGGAAATTCGCACCCAACTAGGTGTATGGTTTTTAACCAAAAACTTAAAAAAAATACTGTTTACACCTCCTTTTAAGACTTAACTATACTTTTCTTAGTTTTCTGGTGTCTGCTTAAGAAATTGAAATACATATTTAATGAACTACAAATAATCAAGAAAAACAAGTGGAGACAATTATGACGTACGATGTATATTTTCTCATATAACTCGACTGTTTTAATGTCATTTTTACATAATACTTTTACACGTAATTGATCTCAAGTTATTCTTACATTATTATCACAATATATAAATAATTAACAAATCAATATGGCCACCATGATATCAACTTTACATTAATATTTCAATTTTTATTAATAACAATGTTTTACTCATTATTTACGTCAACAATGATTGTAACTTTTACAGGTAAAATAAAAATATCACAATAAAATTATTTACAAGTAAAAAATAAACCATCAGATTTAAAATTAACAACATTAATTTTAAACTTGACTTTGAGCTTCAATAAATTCAGTACTTTTTGTGTTATTGACACAAACCAAACAACCTCGTTTTACGTTCGGGGCTTGTTTAATATTTTTATTAAATCTAAAACGGAAGTATCTAAAGCATAATTTTCATTAATAATAATATACTGTTTTCAATTTCTACGGCAATATTTACGGCGCAGAATATAAAACAGAAAATTGCTATTGATACGAAAATAAAATAATTAATTAAATCAAAATAAATATTCAAAAGTTCGTTTTGTATATTTCGCAGGAATGTCGAGGAATAAAATTACAGAAAATTTTTCACAATAACCTTCTTGTTATTTAAATATCTGGAATTTAATAAACAACACTGAAACAATTTATGAACGAGTGTCAAGCAATTTAATAAAAAAAAAACAATATCATTTCTGTTTGTTATTCAGTTGCTTATTTAAAATCAATTTGATTTCCACCATTTTAATGCCTCGAATTGTATTTTTAGAAGTAAAATATACATATAAATTAGAAATAACTGTTTACGAGGTTTTTGGTAACTGGCTCTTTTTTGCATTTTAAACAAGTGAATTAATTAAACTTGAACGATCTATTTCTGAACAATGATTTTATGCGAATATACTGGACGATTCGCAAGCTGCAGGCGCGCCACTTAACAATTGGAATAAGCAACGCAACCCTCAAATCCATAAATAACTTTGATCTTTTTATATTTCTTAGTTGGGTTTTTCGCCACCAGTTGCTAAAATATAATTAAATTAATAAACTAACAACTCACATAATGTTTCGGAAACAACTCTATCTCCGTTTTGAAACTATTCAAAAAGCTATAAAACAAGTAAAGATTTCTGCATCAACAACGGAAAACATAGTTGGTGATCTAATTTTTGCAAAATCGATAAATCGACCTGAAAGATAAATCACACATTTTAGATATCTTATATAAATCATCCATATCGCTGTGCAGCAAATTTAAAGACTTTGCGGACCCACTGTTACAAGGCATGAACTTGGGTTTGTTGTAAGAAGCATGGAAACACGCTGGTTTTCTTTGGCCTAAAAGAAATAGAAGTTTAATGACAAATGTTTAAGAATCTCCACTGCTTTCTTTTTAGTAGGAAAAATCGATCACGGGATGTTCTATGTTCAGAAGTTTAGAGTCAAATTTGTGTAAACATGATACATGTATGTTGTTTTGGTATGCTTAAGACTTAAAAATTGTGGGTTATTCACCTTATTTTTCTGACTTGACCCCTTCCAGTCAATATCCACACTTCCACACGAACAATTTTAAGAAGACGACGAGTTTGTCAGATTAGGTGGTGGTAGATGCTGCAGAAACCTGTTCTCTAAATTAATTAAAAGAATTTTTTTTTCAAAGGATCATAGTTACTTACTTTATGAATTTTATAAAGTAAGTGCATAGGGATAAAAACGATAATGCTAAATAAAGTAATATTACTTTGCAGATATGCAATTTCCTTCTTGGTTAAGTCCGAAGGGTATTAACACCTCCCCATAAGAAGATCAGATCACATACACTTAGAAATAAATTAGTAGAATTCTCTTAAAACTGACAAATCCTTATATAAACAAACTTCCCAGCAGATGCAAAATGGGTCTTAACAACCAAAATCAACTGAGCTTAATTCACAACATAATGTTAATACCATCACCCAGTTTTCATTAACAAGAGCTTTTAATAAGCACACAATCAGTTTAAGAGCTTTTCGCTAATAATAAAAATCACAAAGGGATGTTCTTGACCTACTTAACTGTCAAGAGACCTTTTAATACTGATTAGGTGATGTTATCGTTCTAATTAATTCTCCTTTAATATTTAAATAACAAAGACAGGTTATTGGGTTATGCTAGAGTATTAAGGGATGTATTTTGTAAATTTGGTCCGTGCAATTCACACACAATCTGCACATGTTGCATCCGTGATGATTGATTTACATGTTGCATGTTAGTAAAGGCGGATTAGAGCTCGTTATCGAAGCTTATGCCTAAAGTAAGCTGTTAACGAACAGGATATGGAATAATTTGAATTAATAGTAACAGTTTCATTAAAGTCTTACTTGGTTAGCTTTTCGAATTTCGTACAAAAACAAAAAGATTTTATAATAACAGTAAATGAAATATAAATCTAAAAGTTTTGAGCTTTAGATTTTAATAACTAAACTGCAACCAAAGAAGTGCTTTCTCTGAACAAAAAGCATAGAATGGCGAAAAGAGGAACATTAACTGAGATTAAAAATTCAGAAATCATTTAAAATGAAAATAACAAGGAAAATCGAACACTAAATAAAAAGTACCCTGCATTATTCCTCAATTAAAATCAAAAATTTCCTAAACCAACAAAGTATGTGGCCATATTGAAAAGCAAATTGCCACTGGCATATATTACAAAAAAGTGTAGTTCTTTTTTTGTTCGTCCACAAGTTCGTCGTTTCTGTCACCGTCAAGTTAAGTTCCCGCAAAAGATAACTATATCGTTGCATAATTTGAAACCTCTTTGTCTGTGCATTCTCATTTCATGACTCACTGGCGCACAAAGGCGAATAAACGGAGGCAGTCTTAAAGCTCATCCCGGTAGAAAATAAGTATTAAAAAAATAAAAATAAAAACACACTACCGATGCTGTAGTTCTTCGAGATAAAAAGTAAATCATCTGAGATTTCACACTCGTTTTCACTTTACTTTCACGTAAATCGTCAGAAATGCGCACTAAAATTCTGTTTCAAGTTAACTAGCAGTCTGCCACCACCATCGCAATAACACTAAAAGGACTGACGTGTACAGGAACGGCCTTGTGGATAACAGATTTGGTTTACCTGCAACAAAAGATAACGATTTTTAATCACATAACATATGTACAAAATTTTCATAATAAATCTTAAATAAGTTTAAGTATCACAATCACGGTATTTTATTTAGACAAAATGCGTTATTTTCAATATTTAGCAAAACGAATAAGAGGAAATCTGAACGCTCTAGATTCTAGATGGTACGTTTTATAAAAAATATGTAATAATAACCGATAAAGTCAAAAATTCCAAATCCTCAAAACTGAAATTCAATAAATTCATACACATTTTATAAAGGTTTAAAAAGAGTTTCCTAATTGTAAATCAAGTAAATGTGGGCTTTCCATAAAAATATTGAGAAATTTGAGACTGGCGCCTTTGCATCGTCTTATATGTATGCCGTTAAATGCCATTGTGTCACTATCCTGGCTATATTTGGAAAAACACCACTCGGTACAATTTATGTCGCAGTACACTTGTTTAAGTTTACGTAAGATTTTCAAATACCGAACCATTAACAATAGACTCCTGTAATACATATCAGCTACCTTTATTCAAGAGCAATTTAATATGCCTAAAAGTACGACTAGCATTCTATTTAAAATCTAAAATGCTGTCTGTTTCCGTTGTAAACCAGAAGCACATAATTTTCAAAATACCTTTAATAATTCCTTTTATCCGAATGGCCCTCTTTAAAATCTTTTATCACATATTGTAAATTATGCCCACGAAATGTCTAATCGACAGTGACCACGGCAAACCGTGTATAACAGTAGGTACTAACATAATACGGGCATGTTATTTAGAAAAGGGTTTACCCTAATCTAATAATTTACAGTTTGCTCGACCCTTTGAATTCTTCATGTACATGGGACATTTCTCACTCTGCTTTTGTTTTTTGTCCTTTTTACCATTGCCAAGATATACATGAAAATAAAGCTGAAGAACATCTTTTCAGTTCACCCAATGAATAATGCTTACATAGAAGATAGAGAAACACATAGCTTCAGAAGTATGAAGACGTTTCACGACAGCGCTTGAAGATTCTGGAATAATTAGCAAAACAATATTTTATGAAAGCTTACAACTATGCAAACTTAGAAGATTCTGTGAATAAAATTATAACAATAGTTCGTACACTGAATTAGATTTCAAACTAGTGTTTTGTTGGAAAGGGCAAAAGGAAGATGGTTATTTTGCGAATCTAATCCAACATCGCTTAATTCGACTAACCATACAGAAAGTAGGAAACAACCGTGGTGTTATTTATACATATATGTATAGAAGACGGCCTTCCGAAGGAATATGTGCCCCTCAGTAAAAATCCGCCGAAAATCAATTAAAACCACCAAATGAAGTGAGACCGTCAAGCGTAAAAAGTGACCCAAATAATAATGTAGTCATAAAAGATTTAGTTAAAACAAGAAGCTGATGGAACTAGTTTGGCCGCTAATTTAGGAAAATTCAAAGTAGATGAATACCTACATTCACATTCAGCAGTAGCAAAATAGTTAATTACGTTATCTAGTAACAATTGAAGACGCATTTTAACGATCAGAAGTATTGAAAACAAGCAATGGATGAGGAACTTAAATATTTGTTTTTTCATTTTCAACAACATTGTAGCAATTTAACATTGTAAACGGTACCTTAGGAGGTTACAATTAACTTAAATGTTCCAAACGACTGCCCTACGTCTGTTTTCTTATTATATATGTTACGGCTAGAAGCCGAAGTGCGGCTACAACTAGGTCTAACCGGCTAGTACTAAGCAAACTTAATTTAACACTAACCTAACCTTGTGACCGGCTGCACCCAGCTCTACC
Organism: Melanotus villosus; assembly: GCA_963082815.1. Taxonomy (NCBI): domain Eukaryota; kingdom Metazoa; phylum Arthropoda; class Insecta; order Coleoptera; family Elateridae; genus Melanotus; species Melanotus villosus. The sequence goes on from OY720419.1 coordinate 80,509,524, forward strand.
CGGCTAGACCTAGTTGAAGGCGCATTTCGGCTTTTAGCCGTAACATATACACTAGATCTCATCATTTGTGTTTGTTGTTCTTATACTCATAAGATGTTCACAAAGATAAAAATCTAAAGGGTTCAAATCCGGCGATCTCAACGGCCAAGAGATTGAACCACTTCTTTCCAATTCATTGTGGAGAATTACTTTTATCAAAATGTCGTTATAGCTAATACATAATGTGTAGTTTCCTCAAAGTGTATAACTTAAAAATTACGTCGTATTATGAGTAGTACAGACAATTGTCATACAAGTAACAGTCCTTTATACATATATGTAGACTCTAAATACTGCCACCAATCTTTAGTATTGTGTTACTAAATTATGCTGTTAAGACAAAATATTGCCAAATAATTCAAAATTGAAAATAGTCTAAACTGAACCTGAAAAATTAAATTCAAAATAAAAGATTTAGAGAAAGTGTAAGCATATGTGGAACTATGTATCATAACAAATCGATACAAAGTCAAAATGTACATAGATTAGCAGCATTTAACATAATAATAATAAAATATGCAGTATATGCCTAATGTAGGTATCAACAAACCAAAAGCGCAACGTCTTGCATGGTATTCTTCTTGAAGTGGCTTGCCCTTTATTAGACCGTTGCCGGTCTTCTCTCCATAAGTCTGTAGCGCGCGTGCCAAGTAGCCTACAGACATAGGTGGGTTTAATGTGGGTTCCGAATCATGGAAGTGCTTGAACTTCTTCTCCATAGAAGATTTACAGCCTGTTCGTTCGGGCCCGTCATTTCTACATGACTTCTTAAGTTATTACAACGGACAATAAAAGTATTATGACGAGTTAGAGGCTTTAAACTGTTGCCCAAAATATTTGGCATTTTATTTTAAGACAGCTGTAAAATTTTTCTAATCCGGCCTAGTAGAGATGATTTAGGATAGTTGTATTTAAACCTTATAATCCACTACTAAACTGTAAAATGCTTCCAGCAATTTTACGTGGACCTCCGAACCAACTATACTAGGCAGAAATTGATTTGCCATTGCTTTCCAAGGGAAGCGATCGGGCGTTTTCGGCATGGCATTCAATGTATGTAACTCTTTTAAATTTTTGCATTGGGATGATTGTTTAGAAAATTTAACCACAGATATTTACTATTTTGTCTTACATGACTGTAGAACTGAAAAAGTAATGAGGAAGTTAATCTTAAAATATTACTTTATTTTACTTTTTTGGAGATTTTCCAGTGCCGTAAAAACCTGAGCAATGTTCGCAAGAAAACAATGAAAAGCTCTTATGTAATATTCACGGACGACGTTAGTAATAGCGATTCACACATTCAAGAAACGTGTTGGCCCGCAGCTAATTACCCAAGATAAACTTAACAATCGTATTAGAGATTTTAAATTATCCAAAGGCTCGCTTCGAATCACTAGGTGTTAGATAACGAGAATGGAAATCTTCATAAAAAGATTTTTGCATTTCATTTAGGCATTGTGAAAAGAACCTAAGTAAAGACTTAGCAAAATGATTTATTCTCTTTGTGTGTCGATGTCAATTGAACTTTCTCCAAGTCTGTGTGATGATTTTACTAATTTTGAAATCCTTACATCTCTCATTTATCCATTCTTCTTTTAGCTTCGCAGATCTTTCTTTGAAGTAATCGTTGTATTTGTGTGTATCGATCAACGTTTACATTTTTATATGATCTTTCTTCCATTAAATTTAATAATTCCACAGTGACTCAGGGTCTCTTTTTATTCAAAAATCATAAAATCATCAGAGAGACTTGCGGAAAGTTCAATAGAAGACAACATAAGAAGTTATTAAATATACAAAGTCAACTCATCACAGCTAAATTAGAACTGAAAGAGACATGGAAGAACTCAGAGCACTCAGGATCATCAACAAAAAAAGGTAAAGTAGCGGTACCAGTTTTTGGTGATTTTTTAAAAACTCGTAGAAGAAAAAACATCTTATATGTGTACAGGAGTATTCGTAGTGAGGGGTGGGAGGTAACATTCATTTCCATCCCAAATCCAAGCATTTTAGAGACCCTGTATATTAGTAATTTGAACAATTTAAAATTAATTTAAGTCAACACGTCACACATAACGACTCCCTGAGCTATACTTACACAGAATTATTAGTTACTAGCTCCTTTTACTTCTTATTTGTATTCATAAAAAATACTCCTTTAACGTATAAATTCTTTAAATTTTCTACTTATTCGATATAAATTCCTTTCTTGACCTTTTTATTTGGTTTTTAAATTGTTCTGTTATCTTGAATGCTTGGGTTATCAAGTAAAAATAAACTTTTATAATCCTTTAATATGTATTTTTCAGTTTATCAGCATGGAAAATGGAACCTGATTTATTGATATTAAAATACCAGGCTTTTTCAAGAATGGGCTGTCATTTATTTGCTACACAGCTGTAAACATAGCCCATTCTTTTTCAAGTGGACGTATCGATTTAGTAAGAGAAAGCTTTCGTTAAACCCTTTTAAATATTCCATTATGTTGCCGCAACCATTTGGGTTACACTTTAAAAAATGTCGAACATTATCTCATCAGTTAACGATTTTTTACAGGCTATGTACGAAAGGGTTATCGGTAAATTTATGGTCCGATTTAAGGCTGTGGAATTTGGTTAAAAAAGTTTGCATTGTAAAATACAAAACAACATGCTACAAAGCGAGAAAAGTTTTCGTTTAGCAGATAGATAGATAGATACCTAAAAGTAACGCAACTTAATTTCTTGTAAAGTATGTTGAATGTATATTAATGCAAAATATTAAATACTTCGTTATCAGGAACTTTTTAAAAATACTTACGTTTTTGAAATTCTGCAATTACATCGTAATTGTTAAAATTTTACTACCTACAAGCAGTACTGCATATTTTTATTGCACGTTCAAATATACCCGGTGTTCCCTAAAGTATGGAAAAGACTATATACTGACATGTTTTGCATGTTTTCAGTGCGACGCGTCAAAGATAAGGGAAAACAATTGATGAAAAGAATTAAATAACGAAAACATATTGACTTTAATATGCAAGTCTATAAGAACTACTGTTGTATTTAACTCACCGTGTCGCAACTAATTTCGATTTAAAAATCAGAATTAAAAATATATTTATATTTATTCCAAAGTCTGTCAACCTCAAATGAGTTTTTTAAAAGCTTTAGACACTTAACGTACTATACTAGCAGAAACTTTTGATACTTAATAAAACAGATCTTAACTACTTTACATGAAGACTTTTCTGAGTCGGAAAGCTGTAAGTGCAAAGTGCAAAGTTTTTAATCTTGGCAAAGAATAAAATAATTTTAAAAAGGACATACCTCGGGCAGAAGGAAATCCATTACATTTTTCCTTTATTTTATACAAAGAGCAGAACTGCTTCGTAATAAATTCGTGTTATTACAAAAACCGTGCACTACGTATATAAGGAGTTTCTTATTTTCCCCGCGATGCATTTCTTAAACTCGTGCTTGGAAAAATGTATAAATTTCTTCCTCTGAAACTGCTCAATCAAACGGAAAAACCTAAAAATCCTGAATTCCCTCAAGTTTACTGCTTTGAATTGAATACTTGCGCGAATATTGCAAAGCAAATAAATATTGCAGTTAAAAGCCTCAAAGCCACGGAAAATATTTTTTCACGAGAAAATTCTCATGAGCTCTTAATAATTTCTTTCCCGTTTGTTAAATTTTTACACAGTAAACTGGCTTATTAAAATTAAGGCAGGTATTTTCGGCTATGTTTGCATAAAATTCGTCAATTCTTATCTAAATTTAAACATAATCCTCGAGGATAAAGCGAAAGGGCGGCAAACAAAACGGGATGGGTTGGAAGAAAGGATTGTAATTACAAACTTCGATGACAATCTAGAAATAACGCATTTTCGAATCCTTCCCCAGAACACGAAAAAGCTAAAGCTCTGATTTGTTTATAACAATGTAAATTAAAGGATTACGAGGACGCACAATACGATTTAAAAGCTTATTGAGATTTGAGCTTTTAGGAGTTCGGAGTAAAGTTTTATTTAAATTAGAGTTTGTTTACCTGCACCCAACAATTAGCGATAATTTGCATACTAACTATTATTACTTTATACACCATAAAAGAATTCTGTTCTTAAGCACACCCTAAACTTTTTATGAAATGGTGCGATTATTTTTTAAATTTAAACATGAGTTTTGTTTTGCTTGCGCATTTTTCTAGATGGTAAAATTGTCAGCATAACCATTAGAAAATGGACACTTTTTAATTAAATGTGACGATGTTAAATTCTATATACTAACATGAATATCAAAATATTAGAAAGTTTGAAACAACTTTTACACAAATTAAACATGCTTAGTTAATATGAACGATATACTTATTTAAATTCTCTATAAAAAGCTCGCGTTATTGTTAAAAAATGGCAGAAGCTTTATTTACAACTTCGCTAAATTAATCAGTGACTCTCTAGACTTTCTATAATTTTATTTGTATATAATTAGCTTACCAAGGCACCGTTTTTAAGTATTCTTAATAAAATTATTCCTATACCTACTGTAAATATTATCAACAGTAAAAGCCCGAGACCTTTTATTTTTATCGATAAAATTTCATTTTGTACGAAAACGAAGTTGTCATGGAAAATGGGCGAGACTAGGCCTACATTAATTAAAAACCCGCGCCCGAAGGGCAAGGGTTTTTTTATGTAGGCCTAGTCGAGTCCATTTTCTTATGGCAACTTCGTTTGAGTGACACAAGAATAAAATTTTATCCATAAAAATAAAAGGTCGAGTGTTTTTTAATTGGAAAAAATTCTGAAACAACAAACAAATTTTTATTAAAGACATTTTTTCTGACGTTTTTCTATATCCCAATCCTGATTTTCTATTGATTTCTATTTCTTCTCAGTGTTGAATTACTGTAGTTTTTGATTAGTTGTGATTGTCAATTTTGATTGGATTAAAGACAGTAGTTGTATTTGTGGAGATTAGTTAATCTAGCGGCACGCTGTTTATATCTTTTGTGCGATAGATTGATTAATAATGTTTGTTACTATTAATTGGATAATTTCAGTAATTTAAATGCTACCAATTTTTTATTCTTTGTCTTACTTATTTTCCTTTTGTTATTCCTTTATGTATTGGGGGGGGGGGGGGAGAATTAATTACTACAATTAGTAGTTGCGTTTATTTCTGGTTGGATTTATTACAAGTTCATTTAAATGTATTTCTTTAAAAACTAAAAGCTCTTCGAATGCGTGCCTTTCGATTATTTTATCGTTGCTGCACTTTAACTTATGTGAGCTTGGAAATTTTCCGTTTCGCTGCGCAGAAATTGATTTTTGGGGACTGTTCAATTTGACTTTGAAGAGTCAAGATGTATTTTTCACATCGTTAATTTTTGCGATGATTCTTTGAAGTAAATTCCTAATTTGGAAATCTTAATTTATATGGGAAATGGTGGAAGATTGAGTCCTATTTCTTTCCAGAAATATTAAACAGGGATTTTGGTTCTTAAGTCCTCATTTTTTTCGATTTTAAAAAGGCAATTATTGGTGAGTAATTTTTTTCTTTTTTATTCTAGCCCATTGTTTCAACGCATTTTTAACTAACTTTTGGTTAGCTGGTTTTGTGCATTTTGAATGCTTGAAGATTAAAAATGGCGTTTCAACTCCATTTGTGCAGTAAGCATCTGGTAACCTTCCTGTGGAATTTTCCATTGGTTCCATTTGGTTTGACAATCTGTTCTCCAGGTCATTTTATCAGCGAAGTCAAGAATTTAGAAGATTTTTATCATTATTGGATATCGGATTTGTAATTTAGTAAGTGTTATTTGTTAGTATTAATTATTTTGTATATATGGTTTTTCAAATTATTTATGATTCTTTATTTCCCGAAAGTGACCGATTTGGTCTAATTACATTATTTTTATTTTTTTATTTTAGTAAAGTTAACACCGATCTTTGTTACTCAAGGTATTCTGTTTATGCTAATTTTGATCAACACCTGGTGTTAATTTTTATTCCTGGTATTATATTCAAGAATTTCTTTATGTAATTTTGTTTATATTAATAGATACGTTTATTGTTACCATTGTGTTTCATTATTTTATTAGAACTTTGTGCCCCAGATGAACTAGTAGGCCATCCGGCATTGATTGTAACGATAATTTTTATACTATTAATTCTATAGTTAAATTGTCGCTACAAGTATTATGTAAAGTGACGTATATAAAGCTAAACATCTTTTTTTTATGAAATAAATATATACTACTACCACTACTACTACTACTACTACTACTACTACAAAACAGGAGGTTGCTCACCACTATAATATTATACATAAACTAGTTGGTACACAGACCCAACAGCAGACTCTAAGAACGCCTTCAAACAAGTAAATATTCCCCTTAATGGAATATGTGGGATTATAAATCGATGCTTGAAACCAATTCCAGTAGACAAATTACAATAGCTGGCAGATATTGCCTATCTTGGAACACGGCAAATAAAGAATGACTGAAAACATTCCAAATTATAAAACATCGTCTATTGACACACCAACCTTCGATACCCAGACTCAAGTAAAGGAAAAGCTTTTTCTGTACTTCCGCCGAACTTACCAAATACTGAAAAGCCAAAACAACCGACCTGCCCTACCGGATGGAACCATCTGAAAATTACCTCCTGGTCAAAATAAAGAATGGCCTGTATTGTATGAAAATAAAACAAGCTGAGAAGCGGTGACTAGGAGGTGGAATATATTTTCAACAATATTTTATGATTATAAATTATTGTCGTTTATAAGTAACGAGGTGACGCATTAGACTGGCTAGGAAGTAATTTAAAAATACTGTTTAAAAATAAAGACTACAACAAATAATTTTAGTGAGAATCAGAAGAGAAATTAGAAGCTATAAGTCGATGACAGCACCCTTAGAACAATAATCGTCGTTATCTGTCATACACTTGTAATTAGTGTCAATAAAACCCCAAGTTAATGCCAACATTATCGGCCATAATCGTGTATAATAATAAAGCTATATCTTTAATTGGAGATTATCAGCGAGTAGCATCGGATGTCACAAAACAAGACCGAAAGTACACACAGATAACGCAAGCGGGAGCGCTTAACATTATTTCAATTCCTTATTCCTGAAATTTGAAGTTTCTTAGTTTTAAAGTTGTAACGATCATGAGAAATTGGGCATTGGGAAATATGTTTCGATTATTGTTATTACTAAATGAAAATTTGATGGAAAAATTGAAAAGCTGTGTACAAATATTCTCAATATTATTTAGTTCAGTTTAGTTGAACGAAATAAAACTAAGTAGGGGTATGTAGTATATTATTACTCAGCTTCTTTGAACTAACTTTCCCTAATATGTTTTTTAAGTTACTGTTGTGTAAAGGATAATTATCGGAGATCGGTATCGAGCCCTGGTGACCATTCGTCGTTGGGCACCTAGTTAACGACACTCTCCTCCGAATACAGTCCTAAGAGGTAGAGTAACAAGGTCACATACACACACTGAAAGCGAAAGATAAACGGTTTAATTTTACTGGACTTATTGCATGTTAGCATGTTGCATTAATGGTACAACAGTGACGTACCGATTCCAAATTAATACAAAATAAATTCTGTTACTAGAAAACGACAAAAATAGTAAGTGCTGAACGTATGCGAATTCGTCTAACTTTAACGTAGCAAACGCCGGTATAATTTTTCTGATTCAAACAAATACTAAGATTTATCTAATTAGTTGATAATTAAATGTTTATTTAATATAATTTCTATTAAAAACTATGCAGGTAATGTTGCTTGCGTTTCCTATTTAAGAATTTATAAATAAACAAAGTAACATGATATGGAAACATGTTTATAAAAACACTTTAGACTAAATTTCTGTATCTTATTAACAACAATATTACTTTTGTAATTTAGAACCACAAAATTTTGTTTTTATCTAGTTCGCATTAGAAAAAGTAACTACAAATTGATCATTAGGTGTTTAAAGTGTAATACTAACTACTCTTTTCAGGTCATTGCCGAGGGGGGTTAAAGCTATACTTTTAAACGACTTGGCACTGTGAACTTTATTATATCTTCCTTATTCTAGGGAAATATGTTCTCTGCAGAGTTTCTGACTGTGTATTAAGTGTATAGTGGTATCTCGTTACTACTTGAAATCCAACACTAATCAGACAATGATTAAATGGCTTAACTCGCTCAAGTACCGACCTCGAACATTCAGGAATTCTTTGTCAAAATCCTTACCATTGCGTGAGAATCGAACCCAAGACTCTTTGCTAGGAGCCCCGCACTTTTAGGTACTACTGCGCCAACGAACTTCTTTGGTTTTGGTTTATTTTCGTGAAAATATCTTCACTTGGTGGAGGAAGAGTTTCACATAGTCAAGCGCGAAAAATAGAACAGTAATTTTAAGTATCTTACATCTTCATTGCAGGATGAACCCAAACAAGAAATTAAAAAGCGCGTTTCCAATGTTTGGAGTTTCATTACGAACGATGAAAAGGACACTAAAAGAAGCAAAAGACTGTGTTACAAAAAGCAATGGAAATCCAGTTTTCATTTCCAAAAAAAGGCGGAAATAAAGCAGCTTCAGCCACCAAAGTGGAAGATTATGAACTTCAAAACATTCGAAATGTTATTTACAATTTTCATACAACTGTAAGTTATGTAAGTTATCATGCTGCACTTAGCAGTAAAACTGAAAAATGAATTTGATTAGAGGAAAGAGAATATGTTGCAAGATTATCAAAAGTAGGAGATTTTGGTGAAGGTTTGGTTGGATTACAGAAAAATACTTATTGAAAGGAATAATATTCGAGCCTAAAGAAATTTAGAAATGAAGGAAGACCCATAGCGCATTTAGATGAAACTTGTATTCATGACGGCCATACCGTTTCCAAATTTTGGAATGATGGAAGTTCATCTAGATGCACAATATTTCTAAAGGTAGAACGTTAATTATTGTTCTTATAGGGGGTTTATTCCAGTCTCCTAATTATTAAGTCGGTTCAAAAAATGGCAACTAGCACGGCGAATGCGGACAATTATGAAAAATGGCTTCGGCGAAAAATTAATTACAAATTTACCACCTCATTCAGTAATAGTGACGAATAACGCTTGCTACCATAACACATAAATTGAAAAGGCTCCGAACGCAAGTGCAGTAAAAGCAACGAATGGTTTTCTAATAAAAATATTCCTTTTTCCCGGACTATAAACTTGAACTCTACGAGTTAATAAAATGGCGTAAAAAGAATTTACGTCATTTATAAATTCGGCCGATTGTTGGCGGAATATGTTCATACTATCTCCAGGCTACATCCACTTAAACCTATCGAAAAAAAATGGGAAATAGAAAACTATTTTGAAAACTCTTACCTCCTAGCCGATAGGTCTGGTAATATTTTTTCGAGGCACGTGAAATAGGTATCATAATATTATCTAACTCATTGACTATCAAAACATCTAGTAGCGTTTTTCTGCAATACCAGCTGGCCGTCTTGACTTCTTCTTCTTCTTATGACATAGCCTTTTCTTTCTTCTCCCATAGGTGTAGAGGTAATCATTTCTCTCCATGCTTTTCTGTTTAGCGCCATTTTCTTTGCTTGAGCCCATGTATAGCCTCTGTCTGCTAATATTTTTGTCCAGGTAGTCCTGGGTTTTCCTCTGGCCTGTTTGTCCTGAAGTTTCGTCTCCCATATGATTTTTATCTGCCTGTCTTCTCCCATTCTAGTGGTGTGTCCAAACCACCTAAGTTGTTGTGTCTCTATTTTGTGTATCATATTCTTTACTTTCAATTTTCGCCGGATTTCTTCGCTTCTTATTTTTTCTTTCTTTGTTATGCGTCCTATCTTCCTTAAAGTACTTTTATTTTTAAGTTTTTCGGTTAGCGCCCACGATTCTGAAGAATATACGAGAGTGCCTATTCTAGTATTGTGTCATATATTTTGATCTTTGTTCTTTTGATAATTTCCTTTTTGTTGAAACAGGTGTTGTATAGTGTTCTATATATCCTGTTAGTGTTCGTTATTCTGTTATGTATTTCTCTTTCCAGACTACCAATCGCTTCTATTATAGAGCTCAGGTATTTTTTGTGCTTTGTTCCCTGTAATATTTGGTTGCCGATCTCTATTTCTATTTCTTCCGATTCTCGTTCTATACTCATTATTTCTGTCTTCTTAATATTAATGTTTAAGTCGCAGTTTCTTAGCACTTCATACCATGCGTCTATTTTACCTCTTAGTTCTTACTTGTTATTTGCAAATAATATTAAGTCGTCCGCATACAGTAGTTGGCTTATACATATAGGTGCCAGCTTTCTATGACCTAGGTAAGTACTTTTATATCTACTTTTGGCATTGCGAGTTAGATCGTCCATTAGTGTTATGAATAATAAGGAGCTGAGTATACCTCCCTGTCTTACCCCTTTCTTTGTTCTGAACTGTTGTCAGTCCCCCAATTTGTACTGCGTTTAAAGTTTCTTTATATAGGTTTTTTTTATAGTATCTAGTATTTTACCGCTGACGTTTCTTGAGCTTTCCATATCTCTGTTCTCGGGATACTGTCAAATGCTTTCTCCAGGTCTATTGCACACGCGTATATTTTGCGGCTCGTTAACAGTATTTTTTAGAGATTTGTCTTAGGAGATCTCTCTATTCGGAAATCAGCCTGCGCGTCTAAAAGTGTTGGTTCAAGCTTTTCTCTTAACCGTTTTTTTATTATTCTCTCTAATATTTTGTAGGCCATAGCAGGGAGATGCTTCTATAATTTATTATTACATTGCATTGCGTTTCATTTTTTTATAGATGGGGGTAACTATTGCTATTTTCCAGTCTTGAGGTATTTTCTGTGTATCCCATACTTTGGAGATGATTCTGTGTAAGAGCTTTTTTCCTTTTTCCGCCAGGTATTTAAGCATCTCTGGTTTTAGATTATCTATTCCCGTTGCTTTGCCTGTTTTTAATCTGTTTAGGGCTTTTTCCACTCTCTAGTTTAATTTGTTTTTCTTCCCCCTTTCTACTATGCTGTTGCTTTTCTTGTCTTTCTCTAGTGTTTTGACTTCCATCTTCCTTGTCTTCCTCTGTTTCCAGTAGTTCCATGTAATATTCTCTCCATCGAGCTAATATTTCGTTCTCGTTTTCTTCCATCCTCTCTCCTAACTTCTCCCAAGATCGCTTTTTAGCTTTTTTTATCATCGCTTTGACTTTCTCTCGTTGTACTTTGTATAATTCATACGCGTTTGTGTTTTTACCCATACCTAGATAGTTCTTCCACAACTTTTTCTTCTTTTTGATCTCATTTTGATTTCCTGGTCCCACCATGCCGTTTGCTTTCTTTTATTTGTATTCTTACTGGTTCCGCATACCTTTGCTGCCTCTTCTATTAACACCTTTTTAAAATATTGCCATGGGCCTTCTAAGTCCATTTTATCTACTTCTATTTTGTCCACAGCTAACCTTTCCTTAATTTATTCTTGGTATTTATTCTTACCGGCTGTCTCTTGTAGTTCGTATGTTTTAATTTGTGTGTAATGCATTATTTATTTTATCGTTTTTACTGTAATTTTCTTTTCCTTTCTTATTTTTTGCTTCAACTTAGCTTCGACTAGGTAATGGTCGCTTCCCAACTCACTTCCTCTCTTCACCCTGACATCTTTTAGTCTGGTCTTGTGACTTTACTCCATTAGTACAAGATCAATAATTAATTTCCCATTTCTTGAAATTACTTCCCGTACATATTTGTGGATATCTTTATGCTGGAACCATGTATTTTCTACGACTAAATCGTTAAGCATACAAAAATCAATAATCCTTTGACCATTACTGTTCTTTGTGTTTTATCCAAACTTTCCTACTGTCTCTTCAGATTTTTCCGTATCGTTGCCTACTCTTCCGTTGAAATCTCCATTTAAAATAGCTGACCATATTTGTGAGTCTTGCTCTTCTTGTACAGAATTACAAAAGTCATTTATTTCTTTTTTGCGGCTCCTTCGTTTGGTCCATAGATAACCAGTACAGTGTAGGCTTTATTTTCCTTAGTTATAAATTCTATTCTTAAGATTCTCTCTAAAACTGGTTTCCACTTTTTAATGTTAGTGGTACTTTCCTTTCTAATAAGACATGCAACTCCTGCATGGGCCCTCTCTTTTTTTCTGCCCCGCTGTAGATTAATATATATCCCCCTACCATTTCGCTGCAACCATTTCCCTTTTTCTTGCTTTCTGTTACAGCTTATTATAGATTTTTCAAATTCTGATATCAATTCCTCTTCCTTGCCGTTTATACCTCTCACGTTCCATGCGTCTGTTTTCCATATATCATTTTCTTTTTTCCTTTCAATTTTTATTGTTTTGTTATTAGTCCTATTCTTGTCCTTATCCTTTGCCGTGGTCATTGTCTTAGTTCCAGTAGTTTCCTCCTGTACTAGCTTTTTTGAGTTAGGGCTCCTATTTTTGCCTTTGTCGGGGCCATTTGCTAGGAAATTTCTCTGTATTTCTGAAATTTTCTGTAGAGAGTTATTTTTCTTATTCCACACAAACGTTTCTCCTTCTACAATCAGCTTTTAATATCCAATTCGTACTCTTTTTTTCTTTTTTCGGTGTTCCTCTGCAGCTTCTTTTATCTCCCTTTGTATCTTTCTTTCCTTTTCGGTCAGATCACTTGCGGTATATATATTTTGGTCTCTCATATTTCTAAACCTGCTCTTCCTTTTCATGACCTCAAGTTTTTGTTTAAAGCTTTCTACTTCTACTATGTAGACTTTTTCTTTTATTTCTTCTAGCGAACTTTTCTATCTCGCTTTTGGCTTCTTCTTCATTCTTATTTTCCATTTCCAGTCCTTTTATAACTTTACTATATTATTCCGTCTCTTTTTCCTTTCTATTTGTTCCAGTCTTTCTTCTAGGTATTCATATGTTTTCATTTTATCTTTAATTTCTTCAATTTTTTGCTATACAGTTCTGTTCTCTTCGCGTAATTTTCTCGTCTCGTCTCTGTTCTCTCTGAGGTCCATCCTTATTTCTTTTACGAGCTGCATGAAGTAGATCCTTAACTAACTCTACTAGGTCTTTCATTTCTATTATGTATCCTTTATATTTAACCTCAGCTAAATCTACCTCTACCTTCAATCCTCAGTACAGACCTGTCCGTATCTACGTCCCTGCGGAAAAAGCCCGTCCCAGTCGACCCGTCGCGCGTCGGTGACAGGACTCTTATCAGCGCAACAGTTCGTATAAGGTTTAGTTTGACTTATAATTTTATTCTTAACTTAAAGTTTATATTTTTCTCATATAGGTACTTATCCCTCTACTACCTTACACTACTTCAGCAAACCTCACTTGCGAATTTATTACTCGATATTTCCCAGTAATTTGGGTTTAATATCGGAGCGCACATTAACACAACTATTTGGGTTCTTACCAGGGCCGAACTCTTTGGCCATATTGTAGTGACCAAAATTGCAAATGACGGGGACATTTGGTTGAAGCAACACGCTGTTATTGAGTTCCTAACGGCTAAGGGTTGTGCGCCTATTGTCATTCATTGATGTGATGGGTGCTGTCTATGGCGACGCCTATGTAGATGTCAGTACTTTTAAGCGGTGGGCAAGAAGTATGAAAGAAAAAATCCAGCCACAAAAAATACAATTTCAGGATCGATATGGCCGGCCTTTGAAAGCCGCAGATGAACAGCATCAAGCACGTGTAGATGAACTTATTCGTATAAATCACCCATTGAAGCAAAATGGTATCACTGAACTGTTGGGATTTCTATTGAGCGAGTCCACTACATCATTCTTGGCTCGATGCGAACAGGAAGGTAATGTCTTTCTCCATCGGAATGTCACTGGGTACACCATTACAACCCGGAGAACAAGCGGTAATCAAATAAAATGGAGTAGAAGCATACAGGCTCTCCTACCCCGAAAAAATTCAAAGCCTTCGCTTCGACAGAAAAAGTGCCGATGGCCGTCTTTTAGGACTGGAACGGCATAGTCCACGTTGAATTTTTGAAGTAAGGCGACACCATCACCTTCAGCCAATATATGAACACTTAAAAAAACTTCCGAGCTCGATTGCACCGAAGCAATTCTTCAACATGACAATGCTTTACTTCTCCAAGGGGATGAAGAAACTTGTTCAGCGTTGGCGTGCGTGTGTGGACAGGGTGGGTGATTTCGTAGAAAAATAATGACACCCCTTGATAGAGGACATTCCAAGCTTATAGGAAAGGTATGGCTTCTTCGTATATTTTCTCTATTAGTAAAGTTATGGCGAACACCCTCGTCATACAAAGTTTTAAAATTTGAGTTAGATGATACAAGGATTTTGGCAGAAAACGCCTTTCAAGAACCACATCGGGAAACATGGCGAAAATATTGTAGTCAGAACAGAACAGAGTATTTTGAAAAATAACGTGTATTAAACTTTATCTGTTATTCACATTATAGGTGAAGACAGTGGCAATAGAGTAAGATTATAATGCTAATGACAGTGAAGAAAATTATATATAATTTATTTAATTTAGCTTGTGTTTTTTTTTGTTTCACATTTTATTTATTACATTAACAATTATTAGTATACCCGTTCAGTACTCCTCAATTTTAAGTACTTATAGTTACTACTCTTCGTGCTTAGGAATTTATAAAAATAAATTTATATAAAATTACACAACTGAATATTATTGTGCCTACACAATTTAACAATTAACAAAAAATACGGAAACGATTAGAGAATAAAACCGTGACTAACGTCTCTAACAAGCTTTACTAGGTAAGGAGGGGATTGCTTTGAATCAAGTGGCCATGCCTGAGGGTCATGTTCGCCGTAACGACTTGTACGGACTCTAAAACGTATTTTTTGCAAATAAACACCAAGCCGAAAGACAGTTATTAGCACATATGTATACATGGTGGTATGTTGTTTGATTCAACAGAGGTGCAACAGTTTCCAAGTGACATCTTTTGACATCTCTAGGGTCGTTATTATATGTTTCAACATACTGTACGTTTTTTATCTGTACTCTTAAACGACATATCGTCTATAAATACACATAAATGGTAAATTGACATAAGCCATGGTCACTACCCGACTAGAATTTTGCTGAATACAAGGGATTTCCACTCCTGGAAGGGGTTTTTATCGTGCCAAACATCGCATAGGCACGCAACGTACGTACTATTTTACTTATCCGAGGACAAAGCTTTTCAGATTGTTTCGGGCATCGAACATGGAACCTTTATAAAGAAACTCTGCTATTCCGACACTACCCAGGCCATCTGTAAATTTACTTAAACTTAATTTTATCGCCCAAACAAAATTTACAACTTTCTATGCACAACCGATAACATTACGTTCAGCATATGTACTAAACAACAAACTGAAATGCTATAGGTACTTGAGAATCGATTCTATATTTGAATCTTTCAAGAACGGTTATGCCTGTTCGATCAAATTGAATTACAAGTGCTGTATATCAATAATAAAATTTGGGTTAGAGCGAAATTCGTTCGGTTGTTTTCTATGCACCACCGATTTTTATTTAGGGAATGTATAAAAAGAAATGTTCCATGAATTCGACCTTTTTATGAAAACGGGCCAAGATTATTTAATACACTCGGAAAAATACGTAAACCCCAAAAACTCGGTTAATACGTTTAAAAGAAAACAGAATTTTTATTTCTAAATAAGGGATGATATATGTATACTGTGTTTATTTGTATATGCAGATGAGCTAAATTATCTTATCTTTATGGGTTGCGGAAAACTGCTCTCATATGTTGGGGTATATTTTATTCTTTTTATGCTTTTTTTATATTTACTTTTCCTTGCTGAATCGTGAACAGAATTAAATTGAAATATGAAATACGTTTAGAGGACTAACCGATTCTTCCTCATTGGTTTAAGTTATTGGTTATTGTTTGTATTGTAAGTTTTAAAGCTAAAAGAAAATCTGTTTTTCCTAGGATTAAGTGTTACAAAATATGTATTTAGAGAATTATTTCGTTGGAAAATTAGCTCATTTAAGTGGTAGTAAATATTAATAAAAGAATTACCATTTATACTAGGACCCATCAAAAGCACCGAGGCAGGTTGTGGGGTTGGAGAATCTGGTCTAACTTCAAGTTCTAAACTATTAGCTTTATACAACCTAAAGACAGTGGCTTCACATCGCAGTCTTATAGTACCCCAACTACCTCCAACGCCGGTAAGTTCTAATCTACTGGTTGCTGTTTCCAGAAGATCGTCGTCTACTTTTATCGAAGTAGAAGTTGAACCTGGGACCTAAAACAAATACAACTATTAAGTTTACGATGTAAAACAAAAGGTAATACGTTAAATCAACATTCTAGCATTCCTTAACAAAACTTATTGGATACTCAATCACTCATTTGAAAGTATGGTGTTACAAATAAGCTGCTTAAGAATAATCAAAAACAAACTTTTAAGTGGCATAAATATTTCTTCTACATTTTTGAGATTTTAGCGTTATTTTTCATATTCTGGTTATAATTGATTCCAATTATTGCTAACGCGTTAAAGGTAAAAATATATTTTCTTCTTTCTCTAAAAACTATTACAAAAAGATCATGTTTGATTTATTTACTGTAATAAGCGTTTCAATTAAGTAATTTAAGTTTGGTGCACGTGAGGCAGTATAGCTGTCGCCATGTTATGGTGTTTGCTATTTGAAACAAGTATTTACCAAGAGAATCTGTACAAGTTATAATGCGAAACGAAATTGCGAGAGACAGATAAGAGCTGACCATGCTCTTACGCGGCTGGGTCGTATGAATTTGTCGGCTCTGTTTGTATTTTACAAATTGCTGGTTTTACATTAAACCTCTTGTGTGAAGTTGCTAATCAGATAATTAATTGATTTAATAATAAACCCTGTAAAAATAAGAATTTAGTGCTTTGATAAAGCACAGTATGCAGAAATATTTCTTCGTCCAACAATTTCATTCTAAAATATTTTCTTCAGAACTATTAAAATTTGGCAATGCAAAAGATTGAAGTTTTTCCTGATAGATTACTCCTAAGTAATTCATAAAACAATTATTACAACCACAATATTAAAAAAAACTAAAAGTTATCTAAGCTACTTAGATAAATAAACGACCTATTGGCCAAAGTTAACCGAAACGTTATCAGCTAACTAGTCAGTTTTCCCTAACTAAAATTGGTTAAAGTGGTTTAGAAAATTTAGGCATTAAACAAGTTCATCCAATTTAAAGTTTTCTATAAAAATCAAAGCCTATTTTGTGCGAACTAAAAGTTGTTTTTTTACTCTCAACTTAAATTCAAGCATTATGGTGCTCTTTGCCACATTTAGTTTCCAACAGCTCTGATTAAGCTACGATTAGGTTTTGATACAAACTGCAGTTTCTGAAGTTTCTAAATATCTTCGGTAGCTGTGGCCCATGTACTTGTTCTGCAGCTTGAATAATGCATATGGCGGGACTCCACTCTTAAATTAATTTACTTTGCAAATTATTTGTGGAACTTTTTAAGCCGTCGCTTATTTTTTTGATCCGGATTTTTTGTCCGTAGAATGATGTAAAAAAGAAAGATAAAAGACGACGACCGTAAACTATTTTTTTGTAATGTACATATAGTGACAATTTCGAATAAAAGGCAGTCAACCCTTAAATGTGGGGACATTTTATAACGCGCACAATTTCGTCGAACACAGCTGCTGGCGTAGCTAAAACTTGCAAAGATTGCCACGCAATAAAACATTGCTTACATAGCTTTCTCTCGAATTACAAATATTTCCCCAAAATTCGGGGAGCGGTTGCATTTTAAAGTTCGCAGACAATGCGGGTTATATAAATAATGAATTAGGTCCTCTTGTTTCGGTTATAATTGTTGGCCGGCACTCGTTGCAAAAACCGTAAAATTTAATATATAAGCAATAACGGAAACGGATCTACTTGAACGATATTTCGTGAATTGTGTGTTCGGGTCGCACTCGTAAAGGTAAAGCTCAATTATAAAGTTGAACAATAATTGAATCAATAATTAGTAAAGTTGTATGGTTGGCAGCAACGAGTGCCCGATGGCTGAATTCATTATGGATATCAGGCGGGCAGCTCGAACTACGCCTAAGGGCGATGGGTTATGATGGGGTATGAACGCCGATCCGGCTTAGCGTAACGAAAGGGTTGTTTTCAGCTCGTGTCCCAGTTCGGGGGACAATGATAATCTAATTCCTGTTTCATCGCTTCTAGCATAACTGCAAACATCGATAATATCCATATGTAATTTCCATTTCCGGCAGAATTTTAAGTGGAGGCAACTTCGAAAATTGCTATTTGAATACCATTCAACATTCGGGGGACGATGATTTCCCCCGAACTGTTTTAATTCCTACTTTTTACAATTAACACCGCTAAAGGATTCAATTTGAATAAAACGTTTCAAAACCGGAATTTTAAACCCATCGCTACTTTCTTTGTATTTAATTGCCACGAACTATTCCTGAACGACAAAATAAATTAATTTCGTCTGTCGAAAGGTAGAAATGATTAATTACTCAGGTAGCAATGAAATTTATTTATAATCTTCTTCAAAAGATGTCGGTGCTTTTTAGAAAAGGAATGCCGGATTAACGTTAATTTTCTTATACTTTATTTATAGTCGTTCGTTAAAAGGTTCACGTTTTCTCCTTTTTATTTCTATCTTAGACTACAAAAGAAACGCAGAAATTAATTAATACGTCTGCACATTTAAGAAGACTTTGAGGTGGGTCAGTTGATATCCTTTCAGACCTTTTCGAGACAACTACATCCTCATTTAACCTCTTATTCTTTCATTTGAGAAGTATTTGAGTTAGGTGGACAGTTTTAGGAAATAATTACGCCTTAAAATGCAACCAATCTTTAGCATCAAGATTTATCTCAATTACAACATTTAATCTTTACAGATTATAATAATAAAAGCTATTTTTTATTAATATAACTGAAGCGTATAAATAACATTTAAAAGATGAATACAATTTTTAGGAGCTCCAATAAAAGCTATGCCGACTAGCAATGTTGGTTAAATCTAAACAAAAAAAATTGATATTGAAGTAGACCTTAGGAAATTTGAACTAGTCATGGTATTTCCTAAAAAACGAAGATAGTCCATTTCATGGCTATGTAGAATAAATTAATTACCTTTGGATTTCCAATATGATTTACTGGATACAAAGTATTTTAGACAATATCTAAATTGCTTCGGCAAAACAAAGTAATGATGTAAAGTGAACTCCTAATCCATAAGGAACTGACTGCTTGCTCTAAACTGTTGCTCATTGATAATAAAATGTTCGTATTTATAGCTATGGAATCACTAGGTGTCCTGCAGTCAATCATGGTCCCAGTAAGGACGAAAAGTCTTGAACATGTTTTTATGAGTAACTATTGATCGATCATGTAAGCTGTTATTATCCTTCGTAAGTGTGACCTTAAGGTTAAGAAAACACAAACTCACAAAAAAACATTAAAAAACGAGCAAGCACCATAGTTACGAATTGCTCAACACTTGAGCTTTACAACACTAAGGAGCACTAAAAATCATTCCCAACTACATAGAATGGATATAAAATAAAACTACTTGTTGCACAGGTACGATTATTATGAAGGAAAATGCTTACATTCGCTGTGCTTTTTTATCAAATTAAATATTCTCCTGTACTCTTTATTCCTATACCGTTATAACAAAAAAATTCAAATTAATCTCCTGCTACATTATTTAAAATCACAAACCTAGTTGTTTACTCAAAAGAATCGCAAATTGTAAAAAGAGAAATAAATTATTGAAAAAATTGTTCGGAATCCAATTTTGACCACATGCCATGAAATTATAAAAAGTTCAAATATTTAAGATCAGAATTTGATTCTAAACAATTTTTGTGACAGCCTATTTGCTTGCAACATGCAGCTCTTATTACAATTATTACAATCCTTCAAAATTAATCCTAAAATTTAAAAAAAAATCAAGATTTTGCAAAAGTAGAAACGTAATGAAGAAGAAATTTCAGTAACATAGCACAGGAATCGTTTTCAGCGGAAAAAATATCGTACATACTATACGAGTACCCAGGAGTTATTCACATTGCTGCAGTCCGTCGATATGGTGCTCGAGTTGTAGTCTTCCATGTTCAACAGAGTAAATCTCAATTATCTCGCTTGTTGTGTAAATAACTTATAATTTTCTAAATACAGTATATGCAGGGTAAATTGTATATGACGGACAATATCCACACCAAGCGGCTCTTCATTAAAAACTTACTAAATGCGGAGTGAAGTTACTGGCAGTCTTATACGTTGTTGTTTTGGTATGGCTTTCCGTAATTTTGATTATTGACAATTTTGGTGCGTTGCTCGTTTCTAAGTTTTCGTATTTTATAATTGAAACAGAAGTAGGCGATAAGGTAAAGCATTATTACTGATAAGAATAGCATGTTTAATTATTCCCCTATTCGTTGTGTTACTTTCAATTTATTTTATTCTTAGATTATTCTGTTGTTGCGGTTTTTCACTATTGACGAATATTTGTTTTAATTTAACTTTGTTGCGTTTTAATTATTATTTTTGTTCTTTAACATCGTTCTGATTTGTAAATTGTGGTCATGGAGTGCATTCTTGTAGAAAATACAGACATGTACGAGGTTTGGCAGAAAAATAATGATACTAGCGCCACTATGCGCGAATCGACAACGCTGCTGCCTCCCCCTTCCCACGGAAGTTAGAATAACCCCTGTCGCAGACTCAGTACACGTTTGAACTTGTTACAGTTGGTTCAGATGACACAAGGCCTTTTTAAGGGTCCGAGAAGAAGTTGAAGACGAACTTCGTGCAGGAAGACCTTCAACCTCAAAAACGGACGACAATGTGGAAAGAGTGGGGACTCTTGTGATGTCAGGCCGTCGTTTGACGCTGAGAATAATCAGTAGTGAGTTAAATTGGAACCGGTTTACCGTCCATTAGATTATAACTCAGGATTTGAGCACTGCACGTACTTGGATGCTGCACCATGATTCGTATTTGATTGTGGGTCATCTTGGTAAATTTATGTTACAATTTTATATGTCGAACAAATGAAGTAAAGTAGTTCGATGACTAAATCAGCGTATACAAAAACTTGAAAGAGTAACACCTAATCAATAAGCAGATAGAGGTCATTCACATCAGATACTATTGCCATATCATTAAATTTAGCTAATAACGACCCGGCGCAAATCAAATTATCCATCCAGAATATTTGATGTTAGCCAAAGAACTATTCATCGCGTATTACAGTCAAACTATTTGCGCCCATATCACTACAAGAGAGTTCAGTAATTGTATGTTATCAGAGGACTGACTATAACTAAAAGGCAAGGTTCTACACATAGTTACTTCGTTTTATTTAGGACGTTCAAAAATGATTGCCACTGCAATTGTTTCCTCCTCACTACTCTTTTATTAGGACGAAATGTGTACAAATTTCATTAGAGGTATTCCTCTTCAATGTCTATGCACTTTTGCCAACGATCCGGCAGTTTCCGTAAAGCTGCATATCATTCTTTGGGTGTAGCACGGTACTACTTGTGGAAGCTCGTTGTTGGAGGAGAACGTCTTACCCACCACGCACCGCCTCATTCACTGCGTCAAACAGAACGTAGTTGCTCGGCGCAAAATCCAGGGATATGGGCCATGGGGCAGCACGATGTACCCGAAAGCCTGCAGCGTAGCAACGGTATGAAGACTGACATGTGGCCGCGCATTGTCATGTTGAAGCAACGCGCCGCGCCGCGTCTGCATTTCCAGTAGCGGCGTTGCTGCATACGTCGACGGAGTTGCTTCAGCGACTCCCCAAAGGCAATCGCCATTTGTTTTAGAATAAACAATTTCATGGCTTCTTGGGACGAAGACTTCCAATGTGCTATTCCAAAAACTGGCGCTCCTTTTCCGGCGTCTCGTGCCAGAACCATGATTCGTCTGTCGTGACCAGACGCTCAAAGAACATCTCCGAATCTACGTTAAACAGCTAAAGCAACTATTGGCATACCCCCCCACGCTTCTGCTTCTGCTGACCGGTGAGAGTATGTGGGAACCCATTGTGCACAGACCTTCACGTCCTCATGGATGATGGCGCGAAACAGGACTGTTGCATCCGCCAGTGCATCGAATGTGATTCGCCTATTTGCCATTATCAAGTCGGACACACGCTGGCTAATGTATGGCTTGACGCATTTGCTGGACGACGGCTGCTTTTGCCTTTCTCCGCACAGTCCCTACCGTCTTTGAATTCTGATATACAGCGAAACACAGTTTTGCGACTCGGCGTTGCGTTCCCACACACGGCTACTAACCTCGTATGGCTGTCCAAAGCAGTCATTTCTTCCCTCCAAAAGAGCCATGATTGTCTGCTTCCATGCTTTTCCGCTTTGTCCACGACTGCCGGAATGGCTCACTACATTTCCTTCTGTGGGTTCCAGCAACGCCATCTGGTGGCATCACGTGGCACTATAGTTTATCTTCACACACACAGCAGGCGTATTCATTTCAATCTGCGATTCAATCGAAGTTTCGATAGGGATTGCCAATCACTTTTTAAGGCCCCAGTCTACCAAATTATTCACCAAGTTCGGTTTAGCATTAATAGCTGAGCGAAACCTATCGAAAGCAGACTTATAGGACCACATAATATATATTTCGCTTTATCGCTTGACTGTCGAAATTTTAAACAATATATATTAGATGGTCTACTATTAACTCTTAGAAAAAGTGTGTGGTTTCAAGTGGATAGGGCGCTGGCTCATTTTGAGACACTTAAACCCAATAGTGGCTGTCCTCAGAATTCACAAAACGATGGATTAGTCTTGACGGTCCAATAACTTGGGCTCCAAGCTCAACCTTAAATTGTTTAGATACTTTTGCGAAGACCTGTAAAAAACTCCTCAAAATTTAGAAAACATAATGCGCAAGTCTACGACATGTGTAGATATTGAAGGGGGAGCCATTTTGAACATTTATACAATAAATTTTGGCATTTTACAGAAATTTAAAAAAATAAAGAATGTTTAAACTTTAAACCATATAATATCTAAGCAAAAATTAACGCAACTGTATTGCTATAATTGTATCAGGCTATCAGGTGACTAATGGTTGGTATTTTATTGCAAGCTTAAGCTGAAGTTTAGTTCAAAGCCGCCTAAACTAGGATTTAATCGTACTGAGGTTCAGCTTAAGCTCTAATTAAAACCTACTTAGGCTAAGCTTCATATTAAACTTGTACTGCAACTCTTAGAGTTAGTATTGCTAAGATTCCAAAACTTTAATAAACGATTCTTTAAAATAGTCATTTACGTTTTTGTCTAGTATGTGATGCAAGGCCGTGCGGTGCAATTATAGTTTATTATTTAGGATTCACCCTGTATAGCAAGTAAATTAGGTTTTACCTGCGAGAGTGCGTAAAGAAGACTTTAACGGCTTCCAAACAGCGTGCAAAGTACTAACGCGATACTGGAAGCTCGGGGAGTAAAGTAAATCACAGAAGTTACTTTACACACTGTTGACTCCGTTTCTATGGTAAATAGCTCGAAAAATACATAAATAAGTGACTTAACTTCGCAGCTTAAATTTATATGTATTTAAAATTAAATTCTTCTCTACACATTTCTTTTTGTGGTAGATAGAGCTGGTAGTATACGTAACTCTTATGTAAAGAAAAAAAAATGTTTTCAGCATGAGACGTATGTGAGTGTTGAAATTCGCTTACTCATTTCGAAATTAAACACTTTATATATTTGTTATGTAATATACTATTATAGTTATGACAAGCAGTGATAGGCTTTTTATTTTTAAGCATCAAATGAGTAACACAGTGTTTCTGATAACTTGATCAATAGAATTACCGTGGCATTACACATACAACTTCGGATTCTGCTAGAGAATACAAATATTGTGGTTTTTTGTA
Organism: Melanotus villosus; assembly: GCA_963082815.1. Lineage (NCBI taxonomy): Eukaryota > Metazoa > Arthropoda > Insecta > Coleoptera > Elateridae > Melanotus > Melanotus villosus. Next base: position 80,533,522 of record OY720419.1, read on the forward strand.
GGAAGAAATTTAATTTAATGTTATTTCCAACTATTAGTGTGTTTATACGTACAACTGTCCCAACAACTCAACTGCCTAGTCTCCTAAGGATTTAAAATGTTGATACAACGTTTATGCAGTTTCCCAAAACTTAAAAATAAATTTAATTATAAATAAAAAATTTAACTAGGCCTACTGACAAATTGTAGTGGAAGATTTAAGTGTGTTTGAAAAATTGAAGATATTATTTTAATGTCGGTATATTACTGCAGCTAAAATTATGTAGTACGAAGCCATTAAGGTTTTAAATCATGTACAATAGATTATTTTCAATTTTGAGGCCATTAACTAACTAACCTGGGGATAATTGCACAAAACCATCATAATATAACAATATTATTTAAGTTAGGAGTATCAGGATCTTTAATTTTTAATAAGATACTAAGTCGGTGTTATCCAGTTTAATGCAAAAATATACAAACGACGTTCAACGTAATGACCAGTACTATTAAAAAGCGACAACATTCCCAAACGAAGCCTACATCAGCAACGTTAAAATTAAAATGTGTTTCATTACTATATATGCAGGTCCTTCTAGATTCACGTCCACAAAATTTTCCATACACATAAAATTTTCCATCACAGAGTTTTTTCCTGCAGAATACAAGTTCCCTTGGGACTACATAGCCTTCGGTTGTATTAAAAATCCACTCTCGAAAATCCATCACCCTTGTGAATATTGTTGGTAGTTTAGTACCATTCATACAATTATTATTAGTAGAAACTAACCCGTGTTGCACCCATACATTATTGATTTTACATATTAGTGGTCCACCATGATGTCCAAAGTATGATTTTTCTTCTAAGCGTGACGTGGGTTGCTTATCAGAAGGGAATCGGCCACATATCATGGATGGTAATACTTGAATATCTTTCGTAGAAAATTTATTGATTTCGCTCTGGCATGTAGTTCTAGTAAATAGTGGATAATTAATTTCAAATAAGCCTTTGTAACTGTGATTAATATCGCTAAAACTTATATAATCCAAATGTATGTGAACTTCTTTAAGAGAGAACGCTTTCCATCCCACTTCTTTACATTCCAACTCTGGATCATTAGGTATATGCAACAAAATAGAAGAAGGCAATTTTACTCGATTAACGTAACTACCAAATACCAGTGGTTCTTTGGTTACCACTACAGCTATATCGTTTAACATTTGATAACCCCAATTTTCAAATCGTTCGTGAATTATCCATTTCTTTGCAAAAATAACTTGCAAACGATTTTTCAAAATGTTTCCATTCACGATCACCGTTTTTAGACCGCTATTAGGTACATAACATTGAGCAGAACTTAGAATATGACGTGTTGTAACGATAGTTCCTTCACAAATCGCTACGGGGGTGGGAAGTTGTTCATACGAAATGAGGAGCACTATGTAAGGATGTACAGAAAATGATGTTGGAGTGAGCATGTACTCGGCAGATAATTTTCTTTTAACATGGGAACTTCCCAAAGCTATTATCAAAAGTGACATGTAAATGTGGATGTACATAACTGTCATATTTGACAGTACTTTGACATTTAATATTAATTATTCGATACACTTCGATTAATATTTTGCAAAGGTATTGTTCAAAATTTTAACATTAAGGCTCTACTTTCCTTAACGGAAATATTGACAAAAATCGCAATATTTTATCACCTTTGTGGCTTTATTATTAAATTTGAAGAGCTGGTCGACACTTATAAAGGTTCTGTATAAGGCAATGTAGTGATGTGTTGATATGTTGATGTCAAAAGGTCAATTAATTTGCTGTAATTAATCGAAAACGTCCTATAATTTCTGCAGTTTCTTTCGTGTATTTGTGATCGAAACCAAAAAAAGTTTGAACAAACTGACAGTGATTAGCACGATCTACTGAGGTCTTCTAATAGATTTTTTTCGTCGATGTTTATTGAACATTTATATCGCAAAAAGAAAATTGCATTTAGGCAACCAGTTAAACATAATGTTTCGATTTTTACATTCCCAATTTCTGCAATCTAAGTTGCCTAACGTAAAAAAGCATTATTTTAAAGCGTTGGGTGGCTTGTACTGCGAAACCTATTATCTGTACTTGTAATCCCTAAGAGATAACATAAGAAATTATCCTCCAGGCTCTCCTTTACTTAAAATACATTCCTAGTTTAAATTAATGCTTTTGACGTTAGGCAACTTGATTGCAGAAATTGGGAAAGTAAAAATCGAAACATTATGTTTAACTGGTTGCCTAAATGCATTTTTTTGCGATAGAAATGTTCAATAAACATCGACGAAAAAAATCTATTAGAAGACCTCAGTAGATCGTGCTAATCATTGTCAGTTTGTTCAAACTTTTTTTGGTTTCGATCACAAATAAACGAAAGAAACTGCAGAAATTATAGGCCGTTTTCAATTAATTACAGCAAATTAATTGACCTTTTGACATCAACATTCAACATATCAACACATCACTACCTTGCCTTCTACAGAACCTTTATAAGTGTCGAGCAGCTCTTCAAATTAAGTAATAAAGCCACAAAAGTGATATAAAATATTTCGATTTTTGTCAATATTTCCGTTAAGGAAAGTAGAACCTTTCAAATTTTGTGAACCTTTATCTATCATTTATTTCACGTTACTACGTGGATAATTGTTTATTCAAAAAGGTACCTACATCATTAGATATATCCCGCTTAATAGCCCGAAGATATTAATTATAATTTCTTGTCAAGTTATAAATCTATTAACAGGTAAATAACTTTTTTTAAACTAATATCACTTAGAATTTTTCAAAAATTGAAAATTTCCTTGTAATTCCTGCAAAAGATAATAAGCTGTTCCCGGTAGCCTTAGAAAATAAAAGCTTTCATCTGACGAAATCCATGTTGCTGATATAAATGTTAGGTTCAAGCTGACCAGTTGCAGAAACTGAATCAAGTTAATACAGCCGCTTCTTTTTTCAATGCCTCTCGCAAATAGTTTACTTTTTGCCCTCTCTGTTTTTTGCATATTTTGTTTATTTGTGCTTTATATTCTCCTTTAGATAATATGCAGAATCTAGAAGGTCGTAACTTTGAAATTAAACATAGGTTGTAACATTAGTTTCAGTCTCATACTGCTATGTATTAAAAATGTATATAACTGAAGATAAAATAGACATAATTAATCGGCACCATAAAAACCAGTCTAAGACAACTATAGGCCTATTTTGAGCATCATTTCCTGACTGGCGAGCACCAAGTGGTTGCATAAGTTCACAGCATCAGGAAAAGGGTAGATTAAACACTGTTTTGCCCCATGCTAAAATGGGTGAAATTATTACATTGGCTCGTAATAATAATTTTTAGCTCACAAAAGCTATAGGACAAGCTGCTGGTGTTGGCAAAAGCTCAGCTTATAAATGGCGCTAGTAACCGCCTATAGTCTGTAACTCAGCTACAGTAGGAGGTTTTAGATATGGAGCTAGCATAGGCTACAAAGGTTTAAGGCAATTTATCAACGACATGCGTATATCTCCTTTTTGCACATTTTTATTATTTTTGATAACTTTATTTTTCTAGCAGTCACAAAGGCCGCATGCTACCTACTATTTTGAAACGCTATCTAGTATTTCTGGGCGTATCCTCGCAATTCCAACCCTAATTCTTTCTTAAATACGGCTAAATTATTTTTTGATCTGTCTCTATAAACTTGATCTTTCAAGTAACCCCACATACAGAAATCAACTGGATTAAGATCTGTCGATCTAGCTGACCATTCATAATGGCGTCCTTTCTACCACCTACGAGGGGAGACTTTTTAGAAACTTCTAAAAGCATACCTAAGGGTAATTGCAATTAGTTAATCGTATGTTGTAATGATTTATAACTTATTATTATTAGCATCACTAAACTCTACAATGATAAACCGTTATCGATACTGGTTTTAGGATTATAAATAGCATCTACTATAATCAAATAGCTGACATCAAAATAGATAATCAGTACACAGAAGAGATTACAATAATGCGAGCTGTACGCTAAGGATGCGTACTAGTTATTCTCTTTACTTTTTAATATGTATGCTGAATAAATAATTAAAATAGCATTGTTAATGTAGGTACAACGTCTGAATAATATCAGATACGCATACAATACAATCGCCTTTGCAGACAATCTAAGACAGTCTAAGATCTCATTTCATGTTCATCAGACACAAGAAGATATGGACTTGGAGTTTAATATCAAAAAGAAACTAAATACATGGTTGTCAGTAAAATCCAAATACCACCCAGACAGCTTAGTAACTACTTACTAGTTGATCAACAACCGATAACAAAAGTTAACAACTATGTACTTGCCTAGACACAAATATAAATCATAAATGACCAGTGGGACCACCCAGTTAAGATAAAGCAGCGCATTGAAAAAGTCAGAACTGCATTCACCAAGATGAGTAATATCTTCAAGAGCCATAACTTATCGCTAAAAACTAAAACTCATTTTCTCCGATACTATGTGTTTTCAGCCCTCCTTTACGGATTTGAATTGTGGACATTGACTGAGGCATATGCGAAAAGACTCGAGACTTTCGAAATGTGGCACTACCGGCGAATACTGAGAATCTCCTGGGTGGATTGAATTACCAACGTTGAGGTGTTACGCAGAATGGATAAATAATACGAAATACCTTTTTAAATGTGAAAAGGCGCAAGCTCGAGTACCTGGGCCACATTATGAGGAATGAAGAAGAAAGTATATGGAAAAAGAGGCCCAGGAAGAAGAGGAATCTCATGGCTCCAGAACTTAAGACAATTGCCCCTGATTACTGACCACTTACAGGACTTTACCGTGTAATAGCTAATAAAGTTTAGATAGGCATGCTGGTCGACAACGTTCGGAACGGATAGACATCCCTAGAAGAAAAACTCTACAATAGAACCGCCGCTTAAAATCTCCAAATGTACCCCAACATACGTATTTACAAATAAAAAATAAACTTTAATCTAGTTTGTAAATATATTCAGAAATACTTATTGTTTGCTTATTCATTAAAAGTGGCAGTTAGATATTTCTATTCATGAATTAATATTCCTTTTCTGTATTTTTGTACATCTAATTAATATAAGTTTATTATTTTCTTATTTTCTTATTAATATTGTTTTTCTTAGTTATAGGTTATACAAGTTTTCAGTTTGAAATATAACCTTAATATGACATTTAATTATGTATTGTCATTTTGATGTAAGCCAACTCTGAATATATAAATTTAATTAAGGTTTAACATTCATTGGGGGCCCCTCGGTCGTGTAACGGATGAGTATGTGTTTCACGATCAAGAAGTCCCGAGTTCGGACCAAACCATGACTAGACTTCGGGGTTGGAATTCGAACATGCGTAGGTTATGTAGGATTAAGTTTCGAAGGCCAATGGTCGTACTAATCCACGCAGATAAGCTTAATTAAAAAGAAAACATTCACTGATCAACATTATCTGTGAGTTTGTAAGTTGGGTTGCCTATCGTCTTATGTACTAACACGTGCAAAAGTAATGACACACCTAACTATTAAGCAGGCAATGCACTAAGCGCTGCTTCGGTACCAAGATTTTTAAAGCCACTACCCATAAGACCTTGTAGGTAGGATTAACAAGTTAGAATAAGAAAGTTACTCATCGACTGCTGCAAGGCTGTTTAAATAAACAATAATAAATCTTAGGCGTGTCATTACTTTTGCACGTGATAGTACATCACCCAATATAAACTGTCTCCCCACAAGTGATATAGAAAAGTAACTGCTAAACAAAATTTGCCCTAAATGAAATCTTGCGGAAACGTTTAAACGGTTTAAAAATTACCTTGTAAATTCTTAAGACTTTCAAATTTTTTAAATTCATTTCACATTTTATTTCTGGTGTTTCATGATACTTAAATACTTACTTGCCGATGAATAAGGATTGTCCTTTTTTGTATATTGCCACATTTAAATACACTTTTTACCATTTTGGTATTTGTCATATGACATTTACAATTTAAACAAATGTAAAAACTATACGCATATGAGGTACAATGTATAAACAGTGGCTCCAACACAAATAATGATATATCATAACCTTATTCTGAAAAGAAAATAGTTCTCAAAATCTTTATCCTTAAATTGCCACAGCAAACGACGTACGTCTATAGGAAAGCTCCCTCAACATCTAAATCACAATGGCTTTTAACCCACATGGTTAGCATTTCGTTCACCAATAATTAACTGTTTTTGTCGATAAGTAACTCCATATGGAGAACATCCGAAACTAGAATTTGATCAGACCTGATAAAGACTTTTTACGTTAAAATCTAGAAGGTCCTATTTAAAATAAACTCTTTAATACATTGTCAACAAGTGTCTACGGAAGATTTGTTGTTATTTATTTGGCGAAATCCAGGCTTGTGGGTACCAAGGACACCAACACGCATCGACTGCTGGGGCTATTGACACTACTCGATTAGAATTTTGTCGAACCCGAGGGATTTACAACTTTGCTGGTCACTTGTTTTAGTTCGTATCCAAAAGAGGGCATACTTTCAAATATTTTTATGTATTTAAAAATTTGACCAGCCTAGACCGGGAATCGAACCCGAAATGTCAAATTTCTAAGGCAAGTATTCTAAGCTTAACGCCATTGAGGCCGGCATAGAAAAGTTGATTTGATCTTTGCACTTTCATCTTACATAACATTAATAACTGCCAAATTAACATGAAATTAAAAATATTTGTGGAGACTGCTGTCCGTGTGCTTCGTGGTAAAATAACATCACGGTATAATCGGTCAACGTAGCTAAAGAGAACTTAAAATGTTTATTCTTGTTTAAGTAAAAAGCTTTTCTTATTTCAAATTACGTGTTAAGCGTTATAGTTGTAAAACCAGGCACTATTCTAAGTTCTACAAAGTTCTCTGTGATAGACAGATAGAACACATTAATTGTCAAATTCGTATTAGACGGTTTTGGCTAGGTACAAATTTGCTACTTCGTTTTCCGTAGGTTAAAAATTCATTTCCTCTTTGGTTACACTACGTAATGCGTATTAATATGCCGTGGCGATAAAAGATTGGTAAAATCGATATTAAAAAAACTAAAATTAATTCAAACATTCTTCTCTTTTTAGTAAACAAATTTTAGAATCCCACAAATATCATAACCTTTTTCGTGTTATGAAAGCTTTAAAAGCTTACAAAAAAAATCTATATATCGAAAGGATTAAAATTTAAAATCTCGTCCGTATTCGACCAACAAATAAAGCAGGCTAAGCTGCTTACTAACGCATGGGTTTTAAAAATACGTTTTTAGAAACTAACAGGACTGTTCCGGGCCGAAACGCTACTTTTTCACATACAATTTACAAGAAAAAAGAATCGGATTATGCGAGGAAAACCTAAAACCACAAATCGTGGCTCGTTATCGAAAAAAATCTTGACGATTTTTACACCACTCTGGTTCAAGGACTTTAAACGCGAACAAGGTAGAGGGAATATTTGCTCCTGTTTCCTCTAAAGTGAGTCTCTTCGACAATCGATTGATGTCTTCATTCGGTGAGTAAATTTAATCATTTGCAGGACAAAATTGCTCGCCTGCTGTCCGTTTACTTGACGTTCGATCTAAAAAGGTGAAAATGCCAATCTAAGCATCTGAAACTTCGTTTTTCAGAAGTGAGTGGGTTAAACTGCTTGATTTAAAGGTGCTGTAGAGGAATGAAAGTGGCAAAATTTTTCAGGATTCAGAATTATGTGTTACATAAAGAAAATGGTCATTCAACTAAAAAGCTAATTGAAAACAAATTTTGTTACCGTATTATGTACGATAAGGAAGAATTTGAGGTCTAAAAATACTGAAATTCAAATTTTCCAATTTTATCCTAAGAGTTATAATCGAATTCATATTATGATAGAATGCTTAAACCCAGATTTTAACTCGAACTATCATTTCAAATTTAAATATTAACCTCAAAATTCGCAAACTGACTAAATTTTACGTTTAATTTGGATTTATTCACACATAAACGGGGATTAAAATATTCTGTGTAATTCTTGTGACTACTTTCTTGACATTTCTGGGTATTTCGCAATCGGATGCTGAAAACTAAAAGTTAAATAGGAAAATCTGCCTAATAAAATAGCGTAACATTTCGGAGAAAACTCCATTTTCAAACTAAACAAAACATTTTAAAGGTGAATAATTTTGTCAATCAAAACTATAAACATGAGAAAATTGAAAGTATAGCAAGTTCAAATTTGTAAAATTCATTTATTTAATGAAGCCCTTTTTAGTTTCTTTTAAGTTTAACAAAAAAATATTCGAGTGTGGAACCCATATTTAATAAATGAGTCTGTGATTTCGATCTGAAAGGCTAACACTGAAAATCAGAAACTGAGGACTTATCATTAGATTTTATCAAGATTTTAAACACGATGTTGCAGCTCAAAAAGGATAGTTGCAAAATTAGAATCTTGGGTTTAATTTGGCATGTTAACTTACCAGGTTTTTTAATTTTTTAAAACATTTTTATTATGAGGTAAATGGCCGCAGCAATCAGCAGCGCATAATTATTAAGCAAATAATACTTACATACCTATACATACATAAGAATTCAAGCTAAATTTAATATAAATCTTGCTTTTGACGTCCAAGAAATTAATTTCTTTTTTAATTATACCAGAATTTCAAAATTTAATATCTCCGCTTTTAAGTCGTTAAACGTAGATTTACTTCATAAACGCAAGTAGCTATATTTAACATTATAAGAAATACAAGCTGTTCTTTCTATACTCATACTGCTTGTTATTGTAATGAAACGCAATATTGTGTAAATTACAAAGAACCGTTAGTATTTAATTTAATTTCACTGAATTAGATCAAGAATTCTTGAAATATAGGCAAGAAATGTGCGTAGAGTTGTCAAGTTGTGGTGATATGTTGTACATGTATGACCATCGTGGCGCTGATATAACTTCGAGCAGCAAAATGCAGAATTCTGCCCATCGTAGAGCCAAACTATGTAATGCGGCACAACAACGCAGTGCCATTATTATTGGACATGTTTACGTACGAGTTGATTTTGTTGTACGTACTGTTTAGCGATGACGTAAGCGTCAGATTTCTTGAAACAAAGACCGCATTTTCTCAAACGACACATTTCAAAGCATACCTACCAGAGTTAGGGGTTTTAAAATAGGGCAATTCGTTATAGTTAAAGGCTCCGATCCAGGTCAGAATCTAAGGGAGAGTGGGCCACGGGATGCGTTGGCGTACAGATGCGTTAATTAATACAAGATCAAGTTTGTGGTATGTGTATTTATGTGAATTAGTGGTGCACTGGTGTAATATACATTTTGGATGATTATTCACATAAAGATGAAAAGCTAGTTGATCTTGAATTGAGTAGATGTAATTGTATATGTCCGATGAGATAAGGTCGGTATGAAGAACTATATTTGTTATTGCTGTTGATAAACGGTTTGGACTTGTTCTTGTTGTTGTTCTTGTTATTGTTGAAGACAAGCATTGGGACTTCTTGGGGCATATTGTTTATCAGAGCGTGAGTTTTGTTGTTGTTTATCAAAGCATGAAGTTCTGGGACCCAGTTATCCGGCTATTTGCGTGGGACTTTGATAACTAGGCGTAGTTATAAAGGCCCTTGACCTAGCTGCATTCACCAATACAGTGCAGTGACTCTGGTGCTATCGGCCCCGGGGATGGTTAAGTAGGCCAGTCTCCACACTTGCTTTGTTCCGTTAAACTTCTTATACCGGATGGGTCTTCTAGGATGGATGGATGGATGGAACATCGACATGAGTAGATCTCCCATTGGTTGGCTATCTTCAGTCACAGTTGGCTTGCGACATATTTCTGCCTGCTTCTAGGTCTACAAGTAGCTAAAGGTGCACCCATCACTCATCACTCCCCAACATCGCCAAAGGTTTTCTACTAGATGCAATATGTGATTCCACAGGGGGATTCCCTCCTCCCTGTAAGTAACACTAACCGAATCTATACTGCTAAATGTAGTAATGCGTGCCTGTTTTGTTTTCATGTATCGCTACTATCTGTGTTATATAATTGTGTGGGTGATGTGAGCATTAATGTGTGTATCAAACTTTGGGTGTTTACGAAACCCAGTGGAGACTACGCATTAATATAATTTTGCTGTCCACCGCTTAGAGATTGGAACGGTATTTAAAATATTTTGACAAACAACTTACTCTTGCTGCCACTGCTAAATCATCTGCAGTGTAATCTTCGGTGGCACAAACAGCGTCTTTAATTACTTCCCAAACGAAAATGTTCATTATAGGACTGTCAAAATAAAATTGTTTAACCACTTGTTGTTTTTTATCGCCACGTATTATTCGCATATTTTATTGATATTGTGGCGAAGTTGGTTTATTGTTAGAAATTAATATAAATAAGTTACTTTAATAATTTAGGTAGTCTTGGACCAACGTCGCCACTTGAATATTGCTTGGCTTTTTACGAGAGGTTTTCATTCAAAGTCAAATTCAACTAACAGTCATGTACCTATTTCATATCTGTGCTTTAGTTTTACAAAATAATATAAATTGTTCCAAGTCCTAATTCAAAGTGAATTGATACAAATTATTACAAGTCCTGATTCAAAGTAAACTGTTTTAAATTACTCTAAGTTCTGATTACATTTAAAACGACTAAGTCCATAAAATAATTTAAATAATCCACACAAATATTTTACAAGTCCTGAATTACAGTTTAAGTTAACATAAAACAATCTTACATGTATTTACTAGGCATCGTCTTAAAGGGTGTCAATTCTGTCATACATACTGCTTCTTTGATGGCTGGATATAAACCATGCCTCTAATGTATTTTCGATTAGTATTTATACAGAAAATTTACTCCCTTCTTCCAATATTCAGTATCTTATCTTATGCGAGTGGGAAGTGGAGAATTGCAAAGCACATATAAAGTGTCGGGTTTCACCGTTCATTGCACTTCCATATACATGCATTTTAAAAGATGCAACCCCGTCACGGCGTGTGTGGCTTGCCAGTGAATAACCTGATCGAATGACGTCATATCAACCGCGCGTGCGAGTAAATTGAATAAATTAAATGCATTTTCAAACTTCGCTTAATATTTTTACATTCGCCTTTGTTACAATATTCTGTATTAATCTTTACGATTAGAAATAGAGAAACAAATGGAAAATCAAAAGTGGTTAACCCGCAAGTGACAAGCTTAAAATGAAGTAACTAGTTCTCACTTCTCAGATAGTCAGAACTTTAAAAGGTAACGTCTGAGGGTTTTAATTGGTTCAAGATTAAAGCTTTGTCGGAAACTTTCGAGCTTAATATAGTAACATACAAATTAATAAATCTGAAAGATTTTTTTAAGGTACAAATCAACGTTACAAATAAAATTTAAAATGTCACGTCAGAAAAAATTATGACTAATTTTCATATTTACCCTTTCGAACGTGACAAAGCTGCCCACGTTTCGATACGAGAAGATCATTGAAATAAAAATATCTACACCTGGAGGTCTTACAACAGTTACAGTTACAAATTGTATTTTTTTATTGTTTTAAGTATTTCTGTTTTTCATGTCAGAATTTTCTGAATTACGATCTACAATGACAACCTTCATGCTTTACAGTAATCAAATGTTAATTAAAAAATGTGGCCAGTAATGTAATTCCTGGAATAATTAAGTTCAGCAAAAACTTGTCTCTTATTTGCTGACGTCCTGAATCTGGACAGAGTAGCATCTTAACTGATGCAACAATGGTTGAGCTTAATCTAGATTTGCTGACTAGAGACATTTTGTTGCCAGTGCAATAAAACTCGTAATTTCCGGAGAATGGCTTTGTGCTAAGCGTGAATATGCTGCATAGAACACCACTAAAACTTTATAACGTCAGGTTTAGTTAAATTACACGTAGGCAAAAAAGACAAAATCTGAAAACCCCATAATTCAGAACAATAGGTTTATATCTGTATTTTTATGATTATCGAGACTCTCAAGATCAGTTTACGTAGAAGAATTAGTTTAAAAGAGCACAGTTTCGCTAACCGCAAACTGCAGTGATTAACTTCGCTTTATACAAGCTATTTAAGTTGGTAAACGAATAAAATTGTCGTAATGAGGATAAAGTAAGCAAACTTGTTGCTCAGAACTTATTTATTCGTTTACAAAAAGGCAATCTGAGTTTTAAAGGTATGTACGAAACATTAAAGGAATGACATTATCTGCATGGAGGAAAAGATGGCGCAAATGTAACGTTAAACGCTTAAAACGAGTAAAACAATTTCAGGGAACAGACGAAAGCTCTCATGATGTTCAAAACATTGCACTCACGTCCAACACAAACGCTTTTCTTCGAAATATTACTGATACTAAACTTCGGTGGAGTTAGTTTAGTTTCGTATTTTAGAATGGTTAAATGAATAAAACTACCACAGTAGAAGGGATGCAATTGTAATTTTATACTGAAATTAATTAATAATTAGAGGTATTTCAACTTCTATAAACTAAATATGGAATGCATCAAATCTAATGTGTACATAATTTGCAGAGCATATTAAAATAAAAACAACTAATATAATATTAACAACAGAGGAAAATTAACAATAGTATTAGAGGCTTCAGCAGCAAAGTTTTAGCTCCATAACAACCCCTGAAACAAGGAACATGCTGAAAGTTTCCTATTTAGTTTGTGTAAAAGTAAAATTTACACCGAGTTAACTTCCTGTTATAAAACTGGAGGTTTAAATTCCAAAACTGCGGTTAATTATTTGTACTGTTTCTGTTAACATTTCACTGAAAAGTCACTAAAGACAAACGTTATGTCAAAGCAAGTTGCAAACCTTTATATTAATTTTATTTTTGTCAAAGCTAGTACTACATAACAACTGTTGAAAGTTAATTTTATGATGGCATTCGCTAAATGGGTGCAAAATAAAACAAACTACCGAGAAATACTCGTATATAAAGGTATTTAATTTATTTTCCTAAATGGGGTTTAGAATGCAGTATTCAAAGGGCAGTCTTTTCTGGGATGAAAATTGAAACTTATTATTTATACAATATTCGTGATTCGACGTGCCAATTTGGCAACTCGAATATTAAAACGCGACTCCAAGATTCAAATGTTGAGTAAGCATAAGTTGAGTCCGTTTTAGGTCCGATTTGAACTAAGAATCGAACCCGAGACCTTTGATTTACATGGCAAGTATACTAACCTTGATGCCATCGAGGCCTGCTATTTTTTGTTGTTAAAAAATTAGTTAAGTCAAATTTAAGGGTGATTTTAACAGTACTGAAAATTTGCCAATTATGCTATCCTAATCAAGACCTGCTATAGCTTCAATTTTTTTTTTCATGGTAATACGGTAATAAGTCCAGCATGGCAAGCCCAACAAACACATAAAAAACTGAGAAATACAGGTTAACTATCTCAGTATACAAAAAGACTATAAATATGATTGAAAATTTTAACGAAATTTTACTAAGATCGATATTAACAAGTCATACGCATGAATGAGTAAAACAGTTCATAACAATTTTAGGAGTAGTTTTTAAGGTCTATGTCGGTTTAAACAGGAAAACAAAATTGGGAAATTAGTGAAAAGAAAGTGTAAGGGTTCGATCTCAATCGTATTCTGTTTATTATAATAAGTTACTACATCTTAAGTTTTGAAATATTGAACGAAATTTGCAAAAACTATGGTTGAAACCAGACATAAACAATTATGAAAGAAAATTTCTGTGTACAGACGGTTCGATACTTATTGGAAAAGATGAAGAGATCTCAATGAATTCTATAAATATGGAGTAACGTTGTTTAATGATTTGGTATTACAAATATAGGTCAAAGTAAGGTTCGTTAAATAAGCAGGAGAACCAAATAATATAATATTGCAACAAAGACAGTTAAAACAAGGACAAACTAAAATACTTAGAAGTGACACCGAAAAATAATCACCAGACGATTAGACAAATAAGTAGCACCAATTAAATAATGCCTCAGAATTACACCAAGTATTAACATTTCCTTTATAAACATGAAAAAACACAATGTCTATATTCAAATTAGTTTTTTGTTTGTTTGCTTATAAGATATAAGCTTACAAGTGCCAAGGATCTCAACACGCGTCGACTACTACAGTCATTAGCACTACTTGACTACAATTTCACCGAATTCTCAAGACTTTATCATGTCAAACATCATGTACTTTGTATCCGAAAGACGACAAGATTTCAAATCTTTCCCACATTAAAGACCTAATCTGACCTCGGCCGGAATCAAACGTGTGGTTTACAAAGCAACCTCACTACACCTTTCTGCCGAGGCCGGCAATATTAGTATTAATTTTTTCTAAAGTAATTCATATCAAACAATTTAAAATTACGCAAAATGTGAATTAACAGTCGTTTCTGACCGCCATAATGTGAATTGATTATTATTAAAGAAAAGATCAAGAAACAAACCATGCTGTGGAACATAGCTATGGATGGACTTCTCGTGAAATCCAACAGAGAAGGGTTTTCTCCCTTGTGCTGGGAAAATTTATAGGTACGATCAGGGAGCGCATGCAACGGGCCCTAAACGTCATGTCAAGGTGGATTGAAAGGAAAGGTCTAAAAGTCAGTCCCCATAAAATCACCATACTACCATTTACAAAAAAAAAGAAACCTGAAACGTCTGGTCCTCTGTACCTCAGCGGAAACTTACTTGACATGTCGGTAAAGGTCAAGTATTTTGGAATCGTCTTAGACTCCAAACTCACCTGGAACTCATATAGAAAAATCAGAAACAACTCTAGCAGTTGTTAGACGAACATACGGCAAAATATGGGGCCTTAGACCTAAAATGGTGCACTGGTTGTACACCAGAGTGGTAATATCGGCCATTACATATGCGGCCTCGATCTGGTGGCTCAAGGTGAAGCAGGAGACCACTACTGCCCGTACTTACAGTCGATACTTCACTCTATCTCAGACTTCCGCATTATTCAAGTTTGGTCACACCCTACCTTGAGACGTGTTCGAGGCGTACTTCGCCGTTTCGCCCTTTGACGTTTACGAATTCTCGCCAATTCTCCGCTGAGCAGTTCTCAAGTCCGAGATTGAGTTTCGTCTACATATAAGTACGGACATAAGACTAACTAAGACTCAAAATTCGTGTCTTAGTATTACGGGGAACACTGTCCCTTTTAAAATTGGAGAAGTCTGTCATTTGTATTTTTTCATGTACATTGTAATTGTGTTTGGCTGTGCCACGCATTTGGTAAATTGAGCTATATATTTAAAAGAAAATTTGAAACTTACCAAAACGCTCATATAGGGACAAAAACACGAGCAAAAAAACAATAAACAAAATGCTGGTGACCTAACTAGGCATGGAAAGATCAGTACTAGGAATAAAATTATAATATAAGAAAATAAATACGTGGATACGGGAAAGCACCGAGAAAAAAGAACAAAAACGGCAATGGGCAGAACAAGCCACACGAATTAAAGAAGATAGATAGACGAAAACGATAGTCCAATGGAAACTTTAGACTGGAAAAAGACTAAGTGGACGATCACAACAGAGATGATGTTGGGGGACCAAAATGGAATTTTCATTAATGTTGGACAGTTATAATAACGATTCCTTCATGACGTACGAGCTATGTTAACCCTCAGCACTAGTTCTTAAATGGTGCTTTAAAATGTCTAAATACAAAGTGTAAAGTTCTTATCCCATTCCAAGATACACACTCCCATACCATTACGTGACCACCGTGTTTTACAACATGTAGTTTTTTTAGTTTTAATTCTTCGTTTAATTTTTGTCAAACATTTATCTGGCCATCATGCCCCATTAAGTAATACTCTTGTCACTAAATATGACGGCCATCGAGAATTTTTTCGTTGTTTGAGTGTTCATTTTATTTTCTTAAAGCTCTTCGTACAATTTCAGAATTAACTTTTTTTATAAACATTTCTTAACTTCATTAGTTAGAAATTCTTAATTTTGGATTTTCACGAATTTTTCATACTATACAATTCTCATCTTGAGGAGTAAAAAATGTTTCGAGGCTGATTCGAATTTTGTTTATGGGTCTATTATTTCCTTGCTAGATCTTTTAATGATGTGCTGAATGAATTCAAGAAACTTGTTGTAAATTTCGGAAATTTTATGAAAAGTTTTATTGTTCTGAATCGTCGAGTGGTTAAGGCATTCGACTACAACGTGGACGGTCTCGGAGTCACACCCGAGTCCGATGTTCGGCAGATGGCCTACCCAGTCATTGAAAATAATTAGGAACCGAAACACAGTGGTCGAGTAGGGAAGGTAGGCGGTTGTCGAAATGGCGATCTGGTAAGCATAGCGTTCGAGACAACCGAGGTATGAAAATCGAGTAAGGAGGCCTTAGTCCTCCACGTTACAGGCCATGCTGACTCGTGGGCGTTAGTAGTACTACGCCCACAGTAAATTGAATAAAACGAACGAAATATAAAATAAACCGTTTAAAATCTCAATCATACACAGTATTTATTCTTATCTAACAGAAACAATTACTCCGATCAAATGTATGATAAGCGTATCATATATCATATTCATTTTGAGTAAAATTTTATGGCTTTCGTATTTTGTTGATGGGAATCCATCAATACTTTTGTTTCAGGTTAAAACATATTTAGTAAAATGCCTATTTTACAAATGTAAATAAAAAGCAAATATTACTTTATTTAATCATTTCTCCCTAAAGCTTAAAATTCTTTCGATTAATCATTTTGACTGTGATACACTGTATTACTTAACCAGGGCGAAATTTGTCACACGAGTGAAGGCGAGCGTCATAATCCTCCCAAGTGAGTAATAATCATTACACGCAAGTAAAATACTATACTTTTTTATGACTACTTTCCTTGTGGTGCAATTTAAAAACGTATAAAATTAGGAATTAGCACAATTTGTGACAAGTATCAACAAGGTTTACGAATAAAACAACTGCTGTGGATGACGTACCCGTGCACGGTACAAGATAATAATGCAACAGTAAAATAAAGGATTTTTACCTTTGTAATGCGCACTTAGGTCTGAAAGTGCTGTATACACATACAATGGGACACAGCCTGTGAATTGTAAGTCATAATTCAACTATGTGAAATTATGGAGGCTGACTTAACAAAAAATTAATATTGTACAATACAAAAAATATCACTTAATAGTCATAAAAAAAATGCAATATTTTATTGTAACTCTAACAGGGTTTGTATAATAAAGTGTCAGTGTCCATAGTGAAGCAAATTCTTTTCTTGACTAAGAACGTCTTGATTATACGAGTATAATTTCACAGCTTCGTATTTACACACTTTCCTGGATTGCTTTTAGCTTTTATACATGTTTTTTGTTTACATAAAAATTTTAAATGCGCTTCAAAACGATTTTTATCTTGAAAAAAGTCTTTAGGTTCTTTTATAAAAACTCGAAGATGGGTGAAAATCAGAGTGATTACTACAACAACGTCAACACTAGCGAAAATAAACAAACAGACTTCAATCAGCCGGAAAAAGATTGAAAAACAGATATTTTACAGATTTCCTTTTAACCTTTCAAGATTGAATCGGCGACGACTCCTAAACGAATTTTATTTTTTTTACACAAGTTTGTTTACCTAGATAACTGAAAATTTAAAGACAAGTTTGTAAATTACAAAATTGCAAGGTCAACCCACACATATGTAAATGAATCACTGAAATATCAGTTTTGAAGGACAGGACACTTTCTGAAAGTGTAAAAATAATTTTTAAGAATTGTAACCTTTTTTAAGATCAGGTGTACAAGGTGAGCATGGATAGCGAACTCTCTTTTTATAACTATTTACTAATTATTATAAGAACGCTCCCACAGCTATAGTTCCTATTGACAATACTTAAATATTTAATTTCGCTAATGAGTTAGTCTAGGATAGATAAGAGCACGAATGCAAGTAACCAAGAAGGTACGCAACACAGGGAGTTGCATTCCGGTTTTGATGTGAAGATGTGGCCTTTGTTCATAAATTTAGTAATTAAATAAATCATTACACTATAGCGAATAATAATTTAAAATCAATTATAACTTGCAGACACTAATTTTACGGTTGCATATAGTAAGACAACTGAAGGGACTTTTAAGGAAATTAATAAAATAAACACTTCCCAAGCTTTTTTAGTGTATTATTTTTATCCAAAGCTGGGATACATACTCTTTATCAAAAGAGTTTCAATATAAATAAATTCCTTACCTATGACTAGTTACTTGGAAGTAAAGTAAAAACGTCTTTACTTTTTGTTTCTATCTCTACGAACAAAAGAGTTTTAACTCCGAAAAGGATTTTCAAAAAATTCGATATTCGCGTGTAACACGAAAACAGGTGGTTTGTAAACATTGAATTTGTCTCGAAAATAAGGCTCGAGCGTCCTTTATTACTTTTTGCGTAGGTTTAATAGTTAGAGATAAAATCTCTTTGAAAATGGTCCACCCTGTAGAGTGCCATCTACTAAATAAGGATTCCTATCGACTCGTAGCACTCGATACTTATTTTAGGTAAGTTTAAACTTTCAGAGTCAGCGAAGCTTCAGAGCTTTTTCCGGAAATAGCAACACTACTCTTGTCAAATATTATCTCTTTAATATATTCGCGTTCATAATAAATTTGTCAAGCAAATATTTATATACAAGACAGACGCTTCGGTGAGCGCCATTATTAAATTCAAAAGAAAAATATGAAGAGAAAATGCTGATATCGTACATCCTTTCAAATCCGGCAGGACCCGTATCGCACGTCTCTGGCATCAATTCTGTGCTGTTACATGCACAAAATGCAACGTTGCTAAAACACTTCTCGTCAACAGATATAGGTAATTTATGTCGTTTGCACAGCCCCATCTGCCCAAGTGGTTGTTACCAAATTGCAAATATACAGTTGGGTTCTCGTTTTCTCCCGGCTTAAATTTAGCATTAAAAGCGCTTAGCGTTGTAGGTACGGTTATGATTCAGGTTAGTTTAAATGACTTCTAAAAACTTTTATCCAAAAATTAACAAGAAGTTTTCCCAATGGAGTTTTCTTTGGGTTGTAATAAAAAGTTTTCGTTATTTTATAAAAGTAACATTTGTTTCACAAACAAAAATTTAAATTGGCTAATACTGCATATATTTTCAGCTTCCACTTACTAACGAAGTACCTCCTCGAATTTGTTTCTAAGGATTTTAAATTTGAAGTAATTGTTACTGCAAAGGGCGAAATAAAAAAATGCTAAATTTTAAATTTATTTTTTTAAAGAAAATTTATCAAAAATAGTGAAGGAAAAATAATAATATTTTGATTAAAATGATATAAAGCTGAAAACAAAAAAAAAATAAAAACCTAATCATAAATTATCGGTAGTAGATTAGGTCCAGCTTTTGTATTTTTTATGAGCTTATGTTTTTTCTAGGGATACTAAATCGGTCAAGTCTATTACTTAAATGAAACCTTTCGTGTTTACACAACAGATCAATAATTATTATTACCAATAAAACGGAGTTATTACGATTTTTTGTAATTAATCTCTGACATTTATTTTTGTTAGTATTGATTTTACATGTTGTGAAAGCTTTATTTTCTTAGGCGCCTTTGAATGTCTGACAAATGTTTTATTAGTTTACCTAAGGTACCTCGAGCGTCCAAAACAAGGTAGAATTCGCGTCATATACAGGGTGTTCTTTGAGGAAACCGACAAGCTTCTAATATTAGTTATTCTAGGAGACATTCTGAACAAAAATGTTCATACACATTATGGGTTAATTCTTCTCTGTTTTCGAAATGTCGATAGAAATACATAAAACCTTTATTAATCAAAAACTCTAATCATATCGTATCCATCATAAATTGTTTTATTGACTTATTAATAGCATAAACCGTCAAAATAATCATTTTAACAAATATGCCTAAAGTTTTCACAATGTAAGTTGAAATGATCATTGTCCATGTACCTTTTGCAATGAGAGTGAACGTGCTGCAGTAGCAGAATCCCGTCAACGATATGCACAACATTCCACGGTATTCCATGGCTTAGAAAATGGAGACGAACATTTTGTTTATTTATTTTTTTAGTCAAATACACTTGCAGTAACCAATGCATTGCTTTTATTATTTTATTATGTATTAGAAGAATTGACCCATAGGGTATTCCAACTTTTTGTTCAGAATAGAAAACATTGTAGAACTTTGTTGGTTTTTCAGGGAACATCATGTATACTAGCCGAAAACTAGAAATCATTCTGAGGTTTACGTATCGCGTCTAGAGCTTAACTCGAAGAGTTGTTTAAATATCAGCGGTCCTGAATAGTTTATTCTAGTGGCTGTCTTGTTATTTGCTTCTTTTACTAAGTATTTCAACTCTGATCGTTATAAAACAAACTGCAACTTTACTAGTCCAATTTCTACTTAGTCAAAAATATTTAGAAACATACATACCTACATTGAACCTTTTTGACACCTCTGCTTTTCTCAAGCAGTTGTTTGTCCCGCTTTTAAGAGCATGCAGTAATCACCATCAACAAGTTACGCGTTCATCTATTTTTAACGCGCACAAATACTACAGAACGGATGTCAGAACTCGAATGAAATACGGTCGCCGTTTGGCTCGTATACTGCAACTTGTAGAAATGGGATAGTTGCTTAAAATCTGTTGTACTTTGAAGGCCTCAGATTGCTTTCTAGTTCTCGGCTAGTATACATGACTTTTACACATCATTGTTGTTTGTTTATTGTGCGGCTTGTATGCCAGAAATCCCAACGCGCATGGACTACTATGGTCGTGGGTACAACCCGACTAAAATTTTGCTGAACCTACGAAATATCCAACCTTGGTTGGGATCTTTATTGTACCATAATTTCTATTTGCACGGAACAGGTTCTATCTCGTATCCAAAGGCATACTTTCAGATATTGTTTCGCATTAAAAATCTCATTGACCAGCATCGAGAATCGAACCCCAGGCAATGTAAGTAAATATGCCAACCTCTACGCCATCGAGGTCGACTTTACTACATCGTATGCTTTATTGTAATATTTCAAAACTTTTTAAACAAGAAGCTTAGGTACTTATTATTGCTAAGCATATTGACAATAATAGAATCGTCAGCTTACTCGGTAGAATCATTACATTGACTGAATTTGTAGTTATAACCGTGCATGTGCAGGTAATTGCAGATGCCTTATTACCTATGTACGTCTTAGATTACGTAGTATACTTGCACTTAATCCATTATTAATTTAGTATTCGCTTCGGTAGTTAGCATAGAGTAGAGGACCATACATATATTTTTGTAAAAATAGAACCGGTACCACTTGGAAAAACGACCTCGTTCATCTGACGTCATGTCTCCAACCACATTTTTATTCGTATGTATCTGTATCCGTAACCTCTTTTATGTTTCGGTGTTGAGGCTGATGTGTTAGCGTATGTGGTGCAAAGCACAATCCGGCCCGACTCTGTGGGTTACATGATTGGTGCTCCGTTTAATACCTACATGCACTAAGGCTATTTTTTTCAAGTTCCGGTGATCTGGCGAAAACAAATAAGGGCAATAAGAAAAGTTTTAATATACACAAGAGTTACTCATACATCTGAACTATTTTCTCATTAGTGTTGAACCGCTGCTTTTCCAACCACACTTTCATCCTGGCGAACACATGTAAGTCGCTTGGTACCAAGTTCGGGCTGTGATAGAAAACCTCCCATCCGAAATTCTTGAGCAGTTCCTTTGTTTATGCTGCTGTATGAGGGCGTGCATTGTCACGAAGGAGGACAATTCCTCTGTAGACGTTTAAGGGTTTCACAGTATGTAGCTGCAGTAATTGTGGTCCCAGGGTTCATGAACTCCACCAGCAAAATTCCTCTACAGTCCCATAACACAGTAGGCATAAGCTTTCTGTTGGACGGGGTTTGTTTGAACTTCTTTGGTTTGTTGGGCGAGTTCGTATGCATCCATTGTTTCGATTGCTCTTTTGTCTCGGCGTTCACAAACTGAACCCACGTTTCGTCTCCCGTTACAATCTTTCCCAAAAAAGCTTCTCCTTCCTCACTGTACTGCTGCAAAATCGTTAGCGCAGAACTCATTCGCTGCAATTTGTGCCCGTCTGTCAGATGTTTGGAAACCCACCATGCACAAAATTTGTGGTCGCCGAGTTATACTGTAACAATGTCATAAAGAGCTGACAGAGAAATTTGAGGAAAATCAGCAGAGAGTTCAGAAATTGCGAACCGGCGGCGCTCTCGAATCACGTTGTCCACTTCGCGACGATGTCGTCTGTTGCTACGGACTTCCTTCCCTGACCGCCTTCATCATCGACATCAATTCGTCCTTCCCTAAAAATCTTACACCATTTTCGCACTGCACTATCACTTCCCCATACACAAAACACAATCGTCGATGAATTTCTGCCGTATAATTTGCCTTCAGCTTGTAGAAAACGGATCACAGAGCGAATCTCGCATTTGGCGGGAGCTTCAATTGTAGTAGCTATGATAAAACAAAGCTTACATCAAAACTACGATACGTAATGGCCGACCCGATTGACAGGATCTGACAGATAGATTACTAATCACTATTGCGCCAGCCATAGCCAACTTAACGGAACTTTAAAAAAAATAGTCCTCGTATATGTATGTATTATAGTGTGTGTATACGTGTAGGACCTTGTTACTCTACTTCTTAGGCGTGTATCCGGAGAAGGGAGTCTTTCATTTGCCCAACGACGACTGGTCACCAGGACTCATACCGACCTGCAGACTGAAAGAAAATCGTGCCCATCGGGAGATTCACCAGCATGACACTCTACCACTACGCCACCTGGCATCTAATTTATGAATTCGTATGAACTGATAAAAATCGCTTTGTGAAAGATTTATGATGTACAGTTGTGGACAGAAAAAAATAGGACAACTCGAAAAATCAAGTAAACTTTATTCTAGAAAATTTAGTGACTTGATTTTGGCTTTATAATTATGATATTTGTCACATTGACTTGCAATCAAATTACAACACAGGGGCCATTTTAAACTAGAAAAAAAACACTGTCCTATTTTTTTCTGTCCACAACTGTACATAGATCTAGAAACTCATAGAAAAAGTTCTGATACACAGTTTACCACCTTCATCATGCATACCTGTTCACCTGCTCGAATGTTTCGACACCATTCCCTCGCAGTGCCATCAATCATGATGTTATGTCTATATGTATATACTATAATTTCTAAAATGAAACCTAACCGCACTGTAACTTGCAATTTGCAAAAATCCAATCTCGAAGCTCGCATTTTGAAGGATCATCAATGGTTGCAAGCATGTTGGAATTTAGATTAGCAACGATATTTCTGCGATTTCACGAAAGGTGAAAGTAATCACTAAAATTCTTTTCTTCTAATATTTTTATGTCACTGACATCTATCAAAATTGCACCAAAACTAAAATAACTCATGTGACTGCAGCACTCACTAGCGTTCGTGCTGCAAACTTCACATTCGTGTGGCAAACGCAAGCTTTCAACACTTGTATTACAAATTACTATTGTTGTAGGTAATACATTATTAAAACTACATCATTATGTATAACACAAGGTTTGGTTACTTCCGATTTTGGTAAAATTAACCTCAACTTTTTATTTTAAATGGAACACCCTGTATGCTTATACATTTTTAGAACCTCCATTTAATTTTATGCATATCATATAGTATTAAGTGTGAAATATGACCGCCATGACCTGCATACAATGAAAGCCAGGGTGGGTGCCCCAATATGCAAGACTAATTGTTTTCTTCTTCTTAGAATGGTTACCCTTTACAGAGCAGAGCGTTGCCGATCCTCTCTCCATATGCCTGTGGTGTTTTAGAACCACCAATTTCTTGATTTTAATCGAATGTCGAGCATTTTCCGAACTTCAACCCTGCAGGGAGCTTCGAGTCTGCTACGAGCTCCGAACTTTACAAGCTCGGTTCGGCTCGATTCAACAAGTCTAATTAGGCTTTGTCTCGCTCAAAACTCGAGCCGAGCCAAGCCGAGCTCGAGCTTGAAGGTCTCACTCCCATCTCTAGGTTACAGGCTTTAGGGCGTCAACTTTCAGTGAAATGCAGCTATACTACATTAAGTTGACGGAATATATTTTTTATGAACTTAATTTTCTTTGCAGACATTCCATTCTAATGTGGTACGTATGTGTTCCTAGAATGTAACAAAATTCAAGATGCCTCTAATATTAATATGTATGTAGTCACTACCAATTTGAATAAGAACAAACATATTAAAAAGTGACAAAATCGAATACCCAAACTGCGATGACGTAAAACAAATTTAAAAATAAAAGAAAGGTCAATCTCTAGGAACAGATAAAGAAAGAACGTCTATCAAATGAATAAATTCTAAAAAAATATAAATATGAAAACCTAACTTAATAGAATAGAATAGAATAGAAAGGGTACTTTGAGCTATAAAATAAAGACTGATTGAAATCTACAACTGACCAGATCCAAAAGGAAAACTAAGCTTAAATACGTGGGGGGGGGGGGGGGCAATGGAAGGTCTAATAAGAATGAATGCCAACAACTGGATGGAGATACGTGAGAAGGGAAAGAAATAAAAAAAAACATACTACATATTAAAAACCACATTACGCAAGAAATTCTAAAGTTAAAACAGGAAAAGAATAATCCGTCTAAAGAGGAATCTACGATCCCTTATGTGAATTTCACAGATTTTTACGTAAGTTATAACCTGATAACTGTGTGTTACACTTGGATTGGAAGAGGTATGATCGACTAAAAAAAGTCAAAACTGATAGTTTTATTATGTGTTATGTGAATAGAAATTGAATTTGAGATTTAGAAAAAAATTGTTTATGTTGTCAGATAAAGTATTGTATCCGTTCATAATACAGCAAAATGTTTCGAAGAAAATTTGTTCAAGAGAAAACTTATATCCTTTCGCAATGTTTGAAATGGATCATTGCTGGAACCTTTGTGATGTTTCATTAACTTTATCGCTTCCTGTATCGCCTCTATCTTTTTCGCATATTAGTTATTTACAATTAATTGCAACTTGTAACTAGTTCTAATTAAAGGCAAAATTCGAAATAATCCATTACAAAAGAGTTCTGTGTATCCTACAGGAAGTTAACATTGTTGTACATATTTCACTGACGTAGTTCAGTAGGTTGAGGTTTACCTCAGTTATTCCAATAAACATCATAAACAGTAATTTCAAGCCATCAGATATGATTCAAGATTCATTAGTTTAACATCTCGCACATCTCCCCGTAATATGATTAAGTAATTAAGCAAAAACAGGAAATACATATTATGCTTGCGGGCTTACACTACGTTTCATTTATGCAACATCATCTTATTGCAGAAACGTTCATGCTGAAATGCAGTTTACTTGTTTCCTGAATAATTATAAATGACATTTACGTTGGAAAACTTCGGTGGTATTTCTTGTCAGCAGAAATTAAGTTTAATTACTATTAGTAGGAATAACAATTATTGAATAATTGTTACGTGAGTATATTAACACATAGAAACAAGACTTTTTTTCAGAAAAGGAAAAACAAGGATATTTATTTTTTTAAGGCAAATTCAGGGATTTGAATTAGGTACTATGAAATATTAGTAAAAGCACACCGAAAAATATTCTCCAAAGTCTATTTTTTTATTAAACAAAACATGACTTGTATAAATTCATTGTTCAAAAATCAAAACGTCCTAAAAGTAAAAACATGAAAATTGAGTCTTTTTCGTTATTCTCCTGTTATTAATTCTTTTGTTAAGTTTTTCGTGTTTTTGACATTTGTAATTAAATCTGTTACAAACTAAAGGGCACCGTTACATAAATACAATACGTATTTTTTTTTTTTTTAGTTTAATTAACAGGCGTTAAACATCAATTAAACATTTGCTACAAACAACTGAACTAATCAATTATATGAACCAAGGCAACTTGGCTTATTATAACGTAATTGGCACTATAATAGCCGTAATTTACGTTTCGCGCTGTCACCCTCTTCGCATAATGTCGTGATTACGTTAGAGTCTATTAAAACACTATCCCCTATTCCTCAATTAAATAGTCTCGTATTTAAAGCCGACCCCTTTTCCTAATTAGCATTTTACGTGTTTATCGATAAATAATAAATGAGATTAATAAAAGTCCGGAATACTTTAGGCGTGAAACCATTAACAAGTTTCCACATAAAATCATTTTCTTAAAAATCCTAAATTTTCGAAGGTAAAAAGGTAACAGGAAGTAAAGAAAAAAATTTTATAATAAAAGGCAAGTTTTATTTTATGCCGGAAGGCACCAGGTGTATCGAGCGTTTGTCGCTTCTTAAATTTTCAATCTACTTCTTGGCTGACCTTTTAGACGGATAACAGGATTTTGTTTCTAGGACGAAGCATTTCCAATTATATGTTCCATCATAACATGACTTTTTCGTTGTTGTATAGACAACAAGATAAAGCTCAAGGGAACCAAGACGATAATATGTCGTGGTTCTTGTTCTAATATTTTAATTAAATAACTACATCACCATTCGCATTAACACATACACCTTTCAGATCGGACTTCTTAATTAGAACGTTTTCAAGATGCAGAAAGCAGTACGGTTAATTTACATTAATCGATCAAAATTACCTCCCTTAAAACAAGAAACCGATTT
Organism: Melanotus villosus; assembly: GCA_963082815.1. NCBI lineage: Eukaryota > Metazoa > Arthropoda > Insecta > Coleoptera > Elateridae > Melanotus > Melanotus villosus. The sequence goes on from OY720419.1 coordinate 80,560,258, forward strand.
AGCTGGGACAACAAAATTGATTCACATAAATATAGTAAATATAGTCAAAGTCGATCAAAACACGATTAAACCTCGTTCTTTCATATCAAAATTCACCCGGTTAATTATCAAAATCAATATGCAAACAAAAACTATATATAACCATAAATAGGTCGGTTCATTCACAAATACGAAGGAATGGCACAACATATGTGTTTTCCTACAAGAAGGAAAACTATATATTTGTTTGCACAGTTTGCAAGTTTTCCAACTGAAAGAAAAATAGAAGTATTCTGCGCCAAAGTTTGAACTCGGTAAATTTTATTCGGGTTAAAGAAACACTGCAACTTAAGGTAAAACAAAAAGTAGCTGAGGTATTTGAAGCAGAAAAGCAAAGAACCGAAATTCGGAAGAGAAATGGAAATCAGTATCATTGAATTTAATAATGTTATTCCTTATGTTGTATGTTGTACACTGAAAATTGAGAAACGTTTATAGCTATTTCAGCTGTTTCAGATGTAAACCATAAAATATTACGAGTATTATATTTTCAATAAGAGTGAGATTGTGCTTTTCCTTTGATTTTGAATGTAATTCTTTGCAAAAGTACGAACTTCTAATCGACATTAGAGATATAAATGTTGAGCAATAAAAATGTTTTTCCATTACTGATTCCGTAAGTTGCTCTCACCATGTGACAATTGATCGATCATATTTGAATTTACCTCCCAACCGATGTAAATATAATGATTGGGTTAGTGCAAATTCATGTCAAATTCGTAGTTAAATCAAAATGTATTTAAATTTTATGGGCAATTTATATCGGCAGAATAAAATTTATTTTCCCCTTATGTCATCAGATAACTATGCACTAATTCTGAACTCTTTTTTTTTAATTTCGTTTGGAATGAATAATGTTTTGGGAATTAATGGATGTACGTTTTTATTGAATTAACTTTCCCAATTCTCAAAGAGCCGGTATTACAGTGCAAAATTAATAAAAGTTATTCAAAATCTAGGCATGAAGCAAATAGTAGAACATTTTACACGTACTACTACTACTAGTAATAACAAATGACGATAATTTAAAAGTGGACGTACTTGATGCCCCAATAATCACCGACCATAAAATAATTGAAGTAACTCCAGGAAAATCATTCACATGTACTAAATCTAACTTTGAAGAGATAAAAATAAATAATTATGCTAAATATTCACAACAGAACTTGGTAAATAGGTTAAATAGATATAATTGGACCATGCAAAATCATCACGTAAACGAAATTGTTGAATCTATTGTAACACGACTTGAAAGGACAATGAACGAACTTGTTACGCGTAAAACAATTACTGCTAAATCTGCAAACCCGTGGTTTACTACAGACTTACGTAATATTCAAAGAGAAAGAGACAGACTTTACAAAATTGCTAAATTGTCAAAAGATGAAACAGATTGGGTTCTCTATAAAACTATGCGAAACCACTACAGTAACATGATTAAAATAGGCAAAAATAACTATTATAAAAATAGAATTCAGCAAATCACCGGCAACTCCAAAAATATGTGGAAGATTATTAAAGGATTAATGAAAAACCAAACTACTACACCAAAGAATATATTGTTCGATGAAGTTGAAATTAGTGAACCGGACATAATATCAAATAAATTCAATGAATATTTCGTAAACAGTATTGTTGAAATTAACAGCTCCATTGTGCTGAACGCGGCATTTAAAGAAAGTCCAATAACAGAAGCCACCTGCAGTTTTAAGTTCAAGGACATAAATTATAGGGATCTTAAAAGAATAATAGCTTGTATTAAAAGAAAAGGAAGTTCAGACCACATTACAGCCAAAGTAATTTCGGGTGCATTGCCAATAATCGGAGATCTGTTTCTACAATTAATTAATCAATCTTTAAGAACTGGAGTTTTCCCGGAAACATGGAAAATATCTAAAGTTGTGCCTGTTCCAAAAGTAAATTCTACGAAAAAATGTGAAGAATTTCGCCCCATTAATGTATTGCCAGTTTATGAACAAATACTAGAAGTGGCCGTTAAAGAACAACTGCAAAATCATCTAGAAACAAATGACATTTTAACTAAAAGTCAATCCGGTTTTCGAAATAAACATTCATGTGAATCTGCTATAAATTTTGTGCTGACAAATTGGAAAAGTGAATTGGATTTAAATAAAAGTATTGTGGCTGTGTTTTTAGACTATAAAAGAGCTTTTGAAACTATCGACAGAGAACGATTACTAAATAAATTAAATTATTATGGTATCCGCGGTACTGAAAATGCATGGTTTCAAAGTTACCTTACATCGCGCTTCCAGACAACTTTATATGGAAATAAAGAATCCTTACAAATTCAGAATAATTTGGGTGTACCACAAGGATCGGTTTTAGGCCCATTGCTGTTTTTAATTTATATTAATGATTTAGAATTTAATCTTAGTTGCTGCAACATTAATTTATTTGCTGATGATACTTTAGTGTCAATTACCGATGAAAATATCAATCTTGCTATCACCAAATTAAATCTAGAACTAAAAACCATTTCTCAATGGTTCCAAGTTAGTCAGTCAGCTAAAATAAATATAGAAAATATGGACTTGGAAAAGGTTGACCAAATTAAATATTTAGGAGTAATTATAGATGATAAATTAAATTTTAAGAAGCACGTAGATTATATTATCAAGAAAGTAGCACGTAAAATTAGTTTACTGGGCAGGATATCTAACAAGCTTACTATTCAAGCAAGAATAAATGTTTACAAAACAACTATTGCTCCACATTTTGATTACTGTGCAAGCATTTTGTTTCTCTGTCAGGAATCAGCCAGTTTTGCCATATTTCTCGATTTTGAACTTTTTCATGCAACAGGGCTCCATATCTCTAACTCTAATTTGTGGTTTGCCTCTCTGTCGCTTGCCTAGCTATGTACAGTTTCGTTCCACCTTCCATCTTTTTGTCTGGCGTTGAGACTAGCAAAGCTCCATTTCAGTTTTACAGCATGTTTAGTAGCATCTTTTATTTTTGTTTCCTGTTAGCTCTACCCAACTAGAATTTTGCCGAACACAAGGGATTTCCTGGAAGAGATCTTATCATGCTAAATATCGTTTTGACACGGGACCTAGGGTTTTACGTCACATCCGAAAGACGGTATTAAAAATTTCATCGACCTGGAGCGGGAATCGAACTCGAGATCTCTGCCCTACAAGGCTAACCTTGACGCCATCGAAAGAAATGAAAATACATCGAAATTAATAAAATCACTTCTTTTTGTTGATATAGATCTAAAATATGATAAAATTACGAAGGATAATGAAATAACAGTTTGATATTTTTGGGAACAAGTATCAATAAAAAAAAGGTTATCTCATTTAATTTAATGTGCTTTTGTTTTTTAGAGATAATAAATGCACTGTATATTGCGAAAATAGCGTAAGAATAACTTAAGATCAATTATATATAGGATATAGTACGAGACATAAATTACAAGCAGAAATACAACTTAAAGTGCGCTCATACAGTTACTTTGTCCCACATTCTACATTTCCTCATAATATAAAAATCACATCTAACGATATCCATTACAGAAAATTGGTTAAAATTTGGATACATAATTTTGATAGATCTACTTTTCATAATGTAATCGATTTTAAAACGTATTGTGGCATATTAAGTTAATCTAAAATTAGATTAGAATTGAGTAACTATTTTCCTCTAGACTCGTATACGACAACACCCCATAACAGAAGTTTAGTATTTGCTATTGACTCACGCACAAGTGCATTACTGCTGCGAGTCCATTTATTTTTTCTTCACATTTATTTCTGATGCTTTTTGCTTCCAAAACCGTAATAATATAATTATATTAATTTTCACTGAATTTCTGTATTGCAATATTGCAAAAAACAGTGATTAATAATATATTTAGTAACAAATTGCAATATTTTCATTTTATGGAATTTATTGAACACCTTAAGAAAAACACTGTATATTTATTTATGTAGAAATATTTTTTTCTTTTGAAATAAATAAAATTTGAAACTCAATTTTAAAGTGTTATGTAAAAAACGACAGTCGAGTTGTATGCAAAAATATACATCGTACGTCATAATAAAATTGGCGTCTCTTATTTTGCTTGCTTATTTGTAGTTTTTCTCTATTGCTGTTTAGTTTTTTTATATAGGGTGATTCAGAATGAGTGTAACAAGCTTCGGCATTTTGTTGATGAGGTCATTTTGACCAAAAAATGTCTTATGAACATAGCTTTTACTCCAATTAGTTACAGAATTACAACCGATTAAAGTTTTATTAGTGTAGTAGCTATGTAAACAAAGCATATAATGTTAGCAACATTTAATTTAAAAACAAAAGAGAGTGTACGATTTATAACAAGTGCTCAAAATGTGCCCCTTGAGCCTGAACACAAGCACGACACCTATGAATCATCGAATCATAAACACGAACTATGGCATACTCATTGCGAATTTGATTGGCCGCATCGATTATCCTTTGGAATAATTGTTCACGAGTAGCTATAGTCCGTACACCCAACAGAGTCAGTAAAGCTCCGCCCCTTTTGACGTATGTCTACTCAGGCCAATGAACGCAAGCACCCGTTTTACACGCTACAAGTAAAGAAATTCTCGGAATGTGAACCATTATATTATAAATAATGTACAGAGTACCACAAACTATTTCACGAAAAACATTAAAATGTAGGTAAAAGAAAATAGTATTATATAATACTTGAATACATACTGAAACTGACAAATCAAGCACCAAGGTCGAGTAGTTGCCAGTGTTACCTGTTGGTGTTGTTGCAGGTGTTGGGGGTTTTAAAAATTCGACCAATAGAGACGTTGTATTCAAATACCGCGCGCAAATATTGGGCGGAGCTTTACTGACTCTGTTGGGTGTACGGACAATAGCGGTTTTAGATGACCTCAAATGTAAACATCTATGGGGTTTAGGTCAAGGGACCTCGGATGCCAAGCGATGGGACCCCCACGACCAATCCATTTGTTGGGATAATGCATGCTGCCATCATGCTGGTAGCACATTTGTTGCCGAATGTAAAGTGGAGTGTCTTCCAGCATCTCATAAAGTCTTCCATCTAGGAAAGTAGCGTATCCTTTTGAATTTAAGCGATCATCAAGGACTTCGATATCAAGCAACCGACTGTTAAAAATGCCAGCCCACGTATTAACACTAAAACGATGTTATAATCTTGTCTGTACGATGGCATGGTGATTCTGGAGAGACCATAGATGGTAGTTGTGAGTGGTAGTAATACCATATCCCTCGTAAATTGAGCTCCATCGGTATTCTACCTAACAAATTTGAATCTTAGGTAATTTTACGTAGCAACCAGGTTCAAAACTCCATACGTTGGCCATAATCTTGTGGTTGTAGTGTCTCAACTCGTTGAATGTGATAAGGATGCAGTTCTTCGCGATGTAATGTCCTCCACACAAAGCTCTACGAAAGGTGCAATTGCGTTGCAATGCGCCTAGTACTAAGTGTAAGATTGTCCAGAACTTTTTTATTTCTATCAAGTTCTATCAAGTTATTTATCGTTCTCTGATATTTATATTATGGCAAATTTGAAAAAAGAAACAGATATACCCATGTATTCTCTGATTATTATTTTGATTCTATTATTTAATATGCGGATACATTCAGTTCTTATGATAGATTTACCATAACCGCCTTTATTTTCCTATATTTTGCTTTTACCATTATTGCAATAAATATATCTATTTTCACATATTTGGTCAAAGCGTGAATATTAATATTTTAGCGTTGTCGTTATTTATTATAACTAAACGAATTGAACATTAAAGATTCAAGCAACGTTATGCCAATATTTCTAGTGATTTACTGCAGCAATTTTTTGTAATAACGAAAATCACCGCAGAACGCGAAATCTTTTCCTTTCTTAACCCGAAATTTTTCAAATAGCTGATTTAGGTTAACTGTCAGAAGACACGGTTCAAGAATTTTAATTTACGCCGTCAAATATAAAACGATTCACGCACAATCTGACAGTTTTATGATTTACACGAACCCCACAATGAAACGCTTACAGGTGGAAGAGGATATCTAAAAACCTCAGCTCCTTAGAACAAAGGAATTCAATCACATGTGTCTACGTTTTACATTCATTCAATGTACCAAGCATTTTAAATGAGTTCACTATTGACACCACATGGCGTATAATTCTAGAACTTGTCAGACAGAGATAGACAGGGTCGATATTTACTCGAACCCTGAAAATTAAATGGTTGGCCATTCGAGAAAAAACTTTTTGCTTTATAAGGAAGGGGTATTGATTTTTATTCTGCATGAAGTTCTTGGATATAATAATTCTGATACGACTATTTTAAATATACAGGGTGACAATAATCTACCTGTGTTGTATAGGTAACTTTGTTATTATAGAAGTTAGAGAGTCGGATAAATTAGCAAAGTTGGGCAGAATTTCAAGACAAATTAGATGCCAGTTTGACATTTGACATACACTTTCAACTTTTTCAAATATTTCGAAAAAACTAAAAACATGCGATTTTTTAAATGTTTTATAATTCCATAACCACCTATTCTAAAACCAAAGTGAAATATGTTTCTTGTAGATATTTTTACGTAGAATTATAAAAAAATATCTACAAAGTCATAGCACTCTCGATTTTTGAGATATAAGCCAAACTTACGTTTTTTTAAATGGCAACCATAGTAGGCTATGGATTCATTAAAGAGCTTATTTTTTGCTGATTTCAAAAATGTATAGGTTGTCATATCTATTTCCGTTAATTTTTTCAGAATTTGTAAAAAACTGAAGTTAGTGATCATAATTAATAATTAGCTGCATAGTATAACAAGAGTGCCTTGGAATTGGAAAACAACAAAAATTTAATTGCCAAAGTTAGTCCTGTTTTGCTGATAATTACGGATGTGAATGTGTTAAGTAGTTCTGTTAAAGTTACTAAAAAAATGGCTTACTCGTGGGAAGAAGGAAATGATATGTTATTTTGCTATTGTAATCGTGATGCGAATGCAGCTTCTGAATTGTATCTGCAAACATACATGGAAAGAAGGCAGCCAGATAAAAGGATATTTGCAAAACTTGAATCCAATTTAAAACGGTATGGATCATTTTGTAAACCAAAAGAAGCTAAGAAAAATATTAATGAAGGAGCAGAGGTGCGTGTTTTGGTATTCAATACTTTTAAACCAACTGCACCTGTGCGAGAAATTGGATTTAAGTGTAATGTATCCAGAGAACAAGCAAGAACAATTTTGAAACAAAATAATTTAAAACCTTATCATCATCATGTATTGTATTGTATCCAACAGATTTAGAAAGAAGATTCAATTATGCTATGTGGTTTGTTGAAGAAAGTGAAAGAAACGAAGTCTTTTCTCAATTAATTCTATTTACGAATGAAGCTAAATTTACAAATAATGGTTTATTTAATAGAAAAAATCATATTTACTGGGCAAGGGAAAATCCACACTTAACGGTTGAAAGGCCAGAGCAATACGTTTTTTCTATTAACGTTTGGTGCGGCATTCTTGGAACAAAACTTCTCGGTCCTTAATTTTATGAGGAAAATCTAAATTCAGAGAGGTATTTGCTATTTTTACGTAATCAATTCGAAGAAATGTTGGACGATCTTCCATTAAATTTTATACAAAATTTGAATTACTTCCAACACGATGGAGCACCTGCTCACAATGCTCACATTGTGCCACACTATTTATTGGAAAGATTTCCTAATTGGATAGGTACCAGAGGTCCTATTGCGTGGCCTCCCAGGTCTCCGGACTTAACTCCCCTAGATTTTTTTTTATGGGGAACTATTAAAGACAAAGTGTACAAAGAAAAGCCTCATAACATTGATGACCTGAAAATAAAAATAAGAAGAGCTGTAGCCGAAATTAGACATAATACATTAAATAAATTGCAACGTGAAATATTAAAACAATGTCAGTTATGTGTTCAAGAAAATGGTGGTCACTTTGAAGTATTATTATAATCATTAATTTATTTTTATAGTTACATACATTTATTATTTAGTTCTGTTATCCATAATAATAGTTTAAGTTACTAAGTACCTATTTTATTTTTTATTTGTTTAATTTAAAAAAAATTGATAATTTCAATTGTTTTTGATGCTGAGTTACTAAACAAGAGACTATGACAAAATTCCAAGGCATTCTTAGTTCATGGTTATTATTTATCATCATTAATTTCAGTTTTTTGCAAATTCTGAGAAAATGAACGGAAACAGATATAACAACCTATACATTTTTGAAATCAGCAAAAAATAAGCTCTTTAATAAATCCATAGCCTACTATGGTTGCCATTTAAAAAAACGTAAGTTTGGCTTATATCTCAAAAATCGAGAGTGCTATGACTTTGTAGATATTTTTTTATAATTCTACGTAAAAATATCTACAAGAAACATATTTCACTTTGGTTTTAGAATAGGTGGTTATGGAATTATAAAACATTTAAAAAATCGCATGTTTTTAGTTTTTTCGAAATATTTGAAAAAGTTGAAAGTGTATGTCAAATGTCAAACTGGCATCTAATTTGTCTTGAAATTCTGCCCAACTTTGCTAATTTAACCGACTCTCTAACTTCTATAATAACAAAGTTACCCATACAACACAGGTAGATTATTGTCACCCTGTATATAAAAACTAAATAATGTACCACGTGTTTTTTAAAAAGTACTTTTAGGTACGACTCAGATAACGAAATAAAAATGTCAAGTAGGTACTTATGGTTTTTTTCGAAACAATTATACGACTCAATTACTTTGATGAGCGGAATTACAAATCAAACAGATAAAACAATAAAAATATATTAAAGTAATTACTCACCCTTTGGTCGTTGACGTACCAGGTGAGGTTAGGAGCAGGTGATGCAGGTGGTGCTGTGCAGTCGGCAAGTAAAGGACCCCCTCGTTCAAGCCCGCCCCTGTCTACCGTTACGACCGGCGCTCCGTCAGGAACAACTGCAACGATGTAATAAGCCACTTGTTACAAACTGCTTGCACTGTGATATATTGTAACGGCAGGCTTTTATATTGCGCTGTTCTGTAGTTGTGTTGAAAGTGTAGAGACATACAGCCTGCTTTTGAACATCGGGTGATATATAGTCTTTAGTGGATGGTTTATCTTACTTGAGGGAAGATTATGAAGAATGGAGTGAATGTGTACTTATTATATAAGATTTATCCGGAGAGAAAAATACCAAGTATTGTCTCATTACTGTGGTTCATGTGGAAAAGCAGAGATCATGAAGTGCGTAATAAAGTTCCTAGACACGTCTACCTTATTATTTTAAGTGTACTCCCACAAGCGACATAAATTTATTTATTTTCTTAGAAAAGTAACTATCTTTGTCTCAAAACCATGTGTGGGTGTTCTTGTAATCACATTGGCTACTGAGCATCTTTAATGTTTGTAAAAAACACAAAGCTTAAATCACTATTTAATATTGAGTTTATATTTATCACAATAGTTAAAAATAAATTACATTAGGGATACTATCTTATAATCGTTTAATAAGACACTAATAACTTCTGACATTAACATAATACAAAAATGTTTATCATATAGATTGGGAGAAAATTTAAGCTTTAGGAGAATTTCAAAAATACGTAGTAGTATATTAATTTTTAGAAAGTGGAGTAAACAAATGTTTGGTTTCTTGGATATCTCAGGTCCGATTACCTAGCTAGACCAACGAAACTCGTACACACGTAGGGTTTTTTAAAGAGGGCAATTCGTTATAGTTAAAGGCTCCGATCCAGGTCACAATCTAAGGGAGAGTCGAGCACACGGGACGCGTTGGCGTACAATTATTGTGTTAATTAATGCAAAAAATACCAAGTGAGTCTGTGTATGGTGCATAGAATATGAATTAGTAGTGCATTGATGTATGCATTTTATATGATTATTCTATTCTATTGGGTGATTATTCACATAAAGATGAAAAGTTAGTTGATCCTGAATTGAATTAATTTGATAGCATGCCCGATGAGATAAGGTCAGTATGAACAACTATGTTGTTGTTGTTTATTGTTACTGTTGACAAGCGGCGAGACTTGTTATTGTTGACAAGCAGTGAGGCTCGTTGTTGTTATTGGTAAGCGGTGAGGCTTGTTGGGCACATGCTGTTATCTGAGCATGAGGCTCGTTGTTGCTTATTAAAGCCTGAAGCTCTGGGACCCATTTAGCCGGCTATGACGCCTAGGACTTGGATAACTAGGCGTAAATTATCTAAAGGCAATTGACCGTCTAAACAATTCTCAGGCAGTGACTCCCGGATATGTGCCCCGGAATGGCCAGGAAGGCCCGTCTATCGTAGTTCTGTCTAGGGCTTGGGGTCACCTAGGTTAGATGGAAAAGTGACATTGGTGGATTCCCATTGTCGACTATGTTCTGCCATTGTTGGCTCGCGCGCGTTTCTGTCGGTTTGACAGATTGGCAGTAGCTGAAAGTACATCCATCATCATCACTCCCCAATATCTCCGGGAGTTTTCTACTAGATGCGACGTGGGATTCCCTCCCCCATTGGGGGTGGTGTGAGCATTAACGTTTGTATCAAGCCTTTGGTGTTTATGAGATCTAGTCAGGGCTACGCATTAATCTAACATGGGTGGAATGAACATTATTCCTTGGTAAGTTGATCGAATCTGCTTTTACAATCAATAATATCATGCTATTTTCAATAATTAAATAAATAAACAAAATCGAACCCGCAACCGCCGCCCGCTCCCCATTAGCCGCCATTCCTACGGTAGGTACTAACAAGCCATTGACTTTAGTTTCAACAAAAAAGAGAAAAAAATAAGGCTTTTCAAACAATTTCACTGATGTTCGTTAGAGAAAACGCAAATAAAAGTGTAACGAGATAATATAAAGATGTATCGGTATTACAATTACAATAAAGTGGTGTTAACATTGAGCAGACTATAAACGGCATTCTTGACTAGAGTTTCTTTCACTATACACTTTTCGAGATAAAAATACCCAGATAATACCTAGGTTTGTGGTTACCAGGGATTTCAACGCATCTATGATTAATGGCACTTCTTGCTTAGAATTTTGCGGAACCCATATTCCTATAGTATTTGAATAACAGGAAGCAACATGATTTTAGCGAGTGTTGCCGGTTAACAGTTCGGCTTAAAATACTCATTGATTAAGGACCGGAGAGATGGAGTTCGTTTGACTGGCGGACTATTTATATGGCAAAAAAGGATTTAAGTTGTGAGCGATTTTAATCATTACAATGGCTTTGCTAATTTTTCCGTCGAAAAATATGAAGATTTGAAACATTTTTTTTAAACACATTGTTGTAGTCGGCATCATGATGATGTTCAGCGGCTGCAGATTATAAACGAAACCTGTATGGTAAAGTCCATTCATTTAGGCTTGTTTATTTCGGTTTAACTATTTTAGGGTATTATAGAGGATAGCAAACGTATTACAAGTTAGAAAAGGTAAGAAAACACCATACCTTTACCTTATCATAAATTAATACTCTACCAGATACTGCCTCAAACCGTTGCCTCAAAATATTTTTTTGCTGAACCAGTTTCATAACTTACTGTAAACTTTTGTGAGTACAACCAAAATACTGATCGTTATATTTGACTCTTCTAAGCTGAACACAAATTCCAGAAACTTTGCACCAACTGGCGAACTATGAGCACTGGTTTCAGACGGTAACCAAGTGGATGTAAAATAGGGAAGTTCTTTTACGGAGTGGGGCAAATTTTCTAAATCGCCTCAGAGCACACAAAAGTCTGAAACCCACGCTGACTTCAATATACTTCAACCCTCATGAACAAAGAATTTTTATAAGAAAAAAATGTTATGTACTTTATTTTGCTTTCATTTATGTTTAATCCTATTTTTCGTGCCTCATCTTCTAATAGAATAAATGTACGAGCTTAGGTAGTGATTTTAAAATGGTTTTGATATTGAATTTTTAACAAACTTTGCCTACGTGATGCGACAGATAAGCGTTTTATAGCCAGCTTGTTAGAGGTATAAATGTTCTATAATTTTTAAATGTTTCTTTTATTACAGCAATTCTTAACGAAACTATCTTAAATAGCTTCGTTTCTTTCAGACGGTCATTGACATCAGTGACATGTCAAAGTGGATGAAACGTAAGTTTTTCCAAAATAACCTAACCCATTTCCGAAAGTCCATAACTACACGTAGATTTCCTCCTTTAATAAATAAGTTAGCCAGTATGCGCACTCTTAGAAAATATTTGCGATTTGACAGCAGATCATAAATCCAAGTTACAGTCCAAAGAGAAAAAGAAGAAACATAGGGACTAACCTCGTGGATATGTATCTATAATAAATGTTTTATTGAGAATGTCACCTACAAACACGCATGTGGTAACCAAGACAGAAATCCCTTTCCCAAACAACATTAGCTGTTTTGTTTTTGAAGATGTCTCCAAAGCCCCTTATCTGTTTTTCCTTATACACAACATTCCACTTTTGGATTTAGAATTCTGTTTAGTGATACCCATACAATGGTTCTAAAACTTCAATGTCTATTCTGCACTGCTAAGCATGCATATTCGTTAGCTGAAACTTGTGGCTTAAAATGCATATATTACCAGAATTTTACGGCGGTATTTGACCAAAACATTCTTAGCTGTCACTACAAATATCAATCAGTATACAGTGATCAGAAAATAGCTCGCAAAGTATGGAAAAACTTTTTACTATTCGACTTTCGAACCATATCAGTTACCACTTTTGGGCTTAGTCCGGCAGTATTTAGATATATGTACAATTACATAAGTAAAGAATGAAAATATCTCAAACAAGTGTAAAACTAGTCAATTTTAACCAGAAGTGATACAAAGAACTCTAAACATTTATTAATGAAATGAAAATGTAAAGAACCGTACCATAAAAAGGAGATGGTACCAAACAGATGATGAAAGTGAAGTCAACAAGGAATGGACGATCAAAGCGTAACCAAAATGCAAGTAGTGATCTAAACAAGACCAAGATAAACAACGGCACATGGATGCAAAAGCAAAAAATACATAGGTAAGTAAATTATTAAGCACACAGAATTACCTATTTACAAGTGTCAACATTGAATACTTACATCCTAACTTCGAAGGACTTAACAAATACATTTTTAGCAAGTAATCACAGTTGGCCTTCATTTAAAATATTTGGAAATGCAAATTCCAAAAGGATGGAAAGGCAAATTCCAAAAGGATGAAAAGGTCGAATTAAAAATAACGAAGTAAGCAAAAAGCGTGTAACAAGGTGAGGCAAAACGGCCAAATAGAGCATTACAATAATTTATTGGAGGAAACGTATTAAGGAAGCTATATTTTGAATTCAATTGAAAACAAACCAGTTATTAGAACCATTAGAAGGTATCAAGCCTTGCAGGAGATTATGGAAGGGATTGAAATTTATTTGTTTCTCTGGAAGGAAATATTCCTATTTTTATAACAATAACCATAAAAATTCTATTTTGCACTGGGATTTCTATAAATCCCAGGTCAAGCCATACTAATAAAAGTATTTCATCCATCTTCTTCTAAAATCACATTAGAACCTTCATAATTCAAACTTGAAAAAATGCGCCTGTGTGTTTTTGAACAATTTACATAAGACCTTTTTCCCTAGATTTTTACGATAACATTAATGAATCAAAAAACTACTTAAAGTCTAAAACCAACCACCATTTGTTAGAGAACATATATAAAAATTCTGACGTTATATTACAGGTATAAAAATATAATGCTACAGTCGTATTTCAGTTTCAGGGTATGAACTGGGGTTTCCATAAATTTATTGCGAAGAACTTTTGTTCTTGGTTTTATTGCCTTCTAAAACTTATCATAATACAACATAATTTCAGCTTCAAAGTTCTTATTCTAATTTGTATTCAAGGGGATTATTCGACGTATATTTATCGTATTCCGTTTTGCGTTCTCCCTCGATCCCTCTCCTAAAATTTTCTCATTCCAGACCAAAGTGTTTAAAATTGTTATCGCAAAAAGCCGTTCTTTACTTTAGAGAAACCACAAACCTAAATATAGCTCGTTCATAAATCACTAACTGACGTTATGTGTTATGAAGTCGGGTTTTCCGATAACGCCAGGGAACTCTCAGAAGTGTCCTCCTTAAGTCTTACGCCCACCGCAACCGCTACCGATGTCATATATCTCTATTTAGCCCGATTTGGTCCGTCTTATTGTGGAACCTTCAAGTAAAGGGACGTCGGACTGCAGCACAAAGCAGCGATAATGCTTTACAGCACAAAACAATCTCAAACACGCCGGAACTGTTGTCGCCATCCTGTGACAGTGAAGGAAAGGAATAACAATATATTGTACCGGACCTTGTCCGCAACGTCGAGGATTTGTTTGGCTATTATCGTAAATTTTCCCCGGTGGTTGCTTTTAAACACTCGTTTTTAACCGCCGAGCTGAGCTAACATCCCCGTAAACCGTCGCGATTGATTATGTTTCAGCATTGGTTTTGTTTGCTTTCGCTTATTCCCTCCAAACCTAATATGTGCAACGAGGAGGGTTGGTGAGGGAAGTTAGTGCGAGAACTGTGTCAAATATACTTGCGAATTTTCGACAGCCAGCAAGAGAGAGGGATAACACGAAGGTTTACACAGCGAACGATATGATTAATGGTGTAAATAAAAGCATATCAATCAATGCAGTGGTTGTGAGATTGTTAATGATTGAATGAATACGAATATCAATCCTGAATTGCATGGAATTTCAATTTAGGGTTGTATATGGATGTAAAAATGCGAAGAGAAGGATTCGTTGTATTGTGAGCGTTCCCTTAAATGTTTTACAGTCGTTCAAATATTTTTTCGCCATTTACGAGTATGTATCCACTGACAAAAATGAAAGACGACTTGGACCTTTTTGGCTTAAGTGAAATTCAATTTAAGCATAAAATTGCACATTAAAAAATAAACTTCCGGATTAATATTGAAAGCCAGTAAATTTTATAAAATTGCTACGGAAATAAAAATGTTTAAACGTTACTTCCTCGCGGATTTCACTAGAAATATATAAAAAAACTTAAATCGGTGATATGAAATGTGTTAAATACAGACGTTCAGACTGAACTCTAAATGTAGATTTTCAGCAAAATAGTTTGATTTATTCAAATTTAACAAGTCATTTTTCTCGTAGCCGAAAATGGTAACATTTTATAATCAATGATGTTCCCAAAAGGGTTTCCAAAACTAATAAAAATTGAAGTTCTATAGCAATCAACTATTATCGTAGCATTTGCAGAGATTTTCCATCAAAATTATACCAAAGTAACGATCGTATTTTCACACTGCTCGGAAATGTGAATAATATAATAAATCAGTGGCGTGCGGTCCATGGAAGCGATGGAAGCACCGCTTCCCTTGCCTTCATAAGACAAAACAATATCATTTATTAATTTTATTTTTTGTTTCAGCAGTATGTTAATAGTTATTTATTATACATGCGGATTAAATTAATGTTTAATGAGCGGTACGTTCAACCGCGCGAGCGGCGGTAGCCGCAAGCGCGTTGATACCGCGAGTTAATAAATTAATTTTAATCCGCAAGTGTAATACAACTGTTTATTCAATTTTGACATTTATTTGACATTTTTAAAGCGATTTGACATTTTTAAAGCGCTAGCGGAATAAAAATTTTAAATCGCTAGCGGAATAAAGATTTTAACCGATTGTTTATAAAACATCAACTTTTATGGGCAGGCCAGAAACAAATAAAGTCAGTTTAAAACGTCAAAATTGAATAAAATTATTTATTCAATTTTGCAGTATAAACTGACGTTTATTTGTTTCTGGCTGCCCATAAAAGTTGATGTTTTATAAACAATCGTTTAAAATTTTTATTCCGCTAGCGATCTAAAATTTTTATTCCGCTAGCGCTTTAAAAATGTCAAATCGCTTTAAAAAGGGCAAATAAATGTCAAAATTGAATAAACAGTTGTATTACACTTGCGGATTAAAATTAATTGATTAACTCGCGGTATCAACGCGCTTGCGGCTACCGCCGCTCGCGCGGTTAAACGTACCGCTCATTAAACATTAATTTAATCCGCATGTATAATAAATAACTATTATTTCATTTTCGCTTTATCGCTTTTCATAACATAATGCGAATTCTCATTGCTACAGCGCATTGTGTGAATCGGAATTTCAACGTTTACCGTATATCGTTCGTAGATTAATGGCAACAATCGACTCGAACGTCGAAACTTATCTTGAGATCTCGGATTTAAGCGCGTCAGGCGTCAGCAATAGATTGCTTACTATCAACACTCCTCCTCAATCTAACAATTTTAGTTAAATGCATTTCGTTATTCCCAAATAAAATCTTAATCTTTCAACATTTGCTCGTGTCAGTTCTGTGCTGAGAAGGTCTGACTTCTGATTCGCTGATGGTATGTACTGGACTTCTATTTCATGTGAGTTATAAAGGTCTCTTACGAAATTTTATTTTACATCTACATGCTATACCCCAGTCTCTCGAGAAGGTGGATACAGGATTGATTATCCTCGTAGAAAACCACAGACTTCTCGAAGTTGAACCCAACTTCTCTCAGTAGTCCTCTCAACCAAATGAACTCGGTTGCAACATTAGCCAATGCCACATATTCCGCTTCCGTTGAGGATAACCAAACGGTCGGCTGTTTCTTGGTCATCCAGCTAACTAATGAACCTAGAACTTCAAAAACAACGCCTGATGTTGACTTACGATCTGTATCTCCTGGCCAATCAGAGTCTGCGTAGCCGACCAATGGGGCCGATTGGTTCTTGGGATAGAACAAAAAGTAGTCCTCAGTTTCTCGCATGTATCTAAGAATGCGTTTTAGTCCGGTCGATTGTGCTTCGGTTGCATTACTATGGTACCTACTGTAAAAATTTACAGAGGCGCTGAGATCCGGTCTTGTTGTCCTCATCACGTACATCAGATAACCCACTGACCCTCGATAGGGTTTGATTTAGATAATGGATTCTGATTGTACGTCCGTTGGAGGCTTTATTTCCATAGGTGTTCTGCTGCCACTGCAGTTTTCCATGTTGAATCTTCTAAGCAGGTTCTTCATGTAGTTTGGTTGACCCAATATTATGCCGCATTCTGTTTTCTCAATCTTTATCCCCAAGAAATTCCGCAGTTCTCCGAGATCTTTCATCTGGAATTCTGCTTCGAGCTTCTTCTTGAATGACAAAAGAAGATTTTTGTTGTCGCTTGCCATCAGAACATCGTCCACGTACAAAAGCAGATATAGTTTTGATTTTTCAGTTTTGTAGAAGTACAAACATCGGTCGTACTGTGACTGAGGTAGCCTAATACTTTTGGCGTAACCGTCAAACTTGGCGTTCCATGCTCGAGAAGCTTGTTTTAAGCCGTAAAGGGTTTTACTCAATTTACAGACTACACTCGGATCTTCCATGAATCATTTCGGTTCCTTCATATAAATTTCCTTTTCCAGGTCTCCATGCAAGAAAGCGTTTTTGACGTCCATCTGCCTAGTGATAAGATCTTCATTGTTTATAATTGCCAGTAGGGTTCTCAACGTTGTCACTCTGGCAACTGGTGCGTAGACTTCGTCGTAGTCGAATGTTTTCTTCTAAGCACATCACCAGCCTGGCTTTATATTGAGTAATATTTCTTCGTCTTGTTTTAGTTTGAAAACCCACCGATTGTCAATGGTTTTTCTTCCTGGAGGTAGTTTGGATAAGATCCAAGTCTGGTTATATTCAAGAGCCGAGATTTCCGATTTTAGCGCCCTGTACCACTCGGCTGCATCTTCTCGATCGGCAATGTCTTTGCAGGTCTCGGGAACGTTGTTTACATATGTTTCTGCATTTAGTGCCAGAACAACATAATCTTGTAGATAACTTGGTTTTGTAGTTTTCCTTGTACTTCGTCGAATTTATTCCCCATCCTCTTCCAGTGTTTCCATCAATGGTGGTTCGTCATCGGCGTTCTTAAATTCTTCAGTGCTGTGGTATTCTGAACTCACCGAACGTTTTTCCTGTTCTTGACTCCGTTGTTTCACTCCTCCTTCTTCAGTATTTCCAGAGTTGTCCCTGTATTGACAGAGGTCCGGTTTTGGAGTGTTTGAGTTTTCATCAAAGATGATATATCTTCCTGAGTAGATTTTCCTTTCTCAGTTGACAAGAATCTGTATCCGTCGTTACAATACCCGACCATGTAGCACCTATTCGTCCTGCAGTCAAATTTTCGTCCGATCAGAGCCTTTGGTGTATCCAAATATGCCTTACAGCCGAAAACTCACAACTTTTTTAAGTTAGGTCGTTCGCCATACCACAATTCCGCTGGAACCACGTTGTCCAATGCGTTAGTTGGTGATTGATTTATCAGGTAGGCTGCTGTCAAGACTGCTTCTGTCCACATTGACTTTTGTAACTTCGATTCCAATAGCATACATCGAGCCCTTTCAAGAATAGTTCGGTTCATTCTCTCCGCCACTCCATTCTGTTACGGCGTGTAACGAATGGTAAACTCAAATTGCATGCCACGATCTTCAAAATAATTCTTCATTTCCGACGAGAGATATTCTCTGCAATTATCGCGCCTGAACCTGGAGACTTTAAAATCAAAATGCGTTGTGGCCATCGCTTCAAAAATCTCTAAATATTTAAAAACTTCATTTTCGATTTTAAGGAGTATGCTGCAGTGAAGTGCGTATAATCATCAATAAAAGTGAGCAGATAATGCTTTACGTCATAGGATTTGGGACTGATTTTTCCAATTAAATCGCTGTGCACCAATTCAAGTGGCCTCTTAGCACGTCGACGTTCATTTTTGTGTGGTAGTTTAGTTTGTTTACCTTAAACGCAGGTCTGACATACACGTGCGCCCTCTCTCCGGTCGATCTGTCCTAAGCCAGCCACCATACTTTTCAGCTTTTGTAATAAAATCAGTCCAATATGTCCCAGGCGCCTGTACCATAGCTCAGTTCCTTTCTTAACTTCAGAAACACATGCAATTTCCTTTAACCACTTGCAGTTGATTTTGTACATCTTACTTTCCCTGTCAGCAACTTCAACTGTTATGGACTGTTGAAGGTTGAGTTTCTAAAACTTGACTGGAACTCTGCCGATTTGCTTGTTCATCGAGTAGTCGATTTTTCACAAAACTCAATGTATTGCTCAGTCGACAAAGTTTCTATGGCTGTTACAACAACTTCATATTCCGTTGGCATCGTGAGTAGCAAATGACAAACCGTATCAATATCTTTTAAATTAGCTCCTGTCGAACGCAATTCTCTAATCAATTTATCGAACCTTAAAAAATGTGCTTCCAAAGTGCTTTCAACAGGGTTAAATTTCATACTTATCAACGTTTTCCTAATTAATAATTGGCTAGCAATACCTTTCCATACAAACGTATCTTGAAGAGTTTTTACCATATATCAAAGACAGTTTATTTGTACTTGACATATTCGAGATGGCTATCAGCAATTCTCTGAGCAATACTCGACTGTATTTCCTTCTCTCTCTGAGCCTGCTGTAAAGCGGTGTTGTTGGTCAATTTTTCCACCTTCAGTCACACCCGTTCTTGAACAAATTCCAGCAGCTCAATCCAAAACTTCCAGTTGTTATAGTTGCTTCCGTCGAACAACAGGATTTTGTAGCGATCTTCCTCGGCCATAACCTGACTTCTTTTTACTCAATAAAAAACAGACTAAACAACTCGGTCTGGGCCCATAACCTAAAATCGTGAGTGGGCGAGTTAATAACGAGATCAATTTCAATTGACAACCAATAAATATATAACAGTAACCCGTTTTAATATTTCGGAAAAAATGCAGTTACAATATCTGAATATATGTCGAATAGCAGTGTTGACAACTTAACAATAAAAAAGGCGCGTTAACTTGAATTGTATAGATTGCTTACTATCAACAGAAAATCTCTCAAAGAATTGTAGGTTATCTACGAATGTTCCTGATTGCGTAATATTATAAATTAATTCCAAATTACTGCAATAACTAACTTCGATTATTTACTTTAAAGGAAAAAAAATATGGAAATGTTGAGATCATGGAAACTGAAACGGTTTGACTAAATTCGTCTATTTACGTTCCGATTTATAAACCATTCAAGCCGATAAAACGCTTACCCGCTAATTAAGTCCTAGGCAAATTTTGGTATTCAGCAAGGAATATTACCCTTGAGCTATAGACACCCTTTTGAATAATTTCGTATGACAAGAGAGCATTTAATTGTTAACTCATTTCTCAGTGATAGATATGCTTATTGAAAGGTAATAATTGAAAATTTAGGAGACTTTCCAACAACAGCGCTTTTCTAGATTATTACTCAAAAAAGGTGTTTTTAATGTAAGTAATGCTTTCCAACGCAATGGAATAAAAAATCAATACGAAACGTTTGTGTTGCCCAGCAAGTGATGCGAGTTCAATTAATACAGCTAATTGGTTAATTAATTTACACCTACAACGCGCGTGCTTTGAGCTATTTAATTTTCGAGGTATACCCAATAACTAACAAATCGTATAAAAATTGAAACCACCAATAAGTAACACAACAAATACCCGCTATCCCATAACTTGGAAAGTGTTGCCGTTTATAATGTAGAAGGCGGTGCTCAACTAATAAAACATTTAAACCGATAAAAGATTGTAGGTACGATGGCCATTTAGTTTTAATCGCCTTCGTACGAAGCGGCCGTATTTTACGTGGCGGTGTACGATGTAATGACAAAACAGGCAACCTGTCGTCGATGTTTCGTCGTTCTGGTGGTATAATGCGGCACATTTCATTTTATGAAATTTTTGGGGACCGTTAAATACGTTACGCAGTATACTGGGAATAAAGTTACATATCCATCATATAAATTAGGTTTCAGCTCCACCCTCTCTCACATGCGCTAACTTAGTTATGCGAAATTAGTTGGGAAGTTTGTGGTCCGCAGGTAGCGTTAATTTTAAGCCGTCCCAACTAATTGTGGCTTATATCATATCTGATATAGCTCTCGCACAATAAACCGCTTTGGGTGAAGAACTGTCACTTACCCTAACATTAGAGGAGCTACACATCAAAGTTCGTGACAAAACTCTGCTCTCACTTTTGTTGCGAGAGCACGGATTAACGAAACTTAGAGTTGGTAAACAGTTGTGGATGGTACTTCCTCATAGTTTACCGCAAATATTCAGCACGCATCCTTAAATCAAATGAGATATAACTAACTTTACTATGTGCCTGGTAATGTTGTGGTTGGTGATAATAGCGAGTCACGTAATAATAACCACTCCAATAAAGTGTATTAAACACAATATAATAGTTGAAGAATACCAGCTTTTCTCTTAGTCTTATATATAAAGTAAAAACGGAATGTTGAAAACTTCAACAAAGTTACAATTGTAGATGGGTAGACATTAATTAATAGATATAATTATCTGACTTCCTTACAACATGAACGTTGTGTCTCTGCACATAACGTAAAATATACCTTTTGCTCGTTTAGACCATTAGTTTACTACAATTGATAGAACGTAACTGTTTAATATGATTGCTTCATTGCATTTACTTTGGAAATATAAAAAATAGGGAAAATGAAAATAAGGAACCTAAACTAAGGTTCCGTGAGTTTGCGCACCTTAATGTGTTATATAGTATGTTCATAAAATAAGAAAAAGATCAAGTTGGATGTGAAATGTTTATGAAAATATGTTTTAGAACATATCTTAGAATTGACAAACTGGCACTCATAACTTACGTGTAAATGACAAAATATCAAACTGAATCTTCTTTGCAAGTAAGAACACTGTAGACGGAATGGTCCGTATTCTCACCTCATGTTTAAATTTAACGTCATGTTTAATTACCATCCCTTTTCACCCATTAAAAGTAGTATACAGCTATAGCATTGCATGTTTACGTTAAACAAGGCTTTAGTTAAAGACAACTTTAAACATGAGGTTGAGAATAAGGGCCAATATTGGGATTTGACTTATTTTGTTCCCTTGTTTCATTCCAGCTTGAAATTGGTATCTCTTCCGTTAACTCATTATTAACTATTATTTTTGTTTTATTGTTACTACTTATGTTTTCTATGACTCTGATCATTTGGTCAGGCCAAGTCAATGAAGCATGTATAGGGTGGTCGTGAAAGTTGGGGACATACTTTACCAGTATTAACTAATACATAAGAAATAGTGAAGATTTTTCCTGATCAATGGCGTAGTTAGGGGAGATTAAGGGCATTTTTAATTAAGAAAAAATACGAAAGCCACGTTTTTTTAAACACCCTGTGTCGTATTATGAAACAAACATTAATTTTACGTAAAAAAGTTCTATTGACATTTTTAGCTCAACAAAATCGTTTTTGAGATACACTCAAAAATATCTTCCAGTGTGTTATTGCTATTTGTATCGCACAATTGCTTTGGTGTAACGAATAACAACTTTATCTCAACCTACTAAAAAACTGTAGGCCAAAAACTAAGTTGGACTCCAATCCCCTATCTGCTTCGACAAAGCACAATATACGACTGCGATATAAGAAAGCGTACACGAAGCTACAACACCGCGGAAACATAGAAGTACTGCGGCGCACAATCTAACGCTCGATTATATAATAAAGCTGATGAAATAAGAAAATAGATACAGAAGAGAATGGCAAAGAACACGATTTTACCTTACTACAAAACGGTACATAATAAATTAAACGTCTAGTAAAACAACACCTAGATGATCTTCGAATACTAAGATACAATAGTTACATTGAAGGAATATATCCCGATGACTCCACCATGTGGTTGGCAAATAAAAGATTGCTAAGACAGCCGAGTGTCATTTTCCCATTAGTTGCAAACAATACAAGCTACTCATCTGAAGATGAAAAATCAGAATATTGGTCATGCACCTAAGAAGGTTTTTACACCAAATGCAGACGAACACGACCTCCTCCTCGAGATCCAAATAACAAACACCATATCTAACTTCAAGTTGCAGGAGACTACTGAAATAGCACCTGTGTCCGCTGAAGTACTCAGGTTGTATATACAGCGTCTCCCTAAGCGCAAGACCCAACGACCAGACATGATAGGCAATGAAATATTAAAACATTTATCCAAAAAAGCAGTGGCTCACCTAACTTCAATTTGCTGTAACGGTTGTATGAGACTAGGATACTTCCCTTTACTTTGGCGAACTGCAAACATGCTACCAATCTACAAAACTGGAAACGCCAAGCAAAACCCTGACAGCTACTGGCCCATTACTTCATTATCTACCCTAGCCAAACTCCTGGAGACGGTGATCCTTACTCGATTACAAGATTTTCTACCCGAAAATGAAGTTATCCCGCCTCATCAGTCTGGGTTTAGGCAGTCATATAATAGCTCACCAACTTCTTAGACTAACAAAAATAATCGGGAAGGGATTCAAAGAAAACAAAGACACCACAGCAATCTTTCTATGCACGAATCAGCAATTGGTTATAGGTGGTACATTATTCCCACATAAACGTACTATACACAAAGTAACCTAGGACTCCCCGGGCAACCGAACCACTAACCAAATCGACCACCTAGCGATAATCAGGAAATGGAGGAGATCCCTCTTAGATGTTCGCAGCAACCGAGGTGCCGATGTCGCCAGTGACCACCACCTAGTAGTGGTTACTGTCAGGTTAAGAGTAGCTGCTATCAGAACCGATAACAAATTATATCGACCTAAATTAAACCTAGACGGTCTACAAAATCGAGAAACTTTATCCAAACTCAAAGACAATATAACAAGAAAAGTTGAATCATTACAACCATTGGAAGATAATTAGTCTGAAGAAAAATTGGTGATACTCTGATAGAAGCAAGTATAGACGCTTTAGGAAAGAAAAGACAGAAGAGAAAAGAATGGATATCGCAAGCTACCTGGGACCTGATCGAACAAAGACACATTATAAAAGGTCAAATATATAATGTTCAAACAGGCGAGATTAAAGATGCCTTACGAGAAATATATAGACAAACAAATATAGCGGTTAAACGAAGCGCAAGACGAGACAAACGCTGTTGTGCCGATAAGCTGGCAACTAGGGCTCAAGTTGCAGCAGAACTTAGAAATAATAGAGAGCTATATAAAATAACTAAACAGCTAGCTAATAAGAATTTTATACAAGATTATCCAAAGATAAAGAAGGAAATAAACTTTACTCCATCGATCAACATCTGAGTAGATGGCACGAATATTTTTTAATGATATGCTAGATGTACCAGAGGAAAATGCAGAAGTAGAACAACACAACCAAAATAAAGCGCCTACCATCCTCAGAATCAGTACAGAACCACCCACCAAACGAGAAATTATACAAGCTATTTTAAAACTTAACTTCAACAAAGCACCTAGGCCTGACAACATACCAGTAGACATACTTAAAGCATGTACTTTATTAATAGCAGACGTCTTTCACTCACTTATAATGGAAGCCTGGGCCTCTGAAAAAATTCCGGAACACTGCAAAGAGGGGCTTATAATTAAAATCCCAAAAAAGGAGGCCAAACTGTGTGTCATAAATGGAGAGGTATAAAACTCCTAAATTCAATCAACAAGTTTCTGACACAAATTATACTAAGTAGAACAGCTAGCCACTTAGAACTCAAGTTAAGAAAAGAGCAGGCAGGTTTCAGACCATACAGATCCTGTATTGAACAAATAAACACCTTACGTCTTATAATGGAACAATCTCGAGAATGGCGCTCTCCACTATATCTCCTTTTTATAGACTTTGAGCATGCTTTTGATAGTTTACGTGACTCAACGATCTGGAAAGTACTCGCCACGAAAGGGGTTCCAGTTAAAATAATTAATCTGTTCCAGAATTGTATCATGGCACTACCTGCCGAGTAAGTCATAAAGGAAGAGTAAGGGAGCCAATACCTGTGAAAGTTGGAGTTAAACAAGGATGTATTCTCTCCTCTCTATTATTTAATCTGGTCTTAGATAAAGTTTTAACAAAAACCAACGATGCGCAGTGTGGTATAATATGAAACTTCCACCATAGATTGGAAGGTCTAGATTATGCAGATTATATATGTCTTCTGTCTCACACTTTTAATGACATGAATAACAAACTCCAACGGTTACAAGAGGAAGCATCCAAAATTGGACTGAAGATAAATTTTCGAAAAACCAAAAAAATGCGCATTAACAATCAATCAAATAACAGATTCTTCTGTCAGAACCAGCAAATAGAAGAAGTTACTAGATTTACCTACCTTGGCAGTATTATAACCAATGATGGAGGATCCCTAGCAGACGTGACAAGTAGAATTCAGAAAGCAAGGAGGGCATTTGGTCTCTTAAACAACATCTTGAACTCATCTCACTACTCTACTAACACAAAACTTCGTCTGTTTAACACAAATGTCAAGTCTGTCTTACTTATACGGATGTGAATCCTGGATGGTAACTGAAGAAATAACAAATCGCATCCAAGTCTTTATAAATAAATGTCTCAGAAGAATCCTGTGCATCTATTGGCCAAATACTATTAGTAATCTAGAGCTGTAGAGAAGAACAACAGAAGAAAACATGAAAATCCAAATAAAGCGACGTAAATGGAAATAGATAGGCCGTACCCTGCGAACACCTATGGGTAGCATTCCGAGAGATGCCCTTGACTGGAACCCATAGGGAAGTAGAAGGAGAGGACGCCCAAATACGACCTGAAAGCGTTCCGTACTCAAAGAAGTGGAAAACATGAATACGTCTTGGAGAGAACAGGATTAGATGGAAGCTCTTTGTAGAGGCCCTATGCTCCCATGAGGAGTGAAAGGAACTTATATATTATAATCTTTCTAGATCTGGAAAGAACCTTCAATAGGTCTGGTTGAAAGGATTCTTTTATAAACTGATCAAGCTAAACATTCCGCCATACCTGATAAAAATTATAGACTCCTTTC
This sequence comes from Melanotus villosus, assembly GCA_963082815.1. NCBI lineage: Eukaryota > Metazoa > Arthropoda > Insecta > Coleoptera > Elateridae > Melanotus > Melanotus villosus. The sequence goes on from OY720419.1 coordinate 80,586,265, forward strand.
TGAGCAACACAACGTTCGGAGTAAGGATCAACGCTACCCTATATACGGTCAAAACAATAAAAGCAAGAGTACCCCAGGGGAACCTTCTGGGACCAATCTTATTTAATCTTTATGTCCATGATTTGCGCGCTGAAAATAATTCAACACTACTACTATCTCGTATACTATAGGTAATGCAGAGCACTACAATTGAAACAGCAATAGAACGTCTACAAAATGCAGTAATCGTCACGTGACCGATTTCAAAAATGGTAAACAAAAATTAATCCCACCAAATCTCACGTGAAGATATTTACACTCAAGCGTTACACCTATCTTCCAAGAATTAGAATAAACAATGCTGATATACCATGGACCATAAAGGATGCTGCGGTAAAGTATCTAGGAGTCCACCTAGATGCCAAACTCAACTGGAGTTATCACCTAAAGAAAAAACTTAATGAGTGTCAGAAGATTCATTTTATTGTACCGTTTTAACCGAAAATCCTGTCTTAAATCTGAATGTTCTTTATTAATTTATAATGCGATTCCCCAACCTATATTAATTAACTTATGCATGCCCAGTAAGGAGTAACGCATCCAAAACATCAAGAAACTGCAAATGTACTACGTGTTGCAGTTAACTGCCCTTCGTTCGTTCACACCAACCAAATGCACCAAGAGTTGCGTGTTCCTCTAACAAACTACTTAAGGTATTTCCAGAAACTAAGTAGTAACTTTTTTAAAAAATGAATGCTGTGTAGAAGTGCAACTAAATTAAATCTCGGTCAGAAGAACATACACACCAGACTTAATCGTAAGCTTCCACAAGACCTAATCTGGATTAATTACCCCTAAGTAATATTAAAACTCTAATATTGTAAGCCAGAGGTGTGAATCCACTCCCTTAATCTCAAAATTGATATTACTTTTAGCCATAAGTTTGTTTATTGTATAAAAACCGTGTATTGCATCTTGCTTGCAGAGCCAGAATCTATTAAAAAACAAAAATTACTGTGTTTCGCGTTGTAAATGTGACTATGTGTGTATTAAACTAAATAAAGCTTGTGTTGTAGGAACTACTTTAACTGAAAGAAAACGGAACAATTTGAAAGGTTCTGTTAATAATTACCGAGCTAGAAAATATAGGGTAAAATTTATATTAAAGATAATTTTAAAATAAAGCTAGACCACTATAACAGAAAAATAATAAAGTGTTACCATTAAAAGGTTCTTCCCATTTAAATATCATTTTAGCAGAAAAGTTTTTAAGTGCATTTACTATAATACCTTCAACCTACAAATTATTATTTGTTAGATAACTAATCAATTATCTTTTCGTATTTCATAGTAAGTATTATTATATAGCAAGCATTTGGTTTTAGCATACAGTTATTGATAGGTTGCCTTCATTAAATAGTTTCAGAATAAGTAGATGTCAACTTGTGTTCTGTATACTAGGAACTTTACACAAGGCAAACTTCCTACGTATAATTAAATTCAAGATTCAAACTACGATGTGCTGAGTATTTCAGATGAAAATTTTAATATATAGGTACGCTCTACATATATGAAAATTATAAATATTATTAACAATGAGGTTTTCTCGCTAATTTGTTTTTCCGGGGGTGATAACTCTCAAACTTATCAAACTAAGCACAGTAATTTAGCAATTAATACTTTATTAACATAATATAATAATTTAGCGGGCTAAATTTGCTTAGTTTTAGAGCATTTCAAGTTTAATACAATCATGCGGTAAGGAAACAAATGGTTCCTAAAGTATCCATTATTGGCTTTGCGAAAAAATAAGTAGCTAGCTCTCGAACCATGAAGTAGAAGGAAGTGTTCGCAGGAAGCAATCGTCATTTATTCAGAAGAAATAATCCGTTAATATCCTGCCACGATCAATTTAAAGACGAGGAACAGCCCGGGAACTAATAGGTATATTTGTTCCTCAAACATCCGATAAATTCTGCTGGTATCTGCAACTCCAACCCCTCACATTTGCCGATATTGTTAGCTGGTATATATCTTGGGGTATTTTGTGCGTTTAGGGTTTTAGGGACAGTTCATTAATTTTTCTGGACAGATTTTAGCTGATAAACTCTATTCTAGGTGTAGACGTTTGCTGGAAAAAATAAACTGAAGTATAAAAAGGTCTATTTATTTTAATTAAACTAAATAATAAATGGCGGCAATATTTAAGAAGCATTGAATTATTAGAATTTTAAAATACATACCTATTTAAAATGATAGATTAAAAGTCAAGAATCGGTTGCTGCAAGCGAACAAAATACATGCTTTCTAGCTGTGTTTTCAGGATTTTCAAATTTTTCTAAACTCTTCTTGTTTGCCATTTATTTAATAATTCAAAAGTTAATGTTCTAGGTATAATCTTATAAAATCTGGCAATTTATGAGACACGCGATCGATTTTTTTAATACCATAAATGAAACGTACCTACGCTGGAATTTTGTACTTTTTGAATTGTATTTATACAGGGTGTCTGATTTTTCATTGACCAGCTTATATCCCTTAATTGACACTGGTAGATCAAACTTAAGTAATTTTGGAATATTTCAAAATAAAAGAAACTTTTTCTACTATAAAGTGGCACTGAATACAGTCAGTTTTTGGTATGATACTCGGTTTTGTCCGACTCTCCCATACCACTAGACCGAATACAATTTATAGAATAATTATTTTTGCCTCAAGGTAATATACTTCATGATCTAGAGGCCCTGAGTTCAAGCCCAGATATGGCCAGATTTCGGTCTGAAGAGTGATTCGCTTCGAACATGCGTAGGAAAAATTAGATTAATTTTAAAAGTGAATGCTGATAGGTTTAATTGAAATCTATCAATTTTAGATTTATCATAAACCTTAATCCAGTTACAATTTCACAAAAGATTATAAAATGATAAGATAAGTTAGTCAAATGTGTCAGATAATGTTTCAAGCCGAATCAAACGAGTTGTATAATTTCTTAAGCTTTTACGATACTCACATCCGGTAACTGAAAAAACGTTAAAATTTAACATCAATAATCTTGGTAAAAGCCATCATCCAACTTTTCTAGATGTTCGTTTTTACCATAAACAAATTTACATTATTATTTAATTAAACAACTCAAGAATCATTTAGCTCAAGGGAAGATATTCATAACTCCATAAAATGTATTAAATTAATTATATCAATCGCATTAATTTCCTAATATCAAAAGAACCTTAATTATGGAAAGCAAATATTTCTAAATGAAGCTGAAAACGGTGGGTATTAAAACAAGTAATATCATCTGTATTCAATTGAAAAGTTAATGTTAACTTTTGCTCGCCTTAAATATCAGCACTGCCTATGTAAAGCACTTAATTGAGCAGCCCGACAAAGCATTAAAAGGCAAAAAGTGTGCCTTTGGCGTTTTCTGTATTTTGCGATGCCCCATTAAGGAAGATGGTAATCAGAATTAAATAGTAATATTTAGGCAAACATCACAGAAGAAAACAGTATTTCAGGAAAAACCTTATAGTGTCGATTAGAAATATTACTAATATTAAGACAATAAATTATCAAAAACTTTATATAAAAATATATTTTATATTTTGGAAATACTGTTAAGATGTGAAAATTTTCGATTTAATTCAGTTTAATATTTTTTAAAAGACAACCCTAAAGAATAGCAAACCTTTCGGTAACATGCTATATGTACAGTTTAAAAGCTGACAATTCAGTTTCTTAATTCTAATAATAATATAACATTGTAGAAAAAATAGTAAACAAAACTAAGGGTGGGTTGCACAAACATGTTTTAACACCTTCGTCAAATTAATCTAAATCGAAGCAAAATATAAATTTATATGACAAATAGTTCTTTAAGATACAAAAAATTATGCTCTTATGTCAACTTTGATCATTCGTTAACTTAGCAAAAGTTATTTTGTGCAACCCACCCTTAAAGTCTTAAACAACATGCAACCCAAGCAAGGTCTCCATGGAAAATTTAATTCAACCGTAAAACTCTAAAAGATACGTCGACGTTTAAGTAAGATTAGTTATATCTGGGAGTTTGTTACTCTTTATTTTCTGTCACTGGGATACCCTACAATGGTACTTTTACGCTGCCAAAGCAGTATATGGTACAATCCCAATAAATCAAGCTCTGACTTACGAGTACTAAATTACCAAGATGCTAACCACAACGGGACATTTAACAAAAATTACTAGAATTCGAAAAACCATTACACCTTTCGATTACTTTTAATTCTCATGTTTTTTTCTAGACAACCTTAGTGATTTTTCCCAAGAGAATAAAATCTTTTACGAGGAAGGAAAACTTTGAGAAGGTTTAATGAACATAACATAGCGGAATGCGTAAAAATCGATGAACTATTCTCCTTTAGTGGGAAACAAGCACTTCCGTTACTTATTCTATTTAAGGAATCCATTATAGACAAAGTCATAGAGTAATCCCGCAAGGAATACAACTTACAAAACTTTTCTAAGCGAAATCATTGTCTTAGAAAGAATGCTTTTGATTGGGAAACTCATGCCAGCTTAGAACCCTATCTCACTCGTTTTTCAAACAAAACTCGAGCCATTGCAATTCAACTCACTTAGTTTTGTGTTAAACTCTATTTATTTACCTTTGCGACACATAATTTTCAATTAGTAAGTATAGTAGAAAATGGTGTTTGACAAAAGGAAATATCAATTTCCTAGAACTAAAAAGTGACTGTTTCTAACGCACTAAGCTGCATTTGGTTTAAGAATATCAATAGCGATAATATAATTATTATTAATTATTAACTCGCCTAAGAGATTTCTTTCAAAAAATTGTTCCATACTATACAGGGTGTCTCTAAAATGTGTGGACATAGCTTAACCAAAGATACCTGGGCGCAAAAAAAAAACTAATTTTTCTTAGAACAACAAAATGCTTGAATCGATTTGAATGATATTTGGCATGACACTCCATACGGGCATAAGACCTCTTTTGAGATGACAATTTATTGTTATTATCAATGGATCACTAGTGTATGAAATATGGGTTTTACAGCCCATATCAGACAGTAACTCTTTAATGGAACGAGCGATAATTAAAATATTTTTTTCAGAGAGACATTCAATAGCCAATTTTTTTGTATCTTTCTAATTTGTGATGTCTGTTATGATTTAAACACAAAAATTTAAGATCTGAGTGACTGCGCTGAACAAATAAAAAATATGCATTTTGGTGCTGCATCGCTGTGTGAATCATTGCCAAAATTCTTAACAATAGTACTACAAACGACGAATTTTGCTCTTTGAAAAAGAAAAAATATCACTTTTTACTAAGCGTCACTTAAGTGATCACGCAGTTTTAAAGTGTTTATTTTTTATAACAGCTTAAAAATTCCTGCAGTTACGAAATCTTAAACAAATTTGTAGGTTTTACTAAAATCTAGGTTATGTTTTAAAATTTTGCAAAGGCAATGGAAATATGAGTATTCTTATAATCATAAAATACACAATTAAAAATTGATGTTTGAGTATTATTCCGGAAAATTAGGAATTCTCAAAAGGTCGGTATCTAATTTTGTAATCGGCTTGACTACGTATTGTTGCCTCCTCATTATCGCAAGGTTTGGTAATCTCCACAAAATATTTTGTTGTTGTAAAATTTGCATTTAAAAGTTTTCGGCCCATTGACATTTCGCCATTCCGCAAAATATAAAACGCAGGTTTTATAAAGGCAGCTTTGTGCCTCTAATTATTATAACGGAAATGAGAACCCATAGCTTCAGCCGTTTGGGAATTTGGAAAAATAACAATGCTTTCGAATAATTACCAGACAATCTAATTTTGTTTAAAAAACACCAACAATGTATAAAACATGCAAAAATGCAAATTTTATAAAAGTGTTTTTATTATTTTCAAAACGCGCCACTGTCATATTAAGTCTAGCCTGTTTTCATAAAAAGGTATAGGTATAATTTAAACCCTTTACTGTTAATGCTTCAGGTAAAATTATCGTAATAATGATTTCTACATCTACTTCTTCTTTTAAGCAGTTAAGCTAAAACAACTCTTTTGGTTTTTATTTGGATTGGATATATTTGTTATAAATTAGAAATCCTAGTACGTTGAAAATAATAAGTTAATAATAATAGTAGATTATGTTATTAGGAGTAAAAGTGATACTTTATGTGGCGAAGCTGAAGTTTATTTAGCCGAACGTTAGTGTCTTAAACTTACACAAATATAACATCAAGTTATGACTTGTCGTCGGATCATAACCCGATAATAACTACATTAAGCACAGCACGCAAAATAGCCAAAAAATCTAAACCACGATTGCGCAACTCCAAAACAAATTGGAATATATATCAGCAAATGATACAAGATACTATAGAACTATCAACAACACTAAAAGAACTAAATAGTCCTAAAACCGTGTTACAATTTTCCTGCTCTTAGCTCAAATTGTATCGTTTTCCTCTTATCAATCGCCACTGTTGGTTGATTGTTAAGCTTTATGTTTTTTTGTAAAAGAGGTTTCCTCTCATGTTACTGTGGTTGTTACCCTACATTTAAAAACTTTGCTTATTTTTGAAATTATCTTCCTGCTTATGTCATTTTTAAGTAGTTTTAGGGATTGATTGTTCCTGAATCAATTTCCTTTACCTTAAGGTAGTGGGATAGTGAGTTAAGATTTATTTACAGTCATGTCTTTTCAATTATATTGCATGTTGACATTCTTTCGGGGACCTTGCTTGATTGATTTGTTCGTGTCTGTAATCTCATATATTTTGGTATTTTCTTAGAAATTTGCTGTTGTATGATAAGACAATCTCACGATCCTTTCCCTGGTTATCCAGTATCCTTCTTATTCCTTCTTCTGTGTTGTCCTTTCCATTTTACTTGATTAATTCACCCAGCTATTTTTCCTTTTTGTATTTTGTAAAGAGTTTCTTTTGATTGGGGTTTTGACTGCATTTGTAATGCTTTATTTCCATGTGCCGGCGCATAAATCTCCATCTTTAAGCGATGCCTGGTCATCTAGTCCATTTGCTTGTCTTAATTTCATTCGGAAGTAAATTCTTTTCGGTTTTACCGACTCTATCCTTTAAATTTTATTTTGTGTTTCTTTATTTTCCATGTCTTGATAGCATTTCTACGTCGTTGTGATTTCATTTCTTGTTACGCACCGTGTATATTTCATTTATGAAATGTTTCGAGTGAAATTCATATATTATGTGATTTTTCCGCCTATTAGTTATGCTACTTTATTTGCATAATGAAAATAGGGTGGGAGTTTGTGGCTTTGGTTTTTTGCGTATGCGCAGTGTGAATTTTTCTGGGAGGTTTGGTACTGAAATCGTACACGAGGTCTCTTTTGCTGTGAATCGTCATGAAGTTACAATCATCTTTTTGGTAATTTTTAACTTAACAGACTATTTAATTGCGTTGGTAATTATTTCCTGTTAATGGAAATTCTCGATGTCCGATGTTGGATGTTTTTGATTCAATATATTTAAATTATGTTTGCACTTTTGTTGAACATGTGGTAGTTGATTTTTCCTTTTATTTTCAATTTCTTATAAAATTGAATCTTACAGCAACCTGGTTGGGGTTTAATCTTTCATCTGATTCCAATGTTCGGATGTAGATGGTTGTTCCGGTTGATGCGGTGTTAAAATTTTAATTTTACTTGATTGGAAAATTTCAAAGCACGTGGAGGACGCCATCTTGATGTGCCATATTCCTGTGCATATTGCAGTCCCACCTGGCCGCTATAATTTTATGTAGCTTCGTTGGAATCAATTATTTGCCATCTTACACCTGTCTGATGTTAATTGAGGAGATAAGTGCCTATCATTACACTTATTTTTGATAAACTTTTGTTATGGTTACTTTGTGTACTGTACTTATTTTGTAGTTAACTTTTAGATATCAATTTTCATTGAATTGTTCATTCATGGATTGGGATTTGGGATTATTAATTTTATTTCATTCAAAATTTTGATACTTTGGATTTTCCACTTCTAATCTATGAATGAAACAATTTAATTTTTGATATATAAAATTTTTATTGCCATTTAATCTAGATATATTTTTTGGTCTTTAAGTATTATTCATAACTGATTATTTTAAGCCTTCAGCTTGATATATTTTTTTGTGTGTATGTATATTTAAATTTTTGTGCACTTTAAAAATCCTATCAAGTCTTTAATTCATGCTAGTCAATACTTAATTCTGTTTTGTAATTATTTTGAATCCTGGCCTAGCGCCGTTCAATGAGTTTCCGATAAAATAAATTGTTGCACTATTTATGGCTTTTTATTATCGTTTTGGATAATTTTTGTAACAACCGATCTGGACTTACGGTATCGAACTCTGCCCAATACAGCAATAATCCAGAGAGCACAATCCAAAATACTTCGAGCCGTAAAACAGATGCACCCTGGTATGTATCGAACCATACCTTACATACTAACTGACCTCAAAGTTCCCTACGTAAGCAAAGTAATCCGAGAAAACACCACTAAACACCATAACAATCTAGAACACCATCCAAATCCACTCTTGCAGCCGTTACTACACCCTACCGACAACAGGAGAATCAGAAGAAGTTGGCCAGTAGACAATAAAAAAAAAACGGAGGTAACACCATTGGATGTTAACCTCCTCACGTTATTAATATTGGAAATTCAATACTTAACTATGTACTAGCCACCAAATTGTCTTATAGATTGTAATTCTTTCGGATTGCCAATAAAGAAATAATTAAAAACAAAAATGTAACTACATTAGCAATCTGGGGTGGTTGCAGAGCCATATCCTTCACTAAGTTTATTTCATATCTGTTGCTGTAGTTTTTAATAAATAGTTTCTAATACATAAATTATTTTCCGAGTATAGATCTCATCAAATGTTTCATTTTACAATATACAAATATAACGCTAGTTTAATTTTTGTTGGCGTATTAATCTAAGATTTAGTCTTCCTCAGAACAGGATTTACGTCAGTGATTGTCACCTGCATTGTTAGTTCGCAATTTTTATTTTCGTGTTCTAAGAAAATTCAGGAAACACAATAGTGTATTCTTTCGGCCAAGAAAAATACGACCTAGTAATGTAGTGAACTAAAAACCGTTTTGTAAACACGATGACGTTCGTGTGTATACCAAAAAAATTTTATTCGTCATTTTACCTCCAAGGAAAACACTGAAGTGGACTTTCCGTATTATTCAGCTCCATCATTAATTTTCTCGAAAGGACATCAACGAAAACTTGTTAAGGAAGGCGTGTAATGTTAACAAAACTTGAAGTAAACATTAAACGAATAAAAACCACAAGCAATAACAGAGAATAAGTTTCGTTTGGATAAATAAACGTTTTCCTTTTATCGAAAATTGCGGCACATATTTCTTAAAATAAAAGATATTTTCTTTGGAGAAAAGTCAACATTTGCCCTTGCGTCTTAGGCGAATGGTTTATATTCAGGTTTACTTTTGGTGGATGCTTTACGATATTTCAGCGTGCGCGTGATGCAGCACCACAACGCTCTTATAAACAAATTTATTTACCGGAACTGACGGGAAATTTTTCATACGCGACTATTTTTATCTAAAATAATATTTGAAGCATACGCCGCTTTTCTTTTTTGGGATAAAAGAATTTCCATAAAAATTTAATCTAAGGTTAGGCACAGGAAATCCAATGCTCCTGAAAGTTTGAAATCTGGCTTTGGTTCGTTGAATTCGAGGTATTAATCGGACTGAAATAATAAAGGCAAGGTTGTAATTCTGAGCAGCATAAGCTATTTTTCGTGTTAATACCGAAACCTGAAAAGGTCACTTTTTTATAAAAGAATAATGCAGTGCATGCAGCATACAGAAAATCCGAAAAACCGGACGGTAATTCTAGCGCTGAACACGTAATTTAGTGTTATTGGACAATAGAAGTTGGTCAAATGTGAATGTTTGTAACCGGAGTTGGAACTAGGAGGAGAGTTTAACTATTATTGGTCGTCGAAGCGATGCTTTCTTACAGTTTTAATCAAAACTTGCTCGAAAACTCACATTCAAGAGCTCCGTTCAATAACTATCGGTATTGACGACAAGAATTAAAAAAGTTAATAAAAGAATGCAAACTGTTTCCATCGACTTACATAACGTCGAGAGAAAAAAGTTTAATTTCCTGTTTAATTTTTCACGATCCCATATTTACGAAATGTTAATTTACGGTGATGAAAAGTCGAGACTTAACTACCCCAGGCGAAGGAAAAGAGAATTTTTAAAGTTGCTCTACCGTTGACGTCAGGGATTTGGATGCATTTAATTAAATAACACAATAGAGGTCTGTATTAACGTCGAACATTGGACTGGAACAATGAATTTGGAACCTGTTATCAATAAAATTTTCTGAATAAACCGAACTTGTGTAATTATAACAAAAACTCAAAGCAAAAGCAACACCAATTCAAACTAAAAAGTATAAAATAGTGGATCAGAATATAGCGCTCGTAGCTGCAGGACATGAAAAACTAATTAGCTATTATTTATAAACGACGATTTTTAATTTTAAAACATTCGTTTCCAAGCCTAAACCTTTAAGCAAATATACAAAAATTATATAAAAAAAGGTCGTCTTCGTATCGGGTAATACACTTCTGTTGTAAAAAAAGAATCACTTCCGGTTAGGATAATTCTTCAATGTGTCAGTTGCGGTTTATAAAAGCGTTATTTCAAGCTTCGCAGTTTCTCAGTTGTGTGACGCTCGAATGCATTTTTACTGAAAGCAATTACCTAGGTGATAAATTTTGCTTAAAATTATTAACTTAAAACACGACTTTATTCGTAGGAAAGAATTCTAAACACCTTATAGGTTATTTAAAAATGATTGTTTGATCGGAATTGTCCTTTTACGAGTAGCTGTACTTAAAAGACTAAAACCTTATTTATATCATATTTCATTTACTAAGATTTATACCTTAATTAATACGGTTAGGTACACTTTTTAAAAATATCTCGCAGCTTCAGGTGCTTCATCTTTCTTCTGGTCTTGGTGGCATCTTATATTCAATATAGTCTGAAGAAAACATCGAAGTAACAATTACGATGATTATCTTGCGCTCTTGATAAATATATCTTACTTGTAAATTGATGCGCCTCCACCATTAAATTAGAATTCATTTTTATTTTATTTCAAAATAAAATTCACTCTAATTTTATTAAAAAAAAAACACCAATACAATCAACTTCATTAGTCATGTTCTCGTGATTTGCGTATTTCTGAATAAACATTTCTAAGACTACTACATTATGGAATTTAGGAAATGTCTGTTTTTGGACCTAACTATTTAATTTAATCAAATTAATTTATTCGGTTTATGCTTTAAAAGAATCGAGGACGTGCTTTGTTTTGTACTAAAACAGTATCGTTACATTTTATGTGAAAAAAGGGAGTTTAATTTAAGGGCCGTCCTTTAAGGAAGTTGTTAAACTTAAAACAACCCTTAGGCTTTTTAGTTCATGTAAAACGAAGTGTAGTTATTTTAGCTAGTTTTCGTTCCTGACTGTAACGTTTTGAGCTTGGAATACTAATAAGCCTGGAAATACTATTTTCGTTAGGGAAGCAATTTTTTGGCGCACCTTTGGTTAATGGATTTTGACAGAAGTATAGAAACATGATGACTTCATTGCCAACTTGCTAATTAGTCTGGATCACGTATCTAAGGAGTAATACTTCTCAGTTCTCAGGTAATTTCGCAAAAAGAGCAATAATTTAACTGAAGTTTTTGTTAAGTGTGTTCTTTGGTTAGAAGTAGATTTGTGTGAAGCATCGAGGAAAACACTTTTTATTTGTTTCCGAAAACCTTAAAAACACAATCAAAAGCCCGAGTTGCGGTTGCGAATTCTCTACAAATAGCCGTGTGAATGAAAACCGATAAAGAATAGGCATTTTATCCGGGAGTCTAGCGCCTTTTCATCAAGGGCCGCAATAAAACTCCCAGTACAAATTAAATAAACTCGGCGAGAGCGTCCTGTAATTAGGTGATCCGGCACTTCTTTATTTTTCCGGCCTCGGCCAGAGGAGCAAAACAAAAGGCGTTGTACATATTTTACTGGTCGCAGGGGCTGTGAGTGGCGCAGTCATTTGTCGGGGTAATTTAGGGGAGACACCGCACATCGCGGGTGGCCCCGCCAGAGGGTGCGCGGTTGCATAACCAGCAGGGGTAATGTTAGCAGAGGGTTATGTGTTATTTTGCGGATCGCGCGAGGATGATGGATGCCCATTGTCTTTGCTCCAGTAAGCATCGGGGTTTCGCCAACACTTTTTTATCATATTTGTCGTTTTTTCCTTTTTCCAAGTTTTATTTAAACGAGCTAACGCGAGACAAATTTCAGAATTATCGAGTGACACTTGATTTTTTCCCATGATATCGACCCTCGTACCTCCCGTCACTTTTACGGCAGTTTTTCATCTCAAATTTATTTAGAAAAAAGGGCTTTCATTGATTTCAAAATCAGCACACGTCACTGCTGAGCCACAAATTTAGTTGCTTCCCGGGGGATGTTAAAACTGTGCGTTTGGCAAGTCGTGTACTTCTTGACATTCGCCGATTAACGACCGCATTAATTCTTTATCAGCGACACAGCCTACACAAACTAAACAAGGTTCTCTGCAGGGGTTGCTGAACCTAAAAAAATAAGTGGGGATAATGTGCGCTTACAAAAGATAAAACATCCCCATTTTCTATCGTTTTCCCTTCTACATATATAAGCTTAGACAGTAAAGCAAATTTCATTATTTCCTCTCAGCACGTACGGCATCGATCATAAAATTTCCAACACAAATTTTAAGTCATAAATTTTGAAGATGACGATAGAATTGAACAAGACAAATGGGATTTAAACTTGAATAAATTTAAAATGAATGAAGGATTAGTTAACGGTAAACAGTACAAAGGAAAAATACCAAAACAAGCTACCTGAATTAGTTTTACCACTTATTACGAAAGGCTATCGCTACAGTCTCTGAAACCTTTTTTATTTAAACTATTTTAGAATATTGTATCGTGCTATTTTATCCATTTTGTGTCTAAATAGGTAATATTAAATATTTAATAGATAAATATCGAAGATAATTTAAACCACCCGCGCTTTACCAAAGCTATTGAGCAACGAAAAAGAAGCGCTACAACAAATATTAACTAAATTAAATCAAAACCCCCTAAGAATGAACATTACTAACAAAATTACAAAGAATGGGGAAGTAAATAATAGACGCAACTGCCACTATTACGCGCAAAAGAATGCTCACTGAAGAAGTGAAACGCCTTTTCACCGAATTTTTTCTGTTAGTGTATGGCATGAAATACTAGACGATCAAATTATTGGAGCCCATTTGTTTAAGACGAGTTTAACAGGACAACATTAATAAGTCACAAATAATCTTGCCAGATGTGCTTCCTGGTTAGCAGAAAATGATAGGTACGTTGGGTTTTAGGCAGAAGATATGGTTCTTGCAGGATACTGCGCTGCACTGCCGCAAAGATGTAACAAATTATTTAAGCGGATTGCTGAGAAAGATGTGAATTCTAAGAGAGGCCACTTATTGGTTTTACCCGCGAAGTTTTAACCCCACTTCGTTAGAATTCTTTTTGCGATCAAAATAATTCTATTGTATCTACTCTGTTCGCAAACGAAGACGATTTAAAAGCCAAGATAACAAAAGTATCTGCACCCATATCGTGGACGAGTTCGAATATTTAAGAAGAAGCAGAAGTTAACCGTGATCACTTTGAACATGTATTAACTTAATACTTAAAAACGTTAGGTATTGTTAAAGTTTGTAAAATTATATGGATATTAAATTACTTAAATTATACAGGATGGCCATGACATAGTCAGGGATTGAATTAGGCTCATCATAAGAATGAAAAAATCTGTCAGTAGTTACGACTCATTTAATAAATTTAATAAAAAATATGTGAGCCCTAGAGGCCCTGCATGTCCATGGCTTGGTTGACTACTTTTCGCCATTCTTTTCTATTAAGCACCTTTTCCCTCCATCTTGTACCACCCATGCGGGTTAAGTCCTCTTCTACCTCTTTTCTCCATATTGTTCTTGGTCTGCCCTTCCTTCTCTTTCCATCCAGCTCGCTCACTACTATTTTCTTTGGCAGGCGTCCTTCTGTCATCCTCATCAAGTGGCCCATCCATCTTACTATTTGCGCTTTCGCAATACCAATTACGTCTGCTTCATTGTGTTCCTCTTACTACAAATAAATTTTGTCCTGCAGCTATTTTAACTACATTTGTTTTGTGTTTTTCCTGCTTTTCTTTTTGATTCGTTAAATCCGATTTCCGAATAGCTTGACCTGCCGTTTCCGTCTTATTTGTTTCCCGTCCTACTTTGTGCGTTTTTAGTTATATATTTCCCTTCAAATTTTATTATTCTTTGCTTTCGTGGGTCTCAATCCCATCGTTCTCCATTCAAACACATCTTTCTCCTTCTTTTCGGCTCTGAAAATTTTGTTTTCTAACAAGTCTACCTTTTCACTTAATTTTTTGTTTTCTTCCTTTAATTCCTTAATTTCTGTCCTGAATGTCCCTTATTCCTTTCTTATTTCCTTTACGTCCACAGTTAATTGCCTAATCATTTCCTTCAGTTCGTCCATATCCCCATCTTTATTTTGTGACATTTTAATGGGGGTTCTAGCCATTTTTTTACTTGTTCCAAAAATTTCGAGGCTTGCTTCCCGTTCCCTCTTGCTTGCATTATCTTCGGTTGATGACCCTTCGCTATCATAACGTGGAACTGACGCTTGCATTCTTTAACTTTTTGTGTACGACGCTTGACCTTTGTACGTACGCGCTTGTTATCTACGTGTACTAATTATGCGGTTGCTTCTGCCTGCACAATTTTAATTTTAATATCCTTTTTTTAATTAACTTACTGCCTATTTCCGATTTTCCTAATATCACTCTTACACTTCCCACTTACAAAACACTCGCTATTTTCACACGTTCGCGGATTTAGCGCGATAAATCCCAAGTTTTTTAAGTTATTAAGTATATCGGCGCGTTTCACAAACGTGTACATACCTACTCTCCTTTGCGTTCCGTACCAGACTTTCTAATTAATAATACCCGTTTTAAAAAAATTGAAGAAATGAAAGCCAAAAACTTTATCTTTACCTACAGATATTACTAGAAGAGATTCTTATAATTTCGAAGATGATAAATTCTAAAAAAAGTGCTTTTAGGGGGACACTGACGTTATGGAAAGGTAAAGAGGTAGAGTCAACAATGATTAATTTAATTTATTTCTAACGACAGCTAATTAGAGGAAGCCTAACAAAAGTGAACCTAGCTTACAATTGACAAGAACAATATATTGGAACGGCCTGGATGCCGTCAAGCTTAGTAAACTTGCCATATAAACCAAAGACCTCGGGCTCGTTTCCCGGTCCAGATCGGAGAAATTTTTAATACGGAAAAATATCTGAAAGTGCGTCCTCTTTATTTCTTCCTTTCTACGATGTTTGGCACGATAGAGATCCCTTCCACGGATGGAGAAATCCCTTGGGTTCGGCAAAATCTTAGTCGGGTAGTGCCAATGACCATAGAAGCAGATGCGCGTTGAAAGCCATGTCATCCACAAGTCTAGATTTCGCCCAATAGATAAACAAAAAAAAAACATTGAATTTCAATTGTGACAACGTCACCTAGCTACTTATTGAACACATTCATTAAAAAACCACAAATCATATTACTTAATTACCAATCAATCCTTGATTTTGACTACTTCAGGACCCCGTTCTTGATAGGTATTAAATGAACTCTTTTGGCCTATAATAGCAGGAAAATAGGCCAGTCAGTATTAATGCATTGCCAGTTAATAATATTTCCTGATTTTTAGATCTGACTACAGTTGATGTGCTACTACGTTAACGACTATTGTCGACGACAACACGACTACAGATAAAATCAAAATTACTATATTGGTATTATTATTATTTATAAATTATTCTAACGTTTTTGACATGCTGATTGCCATTTTGGTAATTTTAAATTTTATAGGATTGGATAACCAAATAATCAACTAAAATCTGAAATAGACTCAAAGTGAAAGACGTAGTACAACGCAAATACAAAACAAGATGGAAATAGGTGGGCCTCATCGTTAGAATAAACGATAATCAATGAACACGTCCAATAACCGGATGGAGATTCCAAAGTCAAAAGGAAAATATACAAAGACCTCAAAGAAGGTGGAATGACTGTATAAAGAGACGAGACCGGCGGCATTGGAGAAATCTATGGGAGGCTTATGTCCGACGATGGACGATGTAAGTATTGATAACGATGGTAATAAATATCGAAAGAACAATTTATTTATCAGCTATTCATCTCTAAAAAAGGTTATGAAATAAAATTACTTGTGTGTATTTTAAAATGTAGGTAACTCAATATTTAAAGAAGATAAGCCGACGCTTCCACCATGTTGATTAAATATGTATACAAATTCCTCAAGAGAAAACCCTGAAATATTCTATAACTGATGACTGTAATCATCGAGCCTCTACCAGCTGTTACCAACTTTTTACATATTTAGTACGACTCTTTCAGTATGCTAAAATTGTAATTTTCAGAAAAGGAAAAAATTTCCAAAGCTTACACGATTTACTTTAAATTGAACTTGGCCCGGCAAACGTAGGCAAACAAAAAACTGCAATTTTACTTTCATTACTTCTACCGACTTTACAGCGGAAACGTGTATTTGAGATATTTTAAAATCTAATTTTTATGATATTTTGTTTTTAAGCAGCAACCTTTGTAGACATAAGAAATATTAAATTCGATTAGATTTACGCATAGCATACCTTGTCTAGTTTAAATGAATTAATTGTAAAAAATAAAGAAATATCTACTACTCGTTCCAGATATTGTGAGATAAAACATTTTGAGAAGCTGAAATTCTTATACAATAGTAATTGCTGAGTGCGAACACTTACACTTTTGTCTGAAGTTGTCAGCACCAAAGTTGTCATTTAAATCGCTAGAAGACCCTGAAAACCAGCTACAAACATCTAAATTTATGCCTAACCTCAATTACGTGTTATACATTTTACATTACAATTAAACGTACTAGAAATGTGAAACGTGAATTTCTTTCTCCAGTGCCTCCGCCATTTGTTGAACCCAATTTAAATGTCTACGTGAAGTTGTCGGTTATAAAATGAAATGTGCGTATAAAATCTAGCGAAAACACAATTTGCATTTAAAAATACAGAAAATTGTACAGATTATTTTGCAGGATCATCTAGAAAGTCGGAAATATATTAATTAATTCGTACGGAAACGAGTACAGAATTCTAAAACCAATTACCTGATAAAACCAGCTCAACACAAACTAGTCAGACACGGTAACTTACTGTAATTAAATTCGTAGTTTCCAGTAATAAATATGAATTAATGGAACTAGAGTGGAGCAGTTAAAATATCGTGGCGTTCGTATTCAAATATAAGCTCTCGGTTAAAACGTGGGTATTAAGTAAATATGATGGCACATTAAATATTAACCGTTAACAGACCTCTTGTCACATCTAAGTGATCGTAAAAAGCCCCGCCATAATTAAACAATAGAAACGGTCTTTAATAATTGTACCTAATTTTAAGCATTTAGGGTTCATGCATGGTGAAGTTGTTGTCACCGTTTAGTGGCCTAAAAAGTTTTTAATATGCTCGATATTGTAAATTTAGCATTATAAACAATGGCTTTGTTCTAGATTAGACTCTTCTTAGTATAACAACTCATTCATTTTCTAGAAATTCAAAAACCCTGAGAAATTTCAAAACTATCAATCCGTTCCTTTCAGTTCATTAGTTTCCTTGGATTAAAATTACGTATAAAACAAACATCAAAATATTCTTCTTTAAAGAAAGAACTTCGCGCTAAATCTTTCCTTTTTTTAGTAAAAGGAATCTGAACTGTTTATCAGAATGAGTTTTTAAACATACGACGTAGGAGATTTACTATGAAAGTTTTATCTGTAACGTGATTTTTGTCGTTGTTCGTCGGAGCTTTCATGCTGACTTTTTATCTCTTTTAATTGCTTTTTTACAACGTGTAAAACAAGCACACGCACATTTAAGTGTAAATCTTTAATGTGCTTCGCCTACGTATTTTTACGGTTTGTTTTTCACTTTTATGGTTGTTAATTACTTTGTATTAAATTTTCAATAACTAGTAAATAACTCAATATAATAAAGGCAACTGACTCTTAGAAAATCAATAAAAACTTAAAACTATATTGTTAAAACTGCAAGGTTTTTCTGGTAAAATTGTTAGGTAGTCGTAAAATAACCTTAGTTAAAGTTCCCTGATTTTGGCCTTCAGCTATGTAAGTTACTTAGTTATATTCAAGATTTATTTTTTGTATTTTACTGTATTTAAATTGATATTCCAATTTTAGTGTTTATATTGAAAAGCTTATTAAGTCGATAATTAATTCTCTGTCTTTAAATTAATTTTGTTATTGTTTAATTTGAACATTGGCCTTTGCGCCGTTCATGTGAGTACCGTAAAAATAAAGTGTACAAGGTATTTATGGCATTTATTATCTTTTTGATAAGTTTATGTAACATTGTCCTTGCCCAATTTAATTTGATGACCGAGGTAAGTATACCAAGAAGAAAACTAGAAGTGATACTAAACTATAACTCTACAAAATTCGGTGTTGATACGATAGATCAAATGGCTTGTCAGTACTCCGTCAAAATTGCAATTTTCTTCGATATATTTAGTTGATTTTGCTGGTATAAATGCCTACAAATTATGCGAAAGAGGAAACAATGCATATCAAGGAAAATCTGAACGAAAACACTACCTGTTGGATGTTGGTAAAGCACTATAAAGCCCAGAAATATCTCGTCGTATTCAGCAACCTCAATTTCGAACGCAAAAAATTCAACAAGCGATAGAATCTGCCGGATTCAAAGACTTTCTGTCAATACGAGAAAAAACCTCAGATCAACCAAGATCTAAACTTGCACGGTTCTCACTATGCCCACAAAAATAAGACAACAAACCCAATATGGTGTGCTATAAATGTGGCAAATTTGTATTTAAAAATCATTGTGAAAAGCAAATGCTCCAAATGCACTATCACTGACGACTATAAACCACACTAAGTTAAGTTAAGTTTTATAAATAATGTTTATATCACAACTGTAAATTTTAATATAATGTATTTTTGTAGTGTGGAGTAGAAGTTAAAGTTGGAAAATACTTATCACTTTATAGGAAGTTAATCCTGCCATTACATACTCGTATGTACAGGCTTATTTTACATTGGGGTTAAAAAAGACCCCAGACACGGCGACTGAAATTATTTTGATGTCAGAAAGAGAGGTTTAAGTAAAAGTTTAATGGATTGAAATCTGGTCACCATTTGGTCAAAATACTGGGCCTGCAAAACCAATCCCGCGCTCAAACTAAATTGTATTAAAACAATTCCGAGCTACTTAGCTAAAATAAGCGGGAACCCATCGTACTTAAATCATGTTTGTACACCAAAAGTAAGTGGAATAATTGTTTCCAGTAAACTTGATAAATTGTTTTCAAGAAAAGTTGGGCCTATTAACCTGTTGCACCAAATGAAAAGGCTAATCAAGGAATCATTTGTTGTGCCTCACCAAATACTAATAGAAAATGTGTGTTGGTATCTGAACTGTATAATCGCTTAAAGATTTTGCTCTTGCCATGGGTATTGTGAATGTTAAAGGTACCATCCTTTGTAATGGCAGCCTCATTTGTAAAAAGCAAATATGATATAAATTACGGGTGCTTGATATCACCCTACAAAAACCATATGCAACATGTCTCTCGCTTGTTAAACCAAATCTTCAACTCGAGAGACAAAACACCTTAGGGTATATGTCTATAAAAACCTTTGTACTATCTTATTGAGTACTAGTTATTAGCCCCCGAAATCTTCTTCTCGTTGTCCACTGTTGGACATAGGCCTCCTCCATTCTCTTCCACAGGTTTTAATTTTGAGTGGCCTGAATCCAATTCCCGCCCGCAATTCTTTGAAGGTTGTCGTCTCCCGACAGTTCCCTTATGCTCTAGCTACGTGGCACAACCAACGCCATTTCGACTGTGGTACCCTGCTGATGACATCTTCAACTAGAGTTTTCCTTGGGATTTCTTCATCCCGAATCCAATTACGTAGGGCAATTAGCACACGCTACATTGCTCGCTGGTATACTCTTCGTTTATTAGTTCTCTTTACTGTCAGTATCACGACTTACAGGGCGAAATATTCGTTTCTGCCTTTTGTTTTTTCTCTGATCGATTTCACAGTAGAAACAGTTCGACCAGACAAAGATTTGATAAAAATAGTAGAAGTGACATCTTGACAGGCAACAAGTTGAGCAGGCGTTGCAGTACTTACAACTGCTAACGCGGCAAATACAAAACAGAAAAGTCTATCAGTATTAAACACTGCCAATCTGAGACTAACTCGTCGACTTATCTCAGAAGCTTGGTTTTCTTTCCCAATTTTCATGTGTCCGATAACTAATTCAAGGATATGGTTCCCGATATTTACGTTAATGTCTTCTGTACTAAATATCTTTCTGGGTATTCTTGGAAAGTCCAGCCGTTTTGAATGCTTCATGTAATTCATTTAACATCGCCGCAAGTTCTTTTGTGTCGCTGCCGATGAACAAATATCTGCCGTCAACCTTAATGCATTTTTCTATAGAAAATAATGAGAAGGAAACTGAAAGAAAGGAAGAAAGAAGTTGCAAGAAAGAATAACACGAGAAAATCAAATAAAATCAAGAAATAGATATAAATCGAAATCAGTGGGGTTTCTCGTTTAGAAAATGTCAGGCACAATAAAAATTCCTACCGGATGTGGAAGCTTTCTGATTTTCGTAAAATTCAAATTTGTGCTGGAGCCCTCGTAAGTTTGTAACCCCCCCCCAATTGGGGTTACGATTATGCTTCAGGTAGCTTAGTCGAAGATGAGGTTCGTTGAGGCTATAATGAAATCCACACAGAGTTTCGATATAAATGTTTAATAAATTATAACGTCTTTCTAATGTACAGGTGATAATAAATAAAATATAACTATAAATGAACGGGTATGACTTTGATTACTAAATATATACAAAACTGGTTGAACAAATACACACATTTGGTAAAACAAAACTGAAATAATAAGGGATTCTGAAAGAATAACTCAAAGTTTATGTTACGGAAGCGGCACGTGATTTCGACCCGGAATTGCGGTGTGGTGGCCTCTCAGACGGTGTGCCGCTCTTGCTGAGCGGTGTTCCGGGCGTGCTTACTTCCTCACTGCGCCGGTGCTGCTTGGGCTGATCGGAACAGGCGTTGCTTAAACGTCAGTTTCGGAAATGCAAATGGCCTGTTGGTGTCGCGTAATCTTGCTAAACAAAATGCTAATTAAAATGGATTAAGCAATTAACAGGACGGTGTCTGAGGTCTGGATGCGTTCGTGGTCGATCCCGAGTGGCCTGCGGGTTTGTGCAGGACTCACGTTTGTTACCCTGGTTAAATACCGTGAGTATAAGCTGTAATATTGTTTGTTGATTAAGGCAGTGAAACTGCGGGACTGGGTTTTGAATTTAATTGTGAGCTCGGTTTGGTTAGGAAGTCGCCGGCTTCCAGCCTCGCGTCAGGATAGGTTTAAGTTAGGTCGGTTTAGGATTTCGCCGGCTTCCAGCCTCGCGTCAGGATGGGTTCAAGTGCGGGTGGGCTATGAATTCGCCGGCTTACAGCCTCGCGTCAGGATCGGGTTCAGTGGGGTCGGTTCAGGAATTTGCGAGCTACTAGCCACGCTCTAGGTTAGGGGTAAGTTCGGTCGGTGTGAGCTTTTAGAATAGGGTTGTTCTGCAAGACTCCGGTAGACTCTCTCTCAAAGCCGCGGAGGACTCTGACTGCTGAACTCGGTTTTGGGGCTTGCTTTTATATGAATTGGAGCGCTTGCGGGCTCCGTCTAATTTGATGGGTTAGAAAAGGCTCGAGTAGTCACGTACACTCTGCAATCCGACGAGCGATCTTCGCCGGGTGTTTGATTACGGCCCGTGACGTCCTCGAACGGAAAATTTCGTTAAACGACTGTCTGTAAGCTATTTCAAATAGTGAATATTTGATTCACGGTTAATTTAAATACGGTTAATTACGGCAGGTCGTTACATATCCTCCTTACCTCGGGGTACGGGGACGGAAGCTTGGACGGGATTTGGGGTTTTAGCGGGCAATCTGGTCGTGTATTAATTGTACATACCTTCCCTTAGGACCCGGTGATGAGTCCGCACCGCACGGCGTCACCTTTGTTCATTCGAAGGCGTCGTCCGTCTGGCAGGAACAGCGATACCCGGCGGCGTCCGGTGCGTCTCCTCGACTTCCTGGTCCATCCAGAGGCTGAGACTGCGGGGCAATCCTGCACTGGCTTCGCATCGGTCCGCACCACCTCCATGGGTTCGGGGATGCTCAGGACGGGAACTGCGGCCTCTGGTTCGGGAATGCTTCGGACAGGAGCTACGACCTCTGGTTCAGGAATCCGGCCTTCCACGGAGTTGATCTGGCTCAACGGTTGGATGCCATCAGTGCCGGTCCAGGTGGAAATGTCACAGGGTTGGCCGTCCAGTTTCCAGGGCAACTCGGCGGTACCCAGAATATGGCGGCGGATGATTGGAGATGGTGTCCTCGGGGTAACCGGTAGGCCTTCGGGGGTTTTCGGTTCCGGAGACTGGTATTCCTCGACCTGACCGGCTATTGTTCCAGAGGACACGGGGGACCCTCCAAACAAGAGCTCCATCCTTCTGGCCAAGTACTCGCCTGGAGACTGGGGCTGCGGTGGCTTCTTAATAGCCGCAGGTGGTGTCGCGGGCAACGGCGACAGCATCTTAGGCACCGGACTCCACTGGAACATAAGTGCCTTACCGGTCCAGGGCCGGATCTTCCTGGTGCCGCGTCTGGGATTCTTCACTTTTACTGGAGCCATGTTTCCTTCGAAGTCGGACTGGTATGGACTAGCTGTTGGAGCGGCTGCTCACCCCTTTATACCCGCTCGGTATCGGATTAGTACCGCTCTCCGGTAAGATGGTCAGGTATTTGAGAGGGGAAACTAACATTAAGTATTTTAGGGTTTAAGCACGGGTGTGCAACTAATCCATTATCTGGCAATGACGTATGGAAACGGCTGTTCGTGGGCTTACTCACCCGACTCCTCTGCGAAACTGATGTTCGTCGCATGGCGATAACGCCGCAGGATCCTCCTTCGCACCCAACCAACCACCCGAGGTGCTTTACGGAGTCGGGGTCTGGAGATCTTCGTGGGCTGGTATTGGACGGTCTCTATGGACTGGCGGTAAACGGTCGTGAACGGTACCTGGTCATGCTGGCCTTGGCGGTCTCCAAGCGCGCAGCTGGTAACGTTCGGTCGACGGACGGTCGGTGACGGTCTCCATGGACTGGCGGAACGGCACTCGGTCCTGCTGGCCTTGGCGGTCTCCAAGCGCGCAGCTGGTAACGGTCGGTTGACGGACGGTCGGTGACGGTCTCCATGGACTGGCGGAACGGCACTCGGTCCTGCTGGCCTTGGCGGTCTCCAAGCGCGCAGCTGGTAACGGTCGGTCGACGGACGGTCGGTGACGGTCGGTGACGGTCGCCATGGACTGGCGGAACGGCACTCGGTCCCGCTGGCCTTGGCCTGGGGTTTGGACAGCTCGTGGAGCCCTCCCAGCTTTTCTCCTTCATCGTAGGCCACGAGGGGCATCACTACACCCTTTAAGCGCACGTGCTGAAGAGCCGGTGTTATTTGGGCCTCACCTGCCTGCAGGAAGTCCAATCCCAGGACTACGTCCGTGGCCAGGGTGGGAAGGCAGCTGGCCTCCAACAAGAGCGATACTCCGTTTGCGGTGATCGGTATTTGGTAGACCCCGGTGGCTTGCACGAGGCTCCCATCGGCCAACTGTACTCGAGTCTTGCTGGTCTTGTTACATCGGACTCCTCGTCGGTGGAGGTGCTCCTGGACCCGTTGACTGATGTACGATCGGGCCGCCCCAGTGTCTACGAGGCCCTTAAAGGTCGTACCTTCGACATTCATCCTCAAGAAGAGCCGGGCGTCCAAGGTGGCTACGGGCTTGTTTTCTATTTTGGGTACACAAAATTCTCTTACCCGGCTTAGCCATGCGGTCCAATCTTTGGTCCTCTCTATACGGGGGAAGGTCTTGGTCGCCCTTAGACAGGAGAGCCTCCCTCTTCGGGCGATGGCGTTTCCCGGTCGCCTACATAGACAATCCCTGGTGAAGACGCCGTCCTTTCCACAGTAAGAACAGAACAGCTTACGGGGTCCCTGGCATCTTTGCCGAAAATGGCCTCGCTGTCCGCAGCGCCAGCACCGGTCCTCTCGAACGTACTGGTTACCCTTGGGTTCGGGTCGGCGGTTGGGTTCCTTCGGGGCGGTAATAGACGATATCGGTGGTGTCTTCCCCGGAGGTTTCTTTTTCCATCTGCTCGGGTTATAGGCCGTCTCGGCGGCGTAGGCTTCGCTCGGGGTGGGTGGCGAACGACACGTGGAGTTTTCTACCTGAAGTGCCTCGAACTCTTCGGCTAGGGTCACCAGTTCGCTCAGGCTCTTGAAATCCCTACGCCTCACGTATAGTTTGTACTCGGTCCGGAGATTCTCATATATTCTCTCCAGCTGCGTGTCTGGCTCCGTGTTTCCCGAGCGGCGCAACAGTGTTTGTATGTCGGTGACGTAATCCACCACTCTTTCCTGGTCCCCCTGGGTTCGTCTTCGTATTTCTTCTTCGAGCCAAAACCGGGGCCGTGGTGGCATGAAACGTTTCTGGAAGCTTGTCGTGAACTGGTCCCAGGAGTTCCATTCGGCCTTGTTATTCCGAAACCACAGGAGGGCCTTGTCTTTAAGGAGTTCGGGTAAAGCAGTCAGTATACCTACCTCCTCTAGTTTATAACATGTTTTCAGCTCGTCGATTCTTTCCAGGAACGAGATGGGGTCGGATGTGCCATCAAACTTGACGCCCCACTTGCGGATCACGTTGCAGCTTTCCGCCATCTTCGTCTGTGGAGTTGCGTCCTCCATTGGGGTTTGCCCTGGCCGGACGTTCTTTTTGCTTTTTATAAACCCGGCGATTCGAGCTCGGAGGTCTTGGACGGTTCCGACTTCTGGTAGCTGGTAGCTTCTGGCTACGGTTCGTAATTCCTCGTCCTTTAATTTATAGATCCACGAAGTTAAAGTTCCTTTTTCTTCTGTTGTAGGTCCAGGTTCTGACATACGGAAGGGATTATTATTATCTTACCCGTCGGTCCGGTCGGTCTGGTTGGCTGGTACGGTTTTCTCGGGCGCCTTTCGGTTCAGGTACGGGGACGTCCTCTGCTGGATCCTCCGGTTCCTCAAGTCCCTGCTCGGTAGCGTCAAAATGTAACCCCCCCCCAATTGGGGTTACGATTATGCTTCAGGTAGCTTAGTCGAAGATGAGGTTCGTTGAGGCTATAATGAAATCCACACAGAGTTTCGATATAAATGTTTAATAAATTATAACGTCTTTCTAATGTACAGGTGATAATAAATAAAATATAACTATAAATGAACGGGTATGACTTTGATTACTAAATATATACAAAACTGGTTGAACAAATACACACATTTGGTAAAACAAAACTGAAATAATAAGGGATTCTGAAAGAATAACTCAAAGTTTATGTTACGGAAGCGGCACGTGATTTCGACCCGGAATTGCGGTGTGGTGGCCTCTCAGACGGTGTGCCGCTCTTGCTGAGCGGTGTTCCGGGCGTGCTTACTTCCTCACTGCGCCGGTGCTGCTTGGGCTGATCGGAACAGGCGTTGCTTAAACGTCAGTTTCGGAAATGCAAATGGCCTGTTGGTGTCGCGTAATCTTGCTAAACAAAATGCTAATTAAAATGGATTAAGCAATTAACAGGACGGTGTCTGAGGTCTGGATGCGTTCGTGGTCGATCCCGAGTGGCCTGCGGGTTTGTGCAGGACTCACGTTTGTTACCCTGGTTAAATACCGTGAGTATAAGCTGTAATATTGTTTGTTGATTAAGGCAGTGAAACTGCGGGACTGGGTTTTGAATTTAATTGTGAGCTCGGTTTGGTTAGGAAGTCGCCGGCTTCCAGCCTCGCGTCAGGATAGGTTTAAGTTAGGTCGGTTTAGGATTTCGCCGGCTTCCAGCCTCGCGTCAGGATGGGTTCAAGTGCGGGTGGGCTATGAATTCGCCGGCTTACAGCCTCGCGTCAGGATCGGGTTCAGTGGGGTCGGTTCAGGAATTTGCGAGCTACTAGCCACGCTCTAGGTTAGGGGTAAGTTCGGTCGGTGTGAGCTTTTAGAATAGGGTTGTTCTGCAAGACTCCGGTAGACTCTCTCTCAAAGCCGCGGAGGACTCTGACTGCTGAACTCGGTTTTGGGGCTTGCTTTTATATGAATTGGAGCGCTTGCGGGCTCCGTCTAATTTGATGGGTTAGAAAAGGCTCGAGTAGTCACGTACACTCTGCAATCCGACGAGCGATCTTCGCCGGGTGTTTGATTACGGCCCGTGACGTCCTCGAACGGAAAATTTCGTTAAACGACTGTCTGTAAGCTATTTCAAATAGTGAATATTTGATTCACGGTTAATTTAAATACGGTTAATTACGGCAGGTCGTTACAAGTTTAAATTCTGTCAGGCAATAAATAAGCAAGTTAATTTCAAAATTTGTTTGATTTGTTCTTTGAGTTTAAATCTACACATTGTATGCAACTATAAAAAAACATGGTTCGTCGAATACAACATTTTTTATAGTGAAAGGTAACAGAATCTTATTTGATTTCTTTAAAATCACTTTTAAATTTTTCTAAATTCAGAATCGTATTAATACAAACCATTAAAATTAATGGAATTTTCAATGACATACAAAAAAAGTTGGGTTTTTGTCTGTTACAACGTTTAATCCGGTTTATTGGTTTTATAAGCCATTTAGGCTAGGTTTTAATTAAAACTGGTACTGAAATTTTAATAGAGTTTAAAATTTTAATTATAGCCAATAATGTTAATAAAAGCTGTTCCCTGTTACGAATAATAGAAAATATTCAGGACCACATGTGCTTTTGCAGAAAATTAGACGATTTTTTTGCGTGTGTCGTGAAATTCGTAAGAAGTCGTAAATGTGGAAATAAAGACAGATTGTTGGGACATTTTCTAAACGATCCTAGAATTGCTTCGTGTTCAAATTAACACACGTTGTTGTTGATGGCGCCCATTTAACGGCGTGCGAACGTCTTTGTGTTTGTATGTTCACAATGCGAAATTAAAGCTAACCAAGAGCCCAAAATCCAAAGCTAGCGCTAAACATATGTAGGGCACAGCCAAGGGCTTTTGCAGTTACACGGGTAATTAACGCCGCTGCAAGATGTTCCTGTTAATTTTCTTCGGTATTTATTACCATAATAAATAGGCGTAGGTTTATCTATAATTTCATCGCCCTGGACTGTTACAGATTCTGGTAATTCTTTTTTGGGGATAGTTGTTTTTTAAGTAAAAAATTAGCAAGTGTAATTGATGAATATTAAAGAGCATATCATACCGGATTTTATTTAAAAATTTTAAGCATTTCCAGGGTGAATTTTTTAAGAACAAGTATCTCGTATAGTCTGCTTTGTCGCAAACATTTGCAATTCAAATTCATCAACGCCTTCTTAGAGTTTAGGAAATTTATTTAATGTCCATCTGCATAAAAATTTTGCTGTTATGAATTCCGAAAGTGTGTCGCTTACTGCACTTTACTCCTCAGAATAAATTTATATTTGTAGGGCCACTTTACTAAAAATAGTAAAAAGTGTTTTACTTACAAACTAGGGTTAAACAAGAGGTTTCTAGAAAAAAGACCGATTTTAAAACTAACTTGATACTAATGGTAGAGCTATGTTAATAATGTCGTATCGTAGACCTTCGCTTTGTCTTACGCCTAATTATACTAAAATCCTAAAAGCGCTTCCTTTTCAGGATTGTACGACTGTTTCTGTTTTTAATTACTTATTGGAATTATACAAATGAAAGTGCCTGGTCTAAAACCAAAGGGAACTTTAAATTATTCTTTCTATTAATAATACAGCCGTTTCGTTTAACAAAAGACGAATTGCAATATAAAATGTTAGAGACTGAAATATTTAATGTTCGTTTATTTAGATTTATATTGTATTAGCACTTAATAAAACTGAGATTTAGAAGATATCAATGCCCTAGTTTACTATCCTCCAGACGAAAGCAATAAATTACACCAAGGTTTGGGTTAAGCATAAAAAAAAGCACATGCAGACTTAAGTTACATAAGAAGGGGGCGGTGTGTGTGCTCCGGTAACCTAGAGGGGTTGACGATTAGAGTAGTGCCGGCACACCCGACGCTAGAATTACGTTTTGCAGTGACATAGCAAAAATTAAAGTGTGATAATAAAGTGGTATTTCTGACTTAGTGATTGTTACTTTTGTTGCATGTTATGCATGTCTAATCAAAGGATTAGCTTGCAGAAAATATCATTTACAAAGAGATTCTGGCTGGTAGTTGTACCTATGTGGTCCCAGTCTGATTTTGCGATAGGGGTATGAGAGTTGTCTGGACAGAATTGCAATTAAGATACTGCTGAAAGTGTGAATGACTCTTCGGCATTAACTACACCCGATGCTGTGTGAATCAGGGGGTAGGAAGAAGGGGAGGAGGGAGGAGCTCTGAGGTAGGCAGCAAGAGGTAATCGAGGGCTGGTCCGTGAAGAGGATGATGGAAACACAATGAAGTAGTAGTAGGTGCTGATCTGTATCCAGTGAGGGGTGCACCGAAACGAGGAAGTCGGTGACACCCCGCTGAGTACACCTTAAAGTGGTGAGTTTAGCAGAGCAGTAACTGTTATGGTTGTTTTATAGCAATGCGAATGCGCCGCCACTGGAAGCTGCAAAGGTGTCGCACTGCACTGTTTGTGTCCCTAGCTTTCTGCCCAGCCCCTTACGTAAGACGAGAGGTTAGCGCTGAAATAACCGACTAACATAACT
Organism: Melanotus villosus; assembly: GCA_963082815.1. Lineage (NCBI taxonomy): Eukaryota > Metazoa > Arthropoda > Insecta > Coleoptera > Elateridae > Melanotus > Melanotus villosus. The sequence continues at coordinate 80,615,340 of OY720419.1, forward strand.
ACCGAATAAACGAACTTATACCTAGCAAATGACCCAAAAATTACAAACAATTCCCCTTTACTTTTACCACCCTAACAATAATAATAAAAAGGTATTTAATAGATTTTAATTGGATTTGTAGTCATTACAGGTCAGGATTAAAAAACATGAAAACATCATTAAAACTACGAAATTGAAAAATCGAAAATTGCTGAACATGCCCGGAATAAAAGAAAAATTAAAGAACAGGTTATTATAATATGTATTATCAAACAATCTGTCGCAGTCGTGGATCAGTTGGTTCAGCGTACGTCTGACCACTGAGACTGGCCCGGGTTCGATTCCCAAGGTCACACATACGCCTAAAACACCCGACCGCCTCCCTCGGAAGGCAATGGCAAACCACCGGGGTATTCTGCCTAGTAAGTCTTCTCAGGAGTAAGGCTAAAAACAGACGGAGCGGTTTGTGTCGAGACATATCCTTTTATCTAGTCAGCTTAAACAACAGGTACACATTACAGTCAACACGGAGCGGCGGTCGATTCGACGTATGATTTCCCCACGACAAACAGGCAGCACAACTTTCTGAATCGACACATCATTTCATACTAACAAATGTGACAGTTCAGACATGCGATTACTTAAGACGACGCGAGAAAAAGGTATATGTAATTTCATGAAGTTAGATACCCCTTGAAATTGTTACTTCAGTGATAATTGCTACACTGCTGTGATTCAACAAATTATATAATTTCCAGAATAGTTAAAAATGAAATCTATAGACTTGGAGAAACTAATATTGGCGGTACAAGAACAACCGTTGATTTAGAATATGAAAATGAGTGACTATGCTTTCAACTGGGGCCATAAAGTATTGAAAAAACCTTTCTCTTTATGTTCAGAGATAATTGGGTGGATCCAGAAACGTCTATTTTTCTTCCTTCAGTTCTATCTTCGATAAAACAACCAGAGTGACTTTAGAAATTTTCATTATTACGATCCATTCTGAACTAAGTTTACTTAGAAATTGATGAATTTGTGTTTTAACAATACGGGGCGTCGCCGCCACGCCGCCGCCGTAAGGTAACACGATGCCATCAAATCAATCACAGTTTCGACATGGGCGTTCTGTGTGAACCATTCGTTAAAATTCGCCGCATCGACAGTCGACTCGACGTAAACCGCTTCGTCTGTATTTACCCTAAAAAAGTGCAAGCACTTCCGTGGTTCGAAGCCCAGGTAAACCTATAGGTTTCCTGCATATGGAGAGAAGACGGTAATGTCCTGTAAACGGCAAGTCACTTGAAGTCCAAACAAAACTAAGTGCATACTTTTAATCTTATTCAGTAGATTTAGATACTATTTGGTTACAGGTTCTGTTTGGTCCTTAGCAACTATTTCTGTAAACACCTTACATAGAAATACATGTTTATAGTTTTGTATATTACACATATTCTCGTTTTTAAAGCTTTTTGATTCGTTTGAAAACGGAGAATTGCCTCCGAAACATTCACGTTCAGTGAGTTATTATTTAGTTCATTAATTTAATTCTATTTTAGCAACTGGTGGCGAAAAACCCAATTAGGAAATATAAAAATGTCAAATTAGAAGAAGAAAATATATACAAACAAAATTTATAATTTATAAAATAATTCATCAAGGGAATAATTCGTCACATTAAGTCATTATGGAGTACATAATGTATAATTATATTTAGTTTTCATCTTCTCCTATTTCAAAATATTTATTTAGTTTTTTTTTCTACTAAAACTATTTAGGCGAATATAATATTTTCAGTGATTCGTTTCTGCAGTTCAGCTGGTAGAATGTTGACGTATAAAATTGAGGGTTAATAGTTCAAATCCCTGCGGAGGTGATATTCTTCCATATACAAAATTTTTTAAATTAATAAGAATTAATTAAAAATAGTTCACATAATTAACAGCTCACTCAAAGGTGCCAATGATTAAAATTAAAAATAACGTTTCACGACTCCACAATTTCAGAGATTTAGGATCAGAGGTAAAACCTAAAGACAGATAATAATTTAATACGGATCCGCAAAGATAACATTGAAGAAAAGGTTCAAATTTACAATACTTTCTAATCTAAAACATTAGTTCGTAAACCAGATATAATTTTGTTAAATTGATTAATACTGAAATAAGTTTGTTCAGGTTCATAGTTACGCCAAGGTTACAAGCAAAAAAAGTAATAAAAAGTAATAAATCAGTGTCACGAAAAAGTAAAGACATTTACACCGTAATAAAAAGTTTCAAGAGTGTTTCCCACACCATAACCACATTTTACACTAATCCGAAGTACTGCCAGTTTTCAACTAAACCCCTTAACAACGAAAGGTTTCGGTACATCAGGAAAGTCGCGTAACTTTTTCAAAGTCACCTGGCAATAACAAGTTCTAGTTTTGTCTGGAAAGACCCAAAAAGAGGAAAGAGTGCGTTGAGCCATTTAGAGTTTGCGTTCGGTAAAAACGTGCCTCGCGCTTTCTAAATGCAATGAAATTCAACAATATTTTTTCTTGAGCACCTACCTACGACAGTCATGGGAGCGGCTCTTATTTCTGTGTGAAATAGCGGGGCATCCGCGGAAACTTCGCACTGGAAAACTCCGGAGAGAGGTCTCCCTACTGATAAGAGCGTCACCTTTCGGGCATTTGAAACCGACACCTGAAAATAAATAAAGTATGTTAGTGCTTCTTTGTGCAAATGTAGATTTAAATGATAAAATAAAACGTGGAAACTTTCTTAATTAAAATAACAAAATAACTGAAAGATGTTTTGTATTATTTGCAAGTAGACCTTATGCCGTTTGAAATTTATAAAATGTCTGGAATTTCAACGAAGTTGTTTTATAGAAAACAGCCATTTGCTATGTAAATAACTAAACGTAGATGCGAAATATTACATGTTGGATTATTATAATAACATTAGCACAGAGTAAGTACATAACCATTAGAACTAAGAATAAAATGAAAATATAATAATCACGGATTGGTTACTTAAAAATTTTTATGTAAAATTAACAAACAAAACACCGCATTTTTATTCTTCTACTGGTAGTAATTCAAATAAAAGTTGTAAAGCATGGAGTACTCGTTGGATTTAAAATATTTAATAAAAACTGATGCATGGCTCATCTAAAATGGACACATCGTTTTAAAAATGCAAAGACCCTTCATGGGCTTCTAAAACTTGCAAAAAGGTCAGCTGAAAGCCTTACTTGCGTGCAGCAACATACAGTAATTTTCTTGATGACATGATACTAGTTTGATTTTAAAAATTCCTAGGTCCACCTTATTAAATTGTTACTTATACTGGGCGAAGCACATAACTTGCCACAGCCTTACTTAATACCACGGTGTATAATAAACACCGTACTTAATACTTAATGTGTTTATTTGTAACTTTGTCAATGAATAATATTTGTAAAGCATAATTGGGAATTCGAACAATAGGAATATGTTATGTTAGCTGAATTAGACTTTCATTCAATAACCTCTCGCATAGCTAAGTAAACCCCACGTAACGGAGTTGAGTAAAAGACTCTACCATCATTATTTATTTAACTATTTACTTTTACAGCCCAAGCTCACTTCGTTACAATATTTTTTATTAAATCTAAAACATAGAACTGAGGATATGTTTTAAGCTCTGTTATTGGTTTCTTATATTTCCTTTTATACCTGCTAATCTAAAAATTAAATTTTTGTTTTGTTTTACTTCATTTTTGTGGTTTAAGTTTTCTAAAATTTAGATCTACATACAGGATTTTGTAACGATAAAAGGAATAAAAAATTCTTATACCATTTTTTTCCTTTAATTATTTTGTGGTTGTTAATAAAGTTTTATTGTTACTTGATGTATTAGACTCTTAGTTATCCATAAAAATGCTGTTCCTGTATCTTTAACCCTTTGCTTTTGCTTTTCCCGAAAATAGACAGACTACCTCAACCCAAAGTATCTTTCTGAATATTTGCAAGACGCAAATGCATCTCCACATTTCAGCTTTAGCGAAGTGAGTCAAGTGGAGATTCGAAATATAACAAATAACCTAAAAAACAGCCATTGTTGCGATATTTATGGCAGGAATACTTTAATAATTATTAAACGCATGTTGAATGTTATCATAGACCCTCGGACTAAACTAATTAACCAAGTCATAAAAAATACTACTTTCCCAGATGTTCCCAAAACTTTTAAAATTATTCGTGTGCCGAATTGTAAATCGGCTGACCAAGTAGATCAATTTAGGCCAATCTCCATAGTGCCAACTTATACTAAAGTTCTTGAATCTGTGCTGAAAAACCAAATGTGTTTATTTTTCGAGGCTAACAAGATTTTCAGCCAAAATCAGTTTGGTTTTCGTAGAAACAAGTCAACCACATTAACCATTAGTCATTTAATGGGTTTTGAGGATGGACTTGTCGTTGGTTCGGTCTTTTATGACCTACAAAAGGCTTTTGACTGTGTGTCCCATACAAGTTACATATTTTGTGTTAATTAAAATAATTGTTTTCACGAATCACAAAGCAACGAATTTAAATTTCAGCATAATTTCTATTAAAACATATTATAAGAACATACTGGTAACCAATGATATTTTCCTGACCTAAACAAGGTTCGACCAAAGATGATTATTATACTGCTCTATGGTTTAGCTTTTAAACAACTTCGGCGCTAACAGTGCAATTAACATATTATAAAATAACAAATTGACATAAACTGATGTTTATATTTACAAATTCGATTATTTAATTATTCTTGCTATGACAGACATCGTTTATGTAGCATCAATTTTGTGGTGTTACTTCCGACGTGTAGGTATATCAATTAATTAAAATTTTATTTATAATGGAATCTAATTAATTAAATGCAAATTTTATAAAGAAATCAAAAGAATAAACAATGTACCATCACGCAAGACAGTCGGGCACCCAGAAAAAGTTAAACGATATGGGGGTTAATATGAATTTGATTTAATGAGATGAAACGTTTATTTCGTAAATGATGGTAACAGACGAACTAAACAAGTGGTTTCCAACATTTTTTGACTTACGTCACTAAATTATGCCCCTCATATTTTTGCAATTTATTTGTCACGACGATCGTCGATTGGACATTTCTTGGGGATACTTCCAGTATCCAAATAAAAATTTGTACGTTAATGATTTTCATATTACAAATTTTTCTTTCGAAATTAATACCGGAAGTAGACGCTAACTTCATTATTTCGAATAGAACACCCTGTATATTTGTAGCTATTCAAAATCATCTTTCAACGACGAGTAGGGGTTTATAAATCCTAAATCCTACGGTTGCGTGGCTGTCTGGAGGATCAGCTCCTACTGGTCATTCCTCTTGGGGCAGCGGGCTTCAGACTCGCGGGACCAAACATGGATGAACATTACAATTTTATTACAAATATTTTTCAAGAATCGCCCATTTGAGTGGAGGCTGAAGAAACTAAAGTTCTATCGGGCCAAATATTGTCCTCCACGGCGGTGGAAATTATAGGGTACTAGCAAACCTAGGGACAAATAAATAAATTATAGGGATCTAGCTCTAGTGGCAACACTGGCCAGGAGAGTATAAAACTCCAGAAAAAACTTTCAGGGGCGCAGCGTCGGAGGCTGGCAATTAAAACGGCAAAGGTTAGAGCAGAGCCCATTAGGCCCTAGGTCAAACCGAAAGCCTAAAGATCTGGGGCTACCCAAAGATCCAGTATTCGTCAAGCCAGCACAACAGCAGCAACAACAACAAAACAAACGAACCCGTACAGTGGGAAGTACTCCTTCTCCTGTTATCGCACATCAACTGGGCAATCTTACAGCCAAACCCTCTCGACCATCAAATTGGCAATAACTCTACAAACAGTGCAAACCTACCCTGAGGGCAGATTAACCTCACAGCAGGAAAAGCAGATACAGCAGGCGCTAATGAAAGAGATCTTCAAATGCGAACCAGGAACAGTTCACGAACAGCTACGCACATGCAGGTGTCAATCGCGAACAGTTACTCCAAAACGTGGCCGCTATAGAAGACGCCAAAACTGCAACCACCGGAAGGGGCTGATCTTTGAATTAGAGCGGCAAAAGATGTAGTGAAAACCTCCAGAGTGAGAGTCAGAATTCCTATAGACTTACTGGAGGCTAACGAACCAGCTAAGATTGTCCCTTGTTATTCATTGTAGACCTATCAAGTTGGGTATTTTATGAAAGCTTATGACAGTGGCTATCTAACTAGCAAATCAAATATATCCTGTTCCATTTAAAAATTTAAGAAAAATTGAGGTCAACGTTTTTCGATCGCTCTGTATACTGGTAAACGTTAGTGTCGACTAACCTTAGGTATCATATGGGCGATAGAGTTCTTAAAATAATCCCTGAGAAAGAACGCTTATTTTGCTACACCAGCACTAGGTATAGTATATCAATTGTTATCCGGAGGTGATAACACTAAATAAACCCGCTACTCCGTTGCGTGGGCGTGAGGTTCCTAAAAGAAAATAGTAGTGCTCACTAATTACTCAACTAACGATGTTGCTTGGGCGCCAGTCCTTATAACGTAACAGCTTCAGTCCGGACCTACTGAAGAATAGACCTCCAAAACTCAATTGACTTGACAATAAAACGCAAGACTCGGTAATTAACGAATAGGATATATATTAACTCATAAGCAAAACACATACACAAAATTGAAATTGAAAATTAATAATTAATGAATTAATTCAAAGGACAAATAAGGAAAATTACTAAGATCGTAAACAAACTAAGTTTAAATGTTAAATTTCTAATGAGATCTAATTAAACACAAAAAAAACTATGAGGAATGTTCAACGACAATCATGTAACCAAACGAAAAATAAATAAAATAATGTAAGGTTTACCCCAAATCGTAATTAAACGTACGTAGACTCTCGGAGGGTTCGCAAGAATAATTCTTAAATTAGCTTAAATAACTAACGAACACAGATAAGAGTGAGCTCACTTTAGTCGTTTTCGCAGCTATAAAAAAAACACAATAATAACACAAGAAAATAATAATAATATCCTGCGAGATCTATCGGAGACCACAATTTCAATTACGATATGATATATATATAAAAATAAATTAAAGAAAATAATTGACTAAGTTGAAACACGAAATTGAATACTCCTTTACAAATTTAAAAATTACAGTTCATAAATTCCCGTTGCTGTGACCGCAACTACAATGTTTAAATAATCGCACGGAGTACGATTTACTAAATGACGATTGAAAATTTTACTAATACTTTAAATTACAATGAAAATTAATTACTGAAAATATTTCTAAAGAACGTTTTTAATCAAATATTTACTAATAACCCAACTTACTAAAATGTTTGAATGTTTCTAAATTTAACTAAATAACACAAGTACACAAAATAATCTCAAAATCAAACCTTGAGTTTACAACTAAACTTGCAGGATACGAAGTTGAGTTAGGGGAAATTCCAGCTAATTGCAGGGTAAAAGCACAGGATGGACTAATTTCTTCGGCTCCAAAAATTCCAAACCAAAAACGTAACCTCGAACAACACGTGGATAACAGATGTTTAACCGGTGGATTCTACGAACACGTTGTTCGTACAGAAAATACTAAAAGACGTACTAACGTACTGCCAGAAAAAAGGGCTGAAATACAACGAATACCGTAAGAAATCTTTAAATAAAATCAATGCGTTACATACCAACAGATGTTAAAATGCCCTTCGAAAAGCTTCTCAAAATGTGGTCGTCGGATAGTTATATCCCAATAAAGGTTTAAAATGGTAATTAAATATAAAACTCACTAGCGTTTCAAATTCTCTAAAGGCCTCTAAGGCTTACTAAACCATTTTAAGTAAAATCGAACCTCGGATGATTCCACTAATTTTGGAAAACCAAAATTCTAAAACCAAGGTAAACGATGTCTATCCGCAACGAATGTTTCAAACAGAAGAAGCTAACTAACGTATCTGCCAACAGAATTCTTTGGCGAAAGCCAATCTAAAATTTGCAAAATTCCCTAAAGATTCTAAACCCATTAGTGACTAAATTCATAGTAAGAGGCGTGACGTCAGTATTAGCATTGTATGCAACCATGCAATCCTAAGATCTAACAGGGAAGTCTAACTTTACAACTACCTAGCCGAAAGTAAATTCGAGAATTTACATATAAAACAACAAGAGCGTGATTTCTACTGTAACAATTTGTAACTAATTTCGCAGTGTTGTTCGTTCAAAGTGAGGTTAGATTTTTCAAGAACAGTTGAATAACTACTAAAACATTCATGGCAGACCTCTATAGTGTTACACCATTACATTTGTCGTTGAAAGACGATTCTGAATATCTAAAAATATACAAGATGTTCTATTTGAAATAATGAAGTTAACGTCTACTTCCGGTATAACCGGAAGTTTTACAAAATTAAAAATATCGTCAATCGATTTGTAATATTCTCTGATTTTCAAATTTTCTTTTATGTTATAAGTTAATAAGGCAGGGATCCAAAATTAAACCGAAGACATTTGATTTCGATTAGCTTTTTTGTTATTACTTGTTTCAGTTACTATTTAGTCGCTAATAGTATTTACATGTTCGAATCTTTGATATTTTGGCAGTTTTATTTTTTACCTAACTGTTTTGCTCCCCCAAACATTGTTGAACGAAAAAGATTATAAGTAACCATAAATAAAATTAAAACGAGAATACTTAAAAAATACAAAATCAAATCAAATATGTAACATGATAACAAATATATATTGAACGAACTTGTTACGATTTTTTTGCTTTGCCTCCAAATCGTATCAATTTTTCGATCATTTGCCAATGTTGTGAGCGTGAAGAATTTTTTTGTTGTGTGTTTGTGTTTGTTTAACTTAAATTCTTTAATTTTCTTCAAAATTTCATATTTTTCTTAATTCTTTCATTTAAACATTTTTCCATCTTCAAGCGATGCCTGGTTATTTAGTCCATTTGCTTGTCTTTATTGTCGTTTAAAAGTAATTCTTTCGGGTTTTCCGAGTCTATTATTCTTATATTCTCTTGTTGTGTTATCCAATTTACCATAACTTATTTGTATTCATTTTAAATGCCTTCCTTAGTGAAATTTTGCCTACTAGTTATGCAGCCTGATTTGCATAAGTGTCATTGGGTTAGAGATCCCTGGTATTAACATTTAAACCTGCGCAGTAGTTCCTTCTGTCAGGTGAGTGGAATTTTTGACACGAGCTCGTTCTCTTTGGCTGTAGAAATTCCTGTTGAACACACCTTTGGGTTTTTGCTGAAATTTATCATCTTTACGTTTCATATTTTAATGAGCGTATTATTTAATTATTTCGATGTAATTCTCTGCTATGTTTGATTATCTTGTATAATCATAGTTCTGCACTGTTCTAAGTGGTGAGTACCTTTTTTTATTGAAATTCCTTAATCTCCATTTTCTGATTGCATTGGAATTTTCAGCACCTATTTTGGGTTATAAAAATTATTATAAATTTGATCTACTTTCCTAACTGGAGGATCGACGTGTGTTTTTCTTTGCTGGGATCTTCAATTCCTCTGGAAATTTTACTTTTTATTCTGTCGAAAAACGTGGAAGGACGCCATTTTATGCACGCTGCTCATGTCAACTTTAATTTAATTTCCTGCATATTTCAAATGTGGTTGGATGCGGAAATTCACCTATTTTCAGGACTGAGATAAGTGTTTAATTATATTTCTGGTAATTTGATAATTTTTCTGTGTTAATGTTAATATATTTCACAGGTGTTGTGCACCTGTTAATCTTTAACTTCTTTTTGTAATAAAATTTTCATATTAATTTCAATCATGAATTAGATTTGTTATTATTTCTTATTCAATTTTTTTCTTGTTTTAATTCATGATTGAATTGCTAATATTTTTTTCCTAATTCATGAATGAATAGATACTATTTTTGATTTTTAGATCTATTTTTTGTATTTAATATTAAATTTATATTTGTGTGTATATTTAAATTTGTGTAATTCCATTATCAAGTCTTTAACAACGAACCTAATCATTATTTAATTCTATTTGTTATTAATTTTAAATCCTGGCCTTTTGCGCCGTACTTGAGTCCGTAAAAAATAAATTGTTAATGTTTTTTGGCTTTTTATTATCGTTTTGATAAGTTTTTGTAGCAAACTATACACATAAGTTCTTAAAATAATCCCTGAGAAAGAACGCTTATTTGTAACTAATTTCGCAGTGTTGTTCGTTCAAAGTGAGGTTAGATTTTTCAAGAACAGTTGAATAACTATTAAAACATTCATGGCAGACCTCTACAGTGTTACACCATTATATTTGTCGTTTAAAGACGATTCTGAATATCTAAAAATATACAAGATGTTCTATTTGAAATAATGAAGTTAACGTCTACTTCCGGTATAACCGGAAGTTTTACAAAATTAGAAATATCGTCAATGGATTTGTAATATTCTCTGCTTTTCAAATTTTCTTTTATGTTATAAGTGATAAGTGTTTCTCAAAAAACGTCTAATCAGTGGTAGTCATGATAAACCCTGTATAGTCTGATATATCCAACGTATGTGGTGTAACTTTAAATAAATAAGAAAATGATAAAAAATCTAACATTACAGCAAGACAAATTTTTTGATGTTAAAAATATTAATAATAAGCTCAATACAAAGTGTCTTAAAATGAAATACTGTAACAAAGACGAATGAAAAAATATTAAGCGAAGTTTGAAATGCATTTAATGTATCCAATTCACTTACACGTGTAGCTGATATGACGTTATTCGAACAGGGCATTCACCGGTCAGCCGCACGCGCCCCATCTTTTACAATACACACGCGTCAAGATAAGATACTAAATATTGAGAGAAGGGGGTCAATTTTCTGTATAAAAGCAAAACGAATTCACATAAGAAACATGGTTTATATTCAGTCATCAAACAAGCAGTACCTACAGTAAATCGACACCTTTGAAGATGACGTTCCAGTATATACTTGTAAGATTGTTTTAACTTAACTTTAATTTGTGTAAATTATTTAAATTTATTTTATGGACTTAGTCGTTTAAATGTAATTCAGGACTTGTAAAAATTTGTGTAAATTATTTAAATTCATTTTATGGACTTAAGCGTTTTAAATGAACTTAGAAGAATAATTTGTTTAACTTTACTTTGAAGCTGGATTTGTAATAATTTATATGACTTGACTTTAATCCAGAACTTAGAATAATTTTGTATTCACTTTGAATTGGGACCCATTTATATTATTTTGTAACACTAAAGCACAGATATGAAATACATGAATGTTAGTTGAATTTGACTTTGAATGAAAACCTCTCGTAAAAAGCCAAGCAATATTAAATTGGCGACGTGGGTCAAATACTCTACCTACCTAAATTATTAAAGTAACTTATTTATATTAATTTCTAACAATAAACCAACCCCCCACTTCGCCACAATACATCTAGTATGCTTTGAAACAATATAAGTAGTGTATATTTTTCTATTCCCCGCACTGGACCAAAGCTACAGAGGAAAACTATGAGGATTGTTCCAAGTCTCTTAATTATATGTCTATATAGTCTATATCTACACTATATGCATAATACAAAAATCGTATTAATAAATTAATATTTTCTATGATTCACAACATATCTTATATCTTTCAATGTAGTCGCCGTTTCTGTCGATGCATTTCCGCTACAGTTCTGGCAGCTTGAATCTATAGACTTCAATTTTAGTTGCTTTCTATTTTCGCAATTCCTTCTTGGCCTATTCGTCCGTTTCAAAGCGATGTCTTGACAAACTATTCTTTAAATACCAAATAGATGGTAATTTGACGACGTAAAATCTGGGCTATGTTTTTCATTCTTTTGAGGTTTCGATGCAACGATTGGCATTTATTGTATTTCCTGCTCCCAAAAATCCAACGCCAGATGCATCCCATTACCCCATATTTTTCCTACATCGAGTTGTTTGAATTTATTTTTTGCTTAGGTGACGAAGTACGACGCTATTGATTGCTTTGATTCTTTGGTTTTGCTTCATAACGGTGGAACCATGTTTCATCACAAGTGACAATATTTGACGAAAGCTCATCTTCATTTCAATACCGTTTAAGTATCTGCCATAAGCATTTTCCCATTCGGTTCTATAGATAGCAATTAGTTTTTGGTATCCAACAAGCACAAATTTTGAAATACCCAATGCCATGAAACATTCTCCAAACTGTATTCTATGCTATATTCAAACGGTTGCAATATCTCGAAGGGTGATCATTCAGTTTGTTGTTCTAAACGATGGCATTCATATTTAAAAAATTTGTCTCAATTCACGCGCTTTGCGGTCTTGCACTATACAGAGCATCTTTAAAATGTTTTACCCATTTTCTGACGTTACCTTCACACATGCTTGAATCTCCATAAGCCTTTCGTAGTTGAGAATACATGTAGGCTGCCTTACAGTTTTCTTTCACAAGAAATTCAATTGCTTCTTCTTCTTCTTCTTCTTCTTCTTCCTCTTATGGCCGAATCCTAGGCTATTGCCCTGTTAATAATTCAGAAGTATGAGTACTGTGAGCCCTCTTCGCACATATTTATGTTGGGCAGGAAACTAACCTTACCCATCGATAGAGGTGAAGAAGATCGCCCACAGTGTTGCGAGGTTAACGGTCATAAAATGGTGGTTAACGGTTATCAAGTATAATAACCAGGATCGCCGGTTCAACGTGCCCTCCGAAGTACGGAGGAGCATACGAACTTCTAAAATTCCGGCAGGGGTATCCCGGTCTCGGGAATCGAACCCGAGATGCCTTCGTGAGAGACCGAGGCCTTTTACACGTTGCTATCCGCTCCTCTTAATTACTACAATTATTTCTTTTGGCTTAAACTAAACTTCAGAAGAAGACATTTTAAACCGGACGCTAGAAGTGTACTACTTCGACATTTGCAACAGTTGTTTGTTATTATTGTTTATTGAAGTTTACCGGACTGATTTAAAAGAAATTATTTGGAAGGATGTTTTTAACATTTATAAAGCTTTTTGGGACAAGCCTCGTAGTTAGCATTTTGTTTGTTGAAAAAACCTATACTTCCAGGATCTAACGGCTTCAAACGCCTCGTTTGCTATTGTTCGAACTGTCGTACTAGAATTTAAACTAATAGGATAGGATATCTATCCCTGGTAGAGATCTTTACCGTGCCAAATATCATTCGCGTGTTGATACAAAAACCGGCTTACTATTAAAATTCCGTCAAACATATGACTAAAATTAGGACAAAACCATTTTCATAGCATGATAAATCCATTTTGATCACAGTAACTCAACTTGTAAACCAAGCCAGAGGCCCCATTTTTCTTTCCCTTAAGAAAGTGCGTGAAACGTTGAGTTCTTCTTTTTCAACAATGACACGGTTCCAACCCCGAAGACGTTCTTTTAACACTGACATTGACCGAAAAAGAAGCTAATTTAAAATACATGAAACTAAAAATTCGTTTATTCTTATGCGAATTGGCAATACTTCAATACTGTTATGAGTACAACTATAGAACATTTGATGAAAATATTTAACAGTGAAACAGTGCTTCAAATATTTGGATTACGTCACAGCAAAACATTTTGGTCAAAGTTTTGATCAAAATATTTGACGGAAATTTTGGTAGTCTTATTAATACAAGAACGCCATGATACATAACTTACTATCCGAAAGAGGACATGCTTCCAAATTTTTTCCATATTAAAAATCTTACAGATTCAAAACTTGGGCCCACTAAACAAACGATGGTATCACAACCTAAACGTATTTAGCATCATATGAATTAAAATGTAAGATGGGAAAATTAAAATGAAAGAGTGAAATTTGCAAAAGTAATGGCAATTATATGTTGAAAGAATATTTGATTTATCTAAAGTATTCAAGTAAGAGTTGGAAAAGGCTAATATTAAACACAAAAACGACATAATTACAGAAGATCAAAGACCAAAGAAAAATAAGGATTTCATTTGTACAGGCTTCACAAAACAACCAAATAAGTACTGATTTAAAAAGCTAAACAGAGTTAAAAAAATATATAAGCATACAGCTAATATGAATTTATAAATATGAGTAAAAATAAGTATTCTTTAAGTCTAGTTACCAAACTAAATTTAATAAAAAGTTTTTCCTGCTCGAGTTTGCTCTACCATAAATTATTGTTTTGATTTTTATTACTCCTGTTAAATTAAATTTTATTACATACCAACCTTCCATTTTATTTAGATACAATTGCTATTAAACTATGTGCTAGATTTCTCATTCTATAAAATGTATATTTGAAAAAAAAAACCAAAATTACTAGAACAAAAATTTCTTGGGATTTCCTTATTTCAATGACTTTTTAAACGCATAATATAAAACAACAAACAAAACTTGCGCTTTGCCTACGGCAACACACTCTTTGCAAATGATGAAAAGCTTGATAGAATACACCATCAATATATCATATAATATTTTACAGTAGGAACTTCTTTACTTTACTACATATTATGTAGTAAAGTAAAGAAGTTCCTACTGTAAAGTAAACTTAGCGTCATGCCTAGATTGCATTTCTGCTAAATTAATATTTTATTTGCTACCGTAAAATTAAATTTGACAGAGGCAACTTGAAATCTTAAGAATATTTTGTTACAATTTTTTGTCTTTACGAGTCAATTGTATCGTTTTCCACTTATCAATCGCCACTGTTGGTTGATTGCTAAGCTCTATGTTTTTTTGTAAAAGAGGTTTCCTCTCATATTATTGTGGTTGTTACCCTTCATAATAACATTTGCTTATTTTGCGGTTTACCATTCTGCTTATGTCATTTTTAAGTAGTTTTAGGGGTTGATTGTTCCCGAATCAATTTCCTTTACCTTAAGGTTTAAGTGGGATGGTGGGTTTGGAATGTATTTACAGTCGCGTCTTTTCAATTGTATTGCCTGGTGGCATTCTTTGGGGAACCTGGCCTGATTTTTTGGTTCGTTTCTGTGACCTCAATCATTTTGGTATTTTTCTGTTGTTCTGCAGGACAGTCTCACGATCCTTTCTCTGTTTATCCAGTATCCTTTCTTATTCCTTCTTCTGTGTTGTCCTTCCCATTTTACTTTATTAATCTACATTGTTGTTTTGCCTTTTCTTATTTTGTAAGGTTTTCTTTTGTTCGTAGTTTTGACGGCATTTGTAATGCTATATTTCTTTGTGCCGGCGCTAAATTGTCATCGTAAACAATGCCTAGTTATTTAGTTCATTTGTTGTTTTGATTTTATTCAGAATTAAATTCTTTCCGGTTCTGCCGACTCTATCTTTCAATTTTCCTTTTTACTCACCGTGTATGTTTTGTGTTTGAAATCTCACGCGTTGAAGGCTATATTTAAATGCTTTTACGGACGAATTTTTGCCTATTTTTATGCAATTTAGAATGCATTTGTATCTTTGATGCGCTGTTCCAAATTTTTGATTTCGGACACAGGTGTCGGGCATGGAATTTCACTCAAGGTCTTTTCTGTTTGACGTTTGTGAAGTTCACACGTTCTGGCAAATTTGTTGAAAAGCCCATGTCGCTTCAAACATTGTGTTTAATTTATCACGCAATTATTTATTGTAAAGCGATCAGTTATTTGGTGCCTTTTTGTTGGTGTTGGAGACCATAAAATTCTCTTATAAAAGTAACAGTTTGTTAAATAGAATATTATTCATATTTTATAAGGTAGGCCTATATAACAAAATAATTAAAATTAATGTGTCAAGAGTTGTTTTAAATAAATAAGTTGTGTGTTTATTAAAATGGTTATTTACGTTTTGTATTTGGCTATTTGTTATTAAATAAAATAAAGTCTAACAGGTTATTGAGCCCAGATACGTTTGAGCAAATAGCATAAAACTAAAAGAAAACGTAAATAGTGAGTAAAACCAGTAAAATAAAAAAGGCTAAGAACCTAAAATAAAAGTAAAATGAACACAATGGAAGACCTTCGTAATATCGAAAAGTTAAAAGGCGCTGAAGATTTTCAGGTATGGAAATTTCAAATAGAAATATTCTTTAAGTCGATGGGGATCTATAATATTGTTGATGGAACGGAAACATTACATACAGATGCGATTGACCAAGTTAAAAGAGACTTTGAAAAACGCGATGCAAAAGCGCAAAGGACAATCATAACAACCATTGATAAGAAACCGTTGACACACATAATGAACTGTAAGAATGCGAAAGATATGTATGACAAATTGTGTACAATATACGAGAGAGATTCCAATCAGCAAAAATGCGCGCTATTACAAGAATTTTTCAGTTATAAATTTGACAAGAATTATGACGTCGCAACACACGTAAGCAAACTTCAAAGCCTAACACATATATTAAAAAATTTGAATCAAGAAATCAGTGATGATATGCTCATATCAAAAATTTTATCGACTTTGCCAGAAGGATATAAGTTTTTTGCAAGTGCTTGGGAGAGCACACAAAAGGATGACCAAACCGTTGATAAATTAATATCGAGACTGCTGATAGAAGAAAGAAGACAAGGGTCCAACAACAACGACCAAGAGGAAGCTGTTGCTTTTAAATCTAATGTCATGAAAGAAAAGGAAAGTAAAAAGGGCATGAAGGTAAGAAATTTTTCGTACGTTAATACCAACCAAATAAGATGCTATAAATGTAATAATGTAGGACATGTAGCGAAACACTGTTATAAAAAATTCTGTACTATTTGTAAAAAGAATAATCACGATGAAAAGAATTGTTACTTTCGAAAAAAATCAAACGACAAACGAAATGACAACAAAGTTTCATTCATAACATATACAGATAATTCAAGTAAAACCGATAACAAAGTGACATTCATTGTCGATAGTGGCTCGTCAGCACATTTCACTAACGACAAGAATTTATTGATAAATAGTATAAAAGCAGATGTAACTGTAAGTGTAGCGAAAGAAAATCAGTTAATGCATGCGAATTTAAAAGGAACAATCGAAACTGATGCTTGTATATTAACTAATGTATTGCATGTACCCAATATAAGCAGAAATTTACTATCAGTAAGTGCCATCACTAACCAGGGAGGTGAAGTAAAATTTACAAAAAATAAAATAAAAATATTTAAAGGGCAAGACAAAATTTTAGAAGGAAATAAAAACGAAAATGGTTTGTACGAAATAAATCTTAATACAAATAAAGAACAGGTGTTACTAACAGAAAATGCCAAAACTATAAGAGAATGGCATGTAAAATTAGGTCATTTACCAATGAGTAGTTTAAAAAAACTTAAAGAATTGGTAAACGGAATAAAGATTAACAATTTAGAATTCAATGAAATAGAAAAAACATGTGAAGTATGTTTAAAAGCTAGACAAATAAGAGAACCATTTAAAACAGAACGCCACAGGGCTAGTAGACCATTAGAATTAGTGCATACAGATGTATGTGGCCCTATTGATCCACCAACATGGGATAATAAACATTATTTCGTGACTTTATTAGATGATTATACACATTTCACAGTGGTTTTCTTAATTGCAAAGAAAGATGAAGTTAAAAACATAATAAAACAATATGTAAATGAAGTAGAAGCTAAGTGGAACATGAAAGTACATAAAATTCGTTGTGATAATGGTGGCGAATATGTAAATAGAGATTTGAAAGAATGGTCCATAAACCGAGGAATAAAATTTGATTTTACTATCCCGTACAGTCCTAAATTAAACGGTAAAGCCGAAAGATTAAATAGAACATTGCTTGAAAAAGCAAGAGCTTTAATAGCAGAAAATAAAGTAGACAAGGAAATGTGGGGCGAAGCTATTCGAACATCAGCATATATTCTAAACCGATGCCCTACTAAAGCAATAGACACAACGCCAATAGAAAAATGGATATTGCGGAAACCAGACTTGTCTAATATGGAAATATTTGGAAGTAAAGCTTATGGAAAAGTAGTCGGCCCTCTCAAAAAGTTAGACGATCGAAGTAAAAAGTACATGTTCGTAGGATATGCTCCGAATGGATACAGACTATGGAACAAAGAAGAAAGGAAAATAATAGTATCAAGGGATGTAAAATTTGAAGAATCGTCAAATGAAGTGAAATTTAAAGAATTGAGCAAAGAGGAAGAACATTTCAATACCCAAACGATCCCAATAAAAGAAGAGAAAATTGAAAATGAGAAAACAGAGCAAGAAACAAGTGAAAATGGACAAACAGAAGAAGTGGAACCAGAAGAAGAAAACAGAAACTCTAGATCATACAATTTTAGAAACAAAAGTTTACTCCAATTACCATACAAACTAAGAGATTTTGAAATGAGTTGCCTAAGTTTTGAAAATTTGTCCGAACCAATAACATTCCAAGAAGCAGTGACAAGTGTAGAATCGAGAAATTGGAAAAAGGCAATAGAAGAGGAATTAAAAACGTTACAAGAAAATAATACATGGAGCGAAGTGGAAATTCCCGAGAATTGGAAAATAATAGATACGAAGTGGGTTTTCAAAATTAAAAGAAAAGAAGAAGGAAAACCTAAAGTGTACAAAGCACGACTAGTAGCCAAAGGTTACCAGCAAAAAGAAAATCTAGATTTAAACGAGATATATGCTCCTGTTGCAAAATTATCAACATTACGATGTCTTTTAGCAGTAGCTAACAAACTGAATCTAAATATATGCCAAATGGAAGTAAAAAGCGCTTTTCTTTATGGCGAAATCAAAGAAAATGTATACTTACATTATCCAGAAGGAATTGAAACCCAGAACAATAAAATCCTAAAACTAAATAAGTCCTTATATGGTTTAAAAAAATCTCCTCGATGTTGGAACGAAAAGTTTAACAGTCTGATGGAAGATGAAGGATTTATAAGGTCAAAATCAGATTATTGTCTTTATTTTAAAAACAGTCATGAAAGCAAACTGTATTTGTTGCTATATGTAGATGACTTACTAATTATGGGTTCAAGTAAAAATGAGATAGAAAAACTGAAAAGCACTCTAAGTGAAAATTTTAAAATGAAAGATTTTGGAGAAGTCAAAAACTATTTAGGGATTAATATACAACAAGATGAAGACACAATAAAGATTAACCAAACAGCGTATCTAAAAGACGTGTTAAGAAAAATTGGAATGGAGGAATGTAAACCAGTAGCAACACCAATGGAACCAAATTTTAATTTAGAGAAGAAAGAAGCTCCAGAAAGTAAGGCATTGGAAACGAAGTGCCGTCAACTAGTTGGGTGCTTAATGTACGCCATGCTAGGAACGCGTCCAGACTTGTGCACATCAATTAGCATTTTGAGTCGATACCAAAGTTGTGCAAGTGAGAAATTACTAACAGCTCTAAAACGTGTACTCCGTTACATTAAAGGAACGCTGAATTTGCAACTAGTGTTTAGAAAAAATAATAACCAGCCAGATTTATGTGGTTATGTGGATGCAGACTGGGGAGGTGATAAAAACGATGGTAAATCAACAACAGGCTATGTGTTTAAAGTGTTCGGTTCAAGTGTAGTATGGAAGTCAAAGAAACAATCTTGTGTTTCGTTATCCTCGACAGAATCGGAATATTACGCGTTAAGTGAAAGTGCAAGTGAAGCTTGTTGGTTGAGACAATTACTTTTAGACATGGGTTTTCCGGATATTCGTGACTCACCGACCACTATCTATGAAGATAACCAGTCCGCAATTAAAATAACCAAAAGCCCTGAAAATAATAAAAGACTTAAACATATTAATATAAGGTATCATTTTATTAGAGATAAGGTTTCTGAAAATGAAATAGATGTTAAATATGTTGAATCTGTAAATCAAGTTGCAGATATTTTCACTAAGCCGTTAGAGAAACAAAAATTTGAGAAATTTTGTAAAACTTTAGGATTAGAATAGAATGTACAGAGAATTTTCTTGAGTGGGGATGTTGGAGACCATAAAATTCTCTTATAAAAGTAACAGTTTGTTAAATAGAATATTATTCATATTTTATAAGGTAGGCCTATATAACAAAATAATTAAAATTAATGTGTCAAGAGTTGTTTTAAATAAATAAGTTGTGTGTTAATTAAAATGGTTATTTACGTTTTGTATTTAGCTATTTGTTATTAAATAAAATAAATTCTAACAGTTGGCTTGTTTGCTAACTACTTTGTTTTTAAATTGCACGTGTGATTGAACATGTGGTAAGTTTTTCTTTCGTTTTAAAATTCATATTCTTATTTGTGTGTAATTTCTAGCAATTAGATGCAATTAGAATTAATTGGATGCAATTAATTAAAATTAATTGATTCTATCTGGATTTTATCTTGGAATCGTGGTATTGTTTTTGCTGTTCCGTATTTGGAATTAATCCTGGTGTCATAATTGAATCCTGATTGTGCGAGAACCATGAGGCGTCGCTATTTTTGTCATTTTCCATCTTGAATTTATTCACGTCATCCAACCTCGACTGATGGATTAAGATAAGTGATATTGGTTTTATCTTCAATTAATTTTTGTGCCCTTCTGGCTTAATTAATTATTTATTCATTTATTTTGTTCAGTGTTGCCTGTGAGCAAATCCTGTTTAAATTTCATTATAGTAAATTGTGTTAACTTTCTATTTTACTGCATCTTTAATTTATTGTAGCTTTGTTAATTGATTATAAAATTTTGAAAAGGTCACGCAAGTTTTGTTGGCTTATTTAACCTTTTATTATCTACGTTACCCCTGTAAACGTTTACAAGTAAGTAGATGTGATCTCATTCCATATTAATTGCGTTCCCTGAGTTAGGCCTTCAACTATGTAATTTATTTAATTAATATTCAGGTTTCATTTGTGTAAATTATTTGATTTATAATCAGACTTCATTGGTTGATTATATTAAGAGTATTGAGTTTATAATCAAGTATTTTTAATCGTAATTAATTTTTTTGTAATTGTTTAATTTGAACCTTGGTCTTTGCGCCGTTCATTGAGTTTCCGATAAAATAAAGTGTAACAACGTATTTACGGCTTTTTATTATCTTTTTGATAAGTTTACGTTACAATTTAAATCAACAAAATTTCGGTCGTTTAAAATGCAGTTGTTTTTATTGGATAACTATGAAGGTTTGCTGTGATGATTTTGCGGGATCTGGGAAATCTGTGATTTACATGCAAGCTCAAGAACTCTACATAAAGTTTTTACTGGTTCTAAAAAGAATATATTGTATACTATACAAACTGAAGTTACTGCGGCTCGGTTTTTTCTTAGTATCAAGAGCCAATCCATCACTTTTACCATTCTAAGGTACACTTGTTCTGTATGCAAGATTCAATGCTTTTACGTAAGACGTCAAAGTTACCAGCTTAGTTATAACTATGGAAATGTCATCGATGCACAAAGGTATAACACAAAGATATAAATATTAATTGTAAGTGAGGTTAAATCATTGATGAGGAAACAATAGAGGACCTAAATACGATCCTGATGCACGCCACCCCGCAAAACTTCGTTCATAATAATAATAGCATAAACTAAAGGATGGATGACGCATGAAATTTTAAACCTTATGGATAGACGAAGGAAATGCAAAAACAATAAAACCCAGTACAAAACTATACAAAAACAAACCCGTCAGAAGATTAGACAGACTAAAGAATCCTGGCACAAACAAAAATTTCATTTCAGACATACTCCAACATATTTAAGTCAATATCAGCTTTCTCAAATCTAAAAAGGATCTTTGTGAACGCTGTGTGTGAACATTCAAAATTTTAAATAAGCTCTCAGAAGATTGCAATACAAAAGGAGCACGAAAATAAGAAATTATTGGGTTACGAAAAGAGGAGATGTGATCGAGCTAGATGCAAGGATAATAGCAATAACAAAAATACATTTATATTAACTGCAAAATGTTTTCTCATTCCCAAAAGCGTCATTATTGCAAAAAAGCATCATTATTATAAGAGAAAAGCCAAAGTGGCGTTGGATTTAAATGGCGTATAAGTGATATCCATAAACTAGTAAGGTTAGGGTTCAATAGTTCAAGAATACAAGAAACAGAACCCAAAAATTATAGATAACACATGAGGTGTTTGTTATGAGTTGAAAAGGAACAATCAGCTAAAATTTACCAAAACAGAAACAACAAAAGGAAAGTATCTACTCATATATGCTTCTGTAAAATACGTGAATTTTTAAAAATGCATTCATAAAAGTTCCTAACTTTAAAATTTACACAATGTTTATAACCCATAAAGGTCTCTTAAACCATTTTAATGCAGTTGCCAAAAACGGATATACAAAATATTGTCAGGCTATTACAGACGCTCAACAAAATTTATGCCTTTATACAACAAGGAAATCATGCAGACATACCAGAAAATTTATGAAGGTGTCATAAAATTTGCAAATACATAGGTTAACTGTATTCCGCTGCATCTCCATGCCGGATATAAAACAATATAATTTATTGTACAAAGCATCCTGAAAATCAGCTGTTATGCTACACTAAGTACGAGTAAGTAACGGTCCGCTGTAACTAAATTTATTCTAAATCTGGGAGGACAACTAAACTTGACTAGATATAAAATTCACTAAGTCAATGAGGTAAAGAAATAGGAATAAGCTAGGAAGAAACTTGAGAAATTCGATTTACTACTTCTATTTAAAAGGAAAATAAACTACAGAGAAAAACAAACAAATGAATATGGAAAAGGTTAAACTGATCCCGAATGTTATAGATTATTTTGAAATCAAGTTCGAAATGGAACTGAATCGTATTACGAGTTTATATTTTTCTGAAAAACTAATACGGAGAAATCTCTCCCCAAGGAGGATATGACCTTCCTCTGCTGATCTGCGTTGGGAATTCAACATCTCAAGAGTGAAATTTTTCTGTGTGTATCAATCCTATTAATTTTGGTTCCGATTTCTAGTTCAATATTATTTATTCTATACCACGCACATCTATAGGTATTACCTACTCTTGTCACGCAATCAGGGGCTTCACCATTCGAAATTTAATTTTCAGTAACTGTTCCATATGTTTTCCGAATGAAAAAGGCATAAAAACCCAGTAGACATAAATAGTACTCGTACAAAACCTACTAATGTTACTTCAACTTAGCTATATTTCCCAAATATGAGAAAAGTACAAGGATGCGAATCTCTTGCTGACATATAACAGACTTGGCAGCGTATACATCATATTCCTTTCACAATGAAAATACAACACCAGACCTTCGAATGAAGAAGTGGAGACGAGCATAAACTATTATAATGATTAATGAATCCTCATTAACTTCGGCTGATTACATACCAAGCAAATGAGAAATTGAAATCTCGCGACTTGATCATAGCAATAACGCAAATTCAAATTATTTGTGTACCTATCAACGAATTCTGTACGGAGACGACAGCGTAGTTCGTTAAAGGAACTCCGAATATTGAACGAAATGTAAGGATTCGTTTTCAAATTTTACTGCCTGTACAGAACATTGAACACAGCAAATATAGTGGAAGATCCAAATGGAGATGTAGAATTTCAGAAATTGATATGAAAAGTAAAAGGTGAATGCGGTCTCGTTTTATTACGCTAGTAAAAGGATATTTAATCAAAAGTCAGGAATGCTAGCAAATTAATCGATTTGTTAGGAAATTTGAATGTAAACTTGTGTTTATTTAAAAATAACTAGGTATATTAAAACTTTCAAACGCTGCTACACGGAGAAAAATAAATAATTGTGTTTAGATTATTTCTAGTAAAGAAAGAAAAAGTAGTAAAAACAAGAGGACTTTAAGTTATTCTCAATCTGTTCGTATAAGCTAAAAGCCAAAAACGGTGTCATACAATTGAATCATGTATAGCATAATTGATGCTGAGCTGACTTAATTATAATAAAATAACAAGCTAGAACTGGATAGAAAAATAGATGGAACCGAGCAATTTACTACAAAAAATAATATGATAATTTTTGGTATTACTGAAAAAAAAAACAACGTAAACAAGCTCGTTTTCTTTCAACAATTATTAACTCAATTCGCATTTAACTAAAGAACACTTTGATCAATCCCAGCGGAGGGAATCATATACATATTGCAGAATCCAGGTGCAATTAATATAAATCTCAGTTACAAGTATCGCAATCCGGTGTTTATAAACAAAAAAAAGTTAAAAAGGTTTGACTTACAATAGATTAGAAATTTATAAAAATTATAAGATTAATTCGAGTGCGGTAGTAGACATTACTATCCAATAGTGACTTAAGTTGTTTCTTTGTAAAAAATGGTTTCATACTTAGTACCCAAACAAGAAAAATATTCAAATCAAACGTTCAAAAATCTGAAAACCCCATTTTTGACGAATGTTTATTTGCGGATGGTTAATTGACAGAGATGTAGGTTTGCGACTCTATACATACATCTCAGAAACTATTGCATCGATTTTGATATAGTTTGCTAGGCATTCTTGCAAAAAAAATCCTGAATCGGAAAGTTAGACATATCCTTAAATCAGTAATGAGGCTTAAGACAAATCGAATATTTTTTCTTCAAGATCCTAACTTCGAAACCTTGTCCTAAGCAATTATCCAAATTCTTCGTTTAAGCCATTTTTCCTCAACATATTGCTATAAATTTTAGGCCAAATTGTAGCCCTACACCCAGTAATTAGATAATTAAATAAATATAATATAATAATATAAAGTCAGAACGTTTCAAATGTGAAAACAGGAACCATTTCGAAAATCATCGTATTTTCAAAAAATTGTTTATCTAAAACTGTACACTTCATATATCCTACAATATTTTTCGGAGGGTGTATTAACCCTTAACTGTGAACGTGGGGTCCATTCGTCCCCCACGTTACAGATTTTTGTTTATAGTTCTGCCAAAGATTCTTAAATGGCACTGGGTGTTTAGGTAATCCTAGTGAATGTTAAGCTTTGTGATTTCGTGGAAATAATCTTTCAAAAACTTTAATGGACACGAAACTATTAGTGATTGAACCTCGAAATACCCCACCTGCATGTAAGTGTATAATTTTATAATTTATTTTTTTTTACTTTTATCTAGAAATATCGCTGAAATGTTGTTTTTAATCGATTTGGTGATAAGAAAACAATTAGTAGACAAAGAACCAACTTTTCCCGTATAAGAACAAACTCGCAAATGGAGGTGCGACTTTTGCCCTAGAAACAGAGACAGAAAAACTAAAACTGTGTGCCAAAAACGCTGAAAGCCATGTGTGCCAGGATCATAGCGAATGTGTGTGTGAAGATTGTTTTTAATTAATATAAGTAGTTAGTAAATGTATCTTTCGAGCTATTTTACACAATAAATACTTAATACTTTCGTTAATTTAATTTATAATTCAAAATCAATATAGGGGTACTCATGGATCCCACCTGCATGTATAGGTAAGTTGATTTCACGTGCACAGTTAAGAGTTAAAAATGTTAAAATACCTCTCTAATGGCGTCTGTGTCAGCTCACAAATTTGTCTGATGATATGATAGTACCCATGCTCACCACTGTCATTAATAACATCATAATAGCTACTTCTTTAAGAATAGGCGTATGGAACACCAATGGTTTGATTCAACACAAAGACGAGATTTCAACATTTCTAAACCTAAATAAAATCGATATCATGCTTATATCTGAGACTCATTTCACAGAAAGAACTTTTCTTAGAATACCCTACTACGAAGTGTACCACACAGAATATCCCGATGGCACTGCACGTGGTGGATCAGCTATCATTATAAAACAAACTATCAGTCATCATGACCTAGAAATACACCAGGATGAATTTTTGCAGGGTACAACAATACAAGTTAAAGATTATACTGTGTAAGACAATCATCAAACCTATATGGACGTATGGTATCGAACTCTGGGGGTGCTCTAGTTCCTCAAATGTAGACGTACTACACAGATTTCAGTCCAAAACTCTGCGTGCCATAGTCGATGTCCCGTGGTACGTATCTAACTGTACACTACATGAAGATCTAGGGATACCATACGTCAACGAAGTTATACATCACTACATGATCAACCATATGCGTAAACTTCAAGCTCATCCCAACCCAACTATTCGGCCTCAATTAGACAATACCTATCAAAGATGCTTGAGTAGGAAATGGACAATAGACTCAGTAACTGAGGTTTAGATATGCTCAAAATTCTTTACATTCAAAAAGTGTATGTATAATTCAAGACATTCTATCATTATTTTATAGTATAAGGTAACGCCACTGGGCGATACTCCTAGCATGCCATGTACATAGACAACAAATTAGCTTATTGAATGTGTATATACGTATATGTAAGTTGTTCCGATTGCTAATAAATAAGAAACTAAAAAAAAAAATTCAAAAGTATAATTATTTATACTGTAAAAATAAATGTAAATTTTGATAATTGAATTTTCTATCGCTCTATTTTGTAATCAAAGCATCAGGCTATTTAGCTTACATAATTAAGGTAGTAGGTAGTTATATTATTGACAATTTTTACAAAAAATACAAAGTTAAATTGTAAATCCTTTGACTCTTTTTGACTGTGGCATTATACATTCAAATAAACATATTGTTGTAATGCGAGTACTATAAATATGCAAACAATAATTCAGTATGACACAGATTATTGGTGTCTTATCATCAAGGCACGGATTTTATGCAAATGCATATCCTATACTAATAATATGTGCTAAGTGAGCTTTTGTATTTACACGTATCTAATAAAACAGACCTAAATGGAATCAATTTTGTTTGCATATTTTGCATATTTTAGGCGTTTCGTGCATAAATTTGTTTCAAGAGCATATTAAAGCACATTTCTTTACACATTTGGTTAGAGATAAATGTAGCTACACAGTTTCACTAAAATACGAGAAATGTAGAAAAATGAGCGAATGTCTAAATTTCGGAGAAACTATAATTCTCTGGTAAATGTCTATTTTTGTTGGGAGTTTCTAAAATGAGGTATTTACCTACAAATATTTATGTACTTTTAAAAACTGCCCACTTCCCAGGCGTCTAATCCCAGCTTAAAATGTATCTCTTTATCTGGAAGGGCTGTGACAGGCATACAAAACTTTCACTTTCCAAGAAGTGACTAATGAACCACTGATACCATGGGATTTTCATGTTTTTGGCCGTTGTTGGTCTTACTCGTTAGTTAGTTTTTGTTTTACTTTCGAGTTTCGCTTAACACTGTTGAATGAAAATAGGTAGTTAAGATTTATTTTATTATTTTTCTCTAAAATTACGATTAGTTCTATAAAGATATATGCAGTTTAGTATTAATTATGTTTCCTTTTGCTATTTGTATTTAATAATGTGTTAACAATTAAAATAAATAAATTTGTTTCATCCAAAAATTTCTGTTTTAAATATATACATAAAATAATTAAGGTCAATAATTTGCATATTTTAAAGCTAATTTCATGCAAACCACTGCATATTTGGCATGTAATTTGAGCATATATATGCGCATATTTTAACACTTTTTGGTGCATACAAGTCCGTGCCTTGCTTATCATACTCTCACCTGCCCTAGGTGATGTTATTGGGTTTCAAGAATAATAGAGTCTGTTTAAATGAATATCAAATCACAAATATGCAAACTAGAACGAATTAGGTTTGACTTTGACAGTAAGAAAATTACATTTTCTGCATACAAAATTAACGAAATATTTATTGTATGAAAACTATAGAACATAATGATATTGGTGTTTGTCTGTTTATTTATTTATCGGGAGAGATCCAATTATAATTTATATACTGCCTTCCAAAAAAAGTGCAACACCTCGAGGCCGTTGGCCGATTGTCATAAATTTTTCACAGAACAAGTATTTCGACGATACGAACAAATGATTAAAATTTCAGATATCTAGGAGCCGTTTTTTTTTTGTTTTTTACCTTGGTAACAATAAAACGAAAGAAATTGTTTTGTGTTTTTCCTGGTTGTTATCTGTACATTTTTGAAAATAAGTACGATACAGTGAACTACAAGAGTGTTAAAATGCCTAAAGTTCGTCAACCTCGACAGTATCATCATTTGACTGAGTCCCAGAAGGGCAGAACTTGCCTTGTAGGACGAGCTGTAGTAGTCTATATCTCTCCCTGTGTCTCATGATATGTCCCAAATATTCAAGTTTCCTTATCTTGATTGTTTCCATTAATTCAAGATTTTTATTCATTCTATCTAAAACGCTCTTGTTGGTAACATGTTCTACCCATGAAATCCTCAGTATTCGCCGATATACCCACATCTCGAAGGCTTGTATCTTTTTGCTAGATGCCTCCGTTAGCGTCCACGACTCCATTCCGTGAAGAAGCACAGAGAACACATAATATCTTACCAAACGCATCTTCATTTCTATATTAAGATGATGTTCCTTTAATATTGATCCTATTTTGTGGAACGCTGCTCTAGCTTTCTCGATACGGCATTTGATTTCCACTGAGTGATCCCACTGTTCATTAATTGTACTACCCAGGTATGTGTATTTTCGTACTTGTTCTATTCTGCTATTTTCTATTATTAGGTTTACTGGCGCTGTGTAGTTCTGACTGATCACCATGCATTTTACTTTTTCTTGTTTAGTTTAAGACTGTATCGGTCGCTCACGGTTGCCACTCTATTCATTATTTATTGTAGATCTTCAGGGCTGTCTGTAAGTATCACAGTATCATCTGCATAACGGATGTTACTTATGCGTTCCCCATTAATCAATATTCCTTCATTACCTTCTTCTATTGCTTCATTAAAGATCTCTTCCGAGTATAAGTTAAAAAGGATTGGCGATAGAACGCAACCCTGACGTACTCCTCTTTGAATTAAAATTGTTTCCGACTTTTCTTCCTCTACCGCTATGTCGGCGTATTGGTTCCAATATAAGTTTCTTATAATCCTGATGTCCTTATCATCTAGTCCGATTCGTTTTAGAATTTCGATAATCTTTTCATGTTTTATTGTATCGAATGCCTTTTGATAGTCTATGAAGCATACGAATACTTCCTGATTGACGTCTCGGCATCTTTGTATCAATACCTGTATGCAGAATAGTGCTTCTCTGGTACCTACTGCATTTCTGAAGCCGAATTGCGTGTTCGACATTTGTTCTTCGCATCGTCCGTAGATTCTTCTCTGAATTATTTTCAAGAACACCTTAAGTAAGTGGCTCATCAGGCTTATGGTTCTGTAATCGTCGCATTTGTTGGTATTGCTTTTCTTGGGTATAGGAATTAATGTTGATCGTAGCCATTCTTCCGGTATTTGTCCCGTGTTATATATTTCATTGAATAAGGACGTAATTATTTTGACTCCCTTTGAATTGAGGAGTTTAAGTATTTCTCCATGAACCCCGTCTGGTGCCGGAGATTTTCCATCTTTGACTTCTTTGATAACTTTTTCTACTTCTTCGATCGTAATTTCCGGGCCTGTTGTACATTCTTCGTAAGTGTTATCAGTTCGGTTGTCATTAAATAGTTTTTCAATGTATTTCTTCGAGGTTTCTATCCTTTCGTTTTTCTCGATAATAATCTTTCCTGTTTCATTCATGAGTCGTCCGTAAGTTCGTTTTCTGTACCTTCCCGTTGCTTCTTTTACTTTTTTATAAAGACTAAAATAGTCATGTTTTTTCGCTAGTGCCTCTATCTCTTGGCATTGGTTTTTAACCAGTCTCCTTTTGCAATTCTTATTTCTTTTCTGATGCCGTGGTAACTATACTCAATATTACGTTTCTATTGGTCGTTAATTAGTGTCGTACGATTTTTAGAAGTAATACCACAAGTGACTAGAATTTTACCGGAAATTTTTTTGCTGTCATGAACACGACTGCTTGTTGCGACGAAAATCGTCACGAGTGCGACAGCACGAGCGACGATTTTCTAAAGCAACAAGCAAGAGTGATCGCGACGGCAAAAATTGCCTGTACAATTCTAGTCACGACTGGTATTCGGAATGACAATTCCTCGAATTATAATGAAATTACTGAAATACTCAAAAAAAATTGACAGACGTTGTCTCTAAGCAACGCTGCTAGTCGTGAAATTTCCAGTATAATTCGATTGTGATTGGTTCAATTCACCAAAATACTGTGATTTCATTCGATGACAGAATATGAGTGGAATTGTCTAATTAATTAAATAAAAACAGAATGGGAAATTGGAAATTTAATGTTTACAGTCACTTCTTTAGCAGATAAGTTCCTTTAATAACATAAAAGAAACCTTAAATGTCCACCCTTATTATACCCACCTAACGATTTCGACAAAACAGAAAAATCAAAAGCTGCTTTTCTTATACTAAAAACAAAACGCCTAAAAGAAAATTCTTCTAAATAAGATAACGTTCTTGTTTTGATGCAATCTCAGACGTTGACCTTTTTTTTTTAAATTAGCCTGAACAAAGAAAAACAAGCTTGGCGTTTCGGAGATTTTCTCCTCTGAAAATGTCAATGCGATTTTAGTGGAAAATTTGATATAAAATGTAAAGAGGCTAAAATTTCCCTTATGTTATCAAGAAAACAACATTATTAAGTATTCTGTTCGTCATCTAACATTTCTTTGGTAACTAAGTACTATTAAAAATTTATTTGGCATAAATAGGCACGACTTCATATTTTTAACAAATCAAAGGACTTTTTATTACTGAGAAAATTGACGACAAATGTTTTTGCCTGCGGCAGGGAATTAATATAAAAACGTTAAGATAAAAATACCGGAAATATTTCATATCTGCTTCTTTTTAATAAAATCGTGTAAAAATTGAAGGAACATTTTCGATAAGCTTGAAAAATATGTATAGGTTGTAACAACACAGTGAAGTCGAGAGGGCGAGTGTATGCTCATTTTTCCTTCGATAACCTTCCATAAATCAAAGCCCTACATCCATAATTTGACAAATTGAGCCAGATAAAGCATTTAACGTCCGCGTACCGTAAAAATGCCGCCAACAAAGGTATCCGAACATTATGAAGACCGAGAGTGTAATTAATTCGCTCCTCAGAACTTTTCCCCACAAAAAAGTAGCCGAAACCATGTTTAAACCTCTGATAACTTGTATTAAGACCGCCGCGGATTGCTAAGATTAATGAATTCCTCAAAGGTTCTTCTTTTCATTGTAATTTTCCTTTTGTTTTCTGCCCGAATTCTCGCCGAGCTTTTCCATCCACAAAACTTCAATTTCCCCCATTGAAATTGCATGTGTCGATCATCTTGAGCTCGCATGACTGATGTTGTAATTTTAATTTCTTATTTTTACTCGCGCCTCCGGCCGCTGTCAGTCTACAAAGTGAGCTTATGTTTTTACTAAACCGAAATTAATCATCTTTTATCTTTGCACACTTCCATATTTTAAAACGGAAAATAAAAGTTCGACGAAGCGACAGCGTTTGCAACATCATTGTTTGTCACTAATTCTCTTGCTTTTCTGCTGATTATTAATTAATCAAGATGTAATCGAGGAAAAATTACAAAACTCCCGTTTCTGCAAAACTGCGAACTTGTTTTTATCTAAAAACCATGTTCGCAGTTTTTTCAGTTTTTATTATTTTTACGTGCCAACTTTTAATTCAAAACAAGAGGCAACAAACAACATAGAAGGTGAGTTTGTAAAAACAAAATAATAATTGAAACGTTTCTCGTCAAATTGAATTTTAAATAAAAATTAATTTTTTGCCCATAAATAAATAAATCCAAATAAAACACATGATGACAACGAGATCGAAAGTTGTACTAGAGTTTTTTCAGATAAAAATAATATTTACTTGAAAAATAAAACGATCCAAATGAATCCTGTGGGAAATAATCACAAAAACATTCCTTTTTATCCAAGTTAAAATCATGAAAATTTAAATATTTAGAGCCATATTCATAAACAGTGTTTAAAGTTAGATGTTACTAATTGCTATAGCAACATATATTAATTATATTGGTTTAGTAGCTACTAAACCCCTACTAACTTTAAATAAATGTTTATGAATATGGCCCATAGTTTTTAATTTTAACAACAAAATACTAAAAATGGAATCATTCCAATCCTAAAAACCCATTTGCAGTTTCATTTAAAACAAAATAATCACAAAATGGTGCCACGCTAATTTTCAGATTAGTCCTCGATTTTAACATCTTCTGTAATTTTAATATTACATGTTAAGAACTAAACAAATACCTAATCCAGAATTTGAGGCTTAAATTTTAAAAATTACTTAGAAATAAAACGTTTCTTAGTTCGTAACTTAAATATATTCTATTTGAAAATAATAACTTTTCGAAAGAAAATCTGTCGAGGAAAAGGGTCTCATTAAACAAAAAAAGTTCTAACCTCGTAACCCAAAGGCCATAAATTATGGATGAGAATTTAAAAACAATTTTTCTTTTGAATAATGGTCTCCTTTGTAGGGCACTTCTTTGTTTAGGCTTTTTGTTCTGTTTTCTTCTTTCTTGTGTATTTTTATCCTACATATATCTAGAGCTTTTTCTTTTGTGTTTCCTGCCTTGCAGTGAATTTAGTTTTTTCAACAATGTTTATGGCCTCCTTTTACCTTGCATTTCGGTTTTGATTTCTATTTCTGCAACGTTATTTATTATTTAACTCCATAAATGAATTTCAAGGCAGAATAAAATACGTTTAAATAGGACTACTGATTATTTAATGCATTTTTTAGGTTTTTTTCTCAATGAGACGTGTACAACTATTGACAAGAAACGAGACCGAACTAAGTATAACTCAATTAAAGAAATGTCGATGATTTGTTATAAGCATAAACGTGAGTAAAAATTTAAATTAATATAATAATACACGAAAAATGTCAAGGAAAGGTAGATTAGAGGGTATTGGCACCGATGTTAACCTTTAACCTTAGTAACTAAGAACTTCTGTATATAGAAAACCCCCCCCACTATCTAGTAAGAAAAAACAAATTTAAAAATATTCCTTAATAGTTTCTTAAATTTAAGATGATAAATGGTAAACTGTGGGTAAACTTTGATTCATATTTACTTAAAATTTAACAAAAAAACTATTTGCTGCCCGAGTTTCGTCGCAATTCTTATTTATTTTTCCACAGAATAATTTAATGGCGACGAAGTTTGCTTTAAGCTAAAGCCAAGTAATTAAGGACCTACATTATGCAAATAACAGCGGTAATATATAAAAGAGTTCTTTAGATTTTACAGATAATCCCACCCAATTATATGCATAAATCTGCAACAAACACTTGGTTGAAGATCCCCCTAAAATCCAAAAGAAAAATACTAAGTAACCCACACCACATTTAATCAAGCTTAAAGGCGAATAGACGTAATTAATTCTGTTTATCCAAGGTACTGAAGATTTTCACCTTTTAATTAAGAAATTTTAACCCGAGTTAAACCAAAAGAAATTACCGCAGCTAAGCCAAGGGATGGAGTAATTTGAATCTTTATAAAAAAAAATTTCAATTTTCTTGTTGGTTTTCTCGAGGCTGAAAACTTAAAAGCCGCGATGTCAAAGTAAATTTAGGACATGTTCAGCGGATTGCGGTTTTCAAGCTTTTTCAAGTAGAGAACTTGTATTAGAAAGGAGCAATTTGCGAACGAACAAAGAAAGCAATAACTGTAGATAATTAAACAAGTACCCGGTAAAGCCGGTATGGTTCACTGTTAAAACCAAGGATAATTTCTCTTTGAGAAAGACTAGAAGCGTTTCCCTCTACGCCCTTTGACCCTGCTGTAAAATTATCCACCCGACAGACACTTTGCCGCACCTAAGCACCGAACTCGAGGTTTTGTAAGATGTCAACCTTCTTTGGTCCTCTTTCATATTTTAATAACGCGGACTGTCCATTTACTTCTACTAAATGGAAAACGGTGAATTAACTCCGATGAAAACGCAAATCCAATTTTAGATTGTGAAGTGCAATTTTAAAGAATAACTGGTAATTAAATTCGTATTACTAACTTTCCTTTTTTAATCCCCACAAAATTAAATACCGGCTTTTTATCAGACGTCTTTAGCATCTCTTTTGAAAATGCTAATTCAAAACTTAACACCAAATCTTAATTTTAATTTGATTTCACAATCTAATTTTGGATTAAATTATATATGTATGTCATAAACTATGTATGCCAGAACTTCAACCCGTTTTTATTTGAGTCCCGTTTTTATATAACAATTTACCGATGTTTCGTCCGTTCCACCCATTGCTTCGGGCCACAGACGAGCACGCTAATTGTTAGATATTTCAGTTAATCTTTGCCATAAGAACAGTGCAATTACATTATCAACATTATAGTTTTTCCAACTTTAGTTTTGATCTGTCATCCGCGTCATGAAATAAGCATCAGTCGCAAATGTTCTATAAATGTCTCTGCGAAGCGAATATAAGAAGCCTAACTACGCGTTCTGATTTGTAGTAACACCACAACCTTCATCATTGTTATACGAGTATACCGCAACAACTTTAATAACTACACATTGAAGAATAATTTTAATTTGACTTAAGCCGCGTATAGGCCAAAGAACCATCGCCAATGAAGACACATGTGCTCATATATTCGGTAGCATTGGATTCGGTGTGTCCAGTGTATACCAACGAATGCCAATCCCTAAAAAGAAGGCAAATCTTGGCACTCGCTAGCATTCGCTCCCTGAGCGATACAGCAAAAACCATTCGGTGTTGATTTGGACGGAACACCTGTATCGTTCATAGTATAGTGTTCGTAGTTAATTCGCTTTCTGTTGTAAAATACAGATACAAAAAAGTTTCAACAAAACTTTTCTGAAGAATAGAGTAGAACGACGAAATCAGTCTGAAATTGAGTGCATTATATCGAGAAAAACGGAGATGAAGGCTAGCACGGTCT
The DNA here is from genome assembly GCA_963082815.1 of Melanotus villosus. Classification (NCBI taxonomy): domain Eukaryota; kingdom Metazoa; phylum Arthropoda; class Insecta; order Coleoptera; family Elateridae; genus Melanotus; species Melanotus villosus. The sequence goes on from OY720419.1 coordinate 80,650,159, forward strand.
CGAAGGGTGTACCACGTCTACTAAGTACATCCTAATAAATATCCAGACATGCCTCTGCGATCTTTTTTAGCAGCTCTGCTAGCAAATTCTATCCCCACATGCACGCTTTAATACCTGCCTGTAGTCATAATAGACTGTACATAGCTAACGGGGAAGGGTGAAAGGCGAACTTTCGGCACCTTAAAATGGAAACAGTAGGCTAAGGGAGTAAACTGTAACCGCAAATCCTGATTGTACAAGTCTGGGGGTTGGGGGTCGGCTAGCCCCTCGCTTCCCGTGAAAATCATATAAATTGCTCTTGGTACTGTAACTAAGCCTCGGAATATGGATAGAAATCAGCTATGACGGCGTTTGGCGAGAAAAAGGATAACGATTTCTGGGACATGGAATGTCCAGGGCATATCAAGCAAAATATCCGAAATTATCGCAGCAATGAAAAATTACCATACAGATGTGATGGTATTATCAGAAACGAAAGAAAAAGGATAATTTTAGACAATTACCTGCACATCTGGTATGGAGTCGATAAAACATTGAAAAGGTGTATTAAAAACTATACATTTATTTCAGAAAGACTAGTAACTTTAACAATAAACATATTTGGATATGAGACAAGAGTTCTTGGAGTTTATGGACCAACAGATGATAGTGATCAGACAACGAAAGATAAATTCTGGGGAGATCTAGGATCTAGAGGCTACATTAGACACGATAAACGGACATCAATAAACAGTGGTAATAGGCGAGTAGGTTCACGAAGTAATGACGACGCGGTTGGGCAGTTTGGATAGAGGACAGTCAATAACTCAAGAGAAAAGCTAAATGGAACATGAAGATATAAAAAAAGTATATTACAGATAGCCATGGAAGTATTGGGAGAATTAACTAAGAGTAACAAGCCCACAAACCCATTTTGGATTACGGAAGAGACGCAAGAGCTAATTAACGAAAAGAATGTCTTATACCACAAGTGGTTAAATAATAGCACAAACAAACACCAAGAACTGTATAAAAACAAAAATAAAGAAGTGGGAAATAAAGTAAAAGAAGCAAAAAATCAATTTTGGTTTAGACGAATGGAAAACCATTATACTGAGTTATTAGTAGAAAGCAGGGGAAAATATGTACAAAACAAAAACCAGCACAACATAATATATGTATATAAATAGTACAACAGATGAAAATTGGTCGAGCACCAGGACTCGGAGGAATTCCGGTAGAATTAGTTAAAAATGGAGGTGATACTTTAATGTTAAGAATAAGTGCGTTAATGAATAATTGTTGTAGACGAATTCGCATATAACATCGCTATTTAAGAAGGGAAATAGGAAGAATCCAGGGTTCCATAGATTAATAAGCGTGACCAGCACATTAAGTAAATTATTTGGCAAGTTTATCCAAAACAGAACAGAAAGAAAGAAGTTGGACAGATAATTTCGGAGGATCAAAGTGGTTTTACTCCCGGTCGTTGGTGTATAGATAATCTTTTCGTACTACAACAATTATTAGAAAAAATTAATGCCAAGGGTGAAGAAATACATGTCGCTTTTATAGACTTGGTAAAATCCTGTGATTTAGTTCCAAGGACGAAATTATGGGAGGCCTTCGAATAGATAGAGGTTAGTGTAGAACTGACTGCTCTTATAAAAGAACTTTATAAGGATAATCTGACGTTAAAATAGGAGGGAAATTATTCAACCCAATTAAAACGACGAAAGGCCTTAGACAAGGATGTAGTATATCTCCGCTATTATTTAATGTAGTTATAACATGCGATCGAAAAAATTTCACCTCAAGTTGGCTATGAAACATGAAAACATAGAATTAGGCATGTCGACTTTTAAGCCATACAAATGTCAGCTGTTGTTTTATAGGTTATGTGAGGTGTGTGAGGTTATGTCTGTTTTGCTGTCAGGCATATAAAAAGTCACTAATTCCATTAAACACAGAATTCAAATCTGCCACCAAGAAAATGGAGGTCACATAACTCAACTACTTTAAAATAATTTTCCATTAATAACATGTTTCTGTTCAATTTGTATTTAATTTTAGTTTTTAGAATAATTTAATCTGCTCTAATTTTTATCAATTAGGCGTGGTTTTAGATTTAGTAGTTCTAATGGCTTATGTTGTATGACTTTAGCAAAGACATGATTTATATTTTTCATGGCAAACTTTGAGGTGAAATTTTTTCGATCACACGTTACATCGAAATAGTTTTCAGAAAATGCAGTCGCGGATATGGGGTTTCCGTCAACGACCAGACCCTATTCTCTTGACATTTTGCAAACGACCAAGTCGTAATAGCGCAAAATTCATTCGACTTAGGGTATAATATGGTAAAGATACTACATCAGTGTTATGAGGAATGGAGCCTAAGCAAAGAAAACAGAATATTTAGTAGTTAACTCGAAAGCACAATATGAAGTCTTAATAAATGAAGACGTCGCAGTAACACAAATAGAACGATTTAAATACTTCGGTGCTACAATCGATAAAAATGGTTTGGGAACAGAGGAGATCAAAACTAGAATATTGCAAAGTAATAAAATAGTGGGATGTTTGAATTCCCCTTGGTGGGACAATAATATTTCAAAGAAAAACAAAAAAGAATAGGCGAAGTAATGGTAGAGTCGTTGTTATGTAATGATAGTGAAGTATGGACTATATCAGCGGAGATGAAACGACGACTAAACACAGTTCAAATGGACTATCTTTGAAGAAGTGCGAAGATATCGAGACGTGACAGAGTAACAAACGAAGAAATAAGGTGCAGAATGAAGGTGGACAAAATTGAACGAAAAGCGTTCAAATGGTTTGGCTATCTGATGAGGATGGAGGAGACTAGGTGTCCTATGCAGATCTTAAAAAAAAGAAGAGATAGACCACGCAGATCGTGGAATGAGGGTATTCGTAGAACCATGGTAGAGAGAAACCTGGAAGAAGACCAAGCCCTGGATAGGAAGGTTTGGAGACAGGGAACAGGCAGACGGCATTCAGCTGTATTGTAATGTACTTATTATTCGTGTACAGCATATTACAAACCTGTAAATAAATATATCGAGAAAACCCAATTCTATGAGACCCTACCGATATTGAAAAAGGAATACAACCTGCCAAAAAAATTATGTTTGGTTAGAGCTGGCTAGTAAACTTGAAGTGGATGTCGTGGACTTAAAGAAAACAGTAGAAAGTTTATTGACATCTTTCAGAAGGGAACGAAAACGAGAACTGGAATGTATACCAATAAGGTGCACCATTCAATATGGTTTGTATTCCAGGCAATACATTTACTTAACGATAAATTTAAAACCAAGGAAAACAAAAAGCACGCTAAATGAAAGTAAATATATTTAAACAGAATATGAAAAGATACATTACATAGGTAACTAGTTTATTGAAACGAACAAATTATTATAACTAAATAAGAAGTTTGAGTCCCAAATAATGTAAGATATAAAAACAAGTAAATGACCATGTTATAATTTTATTAATTTTATTCAGTTTTGCCATGGAATTTCGACTATTTGCTGAAAAGTACTGTGCAAATTCCCACCTTACTTCTTCTGAATTTTTAGCACATTCCCTACCAACTCTTGCAATTTGTGTAAATGAACGGGTTTAGCTAACTTGTTATCTTCAAGTTTCTTCTATTAAATCACGATCAACTTCATAATCAAATGTTCCATTCGGAGTGTAAAGGTTTCTTGAAGCTTTAACTTGTTTCAATAAATTGTGTAAATATATATGTATACACGCCATTACTACGACATAATCCCAAAAACATTTTCCACAACCCTACGGGCTCTTGAAAGCCTGTGATTATATGATCTTTTCTTCTACTTCTTCTTCCTCTTATGGCTCCTAGGTTCCTAGGCCAATAGCCAGTTCATTGAACCATTTCCTTGTAGACCAGAATATGGTTTCATCGTCTGCGGCAAACACACGGCACTTCTTTTTCTCACCCTTATAATATATTTGCAGCAGGTAATTGTACAGAATTTTCTTCGAGTTTTAAAGAGATGTTTCTAAAAACGCCTCAATCGAAAATTCTGCCTTGACATCCAACATTTGCGTGGAAAAAATTCTTATCTGCGTCTACAAGTGTTAAAAGCACAATACTGAATGTCGATTTCTAATTAAAAAATCTTCCGCTTCCTAGTAGTGCATATAATTGTACATATTTCCCATATATTGCCCCAATTTTCTCGCGTTTCGGGCATCTGAAAATTAACACTTCAAAAACATACAAAAATCATATCCAAAGAATAGGTATATTAACCTGTCTATTTTACAATGTCAAGTTTCAGTTTTGTAGGAAAACTCCCATTGCAGTCAAGCTGGGCCTAATACTAATAATTTACCATCGGCTGTTGCGGAGAACCTTTCTGAAGATTTGCTCGGTGGCCAAGAATCGTTACAAATTGAATAATTATTAGAAACCAAAGAATATTCGCAAAAACAAATAAAAGGTGTTTACAACGCTAATAAGAAGACTTGCCAAGAATATTTCAGGAAGACCGAAGGGTAGATAAAGCATATCATATGTTCAAAGCAGTGGTGGAGCAAAAGTGCCAACCAATTGAAAAGGACGAGTGTGTTACGTTCGGAGATTATGTTATAAGTCAATTGAAAAAAATTAATGGGCCAGCTCAATTGCCTATGATCACTAATTTGTACGGCACATATCTCCACAACCCGAATCCTCTCCAGTACCATCCTCAGTTCCTCCCAACTATTTTTAAGTACGCTTCTTCAGTTTATTCTTCAGTTCTAATACAATTCCTTCTAGTTGCTTTACTTGGGCGATATATTTTGTTGTATCCATCAAACGAGAAAATAAACCCTCTCTCTAGAATCTAATGGTTGGCCATTGCTAAAATACTAGTTTATCATAAAGATTATAGTCGGTATTCTCACCTCATATTAATTTAACGTCATTTTTAATTACCATCGCAATATCGTATATCTCTATTGCACACATATAAATTATATAATGCTATATCGTTTTATGTTTACGCTAGACACAACTTTAGTTATAGACAACTTTAAACATGAGATGAGAACACGGCCCAATGTCTTTACAACTTTCTTATTTTATTAATTAGTACCTTTTCTTGTGTTAACTATTATTCTAACAACGAAAACCGTACTAATGCAAATGTTTCTACCGTTTTTAAATAATTCTTATATATGTCAATTAGTTTCCCATTATATTAATGAATAGCTGTTTAGATTGAATATTCCAATTAATTTTTTATTCCTATAATCGATAAGAGTAAATAACTTCAAACGAAGTGCCATTAATTAATCAATTCCGATCTTTTTCATGATGTTTTTCCCTATTAGTTAGTATCTTCCGGGATGGTAAATTAAATTGCGTAATTAATTAATAACCACGACGTTTTTACTTATTGATACAAGATAAAGTACTCGGCACTTCTGTCAGATGGAAGAAGCACGAAAGGCGTGTTTAAAAAGCAGAAAACTTCAACAGTACAAAGTGGGAACGAGGAAAAGTCGAAGAAATAGGTCATGCGTCTTGAAGTTACAGCATTTTGCTTTCGTAGCTTTCCAATCCATTAATCAATTTTAAGTAAAACTTGCAACATCAATATCTTTGACAGGAAATTATAGATTTATATCGAATATGACAGTCAGCATGTAGAAAAACCATTAATTTTCTAAAAAGATTCGGCAAGGTAGAGCCTGAATTTGCGATGCTAACGAACGAAGAAAATAAAACGTAATGCAGAAAAGTTTTCGAGGAAAATACTTTGACCCAGAATATCTTTTTTTTTGCGATTTCTAGAGCCAAAAAATGTTTATACCGTAATTGTTCCTGTAAACGTAGCATCGTTCGAGCGCCCATGATTTGGTAATACCGAAAGCTTTCTATATCTCGGGAGAAAAACCTCGTTAGCTTTTTCTTGTAAAATCGCTGCATTCAGAAATCCTACAAGAATGAATCCGTGACGGTGATAAATTTAAAATAAATGAGCTGTTGTTAAGTCCGATGTGCAAAACGTTTTGGTTCACAATACTCCTCCAAACATTCCAGCGTGCTCATTTCGAACAAGATTACGTACAATCTGCGACTGCTTTTTCAGACGACGTAAACAATTTTCATTAAGTCAACGGAAATTCTAAATTGAAAATAGCTAAATAATTTATTGCTTCCATTTAAACTGGTGTATCCCCGAAATCAGATTTAATTCTATTAAATTTAGTTTCTGTTATTTCTTTTTAATTTACTTTTAGTTTATATGTTCTCGGTAACTTCGAAAGCCTTCAGCACACCAAACAAGACTCTTCAGCGAATTACATGGAATTTGCATCAATTTATTACTCTTACTTGATATTACATTATTCAAGCATTATTCAAACGAGAAGCTAATGCCATCGCCAATACTGACACGATCCCACATCAATTAATCAGATAAGAAACTAGAAATTGAAAGCTCTTCTTACTTCTACTGAATTCCAGTACATTATTCTAGATGAGGGTTTACGTTGTTTACTTATTCCGAATATCGTCACATAAACGCAAATGCATAGGTACATCATTAGAAATTAATGTGTAATATACCGGATGATTTTTAAAGGACTGGCCAAATGAAAATTTAGGCGCATGCTTTAGCTCATATTATAAGTGCAACTGTCAAGTACTTCTAAGTCTGTGATTCTGTGAACTCGTGTGATAGTAATAATTAGGCTTACGATAGTTATGCACTAAAAAGTTAGTAAATATTCATGTAAATATGCACTAAAAATCTTCAAAATATGCCCGGGATATGCATTTATTTCTGTACTTACTTCATACTTATCTTCTCATCTATCTAATTATGTATATGTTAAAAAACATTACCCTTATTAAAACGTACCAATATTGTACTCATTTATTTATTTTTATTCAACAATTTGCCGTACAATGCTTTAAATGTTTAATACCGGGCCATCCAGAAAAAAAGTAATTAGAGCAGGCCCTGATTAAGCTGTTAAGGTTGGTAACATTGCTTCTCATTTTTTTAAATTTCATATCAATGGTAATCAGACTTGTTACTTGAAAAATAAATTTGACATTTTAAGAATGTGTGTAACCTAAAATAAAAGCAATTACATTTATGGTTATTAAATAAAGTAAAATTATTTATTTATTTATTTAGACTGCCTACAAACAGGCAATTACTTACTATTATTTAAAACACGAACAATAATATTGCTGCATGATTTTGACAGTTAACGTAACCTCGTCAATGGTCAAAAGTGTCTCTCACAGTAGGCGAATTACGGGATACCAACTTTGATAACTAGGTCACGGCCTGCTCTAATTATTTTTTTTCTGGGTCACCCGGTAGTAAAAATCTAAACTAGAGTATTACAGTAAAAAATTGATATTTAATTAACAGACTAAAGATTATGGTTACATTTAATTACTAGTTACGTGCCGCATCAAATGTTCAAAAGTAAATGTTTGTCTATTATCGCCTAAAATATTTTATTTTCAACCATATTACTAACTGTTTCGTAAGTTGAAAAATTGGCCTTTACTGACTGTTACTTTCTACCCGGGTGAAAAGTTGTGTGTGGCCACGCCCACTGTCATTAAATGACAGCTTGTTCAAAATAGTAATTATTATTATTATTATAAATAATTCATATTAATTTATATGTATGGTTGAAAATAAAATAGTATACAAACCTGGGCGAAAAGTTTCATTACTGTCTCGAGATGTAGTAAACTAAAATAACAGAAAACACTTCCCACCCACGGGCGGGAAATGTTTATGTACGGTTGCCTAGCGACACTGTCATAGATCTATATGTTAAAGTAGGCTAAAATAAATTATAATAGAGCTGTCAAACAATATTAATAAAATTAATTTAAAATTCAATGGTTAATAATTGTGAATAAAATAGTATACATACTTCGGTGGGAGTTTCATTTCCCACCTCGGATGTAATGTACTATTTATATTCAGAAAAAATCGTACTACGTCGCATGATACGATTGGAGCACTTTTTAAATCAGAGATATGTCTTTAAGTGATAAATGGTTAAGGCTACTATCAATTTAGCCTTTGTTTTGGAGCGCTTCACTAATACTTTTTAACTGTCCGTAAACTGTATTTTTTGACAATGCATTGGTGAGTTTCTTGATAAATTCTTTCTTTTTGAGTTTTTTTAAATGCTCCTCGACGTCATTCATTCCGTTGGTTTCAAGTTTCTTCACTGCTGTTGAAATACATGTCAGATTGGCTCGAATAATCCTCACGAATGGCCCTTCTTTTATACGATACTCTGAGCTTCTTCGATACTTTGTGCATCTTCAGGATCGAATTTATTCACAACTATCTTTATAATTTCAAAATTATCGAATATAATTACACAAGAGGTTTTATTTAGTCGGATAAATATTATTTGCAACGAAAACGTATTGCTTAGCAATTAGACGAGAAAAATTGACAGCAGATAAAATCACGACGGCCGAAGGCCGGAGTTGATTTTATCTGCTGTCAATTTTTCGAGTCTAATTGCTGTAAAGCAATATTAGTTTGAGTTTTGCAAATAAATATTTATCCTGACTAAATAAAACCTCGAGTGCAATTCGGCGAGACAATTTAATGAATGAGCAATACAAATTTAATTTTTTATTTGGTATTGAAGGCAAAGGTGCATAGCAACTAAAGTTAAGGTAGTGTTTTAGCCGGATAAAAGTTAGGGCAAACTTTTAGCCGCTGTCAAAGTTATAAAATCACAGCGGTTTATGGGATTTTTTATACATGAATTAAATTGTTGGCATTAATATGTTGCAGCATCGATCCAAGATCCCCATCTGGTAACTATAGGTAAAGAAGGAAGTGGAATATTGTCAGCAATTTCTCGAAATGTTTCCAAACGACGTGGTGCTTTAAGAAAAACTTTTTTCATAGTCGCTATTAATAAATTCACATTTGGATAAAGTGCGCGCACTAACTCGGCTACTCGATGTAGTCCATGCGCTACACATAAAGTATGTATTACTTTTGGATACAGTACTTTAAGCCCCGCCATTACTTTACACATATAAGGAGCAGCATCAGTACATACCATTAACATTCGTTCATAAAAAATTCCCGATGGCCACAGAAGATTTAAAGAGTCGTTAAAAAATGCCGCAATTGTTGAATGATTGACCTTATCTAACACTTTTGTAGACACCAAATACGACTTATCAATTTCTTCATCAACTGCTAATACACCAAACACGACATTTACAACACTCCTTTGAGCCAGGTGCGTTGTTTCGTCGTCCAGTGATACCCAAATATTGTGGTCTTTCACCTTTTTCCTTAATTTTTGTAAGGTAGCATTGTATATTACATTTTTTGCTGTAGAAAACAAAAGCCCATCGAAATGAATGCGATCACCTTCTTTATTGGATACCTAATTTGTAATTGACCTCTATAATTTTGACACTGACAGTTTGATTTTGAACCAAACATCAATAAAAAAAATCATTTCGATGTGTTATATTTTCTACACTTAAAAAAATTGTACTGTATATCAAACATCAATTGTCGATGACGAGAATGTGAAAAAGACGATTGAATCCAGAAAAGTTACAACGAGAAAAATTGTCTTACGAACGAGCATATTAGCTTATACTGAGTGTCTTGAAATGAAATACATCTAGTATGCTTTGAATTACCGGTGTAAAATAAAATGTGCCACTCTCGCGTAATTCTATTATGCTTGTAGACGAAAGTATTAACTGCCCTAATCGAAAATATGCCTCAGTAATAAAAATTATTTCTTGCACAGTGTACATCTTGTGTTGTGTTAACAAATTTAATTAAAACTATTTGACGTGAATTAGTTCTGGATAATGCAATACCAATAACAATGTAGTGGCACATAAAACTTTATATGCAAATAAATTTCAAAGGTAATTCTTTTTAAGACACCCGGTAGTAGAAATGATCGACGACACTTTGAACATAAATTCATTATTAAGTGTTTTTTTCTACAGTCTGCATTTATACGTTTTTGCTAAAAGTTTTTAAATTAAATGATGCAATTAATAAATAAATACTATTGCTTTACAAAATGTTTCTCCTTTTAATGTAATATCCACATTCTGTCCGATTTTGATGACAAACGTTGTTATACGGCCTGTTGAGTTTTAAAAAATACCATTATAACTTTATGCTCCGCATGGCCCTCATTTGCCTTCCCGGTTTGACACTTAATTAAAGAGCCCCGAGCTGTCAGCATACTGTCAAATATAGAATTAATATCGGCTTATTTAAGCATATTTAAGGTATTATTATTTTCATTTAACTAAAAATGAAATATACAGGGTGTATCGTAAATGGCGCATAATACCACGCGATTCTGCGTTAAAAACTGGACAAGAAATTGTAGAAGTGTTTTAGGCCAAAACGTGTAGTTTTTGAAGAATTGTTAATTAAAGTCTTGTAAACTTAGCAACACTGTGCGGTCAGTCATACTACGTCACCTGCGATATCACCAATAGTAACACGCTTGATTTAATATAATTGCATTATACATCGTTGCAACATTTATGAAAATCACAAGCGCTGGAGAAATTTCAAACTTCGGATGGAAATTCTAATTAAACGAAGGTATGTTGAGTACGATTACAGATTAGTTATTTCTTTTGTTGATCAAACTACAGCTAAAAATCATTATTTCATAAAAATATGACAGGACAAGCAAACCATAATACGACTTAAGGCTGCTAATAACTCCATAACTAAAGAGTTAACAGAAAATTGGTACTGGAGTTTTTTGCTTGGATTTTGACGTAGAATCGCGTGATATAAATATTATGCGCGATTTTCGATACACCCTGTATATTAAGAGAAATATGTATATTAATTCGTATTATACCCTACCAGAATTAATACGTAAATTTTCATTTCTTGGGTAAGAGAAGGTTTGAAAAAAAAATTGTGAAATGATCTAAATGGCTTGGAACCTGTGCAGGTAGAAATAAAAAAGTAAAGTTAACAGTTGCCAGTAGTAACAGTAGTAAGTAATGTTATCAGTAATAATAATAATAATAATAATAAATTTCATAAATAATAGTATAACAAACAACAATATAAGAGAAATAATAACATAAAAATAACAGCAAGCAGAAATATTACAATAATTTGAAAGTAAAAAACACAAATTTTGATGGTAAGCGTGCCAATCTCGGTTATCGATCGTTAACTAAATTTAAATTTACAGCAATCTGTCATATTCGATATAAAACAATTTCAGATGGTAAGTGGCGTCATGCGGAGCACACCTGAAAGTGACTTCTGAACAGACCGCATAAATACATTAATTTGTCGTCAAAATCGAGCATAGTAACATCATTAGGGTGAATATACTATAGTAATTTAGAGCATAATCTATCTTCTTCTAGAAGTGGCGTGCCCTTTACAGGGCGTTGCCGATCGCATAATCTATACTTAAATTTAATGTCGAAGTATGATAATAGAGCAAGCCATCCTCGATGTCCTTTTATTTACTTTTATACTACTATGGTAAAAGCCAGGGTGGAGCAGTGGTAAAGCGTCAAGCAAGCGTTGCGCTAGTCCTTGGTTCGAATCCCCCTGATGACCATTCGTTGTTGGGCACCTAATTAACGACGCTCTCCTCCGATTACATGCCTAGGTAGGTAGGTAGGTAGAGTAACGAGGTCTTACACATACCTACAAAAGCTTATTTACATAGATTTAAATTAGCTGATAGTGCCATGTGTTCGTGCAGATTAGAAGAACAGACTGTCGATCATCCATTGTTCAACTGTGCTATATTAAACACACAACGTAGTCTATTGAAAGGTGAAATAATTAAAAGTGGTGGTGTTTGGCCAGTTAGAAAAGATCTCTTAGTTAGTAAATATTTAAAAGAATTTTTAGTATTTGTGAAAAGCATTAAATTTGAAGACTTGTAACACTTGTAGTAAATAGTTTTAGGATGACTTAAGTTAATAAGTTATTTACAATTAATGACATTTGTTTAAAGTTTTAGATTAAGTATGATGTATAAAGATAAGTTAATGGTTTTGTTTAAGTTTTTAATGCATGTAATATTATTGTATAATGGAGCATGCTGGATATAATAAATGTATTTAAAAAAAAACACACATACCTACATACACATCACACTCTACACATGATGCAGTATGTAGGCATAAACGGCGCACCAACTTCCTAACCAGCAGAGGGGTTTGCATTGCACGCGTAGAGCCTCATACGTTAACGCACCAGCCTCAACACCGAAAAGTATAAGAGGTTACAGATAATATATATACCGGGTGGTCCTAAGTAATGGGACACAGACCAACAATAGATTCGTGAACCCAAAATATTACAATTTACCTAAAATTACCTTAGTTCAAAAGTTAATATTTAGGGAGATACAGGGTGTCAAAGTCAAAATTTTGATAATTTTCTCCCTAACGAATTAATAAAATATGGAGGAAGAAATTTAGTCGAAGAACTTAGCCAACTATCCAATAAAATATCAGCCGAAGAAACACCACCCCAAGAATGGAGAGAGAGCATCACCATACCCACTTTTAAGAAGGAAAGTAAAGCACAACCAAGTAATTGCCGGGGTATCACATTATTGAATGCGACACTAAAATTATTTACAAAAATTCTCCAACAAAAGCTAGAAGACAATATTATAATATGTGAAGAACAATAAGGCTTTAGGCAAAACCGCAGCACAGTCGATGCAATTTTTATAACGAGACAGCTAGCTGAAAAAGCGATGGAATTCAATACACCTGCATTGCCTGCATACATGTGCTTTGTGGATTTGCCAAAGGCTTTTGACAGAATTCAGCTTGAAGACGTTCTAAATATATTAAGAGAAGAACACACACCACCGCAAATGATCAACACAATACAAGATATAAATATGAACAATACCATACAAATCAAAAGCAAAAACACCATCACAAAAAAAAATTAAAGGATTCTCTGGAATAAGGCGAGGTGATTCGCTAAGTCCCAAATTATTCAGTCTAGTAATGAATAAAATAATACGAAGCCGGGTTATAGAATGGGAAAACATAATATCAACGTTATATGCTATGCAGATGATGACCTACTCATAGCGAACGAGAAAAATAAACTGCAAATACTACTACAACAGTTCCACAATGCTGGTAAGATATACAACATAGAAATTGCAGTTGAGAAAACGAAAAGTCTAGTGACTGCTAGACAGCCGGTCAGGTGTAAGTTGGAGTTGAGTGGAACAATAATCGAATACGTAAATGAATTTCAATATCTAGGAGTAAAAATTGCAGCATATAGAGATTTAAACCAAGAAACATGCGCACAGTGCATAAAAACATCACACATATCTGGAAGCCTGCGGGATATTATTAGGGACAATAAATTTATGAATATTGAGACCAAGACATAAAAATGTATAAGACTATCGTACGACCAGTGGCAACATAAGCAATAGAGACGCGGACAGAGACAAAAAAGACAAAGCAAACAAAAGAGTAACAGAAATGAGGACATTGAGATCCATCCTTGAAGTGACGCTACGAGACAGGTTAAGAAGCACGGAAATAAGAAACAGGTGTGGCATTGAAGACATAGTGAAACGGTCAAGAAACAGACGTAGAAAATGGAATGAACACATAACGCGAATGGAAAACACAAGACTGATTAAAATATGTCGAGATAACAAGCCACCTGGAAAGAGGGAACCAGGCCGACCACAACAAAGATGGATCCAAAGCTGGATATCATCATCAGTGGAATCTCCACCTAACCCGCCATGATAAACCGGACAACTAGTCCTATCAAAAGAAAAAGAAGAAGAAGAAGATTTTATCCTGTAATTTCAAGAGCCTTAGAAATATTGATATGAAAACTGGGGAAACTACCTTTTTTGGGACGGGACACAATAATCTGTCTTCAATTTTAATGTAGCTCTTAAAAGAACCTTACTTTTTCTATACCTAAAACTTAAAAAAGCTTCAACTTTTTTGTATTGTTTTGTATTAGATGTAGCAAAGATACGGTTCTTTTAAGAGTTACATTATTGTTTCTCGCCCCAAAGAAGGTAGTTTCGCCAATTTTCATATCAATATTATGAAAAATTTTGAAGTTACAAGAGAAAATTAAAATCAAAATTTTGACTTTGATACCCTGTATCTCCCTAAATATTAACTTTTGGACTAAGGTAATTTTAGGTAAATCGTAATATTTTGCCTCAGAAATCTACTGTTAGCCTGTGTCCTGTGTCCCATTATTTATGGACCGTCTTGTATGCTACTATGGTTTATTACTATCGAGTTCCTAAAACACTTCGATATCAAATCGACCAGAAGCAAAATATGTTTTGTTTCTTAATACATAAATGGCAATATGTCACAAATAAATTTATGTTCCTTTAAAGTCAACTTACTACTAATATTTTTTATTCTATCCTCACTGCTAAAATTTTATTTCATCTATTCTTTACTTCATGTTAAAATGAAATTTTATCGTCTAGAAGGAAAAAATTACATATTCACTTTTTTCTTTATAAATGAAAGTCACGAAAAATTTGACGTTTGACTTTGACGTTTATAATTATCAATCAAAATAATTAACTAATTCAATATATGTAAATAATGGTGAGGATAGAATAAAATTTTCTATTATACACGACGATAAAATTGCGTATTATCTTCTCGAGCGTATTAATCGCTCTCGAAGATAAAATAAAATGTTATCGTGTTGTATAATAAATAACTATTATTTTTTATTAATTTCGTAGTCGATTTGATAACGCGACTTTTTGGTCACTCACTTTTTATGCGAAATTTTCGCGTGTTTCCTTCCTATATGTTGATTTTATTTTATTTCCTTAATCCCGAATCGCCAGTGTGACCTTTTTTCATACCTTGTGCAAACATAATATTTATAAATTATAAATAAACAAGAACAGATTATCAGGTTAAAAACGTTTCAATTTTTACAAATTTTAATTAAAAATAAAATAGTTCGATTTCAATAAATTCAAGAAAATTTCCATATAATCCACTTTTTGCTTTCATCCTCTTTCTCTCTCACTAACGATTGTAGAAACTAGTATTAAACTTTTAATATGTTCAGCTAAAACTAACTGAGATAACTTTGAAAACATAAGTTATACTTTTATTATTTCTAAAATATTTTAATCCATGCTTCGAAGATCTAAAATCGATATATGGGCAATGCCGTTGTTGAATATCATAATCTAAAAGATAATAGTTAACAATGACGTTTATTTAATGTAAGCATCGTCAAAGAAGGATCTGCATTTTGATTATGCATGCCTCGAGATTCCAGACGGCAAAACGTTAGAAGTTCATACTCTAATAATTTAATATAGAATAACACCTACATTTAAAAATGAATTGCAAAAATTGAATTCGACAACTATGTACAAACATTTTAAATGCTTAAAATATTAGTCATGTCTCAAATCTATTTATTTAATATAATTTATACCAAAATTATTACAAGAAGTGCTGTGGACACTATAATCCGAGGATCTTTTGCACCTGATATTCTATGACTAATAAGTTAGGCCCTGACGTCACTTTGCGTCTCTTGATAATACCAGGTCGCAACCCTATCAAACCTTATATCAATCCAAAGCGATCATGAGGGACTCTAAATCTCAAATCCAAAGTCGGCCTTCGGCTCGTCATTTTATCGACGGAAACATCTAAGCCACCCCGACAAACAATTTTCGAGTAACCCTCGTCATTTTAAGCCCAAATGGATGGTCAGCATACACAAAACTGATGTATTACGGAGCTGGATTTATGAACGAGCGTGAATAAAAATTAATTAAGTCTACCATGAATAAAAAATTAATCTTTGCTTAATCCTTGCGGGTTTTCCCTTGTAATCGTGGATTACGACCCACTTGCTTACAACAAAAACGTGCGTAAGTTAAAACAGCTAAAATGGTGAACTTACGTCAACATGAAGTCCCGCTTGCGGAAAGACTCTGGTGGGTGGTTCTTCTTTGGGAACGTATCTATAAAATTCGTCTGTACCACGATACCACTTAACGGAATAAAGAGGGGCTTCTTCCAAGTCATAATCACACCCCAGGGTGACCGAGTGACCTGCTCTTACAGCCCTGGGGACTGTTAGACGTACCCCTTTCAAACTTCTGCTGCCGTATATTTCTGAAACAGAAATTTGCATTCTGTGAGCACTCTTTGTTGAATTGGGACAACTTGATAAATAATAATTTTATTGTGCCTTCACTGAGATAATATGCCGAACACAAGCTTTCGTAAATGTTTTTCGCTTTATTTTTTACTCAGGTTGTTTACGAAGCAACATTAAGATTTAGAACGACAAAAAGAAACGTTATGAAAGACAACAACTTCGTTTACTAAGTTTCATGACTACATTTCTTGAACGAAACTGTCTCTTTCTCTCGTTTGAATCTACATGTGCTCCTTGCACGATCAAATTTCTGGCGACACACAAAATCAAAAAAATATTTAACTTTAAAACTTAAACTTTAATACATATACAGGGTGATGTCTGTGACAAAGATCGACAAATCAAAGATCATGCAGTCGCAAGAAAAAAGCATTCTGTGGACATTGGTTCAATTCATACAGAGTAACCTAACATACATAATAGAACATTCATTCTAAAGTTTATAAGACATTTCCGAAATACCAACGAAGATTTTGTAGAAATTTCTACTTAGCAAACGCATTACTTCATATTTCCGTTAAAATAATAATCGAACAGATTTAACACCGGTGATCGTACAGACCAGAACATCGAACCTCCATGATTGATCCATTTGTTGTAGAAATGTTTATCAATGCCTTATACGCATCAATATGGTAGCTGTAGACGAATAACTCGTAAAGAACCGTTTTATATTCATAGCCAATATGACAGTGACAACTGTCGCGATGTTTGATTGCAGATCCTTAGACTTTTTAACAAGTTAACGTATGTTCGTTTTTCGCATAATATTTTTTTTTCATAAGATTGTATCAATTTGTCAAAGTTTTCCATAAAACTAATAAATTATGCTTTTAAACAATTAAACCTACTGAAACAAATTAAATTTTATAATAATATTTCTTATTCTGTTTTCTAAGACATTTATCACCCTTGGGAGGTTAGCTAGTTTAAGTTGTTATTATCAGGTAATGTGGCTGGCATTACGCCTCAAGTAGTTGATTATTGCCGTAACTATTCGTGTACTCAGTTTCAAAGATCGAATGACTTTGAGGCGGAGAAATGCCAAGCTAATAAGAGAGGCTTTGGGAATCAAACCCACAATTTCTAGTTTGATAGAAGGCAGGTTCGACCACCGACCTTGTTTCTCAAGAAAAACTATCAAATTAAATTAAAATTATCACTGTCCATTTGCGTATGTGTGTATATATAAGTAAAGAAGCAAAAAGAAAACCCCGTACCACTGGTTTGCTAATCTTTCCTACAATTAAGGGATGATAACAGGAAGAAGTCCTTCAGTTACTTGTTTTCTTAGATCAATAAAAGTAAAATGAGTTGTCATGAATTACTGGAAGTACTGCAAATTTATTTATTTAAGATTTATTTATTCACGGCCAAATTTAAATCAATTCAAAGTGATTATAAAAGTCTGCTCTGCAGTTCGAAATCAACCATGAGTCTTAAAAAACTGGAGGGAGATGTAAATATTATCAGTTAATTGATCACGGAATATCATAGTAGTCGATGCCAATTACAATCATTATGAAATTAATAGGTATACATAAACTCATCAAACAGTATTTGTCTTAATTACGATATCAAAAACCGTAAAACCTCCAAAACTGACCTGGGTTCTTTAAGATGATATTTAGGTTGTTTTACTCATTAATGCTGAACACCACACCTTTAGAATTACTTTTTCGAATTAAAATTAAATACCAGGTACATAAACTAGGCCCCTTTCATGATACGTGACATGGAACAACAGGATTTGCTTTTGTGTATGAAAATTATTTATTATAAGCTCCAAGAAAGTGTAAATAATCAACACACCTAAACTATGAAGTTTGCAAAGGAATAATTCAGTATACGCAATACTCGAATACATTAATTAATAATCCCATTATAATATGAGTAAACGTTTGCAGTGTAATCCGTGAGTATTTCCGTCCCCTGTATATTAATATTCTAAACGCCTATTTGCATGATTGTAAACGGCCGACTGCGTGAGAGTTGTAGAAAATCTATATAATCCTCATTCTCATCTAATCCATCTGTAAATTTCTGTTATTTGGTGACTGAGTAATCATAATGGAGAATTAAATCCTTATTTATAAGCAATAACTTTACGCACTGTTCGATTGTTTTAAATGCAATTACAGTTTGATGCCATAACTTACGATAAATTTTAGGGTAAGTTTCAATAGCGAAAATGTATACAGGGTGAATATTTTAGCGTGGCGTTGGGTTTTATAACTTAGTTTTAACTTTCTGGAACCAAATTCTAAAGTATAAAAGCAGCAAAAACACTGAAACTGAAACAGTTACCTACTTATAAAATTATACCTTCTTAAGGCCAGCGCTTAAGTACTGGTTTAATCGGCTTACATTGACACTAATTCTTAATAATATACTTAAACCTACTTATATTCCAATACTGATACCTAATTTTGTATATTATAAGTTTAAGATCTTCTAAACGCTTCTGATACTGTGGGTACCGTAGGTAATTGTAAAGCCAAAAAAAGTCCTTTCAGACTTCGTTAAAACCTTTTATTCCCGGAAATTACTTTTCAATATAGTTTTGTTGGAATTTTTGGCTATTAACGTTTTTCTGATTGATTTTCGTTAACTATGGGAACGAAACCTTTGTAATATTTTTTTAAACCCTGAACTTTAACGTTTTAATATTTTTCATTGACAGAAACTTAACTGAAAGTTTTTTACCTGCACAATAAGCTTTACCCGACATTAACACCTTATAAACAGGTCTCTGTCATTACTTTTTAAAATAAAATAATAAACACACTTAAGTAACCTCATTTGCCACATAAAAAACAAACCTTTTAATATTTCATATGTTCTATAATTATGAAATATTATTTTTAAAACTTTGCTAATAAATTTCAAAAATGTAACAGGTTAATTTTACCTGAAAGTTTAGCACCACGCAAACAGGCATCCAATTTCGTGTTTCAGAATTTAATGAGTTAAATAAGTCTTCACGTAACTGTCAAATAATTTTACGAAGATAAAGGGATTTCCTGAAATTTTCAAAGGGAATAATAAGGATCATATGCGCTTTCCTGCTCTCATATACGTAGTATGCCAATTAGCAACTTTAGTGCAGCGGGTATTAGATTACCGAAGATTACATGAGATTAGAAACTTGAATGAATTACTTAAGATTTCGTAGAACTTTCGAATTAGTTGATAAGGCAAACTCGAATGCAATCTAACATCGTTTTATGATTAAATCGAGGCGTAATAATATTATTTAAATGCATTACATTATTTTTCATTCAAAATAATTATGTGGGTACTAATTAGGGTCTGGCGACAATTTTCTGCTTTATTCTGTATAATAATTCAATGCCACTTTCTGCCCTCTTCTACTTTTTAAAAACTGTTTGCATTTTATTTTTTGATAAGCTGAGTCAGTGTAATACGCTTTTGTAGATTTTTCTTGCCAATTTAGCACTTTAATATTGACCAACAAGGGTGCAAACGTTCGTAGAAAACAAGCTTAATATGCACTTGCATTTTGATAACCATTTCTGACTAGACTGATCGTTAGCAAGACTAAGCAAGAATAGTTCAATAAACCGGACCCATGGTATTAGAAAGCAGTACCGTAAATGCTAGCTTAAGCTTCAGATGAATTACATCCATAAAGGCTTAGAATTAGAAACTTATGGGTTGAATTATATAAGAAAATAGTTCCGACACTGCTATATGGACAGTATCAACAAACTACAGTATAATAATTGTGGATTCTGGCTTGTAAGGGGAGGGTGAACTAGTCCACACACACTAAGGCCTCAATTTGGGCCCGTTGTACTACCTCCACTGCAGCATAACCCTCTGGATTCTCACTCAAGCCATTCAACCCTTTCGACAAATTTGAGGATATCTGTCAGAGAAGTGCTGCAAATTCCAGCCATGTCAGGCCGGAAGTCCCCCAACATGGATCCTCTACTGTCTCGTCCTCAAGGTTGCACCCTAAACAGGTGGGGTCATCAGTCAACCCCATCCTGTTCATATGTTTATTTAATTTGCAGTGGCCCGATAGTATTCCTACGACGAGTTACAGTTTACTCTGGGGCAGCTGAGCATAAAATCGCACCATCCCTCTTAAGGGCACTGCAATAGCCATCTTCGCATGGTGACATTTATTCACGTTCACCCACCTATCACAGGGGCGATTGTGAGGTTGTTTACTAATTAATGGTATGAAGCAAGGTTAATGAAGGTGCAAAAGTTGGCTCGGGGCTCCAAATAGGCTGTTCCGAACTCTGCTTTACTAAAGTATTAACTTGCTCATCTAGCTCAGCATGCGCTTTAACCCAAATGAATTCTAGTTTATTATTCTCGGAAACTGCTGGTTCTAGAGTGCGGTAGAACTGAAATACTATTCGTGAGACAACTTTGTAGTTGCCCAGTGCTAGTAGGGCATCTCTCATACCGCTAGTTATTATGATGACTTCATTCCGAATGTTTCGTTCCAGAATTATGATTGCACCTTGCATTATGGCGACTGTCTCTGTTTAAAAGATTGCATTACGAAGGTTCAGCTCATCTGAAAAGATGCCTGGGCCTGTACCTACTGTAGTTTTATATTCATCCGTAAATATGGATATATCAGGTTGGGTAACGTCTTCTACATTCAAAATGATGCTGAAGTGTTTCCTAAATATATAAGTCGGCGGGAGGGAATCCACCACTGCTCCCAAAAGGGGCGTCTTGTGAACAGCCTCTTTCAGGATATGTTGATGTCTTCCTCCAGTACCGTATAATTACTTTTGTTACAATCACCATGGAAAAAAATACTCAAAAAATGGACTTTTAATCTTCGACAGACCTTAAATAGTCAAAAGCTATCCGGTTCAGCCATCAAATTATATACCTGGAATGTGAAAATAGACTATAAACCTGGAAACGCTATCTAAGATATTGAAAGACTGGTCATCGGTGAAATGAGATAGATAAGCGTTTGGCAGTTGGATTTAATATAAACTATTATCCACGAGGAAAAACAATTGACTTAAAAACAAATTACTATATGATTTTAAACAAAATGGAAGATCGACCCGTGTAACTCAAAATTAAAAATCATATAGCAAAAGACCTGAGTATCAGCTGTGAGGAGGGAGTTACTTAGGAATTATAATCTCCAGCAAAAACGACAACAATCAGAAAATCAACGAACTTGATGGCAATCAAACAGTGTAGAGGGGGCAAAGTAAAGTTCATGGTATATAAAACCAAATGTGATGCAAGTGACGAATGGATCTTGGATTTTGACCAAAAGTCACATACAAAAGTTGGGAAAGAGAATTCTTAAGAAAAATATAAGATGAAAAAAAAGAAGAGCGAGGAATGGAAAAGAAGAACAAACTGAAAAGTGCACCCACTGCATGAAGAACCCGAGAGAAGGGTTGTAAAATCTCAAAGAATTAAATGGTGAGATTATGTAGCACGCATGTATTTGCAGAAAGTGCCAAAGAAATTCCTAATGACAAAACTTGATAACATCAGGGTAAGAGGTATAGCAAAGAGAGGCGATTAGAAGACGATAGGAATCCAAGTTTGGGAACATACAATAAGGAGTAGGCGCAAATAAAAAAGGGTTGAGTTTACAGGGTGCATGAATATTAAGTAGTCACGAGTGTGTATCCGGAATATCGCATGATGGACATCAATATGAAGTTGGTATTATTTTCAAGAACCTAAATCTTGATTCATGTTATAAATTTTATCAATTTTATAAATATAAGAGCGAGTGTTATTGCTCCAATTCAAGATGAAACCAGGATCCATCAATATTTTCCAGCTTTATACCCCAACAGCACAAAAAATAATACTGAAATGAAAGAATTTTATATGTAAAAGTCATGAGCACTTGCAAAACTTCTAAACAAGAAGCACTAGTTGTATTGGGAGTTTATCACGGTAAAATATAAAGAGGCATTTTGGTTAATATATTGGCCGAAAAATAATTGAAAAAATCTGCTCAGTGCAAATTCTGTAAAAGAACAACTGGCTGTGCATAATAATTTCTGTAAATTACCACCATTCTACTCCTATAAGTCTTCTATGGAAAGACATTTCAGAAAACGCTTTCTTCTTCTTCAAGTGACGTGCCTTTTACAGGGCGTTTCTGTCTTCCCTCTATATGCCTGTGGTTTACATGTCAAGCGAGTTATACTACAGCTCCAGCCGATTCTCGCATCCCAAACACCACTTTTTTTTGTCTCACCAACCTTCTTCGTTAAGGTTTCTGGCTATCATATCTTGTTCCACTTGTTTGCTTCATGTATCTGGAGGTCTACCTCTTTTTCTTTTTCCCGGTGGGTTCCAATTTTTTTTTTTGCCATCTTTGGAAACCCATTCTTTATACATAGCCATACCATACAAGGCGTCTTTTTTTCTATTTCGTCAATAGTTGTTCGATTTTTAAACCATTCTTTATCCAGAGATGACTTACTAGGCAGAAATACGTCGGTCGAATGTTTCTGATGTATGTGTGGCCCTGGCAATCGAATCCGTGCCAGTCTTAATTTCAGTGGTCAGACCGCAACCGAAAGTGCTTTACAGCCGTTAAAACATATTCTGGGGGGAATATTGGACCAGGCCTTAGTCATTTAGTAAGTGTGACAAAACTTAGAAGAAGAACATTTAATGCGACAAACACAACAAAAAAGGGAGGACCAATCAGAAGAATATCATCGCCGAAAAACTTCAGAATTTAGCTTTAGATGATAATAAGATGACTTTTGGCTAAGAGCTAAAGACAATAGCTAGAATGGTTACATTCAATATTACGAAAACCTGAAACTCGCTCCCTTATTGCTATGCCAAGTGTAAAAAATATTTTCTGAAAGGCTAGATATTTGAATATTTGTCTCTGAAGGTTTTTAAGCACATGTTTTTGATAAAAATTTTGTATCTATCAACGAACTCATTTTAAAAATCAGCCTTTTTCTTCATCAACACTGCTGAAGGTAGGTGCCTTTTAATTCATTCCTATTTTATCTGGTATGCACATTTTTCTAATCTTGTGCTTGTTTGAAAATATCATTTGACCATTTTATTTGAATTTCACCCACGTCACTCCTGCTTGTGCATGACCTCTAGTTCATCATCTTCTTAGTCCAAGGTTTATCTTGGCATCATATGAATTTTTTTATTAGTATAGTAGGTATATACAGCACATTCCTCATACACTTTGGTTTTAAGAGCTGGTGAAACTTTACATTAAAAAGTTTTAGTTTCCCGAACACAGTCCACCCTAGTTTAATTCTTCTTATAACATTTTTGACTTGGTTTTTCGTGCGTTTTGTTATTAATTGTCCTAGATATCTATATTTGGAGACCTCTTCAATTTCTAATACCTAGATCTCGTCATGGTTCATTTATAGTCCGACTGATTCCGAAGTCTTATATACTTCACCAGTCATCTTCTTCTTCTCTTGATTCCGAATGTTGGCAGCCATATTAGCTGTCATCACCTATTTGACTACAGGCCTGAATAACTGTGTAGTCATTTAAAACCAGGTTCGAAGGTTTTAAGCCAAAAGATTTCCCTCTTTGCGAAACATGTTTTTCCAGGTATATTTCCTTGCAGTATAGATTGCAGTAGGAGGAACCTGCTTTCATTTCTCATAATGTGCTCATCAGACGTATTATTCTGTAATCTCCATAATATGTTTTCGCTCCGGGTTTTTTGGATAAAAACACGTGATGTTGTATAGCTCAAAATAACATTTATTCAAAACCAATAAGATGTTTTATTCATTATCTGTTTCTTATTAACAGTAACATGATTTGGCAGACTAACAGCAGATTGTACGAACATGATTTAACGACTTTGTTATAATAATCATTCGTCAAAATGAACAAAATGTAATCAAAATTCGAATGCATAACACATTAGTAAACAAAAAATGATAGGTACTCATTTGTCAACTTTGATCATTCGTTAATTTAACAAAAGTATTTTGCAACCGGCCCTAACCCTAGTTTTACATATACATAACAAGATTTTTCTATTTCGAAAGTATCACAACGCCTACTATCAATATTTTTTGATAAAAACAAAATTCAAAATAACACCGATGCGACTCGTTATAAAGACAATTTTACTGAAATACCGGTACTCATTAGAACTTCTGTGGATCTGCCTGGAAAATAATTTCTCAAATAAAGCTTTCCAAAGAGGTTATTACAATTAAAACCTGAAATTTGTATTAAGCCACATTTTCCTTTGAAGTAGACGGCAACTAAATTTATTTTTAATTAATTACTAAGGAGGGTAAGATAGAGCATAAAATAAATACAAACAATTCCGGACAAAATTTCAGGAACTCTAAATCTACTAACCACCCTAATTTAAAACGCGAAACCAAAAAACATTTACTGTAAACTGAATATAACATTATTTTCTAGTCCATACTAGTAAAATTAGAGATTTAGAACAGCATTAATGGAATGCGGCATTCAGATATTAGAGATAATAATTTAGAACATATAAGTTGGTTATTGAAGCCGGAAACTGCACTCGGTTGTTTCTGTAATTGGAAAGTTGCAGAGCTTTATGGGATCGATTCAAGTTTGCAGTTGCAAATCATTAAGTACTACTCGGTTAGACTTGCGTCTTAAAATCGTTAAATTGTTAAGCAAATAGACTAAATCAAAAGACCTGCTAGGTTTACTGCATAAGTGCAATTCAAACTTTCACGGAGCTTGTAGAAATAGTATAATGCTTCTGACAATAATGAAGCTACATTTCAAAAAATAATTTTTGGCCAAGAAGTAAAGTTGCTAAAGTATTTAAATAACGTTTACAAATAGTAGTAGTAACGTGGCACTATTAACATTATGGCCTTTTCACCAATACAATAGTTTTAAGCTTTTATCGTAACGTTGATGAGTAGATTTAAATGATGTTTCTCTAAAATTAATTCCAAAATAAACAAAGAGCTTAGACAACATTCTATCCAGCTTAACATAAAAGAGGTGCTTACACTACTAAAATAGGAACTAATTTAATTAACGTAAACATTAACGTCTAATAGATTACGTGTGATTTAATAGAAACTCAAAGGTTAGAGGAAATTCAAGGAATTACAGAAGATACTCTGAAAATCTTATTAGTATTTTCGCACGAAGCGTATTCCATACCAAAACGAATTAACAAGATGGGAATTCACTATTATGTTTTCTAGACATATTCGCGTTTTAGTGAAATTATATAAAATAACATTGTTCGAATTAATTCCTACGTTTTAAACTTCAAGAAGGTTAAATTACGGAATATAACACTGTAACACGTAAACTAGGAAGCTGGGAGTACATTTGCGGTTTTTAAACCTTATCAAACTAATTATTGCGACCCGAATTGAGGATCAACGAAGTTTTGAAAGGCAATTTAGAGATTACCCAGTCGACACATTACGTTGTTTGTAATTCGAGACTTGGGGCAGAAAATTAACATTTAATGCTATTTTTAAATCGAAACGGCAAAACAAATTTCAATAAAGTACCAACGTGCAGTCAATCCGTCTAATGCAACCAATTTAAATATAGAGTTTAAGCTTAAAAGCTTAAACGAGTAAGGCATTTACTCCGAAAAATAGAATTTAAATTACAATTCTTCAATAAACCTTCAACGGGCACTGAATTAATTGCACAGAAAACAGATATCTTTGTTGTATTATCACGGCCATCTCGATAAAAAATTACCTTATTTTTCAGAATATTTTATACAAAAATTAATAATTAAATTTGAAAATACTCGTATTTTATTTAATAAGAAAACGTTTACTCTAAATTGAAGTTAAAAAGGCGGTCTTACAATTTAATTTCCAGACTAATCTAAAGTTTACAGATACCAATTAATAACTAAAAGCGGTTTTCAGTTCAATAAATCTTGAAGATTTGTAGTTAATTCTTATGTCAGCGATAAATTAATCCAAAACGCATTCGTGACATCTCTTCCCCTTTTAATTTGTGTTAAGTTTAACTTCAAGAATAAATAACAAAAGGATAAAAAGAGAAAGATATACAAAAGAGCAGCCAAATTTTAATACAGAAATGTTTTAATATAAAACTCGTAACATTAGGTTTAATAAATATTAAATTTTCACGTTAAATTTCACAAAGGAGACACAGTCGATACAATAAAATTAATGTCGTTTGGTGATGTTTTCTATTTAAATTCACTGAACTGGGAATTTAGTTTAATCAACGCCTTTACAACTGTATTAATAGGTAATGACTATCCATAAAGGCTTTATCATATCATCGTCGTACAAATGTTGAATTTATGAATGCAATTATTATTATTTACGAATTGAAGGTAAATATAAGAACAAAGATATTAAAAAATTTAATTTAAGATACACTGACACTTCTAAAAGACATACTGGCGGGAAGCAAAGCTCAACGAATAATGCAGATGACAATTTTATTAGAAAAGCTTGCAAAAGCTTCCATTTGAACAAATTTGACATAACATACTTATGATTAAAGCCTCTGATATTATTAAGAAAGGTTATGAAATTATCAATGGAGTACGCAAAAAGGCCAGGAAAGGAAAGAAAATAAGATCGCTTTGGATAAAAAAGATTATTGTAAGAGAGTTAATCCATTAGTTAACAATGGAGCTTATAGAGCAATGAACACAAATTCCTTCGAGACTAACAGCCAAAACACACGAGGAAATGAAATCATGTCCGACACTTATTTCCTCAGCCCTTAGTATAAACTCACCTTACCCAACCACGAAATGCCTACATCATTGCTTTTATGCTCTTGGTAGTTGGCCCCATTATATTAAAAGACATCCTTCGGTTTGGGCTTTTACGGCATCAGTTGATGGACCTTTTCACTAGTTTCAAATAAATGGCACGTCTACGGCTTGAGAACAAACTTACAGCAGAAATGAGTTATGATGAAGCAATTAAACATGGATAAGGGTATAGTGAAAACATTATTTCTTTTACTTATACACTCATTTCAAACTAACATAACCACATAAACAAATTAGAAGCTTAAAACTTAAATAATAGGAAGGGTTTGTTATAACTGCTCTTAGTTATGGGTGTGAACATACATTTTTACCTTTTTAATAAGCAGATATTGTCGTATATTCGATTGTATGTAAAATCATTTAGCAGGTTCATAAAAAATGTTGTGTCAGTGGTATATCAGGAATAATAGTAATGCATATTAGAAAAAATCTTACAGGAGTTAACGAAAATACTAGACAAATAATGATCACTGCTCATAAAACTTCATATAAAAATCTCTTTCATGCCCAAATTCCAGTCTTTATAGACACTTCCGATATTATTTAAAAAAACGACTCGCATTTAGATCCTTACCCAATGATCTGAAGGTGCACAAGGTTCTATTCAAAGTTACATCATTGTATTAAATATTTTTCTTACAGTAAGTTGTGAATAACAGCTGAAATACAGTACAATTTTCTTAGCTGTAGAAAATAAAATCACATCGAAATGAATGAGATCACCTTTTGACCCATACTCAAGATTCACAAACTGTCGCTATCAGTATCAAAATTACGGAGATTAAGTAAATTCATTCATTTACAGCTAAAAAAATTTTCTGTAATTAAATGTTCTGTAGTAGCACACTTTTATAATTTTTTTAAATAATTGCCTTATTTAATGTCAAATCGGACAATAAAGTAATAGTTTTTGGCCTAAGTATAATGCGTGTCCTATTTCAAAACGCAAGCTAGGAAAATTTCAGTTTCTGTCTCCGTTATACGTTTTATGGTAAAAAAGGAGATGGGACGAGTTCAATTTTTTTTTATAAAATATAAGAATTTACTGCTAATTTTCCGATGGTGTGTTTCGAAACAGGGCATATGGTACGATGATATGGTAAGCTTTCAGTACTCGCCTAAGGCTCGTGCCAAAATTCGCATATTCTTTCAGACACACATTATTGGGGACAAAACATCGCCTATCGTGGGCCAACTATAAGAGTATATAAAAGCAATGGTACTTATTATTTCCCAAAAACCCACACGCCAGGTAAAGCGGTAAAGCAGCTACTTATTAACTGAAAAACTTATTAGTGAGCGAATGATTGAGATTAACCAATAAATTGCATGTTTTCAATGATGCTTTCAAATAATGAAGAAGTATAGGAACAACATGAAGAGATCGCATTGGGAAATTACTTTTTGCTTTTTATAAGTAACATATTTGTTGAATAATCTAACACCGAATTTAAGAGCAAATCATCGTGTATCTTCTTCTTCTTGGTGTGCATGCCCTTTACAGGGTGTTGCCGGTCTTCTCTTCATATATCTGTAGTGTGCGTGTCAGGTAGCTTACACAGTGGATCAACAGCTTCACGTGGGCTCCGAACCACGGAACTTCTACTCCAGAGAAGACTTACTAGGCAGAATACCTCGGTTGTTTGCCATTCCTTCTGAGGGAAGCGGCTAGGTGTTTTCGGTGTTTGTATGACCCCGGGAATCAAACTCAGGCCATCTCAATGGCCAGACGCACGCTGAACAACTGAGCCACAACCGGAACGAGGAAGAGGTATATGGATCATATTTTTGTAATTATAATAATAATAAACCACAATCATCATTTGCCATCATCACCAAGTGAATGTGACAAATAAACTCGATAACGGTTAATATAAGTCCGGTAAACCAATGTTTACAGCAGCGAGTTGAAATGTTTCTGGACGAGGCGACCGAGGAGCCAAGTCTGGAATTTACTCTAAAAGTTTACCGGACGTATATCGTACAATATTTTATTTCATACTATGTCGCATTTTTAATAATTGAAATGTAATAATTTTAATAATCAGGCAAATGATCAAAGACAATCTGGAGACCTTATTTATTGTAACGGTAGCAACGAGATGTTTGTTTAAGACTTTCAGACCTGTAATTTTATTGTAACGGTAGCAATGAGATGTATGTGGTCCAGTATAGTTATTTATATTACAAGTACAAAATGTAGGACCTTTTTGGACGAGCCGCGTTTTATGGCCGAGCGAGCGCGCGAGCGAGGCAAATAAATAAGGCGAGTCTAAAAGTCCGTTTTTGTACGAGTTACATACATAATTTTATGTTCGACTGCATCATAATCACTTGATTTATGGATGCATTTAGTGTCCATAATGTGTCACTTTATTGGACTAGTACTTTTACTTTATTTTATTGGACAGAACTGTCACTGTCACAAAAATGGAATTTTTTATTTACATGAAATAACAAATTTAAACAATTAAATTAACATATTTATTCTTTGGCACTTGCTGCCAACTCTTCTACACTTTCTAAAGCATCAATTTCTTTGTATAAAGATAATAAATTATTAAATCGTATGTATGTCACTCATACAAAAACGGACTTTTAGAGTCGCCTTATTTATTTGCCTCGCTCTCGCGCTCTCTCGGCCATAAAATGCGGCTCGTCCAAAAAAGTCCTATATTTTGTACTTGCAACATAAATAACTATTATGTTCGACTGCCCTGAAATGATATTTCCTTCTTAAAATAATGACGTTTAATTTAATATGACAGTTTGATATGACTTTGTTACTATGACTAGACCTATAAATTTAAAAGGTACTAGTCTAATAAAATGGGTCTTTATGGACATTAAACACTGTCAAAAATGACGTCTTTTTGAAACAGCCGAACATAAATTTTTTTTTCGCTACCAGCGAAGTAAGCAAGCCTTACATCCATGGCAATAGTGACTGTAAGTGGCTAATAACATTCGGGCTCTGGTTACTCTTGACGACGGAACTTAATAGTGTCACTTACGTTCCTAGGAAAATAATGAACAGATAACAGAACTGTAAGTTTACCGTTGTCATTGTTATCACTGTTATTATATTGATTTTTTTACGTTGCCAAGTATTATAGGACGCATAGTTACCACAAAAACTGTCACAAAATAATTCATACTTTGCAAATAATATTTTCTTGTCCTTTTAAACTACTTGCTAAGCGAAAAAAATATAATAAGCAACACGGAATGTATGGACTATTAAGATTTTCGGAAGTCGACAAGCCTTGGCTTCGCCTCGGCTCGTATTCGCCTACCTCAAATGTTAATAGGTACGGCGTTACATTCCTTGTAGCTTAAATAACTATTACCGGCCTTGTAACGTAAAGGTACATTAACCGGACTGAAATGAGTTCAGGAAATCAAAGAATGTGACACAGTATGAAAAAAAACCCTTGAGCTGAACAAAACTTAATAGGCAACAGAAGTAATGGATAAATAACTAAACAAATTTAATAAAAATGAAATAAGTAAGTGAAGAAGAAAATGACTTGAGAAACCGTCTGAATCAATCAATTAACGAATGTCATTTAAAAGACGACTGCAAATACTGACGAATAAGTGAGAAACAAAATATTACATCATCTATCAAATCACCATTGTTTCTTGAATATATCGTTCTTCCACTATCTTCTTAATCCACGGTTTTGCCCTTTTCCTGTGGAACGCCAGTCGAACGTCCTCTTCGCATATCGTCGATTTTCCATTCTAAGGATATGTTGAAACCATCTTAGACGCGTTCTTCTAATTCTATCAATTACTTTATCATATTTCCCCTTCCCGCGCTTGTTCGTTTCACTCTTCAAACCCGAGAGCTACGATGAAGGCAGACCATCTCAACCGCTTGTAGTAATTTCTTATATTCACTTTTTAATTATTATCCACAATTTAGATAGTAACACAACACAGATTCAACCATTCAACTAACAATATTCTATTTGACATTGTTCGAAATCTGTGTATCTCACTATACTATAGAGTTCAAGCTTCCAAAAATCCTTTTTTTATTATACATACATATTATATTCTTCATTTAATATCGTTGTGGTTAATGCCGACCTTAGTTATTATTGTACCAAGGCAGTGCAATTTCTAAAGCTGTTAATTTCATCTCTTTCATTAATTAAACTGTGAAATTGGACATATGTGTTAATGGCTAGATATTCTGTTTTGTCCATATTCACGCTCAATCCCGATAATTCACATATAGCGTACAGTCATTTTAGCATAAATTCCAAATCGTAAGCATCATTAGCAATTACTAGTCCTCCACAAAGCTTAGTGTAAACACATGAATAATATTAATCGGTAAACCCATTTCATGTACTTTTCTCTTCCATTCGCCTAATACTACTTCTACAGGGTGATTCCAAAAAAGCTATATGTAGGTTTTAAAACATGTTTACCTGTATTTTTTTATATGGCGCTGTATCTGTTCTTGATCTTGAATTAGCAATTGCTGTTACTAATTAAACGCCAATTGGCATGTAAACACTTAGAATAATTTAATTAAATAACCCAAATAGCAAGATGTTCATTTTACTGTAAAAGTAGTAATAATTCAGTAATATCGTAATCTCGAAAATAAAGCCTCCAAATAACAGAAAAATGATACCACCGCGAGGAATCGAACCTCCGACCAAGGTTATACGCACCTTCGCTCTTACCAATGAGCTACGGCGGCCGATACTCGGGAAAGCGTCAATCCTCCATACATTGAAAACTTTTAATTCGAGATATTCTAACAGTCGTAGTTAAAGTTTAAGAGCCGCATTAAGCGGATTCACATAAACATCATACGACTAACAATGAATTCTTGAGATGGGAAATATCACCCATTAAGAATTAAATCAAATTTTTAATTAAATATGTGGAATCACACTTCCAAGGATTCTAAGGTAATATTAAATTATTATTAAATACTGAAGAAGTTGGTTTAAAGATGTGGAAGTAGTAATAATTCAGTAATATCGTAATCTCGAAAATATATATTATACCGAGTGTTTGGCGAATATATGGAACAAACAGCATAGAAAATCGTATATATGCAGATTTCTGCTTGTCGTTTGAGTTGATAGGATTGGTAGTGGTATCAATCGGCAAAAAAAATCGCTTAATTTGATATTACTTTACTTGAATTTCTTGCTTGTTTAAGAAACAAATAGCTTAAAAACTGTAATAAATAATTTGCACTTTATTCACAAATAACAATAGTAGTGAAAAGCTACATCCCTGCCCTTAGCCTGTAGTAGGCATACAATATTTGGAAAGTTCATTGTTGTTTCTTATATACAGTACCTATACCCTATACTTGATAATTATATATTATATAATTTAAATTCGGTCTAACACGACCAACTGTGATCAATAAATATTCCGACGTGCGAGTCAAATGAGAAATTACACAAAGATTAGCATTTTTATGACATAATAAATCATAGTCAGTGCACTTGCAATGTGGTTGCAGAAAAAGCGTGGTCAGTAATGCAGCTTACATAGAGTTACAACTTGCATAATTTGAAATTCCACAAAATACGGATACCGAGATAAAGGATAACCCAGACACGTCCTAAATAATAACATTATCGCGTACAATCTACATCCTTTATTGCATAAAAGACATGAATAATAAGCGAGAATGTAAATGCATCGCGTTTGTTTCCTCTTATTGCGTTAAAACTTAATATGAAACCATTTCTTGCTCGTTCTCAAACACAACACGAGCTTTTTGCAACTTCACGATGCGCGCTATTCTCTTCAAATAATAAGCAACTTGATGTTTAATTTGGTTTGTTTTATGTTATTTACTCGCTCATTTCTAATTATCTAGTTTGAGGTTCGTATACATACATACAAGACACGCTTTTAATGACTTAATTTTCCAAAACGTAGTTAAAACAGATAAATAACCAAATAAAAAAGTGGTTTGTTCCCCTGGACACCAAAATTTAAACGCCAGTTAATTTGATGTTTGTACGGCACAAATTAATTTTAATGTCAAGGTGTTACGCAATAGTAATGATGTAATGAGCTTTTAGAAAACTGGGAGTCCTTTTAGTTTTCATAACAATAACGGAAACGTCTACGAAGCGTTTTTCATTATGGTTGTTTAAAGAGCACTGTTTGGTTACTTGAGAAAGTTTTGTTGTCATATTTCTAATCATTTTACAGAAACTGCTTTTCTGTTTTTCAACTGCATTTTGCATTTTTGATGTGCTGATTGCTGTAGTCTTTTTCGATCTTCTTTCAATTTGATGCCTAAATAAATGTAAACTGAAAGATTGATGGTGTTGTTCGCTAATTAAATAAATAAATATATTGTTATTATTTATTTACAAATTCCAGCAATAACTGAATAACCTTCATAAATTCTTAATAAAAGAACAGCTTTTATTGGCCAATTCATACGTTTTTATTTCTTAGAAAACTTTGATAAAGGGAGAAAATATTTAAAGCTTAAAGCTGTAAATAAAGGGCTTTAGAAAATAATAAAAAGGAGTTCTAATAATGGAAACAGTACAAAAATGTCATTCGCCGTATTTCCTTTCTTTGGCCCTTAAATTTACTTCCTAGTCGGGACTGATTTATTCGTCAGATTATTCCTTATATTTTCCCTAAACCCGCAAATATCATTTCCTTAGTATTTTAATTTCCTTTTTGTTAATACTATAATTTTGTATACGTCATCCTTTGTAGTGTCGTTTCCTGGTTGTTTAGCATATTATTTATTATTTTTTCTTCCAACACACTTACTCTGGACATTGATTTATTTTTCCTTTTCTAAAGCTAGGGAAGTCGGGTTGAATTTACAATTCTAAAAGCAAAGCAAATCCTAAGTCCGGCAGTTTTTGATTTCCACATAATTAGATAAGGCTGCAGCGAATTTTTTGGAGAGACGTTCGTTGTTTAAAACTCATAAAAACAATTTCAGGAATTAATTAGTTATCTGGCGGACTAACTTTTTTGTTTCACATTCCGAATAAACTGAATATTTTGCTAAAGTAAAACCAACAACATAAAACAGAAATTTGACCCGGAAAATATTTCTTCATCCGGCAGTGAACCATAATTCAAAATTCGTTTTTATGTAACGTTTTTGCCTAAAGTCTAGATTGAATACAAAGTTGATTACAGGGGACGGGGCCGGATTTCTTAAATGTATCGGTAACAGGCTCATTTCGTAGCAAAGAGGGAGAGATCAAACGATTTTACATTTCACCAATTTAGCTAAACGAAGAGCTCACTTTATCATCCTACTCCTTTACTTTCATGAAATGTTTCTGCAACGCCCGACAAAACCTAGTACTACTGTTATGAAAGCTATTTCCACTGTTGCTGCTGCTACTGTTATAATCAGTCGTCTTGCTAATTGTTATGTGAGAACGAGAGAATTTGTAAATGTGAATTCGCTATATTAAAGTTGGTAGCTGTTATTTTTATTGGTAATCTTGTTTTGGGTGTCTTTTTAGTTTGCTTTCGCAACTTGTTTGTGCTGCTATAAAATAGATTTTCATTACTCTGAACGATACTAACCTTTAATTAAGATATTTAATTACCTCTGCTTAATAATTTCAGTAGTTCCAACTGTGTTAACGTTATTAAACGTTACTATAATTTTTTTGTTCAAAAGCGCAACATTAAATTCATTTTCCGTAAAAATTCCGCCCACTTCCGTTAAAAAATGCCTCCCAATTACAGCACCATATTTCCTAATTATAATTAACTTTTAAAATTCAAAATTAAAAATCTTTAAATATTTAAATGTCCTTCAAATAAAATTGATTTAATCTTCAAATACAATTTTTCATTCTTCGCTTACTTTTAAGGGGGTTTTCAAAATCTTAGTACCATTCAATTTTAGTCTATTCGAATAACCCAGTGAGTCACTATTGTTCCATTTGAAAAAATATCTCCCATTCTCAGCAATGCACTCTTCTAAGCGGGAGATGAAATTTGCAAACGGAGTCTCTTGTTAAAAGAACGTCTTTCGGGTTGGGGCCGCGTCATTTATGAGAAAGAAGAACTCAACGTTCGCCCACTTTCTTAAGGGGCTTCATCAGGAGGAAACGGAGAGCACTAAATGAGCACGGTAACTCAACGTGTGAACCATGCCAGAGGCGAAACTCTTACTGGATATACGGAATTTCATCTTCTGTGATCATCCTCAAATCTTCTAACGTTTCTGGTTTATATCTGTATGCCCGATATTTTATTTATTTATTTATTTATTTGATGCACCAAACAGGCATTAGCCTTTTTACATGGTAGCATACATACTTAATTAAATTAAATTAAATTAATTAAAAAGAAGAAATAAAGAAATGTCGAGAGTACAAACACATAAATAACTAAATTAACAAGTAGTTGAACTATTACACCACCAATTGCAGAAGTAGAAGAGAAAATTAAATTTTATACAATTAATAGAGTACCAATCAGTCTTAAGATTGAAAATTAAATTAAATTGTACACAATCAAATAGAGTGCTAATCAAAGGCGAAGTGATTTAATAACGAATTTGTAAACTTTTTATACGAATCTGACAAATCCATATCTAATATTACAGATAATTCATTAAACATTTTAAGCATAACCAGAAAAGGGGAGTGATAAATATAGGTTGCAAATGGTACTTTAAACATCTCGGTAGATCTAGTAGTACGTGGTGTAGCTTTTAAGTGTATTAAGGAAAGTAAGTAACTTTGATTAATTTTATTATTCCAAATTTTATATCCAAATTGTAATAGATTGATTTTCCTACGGTTTGTAAGACTTTGAATTTGAAATTCCCGACGTAAGTATGAGGTACGAATAACATTATAGTCAGGATAAATATGAAATTTTTTAAAATATAAATACCTCAAGAATTTATTTTGTACTTTTTCTAGCTGCGCTATCATAACTGCAGTACTAGGATACCAAATTGCGGAAGCATATTCCAATTTAGGTCTTACTACGGTGAAATACAATAATTTAATAGCATTTAAATTTTGAAAATATTTTGTTTGTCTGATTATAAATCCTAAAGTTTTATATGCGTCGTTAGCAATAGTATCTACATGACTACCAAAATGAAGGTTGCAATCGTAGGTTACCCCAAGGTCTTTTATTTGGTTAACACGTGTTAAAATTTCTGAATTAAGCTCATATGCATATAAAATTGGCGATTTTGATCTAGAAAATGTTATACAAGAACATTTAGTAATATTAATTGGTTGCTTATTTAATACACTCCATTCTAGTATATTATTCAGATCATTTTGCAGATTATGACAGTCTTGAATAGAATGAATTGTAGAATAAATTTTTTGATCATCTGCGAAAAATAAAGAATGTGAATGCGATAAGGTATCAACAAGATCATCAATAAACATTACAAACAACAAAGGACCTAGGTTAGATCCCTGGGGCACCCCTGAATTTGCTGTAAATTTTCCGCTAGTGTTACCATTAAATTTAACTACAAATTTCCGAGACTGCAAATATGATGCAAACAATTTTATGGTATTTAACGTGATGCCAAATCTTATAAGTTTATTAAGAAGTATATCGTGATCAACTTTGTCAAAAGCTTTACTGAAATCCGTGTATATTACATCCATTTGTATTTTATTTTCTAATGACGAGTATATCTCATTGGTGAAAACAGCTAAGTTCGTTGAAGTTGATCTCTGAGGAACAAAGCCGTGTTGTGAATCAGATATGGCGGGATAAATATGTTTTGATAATTGTTCATGTACTATCAGTTCGAATAATTTAGCTGGGGCAGATAGTATGGATATAGGGCGATAGTTTTTCACGTCATATTTATTCCCTGACTTGTGCAAAGGGACCGTGAGCGATTCCTTCCAAAAATCAGGAAATTCTGAAGTCTTGATTGAGAGGTTAAAAATAAACACTAGAGGCCTTTCTAACCATTCAGCACACCCCTTGAGTATATAAGGCGGTATCTGATCTACACCAGCTGCCTTTTTTGGTTTTAATTTTTTTATATTTCTATAATAATCCGAACTAGAAATTTCTATAATACTAAATAAATTTTTAGTTTTGATAATATTATCGTTTTTGTTAGCAATATTGTTAATATTATATGAACTGGCTAGTTTCGAGTAAATTGATGAAAAATGACTACCGAAAGCTTCTACAGCTTCCTCGTTCGTTAGTGAGTTTCCATTCGATTCTATTACAGTTTCACAGGCTTTGTTCCTACGGGATTCAGATACATATCGCCAAAATTGATTTGGATCATTATTTATTGCATTTTCAGACGTATTTATATAGTTTCTAAACGCTGCACGTACTAGGTTTTTTAATTTGCGCCTAGTTTCCGAATATATACGATAATGTTCTGCAGATAAGTGTTTACAGTGATTGTACTGCTTTTTTAGTTTTATGTACTGAATTATTTCTCTGCTAAACCATACTGGATATTTAGGTCTTTTTAACAAAGCTTTGGGTACTTTTGAATCAAAAACTGAATACATGATGGTATAAAAATTCTCGACAGCTTCATTAACAGTGTTAGCTTTTAAGACAGCATTCCAATTTGTATCTCGTACACAAACACTTAAGTCATAGAAATTACACTTATTAAAATTATACCTATGTAATGGCCTAGTTCTAACTAATGTCTTTTGCTGCTTTTTATGCAGTTCAATACTTAGTGTTGGGTGATGGGGATCTTCCACGGTTAATGGAAATTGCTCTTTAGATACTTTATAGAGATATGCATCTTCAGTACACGTTAAAATCAAGTCTAGATATTTTCCGTTTTGATTAGTGATATTATTAATCTGTTGAAGATTATGTAATCGTATAAAGTTAAATAGTTCCCTATGTCTAACATCCAGTACTGTTTGATTAGTTGAATGATAATGTATATTTTGCAGATCGAAATCGCCCATGATACATAATTGACGATTATCTAATTTTGAGTTTTCCTCCACGAATTCAAAAAATTTAGAATATGCTTCCACACTCGATCCCGGTGGCAGATACACTACAGCTACTGAAAATACATTTACAAACCCTAACAGAAAAAACTCGAGCACATCATTTAGTAAAATTAATCCGTTCGGAAAACATTCTTGCAAAATTTCCGAGCTTGTTTTCTCACGTTGATAGCTAAACATTTCTATATGTTATGGACAAAAAAAAACAATTTATCAAATTGACCGGTCAATATGAATACTGCTACCATATAACTGGACAATGTGGTAATACATAGGATAGCTTTCTGGCAACAGTAGTCAACCATGTATTGATTTAGGAGAAGATTGATCAAGCGCTAGCCAATCAGCGTTTAAGTGTGTCAGATGGTCATTACGTTTGAGTTACACATATATATTTTGTTTAGTACCGATTGTTATGTTCAGTTGGCAAGTTTTAATTTTACTTCTGTTTCCTAAAATAGTGTGAAATATAATATCGATCGTGGGATAATCTTTAAATAGTATTAATAACCGTTTCAATAATCGATTAAACGAGTTAATAGCTACCAAAGGAAAGAACAATCAAATTCTTTCAAAATCTGCATATTTGACGATGATAGAGAAAGTAAACGAGACAAAAACCAAAGCGATTTCAAAATTACCGGAAGAATATCAGCGTTTACGCAGATATGACGTTGTCGCTATCGAAGAAACGTAGAAATTAATTTTTCCTATAGAACAAGGAAGTTTGATTAAATATTACTTTTACACCAGAGAAATTTTTAAAATAGTGCACGATGCCCATATTGCTATTGGCCATGCTGGCAGAACCCGCATGGAAAAAGAATTAAGTAAGAAATATAAAAATACTACAAGGGGTATGATCGTAAGTTACTTGAACTTGTGTGAAATTTGTCAGAAGAAACATAATGTTCCTAAGATCGGTTTGGTGGTTAAACCAATTTTAAGGAAGGAAATGAACTCGAGGTGTCAAGTCGACCTACCTCGTTGACATGCAATCGGAAGCCGATGATCAATATAAATTTATACTCGTGTATCAAGACCATTTAACTAAAAGAGCTGAAGAAGTAGCATATATGTTCTCTTAGACATTTTTACAATTTTCGGTGCTCCGAGTATTCTACAAAGCAATAATGGCAGAGAATTGGCCAAAAATGTTATCAAAGAACTTTGTAGCTTTTGTGGCCTGAGTTAAAAATGGTGCATGGGAAGCCTAGGTACTCGCAAAGTCAGGGGTCGGTAGAAAGATGTAATCAAGACGTAGAGAATAGTTCTTGGATGGAGACTAACAACACTAACAAATGGTCGGAAGGAATACATTTTGTACAACTGATGAAGCGCATCACACTGGTATAAATAAATTGTAGCCCCTATGACGCCATGTTTAGTACAAAGTTAAAAGTTGGTCTAAAGAGTTCCATTCTTGACGAAGTATTAACCAAAATTAATATGGAAGAAGATTTAGAGACCCTTTCTAAAAGTAATGACAATAAAGAAAGTGTCGTTCAAGATAATATTGCCACCCCCATATAGCAACATAACTGATGAAGTTCAGACAGCAATGTCTTCGCATGCAAAAGATTACCAACCAAACCAAAACCTTATTACTATTATAGAGTCTGTGAATGAAGAAAAAAGAATTAAAACAGTTGATCCAGAAATAGAAGAAAAAGTAAGAAGTGTGTCTAAAACCAGGAAAATGGCTTTATCTAATCTTAAAAAACAAGCAGAAAAAGTTGTTGGTACGTTGAATTCCAAATACCCAGCAGCTAATGACAGTGATACAGTAAGAGTTCGTGTACCAGATGTAGATCGAACCCGTTCTGATGGAAAAAATATTATAGCTGTTGTTGTTGCTGTTGAAGATAAAAACCTTTACAAATTGGGCACCAAACATTGGTCCAATTATATTCCGGAAATCAATTTACTATTTATAAAGAAAATTTCATTTCCGCCGGAGAAGTACCGGATCCAGATATCTCACTCAGAGAATGTGTAAGAATATCATCTGGTTCTGGAGGCCAAGGCTATAATCGATGCTGTTGTAAAAGTGGTTGCAAATCAAATAGATGCAATTGTCGCAAAGAAAAAAAATTATCCAATTCAAAGTGCCATCAAAGTGTTAATTGCTCGAATAAATAACTAATAAAATATTCAAATTAAATAGACTGTACCAAAAATAACATTCTGGATGTTTACTTATTAAGTTGATTTTTACTTTGTTGTCGTCGTTCATTACGTTACAATAGTATCACTTGTAGGTAGTCTTTTTATAATACTTTTTGTTGATATTTACTTTTAAAATTGCCCAAAGGGAAACTAGCTTTATTCATAGTGCCTGGTCAATTTAATAAGTTAATCAATATCTATCAAGTTGTGCGGTCGTTTTGGACATTATTCATAATAACCAGCCATTATAAATAATGACCTATTAATCACTTGGTCCATAACATATATATACTAATAATATTCCCAAGCGTCCTTTTATTTAAAAACGGTTCCGCATTTGTAGCTTGATTCGTATAATTTTTATTCAACGTATAAAATGCTTAGTACTTTTTGGTGC
Organism: Melanotus villosus; assembly: GCA_963082815.1. Taxonomy (NCBI): domain Eukaryota; kingdom Metazoa; phylum Arthropoda; class Insecta; order Coleoptera; family Elateridae; genus Melanotus; species Melanotus villosus. The sequence goes on from OY720419.1 coordinate 80,690,758, forward strand.
GTTATTAAATTCATTGTCAGTAAAAGATTAATGTTTTTCGTTGCCTATTATGCTTTGTTTTACTGGTTTAACCGATGGCTATTCTCTGAACCTAATTTTTGATAAATGTTTTAATGCAAACGTATAGGTATTATGGTATATTGTATGCAGTGGCGGCTCGTGTATAGGGGCCTTAGGGGCCGGGCCCCACCTATATTTGTATAACTAACCCAATAATTGTAGTTTTAAAAAATATGTTTCTTGTTATTATTATTTTTTGATCTATTTCCAACACGTTTTATTGTTTAATAAAAAATTACTACGGTATTTTGTGACAATATTGTATAATGCGACAAATTAGTACAATCTTTGAGGCCAGCCGTGTGTTTTATAAGTGTAGAGCACGGAGCATGACTGTATGACGTGCTTGACGCGCTCGCACTAGCAGTCGCGTTTGCTTACCGCGCGCGAAGCTTATCTTGGGGCCCGTTTTAGCTGGCGCATCGCTGCGTTTGTATGTATTTACGCGCGCTCGATTCTTTCATTGCCTTATTATTTTTTCCTCGTTGTTGATCTGTTTTATTGTTTTTAGTGTGTTTAATTATTGTTGTTGTTTTTTGTTATAATTTATTTTAAAGTTTAAATTTTTATTACGTCCATAAACGATACATTTTAACTATGAACAAAATCGATAGTTTATCGGAATAACGGTTCTCGTTATTAAGTCGAGAAGAATACAAAAATTAAGTTGTTTTTGTCCCCTGGCCCCACCTGTTTCTATTGTCACCGGCCGCCACTGATTGTATGAAAAGTAACTTAATTATTAATTTATAATATGTAGTATGATAATAATCACCCTGTGTAAAAAGAAATGTACCTGTCTTGCAAAACAAAACGAAATAAAATTTTATCTGCTCGGCGTCTTCTCTGAATTTAAAATGCGTTATTAAAAAAAAAAAAATAGGCCTGCACAACACATGCCAAGAGGAAAACAGTTTTTGAAGCCCAATCACTTTTTCAAAGTGGTTAAAAAAGCTACACATCTAGTTGGATTTGTATTTCTTGTATAAAGCGAAATATGTTACTCTGGCGTACCTAATGCATACTAGACATTTATCATTCTTAATTAATAAACTGCTGGGATCAGAAATATAGTCAATATTGATGTTATTTTTGTAAAGTGCGCATTTTGGGTTGATTAGACCTCTCTAACACCGACTGTATGAAAGTACTTTCACACTACATCGTCCCACCTTAGACGTGGTTTGCCGTGAACTCTTTGCACTTAGGGATTCCATTTAGTAATAGTTTTTACTGCTATTGAATCTTCCATCCGTTGAATATGTCCCCACCATCTTATTCTTTGGGATTTAATAAATTTAACGTTATCTTCCTCATTCAGTCGTTCCACAATCTCATGATTCGTTCTTGGTCTCCAGCCCTCCTCCTCGCGTATCGGACCTAGTCTGCTTCTTAACAATTTTCTTTCAAATATACTCGTAAACTCATATCATCCACTGGTGATAAGGTCGAAGTTTCGGAGACATAAGTTACTACTGGCTTAATTACAGTCTTATATACCCTGATTTTTACAGCTTGGTTAAGTAGTTTATTTTCCAGTATTTCTTTATGTGCGTAGAAGCATCAATATCCAGCGTTGATCCCTTTTTTAATTCTTGAGTCGTATCATTATTTGAGAATATTAATGACCCTAGGTATTCAAAACAAGAAATTCTCATAACTGCCTATCTGCTCCTCTACAGAATCTCATAAACTTTGCCTTATTCTGGTTTAACCTCGGGCTCAACTAATTGGCAGCAAGGCAGCATCTTCAATTTCAAACATTTTATTAGGTCCGATTTTCTTCTGGAGGTTATTACCACATCATCCGCATATGCAACTATTTGCAAACTTTTAGTACCTACTTAGTCAGCCACATGCACTCACCTGTCTAACAATCACCTCCGATACAACATTGAACAGAAACGATGATAGCACATCCCTTTGTCTTACACCAATCCCAAAAGCTGGATTAACCGTCATGTGCTCGCAATATTAGACGTCACCACTTAGTGTTTGTTTAATCAACTTTATCAATTTAGGCGGCGAGACTCTTAGCCTTGTCAACACTTACACTAGTGTTCACATATTGGCCGAGTTGATGTCGCCTTGCGTTAGAAATTCAATGTAGACCATGTCGATCCAGTCCCAAAAGATGGTCATCAGCACTTTCCCTGCCGAAGCGAAGACTTTGATTTTTTTTGAGTTAGGAGAGTTTTTATGCCTGTACTACATTGACTGCCGCTTGTTCTCCTGGTCGTATTGGTGTGCCTTGGACTCGACACCAGTGACCATCCGGCGGAGAAAGGCATCACCTTCCTGTTCATATCGAGCCAAAAGTTGCTAGCAAATCTCCTTTCGATTGTGTTTCACTTCAGGGGAAAACATGCGTGGGGCCCATTTTGCGCACACTTCCCTGTAGCCAAAAAATTCAAGTGATATCCCCAACAGTTCCAACGATATCTTTCTGCTTTACACAGCGATTAGCACGAATCAGTTCATCTACACACGATTGATGCTGTCTGTCAAGGGCCGACTACATCGAGCTGGATCATTCGGACTTGTTATGGCTGGATTATTTCCTTTCACAGTTCCTGCATACCGCCTAACAGTACTGATATTCATACAGGCATTACCATACACAACATCAATTCGTCGATGAATGTCAATGGACGCACAGTCGATGAATGTCAATGGACGCACAATCTTCAGCCGTTAGCAAGCCGTTAGGTTAGGAAGCAAGAATTCTCAAAACATCCTCGTAACATGTTTCATTTTAGTCACAAACTTTCCTGCAACCCGATGGAAGTTAACCTTCCATTCGTGTTGGGAAGAATATTGTTTATAGTTTTGTTGGAACTCTTTTTTGAATTAAATAAAATTTACTTACTACAACAGGAGACACTATTAAATGTCGTCATTATTGTTATTTCTTAGTCTCTAATTTCTTTAACTTTATATACTACGAACCGTCGGCAGCATATACCTTTTATTTTTAAGTGTATAAATTAATATTATCTTACATATGCGAATACAAATTAAGATCTGATTAAAATTAAGATTGGATGTTAAAGAAAATATTTGTTCTTAAACTTATTAATATTTCAGGAATTCTTACAAACTAATTGAAAGCATTGAGAAAAAATTTTGGGCAACTATTTTAAGAGTCTTTTTGTCTCAAAATGACACGGTCCCAATCCGGAAGACGTTTTGTTAATACTGGCACTGACCGTGGAAGTCTTCCAATTCATTATTTTAAGAGGTTTAATTTTGCATAACTGATTTTAAATCACTTCATTATGGGGGCGCTGGAGACAATTTTTGATATATCATTAGCAATCCATAACATGTAAAGTTAAAGTGACATACCCTAAATCACATATTTTATAATGAAATAGCTAAATTCAATAATCATATCGAACGTGAATTTATAATACTAGTGATAATGACTTGATTTATAACAGGCTGTTCCTACAGTTTATTTAATATTACAAACATTTTTGATTGATGCTTGTAGTTAAATTGAAAAAATTATTTTATAACTCAAGCTTAAGATTTCAGCATCTTAGCACGCTAATTTGTTTATGTAGGTTGTAATTAATATGGATGCAAAGTATATCTTCCATAGTTATTCTTTCCACTTCGCAAGCTTTGTGAAATAGATAATTGATAATTGATTTGATAAAATTTCTGTTCACATGGTGATACATCATTATTAAATATTATATTTAGTATTTCGTTCTTGACTACAATGAAAATTTGGTAAAATCTAACACATAATGCCACTGAAATACGTAAGATGGAATGAAAGTAATGGTACTGCTATACTTTCACGATATTGCATAGATGACTATGATGGTACCGTCACGTCACTACAAATAATTTTTCGTTTTATAATATTATCCACAATATCCACATGGTTTACCCTGTACAGACACATAGTATAACTTAAAGTGATTAACCCGGAGACCAGCAGTTTCAATTCTATATCGTTTATTTTATTATTTTTCTATACATTCATAAAATTACATAATAATAATAATAATAAACAATACGCATACAGTTGAATGGCCCCCGAATATCAATAACTAGAACAATATTTTAAATTCCGTTTAACGAACCAACCAAAATTTATATAAACGTCATAAGTTTGCCTTTAATTATATGAATAACGGGAAAGACAAGAAAATTCCTTCTTTGGATGTGTGCCAGTAATGTCCGCCCTAATTATTATCTAAAGTGAACGAGCTAAATATTCCTGGAGGGATGAAAATTAACACGTCGTATTCGAGAAGTTAAAACGATTTAATGTTACCCACTTCTGTTTGCATATCATTAACTGAAATTTGAACTTTTCATTTTAACGAAATCCTTAGACATTTAGTATTCAAGAAAACACGACGAAAAAATTAGAACTAAGTATTCTTTGGCACTATACTGTATTGTTTTATTTATTTACTAAGTTTAATAATCCAATAGTAACAGTAATATACTGAGATGATATTAATTGGGTTATGATTTCGGTGAGCTTGTGAGATGATGTTTAATTGGCATTTGCAAGTTGTTGTTACTAGAATGAAATTTGGTTTATTTGTTAATGTGGATTTAGTTATTTTAATAAAATATGTAATGTAAAAAAAAAATTGGATACCTAGATTAATTGTTAAGTTTCTTAAAAAAATTGTAAATATTATTGTTATTGCAAAAGGTTTGAATAGCTAAATAGGAATACTAGATAAAGGTGTTGTAAATGCGGTTGCTAGGAGTGTGAAAATTTTTTTTAATTGGATGGGAATGTTCTGAAAAACCGGGGTAACAGAAAACAATAGAAAAAATAATAAACAAGTGGAAAATTTTTCACGGGAAGGAAGATAAAATCCTCCAGATTAAAATAAAGTGGTGAAAAATAATATAATTTCATCAGAAGAAAGATAAAATCTTCCACATTAAAAATACGTTGTGAGAAGAATAATTTTACACGAGGAAAGATAAAATAAAGGAAGAATTGTATCTGGATAAAATAAAATTCAAAATAAATTTAGTTACTGCATTTGAATTAGATATTGAAGATAAGTTTTGTACTGCAAAGATTGGTTATTAGAAACCTGCATCAAATTTGGAATTTTATATGATGGGAACTGTTGGACGAAAATAACAATTTGAACTTTCAAAATAACCGTGAGTGTAAGATTAAGATAGATAAATTAATAGGGAATTTAGGGAATAAACTTTTAATTGCAATAAATCCATATTAATAAAATTGATTAAGTTTTATTAAAAAAATATATATAACTGAAAATAAAGATTAGATTTTTAATAATAAAAAAGTAAAAGTAAGAACCTCAGTAACGACCCGTGTTAGGAGTTCTCATTAAATACCAATTATAATATCATAACATTTTGACAACACAACGTTGAAATTTTAATAAATCAAAATTAATATTACCTCAATTTATTATTCTGAATATAATAAACAAGAGGCTGTTTAATATCACCTCAATACATATTAATTAATAAGGGAAACTGATACGATTTATAAATCCTGTTTTTGCTTTATTGGAAAAAATATTATCCTTAAATGAATGATGTTTTTCTCTAGTTATTTTTAAATTAAGTTTAGTTTAGCGAGGCAGCATGAATTCATATTACGATTTTATGATTAAAGTCAGGTTTAATTACCATGGCAACACTGTGCATCTTTTTTCGCGGCACATTAAAATTGTATATTGTTTTACCTGTATTTTAATCAGAACTTTAATTAAAGACAGCTTTAAATACGAGGTCGTAATAGGACTCATTACATGTTTAGTTTTCTAGAAAGCGTCATGTAATAATTTCAATAAGCGACAGCATGCGTTCTTACATTAGCCTCATTTTCCTTTGCCAGATTTCAAAACCAGCTTTTATTATTAAAAGTATCCAACCTTTAAACTTGAGCCTTTTACTGTTCTCTTTAGTAAAAAGTAATCCCTCGAATACTTTTTCTTTTGGTAAAAGTACATGCAAGCTGTCTCGTTGTTTCAGAAGTAGGATGTTGCTATTTGTACAGTGCAGAGCAGATGTGTAAGTTTTGGAATTATTGTGAAGAACCTCTATGCAGAGATTTATGCAAAGTGCCTTTCAAAATTCACTTTGAAAATTTTATTTTCATAAAAGTTTTCCTAGAAATATATGCAGGTTATTTTGTTTGTTTATATAAAGTAAATATTTTACTATTTACTTTTCCCTTTGATGTTTGCTAAAGTTAAATTTCATGTCGTTCAAATTGCAATAGTTTTGCATGCCCTTGCTTGTGTTTCTTGTTTTTTTCTGGAAATTTTAGGGTCGATAAATTTGCATTGAATGTTTATGATTCGACAAGAATTAATAAAGAATACATGTTTAACATATTGACTGCCTTACGTATACATATTATTCACATGAAGCAGATGTAAGGCGCCATGTGAATACAGGCTAATTTCGAAACACTTGCATAAATTGAAATCACATTTAGATAATGAATAAAAACCGATCTGCAAATTTTTTTATATAAAATATACTCAAATTTCGAATGGCATAGCTTTAAAGTTCACCTACCTGAGTTTGGAAACTTCAAATACCACCAGTTAACCATGTCTTTTACATTTAAATAGATGGTTTTTACAATGTTTTCTATGTGTAATGTGGAAAAAGTTTTCTACGTGTAATTATGCCACCCTCCTTAAAACACAATACCGTGATCGTCAAGAACAATACTTACTCTAGAAGCCGAAAAATTAGAAAACCATTTAAGTACAAGAATATTGGTTATTCAGTTTTATAGTTCCCAGTTTGCAATTTGGGCTACGCTTAATAACCAAGGGCTGTACCTATATCACGTACTACGTATACGAGAAACACCGAATTGTTTGCTTACGATACTGTGGCTGGCTTCTAAGAATTAATAACGTACAACAAAACTTCGTTAGCGCCATTATTTTCGTCCATAAAGTGGGATTTACACGACATGTCATACACTTGTATTTGAAGTGATAAAAGATTACAAGAAATTAGGGAAGATATATTTCAGCAAAACTTTTCTTTAAATGTGTGGACTGAGATAGCAAGTAACCATTTAATCGATTCTCACATTTTTTTCGCCTTAATTAATTATCACGGATTATTTCTTTTTCTTGAAGTGGCGTACCCTTTACAGAGTGTCTTCTCTCCATATGTCTGTGGTGTGCATGTCAAGTAGTGTACAGGCAGGGGGGGACCTACAGCTTAACGTGCGTTCCGAATCACGGAATTACTTGTACTTCTACTCTAGCGAAGACTTACTAGGCAGAATACCTCGGTGGTTTGCCATTGCCTTCCGAGGGAAGCGGTCGGGTGTTTTCGGTGTATATGTAAGCCCTGAGAAAGTAGAAATCGAATCCGGGCCAGCCTTAATCTCAGTGGTCAGACACATGCTAAATCAACTGAGCCACGACCGTGGCGCAGATTATTTGCACTTCCAAAATTGTATATTGCTTGAGATAATCAAGGAAGCATTCTTGGCTACCCGATATAATATATGGTACATGGGACGACGGCGCTTCGCAGCATATTGCACAAGCAGTTACAAGGCGATTGATAATTCTTTTGAAGAAAGATAGATTGGTACAAGTGCATCAATTTTGAACCAGCGCGTAGGTACGCATGATTTAAATGTAAGTTGTATCTCCCTTCCCCCCCCCCCCCCCAAAGTTGTCAACAATACTTCCTCGAGGAGTTCCAATACCGATACCTTTATCCTTTTTCTCCCTTTATTAACGAGAAGGAGCATTTTGTTGTTTCTGCAAATTAATTTACAACAATGGTCTTAAATAATAACTTAGCAATTTACTGAAAAGGAACTGGAGTATTATTTAATTTAAACTATATTGCTATTTAACGACGCTTTTTATTATTGCCAAGGGAATATAGAATACCTATATAATATAATTTAAAACCCTTATAATAAAAATTTAGCTTTTACAAATAACTATAGTGATATATAAATCCAAAGAAAAATGGCTTGATTTTTTGTATTATAAACAGTAGTTCGGATATTTATATAAAATACCCTCTGCAGATCAATTTATTTATTTAATATCTACGTACATACATACATGCGAGCTTAATATGTGTAACTATTTATAAACCACCCCGAATTAATGATTCGCCTTCTAGTTTAGTTCTATAGTTTGCTTTTTAAAGGTAGAAAGTAAACTATGCAACTAAACTAACTAGGTTATTAACTAATATAAAACTAAGTAAAACACCTAAGCTACGATACCCAATCTAATCAAAAACATAATACAGTGCGATCAAGAAGTCTTTGGATCGTAGTGGTTGCACAAGTTAAAAGTCAACTCTGAAATTGCTTATCATGCCACTCAAAATAGTAATAAAAGTAAATTTTCCTTGAAAGGCAACATTTTATTAACCCAACAAAATTCAGCTGAAACAAAAGAATATTACAAAAGGTATTTTGAAGCAAGAGGCAGAATGGCACGGCAACTCAACTTGTAAACCAAGCCAGAGGCGAAACTTTTCTGACGAAAAACAGATTAACCAGTTGTAACAGATCAAGCGTATGAGACGGAGGTGACGATTGGCCAAGAGTGGAGGAGACGGAGCCAGTTGCGATGGTAGACTTCCATATGTCTGACAGATGAAAACCAGCGATTCAAGTTGTTAGAGCTCTTGACGATTTCCATAGCTTCAGGATTTTCCTGTTTAAAATACAAAGTGATTTTTTAATAACTGAATTGCAGCAGGCCCTGGATAACCTTAGAACTGTCTGTATTATTATTGACTGACTAAATGGGAAGTTTTTATTGATGAAACTGACAATTTATTATTTTTGTTACTTCAGATTTCAAATAGCTAAAGGGAGGGGAGAACAAAAGCTTAATACATACAGTTCTAAGGTTATACGGGGTCTGCTGCAATTCAGTTTTTAAAAAATCACTCTGTATGAGGAGAATTGGCAATGATCGATTATTTTCCAAACCAGATCTTATAATCAGTGTCATGTTGATGTTCAGAAACAGCTGAGTGTGGGAAAAGGTCTGATTTCAAGCGCCGTTTGTATTCGCAAATAGGTGTATGTACTCAACGACCCGTTTCTTCGATGTACACTAAACCACAAAAACAGGGGATGCTGTAGACGCCGCCTCTAGATGACAGGGGTTAAGACTTTATCTGTTACACTTTTGGAGAGGATTTGAAGATGGTTTTGATGTCATGCTTTTTAATAATCCTACGTGTGTGATCAGTAATGTAGGGCAAGAAGGCAGTAACATGGGGTATACAAGTGTTCTGAGAACTTCCAGCGTGTCTTTCGATGACCTTCTTGATTTCCCTTTTGTTCTACCTATTCTTGGCGAGATTGTCTTGAATGTGGGCTGACTCGAAATGAAGACCTTCGTAATGAGACACTGTGATAGCACGATGAATGGTAGAATTGATTATGGAGCGTTTTTGTACAGAATGCTGATGTGAATTGGCATGGAAATATCTATCCGTATGGGAAGGTTTACCATAAACTGAGTGTCCAAGATGTCCACTCGGTTTGCGGGTTACCAGAACGCCAAGGAAAGGGAAAGAACCTTTTGATTCTATTGCCAAAGTGAACTCAATATCAGGGAGTTGATTGCTGAGATATTTTAGAAAGGAAGTAAGATTATGTCTCATATAATAAAAGTGCCATCTACATAATAGAACCAGACCATGGGTTCTAAATCAAAGAATTCTAGGGCGATTGCCTGAAAAGACTCCATGAAGTTTGAGACTACCGATGAAAATGGAGAACCCATAGCAGCCAGCCACTTGATTATAGAATTGGTTGTTAAAAAGAAGGAAAGGCATTTTTCAACGAGAATAGCTAAACCTGCAGGTTTGCCGTCTTGAACAATGTTCAACGATAGCTGCTGAGTCAGGGATGGGGCTTTGGTGAATAGAGAGGTAACGTCAAAATTGACAAACAGGTCATTAGGGTCTACGGTAAGATTGCAGATGAGGTTTACAAAGTGGGAAGAATTTAAAATATGTGAAGAAATCTTTGTTGCATACTGATACATTTTGAGGTGTTTGATACTCGCATGCCTAGACCTCACTCAATAAATAAGTAAAAAAAAGGTACATTTTTCAATATTTTTTTATAATGAAAGGATAAACATCTAACGTTATAAGATTTTATCATATATATTTGAAACGTGCTGTTAAATCTAAAGACCTAAAAGGAAACAACGAAAATACAAAAGATATAAGGACAATAATTCCTCCAAATACCGAAGTTGCTGTGTGTGTCGGCTGTGAATTGTAAAACGTATAACATTTATTGATAGTCTTCTAGATTTTGATATAAAACATCTTTATCAAGCTTGGTTATATTTTACAAATACCATTATGCCGATGGGAAGCCTATAGTTTTAAACTTAGCTGTAGTGTTTGACAGTTATTCACACTACTTTATTCAATGACAATCATGGTTTCCATCGGCAGAAATATGTTTTACGTCAAAATGTGTAATGATTAATAGTTTCACTTTCAGTTATCACCAGTTAACCTAATCTAATGTTTAATCGAAGGACCAAAAACTATTTGAATAGGCTTCGACCCACCCTGAAAATTATTTCTTCTGGTATGGGCCAAACTAATCTATTCTTCTAATGCTTCAAGAATTTTCTAAAGCTTTCTTTCACTAAACAGATTCCAAATAGACTAATCCCCAGTAGCACACAATATTGTACTGATGTATTAAAAATATTGAGACAATATTTGAATATTTTGAATCTTGAATCTTGAACCATAATATTAGGAAAATATTTTCTCAATATTCATGACCAATCTTCTTTTTAAATATTGCAGGAATATCCTAAGAATATTTTAAAATAATATTTGAAATTAAGTATTCAAGGAATATTCAGCCAATATAAGAACCGTATGTAACAGCAATATTATAAAACAATGTAGGGAAAATATTATTTTGAGAATTGCAGAGTAATATTCAACATCCAGTTTCCAATAATATTTGTTAAACATTATTACGTAATATTTGAACAATATTAGAAATAAAGCAGGCTTAAATATTTTATTCTGTTTTCTGTGAAATATTTCTTTTCAAAGATTGTTGTGATATTCTGTGGATATTTGAAGATGATGTAGCAATAAATTCAAACATATATTGTTTTTGAAAGTCTTTAAAAACATATGCAATTAAAAAACAACTATCTTGAAACGTGCGCCCTATTCTATTTACCTGCCTTCTAGGTGATGTAGCTTTATTAGGTAATTGTATTTGTTTATTTTAATGATATCGGTTTAAATGTATAGAATATTACCTATGACGTCAATATTCTTATGGTTTTGTAGTTTGGGCTTTCCTAGGAAGGTTACGGAAATTTCCGTTTTCTCGGTAAATTATTTAACCAGTGAATGGTGGTTTTTGTAGCATTACTTACTTGGAAAATTGTGTTTAGTTCCTCCCGGAAGTGCAATTCCTAAATACTTAACTTCTTTTTGTATTTTATTTTTATATGTATGTATATTAAATATAACTTTTATTTTTGTATTTAGTTGTATGACTCAATTATTGTAAAATAACTATTCGTAGAGTGTAGTTCTTTTTAGAAAACCTTGAAATACAAACAAAAGAAAATAAGCTACAATGATAAGAATCCTTTTCTTATTTCTATGTTGTTCTCTGTTCTCTTTCTGGGAACTGTTTAGTTACTTTTAAAAGCTTAGGCTTAGAAATTTTTACAGACATTCTAGAAAGATTAAAACGGGATATACCTACTAACAAAAATATCGGTATTTGCATTTTCGAGTTTTAGTTGAAGACAGCTGTCGTAAAGTAAATTTTGCTTTTACGTGTCTCCAGGATTTTTGTGCTTGTGTGCTGTTCAATTTAGGTAAGTAACTTAATTTTTAATTATTTAGTTTTTTTAATAAATTAATTTCCTTTGCTTGCAGGTTCAAATATTCTTTTTAACTGGGGAATACAACACTTACAAAAGTGTATTTTTGTAAAAGGTGAAATTAATTGCAAATGCTGTGGCCGTGAATTATTCCGGCATGGGAAGAAGGGAAAACTCCCTTTTTGTGAACTAAAAATGTACAAGGCCGTTGTTGGTAAGTACTGTATATCTGATAAAATAAAATTATTAACAGTAAATATTATTTACAGCTGGCACACAATGACCGATATAAGGAGGCGATGGAAACAGACAAACAGACATAAAAAGGGCTGTAAGTGAATTTCAAGCAAATATTAAAGGTCGGCTTCCTAAGGAAAACTAAAATGTTATTTATATTGTGTTTATTATTTATTTTATGTATGTATGTATACATATTGTATTATATTGTATTATACTGTATCGAATTACATTATATGTATTATATCACAGGAATAAAGTAGAATTCTAATATTTATTATTTATTAACAATCACTGGTTGCTAATATAAACGATAAATATTCAGAATTTATTAAATAATGTTGATGAAATACCAATGTATTCTAAATATTTGTCGAAAATATTACAGTAACCTTACCAAGCAATATTAGATGGAATGTTGTGACTAACATACCTAATAATGATACAAGATAATATTTATACAACATGAACTCGAAATATTACCCAAATATAATAATATAATATTTGTAGAATAAATTTCACGAATGTTGCTTAAACATTTATGGATAATATTCATATAATATTAATGTCAAATATGTTGCTAATATCATAATATAATATCTATAGAACAAAATCCACAAATGTTGCTTGAATATTTGTAAAAAATATTCATATAATATTTATTTCAGACATTGAGTAAATATTTTAAAATAATATTTGATAAATATTTGAAAAAATATTTAGGGAATATTCAAAAATGTTACATTTAATGTTACCACAATATTGTTTTAAAATATTGTACAAACATTTTGTGCTACTGGGGATGTCTTTCAAAATTAATATTTCACTTACTTTATTTACATTCTTCTGCTTTTTTTTAATTTTTCCAAAATAAACATTACCAAGAAATTAAAAGTTTGTCGAAGCAATACGATAAAAAATGAATATGTATTAGCAAATGAAATTTTTCACGTCACACTGTTTTAGAGTTTTATTTTTTAAAAACAATTCAAATTCAAAATAAATTAATAAAACCATTACACTTGAACAACTAACTGTTACATGAACTGAAACGTCAATGATTAAGGACGAGGCGTTAGCCAAGTCTTTAATATCAGATTAATAATAATATTTATTTCCATTTGACAGCACTTACGCTGTATAGGAATTGTCAAAGAATAGATAACAACAATAATAGAATTACATTAATACACATATAACATATTAAAAACATTCGTTCATTGAATATAAACATTTTTCCAATAAATAATGATTTAGTTCACCTTTAAAGCTAGACATTGATGTGCAGTTCGTAATATTTGAAGGCAATATATTAAAAATTTTAGGCCCTACATAGTTTTGAGATTTCAAGGTAACATTAAGTCTACAGTGTGGTATATATAAATTCTCCTTATTTCTTGTGTCATACTGATGTATGCTGTCATTACGTTTAAATTTATGTTTATTTTGGAACATATACACACCAACTTCAAAAACAAACAGGTCATACAGTGTCAGAACTTTAAATTGTTTGAAAAGGCTTCTGCAAGAAAATGTACCAGCAACTCCCGCAATACATCTAATTATTCGCTTTTGACTAATAAAAACATCTTTGCTCAAGGTGGACGAACCGCAAAAGCAAATTCCATACCTAAGCCTGGATTCTACTTGCGCATGATAAAGATTTACAAGTTGTTGCGTTGTCAGAATAGGTTTTAGAGATCTAAATAAAAAATATATAGAGTTGAGTTTCGAGATCAGATTTGTACAATGTGTTTTCCAATTTAAATTATTATTAACGCAAATCCCCAAAAATTAATCCAGTAAAGTTATTTGCCCATTTGTTGCATACACTTTTTTTGTAAAAGATCCAAATTGATAGAATTTAAAAATTTCTAATTAGAAATTACTGGCAGGTCATCAAAAATCTTTCTATCAGTGTAAGTAGTGACAGTCATTTTCCTCTCCATGTGTGAAAACAGATGTCTTGCATGAAATAAATAAATACATATAGTCCGCTAAATTGTTGTTATGATCCGTTTAAGTGCTAAGGCGCTAAAGAAGCATTTTGCGGACTCAAAAGTTTCCAGCAACTGTTTTAAAGACTGTCTACAAATGTAAATGTACAAATTTTAATTTAACGATCACAATTAACTTGACAATTATATATGTTTTGTTTGTTTGAAATTAATATTCGCGTGAAGTAAGAAAATACATACGTATTATATACGATCCATAAATGCCTGACGCTAAAAACTTTTTGGCCGCACGTTATACTTGTAAATAAAAATAATGCACTGGAACTAAAAAAAATATTTTCTATTTTCATAACGGCGTACTTTTGTGGTTTGTATTACGCAATGCTCAATTTGCTTGGTTTTTGTTAAGATTCTGTTGAGAGGTTATCACGTTCAACACCTGAAAGTTCTTGTTTCATATTTTCATAAATTCGTTTAAAACTACTGTAGCAGGAACGTGTTAAGGTGGGTCATTATTGTGCAAGATATGTATCGGTTTCAAAATTTTCCAGACAACTAGATAGCTTCTTAAGATACTGCATGCTTAATTAAGATTCAGAAATTGTTCGTAACTATGGAAATTCCACACAGCGTAATAAATTCGTGTATTTCGAAGGTCTTCCGGGTCAATTAAGGCGAGGTTTAAGGAGCTCTGGGGCAAATTTTCACCTGAAGAACTTCATAGATTGGTTACGATGTTGAACTAAGTTTGTTGCTGCTTCTTTGATAATAATTGTGTTCACAACCCCAGTTTGCTTATTTGAACAAAGAGAGGGCGCGGCTCTTGGGGAATTCGCGCAAGAACTACTCATCCATCCACCAGCGTCTTCGAGGAATTTAATAAATTCCTAATCTCATACTTGATATGTTCAGCCATAAAATTACAGACTTACATCAAGCTTTTATGAGCCGCTGAAATTTTACATGACAATAGACTCGAATTTAGCGACGCGGATCGAGTAGGCCTCGCAAACAAACACCACGGACTTGGGATGCTGACAAATGAACGCGACTAGTTTCGTATTCATGATTTACCATCCTCATTTTGCTCCGCATACAAACGCGCATTAGAAAAGGACCATCGAGGAAAACGTGCGTGTTTGGTGCGTAATTTCTACCGTGTCTCGTCTTGGAATTGTTGAAAGTGTCGCGTAATCGCTAGGAAATTAAGGAGGAACGCTTAAATGTGTATTATTTGCTCTTGAACTTCTATTTTCATTTAAATCGGGCGTTTTCAAGTAAAATTGAATGTGTCAAAGGCTTCTGAAGTTCATAAAATGAACTACGAAATTTGTATAAGGGGGCGGACTCGGAAGACATTTATGAGCCACCGCGTTTATCGGCTCTGATGTAAACAATGGAACAGTAAACGGATTTAAGTAGTACATCGAGATCTAAATTGCCATTTGTTTGTATTTCTAAATCAATATTAGAAAGGCGTTTTATCCGAAACGAATGAAATTCGAGAACTTTCCTAAAAACGAAACATGTCGTAGAATTGATTTTTTTTTCTTAGATAGTTTCTTTAAATTAACCTATGTTGCCTGAAAAGACTCAAATTCCTGCCGTTTTCGGTTTATTAGAAATATATCTGGAGCCGACATTTGACTTTGCAGAAAAGGAGATCCTTAATCTTCTAGGTCAGAGAGAGATCCTTTCAAATAGATAAAGGTTAGAAGTCAAACTTAAAACATTCAACTCTATCAAGAAAATAAAGTCAATCTAAGGAATTACTTAAAAGGCAAGAATAAAAATGTAGGGAACCATTTTCATTTCTACGGAGCCACAAGGCATTTGTTTAAACTTGGTCGCCCTTACTAAATTCAAATTTTACTCCATTCTTTTGTGTTGAGACTTAGAATAAATTCCAAAAAACATATATGTGTGCCGTAGGTACTAATACCTAATGAGAGTAATACAGTAGACACGCGATAATGTGAACAAAATAAAACAAGGCGTGTTCACGTTTGTGATTTGTTCATGCTATCGAATAGTAATGATTTTCTACTAGTAACTGATAAAAAAAGATCAAAAACAAAGTAAAAATTGTTTATTAACGTTTTATATTAAAATACAAACTACTGTTGCAGAAAAAAATCGAAAATTTTATATTGAAACGTTTACTGCTAAATTAAACACACTGAACACAAGCAACAATTACGTTTTTAGTGCATCGCATCAGCTTTAAAAGAGATTTGGCGCCATGGAAAACGGCCGTATTTAATAACTGTCTACTAAATAAAAACGCGTATCAGTAGACAACCCAAAATTAACCAAAACACATATTATGCAGTCACATTTGTGCACCGTCAACGCTGTTAGGTCTGCAAATACCTTTAATGCGGCATAGACATGTAAACAAGCTACAGGAAACGTCAGAAATTCAATATGTTTTATTGTTTTCATACATCATAAACAATGTTCACGTTAGTGAGGGTTAGTGTGTTCACGTTATACGGTGGTCAATATAACAAAAATGTTGTTCATGTTAGCCGGATATTCACGTTACCCGATGTTCACGTTACCGCGTGTCTACTATAATTTATTTATTAACCCAAAGTATTTGTAAACACAAATAGCGCTAATATCAAAATATAGTGCCAAGAAAGTGAATATTTTCACGTAAAGTATCGGATAAATATACATTTTTTTGTAGATACCATGAGATCGAAAAAAAGATGATTCTGAGCAGGCCTTGACTAGTACAACACGATTGGCAAGACTGATTTCAAAATGTGGCAGTAGGTTAGAGGTTAATAAATGTCAAATAAATTAAAACACAAAACAGTATTTATTTAGGAAACAAACTGAAAACTAAGATGAATACATGTTAGAGTAGGTGTTCAAAATGTGATTCTTCACTAGTATTACAACGATAAACTTAAATAATTCTGGAAACAAGATTGCAAAACTGACTTACATTTGAAATGTCACTGTCACATTATAATTCATAGGCATTCTAGAACCAGTGTAACCAATCGTGTTGTACTAGTCAAGGCCTGCTCAGAATCATCTTTTTTTTGATCTCATGGTAGTATCCCAAATCCTGTTATTGATAGTAATTCTAAGTCGATGACCTCTATATTTAAATAAGATGGTTCAAAAAGTGGAACGAATAATAAATGAAGGATGAATGCTCGAATCCACTATCGTTAGTGTTCCAATAATTCAGACAGTTTATCGAACCATATTCACGCAAACTGGCAACTTAAGCCATATTTGAGACTTGAGAAAGTCGTTAAACCCCTTTAGTACGAGCTAAATCTGTTATATTACTATTTCCATAGTTAAATATTTCATTGCTATATCTTAACTGAGATTCTACATAGTAATATTATAGCAGACATTAAAATGATTCATAAATTAACATTTGGTTTTTCGCAAGGATTGCATTCAACAATGGTAGATATAAGATATAACTGTTGAAACACATACTCGTATATAAGTATTGATTGCGATAATTTCCAAAAATAGAATCCTAGAATAAAACAAATAATTGTAAACAAATACCAAAAAAAAAATGTCGTAATGCATAATATTATCATTACCAAAAGCAGTCCATCAATGAAATAGACAACTACATTATTATAAATGTACTTGAAAAACTCCCACAAAAATATATATTCAATAACTCTAATTATAGCAACGAATTCACCGAAAATAGCTTTTAACGAACACTTACATGTTCCGTAGGCAGGGGCGGACTGGCCTACCGGGACACCGGGGAAATCCCGGTGGGCCGATGCATTTTGGGCCGGTTTAGTTGTATAAACCCTTATCGAAAAATTATTTTTATACTAAGCCAAGGCCGGCCGACGACTTTTGCTATTACGATTAATTTTTTTGCTGTTTAGTAAAACGTTAAAATAACCATTCTGGCTGAAATGCTCTGCTCCTCTGCTGCAGCTTAATAAATGGAACATTCTACATTCATACGTAAATATACCAATAATAACAACAATCGTTTCATATGTACCTATAGGTAATTAAGAATTTAGTTTATGAGGCTAATCATCTGTCGTCGACAGATGTTGGTGTGTTTGTACTAAACACATTGGTAATCAATCCCTTGTTCTTTTGTTAGTGATTCATTTTTAACGCATTTAGTATTTAGCTCAGTTGCTTAGTTCCTTCTCGAAATGCGTGTGATTAAGACCGGGGGTTTTACTATTGAAATAAATACAATGTGGTTTATTAAAAACTCAATTGCAGCAGGCTGAATTCTGTCTGTATTAAGTCAGAATATGGCCTGCTGCAATTGAATTTTTAAAAAATCACATTGTATAACAGTTATTTTAAAATTAAAATTATTAATTTACAAAGACTAATTTCTTAGTTTTTAATTTAGTGCTAGTTTCGTAGAGTAAATACATTTAAAAGTTACTGACCGTTCTGTCTTCTGTTTATTAAATATAATTTTTAGTGTCGCAGTGTCGTTAGATTATATAATTGACTCATTAATATGGAGAAAAAATCAAAAGGGGGCGCAGAAAAACTTCGCGAAAAGAAAAGAAAGTTATTAGCAAAAGATGCTGCAAAATGTGCGAAACTTACCAAATATTTTCAGCAAACTACCACCGAAATAGGCACCTCGATAACCCAAAATCATCACAACCATCGACCTCCTTTCAGTTTGTAGAAGATGAAACACAAGCAATACTTGCAGATATACAGTAACTGTCCACAACGTGATTTTAGATAAAATCTTAGAATATTTATGTTCAAAGAGATAAAATAATTGAAAGCTAGGTTTGACAAAAATGGTCAGTTATATATGGATCTAAGTTTCCTATCACCTAGTAATTTTAAAGAAATCGCTAAAAATGGAATTCCTGAAAACGCCCTTCAATGTTTAAGCGAAAAATTGATTAAGTTTGATAACCGAGCCACTAAGAGCAATTTATCTCAAGAAATAATTGATTTTGCTAGTAAGTGGGTCAGATTAAAAAATTCAGTAACTGAAGAATATTCTTTACTTCATCCAAGCCTGGAGTTTGATGAATCCGAAGAGGAAGATGAACAAACAGAAGAAAATCCAGAAAAATTGACAACTTGTAAAAACTGTAAAAATTGTGCAATTTGCTGCTACCAATTACGGCAATTACTACACAAATTTAATTTATTTAGTGAATCCTACAGCACGTTGTCATTGGCGTATAAATATTTATTAACCATTTCAATTTCCCAAGTGTCTTCTGAACGGTCATTCTCTAAATTAAAGTTTATTAAAAATCGACTAAGAAGTACCTACGTTATCAAATGACAATTTCGAATCATTTATGTTAATGGCATGTGAAAAAGACGTTTTAAACAATATTGACTGTGACTCTATTATTGACAAAGTCGCCGAAAAAAGTAACTTATTGAGAAAGGAACTTTTAGTTCAATTTTCTGCGCTCGCTATTTATGTGTGTTTCTACTTTTTTCATGTAAGTATCTTAAAACACAAAATATATTTAACGATATTGGATGTTCGTAATTTTTTGTATTTTTGTTTGTAACTTCTACTCTTTAATCAATGCTTCCACTATAATCTACGACAAGATCAATTATGTATTTGTAAGTGAGAAATTATTTTGAATGCATCCTCTGTAATCTCGGTTACCTCGGTACTTTGTTTTTTTTTTATCTGAAAGACTGGGCCGACTGGTTCACTAATTTCCCGGTCAAAAAAACTCCCCCAGTCCGCCCCTGTCCGTAGGGTTTATCCTATTGATTTTTTATGATTATACGGTTGATGATTCCACGGCTGGATAAATCGGTACCTACTTATCGTACATTATCCTAATTACAAAATAATCCCGAGGCTATCAATTTGTGTCCTGTACATTTTCCCATGCAACAAGGTTTTCAGTGAAATTCACCCGGATAAAGTGGGAAGACGAAGAATGTGATTAAGCAGTATTCGATACTAAGATTGCTGCTGTTACTTTTAATTCTAGCATCTGAAGCGAGTTGCACTAACTAAAAAGTTTAGTCTCCTCTAACTTCCACGACGTAATCTAATCAGGATAACCAGATAAGCGGATCGTCTAATGAACGGCGATACTTTTCATTGCTTAAAGCTTTCTGTTGAAGTTGTTTCCGATAGTGTTACAATAGAAGTGGATGAAAAAGTAATTAGGCAGATAAACTTAGTGAAATAAACGAAAAAAATTCTTCGAACGAGTTACGAAGTTTTCAACACTACTTCTATTTTAAAGAAAACGTTTAAAAAATAATACCCAACAACTCTGCATAATAAAGTGAAAAACACTAAAATTACTAAATCAACCAATACACTTCTGTAACAAACTAGTGGCGTCATATTTTATTATGTTTATGAAAGTTTCAAATCGGCTTAAATGTATTGAAATTGTAAGAGGTAATACGCTCTACGCTCAGCACAGGATGTAAAATAGTTTGAAATCAAAGTTTTCTTGCTAAAACTGTTAGAAATAAAGCTTTGAAACTTTGTATGGTATAATATCACAAGGATCATAGCACATGAGCGGATGTAGGCGGCTAACAGTTGTCAAATATGGCTGCCTACTAAGTTGCAAACTCCTCTCTGAAATGCTTGTTATTTCTTGAAAATATACGTTTAACTGTTATCTATAAACAGGGCAGCGCTTGAGTATTTGGGCACCCCGTGATAAAATACTTCTACCGCCTCTATAATTTAGTTATGAAATTCTATTTAGATAACTCTGTGACAAGTGAAATGCAAAGCATACGAATTTATTATATGCAACGCATAATGTAAGATCATAACCATACAATTCTTCTTTATTTTTTATTATTATTATTTATTAGATAATATAGATATAAGTACCAAAGAAGAACTAGACGAAATGAAACTGAAAATAAAAACATATACTTATTCAATTACAAAATGATTCTAAAGGTTATAGTATCCTCCACGTTCGTATTATATGATATATTATCCTTTGTGATACAAATAAATAAAAGAAGAAAATAGAAGTCGATGGAACTCAAATTGACATGGTTGAAAAATACACGTAACTTGACCACGAACTAAAAATAAATAGGGACAATCAAACAGCTGAATTAACTTATTATTCTTCTTCTTCTTTCACCATCCCTTGATGCCCTCTAAGGCGTCGGGTAGTTTGTTTTAATCCAGCTCCACCTTGTCCGTTTTTCGCTATTTTCTTTATTTGCTTTGTTGTTTTCCCATGTTTTCCTGCTATTTCTTCTATCACCTTCTTTAATGTTTGTCTTGGTCTGCCGCTTTTTTCTTTCCCTATGTGTATTTCCTGGACTTGTTTTATTATTCTTCCCTTGTTCATTCTGCTAACATGGTCCAACAGGTTCAGTTGTTTTTTTTTTCTAGTTTATTTATTATTGGTTCCTGTTTTATTTTCTTGTATGAGTCTTCATTTCTTATTCTATCTAGTTTTGTTATATTTAGCATTCTCCGGACGTATTTCATTTCTATAGCGGTTAGCTTCTGTATGTTGTTTGGCAATATTGGTAGCACTTCTGTAGAGTATAATAGTGTTGGGACGTATGGTGCAGAAACCCTAACCCCCACCAGAACATCAGCAATGAAGCTTCCGAGAACACGACGAACAATGGAAAGATCTATGATGGGACTAAGCTTAAGTAATGGATAGGGTTGGGAATGAAGAAATTGGCAGAAGAACGGGCGTAGAAGACATGATAAAACGCATTACCACAGCGAAACGGAGATGGGCAGGGCAGGTAGCGAGGCAAGATGACGGCAGATGAAAAAAAAACTTCTTGAATGGCGTCCGAGAACTGATAAAATAAACCAGGAAAGACCTCCCACACGGTGGACTGGCGATATAAAAAGAATCTGTACGAACTGGATGGCAAATGCTCGGGATGGGGAAAACTGGAAACGTCTAGAGGAGGCGTATGTCCTTCAGTGATGATGATGATGATGATACAAATACTTCTTGAAGCATGATAAATCTTAAAAAGTTCTGATAATACAGATACAGGTAAGGTTAATAAGATTCTTAATGATACGGTTGTATTTGGTAAAGTTAATTAATTATTTTGTGAATTAGTTTCCACTGAATTCTTAAAATGCATTTCCAATTGATTAAAGACGTCTAGTCCATCTACATATATCTACCTCTCCTCGAGACTGAGCTCGTAATTTTATTTCTTAGTCTGCACACTAGCATAGGAACCAAAAAACGTCACTATTAAGCCTCGAGATCTTCAAATCTAACTACGTTGAGGAGATAGTGACTTGTCTTTCTTCTAGAATGTAATCAGTAATACATTAAAAATAAATTAATTTAGAAATGTAATTCAGCATTTAAAATAGTTTCATCTACATACGTGTTCGAAATCAAAATAAAATAATTTTGGTTTTCATCTGGGGCTAGTTCCATTTAGAAATTTACTGTCCACAAGGGCTATAGCATCTACATTTATGGATA
Source organism: Melanotus villosus (assembly GCA_963082815.1). Classification (NCBI taxonomy): domain Eukaryota; kingdom Metazoa; phylum Arthropoda; class Insecta; order Coleoptera; family Elateridae; genus Melanotus; species Melanotus villosus. Next base: position 80,713,360 of record OY720419.1, read on the forward strand.
ATAACAGGCCGGCATCTAACGAGCGGTATCTAAATGTAGTTTTATTCTTTTCACATGTATAAATGAAATATCAAAAATTAAAGAGAAAGACAAACACATTTACAAAACGAATAGCTCTCTATTATGGACAAAAACTTCAGCCCTCTCAATTTCCGCTTTATAGAGAGTTTTCACTATGTTCGCTCATGATGAATTACTTTTTCCAACAAACTGAGAGCACAATTTCATGACTCAGTAGTTTTAATAAGAGATTTGTAGTACTTGAAGAGAAAATTGTTTCTACAATCAAAAACGTGAACGACTATTCTTCCTCACTGTTATAATACATACTAATATACATACATACAGTGACCGGCAAAAAGTTCGCAACATATGGGAAAATATTTTATTAAAGAGTATCGAAAAAACTTTTATGGGGGATGGGTTCTGCATGTCCGGTAACCTAAAAATTGAATTTGAGGTATGTCACATGACCACTGGTATGGCGGCAATTGACTTGCGGCACATTTACAAGTAGCTGAAGGTGCACCCAACACTCATCACTTCCCAATATCCCCGAGGATTTTCTACAGGATGCAACTTGGGATTCCACAGGGTGATCCCCTCCCCCTTGTAGGTAACCCTAACCGAACCCAAACTGCTAAATACAGTAACGTGGGCCTGGTTTGCTTTCATGTATCGCTGCTATCTGTATTATAATTGCCTGGGTGATATCAGCATTAATGTGTGTGTCAAGCTTTGGATGTTTACGAGACCTGGTCGAGGCTACGCATTAATCAAACTTTGGTGGAATTAACGTTATTCCTTGGTAAGTTGATCTAATGTGCTTTTGTAAATATAAATACGCCATTTCAAAAATGAAAACCGCAACCGCCCGCCCCATCCCATAGGTAATACCTACATGCAGTTTGTTGCGAATAGTTTAGTTAATTAAAAAATTCTCTGTAACCTCGGGATTGTTCGTTAACACAGGTTATGCTATGCCAAGAGAATTGATCTTCTACCTACAAATAAATCAAACACTGAACACTTCAAACGGTTGTATAAATTGTCAAGCTGTATGTATACCTACATAGAAATGGAATTTAAAACTCAGAAGTAGAACTTCAAAGAAATATAAAATTATAATATGAACGGCGTAACGCTTATAAAAGCCATAATTTAAGCTTTCAGAAGGTTTTAGTTTTTTGGGGTCCCTTATTTATGCCTTAATTATTCAATAAAAACAAAAACGGAACACTTAGGCGTAAACAGTTTATACCCACTGGAAGTTAATGAATTCTCAAACAAGTACAAACAAAATTAACCATGGAATTTTTATAAAAGTAAGCATCAAAAACATTAATCAAGCCTACCAGTTTTTTTCAACAAAAAACAGCTAAGCAAAAGAAATACAAAAGTTTTTACCTTTCTTTTATGTTGAGCTGATAAATGATGAAGTTGCTAAATCCTTAATCAGACATCTGCGCTCAGATAACTTTTTGCACGTCTGAGGTACAAACCAAGGAAACAAATCGACAAAAAATATTCGATAGAAAACTTATTCGAGGGTGAAAATATCGAATTTAGAACCACTGCATCATTATTAATAAATGCTGACTAATTTATTTTTTCGGTTATTTTAACGTTTACTCTCCTTTTGCTTAACGTAAATTCTAATTAGTGCAAAAAGAGCTTTACAACGGCTGCACTTTTGAAGTACGTAAGTAAATATTAGATTTGTGGAAAGAACGCTAAAAGGCAAAAAGCTGAAAAGCCAAGGAAAAGTTGAGCGAACTCAGGCCTGATTTAGGAAAAATGAACAAGAATAAAATGCTCGGCAAACTGAAAGAAGTTTCGGAGTTTTAAAATTTAAAAATATTGTTTCGTCTGCAACAGTGTGGCTTTTATAAACAGGAGCTGCATCTAAAACAACAGAAACAATGAATGTATTCATAGACGGTACTTTTGCTGATTCAGCTAATGACGTTTTCCTTCTATTTAGCATGCTCCAGAAAACTGAATAACAATTGCAACCCTTTTTCAAATATACTTCGAAAGAGTTAGCGGTTTTAATACTTTACAGTACATTAATTGGCGATAAATATAAATGAATCGGATAATTCTTTATCGTCATTTACACATCAAAATATCGGCCAAGATTTTGACGACTTGTCTTTGCCTTCCTCTGGACTACAAAACGCAGCAAATTTATTAATTATCGATAATTACGAATATGAATTTTCCTGTCCAAGTAGAATATTTTTTATTTTAAGTATTACAATCAAAGGATTATTATCTTTAATTGCAAATATAGATTCTAAATGTATTTTAAATAGAGAAGGTAACATTTTCAACCACATTCATCAACAGTTTCACTACAATAAATAAGATAACTTTTCTTCAATGCCACACCTGGCTGTAAGAGTGGAAACCACATTGAAAAAAATGCATAAAAAATAATAAGAAATCATTGGTAATAAGACCTTCGATAATCACAATAACAATGAAGAAGATTACGGGGGAAACAATGAAAAATATACCGGAGTTACCGGAGGGAAAAATATTGTAATGAAGCGACGTTATACAATGTCTCGTGGAAAGTAGCCACGCTTGTTGGTATGACGTGTTAGTTAGGGTTACTACACGAGACTAGAATGAAGGCATCCAAGTATGCGAGATACACGTACATGACCGCCGTGAACCAGAAATATGACGCTCGGCACGTTCTCGATAAGGTGAATGCTTGGAATGGCAAAGTGCATGCCTTTGTTCCAAGACACATGTGCGTGGGAGCTGAATACTTATATATGGAATTGCTTGGTAGAGCCCATGATGGTTGATGTGGTCGTCGAAGAACCATTTCCTTAAGAAGTCAGATCCTTAAGAAGTCAGATCCTTAAGAAGTCAGGGCCTTCGTATTAGTGATGTTTCCTACGATTTTGATATAAGATTATTTTTCTGTATTTAATTTAATTTAATCCGATTCATAGTAATCCTTTGATGTTTGTAGTACGTGCTTGGAACTTATACCTAACATTGCCTAAGTATTTATCTTTAACTTCATTTAGCTATTAATAGTTCGAAAATATATGTTATGTTAGTTTCAATATAAAACCTCTCGCAGCAAACCCCCGTGGCGTAGCTGGTTAAATACACCAACACGTTGGTACTACTAATCAGAAATTCTACTAAATTTATTTAACTTATCGTTTTAATTTTATTGATTATTAGTAGGTATAGGATTTCTATGCATTTGCATGTTTTTTCGCTTATAGCAAACATATGCAGAGTTATATTTTAACATTTTTGAAGGATAGTGCATATTTTACCACTTTTTGAGCGTTTTACATGCTTTAATTATGAAATTTCTAATATTTTTTAAATAATTTTAGTATTTTAGACAACCAACCAACGGCGGTTTGGTTGAGTCTAGTAGAAACCCATAATCTAAGCTTATTGTTAAATACTAAGCTTTAAAATATTTTACTGCTTTAACCATCTATGTACTTGTTAATATTTTCTAAGAAAGAAAAAGTTTCCACTAAAATTTAAATACTTACATCTTGCGGTATTATGATAAATACGTATTAGGAAATTCCAAAGACCCTTTGACAACTTACTGTTCGTAGAAAAATTTACCTGTACTTTTGTTTACTAATCTTTCAAATAAGACAGTTCAGAAAGGTTCAGATAAGGTGTTGTATTGTACAGTGTGCGACGATAAAATAAATGCAACAAAACGCTTTCAAGTTACACAACATCTCAACACGGTTCGACATCAAAAGTACATATATTTATTAAAAATTTCTAATAAACGTATATTTCATGATTTTTAAGTGCATATTTCACGTTTTTATAGTGCATAAGTGCATGAATATTTCAGCATTTTAAGTGCATATAAATCCTATACCTAATTATTAGCATTACTTTTGGTGATAACCACTACGTTACAATATTAAGGAACGATTATATAAAAATAGAAATATTACAATAAGATGAAAAAAAAAACGAAAGTGCAGGAAGAATATATGAGGAAGTCAAATAAAGAAGAGGAAAGGGGTAACAAAAACTTAAAATAATAGCTATTTATGATACAAGTGTTAAAAGTGAGATTTTATTTTGTGAGTGGGGGAGATTGCGAAACGAGCGTAGCGAGTTGAGCAACCCCACGAACAAAATAAAATCACTTTTAACACGAATATCATACACTATTTTTTCTACAAACGCCATTGAAAGCATTTTAAACTCTCTTATTAGGGATTCCAAAGATTACCTAAAAAATCTAGTACTCTGTGACATTTACGAAACAATTTAGAATTGAGCTTACATATGTATTGTTTGACATATGCTTGTCAAAAGTGAAAAAGAATAATTTAAGATGAGTTCTAATCTAAGTGAAGAAATTCCGGTCGATATAGAAGAAGCTGCTAGTAGGGCAACGTTAGATTTGTCAATTTAGTAGGTAAAATCAATCTTTGAATAATATTTGCTCCAAAATTGTCATTGTGACAGCATACTTTTAATACTAGTGTTAAAAGTAAACCACGTGATCTACTTTTAACACGCTGCCATTTAATATTACATTTTTAATTGCAGTATGCCGTGTTAAAAATTCAGTTTTTAGTAGTGTTTGTAGAAAAATAACATTTTCTTTGTTAAATCGCTGTTGTTCTCGGGCAAACTGCGAAATATTTTAATTTTGGAATTACAAAAATAAAACGTGTTTGTTTGTAAATAATTTAAAATTCGTCCGTCTATGTATCACCCTAAAGTCTTTCCAAGTGCAGTTAGTTCCACTCCATTGCCCGGGTTGTGAAACTATCGCAATACAGCTAACCTCAAAAACTCTTAGTATTACATTTGCCTGTGTTTACAGGCCTTACCCTCGCCCCCTGCCTGAAATTGATAACGATTTATTTGAAGCCGTAAAAAATCTGTCCAAAGATCACAAGAACCTAATTTTAGCTGGTGATTTTAATATGTCCCACATTACTTGGCCTAATCCTCAGGTGGAACCGTCTTCTCGAGTGCTTATCGAGGCAATCGAGGAAGGAGGTCTAAAGCAACACGTCCTTCATAACACAAGATTTAGGGACAACCAAGAACCCTCCCTTCTTGACCTAGTTTTCACAAATGCTAACGATTTAATCTCAGAAATAAAATACCTGCCCCCATTTAATAAATCCGATCACTGTGTTTTATCCTTTAATGTACAAATTGTCTATTCTCCCCGGAAAGAAGTTAAAACTACCAAAACTCTGAAAATAATCAACTACGATTTACTCAATCTTCATTTGTCACAAATCGACTGGAATAGTGTGCTTCACGATCCAGACGTGAAACAACAATGGGACAAGTTTACTGACATTTTACACCGTGAAACTCTAAAATGCTCTCACTTTAAGTTCATTAAAACCAACCCTCTTAAACCCTGGATATCCCAACACATCCTAGATATTATTAAAAGAAAAAAGTCTTTGTGGAAAATTTATAAACGCTCTCGTAATACCGAAGATTATTCTCGTCACAGGCAGTTTTCCAACCTTGTTGTTGCCAATATTAGACTTGCTAGAAAAAATTACGAAAACTCCCTTGTTAACAGTAAAAATACTAAAAAATTTTACAAATACATCCGTACCTCAATTTCTTCTAAAGTGTCTACACCTAAATTACGTCGTCCAGATGGCTCATTTTGTCCAAACGATAAAGAAACCGCTGAACTTCTTTCCAACGTTTTTGTCACTAATTACACCGAAGAACCCGATGGTCCTTTACCAGGAATAATCACCGAATTCCCTACCACGCTTTGTAGCATCGTCTTTGCAACCGACGATATTTCTCGTGCTATACTGAAATTAAAAGATAATTGTTCCCCAGGCCCAAATGGAATAACTTCTCTCACACTTAAACGATGTGCATCTAGCATTGCCACACCTTTGTCCATTATTATGACCTCATCTTTTAAATCCCATACACTGCCAAACGACTGGCTAACAGCTAATGTAACCGCGATTTTCAAAAAAGGCGATAAGTTTGATCCAGGGAACTACCGACAAATTAGTCTAACGTCATTGGTAGTAAAAATTATGGAGTCCATAATTTGCAAAAAGATGCAAGAATACCTGTTGGATAACAGCATCATTCCCGACAATCAGCATGGCTTCATCCCCGGGCGTTCCACAGTCACCAATATGTTATCCTGTGTAAACGACTGGTCTAAACATATGGACCAGTCTTTGCCACTTGACGTCATCTACCTAGACTACTCGAAAGCATTCGACAGAGTTCCAAAGAGGCGACTCCACAAGAGATTATCTAGCGTTGGCATCAGAGGTGACCTGCTATCATGGATTACGGCGTTTCTGGATGACCGTTCTTTTAAAGTTCGAATTGGCACTGAGTTCTCCAACACCAAACCAGTAATAAGCGGGGTCCCCCAAGGCTCCGTACTTGGACCATTACTATTCTTAACATACACCTGTGATATACCAAATCTTATAAAGTCTAAATGTTCTATGTACGCCGACGATATTAAGTTATACGGAGATCCAACGACATCATTTGACGACTTACAGGAAGATTTAGAGAGAATTGTCACCTGGTCTAGAAAATGGCTACTCCCTCTAAACATCGCTAAATGTTCTGTCTTACACATGAGTAAAAACAACCCTAAACTCGACTACTCGATTCTAAACCTTACACTTGCAACTGTAACGCAACAAACTGATCTTGGAATTCTCATAAACGAAAACTTATCTTGGTCTGCACACATCTCTCACGCCTGTGCCAAGGCAAATCGGATGCTTTTTCTAATCAGAAAGAGTTTCAAATTCCTTACCCCCCAGACAGCAAAACTACTTTATATTACATATATCAGGCCACATTTAGAATATGGCGGACAAGTATGGTGCCCTGATCTTCAGAAAGATCGTGATCAGCTTGAGCGAGTCCAACGTGCAGCCAGTCGGCTACCTTATGGAGTTAATAGACCATCCTATGAAGAGCGACTACAGGTTTGGGACATGAAAACATTTCACAACAGACGACAACGCGGCGACCTTATAATGACATTCAGAATTTTACATAAACTTCTGGGAGTTCAGTTAGACCATATGTTTACGCTGAATACCGACCAACGTTTACGGGGTCATGCTTTTAAACTAAAAAAGGAAAAATTTAGTGCGCGATGTCGTCAGTTCTGTTTAGTGAATCGAGTTTTTGAATTGTGGAACGATCTTCCTTCGGACGTAGTGAATGCTTCATCGGTCAATGCGTTTAAAAACCAGTTTGACTTATTGTTTTAGCTATACTGCCTGTATTTACATAGTTATATGATCAACTGAGTTCTTTTTTCCCTGCCATTGGTGCAATTCATGTATTTGTTTATTAATTGTACATACACACACATTATTGTTTATTCCTAATAACGGATCTTATAGGACACCTTGTCCTCTATCCGTTCTCTTGTTGTAATAATAATAATAATAATAATGTTTAAATAGAAAAAATAAATTATTAACAATTTCCTGCAATATTAAATCCCATATGCACAGACACAATCGGCAGCATTCGCTTTTGAAATTTACATTTTTATCTCAATGAGAACAGGTACAAAAAGTTGTCACACTTTTGTTATTTTAAATATGCTGGGTTTGCATAGCGTCCTAATACTTCATAAAAGCATATTTTTATAACAGTGAATATGTTGTTAGACAGCCTAAAGATTATAAACGGAATTTACATAAAACAACAGATATCTTCTAACAAAACGATATTATAAGTTTTACGGAAGGTTTTATGTTGTTTTTAAGAAAAAGTGGCCTCTTTAAAAGATCAAGTATATGCGTTTAACTTGTGTGCTTTAGAAACAAAAGAAGCTCACGAGCAGCTTTATTTCCGGAGGCGATTAAACTTTCCACCCCGAAAAGTACGTACCTAAATAAATCCGAACTTAGCATATTTTGCAAGCGATTCCCGAATATAAAGGCGAAAATAACGGGCGACTTCCAAATTAACGCGAATCCAAAGAACGATGAATCCTTTCAGTTGAAAATTATATTTATGTACAAAGCTTTGTGCGATAGACAATGCAACTTTACAGTTTATAATTTCAATTCCGACCAGTAATGTAGTACTCGACAAAATAACCAAGTAGAATGAGAATGTTGCCAACTTATTTAATTGTCACTGACATAATGTCTTGCTTACTTCATACGTGCTTTCTCCATATTAACATCCTAGTTGCTTTTGTTTTACTTAATTAGCCTTAATTTTTCACCACGGTTTGTGAAAAGGACAGTAAAACCAAGGTATAATTATATCAAAAAGGATAGCGCAAATGAGCGTAAGAGTACTGGAAGGTTTCTTAAGTACCGGCAACCCTTTCAACATATTATATTAGAAGTTATTATGCCTTTTGTACCCTAAAAGGCTCGAAAAGTTACTGTAATTGCATCATTTATACTGAATGTTCCAGTAAAAGTGCGATTTAACGTGCGTAGGTGGAATTTCGTTAATAACTCACGCGCCTCATAAATAATAATAAGAAGAAGAACGAGCCGGTCTATAAAGTACGCGTAAAAAATTGCAAAAGAGACAGGGAAATATTAGTTTAGCATCCTCGCTTTATCAGAAAATGCAATTAGTATCTTCGGGCACGCTAAAGGAAATTCCGCCTTCTTACTTAAAAATTTTCACCTCGAATCCCGCAAAACTTTATCTCTTGGGACTCCTTGTAACCAACGCTTTGTTTCATAAAATATTTAATGCATTAATTGTAGATGAATTGTAATTTCATTTGCTACTATAAGTAATTACCTTTTAAGGGTTTTGAATAAACTTTTGTGTTCCGCTAAGGATTTAACAGTTCCGCGCAATATTTATATCTAAACTGTTACAGTGGAGAATAAGAAAATAAATCTTGTTTTGTTCGTATAAGAGCTTCTGAACTATATATGATCAGATAAATAACGAACTGTTCGGCAAACCAACATAAGCAGAGATAGATTTAACATTCGATGCTCATAATAGTCAATCACAAAACCAAATAAACAGAACACAGGTTAGAATCTAATTACAGATTTTTAAAGCCAAAGCCACTGAGATACCAATCGTATTAGGTAAATATAAAATGAAACGACAGATACATTTCAATTCGCCCGATATGACGTAAAGGGTCGAAGCCATAGTCGTGTACTGCCAGTTGCTGCGTTCAAAGAAGCGAAATATATCTGACCACCTATTATTATGTTTTTTTTTTGTAAAAATAAATATGCTCTCAAAAGCACTGTAATTATTTTCCATACGAAACTAAAAAACTCATCTTACACGTTTGTAATAGTACTTAATTTATAGGAATGTACTGTCAATCTAAGAATATAAGAAGATAAATTCAATCTCAAGCTCAATCAGCAAAATGTAACTTCAAAGAATCTTAGATGTATCTTGTTGCGAATTCTGTCAATTTCATCTCTCCAACCAAGTAAAAGAAAACATCGTAATCTTCGCTTAATCTCTTAAATTACAACTACTAAAGGCAATATAAATAATAAATCTCCAGTGTCATCATCATCATGTAATAGCAATAGAATCGTGCGGACTTTTCACGTATTGTAAATATAGAAAGCTTATGCCCGAACTATTATTATTTAACATTTTCAATCAATGTTACTGTTAAAAACAGAAAGTACGATTTACAGTCCTGCCAATTTTAAGGAAATTTTTCTATTTCCAGCTGAACCAATATTTTTTCATCATACCGTATAATTTTAACCACAGTCGTTATACCAATCTACTCCATATAACGCTAGTTGAAATCGACGGTTTGAAGCTACAGTGATTAGCAGCTGCTAAATCATACAATCAATTTTTCGCCCCACGACAGTGATTGGCACCTTCGGTAAATGGTCCGTGAAACTGGTACTTGATCAATTCGTTGAAATTAGAACCTTAATCAAACATAGGGGACGTTTTAAATAAATATGTGTAACTCCTGACTATTTATGTAATATCCAATTAAAAAGTTAAAGTGTTGTACCAATAAGCTACAACGAAATCTATGGATTTAAGGGTAGGATACCATCCAAAGAGGATTTCGAATCCTGTCTTTGTAATGAAAATCTCTTTAAGGTTATTTTGAACAAACAAAAATTAACAGCAGTATATACGTACACACGTACAGTATGCCCCCGGATGAAGTATCTTACTCTGATCAAACTTTCTATTTTTGAATTTTAGAAAAAAGTCATTCTTTCTTAAAACTTTTGCTTGAACTGAAATACTGAAATAATATATTTTTGCGCAAAATTTTATTTAACCCTAATAAGGTTGTGTGCTTCTACTTATGTAATCGACTACACATGTTTTTTACTTGCTAATTACTACTTCATACGTCAAATTTAAAAGGTAACAAATCAAAATAGCTTACGAAACATACAAACGAATCTATAACCAACAGATACCAGAAACGAAAAGGCTTAAAAGGAAAAAAAATACCAATAAAGGCGCCTGGGGTGGATATGCACAGCCAAAGTTCTGAATAAATAGAAAATTTTAAATACAAAATTTGATTCAAAAGTTTACTACGAAATAATATTGTTTAGGAGAAAATGCAAAGGTGCCGGAGCCCACAAAAATCCGGAGTGAAATTTTTGTACTTACATTATGTATGTTCTATGTCTACGTTTATTAATCTGCTGCATAGTGCAAATCTGAAAATCTGATGTTTTGTCTACACTCTACATGAATAACACTTCTGGATATTTTGTCATTGTCAAAAATGGTTGACTAACTAGTTATAACTTAGAAGCAGTTTGTTCATGTTGGTTATACGTTGTTTTCGACAAACACCAAAGAAAAAATGAAGAAAACTAAAATTGTTAAATTTGCTTTTAATGTGCTGATGTGATATTTTAATTAATCGATTTTTGTTCTTGACACATTTTCCTTTTTTTTGCTTTTAATATGAAGATAATCCTGACTACAGATTGGCACTGTTTTCATTAATCCGGATTATCGAAGCAGCACTACTAAGAAAATCCAAATTTTGAAATTTTAACCAATAATCAAGGATTTAAACAAATGTTTGATGTGGCATTATCCTTCGTAGAATAATCGGCCCTCATTTTTGGGAAGAGAAATTAAATTTTAAATACTTTTGTTCCGCCTAATTCAGAAAAAGAAAATTGTACTTAGAAGAGAGCTGGTTTTCCTACTACGCGTATTCCATAGTTAGCTAGAAGGTAGAAGTTGGTTTTATAATAATTTTCCAAATAAATGGATTGGCCACTTTAGACCAATACCTTGTCTTGCACCACCGTCAAATCTGCCTTTATATCCTTTTTTGTGGGCTTATCTATTTCAATAACTTTAAGCAACTAGTACAAACTGTTGCTACTATAAATAGAGAATTGTTGGAGTCTACGCAAAAAGAATTTAGAAGACAACTAGAAAGGTAGGTATGTTAAGAAGGTTACGTATTGAATAGGTGCTTGTTTTTAATTTTAATTAATAAATTAATTAAATTCTATTAAACTTTTTTAGCTTTATAGTATATAGTTTTTGGTAGCGATTACGTAAGCGTCAGATTTCTTGAAACAAAGACCGCTTTTTCTTAAACGACACGTTTCAAAGCATACCTGAGTTAGGGCATTTAAAATAGGACAATTTTTTATGGTTCAAAGCTCAAATGCCGGTAAGAATCTAAGGGGGATCGGCAGTTGTTGACCTGTTATCACATGTGCAAACGGTTGGGGTTGATACTCGAAAGTGCGTAAATTGTGAGACTGAATGTTTTGTGTTTAACAGTGAATTAGCTAAATATGCTTTGATGACTATTTACATAAAGATGGAAAGCTACCTGTTCTTGAATGCATGTGATTGCATGTCCGATGAGATAAGGTTGGTATGAACAGCTGTATTTGTTATTGTTGGTGCTGTTGTTGTTGTTGTTGTTGTTGTTGTTGTTGCTGTTGTTGTTGTTGTTGTTGTTGTTGTTGTTGGCAAGCGTGAGGCTTGTTGGGCACATGATGATATTTGAGACCCGATATAGCCGGTTATTTGCCTGGGACTTGTGGGAGTTATGTATAAGGGCCTTCACCACTCAGACAGTGACGCTCGGATGTGTGCCCCGGGGTGGCCAGGGAGGCCCGTCTCCCGTAGCTCTGTTTTATCGGCTTCCTAGGGCTTGAAGCCACCTAAGATGAGTGGAGCAGTAACATGGGTGGATTCCCATTGTAGACTATGTTCTGCCATGGTTGATTCGCGCGCGTATTTTTCGAGTCTAGGTTCATAGGAAGCTGAAGGTGCACCCATCGTCATCATCATCACTTGCCAACATCCCAGAGGGTTTTTACTAGATGCCAAGTGGAATTTCCCGGAGGGATCCCCTCCCCTCTGTTTTTCCGAACCCTTTCCGAACCTATACTGCTAAATGAAGTAATGTGTGCCTGTTTTGCTTTCATTAGCACTGCTATCTATATTATATAATTGCCTGAGTGATGTGAGCATTAATGTGTGTATCCAGCTTTGGGTGTTGACGAGACCTGGTCGAGGCTATGTATTAATCTAACTTTGGTGGAGTTAACGTTATTCTTGGTAAGTCGATCGAATGTGCTTTTATTAATATCAATATCCCGCCATTTTCAATGATTAAATAAATAACCAAAATCGAAATCGCAACCGTAGCCCGCTGATCATCAGCCCCCCCCCCTCCCTTCAGTCGGCTTCCCGTCCTACAGCTTCATTTTGTATTTTAAATTTTCTCTTTATTTGGAATAAATAAGATGTTTGCCAAAACTTAAAAATCAAGGTAATTTCATATGGAACTTGCCTGCAAACAAGTATATACATATTCACTCATAGCATACAAACTATAAATGGTGCAAGGAATGCTGGCACTAAATTTAAAAAAACGGCAATATTGTACATAGTTTACTAATAACTTAAATAGAGGTATCACTCTTCATTGATGAAACCTGATTTCATTTAAACAGCTACATAAACTTTCAGAATAGTCGGCCCCGTTAGTCAAAGTTCATTATTGCAAAAATTGCATTATATCCTATCCAGAAGAAGGTTATTTAAACCTATCTTTTTGATGAGCACAGTAATGCTAATAATTATCATCAACTGATTTTTCGTTGAATTACTTGATAACGAACTTCAGCATGGTTACCTCCTGTATGACTGATACATGGACATGTTTAATGACATTTTATAATGTAAGATTAATAAGTAAAACCATTTCTTAATTGGTAACATTGAAAGAGTCAGAAAGTTATACAAGGCCTTTATTAAATAATATAAATAGAATCGCCCTTAGACCGGAGTTCATACTTTTGAAAATATAGAACGTTGGACTTGAATGATTTCTTTTAATGATGGGAGGGGTGGGGCATTTTTTTATAAGATAACACTAACTGGTAAACAACAAAGTCAGTCATTCGTCGTATGTATTATGTCTTCTTATAGCTATTTAAATTACTTCATTGAGCTATAATGCTCAATCAATTTTTTATTTAATTTTTAACTTATTATTATTATTAAGTTCAATTACCAATCCATGTAGCTGAGATTTTGAATGCGGAAAAACATCTTCTCTGAAATACGGCATAAAAGAGTAGATTCCGTGCCAATGCGATGTTTGCCATGATAAAGACCTCCATCGAGGGATGGAAATACCTTGGGTTTAGCAAAATTCTAGTCTTGTAATACCAATGACCATTGTAGCCCCAGCGCGTTGAAATCCTTTGCATCCGCAAACCTAGATGAGCTCACCCAATTAATAAATATGCAAATAAACAAAGAACTCCACTATCTTTTAAATTTTCTGCGCTATTTTAAATCCTGTCGCCCTACCACTGACTTAATAAATAATAGTGATGATAGTGATCTATCAGCACTCAGATAAAAACGAAACAAATAAGTATGCAATTCCAACGTACGAATACATGCCTACACCGTACAAATTTGTTAAAAAAATATATAAATTTATTAAAAATATATTTCCAAAGTAGTTAATCTTTCATAATTTGATCTTAAAATTACTTCAACTAAGTGAAGCCTGTCCAAAAAAGGAAATCAATTTTTATGTTATTTAAAAAAATTACTAAAAGCTAGAAATTGTTAGTAATATAATTCTTCATCAGTAGGTACGTACAAGCACATCCTAGGTGATGCTTCTTGGCTTCGAATTTCTCCAAGTTTATCTCCAAATAGCTCCTTATTGGTCCCAATAATTTTCTAAAATGTTTCAACTGGTAAATGCAGTTAAACAGCAGTTACAGCAATATTATAGTAGATTCGAGGAACTGATAATGTTCAGTGAGTCGTAAAGACGGAAGATTTCTAATTATTGTAATATCAGGCCAGATTGTTCAGACACAAATGTAGATTGCAGATATGCATGGCCTCCTTGGTTACTAACACAACAGTACTAAGTTATATAAGTTTAACATGCAGAAGTTGATAATTCTTGTGCAAACACAATTTAGTGGAGACAGTTTCTGTTATAGGCACCCCAAGAGTTTGCAGACTGCGACCCTTTACATGGCCGATTACACGTTCAAGATTTCGAACAACATTCCTGCATCTTGTAACCGTAAATTCTGAATTCGAGCACACTTCCGCTTATGGAACAGCTACTAAATTTTGTATTGAGATGCGAACGCTTTTGTAAACAGGTATTCAACTTCATAAATTCTTTATCAAGGGTGCCATGACAAATTGTAGATTTATCCTCTGCTTCTAAACCACAAAACATAATCTTTCACACATAACAGTTTATTTAAACAGCATCATTACCCTACAACGAAACTATTACTCTTCCTGGCTTGGCAGAAAACAGAGGCTTCTTTTGATTTAAAACGAGGGTCTAATGCATAAGAGCAGTTTTGTCCTTTTTAGGGTCTACCGGTCATGAGGAACAGAGGAGAGGCGTAATGCATGCAGCAAGTAAGAACTTGCTTTTAACTTAAAGTTACTTACTTTGTTAAAAATAACTGAATTGCCAAAGCTCGCTTGCATGCTCGTCATCTTAAAGATTTAAATAAGAAAACATCGTAGTAAAGGTTTGCATTAGAGAGAAATCGAATTGTCTAAAAGAGAGGACAAAGATCCATAGACATCTATTATCATTAGTTGAATAGACACATCAATAGTGAAATACCAGACATAAATTTATATCTTTCAAGCAATAGCCTGAAAAAATACAATCGTAGCTTTCGAAAATGTCTTCGTGTAGTTATAAAGCAAAACGAAATTGTTGAATCTAAACTAGAGAACTGTTTTTTATTAACAGTATTGCTTTTTTGTCAAAACTTGGCAGTCGTATTAAAGTGAAACTACATCTTCTTAATCCTATGGAAACAGTTTAACATTGGAAAATTTGAAGACTGCGTTTTGTTAAAATTATTAAACAGTCAGGAAGTTTTAACTTTTCATAGAGCTGATGAGCTTTACAATATCCAAAATCAAAACTACAACCGGCAATTTCGATAACTGATAAAATACCATTGTT
The DNA here is from genome assembly GCA_963082815.1 of Melanotus villosus. NCBI lineage: Eukaryota > Metazoa > Arthropoda > Insecta > Coleoptera > Elateridae > Melanotus > Melanotus villosus. Next base: position 80,728,859 of record OY720419.1, read on the forward strand.
ACAAACGTAAATTATTATTTTATTTCTTTTATTTCTCTCGTAAACAGTCAAAACTATATTCGTCAATATGACAGGATACAAAATGTTACTAGCTGAATGTAAACAAACAGAGTAAACATTTATATTTAACCACATTATTCTAGTTCAATTAATCTTTTTATTGAATAAATGGGAAACTAACTATAGTATTAATCATATTTATAAGCATGCAACTACATTCAACTGTTTATCACAAACCTTAACAGCAACAAAAAAATAACAAAACAATTATTGAGAAACTCGGTTAAAATATTTTTTTATCAGTAACATTACACCCCAGTTAAAACACGTATAACAAGAACATTTTTATATAAAACCTTTTCGTATTAAAATAAAATCTATATTAATAACCTTAGCCCACGTCGCCAGATATTGTTAATGGAATCGTCTTAGTTTTCCGACAAATCAAAAACCGATGACGCGATTCTAACCCAGAAGCAAATAAAAAATCTCCAATAACGATAGATATATTACATTCATCACGCCGCGCCGTCCAAAAATATTTATTTCAAATTGTGGAAAAAGAGAGAATTTATTATTAAATTGATCTGGAAATATCTACGAATTTGAAATAATTGATGTAATTTAACTTCTTATAAATGATATTTAACCTATTTAACCGTGAAATATCAAAAACCAATAATTCACTGAACACTCCGATTTCACAAGCTGAATAAAGAAATATTGAAAGTAGTTTGTGAGCCTGCAATAAGATTTATCGCCTTTTTAAACTCTTATTATTTGATATAGTTCGAGTTAAACTGTTTCTTCTTCAACGAATCTCTTTTGCCTCACGGCGTTAAAACTAAATATAACTGAAGTTGTTTATAAAAAAACAAATAACTGCATATATATTTTAAATTATATAGTGTGTCCTCGGATTACTCTTGTTAACCTTTTCAATAGAATTCTCGAAAAGACATTCTTTCTTCAAAGTTTCGCTTGTCCTGAAATGTCATAACTGGGACCTCATTATTAATTTCTTCCAAAATTCTTATTTGACAAAGTTGTTCCAAAGAGACAATCTTCAATGAAAAAAATTTGAAAGATCTGGGGTAAGTTTCGCCAATTTTATTAATATTTTGAAACCTTTTGTAATTATAAAAGAAAATTAAAATTAATAATTTGGCCTTGACACGTTGTGCCTATCTCTTTTAACATTATCCTTTGGACTAAGGTAATCCTAGGCAAATCGTAATATTTTGACCTTACAAATCCACTATTGCTGTATATAACATTACTTAAAGCCCACCCTTATATATTAATATATTGAGATGATATTTAATTTGGATGCTTATAATTAAAGATTATGTTATTTGTTGATTTGTTAACGAAAATTATTTTTATAAAGATTGTAAATGCAGATTTTTAAATTATAAAAAATTGTAACATAAATTTTAGGTAGCTAGCTTAAATTTAAGTTATTAATGTAAATAAGTTAATGTTATAATCATTGTTAGAATAATTAGCTAAATTCAGTAGTCCTAGAAACATAAAATTAGATACTTTTGAAACTTTGTAAATAGTCGGTATAGTGAAAAACAAAATGAACATAAAATATCCGGGATACAGAGAAAAAAACAATTTTACAAATAAATTGATATTTTGCATTCAAAGGGGCAACAACCAGATAAGTTTGCATATCTTGACAAACTTGGTCGGAGTCAACCTCTGAAGATATTCACCAAATTACAAAAATGAAGTTGGCTGAGACAGAACTCCTGAAGAAAACACCACCACCAAATCGCCAGAGTAAGTGACAGGTTTTACACTGAGGATGGTAACTTAGTTGCCGAAATACGTATTTGTTTATATTAATTTTATTTTGTGGTTTTTCAGGATATTTCACGTTAATTAGTGTAAGAGTCGCGGTCGTGGCTCAATTGGTTCAGCGTGCGGCTGAATACTGAGATGGCCTGGGTTCGATTCTCAGGGTCATACATACACCGAAAACAACCGACCGCTTCCCTCAGAAGGCAATGGCAAACCACCGAGGTACTTCTGCCTAGTAAGTCCTCTCTGGAGTAGAAGTGCAAGCACTTCAGTGGTTCGGAGCCCACGTTAAGCTGTAGGTCCCCTATGTCTGCAGACTAATTGACACGCACAACACAGACATATGGAGAGAAGATCGGCAACGCCCTGTAAAGGGCACGCAACTTCTACAATAAGAAGTGCAAGTGATTGCAGAAAGTAGAGCTAGTGCAGGAAATTGGCATAAACAATATGTTAGAACTTAAAGAATACTATTGGGTAAATCATAGTGTTAAATAATGTAGACTTTAATAATTTAGATTAGATATAAAATACTCGTTAGTCAATAACTAAATTGTAATGTTATAAATAATATTTAAGTATTTATTAAACAAAACAAAAACTACTTATAGCTATTAATATAACAAGAATATTATGCGATTTATAATAGTCGAGGACGTTGCTAGGTGACGAGGCGCAAGCCGAGTCAACTACGCAACGTCCGAGTCAGTTTAAATCGCAAATATTCGAGTTATATTTCAAGCTTTATCGTATCATTGACAACAAGTCATGTACACAAATAGTGTTTGTTTATATTATGTAACTAACGAATTATGAAGTTGCTATGTTATTATGTTATGTAACTAACGAATTATGAAGTTGGAAGTTGCGATGTTATTATGTTATGTATAATTATTAATAAAAGTTTAATATAAAGTTGTCTTTATAATCAATGATACGATAAAAACATTAAAAAACGACAATTGGTCTGAATTATATTTCATAAATGAACTCCTAATTCTACACTATTTAAAATTTAATTACATAGCAAAATCGTCAATATATCTGAATTTCTCACACGCTTTACTTTTAATTTCATTTACAAGTTTTCCCATAATATTCTATAAAATACTGTTTTAAACTAATTCTGGGGCATGCAACGGTTGGTTAACCTCACATACTTATCCCTTATCAATTACGTTAGATTCAAATTATTGCCCATTAACGTTTCCCTCAACTATGACATAGGTACATAGTTTGTGGAATCGCTACGCTAGGGAATGAAGCGTTCATCAAATGAAAATTTCATCCCCATTTCCATCGAATTTTTAACTGAAATATTTATTTAAGGTTCAGATTTTTACGCATACAACAACAATATTTTGAAAAAAGACCTGAGACAGATACCAAACCAACTTTCATGTAGGTATACAATTGGTTGAATGCAAAGAATGACAGTTTAATGGCACACCTACTTAGGCATCAAGAATATTAGGAAGTAGTAAGTTTAGGTAACTTAATAAAAGTTCAGTACGATGGGTTCTCAAATTATCATTTCACAAGCAAAATGTATCTAAAGAACAAAATTGCAGAAACAATAGCTAGAAACAGTGATGACGTCATAAATACTATAAATGTTGACTTGCTATAGATATCCATGTGGAGACTTGAAAACTTTTTAAAAATCTTTGGAGGAAGTGTTGATTTACGTTTATAAACCTAACACGATTTTTATGCTATGTGGCGACTTTAATGCCGACGCTTTGAATGAAAAAAGCAGTGGGTTTGATAAACTAAGATCTCTGTTAATATCATTTAATCTTAAGCCTGTTGTTCATTGACCCACCCGAGTTACCTCTGAAACTGCAACAATAATAGACAATATTTTTACAAACGCAGACACGGGCTCTTACGCTGTTATTGATAACCATATCTCAGACCACAGAACAATTTTTTTGAAAGTGAGTATGACCTAGAAAATATTCGTACTCCAAAATATTGCTAGAAACGTAATTTTAACGACAGCAATGTTTGTAATTTTGAACTGAATCTTGCGTCAATTGACTGGAATACTTTATATGGGATCAATGATTTAGACGTAGCCTTTAGTTACTTTTATGAAATATTCTTAAAACTTTTTAATGAAAACTTTCCCTTACATCGCAAACGAATAAATGACAATAGCCCAATAAAGCCTTGGGTCAATAATGAAGTAAGACTGTCAAGCATATGTTTAAAAGACTTGCAAATTCCATCTTATTCCAATACCGAGTTGGGATCTTCTGTGATCTCAGCAGGGCATTTGATTGTGTGGATCACGAGATTTTACTAAATAAACTGATGCTGGTTGGTTTCTTTGGAAAAGCCTTAACATGGGTGAAGTCGTTTTTGATAAATAGAAAACAATATGTTAGTCTTACTGACCATAGCGATTATCTTAAGCAAACAGTAAACTCAGGATATATTACAACGAATATGAGTGTCCCTCAAGGGTTTATTCTGGGGGCCATATTATTTTTGCTATATATAAATGACATTAATTCGGTGTCCTCTAAAGGCTTTTTTACGATCTATGCTGATGATACTTCCGTGATAGTATCTAACGAATGTGATAGAGTCCTGGAGTCAGACTGTAATGATATTTTAAACAAAATGTGTGATTGGTTCAACCTGAACAAGATACAGCGTGTCCCAGGATAGATGTTACAATAGGTGATGGACAAAAAATTTTTGAATTTTATTTTAAGATTGTGGAATTAAGCCCTGCTTGGTTTGAAGAGAATTTTAAGAATATTTTCAGTTTTTGAAAAACAAGTCGGCCTTGACATTGAAGCGAAAACTATTTTCTTTTCAGATAAAGTACCCTTTTTGTTCATGATACGACAAGATTTTACTAAGAAAAGTTGTTCATAATAAGAAATTATGGCCCTATGCAAAATTTCAGGAAGATCTACCTACTTTGATTAAACCGTCACATTTTAGATTAAACAAAATAAATTGTATTTATTCAAAATTTTCTTTGTAGAACATTGATCGAAACAAATAGCATTTACAAGAAATTTAACTTACGAAACATAATAATAACACTGATCTACAATAAATTATTTATTCCACATAACTGCCAGGAGGCCATGAAAAAACTATCGTTGACTAATCTTCCTGAAATTTTGCATAGGGCCATAATTTCTTATTGTGAACAACTTTTCTTAGTAAAATCTTGTCGTATCATGAACAAAAAGGGTAGTTTGCCTGAAAAGAAAATAGTTTTCGCTGCAATGTCAAGGCCGACTTGTTTTTCAAAAACTGAAAATATTCTTAAAATTCTCTTCAAACCAAGCAGGGCTTAATTCCACAATCTTAAATAAAATTCAAAAATTTTTTGTCCATCACACCTATTGTAACATCTATCCTGGGACACACTGTATATTTAAATACCGAAAAGACAAGTCGAAGCAGATTTCACAACAGACAAAGAAATGTTGCGGATCTCAATATCTTAGTTAATAACGCAACCATTCATTCCATCTAATACACCTTCAGTGAAGTTTCTTGATTTTTATATGGACAATTTGCTTAATTGGAAGGAGCACTGGAATAAGATCTTAACTAAATTGAATTCAGTATCATTTATATTCAGAAATTTAAGGATGGTCATTAATAAAGACCAGTTAATAACGATTTATTATGCATATATGGAATCAATACTCGGGTATGGAATTTGCTTTTGGGGCAATTCTACTTATGCTTCTAATGTGTTCAAAGCTCAAAAGAAATTTATTCGGTGCATTGAAGGTATACCTAACTTTGTATCGTGCAAAGATATTTTTGTTAAATATAAAATTTTACCATTACCTTCTCTATTTATTTACGAACTCCACATTTATATTTATAAGAACAAGGATGATTTTTTATTAAACAATAATATTCATAATTTTCGTACTAGAAGTGAGGCCAATTTTCACATTCCCCACTGCAATACTTCACTAGCCTTAAAGTCGCCACGACGCTTTGGTCTGAAAGTTTTTAATAATCTCCCTTCCTAACTGTAAAACAACCACTTCCTTTAAAGCTTGTATAAAGGAGTACCTGACCAAAAAATGTCTGTATACAGTGAATCAAATATTTAACTGATGTTATGTTATGTTGTATATGTTATGGTTTTGTGTATTTGTTAGTTGCTAGGGTATTAATTAATTTATTGATTAACTACTACACACATATGTATATTTAGACTAATCCTATGCAATTTTACTGGTTGTCTTTGGTGTAAATAAATGAAATGAAATGAAAAGGACTCAGATGCTTGTAAAAACTATTTCAAACAAAACCCCATGTATTATAAATTCACTTGCGCTATGAATATAGCAATTGTTATATATAAATGTTTGTGGCCCTGCTCAGCACCTTAGTCTTGAAGGAAATTTATTTTATAAATACTGTAATAAATTTTTACATTTAACATTTCTGATTTCACATCTAAAGGTTGTCACTATTATAACGTATTATTTCATAATTTTAAAATATTAATTACAATACGTACTCATATATCAACAATTAGACAACAGAAGCCTGTAATATAAAATAAACGTCACTAAAGTAACTAAATTTAGCCATTCATACCGAACACGAATTTATAACTTGCCTTTCGAACCTCTAGAAAATTTTTAAATATTTTGCTACTATTTTCGTTCGCACCGATACCTCTTCTACTACTCATGTTACTGAACTTTTTCTATCTATTGGCACTCTGAGCGCTCACCCGAACTTCTTAATGCCAACCGTGACGGGCGACAAGACTTAGCTACCAAGATCCTGCTACAAAAAAGCTAATGTCATGAGTATAAACGGGATCTCTTTCTCCAAAATAAGGCATGTAATCGCTCATTGAAAAACTTAGGGCAGTCACCTTCTAAGATGTTGTATAATTGAATAGAAGCATGCTTACACAAATTTACAAGGAAAACCTTTAAAAATGAGTGTGCAACTGTTGCCAAGAACAACATTTTTAATGATAACTTCTATACTTATTTATAGTTAATTAGTAAAGATCACTCTTATATTAAAATAAACGGAGCATTACTTAATTAAAATGACGGTATTATAGTTTCAAACGGAACTGGATTTTGAAGTATGGGTGTCGTAATTAAAAATATACTAAAAAATAACAATTCAATCGAAAGCACCTAAAATCTCAGCTACAGCAAAGCTCTATAGATAATAGAAATTAAAAAAGCAAAATAAGTAGAACCAAAGAATACATAATAATTTATACTCTTTGGTAGAACTTAAGATGATCGCTTAATCTGAAGTTTTTGCTACTAATAATTTATCTTACAATCAGTGTTTCTGTAATACACACATGTAGTCATAAGAAAAGATCTTCCTTCAGCATGGATCCAAATTTAAAAAATCACAATAAATAAAACTGTAGTAAATTGGAATGCTAATGGAAAAACGCTAAAGATCTTCTTTTATTAATTTGCTTGAATCTTTAAAACACGCCTGATCAATTTCCGAAGTATATAGGATAGATAGATCGCTTTAAGGTAAGGCACCACAGACATCCGGACTTGACTTAACTGAACCGGACCAGACTAGACCTGACTTTCTTAGGCACAACTATCTTAACACACACTGCATAAAACCGCGGGAAATTATCAGTGCATTGAGGTAGTAGGGCTAACGGAGTCAGGTCTCGACCGCTCCATGAGCTTAGGTCTGGTTCGCCGGTCTGCTCAGGTCAAGTCAAGATCCAGTGGCGCTGCATTCATGCAGTATAACCAAACCGTATTTCTTCTTGACTCAAGTTAAGTCAAGTCCGGATGTCTGTGGCGCCTTACTTTTAGACCTATTGCTTCAGCAGGGGTAGTGATTATGGTTAAACATAAATTAAAACACTCTTAGTTACCGAATCCATAACTATGTCGTCTAGAGGTCTAAACGATACAACGACTTCAAGATTACAGTAACGTAAACATTACTGCAGTTAATAAACAAATAAACAGAAATTCAGTAGAACAAGATCTCATTGATATATTCTCAATAAACGAAAATACAGTGCTTACCAATGACCTATACTGCATAAAAGTAGGATATAGGGGTGCAGTGTCAATATGTAATTCCAATGGTATATAATTATGTAACAGCAGCTCCATCAGAACACACCTGTCATCCTTACCATGTCGATCTTTATTTCGACATATTAGACATTATATTACATACACATTTTGCTAAACCGATATACCAAACAATTCTCACAAAACCAAACTTGACTATCATCTGCCAATTAACCACAGCTCTCTGTTCCTATTCCACTATTAATATAGGGCCTAATAGAATAGGAATTGTTTCAATTCAATCTGAATAAATATGTTATACTACATAAAAACCCTACTAACACCGAAACCATTCATCAAAGTATAAACTAAGCGTAGAACAAACGAAGAACCTGAAGAAGCTTTAAAAAAAAGTCCCCACTAGACAAGATCGCAGATATAGTCTTAAAAAATTTAACAGGCAAATCACTGTCCTTTCTGTCTGTAATTTTCAATACTTGCCTAAGATTCAGCATTTTCTCATAGAATGAATCTTAGTAATTCCCTAGTAATTATAGACCTACAAGCCTTTTATCTACAATTTTTGAATTATTGAAAAAAGTAATTCATGTACGACTTACCACATTTGTTACTAGCCACAGTATATTACCAGTTTTTCAGCATGATATTCGTGAAAACTATTACTTTTCAACAGGTTTTTGATAAGTTTTAATAACTCAAACTAAATATCCCGCATTACCTTATTAGGATATTAACTCCCTTTCAAACACATGCAACTTACCAGGTGCTTCGTAGGGTAACATTGTAGGTGCATTACCTTTATATTTACGACATACCAAAAATAGAAAATGTTCGGTGGCCTTGTTTGCAGATGATACGTCGTAATAAGTACAAAGTTACAACTTGAGGTAACACTTTCGCAGTTGAAAGAAGGTAGTTGATCAGTTAACAAAGTGGTTTAATGGAATAGGTAAAAGTAAATTTAAAAAAATCCGGGTCAAATTCTTTGCCCTTAACCCAAATGATTCGGTAGTCAAACACTTAGGAGTTATCTAGATCAGCAATTAAAATTGGGTTTTCATATCAATAAAAAACTAAATGAATGTCATGTGCGCTGCTTTATTCAGTTGTAATTCAGAAACTTGCTTTAACAATGCAATGTTCTTTATTAACATATAAAGCAATTGCAAGACTTCAGTTTTTCAAAATACGAATGAGATCATGCCAGATCAGTCGAGGCGGCCATATGAATGATATCATTTTCCATTTGTAGCCGTAAAGTCTAGATTTTATGTTTCAGTTTTACAAATATTTTGCGTTTAATTCAAAAATCAAATCCGATAGTTCCAAATGAGACACCCTTTATTACAGTGAACACTAATTTGTACCTATGAAATCGTCAAATCTGAACTTGAAATGTTCGAAATACAACTCGTTACAACCGAGGACAGAAAGGCATACACAAAGGGCTGAAGTGCATACTACACCAATATAGACAAAAATTATTATATCATATTGTACCGAAGCGATGTTAGGAAATCCATCATGGAGAGTAGCCACGCGCTTTGACATGACGTGTTATCTAGGGTCATTACATGGAATAAAGGCATCCAAGTATGCGAGACGCACGTGGATGACCGCCGTGAACCAAAAAGATGACGCTCGGCACGTTCCCGGCAGGGTGAACGCACAGCACGGCAAGGTGCATGCCTTTGTTCCAAGACATGTGTGCGTGGGAGCTGACTTCTTATATATAAGGATTGGCCAGTAGAGCTCATTATGGTTGCTGTAGTCGTCGAAGAAACATGTCCTTAAAAAGTGAGGTCCTTCGTATTAGTTTATGTAAGATTGTTTTTCTGTATTTAATTTAATTGAATACAATTTATAACAAGACTTGTTAATGGTTGTGATCAAACCACTTGTTACATTTTATTAACTTTAATGTTTATACGTACTTGCAACTTATACCTTAAATTGTTTAAGAGTTTATCTTTAACTTTATTTAGCTCTTAATATTATTTTCTGGAACTTAATCAAAGTTCGACAATATACGTTATGTTAGTTGAATTAGAGTTTTATTATAAAACCTCTCGCAGAAAACTCCACGCGGCGTAACTAGTTAAATACACCAGTGTTGGTTCTTAATAATTATCAAAAATTACATTTTTTTATTTTCCTGACTTTTAACATTACATTTGGTGATGACCACTACGTTACAGTATTATGTCTCATTACAAAATTAATGTAAAATACTTTCCGTGACACAATTGGTCTGCTGATCTCCTAAGATATTTTAGGTTGCTATCTATGTATTCACTCTACTTCTGATTCTAAATAGGTTTCGAAATATTATAACCGTGTACAAGACATTTAGTTACAATTAGCTATTGGTGTCAAATATGACAGTGACAGCTTATTTCTTATTATGTAATACAATCAATATGCTTAACAGTTTATGTCAAACTTCGAATTAATTTTAGTAATTTTTTTATAATATATTATTTAGGCATATACTGTTAGAAAAAATCCATTTCAAAACCTGCCTATAATCACAAGTATAGTAACCGGATAATATGTATTTACAACATAAAAAAAAAATACGAAGCACGAATCTCACGCAGGGTCGGTACTTAAGCGAGTTAATGATTACATCTACGGAGTGGTCGACTTCAGATAGTAACAAGACACATATATACTATACACTTAATATATGGTCATAAACTCTGCAGAGGGCAATGGGAAACCACTGCGACGAACACAATTCCCTAATACAAGACTGAAAACCAGTCGCAAGACTGAAGTCTAAGATGATGATGATAATGATGATATCAAAATTACGATATATGTATAACAATTAATTTGTTGAACTGGCTGAACTAAAAAGAAGAAAAACTATTGATCAGCCGCTTTTGCTATTGATTACATGTATTTACTCTTGTAATATCCCATGTATTTAATGATACCCGCACATCATCCATTTCTAAAGCGTTATATAACACTTAGAAATTTTATCTCCATAAAGTACTCTTTAACCGAAATTAGCTTAAAATGAGCTTGGGTTTAATGCTTCTTACAAAATTGCATATAAGGTTCACTTATTTTTCATTTAAAGTCGACTTTTAAGATAAAATGATATCATATAACTGGCTATAAATTTCTCGTCTCATAATTTCATGCCTAGTTGCAATGTAAATTTAGAAAATCCATATCAGGTACGTTTTAGTATCAACCTATAATAATGCGGGTATTTACATTACATTTACATTTACGATTCAATTGCATATAGATAAGTATTTAAATGCGTATTGAAAAAAGAAATTTATAAGTTTATAAGCGCCGTACTAAATTATAAGCGAGCGTTCTAATGCGAATTTGATACAAGTTTCATCCATTTACCGGCAGCGCTATCGACATTCATCCCCATATTGTAAGTGGCATTAAAAAATAAAAAAGAAGTCGAAATTTTCTCCCGTTTATAAAACGCAGTTTTGGAGATACTCGAGCAAATTAAAAACTCATAAATAATGGTTGGTCGTAACGAAAACATAAACAACTCACCGTAAACATATTATCTTAGGTATAATAAACCCTCTACAGCGGTTACGGTAATTGAAATAATGGCGCATAATGTACTTTGTGGAGCAGAATATTTCGGGTTAATGCTTCACAGATAGGAACAGGCATAAACTAAGCTAATGGTCATTTCCTCGTGCAATTCCAATATGTATCGAACATTATAACTCATATGTTAGATCGTTACGTTTCGCTTCCGGTAGTAATTTTATAAAGTTCCACTCAGAGATATTATTAAGTTATTATAGCCGCAGGATCATTCAAATACGAACAGGTAACTTCATAAATTCCACAATGATCCCTTACTACCTTCCGTTTGATTATGTGCAACCGTAGATAGAACCGTAAAATTCTTTTGCAGATTTTCACGGAACTTTTTGCCATAATAAATTTCGAAATTGCTGTCGCTGCAGCTTTGCTGCACGGCGAATTTTATGATGGTGATCGGTTAAAAGTTGCTGCTTTTCGGCGACATCCGTTCCGGGATCACATGTTTGATGTATCGTAAAACAATTCGATCATTTGTGGTCTCCATTTTATTATTCGAGATGTTCTGACTAATAGCGAAGCCTGGTAGTATCACATATAAAACTTTGTTGACAATAAAGTTTTATTCATGGACCTTGTAAAACATACAGAGAATGGGACTCGATCGTAAAAAATCATCGAATGTCCACTGCATTATTCAAAATTCACTTCTAACCCTGTTTGGAGAAAGTAAAGCCTACGGAAGACAATCTGTTATATCTCCTTACAAACCCAGTTTATTTTAAACACCAATAAAAATAGCATCAAAACTAAATATGGTGTACATATCATCTAGAATATATAGATTTGATTGAGGAACAAACTACAGAAGAACTAGAAATTCTTGTAAAGTAACTCTAACATATGTAAACTAAATGAAAATATAACAAAGCTAGAAAACCTCAGATTTAATACTAAAATTAAAAATAAAATAATTATATGCCTTCTACTTCTGGTAGAATTGAGCTATTAAATAATATCACACGATTATTTAACATAAATCATAGTAAGCCTTGACTGGTAAAATTCCGAAAATAGCTTGCAACATGTAAACTTTGAAACTGGCTCGATTAAAACGAAAACATAAGAAACCTTAAAGCAAACGATATCAAGATCGAGATATTTAAGTTCTATGTTGTGATTAAGTGGACGGTAAACCTCGATGGAATACCGATACGAAAGGATATTGAAGTTCCATCCGTTCATTTTCGACCTAAACTACTATCAGGTAATTAAATTTATTGGTTGAAATGTTTGCGGTGTAGATGACCACCGCATGTTAACTGAAACTAATTCCGAAACCGTTTAATTATTCTATTAATTGTTACATCTTCGTTAATTGTCGTAGTTTGAATTGCTGTTGATGGAGGTGAAAATCAAGTTAGAATTTATAGATCGGTATTTCGAAGCTGTGAAGTTAGCCAGTGCAATTATTCCGCGGTGTAAATGAAAACGCATTAATTTATTTTTATGGACGTGTTGGTTTTTCCTCTGATGCTTAATTAAACCCTATTAAACTTTTCCATGCAATGATTTTTTAACCACAACGTGAATTCAACACGCTTTCATATTCTCTTTAATTTTCGCATTTGCAATTTTTAAATAAATATTTAAAGAATATCTACAACATCCTCTTTCTAAAATAACCTTTTATTTCAAATTAAATAACTGTCCAGTTATTTCATGAATCTGACCTCAAGTTGGCTGTCTAAACAAATAATAAGTAATTCCAAAACTAACAACATAAAAACAAAAAGCGACATTCTTAAGTGCGACAATATTGCTGCAATTTCTGAAATATTAGTCTCATTTTGACTCCATTAGTATTATGGATATAAATTTGTATACAATTTGTACGTCCCCAATTCTACCAAGCACGCATTACAAGAAACACTCTAAATGTCAGAGTAATATTTTCATATAACTTTAACTTCAGTTCGAGTATTTGTTAGTAAGCAGTGCGTGATCTGCACCATTATGTGGAGATTTCTTTTAATGTTTTACTATACACCAGTTACTTCTATGTATATTCAACTGAAAATGTTTCTAGGTAAGTACTTAGTAGATAATTTTTATGTAGATACATATAAAAATCATCGATAAGTCTACATATTCATTATGTTTACTGATGTTTTTTTGACAAATACCTGCCCATCACCCTACCCATCATATAAAATATGTCATTGTAAGTCATAATTTTATTAAGTCAAAAACAAAAAAGATAATCAGAAAAATGTCGTAAGCAAGGGAATATAATGGTTTTCTTGTAAAAAACTGATTATTTTAACAGGTTATAGCCATAATTATGCTTGATTTAATGAAGATTTCTAATTCAGTTTCTAATGATACTGATGATAACTTTAATAACATACTCGGCGACGTTTGATCGCCAATTATTGCAACTATCATTAACAAAAGTATTAAGAATGGTGAGTTTCCTGATTCTCATCTATATTCAAAAAAGGCAAAAGGAAATTAATAACGACACTTAATCTTCATTAACAAAAATATCATTATATCCAAATACTAAAATGATTTTTTAAGTACAGAAACAGCCCTTGTTAACATTATGGAATTGATTAATCCGGTGTTCATTTGAAAATTTACCGCTCATAAATTTTCTAATGAAAACCTCGAAACACGTAAACAATATTTTTACATAAAAAGTAATTCATTTGTTTTATCCCCCTACCAAAGTCGCAGTAGGTAGGTACCCCCCACCCCCCCCCCTGTCCAGTACGATCGGGAAAGTTAAGCTTCATTGTCGCCGGTCAGTACTAGAATGTGTGGCCCAGTTGCCCGCTAACGCGGCACCTATCTCCCACGTGGACCGGTCACTATGGGAGAGTAGACCAAAAACCTCTCACTGAGGGAGACCTAGTCCAACAGTAGACGCAGAAGGTTGATTGATGATTCCCTTACCCTTTAGAGCCACCTCGTCAAAAATGTTAAATAAGAAGGGACCGAGTGGCACCACAATTTAAAGGAGCTTTCATTATCCACATTTTGTAAATTTGAGGGCCACAAACATTAAAAAAAAATTCATCAAAATCGGTTCTATTTTAGTGGGTTTAGAAGTAAAAACCTTTATTGACTCGACTAATAATACATAGAATACATTCCTCTATAACGATATTATTTATTTATCCTAACATAACACTAATAACTATCAAAATAACCCTAAAGGTAACACTGAAAATCTCATTCTAATAATTTATAACAAGATTCAATTTGGAAATTAATCCACCTTTACATATAAGGGTAATTATTAGCTCAATATTTAGATATCTATTGAACATTCCGAAACTTAACCACAAACTTACAATAAACCGTGGTTTACTCTGCGGTTCATATGGAATGTTCCAATTTCCCTTAGCATGTTCGCGAAATGAGCAACTGGGGTTGAATTCTACAATATGAATGTACTCACTATGTTAAACTGAGTAAACTAGGTGCGGATCAAAAGCTTTTCAAAATTCCCAGCTCTACGGAACACAAATAAAAGAGACGATCTTGAGCCCGTTAATGTGATGCGCAAGTTACAGGCGCACTACTTCGTCAATATTTTAAAAGTTACATGCACAAAAAACTTTTAATAAATTACACCACCGAACCGAAGGCTTTTTATTTACTTTAACTGTACGATGAAGTTAGAAAAGTACTAAACGAACATTTGTTTTTGTGTGATTGCCTAATTTTGAACACGATTTGGATTTTAGGTTTTTAACTGGCGTATCGAGTAAAGATTAATTCAAACGTCAAGCCGCGGGAAACACTTTATAAAATTCCCAACAGAAGTGTTTCTCTTAATGGTGATAGAAAGCGGGGTAATTTTTATTAATAACACCCTAAAAGCGTAAATTTATTTCTCAAAATCCACCTATTTTAAGGTACGTTTGAATGTAATATGAACGAGTAAACGGGGGAAATGTATTACTCCTCAGTTATTAATAACATATCTCGTTCCCACTGCAATGCATACCATTAAATTAATGACTATTACTAGAAGACATGGTATGTACTGAAATCCTACCCACGTACGCTGGTGTGTCTCTCTTTTTTCCTTATTTACGCGAAACGAAAAGAAAGTTTCCTTTGTTTTGTTGAGCGACAGCGTTGGGAAACACCGAAACATTTCCTTTATGATTTTGAACTAGAATGGGCAAAATACGGACTAATGAGACTTTCATGCTAAATATTGCTAACAAATATCTGTTTTAATGAATATTAACATCGAGCTGCATTAATTTCTGTTCTGCAGCAGCATTAGTAGCGACAATGTCGCATAAAATATTTACCCCATTTCGAATATTCCACCGTGGTGAATGGGGGAAAGATATTTCATAGTTAATGCCGGCTTAAAACAGTTAAATTAATAGATCTGTTGCATGTTTTTAATTTCTATTAACAAACACTAAATAATTATACTTACTAAAGCTAATTTGTAAACATGGCTGGTACATTTCGAAACAATCCCTTTTAAATTATAATTTAACGCAACGGATTATTTTTGTTTATAACATCGTTATAAAAATGTTATCTAGTTTAACCTTAGATGTTGAAAAGAATATTGTACCGCCTAATACAAACACCCGTTTACTTTGGTCTGGAATTTTCACTTACGCAGAGTTTTCAATTCACTTTTACTGTTTAACTTTATAAAAGCTAAAACTCTTTGCAAACATCAGAGCTACGAGGCAATTCTAAGCGAAAACATTTATCGAAGATACCATGCGTTCGAATAGAACCGTTTCAACTCCAATTATAATTCTCGTATTTTGATTTTATTATGTTCTCAACTGAATGAGCTGCTGGAACGATCTAATATGACATCAGGAACTAGTAATTTTCGTTGATATATCTGAACATTGTGTTCATAAAATTAACTTAATTATTAGAACTTTAAAGTAGGAACTAATAAGATAAAATGTAGTAAGCGTAAGGTTGTTTAAAAAAAATAATTAAGTATATTAACTGCAAATATTTAAAAACAAGACACTTGACTTCGATATTCTTCTTCCTATTTTTTTAAAGCTAAGGTAATGGGTATTAATGTAATGAAATGTGTAGCTACACATAACTTTAAAAAGAAAAAACTTATAAATAAGCTATGTAAATATTTACCATGCGAACCACTGTACATGGAAGCCAGCATGTCTATAAGAATCCCCCCTAACGGTTGTTTAGTTGAAAGTTTCAAATGAGTTTCCAAAAATTTGGTATCAAGAAAAACATTACCACGACAGTGGTTCAAACTGAAGAAACATAGCACCACAAAAATATTACAAAGGAAAGGTTTCATAAAATAAAACTATGTGACACTATCGCAGCAGGTTATAAAAAGCAAACAAACAAATTTTCTTTATTCATGTAAACAAAAGAATAAAATAAACTAAGCACTAGGTACCAGAAGAAAATAACATTTGTTAGATAAAATTATAGCAATTCATTCAAGTTATTACAGAGTATTATTATGAACAATAATTTTTATATGACGTTCTTGATCTTGACAATGTTAATTTTATTAAGAGTGGTTCTAGAAACATATTCCAAAATTATTTTTATTTGCACTATATGCCGGCCTGGATTGCGTCAAGGTTAGCATACTTGCCTTGTAAACCAGAGATCTCGGGTTCGATTCTCGGTCCCGGTCGGTGAGATTCTTAATACGGAAAAATATCTGAAAGTATGCCGTCTTTCGGATACGACGTAAAACCATAGATCCCGTGCCGATCAGGGATGGAAATCCCTTGGGTTCGGCAAAATTCTAGTAGGGTAGTACCAACGGTCATAGCAGTCGGCGCGCTTGGAAATTCCTGGCACCCACAAGCCTAGATTTCGCCCAATAAATAAATAAAAATAAAATATTTCACAAATTGTTGTTGTTATGTGGAAAATATTCTGAAAACTTTTACTTAGCAATATTAAAAAAGTAGGGCCAATGAAAAACCTAATTCCTGATCATCATTTTAGTTCCAGAAAAAAACCGTTCTACCATACAACAATAGCATCGAATTATTAACAAAAGTAGGTAATTCCTAGAAGAAAGCAAAACGCATGCAGCTGTCTTCTTAGACAATCAGCATAAGGTATGACACGAAAGACTGTTGTAGATATTAAAGTCAAGTTTTCCTTGCCAACTCTATGTTCTTCTGAAATCGTATATGTAAGACAGATGCGTTCAAATAAAACTAAATATCATTTTTTCCACTTACCAGGCAATAGAATTTAGGGCACCCCAAGATAGCGTACTTAAACCATAGCTATAGCTGATTTTTATGTCCGACTTATCAGTTACAGAGGACACTATAACCGTCAGTTTCGCTGACGATACCGCAATTCTTCAACTGACTACTTAAATTCGCTGCAAGAATAGCTAAAACATTGGAAAATTAAGATCAATACAGATAAATCCAGTCAAATTACAATTACTACAAGAGGTAGCTGCTCTCCACAAGTCTTTATAGCGATGCCCCAACCCCTACATATAAAAAAGAAATAATTGAAAGTCAGAAACAAATAAATCTAAGGCTCCGCTGTCAGTAGAAGATGCATAATAAAACCAATCTGAGAATTAGAATATAACTGTCGAGTTGCAGCAAACCATGAAACACGAAAATACTACCATTTATAACAGATGCAAAAACATATGTCACTGGGTACACAAATCGCAACATAGGATACAGCAATTAACTAACTAGGCTATCCCACTAACCTGACTAACATATGATTAAGACAAGGCTACCACCATAATACCATTTATAAGAAAAAGAATCCTGGAAGATCTTAGCCCACTACACCTCTGCAGAAACTTACTTTATAAGTCGGCAGAGGTAAAATATTTGGGAATCATCTTAGACTCCAAACTCACCTGGAACCCTCACATGGACAAGATTATCAAAAAATCGAAAACAACTCTAGAAGTTGTTAGACGAATATTCGATAAATCATGGGGCTTTTGTATCAGAAATGGTACACTAATTGTACACCAGAGTGGTCATACCGGTCATTGAATATGCGACCTCGGTTTGGTGCCCCAAGGTGAAGCAAGAGCTCGCGAAACTAAGACTCAGTCAGATTCAGAGGCTTGCCCGTCTTAACATTACAAGAGCAATGAGAACCACGCCCTCCGCTACAACAAATGCCCTTCTAGATCTTCTTCTCCTTCACATAGTAATAAAAATACAAAATCGTGGAGAGCATAGCGAACACAAACAAGGAATTTATGCTGGAAGCCTGATCTGCTAATACACAGACGGTTTCAATCAGAAACTTATGTCGAGAAACACAGGGAAAGGTTTAGCTTCCCTTGGGCAAACTCGCCACAATCTTTTAGACAGAAATATACGTGATACTTCAATCTCTCTCTATGTAGCTTCAAGTATTCCAATATTGGACGTAAGCCTCCTCCATATCTCTCCGCTGATTTATGTTTCTCGCTGTGTGCATTCATCTTAGGCCTGCCACTTTCTTTATATCGTCCACCCATCGTTTTTGGGGTCTTCCTCTTCTTCTTTTCCCATCCCATGGTCTCCATTTATTACTCCTTTGATTCCATCTGTTATCTGATAGTCTCTCATTATGTCCGGCCCATTTCCACTTAAGTTCTACAGTGTCTCTGACCTTTGTTTTCGATCTGATATGTTCATTCCTCTTTCGATCTTTTAGAGTTATCTCAAGCATTGCTCGTTCCATTGAACGTTGGGTTGTTCTTATCTTTTCCACATTATTTTTTGTAAAAGTCCATGTCTGAACGCCGTATGTTAGGACAATTAGCCATTTCCCGACGCTCATTACAGCGAATTTTGGTAAAAGACTTGCGCTTATTTCCGTAAAAAATACAGGTAACTCAAAAACTTCTGCCTGCAGCCTTTGAAAAGCGACTACAGTACAGTCATGCTATCGTGAACCTTGAAAACCAAATTGCAAATTTTTCAGAAAAAATTCATAATGAGCGACGAAGCCCATTTCTGTCTGAATGGAGCTGTGAATAAACAAAACTACCATTTCTGGGGTAGTGAGAACCCACGAATTATTCACGAGCTACCGCTACATGAGCCAAAAGTTACTGTATGGTCTGGAGTTAGTCCTGAAAAAATAATCGGGCCTTATTTTTTTGAGGACGAGAGAGGAAGAACCACTACAGTAAACGGAAAGCGCTATAGAACAATGGTACAAACTTTTTTGGCTCGAGAAATGGAAGAGCTTGAGCAGGAGGATATGTGGTATCAACAGGATGGTGCCACAGCGCACACAGCCCGTGAAACAATGGCCATTTTGAGGAGAATGTTTCCTGGGCGTATTATCTCCATAAACGGCGCTGTGGTGTATCCACCAAGATCACCTGATTTAACGATACCCGACTTCTTTTTAAGGGCTATCTCAAAGATCAGGTTTTTGTGAATAATCCTGAAAATCTAGAAGAATTAAAAAAAGCCAACATACGGGAAGAAATCACCAACATACCACCGGAAATGTTGGAGAACGGAATGAAAAATGCTCTAAAAAGAGCTCACTCTTGCATTAATGCTAGGGGTAGTCATTTGGTTGATACCATTTTTAGTGTGTAGCATAACAACATTTCAAAGTTCCAATAAATATTTATGGTTCACAAAATGAGTGTTTTTTAATTAACCTTAGTATTATACAAAAAACAAATCAGAGACTTGATTTTGCGCCACCTTGTAGATATTAAAGAACAAATAGGTGACGTGTGTTAGCTTGTAAAACGAAAAAAAAAAAAATACTAAACATCAAACAGGAAAAGAACTGTACAAAATATTAAGGTCTTTGAAAAGATAAAAAAGGCAATATTTTCCGAAAACAAGCTGGAGTTTTACAACCAGTAGGAGAAACTAAAATGATTAAATTGAGGCAAAGTAGATATTTTTAATGATAGCCAATCTTCTGAAGAAACATTTAAATATGAAGAAAAGTCGTGTTTAAAGCAAACGTAAAAGATATAGCTTTATATACGTAACTTTATACAGGGAAATTTTCTTTTTAGTATACATATACCCTATGTATATACTTTTATAATAAACGCAAATAGGCAACCCACTATACACTATAACGTTAAAAAATTAGCATGCTGTGGAAAAAATCATGAAATTAAGTTAATGTCAAAAAATTAGTCTTTAACTGTTTTTATTTTCCTTTGTGTTTTGTATTGTTGATATTTTATGTTTTAGAATAATCGTTGAATTAAAATTATGTTGATATTCCACTAATTTTGATTTATTTTTTATTTACAAACATGAAACATAACCTTTACGCACCACGTGACGTGACGTTTATAGTGTATAGTGGGTTGCCTATTTGCGTTTATTATAAAAGTATACATATGGGATATGTATACTAAAAAGAAAAATTCCCTGTATGTGTAGAACAGAGAAACACGATATTTTTCACGCAACGTTTTATATTTGTAATAATTTTATACAGTGAGCACGTAAAGGTTGGAATAAATTCGATAACATCTTTATTGGGCAAGTAAGAAAATAATGCTCGGACACGTCGATTTTCTTTTTTACATGCGCATTTTTTAGTATACGTATATTTTTTATTACGTCATCCCTCTTCGAGTTATGACGTCATCAACAGTTTTTTTAAATAGCAATACCCTCTTTTGATAATACCATTTAAAAGAGCACATTTTTCTGGGTATAGACGCCAAATTTTGTGGTATGTTACATAACAATATTTTCGAAAAAAACGTTTTAGAATTCATAACAATGTAATGAAATAACAATAGAAGAAATAATAAATACAACTAAAACCCATTAAATTAAACGTTGAAATTGCATATCATTCACCTCTTGACAATATCCATCTATTGGCGATTCAGATAATCACGCACAATCTGTGAATGATGTGGTGACGCGCCATCTTGTTGGTACCATATTGATTCGTCCGGCATTTGGGGATTTTGATTATTTGGATATAGTGCTACAAGCGCGGGAATTATCTGTTGTTGTAAAAAATTCAAATGTTTTTCAGCATTTAATGCACCGTCAATAAAAAATGGTGCAACAATTGTGGTACTAATTTCTCGAAAATATTGTTATGTAACATACTATAAAATTTGGCGTCTATACGCAGAAAAATGCACTCTTTTAAATGGCACTATCAAAAGAGGGTATTGCCATTTAAAAAAACTGATGATGACGTCATAACTCGAACAGGGATGACGTAATAAAAAATATACGTATACTAAAAAATGCGCATCTAAAAAAGAAAATCGACGTGTCCGAGCATTATTTTCTTACTTGCCCAATAAATATTTTATAGAATTTATTCCAACCTTTACGTGCCCACTGTATAATAATCTTTATTTATATTTTTTTTACGAATGCAATGTTTAATTTTTTTAAGGCCATTACAAAACATTCTTAACGAAACGACAACATTGTTAAAAATTATATTACTGGATATTGACTTACCCATTAAATATCCTTCGAATATCCTCCATTAAACAGATGACTCTAATGGCAAACGTATTTAATAAGTTAATAGCTAAATTACGTTAGGAAGTAAAAAATGGGACTAACTGTATTTCATACAAAGACTGATTGATCGAGGTTGATAAACTGTTTTTGACGGAAATAATCCACCAATTTATCAATGTACGTAGTGCATGTAAAAGGTATAATTCCATTTCAGCCTTGTCATCTCAGTAATACCTGATGGTAAATCAACTTCAAACCGACGAGGGAGGTTTTACAAAAATGAGAACGAAATCGCAATAATTTTTTATAATTATCGCCTAAATTGAATATCCAGCAAATTCGTGGATATATTTAAGGGTAATTTCGAAAAAAGCGAACAAAACAAAACACACACACAAGGCTTATTGGATTTACAGCCCCGCAGATGTGATAACGCCATTTACAAGGAAAAATGAGGTTAGGACGTGTCCTGAATCGCATGCGGTTTGCAAATTTGATTGTTTATCAGAATCTTTAATAAACATACATATCAAAATGTACGTATTAATCAAGACCTTTAACAATAATATCGTAACGAGTAACGAGCACCGGCCAAACGAAGGCATGATGTATGTATATTCAAATAACCCTAACCTAATTAAACGGTACACAGTGTAAATTCACAAAGCGAAAGGAAAACAAAGGCCCCATTTCATTTAATATTTAAAAAAATTCAGTACATGAACCACAATGGTCGTTTATTCGTAAGTAACAAGATCGCATCTCACATAGCACGTTCTTTAACCAACCGAGATATAATTTTTAACCAGAGCGTAAGTGTTCTGTCTGAAAATCAACACACGTGTTGTTCAAGGTGCTTGAAAGGCTGAGAAACTCGAGGATTGCGCCGTTAAATTTTTTCGCATTTCTCACGCGAACCGAGCTGAAGTGTCAGTAATCTGGAAGCAGTTCGTGAGACGTGCAAAAATTTAGCCCCATCGTGGTTGAAAGAAAAAGCTGAAGGATCGTCTTCACGAGTGAAAATGGCATACAATGCCTTCCTCAAATATTGTTTTAAATAAATAAAACCAAAAATGAAAATTAAGTACTAATAGTCTGATTCGTTTAAAACTTGATTAACAAGCAAAAAGATTGCCTTCCACTACGCACAAAAAATAATTATTCAAACTATTATGAGAATTTATTAAATTTCTGAAAACCATCTACAATTGAAAACTAAGTTTATTCACTGAAAACAAAGAAAACACATCAGCTTCGTGCTTAAACAGAAACAGTAAAAAATCAATTACTTAATCTGACGAAAAGGAAACAAAGTTATTACTCAAAATCCAAGATTTAAGTGACAAAGAAGTGACAGAAAACGTTTGATGAATTGTTGGAAACAGAACTGAAGAAATTGCGGCTTTTTCATTATTCATTTTAATACGTTTTTAAGACTCGCTAATTACTAATTTTATTTGTAAATGAGACAGCCGAACAAAAAGCGTAGAAGAAATATTTATTAATTAAAATTAACTAACCTTTAATTTATCAAATTCAGTGATAAGTTTGGAAATCACAACATAGAAAATTACTGAAATTTTCCGTTTGAACATTAAATTACAAGAATAATTACGGTTAAAATTATAGTAATCAGCAATTAAGAGACTAAATTCTTTAATTTGAGCCAAGTATAAAAACAAAAAAGAGACATCCTTTTAATTAAAACATGCCTGAAGACTGACATACGAATATGAAATGTTGGTTTTAAAACGAAAGGAAGACAAGGATTTCATAATTTACGCACTGTACACAGAAACTAAAATTTGAAAGAAAACAAAAATAGAAATTCTAATTGAAACGTTGCTGATATTCTGTTAAGATCGAAGCATGTTTTAGAGCGGGGTTAAAGTAAATAACCATTACTTACCCCTATAATTGTTACGTAAATTCAGAGTTTGTTTTGCTAATCCTGCGGTATGTATAATCAACTTTCCAGATTTACAACAGATTAGGTTGGGTTAAGACCTTAAATAATACGTTTTTCCAACTTAATCAATATCAAATAAATTTAATAAATCAACCTATTTGTATATTAAGCAAGCTAATCTAATACTCGTATTAATGTGACATCTCACTAATGCAAATTAACTTAAATATAAACGCCATTACTAATAAAACTAAATATATGTATTGAATATATCTATATTTATAGCTAAAATAACACTAAAATCTGATAAAATGAGAGTTCCTTCTTTTACGTAGGATTTAGTTTTGTATTCTAATCTTTCCATTTTTTAAGCGGGCTGGTCTATCACTTATTCGTGGCTGATCACCAACTTTACATAAAAGATATAACAATCCCATATTTTTAGAAATAAATCGAAACTGACAAACTTACACGAATCGCCCCGTTACAAACACGGTCAGTTCTGTTCTTCCTACCTTTCGCAATCTTTCCGTTACTGACTTGTAACCTCTCCTAAACCATCATAAAATGGCGTCATCTAGTCATATTGCCGCTAACTGAATTACAATGTGCATCTTCTATCAATCATCATCATCATCATCAATTGACATGGAGCAGATCCTCGTGGATCAATCCTGGATTACGCCAGTATAAAAATTAAATTCGTAATTAAAAATTAATGTTTGCTCTAAACCAAAGGGTAATCCAATTATAACGCATTAAATTAAAACCACGCAAACACTTTACAATGTATTATCGTATTATCAGATCCTCTAATTTTATAATTATCATTTTCATTTTCTCCTGTTCTTCTGGTAAGATAGATTTTAAATTATCTCTTATAGGTAAGCCGTTGTTTTTGTCAAATTTTCTCAAAGACATATCCAAAACAGTAGAATACCTTAACATAAACGTTTCCCTTGATTTAAACCTACACATTTGCATAAGTAACAACATCAAGATTACAATTTCCCTTTTCATTTTTCTTCGGGGTAAAGAAGTTTAGATCTAAATTTAATAACCCCGAGTACGCAACCTGAAAATGTTAGCGTTACTTATGCAAGAATCACGTTTCAGCCGTTTTCAACTTATTTATTTATTTGCGTGCCTATGTCAGTCATAAAAATGCGACTCGTATTAAATAAAGTAGAAAATTGGACAGACTCAGATCTAAACTAATAACCGTGACTGGAATTTTCTCTTTAACTTAAGGAAATTTTTTATATTTCTCTGAAAAAAAAAACTCGATTAAGAAAGCAAAGATGGGATTACGCTCGAATTTTCTTTGGGTATAAATGAGGTTACGTTTAATAAACTTTTTCAATTAACGGGAAAATGACAAATATGGAAATCAGTTTAGGGGGAAATTTTTTCTGTTAATTACTCGGAGTCGAGGTGCAGGTGGAACTACAAGAATGTCAACAATCCCGTAACAAGTCCCTTAAATCGCTTATAATACCAAAGGGAAGCCTCATAATCCACAAAATTAATCCCCTAAGTTCTCTCCGTTGTCGAAAATTAAACAAAATTTAGAAGCTTAAAATTTTCACGGAGGTCTTAGAACTTTACAAATCGTGCTTTCCTGTCTTATTTTTCTAATAATCGAGACCCTTAATTATTCTAAAAGCCAGTGTTTTCGTCAGGAGCATCGATTTTACCGATGAAACTATAAAAGGGCTCTTCTTCTCGCCCTATCTAAAGGAAACGGTATCAATTGCTTTACAAGAATGCAATATCCGGTGGAAATTTAATAAAGCGGTAGCAGTTACACCCGGATAAATAAAAAATTCCATTACAAATACGGCCCCATTATTTTAACAACCCACGCATAAAGTGTTTGAGCTCCACTTTCCAGAATTTCGCCCCATTGCGCCGTATAAATATTTTCCAATGTTCCATCAAAGAACGCAGGTGTCCATTACACTTGATCGAAGCTTATTTGACAAAATAACTCCACATAAAGTTCTTAAGATGAAGCACATGCCAACATTAATGATCATAGAAGTACGTGAAATGGGAGGTGTAGCTTGTAACGTACTGGTTGAACTTTAAATAATAGAATTGCGTGAATAGTTAACTAAGGTTTTCGAAAGCGTTAAAGCCCAAAAGTTTTCACTTCGAAAAGGCAAACCGAGAAAATGGAGTTTCCACAGATAAAATTGAATACAAACGAATTAAATACAATGCACAGGTGTTTCTCGAATTGAATAGAATGCTCATTGACGAGAATTCCTATTAAAAGGAATCAGAAGCTACTTCGACTACTAACAATGGCTAAAAATAAAACGAAAAGCGAAAGTTATACGGTTTTTTCTGTAGAATTATAATTGAAACCTAAGAACTGCGATTATTTAAATGTAACCTTAGAAAATGTATTACTTAGAAAGATAGTAACACGGATTGCATACAGTTTTTGTTATGTTCACGAATGTTTAAAGAGAAAAAAGCAGATTAATTTTTTGGCGTTCCATACCATAGATTTAGGAAACTAGAGGTAATACTACAAATAGTGTCTGTTATCTTTGGTTTTAAATTCTCTTCTCTTTTCCATCAATTTTAATATTTCGTCTGTCATCCACTGTTTTTTCTTTATGCACTTATTAGGGCCTATTACTGTATTTTGAATATCTATGATCACTTCTTTTACTTTTGTCCACTTTGTGATAGTGTCATCATCTTGTTTCAAGTTTTGTTGTATATTATTAAATTGTTGTTTTAGCTGTAAGGCAACTTCGTCTCTGGTGTCCCCTAGCGAGGTTTTACTCCTCAAATGGAAATAAAAACCAATTTTTAGAATTTTCGTGTATACAGAATATGTCAGTCGAATATGACTTAAGTAGGTAAGAACCATCCCCCGGACTTTCTTTAGAAAAAATTGCTTTCTTTTATTTGTGACCTTATCCGTATAGCAACAGAGAGACGAGACCAGGGGCGCTGTTTTTAATTAATCGGCACATATTATTTTGCCACATAGAAACTTCAATTCGATGAGGCCGGATAGAAGATGAGGGAGACATACTGAAAATCTATAGTAACTATAATTAATATAATCTTTGAAAAAGGTGTGCTATGGTAAAAGCGAATGTCTTTACCTAGACCATTCATGCCACTAGAAAACTGCTATTAACTATCGATCAGTATTGTCATTTAATACTTGATAGTTGCATTATGAACTTCAATTTAATTGTTAAAACAACGTCTTCCGAGTTGGTACGGTGTAATTGTTGAGAAAGAAGAACTCAACGTTTCGTCCACTTTCTTGCTTCAGAAGAGAAGCAGGGGTACAGCAAAAGAGAGCACGATAACTCAACATGTGAACCATATCAGAAGTGAACCTCTTTTTTAGCAAAACGAAAAATGGCACGGTAACTCAACTTGTAAACCAAGCCAGAGACAAAATCCTTTTCCCCCTTTTCCTCCTTATGAAGCCCCTTAAGAAAGTAAGTGAGACGTTTAGTTCTTCTGTCTCAAAAATGACACGGTCCAAAAAAAAAAAAATTCCATCCTTTGGGCAGACTCTTGAACACGACTCAGAAATAAATAATGCAAGTCACCGAAAAGCGCTTCAGGGTTTCTAATAAAATTTTTGTTTAATTTATTTTATTATCAGCATATGCTTCTTCCATTTTTTTATGAACCTATACTTCGAGTACGTCCTTGTCGCTCATATCGACGTTGATGTATCACTACTTACTAATGAAAGCAAATCGATTCACGTGGTGTAAGTCATGTAGAAGCTGATTAAAAATACGAAAACTAAAAGTCGGTCATAGGTAACGCTAAAAATAGATAGAAACGTATAATTTGTGTTCTTACATCTGGTTTTTGAGCGACGGTTCACAGTAACAAGTATTACCGAATCTGACATCGATAGAAAAAGGATTCAAATGTATTAAACGTTTATAAAAGTTTTAAACATCGTGGTAACTTCTTGTTAGCAACTTTTGTATGAATTCCAAAATGCACATAGCTAGTACGATGGCGTTGATTATTTTATTAGATACAAAGTGATTTTTTAAAAACTGAATTGCAGCAGGCCCTGGATAACCTTAGAACTGTCTGTATTATTATTTATTATTGACTGACTAAATGTGAAGTTTTTATTTATGAAACTGACAAATATTTTTGTTACTTCAGATTTAAAATAGCTAAGGGCAGGGAACAAAAGCTTAATACAGACAGTTCTAAGGTTATCCAGGGCCTGCTGCAATTCAGTTTTTTAAAAACACTCTGTATTATTTTTCCAAGTATTGGCTTTTGCCCAGTTGTTTTCCTTTTTAAATTTTCTAAAATATACGTGCCGCCAAAATTTACTCAAACTAAATTTACTTATTCTTGAACAACATTAAATGTGATATTGGAAGTATGGCTGAAACCATATTGTGATGTGATAATTTTTCATTGAATAGAAAAATCTGCAGTCGTAACCATAAGATAGAGGCACTAAAAATATAATAGCTATACCTCCTAAATATATCTACTTAAGTACCTACTTAAAACTTATGGTAGTTCTTAATAAAAAAAAGGCAAATAATAGCCGCTACGTTTTAACTTATATACAGACGATGCTACTAAAATGTAGGAAAAGCAGATAGACACGCATAACTTGCACAAACAGAATTTTGTGGCAACAGATCATTTTGCGGATGGATCAACCGATTAAAAAATTCGCAAAACTTACAGACGGCATAGAAATTAAAAATTATAATGGAAACGACTTAGAAATATCTACAGATCAAACAAAACTGAGGATTTTTGCAACTCTGAGCCAATACCATATAAAATTGTAATATACAGAAGAAACAGACATTCACAATAAAATACAAAAATTTAATTGTTACAATGGAACCATTAAGAGCATAAAAATAAAACAAGGCCAGAGACGCTATTAAAATTGTACAAAGTAGTTTCAGTACCATATATACTCTATAGAAGTAATATATGGACAAAAAATAAGTTGACAAAAGATCCAAACATTAGAAGTGAGATTCTTACGATCAGTGAGTGGCTGGATATTTATGTACAAGAAGAGATGATCAGAGAAACATACATCCGGCAAGAACTAAATATGTTTGAGCTGAATAACAAAATAAAACAAAATGGGTTAAAATGGAAAAATCGCCTGGAAATAATGGACGAAGACAGACTCCCACGAATATATTACAAATACAAACCATGAGGCAAACGAAAACCTGGAAAATTTACGGAGAAGTGAAGAGTCAACCTAAGAATATAAACCAGTATTACAATGAAGAAACTCTAAGACATGATTGAAGATGAAGACCTTAGTTCCGTACTCTTAATTAGAACCAAAATTTCCTCGAAATTAATGCAATTAAAAAAAAAGTAACAACTAAATAACACTTCGAGGAAGTCCACACAAACGATACATTTTCAAACAATAAAGGTTCCTTATTTGGTACCTCGAAACGATTTCCTTCAGTGAAATATTATATGTATATACGTAACTACGCCAATGTTCAATGAGCGAAAGAGCAATTAAATATCACAACTTTGGTCACATACTATGACAAAAAAGCATATACAAAGAGATTAATTCCAAAAGATTTAAAATGAAAATGGAGAAAGAAAATAAACAAAATTGTACGAGGGTGTTTTGAAAATTCTTGCTTCCTAGCCGATAGGTCTGGTAATATTGCTTCGAGGCACATGGCATATTCTTTAACTCATTGACTATTAAGGCACGCAGTAGCGTTTCCCTGTAATGTCAGGTGGTCGTGCTGTAGTGACTAAAATGACAAGCGACATGGACATTCGGTTGAAGCAACGTGCTGTTATTGAGTCCCTAGCGGCTGAGGATTGAACGCCAATTAATAATTGACGTTCCTCGACGAATGGGTGCTGTATATGACAACGCCTGTGTGAATGTCAGTATACTAGTAGATGGCAAGAAGTGCGAAAGGAAAAAATCCAGCAACAACAAATCTACATGATCAGACTCGATTTGGTCGACCCTTGACAGCCACGGATAAACAGCATCAAGCTTGTATAAATGAACTGATCCATGCTAATCGCCGCGTGAAGCACAAGGATATCGCTAGAACTATTTTCTCTCTTGAACGAGTCCACCACATCATTCATGCTTTATTCGCCGGATTGTCACTACGGACGAGACCTGAACACACCATTCCGACTAGGAAAACAAGCGCCAATCAGTGAAGTACAGACATAGAGGCTATCCTAACCCGAAAAAATTCAAAGCCTTCGCTTCAGCAGGAAAAGTGCTGATGGCCGTCTTATGTGACTGGAACTGCATATTCGACATTGAATTTTTAAAGCAACGCTATACTATCAATTCCAGTCAATCAGTGAAAACTTTGAAACAACTTCGAACTCGATTGCAGCGAGTAAAACCTAGCGCTGAAGCAATTCTTCAACATGACAATGCTCGTCCTCACTGCAGTCGACAAACACAGGAAGCATTACAGTGCCTGAAATTTCGCGATGTTTCATTGCACCCCACCCCCTACAACCCGGACCTCGCCCCTTGCCCTTTTTCTGAAGCTGAAGAAGAACCTGAAGAGACAGTGTTACACTAATGATGAGAAGGTGCTTGGCGTGCATGTGTGGACAGAGATGGTGATTTCATAGATAAGTAATGGCATCCCTTGATAGAGGACATTCCAAGCTTATAGGAAATATATGTCTAGCTTATTTGGATATCTTATCTATTAACTAATAATAATTTGATAATATAAGTATACATAGTTATAAGGATTTAGTGCAATACATGTCACCAACTATATGCATTCTATTTGCAGATGACACTACTTTACTTTGTGCCAGTGATGATTGCAATAGTTTAATTCAACATTTAGAAAATACGTAAGAGCTAAGAAATGGTTTAACGCGAATAAATTAAACCTCAACCAAGGTAAAACACAAAATATCATCTTCTCATATAATAATAACTCTCACTCCAACAGTGAGCTGAAATTACTTGGAGTTTTTCTTGATGCCAACCTAAGTTGCTTGGCACATATTAATCGTATTTATAGCAAGCTCTCGGTACAGTTATTCTTACTAAGTCAGCTTAAGAACTGCGTAAGCAGAGGTGTCCTGAGAATGCCATACTTTTCCCTTTTTCAGTCACATCTAACCTATGCCATTACTTTGTGGGGTAACTCGTGTTATACTGGCAAGTTGTTTATAATGCAAAAAAGCAATTACAACATTAGCAAACATTAATTTTCGTGAGTCTTGTTGACAATTTTTCAAGGAGTGGGAAATTATGACACTTCTACGTCTAATCATCTATCACTCGGAAATAATAATTTATAAGTTGCGTTATTTTCGAACTCATTCAGATAATCATCATTATGAAATAAGATTAGGTAACCTACTTAATTATTACAAATAAATTCAAAAAGCGAAATCAGTGCGGAATTCGTTAGATGTCAGACTTTTTAATAATCTACCGTCTTCATGGAAAAGCTATAATTTACGAGTTTCTTGTTGCAAATAGTTGATGTACCACGAAAATCACATGGTTAAATATATTAAGTCTGTTTTTATTGTAATATTGTTTATTTTGTTACTTAACTTGCTACAAATGAATTTATTTATATAAAGTAGCCAAATAAATACTTATCACTGTTATTATTATAATAAAGTTATCGCGAAGGAGACAAGACTTTTCAAATCACCCTCGTAGTATAATCTTTCTCGAACCCAAAAAATTCATTTGACATGTTTAACATATAAAAAAATACGTTTTAAAACTTTATACACAATGCAAAACTATCAATCAGAAAAATAAAAGTGATTTTTTTTTCGTTCAGCCATTCCAAAGTATTTCAACAGATTACGTTATACAAGTACAAGTATTATATTGATAGCGTTAGTCGAGTCGGCTTCCACAACAATTTAGCAAAATCGGCGCCTATAGTAAGAACTGCAGGATTCTTGCTGTCAAACGCTGCTTTTAAAATAAACTTAATTTGTTAATTTAACAAATGCGAAATATTGCTTAAAAGGGACAATTCGGACGTAGGTTCATTCGATGTCAAAAGTGGAAAAACGATACAAAAAGCGAATCTTAAGATTTGCAGGAATAATGTTAGCTTAAATTACATCTACCTCACATCCTTTACAAGGGTATCTTACCTACTTTACGTTCAAAGACGTTGAAACGTAACTCCATCTGAATTTACTACTCACTGATTCTGTTGTATACCACATTTCTTTCGTCCGGTTAAATCGTCATATACAAAACTACATATCAGTAGCGATCTAAAGGGGGAGGGCTATAAAATTCCTACATAATTTCATAAACATTATTAAGTGGGAAACAATATAATATATAATTTCGATTTCATTAAACATTATTAATGCTGGCCTTTCCCACGGTCAATTATGGAACAACTATGGAAATACAGAGCCCGGTAAAAAGTACTGAGCAATTTTAATACGTAATAACTTCTTATTTATTTAACTGGGACGAATTATGTATAAATAATCGTAAACCAAACAGTTGGGAAATTTAATTTCTGAAAATGTGTCCCATTCTTGACAAGTCACTCTTCCAAACAGAAGATGAAATTTGCAAACGTAACGCGGAATACCTTAACGTATCACGACGTTCATCTAGTGTGATTCTCCTCAAGTCTTCTTAGGTTTCTGGTTTATGTTTATATTTATATGTCCGATAGGTATTCTAAAAACCCCAGCAAAAAAAATTGAGTACAAGAATATCAGAAGAACAAGATAACCAAACTAGGATACCATTTAGTGAAATTAATCCGATCCGAAAACAATCTCGCAAAATTTCCACGCTTGTTTTCGTACTTTGATAGCTAAACATGTA
The DNA here is from genome assembly GCA_963082815.1 of Melanotus villosus. NCBI lineage: Eukaryota > Metazoa > Arthropoda > Insecta > Coleoptera > Elateridae > Melanotus > Melanotus villosus. Next base: position 80,761,529 of record OY720419.1, read on the forward strand.
TATCAATATTCCCAAGCCTTCTCTTTTACCTGAAAATGGTACCGCATGGTAACTTAGTTAGTTTAAGTTTTAATCAACAATCAACTTATAAAATACGCAGTGTTTTTTACCAGACCCTTTATATGGGATAGCAAAAGTTAGCACAACAAAACTGCTAAAAAATTGGAAAGTCAAAAGTGTAAAAATATAATTTAATATAAATACTTTTTACATGTTTATGATCTTTTAGTAAAATGAAAAGTAAAACAATCTTAAGCCAATCTTCAAATTATAAGTCAAATTCTTTTACTGATTCAATAATAATTGGTTTGGAAATACGACCGAATCAATTTATTAATACTCATATTCCTAGAAATATTTTCCTTTTTACGTACATACAATAAATGCAGGAAAATTGTTAAAGCTTTAAAGATTAGAAATTAATTCCTTCGTTATTCGCTTTTCAGTGAATTAATTTATAAAAATCAAATAACTTCCCTCAACCTTAACAACTGTCTTATTATTACAAAAGCTCACATTCAAAATTAAATTAATTTTCGATCCTGACATAATCGGTAGGAAGTTTTATTTGGAAGAGAAAATCTATCTACTTTCTGAAATAAAAACATATACTAATGGAATCTTTCTGGATTTGCTCAACCTCAAAGTCAAAAGTGACAATCAAACGCCAGAAAAATTAAAATCTACTTTCCTATCCGCTTCTTCCTTCTTAATATAATTCTGTCAGCTGAAGAGGAATCCAAGATCCCTAGAGCAATCCGCACTTCAGGGAGAATGAAATATAGTGGCCCTCTTTTCTTTGCTAGATTCGGCCTACTTTATGCCGGAGGACGCGAATATACCGACGGCACAAGTTTATTTCTCCACTTGATGACAACTTCTTACTTTTCGATAGTATTTGGAATTTTTTCTTTTTTATTACAGTCAAAAATGCTCTAAGGATCAAACGTGCAAGTTAAAACGAACGTGCACAGATAAAACCGGAAACTCGCATATGACACGGAATTCTTTATGGATCACCGTGCAGGGAATAGAAATTGCAACAAACAGAATATCAAGCGTCATATTAAATAAGACTTGAAATCAGTATACATTAAAGAAGCACCTTTTTATGATTTTGATTATAGTGATTTGTTTTCTAAGATTCGGGAAATTCTTAGTTTGCTGCGATATATCTGCTCGTTGGACAAATTAATAGCCAAAATTATAAATAAATTAAATTATTAACAAAATAGATACGAGTACAACACCTACGCACAGAATTTAACGAAATCCTAATATACTTTTGCAGTTACCTTTATAAGAAAACGAATAAAAGCATGAGACTTCAAGACTTTACAGAAATTAATACAGTAAAAATAAGAGAGATTTTCTTCAGCACAACCCCTGGCTAAAATAATTTTAGAATAAGTAACTCGCTATAACAGATTTAAAAAGTTAATTACCTTCTTTGAAGCAATTAATTAACCGAATCTCTCAACCTTTAACAATTTAATTTAAATTGTTTAATCGGAATCTCTTTCTTATTACTTTCAAACGTTCTTTGAAAAATTTTAGAAGTTCTGACTTTTCGATTTGCGCTGATGAAGTAAATAAGGAGGTTCAGCAACTCGATACCTACAACTTGAGGCCGTGTGAATTAGTAACATTAAAGTAGGCATCATACAAATGAAATAGATCACGTCATAATAGACAAAAAGCACAGAAGAGTAATCAAAAATGTAAAATCAATTTCTGTAAAAAAAGGTATTTTTTCACTTTGCCCTACTCGATGAAGGCAGAGTGAAAAATTTTACGAGATAAAGTAAAATTACTAAACAACTAATGAAAAAGAAAAAAATTATTGCCTTAATTATCTACAAACTGTGACAAAGCGAGCACATGAAAGTATCCCCTACGTAACTTTCTAGGCTCCTCAATCACCTTTTCTACATCGGAATATGGATAGAAAGCTACATCTTCCTTCGCAGGCCATTGGAAATATTTTTTAGATTTTTCCAGGCAGCTAATTTGAACTTTGTCTGTTTCTTTCTTCTTGAGCTGGCCTGGGAAGAGTTTTGTATTGTACCGAACAAGCACCCAATTACCCACTTCAATGTTTGCTAAGGAAATCTCCTTTGGGCCTTCTAAGGGGCCTTCTTCGGCTCAGTCAATTGTACTGTCCGAATGTAGGCTAATGAATGTTTCATCATCGCTGATCTCGTTTTCTGCTGGTGTAACCAAGTTCTTTTTCACTGTCTTCTTCTTAGCTTTAGAAGGGTTAATCTTAATTTGATTTTCTGGTTTCTATTGCTTCAGTTCTGCAATATAGGGGGATGCTGTGGCTACCGCTGCGACCTTTCTTGGTTCTGTTTTCACTAGGTTATTTTTGCTCCACTTGTGGAAGTGGTATAATATCGTAAGGAGAAAATTGTAGGTTTGTAGACGGTTGAATTGCAGTTAGAGTTGAAGACAGTGAAGAGTCCAGCCTGTCTGTCGTTTTTGCGGCTTCAAAAGTGGAGAACATTATTTTAAATGGATAAATCCCAGTTTTTTCAAATCCAGACACTGCGTTTTGTAAAGTTGCAACTTTTGAATAAGCCTCCCCAAAAATTTGGCCAACGTCCTGGATGGTCACGATTTTTCCAGGATGCTCTCTCAGCCATGTCCTAGCAGCTTGTACATAATAACATGAGAGAGGAAATATAAACGATGCGCCACATGGTTGAAGTCTGGGGGTGGTGTGAGGTGGTAAAACAAGAATTTCCACGTGCGTTTGTTTTGCAAGCATTAGGACTTCAAGGTTCTTTACATGTGTTGCATGTTGCATGCCCATCCAAAAGAGCAAAACGGGCTCCTCTGCTGTTGGTCTGGAAAAGTTCAAGAAGTGCTGAAACCATTCGACGAATATTTCAGATTGCATCCATCCTGATTTATGGGTAAAAATCTTTGTATTAAGTAGGGAGAACGCCCTTTCGGAACAGAATGTTCTGCCTGACTAAGATAAGTGCGGGCGGGACATAATTTCCAGCGGCGTTGAAACAAATCTCAGCTGTGACTAAAGTCCCACACTTTGCTGACGGTAGGACGCCCACCTGTTTTTTTTTCTTTCTGGGATAAAATGCGTGACGGTTTGTTTGGGACTATCGATATTGCGGTCTCGTCACAGTTATAAATCCTGTCGGGTGTATAATGCTTCTCTTCGCACAATTTTTCGAGAAGATCATAAAATTTATTCACCTTAAATTCATTGAACGCAGATGCGCGAGCCGCTGACACTTTTTCTGGAAGTCGTACTGAAATTTGTGGGTATCGACGAAGAAATGCACCCACCAAATCCTTTCCTGTTTTCGTATCTTCTTTATTAAAGGTATGGGGAATGAAGTTAAGCTCTGCAAACTGATAGGTCAGTCCCCTTAAGTCTTGAATGGTTAATCCAAAAAGACGTGACTCCATATGAAGAAGATATTCAACGAGCAACTGTTCTTGTCCGGCACTAAAAACTGTACGAAACCGCCCCAATTTCTTTTTCGGTACTTCTCATGAGTCTCTTTTCAGTCTTCTCCAGAGGGTAGCAAGTGGCACATCAAAAGCTCTAGCAGCCCTGGTAAGATTTTCACTTTGCCCGTAACTACCAGCTGAGCATTTGTTGTGAGAATTTGTTGACAATTTTTTCTAGAAAACAAAATTAATATCTAAAATATGTTCCTAAGACCCTATTACATAACACTACAAACATTTAATCACGAAGTTGAGCTCTTATGCAATACCATAACTTCCGAAGTGTAAGGAAATATTTAAAATTTTTGCAGTACAAACCAATTATTTTTAACAGATACCTTGACAATGAGTCATTGGGCGCCATACCACAGTCACAATCCCCAACATATGAAAAGATGCCTTTTATACCATTAAATCAAAAACCCGCCAATTCAACTAATTTTAAAACAAATGTTTCACTTTGCCTCGCCTTTCCACGTTGCCCCACTTTCCTAGAAAAGGGAAAAGACAGCGCAGCGCGCACATGAAACAAAGAGTGGAAGAAATAGAAGGTCACTATCAAAAGAAAAATATTCGTAATTTTTATAGGGAGATTAGAAAAGGAAAACCCCAGGGGCAATGACAAACAATGTTTGTCAAGAATAAAAATGGAAACTTGAGAGGAGAAGAAGAAAATAAGAGGAAAATGGGAGGAACACTTTAAATATAAAATTTAGAATCTACAGAACCATATTGAGACCAACTGTAATTTACGGATGTGAGACATGGGTGCTCAAGAAAACGATAAAAGAAAGAATAATGATATGGGAACGGAAGATAATAAGAAGAAAGGAAAGATGACGGAAGAAGGGTATGTAAGAAATAACGAGTATGTATATGAGGCTTCTGAGAGGCACAAAATAAATGAAGTGATATCATCAAGAAGGTTGCAGTGACTAGGCCATATAGAAAGAATGGGCAATGAAAGTTTAGTGAAGGTAGGTAGGAAATGGGAGGCCATAGGAGAACATAGGGAGCAGTAGTGAAAGCGGATCTCTAAGAGAAAAGAACATAAGAAATTAGAGAGAGAAGGCGAAAGACAAAAGGAAATGGAAAGAGGTAGCCAAGTTTTGGGCCCGAAAGACCTATAAAAAGCTGTTTATATAGTTATACAGGGTGGTGATTTTTTCGATGCTCACTATTGGTATCTCGGGAACGGTAAACGATACGAAGTCGGTTAAATTATACAAAAGTTGCGCCTTTTTATGACGATTGGGAATCTGAAAATAAATCTAGGATATTTTGATTGGTTCCTGATTTATCGCGAAAAAACTGAAAATAGTGATTTCAGAAAAAAATTATTATCTTCAATACCATTAACGCTATTTTAATCAAACTTGGTAACTTTAGGTTTTTGGCCACTCCGAGTTGAATGATGTCTACAGAAATTTTCTAGGCCTTCTAGATTTCAAGCTGCGATAGTCAACTTTTTTATTTCTTATGGCCGCCATATTGGATTTTCACACCATTAGATAGAAAAAAAATTTGCTTTTCAGATTGGTAACTAACATAACCATTTTCTCCGGAAAACTTTCTGAAATTTTAATTTTTTTGTTAATTATTGTTATAAAATCACGAATGCTTTGAAAAAATTGAAACAATGATAAAAATGATAGACCATTCAAATGTCCCTGGATGAAAAATGGACCCAGAACCGCGTTATCTGAAAGGCCAGCCCATACATTCAAAGAATATGGAACTTGCGGCCTAGTCTCCCTTACTAAACGGGGATTCACTGTTGCATAATGATGAACATATTTCCTATTAAACATTCCCGAGTTTGTGAATAAAGACTCATCGGTCCATAATATCTTTCTTGAAGAATGTGGATCTTGCTGCAGTTTTTCACGAAACCAATAACAAAAGTTCAATCTTCTATCACCATCACCAGGATGAAAAGTTTTTACAGGTGTGAATTTATAATCGTGGTATTTATGTTTTTTGATGATTTTTCTCACATATGAATCATCAATACCGCACTCTTGAGCAATTATTCGACTAGAGTTTTCTGGATTAATCACTAGTTGTGCCAATACATTCGCATTAGCATTAATGTTTTCCCTACACGGCCCTCGCGGTCTTCTAAACCTGCCCCAAACAGCCTAATTTCTTGAAATCCTAGCAAACATTGTCCGGTGGGGTTGTTGTCTCTCTGGATACAAATTTGCATAATCTTCAGATGCCAAAACAGAATTTCTATTGCTACGAATGTAGACAACGTACATGTCCTGCTTTTCTTCATCGGTGAACATCTTGACAATTATTACAAAACCCAATAAAGAAACTCGAACTTAAGTACACATACCACTTGCACGCAATCTGTCATTTTTATCATTGTTTCAATTGTTTTTCAAGGCATTCGTGATTTTATAAGAATAATTAACAAAAAAATTAAAATTTCAAAAAGTTTCCCGGAAAAAATGGTTATGTTAGTTACCAATCTGAAAAGATAATTTTTTTTTCTATTTAATGGTGTGAAAATCCAATATGACGGCCATAAGAAATAAAAAAGTTGACTATCGCAGCTTGAAATCTAGAAGGCCTAGAAAATTTCTGTAGGCGTCATTCAACTCGGAGTGACCAAAAACATAAAGTTACCAAGTTTGATTAAAATAGCGGCAATGGTATTGAAGATAATAATTTTTTTCTGAAATCACTATTTTCAGTTTTTTCATGATAAATCAGGGACCAATCAAAATATCTCGGATTTCTTTTCAGATTCTCAATCGTCATAAAAAAGCGCAACTTTTGTATAATTTAACCGACTTCGTATCGTTTACCGTTCCCGAGATACCAATAGTGAGCATCGAAAAAATCACCACCCTGTATAAGGTAGACGTGTTATATTACTTAGTACTGTTTAAAATTAACTAGGAAGCCTGATTATCAGTTGTTTGAATGTTGCTGCTATCGCGATTGTTATTCGCTACGTATGTAGTCCAATCCGTCACCTTACTTAGCCAGCATGTTCGCCCGACCTTAATCATCTCGACTACTTAATCTGGGTCATAGAACATTTTCTCAACCTAAACCAACCACAAATACGGCTTTGATTTATTGCCAACAAGTCGGGAAACATCCCGTATAATATCCTTTTTTGCTGCCAAAGAATAAATTTACTCGTAGCGCAAAGGTTTCGCTACTTGAAATTAATTAAATAAACATTATTTTCAAGAACCTAAAAACATTTTAACGCTCTGCTTAATTCTCTACGGTAATGAAGCGTTTAAAAAATCAGTGTGTATGAAATTGCAAAAAACAGATTTAGGGTAAATCTAAATAAACACCTGAGAATAAACAAAGAGGGGAAAATAATCAACGACTGGAATAAACTTTAATATTAAATAAAATTCCATCGTAAAGCTCCGAATTCCAGAATTTAAAGTAGAAAAACATGGGAATCAGTCATTTTTAAATAATTTCAAAGCTGTTTAAAAAAACAGAGGAAAAAGCTTTACTTTTTAAATTACTTGGCACGTATTAAAAATCTGATCATTTTTTATTATCCAATTAGGAGAAAATCAAAAGTTAACGTTTAAAAGAACTATTAAAAAAATATTTAACAAGTCAGATTCAAGAAATCTCAATTCTAGCATTCTTTATACGTCAGTGGTAGATACATAAGACATGAGCATCGAATTTGCGTCCGCATCCTCTTTACTGCTAAATAATTCACCTCTGTTTGTACCAGTTTTTTTGGCCTGCTGATTTTTCATTCAAAACACCGATGTTTTTCTCCCTGCGCCCTCCTTCTGTTTAGGTATTTGAATAATGATGTATGAAATTTTTATCTGGCAGTTTTGACGAAAAAGAAATCTTCACCGTGCGGTTCCACAATTAAGGTTTTGTATTTGACTGACGTTTATGTTTACCGAAAACGTTTTACTTAGGGATTTCTTATAAAATTAGCGATGATTGATCGGCCTAAAATGTTTTAAGCATTAGCGTAAAAGGAACGAGTAGATCAAATTTTAGGACAAAAGGCTCGTTAAGAAACGAACAAAGACAGAAAAAGAATGTTTCTAGCTTTACTTTTTTAATTTTTGTTCCTTATTTAAAATTCCGTATCGATATTTTAAATATTAGCAGATGCCTGTTTACCGAGAATTTTTATTAAAATTGTGACAAAGAGAAAATTAGGGATGTTGTAATAAATGTATTCCATGTTGCAAACGTCTATAAGAGATCTCAATATTTTAGCTACTTCGCAGTTACTAGAAATGCATGTATTCCCGACCTCTTTCCTAGATTTTTTTATAAATTAAGGCGAGTAAATAAATTCAAATTAACGTAGCAAGAACAACACCGTTGTTAGAAATAGAAAATGAAAGTCGTTGCACATATCATAAGGAAAGTAATAGTTGTTAGATGTAGGCAGGCAATATAAAAATTCCAATAGGTTGGTATCAAAGGAAAGGGCTACATAATTCGTGCACGTTAGAGAAATGAAGCACAACAGAATGACTAAAATAACAAGAAAGTTATTTGTGGGATTTATATTGGCAATTTAATTAAAAAGCACGAAATAGGTTAGATACCCAAAGTAGTAGTGCCGGGAAGCCAAATAAAAACGAAACCGAGAGTTTTGTATTTATAATTTCGTTTAACTTTGTTTTGTAAAACACGGCCCTTTTTAAGTAAATATTTAATTTATCCTGAAATAGTTTATAACCGCATAACCCCAAAATGAACCGCTTAAAACCAATAATTTTATTTAAAAGCTTTTTCATTTTATATCCATTGAATAATCATAAAATCCGTTTTTAATAGCCTATAAATAAAATCCGCAGTTTTAAAATTGTCTAATCGCGTTTACCAATTTCCCGTAATATCCTTAAACGATGATCTGTAAAGTATATTAATGGTAATAAAAATGTAAAACGTAATTTTCGTTACAGATAAAAAAAAATACGACAAAGTTTTAATAGAGTTTAAAATATTGAGTTCCTAATTAAGTTAGAGACTATGCAAAGCGGTAGGGTAAGTGTGGTTGCAGAACGAAATATTAAAATTTTAATCTGAACGAGCGTGCAACCAAAAAACATTAATAAACACAAGGTCTCTGAAATAAAGGAATCCATTGCTTTTTTGTTCTACCATACACACCGTTTTAAAAAAATAGTCATAAGCTAATATTAATATTCAGACAAGTTCTTACCATCGTTTTCTGGCGCAGAATAATGGAATATGCTTAGGACTTACCTGAAAAGAAAATAAAAATTAGTGCTGGCATTAAATGAAAATATTATTTAAGTCTAAGGCAGATCAGCTAAAATAGTGATTTGTTGTTTTCACTGCATATATAATTTAAGAAAAACAATGAACTAGAAAAATATATGGAAATTTTAATTTACTAAAAATTCAACAATGTCTTTTTAGAAAAAACGCGAACGGACCGGACCTTTTTATAAATTAATTTAACATTCTAGTCGCAATGTTCGCTTTCATTCTTTGAAATTTTTTTGTGGCATTGCCAGAATATCTACGCAGCTACATTCCACAAATTATTTTCTTTTTTCTGTAAACCTATTCCTTGAAGAATGTTTGATATAATATATATATCACCTACGTAAAAAAAAAAGATTCTATTTTAACTACATCAACAAAAGTGTTGTTTTAATCCTAGGCTTAATACCATTTGATGTTTAGCGTTTAAAATTAATTCTGATTATTTGATTAAATACGGCCAAGCACAATTTATATTAGATAATTTATAATTAATGAGCATTGGTTTAACTAGTAAAATATTCCACAGTATAATTTAATAATTATCATAATAATAATAATGCAATACTTAATATAAAAATAAGACAATAATTAATATAATACAGTTAAATAACTAGATAATTAATATTAAGTAACGTTCTTGATAGTTCAATGTTCAATAAAAATTATCTGGGTAAGTGAAAATTTAAAGCATACTTCTGATTTAAAAAAGAATCATGACAATAACTAAATTTGTCGTAGACAATTGACTGGCAACATTTATTTCAGCGTTTAATTAAACACAAAAGAAATAAAATCGATAACATAACCTACACATATAATAAGTAGTCGTATACACGTCGATTACAGTTCAAATCAAACTGGAAAGGAAAAAAATTATAAATAATATAACATTTGACATTGACGTTTAAAATTATTACTAATCGAGTCACATTTTAAAATATCACTGGTATGGGCGTTGCTAGGGTTACAAACAATGTTTATTCTACTTTATCTACCATTGCTGTTAAAGTCTTACTTTATCTACCCTTGCGGTTAAAATGCTATTTGACCTTTTGATTTGATTAGAACAAAGCACACTTTAACATTTGCTATAGAAAAAACTTAATTATCAGAATGCTTAATGATTATTTTCTTACCTGAATTTTATTTGACTACTAATTAATTAATTGATCTGCAACAAAAACACAAAAAAAAATAATTTAAAAGTAATAAATATTGTAAGCATTGTCTAACTTTTGTTTACCCAAGTACCTCATACTCATTTAGAATAGGTAACCACCTATGCTTTCATACGGTTTATCTATGACGTGAAACGTGCACTGCCTCTTCAGATTTAATAGGGATTGCGAGATAAAAATGGGCATCCTGTATGTATATTCCCTATACTTCGAACCGTCTACATAAAACTTCGCAGATTGTTCTCACTGTGACTATATGATTTCCAGTTTTTCTTAATTTTGAATTGCCATTTTATTTAAAATAGGGTTGCCCAAATCACTGAGATCAGCTAAGAAGATATACGAGGGCTGTTCTCTTTCCGCTGAGCGTAGGGCCATTAAGATTTGCAACAAATTTTGTTTGACAGTGGAAGCTAGTTCTTTATAAGTTTAATGACAGTGACGGTTGACAAATATTTTAAAATACATAAGCTTAAAATAATCCTTTTCGCAAGAAATCATGGAGTTAAATAAAGAACATTATCGAGCTGTGATTTTTTACAATTTCAAACGCGGCTTAAGCCGTAAACAATATTTTGAGGAAATCAATGGAGTATTTGGTGACAAGTCGTGTTCTTTAGCTACCAAAAAGCGGTGGTACAATGAATTTCAACGTGGTCGACTTTCCTTAAATGACAGTTTTCGAGCTCGTAAGCCAAAAACAGCCGTTACCAAAAAGAATATTGGTATTGCTGGGAACATGATTGAAGAGGACCGGCATGTTACTGCAAGGAGTATATTCAAGCAACTCTAAAGATTGGTGTGAAAGCAATTAACACCATTTTACACAAACATTTGAAGGTACGTAAGCCTTTTTCCCGTTGGAGAATACTCGGCCACACACGGCTGCTCGAACGATTGAGTTTTTTTTTTTTGTTTTGTTTTCACGGATGCAAAAATACATTGACTGTGGAGGGGAATACTTTGAAAAATTATAAATAAATGTTTTTTATCAATAAATTGTGTATTACTTTCCTAGGCTCAGCGGAAAGAGAACATTCTATGTATGAAGAGATAAAAGAAAATTGATAAAAAAATATAAGTTTTTGTTTATTTCATAATTTTAAAACAAATCAGGCGCAATTAGAACATAAAACATCATATGATATCAGTTCAGTATATATAAAAGTATTTGCTATATTTAAATTCAAATCGGCAAATTTGGTGAGCGATCGCCAAGTTAAAATTCTTGTTGTGCAAATCGCCCGCCCAAACTGGCAACACTAGTCGCGATTTTTTTAATACCTCTACTAGTTCTCTAGACCCTAGAACCATCCATTCGATCGTTCTGGAAGGTGACCTCGCACAAATGTAGCGAGTAAGGATTTCCGCCAATTTCCATCGCTTCCATAACACTTCTCATGGGCAACTCGAGACAATAATAATGTTTTATTTACTCAATAAGCCTTAGACCAACTACACAGTGAAAAAACTAAAATTAATTAACATAATCACTAAAGTATAAAACAGAAATTACAATACACTTTTCAACCAATACATACAAAAATATGTTTATAGTTCAAAGGTTCAACCTATCATGGTTGATTATATATTTAGATATATTTTAAGTCGGTTAATGGATTTTGAAATTATCTGAAAATTGTAGTCAAAACAATTATTTTCCGACTATTAAAGAGAAGCTTGATACATAATATATTTTTGCATATTTAAATTTATATTTTAAAATGTTTTTCAACCGCCGATAGCATAGCTGAGACAACTAATTTTTATTTATTTATTGGTTATCATGGCAGTAAGGAAGTCAGCGTGGATTTACTTCCCTGTGCAAATATAGGAAATGGTTGTATTGCAATGGAAAAATCCGATGTGCAATTGGGGAAGCAAATATCTTTCAACAATCTCTGACGCCATTGCTATAATACTAGTTACTTTATAAGTATTCTTAAATTCATCGTCAATACTTTCTGACCCGTAATTACATAATAATACAACTTATTGAATAAATAACTTTTTTTTTTAATTTTACTTAAAATCATTGTACTAATTTTGGGTAATCACCTACAAATTCTGCCACCCCCTCTCTTCTTTAACAGTCTTTGGCAGTCCACTCCTGGACAATCTGGGCATAGGCCTCCCCTGGAATATTCCACTCTGTTCTATCTTGCGCGAGTTGGTACCATTTACTTCCCAACTTTTCCTTCACGTCGTCTATCCAACGCTTTTTTGGCCTTTGTATTTAGTTATGGTCGCCATAGTACCACTCGCTTTGTCCATCTGTTCCTTTTATCGGGCCCATCTCTGAGGCTTATTCCCAGCATACTTTTCTCAATGGCTCTCTGTTTTACTCTAAACATATTGGCAGTTAAGAAAATCGTCTTCATGCCGTACGTCATGCGGGTGTCAAAAACTTTTCTTTTCAAGTTAATTGGAATGTCGCGATTCTGTAGTATTGGCCCCAGTATACGTGTAGCTGCCCAGGTCATGTGGATCCTTCTTTTAACCTCAGCACTTTGACTTTCTTTGACGAGTTTTGTTAAATGTCCCAAGTAGACCTATTCGGTAACATTTTTGATAGCAATCCCGTCCAAGACGATATTTATTATTTCAGGGGAACAGGGGATAGGATCTTTGTTTTTCCAGACTCGCTGAGAGCCCGTTCGTCCAACATACTCTGCAGTTCCTCTATGTCATACGCCTATTCCAACGTAAGAGTGAACAACTTCTGTTGCATTGTTATGGATGTATTTCAAGATGTTCTTGTATCGGGAATGCATTCTTGCATTGTCCATCGCGCTGCAGATGGCCCAGAATTTTACCGAATCAAAGGCTTTGCTAAAATCGATAAAGCCAAGATGAAACCGGGCATTATACTCAGTGCACTGTTCTATTAATGTTTGAACTGTTTGTACTTATCTGTTCAATTGTGCTGTAACCCTGTTAATCTGTTGGTAATAATTTTTATTAACAGCTTATATGGGCGAAGTGAAATACTTATAGATCTGCAATTTTCTATTTTGAGTTATTCGCCCTTTTGGTATAACAAAACTACTTGAGTGTTTTTCCAATTATCAGGAATTTTGCCTTCTGTGAGGCATTTATCTAGGTTAAATGAAAATCCATCTTCATCGGGCGCTCGACCGTTTTTCAGTTGTGATAAGGCACCTATCTCTCTATTATGATGTCGGGAAGTTCTTTTGAGTTCACGTTTACGATATTTATTAGAATGAAAATACACCAACTCAGAAATTCCAGTAATGACATCGAATCTAACAAAACAAAAATAGCTAAAATTTTACACAAAGCTTTAGATTTCTACCTCCACAATTCCAAAACAACGCTACAGGACAGGCCTACAAACAGATATAGGGAACCTGGAGCTTTACGTGGGCTGAGAACCATGGAAGTGCTTGCATTCTACTCCAGAAAAGACTTACTAGGCAGAATACTTGGGTGGTTTGCCACTGCCTTCCGAGGGAAGCAGTCGGGTGTTTTGGGTGTTTGTGTGGCTCTGGGAGTCGAACCTGGGCCATCTCAGTGGTCAGACGCACGCTGAACTAACTGAGCCACGTATTTTGAAAATAGCAGCATTTTAAACTTTTTCAGAATTTAGTCTCTGGTATGTGCAATACGGGCTCAATATTTCAGCCGTATATTCTAATTTAATTCTAACTAGTGAAATAAAACATGTTTGACGAGGGGTCCAGGATTCGATCCCAGCAATGGCCAGATTTCTATTTGCAACGTGGTTGAATGTAGTTCGAACCTCTACAGATTAATGTAGATTAAGTTTAGAAGACCAGTCAATGATCCCTGCAATCGACGCCCAAAGGCTTAATTAAAGAAAAGTATAAATATTAAACCTAATATTTTGCAACATGGATCTTTTAAAGTGATTAAATGGTTAATAAATATTAAATCCGAATATAATAATGTGCAAATTTGCTTTGCTTTTTGTAGTATGTTAAGAATAAAATAACGTTCACGTTTTCCAATTTAGAGTAATTACTTTCTTTTTGTTGTCAGCAACAAAATATTTAATGCTGTAAGTTAATGTAGCTATTGATATCAACAAAGTAGTGGTCGAAATTAGATTCCTGGAAAATTCCTGATATAGTGAGATAAGATGCAGAAATATACCTCCTCTCACTTAAATAAGACGCAAAAGGTATAATTAAGTTCGCAGAAATTGAACAAACCTCGGGGATTTGAAAATCTACTCCTGAAAAAACACTGATTAGAGTATTTCATAATGGCTTAAATAAAAACCCAAAACAACTTTTAACTATGTATGTTGAACCTTCATCATTTCAATGGATTTTAAAATTTTTAACATGTTCATAATTTTTAGTTTGTCTCATGTAGTCGTTCTCTAAATGTTTTAGGTAGACGCGATAACACAGATGGTCTTTTCTTTATTTTTACAAAATTTTACATTGGATTGTCATTGTTGGATTCTTGAGCTTTTTTATAGCTTTCTTCTATAGTATTAAATTCTAGTTTCTACAACTTTATTTTTCCTTACTTAATTTTATTATGTTTATTGATAATCATACTGGATTTTTTCTTTATTTAGTGCGGAGCACCGTTTCTTCAAAATATTTTGTTTTTGTAACAATGCTGCAGCATAATACTTAGCTAAATATGTTACTATAATACTAACTTATTTGTATTACATTTTTCCAATATAACCATTCAAACTGTGGCAGGCTATATTCTCATCAAAAGAAAGGTACCACTTGAAAAGAACTTAACCACCTCCTAACATTGCCGTTGAATTATAGCAACCTTCAATCACATTTTATATAGTATGGGTGATCGAGTAACACCGAGTGGAACTATTGAATAGTTGACCAACGCATCTATTTTTATACTTTTTTCGAATCTTTCGGTACGATTCGGTTACAGTGTTAACACCCATGAAATCTGGTCCGTAAACATTATAATTTGTGCAATAAATTTCCATTGTATTGCGAATTTCATCTTGCAAAAACCAAGGTGGATGGATACTCTGATTTCGCAGAATCGTTTATGGTTACAACCATGTTTAATTGATGTATGTATTAACAATAGTAATACTGACACCTAGCTAAATAAGGCATAGGCTAGTTAAACATTTATTAGTACACCATGTTGCCATACAAGGGAATCTTGTTGGACAGTGTATTTAAGGTTGATTTTCGAATAGTACTGGTATTATGAACTTATTGTTTTTTCAAGCCAGGAATTTAATTTATAATAAATATTTTAGGTTCAATGCGAATATTTTTACAGATAGTATTATAGAAACAAAATTTGCAATATTTAACAACAAAAAACTAAAATCTCCCGCAATTATTAATTAACGCTGAAGGTTTAAAATTCATAATTCATAGTAAAACAAATTTAGCATTAACAAAACGTCTCGGCCGTACAATGTTGTTTACGTCTAGGATATTACAGTCGCAACCCGCTTTTAACTTAAGCCAAGGCAAATCTTGCAGCATTTCCTTTATTTTTATTTTCCTTTTGTTTTATGGGAGCATGCAAGCGCATTATAAAAAGCCAATTTCATACTAGCGTACGCAAAACGGATTCAAAGCTTTTGATGGGATTATTAGACAGAAGAAGGAAATAAAAATCTTTAAGCATAAATTCAATTTCAACACACTTTAAGATTATCTTTCGGGATTTTTTTGACGGACAAGCCGGGGTATGGGCATAGGAACATTCGATTGTCGATGTCATTTAATTTCCGCATTTCAGTCTGCATTCGTAACGGGGCATAAAAGGTCGATTTCGCCCCATTTCGTTTCCGGTTTCGTGCATCTAGCAAAGTAATCCGGGCCCCGGGTGTCGCGAGGCTATGTTTAGAGCAGTTTTGGGCGTCAAGCGTCCCACAGGGAGGCGCAAGGTGTCCCATTAGACACTTCCTAAGACGCGGCTTCCGCCTCATGAATATGCAACGCGCCCGAGACAATGCCTAGCGTTCCTGAAGGATTCACGGCCTTCTTCGCCTTTGCTTTCTCCAACCCTCTACTCTTCCACCGGTTGCTGGATTTTCATTTGACCTCTAATTAAGTGACGCGTCATTCTGACGTGTTTTGGGATCTTGAACAGAATTAATTTTATTTTCGACGTTGGTTTTGGAAACGTCAGCGTCCTGAAAGGATTTCCAGAAGTTATCGCCCACCACTTACCCTATTTACTTACCTCTCTTTTCAGTCTGCTTAACGCATCTCAATGAATTTTCTAATTTACGGTTTTAATTTTCTTTTCTTCGTCCTTATATTTATAAAAAGCGCCCGTGATGAGCCGACCACTATTACTTGCTGATTTATTATTTAAAACGCAGGTTTAATTAAATTATAAAATTATGAAGCTTATAAAAGAGTTTAAATGATGTAATTAAGTCTTTTATGTAACTGCCAGTTAAATATCAAGATAATGTTTAATTTTCGAGTTAATCCCTACACTTTTAGATTAACTCTACGCAAAATGTCTTTCAGAACTTTGTGAGTAACGACACCAGTATATGTAGATGAAAAACGTTTATTTTTATTTTTATTGTATGAGGAGAAGGCACAATATATTGTAGTTCAAACAAATCAAATAAATATGTGAAAATTTAGTGAAGTCCGTTCAAGCATCTGCGGACTTCAGGTTCTATAGGGAGGTCAAATTTAGTTATGTATTTATAATCTATGAATGTAATGTCTGTCATTAGACTCCTGAAAATTGATAAAATCCTTCGTCCCTTTATGTTCTGTTAGGCTTACTTGAAAATAATCAAATTAGACTTATGAGGGTTATTGTATTGCCAACAAGATCGCTACTCCACAAAATATTAAGTGTCAACATTATGAACCTACTAAAAATTTTTGTCGCTTCAAATTTCGTTTCGTCAAGTATGCTGGTAGGCATCTGCTAAGAACAAAATGATGAATCACCTGAAAGCATTTACTGTAACAGTCAAAATTCTGTTAATTATAAAGGTTGACCTTTTATAAAGCTATTAAGAAGAAGAATCAAATCAAATCTAAACTGTGTTAAAGCTGCATCCTAAGATTTTCTTTTCTAGTAAACAAAAAGCGAATATTAGTTGAAGAGTTGTAATTTTCAAAAATCCGAAAGTAAAGCTTTTAAAAATTACAATGGGCGTAGCTGTTCATGCACTAGCCCCACGTAATTTCATTCATTACCGTTATTGGCGTAAATGTCTTTCTTAGACACTATCTTTGCTAAACAACATCGCCCTTCCCGCAACCTATGATAGTTTTTACTAATACTTTTTCTATATAGTATCCACCTACGATACTAATGAAAGAAAAAACAAATAACTGAAAATTATTTCAAGAGAAGCACAATCTCCATAATGTATGTAAGTCTGTTTTATCTAATAAGCTCTCAAGACATAGATGATGCTATGGCACGTCTCACTAAAGCCATCATCGACGCAATTCATCAAGCTAGTGTCGTTAATATACGCAAACAGAACTTTCATACCCCAACAAGACTTGTAGCTCCATACTTCATACTAAAGTTAATTAACGAGAAACACAAACTTCGCAGACAATGGCAAACCACAAGAACTCATATTCCTAAGATGAACCTCTATCAATTAGCTCTTCAATTAAAGCAAGAATTAAATAAATGTCATCTGACAAGCTATCAACAATATTTATCTGAACCGGAATTTTCTAAAAACTTACTTTAGGAAGCAGTTAAACATGCTGTATGTAGAAAGGAAGAAATTATGTAGAAATAAGACAGATGTGTTGGTAATCAGGACAAGTTCGAGCTATTTTCAAATTATTGAGTGGAAGTGTTTAAGCCTGCTTCGCCACCGAAGAAATCTACTTTTAACCAGATTATTTCTCAGTCAATCAATACTTCATTCAATATCTATAGAAGGCCTTCAGGATTAAATCAAAAAGCCACATAGAGAAATTGCTCCAGGGTATCACACGATTCCAAACATTGTACTGTTAAATTTACCCTAAAATGTATTAACCTACTCACCCTGCATAAGAAAATTACAAATTGACAATTACGTTATATATTGTTTACATATTTTTTACAAAGAACATTTGTCGTTAACTGTAATACAAGCATATCAACTCAAGTCCTCCAGAACTCTTAAATGAACACTAAATAATTTGTTTATGTATAATATACCCGAACTTGATAACGTTAAAGTGTTTCTATTCACAGGTGAGACCGCCTTCACCGCTACAGGAAGCTATCGATAGTCTCCAAGCAGCTGTTAAACTGATCACCTTTAATGTAATCGATAAGAAATTTCTTTAAATACTGATGAATTTCACCACCACTCATTTAAAAAGAAACTACAAATGTTAGCATAAACACGAATTTCAACAAAACCAACGTTCAGAGAATATTAAAAAAATTTTTCTCTAAAAGTTCAACCAGATCTAAACAGTTTTTCATTAATAATCTAATCATGTGGTGGAATCTGAAATATGAAGTAATATTTCATGTAAGAATTTATGTCTTACTTGTCTAAACATCCTTACTTATTGTCACTGCGGAAAGTAATACCAAACGAATAGTTGCCATGGCAACGGCAAACTTGCAATATAAATTGTATGGAGAAGTGAAACAGATTCATGACCTGCGTCAGTCGCAACCTGCTTTCTGGTTTTGGTGTTACATACACATTTTGGTTTGTTGTTCATTTTAACGGGCAGACCACGTGAATTTTTATACAATGCTCCCATCAAACCATCCGGTAAGTGTTTTATTAGAAACGCCATTTTCAAGGAAGAATTCACGTTTTTTGGTAAGTAAATTTGATTTTAATGTTTATTATTACCCCTAATTTCTTTAAAATTGCTCTTAATACATCTTTAAAGAATAATTCCAAAATAAACTGCTGGACAAAATTATCGCATCACAAAAAAAATGTTCTGAAAACAAAATTTTTCATAGATATTATAAGTGTTAGGGCTTCGCAATAGTAATAAGGACTATTATAAAGGATTAGTGGAAATTTATTGCGTATTTGAAGAAAAACAGGAAATCTTTACAAGTATCGTAAAATCTGAACAATAATAAACAACAAACTTGAAATAAAAAACTCAAATAAAACTGTACAAACATGATTTTAATAGCGTGTCACGCCTCCTCTTGCTCTTACTATTTCATTGAGCCTTCTAGGCATTGACCGAATCACACGGACGATGTATTCCTGAGGAATGCTTTCCCATTCTTCTTGAAGAGCCATTTCCAGCTCTCTTAAAGTTGTGGGACGATGCACACAAGCTTGGAGACGTCTTTTTAGCATGTCCCATACATGTGCGATAGCATTAATATCAGGGCTTCTAGCTGGCATAGCCAAAACATTAATGGCAACTTCTGCCAGCTACTCTTCGACGACGCCAGCAACGTGAGGCCTGGCATTATCTTGTAAAAGGAGAAACTCTTCCCTAACCAATGGCGCGAAGGGTACCACGTATTGTTCTAAAATGTCCTCCACATACCTTTCAGCATTCAATGTTCCCCTGGCAATGATATGCAGCTCGGTACGTGCCATTAATGGTATGCCTCCCCACACCATTATGGAGCCTCCTCCAAAGGCAACCCGTGGAACCATATTGCATTCAAAATAATGTTCTCCTCTGCGTCTCCATACTCTTTGGCGCCCATCTGGCGAATGTAGAGCGACACGGGACTCATCTGTAAAAAGAACATGCCCCATTCTTCCATTGTCCAGTGGGCATGTTCTCTGGCAAATCTTAATTTGGCAGCTTTGTGAGCCCTGGTGAGAAGAGGTCCTGTGGCAGGTCGTCTGGCAGCCATGTTACCTTCCTTTAGCCTTCTTCTGATAGTTCGTGACGATACTGCTGCTTTCCGTGCCCTTTGTAGCTCATCCCTAAGCTGATTGTTGGTTTGAAAACGATCTCTGGACACAGCCAAGCGGATGAAACGGTCGTCCCTTTCTTGGGTACATCTTTGACGCCCTTGTCCTCTTCTTCTTTTGTTATTTCCAGTCTCTCTGAATCATTTCAATACTCTGGAGACAGTAGATTGGTTCACACCGAGGCGATCTGCAATATTTCGCTGGCTTAA
This sequence comes from Melanotus villosus, assembly GCA_963082815.1. Taxonomy (NCBI): domain Eukaryota; kingdom Metazoa; phylum Arthropoda; class Insecta; order Coleoptera; family Elateridae; genus Melanotus; species Melanotus villosus. The sequence goes on from OY720419.1 coordinate 80,781,523, forward strand.
CCCTAACTCGACATACACGATGGCTCTGCTTGCATTAACTTCCGAAACATAACGTTATTCGTTCATGTTGATTATGTTTTCTCCAATTTTAAATAAAAAATGGAATACCAGCGTTAAATTTCGTTTCTGCACGATATAAAATCAGACTGATACATGGGGGCAATTTGACATTATTTAGATTTTTCCCTGCACTCGGTGCAATTGTTTCGGTTTGGTGTAGTTTGGTTGCTAGAAGGGGCCAACTACACTTTGCAATAACAAATCGAAATAAATGCATCTGTTCTGAAAAGATCAGAGACCTTTAAGCACTTTTTTTTGTGATGCGATAATTTTGTCCAGCAGTTTATATATTTTTAGTTTTATTAAGCGAACCCGGGTTCCATCAAAATTTCAAGTTGTAAAATAACGAATGACCTTGAACTTTGAAAAAAGAATCTCACAACCGGGGGGCTGCCCTGCAGCTCCACCCCAAAGAGATAAGGGGGGACCTAATAAACTGCTTCACCCATTCCTAAAGTCACGAGCCGCCACTGGACGAAATTGCAATTTCCAATTACATTATCATTCCTACGATATGCCCTAAATCCTAAATAATCACTTAAATAGTTGCTGAAAAGCCCATAAAGTCTAGATGATTCTTAATAAGAGAATTCACTAACTGTAGAAAACTGTGTTATTAGACAGTTTATTTCAGGAACTGCAAATTCTGACACAGAAATGCTGTCTTGGCAATTGTCTGCGTTGCCCTTTAGCGAATTTTAATGAGTGCTCTATAGTATTACCAGTGGCGTACGCAGAGAACGTTCATGGGGGGGGATACGAAATTTATTTCCAATTTTCTTTCGTTTAACACAAATTGTTTTTTTTATCAGCAGATATATTTAACAAATTAAAATAAAATTATTAATAAATTATTATCTAACAAAAAAATCAAAATCGTTTTAGGTGCCTGAAATGAAAAAAACAATAGGTATTTTTAACATTCTGTTGCGTTAAAAACATAGGACCCTTACAAGTTACAAAAGGCTTAAAGTAGGAGGTCAATTCGTCTAAGTTTTTTTGACAAATCATCTATAACGTCATCTAAAGATACTGCCTGTTCACGATGTATTGATTCACGATGTATTGACATCATTGCTAGTCCATTTAGCCGATTCTGAAACGGTATCAATGTTGTAAGTGAAACTTATTATTTTAAAGGGTTGAAAAAGGGTTTCCTTGGGATTTTGAATTTCTTAAATAGAGTTTTATTCGTTTCAAAGCAGAAAAAGACCTCCCAGGAGTAGCGGTACTAACAGGCAGTGAACAAATTTTTTTTAGCTGCCTGTGCACATGTGGAATGGCCTGTCATGGGGGGGGATATATCCCCTTTATCCCCCCCCGTGCGTACGCCACTGAGTATTACTGTGTAAAAATAAGAGATTGCAGTGGTTTAGTGGTTTTAGACATTTTTATATTGAGAAATATAACCGGTTTTTAAATGGTAACTTAAGTATGGGCAAGCTCCATCTCACCTTGATTACTGTTTGTGCTAATCTTGAATAATCATTTGAATTTTTCGTAGCTATAAAAATCTCTTCAAATTTTAAACGTTTCGATTGAACATGCTAGGTCTAGGTAAATGAGTCTGGTTGTGCATGTTTCTTTCTTTATTGTGGAAGGTCTTTTAGTGAATCGATGTTGTTTGCAAGAAAAACTATATCCTTTCAAAAATAAGGAAACCAAACGGCTGCAGTAAATTCCAGCGTAAGTCTAACATCTAACTGGCAAAGAGTTAGATAGAAAACTGAAATTATGGTTACTATATAGTGTCAGTCATAATACTAGTCGCAATTATTAACACAATTATCAAATATGGCAGCCAACAGTTCAAATAAATTAATTATGTGAAATAAATTATCGAAATAAATACATACTTACTTGTAAAAATAAATATGGAATGTCGATTCGGTGCTAATTAATTTTAAATTAGTTGTGTCAAGTTAGAGTTAAATAATCAATTAGTTGTTTAAATAAAGATTACAACAATATTTCTGCCGAGACATTATGCATAAATTTATACGACGAAGAGATATTATGTACGAAACTCAACTATTCCAAAAATATGGTTCGTTTGCCTATATGTTCAACCAATAACACTCAAAAGTTGCATGAAAAATATTTAATATTTTTGTAAACAGAAGAATGTTTTCTTTTAGGCACAAATACACCACATAAAAATAAAATTTAAAACACCAGCATTAAGACAATTAATTTAGTTAAAAATGTGAGTAGCGTTGGCTGACAAAAACGAAGACAAGAGTTTTACTTTACATAGTTACTTTTTAGTTTATGAAGTCCTGTTAAAAGCAGATTCTCCGGAAAAATTAATTATAATAACACTAGGTTTATAATTAAAATTCTTATTAAAGTAAACCAAACGATATTCTGCTTGACGTTGTCATAACAATTAATGCGACTTAAATTTAATCATAAGATAGTAATTAATCTATAATGATTATATTTTTATCAGTAATTTATTTTATTGGTTACGCGTTTTTGATGTTACTAATATGAAAGTGTAAACCAAGTTTTAAAATTGCACCTACAGCATTAGAGTAATGTTTAAAAATCAAAACATTTTAAAAGTTGTTACCTGTATTATCGATTAAAATATTTTTAAAATCTCGATGTATTATTCTTTGCAGAAGTTCAGTTTCATTAATCTGTACGAAAAATATATAGCTTTTATTTAAACTCATAATTACCATATATTCTTAAATTACAATTGACTTAGAGGAAAACTCGAAATTATACTCATTCTAACTAGGATGAAAACACAGGATTATTTTTCACTAAAAATAAATATTTCCATTAAATTACATTCCCCAAAAATGAAATAAAAATACTAGTATGATATCCCTTTAATAAAAATACCGATTTGTAAAAAATATGTTAAAAAGCGGTATAAAATATGACCTGTTTAAAATCTGGACAAAAAAGTGAAAAGTGAAAATCATCCCTGAAATGACAAACATTTATCCCACCTATACATCCGGACCGGTTTTGTTATCAATCACCGGATGAGTCGTATCCGTCGTCCCTGTAAATAAATAATTCATAAATTTCGGTATTACAAACGAATTCCAGCAAATTAAATGGCGGTTTGTCACAGCTCACGAACTGACGAATAGTTCAGTCCATATTCTATCCCTTTGATATTAAAATAGGGCATACATGTGACAGAGTTCTAACAAATTCCTCTCGGACAACTTTTTTTATATTTACGTTTTTACTGAGGCTGCATACATATTTTTAAATTTTGATTGTTACCGGTTAAATGAGTTGTTTGTTCAAATTTTCAATGGTAGAGTAATTCATTTTCATTTGTGTATTTACGTTCGCTTTGCGCTTTCATGGCATTCCAATAAAATGCCGATATCGCCAGTATTATTGTGTGTTTTGGATATCAATATCGGGCGACCTACTGAAATTTATTTTCTTTTGCGTTACTGCGGATATAACCACTGCTACATGAGGTGAAGGTTTTTATCCAGCTTGCGCTTTTTTAAAAATTTCACATATGTGTTTCCCCTTTTCGGGGTAGTTAGTCGGGAAAATAGTCATCACAGATATGTCAGAATGCAGATTATAATAATAACAAATGTCTAAAAACCCACAATTAAATAAATAGTGTGGAATACATTTTTCAGTTTAAAATTAATATTAACGTTTCGGGACTTTACAAAAATAAGGCTTGCAAAACACATTTATAGGAAAAACATTGTTTGTATATTTTGTCGATCTTTATTAACGCTGATTGTAACTATTTCCAAGAGTTATTTTGTAAAAAATAACATTCAACAACTCATAAAATATATAGTTTTAGATAATTTTATTGTATTTGTATTTATGAGAGAAAATCTATAAATAAGCCCAGAAAAGGGAGTGTTTAAACTTATAAATATCGAGGCATAGCTTTTCTAATTATTAGATATAAGAAATATAAGCAGATAAGTGTTAACCGCAGCTATAAAAAAAAAAAAAAAAAAAAAAAAAAAAAAAAAAAAAAAAAAAAAAAAAAAAAGTATAACGATAACTTGCATGTGGCACCAACTGCTGCACACAGTGCAAGATGGTAAGTTAGATACGTATACAATGGGCATTGGATATATGACTGTAATGATTAACGTATATTTTAATGTAGAGCTTGTCAAACTTAGCTGAAAGTCTGAATTCGACACGCCCACGATGCGCACTTGGACATATTGCATTTACAGCGAATATCTCGCTCCTAAGGCTAACCTCAGGCTCACGCGCACACGCAAGTAAATGGGGATCTCACACTTTTTCCTATCTTTGACAAGCTATACTTATGCTAACTTACTTCTAAAAATACAGTAAATTTCCTAGGTCTTACTAAATGTCAGCTTGGCACAGACATATCTGTGTCTGCTACATACTACTACATTTTAATTTAATATTATTATCATTTGATTCGCTGTACCTGTACAATAAGTATTATTTATTATTTATTTCATCTTCCTGTTCTTTTATTAATTCTTTATTTTTTCTTTTAAATCATATATACGACTGGTTTTCGTTTCTTTACCCTTCTTCGCAAGTTCGTTGGTGTATACACGAACACAATATTTTTGTTCCATTGCAGTTATTCATGGGCAGCAAGATCCTCCAACATTTTTTTCCTATTTATTGTTAGATTAGAAGCTTTCCACTGTTAACCAATTAGTTATTAGCCCCCCCCCCCCTCTCACCCGTACTTTCTATGAAGTTGTCTGATCCGTCTTCATTCGACTTTATTTTGAAGTTTTAGTTCGAACTATTGTAGTGTTGGTAGTATAGCAGGTTAAGCTGATTTGTCTGTGTAATTCTGTTATTTACCCTTACTAACGTTTTAATTATATTTACTCATAAGCACTTCGGTCTTCCTGCAATGCATCTCGCTATACAGGTTGCCTAAAATTCTATGGAATATAGCAGTAGTGAGCTAGACAGTAATGGATATATTATATTCTACCGAGAGAAAACAAGATGGTGTATGTACGACTTGTTGCTAACACTTTACTTTGCTCCTTGGCAAATGAAAAATATTATTATTTTGCGTAGTTACCGAAGTAATTATTGCATTTTCCATCTCGGCTACTCTTGTGGAAACTAATATTTAAACCTTTTCCAACTCATGGATCTCCCATGTTCCGCATAATCTTAGGCAACCTGTATAGTACTGAGTGTGTTATCGTGGCTTCGCAATTGTTGTTTATTTCTAATCCCACGTTGTTTATTTTTTTCTTTCGTATTTTATATCCTCTTGGATGCATGCTGCGTCATTTTCTACTTCTTCTATTTTAATGCTAATTCTCGAAGTGTTATGATAAAGAGTATGAAGTGAGAGTGAGCATCCATGGTTTATTCCTTTTTATTTCTGGTAGGGTTTTGTTCTTTGTAACAACTGCTGAGTCACGGTGTTTTCTCCTAGTGATGCTTTGATTATCCTATTTATTACATGGTATTCCGCTTTCCTTTAATGTTTCTATAGAGGCTATTTGTGAAACTGTGTCGATTGCTTTAAGGAGATCCAAGGCAGCTAAAATCTGACAATATTCCAGCAACAGCACTGTATGCTTACATTTCACGCAGATAATAAACAAAGTGGAGTAGAAATGAAAGTGAAGAGAAACAAAATAAAAATTACTAAGGAACAAATATTACAAATTAACAAAACATAGAAAAGGTATACACTATACAGTTGAATCGATTTATTGGCGTTTTATTTATTTTTTATAAAAGAAATGTCAACAAACTTGCCACAATAAACATTCAGAGAACATATCTGTCTATGATAATTTATTAAATATGTCAGAAAACAGACAAGGGGAATAAATAAAGAGAAATATACAGCTGCCGTGGGCATCTTTTGAAAAGACAGTCTGAAAAACAATAGAACCAAATCGATTCAATTGATTGATCTGTCACTGCCTACATATATTTTGAAATATGAACATTAAAGAACGCCCCTATTTAAAGTTGTTTGTAACGTGTTTAACGTAAACATAAAACGATATAGCTTCATACTGGCTTCAATATGCAGAAAGGAAATGCATAATATTATCATAGTAATTAGACATGACGTTAACTTTAAACATGAGGTGAAAATATCGATCAATATATCTAAAAGAGAATGATAAGAAAACAAATACTACTAAATAGACAAAAAGTCTTACTGCAATAGAGGTCAAGGAAGAAATTTCATTCTAAAGATAGACCATTTATGAGATAATACCTGAATGCTTTTACCTGAACTACAGACAATAAAAGAGTAAAAGTTATACAATGTAACGCTGATAACTAAAGAACTTTATTACTTAGGATATTTATATCTATGGCAAAAAGTGAAAACAGTCGTGTAACTAAAAAGAGTACAAAGTAAAGGTTATAAAAAAATAATTAGTGTAATATATTTACAATAATGGTACGAATTAACTGCAAAAGAATTAGGTTATGTTTTATTCAAATTTGAGAACATTTAGTTTATCGCGTTATCAAAAAGAAAGTTTAATCGGCAAAGTACAAAATTAAGCTTCCTTTGTATATGGCTGAAAAATGAACATATTTTGCCATAATAATCTAATTGCAGATGAGAGATTAAGAGTAAGTGTTGTGGCAAATTGCTCGTCAAAATAAAATACCCGAACCTTCATTTTATTTCAATTAATCAAGTTCAATAAACAATAACCCGAAAAACAACCTTGAATTTGAAACAATTTACATCAATTCCACTTTATTAAAATATATAAAAGTAAAAACTATTTCCTTAATCATTTTTTTAGACTGCCTAATATCAAATACACGTCTTGAAAATTTAACATGCCTATAAATTATTAAATAGGATTTCAAATGTGCCAGTCAAACCTATGACTTCAGAATCTAAAATTATGCTCTTTACGAGAAAGGAGATGAAATGGCAGTTCGTTCAGTGTGATATGTCATCTCTTATAAATTCCATTGATATGCGTCGTCACTTCGCATTTTGTAAGATGGAATTTTTGTGACGTTTTCAGAGCTCGAGCAATACTCAAAGGCCACATTTAGATCGTACATTTATTTGACTACATGGAAGTGCGCACTGAGACTTATTTTGAAAATATTATCCCTCTTGAAATCCGAGTATTGCATTTCTAAAACGTCTTCGCTTTGACATCAAGTGATGCTTTATCAACAGAAATAGATAGATAGCTTCAAATCCATTCTTTACTGGTTTATCTTATTGATCATACAAGATACTGTTAAGGAAAGAAAAATATACGTTTTTAATGCAACATTTTTAGTTATATGTACTGCAATAATTTACTCACAATAATTTATTGTTAGTTATGCTTTTGATTGGGCGTCATACACGTTTGATATTAAAATTGATATTTAAAGCAATTCTTAAGGGTCGTCGTGAGGTTCCTAGTTTTATTTTTTTTATCTATTCCGTTAATTTAGTTTTAAAACAAATTTACTCAAATTCATTAAGGCAGATTTATTACAATTCAATATTGTTTTCCCTATCTTCCCTACTAAACTTATTTGTAATAATTTTACACTCACAGTTTTAAATTCCTTTAAACTTTTATTTTTACTCCATACGTTATGTCACTTAATTTGTTCTTCATAACAAGTAATCCTCAGCATACAATTATATCTAATTCGAATTCATTACCAACAATTAATCCTCAGCATACAACTATCTCCAATTTCAATTGATTACCAATTCAACTTATATTCAGTTCCAATTCATATATACATGCTAACATAGTTTAATTCTAATTTATTTTTATTTAGCTTTGATTGTTCTTCCATAAATAGAAGTATTTCAAGCTTGAATTATTATTAATAATTATTATTTTCACTAGGAAGACTTTTGCTTCCTACTCGCAAATAGTTATTTGTACAACTAGTAATGAAAGCAATACTTTTTTTCATGAGTTTGAAGTTTGATGCACGACGGCGAAGCCGGAGTGCATCAATCAAACGAGTGAAAAAAAGATGCTTTCATACGAGTTGTACACAATATTTTTTTGCATTTTGACATCTTAAATCCCTCAAAACAGGATAAAAAGGATTTGAGAATTGACAGTTGTCAAACTGACAATTTACAATATTTTATTTAAAGCATACTTACTTAATGCACAATGTAAAATTAAATAGTTAAAAAAAGTGTTGCTTTCTTTAAGATTTTTTAATAAAAAAAGTCCACTTTTTTTATCAAAATGCAAAAAATATTATTTTTCGTTCTTGTTTATTTTGTTTTCGTAACCCCGGTTTTTCGAAATATCCAATTAAAAAATTGCTTTTTATCCAGGACAACGGTAATGACTAAACTTTTCTATTATAACCCTACTTAGTTATTCATATTTTTTACAACAATAATACATTATTTACATTTTCAACACTTAACAAATAAGCTAGCTATCTAAATTTTTATATTAAATACTTTTTTTTTATAATTAAATCTGCATTAAATAATAATTAATGTTAATTTATCAACAATAAGGGTAACTTCTATTTGACACAATACGTAAATACCAATTGATATCATTTCAGTACATACAATCAGGTGTAAATGTTTCGTCATTTATGTTTTCCAATTATGTAGCACGGATAATTTATACTCTGCTTATTATATTAAATTGTCTTAGGACCTACTCTTCTCTTTTCAGTAGTTCTGAATACCAAACTGGTACATATTTTTGCATAATCGACAAAATATTTGCACTTGACTGTACATTAAACTAAGTTCTAAAACAGTAAATACCACAAATTACATTGGGTTTGTTTTTCCTGTATTTTTTTAAGAGGGCCCTATAATTCTCATTATGTAAACAAGTCAGTTTGATTTGACAAGAAACAAAAATAGGGCAAATTGCTTATCCTATTCTGAAATCAGAGTCGTAGACGTAAATTCTGTTTATTTAAGAAAATATTAAATTAAAAAATCCCCTCTGCAAATAGTTAAACTAAAAATAATATAATAAATAAATCCTACTGAGTATAACAGCTTTGTGCTATAAAAAAAGGTCAAACTGCTAAAAAAAAATGGAAGAAGGTGGGGACATCAATATGTAATAGAGGAAAATCATAATTGTTTTACACATAATAACAAAAGACCCCTTAAGAAAAATGTAAAAATAAACAAATAAAGCAATAAATAACAAGAAAAATATAAAAAGGAAAGACAACTATTAAAGGGATAGAAAACATACATACAATGAAGAATCAGAAGGGTAAAAAGGAATAGCTAACAAAAAGAACAAAAACCTTACAGTTAGGTTCCCGGACTAACAGTTTTCTGCTATCTACAGGGGAAATGACAGTAGTTAGAGCAAAAGTTGCGTACAGGACCTAAAAATTCTTATTTGGTTCATAAATTCGAAAATAGTAGGAGTTTTGGTAAAGTCGCAGAAAACACTGAAGAATTTAACAAAGAGTGGCTATATTTCCTGTAAAGTTACGGAAAATAGCAACAGAAAAATTTTAAATCTTAAGAAGTGCTTGCGAAATAGCCTAAAAGATTCAACGAAGCATGGCAATCGCCACAGCGCGATGAAAGAGCAGAGCGTCCAACAACCATGTTGAACTGAAGATTCGACGCACATTATTCAAACTTTCTTTAGCGGGAGATCACACTGTGAGTATTTCGCTGTGAGAAGAGATGACAGGGACCAATAGTGATACAATAAGTAAGATCTAATTTTGATCAGTTGTTGATCAGATGTTTTATACGACAATTTCCCAAGTATAATTCCAACTCTTCTTTATCTTTTGTTACAACCATTAGTTCAGTTTTATCAGTAGGTATTAATTTTCATCCCAAATTTACTCAGCGTTTCTTTCCATATTTTAATGTTATTCCACATATCTTGTTGGGTATCACTCAACTTAACTGGCATAGTTTTTCTAATTCCGAATCTTGCTTTCTTCGCCCTTTCATCCGCTATTCTTGCTTCATTACGGCGATAAACAACAATGGGCTGACTCCATTACTGATTTGGAATCCTGGAGTGCACACGCAACAGGTTCTTACCACATTCATAGTGCTGCTGTACAAACTCTTTTCTTTGATACATTCCAGATTTTATGCCTTGGCAGGCTATCGCAGGCTTTTTCCAGGTCGATTGCACAAACGCATACCTTGTTTTTATAATTGAGAGTTTTCCCCAGAATTTTTCTAAGGCTAAAAATCCAATCTTGTGTACCTTTTCCTTTCCGAAACCCTACCTGTGTGCTGTGTCTCTCTAGTTTGTTGGACTATGATTTTTCCTAGTCATTTTTCTAGTATCCACTCATAAATAATGTTAAATGTATGAGTGCCATAAACTATTCATGTTATCAACTATGCCTACAACTTTCACCGGAATGGTTTTTATAATGGGAACGGACGCCCGGTAGCAGAATACTGACGATGATATCTACAACATTCCACGATGGAAAATGGAGGCAACATTTCGAGCAATTATTATAATATTTGTTTATTTTTTAGTCAAATATAGTCGCAGTAACCGAGATGCTCTTTTATTACTTTTTCCTATATCTTAAAAACGAAGAAAAATTAACCTATAGTGTACTATATAAATGACCCTTAGAGCATACAATAAATATTGTCGATTTCGTCAGGGGCACCCTGTATTTATGACATAAATAAACATTACTATTTTTTAACGTGTTTTATAGTCCCAATGTGAGAACTTAAGTATCAAACTGTACATAATAAGAGTTGAAGAGGAGAAGATAAAAATATAGCATGAGTATTTTGAAGAGCTGAAAAAAGGAAAAGAAAAGTGTAAAGAGGATTATTAATTTAGAACAAGTACAAGAAACACTAGAATTATTGAAAATTAAAACAATCCGGTATGTACACCTACAACAGTGGTACTGATAAAATATAGTGGACCCAACTGAATAAAGCAATACTCAATAAGGTTATTTGCCAAGAAAAGAAAACAGATGCCTAAAAATAACTAACGGTAAACTGATTTCGAAAGCTTACACAGCCAGAATCATCTGAAGGAGCGAGTTCTGGATTTGAACCTTATCATTTTTGATAAAAAAGGAACTATTGCGCACTATCGTAAGGAAATTTATCAGGAGCTAAATGAGGACTAAGAGAGCATGGTAATTCAACGTGTCAACCATGCCAGAAGCGAAATTCTGTTTCAGAAACAGAAAAGAAACAACAATTTTGAAAATGGATAACATCAGACCTAAAGCAAACGATTTGTGATTTGCTAATGAATTACAATTAAATATCTAAAATATATCCTTGTTTTTACAAACATGCTATTGGACAAATTTAAAAATGAAAATTTTGTTGAACTTTTACGACTTTAGTTGGAGCCACTTGTTACAATTTTTTGTCTTTACGAGCCAATCCACTTATCAATCGCCACTGTTGGTTGATTGCTAAGCTCTATGTTTTTTTGTAAAATAGGTTTACTCTCATATTATTGTGGTTGTTACCCTTCATAATAACATTTGCTTATTTTGCGGTTTACCATTCTGCTTATGTCATTTTTAAGTAGTTTTAGCGGTTGGTTGTTCCCGAATCAATTTCCTTTACCTTAAGGTAGTGAGATAGTGGGTTTAGAATTTATTTGCAGTCACGTCTTTTCAATTATATTGCCTGATGACATTCTTTAGGGAACCTGGCCTGATTGATTAGTTCGTTTCTGTAATCTCAATCATTTTGGTATTTTTATAGAAATTGTCTGTTATCCTACATGACGATCTCACGATCCTTTCTCTGGTTATCCCGTATCCTGTCTTATTCCTTCTTCTGTGTTGTCTTCGTATTTTACTTTATTAATCTACATTGTTGTGTTCCCTTTTATTATTTTGTAAAGGTTTTCTTTTGTTCGTAGTTTTGACGGCATTTGTAATGCTATATTTCTTTGTGCCGGCGCTAAATTGTCATCTTAAGCGATGCCTAGTTATTTAGTTCATTTGTTGTTTTGATTTCGTTCAGAATTAAATTCTTTCCGGTTCTGCCGACTCTATCTTTCAATTTTCCTTTTTACTCACCGTGTATATTTCGTGCTTGATATTTCATGCGTTGAAAGTTATATTTAATTGCGAATTTCCGCCTAATTTATGCAACTTTAATTGCATTAGTAACTTGAATGCGCATTGACCGATTTTCGACTTCCCAGGTGTTGCGTCTGGAGTGGAATTGAATGTCTTTTCCGTTTTACGTTTGTGAAATTCATACGTTCTGGCAAATTTCTTGAAAAGCCCATGTCGCTTCAAACTTTGTGTTTAATTTATCACGCAATTATTTATTGTAAAGCGATCAGTTATTTGGTGCCTTTTTGTTGGCTTGTTTGCTAACTATTTTGTTTTAAATTGCACGTGTAATTGAACATGTGGTAAGTGTTCCTTTCGTTTTAAAATTCATACTCTTATTTGTGTGGAATTTCTAGCAATTAGATGCAATTAGAATTAATTTGGATGCGATTAATTAGACTTAATTAATTCTATCTTCCCTCGGAAGGCAATGACAAACTACCGAGGTGTATTCTGCCTAGTAAAGTCCTCTCTGGAGTAGAAGTACAAGCACTTCCGTGGTTCGGAGCCCACGTTAAGCTGTAGGTCCCCTATGTCTGTAGGCTACTTGATACGCACACCACATGCATATGGAGAGAGAATCGGCAACGCCCTGTAAAGGGTATGCCACTCTAAGAAGAAGAATTCTATCTGGATTTTATCTAGGAATCGTGCTATTGTTTTTGCTGTCCCGTATTTGGAATTAATCCTGGCGTCTTAATTGAATCCTGATTGTGCGAGAACCACGAGGTGTCGCCATTTTGTCATTTTCCATCTTGAATTTATTCACGTCATCCAACCTCGACTGATGGATTAAGATAAGTGATATTGGTTTTATCTTTCAATTATTTTTGTGCCCTTCTGGCTTAATTAAGTATTCATTCATTTATTTTGTTCGGTGTTTGCCTGTGAGCAAATCCTGTTTAAATTTCATTATTGTAATTTGTGTTAACTTTCTATTTTACTGCATCTTTAATTTATTGTAGCTTTGTTAATTGGTTATAAAATTTTGAAAAGGTCACGCAAGTATTTACTTTAGTTGGCTTATTTAGTTTTTTATTATCTACGTTACCCCTGTAACCGTTTACAAGTAAGTGGATGTGAATTCATTCCATATTAATTGCGTTCCCTGAGTTAGGCCTTCAGCTATGTAATTTATTTAATTAATATTCAGGTTTCATTTGTGTAAATTAATTTTTTTGTAATTGTTTAATTCGGACCTTGGCTTTGCGCCGTTCATGTGAGTTTCCGTAAAAAAATAAAGTGTAGCAACGTATTTAAGGCTTTTTATTATCTTTTTGATAAGTTTACGTTACACACTTCAAGCCAGAATGTTTATGTACAGTATATTTATCTGCGACAAATAAAATATCAAAAAAATGTATTTCAAGTTTGTAAGAAACTACTTTTGTCTACCTACCTTTCCGCATTATTCACTTGCTAGCTTGCTAACTAATTGTGTTATATTATACATTCCCCTCATACAGAGCATATCTTTTGATTGTAACACATAATAACCAAAAGCTAATTCAAGTTCTGAATATCGGCATGTTATAAATAACTTAATGTATTATTAACGTCTCAATCTCTATTTACAATTGTTTAATTTATGTAAAACACAACATCAGATTATGTATTCCACAATCTGAAATTCATGGTTATCCTAACAGGGGTGCAACTTAAATCAAAAGGGAATATCATAGATTCAGTTGTAGTAAGTTGATTTGGTATAAACTATTATAAACTTTGCCTTTTAATTGAATACTTTCAAATATTGTGAAACTGCGATTGCATGTATTTAAAACCAGTATAAAATTTTTAATTAATAATGCCTTTTATTCTGTCGATGCGTATCTGAATCGTTAACTGTGTAAAATTAATATGTTAAAGCAAGTTGAAATTATTGTTGTTATCAGCTGACATTTTGTCGTATTATGGGAAAAAGTATGTTAAAAAGGATATACTAAAATTATAGGACGCCGCCCTTAATTTCTCTTTTTTCAAATTCAGTTTTTAAAAAGTCTGTTACATCTACATCTACAAAAGGCGGTCGGGCGTACAGGATGAAAATGAAAATCCCGTGTATATTTTAGTAGCCGAATGGTGTTGAAAGTCTTTAGCTTAGAATTAAACGCATAACAAAGGTAAAATATTCAAGGCATCTGTGTTTCTCTTTATACAGGCGCACAAAAACAGTAAAAGTTCCTGCATAAAAAATTAACATCAAAGAGAAGCAATTACGAGAATCCCAAATGTATGATAAATTCAAGCCACGTTAAAAAGTCATATAAATACGGTCTATATATTCGTGTTTTGTGGAGCTATAAATTTAAGCAAAAAGGGAATAATATTTTGATGTTACGTGTTATTTTGAAGACAAAGGAGTTGGGGAGGACGCACTAGGAGCATGTGACAGTTCAGAAATTTGTTTTTTGCCCGTTTCCGTTTAAGCAGAACATTCAGAAGCTAAATGCTCTGAAAGAAATAAAAGCTGTCATATAAAAGTTTCGAGCTTTAGGAAAACGAATGTGAATGCCTGCGTTGTTTTCTAATGCTTAATTTTATTTTGCTTTACGTGGAAAAGTTTCTCCGGCTTAAAATTTTAAATAATGGTGGGCTCCTTTTCGTCGAGGTACCCGTTGGGATAACGTTCTAAAATAACTCCGGCTTGCTTTATCGCTCGAGGTCCCAAAAACAGCCGGAATATTTTGATTCGGATCTCTAATACGAAATGATGCGAATAAACATTTTTTTGGGGCAGGGTCAAGCTCGCAAATAAAATTTTAAGAAAGATCGCCTGTAAAGATAAAATAGGACGCCTATGTATAGCATCCACCTAAGAAATATTATATTTTAACGAAAACAATAATTTATAAGCATAAAAGCGTACACGAATAAACTTAGAAGATAAAAAAGAATCTTTTAACAAATTTTACAATGTTGCTGACTAAATTATATACATGTTTTTTCACTCTGGAACTGTAAATTACAACAAGAAAATTTAATGCTACAAACATTAAAATTTTTCCACAAACTTTCACCCTTTTGCACAACATTTATCAAAGAACAGTACTGTTTGTAAACCACAAAAGAAACAATTCTCAACTCTTAAAATACCCAAAACTCATATGAATAATATCAACGAAAATGACATTTAAACCGTGATTTATAAATGCAAAGATATCAGTTCATTGACGGTAAATTTTGTTTAATTTTCCTTAAACAAAAAAACTAATTTTATAAATAGCTCCCCCACACTACGCAAAGTATTTACGCCTGATAAATTTGATTTACATGCCCCAGAAGATTAAAATCTCCTTCCCAAAACTCAAATTTAAATCATTTTGCTGATTATATCTCTACGTTTAACAAAAGTGTAAGTTTGATGTATATTTTACCTAAAATATTTATAAATTACCCAACAAATTTACAACCTTATTAGCATACCAACAATTTGTAACAAAATCTGATTGTAAAAATACGCAGCATTGTTTAAAAAACCATTAATTTGTCAGGAAACGAGACATTAAGTTACAAATCTCATACAGGACCATTAGTAATTCAATGGAGATATAAATTTGATTTGTTACAAGTCTGAAAAAAAATTCATTCATGTGTATTGCTAAATTTTTATATTAGAAAAGACTTTCAAGTCACAAGCTAGGTGACGTCGTCATGCTAGATTATTAATTTGGAGTAGGTATCAGGTTCGAATCTTACCAGTCAATTGATATTTGAACAAGAGAAGTCATTTAATCGGTTCTTAGTTCTTACAATCGACAGCGGAGTGACCGCAAAAAATAATAAGACAAATCGTTTAAAAATGTGGCATTAAGACACCTTCGCAAATGTTCACAGTGCAAAACCATAAATGTGAAAATTAAACTTCTTTGAAAATAATTTGTTTTCTTCTTTTTACCTCCATTGCTGCTAAGGTTAAAGCTGATGACTTATTTTCACCAAAAGTCTATGGGTGGGTTGCATAAACATAATTTAACAGCCTTGTCAAATTAATCATTTGTAAAAAATCGAATAAAAATATCAGATTTCAAATTTATATGGTGTGGAGTGATAAATTGGCGAAATTGTGTTGCACTTTAATCGAATCTTTGTAGTTTCGTTTATAAAGGTAAATGTATCGGCACTTATGGTCGCCAACATGATGGGTTAAGGCCTCCTATCACGCTTTCTTTATAGTGGAATCATTCGTTAAATTAACAAAAGTTTTGCACAATTCACTCTATGTCTCTCTGCTCAAGCGTTGTCAAAAATATTAATGACACGATCGAAATGTAAATCGGTTGAAATGAAAATTTTATAATACGAAAGATATTTCATAAACAATGCACAGGTTGGCAACACTGCAGAGCGGATAATGCAATCGGAGTGGAAAGTGAGGTTAGTTGTAGTTCAAGACTTGAGGAGTGACGTATTTTCGTTTCTTCCGTAGTGTACATTTTGATTAAGCGCGTGTTAGAAATGGCGAATGCAGGTGCATCGGGTACTGTAACTGTTGAAGATCAAGGATCTTATATAAAGATTGAAACTCTACGTGGCAAAAACCCGACAACAATTCAGAGCTTTGCGTGAAGGTTGTAGGGAAAAGGCTATAGACAATAGTTCAATTTCCCGTTGGACTTGCCGTTTTCGTGAAGGACGTGAAAGCATGCGTGATGATCCAAGGCCAGGAAGGCCAAGAACATCAACTGATGAGCGAAGTGTGCAACTTGTGTCGGACTTTATTGACAAAGATCGTCAAGTGACGTGTGAGGAACTATCGGCAGTTTCCGGAATTTTAACAACATCTATTTATATTCCGTATTTTAAAGAACGATTTGACAACTCGACAGAAAAAGAAACGCCTGGACATTGCAACAATATTAGAACAAAAGTCTGTTGCTGAAGGACAAGCATTCCTGTCTCGAATTGTCGCTATTGATGAAACGTGGATTAAACTTTAAACCAAAGTTGAAATCTCAGTCAAACTAGTGAAGAAGTCCATCATCGCCACTACCCAAAAAATTCAAATCAAGCATATGATGATCTTCACTTACGATCACCAAGAAAACATCATGACCGACAGAGTGCAAGGTGGAACAAGTGTGACGGCAGCATATTATCGTTACTTCATGCAGAAACTACGCAGAACAATGCATAAAAGCCGATCTGACTTGCTTTCACTCGTAGTTTGATTAAGGGGAATTTACAATACAATTTCAGTTGTCTGTGAAAAAACTGAACGTTTCTTGACACGCATTGTAAAAACAAATAAGATAACAGGTATTTCCTTTCAAACAAAGTAAAATCCATAAGTTCTTTATCCAGATATTGCCTAAATTAAGTACCTTTTTTAGATGATCCAAAAACCTCCTAAATGGAACTCAGTTACTGGATCCCAACTCGAAATCATCCAATCCACAACAAAAAAGAAATAACTATTAATACAAAAGTCACCATTCTCTTTCAACATACTGCATACAACTGTTTAAAAATGATTATCTGTGTACTAAAACAACCAGTATTTCAATGTAATATGTTAAAATTTAAGTTGGTGTGTCCGCTTGGTATCCCAAGAATCGGAAGGCTTCCGGGACCGAGTAAAAAAACTTGTACTGAAGATTCTCCACAAAGAAGAGAGTCGTAAGAACAACGTTTACGAAGAACGAGAATCTCGTTGTAGAAATTGTAGCGAACGAGGGCACCACCAACCAAGAAGAGAACAAGCGTCGGAAAACTAAAAGGGATCGACGAGAGGGGGCGAACATTCACCTCGAAAGGGAATATCCTCAAGATCGTCTTCCATGCCATATCGTAGAAGAAGCGTTATGCCTCGCAATGCCAGTATGTTTGTTGATGGGAACATTGCCGACCAAACTCGTTGATGTTGGGGCGACAAGATCCATCATAATTCGGACGACGACAAGTGATGTGATACTGACCCGTGGTATAGTGCATATGAAGATTTTTAACGACATGAACCGTCAAACAATCCATGGGTAGCACCAGTGGTCCAGGTCGGCAAAAAGGTCGGATCAACGGGTTTCTCTGTGGATTACCGGCAGCAACGAGGTGACAAATAAGGACAGCTATCCCTCATCGCGCAGTGATGACATCCTATTGTGTTCGCGGTGGTTTTCTCTATTAGACATGAAGAATAGTTACTAGCAAGTTAAACTGGAACCTGAGGCTCGAGAGAAGACTGCGTTCACCATCGGTTCGGGATTATGGCAGTTCACAGTTATGCCCTTTGTGCTTGTACAATGCTCCAGCCATCTTCACTCGCTCAGTGGAGATCAGTTTTGGAGGGAAGTATCCTGAACAATTTTCCTGGTGTATTTAGACGACCTAATCGTAGTTGCAGGTCATTTGGCGAATACCTGAAAAATCTAAAAGAAGTGTACCAACGGCTTGATGGAGTCAATTTGAAATTAAGAATTTCGAAAAGAAATTAACTACCGTGGACATGTATCACGAAATAGAGTAGCAGCCGATCCTGATAAAATCCGAGAGGTGCAAAAATGGCCAACACCAAGGAATAAGCACCAAACGTTCCTACTACGGGTAAGAAAGTGACTTCATAGCTTGCAAATGTGTTGAGATATTTCGTCAACGTATTGAAAAGATTGTGCAACGGGTATGAATCATCGGATACCTGCAGATTGTGCAACTGGTATGAATCATCCAACATCTGCAGATTGTACAGCTGATATGATTCACCGGGCACCTGCCTAGGATCTTGAAATACAGATTAGCATGTGTCATGACGAGTCATTTATTATGAGCTATATTTTAACAAGCCATATAGCTGCAAGTCGTAAAAGTATAATTAGTATGTAACCTGATATCTAGCCAGCTGCTGAGCAGATGTTGATCAATCAGCATTCTTTGTAAAACATAGATAAGCACGTGCGTGGTGCAAGGTGGGAGTTGACTTTTGGGTATATACACAAGAACTTAAATGCACTTTGTATAGTCAGACAGGCCACCAGTAAGGTCTAAGTGCAAGGGAGTAGGCAGATTGAGACCTGAGCACTTAGACCTCTCAAGTGAGTAAGGTCGAAATAGTTGGGAGTAGGCAGATAGAGGCCCAAGCATTGAGACCCCTCAAGTTAGTTCAGTCGTGGTGTACAGAGGTCAGTTCCCATCCTTCGTATGTACTTAGTGGTTGCTGCAATGTATATGTAAGAATTTTAATCTGTATTTATTTTAAATGTAATTCTATCTGTTTTAAGGCTTGCTAATAGTTTGGATGTAACCCTTTGGTTCATTTGTTAACTTTAACGTGTGTAACTTGTCTCTAAAAATGTTTAATGTGTTTATTTGTAACTTTGTCAGTAAATAAGATTTGTAAAACATAATTCAAAGTTCGGACAATATATTATGTTATGTTAGTTGAATTAGACTTTCAATTAAAACCTCTCGCACAGCTAAGAAAACCCCACGTAACGAAGTTGGGTCAAAGACTCTACCATCATTATTTATTTAACTGTTTTTATTATACAGCCCTAACTCACTTAGTTACATTATGTTTGGAGCGAAGACTGTGAAACAGCTTTCCAACAACTGAAATGTGCTGTAGTAATAACGCCGATATTAAGCTACCCAAGGACGGATGGAAAGTTTATACTCGATATGGATGCGAGTAATCTAGCCGTTGGGAGCGTTCTTTCTCAAATACCAAATTGTCATGAAATGGCTGTCGGTTATTTTAGCAAGGTCTTGTCACAAGCAAGAAATTATTGTGTAACCAAAAAAGAGTTGTTGGTTGTCGTCAAATCTGTAGAACCCTTCTACAAATATCTGTATGGACGGGAGTTTTTGTTGAGGACCGACCATCCCGCGTACAAAATTCTGTAGTCTGAAAGGTCAAATCACAAGATGAACGTAAAGGTTGCAACAATACAGAACATCGTGCAGCCACTGGTCATCAAAATGCCGATACTCTTTCAAGGAGAGCTTGTCCAGCAGACTCTATAGAATAACAGTCATCAACGAGGCAAAAGCGGAAACCTGAACTGAAAATGGCACTTGACTGACGGAAAGGTAAGAAATCAACCTGAAAGGGGGGCAGCTCTTTGAATAGAACTCCGAAGGCATATTGGGCTTAGTAGCACTCTTTGGCGGTAGAACGCGGATTTCTGAAGCGAGCACTGGAAAATAACGATGGAGCTACCAAACGACTTCAAGTCGTAGAGCCGAGAATCCGAGTGTCAGAAGTGCTAAAACATCTATCTTCAAGATGGCACCTTTGGGGAATACTTCGGTGTGAAAAGACCATAGAGAAGGTTAGGGAAAACTGGTATTACGTGAACTGCAAAGAAGACTTTAAGGAATGATGTCGCAAGTACGAATTGTTGCTGACGGTATTTAATGGATCGTTAGGAAAAAGAAGGGCATCCATGAGACAATTTAACAAGATTTGATTTAGATATAAAATCTTCAAAAGCATTGTGGTTTATCACTGAAGTTACAGCGGAATTGGAAAAGTTCGTGTCAGTTGAAGAAATGAATAAACGACGTGATCTATAGAATTCAGAAACAAATAAAAGTAAAACCAAAGGTGGCATATTCCAATCGATTGGCGACATAGAAGGGGAGTAGCAACGCCTTAGATGTTGAAGACGAGGCCCGAGTATTTATTAGTAGAATGGAACCTGCAGGAGACCGCCCGACATTCAAATAATTTATGAAGACGTTTTCCGGAACCGAGAAAGCACGATTTAGAGTGACGTGACGACTGAAATGCAGCAAGATCTCTTCAAAGTTCTTCGAAGTTTTTACTGACTATATCTCATTGCGTTCTGATTTGCCTTCGTCTAGGAAAAATAATTGCGGTCGTATTTGAAAACAAATTTAGGCGACTGGACAAATTCCAAAGACAGAACCCCACGGTTAGTAAAACCTTACAAGTTCCAGATAACAAAGTTTCGGTTATTATTTGATTACGAAACAATTTTATTATACTATAAACCGGATTATTCGGATCTCTGGAATGCTTTATGGGATTTATAAAATGACTTGCTCGCCAAGGGCATTAATATGCTGGCAGTCCCCAAACTCAGGTGTGGGCTGGATCGGTTAGGTTGGAGGATGGTACGGAACATGCTGGAGGTAGTCGTCAAAGACCATGTTTATACTTTTGATCTGAAGCCCGCATTTGAACCGTAGAAAGGTGTAGATTGTTACTTCTACCGTAGTGGAACATGCAGTAGAGAGGAACTATGCCGATACCATCATGAGCTTTTCTTCGGAAATCAGGAGCCCAAACCTGTTCGTTTGCGAAAGAACAGGCCTGAAAGGGGGGAGCAGTGTAACGAAACGCGTCCTCTGTTGGACTGAATTTGTTAATGATTTCGTTCGCCATAGAATATTCGAGAATGAAATCGAAGCCTCCGGTATGAAATTGCGAACGCAAGGAAGAATAAGTGCATTGAAATGCATAAAATAGTGTTGAAATAAATTGTCATTCTCGGCGTAAATAAATTAGTGCTCAAGTTGTTATTGCAATATTACCTACTGTTGCATATTGTTAATTGTTGTTATATAAATAATTCACACCGAACCAAAAAGTTTTAAAAAGGTTATATTATTTTCTTTCAAATAAACCTTACATGTATCTCCAAAGAAATTAGGTCACCAATTTTGCAGCATAAAATGAAATTCGCAATGTACTTTAGCAAACAAGAATATTTATAAAATCAGATAATACCTCCCTAGAATATTAAAATGGAAACATTTTATCGAACAAACACCTCTAATAGTACCTCGTAATAGTGGCCGAGTTAATAGTGGTTTTCTATAGGTATAGACGACACGGTGCGATTGTGAAATTACATACCTGCGTTACCTCAACATCGAATCGTTGCCATTAAACGTGTTAATAGAAGTAAATGCTGTTCAAACCATAGCTTCGGGTTTAACTAACTTTCCTTATTAATAACAAAGGTTAGTAATACTCGTATGGTTTTGAACTCTATTCCCGAATCCAACCAAACTTGTGTAATTACACGAAAGCAATAACGTCCATTGTGTAAGTTTAATAAAATTTTAATTAAACTTGTCAACTTGATGACATCATATGCAAAGTGGACATCAATTCTGTTGATATGTCATAGTTCATACTCAAACAGTAATTAATTTAAATTTTTATACCAGAAGTTTTCGTGTATTTAGGATGAAATGCACTGCTCGAGCAGATAAATGACGAAATAATAAGGACTTGAATTATAACATCAACGTTGGTCGCCCATAAACGTTGACTTTACGCCTGCTGAATTAAATACTTTGAAGAAACAAGAGACGGAAATGAAAAGCCACCAAAGTTTCAGGGAATTCTATAAAACGCTTTCCTTTAGAAAATTATCGCTTTTTAGGTTATGATAATAAAATTATCAGGTAATTAAGAGTAGCCTACATTCCTGTCATTATTGTTATCACGATTACGTTAAGGGAATTTTATTTTTACAGATATTTCAAGAATATTATTAATTAAAGTTTAAATAAGTAAGTAATAACTTAGGATTAAAAATGAAATGTAGTGCAAATAATAACTTTAGAATAATCTTAAAATAATCCTAAGTAAATAAATTTAGGTCGCGTATTAAAGCACCGAAAATTTGTATTCAAACCGTTTCAGAGCAATTATGGACTCTCTTGAATATTTAATTATGAAATTGTGTTTAATATTTTACTTAGTATTACCAACGTTTATGGTGGAGGAACTTTGTTAAAATTCACTTTGAATTTTCTATGTTAGAGTTATAGGGCCGTATTAGTTAGTGGAACTCTGAAAAGCTATAATTTTATTAAAAAGTAATAACTGAATAAAATAAAACTTTTGTTTATAAAATAATTACGGAAATGTTGAATTCTTCATAAAAATTATAAGTTTACGAAGAGCACACACTCAGATAATAACATCAAACCTTCATAAACCATTCTGTTTTTCATCAATAAATCACAGAATTTTATTTTTCCACAGTTATAAATGTAGGTTAGCTCTAATATACGTATGTTATACAGTAGTGTTAAATTTAAGTATACCTTACAACGTACTAAATATTTTACAAAAGGTTTGTTTCCACGAACGCGGCTGCCTTTTTATAGATAAGGCAAAAGTTCAGAAGTTATGAGTGTTGACATTTCTATATGCTAGATTTCTGTTTTTTCTTGGTTCGCAGGAATTAATTGTATTCTACGTAATTCTGTATGTTACAACTGCACGTTTAAGTTCTCACAAGAAATTACATGTGGTTATTGGTAGCTTTGTTAAATTTTCATACACTAACAGCTAACATTTTGATATGCCAAACGTAAATATCAAGTGACCCAATTTAAAATCATCCTGAGAAACGCATGGAATTAAAACTAATAACAATTAATAAAAGTTGCGATATCTAGGTTTATGTGATTGTTGTTTTGTATTTTGTCAATATTTCCTGAACTACGCCAAAATATGACTTAATTCCAAGGGTCAAAGAAGATGACTTCACATCGATCACTTGACTTGAGTATGAAGTACCGACCTCATTGATTTAAAACACTTCTAGGTTCCCTTGTAAACTAAAAGATTTCAGATTCGATCTCGACCGGGGTCAGGTGAGATTTTCAATTACCGATTGCTTTCGGTAAGAGGAAGAAAACTGGAAAACATCACCAATGTCCTGTTGCGGATGAAACTTTTTTGACTTTTGGAAATGGTTTCCTTCTTGTAAGGTTTTTTTGTCAGGATATTTTATAAAATAAAAAAGGAACGATAACGCTTCCTTGATTTACAATTTCTAGAAAATCAAGATCATTCACAATACATAGAATTATACGGACTTTTACATTAAGAAAGGCATTTAATAACCATCTTAGCCATTCTGTATTATTCTTTATGCACTGCCAAATTGTTATGCAATTAATGCAAGCAAAATATCATAATAAATAATAGGAGTAAAATAATATTCTTGTGTTATTTATACATATTTAACATTAATTTATACAACACTTATTCACACACATGACACAAATTTACATACAAAAACTGACATTCCGTTTATACATTTTTAATTTATGGTTATACGAAATATAATATTTTCTATCAATTTTATAATAAACTATATTAAAAGTAAGTTTTTTATAAAAAATTTTAAATACCCTGTAAAATTTTCCACCCATGAAATGGGTGGAAAATTGAATCGTAAAGTTTTCATCGTAAAGGCGTAGTTTTGATATGCCGCGATCTTCTTTATTTTGATTTGTTAAGTTGTAAACATGAGATATGTTGATTCTTTGTTGTTATATTTGTCAATTTCCAGGCTAGAAAATCAGATTGAGTTATAAGTTATGTATTAAAATGTATTTGAATTTTGGTAATTTGAAGGTTAGGTTATAAAATTCTATTTATTAAAATTGTGAGTATTAAAAGAAATGTGACCCGATTAAAAGTGTTATTAAAACTTGACCAAGCTTATAAGTCATAAATTTATCAAGAATTTGAAGGGTATAAAACTACATTGTGTAAATAATCAGAAAAATAAGTTTTAGAAAGTTCAATTTTAAAATAAAGTAGTTTTAAGATAAATTTATGCATTTTTGACTTAAAAGTTATTTAGATAAAGTATTAAGTAGAAAATAAGGAACATTTTATGATAAGCTAAATTGAAATTTCAAATAAATTCATAAATAATTAGTATTTAATATAATGAAGTCAATTGAATTGTTGATAAAAATTATGAATTTTAAATGAGCACAAATAATTATGAGTTAGATACTATTTTGAAGGAAATTTCATGTACTTTGTAAATATGTAATTAGATTTAGATTTAGGTAAATTTAAGATTTAATGTGTTAAAAACGAATTTTAAATTTATTCAATTTGCAAATTCCAAGGCCAAGGCCAAGCAATTGTTTATTTACAAGAATTCAATAACAAAATAGATTTCGTTGAAGGCAGACGTGTTTTATCGTTCCGCTAAGAAAATTTAAAAATCGATAATTTAAAACAAAAATTTTTGTAGAGAAGGCCTTTATAAATAATTACTCCACTTCATAATATGAATTTTAATATAAAACGAAAGTTAATTTGTTCTAGAAGGAAAAGCTGAAGTTAGTAAAAGTGAGGTGAGTGAGTGAGTGAGTTTTTGTTTTTTCATGAATAGTGAAATAATAATGCATACGTAATTTGATAAATGAAGGTAAAGTAAAAGAATTAATTATTTAAAGTAATTAAATAATTAATGAAAAGTTAATATATTTTAATTATATGTCAAAGTGAATAATAAAAGGTTTTTAAGTACCTGTAATAATGAAGTTTGATCTGTGATCATATCTTATTGACGACATCCAAGTTATAAGTAAATTCTTCGAATATTAATTTGGAATCTATTTGTTTTTATTTTGTCTAGCGATATCCAAGTTTACAATCTAAAAAAGAATATATAACAATTTAATAACAGTGTTTAAAAGTATACGAATACAGCAACGAAGTTTATATTGATAACAGTGACAAATTATAAACATTTACTTACTCACAAGTGTAGTAATATTTTTGCACCAAAACATTCAAGAACGTGGTGTCCATTATTTAACAACAGTAAACTACAGCTGATGAAAAAGGATCCTGTGCGTAACGGCATGGTCTGGAAAGAGGAGGACTCACCGCAAAAGAGTTAAGTAAAGTTTAATTTTAATTTTAATAATTAGAAAATTTTAAAGTCAATTAAGTTTGTCGTCGTTTTGTTAAAAAAAATAATGAAATCTGATTTTCAAGTTATCGAGCATTTATTTGTCAATTCATGTGTAATTTCTGAATTTTAAACTCATCAGAATCCACATGTCTATTAATTTATTTAATTTTCAATTTTAAATTTTATGTAGTAGTGTATTCAATTTTGAACTTTATTTGTGTGGTTTAATTTTACAGGAGATTTGTGATTTTAATTTTCAATTTACTTATTGTATTTCATGTAAACACACACACTTACCCTAAGATTCATCACAACACATCACACAATAACATAATACAGTATGTCCCCGGATGGAGTTGACAAGAGTACCAAAAACGTTATTTTCGATTTTACGACAAAAAGTCATTCTTTATAAAAAATTCTGCTTGTAACGAGTTTGCTATTTAAAAAAAATAGATTAGATATACAGGGTGTTAATAAACTAAGAAAACATGAAAATTCTTCAAGAGAGAAGCGCCAATATTTGATAGATTGATTGTTGTAGTGGAAATACAAAACACAATATCCAAAATTTATTTTTTCAGTTTTATTTATTACACACTATTTTTCCGAAATTCTCTTCAGATAATTTAAAAACCTTGACTTAAAGTAAACAATAAAAATGAAATAGGACTTTTAAGAAAGTCAATAAAAATTACTCTACATAGCCACCTCCAACTTCCACACATTTCTCCATCCTTTTTATAAATTCACCATAGCCTGTGATCGACAAGATTTAATTTAGAATTATCATAATTAAATTCAAGATAACCAGTTATACTGATTACACGTAAAACAATAAAACCATAACAATCTAAATTTAGACTTGAAATTTTCTATGTTTTTAAGGAACTTTTTCTATTTACAGTTAACTCTTAAATGCAAAATAATGGCACTTCTCTCTTCAAGCATTTTCATGTTTTCTTAGTTTATTAACACCCTGTATATCTAATCTTATTTTTTTAAATAGCAAACTCGTTAATTCGACAAGCAGAATTTTTTATAAAGAATGGCTTTTTGTCGTAAAATCGAAAATAACGTTTTTGGTCCTCTTGTCAACTCCATCCGGGGATACACTGTATTTATTCAACTTATTTCCAGTTCAAGGTTGATATCAAGTAAAATTAAACTTTTCTTTTCTACGTAAGGAAAGAACACTGCATATTTAATTGGTGCCCAGAACGTGGGGCAGACATAACATTAAAATTAAAAATTATTCGGTTATCGTAATCAAAGAGATTACATTACAATATATTAGGTATATTATTACTCTATTGAACTTGAAATAACAGTATCGCTCAGGCCGCTTCGAAGAAATAGTAGATTGTTATAAGTTTTACATTATGACAACCTGAACTCTAATAATTATATACTTACTTGTCCTCTTCCCTCTTCTACCTTACAGTGTAGAAGGGTGGAGCGAAGCCCCACAGAATTACTTCGATGCTTTCCTGTCCCTGGCGCACTTCATAGCTTCCGTCCAGTTGCTACCACTTTTCTCTAACACCAGTCTGCCTTTCGGTCTCTTCATAGGTTTTCCCATGGCCATATTTCTTTCTCTAATTGGTTTTCCTGCATCCTTATTATATGTCCCAGTCAGCTCAGTTGTCAGCTTCAACTTTTGGGTTTTCCCTTATGGTATCGTTTCGGATTTTATCTCTTCTTGTCACTCTCATTACTCTTCTTAGAAATTTCATCTTGTATCTTTGCAGCTTGCTCTTCCATCTGTCATTTAAAATCCATGATTCACATCCAGAAATGAATGTGGGAACATGTACCGTTTTGTGGATTTTCATTTTCTTACTGATAATACTTTGGTTTAGTGCATTATACAGTCTCGTTGCTACGCTTATTCTATTGTGGATTTCCCCTTCATACCCCCCACCCGTCTTCTTGCACTATTGCTCCTAGATAGTTCAAACTTCTGACTTGTTTTATTTTTTATGAGTCCGCCACTATATCAAAATTTTCCGAATCATTGGCCAATACCATAACTTCTGTTTTTTCTAGGTAAAATTAATTATATATTCGGCGTAAAAAGATCGGACAAAAAATTTTATTTCTCGTTCAGGCGGTGACTTTTCTTTTCAGAAAGAATGGAAACAACATCTACAAAGAAGGATGTAAAAATACAAAAGGAAAGATAAACATGTCATCCACGAAGGAGATGCGAGGAGTAATAAGGTTTGTGAAGTAAGAACGGATAAAAAATCAATTCCAAAGTGCACAACAGCGAATATCTATAAATAGAAAAATATAGGTGTATTTTCCTCTTTTGTTGTCCATTTATTTTAATACATATACATATAAATTTCGTAATAAATAATTTCAACTTCTTAACTTCATCTAATTCAAAATATACAAAGCTCAGCAAAAGCTGTTTTACTTTACTTACTACTGATTTATCTTTAGTTGGAAATGTTATTTGTTCAAATAATGTTTAACACTAAGGGCCGGGTCTTTTCATAGGAAAATCCTAATTTTTTAAGAAGATACTTTCTCTGATAAAAATTAGTTTTTTATTAGCATATGTTTCTGTACTATGACATCGTCCGTATTTTTTTAATAAGAACCAATTTCCCAAATTTTGATATAGGTACTTATCACCAAGGCACGGATTTTATGCAAATGCATATCCTATACTAATAATATGTGCTAAGTGAGCTTTTGTATTTACGCGTATCTAATAAAACAGACCTAAATGGAATCAATTTTTTTTTTGCATATTTTGCATATTTTAGGCATTTCGTGCATAAATTTGAGCATATTAAAGCATATTTCTTTATACATTTGGTTAGAGATAAATGTAGCTACACAGTTTCACTAAAATACGAGAAATGTAGAAAAATGAGCGAATGTCCAAATTTCGGAGAAACTATAATTTATTCTCTGGTAAATGTCTATTTTTGTTGAGAATTTCTAAAGTGAGGTATTTACCTACAATTATTTATGTACTTTTAAAAACTGCCCACTTCCCACGCGTCTAATACCAGCTTAAAATTTATCTCTTTTTCTGGAAGGGCTGTGACAGGCATACAAAACTTTCACTTTCCAAGAAGTGACTAATGAACCACTGATACCATGGGATTTTCATGTTTTTGACCGTTGTTGGTCTTACTCGTTAGTTAGTTTTTGTTTTACTTTCGAGTTTCGCTTAACACTGTTGAATGAAAATATGTAGTTAAGATTTATTTTATTATTTTTCTTTAAAATTACCATTAGTTCTATAAAGATATAAGTAGTTTAGTATTAATTATGTTTCCTTTTGCTATTTGTATTTAATAATGTGTTAACAATTAAAATAAATAAATTCATTTCATCTTAAAATTTCTGTTTTAAATATACAGGGTGGTGACTCGAACACCCGAACATAGGGATTTAACATGTAAAATCATATTTTCATAATTTCCTGCTCCCCTAATTATTTTAGGTAAAAAAGCTTCAAATAAAAGTTTTAGGGCATAAAATTCTGCATCTGAATCAATAAACAAAATTCATTTTGCGTGCCTTGTAACCTCAGAAATTAGGTATGAAAATGACGTAAATCACCCCGAAAATAGCGATAGCCGTGAAATTCAAACAAAAATTAACCAATGTTAACGGTTTATCTGTCAAGTTACGCTGCGTTAGTTTATTTTTATTATTACTTGTAATTACTGTTAAAGTGAAAATATGGCCAACAATTATACAATAAGTGAAAAAAATCAATTTTTAAAGTTATTTTACAGTGGTAACAGTATAAGACAAGTACGAGATCTATTTGCGAATTTATATCGTCATTCTACCAATTCCGTCGACATCAACAATCCATACCACCATCAATAATCAAACAAAATAAGGGTCAGTGTTCGTCCCTTGCAAGAGTTGTACTAAAAATCAAATAAATATTGCACCTGAAGAAGATATTGAAGCTGAAGATCATAACGCTAACGAAATCAATGTATTAGCTGCGGTATCAAATAATCCAAATGTGAGCCTTAGAGAAATTGGATCTGGATTAGGTTTGCACCACACCACGGTCCTAAAAATATTAAAAAAAACACAAATTTAAATCTTTTAAATTTTCCGTCCACCATGAAATTTGACAGATAAACCGTTAACATTTGTTAATCTTTGTTTGAATTCCATGGCTATCGCTATTTTTGGGGTGATTTACGTCATTTTCATACCTAATTTCTGAGGTTACAAGGCACGCAAAATTAATTTTGTTTATTGATTCAGATGCAGGATTTTATGCTCTACAACTTTTATTTGAAGCTTTTTTACCTAAAATAATTAGGGGAGCAGGAAATTACGAAAATATGATTTTACATGTTAAATCCCTATGTTCGGGTGTTCGAGTCACCACCCTGTATACATAAAATAATTAAGGTCAATAATTTGCATATTTTAAAGCATATTTCATGAAAACCACTGCATATTTGGCATGTAATTTGAGCATATATATGCGCATATTTTAACACTTTTTGGTGCATACAAGTCCGTGCCTTGCTTATCACTGAATGCTGGTGCAAAATGAAAATGATGCTGTTCTTTGATAAAACTACACCTAAATAAGTTAAAGAACACGAATGTTCTAAAAATAATCTGAAAAAAGTATGTGTACGGCTGAGAAGCTAAAATAAAGATAGAACATTTAAACTTAAAGTTGTCTAGTTTTATATCTCTAAAGAGTTACCTTAACACCAACATTCGTTTTAAAGGTTATTTTCTGGGCTCAGACTATCAGGTGTTCTCCACATTTACTTTTCTTGAGAATAAAAAGGGATGCCTCATGTAATCTAATAATAAAGTTAAAGGAATAAAATTGCCAAAGTGAAGGAAAAAAGGTTTCATATTCTATAATCGTTCGGCTCTAAAATATTTTACGCATGTCTTGAACACGTTCGTGAATTTTTACTGCAGGTTCTTGGCATAAGATTCACCACAACTACCCCAATAAAATTTTCGAAACATAAGGGACACAAATATAAATATAAATTCCGCGAGGGTTTCAAGCTAGAAGCGTGATATCCAAGCGTCGCCGTGACCTCAAACCGATTGTCACAAAAGTCCCTAGGGTCGCCAAATGTAATTATGAACCGGAGGAGAAGCAAACTTAAAAAATACGCCAAGAACGCGACCGCAATTTCAACTTAACGATTGATATTTAAATTTCAACCCCTACTACACGACTTTGATTTTATGGAATAACAAGCTCGGACTTTCAATCGGATTAGAATTTTTTCTTCATTGCGTTTTAATTCGACTTGATTGCAGTTTTCAACTTCTGAAAAAGTTATGGGTCACGTGACATTTTCACACGGATCACCGAATGTTTTTAGATGAAACAAACTTTAAAATTGGCACAGAATTGCAATTTCCCCATTTTCATAAAACCTAGGTCGTTCTCTTATTTAATATTTTAAATCCTATGTGTTATGCACGACAAAAAGTAAAAGAGAGCACAACGAATCAGAAGATAAATATGTTTCGATATTTGTATGCGATTGTGTATGCTTACGGTGTGTATTATTACGTGATTGGAATGTTAAACAGGAGACGCCGTAGGGGCCGGTAAAGGAAGCACAAATAAAAGTTCGAGGATTATATTATTCCTGACTGAAAAGGTTACATCTCTGTGAAAAACTCACGAATTGAAAGAAAATTCACTTACACTAACTTAATGCAAAGAACTTGGGCGTTAAAATATTTGACATTTTAATGAAAACAGTCTAGGGAAATATATTAAGTTAAATTTGAAATCAATATCGACATATGGTAAACTGATTGCGGGTCACGGACAACATGCATAGAAAATCAAATTAGACTGCGAGTTTTTAAGAGTTCTCAAAAAAGTCGGCCAAGGAAGAAACAATAAAACTGATACATCCAATTCTTTAAAGAGGATTTAAAGGCACATTCGGAAAGTTAAAACACAGATTTGTATAGGTCTTAAAGCCAATTCTTTTATTTTTATAAAAAGAAAGTAAATTAAGTTTTATTAATCAATAGTATCAAACTATCTGTGTAAAAAAAATAAGCTTCTAAGATCAACTTTACATCGGCCAAATTATGTATGACAAACCTAATACTAAGCAAACATAATTGATATCCAAAATTTAATCAATACAAATTACCAAAATTAACTTCCGATGGTTTTAGAGTAACAAATAACGTCAGAACACTGTCAATTTTTTTGTGAAATCACACACTAATGACGCGAAACAAGATGTAATTCCAATAGGAATAAAAGATATTTTGAGAAAGGCGAGAGAAAGTTCTAGATAAACCTTCAAAAGTTTCTTAAATTAATGTCTGAAAATCCTTGACCACTCTCGAAACACATCGGAAAAGTAAACCCCAAGAGACCAACTACAAAACTTGAAACATTACAATTACATGTAGATTATTATCCACACTTCCAAACATTACAATTTTCGTCTTTATTAAACCACAACTATTTTAAGAAAAGGTTTTTCCCGCAAGACCTCTTTTAATTTACTTTTTAAACCTTGAATGCATCTGTAAGGACTTCTTTTGTACTGGTAAAGCTAAATCAGCAATAAAAAAAGTTTTAAATTTATGCAGAACAAAAGAGTCGAAGAAAAATTTCAAAGCAACGTATAATTTTCGGAAAAGGCATCAGTTAATTTGTAGTTTGAGATGTCAGAGGAGTGCTTTTTCAACAAAGGAGATAAAACATCCAAGCAATAATACGTTATTTCTATCTACTACTTTTCTATTTATCTTTATTTTAAATATTCTTTAACAATAAGTTTCCGTTAAGTCCTAAGTCCATAAAGCTTTAGGCTATCTTCTGTCTTTGGGCTTTACTTCTAGAAAATGCCGCCATACTTTCATTACATTTGTTACAATATCTCATTACAATCGTAGCAACTAAACTACCGAGCGATCTTTTAAATCAAATCTTGCTATGAAAAACAAAATTAGTGTCCACATACCACATAGTTATTTACAGCTATTTGTCATGTTAACAGCTGTTACTTTAAAATCTCCTATTTAGTTAAAATGGTTTTTGCACAGAGCAGATGTGCGATACTGAAACATATTTTCAAAATGACATCTAATACATAGCCTCCAAGGTTATAAGAATGAATATCAGAAAAAGTTGTAGACGGTGTTAAAAATTCACGTGTGCATATACAGCCGACCGGTTTAGAAACTTGGGCAATATTGAACATAAAAAGGCAGTAGACGGATATCTCTCTTGAGAAGATGTAAGACGACATTTAAACAAAATCAATACGTAAATCGGGTCCAACAAGTACTGAAGAAAGACAAAATGCGTTCTTATAAAATGCAAGTTTCCCATGAATTACTGCCAGCTGGAGACCTTAGAAGACTTTTATACTGAACGTTTTCATCCGCCTTTTATGATTAATAGTGACTTACTGGATCGGGATGTGGTAATGGGTAGGTACTCCTTAGGGTGGCCCTTAATTATGGTTGAAACAAATTTTGACCGGGTCACCCCCCAAATCGATTCTAAAAAAATAAAACGTAATTTTAAGATTTACCAGACCTCCAAATTCCAACGTTAAGGGGTGCCCCAAGGAGCCTGCATTTTCCCATTTAAATAGCATAGGCTTTCAGCACACTTCTGGTTTTTATTTTTTTACAAAAGTATGTGTGTCTGAAAAAATCCGGGGAGTGCTCCGATTCATTGCTCACTGATGCCCCTTTCATGGAAAAAATATGGGAGCCAAGTGTCATATCTTAAGCAAATAAATGGGGGGTGAAGAAAGTGGTAATTTTAAAATATTGTCGTTTTTCTCGGTTGTAACGAAAGGGGCATCAGTAAGCAATGAATCGCAGCACTCTCCGGATTTTTTCAGACACACATACTTTTGTAAAAAAATAAAAACCAGAAGTGTGCTGAAAGCCTATGCTATTTAAATGGGAAAATGCAGGCTCCTTGGGGCACCCCTTAACGTTGGAATTCGGAGGTGTGGTAAATCTTAAAATTACTTTTAATTTTTTTGGAATCGATTTAGGGGGTGACCCGGTCAAAATTTGTTTCGACTATAATTAAGGGCCACCCTAGTACTCCGCTACTCCTATACGATACCGGTAAAGGACAGACCTATTTACTTCAAGATTGTAGCGACCCTGTCCACGTTGGTTTCCCCTCATCTCCTATGGATGGTAAATCATGTTCCAAATCCATCCCGTATATTCTAACCTTCCCATATCCTCATCCAACCCTCAGAACTAATGACAACGTTACAAAATTAGAAGAAGAATTGTGTAAAATTAACTGGGACATTGTCGGATTATGTGAAGTACAAAGAGGAGGACAAAGCTGGACTAGTCTAACATCCCAAAATACATTCACATAAAGGCGGAAAAGATTAAACAACTGGAGATATTGGATTTATTATAAACAAAAGGTGAACACCCTATATTAAAACATTTTTTTCGCTACCAGCAAAGTAAGTAGGCCTTACATCCGTGGCAACAGTGACTGTAAGTGGCTAATATAATAACATTCGAGCTCTAGTTAATAATGTCACTGACTCGTTGGTGGAGATTTTTTCTCAGGCCTCTGGGATCGGTACTAGGCTTGGTGATACCATTCATAGTTGGGTTTAATTAACTGTGTTCTACTCGGAAGACTGGTCTATGAGATAGAGTAACAAGACCACTACACACGTAGTAACACACACATGACACAGCCGACTTGAAGTAATGCCTAAAGACGGTTCCGAGCAGATTGGCTATACACGCATACAAGACACACTCAAAAAAAAAGAAAGAACGAAACATTCCTAGGAAAATAATGAACATTGATAACAGAAATGTTTACCGTTGTCATTGTTACCTACCACTGTTATTATATTATATTTTTGCGTTGTCAAGTATATGGCGCATAGTTACCACAAAAACTGTCACAAAATAATTCGTACTTTTCAGATAATATTTTCTTGTTCTTTTAAACTACTTGCGTAATGGTAGCGAAAAAAATATAATAAGCAACAGGGAAGGTATGGACTATTAACATTTTCGGAAGGCGAGGAGCCTTGGCATCACCTCGGCTCGTATTCGCCTACCTCAAATGTCAATACATCCTTACATTCCTTGTAGCTTAAATAACTATAAAGCAATATCAGATAGAGTACCGTACCTATATGTATAATTGTAAAAATAAATAACAACATAAAAATAAAGGTTACCCAAGTATATGCCCCTACTTCAAAATACTCCAAATAGGATATAGAAATATTTTATTAACACCTAAAAACAGCTATGGAAACTAATACAACCCATTGGAACATCGTTATGAGAGAGATATACTATATAATCACCGATAAAACAGTTTTAATAAAAGATATGGTGCTAAACTCGACTAACACCGGCAGTGATCATAAGCAAGTAACAGCTGTATTTGTCATAGATGATAAATTAGAAAAAAGAAAAACAATTAGAAAATTCACCAAGAAACTAACAGCGGAAGAAATCCGAGAAAACGGTGAAATATATAAAGAAATTTTATTAACAGCAATCAAGATGATTACCATACAATAGAGAAAACAACAACAGTAATTTGTACTGAAGTAGAAGAATTAAAAAAGAAAATACCTCGCCAAAAACACAAAAGAAGTGTTAGCAAGAATACTGTTATTTATGTGACTAAGCTTCAGATTTCGGAAGGCGACGAGCCTTGGCTTCGCCTCGGCTCGTATTCGCCTACCTCAAATGTTAATACGTCCTTACATTCCTTGTAGCTTAAATAACTATATTTCATACTTTGTCACATTCTTTGATTTCCCGGACTCATTTCAGTCCGGTAAATGAACGTTTACATTACAAGGCCGGAAAAAAATTACTGGACTGCAAACATCTCATTGCTACCGTTACAATAAACAAGGTCACTAGATAATCTTTGATCATTTGCTTAATTATTATTAAACTTATTACATTTTAATTAAAAATGCGACACAGTATGAAATAAAACATTGTACGATATACGTCCGGTAAACTTTTACAGTAACTCGTCTCAAAATTCCAGACTGGGCTCATCCGTCGCCTCGTCCCGAAACATTTCAACTCGCTATTGTAAACATTGGTTTACCGGACTTATAACGTAAATTACTATTAGCCGACGTCGCTAGTGGTAACATACAATTTTAGTTATCAAATCGCATAACGTAAAAGTCAATATTTTTTTAATAGCTTTGAAAAATATATTTTCGTCTTCTTAAGAAATTTCATCAATTACACTAATTTCTAGTATCTAAAAAATCAGCTCATAGAAAAATCACATTTGTATAATGCATACTACTGGATTGAGACACCACTTCCAGCTTCTGCTCTTAAGAATGTAAAAGGTATTTAGACTGCTTGTGTTACAATTTTCCAGCTTTTCGTTTCAAATTGTCTCGTTTCCTCTTATCAATCGACATTTCTGGTTGATTGATAAGCTAAATGTATTTTTTGTAAAAGAGGTTTCCTCTCATGTTACTGTGGTTGTTACCCTACATTTAAAACTTTGCTATTTTTGCGAATTATCATCCTGCTTATGTCCTTTTTAAGTAGTTTTAGGGATTGATTGTTCCTGAATCAATTGCCTTTCCTTAAGGTAGTGAGATAGTGAGTAAGATTTATTTATAGTCGCGTCTTCTTAATTATATTGCATGTTGACATTCTTTTGGGAACCTTGCCTGGTTTTTTAGTCGTGGTTATAACATCTATTTTGGTATTTTCTTAGAAATTTTCTGTTTTATCACAAGAGAATCTCACGATCCTTTCCCTGGTTATCCAGTATCCTTCTTATTCCTTCTTCTGTGTTGTCTTTCCCATTTTACTTGATTACTTCATATAATTATTTTTCCCTTTTCTTATTTTGTAAGATTTTCTTTTAGTCGTGGTTCTGACTGCATTCGATATACTTTATTTCCATTGTGCCGGCGCTTAAATTTCCATCTTTAAGCGATGCCTGGTCATTTAGTCCATTTGCTTGTCTTTATTGTCGTTTAAAAGTAATTCTTTCGGGTTTTCCGAGTCTATTTTCTTATATTCTCTTGTTGTGTTATTCCATTTTTCCATAACTTATTCGTATTAATTTTAAATGCTTTCCTTAGTGAAATTTTGCCCATTAGTTATGCAGCTTGTTTTGCATAAGTGTAATTGGGTTAGAGACTCACTGGTTTTAATATTTAGTACCTGCGCAGTAGATTCTTTTTTTGTCAGGTGTCGTGAATTGACACGAGCTCTTTCTCTTTTGGCGATTGACATTCCTTTGGAACACATCTTTGAATTTTGGCTGAAATTTATTACTTTACGTTTCATATTTTATGAACGTATTTAATTAATTATTCCGATGTTCGGAAGTGATTGCTGCTATGTTTTATTAACAGTTTAATTATTTGCTTCGCACTATTCAGTGGTGAGTAACCTTTTCTCTTGAATTTTCCTTAATCTCCATTTTCTTATTGAATTGGAATTTTCAGCACCTAACTTGAGTTTATGTGGTTGTAATTGGATTCATTTTCCGTCTGGAAGTGCTTTGTGTATTTTTCCTGGATGGAATTTTTAATTTCCTTCGGAAATTAACTTTTTGTTAATTTTGAAACACGTGGAGGGACGCCATTTTCCTATGCCGTTAAGATGTCATTACAGTTCAATTATATTTCCATTGAATAGTACTTCAAGTGTTGCTGTAATTCCAGAATTCACATGCTCAATTTTCGAGGAAGGTTTAATGAGATAAGTGTTTGTTTAATATTTTTGTAATTTGATAGAATTTTACCTATTAATCAGATTTGATGCCTCACAGGTGTTGTCCACCTGTTAGTTTTAAATTTTAATGCATAATTAAATTTCTTTTGTAAAAGTTATGGTGGTATAATTCAATCATGAATTAGATTTGTTGTTAAATTTTATTTATAAATTTTGCCTTTTTGTCATTCTACTAATACATGAATGAATTGTTAATATTTTTGATATTTAGTATTAAATTTATATTTGTAAGTACATTTAACTTGGTGTAATTTATTTATCAAGTCTTAACCAATTTTCTGGTCAACATTTATTTTTTTTTTGTAATTAATTGAATCCTGGCCTTGCGCCGAATTGAGTTCGTAAAAATAAATTGTTCAAGTATTCCTTTGGGTTTTATTATCGTTTTGATACGTTTTCGTAGCACTTGAACGCATATACCGTCTGTTTAAAACAAAATACATAAGGCTTGGCCATGGAAAAAACAATGTCTACTGAAAGCATTACAGTTTCTTAACTGTCAACTGTCATCATTGCTGTTACCACTTTAGTTATTATAAATTGATATTGTGTAAATTCTAAAGTTGGCTATAGACATAATCTTTATTTTCCTTAGCTAAGTCTTACGTAATATTTTTTAACAGGCGGCAGTACAGTACAATTTTGCTAGCTGTTGAAAATAAAAGCACATAATAATGAATGAGAACACCATTTTTATTGATATTTGGTCAAAAAAATAGCAAAACCGCCATTTAATTTACTTCGGTAATTTTGACGCTGGACGCTGGCAGTGACATCTTGTCATATTTTCGATGAAGTATCAATAAAATAGGTGACCACGTTCAATTCAATTTACTTTTATTTTCTGCAGCTAAAAGAATTGTACTGAATACTTTAGTACAGGTTGATTAAAAAAGTCATACATCTAGTGGCTGTCAATTTCCCCGCTTAAATGAAATATTCCGCTCTCGTGTAATGCTATTGTTTACAGGAATATTACTGTCCCGATCGAAAATATGCTTCAATGATGAAGATGTTTTGTACTAATTAATTAAAGTTGTTACTCAAAATCAGTAGTTTAGATCAAAAATTCATATACGAGTACATAAGAGTAACTTCTATAACTTCCACCAAAGGAAGTTAAGCTTAGATTCTTAAAGAAATTATTTGTAGTACTTGAATGAGAAATGTTCTACTTAAAAGCTGTACTAATTTATCGTTAAAGAGGGAAAATAAAAAATATGAACCAAATAAAGCCGTTTAGGAGTTTTAAAAATTGCACGCTCGAGAAAATTATATAGGAGTAGGTAACGTTGGAAATCCACAAGATGAAGAAGAGAAGCCGTTAGTAAATGGACTCTTAATAAAAGAGGAAACAGACATATGCCACAAGTACTAATCAAGTGCGACAAAAACTTCCTTAATGTGAAATTGTGTCCGCTTCCATGGTTCTTTTTTCCTGTCAGTTGAAAAAAGTTGGAATGCAGTCTTCCAACACAGAGCGAGACTTTTGATACAAAACCGGAAAAGAAATTAACTGCCACGAGCACAAAAACTCTTTCCGCAACACTCTCAACAACACGAAATACAGTTATTTCGCAAAATAGAAATAGAAATGGTGTTATTCTATTCATTGTAGTAGACGTCTTAAAATGTTTATTAAATTCAAACGCGGCCACGTTTGGAATGTGAGTTACCGATTTTAAAACAAAATAAGGCCCGAAAAAAGAAACGGGGGCGAACTCCTGCATACGCATCGATAAATATGAGAAAAGCTAAATAATATATCGGGCGCGCGACGCGACAAAAGGGGCGTCTCATGAAGATTAATGTTGGGGTTAAAAATGAAACAAAACCCAACTTCTGGCAGGTTAATGCGTCATTATTTATAATTTTTATCACACTTCTTTCTTGTTCACGGCTTCGTATTTCTTATTCATCATGGTTCGTAATTTGTCTACGAAAAAAAAGTGCGCTGGCCAAACAAAGAATTCGCCTGGAACAACCCGATATTCCCGGATTTTTATCTCGGATAAAAAGTTGAGAACGAACTTAAAGCGCTTGCAGTGTTAGTAGCTAATAGCATTATTACCGCAACCCCTGTTATTTAACTCGGTAAAGAAGAGACCGGAGAACGTCGACAAAAAATATTGGCGCGATAGAGTATTGCACCAAGAGTAACAAAGCAACTGCAACAAATTAACCACGATGTTACCGTAAATTGAGGCTTCGCTCTAAATTAGCTGATTTGCGACATGAAATCCAATAGATGTCAATAAAGCTTATCGGATATTGAAAATCGTCAAATATAACATTTTCGTGTTGGAACTGATGTTTGCAAATACAGAAATTACCCGTATAAATCTGCTCAAAGAAAACTAGAGAGATCCGATGACAGGACAACGCAATTTCGCCAATTTTTCACTCTTTATGTAGCAAGAAACACAGGCTATACTGGATACAAATGTTACAACAAAGTACCACATCTATTATTTGCAAGAACTGTGACCTAAAAATGCTTGGTAACTGCAAAGAAAAGGCTATATCTAGCGTAAAGATAAAAATGGTTCACTTAATTTAATAAATCAAAAATCAGCATCACTTGCGACTTAGTAGGAAGTAACTTAGCAACAATTCAAAACTTCTGTTCAATAAATCGTTTAAACTTATTCTAACATTAAAAGTATGATGTTAGAAGTTGATAAAAATAAGTTGATTAAATTTAGATGGAATTATTTAACCAGCTACGCCACGTGGGGTTTGCTTTGCTGCGAGAGGGTTTATATTAAAAGTCTGATTTAACTAACATAACATGTATTGTCCGAACTTTGATTTGGTTTTACAAAGTATTATTTAAAGTTAAAGTTACGATTAAAACTTTAGACAGTTAGAGGTAAGTTCCAAATACTTACAATCATACAAAGTTAATAAAATGATACAAAGTGTTAAATCCAAACTATTAGCAAGTCTTACTATTGTTAAATTGAATTAAATACAAAAATGATCGTACATAAAAATCACATGGGACATCGTCTCGAAGGCAACTTCTTCAATGATGGTACTAACCATGATTGAGCTCTATCCGAGCAGTTGCTTATATACATGAAGTCAGCCCCACTTACACGTATCGCTTTACGCTGAGTTCAGCATCTTATAAAAAATGCTGTTATAAGCGCTTTGTGTAGCTGACCATGAATCTCGCGGGTGTAATGACCTTAAGGAAGACGTCATATCAATGCGCGTGGCAGTGCATAAAATGCATGCTAGAACGTCGCTTTATCACAATACCAACAAACGTGTTGAAACTTCAACACATTGATTATTATTTTTTACCTTTTTTATACGACGACATATGCAAAAAGTTCTTAAGCTTTAATGATGTACAGAACGAAAACTGCTTGTCTTTTAATACAGTAATGTTCTAATGTATTTCTCCTTTTCTCCAACAGTAATAAAAAAGAAAACTTGCACATGGAAAATTGTGGCATTAAAATGGTTACAGTATGTACTGCGTGTCCTATTTCTTGAACGATATATGCAGAACTTTTTTATTTGTAAAGGTAGAGAAACGGTTAAATAGGCAAAGTAATGCATTTTTTTTATAAAAAATTCAGCGATGTGTAGAAATTTGAGATACGATGTGTAGTAATCGCCGAAGTGGCCGAGTGGTTGAGGCATTCGACAACAGCGCGAACGGTCTCGGGGTCAAACCTGAGTCAGATGCTTGGCGGATGGTCTACTCAATCACCGAAAATAATTGGGAACCGAAACACAGTAGTGGAGTAGGGAAGGTAGGCGGTTGTTGAAGACGTGGTGCTTACCACATCACCGCGTACGCATAGCGTGCGAAATAACCAAAGCGACTTAGGAGGTCTTAATCCTCCATGTTGGCGGCCATACTCACGCGCGGAATGTAAGTACCGATACCCTTATACTTTTACCTTAGTTAAAAAGTTATTGACGAAAAAGCAAAAGTCGCCTTTTCTACTGTAATCCCACGTGCTTCATTTATTGTTAGAATTAGAAAAGTATGTTTCAAATACTTTTCGAACAACTTTTTGCGTAGAATAATGTAGACTAAATAGTTTTTTGATAACTGATTGGACTAAAGTTGTATTTTTCAAATGGAAATCATAGTTGGTTATGACCTAATTCAAGGGCATTTTTTTCTCTTTTCAACGAGGTAACTAACATAAGGTATATGTTTAATTTGAAACAAAATTTTTAGGATTTTTATTGCTAAACCAAGACTGCCCTGCACCTCGTGTATCAAATTTCTGCACACCACTGAACAAAAAACTGCACTACTCTATCTATTTAACCTTTTCTTTATTTTTACAAATAAAAAAAAATTAGGTACCCATATTAGTCTTTTCTGGAGTAAAAGTGCAAGCACTTTCGTGAATCGGAGCCAAGCTTAACTGTAGGTCCCCCATATCTGTAGACCACTTCACACGCACACTACAGGCATATGGAGAGAAGACGGCAACGCCTTGTAAAGGTATGCGAACTACTCTAAGAAAAAGAGAAGACTCATATAACAGAAAGGAGATTTGGGGTAGGGTTATTAATAAAAGGAAAATGGAAAAACGCAGTGATAAGATTCGATGCAATATCAGATAGAATGTACTACATAATAATCAAAACAAAATATAGGAAACTTAGCATCATAAATATCCACGCTCCGACCGAAGAAAAAGCGCAGAAGAAAAAGATGAATATTATGGAAAAGTAGAAGAAATATATAAGAAGATTCCAAACTACGATATAAAAATAATTATAGGAGACTGTAATGCGAGAATTGGTCAGGAACAAATATATCGACCAGTAATAGGGAATTACAGTAAGCATAGGGAATCCAATCGAAATGGAGAAAAACTAATAGAATTTGCAACTGAAAATAAAATGAGAGTAAAATGAGCACGTATTTTGAACATAAGGACATTCATAGGGAGACATGGGAATCCCCAAATGGATATACAATAAATCAAATCGGCCATGTACCTACTAATAGAAGTTAAACATGCAAAGACCATTCACAACGTCAAAACCTGTCAGGGGGCAGATTCAAACTCTGATCATTATATGGTTAAAGTTAATCTAAAGTTGTTTGTACCAGAAGGAAATAAGAAAGTCTTGGAAAGGGGAACAAAATGGGATCCAAGAAAATTACAAGAAGAACAACAGATAAAAGACTATCAGGAAATCATAGCAAGAAACATAGGGAGGCTGTGTTAATCGGGAATGGCAAAGAATAGAAGAAACAATATGGGAGGCAGTAGAAGTGGTAAAGAAAGACAAAAGGAATAGCAAAGAAAAGGGATGGTTCGACGCGGAGTGTGCCAAAATAACAGCAGACAGAAAAATTGCCAGGCGTCGCAACTGGAAAATATAGATGAAAGATACAGAAAAAAGGATGTACGAAATTTTTATCAACATGTAAGAAAGGGAAAAAGAGGATGTCAAGTAAAAACACAGTACTATGAGGACAAAGATGGTAACTTAATAGGAGGCGAAGAGGAAATTATGCAGGGCTGGATGCAGCATTTCCAGAACATGTTATATGAAGCAGAAGAAGAAGTAGAGGGGGATGAAATGAATCAATCGGTGATGAGTGAAGAAGGAATTAGAAGAAACAATAGAAATCATAGTAAAAATGAGGAACAACAAATGCCCCGGAGAGAACGGGATAATGGCGAAATTAATAAAAAGTGAAGGGGAAGAACTTCACACACTAATACATGAGTTAATAGCAGAAGTGTAGGTGAACGAGGAAATGCCAAGCAGATGGGAAGAGGCAATGCTATGCACAATACATAAAAAGGGAAGCAGATCCAAATTCCAGAACTATAATAGGGGGATTGCACTCCTAGATGTAACGTACAAAGTTATGGCATCTAGCTTAAAAGAGAGGTTAACGGAATGGGCTGAAATAATCTTAAGTAACTACCAAGGAGGTTTTAGAACGGGAAGATCAACGGTGGACCAAATACATATTATATTGAGGCAGATGGAAGCAAAATGCTACGAGTGTGGAATACCGCTGTATGTACTGTACATAGACTTCAAGGAAGCCTACGATTCAGTTAATAGGAAAAAATTATATGAAATAATGAAAGAATTTGGTATACCAGCAAAAATAGTAGGATTAGTCAAAATGACGCTAAGTGGAACGAAATGTAAGGTAAAAGTGAATGAAAATAAAAGCGAGCACTTTAAAGTAAGTAAAGGGTTAACAAAAGAAACATGGATGATAAGTAACAGATATGAAAACGAAATGGATACTTTTGAAACGGAGATATTAAGACAAATTTATGGAGCAATTCAATAAAGAAACATGTAAAGAATAATGGCCAATAGAAAATGTAAAAATGGCACAAGTAACTACAATTGAAAAGCAAAAACTAGATTTGTGAGAGCACGTGGTTAGAATAGACTGGAGCAAGAGAGGAATGTTAAAAGAAATTGGATAAAAGACATCTAAGATAACCTAAAAACACTGAAATTTGGAGGATGGGAAAGAAAGCAGCAAACAGGGGTTAATAGGAGAAAATTCTAAAGTATCTAAAGCTCTTCATGAATTGTAACGCCGTATAAAGGAAGCAAGTAAGTAAGTAAGTAAAGAAGTAAGTCCAGTTCTCGGCCTGCATTTGATGGTGAGAACCAGCTTTGTTTCTGTCAGTTGGGAGAGCAACCGGTTTTTATTTTCCTTGATGTATCCTACTCATTACATACTTTTGAAATCCTCTCATCGCACATTCGTTGTTTAATACATTCATTTTTTCTTCTGTATCACACATTCTTCTAATTTTAGCGCTATTTTTTCTAATCACCCTCATCTATGTTTTCCCCATTTTTTTGTTCTGTTGCTTTATTTCCGCGCTTATTTCATTTACGTTAGAACTAGTTGTGCAGATTTTTATCTTGCTTTCGAATCGGAAGTCTGTATCTACTAGTATAGTCCCCTATAACAATGTTAACACCCCGATATTTATACTCCCTTTATGACTTGTTTACGAGTTGATTTCACTTCCATCGTAACTAAAACGCACTGTCTATTCTATTCGCTTTCCCTCGACCTCTCCTTTGCGTGTGATAAAAGTTTTACAAATTATCGTTGATTTTGTCTTAACTAGTTACTGATTGCCATGTTGAAATACCTCTTATAGTGTTCTGTCTATGTCTGCTATTATAACAGAATCGCAACTCTAACCAAATCTTTATATCGTTGTCCCATTCTATGGACTTTTCCCTGCTTCAGTTCAAGAGGAATGGACCTACAAAAGACTTACGAGAGTTTTAATTGCTATAGGTCTGTTCAAAGTTATTCTTTCTGTTGTACAGTTTGAGTTTAAGTCACTGGTAATATACACCGCAGCTTATTCTTACTTAATATATTTAATGTATCTTTTTTGTTTATCTTGTCATAAGCTTTCTTGGAATCCACATAATACACTACCAGAGAATTATCCT
The DNA here is from genome assembly GCA_963082815.1 of Melanotus villosus. Classification (NCBI taxonomy): domain Eukaryota; kingdom Metazoa; phylum Arthropoda; class Insecta; order Coleoptera; family Elateridae; genus Melanotus; species Melanotus villosus. The sequence goes on from OY720419.1 coordinate 80,826,510, forward strand.
TAACGGTGGGCGACATGGGAATTTTTGTACTGATATGGTAAAAATTGTCGTATCAGTATCAAATATTGTAGATCGCCAGAGCTGCAGTAAATACATGCACTAATCCTTCCTTTGATAAGCATCACATAAGCACTTAAAACATTGCAACAGTAGTTGAAATAGCATAATTATCATACTCTTCTTAAATTAACTAACATAAAAGAACGACTGCGTGTATTGCGCTCTAGTTCTGCTAAATCTGTTTCTCTGACATAGACATACTTACTATGGGTTGGTTTGTTTCTTTATTAGGCGAGATCTAAGTATGCAGGTGCCAAGAACCTCGACACACATAGGCCGCTATGGTAATTTAGCACTACCCAACTAAAATGTCACTAAACCCAAGGAATTTTCATCATTCGAAAGAGACTTTTTCCGCATTAAAAATGTGACTGATCCACACTGGTAACCAAACCCAAGATCTGGGATTTAAAAGGGTATACCATTTTACAGCTAGTTACATATTATTGACGTGAATTATTTAGGGGCCATATTTGATAAGTTAATGCTTCAATAATCGGCTAGGTTTCCTATTTTCCGTATTATAGATAGCCATCGCAAAACTATTTATCAATTGTTATGGCACCTTCCACCCTTAATTACGTTTTGGAGTAGCTTATGTAAAAACGGTAACCTCTCAATATTTAATAAGTTTGTTATTGTATGTCATTTTGCTATTTAAAATAAGAAAACAGAGACTGGATATGAATGCTGAATTTATTGTTCCTCATCGCGACGACGTACAACCTGAAAGCCGTCGCGAAGTTTCAAAATAAAAACTAGGAGCAAGCGATTAAAATCCAACGTACAGCGTTTAACATAAATAATTCTACTAAACACAAGGATAAGTTTAATTTTTAATTTGCGAGATCGTTGAACGTTATAATATCCAACTGACATAGATTAATTACACTGTCTAATTTATAACCGTAGTGAATTTAAAATAAAAATCATAAACCATTCCATCCTAGCATGGATTTAAATTAGTTAGTATCAAATGAAAGAGACAAATGAAATAAAACAGACGACACACGTTTGAGTCACTACAATTTTTAATTCCCAATAGGCATATCTGTATGCCAATTTACGTATATGATTTATGATTGCAATTACATTATCTTTGATGTTCATTATTAGGCATAGGATTTCCATGAGTTTGCATGCTTTTGTACAATAGTAAACTAATGCCGGGTTAAATTTAAATATGTGCTATTACTATTTACATTACATATGTAAATTCGAAAGTACATATAAATGCAAATTTAGGCCGTTTGCGTATTTTACATACTTTTAGTTTACTATTCTCCAGACGAAAGCCACAAATTATTCCAAGGGTTGGCCTAAGTATTAAAAAACACACGCAGACTTAAGTCACATAAGAAGGGGGCGGTGTGTGTGTATATATGGGTGTATGTGTCTGTGCTCCAATAACAAAAAGAGATTAACGATTAGTACAGTATCAGGGGTGACGGCACACCCGACGGCTGAATTACGTTTTGTAGTGACATGACAGTAATTAAAGTGTAATAATAAGGTGATACATCTGACATAGTGATTGTTGCTTGTGCTGTGGTAAGCTTGCATGTTGTGCATGTCCAGTCAAAGGATTAGTACAGGAAAGATCATTACAAAGAGGTACTGGCTGGTAGTGCAGCTGCTCCTACAGATTCACAATTAAGATATGAGAGTGTGAATAAAGCCCGTATTGACTCTTTGGCATTAACTACACCCGATGCTGTATGACTCCGGGAGTAGGAATAAGAGGAGGGAGGCCAAAGTAGTGCCGGAAGATCCAGGTGGTTGGTGAACAAGGGCTAACCCGAGAAGAAGATGGAGACTCTAGGAAGTAATAGTAGGTGCAAACCTGTATCCTGTGAAAGGCGCACTGAAACAAGAGGGTCCCAGTGAGTACACCTTAAAGTGGTGAATGGTGAATATGCCGCCACTGGAGCTGCAAGGGTGTCGCAGGCACTACACTGTTTGTGTCCCTCATTTTCTGTCTAGCCCCCTACGTACAGGGAGGACAGAAAAGGCTGACCGAAAAAAACTACTTTCTGATGCAGGTGTTGCCAATCTTTATTTCCACTTTGCTTATGCACGTTGCAGTTCAGTGTGATATTAGCTTCGCACGTGTTTCGAAATTTGATGTTTGCCTTGTAAGTTTAATTTTTCGCCTTCTACATCATACATCAGTATTGTTCAAGACTAGCATTGCTATTTTCGTGTTTAGCACAGGTAAGTTCGCCTACTTTTCCCAATATGATTAGGGTTAACGTTTCTGTTGGTGTTTTAGGTTAGTCAAAATAGACACGAATGTAGGTGCAGTCCATGCTTACACACATATGAAGCGGTACATTTTTACTATGTTCATTTTTCAAGGAGGCGGCACGGTCAGCTATTCTTATTCTCCCTGTATAAGAGGAGATGTTAGCGGTGAGCTTGAACAACCGACTAACATAACTAACTAATAAATGAACTTATACCTGACATATTGCCCAAAAATTATAACAATTCTCCTTTACCCCTAACACTTGTTTAAAAAGAATTGGTTTGTTTGGAACTTAAGGTGGATTATGTGAATCCCAGGTATTGTAACTATTCTTTCATGAATTTCAAAATTTCAGAAATGTAAATGTTGTGGTGTAAGATATGCAAATGCAAGAAAGCAGAACCGTATTCCTTAAATAAAGTCGATCGTCTCTTATTTCAGTTCTCATGAGATGTGCACAAACATTACAAGAATAGACGTAAGGCAGAAAAGAAACCCCCCATAATCCGAATGCTAGAGTAATGGATTTAAGTTTGTGGTTTTCCGTAGTTCCTTTTTCATTTAAATGGATTCATACAGATTCTTGCGTATGCCGCAGCGCGAATAAAAACGTAATTCTAGTGCAGATACGATTCGAAAAGTTCCACGGAAGGAAAAGAGGGCCCCCCTTAATACGACCGTCGAAGGATGGGCACACACCGCATCTGGGAGTCGGCAGTCAAATCGAGCTAAATCGTACTAAATGTGTTCCTAACGATGCACGGCACTCCATTCTCCCAAATTCCGCTCGTCAGATCCGCACTCCTTCTCCCGTTCCGCACGTCTTTACGCTCGAGATCCGCGGCTTTTCTTGCGGGACAATAAAAAGAGGGACATAAATATTTGGCAGACCACTAGACGAGATTTCGTGTTTTGTATTGATGTCTTGTTCCTGGGCTTATTGTCAGTGAAAGACGAACCGCCTCTGCTTTTTCTATCGTGCCTTTCAAAATACCTTTTCGGTTGTAAATTTCTGATCGAGAATGCTGAATTTAGATATCTCCCGTTCGAGCTCTTCATTCGAAGGGAGTTATTTAAACTTGCCGTGTCGATAAACTGTATCTGCTTCCTGAGGGGTCATATAAATCGGACTGCATTCAGAAAAAATGTAATCGTGCATTTCCGATCCCTCGCTCTGATCTCTAACGGAAAACGAATTAAACGCCCGTTTCGCACAATTTATGTATATCTCTTCCTTTTACGTTTTGCTAAATTACTCTTGAAAAAAGTATGGTGAAGGGTGTGAATAATTAGCATTTAGTTTGTCCAATTCAGTATCATGATGTTATTGAAAGTATTTTGTCAATTAATTTAATCGGATTGCCTACGTTTCTGGTTTTATTATTTAAACCTTTAATAAAGCCCTTGTAGAAGGAAATAAACGCAAGATAAAAAATGTATTTTCAGACCAGAGATCGCATCTGACACTTTTTACGTAACTAACAGGGTTGGTATTGGAGATTCGGAATGAAATAAACGTCAAATTAATGTCATGCAAATGCTTAACAGAATATTGCGTACGCTGCTTCAGAGTGTTTTGGAGGCGTAGTTTGATTAAATCAATTTCAACTTAGAAACTCCAACGATTCAGTGTTACTTTTCCGCTTTGAAGACATTTATTTTAAGTTTTCTTTTATTTCGTCCATCATAACCGAGATGTTATCAAAAGTGAAAATCCAACGGATTTAAACGCAAATAGGAGTTGCAACTAAAAAGCTAGATCTAAAATCTTATTTTTTCTGTTACTTCTGTATTTTTATATATAAAATTTAAAATGACCCAGAAAAAAATAATAAGCGTCAACAAAAATACGTAATTGAAAATTAACACAAAAAACATTTTTGCGATTTCCTTATACTTAATACACATTTTATGATTTTACGATACATAAAAAAAGAAAATGAACGAAAGAACGACAAACAAACTTTTTAAAACCTAAATTTACAAAGGCCATATTAAAAAAATAAAACTGAAAACTTTTAAATCAAATTCGATCGTTCCAAACAAAATTCCGAAATAGTATCACTAAACGGCTTTTCATAAATTAAATTTAAAGCTATAAGGATCCAAAGGAAAATCGCCGGAAATCCCAATAATAAAAGCAAAGGATTTGAAACTTAGCAAGGAAATTTAAAATTACAAGTAGCTACTGCTATTCCAGGATTTCGGGAAGAATATTCTTTTTAAAGTAAAACTACGCGTGTTTGACAAAAGGGAATCGGTTAGACTTGCGAATTTTACGTAATTTGCCTTCTTTAGAAAGTGACATTTTAATTCAAGTTGGATAAACAACCTATACCAAAAACAAAGTTTTAAAATCCCCGAAGAGTTTTAATAAGTAAAGAACAAATTTGCAATGATTAAAATGAAATGAAATTCCAGATTGTTTTAGAATATTAATTTAAATTTCATTTATTATTTGACAATTAAGCCAATATTTTTATGCAAATCTTTGAAAGATCCAACTTTTAAATTTAAATTAATTCGTGTAAAGGCCTGATTTCGTTTAAAAAACCACAAACCTAAAATAATTTCCAAATATTTAAATAAGCCGAACGTGTTTAAGCAAAACAATAGAAATAAAGAATAAAAATAATTACGGGGAGTAATTCTCAAATAATAAATCTGGGACTTTTGGTACTTCCGAGAATAACTGAATATTTATCGTCATTTCCATATTTTCCTCGACAATTTCCCACAGTTCATAACGAGTTTCGACAACCTCAATCACAGTTTAAATAAAGATTTATATCAATTTTTCACTTCCAACTTGGGCGAACTTCTCAATTAAGAAAAATGACGTTACTAAAATTCATAATGCTTTTACGCAGCAATAACATTTCTTGGAGCGTAGGGTTTTTAAATTTTCATCTCAATTTATTTCATCCGACTTTGTCTCAAACGTTCCAGATCCAGCGGAGAAGCCGAGCCTTCATTATAAGGCAAGGACGAAAAATTGGAGTAACAGATTCCCTTCTTAGCATTTATTTGAATGACAGGGCATTTACAACTGTAACGGTCCAATTTCCTTAAATTTTCGCATCATTCTGACTCCTCTTCCTCAATTTACAAATTTCTTTTTAATTTCAGATAAAAGATGCTATCTCGGAGCTCATTTCGCGTTTTTACATTTTTAAAATTCCTCCTCATCCGAGAAGTTTTCAAAACAACATTAATCCTGGACAACGGGGTTCTGAGCAGATTCTTAAAAATCTCTTTAGTAAAAGAAGTAGAAGATAAGGGTCGCGCATAAAATATTTCTAAACTTATTTTGGCCGTTTAAAGTTGTCTACCGAATGCGCCGTGTCTCATTCGGCCATAACTCAATTTAAACTTGTTATTATTTCGGTCTCATCTTTCTATTTCTCTGCCCATGTGTTCTCATTAAACTGGCAGGATAAATGAAAGATAGCTTCTGAGCCCTTTTATAACTGGCTTAATGGTGAAAACTGCCTGCTATTACAACACCCGCGTCTTCTACACCATAAGAGCAAAACGCTTCGTTTATAAAGGTTTCTCAAAACAAATTTCCCACTAAATATTTCTAGCGTATAGGTTTGACTTATAGTTTATCCACCTATCCATTTTCACAAAAAAAAATAATTTTCTCTAATCACTTTTACGATTAAAAAATTTAAAGCAAAAACGCTTCAATCTAAAACAGATGTCTCATTTTCTACTATTGCAAACAAAAATTAGTGGCAAGGAAGCAACAACAGCATCTCTTTAAACTATCTAAATAAACATATTCAAAAATAAATAATAAATTTACCACAATTTTTATTAAACAACTGAACAACATTAGTCGATAGTACCATATGAACAAAAATTATTTAGATAAGGGATGGCCATGGTGAACAAAATCACTGCCTTTGATTGGTTCCGCTTGTTGTTGGTTCTACATGATAGGTACGTTCAGAATTCCAAAGCCACCCTTTATCTAAATAATTTTTGTTCATATGGTATATCAACCATGGATTCGAGGTATTTACCAGATCATCAAGTATACGTAGCCAATCGCTGTTAAATACAAAGTGAAAACCAAATATAACGAAAAATTAAAACATTTCGAAAGACCGAAACTGCCCCCAGCCTAGTGTTGAAACTCAACTATCACTCATATTACCAATAGGATACCAATGGAGCTGTAAGCCCACTTACCCAGCAAAAATTACAAAGAACTGGAAACATATTATTCTAACGATTTTATCTAAACCACTAACAGTATTCGTCCAGGTCATCATTTTATATTTAGCTGCGTTAAGGTCGTTAAGGAGAATGTAAACCAATTTTTCTAAAATTCCGTAATAAAAAAAATAGAAGTGCTGAAATGCCCTAATAGATGAGCTGACGTCACATTTTGATTCAATCAGAACAATTTACAACCTAAAATATTTTAAATTATAAAAGTTATACGAATTACGAAAAAATGATAGAAACTTTAATTTGATAAAATAATGTTTCTATTATACCACCGAACTATCAAAATTTTATTGTTTAAAATGATGGTAAACTCATCTTCATAACTGAAAAGTACTAAGAAACTAAGATATAGAAGTAACTTTAACATATGGTAAATTGTTTTTAAGGATCATATTGATATAAGCTGATATTTGATTTTTTTGTTTCATAAACTACTTCCGGTCGCTAATAATGAATTATATTATTTACGAATTCTTAATTTCCATAATAAATTTTGTACCTACTTGTTGTTCTAAAACTGTATGCATTATATGCCCAGCAGTCAGGAACTAACAGATTCACGGGAGATATATTAAAAAGAATGGGATGTTGTAGATTGATTTACATTTTGCAACAAAACAGCTTCAACATTGCATTCAATACGGCAAGCGTGAATTAAGATGAGGCAAACAGTTTTGTTTGCGGTCTTCCATGAGTAAGTTTTGTTCCCTCCCCTCCCTCCGTAGCCACAAAAAGGTAATTTAAATCTATCTAAAATACCTACATTTAACTTAAAACTCTGAAGCTAGTTATTTGACTGAATAAATCAAACGCCCTCTATATCAAATAGAATATCAGCTTGATAAGAGATGAATTGATGACTTCCTTACTTCTCTCTTCCAAAAACACAAATGCATTCACGATGTTTTAAGGACACGTTAGGAGTAATGTAAACAAGATTTTTCCGGGCATCAATACGTCCTGCCTGTGAAAATCACATAAGGTTGCTGTCCACGATAGTACCATTGCCAGTTGAAACTTTATTCCATCATTGAAGTTATAATAAATGTAACAAGCCATAGTTTGGCAATAGGTATCATCTACATTCAGCATATGGCAATAATTTTCGGAAATTTACCATCTAGACTGCCAGTAGCTTTTTTCTGGGAAAATTGTCAAAAATCGCTGCAAAGTGGTGATTTTCAAGTGACAAAAAACGAAACACTGCTGAAGGTACATTTCCACAGGAAATTAAAACCAACATGAAATAGATTCAGCTAGAAAATCGTATTCTATTGGTTTGACATTAACAAATTTATTTTAAAAAATGTTAGGGGTTACTTCAGTTGTAATTAAAAGAATAAAATTGATTGTCAATACACAACAGTAATAAAAATGTAGAAAACGCTGAATGCTGAAATGGAAAAGTCGTCAAATAGTAATTCTGGGTTTTCTAAGAAATCAAATTATGAAATTGACCAAGCAATCGAAGGTGCAACTCCCAAAAATAGTTTTCGTCCTAAAGCTTAAGTATGGAAGCAATTCCGTGAGCTTTCTGTCGAAAGGGCTTATCAACTAGATTAAACTACGCCAATTGAATAAATAGCGACAGCACTAAAGCGCTGGGTGCATAATATGAGAAAAGCGGAGGGCAGTGATTACAAGGAAGCGGTAGTAAATCATATATGGAGCAGCACAGCAACTAAAAAAGAACTATTATCAGCAATATGGAATTCATAGTTAGTGGCATTGCGTTTCTAGATGCCAAAAAAAGCCCTAAACACTAAAAGAATCAACTCGACGTCAATTTAGAGAAAAGCCGGTGCAGTGCCGCTTCATTAACTGCTAGTGAATTCCAGAAAACAATAAAAATTCGTCCGTGGGGATTCAGAAGAAATTTCTTATATAGCAGCTTATGAACTGTTGATGGGTGGAAAGAGACCATCACTCTGAGTAGATTATTTTAAAAAAGAAACTGATAACGCAGATTAGCTTACAGGACGTTTGGAATACAATCCTTTAATAACTAAAACTAAGCTGGGAGGTGGCAAGAAACCCCATCAAAGTAAATTTCTGACGTCTAATACCTCCAATTTCCAATCCAGGCCCTTGCCCTATACGGTAAGCAGGTTATTTGACTATTAAAAATATATTTTCTGATATGTCTTTCTTTATAAGTTGTCCAAAAAATTAATGACTAAAAGAGCACCACGTATCACCACCGTAGACAGTTTCTGACACCCAACCTTCAAAGGTATACTATAAGAATTGTGCGGTGAGTCCTAATGAGATGTCAAAATGGGTTAAAAAAGAAGTTGAACCAATTGGCACGAATTCCAACAGAATTTTAAATCAATCATTGCGATCAACTGCGATATCTAGTTTGGGCAAAAGAGGTGTAGGTGAAACCCAATTGACCAGAATCAGGGGGAACTCCGGTATTACATAAATTAAACTATATGTGCAACTTGACAGTGAACATCACTTAAATCTTCTGAAAAAACTAGAAGGTGAAAAGGAATCGAAAGAAGTTACGAGCAAAGACGAAGGCGAAATTGATGGTGGTCGGTGCAGCAGCAAAAGGATTTGGTTCGTCGTCCTCTCAAAACCAAAAAACAATTTGTTAGGATTTATCACAGTAATTCCTTTAATAATTTAATTTCTTGGCCTTTTTTATTCCTAGACATTAAATTCCTTCAAGTGATTTTAAATAATGATACACGGTGATGTTTTATAGAAATTACTACAGCTTGATTTGTTGTAGATACGTCAAAATGGTCCAGTTGTGATTAGTCTAGGACTCTAGGTCTAGGTCTATACCTTAAAATACAATTTTGAAATACATTTAAAGCTAATGTATTAATCTAAAATAATCATGGCTTACTATATAAATATGTACCTATTATGTATTATCTATAACCTCTTATAACTTTCGGTGTCGAGGCTGGTAAGTTAAAGTATAAGGCTCTACGCGTGCAATGCACAACCCGGCCCGTCTCTGCAGTTTTCGAAGATGGTGCGCCGTTTATACTTACATCCAGCACCATGTGTAGAGTGTAATGTCTATGTATGTGTAAGGCCTTGTTACTCTACTTCCTAGGCCTGTATTCGGAGGAGAGCGTTGTTAATTAGGTGCCCAACAACGAATGCTCACCAGGGGAATTCGAATCAAGGACTAGCGCAACGCTAGTCGGACGCTCTACCATTGCGCTACCTTGGCTATATCGTGGCTTACGTAGTCTAAAAAAATCGTACATTATTTGAATACTCTAAGTTTAATAAAAATCCGAACTGAAACTTGATCTTGAAAGAAACTAGTTCAGTCTCGAAAAATTTCAATAATTGACCTGGCACCATCTTATTTTCAACTGAATATTTGAAAGATAATTTATCTCAAACATCTTTATGTCAGCATTACTGTGTATAGAACATATTATATACTGCGAACAGTCTTCTTCTATTGGAGTCTTTACAATTTTAAGAAAAAATATTGATACAGGACACTTAGTTTTATTTTCAGCTTTAGAATCCTCAAATCGAATCCCAAACGACGCAACTTAATACGTTTGAATATGTACAAAGCGTCGGCACCCGTATCTACACAATTTCAAATAATCAAACACGCCAAAAGTTTGCTGTTTGCACATTCATTTTTTCCGGAAAACATATTAAAAGTTTGTAGTCATTAAGTATACCTAGCTACTCGTATTAAAATTAAATGTTACGACCCATTTCTGACCCAAAGTCATCAAGAGGGTATTGTGTTGTGACCGCCTGGAATTCTATTGTGACGTGTGATGGTGCTTACCGGTATTCCCATCGAGTTATTTAATTACAGAAAACAAAATTACATATGATAAGAGGGACGCTTTTGTTTTCGTATATTATTTAATGTTAAAATTAGGGTTCGCTTTAATGGCTTTAGTTCAGGGTAGAGTATCATCAAATTTTTACAAAAATAACATTATTTTGAGTACAGAACAAAAAGTGCGCAAATATTCGCCTTTTACCAGCTATTACGAAATAAAAAGTGACTAACTTTCGCACAGTTAAACCTGTGAAATGAGCAATTTACCCCAATAGCGTCTGACGCCACTGATCTAGTTGAATTGACATTTATATAATCCGGATTAAGGATATAAAGAGGATTCGTAAACTAGAGTTAATAGATGAACCCTCAAAGAAAAAAGCACCAATTCAACAAGCCTGAGGAGCCTGTCATAAACTTCCTATCTGCAGTTTCCAGTAACCTTGAAGTAGAGGGTTCGAATAAGGAGGCAGTTGAGTTGGATTAACATTCGTTTTATTTGAGTTTGAGAAGTACTAAAACAGCTACGGTCCTAGTGCATTTTATTTATTTAAATTTCTAGCAGTGACCAGCAGAATATCAAAAATATCCTTGAATAATAAACGAGCCGGTGTTTCACGTCATGGGATTCATAAATTTAGAACGCGTTTAATGTTCTAAATGTTTTAAACACGCCGTAAACTGTAATTATTTTAATTTATTTGTGTTAAAAGGATACCCCGTGATATTAATGGAGCAAATTAAGATTTCCTACTGCGAAAGTGGACCTATACTTGCTAGTTTATCACTGTGTTATTAGCAACCCCTCGGTTAAAGCTATTATTTTGAAATGTTCCTAAAGAAATGATGAAGTTAATTCGTTTAACTTGTTTCGAGTAACAAAAACAATAAGGGGCTTGAAGCGACTGCACATTCTATGCAGTTATAATGCGTTGGTATACATTATTCAAATAATCGAGCATTAAACTAAAAGCTTTTTTAATTCGCACTCAGTGAATTACCTGAAACCAAGGTCACAGGATTGGGTATGATAAATTATCAGCGTAAGCACAATAAACCCTTGAGACGCAGCTGAAGGGAATTGCCCTGGAGGGAGAAAAAGTAATAAAAATGATTCTCAAATTGTTATTTCATAAAATTTATATAAAATAAAAAGTAATAATAGACTAACACAAGACATTTTTACCGCATACAATAATTTTTGGTACTACCTTCAAGTTACTAACTACTAAACAAATGTTAACAAAGATAAGGCATAATTAAAATGCTTATGACTAGCTGAAATTCACTGTGATTTTGCAACAGAAAAACATAAAGTAATTTTACATTACATTTATATTCAATTAAATACTTGTCAGTTTGCGCGCTTTATCTGGTATCGTTAACTTTTTGTTGTAATATTGTTAATAACACAAATATTAAAAGAGGGAGTTTCTTCAGAGATCCTAAACACAGCATTACATTTTCGTAAATTTTTTTATGTATATTTTTATTATGTTTCACTAGTTTCAGTATTATGTATCAGAATCCTAAGAGTAAATATGTAAGAAGTGCTTAAAGACCGTCTTATAACATATACAGTGTGATTTTAAATGATTGAGGGCAATTTGAATTTGGCGCCATACTAATTTACTGTTATGTTGGCAATATGCAATCCGTTGACGTGCTCTATTAGGGACGTCTTGAATAGGGATGGTTAATATTATATTAATAATTTAAAAAAAAAACTAATTTTGGTCATTATTTATTTTCATATTGTATTAGAAGACAAAATAAAGAAAATATGAAAACCGAAACGAGTTGCCCTGTTATTTAACAACGAAAGTTGCCAAATTGATCCAGTTTACTTTGATTCAAAATATGAAATACACTAAAAACTGTGGCGCCAAATTCACATTGTCCTCAATCATTTACAATCACACTGTACTCCTGAACATTTAAACATAGGAATAACAAAGTGGCGAAAGCAGTTAATATTTTGCGGATATCGAAAGAAGCAGCAAATGGTGAAAATACAATGTTTAGCTTTGTTAAAGGCATAAACCTAATTGAAGTCGTATAAAAAGAAGACTATTGAGAAGCAATCTATGCTAAGGTGGATGAAAATAGAAATAAATACAATTCTTAAAAAAAAATAAGACTTAACAAGAGAAAAAGCACAATTTATATGCCATCGATCACTCTTGCTTGTTGCTTTAGAAAATCGTCACGAATGCGATTGCACTCGTGACGATTTTCGTCCCAACAACCAATTTGACAGATGTCAATGACAAAACTAAAAGTAAATAATTTCAGAGATGACTTTTACCTTCATCATATTATACAGGGTGAATCCTAAATGGCGGATAATATGTATCCACACCACGTGCATCAAAAACAAAGCAATAAAGTCTTATACCAATTTAATGTTAACTTCTTAGATGAGGAGTTATTCGCAGCCTTAAGTCATATTCTGGTTTGCTTGTCGTGCGATATTTTTATGAAATAATGATTTTTAGCTGTAGTTTAATCAACAAAAGAAATAAATAATCTGTAATTGTACTCAACATGTCAACATACCCTTGGTTTACTTACAATTTCCATCCGAAGTTTGAAATTTTTGCAGTGCTTATGCTTTACATAAATGTTGCAACGATGTACAATATAATTACCTTCAATCAAGTGGTTTGCTATTGGTGATGTCGAAGGTGACGTAATATGACTGACCACAAATTGTTGCTAAGTTTACAAAACTTTAATAATTAAAAATTCTTCAAAAACTACACGTGTTGGCCGAAACTGGTTAGGTATACAATTTTTTGTCCAGTTTTTAACGCAGAATCGCATCGCGTGGTGCAAGTATTATCCGCCGTTTAGGATTCACCCTATACCTACACTAAAATTCCATTTTAATTTAAAGTATTGTAATTCTACGCACTTAAGTAAATTATAACAGAGCAAATTAATAAAACGAGCTCTCATACAAAGAAAAATTATAAAACTGCAGAAAATACGGGTAAATGTAAATAAATCATACTTCCCAATGAGAGAAATAAAACAAAACGATTTTTTCCTTTCCAACGCCCTTCGACGAGATCAAACAGTTAATTACAATTCCGAGCAAACAAAAGCATGTATTTAATTTTTCCCCTCATGCAGAACCCCAATTTTAGGCAGTTAGAGATCATCCTGCTTTAACAACTCTTGGGTAGTGAAAACCTTTAGAATTCTAATTGAGGCTTAGAATATGTTAATGGATCCTCGAGTACTGTCACGAATACCTAAAAAGATAATGAATACTTAATTAAACAGCGAACAGGTAAAAATATTGATTTCTTCTTTTTATTCCCAAAGGAAGGTTTTGCCATGGGACTTTTCAATAAAATTCATTTTATTGATTATACAGGATGCTTCCTAAAGAGATGTACACATAAATAGTAGTCAAAATTCAAATAAACATTTCACATACCTACCTAAATTTCCTCAAGTTATCGACGAAATTTGTTACTACTCGTGAATACAATGTTTCCTAAGTTTTTACTCATTGAAATCATTCTCCGGAAGTACTATTATTAATTAATTTTAATCGTTTTGTTCCAAAGGGCGAACTTGACTTAATTTTAAGGTTATTTTCGGATTTCAATTCGTGCGTGAGACAATGTTACAAGTACCTAATTGTAACTGCTCATAAATGAACAATAAGCTTATTTCAAGCTAATCGGCTTACAATACAATTGTCTGTAGCAGCATCTCGCATATGAGATTAATGCGACTTCTAGAATTCGCCCGTCTATTAAGAGACTTGGAAAAAATGTTTTTAATTTTACAAAACAAGTATTAACCATTAAAAAATTTCTACAGAATGTATTAAAATTGTTTTCCGGCATTTTAAGGTATTTTAGGTAAAAAGGTGTTTGGTAAATAGCAATTATCCGTCTTGCTTTTTCTTAAAAACTATATTCGATATATTTCAAAATATGGGTAATTTTCGAATCTCGAGTTCAATATCCTTTGACTATAATAAACCATGTAACGAAAGCAGTGTCGTTAATGTACAAGGTGTTCAAGTCAAACTGTTAGATTAACTTAATTTACTATATTGCAGACGTTATACATTGCGCGCCATCTGTGTTTGTGGTTTTGTAATAACCTATGAACAATTGAACATAGTACACCTGTCAATTTTCACAATATCAGTTTTCTTATTTATTCCGATCAAATGGAATATAAACGTTAACGAGTTCTGGAGCTTTTCCTAGAGGGTAAAAGAATAAGAAACCATACGAAATTTGACGACTGAACCAAAATGAAGGAACTAACCGGATGTTCATCTATCACACAATTTTCCGTTACAAACAACATCGAATTGTGGAATCAGTCACTTCCACAAGTGATAATCAAAGTTGTAAGATAGCGAATACGGCGAAATCCACAACGATCGCAGAGAAAACTGGACTAAGAACTAAACGTTTCTCTATGAATAATGAATAAATAATATTATCCAGTAAGACCTTAAACTAAATGCGTATAAGCGGCAAAAATTCCAGGGCCTAACTACGCAACTATGCAAAAACGGTGAGCTAGTGCCAAAGAGTTTCTAGAGCAACATGGTACTTCGACGCTCCTGTTCTTTGATGAGAACAGCTCCTAGAATGATCGTGCGTATTCTGTATCACTCCATACTGTTGATTTAGCAGTTTCTTGCTTCCAAAATGCTCAGGGAGTCATGGTTGGGAAGAACATCCCTTATTTACCAAAAATCACCTCCCAGCTCGTACATTATGCTTGTTTTTCTCATTTTTCTCTTTAGCCGTTGTTTAAACGGGAAATATTTATAGAAACAAAAATATTCTTTATTAAATTTTACACAAAAAGTGCTATATTGATGTTTTGTTTAATCCCCATCCAATTCGCGAAAATAACGTTTAAAGTTAAGGGTAATAATTAGCGCGCTGTTAGAACTCAATAAAATGAGGTTTTAAGTGCAGCGATTTTACGTAGGTACTTTACGTATTCTACACATTATAACATACAGTGGTTAATAATATTCGGTTAATAGACAGATCTAGTGCTTGTGTTGAACATTTAAAACAACTTTATAAAGAACTATCCCTTTAACTTTAAACGCAATTTGCCAGAGTTGAATGGAGATTAGCCAAAAGGACAATATAACCTTTTCTGTGTAGAATTTAATAATAAACATTTCATTTGCTATACATTTTGTGAATCGGAGCAACGGGTTACAAAAAAATTTCAAGAAACTGTAACCTATACACGCTAGGGGTGAGTTTTCACGCAAAAGGGGGATGTTGCGGACACTCGTTGGCTGGGAACTTTTCGGGCTTTTGTTCCTACCCTTATTGGGAATATAACTACGTGAATATAAAAACTTTATAAATTATTTCTTCTAAAAACTACTATTTGCTTGTACTAAAAAGGGTGTTACGATTGACACAAAAAGGACATGGTACTTGCGTAAATATGCCGCAAAGCTATTTATAGTTGAGACCTGGGTTTCCAACAAGACTCGGCCTTAGCCACACATGCTTCTAAGAAAACTTAGGTTTAGATATGATTGTCTCTGGGGTGTTATGCTAGCATCTTTAAAGGATCAGAAACTCACCAGTTTAAAAGAATTTAAAAAGTTATTAGTCAAAATTTGGGAAGAAATTTCCAAGACACCATGCAAGTCGCATGTGCAAGTTTCCCAAAACGTCCCATTAAGGCCACAGGGAAACGATTTGAATTATTTTGCTAACATCTACTTATCTCTCAACAACCCTTACCTTTATAAAAAATATAACTTGTAAGATATGTCTTACAAATTTTGAATAAACGCATTTTAATGACGTAACAGTTTGTCTTGAACACCTTGTAAACAAAACTTACTGAATCTGTTATTTAAATAGATATAATTCTAACAACCTATATTTAAGAACGGGGTATCAAGATACACAGGGTGTCGCAGAACGTACCAGAAATATCTTAGAAATCAATTGGGTAACTCATTTGTTGTCAAAAAGTTTGTATAAACATATATTATAAACTTAACCGTTAAGGAGCTATTCTTGATTTTATAATTTTTCGGGGAACGTCACCTAGGCCATAAATGCTATTTGTCAACAATTAAAAAGTTAAACAGTTACAATTATTGTATTAAAAAAGTTTGTTAACATTGTTATAATTTGTTGTCCCTCGAATCAATTGTATCGTTTGTATTCTCTAAAAGTTTGTGAGTGTAGATTTTTATTACAAATGTTAATTGGACTTTTTATACACTCTGTTGCATAAATGGAATGCGACGTTTCAGGGACTGAATCTGCCCCCGTCTTCAGGCATAGTTCGCTGTGCAAGGATGTTATATAAATATACATAAAATATGCCCTTCCCAAGACCAAACCGCTCTTCTCAGAGCGAACTATGCCTGAAGACGGGGGCAGATTCAGTCCCTGAAACGTCGCATTCCATTTATGCAACAGAGTGTATGAAAAGTCCAATTAACATTTGTAATAATGTATCGTTTGTCACTTATCAATCGCCACTGTTGGTTGATTGCTAAGCTCTATGATATACAGATTGTCCGAAATCCAATCTAAACATACAAAAATTAATGAGTGCAACAAGGAAGACATAAACAATATGGGTAGCACAACAAAGATAGAATGAAATCATGGAACTAAAATCTCTCGCCAATTAACAAGCTATATCTATGACAGATGTTTTTGCTTGCTTGCTTGTTATTGGCGAGAGATCTTTAGTTTAAAAATTTACCTAGCCATGATTTCATTCTATGTTTGTATGTTTAGATTGGATTTCGGACAATCTGTATGTAAAAGAGGTTTCCTCTCATATTATTATGGTTGTTACTCTTCATTAAAACATTTGCTTATTTTGCTATTTACCATCCTACTTATGTCATTTTAAGTAGTTTAAGGGGTTGATTGTTCCCGAATCAACTTTCTGTACCTTAAGGTAGTAGGATAGTGGGTTTAGAATTATTTGCAGTCACGTCTTTTCAATTATATTGCCTGATGACATTCTAAGGGAACCTGGGCTGGTTGGTTAGTTCGTTTCTGTAACCTCAATCATTTTGGTATTTTTATAGAAATTTTCCGTTATCTTATAAGACAATCTCACGATCCTTTCTCTGGTTATCCAGTATCCTGTCTTATTCCTTCTTCAGTGCTATCCTTCCCATTTTACTTTATTAATCCATATTGTTGTTTTCCCTGTTCTCGTTTTGTGGAGGTTTTCTTTTGTTCGTAGTTTTGACAGCATTTGTAATGCTATATTTCTAAGTGCCGGCGCTAATTTTCATTATAAGCGATGCCTAGTTATTTAGTTCAGTTGTTGTTTTGATTTCGTTCAGAATTAAATTCTTTCCGATTCTGCCGACCCTATCTTTCAATTTTCCTTTTGTTTTGTATAAATCCTCGACGTCTTTATCGAATCTTACTCCGTTGAGAATTTATTCCTTTCTACTCATCGTGTATATTTCTCGTTGGAATATTTATTGTTCAAGGTTTTGTTTGGTTGCTTTTAAAGACAACTTCTGCCTATTTTTATGCAACTCTAATTGCATTTATTCTGAGTTGCGTAGTGTGAGAGAATTTTGATTTCTGTCGCAGGTGTCGAGCATGGAATTTTACTCGAGGTCTTTTTCCGTTCAGACGTTTTGGCGAATTTGTAAAAAAGCCCATGTCGCTTTCGTTAATGCGTTTTAATTTGTCACACGCAATTAATTGTCCTTAAAGCGATCCGTTATTGGGTGCCTTGTAGGCTAGTTCGATAATTATTTTAATTTTTTGAAATGCACGTGGAATTACATGTTAATTCTATCTGGGTTTTGATCTTGGAATCGTCGTTGTTATTTTAATTCCATTGCTGTTCCGTAATTGAAATTGATTCTGGCGTCGTAGTTTACTCCAGATATGCGAATTCACGAAGTGACTCCATCTTGTCATCTTGAAATTATTTACTTCACGCAACCTCTCCTGATGGACCTAAGATAAGTGTTATTGGTTATACTTTTAATTTTATATTAATTTGTTTATCTTTCAATTACTTTTGGTGCCCTTCTGGCTTATTTATATTTGGTTCAGTGTTTTACCTGTGAGTAAATCCTGCTTTAATTTATTTTATTATATTTTGGTATTAACTTTCTATTTTACTGCATGTTGTCTTTGGAGTGGCTATGTTTAATTGATTATAAAATTCTTGTAAAGGAAACGCAAATAGTTTTGTTTCAGTTGGCTTAGTTTGCCATATTTTATTTACAGTACCCTAGTAAACGTTTACAAAAGTACGTTGATATTATTTCATTTAATGTTAATTGCGTACCCTAAGTTAGGCCTTCAGCCATGTAGAGTTGTTTGAGTTAATATTCAGGTCTCAGTTTTTTCTTGAATTAATTTTATTGAGTTAATATTCGGGTCCCAGTTTTTTTCACGAATTAACTTTATTGTTAGATTTAAATGTTGTTACCTGTGTGGTCGATCGATATTTTATTTGAACCTTGGCCTTGCGCCGAAAATATTGAGTTGCCGTAAAAATAAAGTGTAACAACGTATTTTATGGTTTTTTATTATCCTTCTGATAATTTTACGTTACAACATCGCTAATTACAGTGCCTATATTATTTTCAAACGCGGATTACGACGATATTGTGTATGTGGATGGTTTGTGTGACGGCAATGCTTTAACGACACGAGAAGTACACAGAAGAAGGTATACCACTAGAATATTACGCATTCGCGTTTTATCAATTCATATCAGCAATTAAGAAAACACGAGGCATTTCGTCCAGGACATGTAGGTGGGTAAGGTATACCTCATATACCCGTAAAGAATGAGGAGCCAATTCATTTATTAGAAGAAGATACGTATGTATTAAGTGTGCAGAGAATTTCTATGCGTACTGATATATCCAGAATGTAGGTTTCTTGTCCCTAAATAAGTGCACCATTATTTTAGTAATAACCCCGTGTGTTGTGACTCACTAGATTTGGAGAACAATATACTAGGGAGCGTTTCAATCCATGCCACTACCAGAGAGTCCAAGCTCTAGGAAATGCTGTAGAAGTTTGTTTAAGTTTTGTAATTCGGACGCATGAAAATACGTTACATAATAATATTTTGTGGACTGACGAGGCTTGCTTTACGAAATGTGCAATTATGTACAAATTTTCGTAATTCCCATGAATCCCAGGTACTCGCAAGTAATTACAAACAACTTACTCATACCTTAAAGACTTACTTTTCGTCCTAGATACATAAAATACTATTAAAAAAACTGCAGTTTTTATTATCTTTAGGTTTTTAACCTTTTCAGGTATGTTTTCTTCTTTTTTAATTTTCATCACCAAAATCGCTTTTTGAGATTGTTGTAATGTTATATAACCTACCAATTTCCCTAACTTTGACGTTCTGTCAAAATATAAGTATGTGGTTAGAAAATTATGCAAACGGTTGCTCAAATCCATCTTGTTTCAGTGCCAACCTGCACATTGTTTATTAAGAAGATTTTTATCGTTACTTTTATTGTTATTATCCTCTAAATATTTACGTCTTTAGATATTTTTGGCCGTGTTCGACAGCATAGTGTTAATTTAATAACATACATACATAAAAAAGGAATATTTAAAATTATTGTAGGATGAAGTCGGCAACACCAAAGCTCTGGTTGCTTACCTTGAAGACACTGTACACCACACAAATACAGCTTTGTAATGTCTAACGACTTTCCTCTTGAACAGAAGGTAATTGCCTTTGGCTAAGCTCTTCCATAATTGTGAAATCCGCCTTAAGTTCTATGCCCCTTTCACTTGGTAATAACACAAACAGCCCAAGTCCAGGATAAAAGGCCAGTTACTGAAATTGATTTTTGCAGATGTAAAATAATTTGAAGCAGGCTTAAGTACATGCTTTGTACAAAGAAATCCGTTTAGGTAAAGTATCGAAACTAAGATTATTTAACGATCTTACAAGAGTGAAAACGAGGTCTCATTTAAACGATTTCATTATCCTTTGTGAAACTTAAAACTTAACGTAAGTCACTACATTTTAAAACCAGGATTGCGAAATAACAATTTACTCTATATAGAAATTTCTAATTAATTAACGTAAGAAATTCTCTGCTTTTACTTGATAATATTTCTTATTTTGCGAGGTAGTCATTTACTCTTATTTTAATATTTTGTTGTAAAGGGATTCCGCTACATTTAATGCTTTTAATGAAGTAATAAATTGAATTTCTACAAAAAACGAATCTCGTTCAATAATCGGAATAACGGAGGTATTACTGCCGTAAAATTTTAATAACCGGTACATATTTAACCGAAAAACGATCAAGTAATTTCCAGTTAATTATCCAACATCCTGCAGCGAAAAAGCGCCCCCGATATCGGGGCAATCAATTAAGCGCTTCGCGATTACAAAATACATTTCAGCTTTGCAGAGATACATTTTAAAGCTGCCGTAAAAGCCTCGTCATTATTAGAATATTTTTTCGCCATCATAATGATGCGTGCCGTTCGTTCCGGCATTACGCATTAAGGAAACTTAAAATCGTTTTCGTCATCCTTCAGCATCGCGAGCTCCTGGAACGGAGATCATTTGTGTTATAAATTACGCCGAACTCTAAACTCGGTTTTATATTTCGTTTCGGCAATATATCAAGAATATTATTGCTCTCGGAATATAAAATTTAATGTGTCGGAATAATCCTCCCGTGTGTATGTTTGTATATGTGTAACGGTGGTATTCGTTCGGTTTCCACTATACACAGTCAAAATCAGTCCAAATCGAATCGACTCCCGTCAATTGTGTACGCAGCTCATTTTGTTTTGGCCGAGCCTGTCCCTGATGGGATTTTGCTGATTATCGGTTGTGGAGATCGCACTCGCCCATCCTCTAACCACGCTCGTTCGTTTGACAATACCTTCATTCTGATTCAATTTGTATTTCGTTGAATTTATTTTGTATTAATTCGATTGACGGTCTCACGTGAAGGTTTAATTTTTTCCCAATCGGCTTTTTTGTCCACCTAGTGGTGCAAATTACAAGGGGGCCAATTTTTGTGTTAGTTAATTGGTAAATCTATCCACATCAGCAAAAACCGGGAACAGATTAAAAGATTAACGAAAGAGATAAGGTTGAGTTAAAGACCGCAGCCATAAAGTAAGGACAATCCTAGGTGATTATTTGACCACAAAATCGACCGAATTAAAGCACTCTAGTAAAGATAACCAGACGACTTTCCTTCCCTTCATGTTCCCAATTTAAACACTATTACTACATTTGCACTTTAGATTTCGTTAATGATGAATGCATCTAAATACACACTTTAAAACACTCAAGCAATCAGGAGTGTTAAATCGGCAATATTAAAACTGGTTTGAAGCACGACGAATACGCTGTTAAATGCCCTGGAAGGTACAAGGATAATAGATTAATTATTCAGTGATTTAACCCCAACTTCATGTCAAACCCCAGGCCTAACATTCGACAAGAACTGATACAGTCGCACACATAAAACATAAGGTAAACCGTTTAACAAGGTTTCTCGTTTATGTTTATATAATAGGTACATTTCTTTCTAAAAATTGTTACTATCAGCAAAATTTGTTTTGTAAAATTTGACCAGTTAATTATTAAATTGAATTCGATTTCAAAACTCTTCCTAGTTAAATTAAAAAGGGTTTCCCAAAGAAACTCCCGAACAGTATATATTTTTAATTGCTTTAACTATATACCCAATTTTCGTTCAATACACGTGTAACAGAAAAAAGGCAACCATAAAATGATGCGAGAAAGGCATGCGAAATTCCCAATCGTTAACTCGAAACTAACTCCCTAGAGGAATCTATTCCAGAATCATTCGAATTCGGTTCGTATAAGTACGTTTTCGGTTAATTACCATGATCACGCACCTCTACCTTTTTTGATGGGCTTGCTAAGGGAATACAGTTCTACAAACAACCTTTATGCAGCTCCAAATTAAACCTACCCGTTTCAGTAGAATACTACTTTTCATTTAAGTTGCTTAACTAATTATTGCAAGAGGTGATTCCTGGGCGAAAATTAGGGGCATTTTTTCATACAAAATTTAAACAAAAATTCTAACCACAATCACTTCTTCTTTTTCTTAACCCTTATACCGTTAAGGTGTCGGGTAATGTTCCATGATCCATTTTTTCCATCCATTTCGGTCTCTTGCTATTTTTTGTAGTTCTTCGAGTGTAGTGCCATGTTTCTTTGCTATATCTTGGTTTATGTTGGCTAATGTTTTCCGTGGTCTTCCTGGTGTTTTCTTTTGTATAGTTTTTGTTTGTAGATATTTTTTCGTTATTCTGTTGGGCTCCATTCTAATAATATGTGCTTGCCAATTTAGTTGTTTCTTTTCTATTTTGTTCCATATTTTTTCTTGTTTAAGATCGTTATATATTGTTTCATTTTTTATTCTATCCCATCTTGTTACTCCTTGTATTTTCCTTAAGTATTTCATTTCTACTGTCGTTAATTTTCTTTTGTGTTCTGGTAATGTTGTTAGTGCTTCTATTGAGTATAATAATGTTGGTGCTACTACTGTGTTATATACCATTTGTTTTGTGCTTGTTCCTACTTCTCTTTTTCCTAATATTGTTTGGTTAATTGTATAGTAGATGTTGGTCGCTTTTCTAACTTTATTAGCTACTTCTATTTCTATCCTACCATCGTTACTGATTATAGATCCTATATATTCAAACGTTGACACTTCTTCTAGTTGCTTTCCTTTACATGTAAGGTGGATGTTTCCTTCTTTTTTTCTTTTAACATGCATTACTTTTGTTTTGTTTTCGTTAATCTTCATTTCCATTTTCTCCAATTCTGATGTCCATATGTCTATTGATTTTTGCATTTTTGTTTCTGTATCTGATATCAGTACGATGTCATCTGCGTATATCAGTGCTTCTATTTTTACAGGCTTCATGTCTTTATACCCTATAATGGTTTTTGGTGTTTTATCAATGCAGTTTTTCATTACTCGGTCTATATATATATATAATAAAGAGTAGCGGGCTCAGCGAATCCCCTTGTTTTAATCCCGTTTCTATTTTAAATGGTTCTGATTTCATACCATTTATTTGTATAGTTCCTGTTACGTTTTTGTATATGCTCTATATTATTCGAATTCGGTTCGTATAAGTACGTTTTCGGTTAATTACCATGATCACGCACCTCTACCTTTTTTGATGGGCTTACTAAGGGAATACAGCTCTACAAACAACCTTTATGCAGCTCCAAATTAAACCTACCCGTTTCAGTAGAATACTACTTTTCATTTAAGTTGCTTAACTAATTATTTAATGGAAATCCTAAGTACCTGGAAAAAATGCAAGAGGTGATTCCTGGGTGAAAATTAGGGGCATTTTTTCATACAAAATTTAAACAAAAATTCTAACCACAATCACCAATATATAATATAATACAAAAAGTAGGGCCGATGCTGTTCCAAAATAAATAAATACATATATGTGGCAGAAATGCTTTCAATACGCTATGCCCAAAATATCAAATCAGTTTAGAAAATATAGTAAAGATAACCGATATAAATTATAATCGAGTACCTATGTAAATTATTGTAACCTCCGAATTGTAAAAACCTGATTTATTTCGAAATATTTTTATTTCTTGAATTTTTTCCGAGAAGCTAAAAAATAAAAAATTAATTAAATACTAATACCGGTAATATTTCAATAAACGTATTTAACGAATCCTCAAAACTGAATAAAATTAGAGCGGCGTATCATCTTTCATATTTTAGGGTATAAAGATTGGTGAATTGTGAACACGAAAAATAGCCCTTGGCATTATACAGGGTGATTCAAAAGTATTGTCATTAATTTTAAGGGTAGGTAGAGCATATCAAATAGAACAACTTTTCTCAATAAACCATGTGTCGCAAGTAAACGGTAAACTCAGAAAAAAGTTAAGAAGATCAACACAAAAATTGTTTTGGGGTCACTGAAATAGATTCTGTTTACATTCAAAATTTAAATTTATCAATCGTCTTTCTTGTCCGTACCGATAAGAGCCCAGGTGCACTGCACTGTTCGAACGCTTTAATGGAGGGTCATCCTAACCGAATAACCGAATTAATTGACGTTTTAATTTACGGGCAAGCTCTTCAAAATGCTGCAGCAGCTCGGAAAGACAGTTTTTGTTTGTGTTGTGTGTGTGTGTGTATGTTAGTGTGTGTTTATGTAGAAGTTAATGAAGGAACATTATTTTTGCAGGGTCAAATTTCTATGGCAGGCTTTATAAATGCATATTAGCCAGCGGTTTTCAAAAGGGTGTAACAAAATTTAAAATAAACAAAAATCGCGATAAGCCTTAAATTTTTGCTCTAATGTACTTCTATTATTAAGGTCAGCATATACCCATTTAATTTAATGACAATACTTTTAAATCACCCTATATTGGTACACACTAAATTTGAAATTGGTATTCCAACAAGTTTTTTCAAATCTATTACTTACGATTTTTGTTTCTCTCAACTTCAGCATGCTATATTTAGAAAACGAAAGACTTACAGACACTTTTTGTCTTAACATAAATCAAGAAATACAATTTTCTCCACGTACTTAGGAAACACCCTGCACTTTAACAGTGTATCTCTCAATGTCCATGACATAATTTTAATAGCGTATAAAAAGACACTGCCCTTTATCAATGGGGAATATGTTCTTTTATTACTGTATACATGCCATAATATGTGAGTTTATAATGGGCGATCCAACAGTTTGCATGGATTTTTTCATCAAATAAAAATTAATTTTATAAACTTACGCCAGAAATATTTATTATATCAGAAAGTTTAATATGTAGCAATTATGCATGAAAAACAATATCATTCATATGACCTCCACGGCTTCGTTAACAGGAGGTTATTCGAACGTCAAAATTTTCGATAACTTTTCGCAATAAAAGTGGATTAATGGCATCTAATGCAGCTCGAATGTTGTCTTTCAGCTGGTGAAGTGTTTGTGGGTTATTAGTATACACTTTATTCTTCAAATGCCCCCAAAGAAAATAATCTAAAGGAGTAAGATCACAGGATCTTGGGGGCCAATTCACCTCAGAGTTTCTGGAAATGATGCGATCATCGAACTTCGAGCGCAATAAGGCGATTGTTTCATGGCTTGTATGGGGTGTTGCGCCATCTTGTTGAGACCAGAGCTGATTCAAATACATTTCATTCAATTTAGGCTACAAAAATTCTCTTAGCTTGTTACGGTAACGCTCGGAATTAACGGTAACAGTAGCTCCATCGAAGTATGGTCCAATAATGCCATTGGCCCATAAAGCGTACCAAACAGTCACTTTGAGTGGATGCATTGCTGGTTCAAAAATCACATAAGGGTTCTCCGAGCCCCAAATTCTACAATTTTGCTTGTTTACATATCCACCGAGGTGAAAATGGGCCTCGTCGCTGAAATGATGAAATCTCATTTCCTCTTTGCAGAACCCAATTAACGAATCTGCGGCGTTGTAAATGGTCCAACGGCTTGAGTTGCTGGGTTACTTGGATTTTGTAAGGATGTAAACCAAGATCCTTCGTTAAAATCCGTTGCATAGTACCATAGGTCATGCCCAATTGTTGTGCCCGGTGAAGGAACTGAAGTTCTTGGTTGTTCACGCACATTAACACTCACGGTAGAGCTTATGTCCTTCTGGCTGGCGAAAGGCTTAGATGCGCACTAGGCTAAGTGGGCTGTCTTAACTATTGAGAGAGACGATAATCCGCTTAAAAGCACGTTGTACAGAAGTACAGTGGCGTACTATTTTTCCACTATTTAAATTTTACCTAGATTATTTAGTTACCGAATAAAGTTTTTTACGACTGTAATTCCGTACGAAATAGATTTAGGTATTTAAATATCAAGACGCAAGTATCTTCTATGAGCGACAAAAAGCAAAATTCCCGAAACTTACAATTTACTTATAAATATTTAGCTTTAGTGTTTTGTAAAAACTTTATTTACGTTTATGACATTCCGATCATGATGTAACTTAAACAAAGTTTCTTTAATGGATATTTAAGCATTAAATGATAATATTATCGGACTTTCTAATCGAAAAAGCCGGTATTTAATGCACTTTTAACCAGTGTTGGGTAAGTTACTCAGAAATTGTAATTATACGATGACTATTATCTATGATCCTAATCTTCTAGAAAATTTGTTTACATAGGTTTCTACAAAAGAATTTGTCATTACCAAAGGCATCGTCAGTTTTGTTTGTAATTTTGGTCAGTTACTGTTGAGATTTTATATAAATACAGGTTTATATATTATTTAAGTAAAAATTGTACTGCTTGTGCGTACGCCACTGAATATAGTAGCACTCAAGGGCGGAGTTACCAGCAAAAGTGACCACCTTGTCTGACCGTTCTTTCGCCAGCCAGAAGAGAATAAGCTCTAGCAATATTTTCATTTGAACGAGTTGGACGAGGATGCTGATACTTTTTACGACTTTCCACCGATCCAGTTTCTTCAAATCGTCGCACTATTCCGCGAATTTCCGACTCACTAGGACGATTATTTTGACCGAAGTAGTTTGGAATTTTACGAAATTTTTTTTTAATGGAACGATCATTTTCGTAGTACGTTTGAATAACTTTTACTCGTTGTGCGGTTGAAAAAAAACTCCATTGTTGCAATTGTCAAAGTCTAACTGACTTTTGTCAACAAATATTTTCATGGCCATTGCGATATATGTCAGATAACGACAATCAACATCCATTCTAGAAGTAATAGATTAATAACTAGATGGATATTTTGGCACCAAGTGAAGTAAAAAAAATATAAGGGTTGTTGACGTTGAAGACCTGAAATGCATTTTATTAAAAAGAAGAAAACGAAGGAAATGAGTTCGCTCTACATAGTGTTACCACTTCATAAAAATATCTACATCCTCTTTATAAAATAGAACAGATTTATGAAATTGAACAAAGCAATAAATAAAAATGAAACATTATACGCTCGTATTGGAAAACTTTAACGTAGGCGTAGGAATGGAGTGATCAGCCAATTCATCAGCCATTCATCTTCAGACTTAAACATTTTCAAAATTAGCATTACATTAACACGTTCAAAATGCAACAGACATTAAAGTAAATGTTCAAAATAAATTTTAGAATGGCGAATCACGGAGCTTCCAACGTTAATGAACTGTTAAAGGTTGTTTCCAATGATTGCGGCACCTTCTGTGACAAGGCTAGTGAGGTCTTCGCGATTTCAATCTCATAGACGTTTTCTTTCGTGATACCCCAGATCTAGTAGTCAATTGGCGTAATATCTGGAGAACGAAGTAGCCATGTAATTGGTCAACCTCGATCAATCCAGTGATGAGGAAACGTTATTTCTAAAAATATTGGAATTGACCTCTAACTTGGCAACCGTTGATGAACGAACAGAACTTTATTGATATTTTTGACATACAAAAACATAATCAATAAGCCCTTAAATGTATGACCATCTCTTTTTGAATATCCTGTATACAAAGATACAAACATTGAACAAAAATAACCGCCTCGACGTATTTCAACAACAATACATGATTGGGCAGGGGTATAGTATAATAAATACTGAACAAGTGATGGAGAAGAATCTCATGCTACAGTCAGTCCCAAAGCTAGCCTTACGGACTTTTAAAAGACGTCTGGGAAATGTGGACATGGTATTAGTAATGTACTGGGGAAAGGTGCAGCATTGACTGTACATAGACCTAATTAAAAATATATAAACGTCGGCATCGATGACAATACAGACATTTACAACACGAATCTGTGAATATTAGATGCGATAGTAGACAAGGCGATACGATATCGACAGAACTATTTCAAAAGTTTAGAACTATAGACTGGGACACAAAAAGCATTAATTTTAATGGGGAATAATTAGTAAACTTAACATTTCGCTGACGATATCATACTGAAGCGTTTGAACAATAGTGCCATAGAAGAATATTAAAAATAAGTTGGATAGACAGAATGAGCAACGAGGAAGTCCTAAGAAGGGTCGAAGAAGAAGGAAAGCACATACAGAGAAAAAGAGATAGCCTATTAGGTCATACTATAAGAAGAAGTGGGTTATTAACAACGATGATAGAAGGTAAAATAGAAGGCAGAAATGCAAGAGGAAACCCAGACTTAAATATATCAAACAAATCATGAATAACACAGGATATAATAGTTACAGAGAAATGAAGAATCTTAAAATTAATCTTAAAATGAATTTAACAAATTCAAAAATTATGTTTAACAGAAATAATTTACCGCCCACTTAATACAGAAGTGGCAGGTCAAAAACTAACTTTTGTGACACACATCCAAGAAGTAAAAGTCGCTATTAAACTCGAGTGAATAGCCTATGGAAAATGAATAAATTTGTTCAAAACAAATGTATATCCACAATACCTCAAAACTAGGTAATTCGCTGAATGTACCTTCCCAACTCTAATATATGAGCTATGAGACTTCTTACTTCGATAAAAAAAATATGAAAGTAGCGCAGGTATGAATAACTTGACGTTTGAAGTAGGTACAACTGGAAAACAGAGGGACAAATGGTTAGAATCGAAATAAAAACAAAGAGGACGTACTGATTTGCATCGCAAGTTTGATAGTGGACAGGACACGTTATGAGAAGGGCAGACAACCTGTGCAGTAAAATGAAGGCTGAGTGGACAGCAAGAATGGGTAGAAGAAATCGGGGTAAGCTTAACAACGCGAAGGGACGACATCAACAAAGTGGCTGTATAGGAACAACCACTCACCACACAAACTGGCAACAAATTGGCCGTATGCCTAGAGATGACATAACGCTGTTATGATGATGATGGCTCATATCACAACTACTTTATTGAGCTCTAACTTCAAAGCCCTAAAATGATATTCAGTGTATTATTGGTTGAAAAAAATTAGATTTTCCGTTGCTTTATATTTTAGAAATGACGGAAAATATCCAAAAAGTTTCTTAATGGTAACTGTTTCTTCTTGTTCTTCCTCTTATGGCCGAATCCTAGGCCAATCGCCTGTTATTGATTCATAACTCATAACTACTTATGAGTTCTGTGAGCCCTCTTTACACGTATGCCGGGCAGGGAACTAACTTTTCGTTAGCCAAAAAAAAAGGAAAAAAGGTATAAAAATTAACAGCCTGCCAAATATACGACGACATACCGCCACGGCTCATTACTTTCGACGCATTCTGTACAAAAACAAAATGTTGTATAGAGATACTAGCATAAAGCATTCTCTTTCTCTACAGTGGCGAAGGAAATGTAAAGCACACGACGAAGCTCTAATTAATAATTTCGTTTTGAAAAGTATACATCATTTCAATATGATAATGCAGTCAGGCAAGAAAACCTTCAAGATGTGAATAAATAAAAATATATTTAAAAAGATTTGCAACATTATTGATATATGTATATGTTATGGACCAAGTGATTAATAGGTCATTATTTAAAATGCCTGGTCAATGTGATCAATCCGGCCAGTCGGTCATTGTGCATAATGCCCGGTCATTATACATATATAGTGTGGTAAATCCGGTCAGTGTTAATAATGACCGGTCAATCTGGATAATGTACTTGGTATAGCAATTAAAAAACTGTTCTTTCTCTACCTCTAACCTCCAATAAATGCCTCTGCCAAAACAGTAGAGGTGTTTATTGGAGGTTAGAGGTAGAAGAAGAACAGTTAAAAAAAACAAAAGTACATTATTCACATTGACCGGTCATTGTTAACACTGCCCGAATTGATCACATTAACCAGGCATTATAAATAATGACCTATTAATTACTTGGTCCATAACATACGAGTATACACATCATCAGGAGTAATGAATAAAAGGTGTACTTAATTTGACAAGATGTCAAATAAAGAATTGGCAACAGAAAGCAAACGACCCTTACAAAATACATGGAAGTTCTCGGTTAAGGTTTCTAAAATTATCAGTTCATATACGCAGATAACTGAAAAATTTAGTTTGTTTAACTTTAGCGCCATTTACCTTTAACGAACTTATCTTAAAAGGTTTTAACAAGTGTTCAACTACTTCAAAAACAAAAACTTTCAAATAAACATGAAAAATTAAAACTTCATCTTTCTATTTGCTATGAATAATACATAAATCTAAATGAAAATAAAACCAAGAAAAATATGCGAATTAATAAGAAATAGTAAAAGTTTTTCTTGGTTCTTTTTTGTGAATGAAATTCCCAACCCGACAAGCGGTCCCTTCACGAAAAAAATACACTTAGTTAAGTTTTTCCCGCAAGAACGACATTATAAAATGGACCCTCAAAATGATTTTATTAAACTCCTAACTTCATAAAGTTTCTTTTATGTCTCCAGAATTTGCATATGATTTATTAAACGGTGATGTCAAAAGAAAGTTTATTTCCTAGTGATAACCGGACTTGGAGGAAAATAGTTTCGTTACCTAAATCTGTTTGTAAAAAGTATTACTGACATTAACATACGCATTTCCTGACATCACGCAACTTAATCTCATTCGTGTTGAGCAGATACGGATTTCCGACACATATCCGATCTCAAGAGACTTTTCGTACTTCATTCTTTTACTGCCTTGTCCCATTTTAAACGTTTAATCTTCTCGCGTTTCTCTTTTTGTATTTACTTCAAAAAATGCCTATATATTTTTTAAATTTTCCAGTATAACTCGTACAATTACTTACAAATGTCACTTTTAGGCAATGCCATACAGAATTCTTGAATATTTTTAATTACTTCCTCATATTACACGAAATTTCTTAAACATTTCTCCACAGTCAAATGATTTTCAAAGCATGTTCTCGCTGTAAAACGGAAAACAAGATTCTCTGTTATACGTAAAGTCAAACACCCACAGAAACATTATTAACTTTCTATATTTTCGAAAATGTATGTTTCTTAGTAATTTAAAGGCTTTCGTTTTTAGCTATATTATATTATATGCATCTCACTACAAACGTTTTCCTATTTGATCGTGAAAAAACTTGCCCTTCTTAAGACGCTGTATATCGTAGCAATTATTTGTTAATATCATTGTATCCAATTATAATAACATTCTTGAAGGTTGTAGTGAAATGTACGTTTTCATATTTCATAATGTTGTCAGTGCTATGCACTAATTACCTCGTTTTGAAGAAGCAGAAATTATTAAGACTCTATAGTCATTTTCAGAGTTCTATTAGATGTAATATCGTGTTTAGTATAGGTGCTTTATGTGATTCATATTATGTAATTTTCTACTTACCTTTCTAGTATCCTTGACAACTCAACTATTGCTTTTATGCCTTTTATGTCTATTTTATAAAGACTGATCATAATAATTCAGTTTATTGGATAGACTAACTACTTTGCAAAGTTGTTTACAAAAGTTGACCAAGTCGCATGTCTAACTTAACTACCGCTAGAAATACAGATGAATACTGAAAGAGAACTCATACTATAGGTTCCATAATGGTGATATCAGAATATACCAAGAACAAAGTAAGTAAGAACATTAGAAAATAGAAAATTATCTTGAATTAATTGACAGTAGAACTCAAAAATGTACAAAAGATTAAATGAAATGTATGGAAGAAAACAATCAACTCCTGATGAAAGGAAAGTTGTATATATCACCCCACACTGTAAGAAATGAAACGGCACTAAATGTGATAACCAGAAGATTACCAGTTATCAGTACTTCCAGCAGACTATAAGAAGACATCTTATAGAAGAAGGGGAGTAGAAGAAGAAATTGAATTCCATGCTGATAACGCACAGACAATACATTCTGTATTGAACAGATTGAAGAGGCACATTTAGCTGTAGAATAAAATCTCATTTGTTATACGAGGTTTGGTAATTTAATATTACGAGAAATATTCACTGACATCTTAAAATCAAAATCACTGAGAGTGTCACCATTACTACTATCTTCTACATATCCAAAATCTGCTATTTAGTTAGTTTCACACTTATAATAAGAGGCAAATAAAAAATTATTAGCCCAGTTAGCTGTTTACAATCAATATGTGTTTATTGCAACAAACTTTGACAATTCAACCACCTACAGTGCAAATAACACTAAGAAATTATATAATAATTATACATTTTGATTTTAGGTTGAGTCAGCCAATAAGTTAAAGCACATATGTACTACATAAAACCTGCAATGAGAAATGGCCGTGCGAAATGGCCACGTATACAGTATATTACTGCTAATAACTAATAACTATCTATGATATCATACACTCGTTCCCTCGTAGTGTATTATACTCTCTTCAAGAAATGATGCGGCTACCGCAATTGGTTGATGAAACGACACCGCTTTTACAATATGTAGTCAACATTCTGGCTCAAAAGAAGGAAAGATACATTAACCCATAATAACATGCTCACTCGCGGAGTGTAAGTGCCGTTATCTTTACCTTTACCATATATTCCTGGCATGTCTGATAAAATAAAACAAATCGGTAGAAAGTTCAGCGTTAGAACAATTTTCAAAACCAGTAAGTAAACGTTAAGATCAATTCCAACTTGTATCTTATTTCACTGAGTTTAACGCACTTAACAAATGTTAGAGATACGTCTAAGTATCAACAAATTTATAACAAAAACCTCTCACATCAATAAACTAGATTGAGTATACTCACCATTTCGTTATTGACAAATTCTTCCAAGGACAAAACAATAAGGTACTCACCTGAAACAAAAGAAATGTATATTTAAGTATAACGTATGATCTAATTTAAATTTATTAGATAGGTAGCAACTACTATAGAAGCTTCAGGACTTTCAACTGCAGGCTGCATATTGACTAAAATATTTAGGTACAACAAATTTAATGACGGAAATAAATTTATTTAACAAAAGTACAATTGTTAAAACTCCACTTCCTACAAGTTATTTCTATTCAATCAAAAAAGAAGTTGGATTTCCTTAGAGAACACAAAGCAATTTCGTAATTATTTCAATCAAAGTGCTGTAATATAAGATCTAATCAATAATCGCAATTCGAAACCCCCTCTTCAAATTAATAAAGGATAAAAAGGCAGTAGCAACTTAAAACGGCGAAGCTCGTTGATTACAAACAGGAAACAACTTTACTTTAAAAATTTCTAATTAAATTTTAGTTGTTAAAAGGCAAGGCTTCTTAGATCCTCAAAGGCGAAGTTTATCCTGTTTTAATTTTGGCATTAGTTATTCGGCAACCGAAGTCTCGTAATTTCGAGGGGATACTTCAAGGAGAAGTAATGAAATTACGATAACAGAAAAACCACCGAAAATAATTGAATGTAACCTGATACCGCTCAGAATGGATGCGTTTAAAATGGCGACGTGCACTCGAGTATAACTCAAAGCCGCGGAGAGTCGAGTTAAACTTGGTCGCCTTCCGGAAGCAGAAACTTTCCGAACTTTCCAGTTCTTTGTGCCACTCGATGGAGATACTACAAATCCTGCTACATAATCTTGGATGCATATTTTTCGGAAGTTTTGGAATTGTTTTGCGGAGTGTGCTACTCGGAAAAGGAACACTCCATCTACAACTAACTGGAAGAGGGATAAAACTTGCGAATCCTGTTTATGTTTTTAGGAGATACTTAAGATACGGAATCACTGTTGCCTTTTAAAATTCAAACCTCTGAATGTGACATTCATCACGAACAACTTAAATTGGTTATTATAACTTTTAACAGTTTTTCGTTATGTTTAAAAGGTTTCACGTTGCTAGGCTGTTCAACTGGATGTGTCACAAATCTAAAAATAACTTAATGCCAACAAATGAAGAGAAAACTCATTTTGAAAATTGAAACAAAGTCCTTTTAGTTAATTAAAAATTATCCGGAAAGCTAAGCAATTAACAAAGTAAATAACGTGGCAACGAAAAAAACACGATTATACCCAAAGGAAAACGTAAAAGTAACACTAAAAATCAGAAAAAAAAAATTAGCGTGTTTAAAATTCCCATAGGAGAATGAACACAATAGCTTCTGCAAACAAAACGCACGCAAAGTGTAATTAAATAGAATAAATTCATAAATCTGTTACATTTATAATACAATAAGTATTTGAAGCTGAGAGTATTAATACACATAGAAAATAAAAGCAAAACACCCTTGGATTTGTATACTTTGTATAATCGATTTAATTTACGAATGAATAAACTCGGGGGATTTGTCATCAAATTTCTTCCTATAATTTAAAAAAGAAAATAGCAAAAATGCGTATGGAAACCATTAAAAATGGGCGAGTGCTGATGCCGTCTAATAAATGAATTCAAATCCAATACAAAACACCGTAAATTATTCAGGCGTAGACATTTCAAAGTTTATAGTTAATTAACCCAAGAAACGATCTAAATCTTGAAGAGAAATTTAACGACGTAACTTCAAAGTTCCGGTTACGTTGTCCAGGGCAACTCTCAATTACTTCCAAATTGACCTTGGATAAAATAACTAGGACCAAACTATCAAAAGATATACGCGTACATAAAGCTCGTTACTTCATATGTCCCTTTTCAAGCAGAATTAAAAACTTGTTTTGTTACAATAACGTTCACAGCCGCAAGCAGTGGCGACTGGTGCTAAAGGGCACAAGGGCACGTGCCCTCCCTACACTCGAGAGAAACAAAGCTTTTTTTAACACTTCTCACTTCTAACTTTTTATTTTTTTTAACACAACAATCTATTATTATACCTATAATATCAATATTATGGTCCATTCTCCATTGCCGCGTCGCGAAGAGTTATCAAAACTTTTGCCCGGGGACAATTTGAAATGATCCCTTTTTTTAGTGACGATTGCACAACCGCGGTGGGAAATACACAGTAAAATTTGCCGATTTAGGTCGACTTTGGTGTACATTGAATTGTGTCCCGTTACAGATTCAAGTTAGTTCAACAGTGGAACTCATGGCCGTAAGAACTGTTAATGTGATTGTGTCTCAGGTTACGCGTATTTAGTGTGAATCGCGTTCTGTTTGATTTTTGGGTTTAATTTGTTGTTTTTATTTTGATTTCGTGGTTTGTTCGTTATTGGTTATTGTTGTTTATTTGTTGTCTATTGCTGTTTACTCTTTATAGACATGGATACCGAAGTAAATTTGGTACAAAATTTGTTGCAAAACAATAGTACCCCTTTGCCGTACCAAGAGAAACTTTTAATTAAAGAAAAAGGCAGGCCTACTCCTAATCTGCAAATCAGTTATACTTCAAAGACGAAATCGCAAAGTTATAACAGAGTGTTTAATAAAAACCTTTATGACAAATATGATGTGTGGCTGTTCCGTAATAAATAGACTATTTTGTTTTGTCTGCCTAATTTCCAGGGAAGAAGTTACAGCGTGGACGAAATATGGTGTAAATGATTTGAAACATCTTGCAGAAAGAGGCAAGAAGCACGAAAATTCTGTTTCTCATCTTAACTCTTATATGGACTTTAATCTCTTAGGAAAAGTAGATGTTCTCGAACAATTGAATAGTGCTTATTTGCAGCATAAATTAAAATGCAATGAAGACGTAGAGAAGAATCGCCATATTTTACGTCGATTAAATTTTGTGGAGCTTTTGAATTGGCCTTGCGGGGCCATGATGAGACAAGTTCTTCGGCCAATCCCGGTATTTATGCAGGCTTAATTAACTTGGCTGCGGAATTAGATTCTATCCTTGCAATACATTTGAAAGACGTGAAAGTGTTTAAAGGCAAAACTATCCAAAATAAGTTGTTGGATGCAATGTTCGAAGTTTATAAAACTGAATTAATAAAACAAATAAAGTCTGCAAACTTTATGACTTTGGAAGCGGACGAAGCTACAGACACGTCCAATCAGCAGCAAATAGTTGTTATATTCCGATATGTTTTTAATAGAGAAATCTGTGAACGGTTCTGGTCATTTATTAACCCGGGAGGATACACAGCTGACGACCTAGCCAAAACCCTGCTAAAAGAATTAGAACTAATATTAAATTCCCCTGGTGATAATCTTAAATTAGTAGCTCAAAGTTATGATGGCGCGTCAGTGATGAGCGGTAAGAATAACGGTGTTCATGCCATTATTAAAAAACATATCCAAGTGCTCATTTTATTCATTGCTATGCGCATCAATTCAATTTAATTACGGAACGAGCAACTCAATGTAATAGAGAAGTAAAAATATTTTTTGCAAATGTGCAAGTATTTTCAAGTTTCTTTTCTCGATCGCCGAAACGTACAGCCGTTCTCGACGAAGTTGTCAAGCGAAGGTTACCCCGTCCTGCTGCTACACGGTGGAATTTCAAGAGCCGAATAGTGAATACGGTTTTTGAGTATCAGCATTCTTTGAAAGAATGTTTAGAAAAAATTATTGATGAATTTGGAGCAGATGCCAAAACAATAAACGAAGCATATGGTCTTTTAAAATACTTAAATTGTTCAGAATTTCTTTACTGGCTCAAGATCTTCCATTCTATCATGCCCCACGTTGAAATATTTTTTAATCAAGCCCAGATGCGTGGGATTTAAAGTTTGCAAATGCAGAACGCGGTAGAACAATTTGAAAGACAAATTATTCGTATGAGGTCATCATACGGATCATTTGTGCACAACAATAGCTATTTGTATTACTAGGGAGGAAAGTGTAAGATTGCCTCCCGCAGATGGTTTTTATGCACGAGCGAGCGATAGCGAGCGAGGGCAGAAATATAATCTATCACATATAATATTATCATATAATCTTACACATATGATTTTTTGGCCACCTTCACTAAACGAACCTGACATTAATATTGACAACTAAAAAATATGACATTTTACTACAAAACTCGGTTTCATTAAAAAAAACTCTTAGACAGCTTGAGTATATGTTTCCATGGTGACTGTATCATTAATATTAATCGTAAAACATGTTTACTCATTTTGCCACCCGTTTCTAATGGCAACGGGAGGCAATAGTTATTTATGTACCAAGAGTCGTAAGTGCAGTTTTTTGGGCGAGAATGCAATTTGCAACGCCAAGGCCCGAAGGGCCGAGGTGTTGCAAGCATTCGAGACCAAAAATTGCACTGTACGACTCGAGGTGCATATGAAATTTTTCGTCAAACCTTATATATCATTTTAAAATAAATAAAATTAAGTATTTTTCATTTTTTATGCATAGCTGTCATACCAATAATTAATAAAGGTTGCTGTGCTTTAGATTAGGTATCCTTGACAACAAAATAAAATAAAACATATTTATTTCAAAAAAATTTCAAACGCGTGTGTCAATTGAATTTGTGCACAATTTGTGATTCTAAAAACA
This sequence comes from Melanotus villosus, assembly GCA_963082815.1. Taxonomy (NCBI): domain Eukaryota; kingdom Metazoa; phylum Arthropoda; class Insecta; order Coleoptera; family Elateridae; genus Melanotus; species Melanotus villosus. The sequence goes on from OY720419.1 coordinate 80,864,146, forward strand.
TGTCTCAAGAAATAGAAGAGGCTGCAAATGCAGCATCCCACAATTTATTGTCGGTTAAATCGCAACGGTATATGGAAACATATAACATTTTCAAAAATTGGTGCCATGAGAAGAAATCAGTTGTGATTACAGAAAAAGTGCTGTTGGCGTATTTCTTAAATAGATCTACAAAATTGAAATCTCCAAGAAGTTTCTGGAGCGAATACTCAATGTTAAAAACTACCATTTTTATCAATGATAAGGAAGATATTTCCAAATATCCAAAACTAAAAGCGTTTTTAAAGCGTAAAAATGATGGCTATAAACCCAAAAAGAGTAGTATATTTAGTCGAGACGATATGAACAAATTCCTTATTGAAGCGCCTGACATTACATATTTGTTAATGAAGGTACAGTTACAGATTATTTCATTTAACTCAGTTATTAAGGTATATGGAAGTTATTTATCTGTTCTAGGTCGTTATGATAATTGGAATTTCTGGGGCCTGTAGAAAAGACGAATTATGTAAGATGACAACTGATAATGTTGAAGATAAAAATTCTGTAATAATAGTAACAATATCAGATTCTAAAAATGGAGTGCTTTTACGATCGTTAACCGAGAAAAACAGCGCATAAATTTTGTTGATTTAATTACGAAATATATAAGTTGCAGGCCAAGAAATAGTGAAAATCGACGATTTTTTCTGAAATATTGTTCAGGAAAATGTGTGAACCAACCAGTAGGTAAAAACACATTTGTAAAAATTCCTGCTCTAATAGCAGAATTTTTAAAACTGAAAAATCCTGAAACTTATACTGGGCACTCGTTTAGAAGAACGTCAGCAATTTTTTTGGCTGATACGGGAACTGACGTTCTTGATTTAAAGAGGCACGGTGGATGGAAATCCACAACAGTGGCAGAAAGTTATGTTGCAGATTCAATGACAAATAAATGAGAAATCGCCAGTAGAATTTTATATAATCAGAATAGGTATGAAGAATCTGCATCCACATCTTCAACTTCAGTCATGCAATTCAATAATGAAGACGAAATGAAAGATAGCCGCGTAATTGTTCCTAGCACCAAAGAAAATCAAGAACATATACAAATTGAAAATGTTGATATTACCGAAAATATAAACTAAATAGATTCAAAAAAGGAACTTAATTCTCTTGTTCAAATTTCTAAATATCCTAATTGTTCATTTACATTTAATATAAATAAGTTGTAATTAATGTAATGTAGATAAAATGTTTGTAAATAAAGGTGTTTTGTAGACAATTTACTTTTTTGCCCTAGGAACTTAATGAAGAATATTACAACCCGCTGCCCATGGTAACCAGTACTTGAATGTAAACTATCACTTACCGTCAACAAAACAATGACACAATGACATATTTTCGCAGTAGGTTTGACGAAATAGTAATTTGTATAACAAGTGTTGAAAGTACAGTTTTGCAGAACGAAAATGAAGGTTGCAGCCTGAGACGAAGTCGAAGGCTGCATTCATTTGAGTTTTGCAAAACACTTTCAACAAGTGTTATTACACACTATTTTTTCTACTCCTACAGAAGAAAGACATTTAATTCACTATTTAATATTTTAAAGCAAATTTTATAATTTTTTGTGGAATATTAAGTATGCTCATGGAAACTATGGTCACTATGGAAATAAGTCCGTTGCTATGAAAATAAACATATCACAAATATAAACAAACCATACAGTTAACCGGCACCATTTTGAAAGTGTGTTGCAAAGTACTTTGCAACACACTTTTGGATTTTGTCGCACAGTTTCGACAAACAATTGCTTTCAGCATTAAAAATCATGTGGAAAGATCAACTTTCAATAGTAGGAGTAGAAAAAGTACTTTGCCTCCCGGTGCTAACTGCCGGGTGACAAACGTCTACTTTCGATGTCAAAAATTCATTTGACAAGGTATGGAAAATGTCACTTTCGAATAGAGGTGGCTAAAAAATTATTTGATTCAAAAAACTTTAAAATTTATAGACAGGCATTTCCTTAAAATCTTTTTGACGCAACCGTGAATTCTTATCCTATGTTAGATAGTGTAAAAGTAAAAACTGAACTTAGAGCAATTTATGAACGAGACGGTATGTGTAGAGTAGGTGGTGTTTTGTCAGTTTTGGTGTTTATTGCTGATAATAATTTCACAAGTGTTTTTAGAAACTAATAAATTAGTTGACATTATTTGTACAACGCCGATGTCTACGACTGAATGTGAAAAATGTTTTTCCACTTTAAAGCGCATAAAAACATTTTTGAGAAGCACCATGTCTGAGGACAGGCTCAACGCATTGGCAGTGTTGTCGATTGAAAAAAAGTTTATACAATCGATCCCCGATTTCGACAATAAAGTTATTGATGTATTCAGCAAAGAAGAACAGAAGGATGGACTTTCTATTTAAGTAATTTAAGTGTTTTTAGATGATGTTTCCAGCTCGGTTTTGATGTGCCCTCCCACTAAAAAAATTCACGAATAATTTTTAAATTGCATAAAAATAAAAGTATAATATAATTTAATACATTTTAAAAAGATTGATAAACTAATACTTCAGTGTGTTTAGACGACGATTGGTCAAGAGTGGAGGGGGGGGACCAATAGCGATGGGAGACTTCCGTATGTTTGACAGCTGCTCCGATAGCCTATGGTTTGGTTACTTGTAAGTTGTAAGCAGCTACTATTTTTAGTTGAGTATTGTCCCAGAGCTTTATTGTAATTGCTGTGGTTTCTATCCTGTTTAGCTATATGTTAGATAATTGAACATGCTCATTTATAATAACACCTCCAGAAGCTATTGCTGCAGCTCGATCGTATCGATATGTTAAATATCCTGGTAATTTACATGTTTCATTTTCGATTAAGGGGGTTTCCGATATGCAGGCTATGTTAACATTATCGGGATAGAAAGTTTATAAATGCAGATCGTTGATGTTTAAACCTATTTTAGTTCTTCTCGACTCTATGACTACTATCAGTTTTTTAAATCAACTGCGCAGACAGAAACTGGAAATCTTCCTTTGTATAATTCTACAACTTTACTTACGGGATACCCTAATTTAGTAACTTCTACTTTGATTTCATCTTCTGATATAAAAATCGGAATATCTCATATACTGATAGATAGTTGATATACAGCTAAATCTTTAAAAGTATGATATTTTATATTGTTTTCGGAGTAGAATTTTGTGAGTGCTAGTAAGATTTAGTTCTTGGAAATACGAGCGGTACTTTTACTTGCATACTTGCTATTTTTGCTGCTTCAGTTTGGTTATTGGTTGATACTTTTACATGGTTTGGTTGGTTATTTTTCCTATTAGGATTATTAATTAGATGATCTGGTAAATAATATAGATTTGCTTTAATAAGGAATGTAGAATTAAATAAACACATTTTGTTGGTGGCAGTAGGTGGAGGTGAAAGGTCACTGCTATCCCGCTTAACACTCATAATTATTTTGTTTTGTATTGGGCCCTCCTAGGGGCCCAATTCGATGTTAGTTATTTCGGAACTGTTATACTCGTAATGCAATTTTAATACATTTGTCGAATATTTCAGCTTAAAATTTCAAAGGTCGTAAGATATCTTACGGTCTTACTAACATCCGCTGATTGCAGTAGCCAATCTTGCGCTGATACAACATCTAAAACAAACATTTACCCGATACAGAAGACGAAAGGATATACTTAACAAATCTCATGTTTGTATTTGTCTTGTACTTGAATTCAAATCTAGGATATTGTATGGAACGAAAGACTATATTAAATGTCATTTTTGTGATATACCGACTTGTTTCTCGTATACTAGTATAGATGCATACGCAAATTTAATTTTAATTACTAAAAAAAGTCTCAGGTTAAAGTTAGAAACCAAACAAGAAAAGTTAGAAAGACAGTATTTAAATAGTTATTATTATAAATGTAGTTATTAATTAATAAAGTATTTTGACATAGACCAAGAATTTTAAATCAAACAGTACTGTTCAGGTATTTTGAACTATCAAGAATGTCTTAGTAAAACGTCATAAAACTCTTTATGTTTGGCAACCATACTTTCTCACGGAGTGTTAGCGCCAATACCTTATCTTTACCAAATAAAATGAAATAATATTAGTAATAAAACTATTTGCAAACTAAATAATAGAACTGGAACTGTCATTTAAATTTTTTTTTAAATTGGTAGTATTTTTGTAAAAACCATCTTACATAACTCTTATCTTCTACAATAGTACTTAATACATATAATAAATATGTATACTCGTTACTCGTATATAATATTTTACATAAATTTATAAATTCGGGCTGTACTGTGTTTATGTTAAGACCAAAATTTTCCACCTTAATCAGAGAAATCTAAGAAAACAGTATATTATTATATCTTCCTTTGTTTGCTAATTTAATTGTACACAAGTTAAATGGATTTTGACATTGAATTAGGATACGTATTTCGTTTTGTTAAATTATGATTAAATTTTATAATATAATAAGCCCCGAAAATGTCACGACAAAGCCTTTTCCAAAGAATTTAAACAACAACTAATGCAGGCCAATGCTGACTTCAGATACGAAATACGTTTATTCAGTATATTAATTAGCCTCAATTGGAATGCCAAAAAAGAAATATCCCTCACGTTGCCCTTTTTAAATGAAGTTTGATTGCAAAGCTTTTCGTCACTCATAGAGTATAAATTTAAATTTCCTTAACCCTATATTGTAACGTAGTGGGCTTAGTTGGCCAGCTACACCACGTGGGGGTTGACTTGTGAGAGGTTTTTAAATAAATACTGGATGGTCAACTAACATAAGATTATATTGACAGATTTAATATTAAACTTTACAAAGATTCTGTTGACAGAATACAGGTAACACAAATATATAAACATTGATCTTCAAACAAGTCAAGAAAACACAAACTCAAACGAACAATAATTAAAAACAACCAAACGAAACAATTACCAAGTCTCAAAATGACGTTTACATTAAATAAAAGAAAGATTATCTTACATTAAGACCTTAGGGAACATCGCTGCATGTAGGTCCTGACTTGTTACGAAGATTCGAGCTACGACTTCAACGGAGGCACTAACTATAATGACCCCCTCCAATCTAGAACCTTTTATATAAAATCAGCTCCCACGTGTCCGGGGATAATAACCCTGCTACGTGCGCATACGACTCGGGCGTACCGAACAATGTAGTTTAAATGATGAGTAAGTATACTTAAATGATCAGTAATTATAAATTACATATCGAATTACATTACATTGTTCTGCAGGTGCATCATAGAATAAAGCTTATCACATTTATTCCAGGAATGTCTAGCCTAAAATACATTGACCTTAAATTGCGTTATCATGTTAATCTTTGTGCAAATAGATTGCACAATATTCCGCTTTATTACAATATTTAGCATCGACAAGTTAGTCCCAATCAGTGTGACGGACACAGGTACACACGCACCCTTAATCGTTTTTAATGGTATTTTTTGAAAATTTCAAACGTACGTATCAAAGAAAAGCAATCGCCCTAATGAAGTATGGACAAAAAGAGTTAAAGTTTCCAAAAACAAACAGATCGAGTAAAACTGGAATTGATGAAATTTCCTTTAGGGTAATAAATTGGAAGTCGTGGAAACCTCGTATGTGGTACGAAAATTTTACGTTTTGAAAACAACAAAGCTTTGACGTCAAAATGAATAAACAAGGGATATTTTTGAAAAAGCATCGGTGAACAGGAGCTGGTAGGGCATAAAAGTAATCTAGGATCCATTTCGTTCTACATAAATCACCGCGCTATTAAAGCGGTGGATTAAAATTCCGGATATTACTTTTTATACATCGGAATATAGAGAGAAGCGCATTGAATTGATCAGGACGCTACTATTGGCACGCTTTATTGCTGATATATTTCATTCATTAATGTTACCTTTAATTCGATACTAAACCAGTAACGGCTCGTAAAGATATGGTTTTACTGTCACGTGCATTAAATTACGTTTATGCTTTATTACTTTAAAAGCTAATTAAAAACAAAGGATCGTGAAAATTCGCTGTGTCCTAAACACTGTCGGGATTATCAAGATCCATTCTGAGTGACACCAAATTAGTTTGGAAACTTGGCGAAGGATACTTTGGAAGAAAAAAAGGAATATAAAACGTTTAATTTACGTACAAACTCAGAGATTTTTATAGGTTTGATTATACTTCCTCCTGTGTGCCGATAAAAACCCTAAGCTTTTTCGTCGAAATTTCCGAATTTAATTTACACTGCAGATCGATTTAATCAGTATTTATTGAACTCAGTTGATTTGTGAAATTGAACTGATACTTCTTTACGATTTAGGTCGTTATTTGCCTCGATTTATTTTTTTAACAGGCGGAAAGCCTGCGACACGAATTCAAAGTTAAACGAAAATTTAGTTCTTATTTACTAAAAAAATAATACTAACACACTAAAAATGAAAATTAGGTTTTACCACCTGTAACTACCAAAAGTACGTGTGAAAATAGAATGTTTTAGTTACTTCGTAAATGAAATCATTCAGATTTCTTTTAATCCACGTGATGTTGCACAGGGACTTTTAGTTCCACTTAAGCCGCTCATACAAATAAAAATAAGCCATGCTACTTATTTTATGAAGCAAAGCATCTACTACAAGTTTTATATATTAATGAATATTACCCTACACTGTAAGTCTAATACACATCAATCTTCCAGGCTGAAGTTAACGTTGCACATGTAAATTGTCATAAAATAATGATGGTACTAAGAGGCAATTCTGAAACTAAGAAAGGTGGTTCGTGCGTTTTATCGCGAAACTGTTTTAAAAATTCAATACATGACTTTACGATCTCTAAAAGCAACACGGATAATTGAATATCAGCGTCGCATTTTCATTTCAAGCAATGAAAATTAAAGGTAACAAAGGCTTTTTATGCGTTTACTATTTTATCTGGTAGACGCCAGTCCGTTCTTTCCTTAATTCCCTTAACCCCCACTTTAGTAGATTTTATTAGCCCATTAGAGCAAACCTACCCGGACTCACCCTGCATTAGTATCGACTATTTTGTTTAAAAGCTACTTTTTACAAGTAATCACAGCCTAGAAAGCTTTCCCAAATAAGTGCTACTTCAAATCAAATGGTCCTACATCAAAATAAGGCCATTACCCAAAAAATACTCCCTAAAAATTTTCTTTTGGGGTTACAAATCTTATGGTGGTCCAAAATGTTGCTTTGGCAATAGTCATTCTTATATGAAAGAAAGAAATAAATAATAAGCTGCTAAACAAACTAGATAAATTTTGCATTTATGTAGTGGAAAGGATTTTGTACTTTGATGAACCGATTTTTATTCTCATGGAGGAATAAACAAGTCCTAAAAAATATCAAAACCTGTAAATCTCAAATACGAAAATGGCAAAAAGAATGCACCACCAACACTATAACGTTGTATACAACATGAACCCAAAATAGATGTTGTACTTCATACAGCAAATTGTTTGGGAAAACTTAGATGAAAGTCTGTATTCATTTTCCAGACAATTCTTGAATCAGGACGGTGTACCGATATTATCTTTAAAAGATTTACGCTTCTGTATACTAAAATCGATTTTTCCCTTAACGTACAGGTAAGTAGGTGAACATGTATTATTGTGAATTTCTCATAGAAACATCATCACTACTTAAAACAGTTCTTTATATTCACGTAAATGAAATGAGAATTTAAAAAATGAAAAATATACAAAAACAGAAATTCTTTTGCAACACTTCGACAACCTGTATCTCGACGTCTTAATCTAAATTTATACGAGGATTATTCAATAAGTTCTACCTCCTGGGCTGCAACTCACTTACCAATACACCTTTTCGTTAAAGTACGTCTCTTTCTAACAAACTACGTCACAAGACGATGCGCATTAACGTTCTGCACATATTTGGTATAACGAACGTAAATAAACCATATAAAGTTGAAGTTATACATACATAAATTCCGATTTTAAACAGTTATAGTCATTGCTGAAAAGGTATATTCAAAATGGGATGTTATTGCTGTGTTCCGTTATGCAAATCTAATTCCAAAAATGGCAAAAGGATATCTGCCTGACATGAGCAATTTGCATCATTAATGTACATATTTTCATTAAAAATGATACATAATTGATGTGGTTCTTCATTTTTTCTTTGCGATTTGTAGCATTTCGCCTTTATTTCCACACAATTTCTTTTGTCTGCTACCCACATGGCGTGAACATAACCCTCGCAAAAAAAATTATATCCCTTTGAAATATGTCGTTGGAGTAAACCATTTTGCCTTAAAAACAACTCCGCCACTTCAAACTTGAATTTGGTTAAAGATTTTAATGATTTTGTGAACATACTTTACAGTAATTTTAAATTAACAATCACGTAAATTCCACGTATTCTTATGGAAAACTAGTAAGTGAAGATTGCCGCTTAAATTCTATACCAAATATGCGCAGTAGCACTACGCACATTTGCCTATCTCTGTTTACTAAAGACGTCTATTGATGAAAGTGAAAAAAGTTACATTCAAAAGAAAGTTTGAAGTTCCCTCTTTCAGACGAGGTATGCATTTTTCAGGTGGCGCTACTGACGTCAAAGCGAAGCAGTCGCTTGCAAAATGTCGGTCTACATCTACATAGAGGTACGGTAACACAGCGTGCCGTACCTATCGATATTCACCGTCGAATGAGTGTGCATTTACGTTAGCACGATCAGAAAGTGGGTGCAGACTGTACCCACTGACAACCCAGGCACGTCGAGCCTGAAAGACAAGGACCGCAGGGGACGCCCTACGTCTGCATCCACTCCAGAGCAGGTGGCACGTGTTGATGAACTGATTCGCGGAGATCGTCGTATTAAGCAGAGGAGGATTGCGGGTATTCTTAGCGTATCGCTAGGAACAGTGAATCACATCATAAACGACGAATTTGGGTTCAAAAATGTGTGTTCCAGGTGGGTACCTTGTCAGCTGACAGTCGATAGGAAACAAGCCGGACTGCACAATTTGACGCGTTACGAGGAAGATGGAGATGTCGTTCTCCGTCGCATCGTCACTGGGGATGAGTTATGGGCTCATCACTACGACCCAGAGACTAAACGCCAGTCCATTAAGTACAGACATACAATCACCCCTCATCCCAAGAAGTTAAAGACACAACCATCAGCTGGCAAAGTTATGGTCGCCATCTTTTAAGTATGTGACGGTGTGGTGTTGATTGAATATGTAGAACGTAACACAACTGTCAACTCAGCGCGCTACGTGCAGACGCTGAAGAAATTGCGTGCATCCGCAAAAAAATACTACCATTCAACACGACAACGCTCGGCCCCACACAAGTATGGAGACAACTACCATGTTGGAGAAGCTTCAATTCCAGGGTGATTTGCCTCACCCACCTTATAGCCAGCACCTGGCGCGAAGCTAAAGGAATGCCTGAAGTGCACGCGCTTCGCTTCCGACGAAGAGATCGCCAATGCAGTGCGTTGTTGGTGTCGCCAATAAGCGGCCTCACTCTTCTCCAAAGGCATGCAGAAACTAGTGCAGCGATAGCAGAAGTGCATCAACGTCGGTGGGAACTACATCAAAAAATGATGTACTCCTCCGAGAAAGGACATTCTACGCTTTCTTTTGAGTATAACGTCGATGTAGTGTCTCTCTGCTATTCTTTCAGCAGAAATTACGAGATAACTATCCCTGCAAGGGACGAATACCCATTACTTCTCAGAGACCGCGTCTGACCTTCTGATCTACTGTGGTTCACAGATGCAGGCTCCAATGGTGGTATTTATGGCGAACAACCTAGAGTGAGATTGTCTCTCGCACTAGTCTCCTACCGTTTTCCAGACTGATGTCTTTGCAATCTTAGTCTGTGCCCAGGAAAACCTCGCCAGAGGATACCAAAACAGGTATATATTGAGATGATACTTAATTGGATGTATATAATTAAGGTTAAGTTGTTTGTTTAATTTATAAAAGAAAAATGTTATTTGCCAAATATAAGTAATGCAGATTTTAAATTATTAAAAATTGTAATATAATTTTAAGATAGCTAGATTAGATTTAAGTTATGTGAAAATGTAAATAAGTTATTGTTATAATGTTTGTTAGTAATAATTAGCTAAATTGGTAGTTATAGAAATGTAAAATAAGTTACTATTAGAAACCTTGTAAATAGTTGTTATAGTGAAAAACAATTTAGATAAAAATATCTTGGATACAGAAAAAAACAATTTTAATAAATAAGTGATATTTTTGCGTAAAAAGGGGCAACAACCAAATAGGTTTGCTCGTCCCAAAATACTAAATATCAACCGATTATTTAACTTTAAATTGAGTTAACGATCAAAAGAATCATTTATTGAATCGAAAGTGAAATAAAAGCAGAAGCAAGTGAAAACTGAATTTCAAGCAGAGCCAATTTAAGCAAATTCAATTAAAAATTGAATTTCAAGCAGAGGTAATTGAAAATTGAAATTGAAGCGGAGGAAATTGAACGTTAAATTTGAAACAGAGGCAAATTGGATTTTGGTGGTGAAATAGAAATTATTTTGGAAAAGAAGAAATTTCAAACAAAACCCAGGAACCGGTGTAAATAGTGAGTGTAAATACCGTAATTATAAGATAGGTTTAAGGCAGGGTTGATAGGAAAAAACTATAATAAAAATCTGCATTATAATTATTTGAGTAATTTTATTTTATTTGGGTAAAAATATACTTAGAAAGATAACAAACAAGGAACCTAATTAACGACCTGAGATAAGAGCAATGCAAACAATTAAGTAAAATTAAAGAGCAAAGCAAGGGATAATTGTAAATATTGAATGTGGGCTTAATAATAAATAATTTAAATTTTAAATAAAATCTTTAAAAAAAAAACATTACCATTTCAATATATATATACTTCGACAATCAAGCAGCGCTCAAAGCTTTGAGCTCTGTAACAACCAAATCAAAACTGGTCAAGGAATATCGAGGTGTCCTGGAAAGGCTCCGCTCAGCCAACTGGGTTCGATTAATTTGGGTACCCGGTCACAGTAACGTTCCAGGCAACGAGGAGGCCGACCGCCTGGCCAAAGAGGGCTCTTTGGAACTCTTTTTAGGCCCTTAACCGGCCCTCAGCCTACCTAAAGCAAGCATTCAGCAAGCAATTAAATACTGGACTCACTCTCAATTCATCTCATACTGGGCTTCGCGTCCTGGACTGGAACAAGCGAAGTAACTGATCCACAAACCTGCAAAAACTAGGTGCGAACAGCTTCTTGGGTTCAGTTTTTTTTTTTTTTTTAATAGTTTATTTGCCAGTTCAGCAGCTATGTGCTGCTATTCATGACATTTGTATAAGATACAGGTTATGGCTTTACATCACTTATGGGTACTACGTACCTACGAAATAGCAATATATTTTTAAACGATTAATTTAGATACAAATCCTGGGGTAGTTGGCGTTTTAATCTAGTGTGTATATTTTTGCGCCCTAAGTTATAAAACACTGCACTATCACACTGGCTAATATTAGTATGAAAGTTAATGGTCAGTTTTTTTATGTATTCAGAAACTGTTAGTATGCCTAGTTCTTGATGTAGTTGGGCATTAGTAACGAACCACTCCGCGTTCACGGCAATTCTTAAGATTTTGTTCTGAATAACTTGAATTTTGTTAATGATTGTAGGTGACGCACTGCCCCAAACTACAGACGCGTACAGAACTAGTGGGCGGATTAACGATTTATAAAGGAGAAGTGTGCACTTTATTTTAAGCGAAGATTTCCTGTTTATAAGAGGGTATAGTTGTGCGAGCCTTGCGTAGCCGTGATTTAGCCGTTGGATAACGTGCATTTTCCAGGTTAATCTTGTGTCTAGCAACACTCCCAGGTACTTAACACTCTCCGAGTTTGTTTTCCAAGCAACAGAGAATCCGCAGATGGTGACCATTGGAGGATTGTTTATTCGTCTGAGGCTAAAAATTTTTGCAGCACACTTGTCCATGTTTATTTTAAGATGCCATTGGTTGAACCATTGGGCGATAGAGTTAGTAGCTGCTTGAAGGTTAGCTATTGCTAGATTTATATCAGGATCTTTTATGAGAACGGCTGTGTCGTCAGCGAACATCAGTAGATCTGCTTGAATAGTGGTCGGTATATCACTAGTGTATATGTTGAAGAGCATCGGTCCCAAGACGCTTCCCTGGGGGACGCCTGCCTGAATGACTCTGCGCGTCGAGTAGGAATTGTGGATTGTGACTTGAAAAGTGCGATGGTCAAGGAAAGAAAACAGGATTGCCTTGAGGTAATCGGAGATTTGGAGTTGGGTAATTTTATATTTAAGCCCGTTATGCCACACGCGATCAAAGGCCTGAGCCAAATCTAGAAAGAGCACTGCGGCGTATTGTTTTTGTTCAAAGCTTTCCTCTATTTTTTCAACCAGTCGTTGGAGCTGATGGCACGCAGAATGCTGTTTACGGAATCCGAACTGGAAGGTTGGTATCACGTTAGTTCTGTTAGTTTCTTCGACTAGCCTCCAATGGATTATTTTTTCGAAGATCTTAGATATTGTTGGAAGTAGGCTAATGGGTCGGTATCCAGTTACTGATTTGTGGTTTTTACCAGGCTTAGGAAACATTAGAATGTGTGAGTGCTTCCAAGAGCTGGGAAAGTATCCAAGTCGTAGGCATGCGTTAAATAAGCTCGCTAAAAAGGCCAGCGTTTTTTTAGTTGCATGTTTCAAGATTATGTTAGTTATTAGGTCGTGGCCCGGTGTTTTCTTATTTGGTAGGAGCTTGATTATGTTGGCCAGCTCTGATGTTGTAGTCGGGCTGAGGTCTTTTCCGGGATGAGGCATATGAGATTCGACGTGGTTGAGGATAATATTAGAGAAGCTAGTTTGAGTTTGTTGGGGTCCATACAATCGCTGTAACTCGTCGGCAAAGATGGTACATTTTTGTTCGTCGGTGTAGTAAGTTATGTTATTATTAGAGATTGCGGGGATTTCTTCATGCTTGCGTAATATTTTCTTTGTCGTTCGCCAGAGGCCATGATCTTGGGGTTCCAGTTCACTTATTAACCTTTGATACGAAGATATTGTATAATCATCAAGCTCGCGTTTGATTCGATGGCCTAAGTTATTTAACATGTTTTTGGTAGCGGGATCTCTAGTGCTTTGCCAGAGCCGTCTCATTCGGCTCTTTTGTTTAATAAGCTCCAGTATATAATATGGCGGAGTACGTGTGTCGCTTGTTTTTTTATGTTTTGGTGGAGTAGTCGATGATTGGATACTGTCCCTAATAGAGAGTGTTATGTCATTGACCTGTTGATCTATATCGCCGAAGGTTATGAGTGGCTTGTGGGTTAGCTTACTGTCAAATGTTTTCTGAAATAATTCCCAATCAACTATTCCGTTGATTAGTCTGGGGTTGTGTCTGTTTATGACTGGATCCGCGTAAAATGTTATGATAACTGGCACGTGATCAGAATCGAGTTCAGGGACGACGTTTTGAAAGATTCTCCGTGAAAAGTTTTTCTGGACTGTAATGTCTAAGATATCAGACACGTGATCCGGCCTGTAGGGATAATAGGTAGGCTCGTCAGGTGCAACTATTTGTATGTTATATTTTGCTGCAAAATCATTAAGCTGAATGCCGTCTGGGTTGTTTTTGCGACAACCCCACGCCGTATTTTTGCAATTCCAATCTCCGATGAAGAGGGCTGGTTGAGTGACGCTGCTTAAGGCACGGACGTCTGCTTCAGTGAGTTTTTTATTAGGTTGCTTATATACACTGGAAATGATTATGTTGGAGTTGCCGGTTAGGTTGAGTTGAATTGTTGCTATTTCTAAGCTTGAAAAGTTTGATATTTCGAATGCGTAGTGAGAAATTTGATTTTTCACTAGGATGGCTACTCCTCCGGAAGCGACTCTTGTTACTCGATCTTTTCTATAGATGCGATAGCCAGATATTTTAAAGTTCTCGTTGTTGGCGAGGTGTGTTTCGCTTATACAAGCTACATCTATGTTGTGACGTACTAGGAAGGCAATTAGAATTGATCTTTGAGCTTGGATTCCGTTGGCGTTCCAGTTTAATATTCTAAGATTTGTAAGAGTCGTGTGATTAAGGGCCATTGTTAAGTAGAAGAGGAAGGAGATTGGATATAAGGAAGTTTTTGATTTGTTGAATAAAGGGTTTAATGGCTTCGAAAATTGTTGAAAGTAAATTGTTCACAAGAGAGCTACTTAGATCTGGAAATGAAGGATGGTGAGTTTGGTCTCTACTGGTGGCCTGTGCGTAAGTTTTTCTTGTAGTATCGTTCTTGGGTACGGGTGGAGTATCTGTTAAAGGTGCTGATTGCGGAGGGCTGGCTTTCCTGCCGTAACGGTGCCTAGCGGCCTCTTGTTGGTAGCTGCAGCCTCTGAAGTTAGCAGGATGTTGACCATTACAATTGAGACATATTGGTGGCTCTTCTATCTTTTTATTGCATTCATTGTAAAGATGGTTACCTGCGCACTTGACACAGCGGGGTGGGAGTCTGCAATAATTTTTAGTGTGGCCTGTACGTTGGCAACGATGACATTGGGGAATATTTTTAGCTGAACGCCTTGATTCAACGGAAACAATAGATCTCTGAAGTTTACTGAGCTTGTATATATCTTCAGCTTTTTCGTTTGCGGTTAGGTCAACTACACAAATCGGCATAGGAGTTTTGTCCTTGTAGTATAAGCGGCTTATTTTTAGTATAGGAAGGTTGCTTGGCTCTAGTTCTTTGGTTATGTCTTCTATTGTTATTGATGGAGGGACATTTTTAATTACAACAGATAGGGGTTTGGCAGCAGGATCTTGATAAGTATGATAAGGAATGTTATGAGTGAGATAATGCTTGGCTACCTTTCGGTAGTCGTCTTCGGTGGTTAACGATATTTTTAGATAGTTGATAGAGTAGGCAGTAGTAAAGTCGCTCAACGCCAATTTGTCAAGGTCTTTAATAACTTCTTTATGGTTGTTTTGTCCGTGTAGAAAGATAGGAGGTATTTTTGTTAACTTTTTGGTTTCAGACGTACCTGTTTCTTGGACGCTATTAGATTTGCTTGGTTCCAGGTGTGGAGGTAGATAATAACGGTTTTGCGTTAGTATGTTTTCAGGTGTCCATTGGTATCGCTTCTGAACGTCTTCTGCTAGAGGAGATAGATGGTCGCCGCTGCGTTTTTGTTGGGGATTCATGCCGGCCCAGGCAGGGCTAGCGTGAATTTAGATTGTCGCACTGTTAAGTTGTTGATATTTAAGTTTACGTGTAGAGAAAATTTCTGTTAAACTCGAGGTCGCTCGATAACGTATATGCTGTCAGTAGGAAGTATCTCAAGTTAGTCACAGACCCTCTTATGGGCCATGGCCTCATTTTAAGGCATCTCCTTTTTCGATGCCCCAGACTACTTCTTCATCGGCATCGCCTAGAGCCCCATAATACACGGAACGCCTCGGTGGACAAGATCTTGGCCTTTGGGTTGGTGCCGGTTTGTATGAAGAAATCCCTTCATTTGCAGTGGATGCCTAGGGCCTAGGGCCTAGGGCCTGAGTGCTGCTACTTCGCACCACCGAAAGAAGACGAGTGTAACATCTTTCACTTTCATCAACCAATAAACTACCTACAGCCCAGGAGGCAAAATTTATTGAACAACCCTCGTACGTTTGTCTCGTATATTTTTCTACTATATGATTTATGACATTTCTGGATCACCCTATTTATTATCAGTAAGATAATTTAGATTTCATAATTTTCAATATACGTATAACATGAATCTTTGAATAGCGGTTATTGTGGAATTTAAAAGTTATCTCTGAAATTATTTATTTATATTATTTTTATGTCATTAATAATTACATACCATCTTTCAAAAAGGAGCAGATTTAAAAATATTTCAGGAAGAACATTTTTTCATTTCATATTCTACGAGGTTGCAGATACAAATACAGATATTCTAAGTTTCAACTGAATCTCGTTTGGTTATTCAAATATTGTTGTTGTTTTTTCCGTAGAAAATTTACTTTTATTACAATTTGAAAGATATCAATGACATAAAAATAATAGAAGTAAATAATTTCAAAAATAAGTTTTAACTTACTAACTACTTCTACACCAACCATGATCCAAATTTCGTCATATTATGTATTTTAGGTTACATATATGAACTTGAATTTAGGAAATAGTTGATAGTAAACTAATACAACGTAAAAACCAATAGATTTATTTCATGTCTCACGATTAATGTCACGACTGCAGACTAAATTCCCTTCAATAACAATAAATCAAGACACATAGGGGGCACTCATATTGTGTTAGTAAATTAAACAGTATGAGTGATAAATGTGATTGAATCCTCAAAACTGTAAAGTAGCATGATTACACCGTGAGTTATGGATTATTGACTGCGGAAATGATTTCCACAGAACCGTTATTTCTGTTGAGCACGAAAATTCTAAAGGTCTGATCAAACACAAAGTTTGCATAGGAAAAAAATTGGGAGTCATTTTTTAATTAAAACACTTTTATTGCGTCGTAGGTCTAATGATATTCTTACAGCATTGTTGACGTTTATTTTGTATTTGAAAAGTTAATAACTATAATAAAAATAAACTAAAAATAAAAAGGATAGTTATATAATTTAAAAATAAACTTTTCTATCTATTTTATTAGATAAACTTTACGTATCATTAAACTTTATTTTTAACTTCAACATTAAATAGCTTTAGTTCCTGTTTTAAATATTTGCGTTAATTAATTATTAAAACATTAAAAACACTCTTTTAATAGCTTCATTAAACAAGGCCAAGTTTTTAATTAAATTTAAAATTCGAATTTTTATTTTGTTAAAACAAAAGAGGAAGTAAAGTTAGATTATAATGAATGTACCGTAAACATTTCGTTCACGTTTTTCTCATATTTTATCAAAAATGAAAAACTATACGAAATAAGTTTAAGTCTCTTAAAAATTCAGCGAAAGAAAAAACGCTTCAGAAAACAATCTAGCTTATCTCTGTCCTCAATTCGCGTTGTGATCGTTATTTCGCTCCATGAGCGTTTTCGGCAATTGAGCGTAACAAATACATAATAAGATGGCTCTAATTTTATCGAAGGCTTTCGTGTAAATTCCTAAAGTATGTCGTATAATCATTTTTAAATCTTGATGAAAACAATCTATTGATTTTAATATTTCGCGGTTGTTAAAGGAATTTCATTCCGTAATATAATGACCAATCGTCATTCCTATTCGAGCACGAAGATATAACTTGGCCCTAAAATATGCATAGAAATTTTAATCCGGGCTTAAAGCTGTCACGAAAATAATCTCACATTAAACAAGAAATGGGAAGTTGGAGACAGAGTCGGGGGATGTTTCCTCGTGTTCATTTTGCATGCGCAATTTCCAATTCCATTCTTTCTTGGTAAATCGGATGCTACGGGGGCTTGCTTGCTCTTCGAAATACAGACATTTATTTGACACATAAAGGGACATAGAGGAAGACATCATGGGAAAACACGTAATCCCAAACACGGGCAACACATCTGCCTAAGTGGTAGTTGAGAGCGTCGATAGCTGCCAGAACTCGGGCAGTCCATCAAACTAAATGTTAATAGCCACGGTTTACACCGTTCCCGCAAGGATAGGTACGGGGATACGGTCTGCAGACGCTTTAACTCTAACTTCAGAGAATGTAAACAAGGGAAATTTTCGTTTCCCGAGGTTGTGTTCCAGATCTCACTGGTTTGTCCACAAACAAAGTCTGAAAACTGCACTCCAGGGAGTTAATATTGACACTTGCATAGCACATTTTCTTGACGTTCCCACACCCTTCTTAACTATTTACCGGTTCTACTGGACCACAAAATATTTTCTCCTCGTTACTTGCAAATCACGTCCTTTACTTCAAATAAGAAAATAAAAACCTTATTTCGAACAACAACGACTTCTAAACGCAGTTATGATTTTGTTGTTAACTTAAAAGAATGCCTCTAGAAGAGGAAGGAGCTAACTGACATCATTTTCAACTAAAATTTCATTAAACTATCTATTTTTCTAAAAATAGGTATATCAAATAATTTTTACCAGAACTGTCAATTTTCCAAATTGGCAAAAGTTTAATTTTTGCGGACTCAAATGAAAACCAAGATTTAAAAAAATCTTGAGCTTTCCCGGAAACTTTTTCATGTAAAATGGAAATATTAACTTGAAAAATTGATTAAAATAACACCGTAAAAATATATACGTTTGTTCTTTTTTGTGATTTTTATACAATTTTAGACTAACTTCCTACTACAGTGTTGAAGTGAGTGTGTAATTAGAAATATAATATTAGATTAGAATATAAATTTAAGAATATTTGAAGATAAAGCAGAATGGAAACTCATACGCAATATTACTTTTAGAAGTTTGCTAAAATTATTTTCTCAAAGTAATTCCAGCTGTTGTAGAAACTCACAAGGCGAAATTATTCCAAATTTGTTAATAGCAAAGTAAAAGTTGAAATTACGTACGAAATTATTCACAGCTACTGCCTATAAACTATAAAGAAAGTTATTACTTTTGTGCTAAGTATCCTGTGTTTCGAAGTAAAATGGAAATGGAATTGCAGAATAAGAAGTTTCTTTTGCTTTTATGGGTCAAAGACAAAATGATAAATTCTATGAACAAAACACGCTTATGCTTATGCTGAAAATAGAAAGACATCTCTAACTTTGTTCTTTTTTATTGGTTTTTACATATACCTCATAGCTACCTATATTACGTTTGCTGTATCTTAAAACAGCTTGATAGACTTTTTATTGTAAGTAACTATATATCTTTTAGTTAGTTTAATTAAAAATATCAAACAATCAACACAATTTCACCGTGGTTCTCTCGCATTGGTAAATCTAATTAACTGTTCCAGTGATATTTTAAGATTATGTTATCAGTTTTATGTAAATACTAATTTATTGTTTACGTTTCACATCGTTTAAGGACTGCAACAGCCCTTTGCAATTTATTGCCCATTTTTAATCTGTAAAAACTATATGAAACTTTTTGGAAACTACTGACCTTCGGCTTTGCACATCAATGCTCAAGCAATTGGGCTACAGGGGCAAACACTAAGAATGTGATATTCATTCATTACAATAATTAGAAATATAAAAGCATTATAACACCGATGATAATTACATTTAATGATGCAGGGGATTCACAATTATGTACGTTTTAGAAAGCATCCAGAGGTGATTGTACAACACAATGTTTTTCTTTAAATTACACTTCTACACAGGCTTAGTCTATTCGACTTCAATGTGATTCAAAGCAGACCATAGCTATTTTAAAGCTTGCTATAAGAGTGTACAAATATTAATAAATCGACAAGTATAACATCCCATAATGTCAATCACAATGAGTGTTGGGAATTATACGCCCACTTAATGTGTAACAAAACGATTTTTAACTTGATAACACTTGCTGTATCTGTTATACAATATGTATATGTACATATTGTAACGTTTTTACGACGTTTATTTAAAATGAACTCGGTTCGTGGTGTAAATTAATTTATTAAACAAACTTAAAGTACGAAATAATTATAAAGATCAACAATTAAACACTAACGTAAAACTAAACGGAACACTAATATTAAAACCGAACACTAAAGTAATTTATTTGTAACCGGTATTTATTTAACTACTATTTATTTATACCGCTTATACGTATTCACAATTATCGCCGCGCATATCAGTTCAAGACTGAAGACTCGTAAGCGAGCGCGCCTTTAATATAGGCAAGCTTTCATTCTCGTATGTTCCACAGTGCTGCAGAATGATTTCCTTCTAGAGAAGCTGACTCATGGGTGCGAAATGATTCACCGAACACCTGACACCTGCCGCTTGTTACAATATAAAATTTGCCCCAATTTAATATCGAATAACTGTTTTATATGATATTTTATTGAATAAATAAATATTGTGCACGTTGAATTTTTGAACATCAATATTTTGAAACAGTTTATCTAGATTAGTCTGTTTACGCTTGAATTCTGATTATAGTAGCGCTAATTTTTTAATGTAGCATATATCAGTTGTATATTACGTGTTAAAATTTTATCCAAACAAGAAGAGGTTCGCATAAAATCATCCAAGCTTATATCCGAGAAGTGGGGTGTTGTGTATGCCGCAGTTTAGCACCTGCGGAAATACCAGGAAGTAACAAAAAGCGCAAGCCAGCACGATCCAGCATAGATTGAAAGATTGTAAAATCTTTCTATTCGAGTGGCAGTTCAAAACGGTTGGCATGTCGTCTTCCTACATGCAGAAATAAAAATGCATCAATGTTTGAAAGCTTACAAAATCGAAGTTTTTCCCAATCATAATGATAAGCAGTCGCGGTCGTGGCTCAGTTGGTTCAGCGTGCGTCTGACCACTGAGGTGTCTCGGGTTCGCTTCCCAGGGCCACACACACACACCGAAAACACTCGACTGCTTCCTTCGGAAGGCAATGGCAAACCATCGAGGTACTCTGCCTAGTAAAATCTTCTCTGGAGTAGAAGTGCAAGCACTTCCGTGGTTAGAAACTCACGTAAAGCTGTAGGTCCCGTACGTCTGTAGACTACTTGACACGCACACTGAAGACATACAAACTTCAATTGCAAAAATCCGAGCGCGAAAAGTGTACGCCAAAGTTTTGACAAACAATTCTTGTCATACTGGATGACCAAACCTAAATTTTTGCTGATTTTAAACTTCCAATACAAAGCTTTCTTTACAACAGAAAGTTTTAGATAAATTTAGAAATAAGAAAATGTCGAAACTTCCAAAAAATATCTTTTGCAGCAGGCCATTTAAACCTGCGGTTCGACACCATATATCAAGAAATTTACTTGAAAAGGTGTCTCCAGAAATGCCTTTAGACACCTACCGTATTTTGGGCTGATTTGACATAACGCCATTGCGCAAAATCTATTATAAAATGGTACGAAACCAACAATAGGTGCCAAAACCATACAAATTACTCATCTGCCCAGAATTACCCCCGATAAAGACGTACTGGGTAATTGTGAAACGAAACACAAAAAAGGCCAATAGCGAGGCTAAAGATCTTCTACACTTCAAGAAAAAATTGACTTTTGTGGAAAATTAGGTTTCCAAAAACAGTGCACAAAATTTAATAGCTAATATTAACTCTAGGTTCGGATTATTTTATCAAAATTACATATAAAATTAATACAACAGTTATTAATATTGTTAATATGTTCTTAAATCCGCCAAAATTGCAAAAAATCAAAACCATGGGGTACTAGTAAGGGAAAGAACATTAAACCCAGTAGTAATATCAGAATACTTATTCACTGACGTAATAGCTTTATCTGCAATTGCAGAGGACCTTGAGAGAAAACATGATACGAAAATCAACTTTTCCATAATTAATGTAAAGGTAAAGAGCCATATTCATAATAGTAGATTACGTACCAAGTAACGAAAAGTGGATTTTTACTAGACGAGTATGGCAGGTTTGAGTACGAGCGATAGCGAGTACTTAAATGCCGTACGAGTCTAGTTAAATCACTTTTCGGACGCGGCGCGTATACTATTTTTTCGCATTTTATATTCTCACATAAAAAGTTATCTAAATTTATTGAGATACATTCTGAACAAAAATTAATAAAAACACTGAAAAAAGTAGGCGGATTCTCGATCTGACAGTAACTGTTTTTGACATAACAGAATTCAATTCAAACAAATAAATACATTTATTTTTGGAAATCTAATTCCGAAATGGACTTGAGTGACGAAAATAACTTGTAAAACCATTCAGAAGATATTTTAAATGCTGCCCGAGAAGCTATCAAATTGCATTTTAATGAAACCTGACGTTGCTATGCTGTTTGGTTGCTATGCTGCAAAGTGGCCTATTACATCACGATTTTGAGTCCCGTAAAGTAATACTTTACAGTACGGAATGCGAAAAACAGTGTTTAAAGTTAGATGTTACTAATTGCTATAGCAACATATATTAATTATATTGGTTTAGTAGCTACTAATCCCCTACTAAATTTTAAATACTGTTTATGAATATGGTCAAATATCACTAATATCTAAAGAAATATCAATGTCAAGATGATGAGTTTAAATACTATGCTCAACACCGAAAAGAAGGTAGAATCAAAAATTAAACGACAAGATAAGAAGAAAACCCAATCTATGCCATGCATCCAGGAACAATTTCATTAATAAAAGGGAACTCTCCAGGGAAACCAATACAACAGTTTGAAAGACATTGCGCGGTATTCTCACCTCATATTTAAATGTAACATATTTAATTATAATTACCATAGCAATTTTCAACACATTAAAAGCAGTATAAAGCCATATCCTTTTCTGTTTACGTTAAACACGCCTTTAATTAGAGGCAACTTAAAACATGAGATGAGAATACCTACTAACTATCTAACTAACTTCGGAAAATTTTAAAATCCTGGTCAACTGTTAAATGATAAATAATGTGTTTTACAATCAGACCTAAGTCATGTGTTTGAGATATGTAAATTTCAATAAATAAACCGAATGTCCTATACAAAAAACCTTATTATTTATAACACCAAGCATTAATAATAAGAGTCCTGTTCTTCAACCTGTGGTCCGCGGATCAACGCCAGTCCGTAAATATTTCCTGGCGGTCCGGCAAAAAATTCCCCCAATCATGTAGCGGCTACATAATTCCAACGCTACATTGTTGCACGTGGCAAAAATCCTTTTTTCGCGCTCGTCCGTATTGTTTTCCAATATTGTGTTGTGGTATTTCGGAAGAACAAGTTATTTCTTTCGTAAAATTTAAAACGCTACAAAATGGAGACAAAAAAGTCAAATAGCAAAATCCTTTAACCTTCTTTATTAGAGGCAAGGGCAATATTCCGGAGAAAAGTAGTGATTGTACCGAAAGTGTGCCAAGTACTAGTGCTTCAAGGTTAGAAGAAACAAAGAAAAGTAAATATGTTGATACCTCGAAATGTGCAAGACAAACCAAAAAGAAAAAAGGAAACTTTGTTGGGCATTTCGATAAGGAATATTTAAAGCTTGGTTTCATTTCCTTGGCAGTGAACTATCGCCACGCCCTTTGTGTTTACTATGTTCCGAAATTCTTTCAAATGACTCTATGAAACCTTCCAAACTTGCTCGTCATTTGCATTCGAAGCATAGAGATTTTACTGATAAGCAATTGGACTCTTTACGTGACCAAATAAAAAGTCAGAAAAGTCAAATGAAAATAATGACGATTAGTGACAAGTTGCTGATCGAATAGCTAACACGAAAAAACCATTTACCATTAGTGAGAAGTTAGTAAAGCTCACAGATGTCACACAAGTAATTTTTTTCAGATGAGAATTGTTGATGTGGCCACATATATTAAAAAGCAAGTTGTAGAGGCGATAAAGGAATCTTTGATGAATCCACTAACGTGAGTAACCATGCTACCCTACTTTGCTTCGTGAGGTATAGTGAAGATGAAAACTTAAGGGGAGAACTTCTTTGTTGCCTTGACTTACCAAGACGGACCACTTAGTTCAGAAATATTTAATGCTCTTGATGATTTTCAAGCGCAGGGCTTTGACTGGAGCCAATGCGTTAGAGTGTGTAAACAGTGATGCGAGTATGACTGGACATTGCTCAGGAGCAGTTGCAAAAATAAATTCGCGCACCCAGAAGTTTTGTCCGCTCACTGTGCGAGTATGATCCACCGGGAGCACCTAGCTGCAAGGAAGATTTCTACTGAACTAAACACTGTGATAAAGGTCAGTACTGAAAGTCGCAGTCGAGTTATAAATCTCCAGGCTGTCTACGACACTGTGTAAGAGTATGGACTCACACCACCAACACCTTCTTCATGCAGAAGTGAGGTGGTTATCGAGAGAAATGCTTATTGCCCGCCTTTTCGAACTGAGGAAAGAAGTAAAGCAGTTTCTGCGAGGGTGAAAATCTGACCTTTGTTGAATGAGGAATGGGTGGCTAAGCTACATTTTTACACTGAAAAATAAAATGGATGCGTTCAAAAAGAATCTGGCTCTTTGGGATAGTCACGTACAAGAGGAAGATATAGCAATTTTTCCAGTTTTGGGAGAATTTTTGACTGCTGCTGATGTCAACCAGAAAGTCATATTCAACGTACTAAGTCAACATTTAACGCCCAACCTAAAAATTAGGATCCTCGTAAAGGTAACTTCTGCATTAATAATCCCTTCTTGGAAGATATAAAATCATGCGCACTTGATCCTCGTGAAAAAAAAATGCTAATCACGTTGTGTTCTGATGTCACTCTGGTGTCCAGACATAAAATGCAACCATTACCTCAATTTTGGCATCACCCTAAAAAGAATATCCTTCTCTAAGTTATAAAGCTATCAAATTGTTGGTCGCTTTTTCGACTTCCTATTTGTGTGAAAAGACTTCTTCGGCCATGTCAGTAATAAAAATCAAAGAGAGAAACCGAATGGATGTTAATACAGCGCTTCGTCTCTCAGAAACAACCATGTATATTAAATTTTCTAACCCCTAAGCAGCAGCAGATGTCGCACTAGCTACAAATTGTAATTTTATAACATTAGATTTAATAAATAAAATACTTTGTTTTTTGTTCCTGTCTTTCCCCGGTCCGCAGGTCTAAAAAAAGTTGAAGAACGCTGGTGTAGAGGATGGAACGATAGCAAAATTACCTTATAAACTAGAAGTTTCGGATTTAACCCCAGCAGAGGTTGGTAACTACCTACCTTTAATGTGGAAAAAATTCTAAATTTTATATTCCTTCAAATACGATAAAACCCTTGCCAATCCATTTGACATGATAAAGGTTCTTCCAGGGGTGTAAACCTTTTGGGTTAGGCAAAATTCTAGTCAAATATTACCAATGACCATAATAGTTGATTTAGGAAGTTTGGTGGCGCAGAAAATCGAGAGTTTGCTTCGCTATTAACTCAGACATGGTTCAAATCTCATCTATGGCATAGATATTTCCATAAGCCGCTGACCTATTAGTATAGGTGAGGTTGGTCCTCCCGTTATAGCCAGTGGCCTGAGTACAATAAAAACAAGGATACTTGACAGTAAATTATTATGGAAAATGTCTTTGACAGATATGTTAAAGATGTTTTAAAAAGAAATGGAGCTCTCCTATACTTCTAACTAAGGTAAGCAAGTTACGTTTCCCCCCATCTTAAAAATTATAAAACTGTATGTTACGCTTCCACCCTGTATAAAACTAATAAACTTCAGTAATTTAAATTTGTGTCTCATTACTTGATCCTCAAAGGACGCTTATACAACGTTTTGTGTGACAAAATTCACTTACTCGAAGACTCGAAGAGCCAGTACACTGAGCTATGTATCACAGAATTAAAGATATTTTTACTGGTCCTTCGTATCAACAACAATATCAAAGGAAAAGAACTGAAATCGAAAAATTACGATTAATTATAGCATAACCTCGTATATGTTTTATCTTTGACAAAGGGAACCCTCATAAGTAAACTACGAGCGTTTGAGTTAGTAACAAAACAGCTGAAGTCCACATAAACTAAAGAACACAATTAGGACGAGCAAAAATATTTTTTCTTGATATCGTCTTGACACACGCTGTCAATTATTTTTTCTAACGCAATCTTTTGTGCCGCACGTTTATAGCGAAAGCTTTCCCAGACAAAATAGGAAACAGACAATCGATACAAGATTTTCATCTGATCGATTGTGAATGAATTTAAGAAACAAACTTTAAAGAGCTTTCAAATTTTTTTGTGCTTTTTCTCGGCTGCTAAATAAGATAGTTTAGTAAATTCCTTCCGCCCTTAATACGGTGAAAATTCCAACACGTCCCTTTAAATGTTTCCAGATTACTGTCACACTTCAACTCGTCTAGTATGAGAAATGGGGAAAAATTTAACGGTACAAATCCTCAAGTTTCCTTCTGAGAATTACAAGGTTTCCTCCTGCAGCAATCTTATATATTAATTCCTGCGGTGGAAAATTTGATAATACGAGCAATTTTCACGCTATTTGTTCTTGCAACGAATGAAAGCAATCATTCGATTAACGAATTCTCGTTAGGGTTTCGATGTATCGGCGAAAAAGAAAAATAGATCCGTTTTAGATATGATATGAAATATGAATGCGTGAATTTTGAGATAATCCTGTAAAATGCCACGAATTTAATACACAAATCGTAACAACGCTTTTGGCTATTCGCCGAGCTGTCGTTTCAATTTTTTATTTTTTAATTAAAACGTACTGTAGCATTTCTGTTATAAAATGTTGTTTTTCATTATTCAATTGTGATCATTTTACAATACTATTTTAAAGAAGTTTTAGTAAAATATTTCGCATTTTTGTAAATATCAGTCAAAACGCTTTAACGACTTGATACATTTTTTACTATTCAAATGATAAAAACTCAGATTCAGTTTAAAATAAAATACTCAAAGATTTCCATGCAGGAACTTAACTAATTTTAATTTATCTTAACTTAAAACTGGCAAGTTCTGAAATTTTAATTGATATTTAAATCAGCTTCGCTTAACGACTGCTGTCTATACAGCGATTTAAAAATGTTGCAAATAATTAAAATCAAAATAAAAAATTATGGCCTTACATTAAATCCTAAGCTTGTGTGAATTATAAGCCATTAAACTCCTTTATAAAAGGCAGAAGTAAATTTTAGTGCCTTTAATGTAATATCTTTAAAAATAAAACTTTAACAGCCACTACAAGTTCTAAACTGAAAAGCTTTAACTAGCTTTTTAAAATACATCGTAAATACACCAGGTCACATAAATAGTTTCGCTATAAACAAGCTCATTTTCACGTCAGTATTTATAGGTACCATAAAATAAAACAGATTTTTCTAAAATCAAATAAAATTGCATTAATGTAATTTCAACAGACTATTGAAACAATCGAATCTTAAAACTTCATCGTGCTAATAAATACAAAGAACTTTAGCAAGGAGTTTATATTATAAATTTGTAATTTGTCTCATCAAGGCTCGGATCTTTTCAGAAAACATTAATTTGAATGCGGTAGTATTTTAGGAGTAAAACAAGGGACAAACTACAAACAGTTACGTATTTTGTTCACCAAACTTCCCTTTTGATGAAACTTCATAAATTTTCTCAGTTTCCCGAAACTTCTCTGGACTTCTCCTGTAATTCTAGGAATTTTGTAGGGTCAAAGCAGTACCGACAATAAACCAAGCGGTAAAAAGTAAAGGCAAACAAAGATTAATTTAAGATTAATTTTATTTGTTATACCGCTACTGTTAAACGACATCTACATTCTGTTAATTTTTAAATATACATATAATATCAGTTTCGACAAAATTTAAAAATTTTTTGACAGTAATTTATATAAAAAGTCTACAACTTATTCTTTTAAAACCCCCCTCTCCCCTAGGAATTTACAAAATAAAAATGAAAATTTAAGGCACATTCTTGCAATTACTAAAATTGAAAAAAAAGCGGTAACAAATAAAATTTAAACAAAATATAGTTTGAGAAACTAAGACTATTGTTAGAATATACATACATTTAAAATACAGGGTGTTTCTTAATAACATGCTAATATTTAAGGAGGTTATTCTTGGGTCCATTTTGAGAAAAAAACTTCATATGAACATATGTCCTAAAGGTCTTAACTTTTGAGCTACAGGGTGCTAAAGTTTTAAGAAAAAAATCTTTTTTTTATGATAACTTTGGTATGACCCTAAATATTTTTGTGAAACGTAGTACGCATCTTCTATGCATCAAAAGGCGTTTTCTGCTGTACAACATAATTTTTTATTCTTGCCAGTGGCGTTCGTGCGGGATTTGCACTGAATCATTTTAAAGAGTAAAGTGATACGCCACTGCTTTTTCTTAAAGTAAAAATTATTTTTGAAATCCTCATTCCTTTCTGAGCAAATCTGATCTCTTGATTTTTTTCGTTTGACGCACGGTTTTCGCATAAAAAAATAAAATTCATTCATTTGCGTCTCGCTAGACCACTTACGAGAAAAAACAATTTATGTAACTTTAAACAAAAATTTATTTAAGAGAATAATTTTTAAACGGTAACATTATAAAATTGTGTTGTACAGCAGAAAATGCCTTTTGATGAATAGAAGATGCGTACTGCGTTTCACAAAAATATCTAGGGTCATACCAAAGTTATCATAAAAAAAAGATTTTTTTCTTAAAACTTTAGCACCCTGTAGTTCAAAAGTTAAGACCTTTAGGACATATGTTCATATGAAGTTTTTTTCTCAAAATGGACCCAAGAATAACCTCCTTAAATATTAGCATGTTATTAAGAAACACCCTGTATAATTAATAAATTTAAAATTGAGTATGTAAAAAATAAAAATAGAGTTACAACTTTTTAATTAAATCTTTGCTTTAATTAACCTTCCATATCTTGTAAGAGGCAACTTTTAATAATTTAAAATTTGCTTAACCTGATTTTTCGCATTTTTAACATTTTATTTTTAAGGTTTTAAAGTTGGAAATGATGTTCTAACAAACAATTGCAATTTTTACAATCTTTGTTTCACAATGACAAATATAATAAAATAACAACCTGTGCATGGACCTAAAGTACCTCCAGGACGACGTTTTTCCTATGAGCAGCAAAATGCAGTATTTGTCTCCCTTCATTATATGACCAAGATATACTAATTTTCTTTTCTTGATAGTATATACAAGTTCTTCATTCTTATACAGCGTGTAAAGTGATGGTGTTTCCTATAGGGAAAAATTTTTTTATATGAGTTTTAGGAGAAAAATTTATTCTTTATAAAAAACTGTACTTGTACCGAAACCCCTTACAGTCAAAGAAAAATCCAGTAATCATTTAAGATCAAAAACTTGAAATGATGTAATATTTAAAATCAACAACTCGACATCATTTCAAGTTTTTGATCTTATCTTAAGTGATTACTGGATTTTTCTTTGACTATAAGGGGTTTCGATATAAACACAATTTTTTATAAAGAATAATTTTTTCTCCTAAAACTCATATTAAAAAATTTTTCGCTATAGGAAACCTCATCACTTTACACACTGTATATTCTGGTCAGTACTGTCTCATTTGTGATGCGATTCGCCCAAGATATCTTGAGGATACATCGATATGCCCACATCTCAAAAGCTTATATTCCATTGATAACATTTTGTTTCAGTGCCCACGCTTCCATGCCATATAATTGGACTGTGAAAACGTAACAACTAAGCATTCTAATTTTTAATTGCAAGTTTATATTCCGATCGCAAAAGCTTTTTTCATTTTTATAAAGTTTGATCTTACGATTCCCATCCGTGTTTTTATTCCTTGTTCGTAGTCATTTCTGTCATTTATCCATGTTCCGAGATATTTGACTTTCTCTATCTCTTTTCTTTCTATTATTAAGTTATTGCTTACAACATTATTTGTTGGCATTGATCTGATAAAAAGAGGAAAGATGGAATCAGCATATAAACATATAAAAAATCTTTGCAGAGAATCAAAACTAAAAAGTAATATAATAAAAGACGCAGATGACAAGATGCTATTTGAACCTAAAGAAGTTGCTGACAGATGGACACAATATGTAGAAAAGTATATGCAAAAATAAAAATACTAAAATTTTTTAAAAAATTTGATAAAATATTTACTTCATTGTATTAGAAAATTTAAGTCCTTTATGTAATACATATTATAAAAGGAAGGAAGAAATGAACTTCGGTAGAGTCTTAATGCAAATTGCCGCATGAGTTTATCCTTAAAGGCTTATTAAATTGTAATTTATCTTCTCAGAATTTACACACATTACAAATTCACTTTAATTTTTAATTTAATTTTATCATTTTCGGCAATTTTCACCGTAATTCTAATTTACATATTTAACAAGGGAGGTAGATAAGTGAGATTCAGGTCTATCGAGCCTGAAAGATTATAGCCCAGCGCAGCGAAAGCCTGCAAGCGTACTAGACAGAATAAATAAGTTCTATGATGTACCGACTAATTTTTCTACTGCCGTTATACAAATTTTAATAATTTTTGACCCATTAATTTGAATTGTTATTCAATTAACATACGTATTACTAGAGCTTGGAGTATATGCTCTACAAAATTATAAAATATGCATGCAAATGTGCACTAAAAATAGCAAAAATGTGCACCAAAATATGCATTTATGCATTAACGTATGCAAAATAAACACACGTTTTTAAATTTTTTCTTTTATTTTTCTGTAACTAACGCTTAATTAGAAAAAAGAAATACTACAAGTATCCACTAAAAATAATTATTGTTGTTCTGACATTTAATAAAAAAGGAACATTAAAAACATAAAACTATTAAAAAATATAATGGTACAAACTTATAATAAAAATATTATCAACAAGTTAAAACTTAGTCTTTACAATACGATTCTGCACTGTAGCTTACTAAATATTTTTCTAAATTATCAGTGGTTAAAGTCTGTCTTCGGTCACTTAGTAAATGTTAATAACTGGAAAATTCGCAAGAAGTTACAGGTGCGTATTTAAAGGCACATTATTGTACTTGGGTTCAAATTTAACAATCAATAATTTTCGAATCGGTATGATTCTGACGCAATTTTTTCAATAAAACACTTTCTATCTGTCGTTTGTTCCGGCATTTTGAAATGCGCACTAATAGTCAAATAAGGTACACTTCGAAGCTTGTGGTAAGACTAACACATGAAATCTAACATTTCACCAGAGCCACTGCGACCAACAAAGAATTCTGTGAAACTCATTAAGGCAAGGATTAACTCTTAAGTACTTCTGTAAACTGAGTAATACCACAGTCTAGTAATATAACCAGTCGTCTCACTTAGTGTCGGCACCTTTGATGTTCATGTCTCCGAAATGTGCAGTGCGCATTCGGCTGATCATGAATATTTTGGCGCGATTTTTGAATGAACGAATAACAAGCACCGCTCAAACACCTACAAGCACGTGGTTTACGGCTAACAACCACTAACAACTGCAAACTGCACCGCAAACACGTTTTATTCTAACTGCGCATTCGGCTAAACTTTACACAGGCGCACTGGAATTCGGACCCACAAAATCCGGCGAGTGAGACGACTGGTTATATTACTAGACTGTGGTAATACTAAAGATCACAAATAATAATTCTCAGTAAAAATGACATGAAATTCCAAAAAGCTTACTAAAAGGCATTTTAACTGCCTGAAAAAAAAATTAATATGCATTTATTAAAACTTGATAAAATATGCATTATATAAAACAGAAAAAAATGCCTTACAACAATGAAATTACGATATGCATTTTGCATATATTCCAAGCTCTACTTATTACAAACAAAATTACATAGTCACCTATGCCTATGGTGATCAAAATAACTGTTACTTCCTTAGGGAAGTAAATTCAGATGTAGTTCCCTACTGTTGGGACAACCAATTATCATCATCATCATCCAGCCTTTCTGATCCACTGCTGGACGTAGGACTCCCGTCGTAATCGCCACTCGTTTCTATACTGTGCCTTCCCCATCCAGTGCCAGCAATTATCTTTACATCGTCTGTCCACCGAGTGGGTGGCCTTCCTCTTCGCTTGTCGGCCCATTGTCTCTACTGCAACACTTCGTCCACCTTCCATCCTTAAATTTTGTAATGTGATCGATCTATAACATCGCATATTCTTGTTCATCTTTGTAAGTCTAAATTTCGTATTTTGTTACTCCCAGCATCGATCTCTCCATTTTCCTTTGTTTTATTCTAAGTTTTGTAGCAGTTTTTTGAGTCAGTGTCAAAGTTTCTGTGCCGTATGTTAATATTTTGATTTTATTTCCTAAATAAACGTATTCTTCGACCAATTCGATGTTAGTGTCTTCGATGTTCAAACCTGTGAAGTCATCAGATATCAACACAATGTCGTCTACAAAACGGAGGTGGTTTAATTTTTCCCAATTTATTATTAATTATACCCTTGTTATTCTAATTGAGCTTTTTAAAATCTTGTTCCAGCACAGCGGTAAATAATTTAGGAAGCATTGTGTCGTCTTGCCTAACACCTCTCTCGACTTTAATTTTCTGTATGTTGTCGTGTAGTCTTAAATTCATTGTGCGCTTCTTATAGATGTTATTATATTAGTCTTGGGTATTTGTATCACTCACTATCAGAAGACAAAAATTATAAATAATAGGCCAAACATAGAGCAAGTGGGAAAGTGCCAAGTAGTAAACCCGTATGTGTATCTAGGAGGACGAGGAAGGTAGTCAGAGACTTGTAACGTCCCACTGTAATTAACGCCTTAATAATAACTGTGAAGTTAATTTCACAGTATTAAGTCGGTTACAATTGATGCCGTTTGAAATAATTTTCCGTTCTCCGACGTCACAACCATGTAATCTGGCACCAGGCTAAGATAACCCGCCAGCTTGCAAGGTCTACGTGAGCTCCCAGCCTTTTCTAGTGCATAAAACCGGACGGAGAAGGAAGGTCCCAAAACCGTATAAAAGCGGTCACGAAATCGAGTTCATCACCAGAGTCCACCGAGACTCGGGCCAGAGTCCAACTCGACTCAGAAGAGAGTCCACCAGCGTTCTCAATCCAGCGAGACCTGGGTACATCCGGAACGAAAGCACCAGGGCTAAACCGCAAGGGAAGGTTGTCCTAACCCCAGATCTCGAAGATCGGTCCGTATTGCGCCGCTTTTCAACCCTCCTAAACCTAGATCTCAAAGATCGGCCCGTATTGCGCCGGTTTTCACCCTAATAACCCCGATCTCGAAGATCGGCCCGTATTGCGCCGGTTTTCATTCTACTAACCACAGATCTCGGAGATCGGCCCGTATTGCGCCGGTCTTCAACCCTATTAAAACCCGCACCCGCTTAACCTGAACCGACCTGACCGAAAATACGTACGAGACGAACAAAACACTTTCGTTAACCAGCGGTAGAATATGAGATTTACTTACCTGTAATTATACAGCGACCGTCACGTAATATTCCGTACCAGTCCTGAAGGAGAGAATCCCCGAGATGACCCACGCACCAGGTAATCTTGAAAGCTTGTACGTTTACTTGTTGTTATTTAGCAAAGTATCCCGACACCGAGAATTAACACAGACCGCATGCCGTTCAAGTCATACTGGAGCTCCGTCCAGTTCACCGGCCTGCGAACCAAGATTGGCCCCGCTTCACGTACAGCGGAAAATCGTTGATATTTATTTGGTGTTAAATATTATTTATTTATCAGAAGTTACTGTATCATTTTCTGTTGGCGTTATGTACCCAAAATTACCTGTTAATTTACTTTGTTGATTACGTTCCAGAATTATATTATAATTGATTATTTTATTAAACTATTTTAACCGAAAAAGCCTCTGTGTTGTGGATTTCTATTATAGCTGCGACGAATTAACCTTGGCTCCGACTAAAGCTACCTGGAGCAAAAGCAACCCCAAGTAGCGGGTTACAAAACATGAACTGACAGCGACATAACCCTAAATACAAAAAAACGAAGTCGCAAAACCGGTAGTATTCCCAGTCATATTATATGGCGCAGAGTCTTGGATACTGAAAGCGCAAGACAGAAAAAGAATAGATGCACTGGAAATGTGGTGCTGGAGGCGAATATTGCGAATTTCTTGGACTACCAGAAGAACAAATAAGTCGATCTTAAGGGAAATCGCAGAACCTCGTCGACTATCCCAAATAGTATACAGGGTGATTTGTGAGGAACCCCCCATATTTGGATAATGAGTTCAGGGAACTAAAAGAAACAAAAAAAGTATAATAAACATATGGTCAAATTTCAACCGTTACTGAGATATGTTTTTAATCAGGTGGCCCTGCATGCAGACAAAACAAGGTCACCAGAACTCACTCTTCTAGATTACTGCCTTTGGGGAGTGCTGAAATCATTAGTTTATAAAATAAAAGTGAACACAACATAGGCACTACTCGATAGAATAACTAACTGCGCAGCACTCATCAGAGATAATCACCGTGCGCTTCAACGAGCTACTTCTGCAATTCACAAACGAGCTGACGCATGCATCGAGGTGAATGGTGATATTTTTGAGAAATCAATTAATTAATTTGTATTTTATGTTATGAAATAAACACTTTTCATTCTTAATGCATTACAATAAATTCACCTGATTAATAGTATATTATTATATGAGCGATTATGACAGCCATTATTCACGAAGATGACGTTTGAGCCCACGAGCCGTCAGGCGAGTGGCACAAATCATCTGAGCGAATAATGGCCATAATCGCGAATGTAATACGATACTTTTTCTACATCTATTAAACAAATATATTATACTCAAATTAGTCAAATTTGATAACTTTGTAAACAAGCAATATGACAACACACTTGGGCGTGTCACGCGAGTCGATTGTCAGCCGCAGAAGGAGTTGATCGCGGGCGATTTAAAATATGATTGGATTAGCGAAATATTTATGTATTTGTGATTGGCCGAAATCATAATTCACTGCAGTGAATTATGAATCCATAATTCACTGCAGTGAATTATAGGTACTATTTTTCACAAAAAAAATGCTAATAATTGCAATATAATTAAATAGGTGTAGAAAAAAACTATTTTCACAATATCTCAGTAACGGTTGAAATTTGACCATATGTTTATTATACTTTTTTTGTTTCTTTTGGTTCCCTGAACACATTATCAAAATATGGGGGGTTCCTCACGAATCACCCTGTATAGCCGCATCCTTAAATACCATGAGATCGAAAAAAAGATGATTCTGAGCAGGCCTTGACTAGTACAACACGATTGGCAAGACTGATTTCAAAATGTGGCAGTAGGTTAGAGGTTAATAAATGTCAAATAAATTAAAACACAAAACAGTATTTATTTAGGGAACAAACTGAAAACTAAGATGAATACATGTTAGAGTAGGTGTTCAAAATGTGATCCTTCACTAGTATTACAACGATAAACTTAAATAATTCTGGAAACAAGATTGCAAAACT
The DNA here is from genome assembly GCA_963082815.1 of Melanotus villosus. NCBI lineage: Eukaryota > Metazoa > Arthropoda > Insecta > Coleoptera > Elateridae > Melanotus > Melanotus villosus. The sequence goes on from OY720419.1 coordinate 80,899,165, forward strand.
GACTTACATTTGAAATGTCACTGTCACATTATAATTCATAGGCATTCTAGAACCAGTGTAGCCAATCGTGTTGTACTGGTCGAGGCCTGCTCAGAATCTTTTTTTTTTGACCTCATGGTATTTTAGGCATATATCAAGAAGGCATGAAGACAATCTAGAAAAGCTGATAGTCCACGACAAAATGGAAGGTACCAGAGCAAAAGGAAGGTCGCCTAAGCGATGGATTGAACAAATAAATTAAAAATCTAACACCTCAGCACATCAGGCGACGCACATATCTAGAAACAGAGAAAGATGGAGACAAATCGTGAGAAAAGCAACAAAAGCTCATAAATAAAGCCGATCACGACTCCTCTGTCAAGGGGATACGAAGAAGAAGAAGAGTGTTTGTAATCAATGCGACTTTCTTTTAGGGCTTCGACGATACTGTTGAGCTCTGTAGTGTCAAAGGCTTTGTGGAAGTCAACAAAAGCCAGTACTAATGGTATGTTATATTCCACTTATTTTTCAATAAGGGTTTTGCAGATGATCGTTAGTTCCATAGCCTTGTCGAAAACCGTCCTGTTCCTTTGGTTAATCCAAAAATCTTATTTTTTCCCCAAACTAGATGCGAGAATTCTAGTGAACAACTTGTATGGGTAATTTAACAAGTTTATACGCCTGTAATTCTCAAGATTGGGCTCCTTCCCTTGTTTACGTAATATAACAGTTAGAGTGGCAGACACATGGTGAAAAGGTTCCTTATTCTTTCTAAGAGTACTGGACCTCCGATCTTAATTGCATCAATTATTACTACACCGTCTTCTTCTGGGGATTTGTTATTTTTCATTTTCCTCGCGGCGTGTCTTATTTCCTCGGTTGTGATACCTGGCAATTCCTCCGAGCCTTGATTTAGAATACCTTCCCTTGATGTTAGCTCTTCGTGTAATGCTCTTCTTGGCGATTTCTTTATAGTTCTGTGTAAAACTCTTCCACTAGATTCAGTAATTCTGGTCTATTCGTTTAAGTCCCCCCCCCCCCCGTTTTTAATTTTGAAATTTGATATTTGATATTTTCGCTTTTCCTTTATTGAGTCTTCTTCTAAAAAGTTTAAGAATCTTGTTTTGCTCGATCGTATTTATGGCTTCCGTATTGTACCTTCTGATGTTTTTCCTGATGGCTTTATTTACTTTCTTATTTAATTCTTTTAGTTGTTCTGGCTCTGGTGTTGCTTATCATTTGTCTTCTCTCTTTCATTAGTGCTTTTGTTTGGTGTGTTATTTCTTTTCTCTCTTATGTTTTGGGTAATATATTTCCTGAAGTTCTCCGATAGTTTTGATTATTTGGTCGTTTAATAAATGTATGGTTTCATTTTGCCTTTTCTCTTTAACCTTTTGTGAATACCAGTCCCAGTCTTGAGCGTATCACTTACGCTTCTCAAAAGTTTGTTAAATTACATACTAATCTAACGGTGGATTCTATTATACTTTAGCTCAACTTGCAAAGCAAGCATCCGAAGTATTGTAAAAGGATGGCTAAAAGCGTTGAGTTCAGAAACAAGTTTGATGTTCTCTACTGTAAGGTAAAAAGATATTTGTGACAATCACTAGGTACTGACGCAATGTCATAACGTACGGTCCTGTATGAGACAGCTGAGTGTAGAAATAGATAAAGGGCGTTATTGTCCTTTCTGAGTAAACTACGGTCTTTTCTGAAGTATCTCAGTCATAACTTTGACATTATTATTGATATGACAATAATCTTAAATATTAAGTAGTTAGTTGACTTGTTATCTTCGGTTTCATTTATGATGTTTGTAAGAATTTTTTAATCTTAATTCTTAAATCAATATGTGCCGCCTGGTGAAAGGTTCTTCAGAGAAAATTCGTTTGGAAAGCAGTAACTTTCCCAACTAATTGATAGAAATGATATTTTATTATATCATGACCAATAAAAACAATAGCATAAAAATGTTAATAGAAAGCTTGCGATCTGAGGGTCTCGAGGTCGAGATTAAAGAAGCAGCAGCGCCATCTAGAAGACGGTCGTCCCAAAGAAATAAAGCGGCGTCCATAAAGTCGAGCGTAATCGTCCATTCGCCACAACGCGACATTAACAAAAACAAATCCGCAACAGAGTAATGACCAACCCCTGGCTGTGTGACAAGTAAACAAACCGACGTATTTACAAGTCAAGTAGGTACCTACCCCAAAACACTAAATTATGTCATCTACCAGCTAATATACATTCTGCGCCATCAAATAACAACCTGGCCCTGATAAATACCGCACAATCTCCGTTAAGGCGACCTCTCAGCTCTAAAATGTCGCTGTCGCTCGGACACTGACTAATACGACCATTTATTAGGGGGGCGTCTCTTATCTACCACCCGCAACAGGCGACAAAATTTCATCCGCGACAACACCCCGTCTTTATTTCGCGCATATACTTTAAACTAATGCCGGATACGGAATCGCAACCCGTTACGTGAATCAAAAACACGTAAAACCGACCGTCAGGGGATAAAAGCGTGCCCCTATAAATTTGCCATAAGAATTTCAGTCTGTATTCGATAGGAAGTGCGCAGTAAAAAAATCGAGAACCCTGTTATTGTCGGTGGGTTTTTCACCTTCACATCTCTACAAAATTGGGGTTAATATGTTGATTGCTTTTGATACGAGGGCAGCTGTAAAAATTTTAGGATTTTTATATCGGAGATAAACCTTGGAGAAACGACGAGAACGCCTAGCAGGCCTTGAGGCTGGCATAAAATTAAATCAAACTTGCATTTTTTTTCTACTTTTTCGCTATCTGAAAAATTTACTAACAATGTGACCTACAAAGGAAAATTAGTAACATAACGTCAAATCCATTATTTAAAGCATTTTTTAATTAACTTGAAATAATTCCTAGTTATTTTACAAAGCACAAACAACCTTTGATATAAAATCAGTAGTTCTTTCCAACAAAAACCATTGACTTTATAAAGAGTTTTACACAGTTCACGTTCAATACCCACGAGCTATAATGTAATCTGACCATCGAATACGATAGCTACTACTGTTTCGAAATTAGAAATACCTATCGAGACAGCATTGATAGTAATGATACCGGAATAGGTAGTATAACAAAAAAATAAATATAACAAAGAATTAACTCAGGTAATGATTTACCTTCAAATGCTTTTTCGAATTTTTTGTTAAAGCATGTAATATAAATTACTAAACATGATGTTCAGGTAGTTTACAATGTGCCAAAATCATCCCTACATTTATTGCAAATATAGAAAACATTACAATTCCACTCATTATAGAGTAATTTACTTATTTGTGTAATTAATTTAAACACATTCAAAGATTGCATAGCACATGTTCTGTTGTTTAATCTAATATGTCCTAACATGACATAAAAAATTTCTAGTATTAATTAACCAAAGTATCTATTAATAAAAACATTGTTGTCACTATAAAAACTACATATGTGACACTATTCAACGAATTATACCACCCACGGCACAGCTTTTAATGAAGAGCTAGTATAAAAGCGTCTGATTTGAGGTAGATAAAAACAGGAAGTAGGCACGAGCGGAGATTAGAAAAACTTGAGAAGGGCAAGATTGTAATGGAAAAAGTAAATTACTACTTCGTTAACGTTAAAAAATATCATTTTGATTCACTCTCCTAATCCTGAAAATCATCCAGAAACGAAATTACAGGAATTAGTTTCACAGTTCTTTCTAAATTTAACCAGTTATACGATATCTCCCCGGATTAAGTTACCAAAAGGTATAAACGACTAATTTTTTATAGATTTCAACGCATTTGTTTTGGATTAAGCTCTGCTTGACTGTAAACAATTTTTTTTTAAATAAAGGTATTCGTAGCATCAAATGAAAAAACATTTATATCGTTAAGTGAAGAACTTACTTATTCCGTTTATAATTCGGCAAACTGTTCCTAAGAAAATTTATTCAAAATATAAAATTTGAAACAAACTGGTTTACTTTGCTTCAAAAACATTACAGAGGCTTTGATAATGTTTTATGAAAAAAAAATCCTACAAAATTAAACTGCTTCGTACACAGGGGTTGCCAAATACTGTTGATACTCAACAAGAGATCGAAGTTTTTTTAACTGAAGTAATAGTCAAAAATCACTACGTACAATTAAAATTATTTTTTTGTATATAAAATTGGACAATGGACTCACAATGATTTTTTTTTATTATCTAAAATTACTTATTCTTCATCATTATTATTGTTAAAAACCAGTGGCGTAGCTACCGTGGAGCAGTTGGAGCAATCATGAGGGCGCAAAATTAGAAAGCACGAAATAAAAATTTGTAAAAACATTTGTATTGTACCTATAAAAACATTTCGAGTTACCAGATTTTCTATAAAATATACCTATAAAAAGTAATAAAAATATTTTTTAGATAAATAAAACTATATAGGTTAAGCATCTAAATATTTTAGTATGCATTTGACTTATCATAATTTTGATTTCAGAAAATATACATTATAAATTATAACATTCTATAGATAAGTAGACCTAAAAAGCACAAAACTAAAGGCCCTCACTATACGTATTACAAGTTGTGCTTTACAGCAAAGGAGTTACACATGTATCCGCGGAATCCCACGAGCGCATGTTAACATCGGCGTAGAATACAGGCAAATATTCGGGAGTCCAGATATACAAAATGAATTAATTAATTTATAATGAATTCGAAGACTTCCACGGTCAGTGTCAGTATTAACAAAACGTCTTCCGGATTGGGACCGTGTCATTTTGAGACAAGAGACTCAACATTTCGCCCATTTTTATAAGGGGCTTCTTCAGGAGGAAAGGCAGCACTAAAAGAGCACACTAACTCAGCGTGTCAACCACGCCAGAGGCGAAACTCTTTTAGCAAGAGGCAGAAGGGTAACGGTAACTCAACTTGTCAACCAAGCCAGAGGCGAAACCCTTCTGAAGAGAAACAGAGAGAGCAGCGACTTTATACCGGCCGTACCCGGCCAAGCGTATCCGACTGTGATGACGATTGGTCTATTTGCATTCAAGTCGGGTATATGTAGTAATTGTAGCTCAAGTTAGATACATAAATAGAACTGGCATAAAAGCGGGGTGACTTACAGTAGAGTTTATTTTCGTTTGATCGACCAGCGTCTCTGGCAGGTAGAAATCAGCTTCAAGGGCTGGGATACTCAAAAATGTCTCTTTTGCAAAGAGAGTATACCAGATGTAGCCTGGTCGATTCGGTTCTAAATGAAATTAATTTATTTACAGATGCGGTTGACACAACGGGAGAAATAAGCAACACCTAAGTAGTAATTGTAAAGCTAATAATTTTAGAAAAGTAACATGCGCATAAGACTTTTATATGTGTATATGTACAAGTTAAGCCAGAGTTATAGTTATGGATCGGTATTAAAATTTAAGTTTGACGTCATGCCTAGACAACACGATTCAAGAAGTGCCATCACACCAAGCGGAGTTTCCTAACGAAGAATCAGTGGAGGATCATTTGTTTACCTCCAGAAGAACTTGAGATAAACGATGGAGAGCAGGAGAATGAACTATACTACTAATCCGGTACCTGGCTAAAGCAGCCGACACAGTCTCGCAAGCAGCTGTTATAGAAATCACATGAAATCTGAACGACTCGAACTAGAAATAAATATCAACAAATGTGAAGCATAATAAGTAATAAGACAACCAAGACTACACATTTACACAACCAAGATACAATGGATGAAAACCTAAACTTCGGGCACTGGAATAAGAACGATCGTGTATACAACAACAAACTTGGGAAGAATGGGCAAGAAACAAAATCACAATAAAGAGGGAAATAAACCGCATATACGACTCAAGAGAGCAATCAGATAGCGAGGAAATAGAAGCAGAGGAAGAATATATAAATACCGAAGAATAAAAATAAGGAAAATGAATAATTTAAATAATGATAATAATAAAGATTAGACTAAGCTAGCATGAAGTAACATGTAACAGGACAGGCATGTCTGTGCTAGGGCGTTTCATATTATAGATCTAGGAACTTAGAAATACTGTTGGTATAAAATGATAAAACATGTTTAACCATCTCGGTCATAAATCCAACTCCCATTGAATAAATGTGATTTACTAACTACCTTGCACTATAGAAGCGGTACCTAGCGGCTGGAGTCACAGGCATGTTAACGTTATGCAGTGTTCCCAATCCCCACCTCTCATAACAAATCCCCTCATACTCCATTGGAATAGGGTGAGCCTGACGTAATCCAGAATTGATCCACGGGGATCTGTTCCAAGTCAATTGATGATGATGATGATGATGATGATGATGATGATGATGATAAGATTTAACCACAAATCAAAAAATTCGATAATTTTTTTAAAGTAGATTTTATCGAAAAAAAATTAGAAATCCATTTTGCTGCCTTGTTTTGTTATGCGTTATAGATACTACTGTAACACGTTGAAATAAGCTAACTTATGCAAATATGCACTGTAATCGCCTGATATGCAGAAATCGATTTTTTAGAACCGAATTCGGATAAATACCAAAAATTACAGCTCTGCATATAGTAAACTAAATTATATGCAAATGCATATATTTCCGAACTCCACTCATAAATGTAAAATCCCTTAAAATTAGGGGTGGCGCTAATATTGCCAGGCACTGTATAATAAGTAACATTCATGGCTGACTTTTACTCTGGTGCCAGATTGTTTTTATGTTTATGTTCAAAATTAAATACAACTTCAAATAAATATTAACGTAAACCGAAAAAAAGGTAAAATATTCGATACAACGATTAATGGGGATAACTATCAACTTGGCATTTCTGTTTGTTCTAATGATAATAGCAACAATATATAACCTTCAGCGTTCAAAAAGTAAATGTGCAACATATCAAGTAAATACCAGAAAATGAAATTCGTAAGATTGGCTCTAAAATTTTGAGGTAAAGTGCCCTATAAGTTCGTAAAATGAAATAAAATTCCAAACCATTTATAAAATTGTCAGTTGATATTATTTTGTGATACTATCGTTTTATGGTATTATAATATGCAATACTTCAAAGTTTCAGCTAACCCTGGTAAACCTAAGTTTTGCCCAAACTATAATCGAAAACACTAAGCTGCTTTGATAGCTTGCTGTTCTACATAACACGTTCCTAACGTTTTGCTCAATATGTAACAACGCGTATAGTATTGACGTCATAAGTAAAATAAAAATTATAAAACAAAATACAAAATGTACGTACGTACAGAAAATATAAAATATACCACCAAAGAATTTCCAGTGCTATCTCTAATTAATTTAATTTAAAAGAAGGGTAGACAGTTCTAAATTTGAAAGTCGACTATTGAATACCTCTAAGATAATAATACTCAGTGGAAAGTTGATTTGTGCACGACAAATTAACACGCCTATAAATCTAAAATGAAAACGTCTGTATGATATTTTAAATGCTGATAAAAATATACTGGTATTTAATTAATTGCAATGTGGTGAAACAAAGATAGGTTTCACGAGAAGCTCGCTTGTTCTTCATGCCCAACCAATCAATTTCTGGAGGTTTATGCGATATTGACGTCCCTTTGACTTCAATACCGTACGTTAATTCAAGTACAAGTTTTGGATAGGCTGTATACATTCTATGAATATCAATAATATCCAAACAATTGCCATAGGCTTGGTCCTACAAATTAAACTAGGAACTACTAATAACTCACCTAACATGATTTTTTGTCTAGAATAGGTAGGTCACGTTCTACAGACAGACTATAGTAAAAGACAGACCAAAAATTAATTACGTTCCAAATTCAATAATGGTAATCGTTTCATTTTTTATAGTACCTACATGTTATACGTAATAAATAATAATAATATTCTGTTAACTATAATATACGACGACGTATTTTTATGTTATCTACCTAGCCTTGAAAAAAAGCGACGATGTCAAACCAATTATTAAAAAAAGGGGTGACATTTAGAAGTACATACGCTAAGTTGTGTTTAATTTGTACGGTTTATAGAGATTTATGAGGGTTTACTTCTTGATAAACTAAGGCATCCACCTTTTAACCCTGACCTAGCTCCGTCAGACTTCTTCCTATTCAAAAACTTAAAAAAGCATCTCAGGGGAAAGCGTTTTGAATATGATGAAGCACTCAAAGAAGCTGTTGAACAATATTTTGCAGAGTTGCCGAAGGAATTTTTTCTGAGGTTATGGGACAATTGGAAAAAATATGAAATAAGTGTTTAAGTGTTGAAAGAAATGGCGTAGAAAAATAAAGAGTTGGTCATGTGATACGGGGTTTTTTATGGCTAGTTAGATAACATAAAAATACGCCCTCGTAATAATTTCAAAAAGTTTTTTTCACATCATTCAAATATAAAAATAACCTTTATCATTTTTTTTTCTAATGGGTTATACAAACTAATGACCTACAGGCCAGGAAAAGGTAAAAACGTTGGTAATTGAGAATATGTTTATTACCACAAAAAATATTAAGGCTACTTGAATGTTACTACTTTGTGATGTACATTTTAGACTATATGTATATTGGTTTTAGTATTATAGAGTTTCAAATTTTTACCAGACTGCACAGTGCACACAGCATAACTTTGTTCCATCAACGTGAATATAAACTTCAAATGTGTAAAAGTAAAACTGTTTGATCTCCGCACAGACATGAAATTTGCTATTATTGGTAACCAAGTAAAACCCAGAAGTATAAATAGCATAGAGTTGGGACCAATGCTATACCCCTCGTACGCACGCGGCTGGTTGCAAAAATATCGTTTGACACTTTAATCTGGCTTGTCCTAATCGCCATGATAATTTTAAAAACAGTAAAAGTTCATAATTCAGGCTGAAGATATTGGAATAAAATCCACAATCGTTAGTATTTATATTTTGTAAAAATTTAATATTTATCACATACTTTAACCTTTTAGACAAAACAACCTCAATTCTTATCGACTTAGAATCCAATAAACTCGTAGAAACGGCCTTTCAAAGGTAGAAGCGTTACTAAAGCCTGGTTTTATGCTAATGTTCAAGCAAACGTTTAATCATATAGGTAAAATCAAGAAAGGTTGTAACTGGCTGGGAAGGCTTAAGAAAATCAACGCTTTTTACACGGAATTTAATAAATCTGATACTGTTTAGGCGAAAATTAACCTCTGCAGCTTATCCCTGTGAAAGAAGTATTTTTTTAGACACAGATTTTTCGAAATTCATTTAAGTTGGTTAAAAATCACTACATATTCTATCAATCTCAACTGACTTTTTGTGTTTTTATTCATGTACCTACTTATTTTTCGAAAATTTAGCACTATTCTATTATAATTCTATCGCATTCAAAGACCTCCCGCACCCGGCAGGGATTCTTATCCTGTCGAACATCGCATTGACACAGAGCCTGCTGCTCTACCTTATATCTAAAAGGGGATATACCTTTAGATCTTTCCCGCATTAAAAATTATGATTATTATGCGACTTATACTGAGGCTATAGCTAGGTCGGAAAATTGATATATCGATAATTTTTGCATCATGATGCATTTGATATGAAACAAAAAACAATATCAAACATCGACCAATCTACGAGTAAATACGAATCAACATATTTCACTGAATCGATATAACAGAACCTATGTACAAACAAAGGCTGAAAATGTTATTTATTTTTTTCTAAATGGCCTACACAAAGCCTATACAAACAGTATAAACTATAAAAAAAGCCACATAATTGTAGTTTTTTAAATTTTTTCAATAGATATCAACGCACAGGATTATTTGCCATTTATTACATTCCCAAACTTAAAGAATATTTTATATCGATACGATGATTATTATTACCGCACCAATTCAACAATATCTATCTCTATTCCAACGTGTATCAGTTTTACGATTAATACATACATACTGCACCATGTGTATAGTGTAAGTGTGTGTGTGCGTAGAGGCTCTTGTAACTTTACCTCATAGGCCTGTAATAGAAAAATGTAGGTAATTTGGTGCCCTCACCAGGGCCCGATACCGACCTCCAGACTGCAGGAAAATCCCGATCATCGGGAGATTTGAACTAAGGACTAACGTAACGCTAGCCTGACGCTCTAAGAAATAAAAAATCAGTGGTTCTATGTACATATTACATAGAAGCTAATAATTAAACTATTTGCCCACTTACACGTCATGCATTGCTAATATCACTGCACGGAAACAGGTTAGATGCTACGTATAATGGTAACTTTTGCTTGGTCTATCGCATGTTCCAGGTAAGTACATCAGCTTTTCACATCTGATATCCCCAAATTTTGTATCGCGCGAGTTTTTAATTTTGCCCAAACAATTTCAATTTCCACCACAATAATGATACATGATTTGCATTTATCACGTTCTCCAAGGCAAAGTGACAGGGGGCATTGTTACAGTCTCTTAATTGATTGTCCACCTTTTGTCATTGTGCAAAGACTGTTATCAGCCAATGATTTGTGGACTCTAATGTGAACGAACATCGTCGTCATGCCATAGGTACTACACCGGCTGCAGAAATTGCTCCTATCAAATGAACGTTTGGTCCTCTTGCAGCTGAAAGACTTTGCGCACAGCTTTTAATCCTTTTCTCTATTCATACGATTTGTTTTCCATTCTGAATCACCTACGTTACGTATTCAACGTGTTTTTGCTTGTTCTCTAAGGCTAAGGTATTCATATTAACTAACTGATTATAAACGTTTTCACACGTATACATTCTTCCTTCTAAATAATTACCTACATATTATTGTCGATATATCGTAACGTGCGGGTATTGAAAATTCAATATTTTCTTTAACTTTGGAAAACCAGAAGCTTTGGACCCTCGTTTACTTTGTTGTTTATGTGTAGCCCCGTCTTTGATAAAGGGTAGGAAACGAAAGTCACAAGTCAAAGTACAACTTTAAGCTTTATTCACACAGACAATGATATTCATGAACAGCGAATCTTAACAACTGGTAGTCGAAAGGAGGGTGTCCGTAACCGAGTTGGTGTGTTTTGGCTGAAAAGAACGATATAACAAAGGATGTAGAAACCTAATAGGATACTCTCGTACGATTAAAAGGGTTACGGAGTTTTGCAGGCGCCTAATGACATTTGTGAGATCTCAGAGTAGCTCTCGTACAATTAAAAGGGTTAAGGACTGTTGAAGGAGCTTAATGACATTGGTAACATCTCAGAGTAACTCTCGTACAATGAAAAATGGTTAAAGACTGTTGCAAGAGCCTAATCAGATTGGTAAGATCTCAGAGTAGCTCCCGTACAATGAAAAGGGTTAAGGACTGTTGCAGGAGCCTAATGAGATTGTTGAGATCTCAGAGTAGCTCTCGTACAATTAAAAAGGAATTCCTTTGCTCTTCTGATCAATGGTATTTATACAATAATTTTTGATAACCCAAAAATAGAAGGGGTCCCTTTTGTCAAATCAAATCAACTTCTCCACTACAGTTTTAAGTTTGATTGGTCGGACGGGGTTTATAAGAACCCTTAACAGATCCTACATCTGTACCCATTTGAATTTTAATTACTCCTATTATAATTTTTTTAATATTTCTATAAGCCGTACCGTGACGGCATTACAAGGTAATATGGTATCGGCCTACTTTTAATATCCCGACGCCCTAAGACCACAGACACGCTTGACTGCACCAATAAGTTATTACGGCTTGAAACCTTATTCTGGACACCCGCCCTTCCAATAAATAACCTGAAAATATGTATAAACATCTGGGATAGAAATACATATAACGAAACGTTTCGTTTTACGGATCTACGGATCATATACTTCTTAACTAATCTACGTACTTCCTATCCTAAAATAGTACAAGTGGTTGAGCATAGGGTAGCTTAAAGTAAAAAAAAAATATATAGCAATTAGTCTCTTTGTCTTTATTAACGGAAAAATAGTTTTTCCGAACTTGCGCACCCTTACAATATAATGTATCGTTCTCGAATTCCCGTTGCACCTTTTTGTTTTATATCTGCTTTAAAGTCAAACTATAATCTTCTTCTAACTATAAGAGAATAATTTCTATTTCACCTTTAGTTAACCATTTCGGTATAGAACCCCCTTTAGCTAACATTTTCTCCAGTCCAAAACGTACCCAGTGAAAGGCAATCTTGTACTCCACCCCTAATAAAGAAGACAATGCAGTCCAGTCCCTTCCTCGATTTACAGATGTCACGTTTCTTTCACAATCTTAATTATTGTGCCTTTCGTAAATCTTTCTCATTACCAATTCCACCACTATCAAATAACATGTATTATTTTCTTTTATCGGGTGAAAATACTTTGTATGCAGCTGCACAGCATTTTTTGTCATCGACATTAGGTAAATTGTGCAATTATCTTTTAATTCCATTATTTTAAATAAACCCTTGACAATCTCTGAAATGTCTTAAATAAATGTTACTTCCACAGACCAGATAGAATAGACAAGAAAGTTAAATGCAACCCAGCCCTGACAAATATAATAGTTATGGGGTCATCCATGGGATGGCTCTGGTAATACAAATACAAAATCAAGTGAAGGCATTTCTAATTAAAACTAAAATAGTAGTCTGTGTAAAAATAATTAAATAAAAAGTTGTCAAAAATATTTATTCACATAAATAGTTGTTTAAAAGAATCCGTATTTTATTGTTATAAAAACACTACTTATTAGCGATATTAATATTAATACATGTTTAGTAGAACCTGATGAACCGTTAAATTATGAAGAAGCTATAAGTGGTAAAAATAAAGAATTATGGATGAACGCAATTCAAAAAGAACTACAAACACTTGTAGACCACAATACATGGACTCCAGTAAGAAAACCAGAAAATTGTCCAGAAATAAGTACAAAGTGGACGTTTAAGATAAAGAAAAGTGAAAACGGTGAACCTCAAACCTTCAAAGCAAGACTACTGGCTAGTGGATTTCAACAGAAAGAAAATTTTGATTTATCAGAAATCTATGCACCTGTAACAAAATTAGCAACAGTGCGAATTTTAATAGCAGTGAGTAATCACCTACAATTACGGCTACATCAAATGGATGTGAAGGGAGCATTTCTGTACGGAGATATAAAAGAAGTCGAGGATTATTGTCTTTATGTTAAAGCAATTTCTACAAAACAAGTGATTTATATGGTATTGTTTGTTAATTGGTTCTCTAATGTATGCAGTATTAGGATCACGTCCTGATTTATGTTTCTCAGTTAGTTATTTAAGCAGATATCAAAATTTGGGAAATGAAGATCTGTGGAAATCACTTAAAAGAATACTTGGATACATCAAGCAAACTTCGAAGAAGAAACTAATATTTAAAAAAGAAATATAGAAGCACCTGTTTTGAGTGGATATGCTGATGCGGACTGGGGTGGAGATTTAGTTGACCGAAAATGTTTGTACTCCCTGTTGAATTGTGCATAATTTTTACTGTTAATATACTAATACTAATACTAATAACTATTAAGTGTATTTATTATTTTTTGTTTCTTTGTAATAGGTACAGTAGTTGTTATCTTGTGTTGTTTTTAAAATGACCATTTTTAGTGGACGAAGATTGACTGTAGAGATTTTAAATTTCCCGCTTTAGCGTTAGTAGTGTTGCGGTCATCCACATGCAGCGCTAATGTTTGTATTAGTACTCTCAATCAAAGCATTGTACTTTCCTGTCTATTCTATCTGGTCTGTGGTTACTTCAAAGTTTGCTTGATCTAAATTACAACTGGTACAGCCTGAAATTCATTTAATGCTTTCTGAATTATAGCGGATGCTTTCTGAAATTAAACGATTAATTTGAATTAAATTAAATTGAGTTAATTAGTTTTGACGAATTCTAAAATTAATTTGGCAAATCGAAATTACAGATGAAATAAACTTCACCTTTTCTGAATTAGAGTTGGAAAAGCTGTAGAACGCCGCGGTTTACTTTCGAACCTATTAGACAGCTATTAAGTTTAGAAGGCCAATAACCAACGCTAAGATTTACTATTAATATTTAATAGCCCGTGAAAAAAATTGCAATTTTGTAAATGCTCAAAATAGAGTCAAATTAATTACAAGTCCAAAGAACAAGCGGCATTTAATATTAACTAAACCTTACTAGAAATATTTTGATATTAAAGTAATAAAAGCTACAAAATAAACAGCCATGAAATTACTCCTCCGATTGCTTACTCATTATTATAAAACCAGAGAGCTTTAAAGCTATATAAATAGTTGCAACAAATTAATTTTCAGTTTATTCAAATTTTATTCTATACTGGGTGGCTCGTATAGACTCGCCTCTCAACAACTTCAAATGCAACCCAATGTACATTTTTCCAAAGGTACTAAACATATCTGCAAATTAAAAAAACAAAATTTAATATAATAGTAGATATATTCACAAAATTTTTTTTATTATTATTAGGGCCCATTATTCCCTTTTAGGACGTAGGGATGTGCTAGTGCTTAGAGTGCTCAGCGTTTCTACAGAAGTATTTGCGTAAAAGTTTAAATGACAATATCAGTATCAATCGTAGAAAGAAATACAGGACTACGTATAATTGCCCCATAATAAGACACTATACTTCTTCCTACAATTGAGACGGACTAACTATATGCTGATTGGTATGAATAATGAATATACGCACATAACTTCCTACGCCTACACCGTAATGTGTACTGTGATACAACCAGCACAGGTCTTTAAGGCGGAACAGCACCGTATAAAATGTATGTTGATAGGTTTTATTCAGATTATCACTCTTTTGTTTAAGGATTCATTATTAATATTTTTGTTATATCTATTAACCCCATTAAATCAAAACAATTATTTATAATGGTATGTTAGTACTCCATACAAAAATGCAATACAATTTGTTTATATAGTATTTTAAAATAAAACCTCTTTATTAATACACAGCTTTCAATTAGTGTTCCTAAAATAAAATAATGTTTACCATCACATTATATCCAATTACTATCTAAATTCCTGGCAAAATATCGCTAAAATACATTTCCGGGCGGGTCTACATCTAACTATTACGAATTACGATCTGTTTTAATCCACTAATTGTGTACAAACACTGCAGTTGCAGCAGCTTTCTTGTAATTCGTTGTACAATCTAAATTAACGATTGCGGAATGAGCTGGTAACAATACATCTGTTTCTAGGTGAAAATATTCGAAGAATCGAAATATTCTACAATCTACAAAAGGACCAATGGTGCACGACGTTGGCCGTTACGGACACTGAATCGACTGACAGGCTATTACACTCGACAACCCTGGCTTTTATCACGTTCTATGACAACCCTTGTACAATATGCAGTTCACCAAACTGCAATATGCAAACTACTGTGCTCGATTAGGATATGAATTGTACTGGAATTGTACAAATGAGGGAAACGCTCTGAATTAGCTGCACCATTTAAAACCTCTTATATCATGCAACATGAATGGACTGTTAAGTTTTAGTCTAATATTTTACGGATTTATTCCGTAAAGCGTTGCGGAAATTAACTCAACAACTGTTTTATGTTTTTTAACTTTTCAATTTTCATTTGTAACAAATTCTGAATTTTTATTTTAAAATTGTATCGTTGAACTCATATTTCATTAACACCAATACGCCAGTAAATAGTACGGCCCATGGGTGCACTCTAGATTTTTGCTGGAATGATAATAAATAAATCTGAAAGTCGATTTTTTATAACTAAAGAAAGGCTAAATAAAAACACTATCGGGTGGTTTTAGAGAGAAGATATTTCAGCCCCCTAGCCTCCCCCCATCATTGTGCCCATGCTATGGTATTCTCATTTCGTAGTTAAAAATGAAAATAGTATAGGAAAATATTTATCTCCATGTAATTTATTTAAAATTGTACAGGCTGCCCATTTTATGTCGTAACCCCTTATTTGTTCCGAATAGATAACCGGACACACTTGTTCCATAACGTGTACTGTGTGTTGCCCATCCAGAGTTATTCGTTATGAGCACCCTGTATAAAGCCTCATTTTGAAACAAGCCTTTAGATCATAGGTCTTCAACCTTTTTTAGTGCAAGGGCCAAAAATCGATTTCACATCGTCCGAAGGGCCACAATGGTCCACGTCACTTTACCACCATATCAATAAAATAAAAAACATATAAATTCAAAGTGCAATAATCTTTATTGGTTAAGGTTAAAAAGTTCAATCAATCAATGCGATTTTTGACATTGTTTATTTTTGACGAGTGTGTCGATATTTGGTTTTTTTTTTGTTGTTGCAATCCGCAAACTGCCTTCCAGATGTGCGTCTGTAACTCTCGACCTTGTTTTAGACTTCACATTCTTCATACGAGAAAACAGCTGCTCGCACACATATGTGCTCCCAAACAGAGACATCATTTTCTGGGCATGTTTTCGGATTTCAGGAAACGAGTTTTGATCGACATATTTTGCATAAAAATCAAGAAGACCCATGTCGAACTTGTCTTTCAGTTCCGAATTACACTGCAAATCGATAAGCTCCATTTTACAATTTTCTGGCATGTCTTCAACGGATACACTGAATGGTCGGGCAAAGAGATTGATGTAATATTCATTATCTCTGAAGTCAGAAAACCTTGATTGGAACTCTTTTTTCAACAACTGATTTTTCCATAAATCCAGTTTAAACTCAAATGCCTTCACAGTGTCAAGTAGGTTGTTGATGAGATTTTCTTTTCCTTGTAGTTTGGTGTTCAAGTCATTGAGGTGCAGCGTGCAACGCCATCTAGTGGCCTCGTCTGTATTCGTGATCGCGAGTTCACAGAGTGGATCTCTTCTAACTAGGTGGCGCTAGCATCCTCGGAGTGTCATTCGCGGGTGCGGCGCGAGATACAATATTTTCTTTAGCCTCTGGGGGCCGCATGCGGCCCGAGGGTCGCGGGTTGAAGACCCTTGCTTTAGATAGAAACTCTTTAAAACATGACTATTCACTATTACATTACTATTTCGAGTAAATTTAGGAATACTAATTGAAAAACTTAAAATATGACTCAATTTAAAATTCAATATACAGGGTGTTTCATAATTGCGCGGCACCATTTTAGGAATGTGTTCTCTAGTACAAAATATTACGATTTACCTAAAATTACCTTAGTCCAAAAGTTATTATTTAGGGAGATCCAGGGTGTCAAAGCCGAAATTTTAATTTCAATTCTTTGCTGTAATTTCAAAAGTTTTTAAAGTATTGACATAAAAATTGGGGAAACTACGTATTTTGAGACGGAAAATAATGATCAGTTCTCAATTTTAACGTAGCTCTTAAAAAAAACTATTTTTGCTACACCCAATAGGTACCTTAAAATTACTTCAACTTTTTTGTACTTAAAGTTATGACAGATGTAATCGAAAAAAACAATTTTCTCGTCTTTTCTATACAAGAAAGGCATACTAGTTAAATGTCTCTAAAATTAACCATTTCCAAGATATTTGCTGTTGAAGTGGAAGTGATGCTACATTTTCCAATCCTTAAACCTTAAACAGCATTACCTACTTGTGCTACACTAAAATCTTAAAAATTTTTAATGACAAATATTCCACTGATCCGCTATTACTTTGTGTCCTATAACTTGTTTTTGACAAGAATATGTGAACTTTTTGTTTTAAATACAACCCTATTGCAGTATTGCGTTACAGAATGCTTAAAAAATAAAAAAGATGTTGCATTACTTACATCAATAGCAAATATCTTGGAAACTGTTAACTTTAGAGACATTTAACTGGCATACCTTTTTTGTATAAATAAGATGAGGGAAATGATTTTTTCAATTAGATCTGTTTTTAACTTTAAGTATAACAAAGTTGAAGTATGTTTAAGGTATTAGGTGTAGCAAAAATAAGGTTCTTTAAAGAGCATTGTTAAAATTGAGGACGAATTATTGTTTTTCGTCCCAAGAAAGATAGTTTCTCCAATTTTCACATCAATATTTCTAAAACTTTTGAAATTACAGCAAAAAAATTAAAATTAAAACTTCGGCTTTGACACCCTGTATATCCCTAAATATTAACTTTTAGATTAATGTATAATTTTAGGTAAATCGTAATATTTTGTATTAGAGAACACATCCCTAAAATGGTGCCGTGCAATTATGAAACACCCTGTATAACTCTTCACTTAATAGATAAAAATAAACACTGCAGAAATACCCATATTGTATTAAAACAAAAAAAACAAAAACAGTAACAATTTAACTTCATACTAAAAATAGCAAGAGCTCTGGTGACCATTCGTCGTTGGGCACCTAATTAACGACGCTCTCCTCCGAATACAGACCTACGAGGTAGAGTAACAAGGTTCTATACGTACACACACATACACTATACACATGGTGCTGTATGCAGGCAAAAAACGGCGCACCAATCACGTGACTCGCATGCGGGCCGGATTGTGCATTTCACGCGTAAGACCACATACGCTAACGCACCAGCCTCAACACCGAAAGGTATAAGAGGTTAACGATTACATTACATTACATTACATTACTAAAAATAGCAGAAACATTTCCAACTCTTTATCATACATCTTAATTAAATAAAAGGCCATTAATAAAATGCTCAGTTAATTTTTGCTGTTATTTAACTTATGAGCCTGATATTGTTTTTTACATCCAAGTCCCTCCATCAAACAAGAATTGATTGATAGTCTCTATGGTGTCAGTTATATATGAATTACCTTTATTCATTGAATGATGGATTTTCAATCATACTCTTATACCATTTAAGGTACTTAAATTATACTCGTATATAAATTTACATGTCTTACATTTTGTAATTCTACATACTGTAACGCATTTAACATATTACAATCGTATCACCTGTTATACGATTTTAGGCCAAGATGGACAGACATCGATGTTAAACAATAATTAATACATGCAAACTTTTTGGTTTGGACTGGTATTTTAGTTAATTTACTTGGGGCATTTACTTAATTCTATGAATTTGCTTTTGTATTGATGATGCTGAAAATATTTCAAATAACAGTAAAATTCTTATTAATTAATTATATGCCAAATTTTTCCTTTTGCAGAAAAAAACTCGTTTACTTACATACCCACCATCTTCTGATTTAGTCTGAGTAATTTTTATTTGTTTTTTGAAATGAAGAAACGTTACTCATTTTCATTTCCTTCAAGAAGTCAAAACTGCAGTAAACAGATGGATAAAAGGCACTCTAAAAATATTCTTTAAAGAGGATCTTAAAAAAACTCGCGTCGACAAAAATGCATAAGCATTAGCAGTATTGCCAGTTAATAGAAAAACAGTGTTGTATTATTGAAGAAATGTAAAGAAATCTCAGAATTAAGTAAATTGGGTATATGTTGGAACATACTTTAAACTATAACGCATAACAATTTAATCCAATCTGAGTGACTCTTAATATACAATAAAACATAATAATATAACCTTTCTAAAAAAGTTACTCAGTTTTGCTTCTAAATGAGTGATAATAACTAGTTTATAATTTCAAAAATGTCCTTACCCAAGTTAAATGAAAAGAAGAGAAAAAACCGAACACTTCGATCACTTGCATAAGGGATTTCATCAGGCGGAAAATACTGCTAAAAGAACACAGTAGCTTATTGTGTAGACTGTAGACAGTGTAGACCATACCAGAAACGAACTTTTACAAATTCCTCTTTCTTAAGGCTCAAGCCCATATATCGCTTATTTAATCATAATACTTTATAACATATGTTTATACCATGGTGCGTTAATAATCGCTCTAAGTATTTTATTCTGGTATCTCTGTATTATTTCTAAATTTGATTTGTTAACAGTACCCCAGAGTGGTATTCCAAATGTCCAGGTAGGTTTTAAGATGGATTTATATAACAGAAGTTTATTGTCAATCGATAGTACAGAGTTTCTGCCAAGTAGCCAATACATTTGACTGAATTTCATACCTAACTGTTTTCTTTTATTGAAATTGTGTGTGCGCCATGTCATTCTTTTGTCCAGATACAAGCCTAAGTATTTAATTGCGTATTTCTGCGATATTTGGGTAGCATTTAGTGTAACTGGGAGACAGTTTCCATGCTTAAGTGCGAAGCTAATATGGACGGACTTAGTTTCGTTTTCGACAATGGAATTATTGTGCGATGCTAAGATTGCCGTACCACCGGCGTAGGTGGCTATAGTTGTTTGAGGGGTTTCTGGCAAGTCTGATGTATATATTGAATATAATATGGGCCCAAAGAGACTTCCTATACGCTGGATGTGGAAACGGGCATTTCAGTTTGTAGTACAAGGTGAGTCAATGAAACGGAACGATTTCAAAAAATGGTAAAACAATAAAAAACTCATTTTTTAAAAAAATTATTGATGAAAACATAATCTACATGAGTGGAAATTGTGTGTAAGTGCACAATCGTTGATTTTTTGAAAATAATGCCCAAAAGGTGGCCTCGATTTTGTTGCACACTATCTTGACGCCTCGTTGCAAAGCTGCCCATAACATTTCGCAGCATTTCTAGCGGTACTGCGACCACTTCACCTTGAATCCTTTCTTTTAACGCCTGGATGGTCCTTGGGGGGTTACTTTGAAACCATTTTGTTTTTAGGTACTTCCCAAAAAAAATAGCATGCGGTCAAGTCAGGAGAACGGGGTGGCCAGGGAATATCGCCGTTCCTGCTGATAAGACGACCGGGGAACGCATGTCTCAGTCACAACGTTGATGACGTAACCCCTCTCCCTACTTTTCCTGCAGTGGCGTTCCCAAATCGTCCCGTTTCATTGACACACCTTGTATAATCCGGTGTACGAAACTTTGTCAAAGGCTTGACTTATATCCACACTTACTGCTGAACAATATCGTTTATTTTCAAAGTCCTGGTTGATTTGGTTTACCAGCCGATGTATTTGTTCTGTGGTACCATGGCCTTTTCGGAATCCGAGCTGATGATCAGGCGTGAGCTGATTTTTATTAATTATTGGAGTTAGTCGTTTGAAGATTATATAGAAATATAGAATGTCTGTAATTTGTTATGTTTAAGGTGAATTTGCCAAAGAATTAAAACTTTAGAACAAATCGCTCAGTTACATATGTTCTTACAGCTTACGATTACATACAGGAACATAATTTATTTCTAGATATCCGTAATTTTTGTGATTCTTAATTTATCAGTTCCCAATAACGAATTTGGTTTAACAAAGGAACATGTCTCAACTCAGGTGGAATAAACTGTCTGCGCAAAAATAACTAAATGGTAATGAATATCTAACTCGTTCAATTCGTCTGAGTACGATTAATACTACGGCACTTCGAAAAACAAACCACGGCCAAAAAAAAAAACAACATGTCAATCACCGAAAAAAAGGACATTCAAATTTCACGACAGAAGTAGATAAAACTAAAAGAATTTTTCTTCTAAGTAAATAATTAAACTTATAAAACAATAACCAAAAATTAATAACATGAAGATCATGTTTCGGGCATAATATGCTGTTGCCATGTCTGGCCAAAACATATAATGTTTTATGGTATCTTTTGATGAATGGGGATAGTCGTTTTCGAATACATTCTTTTGAGTATATATTCTGATACAACGCAGATAATTTGCTCCGTTCACTTATTGCAACCACACAGGACTTTTCTCTGAAATTTTGCATGCCTTTTGAATTTTTTTTTTTTTTGAATACTTAGGAACAGATTTCCTTTTCCTTATTGTGATATTGCGTTATCTAAATATTCTCCTGATATACTCAGGCAATAATTTGTATTTTCTCCCCAGTTTTCTAAAGGATTGGCGGATTTTACCCACATCCTCAAGTTCTTTGTTTTAGCTTCTGTTATTTTACGAGCTATTCCTCCACTTCCTTTTACTCTTTCTAAACTTTTGCCTTCTTCAATCCTTTTAATAATGGCGTAAGTAATTGTTTGTTCAATGCCAACCCATGCTTTCAACATACCTTACAGTGTAGCTCTTGTCATTTCCAATGTGTTTGCCTTTCAATAATACAGTATCACGGTTGGTAAAACCATTCGAAGAGCGTGGCAGTATCATAAATACAGATATATAATTTTTAATGAGAGAGTTAGTTACAAAGTACAATAAATAGTATTCTAAACCAGAAAGTTTCGAACTCTTATTATTAAAGAATAGTGATCACTGAAAAAAGAAAACCCTGGACACTGATCAATATATGTAAAAGTCGGGCTAAATGTCTTCTATTGTACATAGGTGTTAAGTTATCGTGATTACGTATTAGGACGAAGTGACCTAATCTTTGTCTATGACTAAGAATGTCCAGAATTACAAAATTCCCCCTTAGTTTCGGTTTGATCCAATTTTAGCATAATCTCGATGATGTTTTCAAAAAATAAAACTATATAAATTTAGTTGCTGTATGAACTAACTAATACGAATCTAGTTCTTTCCTTTTTATTGCCGAATTTGAAGGGCGAAGAGACTAAAGTAGATGGGGAAGAAGCACAAGTATCTAATTCAATAATAAATAATTAATAAGGGGCTGTAAGTAAGTTGTGGTATGTGAACCCACATGCAGCAATTTTATATGAAGTTTAATTTACCCAAAAACTTCAACTCTCAAACCATTTGCAAAATCATACATGCGCCAACGGTATATTACAAGTGCCTCTCGATGATCCTGAAATTTGGAGAAAAATCATCGTAAATATCAAGAAGTATTTCAACCTCAGTAGCTATGTAAACATATGAAAACAAAGCCTGGACTCTTACAAAAAGGACTGAAGAAATGCTCCTAGGTTTGAGAGAAGAATACCACGAAACATCTGCGGTTCGATACAAGGAAAAGAATCATGAAGGGGATAAGATATAATCAAGAACTACATAAGAGAACTTTACAAATCCACAAACATAGAACTATACATATCTACATATTAGAATGCCAGATGATAAAACAGCAAAACGATATACAAGGCACAGTTGGAAAGAAAAAATGCCAGGGAAAACCTTGATGTCGATGGGCAGCGAATGTTGCGAAGCAACTGGGAGGGGTAGACACGAATATATAAGAGTGGAAGAACAGGATAAGGGAGGCTCGGATCCAGTAGAATTGTAAGAGAGAGAGTGAGAGAAGTATATAAACTAACAAAATGTATTTTTTCTAATCTACTAAGAACCAAACGATCTTTATATCCACGCAGGGTGCGATATGTGGTCTGAAGTTGCAATCAGGCCGTACATTTAGTACATTTAGATAATTTCCGCAGATAACTTTGCAAGGGCTATATTTTCCGAAGTTCTATCTCAAGCAATTTTACTTTTGTAATTTAGGTAATATCTTCAGAAGTTAACCGCGATCAAGTTTATCAAGGAAGTTTTTCAACTGAGAATGGCAACTTAGTGGCCAAATTTTTTGTACGTTTTGTGATTTACAGGATTATTCAATGTTACACTGGATCAGATCACAGTAATCGGTTAAGTTATTTTTCCAACACTAATATCTTATACTGTTTCTATAGTGCATACGAGCGCACTTGTTATGTTTCCTTTAAAATACGCTTTTCTCTATAAAATACGTCGTCAATGACAACGTATTTTATAGGCCTTTAAAATACGCTTTTCGCTGTAAAATACATCGTTGTCTAGCAATCTTTGTGTATTGTGACGCGTCTCAAATAATAATTTATTAAAATTTCTAATAAGAAAATTTCTGATAAGATATTAGAGTTAGAAAAAATCATGAAGACAACTCGTGCTTTATAGTTTAAAAATCTCGGTCTATCAAATCCTCGGCTCACTTCGTTCGCTCGGATTTGAACTACGCCCTTGATTTTTAAACCTTCTAGTTACACACATGTTGTCCTAATAGCTATAAAATAAATTTTAAAAAATAAATAAATGTATATACAAGTGGAAGAGATTATTGTAGTCCCAATTATATCGAAATAAATTAAGATTTATTTCATTTGAATAAATTTTTTATTTATCAAACGTTGCCGCAATACTATATGTAGAAACAACCTATTGGTTGTATTACATTTGTGTTATATTTTTAAAGATTTTCTGGAAGAAGCCCTTTAAAAAATTGAAACGTTTTATTTAACATTTTACTAAAGTACTTCCATACAACACTGTTACTTTTGGGAAAAGATAAAGAATAAAACATTAATGTTGTCTGTCTTTTGAGACTAACTGTAAACATTTCCAAAAACATTTCTTCAATGCTTTAATATAAAATGCATAACATTTCTTAACAACAATTACAATTTTGTTTTATAAAAGTAAACTACTACTGTAACCATATCTGAATCAAAGTAAACTTTGAAATTCATTTATCAGTTTCTGAATCGGAAACGGCCACTAAACACGAAATTCGAAATGCTCGACTTGTGTTTGGTTTTAATTTAAACGGAAATGTAATAAATGTTTGTGTTCGGGAATTAATTTTGTATTCCGTATTGCAACATAATATTATAGTAGAGTTTAGTAAAACAAGTGCGTATCACGAAAACGTGATCTTCATTTATTTTTCTTAGGGATACAACGCGATGTATTTTTAACAGACCCTTTTGGGAATTTACTTATCTCAAGAGGTATGAAATTAGTTAAGCCGAGGCGAATTTAACTACCGGGGAAAGAGCGGATTAAGGATGCCTTTGTTTTCATCGCGTAATCCACGGTTAACTTTATATAAAGAGAAAAATTAAGTGATTTTGGAGAACTATTTGTTTTTTTTTAAATATAGATATTTGTGCTAAGATAAGATAAAAATGCTTTTATGTTCTTATGCAAAAGGAAGTGTGATTTTTATTCATATTGCAAACGAAAATTTTCCCAAATTAGCAAATTCATTTAGTCTGATTTCAAAATTCAAAAACGTTAGCCTTTAGTGCTGCCGATTTCTCCTCTCAGTTCTGAAAATTTTCCGTGTTTCTTTTATTAAGGTTCTCGAACCTACACAGAAATGAGCTTTGTAAAAGGCAGTAAAGGCTAATGTTATCATTTTAGGAAGCGCAAAGATGAAAACCTTAAATTTTTGTTAACTGGAACGCGTTCCAGCTTAAAACTTCCCCCAAAAAAATTGGTTGGGTTATACTAAGATGAAACTTTTGATATGCAGATATCTTCAAATTAAATCACAAAAATATTTGAACAAACGTAATGCAGCGAAACTTTGAAAAGTAATTACAAACTTTTTCATGTTATTCTCTTAATGTACCCAAGTTGTTCGTTAAAAGACTGTTAGACTCGGAGATGATTTCGCGTTTTATCCTTTCTGGGTAGGCCTTTATAAAGAGAAGGATGAACTCAAAGCGGCAGAATAAACCAAGGTAATCCGTACTTCACATCTCATGCAGTAGCATATCAGCTTTGCGTTGAAATGCCGTGGAAATCCCAGGTTACGACACATGAAGAGAATTTGCAAAAGCATTAGAAAGTCCATTTGCTCTCTTATTCTCCATTTCACTCATTGACAAAGGCATTCAGAACCATATTCACTTCGAAGCGACGAGCACTCGACAAGGACAAAAATGTTACTACAAAGTACAATACACACCACTGAAATTTATTCTTTTCTTTGTGTCATCTTCATTTAGGCATTTCTAAAGCTTCTTTGTAATTTTAAGGAGCTTTTGGTCCTAATATCACTAAATTAGTATACTGAAATGACTCATTTATTTGCCACTTTTAACTTTGTTGTATCAAACCTATGTTGGCTGCGTTTCTACGTAGCAGTTACAGGATCGTAATTTTAATTAAAAAGAGTACTCATACTCATTTCTATGGCAACCAAAATAATCTATGATTATGCTACGCAGCCTACGATTATACTGATTATAGGGTGTAGTTTATTTATAGTAATGTTATGAACGTTAAAGTTTTGGAAGTCCGTGATTATAATTATAGAGAGTAATTCACCATTACTTTCAGAAGCTCCAGTATGTCTTCATTTGGAATTATGAAATGTAACGAAGCCTGTAAAATTTATTATTTGAAGAAAAAATACCTCTAGATTTCTGGAATTATTTAACCGCAACTTTCAGTATTCGTTTCAATGGTCGTTGATTACAGGGCTTAATTTGCAGTTAAAACAGAAAGGAATAGAATTTTAAAGAGCGCTTGTAATTTGCAATTAAAAATGATTATTTCATTTTTATGAGGTATTTTTCTTTTAAAGCCGACAGATTAGAATTGTTGCGTGTGAGAGGGACTTTCTATTTCGTCGGATTTCCACAATGCTCTTAACTGAAACCGAGTGTACATTTCCTTTTAAGCTGAATTATGATCATGCGTGACAAGCCGTTGCCTTTCTGATACTGATAAGGGTAAGAACGGGTCTTATAACAGAAAATCAACAAAAGTGAATTCGACCCTTCGAAGTAATCAGTACGAAATGGAGATTAATGTCCATAGACCCCGACAATTGTTTGCATGCAGACTGTGCCGTCCGTTCAGTTAATAAGTAATATTAACACGTTCGCGATTAACTGGGTCCAGTTACACCTATAATTGCTTGGCTCGCGATATGGTCATTACAACGGACTGGCGCACGTGGGAACGTCGGCCATATATCAACTTTATTATATTGTATGTGACCGAGTGTGACTAGTTGCTTTGAAATTTACAACCACCGCAAATCGGCTCCCCCGTCAGGTGTATTATTATTTTTATTAATCGCCTTTAGTCATATGTTTCAAAACAGATAGTGAAGGGAGAAGGGAGCCAACTGTTGCATAAATCAGCGTAAAGCATTTATTTTATAATATGTACCTACATTTGTCATTTGAATTTGTTTCTGTTTGTACATTTTTTGGATTCTTTTGTTGTTATGTTTTTAAATTGTAAATCTGCAGAAGCTACCGTTCTGTTGGAATAAAATATAAAAGACTTCGTATAAATCCCTTTTTTTTAGAAATATTAACAGTACCTAATTCATATATTCATACAATTTCAATATGTATACAATGTACCCCTTATATCTTGTAATCGCTTGCTGGCTACACATGTTACATGTCACAGGTACACAGATATGAATCTGCATGGGTGGTTGAGTATTCAGAATAAGTAAAGGGTTAAAACGTGTAATCCCTTCACCGTTTTGCTTTTCTGAAAGCAGGGGTACAGTTGTCCATTATCGGAATTATACGTTACATTAACTACAAATTATACATATGATAACTCCACAATATGTCTTGTCTTACAATAAAATGAAACTGAAAAGATCCTCGCTAGTATAACCTAAACGAATCTTTTTTCGTTTGTTTATTTATTGGATGGGTTTCAGGATTGCAAAGATCTGAACTCCCTTCGAATCTCATGATTATTAGCACTGCCCGACCGGAATTTTACCAAAGCCAATAAAGCAATCTTTAACATGCCAAACATCGCATGACGCGGAATCGACGGTTCTACCGTGTATCGTGTATCCCCAAGAGTTTCGGATTTTTTCGGCATTCAAATTTTCACCTGACCTCGGCCAGGGTTGATCCTGAGACCTTTGGTTTATAAAGTAACCTTACGCTCCCCTACATCCCGCAGCCGGCATCTAAACGTATAAATTTTAGATTTTTAAAAGGTAAGCTTAGTTCATCACAGTGATTCAATTTGAAATACAACCAAATGTTCCATTTTTTAGTATCTGAATTGAGCTTTTATTTAAAAAGCCCCCCATGCACCAGCGGCTAACTTGACGAATTTGATATGGCACGAGCCAATTCAGCAGATAAAACTGTGTGTGTGTATGTGTCGAATCAGGCCCCGACACAGTTTTGGAAAAATATGTACTAATAAAATCCGCAGGTATTCACTTGCAATTTGTATGCACGTTAGTGGGAGGCAACGACCAGACCAAAGATTAATAAGATTCTTTAGTGGTGTATGTAAATTGTTATTATTAATATTGATCTACATATTCATCCAGAATTTAACTATGACTTCTGATACTCGGTATGTTTTTTTAAATAATTGTTTGTAATTTGGCCGGAATAATTTTCAATCCATTGTTTCTTAGAAAGCAAAAACTGAAATCGCTATCTCAAAGTGTTCCGGAGATGAGAGGACTTAAACAGGGTTCGTTTTTTTCTAGCCACCCGGTATTTATAGAATCTATCCCTGCTTTTGGCAGGTAACAAGTAAAGAATACATGAACAAAAATTTAAAAAATAAGACATACGAATAACTAGTCGAATTTAGCAAAAAAAAATTCCCGGCGCTAATCGTAAATTTTTTACGAAAAAAATTCAAAAACTACGTATGGCAAAACAACACAGATCACGCCAAAACCTTTAAAAGACCAGGAGCCGAACCAAAACGGTTCCAAAATACCACTAACATACAGTTTTTAATTCGCACATTAAGTTGGAAGATTTAGTACTCGTATGCAAATCAGTATGTGTCGTCAGTGAGTAATCACCTAATCACAGTTTTAGTACCTGGCGAGCCTGAGCCGTGGATGAAATCCTTGTGATCTGCCACATAATGGTTTTAAAGATATTCAGATACAAAAACAAAGCTCAAAATGTAATTAACTTATTTTTGTTATTTTTCAACTGATAGGTATTCCAAGTTGCTGTAACTAGGTACCCCCCCCCCCCCCCCAGTCCAGCATGATCAGGAGAATTAAGCCTCGGTATCTCCGGTCAGTGCTGGAATTGGTAGCCCGATTGCTCCATTAACGCGCGGCACCTCTCTTCCACGAGGACCGGTCATTATGGGGAAGAAAAATCCCTCACCTCACTAAAACAAAATGAAGGAGGCCTTTGTCCTACATAGGGATGTGTATAGGCTAATAAAGAATAAGAAGAATTCTTATAAGACCGGGTTGAACTATTTCATCCGTCGACTCAGGTCACAATTTGATCAATTATAAAGGGTGCCCCAACAAGAGCGCCGGATTTAATTTTAAAGAAAAACACATGGTCCCTTGGCTTGATTTCTTGCACCAATTGAACCTTGTACGCGTGCAAATGCAGATCTTTTACCAAAACTCGTTGCATAGTGCTTCTGGAAATGTTTAATTCCTGACTACGATGCCGAATGGAAGTTCCTGGATTCTCGGCCACAGATTCCCTTCCTGTGGCTATATTTTCGAGTGACCGACAAGGACGACGACGAACAATGGTCTTCTGATCCATCAGCGTAAATTTGGTCTCAAATTTTTTAATTAAACACCTCACTGTCGATTCATTTGGCGCATTATTGCGACCGAAAACTTGACGTAATTGGCGAACTGTTTTCGCAAAACTTTCACCATTTTTGTAATGTGTTTTAATTAAACGTTGTTCGTTTGAATACTTCTCCATATTCTTAAATCGCGTGGTGTGTACGTGACAACTGTCAAAACAAAATCACCGTACAACTCGTATTAACAAAATGGCGGCAAATTTAAATCCGGCGCTCTTGTTGGGACACCTTATAGAAGGTAATAAGCTCGGTAATAAGTCAAAAACGAATTAATTATTTCAACTTTTAATAGTACCAACTTCATATAAAATTATTTATTTTCCTTTGCAGTGTCGAGGGGTCCAAATACACAGAACCGCAGAGTGGTCACCCATTCAAGTTCTGACCAAGCAGGTCTTTGCCTAATTTTCTATATTACAGTACCTACTACGTGCGCTCCCACTCTGCCGTACTGCCGGCCATAAAATTATTTATATAAAAAATAATAAGCTTAATAGAATATTGATACCTAAAGTTTGAATAAAATCGGAATATAATTTAAACATCTGTTGACTCAACTATGCCCGCACGGAAGAAAAACAGAGGAGGACAAAATCGATGAACCAACAAAAAATGAATAAAAAACAGCTTAAATTCGTAATAGGAAAGCACCAGGGAAAGATGGCACAAATAGGGAATTACTAAAGTATGAAGCAGACGTACAGCATGGGCCCATGTACCTACCACTAAATAAAATATAGAAGGAAATGAGCAAAAAGGGATGTCTGAAGAATGGGAGACAACAAACAAATAAAAAAGAACTACTGAAAATCTAATTACTTACAAAGAAAGCAAAACTGAAAGTATATAGAACAATGATAACAAAAATTCTGCCCTATAGACACTAACTAAAAAAGGAAAGAGCTAAGGATTTAGGAAAAAATAATACTAACAACAAAATCTGGACTAGTACGACGTACAAATAATGAATATTCCACTAAAATTAACCATGAAATGAGGCGAAAGTGCATTTACGAAAATAAAAGAACATAGAATTAAATGGCTAGGACATATACATGCCCAGCAGAAACAGCTCGCTACAGTGTGATCCGGAAAAAGCGCACATTAAAATGATTAGAGAAAGTAATAGGAAATTATGAAAAAGCATATGCAACGAAATCGAAGGTAAACTGGTTGAAAACTAGCCCATTTCATATAATTTGATCTAAAACGAGCTAAGGAAGTAACCACAATCTCACAAATTATATACAGCGTGGTTAAAAAAAATCATATACCTAGTTAGCTACAATTTTTCCGTACAAAATGAATGCTTCTGTGCATAGCAGTACTGTTCCGATCCAATACATACCGGGTGTCTCAGGTAAGACGCACCATAGGGAAACACCAATGTATTTTTTTAGAAAGGATCTGCGAGACCTTTGGAATATATATGGATTCAGCGTTCAACGTATGTTATTGATTTTAGTTAACACTAAAGAGAGATAGAAATACTGAAAGCATCTGTCATTGCTACAGGCGATTGTTTCATTGTTTATTTTTTATATTTGTCAATTTTGATAGCAACAATACGAAAAATTGTTAATCTTGTAAGATTTCTGTCCGTTGGTGAAGAGTCTATTCTACAAATATGAGTATTTACACAATTGCTGAAAAAGTGCAAATTATTAAGTGGGTTTATAGTGGTGAGAGCTACCGAAGTACTTCTGCTTTATTTGCTGCTTTATATCAAAATCGACCGATACCCAGTCACACGACAATTTTAAGAAGAGGAGACATGTGCAAAACCCAAACGAAGCAAATGAAATTGATATACTTGCAGCCGTTAACTTTAATCTAAATGTCAGCATTAGGCAAGTCAGCAAAGATACTGGTTTAACCAGAAGTTATGTCCCGAAGAAATATAAATTCCGTTCTTATAAATATGCCCATCACCAAGAGATTTTTAATAGAGATGCTGAGAAGAGAGCAGAGTTTTGTGAAAATATGATCGAAAAGTGTAACAACGATGACAACATTAAAAATATTTGCTTTATCGATGAATGTTCATTCACGTTGAATGGTACTCCAAATCACCAAAATTATAGGTATTGGAGTACAGAATATCCACATCTTTATGTACCAGCTCATTACCCAATATCCTAGAAAAGTAAACGTTTGGGCTGGAATCTTTCAAAACACTATTGTCGGTTCATTTTTTATCGAAGAAACATTGACTGCTGATAAATACAGAGACATGTTATTCGAACAAATAATGCCAGCTTTAAACGAAATAGCAGAAGAAAATTCTGTTGTGTGGTACCAACATGATAGCTGCCCAGCTCAGAATGCTCGTACGATTCGTGCTTTACTGGACCGAGCGTTTCCAGAAAGTTGGATTGGGAGAGGTGGTCCGATTATTTCTTATGGCCATACTTATCTAACAAAATTTATACAGACAGACCCCATGAAACATTAGAGTCTTTAATAGATAAAATTGTTGAAGTTTGTTTTAACATCACTCCAAACATAATAGCCAATGCACAAAAACATTTTTATGGTAGACTGGGCCACTGTCTGGCAGTTAACGGAGAACTTTTTGAACATTTAATATAATTTTTTAGCCTCGCCACTTGAACTCGCAATGATAAAAACGGTCCTTTTTAGGGCCACAAATAATAACAAAAACAATTTCTAAAGTCGATTAATTATGAAGCATAATTAGATATACTATTATTATTACACTAAAAATCACTCAACAGTTCATTTAAAATCTTTATTTATAAAGCTACAACCTACAACATTTATTTACTAAAATCGTTACCTACGTAGAACCCTGTATTACTAAATTCTTCTTGGCAAATCTATACTTTTCCAAATTATATCTTTTTCGTTATGTAAGCAATTTCACATCTATCTCCATAAGCCATAGGTTTTGTAAGTTGCATTAATATTTCTGACAGATTAATTTATTTTAGTAGGACACCAGGGGCGGCGAGTACATGGGTGAGCGGGGTCGGTTGCACCCGGTCGGAGATGTAATCGGGTGTGTGATTTACGGTAACATGTTAATGCTGTTGAGAAGAGAATCTCGCCTGTTAACATTAAAACTAGGGGTATTTTGGAATGGAATAAGCATCTTAAAACATTGATAACTAAGAAAAATCAGCTTAGCTCCTTATTTAGTTATAAAATATGCGGTTAAGGGGACCCTTTATAAAATATTTCAGGGTGGCCGGATGTTTTTGCCGGTCAGTGTAGATACATGTTGTATGTACTTTTTGGTGGCGATGACGTAAGTGTCAGATTTCTTGAAATAAAGACCACTTTTTCTCAAACAACACATTTCAAAGCATACCCGAATTAGGGTTATTTGACCATAAGGCTCGTTATTGTTTATTAGCGCATGAGGTTCTGGGATCCAATTAACCGGTTAATTGCCTTGGACTTAGATAACTAGGTGTAAGTTGTCTAAAGGCCCTCGACCGCCTGTAAAATACTCAGGCAGTGACGCCCGGATGTATGCCCCGGGATGGCCTGGGAGGCTAGTCTCCCGTAGATCTGTTCCATCGGCTTCCTAGGCCGTGGGTTATCTAGGATGGATGCAACAATGACATGGTTTAATTCCCATTGTCGACTACGTTCTGCCATAATTTGCTCGCGCGCGTATCTTCCGTTTCAACAGATTCATAGGTGCACCCATCGTCATCACTTCACAACATTCCCGTGGGTTTTCTACTAAAATCGACGTGGGATTCCCTGCCCCCTTTAAGTAACCCTACCCAAACTTATACTGCTAAATGTAGTAATGCCTGCATGTTTTGTATTCATGTATCACTCCTATCTGTATTGGATATTTGCTTGGGGGATGCGAGCATTATCGTTTGTATTGTGCTTTTGGTGTTTACGAGACCCGATTGAGGCTACCCATTATTTAACTTGGGTGGAATTAACGTTATTCCTTGGTAAGTTGATCGAATCTGTTTTTATAAAAATTAATATCGTGGCATTTGCAATAATTAAATGAATAAACAAAATCGAAACTGCAACCGCTACTCGCTCACCAGTTAGACCCTCAGCGGCCTTTCGAACATACAGCTCTTTTTAAATCGCCCTGTAAGCTTGAATAGTTATTTTGAATTTCTTCACCTTCCTACTATATTTTTATTCTTCCTTCTTTATAATAGGTTAGCCTTACATTTTATTTTCTCGTCCTTCGTTTTAGTAACTGTTATTGTTTCATTTATGTGAAATTGTTGGTTACCAATAGCAAAAGAATCAAAAACGCAGATAAATTAAGCTACTTGCTCTATAAGACCCGTAAGATTTCTTGAGGTGCATTTCTTAATTTTACGTAATCTGAAATATTTGGTGTATTACATAATATTTATTGTCGCGACGCTAATGGTGTATTACAAATTATAATACTATTTAAATCCACCTGCCAGAAGCACTGTAATCGATAACTCACATCCGACGTTTATTGCAAAATATTTTTTATTCAAACCAAGAACATTATGCGTTTTCTGCAAAAATAAAAGGTCAAATCAAAAAAGCGGAAGTCACATAAAATTCTGTAGCGATAAGGACTAAACTTTTTTGCATTAATTGTCGCGTGATTGTCGCTTACACGGCCTCTAGTGGGCGGATCACAACTTTAGTATTGTAACACATTGACCATGTATAAATGCCAAAAACATCTTGGTTTATTAATAAAAAGAATATTTGCCCCTTAAGTTTCAGAAGGCTCTATCTCGGTAGGCGTACATGTTTGGGATAAAGTCTCTCTAACGTCATATTTTCACCTTTAGATTAACCTATATAGATTATGGTACTTCATTTATTTACACCCCGTATATGTGCCATTAAGTTTTTTTTCTCTGTTACTGTTCTTTGTTAAACAACGATTACAGTTATTTTTAGGCAGTACATACTTATTTTCTATGGTTTTACAACAGCTTAATATTATTATTACTATTTTTTATAAGGTATTATCGTTATTTCTTCTTTTGTTTCTATTTACCTCGGTCGAAGCTTAGCCGAATTGCCCGCGTTTATCCCAGAGTATGAAATTGATTGCTGTTAATTATTAGATATACATAGATCGATCTTCTACTTATATATTATCCACAACACTTTTAATAAATATGACGATGAAAACCGTATTTTAAAACAAAAACCTATAGTATCTGTCATCAGTTAAAATGAGAGGCTCTTTTGCATAATGTATTCCCAAGTTCGTTATTATTCAGTATTAGATAAAAAGTTGAAGTTTTATATACATAGGTAATGCGGTGCACAAACCATTTGAGAAAATATTCAAGGAAACAATTTACCTATTTTTCCGCACTTTAACCAATAATAGTTATTTGCGCTCCAAGTTATGGTAAGTGAACTTTTTTATCCGAGGTGGTAATTTGTGGACCGAAGCGCAGCTGAGGTCCATAAAGCCACCGAGGATAAAAAAGAAACTTACCTACGCGTTGCGCATTACGTTTTTCTCACTACCACAAAATAAAATTCATTAATAATTTAACAAAAATTGTGACGTTTATATTTATGACAGTTTAACGGCGCTGTTGCTATGGTACAAACAAACACATAAACGCAATTTCTGTTTTCAGTAACGAAAAGAATGAAATAAACATTTTGTAAATACACCTTCATTTAACATTCAACGTTGTTCCAATTGTAAAATTAGTTTTAATATTAATAAATAAGCACGTATTCTCCATTATAACTATTTATTTTTTTTATATCCGTTATGGTGTAGCGTTATGGGGTACCATGCGCGGAAAATGACCTGGCGCGGTAAATCGTCTTTTTTGCCCTTAGATACAGTCTGTTTTTGTTCAACTAAATGTTTTAGTTTCCATTATTGTCGACTTTTTGACAATGAAATGTCAATTTACCAAGGTGGTAGTGAGAAAATTAATTTTGTAGCATGCGGTAGTTGCAACTTTTCCGGTTGGTGTGTCAGCGGCGGTTGCTCCGATAAACGGGTCTTCCTAACTAATTATGTAGTGGTATACCCTCCAGACATTTTCTACATAACTTAATACACCGCATGCTTTAATAATTTATGTCTCGTATTGAACTTCCGTGCACGAAGCAGATTTGACAAGTTTAGTAGGTAGGTAACTCAACGCGGACTTTATTAGATTCTATTACACGTAACTTATCCTTAAATGCATATTGATTTATTGCGTGCGTCGGATGAGCAAAATATAAGCAAAAAGAAGTTATCCCCTGGTGTTCGTTACAAAATAATCTAGATAAAAGAAGATTTATTTCCGTTGCCGTGAAGAACCCTTAACTTTAAGAAGTCTTGAAAGCTGAACGGAACTCCAAGATGCGTCATAATAAAGCGCAATATTTCACATTTTCATAAAGTAGACTTTATTTTAAGTAAGTAATACTGATATTTATGTTCTTGAATCCGGGCGCTTGTAATGAGCTTAACTCAATAAATTTCTAGTTCGAGCTTGATTTATAACTTCAGTTTTAACGAAACTTTGGATTAGTTTATCATCTTCTAATTGGCTTCAACTTACTATTATATACCTCTTGAAATGAACACTTCCTTTATACAAACACCAAACACCACAAACACATTCGTTAGTGTCCCTTTTCACTCGGTTCGTATCAACATCTTACTATTTGAATTCGTAATTGAAGTTATTGTTTTCAGAACAAACTTTTTCGGAATATCGACGGCAGTTATTGCCTTTTCATGTTTATTTTTTTATAAATGGAACACGTTAAAGTTAATTGCAATAATAATTTAGTCGACTTCTGCAACGTTTATTAATATACGATCGTAATTTCCCCCATAAATAAATGCTGAATAAGTTGAGCAAGATTTTCCTTAAATAAACTGGGTGAAGTAAACGGAGAAAATTAAATGGTTAAATTACCATAAATCACAATAAAGCATACAGTTTCAATAACCTAAGCATTTTATACAGGATGCTGAAAAAAGACTGAATATAACGTATGTCTCAAAAGTTTTGGCACAAATTTCTTTAGAACATTTTAAAAAGTAAAAATAGTTTTACGGAAATTTTTCAGAACAGATATAATTAACAGCTTTATAAACAACAAAATTTTTATTTTAAATTAAATGTAAAGGTCCATAGTCTTCAACAATACGCAGTCTTCTGGGAACATCTCGCATCAAGCCTTGGACCGTTTCAACATCAATCTCTCGAATTTTTCTAAAAATCCGCCGTCTTAATTGTTGCTCCTTTTCGGCTTCCCAGCCTCCACCATACACTTTTCGAGACAAAATGGCCCAGAAATCTTCAATTGGCCGAGCCTGCGGTAAATTTGGGAGGTTGTCGTTTTTCGGCACAAAAAGTACGATGTGATTTTTTAAAAACTCAATTGCAGCAGGCCGTATTCTGACTTAATACAGAGGTTCTAAGGTTATTAAGACAGAATACGGCCTGCTGCAATTAAGTTTTTAAAAAATCACATTATATGTTGTGAGCATTCAGCCAATTTTGAGTTTCGCGTGCATAATGGCAGGAAGCCAAGTCCGGCCAAAACATAATATCATCTTGAGCATGATTCTGGTGGATAAAATTAATCAATTTTGTTAAGCAATTGTTAATATAACTTTGACTGTCCACAGCTTCGCCTCTAACTCGCCCCACATAAGGTCTGGAAATCTCACCAATTGATATCGCGCACCAAACTAAAACTTTATCAGCAAATTTGGCTTTTTGTTGTATTTTATATTGTCTGGACATTCTTCTACATTGTAGGTGTAAAAACCGTCGTTTCCTTTAATTTCGGAATTACTTAAAGTAAACTACTTTTCATCATCTATGACGATGACTGTTATTTGCAAAATGAGTGCGCCTTAAAGTACGGCAACATCTCGGTATTCTACTTAGCTAACTGATTTGGCGTATATTTAGGACATTTCTTTCTTTTGCGATATTCTAAACCTCTTCTCTTCAGTTCTCTGGAAATTGTATCCTTGGAAACACCGTAACACCGTGAAAGTTTCCTCAATGACTGTCCAATTTTATTCTTGGCACTTTCGACTAACTGGTTTGCTCTATGTTCAGTTAATAGTCTAGGTCTTCCACTTTTCGGAAGATTAGGCATGGTAAACCTTGCTCCCATTCTGCTATCGCACGATATATGGCTCTCCGCGACACATTTTGATTTTCAAGAAGTCGAACTATTTGAACTACCCAACTAAATTATAAACGCTTTTTCTAAGCTCTAATTTATAAGCCATTACAATGCAATCGATTTCGGTAACTGAACTCTCATTAAAATGACAAATCATTGAATTACTTTTGTTTGCAAAGCCAACCCGATATTTTGATATTTTTTATTTTTTCCATAGAGTTGTATTTTGTGCCAAAACTTTTGAGACATACGTTACATATAAACTGCGTATAATACGATCAAATTAAAAAGTCGAGATAAAAGCGATTTTCTCCTTCGACAGCTTATATAAATTATTTTGTGTTCTTATTTTACAGTTTACAATTACGTTGCATATGCTGTTTTCGAATAGTTTAAAATTTATTACATAAAAGAATTCTTAGTTTTCAACGTTGGTGTGAATAGTACGATTCAATAGAGTTCTCCGTTGTAAGAAACGGTGGAACAAGAAAAGAGAGAGGAGGTGGGGAAAATGAAGGAATGCATATATTGCTAATTCTACCCATAGGGATATTATCCTAGTAATTTTTAAGCAACTCAGATTATTTATTTAGTATTTGTATAGGTCAACGTGACGTCATTCCGTTCAAATTCAAATTTCGTGGATTTTCTATTCTATTTTGAACGGTATTGGCGTTTCCTGTGATTTTTTCTTGCCCTTTGTCGTTTAGACTTGAAAGATAAAGAAAGTAACTAAATAACTAACCCGAAATCCCTAAAAAAATACCAGGCAGAATATCCCTAGGGCTAGAGCATGCCCATCTTTCACTGCATTCTTGTTCCACACCTTCTTACAACTGATAATGCTATTAATTTTGATTTAAATCGCAATGTCTTTGTATTCTGAAATGAATGGCCTGACTTTGGGAATACCTTGGATGTAAGTTGCCTTTATAATTAAACTTCTCCCAGTCATGAACTGCCTTCTTGTATACTATTTGGTAAACTTTACCAACGGCTGAGAGATACTGGTTCTTATAAAAAAAAGTGCTTAGAATTACGGATGGCCCAGGTCAATGTCTACATCTGGGGTCACAGTGCATGAAAACCCTGAAACGAGTGTATGAGGAATTTCGGCTTATCGCTGAAGTAGGTAAGAGTGGTCGTCTTGCTTGGTGAACTCTCCATCATCAACCTTTATATCCGTATTATTTCCAATGGGTATCAACCCTTACTAGACCTGGCCCTTCAACAGAAATTCTGTTGATGTTTTTTTACAGGAAGCTGCTGAATACCTGCTGCTAATATGCTTTTTACTGATAAAGCTGAATTCCTTAACGATTAACAGGTCCCGCATACCTTGTTTTTTGGTAAATGCTTTGCCTGTGCTTTTGGAAGATGTACCTTTAAATCAGAGATTGATTTTTTGATTTATGCAAAATGGGACACTGTCCCATTTTACCTTGCTATTAAGGAACACCTGGACCACCTTACTAGGTCTCTCTATTTAACTTATCTGGACTTTTATCTTTGGGGTTACTTAAAACATTTAGTATGACGAATATAGCGTTAGCTCACTATCCATATATGCATACTATCCATGCCCAAATTCCGTAGTAATGTATCACACTCAACAACCTTGACGCCATCCAAACCGGCGGTTTCTATTATTAAAAATAAAAATACGCTCAAAAGAATTTAGCTGCTTTGGTGTAGAAAATACTTTTACATTGTTACGTAACAATCCTGAATGCCACATACTTGTTGCAAGAAATATGTTGGACTATATCTTGAAACTTAGAAAAGTTTCATTATGCTCTGGCTTGCAATTAAGTTGTGCATAGTTTTAGGGGAACAAATACTGTAGACTGCAATACAATTTTCTAACCTGAACTTTAGCATTACACGGTGTTTTGCTGAGAGGAAAAGATAACAATCTGTTAATCAACTAGTTTTATTTTATTGCAAAAGCTGTGATTTGAATATGTCAAAATAAATTTGTTGAGACTGGTAGATTAGAGTCTTTCCTATAAATATCAAATTCTAACTTATTATTTGCTGTCTTTCCTATAAATATCAAATTCTAACTTATTATTTGCTGGCATATCTAACCTAATTTTATACTCGCTGACAATAATAGCGGACCACTATTAAAAGCACTTTTATTATGCTATAAACTACGCATTTTGTGTTTTGATAAAGCATATTTGTCAAATCAGTTCTGGTAGTAGAAAATAACCCTTTCTACGCAACTACGTTTTAAAAATTCTAATCTAAGTGATATTTGTTTCTCAATAAATATTAAAAGCATAAGTTTTATAGTGGTCCGCTAATTTTTTTGAGCAGTGTATAATTACATTAGTATACTCGTATATTGTTCTAAGAACGATATTATACATTACTAGAAAATAATAATCTATCTAATATACTGCAGCCCTTGTTTAAAATTCCAAAGTTGGTCATTGGGATACTTCATGACTTCTTTATCTAAATTATTTTTCGGTTCCATAAAGTAATTGAATTAAACTAGTGAGTATGACATTGAAAGACAAGTGGAAGGAAATTACTCAAGAAGGTTCGAAATATAAACAGGACTGAGGCTAAGAGATCCACTTTCAGCAGTTTTATTTAATATATCCTTAGAGAAAATCATCAGGGAAGGTACAATACATAGGACAGGGCTTGTATATCATAAGTGACATCAATGTTTGGCATTCGCGGATGACATTACTATTTTAATAAGAAGCAAAAAAGAACTACAGGATGTCATGGTTAGATTCGAACGAGCATCACAAACAATAGGTCTAACAATAAATGAGAATAAGACGAAGTAGGAGTAATGAGGAATACGAAACAGGAAAAAGTCTAAAGATAAAGTCAAGTTAGCAAAAAGAATACAAATTTGAGGAAGTGGAAAGCTTCAACTATTTTGGAACAGTGTCTACAGGAAAACCAGCACTAATGGAAGAAATAGACGAAATAATAGCGGCGAATAAGTGTCTTTTCATTAGCTGAAATTCTTAAGAGTAAATAAGACCAGTGGTAACACATGAAGTGAAGTGTGGACTTGAATGAAAACGGTGCAGAAAAGTTTAGGGGTGTGGAAAATAAAAGTACTACGAAAATTTTTCGGTGGTAAAAAAGTAGGCAACGGATGGAAAAGAAGGTCAAATCAAGAAATAAGGGAGTTGTACAATAACCCAGACATAATCGGTATTGGAAAAGGGCGCCTTCCAAAGAAAATAGTGAGCGAGCTGGGAGGAAAAAGCAGGAAGGGCCGACCAAGTGCAAGATGGAGAAACGAAGAAAGAGAGGAAAAGAGGGCCTAAACCGTATGGGTGCTACAGGATGGAGGGAAAAAGCGCTTAACAGAAAAGAATGGCGAAAAGTCAAACAAGCAATGGGCCTGTAAGACCTGTAGAGCTAATATAACTATATAAAGTAATTGAATAATTACGGAAATAACACTTAATTGAAACATTCTCTACGTTCACATAACAACTGAGGATTTATTTTTCTTACAGGCGATTTTAAATTAACGTTAGAAAAGTCGCGATCTTAACCTTACACCAGTTGCAGCCGCCCTTGCCCTTGGAAACTTTTATTTTTGTTACCATATTTCTAACATATTTCATAATCTAAAACAAAGCGAGCCAACATAATTCGAAAAATATATCTCCACAAACTCTAACTAAGCTAATAATCTAAATATTGTTTATTATCACAAAAGTACAAGGTTAAACTAACCGAAACGCTGAAAGGGAATCATACATTGCTAATTCGCAATTTTGAGAGTAAATAAGCATAAAACCGCGATACAATTTACCCAGACGTCAAGATAAATAATAAGAGAAATCCTAACCTAGAGTTCACAATATTAACGCTTAACAAAAGAAACATTTGGAAAACCTTTTTATAAGTTTATATTAAATGATTTACTTTCTTCCACCGTCCAAAACACTCACAAGGTTAAAATAATTAATGAAAAAATTAACGAAGCAAACGGAATCGTACGGACGTGAAAAATTAAATCTGTCGGTTTTGTTACATTTCTTTTGGCCCCCCATTTTTTAGAACGAACACATATGAAAAGAGGAACTCGACGTTAAAAATTAAAACTAATCAGAAATTTCCATGTGGCTTTATATCAAGAGGTTTCATTTCAAATGTAAACGCCAATTATACTCTCCCAGTTTTCACTTTCAGCAAAAATTGTGTACCACAAGACTATAAATTACAAGTTAAAGTCAACAAATTTTCTATTCGGGGTTTTATTTTCAGCATTTTTAAAATCTTGTTTGTGTTTGTGCTAAAGGAAAACGCAACTTACAATTAATATAGTATGTTCAATTATTTTCTTAATTTGATCATTAAAACCTTGCCCTGCATTTACTACTTAAAGCAATACAGAGGAAAATTAAAGTAAATTCATGCAAATAAATGTCAAACGCTAAATTTTAGTCGTTTAGCAACCACTTTTATATGTTCTAAATTAATGTAAGAATTTCATACCTTTGTAAATTACGACACGTTAAAAAATAAAAATTTCAAGATTAAATAAACAATTTCACAGTTAACAACCCAAACTTTCTGTATTTTGTCAAATTGCACTTCAATAATAATTGGATAATTGTTATAAAATATATACATACATACATACATACATATATATATACATATGTAGGTATATAATTCTCAATTAAATATCATCTAAATGGAAATGATTTTTTCAGGCGTTTATTTTTCTTTCCAAAATTTAATTAAGCACCCAGAAAAATTCCCTTTTGGACAATGTAAAGAACTACATTATTTAATATAAACTGGCAACTTTTATAAAACGTTTCCCTTGTTAACCATAACCCATAAAATTTCAGGGTTAGGGTTTCTCTAGTAATGTTTATCTTTAAGTTTGAGCACATAGTTCGCCGTTTACATACTCCTAAAATTAAACATTAGCAGTATTTAAATCCCGAAGATGTTAATTAAAAAGAAAAAATAGTGAAACGTAAAAATTTTTAAAACAAACCTTGTAGTTGCCACGAAAATAGTTTTAGACACACTAGGTTTCTTTAAAAGGTAAAATTTTTGCTGCATATTCTCATTCAGACGTCAGCTTTAAAAATAAATCGTAAGACTTCTATATTTTAAATATGTAATTACACCTAAACAGTAGGTAATAAAATAGAATTTAGTGAAAATTAAATTTACCTTAGTCGAGACTTAACGACTTTAAAACTCACAAGAGACATGTCAAGAGCTAAGATACATGAAAGAAAATGAATATTAATAAATCTCCAATTTTGAATTCTTCGTTTGTTTTTAAATTACGAGGGTATGATTATAGTGAAAAATCTTTAAAAACCTGGGATTGTATCATCTTCCCATATTACACTAAAATATGCTACAGTAGAAGGCTCGTCATTTCAAAGGAAATTCAACAAAACCATGATTAGTAAAAAGTGTAT
Organism: Melanotus villosus; assembly: GCA_963082815.1. Taxonomy (NCBI): domain Eukaryota; kingdom Metazoa; phylum Arthropoda; class Insecta; order Coleoptera; family Elateridae; genus Melanotus; species Melanotus villosus. Next base: position 80,941,884 of record OY720419.1, read on the forward strand.
CACAATATTTTTGTACGAGCTATTCAAAAATGTCGTACTGATATCTTTTATAAAATACATATTCTGACTAACATAAAGATTTGAACCAGTTTAGGTGGTGACGGAGAGTATAGGCTAACCCTTTAAACCAAACGCTTCGGTTTCGATCCCGTTTGGGGTCAGGTAAAATTGTGATTAAAAAAGAATTATGAATCTTTGTCATCTTTCGCACATGAGATAAAACTAAAGAATATATTAGTAACTGAACAAGAAGCGACGTTCTGGTTTAGTGGTGAAATCATTTTCTGGTGCAAATTACTGCCATCCTTTATAACTCTTCCTACTCATTTCTTAATCGGATTCTGTTTCGGTGATTATTCGAAAACACGCGCTTTTATGACAAAAATTAAGTAAACATGGGTATTCTCGTGTAGTAAACTGTTAGAAAACAAGATAGAATAGTTTCCCAATAGTGATATATAAAAAATAATTTCAAGTGTATGATACTAGACGTTGTTCCATTCTAAGTGGCGAAGGAACGGTCAGACAAGGTGGTCACGTTCACCAATAACTCCACCCTTCACTGCTACCCGTGCCACTGTGCTTCGGTACAGTGTCTTTTTAAGAAAATTATGTTGCTCTTGAGTATCTTAAGACGGCCCACTTGGTCTTCTGCGCAACCAAAGGTTTCGCAATTAAAAATAAAATAACATCTACCAGCAAGCTAAAACCAATTTAGATCTTTCGTCAGGCCATTTCTCAGTTCTAACTAAACAAAAACCACTGACACTCAGCAGCAAAAACAATAAACTGGGAAGTCTTCAGAAATATAATCGATAACACAATACCATTAGAAATTCCCCGTCAAATTGAGCAAGACTTGAGGATGCAGTAGAATACCTCAACGGGGTTATTCAAGAAGCCGCGTGGCAAGCAACTGCAAAGCAGGATCCGTATGAAAAACCAGTGACATTCCAACAATTATGAAGCATGCTAACAAGCGCAGACTTAGAAAGATATGGTAAAACACCGGAGCTTCAGAAAATAAACAAAGGCTCAATCGAGCAACCAGGGAGCTCAAAGGACTCTTAAATTTGAAAAATCAGGCAATTTAGGATTGCCTAGTAAACCTCTCGTCCACAGAAACATCTGATTATTCATGGAAAGTAACCAAAAGGTTAAAACCACCCCAACAAACTAATTCGCCTATCACAACAGCAGAAAGACGATGGACAAAAAATGACCAAGAAAAAACTATAGAATTCGTAAACCACCTGGCAAATGTATTTATTTGCACCTATGATTCCACCTGAAAAAGAAAATGCCATACACGAGCTACTAGAAGCGCCTTTCTAAGTGGGTTTACCAGTAAAACATCTTAGCGTGAACGAAGGGAGAGAACCGTTCCAGTCTGTCCTAAACTCCAAAAAAGCTCCTGGGTACCAATGGAAAGTGGCACAGATTATAGTTATCCCAAAACCTGGGAAACCTCTGACGGAAATAATATAATAATAATAATAATAATAATAACGTGTTTTATTTTGGTTTTGATAATTTTAGATACAATATGTCTTAAATGTAACTTTCACCAAAAACCTCAAGGACCAGCTCAGTTAAACTGATTTTCAGCTGGACCTTGTAACGAAAAGAAACAACTTTTACAGTGATATTGTGGTAAAGCCGAGTATGTAAAAATATTAAAATTATATTTTAAGTACAGGGTGATCGATTTAACTGGAGAAATGAGTTTTTCTGGGAAACGGCCGAGAAAAATAAATTATTTTAAAAAGTATTACATTTTTACTTACTTTTACTAGAAGGTAGGGTAGAAAAACAGAAATTATCTTTACGACGCTAGGCGTCGCGACGCTTCAAAAAATTTTCTTTCAGCAACATACATTTTTTATTATGTCGCTGCAAAGGTCCCTTAATTTTGAATATTTTTTCTATATAACATTTTGTTATGTTTACATTATTTAGAAAGTTATGGGCAATTCCTTGGTGAATTTCTCTATCTCGTAATTATTGCGATATAGTCACCTATAATAGATCTTTTGCAATGCTGTTGCTAGTTCAATTTATCAATTACTATGGTTCTATAAAAAGTGTATTCCTTATAAACTGCACAGTAGCACACTGTTTATACAACAATTAAGATTAATTTGTAAGAATTACATACAACATACCCATCGTAAGGGAAACCACTACAATATAAAAATGTCAACTGAAATAAGTAAACAGAAAGGGCATTCAGGACATCAGATTAAGTGTTGGAACTGCCATCCCTCGGTTTCTTGACAATAAATGAGCCGTTTTACAAATTTTCTTATACGTTGCCGATAACTTGTGGGTAAATTCTGCGCATTTCAATTGTCTTGTGCTCAATTTTTTTTTACATAAGATATAAAAATTTTATGTTAACGTTTTGACAATTAAAAGATCTATCGAAATCACGAAAAAATGTCCATTTAAAATCGAAGGATTTGTTCGAAAACTGGGTTGTTTCAGTTTTAATTATATTCCTTACTTTTTACTCGCTCTGTATCTATTAGAAATGTGAGGCGGAAAACTATCACAATAGATAAAAATTTTACAATTGTTTTTCATTTTTTAGTTTCATTGGAGGATTAACACAAAGCTTTTAAATTATAGGGTGTCATTTAATAGGTTTATCCACGACTAATCAATAATCTGTCAATTATTCATGTGTTTGGTCACTCATAATGCTATCCATTATACACTGAAATCATTATGCACGGTGTCATGGTAACATCATTGTCTATGTGTGTATAATGAAGGAAATAGGTTATGTTGTCATTGAAATAGGTTATGTTGTTATTTAAATTTTAATTTAAATTTTAATTAAAAATTTTTAGTATTTTGTAGTCGTGGATAAAGTATAGTATACTACTCGCTATAATACTCGGATAATTGCAAAACTCGCTCGCACGCTCGCTCGTGTTGCAAACATTATCCTCGGTAATAATAGCATACGTTATAGCGTCGTATATAATATACTATTACGTATTTTTAAAATGGTGTCTTATTAGCTTATTACCAAAGTAACGATTTAGGAATTGCCCATAACTTTCTAAATAATGTAAACATAACAAAATGTTATCTAGAAAAAATATTCAAAATTAAAGGATCTTTGCAGCGACATAATAAAAAATGTATGTTTCTGAAAGCAAATTTTTTGAAGCGTCGCGACGCCTAGCGACGTAAAGATAATTTCTGTATTTTTACCCTACCTTCTAGTAAAAGTAAGTAAAAATGTAATACTTTTTAAAATAATTTATTTTTCTCGGCAGTTTCCCAGAAAAACTCATTTCTCCAGTTAAATCGATCACCCTGTACATGAGCAAAGAAAATGACGAGCGGCCATTAATCTTAACACCGCACGTGGCAAAGATAGCAACCTGCATTGTTAAAGAATGTGAGGAATGCAGGGTGATGTACGGACAAAGTCAAGGCTACACACGTGCCTTAATTAAGTCGATATTTTCCCACGATTATTTTAAGAGAAGGGATCAATTTACTGTATATAAACGATGGCCGAATCAGAATAAAGCTATGGTTTGTTCCGGCCATCACAACAAGCAGTTATGTCGAGAAAATTGATACCCTTCAAGATGTCGTGCGATTGAATACATGTAAAATGAATTTATTTATTAATTTTAAAACTTGTGAAATTTTGTATGAATCTTCTAAGTTCTTTTTAAGGACTTAGCAGAATTGGTCAGAGTGTTAATTGAACACTTAGAAAATATTCAAGTAACGTATGAAGGTAATTCTGGACTTGTAAACTATTTGTATTAAATTATTTAAACTCATTCGCTGGACTTAGAAAATATTGGTGTTAAAATTGTTTAAAGTCATCTTAGAAACTTAGCCTCTTAACTAAAAGCGGGACTTGAAAGAATTTATCAGATTTGTCACTTTGATTTAAACTTAGAATAATTTATATCTGGTCATGAATCAATAATAATTTGTATTAGTTTCACTTGACTCTGACTTAGAGTACTTTGGGTCACTCAGAACTTGTAAGAATTATTTGTAAAACTCGAAGTTAATTCTGGACTTAGCCCAATTCCTATGTTATACTGTAAGAACTAAAGTACATAGTTAAAATAAACGAATGTTAGTTAATTGAGACTTCTTATTATCTTGTTATTTGAACCTCTCGTGAGCCAAGCAAATCAACAAGTGGCGTAGGGAAATAAGACAAAATTTAGTAAAGCTACCCCAATTGCCATAGTTGAGTATAGTTCATCATTTAGATTAAATATTAAAATAAAACCACAAAACCCTTACGTCACAATATCGAATAAAGTCTTTAACAATATAGGGTTTAAACCGTTTAGGGTATCTTAACTTATTTGAGAGAAAATAACATGCAGTTGGAGATAAACGTGTGTGATATCACCGTATTCAATTAATACCTATTATAATTAAAATTAAAACTAAACTCTAATACAAATACAAATAATATGTCGAATATAAAGAAAAGAATAAGACTACACCATGCTGTCGCAGGAGCTCAAGCAACTTTTCCAAGGAAGTATATGTTATATTTTATAACCAGTGAGAAGATTATGAAACAGGCGTTTTCTGAATAGGTTTAAAGGTAATGTTTTGGGGTCGCCGGGTATGTTGTTGTATACTTTGCTAATATTATATTGGAAAGATCGTTCAAATAAGGCGGTACAATGCCGTGGAGTCGGTATCAGCCCCTTAGTCCTCAAATTTAAACTATGCACATCCGTCCTGAATTTGATTTTATTGTATAGATACGGAGGTGTTTTATGGGTTACTATTTTATGGTAATATACTGCAGTTTGGAGCAAGCGTCTATTTTTCATATTGATCCAATGTGTTTCTTGAAGTTTGTGAGAAATATGATCATATTTTCAAATACCATATATGTATCACAAACATGAATTTTGTACCCATTGGATTCTGTTTGTTGTGTCAACGTCTAGGCAGGAACCATAAACAATAAGTAAACTGGGAGAGTACTAGTGCATCACACAAAAGCTTTTTTTGATTTTTGACTATCGTATCGACCAACTAGTCTTCTGCCAATACTATCGAAGTTTTCTATAAATAATTCCTGGCAACTATTACTGGCAAAATAACTTAATCTCAAATCACCAATTCGGTTTCTGGCAACAATATGCAATGATACAGCAAGTACACAAAGCAGTTGATCAAATCAATAGAGACCTTGATGGCAAAAAATATCTCGGCAGCATTCCTTGACATATCGCAGATATTGGAGAAAGTATGGCCTGCTCTACAAAACTAACTAAATAACTATAACTATCAAGTGGTTAAATCATACCTATCCAATACCCACTTTCTAGTAGAATACCATGAAGAACACACACCGCTATTCTCATTTAACTCAGGACTCCCACACGATAACTTACTGAGACCGGTATTATACCGACTGTACATAGCGGATTTGCCAACAATGAGACTCACAATGGTGGCAACATTCGCTGATGACACGGCTATACTAGCATCACACACTAGCCCAAGATTGCCATCACATAATTTAAAAATACATCTTAACAAGATCCAGAGTTTGCTAAACAGATTGCACATTAAGGATAACGAAACCAAATCTAGTCAGGTAACGTTTACAATGCGCAGAGAAACAGTCCAGCAGTCATGCTGAACTGAAAGATATATCTCTCAGTGCGCTAAAGTTAAAAGTAATTAAGTGTGCACCAGTTAGGATTTTCAGTAGAAACCAGGTGTGCTAAATTATTTTTTGAGACAGTAAAAGGAAGATAGTAAACAAGAGGTGAGGGTAAAACAAAATCAAGAAGGAAAACGACTGTAAAGTTAGAAAATTGAGAGTGAATATCAGACACGGAGATTCGGCGCCGTCGCCAGATGGGAATTTTATATAGAAGTTCAAAGAGGTTATAGATGAATAAAGAATCATCAAACTCAGCAAGGGCAAGAGCTAACAGTGTACAATCAGTAAAAGACTATATAAAAAGGAAGAGATTAGAAGCTGCAGAATAATTTGAAAATTGGGAAACACAGGTCTTACAGGCAACGACAAAAAGAAATCGAAAAACGCCAAGAACACCCGAAAAAAGAAATACAAATCAACAAAGTGGGGAAGAAGAGAGAGAAAGGTTAGAAAAAGAAGAGAAAGTGGAAGGAGGAAATAAAAAGGTTGATAGAGCAAATGAAAAAATAATTAAAGATGGAGATGCAAAAAGAAAAAGAAGAGCTAAAAATGAAATTTAAAAAAACAGGAGCTAATGGAAGAAGTGCAAAGTAAAGAAGAAGAATGTAACCAGGAACTAACCCAATATCAACTTTAGAAAATAAATGGGAAAATCGAGAAAGAGAAAAGAAAGACTAAATATAGTGATTAAAGGATTTAAAGGTAGGAGAAAATAAAAGAAAAAGTTGAAATATTTTTGAAAAACAAGATTGGCGTAGAAACTACAATAACATAGGCATATAAGATAGGAAGAGAGGAACCAAAGAAGGTTGTGATTGCAAAAATTCAAAAATGGGAGCAGAAAATGGAAGTGATGCAAAAGAAGAAGATCTTAAAGGAACCAAAATTGTAATCGAAAATGAACTAACACAAAAAGAAAAGGAAGTACGAGTAGAAATCAAGAAAATTGCAGACTAGGAAAAACGGCAAGGAAAGAGAGTGAGTGATACCAAAAGTTAAACATAGATGAACAGGTGTATGTGCGGAACAAGGAAAAAGGGGAGCTACAATTTAGTAGCAAAGATAACATAACAAAAACTGATTGAAGGAAAAATAGGATACTTAAAAAAGACGACACTGGCAAGGACAACGGATGACGAAAAACAAAAAAGAAAAAGGGAGGAATGGAGATTAGCAACACGGAATCTGCAAGGAATAAATTATGAGGAATCTTTCAGAAATTTAGAGCGGGAATTATTAAGATACAAAATACAGATAGCAGCAGTACAAGAAACAAAGAAAAAATGCAATTTTATAACAGAATTTCTAGAAGATGTGTTATTTCATAGTGGAGGAGATACTAGAACCTTCGGAACACCTTTCCTGGCAAAAGTATGAAAGGGAGGGTACAAAACTTTAAAACAATATCAGGCAGAATGTGCTAAATACGGGTACAAGGTACAAGCAAACCCAAATAATATCAGTTTACTTAACATTCATGCGCCAACAGAAGAGAAAGAAGAGATAGTAAAAGAAGAATTTCATGAACAGTTGGAAGCAGAATATCGCAGACTACCAAAAGAAGATATTAAAATAGTGCTCGGAGACTGCAATGCAAAAATTGTCAGAGAAACGGGGTACCAGCCAACAATGGGGAAATAAATAGCAAACATAGTGAAACAAATGATAATGGTTTAAAATTAATAGAGTTTGCCACGAGCAAGTCATTGGCAATCATAAGTACCTTTTATCAATACAAGATAATACAAATCTAGGGACGTGGAAGATACCAGGACGGAAAAAAGTCTCAGAACAAGAAAAGAAAAAATGAGAACCAGCTAAATGTAGAGGAATTAATTAATACAAGAAAGGGGATCGTATATCAAAGGGAAATGAAAGTAGAACTAGACAGGTGGCAGGGAACAACAACAAGCGAGGACAGATAGACGAATATAGAAGGAACGGTCAAGAAGGTAGCAAAAAAAGTACTAGGACAAAAAATAAAGATAAAAAGACACACATCGTTTAATGAAGAGTATAGACTAGTAGAGAGATACATGGTTAAGACTACTACAACAACACAACGAAAAAAATGAAAGAAAATATAGAGAACAGAAATTGAAGACGAAAACAATACTACGGGGACAAAAAAGAAAATGGCAAGAAGATAGGGCGAAAGGAATTGAAGAGAAATATAATAGAAAGGAAATTCGAAACATCTATCAGGATGCAAAAAGGATGACGAGAGGTTTTCAACAAATGCCAGTTTACATAAAAGACAGAGAGGAAAATCTTGTAGGAGTAAAAAAAAAATTATGGAGAGAACATTTTCACCAAGTATTAAACCAAAAGATAGAGCATGAACAAGAACTAATAGAGGACACGCCAGAAAGAAACAGTAATCAAGAAGAAGCAGAAGGAGAAAAAGAAGAAGAAACAACACCAACAAAAGAGGAAGTATTTAATTGAGTGGATACAGAAGCAAAGAAATAAAAACTCTTCAGGAGAAAATGAAATATATGCTGAATTCATAAATGGAGGTAAAGAATTAGAAGAAGAAATGTGGAAAATGATACAGATAGTATGGAAGACAGAAAGTTTGCCATCAACATGGAAAGAAGCCATAATTGTGCCTCTCTATGAAAGTGGGAAAAAAACAGAATGTGGAAATCACAGAGTAATCGCCTTACTGGATACAATGTGTAAAATTTTAGCATCGATAATTAAAACAAGATTAAGGCCATGTGTAGAAAAAGAAATAGATGAATACCAATGTGGTTTTAGAAAGCTACAATAAAAGAAATCGAGATGGTAGGTTACGAGCATAATATAACACTATATGCGATATTTATTGATTTTCAGAAGGCATAACTACGACAGTATAAATACAAAACAATTATTTCGTATCTTGGACTCCTTTAATGTTAATAAAAAGATAAGAAACCTAATAAAAGAATCACTAACAAATACAAAGAACAAAGTGTGATACAGAGGTCAACTGTCAAGAACATTCAATACAGAAACAGGACTGAGACAGGGAGATCCCCTCTCGACAATATTGTTTAATTTAGTTTTAGAGAGAGAGTGATTAGAAACAGCCAACTCAACAGAAGTGGAACAATTAAAACCAAAAATCATTAAGTACTGGCATACGCCGATGATGTGACATTAGTAATGAGGTCGATACAGGAAATGCAAGAACAAGTAAAAAAACTTGAATGGGAAGCAAGAAAAGTAGGTTCGAAATACAAAGCTAAGATTATATAAGACTGTTATTCAACCTACATCAACGTATGCATGTGAAACATGAACAATGAATGTAATGGACCAGAATATGATAAGCAGGTGGGGAAGGAAAATGTTACGAAAGGTCTTTGGAAGGGTTCGAGAAGAAGGTGGATGGAGAAGACTGATAAATGAGGAAGTACAACAGAAATATGGGGAGCCAGATATAGTCAATTTCATAAAAGCCCGAAGATTGGGATGGCTGAGACATGTGTGGAGATTGCCAGAAGAACTACCAAGATAGTGCTAGGAGGCAGAGTGCAAGAGACAAGGAGAAGCGGGCGTCCAAGGAACTGGTAAAGGGAGTCAGTAATAGAGGATATAGTGAGCGAGGGGATAGAAGATTGTAGAAGTAAAATTACGAATAAAGAACAATGCAAACAGATTTTTAAGCAATGGGTCTGATACTGCCTGTAAAAGCTTTATGTATAGGCTGAACACCAGCAACTCCCACAAACAGAAGAGGCGCCGTCGCCTTATATGGAAACAACATATCAGGACAAAAAGAAAACAACTTGTACACAAGTTCAAAAAAATGTATTGACTTGGCAGAACATTGCAATTATCTTTAGAGAATAAGTTGTTTATATAAGGTTATAATGAAGTCGGTATGGACCTATGGAATCCAACTGTGGCGATCAGCCAGCAATTCTAATATAGAGATCCTCCAGCGTTTCCAGTCCAAAATATGCGATCCACCACGGTGGATCACTACAGTCAGTGAAGAAATCGCAAAGTGCAGGGCAAAATACCGTAACAGTGTAAGTATGTTATGTGGTTGTGATATTTAAGAATACGATTGCATTTTAGTCCCGTCCATTAGTAAACTTCCAAGTCAGCATAAAAAGGTATAAACAAAACGTGCATAATTTACATAACAAAACTATTCTTCCATATGTTATAATTGTATAAGGCAATGACAAAACTTTTAATTTTGCTAATCCTGAAATTTTTAAGGGCGTCAGAAATTACTGGGCCTTTCTAAAAAAAAATTAGATACGTTTTGTATGTCATGAATGTCATGATCATGACATTATAGCAACTGAAATTGAAAACTCGGATGTTGTGGTTTAGTTTGGCTACATGTTTAGAAATTCACTTTTATATCATATGAATCTGCTGCAGCGCCAGTATTTGGAACTGTAAGCATTTGAACCTTTAAATAATAGAATTACGTTGCCAAAAAGGGAAAGATAAATATTAAAATTTGAACTTTTAGTTAGAAAATAAAAGTTTACTTTTGCGATTTTATCAACCTTATAGCTATACTAATATTTGAATGAACTTTCTTTCAACTTAATAATAATGATAATAGTTTGTGTTAACAAATTTTTGTAAGTGCAAAAGAAAGGAACAACTGCAAAACCCGTTTGAGCTAACATTTTTCTGCTTATCAATCGAAATTCTATGCAGCTTCTATTTAAAACTCTAAATAACTATCACATGAAAGGAAAAAAGTGTCGGTTACCATCTTAAAACCAATAAAATCCCTAAACCAATTCAACATTTATAGTTTGACATAAAAAAAGTTCAGTATAAAATATTTTATTGGAAGACGTTAAATAAGTACGCCACGGCGATTGAAAGAAAACGAAAAACGATATCTCTTCTCATATCTAGTAAGCCATGCATTATTCAAAATATCTGTAGTGCTTCAGAATTGGACTTCCAAATACACAACTTTATCCCCTTTTAAACGAAGCTGTATCTCCTACAGTTCTCGGGATATCAAACGAGAAATTGACTCTCGATATACAAGGGCAGAATAGAAAGTGTATGTAACACAAACCATATGAAACAACTGAAAATGTTATACAGAATTAAGCTGACATTAACGAAAACTATTTTAATGGTAATATGGAAACAGAAACAAAGAAGGGCGCCGCTGTGTTTGCGATCCTAGGCACAAAGAACGATAATTAATACGTTTTCTTCCGGTTTAGCTGCAACGTGGCAGCTTTAGTAAATTACTTCAACTTATGCAATTGTGCATGTACTTATGCCGGGAAATATTAGTTCGCTAAAGTTGTAAGCTCGCTTTTACTTTTTTAGAACTTGTTTTCAACTTTGTTACTTCGTAGAACAGAATAATGTCGGACGTATTTTGCACGAACGTCCTATTACGAATTTTTAAAGACCTGTCGGTCTCCATTCCTCCACAATGACTGGAAGCAAACTTTTCAAGGAAGAATTTATTAAAAATTGTTAAATAAACTAAGTTAAAGCTAATCGTGAAAAATGCAGAAAAATGGAGAACTAAACCGGTTTCATCAGACCGGCGACGACGTCTAGGAAAACTTATAGTTTCTTCCCTTTTTATAAAAATAGCGCTTTAATATTTCAGAGAATATTAAATCTGCTAAAATATTTCAAATAAAAAGTTAAAACAACACAACAACGCATTTTTTTAAATCTAAGTTTCAAAACTACAGCTTTCAAACTGTAGAAATTGAAACAACTCGCATATTTACAATTTTTTTTTAAGTTGCTTACTTTAAAGACCAGTTGCGTTAACTTTCGGTTATTTCAACCAATGTTGATTATTTCGAATAGATAGGCCTACATGAAACGACACATGTTATGAGTATTTCTATTCAGTGGTGGCATGTCACTTTAAAATCTAGAGGGGAAGAGTTCATAAATTTGAATGTTTGAACTTAAAACTAAATTAAATAACGTGTTCAATCCAGAATTATCGTTAATATAGTGAGTTAGGGCCACTGAAAATCTTGAAGTTTTATTTGCCTAAAGAAATTAGATGTCCTTCCGGGTTATAGTAAGACTTAAATATAATATTAAACAACTGTATTTTTATGTTAAGGTGGTATTAATTCTTGGATTAATTAATATTCTACAGAATCAATCGTAATTACAAGAGTAAGACCAAGAGAATACCTGACAACAAGTACTTCAGAAAGATACATTACACAAACATCGAAAAATTTCCCATATTTTAAGCTACTACGTAAAATATTTCAATAAATATAGAGTATTTTATAAACTATATGTTTAATCAAACATTTAATAGAATTTATAGAAAACATTTCATATAATTACCGTTTAACTTTTACACATATAGTTTCTGACTAATTTCAAAAGTTTTATTTTCTAACCTAACAACCTCACATTGTGACATCTTTTAAATTATATTATTATAGTATGAAACAATATTGATGTATTTATACTGTACACAGTACTGCTGTTTAACCGTAGTTTTTGTATTTGAACGCCAGAAGGCAAGCCTCTTATTCAAAACGTATATAATAATTTCCCCTTTTAACAAGCATAACATCAAAGATAAAGGCTAATTTAAATTTTCTGCAATAAATCAGCTAAGCCATGAACTTTGGGAAAAACAAAAACACTTTAGTTAACTCTAAATCTGTTGTGTAATGTTGTACGTAGGAATATGTAACGTTAATAATTTCCATTTTCAACTTTGACTTCATGCATTCATTTCCGAAAGTAATAAAATTTCCAACATTAAAATCAGTAATGTCGTCAATATTTCACCGCCGCCCCTTAGATTATGCGATGATAATGATACAAAATGCTGACCGATCTAGATTTAGTAAAGTGATAACGCCAGGAACAATGGATAGGGCAACCTGTTGTAATAAAAAGGTGCAAACAACCTTTATTGTAACCAAAAGGGTAGTTTTGTCTTACATAAACTTATTAGACCCCCAATTTCGGTCTTGGATGAAACGAGGAATAGAATTTTCCCGACATTCCCCCTTCCGTATTTCGATAGTCATTTTCAAACTTATAAGAAACGATAAGCGAATGTGAAAAACCGTGGATACCCGTGAATATGCAAATGACATGGTAGCACTAAACCCACGCCCCGCCGTTTGCGTACCTAACTCTATGATAACAATCTTTCGTATAATTCTGCATAATTTCGGACCTTCCATCAAATAAATAAGTCAGTTAAGTGATTATTTTTGATAACTGCCGGACATATCACGCCGCAAACGCGTGAGTAATGAGGAAACGAATTTATAAATCCACCAAACACGTTATCGAATATTAGAAAATTTAGAATGCTAATTTAAATCATGTCATCGGTTTTACTTCGCCCCAGGCAACACTCGTTCCGATACCGTTATTATTTTTACAATAAATACAAAAATGTTACACGGTTTTAATTTGAACGTCAATAACACGCCGAACAATAAATGAACGTTTGTTGTAATGAAAATGTCAATTAAAAAAGACCTATGACAAAATTCCAAATTTCTGACTAATAAAGGAAATAAGCAAAAATGCGAATAAATGAGATAATCAACAACAAAGAACTGTGAAAAGAATTAAAACTTGGTAAAAAAGGAAAAGGTATAATGGCAGAAATAAAAGTGACATAGAATTAAAACTGCAGTAAATAATAAAACAAACAAACAAACAAACTAAAAAAGTTCGTAGAAGAACCCGGAAATGAAACAGCAAAGCGGCGATTAATGGTAAAAAGGAAATACCCTAATCTATATTACGAAAACTGAAATGAAGGATAATAATTATAATTACAGGTAGGAAATATTCGAAAGTAAAAATCATTGGAAAATTAAATATCAAAGAAAATTAAAAGGGTGACGCGTACGTCCAACGAAAAAAAAATAAGAAAAGGAAATAAAAAAATAATTAAAAATTTTCAGCAGACTCATTAATGTCGTTGAAAATTTTAATAAAGGGTATAAATTAAAAAATAACATTCAAAAAGAAAGAACCCGAACTGCAACGAAGAACAACAAAACGAAAATACTACGATTATTAATAAAGAAAAACAACAATTAACAAGGATAAGTGGATGTAGAATTATGCTAATGAAAAACAAATGAAAGGGGGTAAAAAATGGAGCAAAAACTTAACATACAATACTACGAACAAAAAGAAACTAGATAGTTTGAATGTCAACAATGATTGATGACAATAAAAAAGGAATTATTACTGGTAATATTAAAGAGTTTTCATATTAACTGTCTGTCTTAATATGAAGACAATAATTGCCTAATTTCCTTCAGAAATCCCCGACAAGAATAAGCAGTACCAAGTGCTTCCCATTTTCTCAAACTTCATGAAGTAGATGTTCAACTGACACTTTAATTTCCTTAGGTCATGAGTCTTGAAGGTAATTTAAGCGAGAAATCGGGTCTTAAACGTTTATCATTTGTTTCTGGAACTAGTGGACATCCTCTGAACTAATAATAGCCTCAATTGCCAAGAGTTGCCCGGAGAGGTAATTTTTTGTGTAGCAAGCCATTTCATGAGTTGTACTTTTGCAATAAAGTTACTAGAGTTTTGGCAAATCTTACGAAAATAAGAGATCACAAACTGTGATCTAAAAGGAGAAACCGACCTAAATAAAATAATCTTTTTTTTTTTTCGACAAAAGCCGTTGACGCTATCGACCTGGATGCCGAATGAAATTCTAAAGTAATATCAACAAACTTAGAGATGCATTAAAAGCTGAAATGATCCTTCTGCTTCACTTTTTGTCAAAACCGCGATCGATGTTTAACGGACGAAAGAAAAACCGTGTCGTCTTATGGTTTATTTATTTGTTAGGGTGGTGAAGTGTTGCGACAAAGGAAAATTGAAAAATAACGCTAAGATTTAGCGAAATCATCCTTCCATAGTGTACCGACTGCATCTATCAATCACACTCACGTGCTGTCTTTGTCCGAATGGCGTGATCGATGGGAAAAGTTTAGTGGTAAAACTGGAATTGACTATTGCTTTGTGCCCTCGTCAGTTCACGTTAAATTTTGTATAAAATTCCTCACGCTTACTGCCTAAATAAACGACCTAGTATAAATGTGAAAATATATATCACATTGACTTTTTGGTTCTCAAAAAGGCAAATTTAAGAATATCAAGTATCGAAGATTTCCGATCCATTTAAATCTCAAAAACTGAATAAAAATATAAATGCGAGAGTCACTTTAAGCGCCATCTCTACATTATTTTTTGAATAAATAATTCCAGGGTACGCTTAATAAGCGAATTAATTAAGGGGGACTTTTTGCTTTTTGAAAGGATTCCAAAAACAAATGTTCGACAGCGGTTATTCCGCAGCACCACATCATCCGTCGTGTTTGTTTTAGCGAGAATATGATGTAACGTTATTAAAACGAGTGGGACAAAGCTACCTTTGCTGTAGGCAACCGCCTACTCAGCACCGCATGTGGTTTTGCCTTATTTCACTCACGTATCGAGTTATCACGGTTAACAGAGAGCTTAATAATAAACACGAATCACGAAACTCAGACTGCTACGAGAACTGTAAAATTTTTATTGTTAAACGTATACGATTTCATTTTTATACGTGCAAACACTGGATACAATACAGACGTCGTCGATTTTAAATTAAGTCTGGTTTCGCACTTACAGGTTATACTAGTTGTTCTCCCTCGGAATTACAATTAGTAGAGCGTGTCCGACAATTCAGAGCTCTAGCCAAAAATTAAAGAATTTTATTTAAAAACAACACCTGCAATTAGCACAAAAATGTGTATATTATACAACACCAACCCTTCGCTTTTCAGGATAATGTCCTTAATTAAAACACGGGAAATTAGATAACGCCTACAGGAATTTAGACCAAAACAACTTAAGAAAATTACTTTAAATTTCAACACCAACTACGAAAAATAAGCGAAAATATAATAATAAAAACTTTTATTCAACAGCTTAATAAAAGCCGGACTTATATGTAAAAATATTGAAATTTATAGTATTCAGGGTATCCTTTATTCTGAAACTTGTATAGGTAACTTTTTCGTTTAAAGAGCAACGTATGTAAAGGTTAAAGGTTAAATGAACAAAGTAGCGCAAAATTACTTATAAGGCCAATCTGATGATGTTTTCCGATTAAGATATTTTGAAAAAACGAAAAACGCTTAGTTCTTTCAATTTAATGTGGTTTCCGAGTAAAAGTAAAATCTTTTTCCTACATATAATGTTATATAGAACTGAATAAACTTATACAGGAGGCTCCATAAGTAATGGGACACAGACCAACAGTAGATTCGTGAGGCAAAAACATTACGATTTACCTCTGATTCCTTAGTCAAAAAGTTAATATTAAAATGGTGTCAAAGTCGAAATTTTACTTTTAATTTTCTTCTGTAATTTCAAAAGTTTTCGAAATATTTATATTAAAGTCGGGGAACTTTTTTGGGACTGAAAACAATAGTCCGTCCGCGGTTTAATGTAGCTCCTAAACTTATGGCAGATTTAATTGGAAAAAACAATTGCTTCGCCTTTTTTATGTACCTATACATATGTACATTACGAATCCGAAAAATCCGGAAGACGTTTTGTTAATATAATAAATGTGAAACAATTTCCTGAAGGAATAACGGTGTGGGTTGCATGTTCGCCAAAAATTTAAAACAACTTAAATTTATTGACGGAGTAGTAAATTGTCAGAAATATTTCACCATATTAGAAAATAAGTTGTCTACCACACGGTAATTACGTCCAGACAATAACTACATTTTTCAGTTCCTAAAAGAGCTTTACCTGCGCTACATTTAAACAAAAATACCCCACGAATTCTTTATTGTTCTGCGTCCCATTACTTGTTTTTGACAAGAATATGTCAATTTTTACGTAAATCATAATATTTTGACTTCACGAATCTGCTGTTGGTCTGTATCCCATTATGTAAGGACCACCCTGTATATAAGAAACGGCGTCATCGGTAGAAATATATGAAAAGACACGGCCTTTTCCAATCAAAATGGACGTAAGACAGAGAGATACAATATACCCAAAATTATTTACGTTGGCTTTGGAAGGTGTAAAAACGAAATTGGACAAATGAGGGGATCAATATTAATGGTGAGCCTCCTAAACCTAAACCATCTGAGGTTCGCTGACGACATTGTTATATTTGCTGATTCAGAACAAGACTTAAAAATAATGTTAACAGAATTGGAATTAACGTCTACAACAGTGGACCTAGACAAAACAAAGGTAATATGTCCTGAAGGAGCAGAAATAACAATAAGAGGAACCAACATGAAGAATATTACAAGATATACATACCTCGGACAATAGGTAAAGAAAATAAAGAGATAGAAGTACAGTGACGAAGAAGATTGGCTTCAGAAGCGTTCACAAAATTAAATATTGAAGAATAAGAAGATTGTCTATTGTCTGGGGGTCGTTTGACTTTATTGCCCTGGAAGTCATGACACCTACGTCCTCAGGCATAATACGAGGAGCGTTCAAATATGAGTGAGAATGAGTTTAGAACATCTTTATTACCAATGGAACAAAAACATGGTATATACTATTTTTCAACGTAGTCCTCCTCGGTCGTCTCAGTTGGGGTATGTTTCCTACGCGATCTCGACCTTCTCGAAACTTTTTCGCCCAACCAACCACCCTTGTCTTGTACATACATTTATCCTCAAACTGTGCTTGAAGTCTTGTAAAAATTTCAGACGGTAAAACATTTTCTTTCGCCAGAAATTTAACAATTATGCGTTGTGCAACAAAACACGGTACTTCTTTCTCTAACATGCTAATTATTATTGGCAGGTGTAACGGAGAAGAATTTGATTGTTACTAAACGCAAGTCGGAACATATCAGAACATGAACAGAGTGCTTGTTTCCATCCATTGTTTTCTATACTCGAGGCAACTAGATTCCCACTCATATTTGAAGGCTCCTCGTATACGCCATTCCGAGGAATTTAAACCTGCTGAAAATTAACGCACCGCAGTTGCAGAGTATATGTTCTGCAGTTTCATGGCCGATTAAAACATTAGTTATCAATCTAATATCTGCTGTTCCAAACTCGCGAAATTTTAGCATTTTCTAGCGAATATTTGATACACTTTTTCGCATAGTTTTGTCCTGGAGTATGGCTCCAATAGAATTCTTTTTGATGTTTTTCCCAGTTTCGTACCTCTTCCACAATGCGGCTTTTAGTTATTCTACAAAACGATTCTGATCCGATAAACTGTGACTTCGCTCCTTTTTTTGGGAGGGTATCGGCAATTTCATTTCCTTCGATTCCATCATGCCCTGGCATCCACATTAAAATTAGTGTGTTATTTCTGGCCAGTTGCTTGAGGGATTGTTTACAGTTCCAGGCTATTTTAGACTCAAAAGTTTCGGACTTAAGAGCTTTTAAGGCAGCCTGTCGGTTAAAAGGTAAATCTTGGTGCCACACAATCCTTTTTTAATGCATTCTTGAGCACATAGGTCTATTACGTGGATTTCTGCTTGAAATATATGTAGATGGGGTACTTCCCAAGGATTTTGAGATCCTACATCTAGGTCCCATTATACCTATTCCAACCCCTTCTTCCATTTTGGAGCAATCTGTATGCCAGACCCAGACGCTTGCTCTTTGCTCCAACCGTAGTTCTTCCACTCTGCTCTCTTCGCAGCTGTTAATTGCCACTTCAAAGGGGTATTCGAAGTGCCGTGTTGGTATTTTGTCTGTAGTTTGGTCGCGGATTTTAGATTCTAGATTCACAATCCTTAAGTGACCAATTGAGGGCACTCAACCTTGCCTCCCTTCTTACACGTAAGTGTAAAGGTACGAGATCTAGTAGAGTATGCATTGCTGCTGTAGTACATAAGCGCATAGCTCCTATGAAACTTGTATAGCTCTTTTGCAGTTACACTTTGCTTCGTTTTGGGCCACCATACTAAGGCAGCATAGGTGACAATGGGCTTTATGGCTCTTTCGTATGGCCAATAGATCATTTTTGGCTTTAGGCCCCAAGTCTTTTCCAACAACTTTTGGTATACCCAAAATAGCATTGCTGCTTTTGTGAGAGTCCTTCAATATGAGGGTTCAAGGTGAGTTTTTGGTCCAGGACTATCCCCAAATATTTAACCTCTCTGTAGAACTGAAACTGTGTTCCATTCAGAGTGGGAGCTTTTAAATTTAGCTTCCTTCTTTTTCTGAATGGAACTATTATAGATTTGTTCGGATTTACACTAAGTTGTACATCCGAGCACCATTTGCTTGTTATGTTGAGGGCTATTTGCATGAGGCTCAAGATAGCTGCATCATGCTTGTCTCTTACAATAATAACAAAATCATCAGCATAACCTTGAACGTTGAAGCCATGTTTATCCAACTTGATTAGGAGGTCATCAACGATCAGTGACCACAACAGAGGTGATAAAACTGCGCCTTGCGGACATCCTCTGGTTGAGGAAACGATCATCGATTCACTCCCAATACAAGTCGTGATCTTACAGCTTTTTAGCACGGATTCTATCTATATCAATTCGTATGAGGTGTTATCAAAGGCTCCCTCTATATCTATGAACGTACACAGTACTACTTATTTTGCCGTAATAATCTATTCTATCACACTAACTAAGCAGTGTAGGGCATTGATTGTGGATTTGTTCTTTTTATATGCATATTAATTTTTGTGAAGTGGTTTTCCCACCAGAGTTTCACTTCTTATATAATAGTCTACTATCTTCTCCACTGTTTTCAGGAGAAATGCAGTAAGGCTAATTGGGCGGAAGAATTTGGATTCCTCCGGTGGGCGTTGTCCTGTTTTTGAAATAAATACCACCTTTACTTTCCTCCAGGCCTTCGGGAAATAATTTAAATAATAACTGACCCTGAATATGTTAAACAGCGAGGGAGTGAGTATTTCAACACCTTGTTGTGGTAGAGCGGGAAAATTCCATCTCTTCCTGGTGATTTGAAGGGCTGGAAAATATTAATAGCCCATTTTTTTTTATTGCTGTTGAAGACGGTTTTTGAAAGGCTTCTTCCCAATCTTTCTAAAGAATATCTAGTCGGGTAGTACTGAATGGCCCAAACAGTCAGCGCGCTTTGAAATTTCTGGCACCTACAAGCCTAGATCTCGCCAGTTAAAAGAACAAGCATTATTAATTTTCGGAGATACATCAATTTGCAAAAAATTGAGTGAGTCCTTACCTTACAAATTACAAAGTAATTATTAGACACACAGGGTGCTGAATTGCTTCCCTAATAATTTTAGGCCAAAACCGTAAATATGCTTTTTGTAGAGATAAGAATATTTTGCAGTGTTTTCGATTTCCTACAGCGGAAAAACCGTGGAAATTAATTCCTGCTCTTTGACATAGAATAATAATGCCTTGGAATTGCTGAAACAAAACGCAGTCGTTCTTTAGTTGTCAGTCTAACTTGTCAATTAGTTATACTTGTTAAAATTGTTACATAAGATAATTTTATTTCCCGTGGAGTTTGCTTCATAAATCAGTTTTTCTAGCATAGAAAACAACCTAGCTCTACTTTTTCTTCGTAAGTTAATATTTGTAACTGAAAAGTAACTCACGAAAAATTATTGTGTTTTCTAATCAGAATAAGTAAAGTGGTAAAAGTAAAATGGGCACACTGTATTTATCCTTACAATAACTTCTACTAGGCTAAGCTAAGTTTGCTAGCTTGTTAAAATTTTTCGCTTTTCTTGTGTTTCCTCCAAGTTTATATTAACTATCGTGTACGCAAGGAAACTATGAAATTATGGACACAGAAACACTACAGAGTTATAAATTAAAGGGAAGTCTACAAAAGTTAAGTTAGATCTCCAAACAACCATTAAGTTAAGTAAACTACGCTAATGAAATTTACATTAGCTTACCAAAACTTAGACTGCAGTAATAAATTATGTCAGCACAACAAAATTCTTAGTTAGCTAGGTAAACGACAATTAGCCAAAAAACAAAGTTTGAAATTAAAAAAGCAAAATTAGCTGCACAATTAAATATACGAAAGAAGTAACTATAAAAGGAAATATGTAAACCAATTAATTCCTGATAATTAAATTTAGGAAAGTAAAAACTATTATGAAACCGAAGCATAGATATCAATTTTATACATAAATTGAATGGATCAAAATTTATGTCAAATTATTATATAAAAAATTATATATTTTTGTTTTGTTGTCAGTTTCTATTGGCAGTGTAGAGTAGACCATTTTCGAAGGAATTCCAGATTATCTCTTTAACTATTACACCTACGTAAAAAGTATTAAAGGAGCGTCGAGAAAATTTGATGGTGCAAATCGCAATTTAAAACCGTCTTTTGTTTTCAAGCTACAAACAAAAATTGAATTTACGAAAATTCCTGTCGGTGTTCTAACTCGGTTGTAGAGATAGAAGCAAAAAGTAAAAACATCTTTAGGGTACATTTTCATGTAGAACTTAATGATTAAGTTAAGAAGTTTTTAAAAATATATCGTTTAATATGCTGTTTTAAATAACAAATTTCCAATTTCCTAATATTTAAAGATATTAGCCCTAAATTATAATTAAGCAACCCATGAAAACAAAGTAAAATATACCACGGATGTATTAGTTTGCTGTTAAATTCAACAGTATTTCTTTGTTGGTTTTTAACAAATGAATTTTCAGAAAATTCAATTTTCGCTTGTAGCTCGAAAATAAAGACGAATTTAAATTTCGGTTTGCACCATTTTTACATTCCGCGTAGGTTTAATAGTTAAAGAGACAGCCTGGAATCCCTTCGAACATTGTCCACCCTGTACATATCACAGGTGTTAAACGTGGGCTCAGTGGGCTGAAATCTTCTATAGCTATACTATCTTCATTTCTATGTAAGTAAAATTAAATATCTAGAAACCCCACGTCAACTGACGGTATCTGTAAAATCCTTCACTATCCTTGAAGTTGAAACTGTAATAAAAAAATAAATTCGTCTAACAAAGCCCCGGGATTTGATTTAATCACAGGAAAGAATCTACAGAAGGTTTCAGAAAAACTCCTCACTGTAATAAACGCCACACTAAGAGTTGAGTATTTACCTAACCAATGGAAAGTGGCACAGATTGTCATGATTAATAGACCGGCAAAATATCCTACAGATGTTACATCATGCAGACCAATTAGTTTGCTGCCTGTTCTCTCTAAAGTATTCGAGAAATTTTTCTTAAGGCGAATCCAACCATTCTTAGATGAACACAACGAAATACCGAACCATCAGTTTGGTTTCAAAATGGGGAAATTTCCCAACACATTTTCGATGCCCATACAAGAAACTCTAAGAACTATTGAAGAGTGGTATATGAGAGAGAACCTTAGAGTAAGCCCTGGAAAAACAACACCAACTCTCTTTAACCAAGTACTGTAGATTACTGGAGAGGTCAAGTATTTGAGGGTATTTTCTAGACGGTACTAATGATCTGCCACAAAACAATTGGATAAACCTAGGGGCTAAAACCACACATGGTGTACTGGTTATACACTACCGTGGCAAGACCCATGATAACCTATGACTGGTTGGTTTGGTAGCCATAAGTCAGACGAAAACAGGCAATAGCAAAACTAGAAAAAATTCTGAGGTTAGCATGCCTATGTATAACGGGAGCAATAAAAAGCTCACCGACTGCAGCCATGGAAACTATGATAAACCTACCTCTCCTATTTTTATAAAGGGTGAGGCTAGGAGCGTACAGGCTGACATGTAATGCAAGTTCGACAGCCAAGAATTACCACGGGCACACCAGCATCGCAAAAGTCATTTCACACCCCTTACTAACCATGGGAAGCGATGCAATGACTCCAACAATCTCTTACAACAAACCATTTGACATCCTATTTGACTGGGAGTTATGGCGTGGTAGAGAAGAACAAAGTCCGTGAAAGAGTCTAATCTGGTACACAGATGGCTCTAAGATGGACAGTGCCTCAAGAGCTGGAATACATGGGAAAACTTAACATGCATGCCTCACTGGGGCAACATACTACAGTATTACACGCTGAAATAGTCGCTTTTCACCGACAGCCAGACAGCCCCAAAATCACTAGCATCAGATCAGATAAGATCAAAACTAATCTTGGAAAGCTTTCAAAACCTTAAAACTCCGGAAAAACATAACAAAGTACTGCTGGTGTCGGTGCATAAGGGAATAAAAGGCAACGAAATAGCAGACCAACTAGCAAGGAACGGATTTGAGTCTACCTTGACTGGTCTTGAACCAGTATTAGGACTCACAAAAACAACAGTACCTGGGGCAATGCCTAAGTGGATTAGGCAATAACACCAGCAATATTGGAACCATGTGCGAGGACAAGGACACGGTAAACTGATGAAGGCAAGACCATCTCAACTTTTAGTGACTAAAATACTGAAACTTAACAGAACGAACCTAAGAATTGCGATGGGATTACTAACCGGTCACTGAAATCTAAGGAAACGCATGCATAGGCATATATACAGAAGGGCCCCATCTGCAATAAAGATGAAGAAACTGCCTCTCATGTAATCTTTGAATGCGAAGCGTTAAACCGCCGTCGTCACAACCTGCTGGGCGAATAAAACCGACGGGTAGGGATTTCGGAAAAAGAGCTGGTTCACATATTACTAAACCTAGCAAAGGGTCTAAACCTGGGTCTAAAATTCAGGCAGATGTATTGGTTACTCGGTAGACAGTCTCAAGTAGCATTTGAAAGTAAGCTCCTACTTTTAAAACGATACTTAAGCCAGTATGGACCTACGAAATTCCATTATGGAGGACAACCAGCAATTCCAATATAGAGATCCTGCAACGATTCTACAATAAAGTGCTTCGAGCTTTAATAAATGCGCCATGGTATGTATCAAATGTGCTGATCCATAAAGACTTGAACGTTCCAACAGTGCGTGAAGTAATTACAAAACTAGATGTAAATTATAGTGACTCCAAACTCACCCCATCGAACTAACGACCACATTATTTGACGAAGAACCCAGAAGATTGAAGAGATTTAAACCGGTAGATCTACCAACCAAGTTTACTTAAATTCCTTCAATACCTGTTTATTATGAAATAAAATAACAGGTAGTGAAGGAATTTAAGTAAACTTGGTTGGTAATTATTAATATTACTGCCCTACTAAATTCAAAAAACTACTTTTGTAAGTTTCAATATTTAGAGTGTGTTCATTATAGCATCTCTCTACATGTCATTATTTATATTTCAAAGTACCCCCCTAAACTGAGTAGATTGTACTAATATTGAAGTTAAGAACATACTTGCAAATATTATTTAAAAAAATTAAAAAAGTAACCAAATTACAATTGAGTTTAATGTTCAACTTTTTCAATTTTTGTATTAATTCACTAATCTGGTTTAATTTTCGAAGTTAACTAAACTAGGCAAGGTGCGATTTTCTATGTATAAGATTTTCATAATTCCATAAAATACATTAAAATATTTATTTATAGAATTCTATCTGGGAAAATATACTTTATTGAAAACAGATATTTCATAACGCTAAGACGTATAAGACGAGTTTTATTTTTTAAATCATAATCTAATCTTTAAATAAAATATTTACTCGCAACTTAATTATCCTTCGTTCGTAAAATATTCATGCGGAAATTTCCAAAAATATAACGTAAATATTCTGTTTTGCATAATAATCCTAACCCCTTTTAAAATTTCATCATAATTTCTAATAAAAAGAAAATCTCTTTCTTTCAACTTTCAAGCCTTACTTCCTTATTAACAATACATCAAAGGTCGGAAGAGGGTTTCAAATACTAATTACGTGATAATTTATGAACAAGTTAGTTTTTGTTCCGTATAAATATTTAAGTAACTTCTCTCGCATCTTTTATGTTTCGAGCATATTCGATTTTTCGAGGATCTGTCGGGATGCCGTTTTATCTTATTAAACCCATTGCCAGATGTAAACACACAAGGGTCGCAATTCGAACCGCAATCAAAGCACCTAATTCGTAATCAAAAGTGCTCATATTCTCGTTGGAACGTAAAATATAAACCTTTTATTCTGGTTGGTGTAAACTGTAAAACCAACGAGAATACGTATATCATCATGAGATTACGTAATGATTACGCATGATTCAACACAGATTAAGTTTAGACATTTCGCAGGTTTATTCCCAATGGAGCTGTCCTGAATTACTTTAAAATTACTGCAGCTCGATAGGGATTGGAACAAATTCCATATTACGAGTATGTAATACAACTTCATATGTAGCTCGAAGACAACATGGGATTAGGGAATGATTGCGTATGTAATTCAAGTTTGATTAACTCCTGTGGTACTTTTCTGGGAAATCCCTACTACATATATGAAGTTGTTGTTATGTAGCTAATGAAATTTACAATCCAAGTTTCATATCATAATGAAGAAAGCCTTTTAAAGTAGGCAACCCACTCTACTCCAAATTTTATTTAAACCTTTAGTAAATTAAAAATATTCTTGCAGATTAACTTTTAAGGAAAGTTTTTTAATTAAAACTTAAACGCCTTATTCTAAAACAAAAATCTGATGAAAATATTTAATTTATTTACTTATAACAGATATTCCGTTATCGTTTTCTACATGAAAGAAAAATGTTGGTTTGAAAGTCGGTTTCTTCATACAGTATTACTGTCATTGCATTTTGCTTTCAAGTAAGTATGCAGAGCAACTCAGAAATATGAAGTCATAGTCTCCTTAAATCAAAATAACTGACTTAATCTAACGCACCTTCATACTGGGATCGCGCAAAAATTAAAATCGCAAACATGCATGATATCTATCTGTTGGAATTGGGTAAGCAAATCGTGGGTGAATAGTAAGATTTTATAGCGCTCAGAAACTGCTTGGCCGAACAAAAAAACAGGCACAAAAGTTAAGCATGTTCTCTAAGATCATTTCCCATGAAAGTTTAACTTCATAAATCGATCGAAGAACTTAAATCAATCAATTTGTTTTTCAAAACATCTACTGTATATCGAAATTTATCCAAAGCAACAACAGTATACAATTTAATAATTTACGCTATAGTCTAAAACTAAAATATAACAGAATGCGATCTCTCTTGCCAGGGCGATGCTGTTTAACAGGAAGATTTCAAAAAAACAGTCGCAGAGAAGACAGCTGCGTAAATGGATCACTTAAATTGCACCTAGTCAATAGAGGAGTGCCACAGGAATCTATTCTAGGGCCTCTTCTATTTGTAAAATACAAGAACAAAGTCCCATGTAAACAATTGGGTCGCGACAGCAGGAAGTTTTGTATTCGCGTATTATTCGACCTAAGAACCGTAGTCCTGTAAACCATTCATCATTAAACATCCCATTCCAACTCTACCTAAAATCTATAGCGTGCATACAATATGCTGTTTGTGTTCACGAGACCTACCGCTCTATCTATATTATAAGATCTAATCATTTTCACAATAGAAAGAGTACAAGTGTAATCCCCTTTTGCAGAAACAAAATTTACTACCATAAGTAAATAGTTCCATCATCAACTTATCGACATTGACAATCATCTTCCGGATCGTCTAAAAAATGAGCCTTTGGACCGAGTCCAAAATGAAATGAAACAAATAATTTTCAAAAACTTTTTTACAACACAAGAATTTATTAGCGTTTTACTTCTATAATTATTAATTAATTTTTTCTGTAGTTTATCGTTATATAAAAATGAAAAATCGGCAGTTTTAAATGTTTTTGAATTTTCAAAAATTCTTTTTAGAAACTGTCCACACAATTTTTCTAAATTCTTTCCCTCACAACTATTGTGGCACTTCAAAATCTTTTACTTTAGTATACTTACAGTTACAGCTCTCGTAATTCAAAAATTGAACACGAAACTAAATTTTAGAAGCGAATAGTCCTACTCAAAAAGAAAGGTTTGAATACTTGAATAGGCTTTCTCTAAAATGGTTCCGCGAATTTTTTTTTAACTTTGTGTTTGTTAGTAAGAAATCGAAAAATATCTCTCTAATAGTGTTTGTCTAAATTCCAAATTTCTTTTGTAATGCCATATTTGAGTCTTTGTAGTATTCAGAGCGAATAAAATAAACACTAAGCCATATAACAAAGCGGAACACTAATTGATTTCCTGAAATATACAGGATGTAAAAAGAAATTCAATTCTTTAGAAGGCAATGGTAAAAGGTTTTACAAAATTAACTTCAAAACATTTTCAAATTAAAGTTGCAACATCGGTTTTTTAGTAAATGTAAAAAATATTAATTGAAACTACTGTCTAAGGTTTTCTTGGCCGAAAATACCTCTAACGTTCAGTACATTTTGGAAAGCTTCGCGCTAACTGGGCGAAGCTTTCCAGTGTTGTTCAATATTTCAGTATACGGGCACCTGCCGGTTGTGGTGTATAACTAAAAGTGAAAACAAACAACTGGATACCTGGGAACGAAAAATACTTAGAAGGATCTATGGTCCCATAAAGGAAAATGAAATACGGAGAATGCTAACAAATCAGCAACCAGGAAACCTAAGAAAAATCTAAGAAAACTGCACAAAACAAAATAAATAAGAGAGACCGAAATTGTTCCCCAAGTTGGGAAGCGGGTGACAACCGCCTCCTGTAAAATTAAGAACTGTTTAGAAACCCAAAGGAAGGTCAAGGGCCCGTCAACAAACCGTAGTACCAAGGAGGAAGTAAAATGTATTTATGCAGTAAACAACATACAAAGGGGTAGTTTTGAACAAAAATTGGGATTTTCCAGTATAAAACATTAATTCAATATTTGAAAGAAATCGAATGATGAAATACAACTATTCGACTACAATTTAAAACTAAAAGAGGTTACTTTAGACAGTGAAATATGGCATGTTTTTCGAGTTTTAAATTATTTATTTCGGGCACCGTAAACAATTTGTTGGTATTTTACGAGGTATTTTATTATAGCATGGAAGTAATTTAGATACCTTACTTCACTAAAACTATGTAAAGCATTGTACTGGTAGATTTTGGCAATTTTATAGTTTGCTTTTTTTTTAGAAACTGCAGAAATTCACCAAAATTTATACAAAGCTTTAAGTGCATCCCTCAACTGTTGTTAAATCTTATTAATATTAGATGAGTAATTACTTGCACCATGTATTGTTAACGCTAAAATTATTTCCTGATGCTAAGATTATACACATAATTAAATTTTAAATACATTATACCAAGATTTTCGAAATAAATACGTTTATTGAACTTTTCGTATTCTTTACAGCCAGTTCTTGAAGTGTGAAAAATGTTTTTTTATTAATTTATACCCTACATACAAGGTTTGGCAGAATAATGATAAGACTCACAACACTGTGCACGAACCGTACAATGCTGCTGCTTCCCCCTTACCACGGTAGTTAGAATAACCCCTGCCTATACAAGTTTGAACTTGTTACAATTGCGCGATTGTTGAGAAGTTGTGTTTATGAGGTGCGTTACGAAATTAGACCGGCAAAAGTTTGAGCAACGTTGTGCTATCAAATTTTGTGTAAAGCTTGGCGAATCCGCTACTCTGACTTATAAAAAGTTACAAATGGCTTATGGAGAACATTTCTTATTCAGGGCACAAGTGTTCAGATAGTACAAGACCTTATTAGAGGGCCGTCAATTGACGTTGAGAATAATCAGTGGTGAGTTAAATTTGACAACCAAGCATTGCAAGAACTTGGATGATGCACCACGACAACGCCCCATGTCACACAGCAATCTCAGTCACCTAATTTTTGGCAGAAAAAGCATTCCTGTGGTTCCCCAGCCCCCCGATTCGCCGGATCTCAGTCCCTGCGACTTCTTTTTCTTCCCCCGGCTGAAAAACCAGTTGAAAGGACGCCACTTTGTTACTTTAGATAGGTAATATACAGAAGAGCGTAACCGACGAGTTGAAAGGCACTCCAGCAGAAGCCTTCCACGACTGCTACGAGCAATGGAAAAAATGTCTACATCGGTGTGTAGCTGCCAAATGGAACTTTGAAGGGGATAACTTTGATTTGTAAAAAGAATAAAATTCATGGTTAAAAGAAAATCAGCCCCATTATTTTTCTGCCAAACCTCGTATTTTCACATTTAAATTCGAAAACATTTTTTTACTACTAATGCTTAGTTAATTTTATTATTTGTAAATAATCTATTGATATGACTTAATATCAAACGGAAACAGCATTCATACAGATACGGCAAGTGTTCGTTATCATCTAGTAGCATCTGCAGAAACTCATTTAAAGAGTAAGAGAAAACTAGGTTTTATCTTTTATCGCTTTTATAAAAATAAATTATAACCATGTGAATCATGGTCGTAACCAAGAATAAATGTCACGCCATGTTAAGTAGGTAATCTTGTAGCATGGCACTACGTTTTCAATATAATATTTTTAAATTCAAATTTAAAATAATGAAAGTACAGTAAAATAAAAATTAAACGCAAGGAAGGAAGGAACAGATTATTATTAAATTCTTGAATTTCAATTCCACAATTTTTAATATATTTTATTAACAAAATATATGTTCAACTTCGAAAATCAAAAATATTTACACTGCGAGAATATCCTGTTCCCTTTTGTTGATAATTAACGTTTTGACTTTTGTTGCAATTTAAAATATACATAATATTTAAGATTCATCAAACCAAATAACACCTTGTATATACATTTATCTGTTTAATTAAAGAGTTGTTTACAACC
Source organism: Melanotus villosus (assembly GCA_963082815.1). Taxonomy (NCBI): domain Eukaryota; kingdom Metazoa; phylum Arthropoda; class Insecta; order Coleoptera; family Elateridae; genus Melanotus; species Melanotus villosus. The sequence continues at coordinate 80,971,258 of OY720419.1, forward strand.
AAAGTATCAGAAATGCACTCACGGAAGTAGCTGCGGTGGCTGAAATCCATCCCAAGACCACACGATAATTAAAAAAGGGCCTTTATTTAATATACTTTTTAAACTGCAAGAAAGTTCCACTTTGAGATTTTATTGTCATCAGGACGCCGCCGGGTATTACAGTTATAATTAATTGCAAAACCCCCTGCAAGTACAAATCCTAAGTGATAATGTAATTTCATATTTAAATGCCACAGAATGTTGAAATTATAAAACTAAATTCTCGGACTAATATAAACACATTTTTCATTGTTAAATAACAGAACTCATATTGACGTTAATCTCTCACCTTTAAAACAACAATAAAGAAAATATGTTTTTTCGGCCCATTTTTATTGAAAGCCAAAAAGGAATATTAATAAAAATGTCACGTGAAAATGCCAACGGAAAAAGCTTTATTTTCCTACTCCCACAAATAACAATTTATAATTAAATTTTCTGTTTATTTTGAACAAAAAATTTACTTAGTATTCCTAAATGAGAAAATTTAATAACCGTTCAAAGAAGCTCTGTAAAATCAATAAGTTTTTAATGTCATCCCTCCTTTTTTGTTTACTCTCACTCTGTTCTTTAGATTAATTGTATCAATTAAATCCTGGAGACGAAATTAAAGCTCGGATTATTTAAAAACTTTTTAATGGCAGAATTCTAAAAGTGAGGGAAGAAAAATATAAATTAAACTTTTAAACACTTTTGCAATTTTGAATCAAATTTTTTAATATTTAAATAATTTAATCAATAATTAATCGTTTGGTGCTTATCTTAATCTTACCTAAATTTAACACATTTCGTTCTTGTTTTATTTAAATCATAATTAAAATTATGCTGAAACGGTTAAAAAAATAACCAATCATACTTTCCTCATTCAAGCTACTGGCCTTTTTTAAAATTACAAGTTGCCTTATCTTGTTCTAGCAGTAAATATGCGTTCACGTAATTTCAGGCTATAACTCCTAAAATTTTGCCTTAAACCCCCATGTTTATAACTCTACCCGATTCTAATATTGATAACCCACCGTAACCTGTAATGGAATTTATTAAGAGTTTAATAATACATTAGAACTAGGTACGCTAGTTCATGTTCATGTGATTTTATATAATTCAGGGCTACACAAATGGATTGTATATGATTAAAAATCAATTAAAATTTATTAACTTTAAATACTAATAGGTCATTTCTAAGCCTGTATAGAATTTATATAACGTTTAGTTTAGTTTAAATCTGAACGTATTCCTTCATAATTAATAAATAGGGTATCTAAAAACTGCAATTGGGCATATGTTCAAAAATTTCTTAGATAATTGAATGTCAATGGCAAAATAATAAAACTATTTCTAATGCCCAACCTAAATCAAATCTTCGCAAACTAACATCAATCCTTCTTATTGATTTTTGAGATCTTAACTCATTCTAAAATTAATTAAAATATATGCTGATCAAGAATGAAATAAGTTAAACCATATGGAAACCTTCGTGACCAAAATCAGAATTAACTAAGATCTTCTGGGTTCGGATTGTGTCACTATTGACGTAGAAGACTCAACGTTTCAACTACTAGCGCAAGGCGCTTTATCAGGAACATCGTGAACGTCTATCAAAAAAAAAACCGAAAACCACTTAAAATTATTACAATCAGTTTTAGTAGGTATTTCACTAAATTAAATTAAACACCCTCAAGTTTATCTGTAACTATAGGTTTAAATAAAAAAAAGGTGGCAAGGTTACATAACTTAATTTCATTTCTCTACAACAATCTAATCTTGGTCGACCCAAGCAAACTTGTGCTAAGCTAACCTAACTTCTCCAGATTTAATCTAACTTTTGTTTCTCTGTGCCTTTTCTGGCAAGACGGGTTACGGTCCATATAAGGACCTTGACCAAAGTCCTGTTCTACAAATCCTTAAAAACAAGATTAAGTTAAGGGTTTGCCCTTTTATTTTTATGCCGTGATATTTTTTATCGTTATTGATACTTGTTCAAATATTGAACCTAAAATAATAACTAGCAATGTCATCTAGAAATTACTTGTTCTGTAAAGAAAATATACAATGAGTTTCTGAAAGTTTTTAATAAATGGGAAACCTATTTATTTTTGGTTTTGTTCCTCGTAAGGATTTGTGCATATTTGAAAACTTAACTTAACACAACGTCCCATTTGACAAACAATTTGAATTCTCTTACATAAAATGTGTTTCATTAAAAAAATTACTGCAATATCATAAATTAAAAGATCGGCTCGAATTTAAAATTTAATTGAAAAACTTTTATTTTTCTCCAGGTTGAATCTCTTTGGATATTCCAATAGCTATTTTTTATTCATTTATAGGTACATATTAAACACGTTGCTTTGAGTCAGGTAAAGTGGATTTTATCGTTAAATTTAATTTTTATGGGCAATTTATGTAATTACTTAGTTACAATTATCAATTTTAACGACGTTAAAGAGCCAATTGTTCTATGAAATATTTAAAAGATAAATTACAACACAATGAATTTGTTTAAAACAGGCGCTTATAATTTTTTGGTGATTAAATTGCGCTAATCCTAAATTAGCGAAAAGCAATCAATGTTCTATTGAATTTTATATTCATCCAGACATCCAAATGCTAATGTTATTCGACGACTGGATCAACGGATGCGAGAAACTGGAAGAACTGACAGAGGCCGCCCTCATCGAGTATGGTTGCTACAAGTTGAAGAAGGTATCTTAAATGTAGTCGAAGATGAACCAGAACAAAGCCGGTGGTTCATCCAGTGTTACAGGAAAATGGTTTCCACCCGTATCACTACCAAAGGGTCCAGGGAGAATTGCCAGAAGACTACAACCAAAGAGTAAGGTTCTGCACGTGGTTACTTCGTGAACAAGAAAGGGATCCTGGTTTCATTGGACATGTGTATCTTATGGAGTGACGAAGCTACGTTCACTAGAAGTGAAGTATTTAATATCCATAATATGCACCCACCAATGGGCCGTGAAAATCCACGTGCACTTTACCAAACGCCTAAATGCGAATAATTTCGTTGAATTTTTAGACACAGATTTTAGAGACCTATTATATGATGTACCATTAGATTTAAGAAGAAATATGTGGTTCCAAATGGTTAGGGCACCAGCACATTGGGGCATTTAAACGCGCAAATGGTTGGACCGTGAATTTAAAGAACGATGGTTTAGTCGTGGCGCTCCAGTACCTTGGTCTCCAAGAAGCCCAGATTTGAGTTATTTAGATTTTTTCTTGTGGGAAACTTTAAAAGCATTTGTCTACGAAAAGGAGATTGTGCAACTTGTGCAACGAATAAACAAGACACTTAGAAGGATTCAAGAAAACAGCATGCTCCAAAATGTAATAGTAAGCATAATTCGTAGGTCTAGGAAATGTAAACGAGGTTTGGCAAAAAAATATGAATTTTATTCTTTTTATAAATCGAGGTTATCCCCTTCAAAGTAGTTCCCTTGGAGAACTACACACCGATGGAGACATTTTCTACATTGTTCGCAGCAGTCCTTGAACTCTTCTGCTGGAATGCCTCTCAACTCGTTACGCCCTTCTGGATATTGTCCAAAGTACCGAAATGCCGCCCTTTCAAGTGGTTTTTCAGCCGGAGAAATGAAAAGAAGTCACAAGGACTAAGATTCGGCGAATAGGGGGGCTACGGAACCACAGGAATGATTTTTCTGCTAAAAAGTCGTTGATGGAGATACCATATGGGGGCATGAGACGTTGTCGTGGTACAGCATCCAAATGTGTGCAATGCGTGGTCACACATGCCACCCTCTTCCTGAACCTTTCAAGGGATCCCAATAAAAAGTTTGATTGGCAGTTTGTCTGATATCACAAGAGTCCTCACTCTTTCCACATTCTCGTCCGTTTTTGAGGTTGATGGTCTTCCCGCACGAAGTTCGTATTTGACTTCTTCTTGGCTCTCTAAAAATGACTTGTGCCCTGTACAGGAAATGTTCTCCATAAGCCCTTTGTAACATTTCATAAGTCACAGTAGCAGATTCACCAAGCTTTGCACAAATTTGATAGCGCAACGTTGCTCAAACTTTTGCCGGCCCATTTTCGCGACACACCTCACAAACACTTCACACTTCACTTTAGACGCTCTCAACAATCTCGTAGCAACTGTAACAAGTTTAAACTTGTACTGAGTCTGCGGCAGGGTGTCGTGTGAAGGAAGCTAAGGCAGCAGCGTTGTCGGTTCGCGTACAGTTTTGTCAGTCTTATATTTTTCTGACAAACCTCGTAGAAGCTGGAGATCGCCATTTTAAACACTTACTCTAATTAATGTGTATTTAAAAAAATAAAAAACTTTAAACGTGTTCAGCATTTTACTATTACTTAATGTTAATTCAGGCTAGTGTGCCTGTATTCATTCGCTGTATGGTCCTATATTAAATCAAGTGAGTTGTTATGTGTGATATCGCAGGTGATGTAATATGACTGACCACACAGTATTGTTAAGTTTACAAAACTTTAATTAGAAATTCTTCAAAAACTACACGTGTTGGCATAAAACAGTTATACAATTTTTTGTCCAGTTTTTGTGCAGAATCGCGTGGTGCAAATATTATCCGCCAGTTAGGATTCACCCTATATAAAGATATACTTAATATTTTTTTGAAAAATCTTGAAACAGATCATTTTCTGGGGTAAACATTTGTTTTTACATTATGATGTAATTGTTATTTTTTTTTTTAATAGCCAGTATATTTCCCCAAATCTTGATAAATCTCTTCGCTATATAAAAAATTAGTAGCTACCTACTTCTCAAAATAATTGATGCCTGTGACAGAGATACGCATAAACTCCTAATTTTATTTTATGAAAATAATCTTGAAACTCACAAACTGTACTTAGAACTTAGAACAATTTTAATTAGTGCGTAAGCATTTTGTATTGCACGCTAATAAATAATTTCTGGCCTAAAATATTCCATTTTTACACAAATACGCTGTTTTAAATTGTTGTTGCTTGGCCTATTAATATAAACCTACAATTGTAAATGAATCCATACAAAGGAATCTAACAATGTTAAGTCACATGATCGCACTGACCATTTAATCGGTCCTCGTCGCCCTATTCATTTATCGAAGAGCTTATCATCAAGAAACTGCCGGATACTAAAAGGAGGAAGAACTTTAGCTTACTGCTATTAATTCCTTTAACTATATATTCAATGGTATATTGAAAGACAAGTGTTACAATGACCCTTATTGAAATATGAGTACAGTTTACGTAAACGAGCCGTAGGCCGTAGGCGAGTTTCGCAATGTAAGAATATTACAACTCGTCATTGTAACACATGTTTTTCATACTATATTTCCTATTTTGCATAATTTATTTTTCCTATTTCCCATAATTTATTTTACTTTAAAAAATTAATATTAAATAGAAATATTAAATGTCAAGGTTGGTAAGATTGCCAGTTCCAATAAACATTTGAAATTCAATTAACAATTTATTTTGACGTTTATTAAAAATATATCCGAAAGTTACATCTAACAAGATTTCTATCTCAAAATGGACGGAGAATTACAATGCACTCCTCCTAAGGTAAGAAACATTGCCTCTAATGCAGTTAAACAAATTTAATTGCAGTATTTTTACATATGCAATAATGACAGATGTGTTTGACATATAGACTCAGTTATCAACGTTACAGATAAAATATTCCCTAAAAACAGCTGTACAAAAATTTTCATTGTAGCACTGTTTTTGATAAAAACAGTTGTACAAAATTCACTTTGTGAACGCGATCTATAGGAAAAATTATTTTGAGAAAAATAATAATAACATCATACTCTAAAAACAAAGCCTCCATCAAGAAGTGTCCTTTTAAAAAACGAAATTGACTTGTTTCGGAGTTTTCCAAAAAAAAAGTTGAATGACAAAGTTATGAATTTTGCACGGAACATTATTAATTAATTCTAGATTTGAAGAATGTTCACGGAATAAATGAACAGCATTTCCCTTTTTTAGGTGTAGAAGTTTGTTCGGAATTATAATTCTAAAATAAAATATTTACGACGGTTTGCATAAAACTGTTAAATTAACGAAGGATCAATGTTGACAAAAGAGCGTCGTATTTTGTTTACTGGTGCGTTATTTGTCATATATGTAAATTAAAATTTTGATTGATTTTGACGAATGATTAATTTGACAAAGCTATTAAATCATGTATGTGCATATGTGCAACCCGCCCTTGATATACAGGGTGCCAGAGCCGTCCTTAGCAAATGCGGGGCCCGGGGCAAGTATTTATGCTTTCTTGGAAAAACTGTCATTCTCCTTGCACTATTATTCATTATTACATTATCTTAATGTATGCAGTATGCTGCGCCCTAACAATAAAAACGCCTGCCACTCAGAAGCGCGAGGCCCCAAAAGCGCGGGCCCCGCTCGCCCCTGCTTAAGGACGGTCCTGCAGGGTGCCCATAATCTATCTCATTTCATGGGTAACTTTCTTAATATAAAAGATAGAGAATGGGCTAAATGGGTAAAGTTGTTGGGCAGAATTACAAGCAGAATCCTATGCCATTCTCAAATTTGACATGTCATCAGCTTTTTAAATTTAAACTGAAAACGGTCGTTTTTTTCAATGTTGTACTGTTCCACGACCATTTACCTTAGAACTGAAGTAAAAACGGATTCTTGTTTCCAAAGTATATGGAACCTTATATCAATGAAATCAGAGAAACAAAAGCTATTTAATGAGATTACAGCCAACTATGATTGCCATTTAAAAAAAATGCAAGTTTATGTTGTGTCTCGAAAACCAAGAGAGCTATGACATTTTGCGTAACTTTATCGAATTCTACGTAAAAATATCTACAAGAAGACTTCAGCTCTAAGGTAAATGGTCGTTGAATGATATAACATTGAAAAAAAACGACCGTTTTCAGTTTTTTCAAAATAATAGAAAAAGTTGATGGCATATGTCAAATTTGAAAATGGCATGAGATTTTGCTTGTAATTCTACCCAACGTTCCCCATTCAACGGATCCTCTATCTTTTACATTAAGAAAGTTATCCATGTAATGAGATAGATTATGGGCACCCTGTATAATTAAAATATTAGCAAAAATAAAACGAAACTCTAATAAAACATTAAAAGTTATTCGGATGTCGAGCAATTTAAAGCCACCTTAAACCACGACTAACTTTAAACAGAATACATAGTTAATTCATGCAATTTCAGTTAGCGGGATTCAAAATGAAGAATATAAGAGACGTTAAGCAGTGGCAACCTTATAACAGTTTATACTTTTTTCTGGGCTACAAGTTACTGAAAAAAAGTACGTCAAACTCGTCACAATAAACTTAGATAAATTAAAAACAAATGTTAAAGGTAAGCCATAAATCGAAAATGACGAAATATACAGGGTGTTACATTAGAACAAGATGAATGGCGGATTGTAGAAAACTGTTTTACAACTTCGGCAAAATTAATCATTCGTTAAAATGAACCAACCCTTGTCCCCATATGGTGCAAATGCAGATAGCTAAAGTCAAAATATGCATTATTAAAGTATGACCTCTTAATGAGACGCCAGGCCGGGCATCTAATATGAAAATAATATTTTTTTTGTTTTGCAATAACACAAAATAATATTAAACCTATAAGGAATTTTGATGTTGGAAATTATTTTTATTATTACACGGATATTTTTAGCAGCTAAATAGTAGCAAAATGCTTTTAAAAAATATCAAAAAACAATATAATTAAGATTCACAAAACAGTAAATTAAGTTATTATTCCGCACACTGGTTACGTCGCACGATAACACTGTTTTGACTAGAAATGAGAATGGAGAAGCTTCTTTAAAGGTAAAAATTTTCCGTTTATTATTTTGCAAAAATAGAAAAATCAACTTTTCAGGACGGCTCAAAAGCCCCACAGCAGTAAAACGCATTGTTTTATATACAGAGTACACTCAGCATCGACAACCGAATATCGATAGTAATGAAGAAAAAAAACTTCAACTGCTAATGTTTCTAATATCATTTTACAATTTAAAACATTATACAATTGTCACGGATCTCACTCTGCCATAAAATATTCCACACTATGTTATCAATAGATTGACTGCTGAGGTAGTCATTTTGTTCCTCAATAGGATAGTTCAGAAGCATTCTTAAGGGAAGTTTGAAGCGGTCCTTAGTGGTCTGACAGTTCGAAGAATTTCGAGGGAATCCACGACATTTTAAGGCAATTTGGGGCAGTTTAAAATGTGCCAGCCTAAAAACCTACAAATTTCTTGTCTTTTTAAGGTAGTCCGACTAACACTTAGTAATAATTATCTTGCAGAAGTAAGGGGTAGTATGAAGGGCATTCCGAGGCACAAGAAAAGCAGTTTTTTTGTTACTTAAATTTAACCATAATTATTAACGAGATTTTATGAAATGTTTGCATTACTTAATTACTTAAAGAGTAAAATACGGTGGATAATCAAATTTTCCAATATTAAGCTTAATAATAGATGACTTTCTGTTTCGAAATAATGCTGTAAATATTTTTTTGTACTCCCACCATGGAAAGCGGGCTCACTATCGTTCGTGCTGCAAACTTCACATTCGTGTGGCAAACGCAAGCTTTCAACACTTGTATTACAATATACTATTGTTTATAGGCCGATGTTGTTTATACTCGTAGCTAGCAAAATGCTGATTACTAATAAAAACGCCAAATTAAATCTCTGTTACCTATGTTTGATGATTTTTATCATGCACTTGCAAATTCATACACCAATGAAGTGAATGGAATCTACACTTAGTTTCCCCAATATAGGCAAAATAAATACAAATCACAAATCTAGCAAATTACTCGTATATTGCTATTTTATCAACTTTTGGGCGGTACCATAAAATGATAAAATAAAGTACCGAAATGTCCATTTCTTAGATACATAGTTAAATACACATTTAAATCATAATTATTATCCATACTTCCAAGAAGGGAACAAAAATGAAAAAATAAGAACAAATTGATTATTATAATTATCTAAATTATGTTGATAAGAGAAAAAGACAACTCAGGCAGAATTTTAACGGCCAGTGGAACCAAGACCGAAAAGGAAACCGAAAATGAAATGGAAGGAGCAGGTAGAAAATGACTTGAGAGTAATGGAAATAAGAAATTGAAGAAAAGTATGCGGCAATAGGAAGCAGTGGAGGAAGGTAGTAAAAATGGCAAAAGCCCACCAAAAATTGTAGGAGAAGAAGAGGAAAAATGTGGACCAATCCACCACGTTAATAGGATTTTTGAGTTTTCAAACAGCTACCATTTCTATAAAAATGCATGGCTTGTTATATAAATTATGTTACCTACTTCATAAAAAATCACTACTGATTTTGCAGGTTAATACAGCCATCCTAAGTCCATCTAACGTACCAAAAAAGAACTTAATTTAATCACGAGTAAATCCCATGGATTCTTCACTAAAAATGAGAAATTTTTAACTAACTTAAAGTGATTATTACAAAATAAATACTTAGGTATTGATTTTCCAATTAAATTCGTCCACTCACAACTCACTTAGCAAATAATAATCTAGCCTAAGTTAATTTTACATAAATTTCAATTACTTTTCTATAAATACCAAGAAACTCTTAAAGTTTCGAATAATTTTCCAAATTAATTATTGATTACTTAAATTGTGTTAATTCACAAAAAATAAATACTGATGTTCTAATTTAATATATTCATTCATTCTAACATCATCAAGAATACATTATTTACGTAAAAAGCATTGCCAAATTCAAAAATACAACCAAAATAGGGGGGTTAATGGGTCCCGTACTGCTGCTGTACGCCACCGGCAAAAGTGAGTAAACGGATTTTTTTGCAAAAATGTATCTTTTATATCAGTAAAACTGTCTGCCAAGTTTAGTAAAAAAATGTATACTACCATCAAAGTTATGGGCCATAATCATTTTTTAATTTTTAACTTTGACGCCCTGTAACACAAAAATGGAGGGTCTTAGGACATATGTTTATTAGGCAAGCTCCACTTATTTTTCAGTGTTCTATCAGCCGTATCATTTATGCCATGTTTTTTTGAAACACCTTGTATACTAGTTAATACTGATTTTCAAATTTAACACATCCACTCTAACTTCGACTAGTCTAAAGAAGAACAAATAATTACTTTTGTATAAAGACTAAGAAACTAGAAAGACTTGAAATTTCGAATACACTTCTAGAGTAATAATTATTTAAGTAAACTATATTAAATAATACTAATATTCCAATTTAACTTCGTCTAACCTAACAAAATAAATAACCGAACCCAAGTTAATCATACATCAATTCGAATTATTTTTGTATAAGACCCAAAAATTATATTAATTAATACAGTTTTTCCAAACTAATATAGCCACTCCAACCTCATGCGAAAACAACCTAACCTAAGTTAATTATAATATACATAAATTCTAGTGATTTTTGTATAAAGACTAAGAAAGGCTAAAAAAAGGCTGAAATTCCGATAAAGTTCCAGATTAATACTGATATTCCAAATTAATACAGCAACTTTAACTGCGTCTAATGCTCGGTCTAATCCAACAAAAATTAAACTAAGTAATTCAAAATTATTGACAACTACTTTAAATCAAGTGTAGGTATTTTTTTAAATTTTAGTGGAGGATAGTTAAATCTTATTATAAGGTCGCCCAAACAAATTGAAATTTCCTGGAAAATTATTATAATTTAATTTTCTAACTTCATTGGAGGTTTTCCGAAATTACTGGCAAGATACCTGAATACATTTTAACTATGCTGTAACTTATGTATTTCCTATGATTGGCGCTTTTCTATAAGATTTTGAAATTTATTCCTCTTCATTAATCTATTATTATTATTATTATTATTATCATTCATACTATTACTATTGTTTACCCCTGAATGGTAATTGTTTAATTGCCGAAATATGTTCTAATTATTCATATTATCTCTTTGTTCAATAAATTTGTACGGACTGCATGTTTTATCCGTTCTGCACTTATATGCAGTTTTTACCTATTTTAAAGAACAGAATTACTAATGTAATATATACAACACCAATTTCTTGGGAAAATAAAACAACTGGAAATCAATTTGACGCATCTACAAAATCGTCTTCCTCAAAACTAATTTACATTTTAACGAAATGTTTTAAATAACTATACACTCTCCGCAAAGACAATTTTTGTTGTTAATTTACATTTCATTTTGTTAAGAAAAGAACTGTAACTTAAGTACTCTCGCAAATTTAAAATACCAAAATTTTGATGAAATCTGCAATAATTGCAAAACCTTTCCTACTCAAGTACTACGCATTAAAATGTATTTGGCAAGATATTAATTAACAAATTACACCAATCGGTCGGTACAAAATTGAATATGCTATTTTATTTGTGTCTTACAATATATAGGACTATTATTTGATTGAAATGTCTGTTTATAAATTTTAGCTCAATTTTTGATTTTACTACGTACGAGCGCGTATTTTTATGTTATCTACCTAGCCATAAAATAAAAAAGTGACGATGTCAAAGCAATTATTAAAAAATAGCTGTGTGGCATTTAGAAGTACATGTGCTAAGTTGTGTTTAATTAGTCCGGTTTATAGAGATTTGGGAAGGTTTACTTCTTGATAAAATGAATAAAATTAAGGTGGAACATGGCAGTGTCATAAAACTCATAAAGTTCATAAAGTCAGATAATCAATGACTGTGGGTTCATAAAGTTAAGACATCAACCTTATAAGCTCGACCTAGCTCCGTCAGACTTCTTTTTATTCAAAAACTTCAAGCATCTCAGGGGAAAGCGTTCTGCATCTGATGAAGCACTCAAAGAAGCTGTTTTTCTATTAAAAAACTCTCCTCTCTCTACTTCCAACCTCTAAGAATATTTAGTTGCCTAACCTTGAGACCCAGATTGTTTACCATAGCCCATAAAAATACACCCTCGTATTTTGGTAATCTTTTAAGTTAAAGGTCGCGACCCAGTCTTTTCTAAGTTTAAAAAAGATACAAGTCTCCGGCGGTTAAAAAAATTCTGACTAGGGGAATGTAATTAAATATAATTAAACAACCGCTTCTTTTTAATGTTTGGCTTTATTTCTAAATTAAGACCAATTTTTCTTCTTACTCTTTTTTAATGTTCAATTTACGCTTCAAAACGATGTAATTAGCCCGCTTGATAAAAACCATTATTAATAACTTAAAGACAGTATTACGAAAAAATATATTTTTTATTAAAAATACTCCATTACAGTCCAATCCAATAGCTGGCAGTTTTTTGTTTCCAAAAATTCTAGGTGTGATACGGTAATTACCATCTGGTCATGTTTTAGGGCTTATAATTTCTTTATTAGATTATCAAAATATGGCATCGGATGCCAGCTGGACGACAGCGAGCAACAGAAATGTTTTATTTATCTCCAGAAAAATGATGTAGGATTTTAAAGCGATAATATGTAAATAGGGCGTGACAAAAATCAGTAGAACAGATGTCAATAAATCACAAACGGCTTAAAATCAGTTACACGCTCGTAACGATAATTGATTAATATGATTAATAAATAAAACAAAACGACAGGTATTTTATAGGGAACACATGTTTGAAAATCAGGAAATAAATATGTCACTCTGTCATTATTTATTACACCATAACCACATATTTAAATCACAAAGTAATCAAAATTAATAATTGGTATGAATAAATAATAAGCTCGAAAGAGTGGACGGAACATGCAATTTATTGCACGCCAGTGCATGCCACATTTTAATAAATGTATATTTGAATATATTATATGCAAGAATGTTAAAACACGAGGCAAACTTACAGCGATAAATTCTTGAGATATTTAAAAATATATTTTTGGTATCGATCATTTTTTATTTAATATTTTATTTTATGATATACGGTAGTAATTTTTCAAATGATCAGTTGTCAAAACCAAACGAACTCGAAAGCTAGCATGCTGCGTCCGGAAATGTTTTCAAAAATAATTTCTAAAAAAAAACACCCTTAAAACTTTTTGTTGGATAACTTTAAAATATTGAAAAACAATTGCGCAAACCGTTTCAACGCACAGCAAGCTGTCAAGTGTTTATTTAATTAATTGCTCCCATTATAAGTTTGGAAAGCTTTGAAGACGTTATTTAATAACATAAAACTTGTTAAAACACTCACTTTGAAGGAAGAGAAGCAGAAACAGCGAAAACGTTGATGCCTTCATTTTAAGTTGTTCCCCATTTTTTCCAAGATAAACACTTGAACCACCATCATTGTACAGTTTTCACAACAAGATATTTAAATTACTCGCATTTTAACACCAACAAAATAATTCACCAACTTTAAGTTCAACAATGTACATTGTTGACGCGATTGTTGCAGACAAGTTTAGAAACAACTTTTTCAACCGAATACAAACGAACCGGCAAACGATTTTTGTTTTGTAACTTTGTCTAAAAGTTTAATATATGTTTAAAATTTAAGTTTATCGTAAAAACTCCGTCAAAAAATTGATAAAGTAACATCAACCTTCCTTTTACACGTTCGAAGATAAACTGGACAACAATATGATAATAGTAAGGATTTGATTGGTGGAAAACTTTACCTTCGTGAAAACTCGGAAAACTTCGAACCTATCAATTGTTGTTCGTTCGTGTTTAGTTGTCAGTCAGAAACGTCAAATTTTGAATTATCGCTCTTGAAATGACAGACTTTAATAATGAAAACGGTTCAGAAGACGTTGTATACTTACGCAACCAATTATCTGTAGCGAGAAACGAAATCAGTAACCTGAGGTAAGTATTTCAATGTGTGTTTAAGCGAAAGCTTAAACTTAACCTCAATATATTTACCACAGACAGCAACTCAAGGCATTAAAACACACATATCGTAAAGACTGTGATGAAATTCGCCAGCAATTAGAAAATTGGAGCTGTTTAGAATGTAGAAATAGACAAGTTGTACCTGCAAATGTGGCAACTACAACGGAAACACATAATAACCATGTTGATTTACCTTTGCAATACATCGGCACAATTTATACACACTTTCCTGAAAAAAGAGGCACTCCAAGGCAACCAGGCATTTGTTCAGATATGATTGCTAAATTAACGCTTAATAACGGTGTTTTCACAAATCCCGAACATGCACTAGAAGGTTTACAAGAGTTCTCGCACATGTGGTAAGTAATTGTGTTACGTTTAATTTTTTCCTTATAATGCTATATAAAAACAAATAGGATTCTCTTTCACTTCCACAAGAATGATTCAAGTCACACACGCGCTAAAGTAGCGCCTCCTCGCTTAAATGGCTTACGCACTGGTGTATTTGCAACAAGATCTCCACATCGACCGTGCCCTATAGGACTTTCACTTGTCAAAATCGATCGAATTATGGAGAGCACCATCTATTTTAGTGGCGTTGATATGATTGATCAAACACCTGTTCTGGATATAAAACCTTACATTCCTCAATATGACAACCCTACACTGAGTATTCCATTTGACGACAGTATCGGCGATATTTCAAATATGTCAGATTTGAGTCTTCGTGAAACAGACTCGCTTATGAACGTATCAAGTTTAAATAGTTTTAGTTTGAGTGATTCACAATCTCAAAACTTGCAAGATAATTTAAATATACGAGTTATGGATGGTGAAGAAAATGGCGAGCGTGAACAAGCAGTTATTGGTGCCAGTTCTATAGTGAGAGCTAATGCAAATATAAATTTGGAGGATACGTATCATGAATCTAGGTAAATGTGATAAAAAGACTTTTATTTAATTTTATAAATTTAGCATTGCACATCGCTTTAAATGGTTTAAGACGAGTTGTTTGCATGCTTATATTGTTGTAGAAATTTAAGCAGTAATTGAAATTATCTGATGCAATGTGACAACCAAAAATCACAGTAAAAAATGCTGTGTTGTGTATAAAATTAACCATAACAGTTGGTAAATGAAAAGGTTACATAATATATGTGTAATTAAATTTATGAAAATACCCATAAAAATGTATTAACTGTAATTTGCATTTGATAGGTCAGTCTCTCGCATTGGCGAGAGGGAAGCCCCAGATGGAGAAGAAGAAGAAACTCCACATCAATCATCAGCAACAAATAACGTGCCACAAACAAGCACTCCACAGAGACAAATCCGAGTACCTACTTGGATTGACCAGCCTCACGTTTCAACGTTAACTGTGCATTTTAAAGAAAGAGCTTTACTGCAGTTGCAACAATTAGGAAGTGAGGTTGGTATTTTTTATTTTAGTGCATTTCTTAATCCCCACAGAAAAAAAAACTTAAAAAGCAAACTGAATGAAAAGTTTACTTCGCTAAAAATGTAATATACCAGCTTTTTTATAACATACTAATTTGTGTAACAATTTCCGATTTCAGACAATATTAGTTTAAGAATGTTTATAGCCAATTGGATTGGTGTTATGCAATAAAGAGTTAAGCCACCAAGGTATTATTTGAAGAAAATTGAACTTAGCTTTTTTTACTGGAATTATATTATGGGCTATAATAATAAAGTTGTGGTCTTTTTTAAAGGCATATCTTTGAAATTTTATTACTGTGTCTACTCTGTAATAAATTTAAAAAAGCCGGTTACCTCATTTTTGCTTACTGTTTTATTATATATTATATAACAATAACGATTTTATTACATTATACGTCCCTCTACACCTGAAAAAGGGTAGAAGAGGAGCGATTAAGTGAGTAGGTAAGTACATTATACGTTAGAGTTAAGCATTATTTTCCACTATTTTCGTATTAGATTCAGATTCTTTTTGTCGGGACATAGGGTTTGAATGTATTTATTTCACGATGTTCTGTCTGCGGCTAGTTTCTTCAATTGATTGATGCTTTGTCTCTTCTCGGTTTCCACTGTGCGTCTCCAGGATGTTCTTGGCCGCCTCTTTTTTCTTTTGCCTTGAGGGTTGCATTCAAGGGCTATTCTGGCAGGTTCTTCTCTAGGTCTTCTTAAAATGTATCCTAGCCATCCGTGTTTACGCCTTCTGATTTCTGCCGCAATTTCTTGTTGTCCTGTTCTACTCAGTAGTTCTGCATTGCTGATTATATTGGGGAACCAGATTTTTAAAATATGCCTTACGGCCGGTATTATCAACATTAGTTAAAGGTAGCCCTAGTTAAGTAAGCTTTAAACTAAACCCTCCTTTATGCGTGCTACCCGTATTACCAAAGTATTTAATGCACATTTACCTAAACGGTCCTTTACTTTGAATTGGTAACGCCGACAAGAAAAACCCTAGAATAAAGGTTCTAACATGACCTTCAAAATACATACCGTTACCTTGCAAGAAGAGTGATACAACTCAAAAATCTTATTAATATTTTAGCTTTTGGTGTCAAACAACTCCACAAGTCAAATATATCTTGTTACTCGTTATTTGCTATTGTAATTTGTTATTAATTACGATTATGGCTACAGTACCAGTAATTGCTTCAAAAAATACATGGTTTATTTAGTTGTATCATACGTATAAGTATAATTAAATAATTCCTCGTCGGATGAGTAATCACTTGAAATATCGGAATCGCTAGATGTCATGTTTACAATTCAGATTGAGGTTATGTGTGTTATGTGTCAAAATAACCTGGCTTTAAATATTTTAACTATCCGAAATCGGGCATTTAAGTTTAAAGCCGCTTTAAGAACTAACCGGCCGTTAAAATTGTTGGTAATGCTGCACCGCACGGGTTAAATGCCCTTTAAGCTTAAAGGCGGCTTTAAATATGTTGATAATACCGGCCGTTAGACATCTATTTATAAATGTTTGTACCTCGTGTTGCACTTTATACTTGTGATGTACCAGACTCACACCCGTACAATAACACCGGTTTAACTGTTGCATTAAATACCCGTATTTTAACACTTTCACTAATGCCAGTTGAACTCTAGATGTCTCTCATTCTGGAGAACACCCCTCTCGCTTTGTTAATTTTTTTCTGTATATCGAGCTCTGTACCACCGTCTTCTGTTAACTCGCATCCTAGATATGAGAAATTGTTCACTTTTGGTATTAGGTTGTTGTCTATCTGAAGTGTGTTTGTTGTTGTGCTATTTACACTTAGTAGTTGTGTTTTTTTGATGATGATTCGTAGTCCCACCTTCTCTGATTCATCTTTTAAGTTTGAGAGCTTGGTTTGAATGTCTCATAGTCTGCTTCCTATTAAGCACACATCATCTGCGTACTCTAGGTCTTCTAGTGCCTCGATCAAATTCCATTGTATGCCTACGCCTTGCGTTGTTTGAAGAAATATGTGGTCTATAACTACTAAAAATAGTAATGGCGAAAGGATACAGCCTTGTCTTACGCCTATGGTGGTTTCAAATAGTTCTGATGTTTATCCATTGTGCGACACACAACATTTATCTCCAGTGTACCCCAGTTTAATGAGTCTAATTAGTTTCTCAAGGATTCCCATATTTGCCAGTACTACCCAGATTGCTTCTCTGTCTACCGAGTCAAAGGCACGTTCATAGTCAATAAACAAGATGTGTAGCGGAGAATTGAATTCTTGTGATTGCTCTGTGATGATTTTAAGCATGTTTACGTTAACCATGCAACTACGACCTGCTCTGAATCCAGCTTGTTAAATACTTTTCCACGTGCTGCAATATTCTATTTAGTATAATTTTGTAGAACACTTTGTTTGCAATACTTAAAAGATTTATGCCTTTCCGGTTGTTGCATATGGTGAGATCACCTTGTTTAGGGATCTTGACTATCACCCCAATTTTCCAATTGTCTGGGAAAATTTCTTTATCCCAAATGTTTAAAATTAATGGGAGGAGGATATCGACGATATTTATTGCTGCTTTACAGCTTGCAAGAAAGTTGAGTTTACATACATACATACATTTTACATACCACATTACATTTACTAAGTACTTGTTACTAAATTCAGTCTTTCAAATGTCTTCTTCTCTGCACCTCTTTCATTCATCCCACACCCCCGCCACTCTCACTCAATACCCCTTTCACTGTTTTGCCTACACTTATATCCTGGGTTTTGCAGCACTGGTACACTAAATGTTCTATTGTTTCTGCCCCTTCGCCACATAGGCTGCACTTCATCTCTTCAGCTTTTTTCCATGTTTTCCTGCCATTTTCTTCATTTCCACATCTAAACCGTGCTATTGTTTTATGGTGTCCTTTCTCTTCGTTTTTCTTTTAAATATTTAGGTAATTCTGATGTCATTATATACCTGTAGGTCTTATTGCTTGTACTGCAATTTATATGGTTATATTGTTCCTGTTTTTGTATTTCTTCATCTCCGGTTCTGAGTTTTTCTCTTATTTGTTGTTGTTCTTGGCGTCTTCTTTCTACCTCTTGTGTGGAATAACCATTTCTACAGTAGTAGTTCCTTAGTTTCTTTTCCCATTTGTTTAGATTGGCTTCTGTTCCTTTCTCTTCATTTTTCCTTATTTCTTTCCAGCACTCTGCCAATATTGCGTTCTTTGTATTTTCTCTTATTTTGTCTTCATATTTTACTGCCTTGTCTCCCGCTTCGATTCTTAACTTTCTTCTTTTTGTTTCCTCTAGCACTATGTATGTTGGTGTATTTATGTCAATTTCCAATAGCCATTTTATATATTTTATCTGAATTTTCTCTACTTCTTCCCTCTCTTCCCAGTCCCATATTTCTGCCCCATACTTTTTATTATTGTGTCGAACAACATCAACCTCCTTCTGAAATTTTCTCTTTCGTATTCCCCATGTTTGTCCCATCGCCTTCGTTGCTTTACTCATAATTTTCCGTAGATGTTTCTCTGGTCCATTGTTTCTTTGAAATGTATATCCTAAATATTTTATTTCATTTTCGTACCACCTCCATTTTTTTTTTTTTTTTTCACATTTAAGGCCGTTTTCTTTTCTTCTAAATATCTTTGGAATCATGCTATCATGTCTTCCATTTGTCTGGCTTCTTTTGCTAATAATATGTCATCAGCATAAACCAATGACCACAGCTTTTTACTACCTATCACTGCTCCTCCAGATTGCCATTTCCTTAGTTTGTCCTCCAAGTCTGAAATATATATCAGGAAAAGAATTCGACTTAGTGAACATCCCTGTCGTAGACCTCTCTCTGTCCAAAATATTGTTATTTTCTTTCCTCTGACTTTTACGACATTTATAGTTTCTTCATTAAGTTCCTTTATACGTGATGTAAGATGCTGATCTACTCCCTTTTTTTTTCATCATTTTCCATAATTCTTGTCTATCCACCATGTCAAAGGCTGCTTTCAAATCGACAAAAAATGTAAATAGTTTCCCTTTTTCTTTTATTATTTCTTTTTCTATAACATGATTTAATATGTATATGTTGTCAATTGTGCTTCTGTTCTTCCTAAATCCAGATTGTGATTCTTGAAAAATGTTTTTTTCTTCTGTCTCTTGTCAGTTTTTCTTCCAAGATCATAGCGTACAATTTATACCTTGTCCCTCCTATCATTAAGCCATGTAGTGCGCATATATCAATTAGTAGTCCCCCATTTTCCTTTCTTTCTCCGCAGCCATGTTGACCCATTATGTGTTCTATGTGTACGTTATTACTTCCCACTTCCGCATTGAAATCTCCCATCATGATTTTTACATCATTTTTGTCTACTTTAGATAGCGTTTTGTCTAGCAAATTGTAAAATAATTCTTTTTCATTGAAGGGAGCTACTTCTGTTGGGTCATAACATTGTATGATTGTAGTTTTTCTTTGGCTAGTATTTAGCCTCACTAATTATTCTTTCATTTACTGGTTTTCAATCCATTATTGTGTCTTTTCAGTGTGACCAATTTATACTATTCCTTTTTATCTGATAATTTATCAGTTGAAATGGATTTGCCATTCGGCCATAAAGGTGGTTTGGCTAAATCTTTTACGGTAGGTTTTCATCCTTTTCCACATTTTTCAGTACTAACTATTTGCAGCTCATCTTGAAGCACATCAGTTTTCATTAATAACGTAGTTGGTTGGTCATTTGTTATAATAATAAATGACGGTCCAACCATGAAACTTTATTTTTTGCTAGATCTGTTTTTCAGTTAGTAATTGTTTTCGTTATATTTTCTACTGAAATCAAGTCTTCCTTCTGACTGTGGGTAATTATATTTGGTAGAAAACTGTATCCAGGTAATGAAAATCTCATTGTTATTTGATTTAAGTGTTGGATGGTTAAGTACCTAGGTCATGCATTAATAAGCAAACAAGTTTTATACTGTGGTTTTGGCTGCCACATGAATCTGATCATAATCTCAATTTAATATTACTTTAAAAGACATGAACCCCACTTGCTGGGTACCTACCTCTGCTGGCTATATTGTCTGTCAAAATATTAAAGCCTTGATTTTTGCTACCTACATGAACTCCCGAATTAAACATATTTTTGCACTCCCGGACGTAAAGTGGCTACTTTTCGCCCGCAAAGAAGGGCGTAAAGTTCATTATTGCAGACCTCGGGTGCACTTTACGCTTTATTTATTTTAAATCAAAAAATTTAAATAAAATTTCCGTCCGTGCAAAAGATATTGTATGTACCACAGGCGTAATAAGCGACTTTGGCCTTTGGCGTGTTATACAGGGTGTCCACAAACTCACTTCACAAAAGAAAACTGCAAATTCTAGAGCTCATTTTATGTCGATTTGACGTAAATCCAGTCATTTGGCATTCATACAATTGTTATTATGTTTGTTTTTCATAGCCATCTTTCATAATTTAGAAATGAATTTCTTAGTCAATGGAAACGTATGCATTGACACATGAAAAGTTCAAATCGATTTTTTTCAAAAACGGTGCGTCATAGCGAGCATCATTTTTTTTATAAAAAATCGAAATTTGTTAAATGTTATGTCAAAATGGCGAAATTTTCAAATACAAAAAAGTTATGAATAAAAATGTCCAATACCCCTCCCAAACGAGCCGCTTATGACTACAATTAAAAAATCGTATTTATGCCATACGATTGAGCATATTCCACGAAATAAATGTACAGAATGTTATCACTTAAAAGGAAACCGTTTTGAAGATATTTGAATTAAACCGATGTAAGGGCGCCATCTTTAAAGAACTCTAGCTCCCTTAGCAAGCATTTTTGGATAAGGTGATTTACGTCAAATCGACATAAAATGAGCTCTAGAATTTGCAGTTTTCTTTTGTGAAGTGAGTTTGTGGACACCCTGTATATAATATTCACGCCACAGGCCAAAATCGCCTTCTTTACGCCCTTGATACATAAATAACTATTAATTGTTGTTTGTATAAACTTTGAGTAAAAGATGAATTATACTTTGAATGACTCGCAGGCTTGGTGCTACTACAGAATGAATTGTATAAGTATAAGCCATACATCCCCAAATTTAAATTTGAAATTTTATATCTAGCCCAGTGGCCAAGTACATTTTACCTTGCAAAAGGTTATGTAGTTTTGGATTTTGGATATGTTGTATGTACCTAGGCCCTTATTAAAAATCCAAGTTTTCTAATTTGGCACGCCTGTGCGCGAGTCAGTACGACCACTTTTGTGTCACTTTTTTCGGTGTTTGATCGATTACTCTGTACTAGTGCGTCCTATATCAAAAATTACTCTTACCTTTTTTGTAGAGCACAAAATTTGCTACAATTTACCCCCATAACATGTTTTTCTAAACCTCATAGTTACCGAAATACAAAGCTTCAAAGCACAAAATTTTTCCAAAAGTTAGGGAAAACTACCACAAAAAATACAGTGTCCGTCATCTTAACGGTTTATTGGTTCAATTTAAAGACAAAATGAGTAACACTTTGTAGACATATGGTAGATATGTGCATAAAAAATTATAAATACGACCACAATACATGGAATATACCGGGTGTCAACGAAACCTGGGGCACCCTCATAATTTTTTTATTTTTTAAGATATCTGAATGAAATTTGGTATGTTTAATATACTCTTTAAGTGGCATTTATTGACATAGGAAACAAGTTACTGTCACTTCCGGTTTCGCCGGAATTGACTACAACTTTGTTATTTTAAATGGAACGCCCTGTATATTTATACATTTTTGGAATCTCAATTCAATTTTACGCATGGTAGTATCAAGTTCGAAACATTTTGATGGCAAAGTAAATTTTTGCAGAAATTAATCTAGAGTGCCATGACTAACGCCAAATGAAAGTCAAGGTGCCCCAACACTCGAGACAAATTGTTTTAGAATTTTAACTATTTTAGTTGCTGTATTAGAATGGCCTAAATTGGCAAAAGTGCTTTTTCGAGAATAACTCTATTTCGAAATAATTTTGTATCCAAATGATAGATATATGTATAAAAAATATACAAATAATGTGTAATCGTTTAACCTCTTATATCTTTCGATGTTGAGGCTGGTGCGTTAGCGTATATGGTCTTACGCGTGAAATGCACCATGTGTATACTGTATAGTGTATGTGTGACTGTCTGTGTACGTATAGAACCTTATTACTCTACCTCGTAGGTCTGAAATAGAAATAATACAAATTAATACAAATAAGGCGTATATGCAAACAAAATTTTTTGTAGAAAAATACTAAACTTTAGACTTTTGATTTTTTGGTTCTATCTGTAGTGTCACTTTCATTACTTTCTATAACAAAATTAAAATGTTCAATGTCTTCATTTTCTTGGGCGAACAGCTGATCAATTATTGAAGCCGCTTCTTCCTCTATGTCATCGTCATTTGTAATAATCTCAGGAGCATTTAGGCATGATTGTCCACAGCAATTCTTACAAATAATAGAGCAATGCAAACCAGCCTTTCTGCAGCTGCAGGCCTTAGCACACCCTTTCTTACATTGGCAAAAAATAGTCGGCAGCAACGAATCTGGTGCAGCGTTTTTTGTTGTTTTAATTGGAGTCGGTCCTCGCCTGTTTGTCGTCCAGTCCCAATCTAAAGGGTTCTTTTCCCTGCCCATCCATGTTTGGACTTGATGATATGTGCGTAATGCGTGATACCAGGCTGCATCTTGCGTTGGTGGCAGTCTGGCAAGGTGAAACTTGCTTTTAGTCATAGACTTTTCAAAAAGCTGACAGCGTAGATCGTCAAGAGTTTGAGCATTCATGTCCTCACCACACAAGGCTACGAAAAATTTCTCGTAACTTACGAAAACCTTTTTTAACTTTGAGGCTCTGTATTTCGGTAACTATAAGGTTTAGAAAATCATGTTGTTGGAGTAAATTGTAGCAAATTTTGTGCTCTACAAAAAAGGCAAGAATAACTTTTCTGTAGGACGCACTATTAAAGAGTTATCGAGCAAACACCGAAAAAAGTGACACAAAAGTGGTTGTACTGACGCGCGCACAGGCGTGCCAAATTAGAAAACTTGGATTTTTAATAAGGGCCTAGGTACATACAACATATCCAAAATCCAAAACTACATGACCTTTTGCAAGGTAACCCCCCCTTTTCACGACCTGGCCACTGGGCTAATCTTGGAAAACTTGCTCTTTTGTACATCTATTCTTCCCACCACTTTTGTCCCTCTCTCGTCATTATTAGAGCAACATCTACCTTATTTTGACTTATTTATAGAGTTTTGGGGAGCGCTGTTTCACAAATCTCTATATCGTTTGTAAAATATTTCCTTGACTATTCAACTCATATGTCATCTGTCAAAAATCGACCAATCAAAATGGAAGATTTTACGTTTTTGAGCCAATCAAAACGAATTATATCGACAATTTCCACTTGAAAAAATTGTCACTTACAATACCACGAGTGGTCAAAGAATTGTCGATTATTTTTTTGCTGTAACATCACGAATGTTCCTTGTGGTATTCAATCAGTTAAAATTAACTCTACACTAAGTGAAGAAAAACTAGTGCAATATGGAGTTCCTCAGGGTACAGTACTAGGGCCTATTATTTTTATACTATACGTGAATGATATACTGGAAATGGAGAGCCTTGGCAAGATTATCAGTTTTGCGAATGACACAGTAATAATCTATAAGGGTAAAAATTGGCTAAACCTAAAACTTTCTGTGGAATCAGATCTCAATCAAATAATTGATGCCTTTTGGATGTTATAGTAATTCACTACCAGATTTTCAGAATTTGACCATTTATAATAATAATAAGTTAATTAATATTAACACTACAAACAAAATAAAATATCTTGGCGTCGTTATTGATGCACATTTAAAATGGAACTTTCATGTGCAGTTTGTCATTAACTCATTAATAATCTAAGATCTAAGATCTATCCTTTACAGATTTAAATATTTAAACGAAATCCTGTACCTGAAAGAAATGAGGGTTCTTTATCATGCGTTAGTGCAGTCACGTTTAGCTTACGGTACAATTGTCTGGGGTAGTACAAATGAAAGTCATTTAAAGAAATTACATTCATTACAAAAACGATTTCTAAAAAGTATCTATCGTAGAAAGAAGACATACCCATCTGATTTGCTATATGATGAATGGATGAATCTAAAATAATGGATTTAAAGCAATTACATTTCTTTAAAATTGTTACAAAGCAGTTCTTATACAGAAATAGTGCAGCACTTGTTCAACACGACTATGGTACAAGAACCAAAATGAATAGGTGTATAAAGACAATCACCGCTGGTAAAAATATCGGACAAAAATCCTTTACTTATATTGCCCCAAAATATTATAATATGCTTCCTCAATATTTAAGACAAAATTATTCTTTAAGTACCTTTAAAAAGAATGTAAAAAATTTTATTAGGTACTAATATGAACTATAATAAAATTATTTCCATAACTTAATAAAATAAATAAATATAAATACACTTCATCAGTTGATTGGCGTTTGTTTCTTTCTGGGGATTTGACCAGATATTATAAATTTAATATAAGGACCGTTTTCCTCTACGATCAGGCTATGCCTTTGTGGAGAATTTAATGTTTATATGGTCATATTTATGTTCTAATTTAATCTATGTTTATGTTTTAATATGTATATCTGCATATGAATATGTATAGTTGATATATTGATTGATTGATGGATTTTTATTTGAATTTTTTAAAATTTAAATAAACATTATTATTATTATTATCTACATTAGGCACTTCTTCATAAGCAACTTCTTCATCAATACAATCTGACAGTATGTATTCACTACCCCAAGACTGAAAGACTGAAATTATTGCTAATTCAGTAATAGCAATATTCTTTGGTAATAGTTCATTCAACAACTGTGGGTTGGCAAAATTCTTAATAGGTGGAGCTACAGTCCAACGCGGTGTTAACCCATTTTAGCTTATTATAGAATAGCACTTTCAGAACGCAGAGAGTTGGTTAACTCGAATTTTTTAAAAATGACTGATTATTGCATAACATTATCCAATTACAGACATTATTGTTGATTATTTCTACAATTGTTTATTCCAAACAGAATTGTATATAATTTCATTTACAAATACATTAACTACCATAAATGCTTCGTGTGATTTTATCCAAATAAATTACAATTAATTCATAATCAATTATGCAGGGTGAACAAAAGAAAACCGTAATAACAAATGTACTTCGAGAAGATCCTCGTTCAGTGTACCTGAGAGAAAGAATGGAAAATACAAGTTATGTCTTTCGTATAGCAGAATTATATGTATCCTGTAAATTCGATGATTCAGCACATGCTGTAACAGTTTTCCAAGTTTTTCAAGATACTGTCGCGCAGTCCGATGATTAAAGAAACAGTTGTAGGGGGATTTTGAATTATGTAAATTTTTTAGTACCTACCTATAAAAGTGTTAAAGTTCTGGTTTTATTATACTAACATTAAGTTTAAAATATTTTATATAGATCTGAATAAAATGTATATAGAATGCTTATATCAGTAGTAAAATTTATTATAAAGTATTTACCTGGAAAAATATGTACATAGAGTGTATCAGAATTGAACAAGCAAACTTTTGTGAAATATAGAGAATTTAAGAAGAGTGGGTTTTGTAAATAATCTTTGAATTACAAACTTGAGAAAAAACACTAAAAACAACAGAAGCAATCTCTAAAATGCTTTATAGGAGAAGTTCCTGCATACATTTACGAAGGCTCCCAATGGTATTCGTTCAGCGCCGCTCATTTGTTTCAAATGCAAGTACAAAGTATGTAGGTAAATGAAATTCAACAATTTTTTGTCATTCTTTTTCTGGTGCCTTATTCTCTACAACGTTGGCGATTAGCATGGATATTTTTGTCATTACTTTTTATAAATCATTTATTTAACAATTAACAATCGTTTTGGTGAAGTACAAAGTTTACTTCTACTCTAAACAATAAAATATTCGAAAAACAGTAAAAATTGCTGACACACTCATATTGGTATAGTTCAATAATCGACAACTTTTTACTATATAACAAAACAATTTAATATTTGGTTGGATTGCCTTTGTTATTTATGAATTGCTAGAGTCGCTTTTGCATGGATTGCACCGATTTTTCCTTGGTTTCACGACTTATACTGTACCATTCGGTTTGTAATCGACGTTTTAGCTCTTTCCGGTTTGAAATATAGAATTTTCGAATTTTTATCTCTAAAATTCGCCACCAATTCTCAATTTGATTAATGTCCGGTGATTATGGTGGGGTTTCAAGTATTTCCGGACAATTAGGAACAAGCCAAGTACGCCATTTTTTGGCTTGATAAAACTTATATCTTTCGCTAATTCCCAAGCGTTCGGTACTTTCATTCAAATTAGATTTCAAAATGTCTATATTTTATTAGCATCCATAATACCATTGATGAAGTGTAAAGTTCCCACCCCAGCAGCCGGGAAACACCCTCACACTATGACTGATCTACTTCCATATTTGACTTGTTAGGTTTTCGCCCGCTCATTTGCCTCCCATCTGACCCAAAAACGTTAAATTTGCTTTCATCGGTGAATAATACATCTTTCCAGTACTCAAAATTGTAGTGTCAATACTTTTTGGCAAATGCTAAGCTTGCGGTTCCTCTCATTTACAAGTGGTTTTTTCCAAGCTACTCGACCATTGTAATAATTTTATCTCAATATTCGTCGAATAGTCTCGGCAGTCACGCTCTTTCTCAAGTGATTTTTAACATTAGCCGCGAGTTTACCTACTCATTGTTAAATTGTTCTGAACTTCTCGAACAATAAATCTTTCGTTGCTAGAATTTCAGAGCTTCCTGGTCACGTTTTGAGGTAAATTATTTATCCTATCTTCATCTTTATACCTTTATATGACATATTGAATCGTTGAACAACTTCTCTTAACTTCTTCTTTATCCTTTTCCATATGCCCGTAGGCATTGGGTAGTCTTATACACTTTTCTCTGTTCAGTTTCCTTACTCTTGTCACTGATCCTTACACAGTCTTATACTTTTCACTGTTCATTTTCCACTCTCACTTCCTGCATACTGCTTCCTCGATCGTTCAATATCGCCTCCAGTCGTTTCTCCCACGTACTTCTCTTAACAATGTTACTTATTTGCTGCAGACTTTTTCCTTCATTATAATGAGAAATAATTAATTTTCTTATTTCCAACAGTGTTTCTCTTTTCTTTCTACCCATAATAATGACACAATATTGACACAGAACAATTTCTCTCATAATAAATGATGACTCTTAATCACAAGCAATTGCACAACTGTCAACAATACAATTGGTTTCTACAAACAAATGAAAAATCGCTGTACGAATACAAAAGTTGAAAATTTCTTATAATATTCAATAAATAGTTTGTAGAAGCTATTATTATTACTTTATGCGGTACAATCGTTTGCCTGATCCATTCTATTTAAGTATATTTTTTTGTAATAGCAAAATATCTAAACTACTTTCCTATTACAATAAAAATCATTTAAATTTTTATAGTGCGTGGAATAAATTTATAATAAACAAAACAATATAGCTTTAATTTTAAACATGTATAGCAGAGATGCACAATATTACCATGGTTTTAGAACTTAAATTTTTGTAGGATTACTTTTGGTACCCTCTATCACCCTCACAACTTTGTTGTTCAACTTCAGATACATTCTGTATAGAACTGGGAAAAGTACCTACTTGGTTAAAGTAAGATAATGTGAGAGTACCATCTTTTCTCTTATTTTCTAAAATTTTCTTAATTTTCAAAATATTTAATTTAATGCACATAACTTGTGAGTATTTAAAAAGCTTATTAAAGTATTTTGATAAGCATAATATTTATACAAGGGTTGTTCAGAAATTAATTGAGATTGGTTACTAGAAGGCATAATGGCAAAAAGATAATGAAATGAAGTAAAATGGGTCCATACAGTATTCAAAACTTTCCCAGGTCTTTCCAAAAAAGGATGTTA
This sequence comes from Melanotus villosus, assembly GCA_963082815.1. Lineage (NCBI taxonomy): Eukaryota > Metazoa > Arthropoda > Insecta > Coleoptera > Elateridae > Melanotus > Melanotus villosus. Next base: position 80,999,621 of record OY720419.1, read on the forward strand.
GTTCATATAAGTTTTCCAAAAATATGCTGTTTAGAATACCATCAGACCACCACTAAAACTGTAATCGTTCTATAGATACAAAAATATATCAAATATGGTTCTGTTGTCACATCACACATTGACAAGCTGTAGATATAACGATAGTAACTATTTCTTACTCTTTGTTACACACAATTTTGGTGATATATTACCATAAAATAAAAAATGAACTCCAGATTTGTCTTAAATCCATAATTCAATCCACTATCGCTGTTTTTATATTACAACATTTGTTTAAGTTAAAAATCATTTGTTTGTAGCATATTACAGGGAACTGTTGTTTTCGGTAAATTTTTGGTAATTATTAGATTAATTTTACAGTGATTTTTTTTATATACACAGGAATATTTTACTTCACAAAGTGCTGCTTTTAAATAACAAAAGATGTTAGACTTAAAGGGTATTTATAATTCTATGTATACGAAGGCGCAAAAACCCTAACACTAAAGTAATTGTAAGTTGAACAAATGCAGTTACCCAAGGCTTTTACAACTTAATGTTCAAGTATATGATGTGGTATTTTTATAATACTTTTTTTAGAGAGTTTTATTTTTTAATGTTATGGTGTGTTGCAATAGAAATGTACAAATTTTAATAACTCAGCAATGTTTAGTGATAAAAGCAGTGTATTAATATTAAATAAAATATTGAGCTTCAATAGTTATTATTTAATTTATTAATAAATATCCATAATATTGTCAAAAGTATTAATTCACAAACAAGACAAATAAATAAGGGAGTTCGAATGTAACACTGGTCTCTTTTAAAACGACACGGGTTAAAGAAAATTAAAATAAATTTAAGATAGGTCCCCAAATGCAAACTAAGAATCCTTTTAACTTCAACACTAAACCTTCGACTATTTTCCGGTAGCATAACCTAAATTAAACCTCAAAATAAAAGACAAGTTTTCTAAGTGATATTTTAAATGAGAAACCATTGTTTTTTTAAAGTTAAATCAACAGAAATAAATAGTGAATAGTAATTTTAATTAAATAAAGTTTGACGATGGTTAAAATATTTTAAAAAGAAATTAAGTGTAATAATAAAAGTTTAATACTTACATGTTATATAAACTTCGTATGAGTTTAAACCAAACGGTTTATCCAATTGTTAATGTGGACAGTTAATTTTCTTCGAAAATAAATAATTTTTAATTGTTGTTAAAAATAAAAAGTTTGTTTTATTCCAATGATAAGTTTGGAGGGTATAAAATTTAACCAAAATAAAGAACCTGAAATAAAGTGTAATTAATTAACAGCAATCAAAGTAAAGAGTGATTAAAAATGAACAATTTATTTTTTTTTTATAAAACTGCAACAACGAAGCAGCTGACGGAGATCGAGGTCACCAAATAAGAATCCTGAGATGCGAGGTTGCCTACATTGAACATTAACAAGACCAAACCCGGATCGAGATGAAGAATTCAGATAAGTGTTTTAATTTGAGCTATAGTTAATTTTGAATCAGAATTTTGAATAATAAAATTAATATCTGTAATCTTGAAATAATATGGACAATTATCAGTTGCTAAAATAATAGATTTATTACTATGTAACACAAATATTAATTAGAATAATATTACCTAAAATAATAGAATTAAATAAGAGTCCATTTATCCCTCTTCTCTAATCTTAGTTTATCTTAATGTCACTTTACAGTTTAACTAACTAGATTATAAATGGCGCTAAATTTTAAATTTACATATCTATTTTTTTTTTTTAAGAATTTCATTGTAAAAGTTGTGAAATTAAATTTATTTGTTATTTAATGAATCAAAATCAAAAATTATCAATCTTTAATTTATTGCAATCTTCTAAATTTTCTACAGCTAGAACCTACGAAAACATTTCATTAAATTTATTTTGAATTTTTGTTCGTGTATTTTGAATCATATTTGTTTGATGTTGGTATTTATTTTTCAGGAATAATTTTAGGTACCGAGTTTTCTTGGTATTTAATTTTATATATTAACACACACACACACCTGCACTCAACACAGACATAATACACGTGTTCAATTTACGGGATATTTATTTAGCACCCAGTAACGTAGTATTTTTCAAAGTAAATTTAATTTTGTATGTTGCAATTATTTTGACTACTCAACAGTTATTTGGCTGGCCCAACGTGGCACTAGAATATTCAGAATAGATTTAAAACAATGTGTGTTATAAATTGAAATAACAACAATATACAGGGTGAATAAAAAGTAAGGAACCTCGATGCTGGAGCCTTTATTATTAGTTTTAGAAAAAAAAGTTTTAGACAAAAGGTTTATAACAAATTATTTTCCACAAACTGAGTTTTAAATTTTTTTTCAAGGTCATACCTTTGCGCTATGACGTCATCGATACTTTTTTTAAATGGCAACCTATATTTTTTAGGTCGAAATTTTATAGCATTTTTTTTTCTCTATGACCATCTAAAAATATCATACAGTTGCATAAGCGAAATTTCCAGAAAAATCAAGTTGAATGTTATTCGTACCAGTATTTAACGTACGTACTTATATCACAAAAATTAAACACATGACTATTAAAAACAAATACAAACAATGTTTAACATTACTTTATTACAGAAGATGTTCAAATTGTTCGCCATTAACTATCTGACAATGTCCAATTCGATGTGAAAATCCCTGTAATACATTCCGAATTACTTCGGCTGCTATTGCCCGTATTACTTCCCGAATACGAATTTTTAACTCTTCTAAATTTCTGGGCCTGTTTGTGTAAACTTTACTTTTAAGATGGCCCCACAAGAAAAAATCCAACGGATTCAAATCGGGCGATCGGGCTGGCCATTCGATACTACCCCTTCTACCGATCCACCTATTCTCAAAAATTGTATCCAAATAATAAAATAATAATAATAATGTTTAACATTGTTTTTATTTGTTTTTAATAGTCATGCGTTTAATTTTTGTGATAAAAGTACGTACGTTAGATATTGGTACGAATAACATTCAACTTAATTTTTCTAGAAATTTCGCTTATGCAACCGTATGATATTTTTAGATGGTCATAAAGAGAAAAAAAAATGCTATAAAATTTCCACCTAAATAATATAGGTTGCCATTTAAAAAAAGTATCAATGACGTCATAGCGCAAAGGTATGACCTTAAAAAAAATATTTAAAACCGTCAGTTTGTGGAAAATAATTTGTTATAAAACTTTTGTCTAAAACTAATAATAAAGGCTCTAGCATCGAGGTTCCTTACTTTTTATTCACCCTGTATATATGAGAGCCAGTGTTTTATCGATTTTGCACCATAAATTGTGCTTGAGTAAGGTTTCAGCGAGATGTGTTTCAAGGTTATTTTGTCTCCTGAACAAAAATTGCATAGGCAGGAAATTTCGCAAAATCATTTGGCATTTTTGGAAGCTGACTTTTTCTCTAGGATCGTGACTGGTGATGAAACTCGTGCCATAAGCATCAACGTAAACAACAGTAACTAAGCGCGTCTAAAACTGCCTTATCTTGACTTGACTAACCGGTGTGCGTCTACCTTTAACATACAAATAATTTGAATTTTTGCTCTTACCCATATGCATTCTAACATAATGACGTATTTTCAGTGGTCCCTTACCAAGCTTTTGTTTTGCATAATACATTTTTTTTGACAAAATTAAGCTTCTCGTGCTTTTCATCTACTCATATTCTTAGTGCTAACCCCCCCCCATCGTATCATGGAACCGTTTATTCTGTGCCGTCACTGAACACAATCAAAAGTGAATCCGAACTAATTAATTTTAAGTGTAGCTTAGAATATGCAATATTTCATATGGATGTCAGGATAATGGATTTACGAACAAACAGGAACATTTACGATATTTACTAAATTTAATACAAAAGAAAGCACATTTGTAACACTAAGATTATACATTTTAATAAAATTTATATACATTAAATGTGGGCTATTTACACTCATACCAAATTCAATAAAAATACTATAATTATAAACAATACAACTTCGATTAATTGGGAAACAAACACAAGAACATTCTCAAAACTGTGAATGCTCAAAATGTTACTACTTCCCACAGTTTCGTATCCTGTTCTAAACAGCAACAAGTAACTATATTTGATTATAAACGTTCAACAAAAAAATCTATATTATTATTGCGGTTTAAAATTGCTGTGAAATTTCAAATGCTGTATTTTTCCAATTTGGGAATGTTCAACAAACACATAAATGCAATATGTAAAACAATAATAAATAAATATGTATATAAAACTCCAATTAGAAATAGAAATTCAAAATAATAACTGTTCAAAAATACTCATCGGTTGCACTTTAATAATTCTGATTTTAATACTTAGGTTAAATAAAATTCTTCAAAATCACCTCCTCGTGATTCTTTATAATAAATAATGTCTAATTATAATCTTATCTACCTTTAAATACTAGTACCTATATACAAAGTAAATGCTACTTACAATAAGAAGACATAAATTAATACTACACTTAATATAAAAACCTTTGGAAAAAATTACATTCGAAGGCAAGATTGCATTTTGTTTTTTTTTTTAATTTTCACAAAGTTTCAGTCAAAATATAATTGTTGAAATGATTATGTTGCAATTTTAGTTAGTATTTATATGGCACACCGAATAGTTTACTTGTTGATGCACAAATAAACTGGTGCCATATAAATCCCTGGTAAAATTTGCTTGTAAATAAATAATAAAGCGGGCAGCAATTTTTAAATCACAAATCGAAGTTACAACTGCCTCTGCCTTTTGTTGGCACAAACTGAGCTTGACATCATGCATGCTGCCATTTTTACATAGTTGCCAAATATACTTCTGAAACCATTAAACACATAATTGGTGATGATCGTTACTAGAAATTAATTTCTGCCAATACCCAAGTTACAACTATGAATCCGCGACCATCACAATTTGGAAGAATACTGATAACTACATATGAAGACAGAGACAAGAATAGAAATTTTTATAAAAATATTACTTTCTTACTACATAACACATTTGTGGAAAGACAAATACGGTAGGCCCTTTAGAATGTTCCAATAAAAATTTAATATACAGGGTGCCATATATAATTACGGATATGATTACTTTGTGACTTGGCACTTGGCATGACACAAACAAAGTATAACAATCAACTTTTCCTACTGATATTAAATAGGTACTTACTTTCATATAAGTATAAATTGGATAACAGAGAATTAAGGTTTATAATTCCTTGTTTAACGAAGGCACACTTATTTCAATTTAAATATTAAATAAATCTGCAGTTTCCGATGTCAATTTTAAAAACAGATTAATATTATATAAAGCAACAGCTTCTATCTTAACCTACTGATATGAAGCACCCTGTATATTAGAACCAATTATTTAAAGGAACAATTATATATAGATATATAACTACGTACATATCTACTCAACAATTAATAACAACCATAATAGATGGTAGGTACCACATTTTTTAAACAGGAAATTAGATGTATTTATAAAGTAAATAGTAGAACACTATTGTGCCGATTTTTATAACTTTTATTAACACACACGTACGAGTCCTCCTGTTTACTTTAAATTTCTAATAAAAGAGTAAAATAAATATAATAATATTAATACTATTTACAAGTAGGCAGGCAAGTCTTATATATACATAAGAGTGTAAATTTTAAAAACATACTACGACATATAGTTGGAAAATATTAGAAACAGCTAAAATATCTCTTAAGAATTACTATTGTATTGTCACACGATTGAGTACAATATAAGGTCAGTTAAATATATACCATAGAATAGCAAGGAAGACCAAAATGAGATGACATAATCAGAAAGCACATCATAAAATAAATCAACTTTAATGCCAAAACAAAATAAATTAAGTAAATATAAAATACTGACTCGAAACTTGCTCATAAATACTGATTAAAAAGAATCTGCGGGATATTCACAAAATATTATATTAATTTAAGTTATCTGCCAGGTTGCACATTTTTTATTAGATTTTAATTCGCCAACCCATTTTATGCTTCAAATATAATCTTGGAATTATTAAGTACTCTTATGAATATCCAACAGAATACACAAAGTAAAAACAAAATAAAATATTAAGTTACCAAAATCTGAACACAGTTATTAAAAATACAAAGAGAAAATTTGTAAAAATAAAATACGAATCACAGTTATTTTAATAGTAGACATATAATACTTGTCTTTTAAAATTTTTTTTCTATCAAATCTACTTTAGTCAAGTTATTGGTAAATCTCATTATTATTTCATTAATCGCTACGTTACATTTATTTCTTCATTATTTGAAATAAAACCTGGTACATAATCTAAACTTTTGTATTGATAAGTTTTTGAAAGAAAAAATATCTTTTACCCGAGAGTCGTCAAAAATATATAACCTCCTCGTCTGCTGGTGACTGTTGGTCACTACGCACTTTAAATTTGTCTGGTAACTTAGGATAAGTGTGAGTACGTGATGCTTTACTGCTCGATACATGTTGTTGACCTGAGGTAGGTGTACCACCTGGTGGCGATGCTTGCATCATGGCTGGACTTGATCCAGTTCGGCTATGTGAATGGGGGGTAGTCGGAGTCTAAGAATATGGATATTATCAATGTATCTGTATCAACAATATAGGATTGTTACACATTACACAAAGGTTTCACAAGGAATTCCAAATATACACAAATGGTAATAAGTGACATTCTACATTTACTGATAACTACAACGTACGAAAGGTATTCAGCAACAAATATAATTGGATATAAAAATAAAACAAACTATAAAGCATGGTATGATCAAAAGTATAAAGAGAAAGTACAATGTAAAAGAATAGAAAGAACTGGAAATAAGGCAGACTGCTTGAGTTACAAAGAAATACGAAAAGCAGTAACAAGAATGTGTAAAAAGAAGAAGAAAAACTGGTTAAATTTAAGAATGACTGAAATAGCGGAGAACAACAGGTCTAATAACTCAAAAGTATCTTATCTACAAATAACGATGACGAAGAATAACAATAAAATAATAACAAGGGTAATAAAAGACGATAAAGGAGTAACACATTATGAAGAAAACAAAATAAAAGAGATATGGAAAAACTATTGTAGTAAATTACACCAGAAATAAAATAAACGAAAATGGAACCAAATCAGAATAAACTAGATTTAATATTACAAAAACTCAAAAAAATTGACAGAAATATAGAAAAGGCATTACATGAAAATAAAAGAAATAAAGAAGAGATTAAACAGCTCCGCACAACAATAGAAAAACGAGAATAAATAATCCAAATTCAACAAGCAAAAATAACCAAATTAGAAAAGCAACTTATACTGCACGAAAAATTAGAACAAGTAATTAAGAAAAAAAACCTCATATGTTATGGAATATTAGATGAGGAAGCAGAAAGTACAGAAACATTGAAGGATAAGTTTTTAGAAATAACCAAAAAAACTGATACTAAGATAAACATGGAAATAGAAATAGAAGATATTAGAAGACTAGGGAAATTTAAAGAACAGACCAATCTTAATTACTCTGACTAATCTCACTAAAAAAACAGAATTATTAAAAAACGCTAGTAAATTAAAAGGAACCAAAACATGGATAAGCAGAGAGGTGTATGAAGGAAATAAGGCAAGAAGGACACAACGTAAGACTGATACATAATAAACCTGTCATAAACGGAAAAACATACGATATAAAACAACTAGATCATGGTAGTGAATGGAAGGAAGACGGAAGGGAAGAGAAACGAGAACAAGAAGTAAAATCAGGCACGAAGTGATCCCCAGAAGAAACACAACAAGGACTAGAAGATAAGACTTATAAGAAACTTAACCAAGAAGGGGATAGAAGAAAGAAAACAAAATCAGTTTGGACCCAGAATCTTTTAGTGGGATTTCCAGAAAAAACAGCAGAAACACAAAAAACCCCAACGCTGAACAGTCACAAAAAGAATTAGGAAGCCCCAAAACCAAGGAACCCAAAACTGATGACAATCATGGCAAGACACAGGCAGATGAGTATGGAAAACACATCTTCCAGATGCAAAAAACACTGTGATATCACTAAGGCGGCATTTGTTATTTTTTACGTCAAATATTTCAATTTTGTGCAATTTATTGCTGTTCGCATTAGCAATAGGTAGCGGGTTTAAGCGAATGTGAATGAATTGAAGTACATAAGCATAAATTGCACGAAATTGAAATATTTGAAGTAAAAAATAACAAATGCCGCCTAAGTGATATCACAGGTTGTTTATCGCTCCGCTTTTGTTTATCGTAGCTGTATCGTTACGAATCGGAAAGTTAATTGTAAATACTTTAATCGGCGTTTTTTCAAAGAAATGTTATGCAAACCCATAAAATTTTTATACCGTTGTAAAGAGAAAAAAATTCTCTATCGAATGGTAGCATAAAATTAATAGGTTCCCATTTAAAAGAATATCACGTAAAGTCATAACTCAAAAACAATTGAAGAAAAAATTTTTCGTGTATAATCAATACATAGATAAAAATTTCATAATAAACTTTTGTATTGAACATTTTTTTCTAAAATAAATATTAAATTGAATTCGCCTTATTACAACAGCACACGTAAAGAAAACGTAAGTAAATTCTATAAACATGAAATAGTATTGAATTCTGTCAAAAGAAAGCAAATGATCATCAGTCAAGTACCGAATGAACTTAAAAATGTAATGAAAATAAGAATTTGTCTAGTCAGCTGTACTAAAATCTCTGTCAGAAGTTATTAATGCAACTTACAAATTTTAATGGTTTATGTAGATAGGTGTGAAATTGGTTACATAGAGAAAAATATATAATTTGATGAAGTACAAGTGCAAGAAAAATGTAACAATTATATGTTTACGTAAATAGTGATTTTAGTAAATATGTAAAGTATTATGACATTATAAATAAATTTTTTAAACTATACTTATTGTTTTAGTATAATAATAATAATAATAATGAATCTATAATTGTGCTTCATTGCATTTTAGATGTAGATTCTTTAGTAACTTACAAGTTTAACAATTTGAAGTTTTTTCGCTGTCAAAATTGACAAATATAAAAAATAAACAATGAAATAATCGCCTGTTGCGGTGACAGACGCCTTCAGTATTCCTATCTCTTTCTAGCGTTAACTAAATAACGACAGATCAATAAAAAAACCAATTAGGGTAGGCCGTGAAATTGAATTATTTTGAATTGGTACTTTAGCCACATCCACAGAATGACATTTCTGACATGAATTTAAGGTTATAAATTTTGTTTACAATAAAAATGTCAAATTACAAACGTTATAAAATGTCATTCTGTGGATGTGGCTAAAGTACCAATTCAAAATAATTCAATTTCACAGCCTACCCTAATTGGTTTTTTTATTGATCTGTTGTTACAATAATACAGAGAATTTACTATAACGCGCAATGGCGTGAATAGGGAAAGAGAAAAAAGAATATGAGGATTGATTCACCTCATATTAAAAGAATGATCAAGAAACAGCATATGATGAGACCATAATTTCATGGGATTGGAGTGCCAAGAAGTACAAAAGGCAAAGGGATGAAGTGAAACTAAAATGCAATAAAGGCTTTTAATAAAGCACTCAATTCTACTAACCAACATTGCAAACAAATACATTATTAAAACTAAGGTACAAAATGTTTTAAATAAAAAAAATGTCTACTTACTGTTTCCCCAGATGTTGGGCTGCGACTTCCAGATCCCAGTCTTTGATACCCTGATGTACTGGTCCTCCTCACTTTTTCATCCTGACTCAATTTAAGTGGCAACATTTGCTGAGGACCTGATGATGGCAGTGCTGTAGTAGGTGAATTTGATGAACCTGAACTCAACCTTGAAGCCAGCTTCAAAGGCAACTGTTGTTTCACTTGTACACTTTGAGATACCTTCTGTTGATTAGTAGCACTAATCAAGTTTTGAGGTAGATGAGACTTTGATGTTCCTAAAAATTTGTATTTCGAATTGGGACTTTTTTTAAATAAGAGGAAATTCTTACCTTTTATCCATTTGGAATCTTTCCGTCGTTCTGTTCCTATAAGAGATAAGGTACTTGCACTAGAACCAATAGAACCTTCTGACTGTGACGGGCTACTTTCTTCTGAACTTTGATTACTACTGTCTTCAAGCTGCCCGGTGACGGGCAACGCAACATTCGGTGAAATCAATAATCCTTGGCTAGTTAATATTTCCATTTTCCTATAAAGCTGTTCTCTTTGTTGAGTGATATCTGATTGTTCAGCTCGTATTTGTTCCTGTACACAAAAGTTATTATTTGTAAGCAAACTGAGGTGGTTTAATTTTTTCTATTACAAAAAATGTACTTCTTTTTTATTTATGTTTTTTAAACAAATTCAAAGTGCTCTAAAAAAACATTTATCTAGAATGTGCTTTATCAATTTTTTTGTATAAAAATACATGTTATAAACACCAATGCAAAGTAAGGTGTTTAATATTGTTTACCAGAAATTACCAGTAGATAGCAATAAAATCATCTGAAACCAGTTGTTACAAGAAACTACCTACACGAACGAACATCCTAAGGAATCTGTAGTGAGTCTTTAACCATTGAGTAGCACTGTATACATTTTTTAAAGTGAACAACACAAATGCCTCTCAGACTCATCTGTAGGTGGACTACCTTTTATGTTAATCCTTTCTCATATCAACTGGTTTAAATTACCAACTGAACAATGCCAATATTCAAAATTATTCTAAAATTCTAATAATTATTATTCTTACAATTATTGTATTTAGTACCTATAAAAGTTTTTAAGAAATACTAAATTTAGTGCTTAGTTTCTGGTTTATGCTGTAAACTTTACAAATGCACTTATCAACGACATTCACAAAAAGTATGGAAATAAAAAAAACACTTCCTATAGTTCGCTTCAAACTTAGAAAGAAGTACAGGGCCTTACAGCAACCTGTATAATAATATAATAACTGTAGACCATAAAACAACGCATAAATGTGTGTATTGACACTGCTGCTTTGTAAATAAAAGACAGTATGATTAATGATCTCAAACTAAATCGAATGAAGATCAACATGCTTCTTTCTAAGGTTGAGATGGACTAGACTATAAGTAATGTACTATTTTCATTTAAAATCATCCTCCGAATGCCATGAAAGTAAGTCATGTACTTGCTTACATAGATTCAGGAAACATTACTGTTTGTTTTGACAGGTATTCCAAATGATTTGGCAGATAATCTTCAAGTGATGCCCAGGAGTGTGACAGTCCATACTAGCTCCAACGCCATAACCGTATGAACAAAGTAATTGAAAATTGGAAGTTATGTGTTATTTGTTTCATATCTTGTCAACATAACATTTGCTGAATCCAGCTAAGACTTGAATTTTAATTTCATAGACTTCTGAGGACAACTTTAAACTACCGTATTTCCGCGAAAATACGGAGTTACAAGAATGGATTGAATCAAAAACGAAGACATCAGAAAGACATTGAAAGTGCAACCATTACTTACATTAATAGGGGAAACCCAAATGCACTAGTTTGGCCACCTAGTAAGGATGAAGGACGACAGAATCGTAAAGAAAATATAGGCGATGGGTATGTGCAACAAACGAAGTAGGAGAAGACCAAGAAATACTTGGAATAAGGAAATGGAGAAGATGCTCAAAAGAAGAAGAATAACCTGGACAAGAACAAATGAGATGACCAAGAACAGAAAGCAGTGGAGGCAATTTTACGAAAGTCAATCTTAAGAGAGCTATGCATTGACACCGAAAGGTAGAAGAGAAGACCGGATTATGATGATGATGATGATCTCCCCAAAAATAAGACCTAACCGGAAAATAAGCCCCGGTTAAGATGGTCAGCCAGACGGACGCATTTAGTATGTTCGTTGCAACACACTTAAAATAGATGATAATATAAATTTGGACAAAAGATAAATGCCTATGTAAACATATAAACTCAAGACTTATCACCGAAAGACCAATCGGAGTACAGACACAACGCACGAATAACAAACGGACGTGGTCTTGTAAGTCTTCAATTAGCACCTGATTTAATGGTAGATTTAAAGGGAATAATATATTGACCCCAGACAAGATGAGTGCAAAAAGAAAGAGCTATTCCGTCGAGTACAAGAAAGGAATTGTGGAAGACTCCCGGGGCAAGAATCTTACGGCTTTCTGCAAAGAGAAGAAGTATCTTTGAATGGTCCAAAAATGGCGAACAGAGTATGATAACCTCAATCAACAAGTGGACAGGGGAAATACTAAGAAGTGTAAGTGTGTATCAAGTTGGCAGCCATTATTTCCTAAGCTGGAAGACATCATCTGTGAATGGATTGCTGACAGGAGAGCAAAGGCTTTGGTTGTGCGCAGGGTTGATTTGCCCTTGCAATGGCAGCACAGTTATAAATATCCCTAGAAGAATTGAAAGCATCACAACGCTTGCTGCATATCTTCCTTCAGCAATATGAACTGTCTCTAAGAAGATTGATAACACTGCTCAAGCTCGAAGATACTGAAGTTATTAAACATGTACTTGCATTCAAGTACTCCGTTGATGGCATCGACTTTTCTAAATATCAACTCTCCAGCATGATTGCTATGGATGAAACTGCAAGGATCTCAAATGGCAATTGATCAGTGGGTTAATCTACATTACCTCCACTGGTTACGAAGGTGCACGGGTTCCCTGTATTTTGGCAATTTATCTGAATGGAAAGAAAGCCCCACCTCTAATCACTAAGGGCAAGAAGGATAAGATTGAATGTGTTTTAGGCATTTATGTTCGTGAAACCGAAAAAGCCTGGTGCACACAATAAGGAAGTGGGTCGATTTAATGCTGTCACTTGTTTTGCGAGGTGGCCAAAGAGGTCTGCTAGTCGGGGATTCAGCCAGCACTTACCGTGCTAAAGACATGAAGAACTTCCTTGCAGAGAGAAATAATGATTCCTGTCTATCTCCAGACTCTTGGTATTGCAATACAGAAGCCATTCAAGGACCATTTGCGCATGAAAATCGATGACTTTATTGAAAATAGACTGGAGAGAAATCAGCATGGAAACTTTGTGAAGCCTAGCCTGCAAGAGGTCGTGACTTTGGTGAACAATTCATGGGATAAAATCACCAGCAGCTGTGTTGCCAATGTACTACGAGCAGGCTACATGGGCAAGAAGTGCTCATTTAAAGAGAGACTGGGGACAATGGCTCTACAGGAAATGGAGTCGCAAGAAATTCAGACCGGAATTCGGGATCTGAAGGGTTATGACGATGTTCCAGAAGAAGATGACATGACTGTATTTGAATAAATAAGACAATACGTCTTTTGGAGCAAAAATTAATATAAGACCCGGTTTTATTTTCAGGGAAATACAGTAGATATGTTGATACAATACAATAATTAACAAAAGTAAGAAAATGTGAAAATATAAAATAACAAACTAAGAGCTGTTGCCAAAATTATTGCAAACCAACAACAATAAAATATTGGCTCAAGTGAAAAAGTAGCCATACATCGCAAAATCTGGGAGGTATCTTGCAAATTATCAAACTGTTGTTAGCCGTAAATTTTTTGAATTTTTTTATTTGTAAATTTAATTTTACATATAACTATTTTGTAGAATTAAAGAAAATGGCCATTCTGATGTCTTACATATAACAATAATATTCTAGAAGTGTTAAGACAGTAATTACACCAGGAAGGCGAAGTTTACGACATAAACATGGAAAACAATGAGTGCTTTATTCCAAATCAATTATTTTAATCATTACATACTTGATAACTTTTTTAAAGCACTTTAGAATTTTGGGTATAGAGTATAAAGTAAACTATATACATACCTGTAACTTCAATAATTCTACCTTTTTTTCTTCTAGTTCTTTACCTTCTTGTTCACGAACCATAGCCCATGCAGCTTTCTCCATACTTAACTTATCTTGAAGATTTCGTAGTTCTTCAAGCTGCTGATTATGTCGATATTGTTTACCACCATCACCACCACCCTTCAGAGTCATAAGGTGTGCTTGTAAACTACAATTGACAGTAACTTAAAATTATGTCCTTTTTGCTTAGAGAAAATAAACTTTAAATATACTTCTAAAGTACTATGAATTCTACTACTGCAATACAGATGTTCGTTAGACGCTGTTCTGTTTTAGCAAGACACTAAATGTATGTCATTTTGAGTGAACCATACCATTTTTTGATTCATTTTCGAATGAAATACGGCCATTTTTTCAATAATGAGAATTTCCAAAAATTCTAAAGAACATTTTTCAGTATTGACTTCCAAACTAAATATATCTGAGTAGTTTTTTCAGTAGTTTAACAAAACTTACCTTTCATTGCTTGTCATAAGTTGTGATATAATACAGAGAAGAGTATAAACATAGTGTGATAATTGTACTGCTGCATATTGTTGTTCTTTACCAAGGGACAGCAATGCAGGAATATCGGGTGGTGCACAAGGTTGCAAATCAGTCATAGGTGTATTACCATTTGTTAAATTGGTACCTGCTGATATTTGACAATTTCTCCATGGTAACTTTTCCTAAAAATCCATTAAAATTTGCATTACAATAATAATTCATTTTTATTATAAACACTCACAAAAATTCTACTGTCTCCAGGTTTCAAATTTTCCAGATCAGGACTTAATGTAGGTGTTCCGCCAGACGACTGCAATTTCTTTCCCAGTAATTTTATACCACACTGTGCAGAATTATCAAAACCACCAAATGTCTCTGCCCGTTTTGGTAAAATTGGAGATGTGTATGTCTCACTTTGATGCTCTCCTGCTGAACTAACACTTCTCGAAAGATTTGTTCCAGTTGTATACAGAGAGCTTGCCAAATGACTCACTTCCTACAGAAAATTGAAGTATGTTTTAATTTCAGCTTTTTAACAGCATTTATATAGATTATAGAGCTACAGGGGCACCCAAAAATTCCTGGAATTATATAATAAACTGAAAAATATTATTATTTTTCAGTTTTATTTGAAGAGCTTCAGCCGCAGAGGCAAAAATTCCGGATAGGAATATGCCATTAATAATAATAATTGCATTAGACTGCAGTACCATAGGGCAACAGGATTTAAAGGTAAAGAAGGTAAAAAAGTCCCTTTGGAAGCACTTCGTTCCTTAACTACACTTCTTTTTTAATCATGACACTTTTGGCAAATTTTAATTTCGGTTCCATCTTTCTTTAGTCTTGTTAATAAGTTAAGAACTGCTCAGCCGAGAATGCGTAAACGTCAAACCGCGAACACGTTTCAAGGTAGGGTATGACCAACCTTGAGTAATGTTCAAGTCTGAGATCGAGCAAAGCATCGACTATAAGTACGGGCATTATACGTGTAGTGTAACATGCAGGAACTGTCTGCGCAAGTTCAATATTCATTTTGAAATAGCAGCAAATTATTTTCATATCTCAAAACGTTTTTGAAATATTTAAAAAAATATAAAAAAAAAACGAGAAACTAAACACTGTATCTTGGAAACTAAGTGTTTTCCGACCTGGGTTTATATGAACTTTTTACATAAAAAAAACCTCAGCTATCACCCATTAAAATCTTTTGCACTTATTTACTAACACCCTGTAGAAAATGCCGTGATTTTTATTTAGGTATTGTGGCAGACCTGATGGAGAATCCAAAAAATAAAAAAGCAAGATTAAATGATAAAGGAAGTTGTAGTAGCAGTAGACGACCCTTTCAAAACATATGGGCTGAGATGTATGGGATTATCGACAGAAACAACAGATCATTGTACATCAGGGGCGGCTCGTCCTTGAGGCCGCGTGGCCGCGCGCCCCCCAAGGCATAAACCCCCAAAAGATTTTTTTAAAATTTTTAATTAGATAGTAGTTATGTTTAGATTTATTTTATTAATATAAAAAGCAATAGTTAAATGTCCGCACCTAAGCAATCGTGGGCTCGAGTAGGGCCGCGTGAATCTCCGCGGTCTCATGCTACTGCTGAGGTAGCTATAAACTGTAAAACCGTACTTAATTCTGGTATGCGGTACCTGTTTATAGACGTGGGCTTTAACATAATATTAGCCGCCCGATAAGCGCGGACAAACTGGACTTAAGATACGAAAGCATGATTCATCGCGGGATCATATTAATGCTTGCACTGCATTCGCATTACTTGGCAAAACAAACATAGCAACCCAATTAAGTTCTGCATACCGACAACAAATTCTGCAGCATAATGAAAAAGTTCAGAGGAATCGACACATTTTAAAAAGAATAATTTCTTGCGTTAAATTTTGTAGTGCTTTTGAAATGGGTCTTAGAGGTCACGTAATCGTGGAACATTTAATTTATTTCAATGAAAAACCGACGTGAGGAATTCAAACTTTCAGTGTATTTATTGTTCATTGTCATTGCTGAATTAAAGCATTTTATGTTCACGGTAAGTCTGTTATTTATCTGGATTTTTATTTTTTAATGCGCCCCTCCAATAATAAACACCACGAGCCGCCCCTGTTGTACATACTGTGTAATGAAACGGTAGTAAGCAGAATGTGGAATATAAATAGACATTTTGAAACTAATCATCGCCAGCTCTTGGAAAAAAGTGAGGATGAAAGGAAGGAATACATTTCTAGGCGCTACACCTCTATAAGAGCCAATCAAATGCCATCCTGAAATTTGTAAGAGGCTCTACAAATTTAACATCAGGAAGTTTCTGCATTGCTCGTCCACTATTGGACGTCCACTTGTGCCTTTTCATTGCATGATCAATCAGAAGGTGTTGTGTGCCAAGGCAGGATTCACAGAATTAAATGATTTAATGTCAGTTGTAACAAAAATAGTGAATGTAATAGCTGCTCGATCCCTTCACAAGCGAGAATTTTCCGCACTTTTACAGGAAGTTGATTCAACCTACAGTGGACTGCTGATGTTCAATAATGTGAGGTGGCTGAGCCGAGGAAAAACACTTGAGCGATTTGTGGAGTGCTTTGTAGAAATTACAGTATTTCTTGAGGATAAGGATCTGGCAAACTTTCCTCAGCTCAATGATCATAAGTGGGTCAACACATTAATGTTGTTTTACAGATCTCTCTGTTCATGTTGTAATAAAGTGGGTTATATTAAAGAATAACTTAAAACATTGCCATAAGAAAATGTATTAAATAAGATGGCATTTAGGTGTGGCTGATATACCAAGTTGAGTAATCCTTACGATGTAGTAATGATGAAATATGTTTACTAACTAAAGATGTACTTGCAAACGGACTTACGTCATTTAAACACCGGCTGCATGTCATGTTGCAAAATCATTACATTGTGCGACAATGTTGCAGTAGATAGTATTTAATAAGGACCACCTGCGACAAATGACGTGATCTGTTCGTAGAAAACCATGTCTCATGTTCATACAAAGTAAGAATTAATGAGAAATGATGTAACACGAAACAGTTGGTTTTGGCAGCTGTTGGAAATATTAGGGAAGGAGCAAAACTTGGAGTATAAGTATGGTCGGATTTCATACAGAATTCAGTTCCCTGGGGGAGTCTGACAGCGATGTCTAGGAGTAGGAAGATTGAAACCTAGATGACAGACTCTAACAGGACCAACCCTTGCAGTAACCCAAGGGTTAGATTAAAAGGTTGTTTCGACGTTATTGCCAAGATGAGTGCCTTCTTAAAGATGTTCATGTAAGATTAGTGATTATTATTATTTGTAAAATAAATTGATGCTATTGTTTGGTTCGCCGCATTGGGTTGTTCAGACCTAAATCATGTTATGTATTTGGATCCCGTTTGTCAAACAGTTGAATTGTACTTGTAAATAATGTTTTACCAATATATGTAATGTTAGTCCGTTCTGTATTTTAATATAACCTTTCGCAAAGGCCAAGTTAAACACTCGTAATGAAGTTAGGCTCAAAGTCTCTACCATCGTAATCAATCTAAAAACATAGGCGGCCTTAACCCACTATGTTGCAATAAGCCTCTTCGTTACAATATGTATGAACTGAACTTAAAATTACAAGGTTTTGGCAAAAGTATTGAAATATTGTGAACTCGTTACTTGACCAGTTTGGTGAAAAATTTAATCAATTTAGAAGCCTGGAGCAGACAATTAAAATAATTAAGAATCCGAATGTAGTAGTCTACAGTACTTTGGAATTAAATGGTTTCCAATGGATGCAAATTGATGATTTGGAGATGCAACTTGCTGAATTTCAAGACAGCATCTGGGCTCAAGTGTTTGTCGACTTGAGGTTCAAACTGAGAATGAAAAAGAGTGCCACTACGAACAGGATATTTGGAGTGCTTGGAACCGATTACCGGACACTTTTAGCAGTTTTAGCACCCAGAAAAATCTAGCGATGGCTTTATTCACAATTCTCTCTACGTACTTTTGTGAGACGTTATTCTCGGCGTTAAATAATATTAAAACCAATAAAAGAAACCGACTGACAGATGAAGTTAGTAGCGCTTGCTTGAGTTTGAAGTGCACGAAACACCAACCTTCAATTGAAGATTTAGCAAATGCAATTCAGCAACAAAAAAGTCGCTTTTTAAAAACTAAATATATCAAAAATATAACTCTTTTTTTTACTAGAGCTGCAAATATCACAAAATATGGATATTTCTAGATGTAACACGGCACCTGAGTTAAGTTAGGTTTTTCCGAATTTTCACACATCGAGCTCAAAATGTTCGCCATCACTGGCTTAGTAGAATCCTAAGCTTTTTCATGTTCTATCAATCTATCTGTTTTGATAAGTTTTGGGACCCCCCCACACTTGTATTAACACCTACAATACTTAAAGCAAAAAAGAAGCTTCAATGACTTCCAAATATTGTATCAAAAGTAAAGTACCTGTACAGCAGTTAAAACTTCTTTCCAGACTTGATTTGTATCCACATTTTCTCCGACTAAATGTCTATATGAAGGTGGTGAAGGTGGTTCAAGTCCAGCTGCTGCTAATAATCTCAATTGAAGTGACATTTTTTCTTCTAATAACAATGCTTGTTCCACATCCTTCTGTCTTAGCAAACCTATAATATACAAATGATTTACACAATAATCTTTAAATGTCTTTCATTACAAATACAATTATTTTATAAGCTTAGCATAACACTGATAAAACATTCAATTATAGTTAAGCTTTATTTCGTCACAAATAAAAAACCTGAGGTTCTTGAAATTAATTAAATGCTAATATTCATGCAGAAATTGTGCGAGCACAATAAGTAAATTAAACTAATATTAAAAGGTTTTAGCTTAAAAGAATATACATAAATGTTAATGCAGCAAATATTAATTTTACACTAAGATGTTATTTTTTGCAATATGTTTCTTAAATTGATTGTTTAATCGAACAGTAAAGCATTATTATCAAAATTTCGGAACTCTAGTTTGAACGTACAAGTTTTTTCTATAAACTAATCTATATAGGTGCTCGTTATAATAGTACAGATTCTAACATTGAGCAACAAGAAATGAGTGATGCAAAAATTATCAGCATACATGCAAGTGGTAAAGATGGAAAATTACCTTCAATATCCGACTCTGCATCTGTCAAAAACAGAAGCAAATCGGTAACGTAATACAACACTAAATAAATAGGGAGATGGAAAAAACCAACGAATTACTGAGAAATAACTCTGTCATTTTAAATACCATTACGCATGACAAATTTTATTGTATGGGTAAAAAAATACTTGTTAGTTTTAATAGTTTTTAAGAATTTTACACATGCACGATAAAAATTAGACACACAAGGAGTCTTCTGCCTTTTTTACATGTGAGAACAGTACGAAATTTTACTCACCGACTAAGTGGCGTATCTGATTCTGTTTGGCATTTAATAAGGATTGTTTTTCTTCTGAAGTTAGTGTAAAGTTGTCTTCTTCATCTTCCGGACAACTTTGTACGGCACCCCTATACAACATTCAGAACATTAAGTCATGCTTTATACTCGAAATATTCATTATTAGTAAAATATTTATTTAAATACTTAATTTACCTATGATTAAAACTGGATCACATGTAACATAAAGTATGGTTTTTATTCTATGTTTATTCTCCGCATATGAATATATTTTTATTAATTGATATTCAGGAGTATGTAAGGTTTTTCGTATAAATTTGTTGAATCATGTTTAATACCAATTCTTGTCCTTTTTTAGCAAAAACTATTTGATCCATTTAAAACAAAAAAATCATTTTCCTTCTTCCTAATAAAAAAATGTTTGGTAGCTAGAAGTATTAAACATATCTATAGGGCCAATATTTATTTGATTATGACATTATATAATTTGGAAACTGGTGGACTATGAGGTAGTAGGTAGATACTCCTTTACAATCCTGATAAAGAATATATCACGACCCTGCCCACGTGAGCACTTGGTTCTCCCCAACTACCATTATCGGGGGAGAATAATGTCCTAACCCTTTCTTCTACCCACCCTTTAATTTTATCCCTCCTATCCTACATCCAATACAAAAGCTAACGGGAAACCACAGCGTAAAATTTTTACGGCTGAGAACAAA
The DNA here is from genome assembly GCA_963082815.1 of Melanotus villosus. NCBI lineage: Eukaryota > Metazoa > Arthropoda > Insecta > Coleoptera > Elateridae > Melanotus > Melanotus villosus. The sequence continues at coordinate 81,020,181 of OY720419.1, forward strand.
AAAGAAAAGACCCTCAGTCCCGGGCAGACCTTAGATGGTCAGAGGGTACAAAGAATCCCCCGGTCGCAATGAAAATATGCACCTGGAATATTAAAAATTTGTATTCAGGAAAGACACACAATAGAGCTTATTCTCTTCTGGCTGGCGAAAGAACGGTCAGACAAGGTGGTCACTTTTGCTGGTAACTCCGCCCTTGAGTGCTACTATATTCAGTGGCGTATGCATAAGCAGTACAATTTTTACTTAAATAATATATAAACCTGAACATACTTGCGTCTTGATATTTAAATACTTAAATCTATTTCGTACGGAATTACAGCCGTAAAAAACTTTATTCGGTAACTAAATAATGTAGGTAAAATTTAAATAGTGGTAAAATAGTACGCCACTGTACTTCTGTACAATGTGCTTTTAAGAGGATTATCGTCTCTCTCAATAGCTAAGACAGCCAACTTAGCCTAGTGCGCATCTAAGCCTTTCGCCAGCCAGAAGGGCATAAGCTCTACCATCAAGGAAATGACTACAAATTAATGTCAGGGGTATTAGTGAAATGCGCTGGCCAGGACCAGGTCGGCTTCATAATAAACCAACGTGTGCAATCCGCTACAATAGGCTGCATTTCACAATCAGATAGAGTGATAATGCTTAAACTTCCTTTGAATATTTGGTTCAAGTATATGCTCCAACAGCTGACAAGTGTGAGGAGGCGATAGAGGACTTTTATGACCAGGTAAAAAACTTATTGAAGAACACGAAAAACCATGAAGTTACTATCATCATGAGAGATTTTAATGCCTAGATTGGGCTAGAGAAATCCAAGAGAAGACAGACTGGCAGTGGCGTAACCAAGGGGGGGCCCAGGGGGCCCAGGCCCCCCTCAAGATCCAAGTTATTAATCAAAATTTTATTTAAAAAAAATCGCATTACAAAAGCCACCCAATCTGGTGAATTTGAAAACCAAACAGTGGACTGGGCCCCCTACAAACGACGTTTCTGGTTACGCTACTGCAGACTGGTTCAATTTTGCGGAGAAAAACCAATCATCACCAACACCTTTTTTAAATTACTTCCCAGGCGACTTTATACCTGAAATCTCCTGCTGATAGACTAAACAAAATAGTGAGGAACCAAATAGATTATAGATTAGAGAAGATCCATCTGATTTGGTGCCTCTAAATGTTTATTTACGTCATCTTCATCTTGAAAAGGTTGAGAAACTGCAGTGAGATGTTCTGAGAAAGCCTTTGCTTTTTGTTGATTAGTTCTGGCCCAAGTGCCATCAATGGCTTTTATAGGTGATATGGTTTGTTGAGACCGTTTAAGTATTCTGGTTGCCTTCCATAAGGAGTATTCTGTGGCCTCAGTTGCAGGTACGTTGCTAAGGTATTCTTGTATGTATTAGTTTCTAATTTTTTGTAGAACTTGTTTAAGTTCTTTTGATATTTTATTATATCTAGTTTTGTCTGATTCTGCTCTTGGTAGCTGCCATCACCCTCTTTTATGTATGTTTCATTGCAATAGGGTGGTAGCTTGCCATGCTGCAGATTGTATGGTTTTGGTCAAGTTTTCTACTGCTGCTTCAATATCGAGTTCATCCTTTAGTGGAGCTTCTAAGTTAACTAGTTCATCTAATATCTCCCAGTTCGCCTTTTTTACTGTATAGTGAAGCTTCTTTTGGTTTTTCGACTATATTTGTAGTTATTGTCACTATAGTTGGAGTGTGGTCTGAATTAAGGTCCCAGCAGGGTTGTAGGATTAACTTTCTAGCATCTAAACCTTTGGTGATGCAAAAATCTACTATGTCTGGTATTTTTTGTATGTCTGAAGGCCAATAAGTAGGGTGTCTGGTAGATAATTTTTTGGACTACTTTTAACAGTTCCCTGCCTTTTGTTGTGGATAGCCGAGATCCCCACTGTGGATGCTTTGCATTAAAATCTCCACCAACCAACCAACCAACCATCTGCTGCCTAAGATTTTGAAGAAATGTGCATATTTGTTTTTATGCTTTGGTGGACAATAAATTGCTGAAATTACGATTTCTCCTAAGATATCATTTATAGCCACACTATACCTTTTCAACTTCAAATTGAGAATAAACATATTCAAATTGAGAATAAACACATTCAAATTGAGACAAAATAATCTGAAATCAATTAAACACATTCAAATTGAGATTTAACATAATCAAATTGAGAATAAACATATTCAAATTGAGAATAAACACATTCAAATTGAGACAAAACAATCTGAAATCACAGCTTGTTTTGTCTCAATTTGAATGTGTTTATTCTCAATTTGAATATGTTTATTCTCAATTTGATTGTGTTAGTTCTCAATTTGAATGTGTTTAATCGATTTCAGATTATTTTGTCTCAATTTGAATGTGTTTATTCTCAACTTGAAAATGATTAGTCCCAATTTGAAGTTGAAAAGGTATAGTGCCTTGTATGTGTTCATGTCTGAACTCTGGTCTTTCGTAATGTTTGATGCCCTGTCGAATGATTATTGCAGTGCCTCCGGGATGGTTTGTAAAATATATGTTGTATTTAGGTACCTATGTATATTGAGACGGCTTCTCGAGGTGCACTGTGTTTCTGATACTAGTAGTATGCCTAAGTCATGATGCTGTATGAAGGAAGCGATTTCAAGTGCATGTCTACACAGGCCATTGGCATTCCAGAAAGCGATCTTAAGTAAAGGTGTCATTTTGTAGGCTTATTTATCAGTGTGGTTATGAGATTAATAAGTGTACTCATTTGGTCCAGTAATGTTTCATGGTATGTTTTAATTCTGTTAGGTGTTGTATAGTCGGATTCGATTTAATTTGGCATGTGGGTTTTCGCAGTATAGTTACTTGTACAGTTATACTGCTCTCTTTCTAGCTTGTTAGTGCGTATAGGCTATTAGAGCGAGCGCAAGTCTTGCAGATGGCCGCTTTGAAATTTATGAAATGACTTGTGAAACGAAAAGAGATAGCTTTTACTGTGTTCAGAACGGTTCAGTACATGCCAAATTAGATCGAATCCGACTATACTGGTCGTATAAATGTTCTTCTTTCGCGTAAAGCAGGATATCTTTTTAGCTGTAATTGCTTGTGAACTAGGCATCCTCGATAGTTCGTCGAGTGATTCTCCTTGCAATTTACATACACGACTTCGTTGTCCTTGGCTTTTCTAAGACAATCTTTTGTGTAGTGGTTATTAGTGCATTTACCACATCTTGGGCTATTATTGCAATAGTTCTTCGTATGGCCAAACCTCTGGCACCTCATACACTGAGGTATCTCTCTTTTGACGTGCGGAGGTTCAAACTGAACTATCGTATTTAGTAGCTGTTTGATTTTGTAAATTTCTTTGTTGTTGTCCTTAGGTTTGATATCTACAAATATTTATTACTTCATGTCCTTCCTTGTTTAGGCTTTCTTTAAATCCGTTTGTGTCTATTGAGGAGTGGATATTTTTTAATACTACACGAAAACTTTTTTATTGCTTTGGTTTATATGTGTAGAATTCGGTGTTTTTTACCACTCCTATCAAAGGTCCTTGAAAAACTACTTTTAAATCGACTACAACCTACAACCAATCATAGGTGATAAAAAACGATACCTAAATATCAATTCGGGTTTAGAACAGGACACAGAACCATTGAATAAATTCACAGACTGGTTAATCAAATAAATAATACTCTAGAGCGGAAACAGTACTGCTCAGCCGCACTCATCGGCATCATCCAAGTATTTGATAAAGTGTGGCACGCACGGCCAATACATTCCCTTCTGAAATCCTACCTCACAAACAAAAACTTTCACATAAAATATCAAGAAGTGAACGCTGATCTTTGTCCAATAAGTTCTGGTGTCCCGCCGGCCCAATTCTATACTTAATATATATGGTGGACCTTCCAACGACTAGACTCACAACAACAGCAACATTCCCGGACAATCCCGCAATACTAGCGTCGCATCACAATCCCATTAGTGCATCTGCAAACCTACAGAACCATCTCAGTAAACTCAAATCATGGCTAACAAAATTGCGAATAAAGGCCAACGAAAGTAAGTCCATGCATATCACATTCACAATCAAGCGCCTCTGAATGTTAGCCAAATTCCACAAGCAACTAAGGTCAAATACCTTGGACTCAACCTGGATAGAAGACTCACGTGGCGCACACATATATTTAATAAACAAAAACAATAATTAGGAATGAAATACAGGCAGATGTACTGGTTGCTAGGCAGAACCTCGCAGCTATCATTAAACAACATACTCCTATTGTATAAAACAATCCTAAAGCCTATTTGGGTATATGGAATACCTCTTTGAGGATCGGCCAGCACATCGAATATTGAAATACTACAGCGTTTCCAAAATAAGGTGCACCGCAATATAGTAACCGTTCCGTGGTACATTTCAAACGCAGTGTTACATAAAGACTAAAACATAACTACAGTGTGTGAAGAAGTTACAAAATGCAGTGAAAAATATAAGACTAAAATAGAAACACATACTAGTGAACTAGCCATCAATTTGTTAAATGAAGGTGATGAAATCCAACGACTAAAGAGATTTAAACCAATAGACCTACCAAACAGATTTAGAAATTAACATAGAACGATATAAAATATTGTAACTAAAACTAGTGTAGATATTCAATGGGATATTTCCTCCCAAGACATGTAGGTATTATTTATAAGCTTAGTATATAAGTATGCATCATACAATGTACTTATAGCCTAAGGCATTCCAGGCTGATTGTATAATTAATCAAGTTATAGTAAAAAAAAGTCTCATTTTTTACAGTTGATTAACTTTGGGTGATCACTTATTTTATGATTAACTTCACCGGTTCGATAATCCAGATAAAAGATTAGTAAATATGCTTTAGTTTCTGAAATTAAATTATATTTTATTATAAATCTTACCTTATTGCTTGAATCCACACTTGCTTGTCTTTTGGTTTGTGAACCTTTAATTCGAACATCTCTGGATCAGCAGGATTTGAAGATATTAAGTAGATACCTCTCGATTCCTGTCCTGCTTTTTCTCTAACTAATAACTTTTGTAATGAGATAACACCGGCCTACAAAACAGAGAGAATTTTAATTTATACAATAACAACATTTAAGAAATGTTCATATTTGTACTATAAAGTAAGTCTTTGAAAAATAATAACTACAAGGAGAAAAGCTAAGTCTTACCTTATTGTCAGGAGTAAAAAATGTATATTTATTATGTGAACTTTCTTGTAGAAAAAATAACACATCCGATAAAACAATAACCATAACAACTTGCATTTTCCCTCTGCCTTGCATAAGCATTGCAACTCCTTCAAATCTAAGTGATCTATTGCCATGTAAAATATCAGATTTCTTAAATTTGTAACCTCTATGTATAGTATAAGATTTTGCATCTATCCTATTATAAATTTCTAATTTTCGATCTTCTTTTTCTTTTTCTGCTACTTGCGAATCAACTTCTACTAATATTTCTTTAACTAAACAAAGAGCTCTTTGAAGTTGTTCTTGTTCATGTGGGTTCTCTTTACTGGTTTTTATTAAAGGTTCGATTAGAAGAGGATATTTAGTAAGACGTTGAGTAACAAAAAGAATACATTCTGGAATCCCTTTCTTCTTCAAGAGTGGATTGTTCTGACAATGTCGTACAAACTGGCCAAATCTTTCATCATTAGATAAGTACGTTTTGTAAATTTCTACGGCATCCCTATGACGACTACAAAATTCACCTAAAAAAGGTTTTATATTAAACATCTGTAATATGTTTCAACCAATAAAATAATACCATAGGCAGACTTTAATTTAGCCGCATAATTTGCAGAAAATTGCTCTAAAAGAATATCGGCAATCGATGAAACGATGGGGGTTTCTCGTTGCCTTTGTCGTAAACGTAAAAGAAATCCTAAATGCATCTCGGTAAGATCGATTAATCGAGGGAACATACGATCTAAATTTGGTCCAAGATTAAAATATTTTTGTAAACCATCTACAAAAACCTACAAACAATTAATTGGAGTTAAACGGACTAAATAAATAAATGTTATAAAGTAAACACACCTTTTGCATTACAAGCAACGTCATACAATGATGCTTTTCAGTCAAAATAAATTCATATATGTGTTCCTGTCTCTTGACTTCTTTTTCTTTAAGTTTACGTGAAATTTCTTTTCCTACATGTGGAGTCCATGAATCAGGTTCATTCTCATGTAATCCTAAAGTAGGATCTGAACACAAATCCGCTGCTGTTAAAGGTGTATCCGACAAAAATTCTAAAGGTACTAGTGGCACATCATCTGGAAAACTAGTTAAAACAAAGGAATTTTTTAAATATTACAATGCATTACATTGATGAAAAGAAATGAAAACTAAGTTATTAAAATGTTCATATTAATAATAATAATACAAACTCATAACTATATTTGCATCTTTGCATACATGCACATTTTTGTAAGATTGCCTTATGTTATTTGAAGCGCTTTTTTTGAAATATTAAAATTTAATTAAGAGGACTTACTTTGTATTGTCATGATGTCCGTGAAGATCAGCCTCCTTATCATCACTAAGAATTTGGCTGTAAAATATAATAATGTGTCAAAAAACAACTAAGATACTTAACAAATTTTCTTTTTAAAATGAGCTTGGCCATTCCAAGCGTAGGCCAATACTGTAAAGGAAAAAATAATAAAACAGAATAAAAATAAATGAGTCTAATTTGAGATTTGAACTGTATGTTTTGGTTGTGAGCGAAATAGCATGTGAAGTAAAGAGAAAATACATGCAAAAGCTAGAAGCAAATGCATGAAAATATTGAAAAGTCGAAGTCAATAGTTTATTTAATGAATTAGATATAAAAGTTTTAATAAGATAATCAGTAACAATTAATTTTTCTCATTTTTATATATAATAAGATTAATAAGTAATGATTTAGACGAGTAAATGTGATTGAATAGAGAAAGAAGCAAAAAGCACTGTAAAAGACTAAAAAACAGACAGACAGATAAACACACAGACGGACAGAGTGTGTGAAAGGTGAGTGAAAAATGCATGGGACGTGAGGGGCTGGCCGGGACTTACTTTACTCCCAGTTTCGTGGCGACCCTGCGCCAGGGCGAGTAGCACAGCTGGCTTCTCCTAGGGGAGGGGCGGGGAACAGGCAACAGATTAGCCATACCCTCTAACAACCCACTGCCTTTGTATCTTACACTTTATTAACCCCAGAGGAATTTTGTTAATCTCATAAAAAATCACGCTGCACATTGTTACTTCACATTTGCATGAGTATTAGTCACTTCAAGTTAAAAATATTGAAATATTTGACATCTACTTCAGTTTGAAAAATATAACTTCTAGTTACATCTAAATTGGAAAATGTGTTTCTTATTGACAAAAAAATATAAACAAACTAAATAAATAATATAATCAATATTACGTAATTCTTCTATTTAACCAAAATATAAAAATATCAGGATGTATTACACTCAGTAACAATTGTTACTAACAATTCTAATGCAATTTAGATTAAAACAAAATTAAACAGAAGAGTAAAATCAATAAACGTTAATAATTCTATTTTCATTGATGCTTAAAAATTTCAAGTATTATAAGTTACAGAAAACATTTCGGGATTATTTCACATAGAAAATCTACATGAAAAGAGTAAGACACAAAGGCAAATCGTATCGTGTCCACCTTAATTCTTAAGAATATTTGCGTCATTTGTAACATAATAATTAATATTACATTATTATACTATACAAACAGAGCTACATAAAACGATTAATAACAACGAGAAGTGAACACGACACTAGAAACCTACCGCAGTTAGTCAACCAAACATAACCAAGGCATACTATCGCTATGAAGCGAGCAACACAAACACCTAACAGAAGTTACAGAAGAGTTGGAAAGCTAAGCAAAGGAATTCGAAGTTGGGCGTCAACTTGTGTAACATGTAACAGTGAAGAGATTGTAGGTTTGTATAACAACTTGTAACAGTAGATGATATTCTAAAATATCGCATTAAAGAAAATCATGTAAATATATGCGCTTAAAACAATGTACTCATGATTCACACTTGATATTTTAGAACACCATTGAATTTAATCTAACAGAACAATATACTAGACAGGAGTTGATGTGTAAAAATCATACAAAATGTGGTGTTTCCGAAATAACCGTGTCTTTGAGCAAATTTTCTCACTTTCAATTATTATTCGTTTACACTAAAAAATAAATTACATATTTAACAAGATTTTTTTATGTGCATAAATTTCTAAATAGCGATTTTTTAGTATTATAAAGAAAAAAATCAACTCCCATCCGATTGATTACATAACAATAAACTTGAAATTTAAGAACAGTAAAAGTAATGCAGGAATCAACAATACAATTTAAAAACGATGTAAAAGAACAAACATGCCAATTGCTATCACAAAAGTTACAAAAATAACAATTTTACTAATCAAGTTTCAAAAAGGTAACAAGAAACAATGAACGCCAAACTAAAGACAAAATTCTTACAATTTTACATCATCTACTATGGGAACAAAAAACAACGGAAAACAAAACAATCTTACGACATTTTTTTTCACTATGTGTCTCTAATTCCAACATGACATGGGACACAAACATGAAAAATTTTAAACACGTTATTTTCCTAAAAAAACGTATTACCAAGCACTACTCACTACAAATTTAACATACCTATTAGATGAACTACTTTGATTTTGTCCAGGCATTGAAGTCGAACCTCTTTTACTAATAGAACTCTTAGAATTAGTTAATGGAACTGCAAATCCAGACATTTTAGCAGGATTCTGCAACAATCATTTTTAATTAAACAAAACGTAGTTTAAACAAGTTTTAGTTATTTACCTTGGAACCCTTTGGTTTATTGCACTCTACAATATTATCTTTACAAGTATTTTGATGTACTGTCGTTCCACAATCTGCAAATGTAACAATTTTAACATTTAACTTATTGTACACACCCCAAAGTTTTAAAATATAAGTAAGAATAGTAGAGGTAAGAAAAATTAACCTGCTTAAGAAAGTGATCTTTTGTAAAGGCTGAGTTTTCACTTGTGCATTTCTATGCTATAACTCTTGAAAAAATGAATGAATTTTAACGCAAGAATCAGGAAATATATTACTATTTACACTATTGTAGCTCTTTAACTTTTCCTGAATATGAGACTGATTAAATAAACACATATGATCATTAACAACAAATGTAACACCCAGAAATCCACAACGATCTTCAATCGAGGGGCTATCTAGCAATTAATGCTGTAAACATTTTAAAACACAAAAGAAACAAAGACACGAATATAACAGAAAAAATTCCACTACCACTGTTTATGGTCGACTTTGATAATAAAAAGAACATCAAGAGAATTTATCAAATTAAACATAATATCATGTATATAGCTATTAAAATCGAAGCATGGCGTAATCCAACGGGTAACCCGCAATGTAGAAGATGCCAAGCCTACAGTCACACCAAAAATGGAGCCACCGTGAACTAAGATGCGTACGTTGTGTGGGTTGACACCTACCAACAAAATGTAAACAAGACACACAATTCCCACCGAAATGTGCTGGATGTGGTGGTGCCCATCCTGCAAATTATAAAGGAACTTAAAAACAGCCAATTTAAACCCTGGACTGAAATACCAAAACCTCGCAAATTAGATAAGGTACAATTAACTACCACTAATGAGCCTTCGATAAGCAAGAACAATTGGTACGCTATAGCAGCTGCTACCACGACTGCCATAAGGTGAAGGGCACTGAGGATTTGCTGTACTTGTAAAAAAAACAACATCCAGCATTATGAGAAATGCAAGATAGAAAAAGAGAATAGGCAAGACACCTCAATAATGGTTAAAGACAAAATAAGCGAGTTGACAATCGCAAGCCAAAGAAAAGACTAAATCGATCTTGAAAAACTGTTACAAAGCCTCGGCAACGGATATGTCTTCATTGCAAAACACACCAGATGGGGTTCTCGCTTAATTAGCCCCAGCAAAAGACAGTTAGGGGCTATTGACAAACTTAAATACCAACCGTACTCCTCAGGTAGAACAACGTACTGGCCGACCAATATTAACAAAGTACCCGATCTATCTTACAGATTTCTCCTACTTTTATGTAGATGTCGAAGGGAATGAAGACTTCGGAACACATCATTCTCCTGTTAGACTGACATTAAGTACAGTGTTAATTAAAAAAGAACGCTAACCAACTCCATAAATAGACAGCAACTATTGAGAGAAATGAAAAACATGCAAATACCAGACTAACAAGAGTGACAACGCCAATGACGAATTCTGCTGCAAAAATATCCACAACAAAGGGCAATACAAAGGAAATTAATATAGAAGCGGGAGTGAGACAAGGAGATGGCCTTTCAACCACGCTATTAAATATAGCCTTGCAAGGAGTCATAGGCAAGTGGGGAAATAAAACGATAACACACAGCTCTACACAAATAATTGGATACACTGACGACCTAGTGCTTATATCAAGAGACAAACGAAGTTTAGAGCAAAAGATAATGGAACTCACAAGAGAAGCCAAAATATCATAACTGAAAGAATAAAAGTGGGAAATAAAGCATATTGGAAATATCAAAAGTTTTTGAATCTTAGCAAAACAACAAAGTTAAAAATATACAAAACAGCCATCATGACTCCGCCGAAACAATATACCGATCCAGTAAAGATGAAGAAAGGCTGAGAATACTGAAAAGGAAAATAATAAGAAGGATACTTAGACCTATGACGACACTGGACGGAGAACTTAGACAACTTATTAACTTCGAAGTGAGACACCTATCGGAAGGCGAAGACATAGTTAGATTTGTAATAGCACAAAGGCTTAGATGGTTCGGACATACCCAAAGAAGACAACACGATGCACTAATAAGGAAAATACTAAATTGGAGACCTATAGAAAACAGACCAAAAATCAGGTGACAAGATCAAGTAACGAAAGATATACAGGATATATGGGGATAATAAACCAGAGAGAATTAATAAAAAATAGAAAGGAATGGAGCAAAATAACAAAGAAGGCACAGACACCCAACAATCTGTAGTAATAGAAGAAAGACAAACAAGGAACATAAGAGCTAAGAGCTCATGTGAATGAGCGACCTATACTCCGTTGAAGGAGTGCTGGGTCTGACTAAAACCGTCACTAACGGTCGCAGTACTAACTTAGACCTATTCTGTCTTAAGATATTAAGTGAAATAAAGGTAGATCGTCCGCTAGAAACTGCTGAACAATTAGAGGAAGCAGTAAGCGACTTTAATAACATCATTCAACAAGCTGCATTAAAAGCTACTCCACCGACTAATCCCAAACCAACTGAACTTAACTCTTAACTATCCAAACGAAGTTGAGAGAACTGATAAGCTGATAACACTAAAATCCAAAGCAAGAAAAATGGCAGCAAACCGGACAACCTGCAGATCAAACTCAATTAAACCTACTTAAGTACTTACTCAGCAACTCACACACCTAATTGAAAACATAAAAAATGAAACCTTATCGAATTACCTTAAAATCTATCTGACTCTCAAGAAAAAGAGTATAGCTTATGCAAAGCAACGAAAAAGTTCCAACGAACTGGGTGCCTGGATGCATAGCCGGAAGAGAGAAGCTGGAAGCATTTGCTGTCCATTTAGAAGCAGTATTTCAGCCTTCGAACGAGCAAATAGATGAACCTGAGAACAACAATAATGACCGCTCTCCTATTAGGCCTAGCCTCGAATTCATAACCTACTTCAGGAACTTCCTGCGAAGGCCATAGTTGTCCTAACCCATTTATTTAATGTGACATTAAGATTAAAAACTTTGGTAAGGAGCGCAAATTATTCTAATTCCTAAACCAGACAAACCACCAACAGAGTGAACTTCGAACCGACCAATAAGCCTACTACCGATGATCTCCAAACTATGTATATGGAAAATTGTTCCTAAAATGAATATATCCTTAATAAAGAATGTAATTCCAAATCACCAGTTCGGGTTCCTGTGACTTACCGACTGACGATAAAACAGTAACTGCGACGTTTGCTGATGACACTTCCGTATTATCTATCAGCGATAATCTAATACAAGCTGGCGTACAGATTGGCGAATAAACTTAAATCAAAGTAAATCTGTACACATAGTGTTCACTAATAAAAGCATGAGTATCATCCTGTAACCATAAACAATTCAGTGATACCAAATAAAAATACGGCAATATACCTTGGTATGAATCTAGATGTACGTTTAACGTGGAAGAAATTTTGCAAAATAAAGAAAGAGCAATTGCATATCAACATCAGAGAGATGTCCTGGATTAGGTTGATATTCCCAGCTAACCCTCTACAACAAGGTTCTGATTTATTGAAGCCGATTTGGACCTATGGCATCTAAGTATGGAGGTGTGCCAAACAGTCCAATATCGTGATTATTCAAAGATGTCAGAATAAAGTTCTCCGCCTAATAGTTAATGTTAATTTGTATAAGTGAAACCAAGATATACATTGAGATCTGGATATTCCCTCGATCACTGAGGAGGCAAGGCGGTTTGCCAGGAAGAACAAAAATTGACTCCACCAGCACGTCAATCCTGAAGCTCTGCAGTTGCTTGACTTGACAAGAAACCTCAAGATCTTACATAATAATTAAAGTGGGTTCTTAAGTGTATCTATGTGCTGTTAGGCCGAGCGCTCACCGGGGTGACGTGACATACGACATGACGAGTGATCTGACAGTGACATGACTTTTAAATGACATAACGCTCACCAAACAGACTTTTTAATAGTAACATGTCACTGTGTCGTTTTCAGAGGATGAGGATTCTCTTGCTTTAGTTAATCTAATTAACATTAATAACAACAATCGCGATAACAAACGATTTTGGGTACATCCTTATTGGCGTGATAATGTAAAACAACGTGGTACCTTAGTGTATTTAAAGAATTAAATTTGTATCCGGAAAGGTTTCAGTCATTCTATCGAATGAGCAAGGACACCTTCGATATATTACTTAAAAAAGTAAGATACGCACTTTTAAAAGTTTACTTGTACTGCATTTCGTCTACAAAGTGGTGTATTTTAGAAGTGACATGCGACAAAAGTGGAACATGCTGCACTTTTTGGGTAGTGATATGACACGTTTAAAGACATGTCGTAGTCATATCCGTTCGGTGGGCGCCGATTCATATACTTGTATTGGTTTAATATGAAGTGACGTGTTACAAGTAAGTCACTTGTCACGTTGCGTGTCATGTCATATGTCACGTCACCTCGGTGAGCGCTCGGCCTTAGATTTCTCAAAACTCATCCACTGGGCTGTGTTCTCACAAATGTTAACTAGAAATGTAGTGTAGGTACTAGATATTCTACTGTGAATGGTTGTAATCTTTTGCCATCGGGCGGCTTTTTATTAAAAAAAATATTAACAAGTATGGATTTAAAAAAACATTGCATTGCTCTTATGTAAACTGTGCACCATGTAAATCAACAGTGTTGTCACAGTATTTGTTTACATCATCGTTATATTTTTCTTAAACACATTTTAAGACATAACTACTATTAGTGTGACACTGTTTTGCAAAGAAAATATCAAAAGTTACAGTATGAAAATGCTCAAGTGGGAATTGTGCTTTACAGTTATTACGTTTCCGTAACTTACTAACTTGAAAACGATAATATTCCCTTCAAATGTAATCAATAAAAAAAATTAAATCTAATACATAATTCGCTGTTACGAAAACATTATTTCCGTTAATGATAAAACTTTACACCTATACATTATAAAATCTAAAAACGTTCCACTTAAATCAATACTTGACTCTTTATCTGTAAGTTATAGGTACTTTAACAAGCCTCTTGTACCAATCTATTACGTAAAAATGAAAGATTCACAAAATAGTTGGTGTTCATTTTACAAAATTCAGCTCAAGTTAGTCACTGCTTTTAGGAAAACACATTCTTTGTGCAGAAAAAGGATAATAATAACATTTTAAATAAATGTTTTATAATCTAGGCACGTAAAGTTTACAAATTAATTCTAATTTATATTTAAAAAAATACTCACTTTCACAGTACAATGCTGGTTTATTGCTAAGTGGTTTAACGCACCAATCACACAGCTGTGATGAACCATAATTTGGACATACCCACTGGTGACAAATTAACTTCTTATTCTTATCCTAAAATTTCAATTTATCGATTAATAATTAATTTTACAACAATTTAACGCTATACAGTGTGTCAATTTTAAAACTTACAATGGGCTGTATCTCGTGAACGAAAAGAGATATCAAAAAAATTTCAAACCCGTTTCTAGGGTAGAGAGGGGGAACTAAAATGACATAAGAGAGAACGCACCCCCCTCAACCCCCTATGCCCCACCTACCCCACATACAAAAATTTAAATGGCACCCCCTACTTGTGATACGTCGTTGGAAAGCCCGTAGAAAATGCTTTCCAACGGTATAAGTCATAATTATACAGGGTGTAACAATAAAGCAGAAAAATTTTCCATTTAAATTTTTGTATGTGGGGTAGGTGGGGCATAGGGGGGTTGAGGGGGGTGCGTTCTCTCTTATGTCATTTTAGTTCCCCCTCTCTACCCTAGAAACGGTTTTGAAATTTTTTTGATATCTCTTTTCGTCACGAGATACAGCCCATTGTAAGTTTTAAAATTGACACACTGTACATAGTAAAGATTGAATGTAGCAACATAGGTTTGTATTATTATATCCATAATATTTAATGCAAATAATTTCTAAATTAGAAACTGCAACTACTAAACAAAATTGATCTCTTTAGTTTAAACCACTAAAAATTATAATCAAAAATGTAAAAAAAACTGGTCCTTGTATAAACGGATCACTAACAAGATTCAATGTGTGGTACGATCAGTATAGTATGTCTTTCCTGGAGCTGATTATCATACAAATTGGAAATGGTACCTTTATGGGAATGCAAAAGATAGGAAATGCTAAAGCACTGACAAGCAAGTAACACTCGTAACATACATATTATACAGGGTGTATCAAAAATAGTGTTCATCCTCTATAGGCATACATTATTAGCCTCTATAGAGTATGAAACTGATTGCAGAAAAAATATTTGGCTTTTCGTTTAAAAGTTATTGAAAATTTAAATAAAAGAAATTTGGCAACAATGCACATGTTGGAAATAATGGTTTTATTAATTAATACAAACGCGAACGAATAAATGAAATGTAAAAAATAGTTATAAAAAGTGTTTAAAATGTACATTTAAGCAGGCTTCAGCTCTTCTACGAATGTTTCTATGTACGTTTTCCAACATTACAGGGCACCTTGATGGCCAATCCACAAAACCACCTCGCCCGATTTACTTATTTGGAAAGTGTTGTTTTATCCACTGCCGAACACCAGCATGAAAATGTGGTGGAGCACCATCTAATTGTAACCACATATCTCTAATTTCGGCCAAAGCGAGATCATCTAGCATATCTTTTAATGTTGTTGAGAGAAAATTTAGGAAATGCTCACCATTTAACCGATTTGGTAGAAATATTGGACCTAAAAGTCGATTTCCCCCCTGGCTGCAGCTTCAGCATTTCCTACATGCTCACCCAACAAAAGTAGCATATCGAGATACTCTCTATTTGTATACATGCTTTTAAATTTAGAAGTACACACATTTTTTCATTCTTTGCTTTCTGTCAATATGACAACTAATTAGTTGTCAAGAGAAAATTTGGCATGTAATTACTTTCATGGCCTCTATTATAAAAACATGAACAACTGTAAGTACTTCCAAGGTTGCCAGATATTTTACTGCTTTAAACGAAGTACCAAAATATCCATTATTTTTCCAAAAACTGAGCTAAGAAATTAATTTTAACAAATATTTCTTTTAACTTTAAACCAGTCTAAAAGATTCCCATTGAAAATTTGGAAAAAATATTATAGCTAAACAATCTGCATTATGTAACTTCATACTCTTATAACTTGAAAAATATTCATCATAGGAAAATTTTGTTTATTATTTTAGAGTTCGATTAATCAGTAGTATATGACATATAAAGGATGGACACTATTTTTGATACACCCTGTATAGTAAAAAACTTTAAACGTTCAATTAAAAATGATTGATTTTTTTAGCTAACTAAAAACATTCAGTTATTCTTAAACTATCGAATTCTTAGAAATTTATTTTGTTATTAGGTATAAAATGACAAGAAATCTTACCTTCTTTTTTCTAAAGAACAAACTTCCCCTCTTCCTTCGCTTTTCATTATGATGGTCGTAGGCAACACTAAAAATAAATTTGTCATTGGCATACATCAGGTCATAATACAAAATAAGCGATTTAATTGTTTGCTACCATCTATCACTAATAAATTTTAACTAAAAATTTGTACACAAATCTAAAAACTACAAAAATTATCGTTAACAAGTCTACAGCTATTAAAATTTTTAAAAAAGACTTCAACATTACGCACAGATTCCCAAAAGTACCTTTCAAATTAATTTTTACGAAAAATAAGAATCTTTATTATTATTATGCTATTACAACTTTTAATAATTTTGTTATTTTATAACTTTAAAGAAAGACTTTAAAAAAGATACTTAAGGAATTCTATGCCTAAATAATATCAATAATGTAACCAAATTTTTTAATCTAAAAACATAAAGACTACCATGTGCAACGTGTAAGCATGCGAGCACATGCGTGCCGTACTTACTGGTGCAAGTGTGCAATGGAGTGGGGATCAAAATGTGTGTGTCCGGAGCGGCTGCCCTCCTCCTCTGTTTCACTCTCTGTACCGCTGGGCCGTCCCCTACACACCAAGCTAAGCACATGCACTACACTGCTGCATCTAGCTATTTATACTTAAGCCACAAACTTATTGTTTTTTTAATGGCTATAATAATTATTATTTTGTTTTGGAATATTTTAATCGAAAATAGTGGAATTGGTTTTATGGTAATGCAATGAAAATTTAAGTTTCTAAACTAGTGTTTATAGTAAAAGCAATATTATTTAATAATATGTTCAAACACATTTTATTTTACTACTACTGGCACATCTAAAAGGTTTTTCTGGGTACATAAAAAAAATGGTGATGCAGCTTATATTTCTTCTGTTGTCTTTTGTTTTTTAAAGTTAAATTTTTATATCAATGTATGTCATAACTTATGCAATTAATATCAATAAAATTGCTTCATGTGTTCCATTTTGTCAGAAGTAGTAATTAAACTTTCATTGCACTTTGTACATAAAAAATAGTAAAACATTAATTTAAAAAACTGTGATGTTTAATGGACAATTTCTACGAAAATGGGTTAAAAATTAGCAAAACTTTTTGAGTTATACAAAAAATAAACAAACTTTAGATAAAATATAAAAAAAAAAATTGATCCTACATGACTAAAGTAAAAAACACATGCATAAAAATTCAGCAAGAAACTGACAAAATGTTTAAAATACAAATTTTAGTCCATAAGACAGTAGAAAAATAAAAACACTCTTTGCTGTTTGATTAATACTAGCACATGTTACAAAAGTTACAAAAGAAATGGACTAAAATTTGAGTCAGCAAAAATGAGAATACATACAAAATAACTAGTTTAAAAGAAAAACTTACACAGGTAATGTTGGTTGTGCACCAACCAGCAGTATTGGTTCAGGTGCCAAATCTCGTACAGCTATTATAGACGGTGTCGAAACAGATTTTTGTAAAGGTAATCTTGCTGGTAACAGCCGTAATTGTTCAGCTTCCCGTTTTGCCTTGAGTTTATTAAAGTCATTCTGTAAGAATAACAAGGTTCAAACGCTTCTTTAAAGATAAATCACATTTCATACCTGTAAGTCAGCTTCATTTAAGGAATGCGTACTGGCTCCACCACCTGATCCTCTGTGGCTGCGACGACCAACCACAGCAGGATCGGTACCCAATAATCGTGCTGGACTTCCATCTACATTGTCTAACAGTGATGATTCGTCTGCTTCTGATTCCATACTGCTTAGTGATATGCTTCAGTTTAAATAACAAATGAATCATTTATTTTCAACCTGTTTATTAATAAAATGTTTTACCTGCGTTGACGAGTCTTGATTTTTTCTTTGGTTCCAGACAAATCTTCTAAGGCTGTCCATGACTTTCGTCTTTGAGGATCCGGTTCTAAAGTACGACCTAATAACCAGTCTTGAGCTCCTTAAAGACCATAAATTAACAATAGTTAATCAAAGTTGAAACAAAACTTACCACTTCCTTTTCGACTAGGAGGCTGATGAATAGGAGACGAACCTAAGGAACCTCCTAAGATATCAAGTTCAGGGACTTGTTCATTTAATGTGGGACAACTCGCACTTAATCTAGCCACCTGAGCTAATAAAGGATTTAAAGCAAATGCTGCAAAGTCCTTTGAAGATGGGGCATATGAACTATCTACAAAAAGACACAAAAAAAAAACATTATTAGTTAGAAGTTTCCTTTAAATAATTTAAATCATTATTGTTTCTTAATTAGTTTTTACTGAGGGAGATCTGGGCTTGTTAATTGCTATAGCTATTAACAGCCACATTCCAGAATTTCATCAAATTCAAAGGGTTCTTAGGATAATTGAATTCTTTTAATAATCAAATTGCCATTCTAAATACATAGTTATAATAACTCATAATTTTGGTGAATAAGTGATAGATAAAAATCGCCAAAATTTTGCAAAATGAAGCCAATAAATTTGAGCTGATTTATTCAAATGGTAAGCTAATAACAAATTCAGATTCGGGTAAGCAAATATTATGTAGTACCATTATGGGCTAAGTAACATCTAAATTTGAGTACCTTAACTAGAGTACTAAAGAGTTATTTTGAATTTATAAATGATTATTTTACACCTGAGTTATCCATCCCATCATTGCATAAATACCATGAGATCAAAAAAAAGATGATTCTGAGCAGGCCTTGACTAGCATTCTAGAACCAGTGTAGCCAATCGTGTTGTACTAGTCAAGGCCTGCTCAGAATCTTTTTTTTTTCGATCTCATGGTACTATAAACAGTCGAGGGATAAATACACATAGTAGTAAAACCCCAGTGTACAACTAAATGAAAATCCGTGGAATTCCCATCAGATCAAAACTGAATAAAAACACAGAAGTGGTTCCAGTGGTGACATAATAGATTAGTCAATAGCTTTATAAAATTCCAACCATGATTAAAACTCCTTAAGGTGTCAAGTCTGTTAGTTAGATTTGGCTATAGGACTATGCTAAACTACGCACCACATATTAAAAAAAATACCACAACAATATGGCAATCAAAGAAATTTTTAATTTAAGTCAAGCCTAAATTTTAAACATGGTTCGATACAAATGATTAGTGGTGAATTAAAAGAATAAAAGAACTTACTTTGTACGGTGGCATCTCGCATACGTTGCACACTTTCATGCAGCTCTCGAACTTGTTGTAAACTATCTTCTAAGACAGGGTAAGTCTTATTGGCTGGGGAATGAGGGGTCACGCTGATAGTGGGAAGAGGCCCCGGTCTTGGCAGCATGTCCAATGCGGGAATGTGATAGTCAGTGATGACGTCCTCGTCACTATCTGCTTCTCCTCCACTCTGACCGCATTCATCTGACAATAGAAAAATTATATAGTCAAATAATAAAATAAAAAGTAGAGTTGATAAAATACTTTAGATATACAGTCATGTAACACACAAACAAAGTGGCTGAGATAAATTCATTGTGGTGCAGAAATGTTTAAAATTCCTAAGATGACTAAAATATTTTCGGTAGATATGTGTATACTTCCATATGAATAATTTGTGATAATAACAGGTTCATGTTCTTTGATAACATAATATAACAAAGTACATATGTCCTATATAATAAAACTAACATATTAGAAATACCCCAAAGTTTGATCTAGTCTACCGAAACTCGAAGTATAAAATGATTATAATATCCTGACTACTGATATTGAAATGGCATATTATAATTATGATCCCTAATATTATTGATGTTAAATATGAAAAAGGAAAAATTGTTTCAGTAATAAGCAAACCTTTTTGATTTAAAATAAAATATTTATTTACCATTATGTAACTAATTACCGTAGGTATAGGATTTATATGCACTTAAAAATGCTGAAATATGCATGCACTTATGCACTATAAAAACGTGAAATATGCACCTAAAAATCATGAAATTAGCGTTTATTAGAAATTTTTAATGAATATATTCACTTTTGATGTCGAACCGCGTTGAGATGTTGTGTAACTTGAAAACGTTTTGTTGCATTTACTTTTATCAAGGCACACTGTACAATACAACACCTTATCTGAACCTTTCTGAACTGTCTTATTTGAAAGATTAGTAAACAAAAGTACAGGTAAATTTTTCTATGAACATGAACAGTAAGTTGTCAAAGGGTCTTTGGAATTTCCTAATACCTATTTATCATAATACTGCAGGATGTAAGTATTTAAATTTTAGTTGAAACTTCTTCTTTCTTAGAAAATATTAACAAATACACAGATGGTTAAAGCAGTATAATATTTTAAAGCCTAGTATTTAACAATAGGCTTAGATTATGGGTTTCTCCTAGACTCAACTAAACCGCCCTTGGTTGGTTGTCTAAAATACTAAAATTATTTAAAAAATATTAGAAATTTCATAATTAAAGCATGTAAAACGCTCAAACAGTGGTAAAATATGCACTATCGTTCAAAAATGCTAAAATATGCATGCATTTATTAAAAAAACACCTAAATATGCATTTATATGCACTTTCAAATTGATATATATGATTCATATGTGGCTTAAACATGTAGAAATATAACTCTGCATATGTTTGCTATAAGCAGAAAAAATATGCAAATGCATAGAAATCATATGTAGCCATACAAACAATAATACTGCACAGTGAAATTAATAAGCTACCAACCAATGTTAATTAGAGTACATTTGTATCTAATGTTAACTATGTATGTCTTGTTGTAGATGTAATTATTTAGGATTTAAAAGAAAGTTCCCTAAATTTAAAATTAGTTTTTAAGATATGTGATATCGTTACATGGTGCTAGTTGATTAATTACAAGTACAAATGCGTTACCAGTATTCGAGTTGGAAATTTTTACTGGGTGATTTATGTCTTAAACTGGTAAGATTTTAGAAATTTATTATCTGCGTAAATTTGCTTTCAAAACTCGTTTGGAAGTTGTTATCACGCGTGTTTAATTATTTAGGAATGGTGTTTTAATTAGAAAGTTCTGCTGTAGACCCTTATATTTCAGGAACCAGCCAACTTTTTTGCAGGAATTTAAAAAGATCTACATAATAAATGTTGTTAAATTAACGCAGTAGGCGTGTCAAAAGCGTTATAAGATATAATAACCCGCTGTTGCGCGTTTGACCTGTGACCTTATAAATACCCGGCTGGTTATTCTGCTTTAGTAACTCATTGGAGCTACCATCATGTGTAGAAAGGGATGAGCTTATCCCAAATGTCATTTTCCTTTAAATATCTTTCGGTGTGTATTTCTAGAAAAAAACTCGCCCACTCTTAACCACATTTGCCTTGCATTTTCCCTCTCTCTCTTTCCACATCCTGTTGAACTTAAATGACATTGTTTTTACTTTCACCCGATGGTTTTTTGTAATTTTTGCGGAATAAGAAAAAGTACATTTTTATAGACAGGTTTTTTAATTTCGCTGAGGTTTCACCTACAGATTTAACGCCAGCAACTCGGCAATCGAAACCGCAAATTTGCATATCTTATCGGACATAATTAATGTAAAAATATTTACTTTAAGCAGACTACTTTTTGAAACTGGGACGTGCAAACCGTGTTACTGCTAGCCAAAATCTCTTGCTGCAACATCGAGTTTACTAGCATAAAGTCTTCCAAAAATAACATTACACACTGGAAATAACAAAAATTAAGCAGGTGTTAATTCTGCGTTTCGAACGTATTTTGAAATTAACTTTCTTGAATTACATACACATTTTTACACAAAAAAAAAAACTAGCGTAACATATAGTTTCAATCTGTACATTTTCATAATTCTTGGACCAAACATACTTATTTAAAATTCAAATTATAAGCTCACAAAATTTACCTTTCTTAACTTCTAAGTAATCTTAAAAATTAGCATTCGTCTTTCCGCTTCAGCATATCTGGTTATTTTTGAAAAAAATTTGTAATTTTTAACAAATAAAAGTATGTATTTAGTATACAAAGAATAATTTAATAGCTTAAATAAATTTTTGCTATTTAGTAACTTCTTACATATACTGAATTTTCCATATTTTACTGTCTGTATCTGTATAACCTCTTTTACTTTTCGGTGTGGAGTCTAGTACGTTACGAAGAAATAATTCACCATCATAAATAAATTTGTTTATTTTGCTTTAAAATTTTTCGTACTTTTAAATATATTAATAATTTCCAGGTGATTAAACCTAGCAAAAACATCCGGTTTTAAAGCTTAAACATAGCATTAAAAACAATCAGTTTCATACTAAACAAATTTATAAATATTAAGAAATCTAAGTTTAATATAACATGCAGATAGAACTGTATTTCTGATTTTCTATTTATCTTACCTACAAAATTTTTGAACTCACGGTATACACCAGTAAATATAAATTAATTCGAAGACTTCCACGGTTAGTATCAGTGTTAAAATAACGTCTTCCGGGTTAGGATTTCCCCTTCAGCAGGGTTTCGCCTTCGACTTGGTTTAGAAGTTGAGTTACCGTGCCCTTCTTCCTCTTGCTAAAAGAGTTTCGCCCCTGGCGTGGTTCATACGTTGATTTACCGAACTCTTTTATGTATTTGTGTCCCATTTTCCTCCTGACGGAGCCCCTTAAAAAGTGGACGAAACGTTGAGTTCTTCTTTCTCAACAATGACACGGCCCCAACCCGGAAGACGGTTCTTTTAACAAATTCTTCGTTCTTCGAAACAATGCAATATCACGAACTGACAGTGAAACTACAAAAATCTCCACAAAATCTCGGAAGAATTGTGATCAAGTCTGTTGGTGTCACAGATAGATGCTATAAAATTTTTTTTCTACTCCTACTATTGAAAGTTGATCTTTCCACATGATTTTTAATGCTGAAAGCAATTGTTTGTCGAAACTGTGCGACAAAATCCAAAAGTGTGTTGCAAAGTACTTTGCAACACACTTTCAAAATGGTGCCGGTTAACTGTATGGTTTGTTTATATTTGTGATATGTTTATTTTCATAGCAACGGACTTATTTCCATAGTGACCATAGTTTCCATGAGCATACTTAATATTCCACAAAAAATTATAAAATTTGCTTTAAAATATTAAATAGTGAATTAAATGTCTTTCTTCTGTAGGAGTAGAAAAAATAGTGTGTAATAACACTTGTTGAAAGTGTTTTGCAAAACTCAAATGAATGCAGCCTTCGACTTCGTCTCAGGCTGCAACCTTCATTTTCGTTCTGCAAAACTGTACTTTCAACACTTGTTATACAAATTACTATTTTCTACTCCCACCATGGAAAGTGGGATTTTCAGACTTCGTCTCCATAGATACGAGTATTGAAAATGAGTGTTTGCCGAGCAAGTGAAATTAGCGTGCGGAAAATTTACTTTCCGCACGCACATGCATGATTTTCGGTGCAGCAAAGTATAATTTTGCCGCACCGAAATCAAAATGACATTTGATGAATGTCAGATTTGATTTTGCAGAAATATTTAAATTTTTTTATGGAAATGTGGTTGTAGAAAAAAATAGTGTGTAATACATGTGTTAAAAGCTTGTATTTGCCACTCTCATGTGACTGCAGCACTCACTATCGTTCGTGCTGCAAACTTCACATTCGTGTGGCAAACGCAAGCTTTCAACACTTGTATTACAAATTACTATTTTCTACAACCACCATGGAAAGTGGGCTTTTCAAACTTCGTCTCCATAGATACGAGTATTGAAAATAAGTGTTTGCCGAACAAGTGGAATTTGCGTGCGGAATATACTATTATTCACAATCATTATAGTAATATGTCGATTCCTAACCTTTTAGAGGTTGGGAAATACGTCATTCCTAACTGTAATGACAATCTCTTGGGTGGAAAGTGACAGAAAACACTTCCCACCCACGGGCGGGAAATGTTTATGTACGATTGCCTAGCGACACTGTCATAGATCTATATGTTAAAGTAGGCTAAAATAAATTATAATAGAGTTGTCAAAAAATATTAATAAAATTCATGATTAATGATTGTGAATAAAATAGTATACATACCTCGGTGGGAGTTTCATTACAGCCTCGCGCTATTTCCCACCTCGGATGTAATGTACTATTTTCTATTTTGCGTTTAGAATAACTCCATTCTAGCACCCAAATGACGTCAGTTGAGTGTTAGAATAAGTCGTTGGTGTGCTAGAATAGACTAGTAAAATTTACTGTATTCATGTTGGTAGCGTTGAACTGTCAACTGACATACGTCAAAAAATAAATCTCACAAAGAACAAAGCAAATTAATAAATAACAATAAAAAAGAAGTTTCTAGCGTTTTTTGTGCAATTTGCCTAATTTTCGGCGGCGTTAGTGATAAACTTTCTTCTGCATTCATTTTCAAACATTAAACGCGAAAATAAAAAAAACTGACGTTTCAAATTAATTTTTTTCACAGTCGCCTAAAATTACGCCACGTAAACGTCACCAACCACCGCAAAATTCCCTAAATTTAAAATTTTTATTTTTTAATTTATAAAATGGTATAAAGCGGAAAAATAGAAAAAATAGTATAAAACACTCGTTGAAGAAGGTCCTTCAAGCACTCATTTGTTCCTCAACTCGCCGCTATGCGGCTCGTTTCGGAATTTCAAATTCGTGCTTGAATAGATGCCTTCTGCAACTTGTATTTTAATATACTAATTTCTATTTTGCGTTTAGAATAACTCCATTCTAGCACCCAAATGACGTCATTTGAGTGTTAGAATAAGTGTGGAGTTATTCTAAACACAAAATAGAAAAAAAAATTATTTTTTAATTTATAAAATGGTATAAAGCGGCAAAATAGAAAAAACAGTATAAAACACTCGTTGCAGAAGGTCCTTCAAGCACTCATTTGTTCCTCAATTCGCCGTTATGCGGCTCGTTTCGGAATTTCAAATTCGTGTTTGAATAGATGCCTTCTGCAACTTGTATTTTAATATACTATTGCCTTTCAAGTGTTTTTTTTCACAGCTATTCTATATACCTAGTAACGTGGATGTAATAAAGTAATAAAAATATCTAAAAATGCATTGTCCATTAATTTATTTGAACTATACAAATTAATGGGTGTTAATGGAAATCCGGAAAAGAACAAATATAACAGATGTTATGAAACGTATCGCGAGTCTGAGATGACAGTGGGCAGGACACATTCCCAGACAAAAAGATGAAAGGTGGTCGCAGAGGGTGACACTATGGATACCAAGAGAAACAAAACGAAGAGTGGGAAGACCACAAAAGGGATGGTCAGACGATGTTAGAAGTGTTGCGGGATAACAATGGATGAGAACAGCTAAAGCCAGAATGGCTTGGAAACAACTACAAGGGATGTTCAACTCATAACCGGAATTTTTATTTTTCTTCATTTCTAGTTGCCACAAAGCTACCGAACTTTTTTCTTGTTAAAATCTCATCCTTTTTTGACATACTGTTCCAATCAGATCACCAGTGATTTGTTTGTTTAATAAGATTGTTGAATATCAAACATGGACGCTTCAACTTCTGTTGCACAAAGAACAATCAGAAAGTTTTTAGTTGGAGAAGGGGTAAAACTCTCTGAAATTTTAGGAGCAATTTTCTCTGATTTAGAGACCGTAGAACGTTCAACGCTGAATATTACAGCAGCAATTTTCTGCAAAACAAAGTCAAGCCAGCTTTTCGCTCGAAAAGGCGGAATTCATCAGTCCGCAGTGTCCGTTTGTTCCACGACAATGCTCGCCCCCACACGGCGACAACAGTCCAAACTTTACAAAACCTTCACTGGGAAGTTTTGCCGCATCCGCCTTATAGCCCTGATTTGTCACCATGTGACTTTTATCTGTTTGGTCTTTTGAAAGAACACTAAGCAGCAAGAACTTTGAGTCCAATCATGCTGTTATCAAAGCTATGCATTTGTGACTACGACAACAACCAAAAACCTTCTATGAAAAGGGAATTAGGAAGTTAGTGAAATAGGTGGCAAAAGTGTATCGTGAAAGAAGGGAACTATGTCGAGAAATAAGAGTTAAATTTGTAATGTTGTTGTTTTGTTTTTCGTGATAAAATAAAAATTCCGGTTATGGCTGAGTTGAACATCCCTCGTAGAACAAGCCTACATCCAGCATTGGACGAACAGAGGCCGAAGAAGAAGAAGAAGAAGAAGAATGGAACACACATATTGGTCCAAACAGTTTTCGGCCCCTTTTTTCCCTCTACACAGAACAAGCTTGCTGGCAAGTTGCATACCCCAAACTTAAGCGACATCCAAAGTAGTCGTCTAGCCCAAACACAGACTAAACTACTAATATCCCGGTAAAAGTTTGCAGAGCAATCGGTGTTACATCGATTATATGAAAAACTATAGAAAAATGACATACAGGTTTATTATGTTGTGGAGACATCTACTCTATGGACACCAGCTTGCTTACCAAGTTGAAAATTCTGTGAGCTGGCTATTCCAGAGCCAACTCACAGGGCAATAAAGGCTATAGACAGTCTGTAGAAAACACAGTGTTAGAGCACAAAAGATGTCCCACCCTCGGTCCCACCATTGACAAATGGATTAACTAATTAACTTCATGCTAAAGTACAGAGTAATAAATTCGTTTCTAAAAGCATTTACTGAGAGTATACGTGATAACAGGAGTTCCACACGGTGGAGTACTCTCACCACTTCTGTAATACCTTACCATGGACGACCTCTTAAGAAAATCTACACGAAGTCATCATGATACAGTGTGTCCCCGGATGGAGTTGACAAGAGGACCAAAAACGTTATTTTAGATTTGACGACAAAAAGTCATTCTTTATAAAAAATTCTGCTTGTCGAATTAACGAGTTTGCCATTAAAAAAAATTACATTAGATATACAGGGTGTTAATAAACTAAGAAAACATGAAAATGCTTCAGGGGAGAAGTGCCATTATTTTGCATTTTAGAGTTAACTGTGAATAGAAAAAGTTTCTTAAAAACATACAAATAGTTTAAATACAAAATTTCGAGTCTAAATTTAGAGAGGGACCTCTATGCCACCGAGCTGCGTGGCCAAGTGCATTCCTGTCCTTGCACACGTGTAGCATTCGGGAGGTAGCGGGTTCGAACCCCACTGCCGACTGCCTTGAATCGGGTTTTTGGGTGGTTTTCCCGATTCAACAGAGTTAACCATCTCCGAGGTAAATACCGGGGCAGGTAATTTTCCACCTATGAGCTCTTTATCCTAGTTCTAGTTTATCCACATCCTAGTTTAACCTATCCTTACATATCCGTTTTCCGTGGCTGAAGAGGAGTTCTGTCCTCCTAAAAGCGGCCCGCCGCCTCATCTCTCCGGGGTGGACTGAAATAACGTTGAATTTCCTTTTTTCCTCTATGCCAACGGGTCTACACCATAATGATGATGATGAGGAATATTATAAACCAAAATTATTTTCCCATGCCATATTGAAAAAATTATGACGAAGTTCATAAAGGTCATCCAGACAGGGCAAGGATTTTTCAATAAAACTGAAGTACCACATGCTCTACACACAGAAGTAATGTTTGCAGTTATGCTTCCACTACTTGATATCATTAGCCCAAGGTGGTTATAATTAAGCTTGGTAAATTACATCTAATTGATAGGAATAACAGGGGCCATTATTACTACGCCCACATCAACTCTAAAGACAATTTTAAACCCACCCCCACTACATTTCTTCTTCTTCTCAGTGCCATATCCTTTTTAGGACATTTGACGAGGAGGATCAAAGCCACATTTTTAAATGACTTGGGGTCGTAAACCCTTATACTAGGGAAAAGTGTTCTCCGCAGTAGTTTCCCGTTGCCCACAACATTTAGTAATGGAAAATAAGACAATAACAGCCGCATACAAATTGGTGTTAAACCAAACTGGAAATACCCAACGGAGAAGCGGTTTTCACATAAGTGGTTTAATAAGCCTAAATATAAATCTGATGTAAAATATGTAATCAGACAAAATTAAATCGTCCTTTCACTTTGACAAATCCTTCATCAGTTATATCGGAAATGGGGGAAGAACAATCCGAAATTGGAATACAAATCAGTACGAATTAAAAACGAAAAAAAGAACCGAAGTAAAAAGTATATGAAACTAACACGGCCAAAAAGTTTACGTAAACATGGGCCAGTTTACCATCATTGTATGATAAAATTCCTATTGAAAGCAATCAGTTAGCATATTTTTTTGAAAATTGGTAAGGATAAATTACTGTTAAGAGTCTTAACTTAAGACTATAATGAATTCAAAGTATTCCACGGTCAGTGTCAGTGTTAAAAGAACGTCTTCCGGGTTGGGACCGTGTCATTGTTAAGACATAAGAACTAAACATTTCGCCCACTTTTTAAGGGGTTTCATCAACAGGAAATTGGGGGCACTAAAATAGATAAGATAAAATAAATGGTTCGGGGAGGTGCTAGAAAACCTAAGAACAATCGTTGTTGGAGATTGGAAAAGAAGAACAAATAATCGCAAGGAACAGCAGCCGAGAGTCAACCAAGCCATGGGCCTGTAGCCTGTAGTGCTAATATAAGATATAAATAATATAAAATACTGTTAAGACTCAAAAGTTGGGCTATTAATACGAGTGGTAAAATATGAAGTTCTATTATCGTTCGCCATTTACAAAATATTAGTGATCAAATTGTGTAAGTCGTCAACAAATTATCTTTCTAGTTAGTTTATGAATTATTAATTTTAATTTTAGTCCATTATGTATATTATTTGCCTGTGTAGTGCTACATAATAAATAAAACAAACGAATAAATAATTCAACAGCCCACTCTATATAATTTAATCAAGTATTATAAATCTGTATTTTGAATGCTGCCGAATCAAACGCAAGGTTTAACCCGTCAACTAAAATCTCGGAACTGCAAATTTCCACAACAAAAAATTTCACAAACATTGACTAAACGGTCGCGATTGAATATTCATGCGGCCTTTCACGCCAACTAAATCAATTTACCTTTGACAAGACAAGTGAATCCCATAGTAGAAATCACCGCCTGCTTAAATCGGTGGCAGCAGCAACGTCGACGTAGACGAGAACGGGGCAAGAACGTCATCCCGAATCAAATTTAAACATTTTCGTGCAAATTTCACAGCACCGGAACGTATAAACATTTATATTTTTTATAGCACCTGTAAATATTTACACGATCTACGGTACACGATGATTTAACGGACGTTTAGTGTAAGCGACTAGCTAAAAACTAAAATCAAACTCTTGTTTATTGTTCTACCGAAAAGAATAGATGAAGAACTGGCCTGGCCGTATGCGTGGCACACTTGGATTCACATCGTTTCACACTTCCTTGCGGTTACAGATAACGTTTTGTTCTCCATTGCGTTTGGATTGAAATTAAAATCGGTTGACTGTAGATTTCCGAAATATAAATTAACAATAATGTATATCCTTGGCCTCAAAAAATGTACATAAAAACATTCAATGCGCTCACGTGTGCGGCACCTATTTTTAAGGCCAAAAACAAAAACCAAGAAAGACATTAAAAGTGAATTTGTTGAAATGTACTGCAAGATAACTCCGCCTACTTGAATTCTTTGAGGATTGTTGGAAATTTAAGTCGAACACCAACTCCCTTAGGAAATTCTTGACGTTAATGCTAATCATTAAAATTGTACAACGTAGCCTATATCAGGGTGTCCCACTTGTCGTATATTTCGCTTATTATTTTGATATTATGATTATACGATGATATGCTTATATTCAAATACATTCCTTTGTAATGGACGTCACTAATCTTACTTGAACATGTTTTAATTTTGCTCGAATTGATATCTGCTTTACTTTATAAACAATTTGCTAATTTGTACATTTTCCAATCACGCCATTTATTATTATTATTTTTTAAATAAACTAGAGAATTACTTATTAATCTCTTTATTGTTTTATTTAGATACCGGTAACATATCTACCGAAAGTAACTTGTATTTAGTTTCAAAAAGAATTCCAAGTTTTCCGACTCTCTCTTTTAACACTTACAATTTAAATTAACTATTTTTATTATTGTAATAAATAATAAGTAATAAGAAATGTTCAGGGTTAAACCGATGAGTAACAGTTCATTTATTTGACAACGTATTCTTTATTAAAATTTGTTTAATAATATTTGAAACGTAATCAAGGTTGTTATTATTGCAGTTTTTAATCTAAGGTGTTCAGAATTTAAGAGTTAAAAGTTAAAAACGTAAATTTAAATTTTGGACCATCTCCAATGTAACCTCTGACCTCTGTTTGTTTAAAAGAAGTCGTTTTTCTGTACTGCCAAGATGTCGAGGTTGTCTCAATTAATTAGTCCTCTAGATCAAATCATAGGGTTTAACGTTAAGCTTAACTATATTTCATCTTTTGAAAACAACTCTGTTGTAAATCTATATGTCACGGGCAATGTGGGAAATCCGGGCAGTGTTCACAATGCCCGGGCAATGTGGATAATGCACTTTTATTTAAAAAAAAACTGTTCTTTCTCTACCTCTAACCTCCAATAAACACCTCTACTGTTTTGGCAGAGGCATTTACTGGAGGTTAGAGGTAGAGTAAGGTAAGTTTAAAAAAAAAATAAAAGTGTTATACTAAGTACATTATCCACATTGCCCGGGCATTGTGAACACTGCCCGGATTTCCCACATTGCCCGTAACATATATACCATTTTGCCACCCAAAATGTTCCTAGCAATTAAGATAAATAGTATTTATTGATTTAAGTATGTTTTTCGTACGAATCTGAAAGATTAATAAAATCCGGTGGTATTTATTCTGACAAAGAAAAATTACAGCAGTGAACATAAAAAAGATAAAGCAGTCGATTATTTTCAAGCATGATAAATGGAAGTAAAGCGCATTTCTTAAACTCATTTAAGAGAGCTCAACTTGGATGCTTTTAATTTTAATTGAAATCTCAAAATTTCTCTTTATACGAGTTAAACAGTGAAAACATTTATTTAAGAACCCTCCGGACTTTCAAGGATTCGCCGGTTGTTCTAGCAATCTGACACCTTTGAAGGGTCAGAATTAATTCCAAACTGATTAGAATAATGGTGTGCCGGCGCTGCAGTAAAACCCTGGTTTGGACGTAAAAATGTAAAAAACATCAGGAAGATCAGAACGAAAGCAGGAAGGGTTTTTTATAAAACGGAAAACCAATTGATTCAACACGCTTTCCTAATGACGCCAAAGTCCCTAATTATAAAAATATGAATCCCGTCGGGCTATTTCCAGATATTTTCGTGTTCGCTACCACAAAATCCGGGAATAACAATCGCGGGTCGAACTTACGTAAATCGATTGGGAAAATGAGCGAGTTTACACTCTCACATTGTATGAGAAAGGCAATCGAGTTCGGTAGGCGTTATCTTATTTTTATGTTAAAATAATAATACTTGAACATAACAGCTCACGTGTAACCGTGTCTGTTACGTTCGTGAACGTATGTATTGTAAATGCGGAGAACTGTGTCGTGTAGTCCCATTGTTTTCGTTTATCTTCCGGCTGCGGTCCGATCCAGTTATCGTCGTTCAGGACAATAAACTACTTTTCAAGAACTGCCGTTTTATTTTAGGAACAATCGCTCAATGAGGCACACACGCAAATATAGAAACGCTAATACACACATCACAAAAGTCTAGGGATATATATTTTTTTTATCGATATAAATCAATTTTGTTATTAAATATCTCTACCATTGATCAAGTATGCTAGTGCTAGTCTTTGGGCTAGCGATAGCAATTGTTTCAATAATAAACAAACAAATGCAAATGCTTAATTGTCAATTCAACTAAAAGTAAAGCAATTTCAGTGTTGTTAGGGAATAATTTAATCATCATTTACAGTTAATTTACGTTTATATTGGGGTGATTTAAGTTTTATTGGTGCTGTTATTATGGAAGGTAATCAACAACGACAACATTTAAGTTTAGCTGAAATGAACAGAGCTGTAGGTATGCTAGAAGCTGGCCGAAGACAAGTTGACGTTGCAGCAGCTTTAAACACCTCTCAAAGTGTTATCAGCAGACTGTGACGTAGATATAGGACATCCGGAGATCCTAGCGAACAACATCCAGGTCGTGGACGCATTACTACCGCAGTTCAAGATCGCTACTTAACATTGGAAGCTAGACGACGACCAATAATTACGGCCAAACAATTGCTTTCACAGCTTCAGACTACTCATAATGTAACTGTATGTTCTCAAACAATCAGAAATCGATTGCATGAAGCTAATCTCCACGCCCGACGTCCAATAAGAGCCCCACCAATTCGACATGGTAATCGAGCACGTAGAGTAGAATGGGCTGAAGAGCATATTCTGTGGACAGAAGAGCAATGGTCTAGGGTTTTGTTCACAGATGAATCTCGTTTTGGAATACACCCTGACAGCCGAAGAGTTAGAGTGTGGAGACGACCTGGTAACTTGGAAAGGCTCAGATGTGTTCAAGATGTCCATTCTTATAAAGGAGGTACCGTAATGATGTGGGGTGGTATCTGCATTGGCGGAAAAACAGATCTCTGTTTTCTTGAGAGGTTTTTAAATGCCGATGGGTATCTAAATAGGGTACTGCGGCCTATAGTGCTTCCATTTGCAGGTGCTGTTGGACCTGAGTTCATTCTAATGCATGATAATGCCACCCCACACGTTGCAGGTACTGTTACCGAGTGGCTTGAAGACGAAAACATTTCTGTTTTACCATGGCCTGCGCAGTCCCCAGACTTAAACGTTATTGAGCACGTGTGGGACATGTTGGGAAGAAGCATTGAAAGTGAATTGGATGAAATTCATACTCGGATTCAGCTTCGTGATACCCTTGTAAGACACTGGCAACAGTTACTGCAAGATGCAATAGATAATTTAATTTTATCAATGCCTAGAAGATGCAGAGCCGTTTTGAACCAAAGAGGAGGAAATACTCTCTACTAAATTTAATTAATGAATACTTTAAGTGCTGACACTTCAATTTCTTATGATTGTATAAAATCAACTTTTTGCTAATAAGTTTCATTAAAGCTTTTTCAACTTGTCTTCTTTTGTTTTAAATTAAATTTCTAATTTAGAATGTTGTAAAAGTATTGTGTTAATTTATTATATGCAGACCACCTAAAAAAAATCAAAATACTTGACAGTTTTGCATAAAAAAAAATATATCCCTAGACTTTTGTGATGTGTGTACGTAGTTCATTACGGTACGTCAACAAAGAGGCCTTAAAATAAATTGATGCCTTATTAATCAGCAGCGGGAATAGAAAATGGGATTTCCTTCTTACTTCTGAAATATAAGCCTGGCTTTGAATTACATTCTACAGTTACAACTTTAAAATTTCTTAATGCGAAATGCACTGAATGATGTACAACATATAATGTTGGACATTTTTGCAAACACACATTATTTTTATGCTACTACTTCAATACTGAGAAAGCCGACCTACTTTAAATATGAAGTAGAAACAACATATTCTTAGGGATAAACTTAAAATTCAATTGGAGCCAAGACCTCTTAAAAGTAAATCCCAAATTAGTCAAAGTCCGTCTTACGTTTATAGGAGAAATCTTTTGCAAATCGAACAATTATTTCACTTTTTGATCCAATCACATCGTAGAATTCGTAAATTTATTTAAACTGATTTTAGAGCCCTTTATTAAAGCTATTAATTATTTTAATCCTGACATTAATAAAGTTGTAATTTTAATCAATAATTTCAATTTATTTTAGTTTCCCTTCATTTCCTTAGTAAACTAAACACGGTTTTAATATACTTATTAATCTAAGAATTAGAAAGTCACTCGAATTGAAAGTCTTGAAATAAACGAACCTGAAATCTAAGACTTCTAAAATACCGAATTTAGCGATATAACATATAATTTAGGAATACAATTCGGAGTGAAATTAAATAATGCTTTTCACAATTCATGTTATAAAATTGGAATATTTAAACAATATTCGAAAGTTTTATCTTCCCACGGTTTTCGCTCTTCTAAATCTTGAGGCCATCTGAAGGTTGAAACTCTATATTGGGATTTTTATAAATATTTTATAAACGATGCTTTTACTAGACTTCTTTAACAAGTACCCGTTTAATTGGCGTTCACAATAAATAAAGTTGCCAAAAGAAATAATTTCAGATTTAAAAATGTGATAAAAGTAGAAAACTTATTTAGTAATAATTAATATATTATTAGAAAAGAAAAAAGAAAGAAAGTAGCATAATATATAATTACAATAAAATATACAGGATGTAAACTAAAAATAGGCAACACCCCTTTTTGTTCTCATTTGATCGAACTGACTGCAACTTTCAGATTTTAAATGACACCCCCTGAATGTTCTTACATTTACAGAATCCGAAGAATATTCTAAATCTCATTTTTTTTTTCAAAATTTGAGTAATTTTTTAAATCTCATATTT
Organism: Melanotus villosus; assembly: GCA_963082815.1. Taxonomy (NCBI): domain Eukaryota; kingdom Metazoa; phylum Arthropoda; class Insecta; order Coleoptera; family Elateridae; genus Melanotus; species Melanotus villosus. Next base: position 81,054,883 of record OY720419.1, read on the forward strand.
TAGCCAAGAATGCCCTGACCAGACAAAAAGTGTTTATTAAATCCCCCTATAAGTAATTAAATATGAATTTGTTTTGTAGATGGCACAATAGAAACTCACTCTGTTATTCGAATGTATCATAGAAATCCAATTGACATATAAGCATATAAGCTTGTGAACGAAAAAGATAAGGCATTTTTTAACAACTGCAGAATCTATTAACTTAGAAAATAACTTTGACAATTGTTTGTATCAAAACCCACTAAGTTAAATACATTCCATCAATCGTTCGATAAACGTTAAAACCGTAAAATATAAAACGTATCACTAATTATGTGAACTTACATAATCCATTATTATTTATTATGTAAGGTCATATAGAGGAGCAGACATAGGCTCAGACCATTTTTTGGTAAGAGCAAAGATTGGACAAGTACCTAAGTTAAAAAGAAATCGTAGAAATGTTAAAAGACGGCAGTAGGGAAAGGAAGTATACTGAAGTCAAAGAAGAAAAACTAAACAAGGATACAAAGTATGAAGATATCCAGATAGAATGGGACTCCTTGAAGGAAATCATTAAAACAGAAGCAAAAGGATTATAAATGACAAGAATGAAATACAAGTAATAGAAATACGAAGACAAGCAAAACTCAGACTATTAGGTTATTCAAAAGTCAGAGAAGAACAGTACAAGAAAGCAAGAAATCATGCAGCCGATATAGGTAGAAAGAAGAAATGGGAGAATCAAGAAAACGAGGAAATAAAAGTTTCCCACAATAAAAGGAATTTAGAGAAGTTTTGCAAAAATCTAAAACAAGAAAAACAAAGCTATCAAAACAGCCAGGGGCAATAAGAAACAACATAGGAGAGCTATGCATTTTGAGGAAATTTTATCAGCAGCATAGCCCCTAAACATAGCCCAGCCGAATAAACAAATATGAAGTCGAAAACAGAACACAAAACCCTACAGAAGAAGAAATACAACGAAATGAAGAATGACAAGAGTTTAGACTCAGATAAAATCGAAATTATTAAAGACCAAGGAAAAGAATTAATAATCTTATTATAGAAATATCTTCTTATTATAGAAATATGGAAAGAAAAGAAGATGCCAAATGACTGGTACGAAACTATCATAAAAAAGAGGATCATCAACTAATGTGAAATTATAGACCTATCGTTCTTGCAAATGTAGTGTATAAACTTATAAAGTTCTATCCCATGCTATAAAAAGAAGGGTGCCAGAAGAAGCCGAATGAAAGATAGGGCAACACCAAGCAGGTTTTAAGAAAGGAATAACGACAGTTGATAACATATTCATTATAAGACAAATACAAGAAAAGGTACAATGAAAATGATTACGTTGTACTTGCTGCAATCGATTTTAACAAGCATACGATAAAGTTAAAAGCACTTATTTAAAGAATTGAATTTTGAACGGGAAACCATAGATTTAGTAAAGATGACGCTGATAAATGCAACTAGTCGAGTACATGACAAAGGAGGATTATCAAGAAGCTTCAACACTAATACTGACATTGTTATTTAACATAGTCTTAGAAAATGTAATACGAAAAAATCGCATAAATACCAGTTATAACATTTTAACTCAGCCATATCAATATCTAGCATACGCCGACGACGTAATATTGGCAATAAATACTACTGAGGAATCGGAAGAATAAAGCGAAAGAAGTAGGATTAGAAATAAGCGGAAAAACTTAATGGTTTTAGATAAAGGAACGCAAGAACAAACCAACATCTTGTAATAAAAAGTATAAAAGGGAACACTCAGTAAAATTCAAATATACAGAAAGTGCGATGTGTATTTGGGGTTGAACATAAACAATAAAGACAATTTAATACCGGAAATAAAAAACGTTTGGTAGCAGGATCTAGATGTGCGGGCTCCATAAAATCTGTTCTCAAAAACAAAAATACATGCGGACGCTTAAAATAAAAGTATATAATAGTTATTTATGTACCAAGGGCGTAAAGATGCTTTTATGGCTTGAGACGTGATTTTGAGCCCGAGACGCTAGTCGAGGGCTAAAGACACGTCGAAGGCCATAAAAGCAAGTTACGCCAGTGGTACATACATAATTTTATGCACGATCGAAGATTTTAAAAATGAAATAAAAGACATAAATTAATTTTCTACCCACATCGAGTAGTTAGTTGCTCAATTATTTTAATTTTTTACTGACAACTGTCAAATTGTTGAAGCATTTACGCCTAGGAATATTCACATAAATAATTGTGTGAACTGTGTTGTTAATACAAATTACCCTAAATAGAGTTCTAATAAAGACCATACATTCGATTTTAATTTAAAAAAATTCTTTATAAGACTGTTAAACTGTTTATCAATTTTTGACGTTTCATTATAGACCGGCGGCCTATAAAGACACCCACGGGCTATAAATAGACGTTTATGTCAAACAAATTCAGACATAATTGACACATTATAATGCGATCGTGCATAAAACGATAATAAGATTTATTTAGTGGTGTATGCCAGGGAAACGTGGGTGTTAACAAAACAGATTTGTGATAAACTAAAAATATGGGAGAAAGATCCTGAGAGCTCGTATATGGTGAAATGCAAGACCCTGAAGATTGGAGACAAAAACAAATATACAATTAGAGGAACTTTACAAAGAAACCAAAATAAGAACCCATCTAACAAAGAAAATATTTAACACAACTCTAGGAGGAAGAAACCGAAGAGGTCGACTTAATATAACCTGGCGGGAAAATGTAAAAGAGAGCTTACAACAAGCAGAAATTTCGAATTGGGAAGTGCTAGCTTGCTAGCTAGGGCAGGACTGAAAACTGTGAAGAAAAATAATTCCAGCCATGGGCCTACAGGCCTAATTTTGGTATTCCATATTACTAATTATGTAGGCCGAAATTCAAAAACTGAGAGTTGTTTTTAACATATGGCATAATTATGTTTGACAGATAATGAAGTTTATACAGCTTACTAGAATATATAACTTTATACCTACTATAACGAGACGCGCGGGTGATTTCAGTCATATGCGTCATCTAAAATAACAGAAGCTCGCAAGTGTTCGAATATTCGATACACATCATTGTTTCTGGTGTGTTCTGGAAAGACGTCGAACGGTTGAACATACCGGAATCGAAAATCGAAGGCCGCAGTTGGTATACAGGGTGATTCATTAGCCTCTTTACAAACTTCGGCAATGAAAACTAGATGTAATTCCATGAAGAAATGTTCATATGAATGTAGATTTTATCTTTCTTTGTTAAGAAGTTACAAGGTTTTAAAAAATTTTAAGTTGAAAAAACGTAGTAGCCATGGGTTAGCTGTTTAGCATAACAAAAGCCGCGCCGAGGAAGACAAGTGACCGAATGGCTGCATATTCATTTTCCAAATAAATGGATTGGTAACGGAGGTCCTATACCATGGCCACCTAGTTCACCCAACTTAAATCCTTGCGATTTTTATTTATGGGGTCACTTCAAGCAACTTGTTGGTGCCGTGGAAATAAATGATCGTCATCAATTATTGCAGCGGATTCGAGATGCTGGAACTCATATTAGAAATAATATTTATGAATTTATTACGCGGGCAAGAGAGTTTAGTTCGTCGTTGCCAGTTGTGTATTCAGGAGAATGGACTAATTTTTGAATATTTACTGTAGTCTAAATCTTGCTTTCTGTTTGTTACAATAAATGTTTTTGATTTACTTAAAATATGATTACTCATTAGTGTTCAAAGAGATAATTATTTAAAAAACCCTATAACTTCTTAACAAAGAAAGATAGAACCTACATTCATATGAACATTTCTTCATGAAATTACATCTAGTTTTCATTGCCAAAGTTTGTAAAGAGGCTAATGAATCACCGTATATGGCGCGTTTTCTGAGCAGTCAAGTAATCTACTGGTCGCGACTAAGTACGAACACGTGTAATACAAATGCGTCAGTGAATATAAATAAACTGTATAAATAAATTAGTTAGTACCTATTTCGGGTTAGTATTAGTGTTGTGTTTTTAGTGTTACTTATTATGTTGTTTAAATTTGTTAATAAATAGTTCACACCACGGACCGAAGTTTTAAATAAACGAATTAAAAACATTACAATACATAGGTTTAGCACTTACTATCAAAATGTTTCCAAATTTAAAGGGTTTACAACCCTGGTAGGGATTTTTTTTTGCGCATACTACCCTAACACGTGACTTACTGTATCATATTGTTATTTAAGCAAAATATTTTAATTAGATTTGTTAAAACAAAAATAGAGGATCGTAAAAGGTAATAGTTTGCTTTTACCTTCTTCGTTAGCTCTCATTTTTAAAAAGATTATATTACCACACTTCTATTGTGTCGAAAGAAATTCGGCGTAAAAATAAAGAACAACTAGATTGACATGGATGTTCGAGCCTTGTACAAACCAATTACGTTTCTGTATCCTGCCGACACAAATTAAATCAGAACAGACTGTTGAATCTTGCTTTCGCTTTCGTATAAGAAGCTTTCCAGCATGTATTATCCCTTGTATCGCTTAAATCCCTCTGCGTTCGAAATGGTATTGGGATAATAAATTTATGCCCGAAGTTTCATTCATAAGTCCTACTTATACTGAAATGTTCTACGCGTTGCCAGGCGATAACCTAAACTTTCTCAAAGGGCAAAGAACCCTTTCGTACACTTTGAGATGTTGTTTTTTCCTTCCTTCCTTTACGAAGAAGACGATCATGTCAGTTTCAGTTTAGGAAATAAAGATCAAAAGAGTCGTCGACAGGAGTATATTTAGGTAATTGTGATGTCGAACGCTCACATTTCGAAATCGAACCAAAGCTTGACAATTTATTTTTGGAAAGTAAAAAAGGATATCTATAACAGTGAAGGAAACACGAGAAACCGAACATTGTGTCGAGGTAGAACTGTCAATGCTGGCGTTGATAACATTACAAACGCCTTTGTGAGGCTAAACAATGTTAATTTCGCTGAGGATGTTGCTGTTCAACAAGACATACGCGGCACAAAGCGTTTTTACTAGAAAACTTGTTTGCTTTTTAAAATTCGCATAAAATTTCAAAGGAACTCCAGGAAACCGCATCATAATTTAGGAAAACCTGCGAGTGTCGTTCGATATCTCGCGGCATAAACCTGAAAATATTGCTCTTTCAGGGCGCTAAAAGAGGTACCGCTGTTTTGCTCTTTATGTGAAAACGGATGTGAATGTATGACATGTAACGCTGATAACGAAACCCACTTTCATGAGGCGTCTCTATAGACCCTACACGAGAAAACCCGTCATTTTATTACAGATTCTTGATAGTTTTCTTCTATCCTGTAAATAGAAATCCTAAATGTAACCTGATTTACGTTTCAGATTATTTTTTACTGTCGCAGTAAAAGTTGCTTCAAATGATTATCGATGTATTATAAAAGGTGGTTGGTTGGCTTACTTGATGACAAATTCGTAAAGAAGACTGCAGAGATGATTTGTAAACCAAAAATTGTGTGTAAAATTCGATTTTAGCTCCTTGCAAAGTTACATGATTTTTTTAATTCAAAATACGCAGTCTATAAAAGAAAAAACAAAAATGATTTTTACATATAAACTTTACTTTAACAAAAATTCACATTTTGTAACTTGAAAAAGAATGGGAATCGGGTTTAAATAATTAACTTTTGAGTGTTCACATGATCTCGGAGTCTCCTATACCAATTTATCACCGAATAAATCATCCTGTACAAACGAAATATAATTAAATACGAGTCTATTTAACCCTAAACCTTAGTTTCTCTTACGAATTTACGCCTTCACATTCAGTCGATGACATACTATTTGCTTTCCCGCATGGAGCATTTGAAATATTTTCGTTTGATATGTCCCGTTTCTTTTTTATCGTACACCATCTCACAGTCTTAGCTTTAATGTGGATTTTCTAGCTTCCTCCAATGTGAACAACCTCAAATGTTAAAGTGCCGATAAACCCTACACAATCAATCAGACTTATCTCATTCTTTTTACAGTCATTTTCAGTTGGCACTCTCCGTTTTTCTCTTACCACCCACGCTTGACTTTCCGCCTTCAACTGTTTTTTTCCTTTCGTCTTATTATTTTCGAAATTAGGAGGTTTCAGTATCAAGCACGACCTATATAAATCATTACATTTTTGCTTCTTTAACTTTCACGTGATTGTGTCTTTAGCATGCTGTTTAAATTCGGTCATTCTTTTCGATATTGTTTTATGTTTGTCTAAAGATTCTTCTAATTAGTAATTCAATTTATACTGACAACATAACAAAGAGAAAAAAAATTAACAAGATTGAAAACGGTGTCCAGAAAGAAACAGAGAAAAGAAAAAATAGGGCAAAGAACAAGAACTGCCGATAATGAAAAATAATAAAACAAACATAAGAAGATAACAGACATAAGGATATGAAAAAAGGTTCCAAATATTGATGACTAAAACAATTACATCATGTGTGTCATATGAGAATCTACATGCCCTTCAAGTTCATCCCACACTTTTATTCCAAAAACATTTTCTTCGCAAGTTTTACTGGCATGTATTATTCTCAATAAATGAAAAATTAAACCAATCATATCTAAAACAAATACATACAAAAAAACTGAAACCTTAAACAATTATTGGTTGTTTATTGTACCTTTTATTGTCTTTCGCTCTCTGACTATTAGCATAACTTTTGATCTCTGACTGCTGATTTCTAACATTTTTCTCAGAGTACAGGGTGGCCCATTTTCGATGTTTTTAAATGGGAAGTACCCTTAATAACCGAGATAGGCAAAAACTGATGTCGGAGTCCAGGGCCCTTTTTTGATGCAGGTTCAAGTCCCGAAAACAAAATTCCGCTATCTTTTGTTATTTTTTAGTTATAGCCCAAAATTCAAAATTTGGCCATATCGAAAACTTCAAATAACTCTCTTGGCTTTGAAGATATTCAAAAACGGTAAAAACATTCTACAGGCACTTTTTCAAGTAGAACACGATAGTTAATTCAGATATCTTTTAATTTTCATATTTTAAGAATTATGACATAAAGTTGGTATTTTTTAAATATAAGTCGTAGTTGGCCAGGATACCATTAAATTGCATATTTTTTATGCTTTCCGAAAATATATAGTTTATGGGGGTTAAATTCAGTAACAATACCCCTTTTGGACAAAATTAGATTATATGATGCTGTTAGCAATTAGTAGGCCATGGTTCATAATAGCAATAAACAAAAGCTAATAGAGCGGGTGCATGTGACGTCACCAGGCACACAATAACGCGCTCGACTGAAAATGAACGACAGTTTTGAAAGTTAACAAAACTAAATAATTAATTTAATATTTTGTAGAAAATCTCGCGTTATCTTTAACAGCTTTTAATTATCTTGATATATGGAGATTTTATAAGTTTCTACGTATAATCTGGCAAAATTTTTAGTTTCTTGTTTTCCAGAGCTTTTCTCTAACTGTTTTCTCTGGGAAATATCACGTTCCCTAATACTCCTTTTAATTCACGATAAAATTTTCAATTACGTTCGTCGACCGCGGGAAAAATTTTAAGTAGGTAACTGAAAATTTCGTAATTATGTAGGCTAAACCATCCGTCATCTGGTTAAACACATCTTTATTCAGTTTGATATTGTAATATGTAATATTTTCTTTTTGGTAAAATTAGTATACCGGTGCATACAAATCTACCCTTTGTTTACCCTTCCAGTGTTCAGCTGATGGCCTAGTGACGTCACATGCAACCGCTCTATTATTTTTTGTTTTGCTATCATGAACCATAGCCTACTAATTGCTAACAACATCATATAATATGATTTTGTTCAAAAAAGGTATTGTTACTGCATTTAACCCCAATAAACTATATATTTTCGGAAAGCAGAATAAATATGCAATTTAATGGTATCATGGCCAACTACGACTTATATTTAAAAAATACCAACTTTATGTCATAATTCTTAAAACATGAAAATTAAAAGATATCTGAATTAACTATCGTATTCTACTTGAAAAAGTGCCTGTAGAATGTTTTTACCGTTTTTGGATATCTTCAAAACCAAGAGAGTTATTTGAAGTTTTCGATATGGCCAAATTTTGAATTTTGGGCTATAACTAAAAAATAACAAAAGATAGCGGAATTTTGTTTTCGGGACTTGAACCTGCATCAAAAAAGAGCCCTGGACTCCGACATCACTTTTTGTCTATCTCCGATATTAAGGGTACTTCCCATTTAAAAACATCGAAAATGGGCCACCCTGTACATAGGTACTTTGTTCCAAATATTCACATTGTGTTGTAGGTATTCTTGATTATTTGCTATGGTTGTCAAATCATCAGCAATAAAATCTTAGAACTAGAAGAAATTCCTTTTAAATGAAGAAGTCAAAGACGATTCATATTCATAAATAAGGAAGTGGACACGAAATTAAAGATTACAGACCAATGAGCTGAACTGAACAGTTAGAGAAATATCAGTCAGTGGAAAAAGGGATTTAGGAGTGGCTTCTCGACCATGTCACCTGTAAACAATTGGTCAGATGATAAACAAGTACCTATAAAGAGCAAAACAAAGCACTCTACATAACCCTAACCGATTTTAAAAAAGCTTTCGATAATCTGAAGCACCCCAGCATACCCACGGCATTATAAGTGTTGCGCAGAATACGCCACTATTGTAGATTTTAAGTTAAGATAGTAGGGGGTAGCGACTCCCACCCACTAAGGGATGACTTAAGTAATCATTACGCTGAAAAACCTTGTGAAAGAAGGTAGAAGGTGAATTCCTTCTGTGTAATCCGATTTAATATACAGTCCACAAATAGTTCGTTATTTTATTTATAATTCGATTCAACGGTAAACAATAAGAGCAGGTTAAATGCGTTGGAATATTTGAAAATATCTATAGAGGTAATAAGACATAAGTCTGTCCGGATAAAGGAGGCGACTATTTCGAGTTTAACAAAGAGATTAAACGGAGAGACCCATTATCAACTTTTTACAAGCGTTTTTAAAAAATTCAGTTGAGAAAGTCTTTGAATATAAATTTCAGATAAACGATTAACAAACCTGCTTTAAGCAGAATGCAGAAAATCACATCAATCAAATCATACAAGAATGCTAGAAGATTTAATTGGGAGAAGTGAAAAAGTTGGCCTAAAGATAAGCTTGGGGGGAAACAAAAGTATTAACGAATGGGAACCAAGAAAATTTGATGGTATGTGGGAAGAAACTGGAACGAGTAACAAAGACGGTCCAACTAGGGCAAGTTGTAACATTTGGGAAAAGAATGGTAACAGAAATACGAAATACGTACAAAGAATAAAAATAATTTGGAAAAATTTTTGGGCAAAAGCTGAAACAATCTTAAAAAAGAATAGTGTTTAATATGTGTTTTCTCCCTACACTTACTTATGGCGCCGAGACATGGAGTATGACTAAATAGTCTTACCAGAAGTTAAGAGCGACGCAAACAAAAATGGAACGTTTTATGTTAAGTATAAAAACACTATGCAAAATAAGACTGGCAGGTATCTAGGAAAACAGGAGTGGAGGACGTGATAACCAGAGTGGAGGACGTGATAACCAGGTGTAAAAAAACAAAAATGGACCTGGGCAGGGCATGTTATGCGGCTACGAGAAGAATGCTGGACATGCCAAGCCACTATGTGGTCCGCATCGGCTGAAAGCAGAGAAAGGGGTCGATGGATAAACGGTGGCTAGAAGAGAATGTGAACTTTGCTGGAAGGAACTGGAAACAAGATGCAAAAGATCAGTTTTCAAAAATGGCCTTATTCTTCCATAATTGTCGCAGTGTTTGGAGTCTCCTTTTAGGTATATTGGGAGGATTAAGGCTTTATTATTTTCAGTTTCCGTGCATGTATAATTTTGTGTAATAGGTAATTGAATCCTTTTTCTCCCATGTATTTTACATATTCCGGGGCAATTTTATCGTAGCCTGTAGCTTTTCCAATTTTTAGTTTCTTTGTGAGTGTTACCCTTGTTTTATCTTTTATTTGAGGTAAAGGCCAATTCTTCTTTTGTATACTCGTTCTGTGTCGTAATAACGCAAATTACTTAACAAAAAATCTGAGAATTTGGGAACTAATAAAAATCTTCCAAAGTAATACTTATTATTATGGGTTCAAAAGACACTCATTTTTAAATACACAAATCAGTTAGGTGCCTTCCATTTTTGTTGAGGCATTCTTGTAGACGGGTGGCGAAATTGTCCATACTCTTTGCTGGACCCTGGATTTTTCGCAGCTGATTATTTTTTTCTTATGTTTTGTTATGTATTCTCACATGGCAATGTACCAGTAATGAATGAAAATAATAATTTTTGAAATTCGTTCAAAAATAATTGTGTGACAAGTCTTTTCAAAAACACCATACCTCCCTGCCGGACCCATTTTTTTTTTCTTATGTTTCGTTATGTATTCTCAAATGGCAATGTACCAGTAATGTACAAAAAATTTTTTTTGAAATTTGTTAAAAAATAAGTGTGCGACAGTCTTTTCAAAAACACCATACCTCCCTGCCGGACCCTGTATTTGAATAATTTTAACAAGATATGATTTTTATATCCATTTAATGAAAAATATAAAAGTTTCACTATTTCTTATTCTATTTACAAAAAAGTCCAAGCAATTTCCTTCTCTTGGTTTATACACAAAAAACATTTAAGCATTTAAATAAACTAAGATTTTTATAGTTTTCGTTCATTCTATTATTTAAATGTGTACATTTGTAACGGTTCATTTTCCGTTATATTATTTTGCTCCTTTCAATTGCTTATTTACGGTGAATGCATTTATTGAACCTCTATTTATTATATATTCACTGGTAAAAGATTACGTAGTTAGTGACTTTTTGGTTTTGAGTAGGTTTTCTGATTTGGGGAGAGAGCGTCATGCGCGTTTGGGGATTGGCGTTGCGTTCTAGAACTCTTGGCTTTTTCCGTTTGGGTTGTCTGCGAAGCAGTTGAGTTTGGTAAAATTTATCCCGAAGTTACTTATTTAATTCTGATGGAATTTTCGTAATTATAACTTCCGAGATTTTCGGTTTTGTTTCACGTTGTGAAATTATTTTTTTAGAAGCACCAAGATTGTGGTGGTAAGTGGAGATTTTTGTCTTATCATTGAACGCACGTGTTAATGGCGACTTTGTTACAGCTTCTTTCTTTTCGTTTGGTTTTATTTTCCATTACTTTACCGTACTCCGGCTCTTTTGGTTTTTGCCTTTTTGCGGCTGCATTATTTATGGAGTTGAAGGATGCGGTATTATTGAAAAATTATTTATCATTGCTGGTTATTCGCCACTCGATCGCTTGGAGGATTCAAGGTCGGTGTTTATTAAATTGTAAAGTGTCGTCGAATTTACCTGGTTTTAGTCCATTTATTATCATTAAACTTGTGTGTTACCTTCGAGGTGATTGTTAATTTTGCTTTATTAAAATATATATACAATTGAATTTTAACGCCTTCAGCGAATTTAACTTGCATTAATAGGTACTAATTATTTCATATTAATTTTTTTTTTTTGCTTCACAAAATAAATTTATATTTTTGATTGTAATATAATGTAACGCTTTAGGTTGGTTTTTCCATTTTATTTTATTAGCATAACGAATTTGCGTGTTTTTTTTCAAGGTAATAAGCTTGAGTTTAAACAAGGCTATTGCTATTTATTTTTTGATCGTTCATTTTTATTAGACTTGTTTTCACTCAGGTAATAAAGGTAAGCGCTTATTTTTTATTTATCCACCTTGATCGTTTTTTTTTCATTCATGTATATCTTTCTTTAATTCAACTAACGTTGATATTTAGTTTTTTTTGTTCCTTTGAAATTAACCTAAGCGATTTGTTTTTGTACGTTTGGTTGCATATTTTTGCTCTTACTTTTTCTATTTAATTTGCATATTGTTAACTATTTTGAAGTCATTAAAATTACTTATTTGTATTTCTATATTTTTTTGAAAACTGAAAAGTTTTCTGGCGCCCAATTTTTTTCATTTTTTTATTAGTATTCACTTTCTGAGTTTTAACTATGATAAGGCAATCCTCGGCGATCTACGGCCCTCGCAAACAACTAAGTTAGTCGGCGAATTCTTTTGAGTTTTTTGTAAGTATACAGGTAGGTGATTATTTTTCTTTGTTTCGCTTTTACCTGTTATACTAAATTGACGCAGCAACGTGAGGCTTTCGAGATTGCTACTGGTTTTCTCCCCTTATCATTTTATCATTTTTTTCGACACCTTTGTTCGGACACTTTGTCATTTTATTAATTCGCCACCATGAGTTTCAACGTTAATGCTTTGAGGGGCGATGAACTCTCTTATGAACTAGTCTTCCGAGGGATAGATCCCGAATTCATGTCCGTTGACCAAAAGCGCAAGGCTTTACGTGCTAAGTTAGCCCTGGAGAAATTAGATACCTCCTTAATAAACAGTTACCCTCCTATTCAGTACGATGTTCCTGGTGAGTTGGATGTTTGTGGAACGAAATTGAGTGAGCTGTCCTCCCAGATCAATAATGTTTTTATTAAAAAACCTACTTCTTCTGAATGTGTGAGACTTGACGCTCGGTTGTCCCATTTATTTGCTAGGTTGAATCGTTTGAAACCCGAAAGTGACTTAGAATCCCTTCACGCCGATAAGGTTAGTCTTTGTTTGGACTTAATGGATTTAGTTAGGAAAACCGTTGACGACGATGAAATCCCTGAAGATGAATCCGAGGTTGAACAACCCGAATCCAATATTGAAGAAGTTTTACCGTTAGCTAACTCCACGAGTCAGCGCCCGCGGGTCTCTTTTTCTGACGTTCAGGTAGTTGATTTATCTCGTCCAAGAGCTCCTGTATCTTCGGGTGGTGGTCCAATTGAAGATCCAATTGATGAATTACGTCGTCAACTTGATCGTTTACAACTCTCTAGAGCTACTTCGAATTCTATCACGACTGCTAGTTTACCTTCTTTTACTAAGTCAGTTCCTGTTTGTAAGTGGGGTTTAACTTTTACCGGTGACGCTAGTGTTATTGGAGTCAACGCTTTTTTACAACGAGTCGAAGAACTTAGAGTCGCTCGCAATGTTTCTTTTGATCAATTGTTTGCCAGTGCGGTAGATCTATTCTCTGGTCAAGGTCTCGTTTGGTTCCGAGCTGTTAGGAATCGTGTTACTTCATGGTCCGAATTAATTGACAAGTTACGTTTTGACTTTTTGCCAAATGATTTCGACGAAGCATTGTGGGAAGAGATTAAAAGACGTAAGCAAGGTCCCGACGAAAAACCAAGTTTGTTTGTAGCCGTACTTTTAAACCTTTTCGACCGTTTAGTAGAGAAGCCTTCTGAGTCATTAAAACTTAAACATATTTTACGTAACTTACAACCTTTTTATGCTACTCAACTTTCGTTAACTGAAATTAGAGACGTTGATCAACTTCTTGTTTTGTGTAAACGGTTAGAGGAAGTTAAACTTCAAAATGCTAGGTATAGAAATCCTAACCTTGATTATTCTTTACCCCTCGAACCTGATTTAGCTTACCAACCCAAGAAGAAGCATCCAAGTGTTGTTAGTGCCGAAGTTTTCACTTCTAAACGTGCTTCTACTTCTAAAGTTTTTAAGAAAGTAGCGAATCGAGCCAGGTCTAATACTAAATGTTGGAACTGTCAGGGTACGGGGCATACTTTTCACACCTGCTCTCAATCCAAGACTATCTTTTGTTACGTCTGTGGTAACCCTGGGGTTTATTTTGCCAAATGTTTAAGGTGTCATCCAAAAAACGAGGCTTAGGGATTGGATGTTGCAGCCGATCCATCCCTTCTGTAGAATTATTGAAGGCTGAACTCGAATTATGGCCATCTTGGTTGAACGTGGTACGTAATTTTTGTCTTTCCTCTCCTGAGACTTCAGCTATTTTTGCTAAACGTTCAGACGATAACAGGCCCTATGTTTCGGTTTTTATTAACGGCGAACCTGTTCAAGCTGTCTTCGATTCTGGAGCCAACCAGACTTTGATTGGTAAGAATGGTTTTTACCTAATTCGAAAACACGATCTTAAAATTAATAAAAGTAATTTACCTCTTTCCTTAACCACTGCTGATGGTAATTCGCAGACTATGTTGGGTACTGTATCACTTCCTATTTCTGTTGACGGGGTTTCTAAAACTCTTGACGCCGTTGTTTGTGGTACTATTCCGTCTACTCTTATTTTAGGGATGGATTTTTGCTACTCTTTTGGAGTTAAAACCGACTTTGTTTCTAACCAATTTTCGGTGTCTGAGGTTTCCGCATTACAAGCTATTTGTAGTACTGACGATTTGAGTCCGCAACAGAAATTATTATTGGATGAAATCATTCAAAATTTCACTGAAATTTCAGGTCCCGAGTTAGGTCGAACTGATAGAGTTTGTCATATTATTGATACTGGTGATGCAGATCCCATTAAACAACGTTATTATCCACTTTCTCCTGCTATGCAAGTTCATGCTAATGCCGAATTAGATAAGATGTTAGAGAATGGTATTATACGTCCTTCTAAATCTCCTTGGAGTTCGCCCATGGTTCTGGTTAAAAAGAAAGATGGTGAATCTTTTCGCCTGTGTTTTGATGGAAGGAAACTGAATTCTGTGACAAAGAAAGATGCTTATCCTATTCCTTTCTTATCAAGTATTTTAGATAAATTAAGAGATGCGCGATTTCTTACGTCAATTGATTTGAAGCAAGCTTTTTATCAGATTCCTCTCCATCCTGATTCACGCGAAAAGACTGCTTTCGTTGTTCCTCGTAGGGGTTTGTTCGAGTATAATGTTATGCCTTTTGGTGTTGCCAACGCTCCCGCTACGCAGCAGCGTTTGATGGATTCTATTTTCGGTCCCTTGCTTGGTGATAACATCTTTGTTTATTTAGACGACATTATCATTGTTTCGAGTACTTTTCAGGAACATTTAAGCATGTTAAAAGAAGTTTACGACCGGTTGAAGAATGCCAATTTAACTGTTAACATTGATAAGTGTGAATTTTGCAGACCTAGTTTGACTTACTTAGGTTTCATCGTTGACAAACATGGATTGCATACAGACCCTAAGAAGGTCCAAGCTATTTCGAATTATCCCAGACCTTCTACTGTAACCGAGGTTAAACGTTTCCTTGGCTTAGCTTCTTGGTATAGGCGTTTCGTACCCAATTTCGCTACTCTTTCTGCTCCCATTTCAGACCTTATTAAAGGACGTGTTAAAAAACAAAAGATTACCTGGACGGAGGAGGCTGAAACTTCTTTCCGTGAAATCAAATTACGATTAACTTCAGCTCCTATTCTTTGTAGTCCTGACTTCACTAAACCCTTTAATATTCAGTGTGACGCTTCGAGTTACGGGTTAGGTTGTATTCTTACGCAAGGTGAAGGAGATGATGAAAAGGTCATTGCATACGCTTCACGTACTTTAAATTCTTCTGAACGTAATTACTCTGTGACTGAAAGAGAGTGTTTGGCAGTTATCTTCGGTGTAGAAAAATTTAGAGCATATATTGAGGGAACTCATTTTACAGTTTTTACCGACCACTATTCTTTATTGTGGTTAACTAATATGCGTGAGCCCACTGGTCGTCTTGCTAGGTGGAGTGTTAGACTTTCACAATACTCTTTTGATATTAAACATCGACCGGGCAAACACAACGTTGTTCCCGACGCTTTATCACGAGCTCCTGTCATAGTATCCGCTTTAGAACTTGCTGAAGTTGACTTAGATCCTTGGTACCTGAAGATGATTGACAATGTCCAGAATAATCCTGATAGTTATCCCGGCTGGAGAATTGAAGGCCATAGCTTGTATAAATATACTTCTAATCGACATAATATTACCGGTAATTTGATTGAATGGAAGCAGGTAGTCCCTAAATCAAGACGTAGAGAACTTTTCAAAACTTTTCATGATGAGCCTACCTCCGCTCATTTGGGTGTTTATAAAACCTTTCATAAACTTTGCGAGCAATATTATTGGCCCAAAATGCATGCCGATGTTGTTCGTTATGTCCGTCATTGCGATATTTGTGCGGCTAGTAAAGCTTCTCAGCTTGCTAGACCTGGTTTTATGGGAAAGGAAAAGAAAATTTTATATCCTTTCCAATGTTTGTCTATAGACATTATGGGTCCTTTTCCTCGTTCTAAAAACGGTCATACTAGTATCATCGTTGTGTGTGATTGGCTCACTAAGTTTGTTTTAGTGAAAGCAGTGCGTCAAGCTACCGCTAAATCGGTTGTTAACTTCATTGAGAACGAAGTTTTTCTTATTTTTGGGGTTCCTCAAGTGTGTATGGTCGATAACGGTCCACAATTCATTAGTTCTGACTTTAAAAAACTTATGAATAATTACAAAGTTCAACAGGTTTGGTATAATGCTTCTTACCATCCACAGGTTAATTTTGTGGAAAGAGTCAATAGAGTAATTGGTACTGCTCTCCGTTCATATGTAAATGACAATCATCGCACTTGGGATGTTAATCTTTATAAAGTAGCTCATGCCTTACGTAATGCTATTCACGAAGTTATAGGTTTTACTCCTTCTTTTCTTAACTTTGGTCGAACCGTTCCGGTTTCGGGAGATTATTATGGTCGTCTAAAGAATTTTAAAGAGGAAGAACTGACTCTTGACACCCGCGAAGACTTAGTCGCTGATGTTAATCAGTTGTCCGAATTGCATCAAGACGTTCGTAGACGCCTTAACAACGCCTACCAAAGAAATTCTAAATCCTATAACCTTCGTAAACGACCTTTAAGATTTCATCTTAATGATTTAGTTTGGAAACGTAACTACGTTTTGTCAGATGCTTCACGTCATTTTAACCAAAAGTTAGCTCCTAAGTATGTCAAATGTAAAGTTATTAAAGTAATAGGACCTTTAACTTATCAACTCGCGACGGTCCCTGATAATAAACGTGTAGGTGTTTGGCATATTAAGGACCTCAAACCATGCTTTGGGGAAGAAGAATTTGAAGAATAAATTTAGTGTGAATGTGGGTGAATGCAGTGTGATTGTAGTTGGTTGAGCTGGTAGATATGTTCGGTCATTGACCCTAAGGATTTCTTTATGGTGTTTGTTCGCTCTAACTATCTATATTTTGATATTGACCTTGATTAGGTTATTTTTAGTGTTAGGGGTCGAAAAGCATTTATTTTACTCCTTTATTTATAACCATTTTGGTTTATTTTTGTTTAGGGTGCATTAACACATTCCTTATTTTTAATGCGAACCTATTCTTATTTACCGATTTGTTGGTGCTACTTCCACTGATTATGGATTTATTTTGGGAAGTTTATTTGAGTGGCGGATTTTCTGTAAATTCAACGAACTCATCCGTTGTTAGAGTGGTCAGGCACTTTCGTGTCTTTGATTGAATATTTTTTCCTGCGTGTGTTTGTGTCATTTACTTCTCCCTGAAGACCTTTTATCCATGTTTTTGGTTAACAGAATCGTCTTCCTTGTACCTTTGTTTTTAGTCTTTTGTCCTCCTTTCATGTTCCTCATTTTCTCCGCACCTTATTTTTCTCCAGTTCCATCTTTGGTGAGTTCTCTCCTCTGATCGATGGTTTCTACTTTCGTCGTCTTGGTTGGGGGGAGTGTAACGGTTCATTTTCCGTTATATTATTTTGCTCCTTTCAATTGCTTATTTACGGTGAATGCATTTATTGAACCTCTATTTATTATATATTCACTGGTAAAAGATTACGTAGTTAGTGACTTTTTGGTTTTGAGTAGGTTTTCTGATTTGGGGAGAGAGCGTCATGCGCGTTTGGGGATTGGCGTTGCGTTCTAGAACTCTTGGCTTTTTCCGTTTGGGTTGTCTGCGAAGCAGTTGAGTTTGGTAAAATTTATCCCGAAGTTACTTATTTAATTCTGATGGAATTTTCGTAATTATAACTTCCGAGATTTTCGGTTTTGTTTCACGTTGTGAAATTATTTTTTTAGAAGCACCAAGATTGTGGTGGTAAGTGGAGATTTTTGTCTTATCATTGAACGCACGTGTTAATGGCGACTTTGTTACAGCTTCTTTCTTTTCGTTTGGTTTTATTTTCCATTACTTTACCGTACTCCGGCTCTTTTGGTTTTTGCCTTTTTGCGGCTGCATTATTTATGGAGTTGAAGGATGCGGTATTATTGAAAAATTATTTATCATTGCTGGTTATTCGCCACTCGATCGCTTGGAGGATTCAAGGTCGGTGTTTATTAAATTGTAAAGTGTCGTCGAATTTACCTGGTTTTAGTCCATTTATTAAATTTCTTATCATTAAACTTGTGTGTTACCTTCGAGGTGATTGTTAATTTTGCTTTATTAAAATATATATACAATTGAATTTTAACGCCTTCAGCGAATTTAACTTGCATTAATAGGTACTAATTATTTCATATTAATTTTTTTTTTTTGCTTCACAAAATAAATTTATATTTTTGATTGTAATATAATGTAACGCTTTAGGTTGGTTTTTCCATTTTATTTTATTAGCATAACGAATTTGCGTGTTTTTTTTCAAGGTAATAAGCTTGAGTTTAAACAAGGCTATTGCTATTTATTTTTTGATCGTTCATTTTTATTAGACTTGTTTTCACTCAGGTAATAAAGGTAAGCGCTTATTTTTTATTTATCCACCTTGATCGTTTTTTTTTCATTCATGTATATCTTTCTTTAATTCAACTAACGTTGATATTTAGTTTTTTTTGTTCCTTTGAAATTAACCTAAGCGATTTGTTTTTGTACGTTTGGTTGCATATTTTTGCTCTTACTTTTTCTATTTAATTTGCATATTGTTAACTATTTTGAAGTCATTAAAATTACTTATTTGTATTTCTATATTTTTTTGAAAACTGAAAAGTTTTCTGGCGCCCAATTTTTTTCATTTTTTTATTAGTATTCACTTTCTGAGTTTTAACTATGATAAGGCAATCCTCGGCGATCTACGGCCCTCGCAAACAACTAAGTTAGTCGGCGAATTCTTTTGAGTTTTTTGTAAGTATACAGGTAGGTGATTATTTTTCTTTGTTTCGCTTTTACCTGTTATACATTATTATCATGTCAGGAACATATTTTAATAGGAAATTAGAGGAATGGAACCTAATTCTTGGTCTGCGCGATCGCCTAGTTTAAAACTTATTGTTTTTTGAGATATTTTAAAACAAAATTCTAAGGTAAATAATCTCATGTCTTTTCAAGGCTATATCATTCATTCAAGCATTATTATAGCAAGCCATGGATGTTAAGCTAAATTAAGTTGGCAATATGTCCGGCTTTCGCTTCAACTCAACAGGGTAATTTTCATTTATTTCCCTATTCTATAGCTACTTTCAGTTTAACTCCTGCAAATGTCTAGAACTAAGGGGCAAACTGCAGTGAAATTATGGTGTACAACTGAATTCCCTTGCAATTCCGAGGAGTTCGATTGGTATTCCCAGGTTGTCAAGGTATGTAAAAAAATAGCCAAATGGAATTCCGAAGAATTGCACGTCTTATTATTTTCATCGGTTTCCCGTGGAATTTCTATCAAATTCTGGTGTATAAAAATTTGCCAGAGGTTTATCCCTCGATTAGAACCATACAGTAAATAATTTTTAATCTATGCTACAGCAGAACTCTGCACAATTTATACTAATTATTATAAATGATTTCATTTGGATTACAGGCCGTTTTACTTTGTATTTTATAACTTGAAATACCTCTTATAATTCCGTTCTAAAAAATTTCTAAACTTGAAAATGACTTCACTGGTGATATGGCTAAGCACTCAAAGCAACTGCCGCACTGTCAACAAATTCATTCTCTAACTTAAAACTTGCCAAAGTTAATAAATCAATCAATTGTATTTTATATACCAATTAATATAATTATTTTTAAAAGAATCTCTGTAAACACTAACGGATATTTTTAGAATTTATGAATGAAATATTATATCGCGTGACAAAACAGCAATTACCTAAAGAAACCTGAGATTATTTTATATTACTATAGCCACGCTATGTTTAAGGTTTACGTATCCAACAATGAATTGGATGGACATCAACACAAAAACCTGCCCATTACCCTTTTAAAATAATTAAAGAGCATACACACGTAAAGGTATAATCAAATAAAACCGGACAGCATACAATTTAAAACAGTGTTGAAAATCCAATTGTTAACTAATCCTTTGTAAATTAAGCAGAGACATTTTTTTTTGAAAGAGACAAAAGCCATGTAGGTAATTATGAATAAATAATAAATGTTTTTAGAGTTACCGAAGCTTGAATTTTAAAAAATAGTAAGTGTTAGTTTGGTTAATTTATTGAATGACAACAAATAGAATGTTATTTTTGTCTTTAAAGTTCTGTTATAAAAATTACATTCATTTTCTGATAATAATCAAAAAAGTTGCACCCATACAAATGTAAAAATACATGTTTACATAGGCATTTATTGCAGTAAAACTACCGGTTAATGCGATTTAAATTACTTCATTCGTATAGAATTAACTTTACATTAGGAGGAATGTAAAGTAATGCTTTCTCTAATATATCTGGTTATATTTACCTATTATAAACTAACTTTCCTTTAAGGTTTAAGTAATGCAAGGGGGCAAAATTAAAAATTAACCTAAAAAATACGGAATAGATGGGAAGAGCGAGCTTTTATTAAATATCTCAAGAATTCGCGTGTTTCTTTATAGTTTATATTACAACAATGGGCCAATCGGATAAGCGGACGGAAACCGCTATTTCCTTCTAAAAGGCAAGAAGGCACGCATAGTTGCTATTCTTTATTTCTTATTACCGCTACTTCATTGCTATGCAAGTTCCCAGGCGGATATCGAATGCCTTTGCAAGTGTATGAGAACCAACTCGGAAGCGCACACAAGTAATATTTATTTTATTTAACGTCTCTAACGTATATAAATCCAGAAACGCGACATTTAGATCAAGTCCAATTTAAGACTATACAAACAGTGGAAAAATGCAACTTATACAGACTTAATTCATAACCTTTTTAAATTTAAAACGAGACGACACGGCCTTGTAACATGAAACAATAGAATTCTTATTTCGATAGCATCATAAAAGTGTTCAAAATTAATTTCAGTACAAACTAGATCTGCAAAACAAGGTCAACCTAGAAAAATTACAACACGAGAAGACTCCGCGAAGTAATAAATTTACATTACAAGGTTATTCCATCAAGTCTAAGAAAAGACAAATTAGGAACTATCACGTTCACACAATTTCATACGTGAAGCATTAAGTCTGACTACGAACTTGTTAAAAACAGCATTTAACCATCTAACCATTCAAGAGAAATAAAATATCAACTACTGACATAGAAACCATTTCAAATTATTATTATTTTGTCATCTGGATATTTTCAATTATGTCCTTCAATAATTCAGCCGAATCGTTTATGAAATAAACTTTGATATGGCTCGATTTTGAATCCCTTAATTCTAGCTGTATACAATGTAAGATTTTTCCATGCAAGGAATAATAAAGGAAGGTTCGTAACTTCCGCTTTCAACATACAGGATGGAAAGAAGGCTTGAAATCGCAGCTTTCCTGCTAAAACGATTAAAAGATATAGATTTGGAACTTTAAATAGTGGAATGTGAGTAATGTGACATTTTTGCCCAGATTTAAAGGGCAAAAAATATTTTTTGCCTATATACAATGTGTCTGCGGATAGGTGATACAAGAGGAAAAACTTTTTTATTATTGATTTCTCAGAAAATTTTATTCTTGATAATAATTTTTGCTGTGTTTAATAGTCTTATTTCTCATGTTACTTTTCCTGCAGGTAATCATTTAAGACTTAAATTCACAATTTTCCTCAGTTTTGGATTTTAAAAAATTTCTGAAATTTTTATAATCAGATCAAGTAGACACAATATATCAACTTTTGAATAATTTTGATATTTGTGTTTCCTTTACTCTTGAAACTTTCAATTTAAATTAAAATTTTCGAGCATCACAACAAAAGCCTTAAACTAACAAAAATCAATTCTGTCTGAGCAACTTCAAATTTTGCATACAAGCGTAATTTTGTGTTCTGAACAACTTTACTCTAATACAATTTTGCGATATTTGTTAAAATACTAAGACTTTACCTAAACCTCACAGTGCTAACACAGATGCCTTGATTTAAAAAAGTCGAAAGTCTGCTTAAAACGAATTTAAGAACAAGCAGGGATAGACTGACAAACAGCGTATTGATATCTAAAAATTTTTGGTCATTTATACCTCTTGTATCACCTATCCGTAGACACATTAGTTCTATTTTATAACGTGTGTCCATAAACTGTCAACATCTCGGTTGCTTTGAAAAACAATTTACAAGTCTTAGATTAAATCATAGACAATGACATTTTACAAATCTTGACATTTGGTTTTGTGTTCTGAATCAAATTATGAAATATGTTTCTGAAATCACAACCTACTGGGATGTTGACAGTTTATGGACACCCGTTATATTATAGTGTGCAGTGTACTTATGGGTGGAGACGTGGAGATAACAAATGATGGTGTAGTGAACAGAAATTTCAAGACGTTTGTTGGCAGGGAATAGATGTATGGGATCTTTAAGAGGGCTATTAAGTGACAAAAGTGTATCTATAGCAGCTAAGGAGAAAATTTACAAATCAGTAATAAGACCAGTGGTGTTATTTGGTTGTAAAGTCTAGGTCTAGGTGCTAACAGCTGAGATGGTAAATAAAATTAAAGCTTGGGAAAGAAGAATCTTAAGAAAAATATATGGAGGGATAAAAGAAAATGATATGTGGGGGAGAAGAACAAATCAAGAATTAGAAGAGGCATATCAAGAAGCAGATATAAAGACAATAATTCAACAAAATAGATTGAGATGGATGGGACATGTGAAAAGAGGGAATGAAAATGAACTCACAAAACAAATTATATTAAATGAATCAGAAGGTAGAAAGAGACGAGGAAGACCTAGGAAGACATGGTGGGAAGAAATAGAAACAGATTTAAGACTTTAGAATACAAAACTGGGAGGAGCTAGTCACAAACAGAAAAAAAAACATTGAGGAAAAAATACAAGCCAAAGGCCAAAGACTGTTACATATTGCACTTCTTACGAATATTCTGCACGGCCGCTATCGTAAAGTTTTTAACTAACAATTGGGAGTACATATACCATACATAATTTGTCAATTTTGTTTCTAGATTTAGAGTGGACTTACATAGAACGCAATTGTTTTATGTGTGTAAACTCGTAATTAAATTTTTTATATGTCATATTAGTTAGAAAAAGCAAAAAAATAAACTGTCTGATAATGTGTAAATACAACTTTAATAATTGCAGTAAAATGTAAAAAAAGGTAAATGCGGTAAAAATATCTTGTTTTGGTAATCTGCGCGGAAATGTATTACACCAACTAAAGTTTCAAATATACCGGGCAATTTACAACGTACGGAGGAGATTTTCAGGGTAGATAGAGGGGACTAAAGTAAACATGTTTTCAAAATAAACTTTTGAAAAAAACCCATAAACAAAAAAGGCAAATTTAAACTTGCATAATTGGATAATCTAATCCATTTGTTACCAGTCACAGGAGCTTAATATTCATAAATTTAAATTAGTGTGAAAAATTGTTTGCATTTTTATCTTGGTCGTCAATTTCACTTACAGCACTTTAGAATTTGATTGAAATCGAAGTGAATTATGTTTTTGCCACATTAGATCTCTTAACAAATTATTCTGTAAAGATTTTATGGTAGATTGCCGTATGCGTTTAAACATTGCGTCATACATACAAATTAATCCCAAAACACAAATCAAACAATTAGGGATTACATATAAGTATTTGTTTAGAGTAAACGCTATTTTAACTGACGCATTAATCGCAACGTTACAACATAGAAATGGGGAAATACTATTTGGCGTACGTTACAAGGCAATATGATGAAAGTCATACGAGATTAGGTCACGATTTCGTAAATCGTTTAAAGTAGGCCTACTAACAAATAGTATTTCTCCATCCCCTTTAAGCAGCGCTAAAAAGGACAGTAAAATGATACTCGGATTATCTCCCAAAGTGCATTAGTTCGGTTTACAAAAGCGAGAAGTTAAAATGTTTCTTTATCTCGAATCAATTCCACGGAAAGTTTAGACAAATTCGCAAACTTCTGAGATAGACAGAGGTGGAATGAGGGTAATACATAGCGGGGGCGTACAAAAAGCGCCCTTGATGCTGTCCCAGCTTCGGTTGCAGGGGAGATAAATGGGTCAAGACCAGGAGTAGCAGCTCGCAGCAGGGATTACTGCAAGGACGAGACGGAAAAACAGGAAAAGTGAGTCACACACCGAATTTGGCAGCCTTCCTTGGTGATGCGATGAAGGGTTGAATTTGGGGCGACGCTCTGCACGCGTCGTGCTCTATTTATTATTCAGAAGTAAAGGAACGATCGGTCAAATACCCAAAGCAAGGGTTGCTAATAATAATCGCATATTCAATTACTTAGTTATGAGACGCGCGCGATAGATGGAAAAAAGAATTAAGGAAAAAGAAAATTTAATCTTGAGCTTATATCAATTTACAGGGCGATCCTAATGAAGACTTTGTTTTATGAACCCCGAATTAGATTTTGAACATCATTAAAATTTAACATTTAACTTGTGTTTTGGAATATTCTTGGAACTATTATAAAAATAGTCCTGGAGTTAGAATTAGCATTCGGAGCTCGTTATTAAAGGGATGTGGAAATGTCACGCATGACTGAAGCAGGGTGGAAATATTTACAGAGTGAATTACGTCGGACTAGAATTCAGATCCATAATTGCAAGAAATATGAGAACTTCCAGTCTTAAAGTTCGAATTAATTTTTTTATTAGCACTAATTTACCACAAAAAATACAATAAAATTCCTTCAGTTGAAGATACTAATTATCATTACAATTACAAATATACACAGTTAAACAAACTCATTGCTTGGAAAAAAATGTTTCTCAAACTCGAAACAAGTGAATCAATTTTGTTATATGAAGCTTTAGTTAGACTGCACTAATTTGTTTAATATTTTAAACAAAACATATTTTGTGTTTAGAACCTCTCCTTATTTATCTTGAATTTAATATGAAAGACTTTTGCACAAACCTACGTTTTTTGGCATTTGCATTTACAAAAAATAACAAAATTGGCAGTAAAATAAGACCAATTTGGTTTAATCCGACCTAAATTAACTTTAACACGTATAGTAATAGCATTAGATAATATGTACAAGACATATTTGGATAGTGTAGGTAAACTGCAGCTTTTCAGTCACATGTCGTAGCTTACACACAACCAAAACCAAACCTATATGGAATCACCTAGTATTTCTTACTAATCATAAGAAAAGTATGAAAACGTTTTATGCAGATAAGAGATAAAGGTTTTTGTTGAAAATAAGATAGGTTTTCGTTTATACCTGATCACATGTGCCTTGATAAAAATTGTCATTTATTTCCAATTGGAAAACTGAAGTGGCGAGTAAACTTAACTTTGTGTTCAAAAAAGCTAGTTATGCCCTATGTAGGTTTGTCAGAAGTTCAGAGGGGAAGACGTGTTACTCTTGTTGTACAGGAAATGTCGCAAAGACAAATCGCAGCAACAGTGGGCGTCGCTCAGAGAGTTGTTTTAAAAACCTATGCAAGATTTTTGGAGTTGGAAACTCTAAGAACAGGCCTAGACAAAGTTGTCGCAGAGTAACTACTGATCGACGAGGCCGGTTTTTAACT
This sequence comes from Melanotus villosus, assembly GCA_963082815.1. Taxonomy (NCBI): domain Eukaryota; kingdom Metazoa; phylum Arthropoda; class Insecta; order Coleoptera; family Elateridae; genus Melanotus; species Melanotus villosus. The sequence goes on from OY720419.1 coordinate 81,080,620, forward strand.
CAAATAGCTAGAAGAAATCCAACCTCTTGGTCTTCTCATCCAGAGCTAAAAAGGCAACTTTTGCAGGCTACAGATGTTAATGTTTCTGTTGAAACAACACGAAAGAGACTTCGTGCCCGAAATCTATCTAGCAGGAGACAGTTAAGAGTTCCCGAGTTATTCAGGCAAAATAAAATTGATCGGCTAAATTGGTGGAACTGGACAATTGAAGATTCGGCAAAATGTTATGTTTTCAGATGAAACCAGAATTGGTCTGAAATCAGATGACCGTCGAATTCGGGCTTTAAGAGATCGAGGTAGACAGGCCAGACTGCAAACTGCCAGATCTGTCCCAAATTATAAAGGAGGAACTGTAGTTAATATTCTGGGGGGGGGGGGGGGGTATTATAATAGAGGAAAAGCTGCTTTGAGTTCAACAGGATGCAGATATGTTGATTTGGTGTTAGAACCCATAGTTACGCTGTGGAGAGGTGAAATGGGAAACAATTTCGTTTTCATGCACGATAATGCCGCTTCACATACCAGCAGCAGGGTTGCTACAGAATTTCTGGAAACAGAAACTGTTACTGTTCTGGGATGGCATCTCTGCTTACCTGATATTAATCCGATTGAGCATGTGTAGGGTGTAGGACTTCATTAAAAGAAGGATTAGAGCTGCAGGAAAGGTGAAACAGCTCATTCAAGCCGCTCAAGAGGAATGGGCAAACTTATCTCAAGAACAAGTCGACAGTTTGATTAGAAGCACTCCCCTCCGGATTGAAACTTGTCTTTAAACTAGAGGCAGCAACACTGACTATTAAAGTGAAAAACCAGTTTTAATTTTTCTTTAAGCGACCACTTCAAATCTTTAATTTTTACATTTTTTGGGAGTTTCTATTAATTTCAAGTATTTGTTACCCTTTGTTATTGTTAATCATTAAACTGGTTTAGTATAAAGAGCTTTTCATTTTCCATTAGAAATGTTTCAGAAACACTTAACAAAATCGGAAATACTGGGTGATTCCATATAAGTTCGCATAGCATATGCCAATTTAAAAGATATTGGAATTAATTTTAAATAATCTAAACCAATCTTAACTGATTTTGTTTTTTTTTTCTTTTGCCATAGTCACCCTCGTCAAAACAAATGTTTGATTGCACCATACCATATGCAGCTATTTAACCTTATCTTATTAATGCAAGTTACTTTATCACGTTCAAATTTAATTAAGCTACAACTACTTACACTTGTTTTAATTTTAAACTACGGGCCTAACAAAAACAACGTATCAGAAACCTAACTAAAACATTCGAGTCTATCCCAAAAGTTTACTGTAACAGCTGGGTGTCAATTATGCACAGGGCGTTGAAGTAACAACGCATACTTGCTAACTTGCAATGATTATGTAAAAAATAACCTTAATTTCTCAAATCTTAGAAACTATAAAGTAACCATAGGTATATTCTTCATACAAAATTAGTCCAAAAATATGTACTCAAATGAAGTAAATTTATGTCCATATTGTGCCCCATTCTCTGCTAGGCACTGGCTTCGCGGCAATTCAATTGCTCGTCTTCTACATTTTTTTAGTTTTGATACAACTTAATAAAATACAGTAGAAGGAAAAATTTTAATAAAAAAAAATAGAAGGAAAAATTAAAGTAATACATATTTAAAAAATCAATTGCTATTACAAAACAAAAGAAGATAGAAATACAACAAAAATATCAGCATGCCCCGGAAATAAATCACAAAATAAAATTATAACCTAGGGGTCGACCACTGCTATGGTCGTTTGCCACATATAGAGACATCTAGAAAGGGGACAGTTTGAGGCAATCTTGGATACTCTGGGGCTGATGCAATTTGGGGCATACCAAACCAATTAGAGCAATTAAAAAAAATATATAAGACAAAGGCAGTTTTTACCCCTAAGACTTAGATGTGACTAAGTATTCAATTACAACAATACAAGGTGATTCAAGTCTTTAATTTTAAGAGTATGTAGAGCACATCAAATGAACAACTTTTCTCAATAACCCATGTGTCGCAAGTAAACGGTAGGCGCAGAAAAAAATTAGAAAGATCAAAACAATTGGTTTGGGATCACTGGAATATACATTTATCAAAGGTCTAGCTGATAAAGTGTCCACGTATATTATACAGGTCAGTCATTCCTCGAACGTTTTAGTGGAAGGTCAGCCGAATTTGACGTTATTTTAATTTCTTAAAGAAGGGCAGTTTCTGTTTGTATTGTGTTTCTGTTGTGTTTATGTAGAAGTTAATGGAGGAACACTTGAACATCGTATTTAAGTTTTATTCCTCTTTATTAACAACATTTTTTTTAATATCACTTTTTAAACATGCCAGTAATTATTTACTGCCAGTCTCAAGCCTGAAAAAATGTGAGAGGAGAGTGAAACTTCTAAATTACATAATTGTGTAATGTTTTATTGATTTTTCCAGGGTCAAATTTCTGTCGCAGGCTTTTTAAATGTATATTAGCCTGCGGTTCTCAAAAGTCACTAACAAAATTTACAATAAACAAAAATCGCGATAAGCTTGACGTTTTTGCTGTAATGTAGTACCTACTTCTATTAAGGTCAGCATATACCCATTTAATTTAATGACAATACTTTTGAATCACCCTGTATACGTGTTACTTTTTTGACATCCTGTATATATGTATTAAAAAATCACAATTGGTATTTACATTATCAACATTCTGAATTAAAGTTGTATTATTTTAAATATTCCTAATAATTGAATTTTCTGTTTAAAAAAATTAAATCATCTACAATTATACCTAAAGTATGTACTAAATATTTTAACAAATCATTATATAATGCAACGGCAATTTTAATATCTGGAAGAGAATAAACAGGAAACCGTCATTAAAACCAGTTGCTCCTTCTTAAAAAAGACAAATTTCCGGTATTCAGTGTTCGATGTACGGAAATATCCGTGGACATTAACAGTTTAACGAGCCCAATCACTCAGTAACGGTGTGAGTTTGTAATTATTAATGAACGAACGACCTGCATTCGGGTTGAGTGCGAATTCATGTTGATAATGCAAATGAAAATTGATTTCCTGCAGTTTTGAACGACAGATAATTTAGTCAAATAACTTATTATTAAAAAGCCGCGAATTCTTAATTTTAAATAATATTGAAAACTTTAATATTTTACTGTTTGGGGGCCAATTTTAGTATTTTTCCAAAAAGCAATAAAAAAAAAACAGTTTTGATTGCATCGGTTGCCCTTGTAATGCCTCGTTAGATAGTTGGGAGGTATTTTCAAGAAATACGATGTGCCGGCGTAATTTTCTCATTAGCATTCATTGGCTAATTAGTTTTTAATTGCAGTTTATCCAGGCACTAAATGGGTTAAATCAGGAATAGTGATCAGATATCGTCTGTTTTAAACGTGCCCCTGAATTAGTTTTCATTATAAAACGCCCCTGTCGCCTTTCATTATTAAAAGGGACGACACTCATTTAGAATTCCATTCGACATTGCCTGCTTCAAACTATGACCAAACTTGTTCCCTATGTAGATTCCACACAAAAATTTTATTATTAGGGATAGCCGAAGTTTTGGAAAAAACTGAACTTTTATGTTTGAAGACGTTTTCCATTTTACAACATTTTCGTTTATTCTTAAAGATTTCTTTTAAAAAAAGACTGAAACAGAACTTACAAACGGATAGTTTTCTAAGGCAAATTGCCAAAAATTAATTACTACCAGAAAAAAGAAAAACACCGAGTTTCAATAATTAACACTCATACGAAAATTAAATTTTCAACAACGTGAACATATTTAAGTTAGGTATCAATGCATTTTATATGGAAGTGGCAACATGTTTTTTTTTTTATTACTGTACCATAGCACTTTAATCATAGAGAAAATAACTGAAACGCCCTATATATACATAGATACAAATCATTAAATTTTTTGCTTATAATTTAACGTCAGATTTTTGTACATGAGGCAGTTTCGCAATAGACTTCGACGTGTAATTAGCAGGTACATAGTACTGCACGCCAAGTAATTAAAATATCACCGTTTTAAACTTACTAATTATTATAAACTTTGCAATTTCTAAATTGATTCGTAAAGTAAACGTTTTAAAATTACTAATTATTGTAAACTTTGCAATTTCTAAATTGAGTCGTAAAGTAAAAATACTCACTTTGATAAGCTTGGTATGTTAAGATCTTACATTATTTCATTATTTCGCAGTATAAATTCTGATGCCCTTGAATTAAACGGTACGTAAGTAAAACGTAATTTGGTTAATATGAAGTCATAACTAAATACTGCATAATTTAAATGGTATTAAGTACAAAACGGAAAGTGGATTTTCATTTTTCAGTTGCAATATAAAAAAGCCACTATTTTTTGGTTCTGTTTTGAGTGCCTTAATGGCTTAGTCTACAACATTCGTATGCTACAGTTTTGGACCATGTTACATAAAATGTCCTTTAATTTCTTGTACTACCAATCTTAAATAGGTTAAATGGGCTGAACGTAAAAACAACTCTTTTGGCTTTCGACGGTAATACGGTAATACAGTGAATAGATAAAAAGTACGTAACACAGTTAAACTGAAAAGTATGCAATATACGTATAAATATCCATATCATTTAAACGACCTACTTTTGATCAATAAATGACAAAAGTTTTTTTTGCTGTTGGAAATTCAGAAAATTTTCATGTTTCGTATCGATAGAGTACTGGATTGTGGTATTCGTCAATTCTATTGTGGTTTATTTTAGCAGTGGGATTCTCAAATAAGTCGATATACACAAGTAGCTACGCTTTCACAGTGTTCGATAGATATAGCACCAATTTGAGCCAATACTACCAAAAAAGGTGCCTGAATTTGAGTTATGATAGGATCAAACGTTTGAAAAGTCGATTATCAATTCACTTCACGTATAGGTTTATTCTATATTTAAGATACAAATATTTTTTCCTTAAAAAATAAAACTTCTTCAAGGGTTGGTTCGAAGGGTTTATCACTGCAGAAGACATTCTTATAGATAGTCTGAGGTACTTCTAAAAATTCCGAGGAGGCAGCAGTTCAGAAACATTCCCAAAGGTAATTTGAGGCAGTCCTGGACAGTCTGAGGCTAAGACAATTGAAGAGACAATCTAAGACAATTCGAGTAAGTATCAGGAAATCCAAAGCAATAGGAATTTTCTACCTTTTTGAGGCAGCTTGCCCGATATTTAGTACAACAATGATTATTAGCGAAGTTGATGCCAATATTACCGACATTCTAATTTACTATAACAGAAAAGGAATCTTTTGCCCCAAAGCGAACGTGATAGAAGGGTCTATTTAATTAATTAAGAATAAATTCACAAGTTCCTTAATTTTTCCGGCCAAGCTAATTTTTATTTAGAACGGCTCATAAGTAGTCATGATTATTCTTTTTGGATACTCATCCTGTTTTATTTGTAACGTACCAAGGCGCATCTAAGACTGCACGTAGTTTTTATTGGAATACTTATGTTTGACGGTTTCCCCATAATTGGAGTCCATAAGTCCAAATTGGTTTCATGACGACTTTATAGAATAACACCTTATTTTCCTCTTGATATTAACTGGAGTGGATATATTGTAGATCGAGTCATCGAGTGGTGAATGTAACTTGCACCGATTTGGACTGGTTAACTTCTATTCTCCATGGGTTGAACCATTCACCAATAAGGGCCTTTTCACACAGGGATACTGGTGGCTGAGTTTAGCAAACCATTGTCTCTAATACGTTCCACACACGACATGCAACCGTAGGTTTTTCTGTATCTGGTCGCCCAGCGCTGGCTGAAGAGTGTTCGCCCTCGCCACAATTTGAACCACCGACACAAGTCGTCGAGCTAGCAAAACATTGTTTTAAATTGTTGCTTACACACGAGACACCGCGGCGGCCAAGCGGCGTGAACTGAAGCACATGCATTCTGCATGTTTTAATGCGTTCATTCATGTTTTAATGCGTTCATTCATGTTTTAATGCGTTCATTCCTGTGCAAACTTCCATCGGGAAAATATGGCTGATGAAATGAATATGGAAGATTTTATAAGTGCCGTTGAAGAGGAACCCACCATTTGGGATAGTTCCATCGACGAATATTCGGACAAAACTGCGAAGAAAACTGCCTGGCAACATATAATAATCAAATTTAACGATAAATTTGACGAACTTTCGCCAGCGGAACAAAACATCTATCAATCATCTACCGAATCCATTTCAGTAGGTACCGATAAAATTATTATTTAAAATAGCGTGCAAAATTTTGGAGGGGTTACGGTAGTTGACACTGTGTCTCTGTCTCTGTGTGAAAAGGCCCTAAGGTCTAAGCTTTGTTGAAGGTGTTCGCTGACAATATCTGGGTTTTGATGTGTGTGTATTACAGCAGCGTCATCAGCAAACGTAGCCAATATGGTGTTTGGTGTTTCGGGTATATCGGCTGTCCGTATAAGGTAAAGGACGGGACCAAGTACACTACCTTGAGGGACACCGGGTCGTATGGGATATAGTTGGGAGAGGACATCTTTGTATTTTACTGAGTAAAATCAATCTGCTAGATAAGATTTCAGTAACAAATAGTAGGTACATACTAGGGTGGCCCTTAATTATGGTTGAAACAAATTTTGACCGGGTCACCCCCCAAATCGATTTTAAAAAAATAAAAAGTAATTTTAAGATTTACCAGCCCTCTCAATTCCATCGTTAAGGGGTGCCCCAAGGAGCGTGCTTTTCCCCATTTAAATAACATAGGTTTTCAGCACACTTCTGGCTTTTATTTTGTTACAAAAGTACGTGTGCCTGAAAAAATCCTGCGAGTGCTGCGATTCATTGCCCACTGATGCCCCTTTCACGGAAAAATTATGGGAGCCAAGTGTCGTATCTTAAGCAAACAAATGGAGGGTGAAGAACGGGGTAATTTTAAAATATTATCGTTTTTCTCGGTTGCAACGAGTTGTTAAGATATGACACCTGGCTCCCATGATTTTTTCCGTGAAAGGGGCATCAGTGAGTAATGAATCGCAGCACTCGCCGGATTTTTTCAGGCACACATACTTTTGCAAAAAAATAAAAACCAGAAGTGTGCTGAAAACCTATGTTACTTAAATGGGAAAATGCAGGCTCCTTGGGGCACCCCTTAACGATGGAATTTAGAGGTCTGGCAAAGCTTAAAATTACCTTTTATTGTTTTAGAATCGATTTGGGGGGTGACCCGGTTAAAATTTGTTTCAACCATAATTAAGGGCCACCCTAGTACATACTTGGTATGAGTTTTTATTTTGTATAGCAGTCTAACATACCAAACCATTCGCAAAGACTTAGGTGTGCCATTCATTCAAGAAAAAGCACAGAGACTTGTCGAACAGCTCACAGAAGACATATTTAACACCAAGAAGACTAAACAGAGTATGATGGACTAATGATTTGTGACTTGTAACAAACTTGTATAGTTTATTTAAAAGATTCTTCACTGGATAAATACTCCTTCTATGTTATATATTTGATGTCAACACTACTGCTAAATACTCAGTAAGAGTACATTGTAAAAAAATCAATAAATACCTTACAAAGAAAAAAAATCCTATTTTATTAATATCTGAACTTAATCCGTGGTAACGGTATTGTATTTAGTATAATCACAGAGCAGGTATTGTATAATAAAGATTGTAGACGATAAAATCGGGGCAGATGACAATTCTCATAAAATTTAAATTATTACGAGAATATTTTTTATTAATAACTTTGCTATCACGTGTCACAATTATTACCCAGTTCACAATCGGTTTAGAATAGTGGCACGATGCAACATCCGTCCAAAAAACTGAAGGTTCATCATGACTCTTCAAGAATGGCAACAAGCGTTCTTGGAGGCATTCTTCAAAGTAAATTTCTGAATTGATGGCACCTCCAGAATTGAAACTGGAGCTTCTTCAAATCTCGACTTCATTTTTTTCTTAAATTGTTCTGAAACACTTTTCTTGTCTTTTCCTGTATAATACTACATTCCAGGCGATTGTTAAAAGTCCCCAACCACGCATGTTTCATCGTTCATCACTATGCAACTGTGTTTCGTTAAAATTTAAGTGAAAAGTTTTCGTGCTCGGGTTTTCGCAGTAACATTTTGTTTTTCGTTGCGGGTGGGTTCTGTCTGAACTTTAAACACCGTCGACCCAGCTCGCTTTTTCACTGTTTGTACGTACAAAGCTGATATACATATTTACCTTCTTCGCAGCCCGTACTGAAATGTTACGATTTTTCTTAAAATTGCTAACACTTTTTTTCCAGTCTTTGGATACATGGGGCCACGATTAGTCCCATTTCCTAATCGTCTTTTGATAGTTAGCAGCTCACGATATCTTTTTAACACATCGCACCGATGATTTGGGAATTTTTAACAATTTTGATATTTTTCTAGTGGATAAATTGGGATTTGCTATGTGAGTATACATAATTTCACTTCGAACTTGCTCTTGATTCGATGACATTTTGTTTACTTGAACGACATGACATACCAGTTGTTTACAAAATCAAAGCCTACTATGAGAGCAAAACCTATCATAAATTTAAAAATTTTTGTTTTTTATTTTTAACAATATTATAATTGACTGCATCTGTCCGGATTTTATCGTGTACAATCTTTAAATGTGTTTTTCATCCTCTTAACCAATCCGAATAGATCTATCAAGTGATTAAATTTAAAGTCATGGAATTAAAAGTCATGCCGTACCTAAATTCGGGAAATATTACATACCTTTGTTTTGAAAAGTATTCCAATTAAAAATTTTTAAAGTTGTGAAAGTTTTGGCAAAAGCTTTAGGAAATTCAAAAACCGTATGAACGCAGTAATTGATAAGTTGGAGGTTATGTGTTATTTGTTTTGTACTAACGTGACATTTGGCTGAATCTAACTGCAACATGAATTTTAATTCCATAGCCCTCTGTGGATGACTTTAGAATTGATCTGTTGATATTAGGTTTTAGCAAAACGGAGCACATCTTCCATGCAGTACTAATATTCAAATATTTAGTTACAAACAGATGGATGAACATAGCGATCTCCGAACCCATTTCTCTTAACTGAGGTTATACTCGCAATATGGCCAATCTAATAATTTGGATGTTCGTAAAATTCGTAACAAATAGCAAATATTTATAAGATACCATCTAATGTCGTCTCAAACACGATTCAAGAGTTTTGATTTAACCATTATACCAGTTGTACCATAGTTGTAGTACTGATATTCGCTAGATCAATGGTAACATACATTTATTGTAAAGAATCGTCATTTGTCGTTACTTCCTCTGTTCCTGTTTTATCCTGGAAATTACAAAAATCTCTTTATGTATTAAGCGAAGTCTAAACTTACCAATATCAGTTATTTAACACATATCAATTGCTAAAACAAATTGCTGAATTTAGAGGACTCCTTTACTTCGTAGTTGAAAAGGGCATGATTTGAAATATTTCCATATTCAAATTTCTCTGACCGGCAAATACGAAAGTAGTTTTTAGTTGTTTTGCAAAATGTTTCTTTTCTTTCCAAGAGATTGCCCAAACAACTGTTTTTTCTTGTTTAACTTAAGTAAAGATTGTAGCATTCATTAACGCCAAAAAGATGTTACATATTTATGAAAGTTCTGAAAAACTTCATCAAGAAAACTTTCATATGAAATTTTAACTTTATGGGCACCTTCTGAAGGTCAAAATAGATAAATTTTAATTTCCCAAGTTCTGCTTATAATCAATTGCAAACGGATTATTGAGCCAAATGTACTAAAAAAAAACACAAATTGCTCTCACCTGCACCACCCTTTTAATTTTCAAATTATTCATTAACACAAAACATACACAGCAATGACGTCAGAGTTAAGTACAACTTTTACTTGTGCAGTACCGAAACATATTAAAAAACAAAACGCGTTATTTTCATTGTTAGTGGGCAATAAAAGGACTGAACTTTGACTACCATACTTTATTTTTTACTTAGCTAGCTTTTCCACATTTCCCTCACGTTTTTCCCGAAGTTCCTTCTCCCATTCCGACCGTATACGTTCGTGCTTCGAGGCAGTAATTTTTACGCAAAATTTTATGGTCCGGATAAATTTTTTAGGTAATACTACAGAACAAAGCCGGTTTAGGTATCGATGTCACAGAAAGGAATATTCACATATGGCTTCTTTCAGCAAAATAATTTGTACTTTGACTCTAACTGCACAGTAAAACTCATCCTGAAATTCTTCATGTAAAAATGCCTTTTAAAACTTTCATTTAATATTAGCCCAAAAGCCTTATGATGTACCATACTTTTGTTTGAAACTCGGAAATAGACCTTTATTTTAACCATATATGTAGAAATGTAGATGGAGGTACACAAATTAATGTTAAACGCCTACTTTTGCTTCTGACACAGAAATGGCAAATATTCTATTGTAACAGATCCGCTTTTCTCAAGTTCAAAGACGAGAACGTATTGGGACTACCTACAATTTTTGTGAAGTTATAACCCTCTCGTTTCGAGCTAATCTTGTTAATTAATCCTACCGTAATTAATTGCTCGATACAATTATTCGTTCCAGGTATAACAGTTTCAAATACGCCGACATAAATAACAAAATTAATTACTTTATCAAAGACGATTTAATTATAAGGTTAAGAGACAGGTCCGAAGTTTCACTGATAAAGCAAATACATAAATTGGTTTAACAATTTTCCATAAAACAATAGAATACTGACTAAATTCGAACCGGTTAAATATCCGTCAATGTTCAAAATTAGAATAAACAATTCGCTCTCATTAATTAAACGTTTGTTTATTTTAGCTTTTTAACATACAATGTGTCTACGGATAGGTGATACAAGAGGAAAAACTTTTTTATTATTGATTTCTCAGAAAATTTTATTCTTGATAATAATTTTTGCTGTGTTTAATAGTATTATTTCTCATGTTACTTTTCCTGCAGGTAATCATTTAAGACTTAAATTCACAATTTTCCTCAGTTTTGGACTTTGAAAAAATTTCTGAAATTTTTATAATCAGATCAAGTAGACACTACAACATTCTTTTTTTTGTGTTTCCTTTATTCTTGAAACTTTCAATTTAAAATAAAGTTTTCGAGACAACATAATATCCTAATTTTGTGTTCTTGAAGCGTCTACGAGCACAACAAAAGCCTTAAACTAACAAAAAACAATTCTGCCCGAACAACTTCAAATTTTGCATACAAGCGTAATTTTTTGTTCTGAACAACTTTTCTCTAATACAATTTCGCGATATTTGTTAAAATACTAAGACTTTACCTAAACCTCACCTTCGTTTTAACAGTGCTAACACAGATGCCTTGATTTAAAAAAATCGAAAGTTTGCTTAAAATGAATTTACGAACAAGCAGGGATAGACTGCCAAACAGCGTATTGATATCTAAAAATTTTTGGTCATTTATACCTCTTGTATCACCTATCCGTGGACACATTGTATTTTCAAACATAAAGTAAAGTTTCAATATGAAACATTTACTATCATTTCATCAGTTTCAGATTAATTTGATGTATTTATCGAAAGTCTATTAAAAGTATCTACATATTTACATAAAAAGGAACTAAATCAATTTTGATTTAAATCTACTGCAATGTTTTTTCAACACAGCAAATTTACATGATGTTTCTGTAAATAGCAATATTTAAATTGATACAATTTATGAGCTCATAATGTAATTTTTATTTCCTAAATATTTTGACAGTAAAAATCGTTTACTAAATAAAAAGATAATATTTAGTACCTAAGTTGTTTTTCATTTTATTTTTTTATGCTTGTAACAAAGTAAATATGCAAAATACAAGCAAAAATTATTAATGTTCTTCATTAAATCCTCATCCCAGTTATTTTTACCATCAATAATAGTAAATATACTGTACAGATTTTCCTATTAATACAAATCTTTCCAATACTTTCCAGGTATGTGTTGAAGCTTGAATGAATTTAAAACGCTGCTGATTTACTCATTACTCATTACAATATCTTACAAAACAGAAGGATTTCCTACGCATTTAATGCTTTCTTTTATAGACCAATAAAAGCAAGCACATACAAATAACACGTTAAAGTTAATAATAATGGTTACTAACTAAAGTGACTTAAGGTACGCAAATCTATCCAGCGATAAATTTTTGCGAATATACTTGGAAATACTGATGTTGACTTATAAAATTACCAAAGGGGATAATACCTTACAAATATTGTACAGTTTAACTAATCTATACGGTGTTTAAGGGGATAAATATTACTTTCTCATTTATAACGAATAATTCTTCCTTGGTTCCAATATTTTTAATGAGTAGTACCTTCAACCTGAACAGCAGGCTCACAATTTAAAAATGGGGAGTGTTATATAGAAAAGATTCGAATATTTAAACATTGTATCACAACCACTCGGGTATAACTTACAAATTTTCAAAATTACAAAAAAAGATCTATAGGGGCTTTTTTTTTAAATTTACATAAAAATAGTTTATAGGGATTTTTAAGAGCTGGTATCTAGAAAGTTTTATACACACAATAATGATAAAGCATATTACATAAAGTGCACAAAAACAAAAAAGAAACCAACATCGACTAACGGCATTCCAGCAAAAAGAAATCGAACAGTAAAAAACACACACACAAACCTACAAAAATAAAGCAACTCAATTTGAAAAAGTGGAGATAAAATCTCGTAAAAATAAATAGAATCAACAAATGGCCATATAGGTCACGAACAGCGAAAAGCGAGTGCCACCATAAAATACCTGTTGTACTAGGGAAGACCTCGCAGACGCGATGCAGCACCCCCTCAAACTTCAGCGCTACTGACGGTCCCTGGGCCGTCGCGACGCCAAATCGATTGGACGCGCTTGCGCCCTAAACATATCAAAGCGCCGTGATAACGTAAAAGATTAAGGTAATCTACTCTACTACTTTTTTCTTTGATCTTCATACACAGGGAAAACAACGGACACTTCTTTATAGTACAATTAACAACGCCTGTTTGAACTTCAAACGGGACAAACAATGAAGTTGGTTGCCCTGTTCATGAGTTTCTTTTTATTCGAAATATAACATCTACACATACACATAAATCAAATGAGCTGCTGTAATAACATTAACAGATTTTTTCGACACTGATATACCCGAAGAAAAATATTTATAAAAGGCGAATACGTCCTTTGGACACTTCTCAATTTTATGAAAATTCTTTTATATTACAATAAACCATATTATTTACTCAGGAAAAGAAACTTTATTTAGCCAATAAAATGTCAGCTCTTTCAAATAAGTTAGGTGAATGACAAGTAATACGTTTAAAAGCGTTTTCACAATGTTACAACATTTAAGGAATTCAATAAAAGGACATAATTTTATTTTTTTAACCAAACATTACAGCTGCATTGTTTTATAATCAAACTTTTTTTTATTGACACAGTCAAAAGGAAATCTGATTTTAAGTTGCTACGGAAATCCTATAATCCAAACTATTCTCGATAACTCGAGAAACAACAACTTATTTAAACAATACCTAAGTAGAAAATCTAGAGTATTTCCGTATTTTCATTTTCATTACAAAGGAAATATTTAAGTCATAAAATAAAGAGTTTCATATCTTTAAAAAAGCTTTAAATCGTAAGAAAATCTAGAGAAAATATGGAAGCGCTTGAAAAGATTTCGATAAGCCCACAAAATCTAAAAGAATTCCAAGAAGTGTACAAAGCAATATGGAAGAAACCGAGGAAAATGCTCGGGAAAATGTTAACTTCTAAAAATTATCTTGAGGATCTTCAGAAACCTGATTGTTTTTATAAATATTTTTCAACATAAAAATGAGAATTTAAAAATAAACAAGATGAAAAAGCACAGACAATTTAATTTTATATATTTGTTAATAATAATAATAATAATAATAATAGATGCTTTTATTTAACGTGATTACATCAAACAATATGAAACATAAAAAAAAGAAATAAACAAATTAGTTTGGTTCAGTTAGATTACTATTTTATCAGCACTTGAAATTACGAGGGCGTCTTTTTATGTTATCTACCTAGCCACGAAAAAAAAACACGTATCACATTAACAACTTTTTATTTTTCTACGTAACTCCCTTCAACACTTATACACTTATTTCATTTCTTTTTCCAATTGTCCCATACCCACAGGAAAAAATTCCTTCGGAAATTCTGCAAAATATTGTTCAACAGCTTCTTTGAGTGCTTCATCAGGTACAAAACGCTTTTCCCCGAGATGCTTTTTAGTATTTCAATAGAAAGAAGTCTGACGAAGCTAGGTCAGCCTTATAAGGTCCTTAATACTACGAACCCGCAGTTATTATCTGACTTTATAAACTTTATGACACTGATATGTTCCACCTTAATTTCACTCATTTTATCAAGAAGTAAACCTTCTTTATAAACCGCAAAAATTAAACGCAATTTAGCACATGTACTTCTAAACGGCACAGCTATTTTTGAATAATTGGTATGACATCGTCGCTTTTTTGTTTCGTGGGTAGGTAGATAACACAAAAATGCGCCCTCGTAATATGTGTCCTAAAAATCTTGGGATCGATCCTTACCAGGATACTATATTATAAAACATTTTATTGCTAAATCAGGATTTAATTTGGTTACTTTAACTTGTACATACAGGGTTTGTCAAAAAGTCGAGATCATATGGGACTTTTTTTGATTCAAGTATTAACAAAATCAATACGGCGTTGGTTTGTGCTTGTCTAAGGACTAAAAAAAGTGTACACAGATTTGGTCAAATGACATTCTGTACCTGTAAAATTTGACACTTTTTGAAAAATTCTGCAGAAGTGACCCTATTTACGATTTTTTCGAAAAATTTCATTTGGATAAGTTGTTCAGAATGGCATTTTACGTCGGTTTACAAATTTTCAGCTAAAAAATCGGACTTATTATTTTTTACTCATTTTTTTGAAATTTAATTGAATTGTCAAAAATTTGTATGTTAGACAAAAGTAGATGTTGTTGTTTCCAAAGCATTCTTCGCAAAAACATTTTTCTTAAATTCTAATCAAAATGTAAAGCTTGACCATATCATGTGATACATAGTCGTAATCAGAAAACAGAGCTTTATTCGAAAATGCAAAAATCAAATATGGCGCCCATAAGAAAAAAAAAATTAAGTGTTGTAACTCTTGCATCTAGGATGCCTTGGAAAACACGATGCCAGATTCAGATTCCTTGTAAAAAAGTGCCTTCACAATGTCTTAGTTAAAAATGTCTAGTTTTATTGGTTTTCGTTTAAAAAAATTAAAACAAAAATCACAATTTTCCATTTTTCTCCAATAATTGAAAAACTAAAAATGACAGATCAAATTTTCTTTCAGATAATTGATCACCATAAAAATGCGCAACTTTGCCCTAATTTAACCGATCTCGCATCTGTTATAATAACAGCGATCCCCATGCTTGAGGTCGAAAAGCGGGCACCCTGTATATGTACAACATACACAATACACAGTTACACAGCAACTGGGTGAATTAATTTTCATACATCATTCTAGGTGTTTCTATATTAAAGAAGACTATATTTCCTCAATACATTAAATACGCTTAAAATTACAGAAACATATGTAAATATGTATTTTGGAATTGCCAATGTCTCTGCTGTATGCAAGTGATTTATCCAATTTAAAAAACCTGGTTTTCATATTTTTGCCTAATTAAAAATGTCGTTAATCCCCTTAACTGTACCACTAATCAAATTAGGAAAAAATTTTATCTAAAAAATCTTCACTATTTTTCATGTAGTTAACGCTGGTAAAGTATTTCTCCAAATTTCACGACCACCCTGTATAAATACATACTACTAATAATATTTTGCAATATACAAAAAATAATAGAATAAGGAAATCTAAAATTCAACGATATTAATTGTATTAAAGTATTTAAAGTACCTCAACTTTATAAAACCCAAAGTATGAAATAGGTAGTCATTTACATAGTATGATCAGAAAGTCTTTGCATCGCGGTTGCTGTGGAATTAAAAGTCATATCTGAATTTCGTTACTTCTATATTTTTTTTTACGTCATTGACATTTAATACTTGACATCTTTCAAAGGTGAACGGATTGGAACTAAAAATTTTCTTTATAATTATTTGCTGCAAATCTCAACTAAATTTTGTATAGGTACTTATGTTTTTTTCCTTGAAAATTTGCTTTTATTAGAAATTTGGGAAATGGTCAATAACGTAAAAATAATATGTAGAAGTAAATAATTTCAGAGATGACATGTAATTTCCACAGCAACCGCGATGCAAAGACTTTCTGATCATACGATAGAAATCTAATAGTAATGTTATTTCCCTAAAAGAAGGGAATTTCTTAGGCTTATCGTACTGGCAACAATGTAAAACAAGCAAGGGCTGTATATTCAATGATATTCTAAGATAATTTTCAAGAGTATAATTGCCACAGGATTTACGCCATACCAGTGAAAATAAAATTTATCATTGCTCACACTAATTCAAACAACAAAAAAACATCTACAATGGATTATAAATTATTTACATAGAGTACGGCCTTCAATTACACACAAACTAAACTAAACTGAAAACTATTGAATAACATTTATTTGTTGAATGTTGAATCTATAAGTTCCCAAGCTCCTAAAGTTGTTAATCTAATTTTCTTGTGAACTTATTATTCCCAAACATCGACATATTTTTTTTAAACAGAATTAATGGTGCACAGTATTATTAGGTATTTAGACATATTTTTCGAGTTTATAGAATTACACTAATTAGAATTACAGTATTCAATATACTTTAAAAGGGTCACATAATATACAGTGTGTCCCAGGATTGATGTTACAAAAGGTATGATGGACTAAAAATTTTTGAATTTTATTTTAAGATTATGGGATTAAGTCCTGCTTGGTTTAAAGAGAATTTTAAGAATATTTTCAGTTTTTGAAAAACAAGTCGGCCTTGACATTGAAGCGAAAACTATTTTCTTTTCAGGTAATGTACCCTTTTTGTTCATGATACGGCAGGAGTTTACTAAGAAAATTTGTTCGGAATGAGAAATTGTGGTCCTATACAAAATTTCAGGAAGATCTACCTACTTTGATTAAACCGTCATTTTTTAGATTAAACAAAATAAATTGTATTTATTAAAAATTCTATTTGTAGAACATTGAACGAAACAAATAGTGTTTACAACAAATTTAACTTGCAAAACGTAATAATAACATTGATCTACAATAAATTATTTATTCAATATACTGCCAGGAGGCCATGAAAAGACAATCGTTGACTGAAATTTTGTATAGGACCATAATTTCTCATTCCGAACAACTTTTCTTAGTAAAATTTTGCCGTATCATTAATAAAAAAAAGGGTGCTTTACCTGAAAAGAAAATAGTTTTCGTTTCAATGTTTAATCCCACAATCTTAGAATAAAATTCAAAAATTTTTAGTTCATCGCACCTTTTGTAACATCAATCCTGGGACACACTGTACGTTACATATTGTTTATATTGTTTAATCATACTGTTTGTGTTATTTTAAAACATAAGGGCAATTGCTAAAACATTAAATAACTCACTATAAAAACTTATTCAATTGCAACACTTCATGTTTTGTTTTATGAATGCCAAGTCGATTTTGTAAGAGTAAAAAAATTGTCACAACTAAATTTAGCCTTCCTTATTTAATTTACCTTCAATTAAAGGATGTATTAAATCCCACTTTAATGCTGAAGTCATTACAATAAATCAAACATAAAATTCAGTATAAATTAGGCCAAATTAGAAAACGAAAGAACATTGGGGTGTGTATTATTATTATTAATGATTTATAAATAAACTCACCAGATGAAAGAGGTATCAATACTTCTTCAACATGTTTCTCCATTGTTAAGAGCTTTCACATTATACCAGCGAATTGAAATTAATTGCGACACTTTTACGCACACGAACACACAATAAAACGGTTTGAACTAACCTTAAGTTATAACTTTAGGAGTCAAACACCTACAACAGTCTACCTGTCTACAATCAACCAAATGTTTACTGTAGGTCTACATTATTTACAAACAAAACACTATAGACATGGTCCTGCCTACTATAACTTTACAAGAAATGTCATGTTAAATACTGTCCATTTTCTATTATTCGAAATTTTAATACAGTATAACTAAATTATAAGCTTGAAAGTCACATTCTGTTAATTTTAAGCACTAGTTTTATTAATAAATACACATTTAGTTTACAATTTTGGCCACAATTCTTGACACTTGTTACACTAAACGGCCATGATATTCTATCATGACGTCAGCTGCAGCTAGTTGCCAACTTCAAGTCAGTCGGGGATAGGAACAAGGCATAGCCGTACGCTTTTATAATTTTTAGGGGTTCGCATACGAATACATAATATACTTTTTAAGACATCCTTGTCCGTGTTTCAAAACCTACAAATTGTTGTTAGGTAATACACCCTTATTACTTGTATATTATTTTTCAAGAATTCTGCAACTATTATTACTTTTTAAAATTAAAATCTAATCTTTATTATTAAATAAGGTAAATTATATATAACATAGGAGAACTTAGTAATACCGCGAATTGATAAAAAAATCTGCTTCTTGACCAGCACACACAGAGGTTAAAAGTTTAAATATTCAAATCTAATGCGTGATATCCCTGATCCCTGATCACATAACAACCTATGTGATCAGGGGTGATATGTAAAACATTCACACGCTGCCAAAATATAAATTTTTAGTTTACATAGTTTACTCAAATACATTAAGTAAAAAACGCAAGAGCAAAATTTTTTTTATCAAATTTTAAACAATCAAGGTACCTATTGCTACAATTAAAAAAATTATAGAATGTGGAATTGATCTCCTACCCTCCAGAGTCACTTTTCTTGACATCCAAATTCATCTTCATTGCTCTTACATTTTTCAAAATAATATACTACATATTTTCCTTTTTAGGGCCTGATATTCGTTTTTCTTTTTGTCCATATAAGCAATACCAAAATTTAACTTCACTCAACTTCAGGATTTCTAAACAATGCCAGCAGAATAATACGTTTCCATTCTGAATTAAATATAGCTCCAAAAATTAGTGTAGGTATTGTGAAAAGTTATGGAACTAGGGATGAAATAATGATGAAAAATTCCATAAAATTTAAAAGGTATAACAATTTCACTGAAACGTTTGATAAATTCCTGAAATACAAATGAAACGTGTGAATTATCGAAAAATCTACGAGTACGAAAAGACCTTTGAAAGTTTTTAAAATGTATCAGCTCATTATAACAGTAATTTGTGCTGGCCTAATCAGTGGCGGCGTCTTTCTATTTTTTCCAAGGGTATACTAGGAATTCTACTTAAAACTCTAATAAGTAATGATTAAAACTTAAAACGTTAAAACCATATACAGTGTGTCCCAGGATTGATGTTACAATAGGTGCGATGGACTAAAAAATTTTGAATTTTATTTTAAGATTGTGGGATTAAGTCCTGCTTGGTTTGAAGAGAATTTTAAGAATATTTTCAGTCGGCCTTGACATTGAAGCGAAAACTATTTTCTTTTCAGGTAAAATACCCTTTTTGTTCATGATACGGCAAAATTTTACTAAGAAAAGTTGTTCAGAATGAGAAATTATGGTCCTATACAAAATTTCAGGAAGATTATTAGTCAACGATTGTTTTCTCATGCCCTCCTGGCAGTTATGTTGAATAAATAATTTATTGTAGATCAAGGTTATTATTACGTTTCGTGAGTTAAATTTGTTGTAAATACTATTTGTTTCGTTCAATGCTCTAATAACTATTATAGCTACATAATGTACCGCGTTCAAATTTCCCGGACATTCCATTATTGTGCCACGAGATCGCCAGGGTGAAGTAGCGTGTAACATGGCGGTCCCATCGCCCACGTTTTGTTAAGAGCATGTTAGGAGTTTTTAATACCGTAGGATTAATGTTTTATGCCCTGAAATTAGTTACATGTTACATACTAAACGACGTTAGTGTACCATGTGTGTAGCATCACTCCGACAGATTTTCGGTTTACGTTACTTATTTATTAGAACAAATAATGTCGATTTTACAGTATTTTCCATGCGAAATCAAAGTCATCCTTCCACAAAATATCAAAAATATGTATAGTCACCTACGAAATATATTTATGGCCAATGGAAAAAGCAGGTAAAATAACTACTATTATTTATGGCATGATTCCCTTCGTTTCCTTATATTGGGTGGTGACGTGTTAAACATTGAGATAAAAGGTTTAATGTGCATGTGCAGTACATTATAAGAAAATGTTCATGCACCCTTCTAAAACTTTGTTTTAGAAGTTATAATCTTGATGTTTAACAACTGTTGTACCATCAACTGGCACAGCTGGAAAATATACTTTTAATGAAATATGAAATGGGAGTTTGTCGCTTCATCACATCGACCTTATACTATATATAAGGTCGATGTGATGTAGTATAAGGTCGATGCTTCATCAGATTTGAGTAGGGTTACCATATTTCAATTTTCAAAAATTTCGGTTCATTCATTCAGGGACGAAATTCAAATTGATATAGTTGGCCTTGATATGCCGGTCGTGTTCTCGTGTTGCCATGGTTTTGTTGGGAGTTTTCAATTCCGGAGGGCCTGTGCCCTGAAGTTAGTTACATGTTACATAAAGCGTGACATTGCAACACAAACAGTTTTCTCTAGATTTTCGGATTTATGGTAATTTGTTGCTGCAAGTAATGTTGATTTTGCTGTATTTTCCTCACCTGTTGAAAGTCAAAGTCATCCTACTACAAAATAATGTATAGTCAGCTACGAAATACCTTTATGGCTAATAAAAAAGCAGGTAAAATCGTTATATTTGGCATGCTTCGCTTGGCTTCTTTTGTCAGTTGGGTGGTGACATGTTAAATATTGAGATATGGATATGTATCTATTATATTAACACAAAATGCTCATCTACCCTTCTAAAATTTTGTATTTTGGAAGTTTGGAATGTCCAGCAGTGGACACAGAAGGTTTATTAAATCAAAAAAATCTTGCTGTTTAACAACTGGTACAGCTGTAAAGTGTAAAGCATAGCTTGTTGCTCCATCACATGGAACCATGGAAGTAGGGTTGCCAAATTTCAATTTTCAAAAATTTCATTTCATTTGGTCTGAAATATCAGAACAGCCAAAAACAATTCAGGTACTTAATTGTTTAGTATCCACCGAAACAGTGAAAACTGCTTCCAGAAATATGCGTATTTTTGTATGCAGAGTGCAAATCATGTGGCAAAGGTTGCACAAAATCAGTTACAAAATTAGTCTTGCTCAAGATATTACCTCGTGCAAATCTGGAAATGTCTTGACCGTTTCAACGCATATTAAATTTATGACCAAAATTGCAATGTTCAACAAACTTGTTCTGTATTATCTTGATCCCTAATATTACCAGCTGTATATTATTGAATGTGATTTAATTGTTGCTTGTATCATTTTACTCTTAAGAACTTAAAAGTACAAATATTCAAAATGTATTTTGTACACACATTTATCGGTCTTATTATTTTTAATTTAATCAGATGTGTAACAAATTTTAGAATAAAACTAGAATTTGTAAAAATGGGATTGCCCTATTTATTTTGAGATTTTATATTTTCAAGTAACGTGAGTTATTAGCGTTATTAGTTAATTAATTTAATTATATTTGAGGAATTAGTGGCGAAAAACCCAACTAAGAAATAAGAAATGTCAAACTGACCGTAACAGACCTTCAGAAAATATTTAAATTGAGATGTATGATAACCTCAAATGCTGAATAACCAGAGTTTCAATTGACGTGAACATTAATTTAATAATTTTTATATATTTAGGTTTGATGATTTCATCAACTATATCAAATAAACCTACTTCCTCTGAAGTACTTACCTGCTACTTAAAACAGCTCAAGGAACCTCCTTGGACATCATACTTTATTAAGGTAAATACAATTTAAAAATATACTTTGTCGCTAATAATTACAATAGTATAGCAGTGTTAAAGATGATCAATGGGGAAAATCTCATTTCAACTGGAAAGTTGGAACTTCAAACTATCACATTTTAAGGACCGGATGTTACCCATATATAAAATACCACTGTTCTAAAAGAAAAGAACAAGATTTAACACTTGAGGATTTATTTTTTAGATTTATAAAGGTTTTTAATCTAGGCAAGTATATTTTATGTTGTTGTTTTAATGCCAGGTCTTCCTTCTATCTGATTTGCAACTCTTTTGCCCCACTCTGTACTAATCGAGACTGAAAAAATATATCATTTTATGTGAACTTCGAGGTTCATAAAATCAGAGTAGATTTATTCAATAAGCTAATTTTAACATTTTACGCTTTTATACAACTTCAGTGCCGTTTCACATAGAGCGTATGATCCGGACGGATCGTCAGAACGTATAACCAAGTGCCATATGTTTAAATGAGTAATTTCACATGAAGCGCGTATGATCAGTACGCTTGATTTGGTACGACGGGCATACGTCGAGCCCTTACTGCGTCGTATTGTCAGCGCGCGCACGAGTAATTGTTTATAATGAGTAGCTTCACATGAGAACTGATGGTCCGTTTTGTACCATCTCGCCTAGTTGTCAGATTTGCCCTTTGTAGTCAACCTGCTAAGAGCCGTTTACTAACTATGGGATGCAACCATAATCTCTTTTTTTTCCTCTTCTTTCGCTTTATCAGCCAAGCCACGGCAACTATTCATTATTTGGATACATTGTTAAATGAACATCCGATCAGCAAAAATGGCAACAGTGACTTGTCGGTTGCTGACCATACGATATGTATTATCTATTCACAACCAGGAAAAGCACTAAATTGAAATATCTGGTGCATTTTTTTGTTATTGAATTCAGAGCACTGCATGTTTTTAAAATTTAGTGAGATATTTAGTTCCCTGAAATGTTGGGTTATGCTGTCATGTTGACAGATATCAAAATCAAAATTTTCATAAATAGTTCCATATGCAGTTTTTAATTCTTCTTAACATAGATAAATTGCCTTGTGTCCTCTTTCGGTAAAATTCATGGTTCAACATTTAGGTTACATTGCATGAAAATTTTTATTTTATAATTAATTAATTTGTTTAACCCGGTGTTGGTAAGGTGAAAAAATGGAACATAAGTGGTAAGGTGGGGTGTAACAAACCCCAGAAGTTTTTATTAAATGAAACATGCTTATGAAGTATTTTTGGATCTATTTAATGATTATTAGTTTAATTAAACATTACTTATTTAAATTAAAGAGAATATATATTAATAACAGCGCTAGTAAAAATATAATAAAAAAAAAACTAAAATTAGTCATTTCTTGGAATGAGAACAACCTACATAGATGTAATTGTCATTTAAAAAAAAACTATGGCCTATTTTAACACAAAACAAATTTTTTATAACTATAAACTTAGTATGCAATCAATTAAAATAAAAAGTATAGAGATACATTAATAAATATAAAAAATGCTTAAATAAGATACAAAATTGTATGCACTTCACCTTCAAAAATATTGTAACACAAATGGTAAGGTGGGGTTTGTGACACCCCAGAGTAATATATTTGTCTGCCAATAGCGTTAGAGCCTACGACTTACTAAAATATTAATATGAAACGCAAGTCAAATGTCTCAAGTGAAGCTACTAGAACCCGCAGGTCTGTAATTAAATGTTGACTGAAGTTGCAGCCTGATAAAAACGCGTGGGGTTTATCACACCCCACCTTACCAACGCCGGGTAAAATATCAGATTTCAAATTTCCCTCCAATCATATAGTAACCAGAAATAACAACATTACAGAGCAAATTATCTGTACCAATTGTTCAGTGCATGCCAACATAAATCTAGTGTCCGCGAGGTCAGTGACCAGATAATATGTGAAACGACTCTAACAATACAATTAAGACTAAACAAAATTTAATTGTTGCGTCATTTGTGTATTTTTTAGGGGGTGAGGGTTACATATTTTAAATATCACAGCATTGCTACCATTAAATTAGAATTATGTACCTCTAAATAGCAATAAAAGAAACAACTACATGAAGTTCATCCAAAAGATCAGATTTTTGTTCATTTTTGACAAAAAAATCAATTAATGTGTGTTGTGAAATTCTAACTTCAAAATGTTATATTTTTATCTTTATAAATACTGTTTAATGCACAACATATTTTAATATCATTAAACTTTACAGAATTGCGGCTAAAAAAATGGTGACGTAGATAATTGGTTTTTCTAGGTATACCTTGTTTAGCATATGGAATAGCAGCTACACAACTCATAAAACATGTAGAAGTGGTACAAACCCCTAAAGGTCCTGTAAATATATATTTTTTATATGAAGAAAATAAAGGTTCAGAGCACTGATTGTTACATTGTACCATAGAGGAAATAATAAATATAATGTATGGAACTACAGAAAAAATTTTACCAAAGAAAGATTCTGCCCATGCATGGAAAACTAATTGAAAACTCTATGCCAAAAAATAAGGTAACAAGAAATCACTTTCAAGCTTTATTTTTTATGTTGCCTAATGATTTAGTGAACTTGGAAACTGCACTGACATGATTAACAGCAGCATTTGGTAAAACTAGAAGTATTATAAAATGTGCTGAAAGATTGTCATAAAAAAATTATAACCTTCCTTAGTAAGCATAAAAAACCATTTTTAACACTGTCCAATTAATACAGTTAGAAAAGTTTAGTGTAGGCAATTACTTATATGTAGTTATTTTTGGTTGTGTTATCCTTAATGTTAATAAATAAAATGAGCTTTCCTGAAAATGTTGTGTAAAATTGTTCAACTTTATATTAATAATGCTGATAAAACCTGGACTACATTCATTGAATTTACACCCAGTTTGAATGAACGTGCAATTTTGCTAGCACAGATAGTGAAAATTTCTGTCACTGTGTTGATTAATTAATTCAACATTACAGCTTTTTTGGTTAAACAAAATGAACATTTTAAAAGTCAATCAAACTATCATGCTTCGTTGTGGTGCATATTTATATGATTTAGCTTGAACTTTTAATTCGCAACGATGTCGGGTTAAAATTGCAAAGAATTTTAAGATAATAACTGCTTAAAACCAAGTTTACAACAGTGAGTCTTAAATGCCAAATAGTTTTCTGAGAAGTACTAAGTGGATAGCATAACCAACAAGTTATCTATTTTTACGCTTTACTTAAAGTTCAGTATGGGAGAGATACGGCAATGTTATTCTTATGGGAGTTTTGTGATCAATGTTACCACTTCTCGGCAAAGGCCAGCTGTCTAATTTCACTTAAAGTAAAACCAGAAGTTCCCGACTGTTCGTTTTACCTAATATTATGCAATCGTTTTGTATATTTAGCTTTGAAAATGTAAAAACTAAACATACAACGGTGTTTGTAAATTTGTTTACAGGGATAAAATACTTTTCATATTTAAAATTCGGACAAGCATTTACAAGCACCTTGCATAACTTTCTAAATATTTATTATGTATTTAGAATGAATTTTAAGCTAATTATTCCTTAATATTGCAATAATTAGATTTGTAGTTATATCCAAATATTGGAATTTGAAACTTTCGATTTTTATTACTAATTGCAATTTAATGACACAATTATTCTATAAGCATAGGTATTTAAGAAGTTTGCTTATCTTGACATCACAAAATGCACCTGATTCGGAACAAAATTTTGTTTATCAAAATACATTGCCTGGAGATTGTTTTAAAATGTAACTGATATTTATGGCCCACTACGTGCGGATTATACAAACACTTTTTCGTAATATGTCGGATGTATAAAGTTTATCTTTCAGCGGCGCTTCTTCTTTGCTATCATATGTCCATAAAATAAGTACGTATTAATGGTATATGCAGGGTGCACTATTTTTTGCACATTATATGGGTATCTTTTTTATTTGCAAAAGAAAATTTCTTGATGTTTTCATTCCAGTGCTTCATAGATTCGGTAAAACGTAAATAATTTGTTTTACCGAATCTACGGGGTGCTGTAATTAGAGCAACACTAGCAACACTTACAATGTTATAATGCTGTAAAATTCTTATTGCGGTACCAAGCTATATGAGTAACTGTTTTATTTGTAAAAAAAATTCTTGTTTTCATTACAGTGATTAGGAGGTTTGGTGAAATGTAAATTATAATTTAACGCTTACATAAATGACTGTAAAATTATAAAATGAAAATTAAAAAATAGAACAACCCTTATAAAATTCTTATTTCAGCACCAAGTTGCTTTGGTAAAGTATTACGAGCCCAACGTCAATGAAATTCGTACACCTGTATTTTTCACTAAACCTATGCCTATAAAATGCTAAAAAGTGGCTTTTTACAAGGATATTTAAAAAAATTTATATTTACCGTAGAATTTCGATTTCTTATCTTAAAAATAGGTATTTTTATTTTGCTGAATTTTAATGACTGGTACTAATAAAATTTAAATTAAATTTAGACATACGGATCAATGAAATTCGTACACCTATTGTTCGAGTTCACTCAAATTCGTACACTTAGGAATTTGATCTAGTATTCATCCAGTTGCTACGTATTTACCGCGGCAGAGCTATTCACAATTATTTTGAAGCCTTTCACCCCGTGAACAGTTAATATCACTGACGGAATAATGGTATAAGCCGTATACCATTAACATACCTATATTATAGGGCTACATGAGTGCCAATGTCGTGGGAAACCTTCACTTTTTAGACGGTGTTGTTAATGCCGAAAAATATCAAAGTATTCTTAAGAATCATGTTCTACCGTCCATGAAAAAGCTATATACCGATGAAGACATTATTTTTCAATAAGACAGGCCAGGGCAAGTTGCAGTGGCTACAAAATCACAGCATTAATATTTTGGACTGGCTGTCATATAGTCCCAATTTGAACCCCATTGAAAACCTTTGGGGAATTATCAAAAGGATTCTACGTAAAGGTCGTCCTAGTACAAAACCTCTTCTTAAAGAAAAAACAACCAAAATCTGGAATTTTGTCATTGCACAGCCGTGCCAAGAACTAATAGGAAGCATAAACAAGCGTCTAAGAGCAGTAATTGCAAATAAAGGCGATGTCACTTAATACTAAAGTATGTACATACATAGATATTGTAAATAATGGGGTTTTCCTATCTATGTAGCATCTAAGTATGTTTATTATTATTATCATTAAATCCCATTATTGCCCTTTGGAGACATAATGTAATATAACATTTTACTACAAACTGTTTACCAGTCGTTTCCACTCTTCCTTGTCTTGGGCAATTACAAATAACTGTCTGGTGGTTTTCCCACATTCTTCTTTTACTGCCCTTTTCCATGTACTGTGGGGGCGTTCTCTGGCTCTTCCACCTTGTGGATTTCATTCCAAGGCAACATGACTTGGAGGATCCCTGGATTTCCTCAGAGCATGCCCCAACCATCTGAATTTCCTTATTCTAATTTCTGTATTAACAACTGCTTCGGCAGTTTTTCTTCATAATTCAACATTTGATATTCTGTTTGGCCACCAAATTTTTAATGAAAACCTCAATAAGTATATTTAGCTTCATGTAATTAAAACTTAATAAATTCCGTTCATATGTTGCAAATCCATTTTGTTAAATTTGATTGCATAGCTCTTTGTCAACAAATTACTCATGTTTAAGGTAAAAAGCTTCAGGAGTATGTATTTCATTGACTTCGGGCTCGTATATGTTGTAAACAAACAGATAAAAATTAAAAACAGAGCAATTAGATGAACACTAAATTAGATCCCTAAGTGTACGAATTTGAGTGAACTCGGAAAATAGGTGTACGAATTTCATTGAACTGTATATCTAGATTTGCTTTTAATTTCATTCCTATCAATTTTTAAAATTTGGCAAAATAGGACCACCTATTTTTAAAGAAGAAATCAAACTTTTACGCTAAATATAAATTTTTCAGAATATCGTTGTAAAGAGTCGCTTTTTAGCATTGTAAAAGTAGAGGTGTAACGAAAGATACAGGTGTACGAATTTCATTGACGTTGGGCTCGTATTACCATACACATACTGAAACATCTAGTAAGCTTGGTAATGAAACCCAGGAAGAGACAAGAAAATGTTAAAGAAAAATTATAAAATGAAGATGAAGAAATAGAACACTTATTTTTCTTCTCAGTGCCATGTTCTTTTTCAGGACGGTGGTGAGGGGGATCAAAGCTACATTTTTGAAAGATTTGGCTTCGTGTACTTTGTTGTACCCCCCCCCCCCCATATACTAGGCAATTGTGTTCTCCGCAGTGGTTTCCCGTTGCTTTGTGTATTAACTGTATGCGTCTTGTTACTATCTGAAGTGGACCACTCCACAAACAGAATTGTTAATTGTAATCAAACGATTAAATGGCTTCATTGCTCAAGCACCGACCTCGAAGGGTGGGAAATTCTTTGTAAAAATCCTTACGACTGGGTGAGATTTAAACCCAAGACTTTTCTACCTAAGAGCCCAGCGCTCTTACAACTGCGCCAACGAACATCTCATCAACACTTACAGTACAATAACTAGAATTCTTATTTCGGCACCAAGTCGTTTTGGTAAAGTATTAGTTTGCCTTTTGCCAAAACGTTTTGGCGCGGTAATCGGTATTAAAAACAAGCAATCTCTAAGAAACTTAAAGTAGGATAAGCAAACATTTTTAATGTGTGTTTAACAAGTGTGTAGAATTTTTATTGTTATTAACATTTGGTAAATTTTGAGGCTTTTTTCATATTTTAAGTTGTTCTAATAGCTAACTCTAAAGAAATTAACATCATTAAAAATTTGTGTGATGAAAATCAGACGCTTTATGTAATTATTGATTATATTTTTTGTACTTCTAGTTAATTTAACATTCTCTAATTATTAATAAAATAGCGGGGGCCGTGGCTCACTTGGGTCAGCGTACATCTGACCACTGAGTTTAGTAATCTCTAAATGGATTTAAAGAACATACCATACACATATTGAAACAAATTTTAGTAAAGGCGAATCAATATAACCTGCATCTTATTTTCGTGCCTAGCTACTTAGGAACCTTTATACTGAAACTCAGGAAGAAACAAGAAAATGTAAGAGTTTATTCTGTGCTTTAAGGCATTGTTAAATGACATTTTTCAACGGCTTCAGAATCATTAACTTAGGTTTTTTGGTCTGGGGTTACTCCCCTTAGAACGTTTTATCTCGTAGTTAGACCAAGTCAACCTAAGTCTTTTTTTATGTTAGCGAAATAGAAATTCTCATTTTCGACCCACGCTGATTTGGTAAATGATTCTCACTTTCCCAAAACGTGGTGTTGTGATTGGAGTTAATATAATGTACAGGGTGGACCATTTTCGAAGGGATTCTCCTTAACTATTATACCTACACAAAAACTAATAAAGATGTCTCAGGCCAAATTTTTCAAACAACACAGGTAAACAGATTTTTTTTTGATAATTTTGTGCTTGGCTGCACGTCAACACATGTTTTCCCCTTCTACATTTTAGATTAAATTAAAATAAGTCCATGCAATAAATTATTTAAAATCAATTTTAATTCTAAATCTAAGAATTATTATTACTCAATCAAATCAAACTTCTTTGCTTTATATGTCCACGAAATAAATATATTTTAATCAGATACACAGAGTGCCCTATTTTTTGCACATTATATGGGTAACTTTTTTATGTGGAAAAGAAAATTTTTTGATGTTTTCATTTCAGTCCTCAAGAGATTCGGTGAAGCGTAAATAATTTTTTTTACCGAATCTTCTGGGAGCTGTAATTAGAGCAACACTAACAACACTTATAATTACTCTAAAATTCTTATTTCAGCTCCAAGACGCTTTGGTAAAGTATTAGTTTTCCTTTTCCCAAATCTTCGTGGAGCTGTAATCGGTATTAAACACCAGCAATCTCTAAAAAAACTTAACAGAATAAGTAAAAATCTAGAATGTGTATTTAACAAGTGTGTGTTATGTAGGGATTTAATTTAGGTAGATTTAAAGAACATACCCTACACATGTTGAAACAAATTCTAGTAAAGGCGAATCAATATAACCTGCATCTTATTTTCATGCCATGCCTAACTACTTAAGAATCTTTATAATAAAACTCAGAAAGAAACAATAAAATGTAAATCAAAAAATAGAACAACACTCTAAAATTCTTATTACAGTGCCAAGACGCTTTATTAAAGTATGCTTTCCTTTTCATAAAACGTCTTGGGGCTGTAATCGGTATTAAATACCAGCAATCTCAACCTAAACAGGATAAGCAAAAATTTAGAATGTGTATTTAACAAGTGTGTGTTATGTAGGGATTTAATTTAGATCGATTTAAAGAACGTACCATACACATTATTATTAACAAAACGTCTTCCGGATTGGGACCGTGTCATTTTGAGACAGAAAGACTCAACGTTTCGCCCACTTTTTTAAGGGGCTTCTTCAGGAGTAAAGGGAGTCTTTCTGTCTCAAAATGACACGGTCCCAATCCGGAAGACGTTTTGTTAATACTGACATTGACCGTGGAAGTCTTCGAATTCACATTATTATTATTATTGGCCTGTACAAATCCCTATATAGGGCAAAGGCCTCCTCCCATTGTCTCTTATTCTTTTTGTATCTTCTCAAATAGTCCAGTAGAAACCGACCGAAGTTTCGGTTTCGGCCACTTTCGGCCTAAAATACGAGTTTCGGTTTCGGCCAAAAAGTCACCGAATCTTTGGCCCAACCGAAACTATCTTGTTTAAAGGCGCCCGCCCCGAGCGAGATGTAACGAAGTTCGGTCGTTACGTCTCGGGTCGTCCTTGGGAATCCTCGGCCGGCTAACTATAAAATTAATTATTAATACATTTGCTTTTGTAGTCATTCAGTTCTTGTTTAAAATTTTTCTTTTCGTTTCAAACAATTTTAAATTTATTATATTATTATATTTTCTTTCTTTCTTTCTTTCTTCCTTTTTTTAAGTGAGTATAATACGTTAGCAAATGTACTGAAAGGTTATGTTTCAAATAATAAGTTAGTATAAGTCTAAGTTATAAAGGAATAATATGTATAAAAGAATAATTGCGTACACTTATCGTTAATTTCATGTTGAAATTTAATTTAGTCAATTAAAAAGATGCCACATGACTACTGAAAGAATACAAAATAAATGATTGGAATTAAACTATGTGTTTTCCTGTATTTACAACAAGTAGGAGTAATTGTTTTCCAACTTCTATGTAAAACATTAGTTAAATTAATATAAGTTTCGGTTTCGGCCGAAACTCGGATGATAGCCGAAATTCGGTTTCGGTTACGGCTTCAAAATTTAGTTTCGGTCGGACACTATAGTCCAGTCAAATGGTAATTTCACTTTGCGTTTTGGGTAGGCAGCGATTTTTTTTATCGGTGTGTAGAGAGGTCAATGGTGAGTCTAAATCAGGGTTTTCGGGGTGGTAACCCCTTCCATTCGGCCGCCATTTTGGAAAGGAGGGTTAATTCGTTTTTCGGCTATATCTCTGTAGTCGTGAATCTTACAAAAAGTTTGTACAAAGCCTTTTTGTAGAGAATTCTATCATCTATTTTTAATAACTTTTTTACACAGCATTAATAATAAAAAGTTATAAGCCCTTAATTAAGGGCTTGCAACTTTTTTATTATTAATGCTACGTAAAAACCGTTATTAATAAAAGTTATAGAGAATGCGATTTTCTACAAAAACGTTTTGAACAAAATTTTTGTAACTCACGGATACAGAGATATAGTCGAAAAACGAATTAACACTTCTTTTCAAGATGGCGACCAAATGGAGGGGGGGGGGTACTACCCCGAAAATCCTGATTTAGACTTACCACTGACCCCCTACACATCGTCAAAAAATCGCTGCCTACCCAAAATACAAAGTTTGCCTTTTTATTTCAACCATTTGATTGGACTAGTCCAGTCAAATGGTAATTCAATTTGCATTTTGGGTAGGCAGCGATTTTCTTTTTGCGATGTGTATGGGGGTCAGTGGTGAGTTTAAATCCAGATTTTCGGGATAGTAAGCCCCTCCATTCGGCCGCCATCTTGAAAAGAAGGGTTAATTAATTTTTCGGCTATAGCTCTGTAGCCGTGAGTCTTACAAAAAGTTTGTACAAGACTTTTTGTAGAAAATCGCATTATCTACAACTTTTATTAATATGGCCCCACCCCCATTCGCCCGCCATCTTGAAAAGAAGGGTTAATTAGATTTTCGGCTATACCTCTGTAGTCGCGAGTCTTACAAAAAGTTTGTGTAAAGCTTTTTTGAAGAGAACCATATTCTCTAAAATTTCTATTAATAACTTTTTTTACGTAGCATTAATAATAAAAAAGTTATAAGCCCTTAAGTTTTTGTATTTTCCGGCTTATAACTTTTTTATTATTAATGCTATTTAAAACAGTTTTAAATAAAAATTGTACATAATACGATTTTCTACAAAAAAGCTTTATACTAATTTTTTGTGAGATTCCCGACTACAGAGATATAGCCCAAACACCAACTAACCCTTCTTTTTAAGATGGCGGCCTGAATGGAGGGGGTTAACACCCCGAAAACCCTGATTTAGACTCACCGCTACACACCGATAAAAAAAAAGTAGCTGCCTACCCAAAATGGAAAGTTTGCCTGTTTATTTTGACCATTTGACTGGACTAAAATCAATTCATTTATTAGTGAGGGGGTTTTGATCTACTCTCCCGGTCCTCGTGGGAAAGAGATGCCGCGTTAAACGGAGCAGTCGGGCCACCCATCCCAGTACTGACCCGAGACAACGCTGCGGGAATGGGATACGTACAAAATAGCGCCTTCAAAAACAGCGCCCAGCAAAAACAGCGCTCGTCAAAAATGTCGTCATCAAAAATGTCGCCACCAAAAACGTCGCCTAGAAATAATAGCGCCGATCAAAAATGTCGACGGTAAAAATGTCGCCTTCAAAAATAGCGCCGTTCAATAACGTCGTCGGTTAAAAATGTCGACATCAAAAACGTCGCCTGAAAATAATAGCGCCGATCAAAAATGTCGCCTTCAAAAATACCCGTACCCGTATATTACGACGTCGGCGTCGGTTAAAAATATCGACATAAAAAACTATTATCCAAAAATAATAGCCGCAATCAAACAAACGTCACCAGCATACTTTCGTCAAAATTATTAGATTTAGAATATTCCTTACAAACAATAAATAATCATATTAAAAGTGTTCAGAATATTAAGTTGTAGGTTTGCCGTTTTCTCGTTTACTTATTTAATACGTAGATAATATAATAGTAAGACAAGAAAATGATGTAGCGCTATTTTTGAAGGAGTCAATCTTACCGCTGATATTTTCGATCGGCGCTATTATTTTCTGGCGACGTTTTTGATGTCGACATTTTTAACCGACGACATTATTGAATGGCGCTATTTTTGCAGGCCACATTTTTACCGACGGCATTTTTGATCGGCGCTATTATTTCTAGGCGACGTTTTTGGTGGCGACATTTTTGATGGCAACATTTTTGACGAGCGCTGTTTTTGCCGGGCGCTGTTTTTGAAGGCGCTATTTTGGAGACGCGGTTATTGAGGCGCTATTTTGACCCCCAACCGCGGGAATGGGGTACCTAGCTACCGCAACTCGGGACCTACCATACACACTTGAAACAAATTCTAGTAAACGTGCATCAATATAACCTGCATCAGATTTTCATGCTTAACTACTTTAGAACCTTTGTAATGAAACTCAGGAAGAAACAAGAAAATGTAAAAGAAGAACAAAAAAATGAAAACCAAAAAATGGAACGCCGACTTATAATGACTCTAAAATACTTATTTCGGCGCCAAGACGCTTTGGTAAAGTATTAGTTTTCCTTTTGCCAAATCGTTTTGGCGCAGTAATCGGTATTAAACGAGCAATCTCTAAGAAATTTAAAGTAGGATATGCAAAAGTTTTTAATGTGTGTTTAACAAGTGTATAGAATTTTTATTGTTAGGTATTAACATTTAGTAAATTTTGAGGCTTTTTTGATATTTTAAGTTGTTATAATAGCTAAATCTAAAGAAATTAACATCAAAGGTTTTTTTTTTGTTTAAAAATGTTTTGGCAGATGAGTGTGTTACATCTTTACGGGTCTTTTTGGATTTTAATAAATTCGAATGAGCCAAAAAATTGTTATGTTAAGAAAACGTGAAAAATATCGAGGTTGTCCAAATTTGTTCAAATTTGGTAGGTGGGTAGAAAACTGAAAAAGAAACAACTTTTTCATTTAACATTTTTCGAAATTTTGAAAAATAACCTAACTTTATGTAATTTTTTTGAAAATATGTCGAATTTGACAGGTATAACCGATCGATAAAAAAAAATCGTCAACGTCATTTTGCATTATTTTCAAAGCAAAAACTGTTCATGAAATCTAAATTTGCTTAAACTAAATAATAATAAAATTTCCCATATGATGCGGACTTTAACGGTGACGCTGTATATGTTAATTCTTACAAATGTTATATTTACTTCAAAATGTAACTTACTTTTGAATAACCTTATATACAGGGTGACATTGAAAAAACTACAATGCATAGTACCACGCCATAGAGGACCATAAAATAATAAAAAAAGTTCTTATACGCTAATGTCCGATCGCCTTTTGTTTTCAAGATACAGGATGTTAAAAGTTTGTTAGAAAATTTATTTTTTTTTTTAAACTACAATGCATAGTACCACGCGATAGAGGACCATAAAATAATAAAAAAAGTTCTTATACGCTAATGTCCCGATCGCCTCTTGTTTTCAAGATACAGGATGTTAAAAGTTTGTTAGAAAATTTAATTTTTTTTTTAAACTACAATGCATAGTACCACGCGATAGAGGACCATAAAATAATAAAAAAAGTTCTTATACGCTAATGTCCGATCGCCTTTTGTTTTCAAGATACAAGATGTTAAAAGTTTAAATTTTCTAACAAACTTTTAACATCCTGTATCTTGAAAACAAAAGGCGGTCGGACATTAGCGTATAATAAGAACTTTTTTTATTATTTTATGGTCCTCTATCGCGTGGTACTATGCATTGTAGTTTAAAAAAAAATTAAATTTTCTAACAAACTTTTAACATCCTGTATCTTGAAAACAAAAGGCGATCGGACATTAGCGTATAAGACCTTTTTTATTATTTTATGGTCCTCTATCGCGTGGTACTATGCATTGTAGTTAAAAAAAAAAAATTAAATTTTCTAACAAACTTTTAACATCCTGTATCTTGAAAACAAAAGGAGATCGGACATTAGCGTATAAGAACTTTTTTTATTATTTTATGGTCCTCTATCGCGTGGTACTATGCATTGTAGTTTTTTCAATGTCACCCTGTATAATCCATTCACTTAACTCCCGTGACATAAAAGTCACAATGTGTTGGTTAATATGAAAATCCCTATTAGGCTATTAAAGGCATTGTCAACCTATGAAAAGTCGATTTTTTTTTATGTTGTAATTTGATTGAGTAAACTGAGTATTGCACCTTTGCAAAATTTCTTGGCCGAATTTTAATTCGTTACCGTGTTATGGGAGCTAAAAGTTTAAGCTATGACGTCAACTACGTCGGTCGGCGGTAAGAGCTCTAACGTAAGATGCCTCTTTAAAGAAGCAAATGCAATTAAACAAGCAAACATTGTCTAAACAGGCAAACACAGACATTTAATACAATTAAAACCTAGCATAGCTACAAGTACAACGCTAAATTTAGGTTATGTTGTCGACACTCGTGACGTCACGTACGTAGGATTTGAATATTATTTTGGTTTTATTGTGGTTATTATCAAAGATATTGAAATTCTACCAATGCCGGTACTTTTACGAGTATTTTAACTAACGTATTTTGATATTTACTAAATATGTTGCATAAGTTGACAATGCCTTTAACAATTTTTAGATTTGAGATTGGCGCACCTTTAAATTTAAGTTTAATGCTTTTGTTTTCACTTTGACACTTAAATTATTTATTATTCAAGTTACGTTTTATAATTCATAATCTTTAGAGAAATGGATGAACAGAAGCACCGACGAAGTTTATTATCATACTTGTTTTATTAATAAACCCATTGTTCTACTTAATTTTACGAAAATGACAAATGATTTATCATAACCTTAATTTCAGTTTGACGTTAAGTACATTCACTAAAAAAGTTGATAGGTTCTGTGCATAAAGTACACTCCAAAATTTTTATTTGACAGCGTAAACGTCACGGGAGTTAACTGAATGAATTATATTTAACAAGTGTGGGTTATGTAGGGATTCAATTTAGATAGATTTAAAGAACATACCATACACATATTGAAACAAATTCAAGTAAAGGCGAATCAATATAACTAATCGCGGCCAACGAATAAATTTCTACTCCCCTAAATATCGTTGCTGGTGTGTCACAAGGCTTAATTATCGAGCCTCTTTTTTTTATACTGTTTATACACTTGCAACTTTAAAAAATATATCAAACATTGCAGATACCATGTATATGCCGATGACACTCAATTACAATACGATTTTGACAGGGAACATGTTATACTAGCAAATTATCTGATCAATACTAATATTGCTAATTTAGTAAAAAATTCTGAAAAGTACTGTTTAAAAATTAACCCAGATAAATCGATAGTGATGGTATTTGGTAAAAACAGAGACAGAAATATGATTATAAACGATATAGATATCCAAATCGGAAACATAAATTTACCAGTAAGGGATAATTGTAAGAATCTTGGATTAATTTTAGATGAAGACTTAAGATTCTCTCAAACTCTCAACACATTTCTTATATAATGCGTAAGGCCTTTATAAATTTGAAATTAATATTTAACAACAGATTCTGTTTAAATAAACAACTTAAAGTTATACTGTGTGAATCTTTAGTATTATCACACTTCAATTATTGTGATACTGTCAGTGGCGTAGCTAGCACGGGTGGACCCTGTTTCAAGGATTGCCAAGGTGGCCCCCCCTTCACCCAATAATAAATAGCAATCGCAGATAGAAATGCAGAATATTATTATAAACATATAAAAAAGGATATTTTTATAAACACTTGAACAAAATTTTATTATTTGGTAATTTTAATGTAATACACTTGGTAGATAGGTAACACAAATACAGTTTAGCTTCTGAAGTATATTACTTATATCAGTCTTATATAAAGGAACAAACAGTAATTTAAAATTAAAATTACGTAACGTAAATATATATTCATTTCTACATTTATTAATATAAATATACATTATTAAATTTATTGTAAGACATATTATCTCATAATTTTATATTTTAAAAATGGTATAACAAATTTTTATGAATTGTTATTTAATTCATTTTTCTTCCTCATAATAACTATTATTGCTTATAGTTTATTTATCTCTACGTTTCCTTTATGTTAAAGGGTAATTTCTCTCTTATTACAGGTGTTAGTCTTGATTACCGCGATATTTTGCTTATTATCTTTATGTTTTCTGTCATCCGAAAACATTTTTATAGTTAAACCGATCCTGGATTTACCTATTATCCTTTGATACAACCAGTATCCTTTAATCCTTCTTCTGTGATTGTTTTGTAATGTTTTTTTCTATATCCCAATCCTGATTTTCTACTTTGATTTCCACTTTTTTTCTTAGTTAGCGTTGAATTACTGTAGTATTGAATTAGTTGTGATTGTCAATTTTGAGTAGATTAAAAACACTAGTTGTGTTTGTGGGAGATTAGCTAATCTATCGGCGCACTGATTTAGATCTTTTGTGCGACAGATTAGTTAATAATGTTTGTTATATTAATTGAGTAAATTCAGTAATTCAAATGCTGCTTATTTCTTTAATTCTTTAGATTACGTACATTCCCTTTATGTATTGGGGGGGGGGGGGGGGGATTAATTATTTCGATTTTTAGTTGGTTTTATTTCTGGTTGGATTTATTTAAAGTTTATTTCTTAAAAACGGAATGTTCTTCGAATGCATACGTTCAGGTTAGAATATCATTTCTGTACCTTGCAATTCATGGACTTGGCAAAATTTTCCGTTCACGATGCGCAGAATTGAAATATTCGGGGCTTCTTGGTGAATCTTTCGAACACTCCGGAAGGATAATTTTTGAGTTTGCTAATTTGCGAATGCCTTTTGAAATTTCCTAATTTTGGAAGAATATATTGGATTTGGTTGAAGAATGGGTTTCCTAATTCGTTGAAGGAGTTTTAATTAAGGGATTTTGGTTCTTAATGTAATTTCTTTTAATTTTATATTGTTTGTAGCTGCACATGTTTTACTTTATTATATATATTGATATGATGTTTTGAATGATCTCTTAAGAAAGTGAGTTGTTAATAAGTAAACACCTTTAAAATAATGTAAATTTAATGTTAAAATGTAAATAGTTATTAATTAAAAAATTAGTGTTGTATATAAGTAGATTAGGATATCTAGATAATTAATTTTAACAAAATATGTCATAATAAAATGTTTAGGGCGGGTTGCACAAACGTGATTTAACAGCTTGGTTAACTTAATCATTCGTCAAAGTGAACAAAATCGAATCAAAATTCGAATGCATATGGCGAATAACACATTAGTAAACAAGAAATGATGTTCTTTTGTCAACTTTGATCATTCGTTAATTTAACAAAAGCTTTGTGCAACCGGCCCATAGAGTGTTAGTTTGTAAGAAATTTAAGATAACCAAGGAAATGGGAGATAAATAAATAGTTGAACATTAAAGTTGGTAAACGAAAGTTGAGTTTTAAAATTGTGAAACTTAAACTTGATTTATTACCATAAAATTGTAATTTTAAAACGGGTTAAAGTTATAATTGGTTTAAAACTGTATGAAGATTGTTATTGTTGTATAAAGGATATAATTTGGTGTTATATAATAAATAAAATTTTATTTTGGAGAAAGCAGTTGTAAATTTGGATATGTGTGAGGTGTTGGATTGATAAAGGGGAAAAGTGTGTTGCTGGATATAAAATAAGACCGGACTTGGTGAATTTGGAGTCGAAGCAGGAAGTGTGTTTGTTCGAGTTATCAAAAGGTAGGTTGTAAATTTATTAATTTTTAGAAAGTGTTTATTTAGTTATTAAAATTTGTTGTTGATTATTTGTTTGTATAATTTTGAAGGTGTTTTTTAAAATCTTACTTTATGAATTTTTATAAAAATTTAAAGTTCATAAAAGCGATCCCATTCAACGACCCTGGATTGAGAGATTTTTAAAAATTTATTAAAATTAATAACAAACTGAGCTATTTGGAATTCTAAAAATTGTATGCAATTATCTTAAACAAGTTAGAGCATATCAATATTTTACTAAGAAAGGGTTGAGTGGAAGAGCAGACCAGGTTGAAATGTATTATTTATTTCTTCTTGGTTCTGAACTTCGCCATTTTGATGGAAATAATGTTTAGATAGAATTACCTTTTTATTCTCATTTTATTTTATGTACTTTAGTCTTCCATCAATAAATGGCCATTATTATTATTTATTATAACTTGCATCTTATTTTCATACTTAGGAAGCTTTGTAATGAAACAAGAAAATGTAAAAGAGGAACTATAAAATGAAAATCAAAAAATAGAACAACACTTATAATGACTAAAATTCTTATTTAAGCGCCAAGACGCTTTGGTAAAGTATTAGTTTTCCTTTCCCAAATCTTCGTGGGGCTGTAACCGGTATTAAATACCAGCAATCTCTAAAAAAAGTTAAACAGGATAAACAAAAATTTAGAATGTGTATTTAACATGTGTGTGTTATATAGGGATTTAATTTAGATAGATTTAAAGAACATACCAATACACATATTGAAACAAATTCTAGTAAAGGCGAATCAATATTTCCTGCATCTTATTTTCGTGCCTAACTACTTAGCAACCTTTATACTGAAACTCAGGAAGAAACAAGAAAATGTAAAAGAAGAACTATAAAATGAAAATCAAAAAATAGAACAACACTTATAATGACTCTAAAATTCTTATTTCAGCGCCAAGAAGTTTTGGTAAAGTATTAGTTTTCCTTTCCCAAATCTTCGTGGGGCTGTAACCGGTATTAAATACCAGCAATCTCTAAAAAAAGTTAAACAGGATAAACAAAAATTTAGAATGTGTATTTAACAGGTGTGTGTTATATAGGGATTTAATTTAGATAGATTTAAAGAACATACCAATACACATATTGAAACAAATTCTAGTAAAGGCGAATCAATATTTCCTGCATCTTATTTTCGTGCCTAACTACTTAGCAACCTTTATACTGAAACTCAGGAAGAAACAAGAAAATGTAAAAGAAGAACTATAAAATGAAAATCAAAAAATAGAACAACACTTATAATGACTCTAAAATTCTTATTTCAGCGCCAAGAAGTTTTGGTAAAGTATTAGTTTTCCTTTCCCAAATCTTCGTGGGGCTGTAATCGGTATTAAATACCAGCAATCTCTAAAAAAAGTTAAACAGGATAAACAAAAATTTAGAATGTGTATTTAACAAGTGTGTGTTATATAGGGATTTAATTTAGATAGATTTAAAGAACATACCATACACATATTGAAACAAGTTCTAGTAAAGGCGAATCAATATTTCCTGCATCTTATTTTCGTGCCTAACTACTTAGGAACCTTTATACTGAAACTCAGGAAGAAACAAGAAAATGTAAAAGAAGAACTATAAAATGAAAATCAAAAAATACAACAACACTTATAATGACTCTAAAATTCTTATTTCAGCGCCAAGACGCTTTGGTAAAGTATTAGTTTTCCTTTCCCAAATCTTCGTGGGGCTGTAATCGGTATTAAATACCAGCAATCTCTAAAAAAAGTTAAACAGGATAAACAAAAATTTAGGATGTGTATTTAACAAGTGTGTGTTATATAGGGATTTAATTGAGATAGATTTAAAGAACATACCTTACACATATTGAAACAAATTCTAGTAAAGGCGAATCAATATTTCCCGCATCTTATTTTTGTGCCTAACTACTTAGGAACCTTTATACTGAAACTCAGGAAGAAGCAAGAAAATGTAAAAGAAGAACTATAAAATGAAAATCAAAAAATAGAACAACACTTATAATGACTCAAAAATTCTTATTTCAGCGCCAAGAAGATTTGGTAAAGTATTAGTTTTCCTTTCATAAATCTTCGTGGCGCTGTAATCGGTATTAAATACCAGCAATCTCTAAAAAAAGTTAAACAGGATAAACAAAAATTTAGAATGTGTATTTAACAAGTGTGTGTTATATAGGGATTTAATTTAGATAGATTTAAAGAACATCCCATACACATATTGAAACAAATTCTAGTAAAGGTGAATCAATATTTCCCGCATCTTATTTTTGTGCCTAACTACTTAGGAACCTTTATACTGAAACTCAGGAAGAAACAAGAAAATGTAAAAGAAGAACTATAAAATGAAAATCAAAAAATAGAACAACACTTATAATGACTCTAAAATTCTTATTTCAGCGCCAAGACGCTTTGGTAAAGTATTAGTTTTCCTTTCCCAAATCTTCGTGGGGCTGTAATCGGTATTAAATACCAGCAATCTCTAAAAAAAGTTAAACAGGATAAACAAAAATTTAGGATGTGTATTTAACAAGTGTGTGTTATATAGGGATTTAATTGAGATAGATTTAAAGAACATACCATACACATATTGAAACAAATTCTAGTAAAGGCGAATCAATATTTCCCGCATCTTATTTTTGTGCCTAACTAAAGTATGATCAAAATTTCTGTTCATCAAGTATGGCCGTGGAAGTGCAAACCAACGCCTTTAAAATTGGCTCACATATCTTTACGTCACAATTGTTGACAGCTGTCACATTTAATATTATAATAAAATTTGGTACAACGTGATTTTTTAAAAACTCAATTGCAGCAGACCGTATTTTGTCTTAATAACCTTAGAACTGTCTGTATTAAGTCAGAATACGGCCTAAAAATCACATTGTAGTTTGAAGTAAATATATGTAAGCCAATTTTAAAGGCGTTGGTTTGCACTTCCACGGCCATACTTGATGAACAGAAATTTTGATCATACTTTACTTAGGAACCTTTATACTGAAACTCAGGAAGAAACAAGAAAATGTAAAAGAAGAACTATAAAATGAAAATCAAAAAATTGAACAACACTTATAATGACTCTAAAATTCTTATTTCAGCGCCAAGACGCTTTGGTAAAGTATTAGTTTTCCTTTCCCAAATCTTCGTGGGGCTGTAATCGGTATTAAATACCAGCAATCTCTAAAAAAAGTTAAACAGGATAAACAAAAATTTAGGATGTGTATTTAACAAGTGTGTGTTATATAGGGATTTAATTGAGATAGATTTAAAGAACATACCATACACATATTGAAACAAATTCTAGTAAAGGCGAATCAATATTTCCCGCATCTTATTTTTGTGCCTAACTACTTAGGAACCTTTATACTGAAACTCAAGAAGAAACAAGAAAATGTAAAAGAAGAACTATAAAATGAAAATCAAAAAATAGAACAACACTTATAATGACTCAAAAATTCTTATTTCAGCGCCAAGACGATTTGGTAAAGTATTAGTTTTCCTTTCATAAATCTTCGGGGGGCTGTAATCGGTATTAAATACCAGCAATCTCTAAAAAAAGTTAAACAGGATAAACAAAAATTTAGAATGTGTATTTAACAAGTGTGTGTTATATAGGGATTTAATTTAGATAGATTTAAAGAACATACCATACACATATTGAAACAAATTCTAGTAGGTAAAGGCGAATCAATATTTCCCGCATCTTATTTTTGTGCTTAACTACTTAGGAACCTTTATACTGAAACTCAGGAAGAAACAAGAAAATGTAAAAGAAAAACTATAAAATGAAAATCAAAAAATAGAACAACACTTATATAATGACTCTAAAATTCTTATTTCAGCGCCAAGACGCTTTGGTAAAGTATTAGTTTTCCTTTCCCAAATCTTCGTGGGGCTGTAATCGGTATTAAATACCAGCAATCTCTAAAAAAAGTTAAACAGGATAAACAAAAATTTAGAATGTGTATTTAA
The DNA here is from genome assembly GCA_963082815.1 of Melanotus villosus. Classification (NCBI taxonomy): domain Eukaryota; kingdom Metazoa; phylum Arthropoda; class Insecta; order Coleoptera; family Elateridae; genus Melanotus; species Melanotus villosus. Next base: position 81,123,731 of record OY720419.1, read on the forward strand.
CAAGTGTGTGTTATATAGGGATTTAATTTAGATAGATTTAAAGAACATACCATACACACATTGAAACAAATTCTAGTAAAGGCGAATCAATATTTCCTGCATTTTATTTTCGTGCCTAACTACTTAGGAACCTTTATACTGAAACTCAGGAAGAAACAAGAAAATGTAAATGAAAATCAAAAAATAGAACAACATTTATAATGACCGTAAAATTCGTATTTCAGCACCAAGTCGCTTTGGTAAAGTATTGGTTTTCTTTTCCCAAATTGTTTTGGCGCGTTAATCGGTATTAAAAACGAGCAATCTCTAAGAAACTTAAAATAGTATAAGTAAAAATTTTCTATATGTATTTAACAAGTGTCGAATTGTTATTATGTTATTAATATTTTGTAAATTTTGAAGGTTTTTTGCTATTTTAAGTTATAATAGTTATATGTTATATGTAAGTTAACAAAGTTAAGAAATTAGTATGATTAAAAATTTGTTAGTTGAAAATCTGACACTTTATGTAATGCACCAGCACATCCCTAATGTACCAAAAGGGAATAATGGGTTATAATAATAATATATGTAATAATAAATTAATAATTTAAATAAAATTATTTCTGTAATCCACTCAGCGCCGCCCTTTGGATGTTGAGGCCCCGGACACAAATATGGCGTGGGTCCCCAGTAAATAAAAAAGTGAATAAATAAATACAAAAGTAAGCTTTAGCTTTATGTTTAAGAACTTGCATCAAATGTCGGTCTCTCAGTCTATTTTATTAATGCGTAAGATATTGCTATGAGTCCAACCTTTAATATAAAGGTATTATAAAAGTGTCTCAATTCACAAAATACCAAAATGTCCTAAATTACAAGAAGCCCCAAGTTTGGTTGACAAATATTGTTGTGAATACTTTAATGCAATATTTTTATTGCGGCTAGCTCAGCATCGGGTCGTTGAAGAGGTTCCTTTTGGTTCAATAATAATATTACTTTTATGCAGTATTACCCTGTCTTCCCTAAATTCATAATTTTTATCTGTTTACTATAAACATTAATCTATAATAGTTTTTAAATACGCTCACGTTTTTAGTAATTACTATCCAAATCAATTATTTCAATTTTTGAATCCAAATCAGTTATTTCAATTTTTGAATCCAAATCAGTGCTTATCGACTTCCACACCAATTACAATATTCAATTGAACAGGAATCCAATTTATTTCTTAATCAGTTTACTCTTCCTTTTTAATTCAGGAGAAACCACTTAAGTATTTATCTTCTTTGCTTTTTCAGAAAATAAAATTCGAGTTATTTATTTATCTTGACTCCCGTTGTCCTGGTTCTGCCATATTTTCTTCCAATTAAAATATTCGTTCATTTTTCTTGGCAACACTTATTTGTCAAAATAATATTCTTTCAACACACGTTTCTACGTTTCTAGCTATCTTAAATTAAAATTTACAATACATTTAACATTAACTTACGCTATTTACATTTTTATTTTAAATTAAATCTGCATAAAAATAATAATTAATTTTAATTTATTAACAATAAGAGTAACCTCTATTTAAACAATACATATCTACCAATTGATATCATCTCAATATATTGCTGTACTCTTACTTCTTTAAAAGTATGGCATATAATTTTTAATTTTCAGCTAGCTCAATCTGTTTCAAAATTTTTATCAATTTTTAGAAATCTCTTAATCCAGGGTCGTTAATAGGGATCGCGTTTATGAATTTTAATTATTAAAAATTAATAAAGTAATTTTTTTTAAATTCGAAATTTTGTAAACCTTTAACAATTAACAATAACAAATTCTAATAACTAAACAAACAATTCTCTTTTAAAAATTACCAATCCAGCAACTACATTTTTACAATCCACCCGAACAACACACCTGTTTCGTTTCCAAAAAATTCACCACCTTCTCACTTATTCCCTCCTTCTAATAACACCCCGTAACAAACCAATTCCCCAACTTCCTTTTTAAACATCCAAATTTATAATTGTTTTTTCAAGTAAGTATTTTATTGCATGATTATCCCATATTTTACAATTCCAAATTACATTTTTATATAATATTATCAATCTTCCAATTAACTTTTAATCAAATTATAGTTTTATTCGCTTTTAAAATTATATTTATAAGAAAATAAATTACTTTTAGGCTTCAATCTTTAAACCTTAATTTTTGTAATTTATATCAACCTTCTTCTATTTTATTTATTTTTATTTCTCCTTGGTTATATAATTTTATTCAAACTAACACTCTATAATTTGATTATAACAAAAATTATTTTTAAAAAATTACTTATTAAGATATCCTATTCTACTAATATACAATATTATTTTAAATTAACAACTATTACTATTTTAACACTAAATTTACATTAAGTATTTAATATTAACAACTACTAACATTTTTTACATTATTTAAAAAAGTGTTTATTTATTTACATTATCCCAAATAAAAATTAGAACTGTATTAAGAGATTGTCTAAAGATATCATATCAATATTGAAGTGATATTAACCTTTTGGAAAATTTATATTTATTAATTAAAATACAAATTTGGAGTATACTTTTAGGATGCAAGTTTTAAAAGATTAATTATGTAAATAAGTTAAGATTAATTTAAGTATTTATTGTTATTTGTTGTAAATATTGTTATTTATTGTTATTTAGTGTTAATTATTGTAAATAGTAGTCATAGTTATATTTTATATGCATGTATGTGAAAGAATGAATGTTATAAAACAAATTCAAGGAATGGGAGATTTCGGGGAATAACTAGGGAAGGAAATAAAAAATTGAAGAACGAAAAACAACAGTTTTAAATACTGCATAAAACGTGAAAAACGTGTTTTTTGAGTTTTCCTCTAAAAACATATTATAATAAAATAATATCAAAAGAAAACTTGAATAATAATTAATAAAAAATAGGTAATTGGAAGCTGGAATAAACTACAAATATTAAATTGAATATTATTGGATAAAAGTTTAATTGGAAATTGGATAATCAAATTATAATTAAAAAGGATAATTGGAACAAATTATAATAAATTGGACAGGGCGACAAGGAACGGTATTTGGTGGGGCTTCTCAAAATTAAAAGAATGGTTGTTGTGAGTGAGTGTTTTTAGTTTTAGATTTGTGTTAATTTTAAGTTTAGAAATAAGTTTTTTTTTGTTGTAATAAATCTTGCATTTTAAAAGTTGATTGAAATTATTATTTTAATTTTTCAAATTCAAAATCGAATCCTTCAACGACCCTGCGATTTCAAAATTTTATTATTAATTCAAAATAATAATTAGAGAGTCTGAAAAATTGTATGGAGCTTCTTTTATTGATAAAAAGAAATTAATTAAAATACTGCTACCATAACAATATATTGTGTTGTTGATTAAAAGAAGGTAGCTCGGTGCGGGGCCCCGGGCATATGCCCGGTTGACCGACCTTAGGGACTGAATCCACTTCAATGTTCCCTTCTCGTAAGTAAATTAATAGATATTTATCAACGCCCGGGAGATATTCGTCCATTAGCGCACTCATTTTGCGTGCGATAAGGACATTACCCCACTGTTTTTAAATTGTGGTCGTCATGGATTTGTCCATTTTTACAGCATTACAGATTACAGCTACTATTTGAATTAATTTTCGACTTGTCAAAAAAATTATGTAAAACGTCAGATTAATTTTAAATGTTTTTTAGATTTTGCGCGGGCGTAGATAAAATATAGTACGATACACGTGTGATAATGCATTATTAAGATACTATCGCCTCGTTGTGCTAATTTCAAACGCATATCTTAATAATGCTCATATCCCACTTGTATCGTAAATATCTATTACGATACAAGTGGGATATGATTATTAAGATACGCGTTTGAAATTTGCACAACGAGGCGATATCCGAGTTGTGTGATCAAATACAATGATTATACTGTGCTTTTACAAAATACCCAAATTTTGTGCCGCCATCTAGCGGCATATATCTAAACTAGTACGCTAACTGTCAAACGATGCAGTCCAAAAGTTTTATATGGAAAATAGTGGGAGTAGGAACACCATATTAACAATTAATAACATCACCGCTCGAGCCCCTATGGAGCAGCCACCACTGACTTATACCTACTTACTTAATCCATCCTCATCTGCCTTATACGGTGTCGAGGTATTTGCTTATACCATGAGATCGAAAAAAAGATGATTCTGAGCAGGCCTTGACTAGTACAACACGATTGGCAAGACTGATTTCAAAATGTGGCAGTAGGTTAGAGGTTAATAAATGTCAAATAAATTAAAACACAAAACAGTATTTATTTAGGGAACAAACTGAAAACTAAGATGAATACATGTTAGAGTAGGTGTTCAAAATGTGATCCTTCACTAGTATTACAACGATAAACTTAAATAATTCTGGAAACAAGATTGCAAAACTGACTTACATTTGAAATGTCACTGTCACATTATAATTCATAGGCATTCTAGAACCAGTGTAGCCAATCGTGTTGTAGGTACTAGTCAAGGCCTGCTCAGAATAATTTTTTTTTCGATCTCACGGTACTTGTAGGTACATAATAAATAAACAAAAAAAATGTATGGTACCTAACTAGAACGAAAACACATACCTACTAGTGTGGAATTGTTAAGGAAAACGAAATGGTTTTTAGCATTTAACGGTTGTCTATAAAACAATAAATCTGTGCAGGTTTTTTAAAGAATATTATACCTAGGTATAATAAAGCCGCTGTTAATTTAAAGTTATTCAATTAAGAATTTTAAGTTAATATTAATAGAAACATTTTCCCGTAAGGCGTAAGGGAAATTAGTTAATATTGTCTCGACGAGTATTTAACAAGTAAATTAGTACTGGTAGTTTTAAAAACGTTTTGGGCATTTTCAATCAACGTAGGCAACGGTTATGAATAACAAATAGGATTCCATCTTTTGCATCAATCCATCAATGCAAAGAAATACAGTAAGTAATTTGGAAATGTGAAAGAACCTATCAAAATTTTCAGTATTTTTTAAAACATAAAGGAATTTATATAAGTTTTAAATTTGGCCGCGGTTTTCTAGGGATATTTTGGCATTATGGTTAAATGACGGATGACGAAAAAAATTAACAAAAAGCATGTTGGGATGTTGGGAAAGGAAGAACTTGTTTAAATTTGTATCTTTCAGCATTAAGTGCCGAGTACGTTATGTAATATAATACAATGAACAGTAATTATTATTACTTAGATCTGTCTTTGTTAGTATTGCTTAAAAGCAAATATTTTCATATTAGATATTCGTTTTTCATTTCATAACCTTACTTTCTTTTTCAGGGAATTAGCCGAAAATAAAGATCGCGAAATAACTCCAGCGTTTTTTAAAAAACACATTCTTGATTCTGTAAAGAAAGTATTTGGTGAAGTAGGATCGACAGTACCCATCGACTTACTTAAGTATCATCCAGTTAAAAAGCATGCTATTTTACGTGTACCAAAAAGCCATTACGTCAAATTACGAAGTAGCTTAACTTTAGCAAGTAATTACGAAGGGGTTACGTGTGTTTATAACATACATAAAGTTACACCATTATTGTTGACATTATTAGGTGACAGTCGTAATTACGAACATTAGTAAACTTGTGCTTGTAAAATGTCGCACTGTCGAAAATTAGGACCTGGTGGTAAAGACATTGTAATTTTTGCAACAAAAGAAGACCATAAAATACCAAGTACAGTTACTTTACCAGAACTGGAAGCTCAACCTGGATTGATACTGTCAAATGGAGATATAAATTGGAATTGCCCTTGCTTAGGTGGAATGGCCACAGGACCTTGTGGAGTTGAATTTAGGAACGCTTTTAGCTGTTTTCATTATTCCAAAGAAGAACCCAAAGGTAAACATTTAGTAGATATTATAATTCGTATGTAACTAATAAACGTATGCTTTAGGAACCGACTGTTTTGATTTGTTCAAGTCGATGCAAACATGCATGCAAAAATATCCTACATTATATAACAAAGATTTAGGTGATGATGATGATCTAAATGAAGCAATGGAAGCATCAGAAAAGTCTTCAACATTTTCAAGTGACGACTCAAGTTCAGGCAAAGATAAGCATTCATAACAAATTATATTTAAAAAGAAATTGTAGTTAAGATTAATATATTTGCAGGATAGTGTAAATTCTGTCAGATAACTGTTTATAATAAATTGTATTACTAGGTAGTTTGTATAATTTTTCATTTTCTTATTCACCGTGTAAGTGCACTTATGCTCAGTTGTTCCTTTAAGTAGCTTAATGTGCTTTTCTTATAATTGTGAGAGTTTAACATAAAAATTATAATAAAGAATTGCTTACACCACTTTGTTGTGACTCCTTCCTCAAACAAGTATTTAATCGAACGTGTTGATTCATTTTGCTTTTCATATTTTTCTATGTAAGGATAGTAAAAAACGAATTTAGAAGAACAAGACTGCTTTTAAAAATTTCAGTGGGGCTATTTTGAAATAATCGGAAGAATATAGCCTTAAAAGCATTGGACATAGTTTTTATATGTCTTATTTTATTTAACAATGATAAAAATGAATTTTTTTTTTTTTAAATATACCAGTTCTACCATGAGATCAAAAAAAAGATGATTCTGAGCAGGCCTTGACTAGCATTCTAGAACCAGTGTAGCAAATCGTGTTGTACTAGTCAAGGCCTGCTCAGAATCTTTTTTTTTCGATCTCATGGTAGTTCAGTTAAAACAATTTGAAATACGTTTTAAGCACGGAACATAATATAAGCAAATCTTTACTCTACAAAATCAAACTGCAAATTGTCGAAATGAAAAACAGAACACTGCTCTATTCTTTTTAATTTTTATACATTACGTTTGCATTTTGACGGATCGGCGGCTCTTTTAAAAATAAAGTTGCACATAAAAGGTAACCGCGACGTAAATCGTAAATAATGTAATTTTTTATAAATATTGCCAGGAAAGAGGATACGGCATCGGCAGGATTCTAGATAATTATTTCTTTGTATAGAAAATTAAAGCGGCCACACCGCCACTATTTAAGAATATTTAAAATGCAGACATTATTTATCAGGGCCGCAAAAAATAAAATAAATACAACGTGGGGGCTCGGTTCTTATAAGGAATATAAAGATCTTGCTCCTTGTGCCATTTTGATTTTAGCACGTCTATAGAATTATGTAATAAGAATAATTATATTTTTTATTTTGGTTGAATTAAAAAATAAAATATCAAAAAAATGCACGGCGCCGAAGCCGCCAAAAGATCGAAGGCGGGTGGGGGGCAGACTGCCTCCCCCTAGGCCCCCCCGTAGGTACGCCACTGGTTATGGGACGAGGAGTCAGAGAAATCAATGAGAATGGATATCTATTTGTTGACTTCTGTGCTTCAAACAATTTGGCGATAGGAGGCAGTTTGTTTAAGCATAAATTGAAACAGAAGGTCACTTAGAAAGCACCAGGATGTTACAGTAGAAATTACGCTCTTGTTGTTTTATATGTAAATTCTCGAATTTACTTTCGGCTAGCGCTAGGTAGTTGTAAATTTAGACTTCCCAGTAATATCTAAAGATTGCATGGTTGCATACAATGCTAATACCACAGTCTAGTAATATTACTAGACTGTGCTAATACTGACGTCACGCCTCTTACTATGAATTTAGTCACTAATGGGTTTAGAATCTTTAGGGAGTTTTGTTGGCAGATTCGTTAGTTAACCTTCTTCTGCTTGAAACATTCGTCGCGGATAGACGTCGTTTACCTTGGTTTTAGAATTTTGGTTTTCCAAAATTAGTGGAATCATCCGAGGTTCGATTTTATGTAAAATGGTTGAGTAAGCTTTAGAGGCCTTTAGAGAATTTGAAACGCTAGTGAGTTTTATATTTAATTACCATTTTAAACCTTTATTGGGATTTAACTATCCGACCACCATTTTGATAGAAGCTTTTCGAAGGGCATTTTAACATCTGTTGGTATGTAACGCATTGATTTTATTTAAAGATTTCTTACGGTATTCGTTGTATTTCAGCCTTTTTTTCTGGCAGTACGTTTAGTACTTCTTGTTAGTATTTCCTGTACGAACAACGTGTTCGTAGAAACCACCTGTTAAACATCTGTTATCCACGTGTTGTTCGAGGTCACGTTTTTGGTTTGGAATTTTTGGAGCCGAAGAAATTAGTCCATCCTGTGCTTATTTACCCTGCAATTAGCTGGAATTTCCCCTAACTCAACTTCGTATCCTGCAAGTTTAGTTTTAAACTCAAGGTTTGATTTTGAGGTTATTTTGTGTAAAGTTAAAGTTACAAACATTCAAACATAATTTTATTTCATTACCTAAGCTAACTACACTGGCGAGCAAAAAAACCGGGCCACTTAAAAATTTCGGCATATTTTCAGATTCAAGATATTATATATGTTGAAAACTATATTAAACTACCAATAACTATCTGTCTGGTTTGTTAACAACTTAAATAGTGGGTTTTCAGTAGATGTATGTCTGAAGCTACTGTTTTTATTTAACGAAAGAAATGCTTAGAGAACTAACAAAAAATTAAAAGGGAAACATAAACGAAATAACGCAACTCAAAAGTGTCTTCTTGGAGTTTTAATAGGAAGTGTTCCTTCCTCTTGATGTTATAACTGCTTGCATTCTTGTATTCATTCCTGTAATTATCTTCTGAATGGTTTCTTGCGGGATGTTTTTCCAATCTTCTACAAGTGCTGTTTTAGGCTCTTCCAAGTTACCAGATAAGGGTATTCGACTTCTAGCAAGTTTCCCAAGCTCATCCCAGACATACTCTATCAGATTCAAGTCCGGACTAAGAGGAAGCCATTCCATGACGGTTAGCTCTGCTTCATGAAGATAGTCAGTTACAACTCCTGCTACATGTGACCGAGCGTTATCGTGCATTAGAATAAAGGCATCGCCTTAAATGGAGCATACGAGACCACATGTTCTTGGAGGATATCTGTCACATATCGAGCTGCTGTCAATGAACCTCCATCAACGAAGACTAACTCCGTGCGAGCTTCGTAAGAAATACCGGCCCAAACCACCAAAGACCCTTCCTGAAAACTGAAGCGATGAGAGAAATTGCACTGTGCGTAGCGTTCCCCTGGTCTTCGCCACACTCAATCTCGGCCATTAGCACCATATAAACAAAATCTTGACTCATCTGCAAAGAGTACAACACGCCATTGCTCCGCCGTCCAATTGTTGTGGATACGATCAAAATTAAGCCTGCCTACACGATGAGTTATGAGAAGTTTAGGCCCTATGGCTGGCCTGTATGCCTTTAAATTAACTTCTCAAAGTCTCCTTCTTACTGTCCACTCGCTGATATTGGTACCACGTACTTCCAACAGACTACTTTTCACGCTAACTGCAGTAGTATGCCTGTTTCTTAATACGGAGGAAACAATAAAACGGCCATTCCACTCTGAGGTAGCTCTTCTTCGTCCCGAACCTGGCCTTCTTCCAAGTAAACCCGTCTCCTGATGGCATTGCCACACTCTTTGAACACTAAAACGGCTGATTCCTAAAGCTGCTGCAACATAAGGCTGACTTCGTCCGTCTTCTATCAGAGAAATAATTTGAGCTGCATGTGTTGTCAATTTTACAGAAATTTATTAGTGATACTACTAAACGCCAAATTTAAATAATGATACAGTATCGCAATAATCAAAATTAACTCAAAGAACTGATAAAAAGAACAAATATTAATTCATTTTAACCACTCAAAATGAACATCTATGCACTTAAGCTTAAATTGTTTCACAAATGAGATAATTTTTTTATTGTTTCACATGTTATTAAGCCTACTACATAAATGCTGAATAATTATAAACAGTTTCAAAGACATTCAGTCCACTACGTTTGATAATATTCAAGTGGCCCGGTTTTTTTGCTCGCCAGTGTATTATTAGTAATTATTTGATTAAAAACGTTTATTAGAAATATTTTCAGTAATTAATTTTCATTGTAATTCAAAGTATTAGTAAAATTTTCAATCGTCATTTAAACGGGAATTTATAAACTGTAATTTTTAATTTGTAAAGGAATATTCAGATTTGCGTGTTTCAACTTAGTCAATTATTTTTCTTTAATTTATTTTTATATCATATCGTAATTGAATTTTTGGTACTGACAGGTTTTGCAAGATATTATTATTATTTTCTTTTGTTATTATGTTTTTTTTAGCTGCGCCAACGATTAAAGTGAGCTCATTTTTCTTCGTGTGCGTTAGTTATTAAGTTAATTTAAGAATCATTCTTGCGAACCCTCCGAGAGTCTACGTACGTTTAATTACGATTTGGGTTTATTTAAACCTTACATTATTTTCATTTTTACTTCGTTTAATTACGATCTTAGTCATTTTGAACGATACAGTCTACGTTTGTTCAATTACTTACATTTTTTTTCCTTTCGTTTGGTTACGTGATTGTCGTTGAACATTCCTTATAGTTTTGATTTGTGTTTAATTAGAACTCATTAGAAACTTAACTTTTAGACTTACGTTTGGTTACGATTTTGGTAATTTCTTTATTGGTTTATTTGTATGATAACTTCCTAATTACTTTTTCAATTTCAATTTTGTGTATGTGTTTTTTGCTTATGCGTTAATATATATCCTATTCGTTAATTACCAAGCCTTGCGTTTTATTGTCAAGTCAATTGACTTTGGAGGTCTATTCTTCAGGAGGTCCGACTGAAGCTGTTTACGTTATAAGGACCTGGCGCCCAAGGAACATCGTTAGCTTAGATAATTAGTGAGCACTACTATTTCCTTTTAGGAACCTCACGCCCACGCAACGGAGTAGCGGGTTTATTTCGTGTTATCACCTCCGGATAACAATTGATATACTTCACCTAGTGCTGGTGTAGCAAGGAGATAATATTAGGAATCAGATTGACCACATAACAATAGACAGGAAATATAAAAATAGTCTCTTATAAACGTAAGAGCTGTGTGGGGGTCAGGCGTTGGCTCAGATCATGCATTTAGTCCAGTAAACGAAGGATTTTACCTTTTACCCTACAAAAGGTCGGGTAGTTCTGAATTTTTGATATGTTGTATAGGATTGTTGGTTAGTGAAAAATCCAAATTTCCACAATTCCCCCTCCACCGCTCCCCCCGCCATCGTGTGGAAACCACCGAAAATCGGCACTTCTTTCAGTTTCTTGCCTATAACTTCTTTATGGTGAATTTTAGCGCAAAAAAAGTTATTTACCCAATTGTAGAGGACAAAATTTCCTGAAAATTTGTTATTTAAAGTTTTTTTGTGCGATTAATATCAACGGAGCTATGAAGCTTCCAAAAAAGGCTAAAATTGCGTACTTAGCAAAATTTTGAGTTTGTTTGCACTTTACATCGCAATAACTCCGTAACACTTAATTTTAGCGTCAAAGCCCTTATAATCAATCTTGTAGAGAATTTAGTTACCTACAAAACCCATGTATCAAGTTTTTTACGTCCAATGCAACAGAGTGGGGATAAATTTACAAAGAAAAAAGAAACTAAATAATGAAATTTGATGATATTCCTTACAAGATTGATTCTATTCAACTGCCGAGGAGTTATTTATTTATTTATGTATTTACTTATAGCTAGGAAAACTGGGAAAAAACTCAATATTTTTCTAAGATCGCTACTTTTGCCTTGTTGGGGGCGGTACAGCTCCACCGCTATTGGTTATATATATATTATATATATAATACTCGGCAAATAACTCATTCTGAGCTGAAGAGCAGTAGAAAGAAGTCGCAGGCAAATAAAAGAAGAAAGTGCAGTTTTTTTTTAAGTTTTTCTAGTAGTCCCACGGGACTTCACTGACGTTCGCCAACACATAATTACATTAAATTTTCATCTATGTATGCAGATTATTCTGTTTGAAATGAAAGGTAATACTTTTATTATTAGAAATAATGAACCAAAGAGAGTTGCTGCACTAAACTTGAAAAAATCCCCTTTTTCGTTTTTTCTTTGTAAATTTATCCCCACTCTGTTGCATTGGACGTAAAGAACTTGATACATGGATTTTGTAGGTAATTAAATTCTCTACAAGATTGATTATAAAGGCTTTTACGCTAAAATGAAGTGTTACGGAGTTATTGCGATGTAAAGTGCAAACAAACTCAAAAATTTGCAAAGTACGCAATTTTAGCCTTTTTTGGAAGCTTGATAGATCCGTTGATATTAATCGTATAAAAAAACTTCAAATGACAAATTTGCAGGAAATTTTGTTCTATACAAGTCGGTAAATAACGTTTTTTGCGCTAAAATTCATCAGAAAGAGGTTATAGGCAAAAAACTGAAAGAAGTGCCGATTTTCGGTGGTTTCCACAAGATAGCGGCTGGAGCGGAGGAGAGGGAATTGTGGAAATTTGGATTTTTCACTAACCAACCATCCTATACACTATACAGCATATAAAGAATTCAGAACTACCCGACCTTTTGCAGGGTAACCCCCCTTTTTCGGCTCCGTTTACTGGACTAATTAGTGAGGCTCAAATTTAAGTTAAAACTGAAAACCCAGAAAAGAATGGGAAGCAGGAAGAAAAAATACAATACACAATGGTTAAATACAAATATTGAGTATTAAAAGATTACCAAGAGAAGCTTCCATCCAAATATAGGAAGATAGGTAAAGGTAAACTAGAAGAGAACTAGAAAACATTCTGAGACCTTCAAGTTACGACAACTTTTAAGCAACTATCCCCTTTCTACACGTTGTACGAGCCAAACGGCGTAATTCAAGTTCTGACGTACGTTCTGCAGTATTTGTACGCGTTAAAAAGAGATGAACCCATAACTTGTTGTGGATGATTACTGCATGCTCTTAAAGGCGGGGCAAATAACTGCTCGAGAAAAGCAGAGGTATCAAAACGGTTCAAAGTTATTAATTTAAAGCTACATTTCATTATATGAGTCATGAGTTGACTGTCAGTGCTGTTAAAGTGACAAGGTAAAAATTGATTTCTCTGAGGAACATCAAATTTTTATGCTAGGAGCATATTTTACGAATGGTCATAACGAAGATAATGAACAATGGTGGTATTCTGTGCAATTGGCTTTTGATGACTTTCTTATAAGATTTCCAGACCAAATTCCAAACCTTACTTACAAAATGTTTTACAGCTGTCTTATGAATTGTGTTCGAAATTTCAGAGAGGGTGGCTCTATTCAGAAAGAAAAATCTGGCAGACCTAAGGTTTGAATATAAAACTACAGGAAGGAGGCCACGCAAAACAGACGTGATACCAAGATGGCGGCTGAATATTTCCCGTATGTTAGTGGCGTACCTTTTAGAATGGATACGGGATACGTAAACCTTTGAATATAAAGTAGGTATTCAAAGACGTAAACTGACAAAAAATGTAGTAAAAGTATGAATGAACAAAATTTAGAAGCTGCAAGAAATAAAATATTATAATACTGACGGTTAAAACAGTTTTTTAAATATATATTTTGCAAAGTCCTAATCTATATAAAATATGTATGCGACACCTATGATCATAGAAAATAAATGTATATACTGAATCATCGCCAACTGGAATTAATAAGTTGCACTTATATGGCCGTTTCAATCACAATGAAAGTTGCTATTACGGCATTTTACAGATTCGTACGTTAAAAACGCCCTCTGGGGAAAAATATCACATTAACATTTACAGGAATCTTAAAATTCCTACGATTTTTAAAATTCAAAATATATACAAACTTAAAAACTATATCTTAGTTACGTAAATTTCAAATTTCGATGTAAATTTTAACTGTTGTAAACATTTTTACTGAGGTTAAGTGAAAAATTGACATTTTTAAGTAAAAATGGGAAAAATATTGCAAACAATGAGTATTTTCTTAGCTCTACACATCTTCCAGAGACAACTGCAATAACTAAAAGTGTACAAAATCCAATGTTTTCAACAGATTTAAGAAGTGAGATCCAAAACTTAAGCATAAATGCTTTACCTGACAATAGCATTTACTCTGCATCCGTAGCATTTTTAGCAGGATATATTCTAAAAAAATTTGATGATCGGTTTAACTGTGACACCTGTATAGCATCTTTACTTTCTACGACAATTCGAGTCCCATTATTGCAATTAATTACATTACAAAACCGGAACTTTAATTTAACTTATCCAAATTCTACTTTTGTGGGGATTATAAAACGGTTGCAATGAGAGCTTTACCATTATGAAAATACGTGTCAACAGCTGCTGAATATTTTACTTCAACCATTGGAACAAAATTGGATATTTCGCTGTACAATTCATAGAACAGCAATTTGTAAACTTACTATAACATCAACAGTGAAACCAGTTTTCAATAATATTTGTACAGAAAAAACGGACACTATAAAGAAAACCTCACGATCTTCCAAACCACTTAGTAGAAAAGTTTTAAAATAATAGTTGTATTTGTTCATCTTAAAAGTGCTTTTTAATCTTGTACAGACGTTTATAAAAATCTTATCTGACACTGACAGTTTAATTTAATTAAGGTAAAACCCATTAGAGGCCGCCAAATACAGTATAAACTGTAAAGTTTTAGGTATGAATTGTAACATGTAAAATAAATGGAATGGGATGGCCGTATAAGTGCAACTTATTAATTCCAGTTGGCGATGACTGAATATAGAATGATCACTCCCATAGAAACCAATAAATGGCTGTTTGCGATTGTGCTGCTACGTGACTGTAGTCACAACTAAATTCAACGGCGGGAAATTTGAATAGATAAAATTTAAATTTTAGTTCGTGCAAAATGTGAATTAACCTAATTCTCTGTTAAACTAAATAAAACTGTATCAAAATGTATCAACATTTTAAATACTAACTTTTGATACAATTTTTTTAGTTAAATAGAGGAATAAGTTAATCTCAAATCAGTAAGCTTGTATTTTTATACGCGAGCTACTAATAATGATTACACATTACATCTACATTTTAATGTATTTATGATGTACAAAAACACACTAATTTTAATTTAAAATTTTTTATTAGACAAAAAAGAAACAACAATGAGCAAATAATTTAACTAAAAATATAGGTATTGTTATTCTTATTATTGTTATTCTTAATTTATACCCCAACAGTAGTATATTGTTCTACAAGTTAAGAAAAGTGCAGAACATATTTTCTTTTCGTGTACTTGACGAAAAATATACAAATTTTCAAAATAAAAATTTAATTTTATCATAATTTTACTCAAAATGTAAAATATATCAAGATAACAACGTGATACATATCAACTATTCACTACCCTCATCCTTGCAATTTGTGGTTATTTAAGTAAAAATGTCACGACAAGTATTATTATAAGTATTTTTTTAAATTTTTTGAACTTCCTTTGGGCCAAAAATTGCACGGAACTTGTTTTTTTCTTTTTTATATTTTCGTTTTTGCCCTTTAAGGATTTATTTCCATTATTTACCCAAACTAAAATAACGTTAAAAAGTCCTGAAATAATTCTTTTATATTATGGCACTTAGAAGTAAAATGTATGAAGTCAATGTCATCATAAATTTGTTTAAATATTCCTGGCAAATTGTTTTTAATACAGTATTTTTCTATGTAAACCTGCATGTTGTAGGAATATTTAGAAAGAAGTTTTGAAAAACAACTGGAAGGTCGCAAGAGGGCCCTCTGGCCATAGGCTCGGTTTTTAATAAGCAAAAACTCTTCAGTTTCTTGTTTATCTGCCAGTAACTGACTTCTACAAATCTTACAAACACCAATACGTTTTAAAATTCTTTTAGCTACAAATCCAGCTATGTAAGTTTGTACATTCTTTTCAATTATATTATTGGATTCATATTCCAATAGTGGACAATCTGGTAATTGCAACTCTACCGCCATCGCTTCCTTATCAGCAAGAAGCTTTGGAGCGCAATTTGCCCCTGGTGAATTTGTCCCCATAAAATTATTAATTATTAGCGACACATAACAAGAGCAAAATTGGGAGCAAGTGGGATTTACATTTCTAATGCCGTGACTTCTGACTGTACAGAAAAAAAATTCCAACCCATCTTGGTTGAGATTACGAGGCAGCAGAAATTTAAACCCTGCTTCATGTAATTTTTGCCACAAATATTTAAACCCCTTTAAGGTACCTATGTATCAAACTTTTAATGGAGGGTGGCACAAATGAATCTCCATTAGGTTTAATAAATGACATGCTTTCTAACACTTTAATAGCTTCATGCCAAAATTCATGATGTAGACTATTTTTTGTTATTGCACAGCGAAGATATTTCCCATGGGTTGGCTGAATTGTGTTTCCATTAACGTTATCGAACAATTTATCTATAAATAATGCAAAATTATTATATTAGGTATATTACAACAAGAAACTGATAACTATTAAACTTACCATCCACCTTTTTCCATGGAAGAAATCAATTAACTTGTGTAGGGTCTCCTTGAGATCCTTAAAAAATAATCGAAATCAAGTACCACTTCTTCCCTTAAGAGGTATTTTGGCTCTCTGGTCGGTCTTGCAATATAATGCGAAATGTTGTTTACACACTCTATAATTCTTATGGACCACCTGAGGGTCTAAACTTTGCAATTTTTTATTCCCAATACGGGAAACTCATAAATCATATACCTGTAAACATAATTTTCAGGTTTAAAAAGAAACTTAACATAACGTCACTTCGATACTTACCGCTTCATCCAAATACGGAAAATGAAACATTTTCGCTAATTTGTTAGAGTTTTTGCAATTCGGTACACAGCAATAAAACAATTTCACTGTTTTAGAAGCACATAAACTCTTAATTACCGAAAATTATAACTCACAGCAAAAAAAGCACAATAAAAGTATCTTTCAAACAAGTGCACGTGTCAAAATGACATCAGAGGTGAAAAAGTTCTCTAAACCCGCTTGATATTTATAGGTACACTGTTGTGATACTAACGCCAAACGACCGTAGTCAAAAGTAAAACAGGTTAGGTGTATGCGCAATACAGTGGATCTTCTATAGCATATTATATATCTCTTTTCTATGCCTATGATATTCACTTTCTTGACATTGGCATTGATATTGAAATTATAACCTCGAATTGACTATAAATGAGTCATACATGGGGGTTCAAAACGGCGACTTCCGCCGCACTGTTTGTTATATCATCGCCAACTGGAATTAATAAGTTGCACTTATATGGCCGTTTCAATCACAATGAAAGTTGCTATTACGGCATTTTACAGATTCGTACGTTAAAAACGCCCTCTGGGGAAAAATATCACATTAACATTTACAGGAATCTTAAAATTCCTACAATTTTTAAAATTCGAAATATATAAAATCTTTAAAATTATATCTATTAGTTACGTAAATTTTAAATTTCTATGTAAATTTTCACTGTTGTAAACATTTTTACTGAGGTTAAGTGAAAAATTGACATTTTTAAGTAAAAATGGGAAAAATATTGCAAACAATGAGGATTTTCTTAGCTCTACACATCTTCCAGAGACAACTGCAATAACTAAAAGTGTAGAAAATCCAATGTTTCCAACAGATTTAAGAAGTGAGATCCAAAACTTAAGCATAAATACTTTACCTGACAATAACATTTACTCTGCATCAGTAGCATTTTTAGCAGGATATACCTATTTTAAAAAAAATTAATGATCAGTTTCACTGTGACACCTGTATAGCATCTTTACTTTCTACGACCATTCCAGTCCCATTATTGCAATTTATTACATTACAAGACTGGAACTTTAACTTATCCAAATTCTACTTTTGTGGAGATTATAAAACGGTTGGCAGATATTGCAATGAGAACTTTACCATTCCTTAATTATGAAAATACGTGTTAACAGCTGCTGAATATTTTACTTCCAACATTGGAACAAAATTGGATATTTCGCTGTACCATTCATAGAACAGCAATTTGTAAACTTACTATAACATCAACAGTGAAACCAGTTTTCAATAATATTTGTACAGAAAACACGGACACTATAAAGAAAACCTCACGATCTTCCAAACCACTTAGTAGAAAAGTTTTAAAACTATAGTTGTATTTCTTCATCTTAAAAGTGCTTTTTAATCTTGTACAGACGTTTATAATAATCTAACTTGACACTGACAGTTTAATTTAATTAAGGTAAAACCCATTAGAGGACGCCAAATACAGTATAAACTGTAAAGTTTTAGGTATGAATTGTAACATGTAAAATAAATGGAATGGGATGGCCGTATAAGTGCAACTTATTAATTCCAGTTGGCGATGGTTATATATAGCTACTAGGGCGTTTCACTCATTCCTGTAGTTTTATATTCAAAGGACCTAAGAATAAGAGAATAGCTGAAAATGTTAATAATGTGAGAGAGATTATAGACAGAACTCCACCAAAATCAATAAGGAAGATTGGTCAGGAATAGTAATTTGTATCACAAGGCTAGAAACTGCCACTTTGCTAGTGCGAGTACTTGCAAAGCAGTTTCTAGGCGTGTGATACACAATATTTTTTCGGCCGATAGAAATACGTTAATTATTAAAAAGGATTTTTTTTTTAATTCAAATATTTGACGCTAGAGAATTTATTTTTCTGAGGTTGGTATTATCAAGCATAGGACGCAATAATTCGAATTTAAATTTAAAAATCTAGTAGCTAGTAAGCGTTAATTTTTGACATTTACTGTGCTTGTGTTACAATATTATTTGTAATGTTTAGTTTTTCAATAAAGTTTGTGTTCTTTTTGTTCCTTTAAATCTTATTTGAAAAAACTCATTGAACCTAACCTACAAAATATATTTGCGTGACATGAGAGGGCTGAGATAGTTGGGTTAAGCGCTACCAACCGCATTTAAAAAGAAATCCTAATAATTTTACTTTCCTGCCTACGCATGAAAGAAGCATTTTCCAGACGATTTATACGCAGGAAAATTGAGTGTTTCTAGACGGAGGCCGGAAAACAAATTTATCTGTGGGAACTTGTCAGAATATCTTAATGTCCTTTTTCAGCGAACTGCACGATGATGAGTCTAGGAACGGTTACTTTCAGCAGGACATTGCATCAACAACCCACACAACCACAGATACAGTAGCGTAACCAGAAACGTAGTTTGTAGGGGGCCCAGTCAACTGTTTATTGTATAGTCCATCACTCATATAATAAACATACTGCTTGGCGGGGATTGTACCACAGATCAAATCGTAAAAATTGGTTTTCAAATTCACCATATTGGGTGGCTTTTGTAATGCCGATACCTACAATTATCGATTTTTTTAAAATGAAATTTTGATTAATAACTTTGATCCCGACGGGGGCCCGGGTCCCCTGGGCCCCCCCTTGGTTACGGCACTGAATAACTCCGACAGGAAATGGTCAAGTTGGCTGAAATTTTGGATTTACATCCAGCAATACTTAATCTAGCTGTACACCAAAGATTATTATAATCTTATGGATTTTACTTCACGCTCCAACTACCTTAAAAGTAAATTTTGTGATATGCAGTTGAACATAAAGCTTTGTATGTAATTTGTACATAATTAGGCTTGATGGACTCGCCAAATTTATTGGCCTCGCTCACTTCGTTCACACTGCCATAAATAAACTTTTTGGATCGTCCATAAAGACCTACATTATGTACTTATTAATACATAAATAGCTATTTTTTTATTACAGATTTTCTCAGAGTAGGCTCATACTGCTCATAGGCTGCCAGCTATCGAAATAAATAATCTATGATTGAAAAGAGAAGTAGTTTTCAATGGTATAAAAATTGACAAATTGACTATTAATTGTTTCCATTTAAAAAATAAATATTTGAAACCAAGCTAAATGTTTGTAATTGATATAGGCGTCACTAGATGGCAGTTTAGTAATAGAGTTCTATAGTGCTGCCATCCCAACGGTGCTATTCTGTTTTGTGGAGTGGCATACTTTAAATTCCTGTTTTACCGAACTGGTCAAACGACGTCATTCATAGAAAATTACATTTGTGATAAGATTTGTTGTTACTGTAAGAGGAGAAGTGCAACGTTTTAACGTGCTTTAAGTGTGATTATACAGTGTTAATATATCGTACTTCCTTAGCAGTGCCTAAGAAGTACAACCAGCAATAATGGATGTAAAACCAAAACCTGCTGCGAAAGAAAAACGCAGGTAAGTGTGTTTATCATAAATCCAGACAAGTCCAGACTTCTTGATGTTCTTGTTATAATAAACAGGTCATCCACTTGTTTTATCATAAATTTTTTTATTATCGAGCGATTTGCACTTACAAAGCTTCTTAAGTAAATCAGCATCGTTATTGTCAATTGTCATAGTTAATTGTGTTGTCTCGTGTTGTCTGCGTTTTTAAGACCTACTTTCCCTTACAACCTCCAGTATTAAATAAAAAAACCATAAAAAGGCTTTGCCCCTCTGACATGTACCCTTTCACAACTCTTTCAATAATATAGTTGATATGCATTTGTGAGATTGCTAATAGGTAATTCATTTCCAGGAATTTCAAAGCCTGCTTGAATATTTTTATAAAGCAGACACTTAAATTTAGTTGCCAAGTTTTAATTTCGTTTATCGCCTGATTTTTTATTTTATTATTTCGGAATAAGATCGACCAATTACGTAAGTAAAAAGTTACTAGCAGACCTATTTAAGAGTGGCTATAAAACTGGTAGCAAATTAAACATTAAATTTAGATAACAATTTTTATAATTAGGTACCTACATATTTTGTTACCTCGTTAATTAAATTGTTAGGAATTTGCCATATTCGATTCTGTATAAAATAATTCCGGTAGGTAGATAATTTTGTTACATAATTTCAATTCTAAAATTTTTTATTTGTTAATTAGAACTACTTAAAAGTTGTCAGTTGAAAATAAATATTTACAATATTAAATTATTAAATATCTAAAGTGGTCGTTTTTATTAGTATAACTTAAAAATAGTTCCTAAATTATTTAATTGTTGTAATCTCTGTAACTGTAATTAATATAAGATGAGGTCCTCTAATTACTTTAAAATACAAACATATTTCATATATTAATACTGGAAAGCATAAAATGATACTTTGCTTTTAATTTTTCTTAAGGTCTTGATTTTTTTTATGAATAATAAGTAATACGTATGAGATTAACTTTAGCCAAACTCATAAAATATAAGTAGACCCTGAATATTTCTTACTTTCTTCTTTCTTTAAACAAAACCCTTTTTACCCTATTAAGGTGTTGGGTAATATTTCTTACTTTAAAAGAAAAAAATTCAGAACTAATTTTTTGTTTTGTAATTCAAAACTTCAACAACCCAGAATTCTATTATTAATTTATTAGAAATACTTTAAACAAGTAGTATAAAATTATCAGTAAAATTTCTTAAAATTGAAAACTTGAAATCTTTTAATTAAGAACGTATTTACCTAAGTTTACAAAATGTTTGTTAAAAAAGGCTTTCGTTGAATAAGTAGTCAAAGGTAAGGAAGTCAATTTTGAACAATTAAAAGTGGCATGATAAAATAAAGAAGATAACTTTTATAATCTCAACCAGATAACATTTACCAAATTTATGCGATTTAATGGCCCTTATATGGATTTTCAAAATTGGTTGAAGATAAATTTAATTTTCTATTATGTGGTTTATCGCTCTATCTTTTTTGTTTACGTAGTTTTAAGTGACACTTTCGTCTTTAATATCTTCTGATATTTCATTTCTTACTATGTAATTGTTTTAACTTTTCATCGTATTATAATTACATGTTCCTAAACATTTACCGATAATTGTCAGATTGTCACGCTATGTACAGGGTGGCCCATTTTCGATGTTTTTAAATGGGAAGTACCCTTAATATCGGGGATAGGCAAAAACTGATGTCGGAGTCCAGGGCCCTTTTTTGATGCAAGTTCAAGTCCCGAAAACAAAATTCCGCTATCTTTTGTTATTTTTTAGTTATAGCCCAAAACTCATAATTTGGCCATATCGAAAACTTCAAATAACTGTCTTGGTTTTGAAGATATCCAAAAACGGTAAAAACATTCTGCAGGCACTTTTTCAAGTAGAATACGATAGTCAATCCAGATATCTTCCAATTTTCATGTTTTAAGAGTTATGGCATAAAGTTGGCATTTTTTAAATATAAGTGGTAGTTGGCCATGATACCATTAAATTGCATATTTTTTCTGCTTTCCGAAAATATATATTTTATAGGGTTTAAATGTAGTAACAATGCCTTTTTTGAACAAAATCGGATTATATGATGTTGTTAGCAATTAGTGGGCCATGGTTCATGACAGCAATAAACAAAGGCTAATAGAGCGGGTGCATGTGATGTCACCAGGCACACAATAACGCGCTCGATTGAAAATGAACGACAGTTTGGTAAGTTAACAAAACTAAATAATTACTTTAATATTTTGTAGAAAATCTCGCGTTATCTTTAACAGCTTTTAATTATCTTGACATATGGAGATTTTACAAGTTTCTACGTATAACCTGGCAAAATTTTTAGTTTCTTGTTTTCCAGAGCTTTTCTCTAACTGCTTTCTCTGGGAAATATCACGTTCCCTAATACTCTTTTTAATTCACGATAAAATTTTCAATTACGTTCGTATCAACTGACCGTGGGGAAAATTTTAAGTAACTGAAAATTTCAAAATTATGTAGGTTAAACCATCCCTCATCTGGTTAAACACATCTTTATTCGGTTTGATATTGTAATATGTAATCTTTCCTTTTTGGTAAAATTAGTATACCGATGCATACAAATCTACCCTTTGTTTACCCTACAAGAGTTCAGCTGATGACCTAGTGACGTCACATGCAACCACTCTACTACTTTTTGTTTTGCTATCATGAACCATGGCCTACTAATTGCTAACAACATCATAATATAATCTGATTTTGTTCAAAAAAGGTATTGTTACTGCATTTAACCCCTATAAACTATATATTTTCGGAAAGCAGAGAAAATATGCAATTTAATGGTATCATGGCCAACTACGACTTATATTAAAAAATACCAACTTTATGTCATAATTCTTAAAACATGAAAATTAGAAGATATCTGAATTGACTATCGTATTCTACTTGAAAAAGTGCCTGTAGAATGTTTTTGCCGTTTTTGGATATCTTCAAAACCAAGAAAGTTATTTGAAGTTTCCGATATGGCCAAATTTTGAATTTTGGGCTATAACTAAAAAATAACAAAAGATAGCGAAATTTTGTTTTCGGGAACTGAACCTGCATCAAAAAAGAGCCCTGGACTCCGACATCAGTTTTTGCCTATGTCCGATATTAAGGGTACTTCCCATTTAAAAACATCGAAAATGGGCCACCCTGTACAAGATATATTATGTATAATATTTTATATGAAATTTATTGTAATACGTCTTTCATGTATAATAGTTGTTTTTACAATGCCTTACATTGATCCCAAAACGTCCCTGCTGATTGTATACACTATACACCCTAATTTATCATAGTTAAACTGTCATAAATATAATGGAAGTTTTATGATGTGTAATTGCGTTGGATAGTTAAAGTAAAAGAACTTTAGATTTGGAAAATGTAGGTAGAGGGTCATAAGAAAAGCTTTTCGCTTTGGTATGAAGTTCTTCCTCCTAGAATCAAATAAACAGATCTATTACCTATGCTATAGATAGGTTGTTAAGTTTTTAACTAGGTATATAAGATGTTAACATTAATTGTCCATATTCCCAACTCGTGTTTTAATTTCAAGTCATGTTTAATTTTTTATATAAGAGCTGTATAATTTTATGTTTGCTTTAAGCAAAAGTTTAGTTGGAAATATTTTAAACATCAAATTACGAAATGTTACAAAATTTAAATTTTTCTGTTGTTTGCTAATAGTTTACAACGTTTTAATCTAGCAGTTGTAAATATTTTAATGCAAAACAGTTTTGTTTTTAATTCTAAATAATTACGATCTGTACCATGTCATCAACTAAAAACATCTGTAGTTTGTCTTGATTTATTAAACTTACATGCATTTTAAATGACGTGATATCATAAAAACAGTGGCATTTATATACGTTAATTTAAATAAAATTAGCCATGGAATTGTGGAAGTCGTATTGTGCATACGAAATCATTGATTATCATTAAATGTTAAAATATTGCAAATGCCCAAAATACTGTTTTTATTCAGAAAACATACTTGACTTTTTCTTTTTAAATTTTCAAAATGGCACTCTTTTCATGTGTGACTAAATTCTGGTCGTCTTACAATACCTACTATAGCTTTTTCTAAAGTTTGGGACTAATCGAGGGCTAGTTGTAAATAGCTTTACGAGAATATCTTAGAATAACTTACAATATCTTTTGGAAACTAGTTTATAAACTCGTTATAACACTTTTGAAGGAATACTCACAACATTTTTATTTTCATTGCAGAAATAAACTAACAATAGCTATTTATGTGACAAGTGAATAAAGTGATACTTTTTTGAACGAGCAGAAAGTTCACATCATGAGTGGGTGAACTTCCCTAGTGTTGATATACTTATTGCAGTTTTCTGTAGCTGTACAGACGCTAAAACAAACACTTTCTGGTAAATAGTTCGGTGAGATCTAGCAGGCCATTCAGACAAATCACGTGTTGAGCATCACCAAATCGATTTATTTGCAAAATTTTGAATTAACTACTTACATATTCTAATCGCTTGCGAAAAATGAGCAGAAGTACAAATGAGTTGTAGTGTCATATCCCGCCGCATTTTTAAATTTAAATTAGCATCTTGTAAAATTCGTTATTTAAAAAATTTAGGAAAACTGCTGTAGTTTAATTTCTTAAAAACGCAAGGCTCAAATTGATCTCCCATAATTCCCACCCAGGCATAAATTTTTGCTGAGTATTGGGTTTCTGCATGCAACCATATACGTAATTGGAATTATCCTTTTCTAAAAATTTCTCTGGGTACCTAATTGTTCAATAAAGTATCGACAAAATTGCAAACTAACATCTAAATACGATCTCAGTTTGTTTTTTTTTTAAATATGTTGAATGATACCATAACTTAACTATGGATTTCGAGAAATTTATCGAATACTTATTTTAGGATTCTCTTGTATGGCTAAAAGTTCCTAATCATTACCTTGCTCAGATGGAATTTCATTTATTAAAGAAAAATGGAGACAAACTTTTAAATTTCTGTAAAACTTTGACTATGATTTTATAACTAATTTATCGGAATAAGAAGTACTTAATAAATTACATGCTTCATCGGAGATTCAAGCTAATCCAACCAACACCAACTTAAAAAAAATCAAAATAAAGAAGCATCCTGTTTGTGTCCCCTTTCCTGAATCACACTGCATATGAAGAATAATTTCAGCTCCTCTGTTTTACACCAACGAGTTAAAATTTTATAATACTGTTTACAACAATAAATTACAAGATTTAACATCAAAAGCAGTTTTTTTGTATGAACTACATTTCTCGTTTTAATATATCGATATTGATGTATTGATGTATGGGTGCGTCGGTTTAGATACCATGACATGTAGGCTTTAAGCTTTCCTTGGGAAGATACAAGACATTTGTTTTTCAATATCAGCACAATTTTGTAATTTAGAATAAACAATTGCTACTTGTATGTTACTATGAAGTATCCCTTAAGTGTTTTTGTCACAGTTCACTTGTTATTTACCCTACTATTTAAATGGGCAACGCCTTTGAAGAATATGCTAATATGTAATATAATAATCTGATGGGACAGTTTGAATTACTAATTAACTGACTTAATGACGAGAATTATGAATTTTTAAGGAACTCATTATACGACCTCTTCGAACATGTGTCGCTTATAATACGACGTGATTTTTGATTTATGCACCCACAATGGGACACTTGTGCAACATTTTTTATAACGGTTATTCTCAACAATGAATGGAAGAGGAGATTCAATATCTTGACGGCCATCGGATTTGAACCCTTTCGATTTTTTACTTTTCCAGGCATCTCAAAATTTAGTGTATGCACAAAGATAGTCAACTCAAGGGAGGATATAGTAGATGTGACTTAAAACGATTGCGATTCTATTAGAGGAGTTGAATGAGTTCGACAATGGTCATTGTGCCGAGCAGAATTACCTGCTGTGTTGTCGACAAATATATATTTTGTTTCTTTATAACAAAAGATCAGAAATCGTATTTTTAGAAATTTTTGCCATCCCTCTACGGGATGTTCTTCATCAGCGTGTTGCACTCCAACTCTGGATATACGCCTCTCCAATATTTCGCCAGTCATTTCTTTTGTCATCCACTGTACTCCTGCAATTTCATGTATGTCATCTTTCCATCGTGTTCTTGTGCTTCCTGGGTTTCTCTTGGTCGCCTTTCTAGTCCATCTATCGTTCTCTGTTCTCATCAGATGTCCAGCCCATTTCCATTTCCGTCTTGCTATATATTCAGCTACATCGATCACCCTTGTTTTCCTTTTGATCTATTTATTCCTTTGTCTATCCTGTAATCTTATACCCATCATCGATCTTTCTATTTTTTTCTGTACAATCGTAATCTTTTCCTCAGCCTTTCATTTAAGTTCCACCTTTCTGTTGCGTATGCCAGAGTTGGTAGGATAGATTGATTGAAAACCCGTGTTTTGAGGTAACTGCGGAAATTTGGATTTATAAACATTTTCAAGTTTTCCGTATGCCGCCTACTGTAATCTCTCTTCCGTTATCAAGTACAATTGGCACAGTATCATTCGTCTTTGACATAATATTTGTTTTGGACGCGTTAATACAAAGACCACAGTTTCTTGCCGGGTTGTTCAGGTCCACTATAAATGATTTTTTTTAGGTTTTCAATATTTTCTGCCAGAGTACAATATCGTCGATGAAACGCAGGTTATTTAAATATTCACCGTTAATATTGATGGCGATGTTCTCCCATTCGAGTGTTTTAAAAATATCCTTGTCCACTTTCTTGTATAGAATGATAACATTTGCGTTTCTCCAAGGTTTTGCTATTTCTGCTTTATCCAGGTACTCATTCAGTAGTTTTTATAAGTAGCCCAATATTTTCCGACCGCCCATTTTTATGAAATCTATGACTATCTCGCCCGGTCCAGGTAATTTATTATTTTTCATACTTTTCACTACTGATTTCATTTCGTACTTTCTTATCGATGGTAAATCTTTTGTATAGTGCTTGGTGAGTTGTGCTATTTTGTTATTTGAGTTTTTTGGTTGTTGGGGAACTTTCTCTGAGTATAGATCTTCGTAGAATCTTTCTATACATATATTTAAGAATTTCTGCTGGAGTTTTTAGTCTATTACTATTTTCGTCTTTTAGAGTCGTTATTTCTGATCTTCCTTGGGAGAGGTTCTTCCTGAATACATTGGATCCTTTATTATTTTCTATTGTGTTCCTTATTACTTCTTCGTTGTACTCTCTAACATCTTTCCTTACTTTACGGGATACCATGAATAATATCTATATCGAATTTAAATGCATCTGATACCAAATTTGAACCATATATCAGTCGAATTCTTTGATAAATTTTTAGCTTGGATAAGTAACATAAAAAAATTTTGCAATCTTATTTTAACATAGATGTCAGAAGATTAAAAATAAAACCAAAACTATTGTTGTCAGTTGGAGTTAAATAAAATTATTATAAAACATTGTTGTGGTATTTAAATTTTAGAATAATTTAGTTTGATCATACTTTGCCAGTAATACAAAATTAGAAATAATACGAGGGAATATCAATATTTCAAAACAGTTTATAAGTTAAATTGAGTAACTGTTGAAAACAAATTGCAACAAGAAGTTTTTGCTTTCAGATAAAGAAACTTGTAGATCGATACAGCTCGTGCAATTTAAAAGCTGCTTTGTTCAAAACTAAAATGAAACTACATTTATATGTTGATCCTCATACCACATATTACTGGCTTGTGAAACCGAAAACTTTGACAATTTAAATAGCGTTCCTAATTATTTGTTAAATATGTAATGGAGTACTGGCTGAATTTTAATTATTTTAAGTTTAATGTGGTTTGGGAAAATTAAATTTACAGCAAGCCAGGCTAAGACTGGCAATTTAAAAAAAAATTGTATATTAAATTTAGATTTCCATTCGTTACATATGCTTATAATATACGAATGTGATGATTTTATGTTTCTTGTTAGTTTTATGTAGTGAGTTTTGACCAGTTTATAGCTTTAGATTGCTACGTTTTGAGAAAGTAGGTGAAAAATTAAAATAGAATGAAAAGTACAAAAACAAAAAGCATTGCAAATTATGATATGTCATAAAACTAAAGTAACAAATGTTGTAATCAGTTGTAATTTACTGTACGGTGGCTGCCGAAAGGGCTTTACAAACACTTCATTTGTGTTACATATAAAGTCTTTTCTGAGCATTTGACATTCATTTTTTGGCAGTTGAATTTTCTAGATTTCCATTTTAGGTCTCATATTATCAATTACAGACAAATTAATATTATCTAAAGGCTGAATTATTGTTGCGAGCTACTCTTTGATCTGACAAAACAAAACACCCATTTGAATACATATTTCAAAAGTTATTAACATATTTTTTTAAATTATGTTTTGCAGTAATGACGTATACAGTAAAAGTTGAGATGGTTACATGGAATTTATTTATAATTTAACAAATTTATAACATGGACACAGCAATAGTTTGTTTTTACATAATTTTACAAATGTTAATTTATCTGTCAGCCTGTAAGTTACATGTTACATATGGTGGACTGTACCTGCCATCTTAAGGGCAGTGAGAGACACTGCAAGCAAAAGGCTCCGACATTTATTAGTTTATAACAATTTCTAATCTTTTTGAGATAGTCTGATTGCTATTTTATTTTGTTATTACTAAATGTCCTGAAAATCTAAGTTAAAACGTATATCAGAAAATGTTGAAACTACAAATAATTCCGTAGAACAGGGTTTCCACTGTTTTGGAAAACCTGAAAAACCAGAGAACTGTATTAATTTCTATTAAAAGTTAGGCAATTTAAATAGTCGTTCGGGGAAAAACTTCCTAAGTTCATTTAAATTTTTGGCATTTGTGAACACTTCACAATGTTGTGCTTATTACCACTAAGCTGATAGCTTTTTAATAATTTTTTACATTAAGTTTCTTTATATTCTTTTTATTTTCATTTCACAACAGTGGTTGCATATTTATTAAGTCATAATATACAGGGTGTATATTATAAAATGTTGTAGCACAGTTTGTGTTAATATGTAATATGATATAAACCAAATAGGAAGAGATACGCAATTATGTGTCATGGTCATAGCCTACTTCAAACTAATGTTGGTAGTATGGGGAGTTTCTAAAATATGTGTAGGAAGCTCAAATTTCCTTACTGAAACTTTAATTAATAATAAAAAATCATTGGAAATGTGCCAATCTTTTGAGATAGTCTTTTTGCAATATTTTGTCAATTTATTCATCATATTTATCTTTAAATTAAAATTTAAAGAAACTTTGTCTGTTTTTAAAAACTGTTGTTTGTAATTTTAACTGAAATTTGTTGATCAAGTAATTAAAATCTAAAATGTAATTTTTTGAATGCCTACTTAGTATGATACTATAACAAAATACTTAAAAATCGCTTAGATATAAAGTTAACGGGGAATTCATAATGATGTCATTAGAATTTTCTTTTATCCTTATTTAAAAAATGTTGATTGATGACATTTTTACTATGCAATTTTTTTATTCGGTGCGTTCATTTATTATTAAGTTTTCACAGTATTTTAAATTTGCCCCATTTATATGTTTTTCTTTTTATTTATCGAATTATGCGTATTGTAAATAAATAATCGTTTTATCAAAACTGTTATAAAATGTGATGCAAGAGTGCTTTCCCTTCCGGACCTGCAGAGAGTTAGTTTTATAACAGGCAGCCCAGTGAATAAAATCGCAGAGTAGTATTTTCCAATTTTCACATAAAATAACAGATTTGGAATTTAGTATCGTGCAAATTACGAGCATCATTAACGTGGTGCTTATCAAGCCAGTGGATTCGGTTGGATTCGCACTTTCAGTGTATGCAGAAACGATTGCACAACCATAACGTGTATTGAGTAGTTCGTTCCTGCTAGCTTTATTTATTTTAATAGTCATTATCATTTGTACCGAAAATTCGTAGACTACTTCGATTTTATCTCTTGACAAATTATGATATTTCGGAATTTGTTTTTAATTGACGTTTTATGGATGTTTTATCTCGTATTTTTCTAAGTGACTGAATTTAGATTAGTTCTGGTTAACATTTTTAATTAAATTTGTGGTTAGTGCGTTGAAATATTTAAAAACAAACCGGAAGTGTTTGATTGAAATTAATTGGGTTAAAAGATTTTTAATTTATATATCAATAACCTCTAGTGTTCTTGTTGTACTTGCTAGTGTGGAAGTTAATTATTTTGTTCCTTCAAAGTACGGTCAATGTCAAAATGAGCGTCGCTGGTTCACGGACGGTAACGAATCATACGTAAGTATCGAATTGTACAATTGGATAATGTGTGTTTTCACGACAATTAAGAAATTCCCTCCAAGGACGTTCTTATTGTACAAACGGTTTTTGTGTCTAAAATTCTGATTCATATTAATTAAGTTGTGGTCGTTAAAAGTATTTAAAATTCCTTTAATCTTTGTTTTGTTCTTAATTTAACTACCATTCTAAATAAAAGCTGCGTACAAAAAAATTTGTAGCATAAACATCTTAACCAAAAATTAAACAAATTAGCAGACAAACTACTTTAGATACTTATACGAATGAATTATTCGCACGTGGTTTTTAAATATCAGACTGAATAAATTGAATTTTTACATGGTTAACTTGCAGACTTTGGACATGTTAAACATTATCAAAGCTATAAATTAATGTCCAGACTTTCTGATCAGGTTTGCCAAACAGACGAACGTGTTTATGCTAATTACTACTTGTATTGAAATTCCAAATGCATATTTTATGTAATAATAACAATAATAAGTGATTATGCAAAAGAACAGTAGCTTTTATTGTTATTATAATATAAAGATGTGCGTGTGATTTTCATGGCGTATACATACATTTCATGTAATTCTAATTTAAGTAGTCGCACAGTAATTTAATTTAATTCCCAAATAACAAAAAAATAATTCTTCGTAAAATAGTTTTGTGTTA
Source organism: Melanotus villosus (assembly GCA_963082815.1). Taxonomy (NCBI): domain Eukaryota; kingdom Metazoa; phylum Arthropoda; class Insecta; order Coleoptera; family Elateridae; genus Melanotus; species Melanotus villosus. The sequence continues at coordinate 81,154,875 of OY720419.1, forward strand.
TCACCAGTCAAATATTTACCTTTCAAAAGTTTTAAACGAAATAAACAAAAATAGTGTAATATAAAAAAATGTGTCCACATAAAGTTAAAAAATAAAAGTAATATACTGAAATTGTTAGATACAGGTAAAGATGTGTCACAGCAAAATTTGGTGTTCTATGTAAGAATGTGAAATCTATAATTCGAAACCGTTCTTTTAACAACCAGAATAATGCGAGTAGGTATGTCATAAATATAGATTTACAATTAAGTTATGGATACATTAGTCATGATATGAAGTTTTAAATATCGAGCTATTATTTAGCTGATATAGTAACAATGGAGTAATTTCAAAAGAAATTTTGTTTTTTAAAATAGAAAAGAATATTGGCAAACTTTCAAATGGTTGTATCTTATTTTAAAATGTAATAATTTCAATTTTATTTTTCTTTGTAGTTGTCATTTTTGTTTTCATCTGAACTGCATTTTCATTGAAGGATTTGGAGTTGCCCCTAAAGGATTTCTTCTTGGGTTCAGTTTTTCACATCTAGCCATGTTTTTCGCTTCTTTTTGCTGCTTTACTTCAGCTGCCAACTTTATTTCTTCTATTCATGTTTGCATGGATTTCTGTTTGAACTTTTTCCCATTTTTATGACTTGCAAATCTTTTCACCAGTGCTCGTCCTCCATTATACGTACCTACGTATTCAAGGTTCAAGACATTTTATTTTATATTTATTGTAATGTACCGACACTACTTATTCGGTTGTCTTTTTCAATTTAGTTTTTGGGTCTGTCGTTCAACATATAGCTTTTCTACCATGCTCATTAGTTTTATGCACACTTATAATTACGGTGTTCCGAGTTTTCTTTTATTTTGTAAGTGGTGAAGTATTCCCATTTGCAAAAATCTAAGTATTGCCTTTGACATGTTTGCTTAATTTGATACCAGCAGTTTTTGTGCATTTGGAAATTTGATCATTTAGCATATGGTATTATCGTTGATTCCTCAAGAGTTTTGTAGTTTTATTTTATTTAATTTGAGTTTCCTTTGTACTTGCTCAATTTCGAGTGTTAATTTCTTTCTAATGTAGTTTCTTCCCTATTATTATTATTATTATTATTATTATTATTATTATTATTATTTTTTTTTTGTAATTATTGACAGTTTTATAATTCCGTAACGTCGTAGAATCTAAACTTTTCATTTATGGTGTAGGAAAAACCCTGTTGGTATCAGTTATAGGTAGGTAAATATAATATTTCCTAATCGATAACGAACTTACAAATAAGTATTATCTTTTTAGGCAAATTTTGTAATTTTGTTGTGTTAGAAATACTTCACATTAATGTTTCCTTGTAACTTTTTTCAAGTGTGTGTAGTCCTTTATAGTTTTTATAACATTTTTCTACAACTATGTCATTTTACACATTTAGCTTTAATTTTAAAAAAGAAACTGCTAAAAAATATCTCTTTGTTCATTGTTTTGTTTTAATGTCACTTCAAAGCCCATTCAACAAATATACGGAGTACTTCGCCCAATAAATAATAAAATAAATTGTAGTCGCAAAAATGCTTGTACAGTGGACTTAATTCACTAGCTACACCTTTTCAACTTCAAATTGAGAATAAACACATTCAAATTGAGAAAAAACAATCTCAAATCGATTAAGGATATTTAAATTGAAAATAGACACAATCAAATTGAATTGAGAATAAACATATTCAAATTGAGAATAATCAATTTCAAATTGATTAAACACATCGAATGAGAATAGACACTTCAAAATAAACACATCAAAATTGGGCGTAAATACCTTGAAATTGAGAAATAACAACTGTAAATTAAAATGTATCAATATTAATGCCAAAAAATATTTCAACAATAGGTAAAGGTATCGGCTCTCCGCGAGGGAGTATGGCTGGTAACATCACAGTCTAGTAATATAACCAGTCGTCTCACTCGCCGGATTTTGTGGGTCCGAATTCCAGTGCGCCTGTGTAAAGTTTAGTCTAATGCGCAGTTAGAATAAAACGTGTTTGCGGTGCAGGTTGCAGTTGTTTGTTATTTAACGTGCATTTAACAGCCATAAACCACGTGCTTGTATGTGTTTGAGTGGTGCTTGTTATTCGTTCATTCAAAGATTCAAAAATCGCGCCAAAATATCCACATTTCGGAGACATGAACATCAAAGGTGCCGACACGAAGTGAGACGACTGGTTATATTACTAGACTGTGGTAACATGGAGGAATAAGGCCTGCTAAGTCGCTTTATATACTCCACCATTGTGTTTCGGTTCCCAATTATTTTCAGTAGGGTAGGCCACCTGTCGAGCATTCGACTCGGGTTTGAACCCGAGACCATCCGCGCTGTGGTCGAATGCCTTAACCACTCGGCCACTCTGGCGTTTCAACAATAATTTTTATAAATGAACTACTGTTAGGCAAGTGCAGTTCCCAAAAATTACAACAAAGTGAGTTTTTACATGACTATAAAACCATGAAATGGGGAAAATCGAACAGGCCTAATAAAAAATGGGAACTGAATTGCTTCCCAATTTGAAATTGCCTATTCTCAATTTGAATGAGTTTGGTCGATTTCGAATTGTTCAATCCGATTTAAATGTGTGTATTCTCAATTTGAAAGTGATAAGGAGCGGATGTCTTAATACTTGCAGGAAAATAATTTCCAGTTCAAAACCATTACCACTTACTATAAGGTGACCAGATTTTAATTTTGGTAAGGCGGGACAGGACAAAATCGACTTTTTCACTCACAAATTCCAGGTTCAAACTCTACTCATTCTTCAAGATGTCAATGGCGTTTAACTTTTTATTTTAACTACATACTTAACTACTGAACTAGTTAGCAGAAGAGTAGATCAATTTTTGCTACTATAAGTTTAACAACTCATTTACCTTCTTTGTGTAATTTTGTCTTGTGAGATTGTCCACAGGTCCACACCCTTCTTAGGCTGACAACATTTTTACAACTTTTTTTTTAAACTAGAAGTTTTGCAATTGTAGAAAATAATTTTTTGATCGAAAACCGGAAAACTATATAACCCATATAAACATCTACAATAAAAATAATAAAACAGGGACATATAGATATGGACTTTTTTTTAGCGTGGTATTCGTAGAATTTTTTTATCAATTTTAGTGTCCGGTTGTGTTATTGCAGTTACTCTAAGATAATTGAAGATCATGTCGGCCTGGTTTTAATAGGTCAAATGGTGCATCTCGTTATGTTAACATCCCTGAATTTATTGAACTCGTCATTTGATATCATTAACAATTCTCGGGGTTTTTACGTCATCAATTTATGAGGTTTTTGGTTAACATTTATTCTGAGATAGGGACAATATTAAAATTTATTTAATTAAAATCTGTCAAATGTTAAGTCGAACTAGTACTTTTTCTATAAAATCGAAAATTAAAAATGATAGGCCGCACCGCACCAAATATATGTGAAGTTTTAAACGGTTTAATTTTTGTGACATAATTCTTTTTGCTGATTTAGGTTAGTACAGTTTCCTTTTCGACCTTTTTTTTCCGAATAATTGCAAAAAAGTGGCCGGATTCAGATAAATGCATTTTAAAAGTTATTGACCCTGCGACAAATTTCCATTAGCGTGAAGCGTAACGATTTGCCTTGCAGGAAGTCTGCGGTCCGTGGGTCCGTCAGCTAACAGAATTTTCCAATCGTTTTATTGCTAGACGGTAGACACAAACATGAACGAATGAAGTATCTTTTAATAACTATACTCATTGTTTTAACAGTGAGCGTTTTATTTTGACATCTTTTATTCAGTTCAAGCTGCAAAAAGTCGTTTATGGTGAATGAATTCGCTTAGTTCTTTTGCTTGAAAGATACGTTTTAGTCTTATTTGAGGAATTCGAAATGCATGCAATCTTTAATGACGTTCAAAGTTCAATGCTTATTGCATGCGTGATAAATCTAAACAACTAAGTAAGTGAATGTTTAATGGCAGTTAATTTATTTTCTATTCACTTTGTAAGGACTAAGACATGATTTGAAGCTTCTGGAATTCCATGTCGTTTTATTAATTGTTTAATTATGTCTAAGCGTTTCTTTTTAATACTTGAAGTAAGATACTCGTATATTATACGTTAACATATTATTGGCCTTATTAAAATATAATAAAAGCCATGTAAGTTATTAGAACAGTTTTTCCTGTTTACAACTTTCAGTTTGGTGGACCATACAATAGGGGATTATATTGCGTTTTTAGTGGAATTAAACATCCTTTAGTAGCTTCAGTTTTTTTTAAGTGGAATTCATGCCATGTAACTTTCAAAATTAATTTGTAACTTATTAGCGAAAGTACTGCCACATTTAATGTTTCTGCACAGCCATCATTCTGTAAGAGACGCCCTTACGCCCATTTTATATTTACGGCTATAATAGATCATTTTTAATACTAGAAGTTCTTACTCCGTTAGGTATAAATATAAAATCCTTCTTGTTCTAAAAGTGTCTTTTAGTATACCATAAAACTCTTCGTTTTTAATAGTAAAACGAACGCCACCTCACAGGCGCGCTAAATCCTAAAAACTGCTTTTTGGCTTTTGAATAGTGTCCAAGGTGGCACTTATTTAAATTGCGGGAATAAGTTATGTTAGCTTGAAAGTTGATGCGTTTTTTCCCATGGCCGTCAGACATTCATCGAATGTTTTACTATAGGCAAAAGTTGCGATATCTGCAGGTGGAACGACTGAATATAAATTTTAATTTAAATTTTAAATATGGCTGTACGGTTGCGAACTATGGGGTTGCGCAAGCAACTCACTGATAGAAATCATCCAGCGTTTTCAATCTAAGACACTACGAAGTATAACTGGAGCGCCATGGTATGTCTCTTATAATAACAGAACCCTCCACACCGACCTCAATGTACCATATGTAAAAGATGTAATCAATCAAAAAGCCAAAAAACACCACGACACACTAGAAACTCATCCCAATGAAACCATTAGTCCACTAAGAGAAGATCCCCAGACTCGGCGATTGAGCAAGAAATAGCCAAAAGACTTAGTGCAATAAAGAGGTGACTTCGATGGGAGTTTTCCTCTCAATGACATATATATTATAACCGGTGATAAAATTAGCTCATAGAATATATACTGTAATGTTCTGATTGCTAATAAACTATATACCATGAGGTCAAAAAAAAAAAATGATTCTGAGCAGGCCTTGACTAGTACAACACGATTGGTTACACTGGTTCTAGAATGCCTATGAATTATAATGTGACAGTGACATTTCAAATGTAAGTCAGTTTTGCAATCTTGTTTCCAGAATTATTTAAGTTTATCGTTGTAATACTAGTGAAGGATCACATTTTGAACACCTACTCTAACATGTATTCATCTTAGTTTTCAGTTTGTTCCCTAAATAAATACTGTTTTGTGTTTTAATTTATTTGACATTTATTAACCTCTAACCTACTGCCACATTTTGAAATCAGTCTTGCCAATCGTGTTGTACTAGTCAAGGCCTGCTCAGAATCATCTTTTTTTCGATCTCATGGTATATAAAAAAAAAATTTTTTTGTAGGTACATTCCATTTTTATAGTTACTCCATTCATTAGAGGAACCAATAAGTGAAATAGGTTATTTTTGTATATCAGTATGGGATCTCAATTCCTGCGAATACAATAGTGTTACAGAAAGATGAACTAGAAGGGTTGTTCAATAAGTTTTGCCTCCTGGACTGTAGCTCGTTTATTGGTTTGATGAAAGTGAAAGAAGTTACACTCAAAAGAATGTCATCTTTCTGAGGAGTACATCATTTTTCGATATTATAGTTCCCACCGGCGCTGATGCACTTCCGCCATCGGTGCACTAGTTTTTGCATGCCGTCGGAGAAGAATGAGTCCACCTGTTGATGACACCACCAGGTGACCTCTTCGTCGGACGTGAAGCGCGTGGTCTTCGGGTGTTCCTTTAGCTTCGGAAAGAGCCAGGTCCGGACTATATGATGGGCGAAGCAAAACATCCTGCAACCGCAACTTATTGTCTCCCGACTTGTGTGGGGCCCAGCATTGAGTTAATTTATCGCATTTTTCTGCAGACGTGTACGCAATTTCTTCAGCGTCTACTAGACAGTTGCGCTATGTTTGAGAAATTCCACCAGCACCACACCATCACAGTCCCAAAATATAGTGCCCATAACCTTTCCAGCTAGTGCCTGTGTCTTGAACATCTTGGGGCGAGGGGAGCTCGTATGCCTGTACTTTATGTGTTGGCGTTTAGTCTCTAGGCCTTAGTGATTCATCCTCACCGACGATGCAACGGAGAAAGGCATCTCCCTCCTCCTCGTAATACCTTCCGCCGTTAGAAATTCTATTACGGCACGCTGTTTTAACCGTACGTCCATAGTGGTTCATATAGGCCGACATTTTGCAAGCGACTGCTTCGACATCATCTGAGAAATGCATACATCGTCTGAAAGCGGGAACTTCAAACTTTCTTTTGAATGAATTTTGAACGAAGTAGGCGAGTTGCAGCCTGGGAAGCAGAACTTATTGAACAATACTCGTACATCTGGCTTACTGAACCAATGGAGTGACCATGCGCTGTTTTTGCCTAGAGACATGCAAGGAGAATGCAGAAGTCTCGTAAATGAACGATTGCCTTGTACATATTTTGTTTAATGCAATACAATTCTAAAAATTTGATTGTGTGAATATCACTCTGCACAGGTAATACGGATAAGCGTTAACAGCACTGGTATAATTTAGACTAATTTATTTTATAAAATTTATTCACTTTATAGATGTCAGTGAAAAGTTTAGATACAGAAATCATAAATCTATTGGATCTTTAATTTTTGTAAAGTAATAAGTTCATCTGCTTCTTGCAGTGATATAGTAGTACAGTGAAAGCTCTCCTTGCGGACACCTATAATAAGCGGACATCTCTCTTAACCGGACATTTTGCTTGGAACCAAATTTGGTCCTATAGTTTCCAATGTAAAATGCTTTCCGATAAGCGGACATTCTAATAACCGGACGCGGACATTATTTTATTCCCACAAACGGAAAAAAAATCTCCCATAAACGGACGTGAAGCTCTAATGAGCGGACGACGAGCAATGTTTGTTAGAGGACAAAATCGTTTATTGAAATTGAAATCTGGGGAATCCCCAATCAATATTCGGTGAGTCCCCGTTCTAGCCATTTCACTTGATTTACCTTTGTTTAGTGACTGTTAGTTATTGAGATTGAGATTCTTGTGTGAGGGAAGGGTGCATAAGATGGCGCCAAAAAAGAGAATGCTTACTCTTAGAGAGAAGATAGAAATCGTTAACGTTTTGGACCGAGAAAAAGTGTCAGTTCGGGATTTAGCAAAGAGATTTAATATTGGCAAAACGCAGGCCGCGGAAATCGCAAAACATAAAGAAGATATAAGGAACAAGTGGCAGTCTGGTGTCAATATTGAGCAAAAGAAAAGTTTTTTTTAAACTGAGGGTTTTGATACAGACAAAAGGTGCTCTGAGTGGTTCGCGAAAGCTCGTAATCACAACATTCGCATATCAGGACTATTGGTAAAAGCGAAAGCTAAGGATATTGCAGAAAAGTTTAGGTATAATCAAAAATTTTAAATTCTATTATCGAGATCTTATATTGAAAAATGTTCTAACAAAAATGGACGATGTGAAATCTGTGTCTGAGCTGTCAAAATCTATCAATGTATTAGAGGCTCTGTATTTTATAAAGACAGCATGGAATAAAGTAAATTTCACAACAATCAAGAATTGTTTCAGTAAGGTTGGATTCAAAAAAGGTGAAGAAAGTTCAACTGATTACGACCCGGAAGATGAGCTACCCTTGTCAATACTTGCTGAAATAATGCGGCATGAGCAGAAGAATTTATAGACATGGACCAAAAAGTGCAAACGGAAGAAGAAACGTTCGATAATACTGATCTTTCCCTAAATGTTGAAGAATCCGAGAATAGTGATGATGAATCAGGAGGTGAAATGGTGGAAATTGTACCTTGCACTGGTGAATCCATAAAATCCTATGATGAAGCCCTACGTACCATTTCCATGTTAAAAACATTTTTAGTACACGATTTTATTGCATTTGAGCATCTTAAAAACCTTGAAACCCATTTTCAAAACTGTATTATTCAACAAAAATTGGAAAAGACACGCCAAACAAGTATTCTAGAGTTACAAAGTCAACACAATAATTTTTACCTTCTCTGTGTGTATGTATTATCTTACTTACAAGAAGTAGTGTTATGTACGTATTTTTTATATCGCTTTTTGATGCTTTTGTTATTTAATTTCTTATATTTTGCACTTTTTTAAAAATAAATAATAAATAAATGGAAACACGTTGTAAATCTTTGTTTTATAATAGTTCTCTCTATTAAACGGACATCTCCCATAACCGGACAAATTTCTTGGAACCGTGACTGTCCGCTTATGAGAGCTTTCACTGTACATCTATTTTGAAGAAAAATCTCGTTTGTTTTATTTAATCGTAACGACTTTCTTTAGATATTACGGTTTATTTTGTATTGCATTGTACTGTACAAGTACACATTTTTTGTTTGCTGAACACTGAGTGGAGGTGTGGAGGAGATAGTATTTTTTGCTACGTTATTGGCTGCTTGTTTCTACCACGATACATGCTTGTGCTGTAAACCATTCTAATGTTTCTTTTGATTGTGAATTCCCCCAAATCAAAGATTAATCAAAAGTATTAAGATCATCTTTGGACAGTGGAACAGCAGTTTGGGTGCTTTCTTCGAATACACTAATTTATTTATGTAGTTAGACAAACGGCAGCACAATGCCATGTTATATATGATTCGTATAAAAACTAAATTTCTTGGGGAAACCCGGGGATTCCCCGAAAAATTTGACCATTGTGTGAAGATAATAATATATGTATGTATATCAAACGTATCGAAAACCTCTAAAAATATAAACCCATATTTTGCAAGGTATTAATAATACTGACGATGAAATTCATCTTACAGAATTGTACGTACGAATACCTCATTTGTGCATTAATCTTATCACCACTTATGTAGTTAGGTTTTCTACATAACCGATTGGAAGGTCAAAAACGAGCTTTTTAAACATTTAGTTCTATGAACGTTTGATTTACGTGATGTGTTCGTCGTGGTGTGACTTTTATTACGTTTGATGTAAATGATCCATAACATTAAGTAGATAATAATATCTTCTGAAAACTTTAAAAATGGTTTATCTTTCGCTGCAAAATTTTTGCTGATTGCATTCTGTTTTTATATTGTTGCGATAAAAACTTTACATAATACATTCAATTAAATTTTTAAGTAATATAACAGGTGTTGTCTGCAGTGAAATCTCTATTACAGACATTTTTAAGCGGCCACTTCCGTGTTAAGGAGATGTCATCTACGTTTCATCAACAAAGCGTAGCTGAAGAGTTTCGTTGACAATTTAATAGTTATGTGTATCATATAAGAAAAAATAAGTAAAACAATTATTATTGAAACGTTGCCAGGAAAACTGCTTCATCTTAAAAGCAGTTAATTTGTAGAACTTGGTACTCTTTGATAGTGTCACATACATTTAATTATTTAATTTTACCTATGGTATGCAGGAATAAAACTTGTAGTTTTGTTGGATAAAAAATGTCGAGTTGAGTTTACCTTCAATAGAACGGACAAAATCTCATTTGCATAATTACTTTTTGTTTATTTATAAATATATTTGCTTACGTTTAATTCAAGTTCATCACTATCATCATAATTTTTAGATTATCTTTTATTACAATTTAAATACATTTAAAAGTGTTTTCGTTCCTTACTTATTTTAATTACTAAAAAAATTGCTGCATTTTTATCTTGGCGGAGTCTAGAGGCACTCTTTAAGACATTCCGGCGCAATTGACACTTCAACACTTTTATAAATGTTGGTGCTTAAGGAATTTGCACCATTTGGATGCAGTTTGAGACATTCTAAATCTGGGAAGTTATCGCCGGAGTGGCCGAGTGGTTAAGGCATTCGACTACAGCGCGGAAGGTCTCGGGGTGAAACCCGAGTCTAATGTTCGGCTGAAGATAATTGGTGACCGAAACACAATGGTGGAGTAGGGAAGGTAGGCGGTTGTTGAAGACGTGGTACTTACCACACCACTCCGTATAGCGACTTAGGAGGCCTTAACCCCCCATTTTGCCGCCCATGCTCCTTCGCGTGACGTTAGTGCCGATACGTTTACTACTTTTTTTTGGGTCAATTTTACGGATACTTAATAGTAATGATCATCATCATCATCATCATAATCTTTATTTCCATTTGTACCCGCTCTTGCAGGTGTTGGAATATACAAATTTTACATTTTATACAAATAAACATTTAATTCTTAATACTAATCTAAACTTTAAATTAAACAATTGATCGTAGCGTTCATTTATAATCTTTCATGTTTATGTCTGCTTGTGTTTGTTCATCGTTCACTGCACTTACACTTAAATCATTCCTTGTAACTGTATGTCCATCTTATAGAACCTTTTCCATTTGTTTCTATCTTCTGCAATTCTTATAGCTTCTCCATATTCGATTTCTCTCCTACTTATTGCCTCTACTATCTTGTCCTGCCAGGTGGCACGTGGTCTGCCCCTTTTCCTTTTACCATAAGGCTTACACTTCCATACTTTTTTGGGCAGTCGTGTATCTGACATCCTGCAAAGGTGTCCGAACCACCGCAGCTGACTTTCCTCAATTCGATCATTTAGGGGCTTCATTTGTAGTCGTCTCCTTATTTCTACATTTTTGATTCTTTCTCTCTTTGAGACTCCCAGTATTCTTCTTAAATATTTCATCTCGATGGCTTGTAGTCTTGTTTTATTGCGCTTTGACAGAACCCACGATTCACTACCATAAATTAGAACAGGTACATACACTGAATTATACACCTGTATTTTAGTTTTTCGGGTAATTTCGTTTTTATTCAGGAAAGCTTTGCCTAAAGAGTGAAACAGTCTTTCAGTGTTCCGTATTCTGTTGTCCAACTCAGTATCCATTGTACCTCTGTCATTTATGTGTCCTCCGAGATATTTAAAACTTGATACTTGTTCTAATATCAACCCTTCAATTTCTATTTGTATGTTCGGTTTGAATGGAATGCTCATTATTTTCGTTTTCTCCAAGTTGATCTTTAAACCTTTCCACTTAAGTGCTTCATTCCATATTCTTAGATTACTTTGTAGGGCTCTTTCGGTGGGTGCAAATACCACTATATCGTCAGCATATGCTACTGAGCTTATTTCCACTCTCTGCAATTGTTTAAAGCCAACAACATATGTATGCATGTCCAAGTTACATTCTTTCATAATTGCATCCAGTACCAATATGAATAATAGTGGACTTAGTATTCCACCCTGTCTCACACCCGCTGTTATTTTGAATGGTTCAGATATCATATTATATTGCCTTACATGTCCCTTGGTGTTTTCACTGTAAAAAGCCTTTATTGCATTTATCAGACCTTCAGGTATTTCCCTTTCCCTCAGTACTTGCCAAATCTTTTCCCTGGGAACCCGATCGAAAGCACTTTGTAAGTCGACAAAGCCTATGTATAATTGTCTGTTGTGTTCTATAGTCTTTTCAATAACTTGCCTTATCGTAAACAGTAGATCCTGTGCGCTCCTTCCTGCTCTGAACCCACTTTGTTCTTCTTCCATATCCTTCTCTACCAATTTCCTAAGCCGTTGCTCTAGGATACGTTCGTATACTTTACCCGGAATGCTTAGTAACGCTATCCCCCGGTAATTCTTGCACTCTTTGGGGTCCCCTTTTTTATGTAGTGGTACAATTATAGAAGTTTCCCAGTCCTGCGGTACCTTTTTTCTCTTGTAGCACTCGTTGATTAATTGTCTTAATACTTGAATTCCTGTGTCTGGCAGGTATTTTATCATTTCTGGAGCTATATTGTCCACCCCTGCCGCTTTCCCTAGCTTTATTTTGCTTACCGCCCTTTTAACTTCCTCCTCTGTTATTTCTTCTTCGGTATCATCCTGAGTGATTTCTTGAAAGTTATGGTCATAACTTTCACCATGTGGGTTTAGGGTTTCCTCGAAATGTTCTTTCCATCTTTTTATCTTTTCTTGTTCTTCAGTTATTAAACCACCTTGTTTTGATGTTAGATTCCGAATCGCACAGCTCATACTATTCTTGTTCAACTTTTTCAACACCCTATAAAACATTTTTTGGTTGTCCCTGCTGTTCTTTTCCATTTTCTCACCGAAATCTCTCCATTCGTCTTGCTTTGCTCTCTTTACCAACTTCTTTACTTCAGTTCTCTGTGCTTTGTATTTTTCATAATCTTGCATGTTTTTAGTTGTTAGATACTTTTTCCATTGCTGTTTCTTCAACTTTACTTCCCTTCTGATGTCTTCCGTCCACCATGCCGTTTGCTTTCTACTACTATCTTTCTTGGTTTTCCCGCATACTTTTGTCGCCACTGTTATTATCATTTGTTTGAATTTATTCCACCTTTCACATATTTCTTGCCCCTGTTCTAGTTCTCCCCATTGTTCTAATGCTTCCCTTATTTGACTTTGGTAATTCTGCACTGTGTCCTCATTTCTTAACTTGTGTATATTTATTTTGTCTGCGATTTTTGCCACCTTTCTTCCTTCTGTAACTGTAGCGCTTTTTAATTTTATTTTTCCTCTTAATAGAAAATGGTCTGAGCCTAGTTCTGGACCTCTCCTGACTCTTACGTCCTTTATTGTCGTTCTCTCGCTTTTCTCAACAATAATGTAGTCGATGATTGACTTCTCATGTCTACTTGGTTGAACTCTAGTGTACTTGTGTATGTTCTTGTGTTGATAGAAGGTATTTGTAATTATCATATTCATATTTTCACAAAGTGCTATTAATCTTCTACCATTGTTGTTGATTACCGCTTCTCCAAATTTCCCAACTGCCGGATTTTCGTCGTTTTTATTTTTGTTACTACCCACGCGTGCATTAAAATCCCCTGCCATTATGATTTTAGCTTTTTGCAATCCTAGTATTTCTTCAAGGTTCTCATAAAATGTGTTTTTGTTTTCCGCACTATCATCCTCATTTGGCCCGTAAGCTGCTATAATACACAGGTCTTCCTGTTTTGGCCTTGTCATTTTAACTGTAAGTATTCTGTCCGATACACATTCCCATTCCTTTATGTTTTTAACTAGATCATTTCTTATGATACAGGCTACCCCTGATTGTGCTCTTCGTGTTGTTGGTACCCCGCTATATATCATTACGTGTCCATGCTCTAAGACCAAAGTTCCGCTGTCTTTCTTTTTTGTTTCAGTTACTGTGAGTATGTCGAGTTTAGCATTTTCAAATTCGTTAATTAACTCTATTTCCTTTCCCCTTAACCCCCTGACATTCCATGTCCCGATAATGAGTATCTTTCCCTGCTTTCCTTTCTTATCCGGTTCTATGTTACTTGTGCAGTACCGTTTTTCTTCCTGTTGTTTTATTTTTAAATCATTTTCCTTATCCATTGCCTGTTTTGTCATCTTTGTCATCATCTTAGGTCCTTTCTCCTGGTGCGTTAGTTTTTTGGATCATTTTCTTCCTGTGATTCTATATTTTTCGCTTCCTCCAACTTTTCCTTCTCTTTGTTCCACTTCCATTCCTTCCCATCTATGTATAGCTTTTGATAACCATATTTAATCTGCTTTCCTTGCTTTCTTTCTTTTTCTGCTCTCGTTCTGATTACTTTCTCTATATCCCTCTCCTGTTTTGTTAAATCATTGCTGATAAATATCTTTTCTCCTTTTATCTTACTTAATTTTGGCTTGTTTCTCATTACATTCAATTTATCTTCAAGACTCTCCAGTTGTATCAGGCTAGTTTTTGGACCAAGTTTATAAGCTGTCTTGATCTTCACCTCAATTCCCAATTTTTCTTTGATGAATTTATTCAACTCTTCTTTTATATTCCTAGGATCGATCAAATCCGTGGCATACCCATGTACCACTATGTTCGTACGTTTCTTCTCTCTTTCTAATTGTTCCATTTTATTGTTTGTGTCCTGAAGCTTCTTTTTTATTTCTTTAAGCTCCCCTTTTATATTACTACTGTCTTGCTTTAGCTTCTCATTTTCGTTCTTTAATTCGCATATTTCCTGGTTGTATTTAAGCTGTTCCAATCTGATCTGTCCTACGTCTAAGGTTAACTGTTGCAGCATCTCTAAGATTTTATCCATTTTCTCCTCTTTATGTTGTTGCTTTTTAACTGGGGTTTTATTCATCTTTCTGCTTTTGGGGAAGATTTCCTCTTCTTCTTCGTTCTCCTGCCCTGGTTGTCTTTTCCTTTTCTCACCATCTGTTGACTCACTATCCGTACCCTGCATTTTGTGTCTGAATATGCTTTCCCGTGTATGTTTGATTTTCTTTACTGCAAAGCCCCTATGCATGCACGTTACCGGTTCGTACTTAGAAGTAATGTGTGTTGCCTATAGAAAAATTTTTAGGCGCAGCCCCTTGACTAATATTTCTTATCTTATCCAGTAAATATAAGGTTATTAAATGCAACCGCTATTTCTAGTCTGACCTGTTTCTCGATTTTTATCACTATATTTCCCTTGCTGTGTCTTTCACTATCCTTTCCACTTTTATGGATTAAATTTAATAGTAATGATACGAACGCCTATATTTTCCAAAAGACACTCTTGAGCAGTTTGAGGTAGTACAAGAGAAATATTGCATCTTGTTTGTAACACCTAAGTATGACCAACGTTCGTTTGAAACGATATTACTGCTTAGGCGAATGATAAAATTTAACAGGTCAGACAATTGATTGACATAAATTTTGATATTAAGTATTATGTACAGATGAATTAAATGGTTAATTTAATAATTTTGTTCTCTATACAGTAAGAATCAACAATTTTTTTAAAATGCGTTCTTAGTTGTACAAATTCCTCTAGTATATCCACAAGGAAGTTCGCGATTTGACCGTAATTACAGCTAATAAATCTTGAATTCAAAGCACGTGGATTGTAACGTCAAATATCTGCATTAATTAACCTCAATTTTCCTTTCATTTTATATGTGATCCATTGCTTGGATCTTGGATATAAATATTTTAAGATATACATATTTCGTTTATAATTAGGACTTGTGTTAATAAAATTGCAGTTAAATAATACATGACGAGCAAAATGGGGAAATGTTTTATTTTTGTTTGACAATAGTGGTAATCTTTAAAGGTTTTTCAATTTTTGCAAATATACGAGGGGATATCAAAATATAAAAGCAATTCAGTTTGAATTATGAACTTAGTTCCTCTGCAATCTGCAATTCGAAATGTATTCCGTACATAAATTTATATTTATCACTTTTTGGAGCACCAACCACGTACCCCGCAGAAACGGGACGGGTTATGCATTGCACTCGTTAAAACCACATACGCGAACACACCAACAAAAAGCCATAGGCCGTCGGGCCTGAAAGTGCTGTAATACATAACGTGAGATCGAAAAAATTTCACCTCAAAGTTTGCCATGAAAAATATAAATCGTGTCTTTGCTAAAGTCATACAACTTAAGCCATTAGAACTACTACACCTAAAACCACGCCTAACTAATAAAAATTAGAGCAGATTAAATTATTCTAAAAACTAAAATTAAATACAAATTGAACAGAAAAATGTTATTAACGGAAAATTATTTTAAAGTAGATGAGTTATGTACCTTCAATTTTCTTGGTGGCAGATTTGAATTCTGTGTTTAATGGAATTAGTGACATTTTGTATGCCTGACAGCAAAACAGACATAACCTCACACACCTTACATAACCTATGAAACAACAACTGACATTTGAATGACGTAAAAGTCGACATGCCTAATTTTGTGTTTTCATGTTTCATAGCCAACTTGAGGTGAAATTTTTTCGATGGTATACTACATTTTCACTTTTGAAAAGAAAATTTTTAGTTGCTGCAATTTGTTTTCATTGGTTCCCTAATGCTTTAAATGCTGAAACCACAAATTGAGATCATTTAGATTTTGACGATACTCTCTCGCAGTACTTTTAGCTTTAGCAATAAAACGTTAAAGATTTACATTGTGTTCAGTTTTTGATGTTGGTTTGTCGTCAGTTGTATGCTTTTCTCATCGTGTTTGTGATTTTTTTAAGAATTGCCTTTGTATTATATGGCTTGTGCTATTTGATATTATGTTATCGGCAATTAATTTCTAATTGTGCTTCATCCATTGCTTGGCGCGTTTTATATGCTGTAGGTATCTCAATTCCGATCAATTTGATTATTTTTATCTGTGGAAAGAGTACTTGCGGTTATCTGATTATTTATATGTTTTTTTATTAGATAAAACCGCGCAAATTTTAATGTAAAGTTAATGGGCCGTATTCTGATCTTATGTTTAAAGTTGTCTCTAACTAAAGTCGTGTTTAGCGTAAACATAAAACGATATAGCTTTATATAATTTTATATGTGTATAAGAGAGATATACTATGTTGCCATGGTAATTAAACATGACGTTAAATTTAAATATGAGATCAGAATACCGGCTATTGTGTTTTATTTGCATAATTAGGTTATGCATTAATTTGTAATGTTATGTATGATAATTTTCGAAAAAAAAAAATCTTTATCAGTTAGTTAATGCAATATTTATCGTTCGTTTGATAGTTTGACAGTGTGGATAATTAGTTGGTAGAGCAAAAGTGCAAATACACTAGCATTAATCATAACATGTTTGATAAGATAGTTTACCAAGAAAATACAAACGTTTCAATAGAAGATGCTGCTGCATTCGTGTGTATATTCACGCAACCACCAATTTATCTGGGTCGAAAAAAAATTTATCGTCTTGATTTTATGTGTACATAAACCTATTTGTCTGGATTAAAATTATACGAAGAGTTCATAGAAAAATATAGAATTAAAGACGACGACCTTTTAAATCATGATTAATGCACAAGAAAGCGAGTTACAATTGAAACTTTTGTTGTCGGTTTATGTATTCATGTAATGTTATTATTTTATTATGAAGTCGTATGACTGGCGCTGCATCGGATGGAATAATATGAATATGAATATTTATAGTTTTAGTATGCAAAGATGTGCATTGGTAGTCAATTAAAACGAACAATGTAATGTGATCGTGAATTTCGTTATTAAATTGCAACCTTTTTATGAATTTTAAAAGATAGGTTTTTGTTTTGATAAATTTTTAAGGTTAATGTACCAAATTATTTCACCTACCTAAACATAACCCGTTTGGAAACTGTAGTCTAATTGATTATTTATTATTTTAATGTTGACTCGCCTGAAAATTTGGCATATAAGTAAGAAAATTGTGAAAAAACAATGTCCACGGGATATTTTTAATTTTAGGTACCGAAAAAGTAGAATTAGTTGTTTTGCTTGGGTCACACATTTTTAATTTTAGAATACTGATTAAAAGTACCGATTGCAGAATGTTATGTTTTATATTTTCGATCAATTCTATTCCACGAAATTGGATTATATGTTTTCCAGTGTAATCATTTTGTATTTTAAACTTTTGCTTTAATATTAATATTATGCTCATGGTTGTTTGTATTAAGTAGACAAAAGATTAAAAAATAAAAATAAATTGAATAGTCTTTGCACGAGGATTGATGTGTTTTGTGTATAGCAACAAGCCCGCAGCCCGAGCGAAAACCCATAGCAGTCAAGAGAAAATTTAAGTCGGGCAATAAAAAAATATATACAGTGCGGGATCAAAGTATGGAATATATTAATTAAAACCGAAACAACCCAGTTTTCGAACAAATCGTCGAACACGTCGATTTTATTTTATGAAAATGCACATTTTTTCCATTAAAGTCGATTTTTGATCGTCATTTGTTTTCGAGTAATGACGTCAGAGATTTTTTTTTAAATGGCACCGCCAAAATTTTTTTCGTGTTTTCGATAGATCCTTTAATTCTGAAAACGGTAACATAAAATTTTGACACCTTACATAAGAAAATTTTCGAACAAAAGACAATTTAAATGCGCAGAATTAGCCCACAAGTTATCGGCAATGTACAAAAATTTGTAAGACGGCTCGGCTCGCTTATTGTCAAGAAATCGATGGATGGCAGTTCCAATACTTAATCTGATCTTTTAATTTGCTTAGCAACAGGAGTTTTTCTTTTGTTTCGTTGTGTTTTCTAATTTTCATTTGTCTTTCGTTCGAAAATTTTCTTATGCAAGGTGTCAAAATTTTATGTTGCCGTTTTCACAATTAAAGGATTTATCGAAATCACGAAAAAAATTTAGGCGGTGCCATTTAAAAAAAAATTCTCTGACTTCATTACTCGAAAACAAATGACGATCAAAAATAGAATTTAATGCAAAAATGTGCATTTTCATAAAATAAAATCAACGTGTTCGAGGATTTGTTCGAAAACTGGGTTGTTTCGGTTTTAATTAATATATTCCATAATTTAATCCCGCACTGTATATTAATGTTTTAAATTTTATTATCGGAAAAACGATTTGTTACAATGCGGTTCAAAATCGAGTTTTAAATACTTTTTCTACACCTATTTAATTATATTGCAATTATTAGCATTTTTTTTTTGTGAAAAATAGTACCTATAATTCACTGCAGTGAATTATGGATTCATAATTCACTGCAGTGAATTATGATTTCGGCCAATCACAAATACAAATCCAAAAATCAATATTTCGCTAATCCAATCATATTTTAAATCGCCCGCGATCAACTCCTTCTGCGGCTGACAATCGACTCGCGTGACACGCCCAAGTGTGTTGTCATATTGCTTGTTTACGAAGTTATCAAATTTGAGTCTAATATATTTGTTTATCTACTCCTGCTAGGATAAGAACCTATTATATCATTCATTTGAGTTCGATAATGAAGTTTATTATCGCACTGAGTGAGATAATGAATTCATTATCAAACTCAGTGGGATAAGACAATATTTATGACCAAAAGTTTTATTTTTTATGAAGAAAATACCTTCGTTGCAGCTTCTTCTATGTCCAACGGAATACTTTCACAAATATTTACCGGTTTTTCTCCACAAATCAAGGAAAAATTAAAAATACAAAATTATTGACGTACAAATTATTTAGTTGCTATGACGAAAATAAATTATGCAGACACGATGTTACTCTGATTTTAAATAAAATACCATGCTACTCCGATTTTAAATAAAAAAGATGGTCTGTCAAAATTATGTAATTTTTTCAAATTGAAAATTATCTAATTTTTTCAATTTTGAGCAGTCATAGATAAAATGTTGTATTATATACGTGTGATAAAGGCCATTAACATACTCATGCTCTTACTCCGACTCGGGCTAACGCCCTCGTCGGACAACTCAACGCATTCGTATGTTAATGATGCCTTTATCCCACTGATATAATAAATAACTATTAATAGGTGTAGAAAAAGTATCGTATTACATTCGCGATTATGGCCATTATTCGATCAGATGATTTGTGCCACTCGCCTGACGGCTCGTGGGCTCAAACGTCATCTTCGTGAATAATGGCTGTCATAATCGCTCATATAATAATATACTATAATTTCAAGTATTATTTTTCTAGAGCGGACAAATTCTTACGTATATTATTAGGACAAAATTCTGACCAACCATCATCAAACCTTTTATAAGAAACAGATGAATAAAACAAAATAAACAAATTAAGACAATTAGGCCTTATAATGGGAATTCTTGCTAGGAAGTTTAGAGTAAAGAATATTTGTGTTATAATTCTTGTATTTATTTATTGATTGGGAAAGCAGATTTAGGAAAAAATGTTTGTTTGTTTTTAAGATAAGAATGATATTGATTAAAAAGAAAAATATTTTTTTTGGCACTTTTATTTACTTGGTTGCAACTTGCGACCCTGCTTTGCCAATGATTTACTTAAAACAGAAAACACTATCATATTCAAGATTTAGTGTTATATTTTACATTTTTAATGTTTTTCTCACAGGTATAATATTAAAATTGTCTGCTTGACGTGAAATAAATCAAATATATTTTTAGTAATTTAATAGTTTAGAAGATAATAAAAGGTAATAAACAATGCAATATACCTAAAATGATCATTAAACGTCTATTAAGTTTCATGCACGCGGTTCCACAATGATTAAAAACAAAATTTTCCTTTCATCAAAAGGTTTCTTTCAAGCTGTCTGTCCTGTTTTATCACGGTAGAATATACGTCAACTTAAACACTAAATAACAAAGACAACAAAGTGAACAGCAGTCTTACATGTATTCAAGTCATTTATTATTTGTGTCGAAATGTTTCGTGTAAACAATTAATTAACAAAAAAAATTCGATAATGATTGGAGCAACGAATAATATTTTCGATGTTAAAATTAGCACTGGCTATACAGGTTTTTAAAAAATTAATTTAATTGCTTTTTATCACGTTTTGGCTGCTTTCTACGAGACAGATTTTCTTGTTAAACCATACCGGTTATTAATGAAGATTTAAAAAAGTTAAAAATAAAACGTAGGCTGTTACTAACGATTTGAAAAGCTGGGAAAGTCGCGAAACAATAAGTTGTAAAGTTCGTGTTCAAATACACTTGTGGTTTACATCATTAGAATTGTTTTACGTAATAAATCTAAAAATTAGTCTAATTGTTTACTGCAATTTAGTGAGTTGTTGTAGTTGTAATGGTGTATTTTAAATGTTTGAAGTTTTATTTAAAAAACTGTATAACATTCAGAGAACAAAAACAATCTGACGTCAAAGCTCATGAAATTTAGATTAGGTAACAATAACAGAATTGATGTAATCAAGAGATCAAGTAATAAAAGTAAATTTATTAAAAAGATTTCCATTTACCTTAGTTCCGTAGGTACGCTCATGTGACGGTTTTTTGAAAAGTCAACTTTTGTATACATACCTATAGCCTATAGGTACAATTTATTTAATTAAATTAATAAAAAAAAACACATATCATATTTCATTCAGTTATCGCCAATAAAGTGATTTCATTATTTGCACAGAATTTTTCAAGTTTTTATGGAATGGTCTTTTTTAGAAAATGATTGTTATTTTCTAAGTAATGATGCATTCGAGCTACCATCTGAGTGAAGTCTGAAGTCCTCTTACCCATATTCATTTTAATTAGTGTCATTTTAACTATGACACAAATACGTTAATAATTAACTTTTTCGCAAAAAACAATAGTTTTATTGAACAAATGCAAAAGCACTGGGCAAATATTTATCTTATTTAATGTTGAATTGAGGTTCCGAATTGCGGTAGCTAGCTATAGCTACCCCAGTCCTGCACGATTAGGAGAGTTAAAGGCCGATTTGCACTATATGGAACGTCACCATCACGGCACAGGCCAGCAATGGCATGTAAAATTTAATGTTGATTCGCACTATACGAAACGTTAACGGGCGTCACAAACCAGCAAAGGCACGTAAAATAGTAAAATTATATTATACCGTAGCATTATTATACTCTATGATAAGCGGCAGTGAGTTTTTTACTGAACATTTAACGGCAACGGCGGGGTATTTTAAATAAAGATGCCAAAATTTAATATCAAACAACTGGCGATGATTGTAATTTTATTAGATGAAGAAGAAGACCATATCTTATCTGTGTGAATATTATCCCTGTACTTCCTGTTAGTCATATTGTATAATTATTCGTATTATCGCACTTGCTCTGTTAACATTTCGTCATTCATATTGCTATGTTTAGATTTAAAGTATCGTATTTCTAATTGCAACAGGCGACTGGACGGCACGTTACATAAAAAGATTCTTTTAAGAATGCCAGACGGTCCGTTACGTTGCCTGTGTATGTGAATGTTACAATTTAAAATGTACAAAATTTTGACGTAATGGTGCTGGTCCGGTCGGTGATGGTGACGTTTCGTATAGTGCGAATCGGCCTTTTAAGCATCGTCGTCGCTGGTCAGTGCTGAAATGGGTTGTCCGATTGCTCGCGGCACCTCTTTCCCACGAGGACCAGTCACTATGAGAGAGTAGACCAAAACGCCAAAACCTCTCACTAAAAAGTGAGATTTGAAAAAGTGCAAAGAATATGGGAAAGAGGGCGGCTTTTGCCCTATATAGGGATGCGCAGGCTAATAATAATAATAGTGTTGAATTAATTAACTAAATTATCATTGAGTAACGTCATCTTTTCTGTTTATTACTGTTGCCAAAAACAAAGACTAGGGGCACAGTATTAAGTCATGGCATCATATGGTTTTAATGAACCCTAAATATGGGGTTTGTCACGATGACCTTGGATTATACATTTCTTGAGAATTACAACATCCAAATGAAAATTTGCATGATGTTTGCCGATATTGAAATCGATTGAAAATATTTTAAAAATTGTTCGGAAATAGACAGTAACTTCGTTATTTCAAATAGAACACCCTGTATTTTACATATACACTTTGGACGAACGCCACTGCGAAATTAATTCGTAGCAAGCGTTCTTTCTCACTCTCAGAATTTAATTTAAGGATTCTTTCGCCGATGTGCCCGATACCCGATTTTCTTTTCGAATTTTTTGAATGAAAATATTCGATTTGCCAGTTGGATACTCACTGTCTTGAGCTTTCATAAAATACCCAACTTTATAGGTATAGTTTTGAAATTTTATATGACATACAAACTATAAACATGTTTTTGATTTGTTTGAAAACGGAGATAGACTTGTCTCCCATACATTACGTTCAGTGAGTTATTAGGTAATTAATTTAATTCTATTTTAGTAACTGGCGAAAAACCCAATTAAGAAATATAAAATGTCAAACTCGCCACAACCAACCTTAAAAAAGAGTACTATTATTTAAATAATTCAAAAATAAATAATTTATTTTGAACCACGTAATTTTTTACATTTTTAATAGCAAGAAACACCCGTCTTGTTGAAAATTGCCATCAAGTCTGCAGTACTTCGAGTACTTCGAGTGATGGTTTCAGATAAGTTTCATGTATTTACCCGCTGTTGCCGATATAATTATAGTTCCAAACCACAATAGGGGCCGGGGATTTTACCTTAAGTTTTTAGGTAATCTTTGTAATAAGTGACTTCTCTTTTGGAGTTCTACTATCAAACAAATCTTGGCTCCATAACACTGAATTTTATAGGTCTTGGCTCTAATTTTGTGTAAACCAACCGATTTATCTTCTGTTTTTCCGTAAGGAAATGTTTTTGGTTGCATAGAAGCGTTGATTGGGGGAATTGATAGAAGTTTTGTTTTTTTGAGAATTATTAAGAATTTAACAAGTATAATTGGGAGATTTTATAAACCGTATAACTAATTTTTTTGATAGCTCTTGATAAGTGTTTTTCAGTAGCAGCATTCCATAACACTTCTTCAAAATTAGAACGATACTTTTATAACTTTTTTTTTTTTTTACGAAATCTTGCTAATGACGGTCAGTCTACTTATTAGCCTAGCGGCCTAGCCCAACACTTTAATATATTTAATAATTTGAAAATAGTAACTTTATTACTGTGATACGTAATTGTATTTTGGTTTTGGGCTTATAACTTTGCATCCCTAAGCTTCTTGAAGGCAAACGCAGACACACAAATAATAATGGAAGTTTGACTTGAGTTAGTTTAAATTACGGCCTAAGTAAGGTGTGTTAGAGCCTACGTCTTAGCTTAAACCGGCTTAAAGTAAGCTTTTGTTTAAACCTTGGCTGAAATATCCACAGAATTTTAAACTTAAGTACATAGTTATTAATATTTAATGGATTATTAATATAGCAGATTTAAAAAAATGTTTGGTAAAATTCAACGAAATTTCTACTTAATTTAACAGTCATTCTTAATTCTTAATTTAGCTAAAATGTTGTACTTTCACCAAATCTGAGATTATTTTCCAGCTTGAGGAAAGTAAATTCTGAATTCGTATTAATTGAACTAAATTACAACAACTCTGTGGTATATTCCAGGATTTTGGTGACCTGATTTCTTCCAAGATTCTTTGTCTTGATGATAAACAAGATTAGTAACAATTTCGCCAGACATCATTCTTCATTATCATGCTCACTATGTTCAGCTTTTAGTATCAACAAGTTATTTTTGAGTATCAAATGTGTAAAAATACCGGTACACAATCGGGAGATCGGGACAAACCTTCATGCAATGAAAGACTCCAACCTGTTGCTTTGCATGGTTTGCAGTAAAAGTGAAAGTAATTGCAATTTATTTGCATATTCGACCGTGATTTCATAAAATAAAATGCGAGACTATAGCAGGATATATTAAATTCCCTTTTTACAAGTAGCATTAATTGTATAACAATTTAACAATGATATAACATTCGCGTTTAGCCTCTTGTGATTATAAGACTAAATTAAGTTTGATTTTATTGCTCCAACGTGTTTTATTTTTTAATGGTGAATGGAAAGTAATATTTATTGTATTACCGTATTCCCCTTAAGTAATGACCCTAATAGTTTTATTGAAAAAATACATCGTTTATAATTAAGATCAGTCTGTGTACTTGATTATCATTATAAGTTGTAACAGCTGTAGGTACTGGTTTACATTAAATATATAAAAGTTGTATAAAAATTTAATACTCCTTTGTTGTTGATCAATAAATTTTCATATGCCACTAATTTGTTCCATTTTCTCCTTCGATAACCTTAAGCAAAAATAGATAGAAACTGTGTAAATTTTGTTTGTTAGGGTAACAAGTTAGAGCTATGAGTTGTGAATTATAATCATTGTTGTATTGTTTTTTGATAAAATTAGGTAAGCAATATGTACTATCTAATTCTATTAAAATCGAACAGCTGTTATTCAACAGCAACAAATCTGCAATAGTTGAAAAAGGCAATTAAGCAAATACTATAATTTTTTTTGATATTTACAGTTGAAGCTTTTTCTTTAGCGCCAATGCTGAACTATCAAATTTTATTTTAATAATATTTTTAATAGCTATTAATCTTCTTCACTTTATAGATTTTTAGATTATCAGCGAGTGGTTGTTAAGAGATGTCATTAGAATAGATTCTGTAATAATTTAGCCTTTTTGTGTTGTTGAAGATACGGTTCACGTCGAATTTTGGTGATTAGTATAGGTTCTTGCTGTCATTGTTTTGTTTACTTTTAAGTGCTTTAATCATTAAACTCCAAAGTGAACTGTAAAAATAAGTCAACGTCCCTGAAAACTCGATAGAATAATCTCAATATGTCATAATGACAGACAGTTGCATTTAAAGAACGAGACACTTTAATAAGGATGACATATATTTTCAAAAACATGGCTCACTATAATCCGTTCACTAAGAATGTGACACTGACGTACCAAAAAACTATTGGCATTGTGTATTTACACGCTACGTATTCTACACTGCAAGTGGAAGATATTTTTAGATTTTCTAAAAATCCCTGAGCAGCTCATTCAAATTTCCGGACGGATTAGAATCTCCGAATTACTTCGGTTTTTACAGAGTTCGAAAAAAACTATAATCCTAATCATTGTACAATACCAGAAGCCATGGTGAACTGTATAGTTTTTACGTCAAACATTACTGAGAAATAGAAAATTCCACTGCGGATAATTTTAAATTAACTCAACCACCACAAAATCAATTACTAAGCCGTACAATAATAAACACTTCACCGTCACAGATTTGATGAAGGATTGTTTTAATGTTAAGTTTTAATTATCCAAGTAAAGAAATATAACAAAAAACTAAAATATCCTACCAGTGACTAGTGAGCACCTTTCTTTGAATATTGATATAAGAAAAAAATTGTTGATCAGTATTGTTCTTTATGGAGTGCATAGTTTATATGTACATTCCACCTTTCTTTTTGTGTTTTCTTTAATTTTTAACCAATCGTATTATTTGTATTATTATTATAAAAACTAATTAGATATTTATAAATGATTTGTTATAAGAAAAAGATTATAGACATAAGAACATAATAATAGAATCTTCTTATTGTGGACGATTAATCACTGAAGATTAATGTGTTATGTATATAATGACAATATTATCTATTTCCCCTCGCTGAAGCTTTACTTAACCTACTTAGATTGTTTACAAATCTAAAAATAAACAACTTTCTTACGGCATTCTTTCAAGTTGTGTTTCTCAAGTCTCAGACCAAATTTCAATAGTTTTTCAAACAAAATAAGGTATTGCCAAACCGAACGATTAATTTCTTGTCTTTTTATCGAATATCAGTTCAAGCTTATCTCTACTACAAAGTATTAATTTATCAGCCTAAACGTGGTAAACATCTTATGTAGGTAATATGGTTATCCTTTTTTCTCTTGAATATTCTGGAGGAAGTTAGAAAAGAAAGTAAATTGGGAAACACGTGGCTTTTTCAGTACACACATTGTCATGTTTACATAAGTCACTGAACTACACCAAGGAGTCTTAAATTTGGCACACATATCAAGGTTAGATTCTCTGGTAATTATACGTATGTATTTGTAATATATGACTTTGTAAAAATAGATGGTGTGATTAAACAAGTCGAAAACGATTTCTGTTTATTACTTTGAATGTGGATGAGTCAAGCTTTTATCGTTATATTTTGATCTCGTTGTTTTTGTATGTACTTATAATCTAACCAAAATTTTCGAAAATAGGAAGTGAAGGAATACGTCATTTGCATTTGTTTCTTAACTTTTATGTGGAAGTATAGTCAAACATATAAATATAATTTTGAGAATAGAAACTGAAATCACTTTAGTTTTTATTAAGAGTTTCTTTTGCTGATTTGAAGATAGCAGTAATTTGTAAAAAATATGAGTGTTTACCATCTTTGTTGTGACCTTTATATGTTTACACTTTAAAAGAAGGACAAGGTTGACGGTACTATAAACTAATACTACTTTAAAATTCCTGTGTTGGGAAGTAGCTCGAAAACATTTCTCCAAAGCAAATTCCTACCATTATTCTAGTGTTTTAGCTTTGAGTAACATTAAAGAAATACAAATATATTTATAATTTTGTGATCTATTTTTGTTAAGGTCTTAGCATTATTGTACTTTAATTGTAAATGGCTACTCACTACCGATAAATATTGTGTTTAATAACTTTGATTAGTGTGTTTTTTAAAACAAAAAACATCGCGGTAGTACTGAACTTAGTGGGACATGTTGCATGACACTTATTTGTAAATTTTACGCTAATGTAATGCTAAATAGGAGGCAGGTTATCAACGTTTATATAGGAGTTAACGTATACCAAACGAAAAAGTCAAAATTTCTTCTGTTTCTCATGCTGTTATTCGAGTTCGAATAAAAAACATAATCATTTTCTTAAGTTAACTTGTTAAGCTACAATAAGTGACGCATCAGAATTTTAAGGTCCTTTATTTCTGATAGACGCCATATGGGATTTTCCCGAAGTCAAGTTAGCACCTTCTGATTTAAATAGTGTATAAGTATTATTCCTAACTTGATTCTACCAACAAAGATAAAAACTCCAAAACATCGTTGTGTAATTATCAGAATAGCTTTTATTATAATTATTGTCCTGACTATTCGCAACTGCTTATTCTTAAAATAATTAAACCATTTTAAAATTTGTTTTTCTTACTAGCAAAACAATTCATTGTGGTGCAGATTGTTCATGCAATATGGCAATCTGTTTTTTTTAATTGTCCGACTTGCAAGGCACGTTTTAGAAAAATTCAAAACTGCAGTGTCTTAAGGGGAAGCAAGTCGCCCGAGACAAATTTTTACACGAATGCGATTAATACCGGTTGCATATGGAAGTGCCCTTGATTTCCAGGAAATATTGGTTTATGAGAAACTAGTGATACCCCGAAAATAAATTCATTTCTGTTCTTAATAAGGTAGGAAATTAGCTCAAAACATAATTTAGGCAACTTAGAGTTAAATTATAGTTTACCAAAGAAGCCCGTTGGCGCAGTGGTAAGAGCTGGGTTCGAATCTCGCGCTGTGGCAAGGATTTCTACAAAGAATTCCCCACTGTTTGAGGTCGGTACTTTAGTGGGTGAAACCATTTAATCGTTTGGTTAGGTACAATTATTAACGATTCTGTCTGTGAAGTGGCAACTCCAGATAGTAGCAAGGCACATACACTTAATATATGGTCGCAAACTCTGCAGAAGGCAATGGGAAACCACTGCAGAGAACACATTTCCCTAGTATAAGGGAAATATAAAGTTCACGAAGACAAGTCGTTTAAAAATGTGGCTTTGAACCCCCTCGCCAACATCCTAAAAAGGATATGGCACTAAGAGAAATATTTTACCAGCACATTACTATTGTTGATGTCTGTGGGTTAACATGTTTTTACTAGAATTGAATGAATTTGAAGCTAGAAAGCAATGTGTTTATATCACAATAAAGTCACTTTAAATTATTTAACATACAAAATTATTTGCTATAATAAATGACATCTCTATGTTGACTCCCGAATGGGAATCTGCCTATATCTGTATTTCTTGGCAGTATTTAGAAGAGCTATTTTGGAAATGTGTGCTAATTTTGATAACTAAATTATATCTATAAACTTGCGGAGCGAGTTTTATAACTTCGATTTGATTCGGCAATTCTTCATTTCTTAATATTTTCACAAATTTATCTAATCAGATTGCAATTAATGCAATTAATTGGTGCCAAAAAAATCGTAAATTAATTTTTTTGGGATTTTTACAAGTGGTGGCGCATACGCACTTCTGGGGATATTTTGCAAAAGTAATCTAAATACATATAATCAAAACCTTCCATGTTTAAAGGTTTTTAAAACTGAAATATGAAAAATACCTGGAATTATCGAGAGAAATATTTTTAATTTTCAAATACTTCTGTAAACAGTTGTGTTTACATTTCTATTTTTAAAATTTTCGGGCGTGACTGCAACTGTTGTTTTTTCGTTATTCCTACCAAAGCCAGGACTTTGCAATAAGAGTTCAACCGAGAAAATAAATTTGTTTTGCACGTGAGAGGAAGTTCAGATAGCAATCGCCTATCATCGCGGAATACTTAACTCTAATTCAAGCGCCCTTGCTATAAAAGCGCGACGTATGTAGGTACATAGGAAATCGGCGGTTATTAAAATTTAAAATGCAAAATATGAGGTTATCAATGCATCCGTTGATTATGTAACGAATAGGAAAAGAGATAGCGTTTTATAATACAAATCCTTCATTAAGCGAAATGTGCAATCATTGTCAAGGCCTCGTACGCTTCCGTCCGGAATTTTTATGCCCATTGTTGTCTCTAGTTATCTGCTGTTTTTTTTTAGCACGCACCTTATTATTTATTAAACATTAAACACGTACGTGTATTGAAAATATATATCGGTGGCGCCCGTATAATACAACCGCAAAATTTGGACATTCGGACTTTCCCAATGACAACCTTGAAGCACGCCACAGAAAACAGAATGTAATTACCTTAATTACAATTAGTCGATCAGAACTCGTTTGAACTACATAATTATTAAATAAACTGGACTGTAAGACAGAGTATTTGCTGATATCGATTGTAATTTTGAAGTGATCGTTATTGTAAAAACAATAGCATTAGGTTGTATTAACATTTATATCAAATCCTAGTTGGTTTGGATTGATTAGAAAAACCGCTAATCAATAAGCAAATTTATTTCACATAAGCATGTTGTTTGAGATGCTTATTTGTTTTGTATGAGGATGTACCCGTTAAATTTTTAAATAATCAATTCACGTGGCTCATAACCAATTAGTGTTGCAAATCTCTTTTGCTAATAAAAAAAGGTGTAATTCTAGACGTATTAGAACTTTGTTTTATTTGTTATTTATTTCTTCCCATAGGGTAAATTTTTTGTATTGTTCTTTGTTGCAACTAAGTAATAGGTCACCATTTTTAAATGAAGTTAGGAATGTCCAAAAAGGTCTCTCAAAAAGGTGAAAGTTGATATCCGGTCATTTAACATGGTTGACGATGATATCATAATTTGTTCACTTTATACGAGATGTGAATTTAAAACTAAAAGTATGCTTTCCATTACATTTTAATTTGCATGCATTACGAGAAATTAAAAGAACTTGAAGTTGTACAGACATCTTTTTTAACGCCTTCATTAATTTTTGTTGGTATTTAATTGTGAAATTGGACTTCCGTAATTAAACCGTATCGATTTTCTTTGGGTTATTATATCAATTATTTGAAGATTAAATTTTATTTGAAGATGGCATGTCTGAACCGTGTTAATTATTTAATTTAATGGCAAATGTAGTAACTGGAACAGTAAACGTAAACAAGTGAGTTTAACCTTTTGCTTATTCCTGTGTGTAGGATTAACCTTCTTTTTTGCAAAATTAAAATGCAATAAGTCCTTACATTGTATTACTTATTTAAATATAAATCGAAAGTTCAGTAGAATTTATATTTATTTCGTAATTTTAAATTATCAGATTTGAACAAGGGCAATGCAATGCACTAATTAAAAATTAGAAATAATGTTTTTGTGTGGCTAATGGGGGTTACTTTGAAGGTTCAGGACGTTCAGGTCTCTTTTGGTACTTTTTCAAGTTCGTGTTATTATTATTTATCTCTGTTTAATTTTAGAGTGGTGTTATTTTTATTTCGTATTCTTCATACGATATTTTCCTTTATTTTTTGTTTGTTGATTGGGCTTCAGATACATTTCGGGGCACATCCGTGTTTGTGCATCAGCCTGATGTTGTGGCACTATCTCGTTTTTTTTTGTGTCATATTCTAGGAATTTTGTTTTTAATTTCGTCTAAATATGTTTTATCAAGTCTATCACTTGCTTTCTATTTTCCATGCAAATTTAGTTTCTGTCGCTTCAATCATTCTTCTGGTTTCAAGTGGTTGTCACGCCTCGGAATCATGTGTTCCGATTCGTTTTTTGAATGAATATACACATGGCCATTGGCCATACTAAAATTAAATCTTGGACATACAAAATGTAAAGTTTCCTACAAAAGTGATGGTTTGGGCTGCCATTTGTAGAAGGGTTTAGTGATATTTAGAATGTGGATGGTATAATAAATTCTAATACATAGTTACAAAAGTACTTTAGACCAGGGATGAGCAACTTTTTTTTACAACGGGCCAACCACAAATTTAAAAATTTTGTGCGGGCCGCATATAAGAAGTTTTTGTAATTTAATGGCCTATTTTTCTAATTTAACACATAGAAATATACATTTAAAAAGTCAAAAAGTAAAGTTTTGACGGGCCGCATGAAAAAGTGAGCCATGCGGGCCGCGCGTTGCTCATCCCTGCTTTAGACAGTTTCCTTATATCGAAAATGAGATAGTGGTTTATAAAGGATGGAGTGTTCATGTAAGATGGTGCACCATGTCACAAATGATCACTGAATATTTAAGACAGAAACAAATTGATCTACTTGAATTGCTCAAAAATAGCCCGGATGTGAATCTAATTGAAAATAGTATTTGGTCAATTCTTAAAAAAAAGTACGGGAGATGGGACCAAAAAGTCAATGATAAGAAATTACTTCAGCATGCTTTCAATTGCATAATAACAGCATGCCAAGAAGAATTTCAGCTCTAAAGCCTGCCAAGGGATACTTCACAAAATATTAATGCTATTTTTAATGTTAAAAACTAAATAATAAAAAGGTCTTGCGAAAGATGCTATCTGAGATTTCTTCTAATTTTAATTCAGTTTCTAATAATATGGCCACATCTGTGTGCTATGTGTTCTTGCCTTTTACTTTTGCAAGTTCTTTATTTTCTAGAAAGGTCGTTTTTGTGCTGTTGAACTTCTTGAACTTTCCTGTAATTATTATTATTTTTTAAATAATTTCCTCGTTTATTCTTCTATGTTGTGATGATACAACCTTTTTTAGTTTCTAGTTTATTATGTGCCGATTTTGTTTTCTATTGATGTTCATTATTTTCATTTTGCTTGTTGCTCATACTGTATTTACTCAGTTTTATGTCAAATCTTTCCATTTGTTGTTTTAGAATATAATCTTTGGGGATATTCCCATATCATCCGAGTAGCATATTTTTGATCTATTATTCTGAATTATTTTTGCATTTGCCAATATTGTGTATCCTTTGAATTGGTTTCGTACTTGCTTTTTGGTTTCGTCTTAAGGTAGGTACACATCTGAGAGCATATGAGTTGAGTACGAACGAGTATGCGTGCGTACTCGGTTTATGTGTTCTCTAGTTATGTGCAGTCAATTTAGATTCCCGCGTATGCGTGTCTTCTCAATCAGCTCCATTCATTTGCAGTAGTAGCAATGTCATCTGGTGAAGAAGTAGTGATAAGTGCTGCTACATTTTTTACAATTTATAGTTTGCTAAAGAAAAAAAAGACAAAGAAAAGGCGGTGGTGGATAACCAAATTATATAAAAGAAGGAGGCATTATACGGGTTCTGATTTGTTAATAGATATGCGACTGGGAGAATCTTCTGGGCATTTTAAAAACTTTGTTCGGACGTCATCTGAAGATTTCAAATTTCTAATTAATATCATTGGGCCTAAAATAAAGAAACAAAACACACGATTCAGAAAAGCTATTCCTGTCAAAGAGCGGCTAGCCATAACTCAATTAATAATTTTTATTGCTATTTCTGACCAAGCACCATTGTTTTTATTTTTACGATAATAAAAAGAATTTTTTGAATCCCATAACACAGGGTATTGTTCACATAGATCAATTAAATGCAAGCACATTTCATTACTCCAGTCCATCTTTTGTAAACACAAATATTCACATACACTTAAAAAATAACAATGTGGTTTGCTTAAGCAGCAGAATGAAAGTAAGTACAACATCGGCCGCTTTGCAAATCAACCGAGAACACACGCAAGTAAACTTGCACGACACAGCGTCCACATTGCGCGCACATACGCGGTACGTTTTCCTTTGAGAAGCTACTAAAAACCGACAAGCTGTGGCTCGCCTCATGTGCCGTTCGTGGTCTCTCGCGAGCCATTTAAATGACCTGAGACAGAACGAATGCACCGTCCACATTGACGTATGCGTGCGTTCTCCTCTCATGTGCTCTCAAGTGTATACGCAGCTTTAGAAGAATATTATTGAAATTATTATGTATCGATGTTTACATAATATACAGAATTGTGCTTGGTCAACAGCGTCTTTGTAAGACAAATTAGGGAAAATTCTACGTTAAGCTCTACAATTTAAAAATATTTTCCATTATACCAGGTATTTTGTTTACAAATAGAACATAACATTTTTTCCTCATATCGTTAGGTAGGTGCTTAAATTTATATACCGAAAATATAGAACGTACTTGATAATTGGTATCTGAATTCAATCGTTTTAAAAATTTACTTGGCTGAAGGTATTCGTGAAAACCTAAATTATTTGTTAATCAGAAAAAGTAAAAAATTTAAAATTTGGTCCAATGAAACATTACTATATCCGCTACTAAAATAAATTTGTGTACAGGGTGCCCGTTTTTCGACCTCAAGCATGGGAATCTCGGTTATTATAATAGATGCGAGATCGGTTAAATTAGGGCAAAGTTGCGCATTTTTATGGTGATCAATTATCTGAAAGAAAATTTGGTCTGTCATTTTTAGTTTTTGAATTATTGGAGAAAAATGGAAAATTGCGATTTTTGTTTTAATTTTTTTAAACGAAAACCAATAAAACTAGACATTTTTAACTAAGACATTGTGAAGGCACTTTTTTACAAGGAATTTGAATCTGGCATCGTGTTTTCCAAGGCATCCTAGATGCAAGAGTTACAACACTTAATTTTTTTTTCTTATGGGAGCCATATTTGATTTTTGCATTTTCGAATAGAGCTCTTTTTTCTGATTACGACTATGTATCACATGATATGGTCAAGCTTTACATTTTGATTAGAATTTAAGAAAAATGTTTTTGCGAAGAATGCTTTGGAAACAACAACATCTACTTTTGTCTAACACACAAATTTTTGACAATTCAATTAAATTTAGAGTTGCACGTTCACATTTCTTCCCAATTTACCTACAAAATTAAGTTTTAAATTAAGAACAGAATAAGGCAGAATTTTGGTATTTAAATTGGAATAAAATTAAAAATAATGCAACCGAATAGTGAAATTTAATTGAATTGTCAAAAATTTGTTTGTTAGACAAAAGTAGATGTTGTTGTTTCCAAAGCATTCTTCGCAAAAACATTTTTCTTAAATTCTGATCAAAATGTAAAGCTTGACCATATCGTGTGATACATAGTCGTAATCAGAAAAAAAAGCTCTATTCGAAAATGCAAAAATCAAATATGGCGCCCATAAGAAAAAAAAAATTAAGTGTTGTAACTCTTGCGTCTAGGATACCTTGGAAAACACGATGCCAGATTCAGAATCCTTGTAAAAAAGTGCCTTCACAATGTCTTAGTTAAAAATGTCTAGTTTTATTGGTTTTCGTTTAAAAAAATTAAAACAAAAATCGCAATTTTCCATTTTTCTCCAATAATTCAAAAACTAAAAATGACAGGCCAAATTTTCTTTCAGATAATTGATCTCCATAAAAATGCGCAACTTTGCCCTAATTTAACTGATCTCGCATCTGTTATAATAACCGAGATCCCCATGCTTGAGGTCGAAAAACGGGCACCCTGTATAGCCAGGACGGCGTGGCGCAGTGGTAGAACGCCAGGTTAGCGTTGCGCTAGTCCTTGGTTCGAATCCTCGTGGTGACCATTCGTCATTGGGCACCTAATTCACATCGCCCTCCTCCGAATACAGGCCTAAGGGGTAGAGTAACAAGGTCTTACACATACATACACATTACACTCTACACATGGTGCAGTATGTAGGTAAAACGGCGCACCAACTTCGTAACCCACAGGAACGGGCCGGGTTGTGCATTGCACGCGTAGGGCGTCATAGGTTAACGCACCAGCCTCGATACCGAAAGGTATAAGAGGTTATATAGGTAGATAATACATACATACATACTGAACGATTTATTCGTCTTATTACATTCTGAGAAATTAAAATTATTATGTAGAGTTAATTTTTTTTCGGTGTGCGCATTGGCCAAGGCTTGTCTTAGTTTCGCTTAAAACGCGAAAATTCAAGCGAAACATATTCCAAATTTCATTGAACTTCATGTTTTCATTCTTAATTTTTTAATGTCCTTCCTACTTATATTCTTGCTGATTTTTTTGGTTAGCATGGCTCATTAATTTGAAAGCTCAAGTCGTAATAGTCACCATTTTTTCATGTAGAAATTTTGGTTCAGACGTTGTACCTCTCTGTGAATATTTATTTGTATGATGATATGAAATTATTATATTTAAAAATTATTTTGATGGTTCGTTCATTCGGATACCATTCT
Organism: Melanotus villosus; assembly: GCA_963082815.1. NCBI lineage: Eukaryota > Metazoa > Arthropoda > Insecta > Coleoptera > Elateridae > Melanotus > Melanotus villosus. Next base: position 81,190,162 of record OY720419.1, read on the forward strand.
CTATTTCCCCTTTACTTTGTTTCAAAACTCGGTAACCTTTGTTAATTAGTAAATTGTATAAAATAACCTTTAACAGTTTACCAGAGGTAGTAAAAGCACACAACAAAAATTATTTATTATTTGTTTGTGACTAACCACACTGCGGCCTGAAAATGCTCTTTGTGCGGGGACTACCTTAACTATACTTGGGTAAATCTAAACAACAAAACAACAACTGGAACAGTAAATTCCAAACATGAATTTAACATTTGAGACCTTTACTACTTTATATCTTGATTAATAAATAAAAAATTATAATTGCAGGTGTTTGCTTCATTAATATTCATTTTTTCGCTACAAGTAGGTAAGCCTTACATCCATGGCAACAGTGACTGTAAGTGGCTAATAACGTAATAACATTCGGGCTCTAGTCAGGGCCGTAACTAGAGCTTTTGTCAGGGGGAGCAAACTCGTATTTGCCGCCCCCACCATAGGCACCGGATTTTGAAAATTTTCATTTTAAGGGTATACTTACCGGGGGGTCTGGGGTAGAAAGGAGGGTCCTCCCCCGGAAAATTTTGAAAAATTTGAGTTTAAATCCACAGTTTTAACGCTCCCAATTGACTATATTTTTGCCACTGATTATCTAATTTAAGCTCCGGAAAACATAAAAAATAACGACGTCCTATAACCCTTGGCGACGGAACTTAATAGTGTCACTTACGTTCCTAGGAAAATAATGAACAGATAACAGAACTGCACGTTTACCGTTGTCATTGTTACCACTGATATTATATTGATTTTTTTACTTTGCCAAGTGTTATAGGACGCATAGTTACCACAAAAACTGTCAGAAAATAATTCATACTTTGCAAATAATATTTCCTTGTTCTTTTAAACTACTTGCTAAGCGAAAAAAATATAATAAGCAACACGGAATGTATGGACTATTAACATTTTCGGAAGGCGACGAGCCTTGTCTTCGCCTCGGCTCGTATTCGCCAATTCGCCTACCTCAAATGTTAATACGTCCTTACATTCCTTGTAGCTCAAATAACTATTACGTTTTGTCAGTAATTAATCCGGTGTTACGTATAAAATTAAATGTTCAGTCAAGCAGAGAACAAACCACAATTTTTTGACCATTTAAATCGCGTTTGTATTTGTAATTCTATCACAGTGTTCACGCAACCTTTGCGCGTAATGTAAATTAGGTAGCCTTGCTTTAACGCGACCTGTAATTACAAATAATATTTTCAAAAATTACGGATAAATATCTATTATTTGAATGTTTGTATTAATTTAATTAGTATATTAATATCAATATCATTTTACTTCCGTGGTTTGACAATTATTACAGATAGCAAAGCGAAGGTCATGGATTTGCATCCCCTTGTATAACCTTGTGTGTAGTGTAGGTATTATTTGAGGCTACGCGGAATCGCGTTAAAATTATGAAATGATCCCAAATTTATTTGTAAATTTGAATTTTACATGAAGGATGGGTTGTACAAAATCAGAGTCTATAAAAGAGCTTCATTTTTTGTTTACTAATGTGTTTGCCGTACAAAGCTTGATTCGATTTTGTTCACTTTAACGAATCATTAATTTAACGAAGCCGTGTTTGTACAACCCACTGGAAGTGTATTGTACCTTTTATCTTTTATTGGCTAAAATATGTTGCTCCCTCGTGAACAGTTAAATGCTAAAATAAAACACATGTGACCTAATTGATAAATTAGTCCGGTACGTAAATATTTATTACATGAATTACGTTTCTCAAGTAATTCATTGGAATGAATGGGAATTGTTTGGCCTACATAATTTTATTGTCATTCACAACAGTTGATTTATTGTTATTTTATGATTTTTTTTACTTATTTGACAAACATTAGTTTTGCATAAGTAAAAAATGTAGTGAAAATTAACCTTTTTGTAGTAGCAAATTAAAATAATTATTAATTTAACACCTTAGTGAAATTTCTGATTTATGTCACGTCATTATTGTCAAATCATAATACAAAGTTTGTTATGCTTTTATCACTACTAATAGATACAAACCAGCGTATGTTCATATCGCATTATGAGGTTGATTAAAACGATGAAAGGTGTCGCCTTCGGTGTGTTTGCTAGTTAAATGTTGCTTATCTTGTAACAGCTTTCATAAAATGAAAGGTAATATTTGTGCTTAGATTTTTTTGCTAAGTATGAATAGAATAAATATTGTCTACCGAGTGTCTCAGATAGCAATTCCAAGGTCAAGTTTTATTACGCGCGGAATGTTGACGTATTTTTTAAATACCTTCGAATAATTGCTGTCTTTTTAGCATTTTTTAATGGGCTTTTTTTTGTAAGAATATAAATGAAAATCAATACTTTTCAGAGAGACAAAGATGGATAGAAAACGTTTTAATTAAAAGCCTTAAAAATGACCTCCGACTGATAAAAACTTCCAAGTCCCCCGTAACACAATAGTATGGTTAGGTTGTTTATATTTAAAATTATACCGAACTGTGGATTTATCATTTAAAGAAACCGATTTCTAAGAAACAATTTGTGCTTAATATTTAAATATTTGAAACACATGTTTACAATGAAATTTCCATTGGTGTGCACCTAATGTTTTAACATAAAATGGAGACTTACTCTATGTGTATAAAGATAAGAAAAAAAGAAAACAAAATTCTTCGATATTTTAAACAATAAGAAGAATATAAAGATAAACTAAACATAATTAGTTAAAAGGTTAAAAAATAATGTGGATGACAAAAGTTTTGGATATCCTACGGTATATTGTTTATAAAAGGACATTGTAAAGGTTAAGGCGTTGCTTGTTTATTTTTTATTTGCGTCACAATCTTACGCAAGCTTAAAAATTTTATTCCCAAATAAACAAGTAAATACTCATTTGTCGAGTTTGTATTAACATAAATTTAGAAAATATAGATGACGATTCTGAGCCCTGTTTCAGCTGTAGAAACCCCAATTGCATGTCATGAGAAGTTAAAAATCATTGTAACTTACAACCATATATTTAAAAAAAACAAAAAGTTTCCGATATTATCAGAGTTGTGGCAAAAGTGCCTACATAAGTATTTGTCCAATTAACATTAAAATGATCAGAAATTATAAAATATGTAAACAACTTTTGATCTTTAATCGAATTAATGTCATTCTTCTGATAAATTTAAATAATTTGTTTGTAAATATGTAGTCCAGTCAGACTAAACTACGTATTACTGTCTGATGCAGTAACGTAACCAGAAACGTAGTTTGTAGGGGGCCCATTCCACTGTTTGGTTTTCAAATTTACCATATTGGGTGGCTTTTGTAATGCCGATACCTACAATTATCGATTTTTTCTAACTGAAATTTTGACAAATAACTTTGATCTTGAGGGGGCCCGGGCCCCCTGGACCCCCGTTAGTTACGCCACTGGTCTGATGCTATTCAAGTTGTTACCCAAAACGTTTCCGATATTCTATGTAAGAGTGTCTAATATGCATTCTGAATGTAGAGTGCGATCAAAAAACAATTATAGAAAAATGGCCGTGCCTTAGTAACTTTGATTGGTAATAGGTAATAGGTAAGCATATAAACCACTGATTTTGTTTGTCATAGCTGCCAAAATGTACTTTCATTAAATGTAACATCCAATGCTGGATAAAGTCTAGAAACTAGAAACATTAACATACAGTACTGTGCAAAAGAGAGTAGCACATACAATGTGATTTTTTTAAAACTCAATTGCAGCAGGCCGTATTCTGACTTAATACAGACAGTTCTAAGGTTATTAAGACAGAATACGGCCTGCTGCAATTGAGTTTTTAAAAAACACATTGTATGAAATAATTTTGAAAAATAAGATAGCTTACCTATGTAAACAATAATAATTTTAAGAATTAAAAAAGTAAATATCTGTCAGTTTCAAAGGTTTCAAGACTCATTTCAGTATTTTGTGTAAATTGGTAAAAACAATTTTGAAAGATGTAACAGAGATGTAACATGTAACACCTGTTTTGAGGGATTTTGATAGTAGGTATTACTTTTAATCAAAGCCGTTCAGGTTACTACTAGGTATATTTTAAGTTTTTGCAAACATAAATTTACATGTGATTCATTGAAATCAGTATTTATAACGAAGCTCAATTACCATCCTTTATACTTGAACACTTTGTTCTAATAGCAGCTGGTAACGTTTAAGCTTAATCAATTTTAATTGTTTAGGAATTATAATTGTAGTTTAATCGATTGTAACTTGGTGATCTTTTAAATAGGTACTTTAATTTTTAATTTATTCTATTTAATTATGTAAGGTTACATTTAAACATAACACCTTTTAACCAAAATAAAAAAGTAGGTTGTTTTAAGTTAAAAATAAAGTTTTTGCTTTCCATCTAGCGATTTGTAATCGAATTAATCATTCCTAGAATCCTATACAGTTATTTAGTTACAGTTATAATCAAATTTTTAATTTTAATATTTTAAAACCTACATTGGGCCTTAAAGGCCTGCTAAAAGCTGAACAACATTACATAATAATAACATTCGAAAAGTTTTAAAGAATAGAAAATAAGTTTCGTTTATGAAGTATCAGTGATGTATCGCAGTATCGCAATTGCATTGTCTTCTATAATTCAGTGCAAAGTAGTTCGAGGAAGTAAAACGTTTGCATGCAGATATTAAATTGAATCAATCATTAACTAGTTTTTTCTACGTCTTAACCAATCAAGGCCTCCATGTAAATCCTTGCTAAAATTTCCCGTAATTAGAACATTCGTGTGTATCTACTTACGCTTGGTTCAGCACGTACGATATAGGGAAATTTTTAAAACTTTAGCAAAAATTTAAAGAACTGCCAAACGTTTATAAAAATCCGCTACAATTCAGGCGCATTTCCTAGAAGACCCCGTGATTCCGCCTGTGGTCTGCGACCAGGGTATTTTGGTAATCCCGACACGACGGTGCTGAAAGATTATGCACTTGTAGACTACAACCTGGTTATCTCCATTTCTGATTAAACTTTCTAGAAGGTCGACCACAACACAAAGACAATGCACTCGAATATTCGATGATTAAACTGTTATTCTTTGAAGATGCTGTGTTTCGGACTTTCATCAGGGAAAATTTCGTTCCGAACGAATTTAAATTTAATTATAGGATTTTACTAATGACGCACCAAAGTTGATTCGTAGAAAATTTTAAGATTTTCTTGAGAGTAATTAAATAACTCGGTGTAATTATCAAGGTCATTTTAAATTGTTAAATTGTTTACCTTCCTCGCGGAAATTATTATGTACCTACCTACAAATAAATAAAAAGTAATCTAAAAACTTGTTTATAAAACTCGTCGTTTGAAGGAAGACTTTAAATTCTTGAATTTATGTATATTTCATAGTTCTAAGGAATTTATATTGTAGCTATAGTATTTTTGTGTTACGTTTTGTTTTATGTTAAAGTTACATTAATTAATTAATTTGCGTAAAAGTAATTTAAAAACCTAACATTTTTCACGTAAAAAATATTTTGTTGATGTGTGGCACAGCAAAAGTTTCAAAGTGCATTGATCGTACAAGCAATAAACAAACAAATTTGTTTTGCGTTTTATATACAGTGTGTCTGTTTCATTTTGCCATCCCTTTTCCTTTTCTTAAACAGACAATACAAATATATTTTATATAAGTAATTCAGTACAATTAAATAATCATACAAGTAAATTTTGATTTAAAAGAAATTTATTGTGGATATAAAGTTTTCTTTATTTCGGTCTCAAGTTTATTCATAGCAAGCCGTTCTCCTTTATTAGAAGTTTGTGATTTGTTAACGATGTTATCCACGGAATGTCGCATTTGTTGCCTATTCAGAGTAAACAATAAGAGGTTACAAAGATCAATGTTACTCACGCAACGTTGCAAGTTACAGTTTGTAAATTATATATTTGCAAAATCGCTAAATTTTATAATGTCTTATTTTCAAATAAAGGATGTTCCCAAGGTTATAAAAAACAAAACGCGTATTTCAACTTAAGACTAATTGAGAAATAGTTTTCAATTTGGTTTGGTTAAATAATATTAATTGCGGAAAAATATGACAACACAGTGTGATTGATTAAGCATCTTCTATGTAGTCCATCTTTTTTTACAGAGTGAGTTATGCATCACAAGATGCAGATTTTTCTGAAAACTAAACTGTATTTACCGAGTCGAGTCAGTAAAATCTGCAACCCATATTGCATATTTCATCAGTGACTAGATCACTAACGTAACCTTATAATAAAATTAGACCAAAGAACTATCCAGATTCACAGAGTCGAGTCAGTGGAAGTAAACAAATACACGTGAACAGGGCAGAACCTTGTTTACGAGTTGATTTACCTGACGATTTGTGTACAGCCGCATTTGTACAAGGTGGCGCAAAATCAAGTCCCCTATGAGAAGTCGCTATAATTTTGTTTTTAGTTAACATATGTCAGATTTTCTTTGTCAGTTGAAAAGTAGACACTTGGGAAATTCATTATGAATCGGTATACGCCTCAAGAACGCGCAGAAATTGTAAAAATTTTGAGGAGAATGTTTCCTGGGCGTATTATCTTCAAAAACGCCGATGTGGTGTATCCGCCAAGCTCACCTGATTTAACGGTGCCCGACTTCTTTTTATTCGGCTATCTCAAAGATCGGGTTTTTGTGAATAATCCTGAAAATCTAGAAGAATTAAAAGCCAACATACGGGAAGAAATCACCAACATACCACCGGAAATGTTGGAGAACGTAATGAAAAATGCTCTAAAAAGAGCTCACTCTTGCATTAATGCTAGGGGTAGTCATTTGGTTGATTTTTAGTGTGTAGCATAACAACATTTCAAAGTTCAAATAAATATTTATGGTTCCCAAAATGAGTGTTTTTTAATCAACCTTACTGTTATACAAAAAACAAATCCGGGACTTGATTTTGCGCCACCTTGTATTTAAACTTTTTTATTGCTCTTTACCTCTAAAAGTCAAATCAACTGCCACAAATAACATTCAGAGAATATTTAAATGTAGGTAATAACAGCGATGTAACTAATATTTATGTAACATTATTAAAGTTTAATGCACAAGAAGGAAATGCAACTCGGGTATCATTTATCCCAAAATCTTCTTCTTGAAGTGGCATGCCCTCTACAGGGCGTTGCTGGTCTCTCTCCATATATCTCCGAACCACGGAAGTGCTTGCACTTCTACTCCAAGCTCCAGAGAAGACTTACTAGGCAGAATACCTCGGTGGTTTGCCATGGCCTTCCGAGGGAAGCGAACGGGTGTTTTTTGTGAACGTGTGACCCTGGGAATCGAACCCGGGCCATCTCAGTGATCAGACGCACGCTGAACCAACTGAGCCACGACCACGGCATTAAGCTTTAACAAATAAGAATATTTACGCAACTGAAAACTGAACACGGAGTAACTAAACTAAAATATAAATAATAATTATGCTAATAGTAATAATAATAACAAAACTAAAAGTCTGATTGTTCAGAATGTTCGTGCTGCTAGAATCAACATGTATGTATATTTATGTATAATCAGAGGTTCCACCGCAATTTCAATATTGTTATCAAGTTCCCATATATTATTTTCAACAACGTTAATTACGTGTTGCACACTGTTTGACCATTTCTGAACAGAAATTCCATAACACCCTCTATAAGAAGGTTTTGAACATCTGTAAGCTTAAAGGTAGTATTTTTTGCTGCCACGTGGCCTTTGACTTGAGACCAAATTAATTCGATTGGGTTCAGCTCACAGTGATAAGGGGGAAGTCTAAGCACAATTTTATTTTCTACTTTCGCCATTTCGTCAATCACATAAGAATTATAATAATGTTTGTGTTGTTTTACTATGTACAGTAGTTCACATTTTAACATATTGTCTTCAAAAATAACACTTTTAGAACACAACCATTGCTTAATTTCAGGTTTATTTCATGATGTAGTTGGAGTTTTTTCTTGTCTTCGAGAGTGATACGGGGGCATTATCAAGCACTATAACACAACTATCTTCAAGTAGCGTTCGTTTGCTTCTTTTCTTAGGAGGAGACAATTCTAGTGCCCCGGTTGGTTCAGATGCAGATTATGTTGAACTTGACATTGCTACCACGAAACTCAAGAATTATGAACTGGCACACCTTTACATAATGACAGGAAAAAAGCAAACTATTGGTCACGTTGATTTATATTTTAGAAAAAATCATATTAAGAATTTACTTGTCTAGGAAATATGTGATGTGGGTTGCAGATTTTACTGACTCGACTCAGTAAATACAGTTTAGAGTGTTCAATTTAACATAATACATTGTTAATAAAATATAGCAACCAACCTAAATCTAAATGCCAATTCCATTTCAGTTTAAATTGAATCAGGATTTTCAATTAAAAATAATAAAATGAAGGTGCAAAATGTAGAATTTAAAGTGTAGTCCGCCATTGTTGAGTCATGCAATTAAAGGGGGCCAAAATGTGAAATTTTCTTTGTTTATTTCTTGAGTGACATGTAAGCGTCAAGGATCTCAACACACGTCGATAACCCTAGTTTAGCACTACCCTATTAAATTTTTACACTATTCTGCACCATTTTTAGATTGATCAGTAATGATAATATTGAGCCTGTTATTATGCGAATCGACGAAAATGATAAGGTATAGCGTCGGGCTAGCGTTACGTTAGTCGTTGGTTCGAATCTCCTGATGGGCACTATGGGCAGGCATTTTCTATAGTCGGTATCGAGCCCTGGTGACCATTCGTCGTTGGACATCAAATTAACGACGCTCTCCTCCGAACACAGGCCTAAGAGGTAGAGTAACAAGATCTTACACATACACATACTTACACACTATACACATGATGCGGTATGTAGGATCAATCACATAACCCTCAGGGTCGGCCCGGATTGTGCATTGCACCCGTCATACCTCATACATTAATGAACCAGTACATCTCTATGTCCCAAAAGTGAATAATGGGTTATAATAATAATAATGCCAGAATCTGAAGTTTTATCACAATCTTTGAGTTACGTCTCATTTGACTATGGATTTCGATTTAGTTGCTGCGCCTTTTAATGCTAAAGTTATCAGTGGGTGAATAGTGCCGGAATTACATTGTTAGGCTATGTAGATATTTTTGATTTGGTGTAAAATACAAATTTTGTTGGCATGATTGTAATCAAACGATTATTAAGTCATATATTGAAATATCTAAAAAGATAAGCGTTTTAGTACAGTATTCTACATTGTCGTCAGTACAATATACTTGAGGAATTTCAAAATAAAATTGCCCCACTCCATTTATAGTAATTTCGTTAACATAATTTTTACGTATTATATGCGATTAATAATTTGCAATTTCCTATTTCCTTTGTTTCTGTTAATTTGGTGTCATTTTGCAAAATATTATTGTTGTGTTTATAGACGTAATAAATTTTGGCAATTCAATTATTTTCAGGCAAAAGGTGGCATTCGTGTATTACAAAATGTACATGTGTAAATCTGGCATTTGAAAATACAGTACAATCGCGATAATGTGAATACTTGCTCATGTGAACTTATTGAATAATTAAATGATATAGCTAATTTTATAACGTTTCTTCCGAAGTACAAGCGAATAAAGTGTGCATGGAACCCATACTAGAGACAGAAACCCAAATAAAAACTTTTACATGTAATTTCCTTTTGTTGCGTTTTTAAACGGAACATACGGTATATTAAAGCTAGAGGAACATCTAAAATAGAGTATTATATGTACTGGGCGATTCACATAAGACCCTCTCCCCCAAAAACTTCAAATGCAACCCAGCATACATCTTTCCAAAGCTACTAGAAAATATGTGCAAATTAAAAAACAAAATAGTAACTAGTAGATGTGCATGTTCACAAAGTCTACTAATTCCTTAAAAGTGAAATTTAGACATTTCTAGTTGTGAAAATACAAATTTTCTTGGATTTGTTTCGTATTGTAATGTTTCTAATAATTGATAATATTTTTCTTAAGTTCTTAGTTAGGATAGGTTATGAAAGTTTTCAGTTTGAAATATAGCCTTACATAACGTTTAATTATGTATTGTTATTCTTAAGTAAGCCTCTGATTATATAAATTTAATTGAGGATAAACATAGTACAGTGTGTCTCACTTTAGACGGCACCACCCCAGTATTTTTTTTATGTATTATCGATTTCAAAATAGTATATTGTGTAACAAGTACGTGAAGCTGACCTTTTTATATGAGTGTGCAGTTTGCAACACGAGCCGAAAAGCGAGTGTCACAGGCACACGAGTATAAAAAAGGCTTCATGTATGTGTTGCACACTATTCTTTTTCTACGACCTCAACTCAAACTTAAAAAAATGAGTTAAATTAGCAAACGTTCCCTTCACTTGACAGTTCTGACAAATTCGTCGTCCAAACAAAAAACAAGCACAGCAATCTATTCAAGTGTTTACCCGTACCGAAAAGTGTATATGCTCTTATGGCAGAAATGCGTAATAGTTATTTTCGTATCAAGTGTCGAAAGTAGCAAATATCAAGCGAGTGTTTATAAATAGATATACGAGTGCGGAGCGAAGCGGAGCACGAGTAGAAATATTTATAAACACGAGCGGAGATATTTGCCTTTCGAACGAGTTACGAACACTATTTTTCCCACGACCAAAAATGTACATGTCAAAAAGTAATACTGACAGTTCAGGTAAAACGACCGTCATTTTTTGTTTTGAAGCGGCCGCAGCTTCCTATTATTGCGCAAACTGTGCGATATATCCCTATACGTGTTCATATCGCACGGGTTGTTCATTTGTTTTGCGAAAGTCAATCGCACGGGTGATATTGTCAACTTTCGCGCCTAGTTTGTTGTGCGTTAGGAGCGACTTTCTTATATGGTCGTGGGAAAAATAAACTCCATAAGGAATGCATTGCACTTCACGCATCGGTATAAAAAATACGATTGCACGTTCTGCGATCAGTATGTGAAACTACTACTTTATGCATGGGAGTAGAAAAAATTTTTTTTTTCTGATTATACCCCTCACTAAATTGTACTTTTAGGGTATCTTACTTTCCCTTCACAGTAAAATGCTAGTCTACTACGATTTAAAATAAACAGCAAAATTGAAGAAGTCGTATTAGGGATTTTTTTTATCAAAAAATCTTGTTAATAAAAGTTGTTCGGAATCGTTCAACTAAGCTAAATCTGAAATTTCGTTAAAAACAAAAAAATTTGAAAATCTCTCAAAAAGGTCCAGAAAATAGAAAAATGTATACGTGCTAATGTCGATTTAACTGAAAATACTGTTATTTAAGTAATTAAGCATCGTTTTTTGTTATTGTATTGAATTAAAAGAATAAAATAAAAAATCATGGCAAACTTGTGAGATTATTATTCGAATTTTCTGGACTTTTCTGAATTTAATTTTTTTTTGTTTTTAATGATATTTCGGATTTAGCTTATTTGAACAATTCTGAACAACTTTTATTAAAAAGATTTTCTGATAAAAAAATCCCCAATACGACTTCTTCAATTTTGCTGTTTATTTTAAATCGTAGTAGACTAGCATTTTACCGTGAAGGGAAAGTAACGCACCCTAAAAGTACAATTTAGTGAGGGATATAATCAGAAAAAATAAATTTTTTAAATCGATAATATATAAAAAAAAATACTGGGGTGGTGCCGTCTAAAGTGAGACACACTATAGATTAACAGCTATCTATGAATTTGTAGGTTAGGTTGCCTATTTCAATTTTTAAGGGGCGCGTTTTATGTGACTCGCCCAATTTATTAAAAATAGCCGAAATTGCTAATTTTATTTTCTGTTGATTAAAAATTTTATTAACCCATGCCGTGCCTTTTTTATTCCTGTATTTCATTCGAATTACTTCAAAGTCCATCAAAATGCTGAATTTTGCATAAATTAAATTAAGTTTGTATAGATAGTATGTCCTTATTAATAAAGGGGTGTGGTAGCAACATTTGTGTAACGTGATATAATCTAATAGAACTCGAACGAACATTGATTTTAGTGTGGTATTTAAGTGAATTAAATGCCTTATAATACGCGTATTCTTCCCCTGTTGTATTTTCAGAATATTTAGAAATAAGTTTAGGTTAGTATATTAAAATACAAGTTACAGAAGGCAACGTTTTCGCGCCTAAGTCCGAAATTTGGACACGAGCCGCGTAGCGGCGAATGGCCGAACGGACGAGTGCCCGAATTGCCTTGTGTAATGAGTGTTTTATACTATTTACATTATTTGTTCATGCTTCTTTTTATAAAAATACTTGACAACTTCCAGTTGGGGAAATTTTGTTAGAATAGTTAGGTTGGTAACAACGATTTTTGCTTGCCAGTTGACAGAAATTTGACATTTGATGTTTTTGTTGCCTAGTATTTTGTGTATTATTTAATACAATATCACCAATTCTTGAAAACAAAATGTCACCAAAAACACCGAAACAGAGAAACTAATTTTCTTCTTAGCTAAAGCACTTCGTAAAATGAATAAGAAACTCTTGTTACAAATGTACCATATGCAGGGTGTCCCAGAAATTGATTAAATAATAAAGTGTATATATATGTATTCAAACTTATGTTCCAAGAAAGTATAGTTTGCTTATTTATTGGGACGGCCAAGGCTGCGAATTCTCATAACACGTCGACTGCTATGATCATTATTACTACCTTACTCGAATTTTGTCAAGACCAGATGCCTTCTACCGATGCCCAAGAATTTTATAGGTATAAAAACGACATTGTAAAGGTTTACTGTTTTTATTTATTTAGAAATGCAGCCAACAGAAAACTCCAAATACAGGCTGTGAAAAATAACTCAATACCAAACTAAAATTGTACTTGACGACATAAATAGTTGTGCACGAAACCTTTTCCTTCTCAGCTTAACAACCGAAATCTGACAGTGGAACAAAAATATACATTAATGCATCAAAATTATTGTGGAATAATAATTCCGCCTAATATTTTGTCAGGTAAAAATTGCAATAACCTGTGTTGAGAATTAAATTTGGCAATTTTAGTGTACCAGCGAATTATGTTATTCACCTATACGACCCGATTGTTTAAGTGTACATAGTTAAATTTTTTACATTATTTCGCAATATACACATATTTATAGTTCTTTTGTAACATATTGAAGCTTCTTCATGTTTATTGTTGTTACTACAACTCTTTATAAACAAAATAAAGTTTTTAATCGATGCTTTATGGTGTACTTAATTTTCAATCAGCAGCTACTACGGCTTTTAAAAAAACAACTAAGTATTTTCTAGTATGTTTGGACATCTTTAATAAGATATTTTAAATCGACTACAATTTCATTTGAAATTAACTTAATTGTTTATGTGCGTTGTTGCAAACGTGGTTGCAGTCATGCATACTCGAATCCACAGTTTAAATTTTATATCTATAAAACGTGTGAACGCGTAACACGTTCTTAAATAAATTCATACGTAGAAAACTATACCTAGTAATTAACAATGAAGTTGACATGCAAGTTAGCAAGTATAGGCTTCCTCGAACTGTTACGCAATGAAGTGCATCCGGAAGGTTTGATATTAAATTGTTTTAATCGTTTTTACATGTTATACGGGGTGTCATCGAAAGTGTGGTTTATGCAAAAGTAAGGAAGGACTTTTAGATAACTCCCCAAGTATGAGGGTCACTGTTCCCCGGATTAAATAAAGTATACATTTATTATAAGTAATTCTAAAATGACTAAAAATAATAATAATCTAAAACTGTATTCCTTGAATCTCGGTTTAGGTTTGTACCCTCGGTAGAACTTCGAAGTCGTGAATTCTTTTTTTTTCCTTGAACACTGACACGCATTGGTCGAGTTGCATAACCAGCATATTTATTGCTCACCAAATGAAAAAATCGTAATAATAATAAGACTGTTCAATAGAAAGCCGTTTAACTTCAGTACTATGCGCGGTACACGAAACCTTGCTTGGGTTTTTATTTTTATATAAAGTAACTGCCACCAAAATTAAGACTACGCTTTCGATAACATCCTGTATTTGTAATTTAGAGTGGTGCGTTCCTAGTGCAAATCGATAATACTTTTTAATGGGGAAGAATACGAAAGTATTTCGTAATACAACATAACATAATAAAGTAGCAAGTCTCTGTTGATATCATTTTGATTCGATTCAGATCCTTACCTGATTATGGCAAAATTCTAGTTGGGTAGTGGCATCACACACACTAGTTGATGTACGTTGAGATATTTACTACTTGGAAGCTTGTAGCACTCGCCCAATATATAAATTAAGCTATTTAAAAAAATACGTTGGATTATAATTTAATTCATAATTAAAGCATGGTAACTTATTAGGATACAGCGTTTGGTAGTTAGCTGTACAGTGTTGTCATACGTTTTTTTTTAACGGACAGACCTAAATGAATAAATGTTAAGATTAAAATTTCAGGGTTGAAAGACAATTATATGCAAAAATTATTTTTATAACGTTCTTTTATTTCAACTTGTAATCTTTTATTCAACAGATCATTAAATAATAATGCTTATTTCAAAACCAAACATTGAGACTTTGAGGACCTCGTGAAAACAGGGGAAGCATGGTACATCATTCTAGTATTAAGGTTTTCGACTCAGAATTGTACAAGGAATATCGCTACCTGGAGCTTTTGCGCCAATTTGTATACACCCTAGGGTGGCCCTTAATTATGGTTGAAACAAATTTTGACCGGGTCACCCCTCCAATCGATTCTAAAAAAATAAAAAGGAATTTTAAGATTTACCAGACCTCTAAATTCCATCGTTAAGGGGTGCCCCAAGGAGCCTGCATTTTCCCATTTAAATAACATAGGTTTTCAGTACACTTCTGGTTTTTATTTTTTTACAAAAGTATGCGTGCCTGAAAAAATCCGGCGAGTGCTGCGATTCATTGCTCACTGATGCCCCTTTCACGGAAAAAATCATGGGGCCAAAATTTGTTTCAACCATAATTAAGGGCCACCCTAAATTACACCCTGTATATCTAAATTAATGATTATTCTTAAAAAGAAAAGGGATGACGTAAGATGTATCTAACCATTTAATAATCGTCTTATTTTGCGGCCTAATCTGCATGAGAAAATAGTTTCCGTAGAATCATTAATTATAAGTCTATAAACTTTTGAAGGCAACCGAAATGCATGTTATTGGATATTAGTTACTTTGGATTTTCTTTACTTTCAAAGCGCGTTTTAATTTGCTTTCAACAGGGCCGGTATGGCCGAAGAACGAAAAGAAAATGGTAAAAAATGTTAAAATAATAATAACATTAATAACAGCAATACGGTGGACTATTTTAAGTCCTGAATTACGAAAAAAACATATTTTTTTCGGGAAAATTAAATATGTACTTGATTTTTAGCTATAAGGCTCGGGACACACGAGCGTTTATTTAACGTCCGTCGAAACGCACGTTGCGACGGACGTTAAAGCATTATTATTCTTTAAATACGACTAGTCACACATCAACGCGCGTCTCATTTAGCGTACGTTGGAACGTACGTTCAATTTTTTGACGTACGTATCAAGCTAGACGCACGTTGTGACTTGTCTGCGTGCGTTCCAGTGTTCTATTTTTGTACTTATTCCCGTATCACAGGAGTGCCTTTTTAACGGCCGTTAGTGTTATTACGTTGAATTATTGTCTTGGTTGTAGTGTATGTGTATTATAAAGTGTTATAATGGCCATGTAGATATCTTTTACAATTTATAGGATGCACTCACCACTTTCCCTTTTGGTGCTTCCTTTTATTTTTTAAGTATTGCACTACTAAATAAGAAACGGTAACAACTTCGCTGCTATAAAGATTAATTAAACGCAGGTTTCTTAAAATTTTTTAACGTTCGTGTGTTCAGTGCGGCGACGTACGTTGTAAATGACGTACGTCGCAACGCACGTTAAATTTACGCTCGTGTGTCCCTAGCCTTAGTAGGTATAACTCACAATACGTAAGTACTTATTGTCTTATTTAAAATTGTATAATTGTTTAATCATTTTCATACAATAAATTTATGTGTCGATATAAACATCATGCATTATCATCATGATACCCTTTATCTAATATATATCTATACTGGTGCTGTTATTCCTTGGCTCGTTAGATCTTAAACATTATTTATAAAAATGGAAATGATTAATAATTTAGATAGAAGATAGAAATAGAAGATTGACAACAGTTTATTATTTATTAAATGTAAGCATTTAAATTAGGTAAAATCTTTAAACTCCAAAATATTGTGTATTCGAGAAATCCTGAACAGTGAACAGTTATTTACATAGTAAGGAAAGTAAGTAGGTTTACTCTGTTGAATATCGAGAATCGTGCGACACAAAGTAAATCACGTAATTCCCATATCGTAGAATGCACAGTATATTTCCCACGACCGATATAAATTGTTATTAAAAATTCAAATAGCTTTTACCAATAACTACTACTGAATTAATTTGCTGCAAACAGAATTACGCATGCTTCGATTGAAAAATAATAGTTGTTGTTTATTACTGCCCTAGGGAGGTAAATTCAGTTTTATTTGAAGAGGAGGCTACGTCGCTACATTGCCAGTTAAATTACCGAGGTTCTTTATTTTTCCCCCCCTTGTTTTGAGTATATGCAAGGTGGTTGAAAAACCATACATCTAGTTGGCGGTGAATTTTCCGTGAAAAATGAAATATGCTACTCAGTGCTGTTTATATTTAACATAAGAATATTGCCATGCCCCGATTACAAAGGAGTTTTCTTTCAAAGTGTAGATTTTGTTGTTTGGATTAATTAATTAAAGTTATTATTCTAAGTGAGTAGTCTTCTTGTCAACAATTGATGTTTAATTAGTGGCAATTCTGACTAATTCGGGTAAAATAAAGAACATAACGGCACATAAAAATTTACAGGCAAACAAATTTAAAAGCTCTTTTTTCTGTAAACCCTTTTTAACCACCCTGTACATTTTTATTATTCTTATGTTTTAGTTTTTTCAAATGTTGATGTACTGTTCTGTTCGTATTGATTTTCAACTGTTTTCATTGTTCTTTCTGTTTTATATTATTTTACATTTGTTTTATTACTTCAGCCACATTTAAACATACGTATGTATGTATTAGGTTCTATCTATTTATTTTTGATAATTACCCTGTTTTCCTTAAATGTACTTCTCTTGACTTTGATGTTAATTGGTTTACTTTTTTACTTGTGGTTTCTGACTATTTAATGTTATATCCATTCCTATTGCTCGTTTTTTGTCGTTTCCTCTATTTTCTTGGCTACATGCTCCTCTTTCTGTATTTTCATACTTATTTTTTATTTTTCTCTCTTAAGAATTCAATTTTCGTTTGTTATGCTAAGTTTTTTGTGTATTTTTTTGCGCGAGATCTAGACTTGTGGGTGCCAACTATCTCAACATGTTTCAGTTTGTGATTTAGCCATACTCATTGACTCATTCATATTTTCAATTAATTGTTACAGTGATGTAGAAATGATGCAAGGAAGATATCACTTCCGTAAACAAACGCTTTGACAGTGTTGTGCATTCACATGGTGTTGACTGACGTACAATGTAGCGAGCGTCAGCCCATAAATGTGAAATGTAAAAAAAAATTATTTAAATTTGCTTCGATGTCCTGAATTTGTTGCATACTATCAGGTAATCTCAAATTAACTACGGTGTAGTACACTAACGTAAGTTAGAGAAGATAAACAAGGCATGATTTCAGATTTTTTCCACAGCGAAAATCTTACCAACTTAGCTCGGGGTCGAATTTGAGAACTTCTGTTTACAAGGCAACCATGCTACTTTCTCAGTCTCAGTAATTTATATATAGTTTACTATGTATTATTAATTATTAAATATTGACGTCTATAATTTTTTAATGTTTTCATCTTAATTTAATTTTCCCCTTCGTTTACTTTTATTTGTACTTCGTTTTTTTTATTATGTTATCAGTTCGTTTGTTTATCAAATTCGTTATTGTGCAATGCAGTATGAATAATGCATACTCGATTATAATCATTAATTCCGTATATCGATGGAGTTGTTCACATATGAAGGCACTTGGCACAGAGACAACAAAGGTTACTATCCCATTAGCTGGTTGTCAACCTTTATCTGTTAATCACGTAACACTCAAAGTACTTTTCGTTGGATTCCTGTTTACCTTATGCTTTTAGATAGAAGTTGAACCCAAACAACAAAAATGAACCCATCTTGGCAACAATAATTTAATAACGGTTTGTCTGGTGAATTGAGAATCCAGAAAAAAAAAATCAGCTCGTGTGCGTGAAATATCTAAGTGGAAGATTAGATAAGTGTGAATGTATCTTGTTAGATTGAAGGGTCCGCATTTTGTTGTACCTTTAGTACAAACGTGGTAATTGAGCTATATGTGTGTCACTTTATGCAGATTCTTAGTGATTTTGACGTGAATTTTTCTTTCATTGTGCCGGTTTTGCTAATTTAAACTTGTTTATCGAAGAAAATGTGACTCTTATGTTTGAAGGTGAACTGTAAAAACCGAGTGTTGTGCATGCGGTAGCAAAACGATCGAGTGGATAGGAAATAGTCGCTAAGTGCTCATTTTGATTTATCAGTGTTTTGAAAAATGAACTGTACAACAATGTATAGTTGTGCGACAATAAATGAACCTTCTTGTAATTTGCCAACCACTGTTGGTAACAATTTCCATGTGCAGTCTGGAGTGGAAGGTTATGATGAGTTAAATCCTACGTATGGTCCTCAACCAAATGAGTCTATGGCCGCCTACCGCTCATCAGTACCAAATGCTTTCCAGAATCAGAACCAGAACGGTTTCCATGATTATACTGGTTTTCAAAACCAAAACTTGCCCAATTATTCTATTAACATTAATCAACCAGCGAGTGCGTGTGGTGATTTTCCGCTTAATCAAACTGTTGGGTTTCCGGTTGACAACGAACATGTGTATCAAACAAATCAAATGAACGGTTCTCTTGATTTTCATACAGAAACTAATTTACCATGCCAAACTTTACCTAGTTGGGATTATGATCAGTGTTATAGTTATTATGCCAATGGATGTTACAATACCTGTCAGTTTGTTGATGTTGTAGATATCGAGGATTTTATGTGAGTTGTATTTATTGTTTAGGTTTTATTTTCTAAATATTGTAATAACAATTTTATCCTCTAAGTATAATCACATCTACGAGGGCTGTTCTCTTTCCGCTGAGTCTATCTAGCAGTCCATTAAAATTTGCAACAAATTTTGTGTGACGGTGGAAACTAGTTCTTTACAAGTTTAATGACAGTGACGGTTGACAAATATACTTGAATATTTTAAACTACATAAGCTTAAAGTAATCCTTTTCGCAAGAAATCATGGGAGTTAAACAAAGAAGATTATCGTGCTGTGATTTTGTATAATATCAAACGTGGCTTAAGCCGTAAACAAGGTTTTGAGGAAATCAATGGAGTATTTGGTGACAAGTCGTGTTCTTTAGCTACTATAAAGCGGTGGTACAATGATTTTCAACGTGGTCGACTTTGCTTAAATGACAGTGTTCGAGCTCCTAAGCCAAAAACAGCCGTTACCGAAAGGAATATTGGTCTTGTTCGGAACATGATTGAAGAGGACCGGCATGTTACTGTAAGGAGTATATTATATACTCTAAAGATTGGTGTGAAAGCAATTAACACCATTTTACACAAACATTTGAAGGTACATAAGCTTTGTTCCCGTTGGATAATGCTCGGCCACACACGGCCGCTCGAACGATTGAGTATTTGAATGCACAGAACATTGAAATAATGGCTCATTCGCCCTATAGTCCAGACCTGTCACCTAATGATTCCTTTTTATTTCCACGTGTAAAGGATAAGTTACGGGGTTTACGTTTTACATCGGCCGAAGAAGCGGTTGACGCATTTAAAAATGAAATAAAGAACCTAACTCAGGAAGATCGGAGAAAATGTTTTGAAGATTGGATTTCACGGATGCAAAAATGCATTGACTGTGGAGGGGAATACTTTGAAAAATTATAAATAAATATTTTTTATCAATAAATTGCTTATTACTTTACTAGGCTCGGCGGAAAGAGAACATCGTATGTATTACAATTTTACAAGAAGCATATTAGTTTGTTTTGGTTGGATATTGTCTTTTGGATTTTTGAGTTTGCACTAGCTTTCTAGGTGCGCTAATGTTTCCTTTCTGTGCTTTTTTCTTTTCTCCATTTTTCCTCTAGTTGTACTTATTTATGTGTAATTATTCTTGTTCTTGCATTTTCTCGTTCTCTTTGCTTTTCTTCTCTTTTTCGTGTAGTTAATTATTATATAATCGGATTTTGTTTAACAAAAGGTTTTGTTACTACATTTAACCCCTACAACCATGGTCAACTACGACTTATATTTAAAAAATACCCACTAATTAATTTTTAGAATATGAAAATTAGAAGATATCCGAATATTACGATCGCATTCTGCAGGAAAAATAATGTTTTTACCGTTTTTTGATGTCCTCAAAAACAAAGGAGTTATTTAAAGTTTTCAAAATGGCCAAATTTTGAATTTTAATTATAACAAAAAATAAATAAATAAAAGATTGTGACTTCCCATTTAAAACCGTTAAAAATGGTCCACCCTGTACATATCTCCCTAGCTTTCTTTTTGTTTTTTCTTCTTGAGAGTTTTTTTATCAGACTGCTTAATTATATTATTGTTTTTTAAATCTTTTTTATCGGTTTTTAAATATTTTTAAACATTTTAGTGTATCGTTTAACATTTTTTGTATTTTATCTGGAAATGATTTTTCAAAAAAATATTTTGATCGACCTTATGGGAAGTATTTTAAACAATTTATTTCAAACATGCCTTTTTCTACTTCCAACTAATTCTATTGAAATATAATGACAACGAACATTAATTTCTAATTAAATTTAAATTTAAACCTACTAAAAATTTCCAGCGATAATCATTTTTGTATAATTAACACCACTTATTTAGAAAATACCTTACTTATTTCGAATAGATATGTAATTGTATTAGTTATTTCTGTTTCATTTGGGGATTCATTTGTTTGACTTTTGTTGGATAAGAAGTTTGATTTCAAATATTTACAGATGCATATTAATTTATTTAAATATAGGAACTAAAGTTCATATCTGGGCATCTAAACCGAAAATTATAAGACTTCAGTTATCTTTAGTTTATGTTTCATGTGCATGCAAAATTTGGTTTGCCAGATATAGTGCAGGGGAAGTAGTTCTCGGTGTCGGTGTGTATGCTGGCATGTTAAAGTGGAAATGAACTTCGATTGTTTATAGAGTTTTATATTTGTGTGATAAAATGGTTGTACAGAATCGTTCAAAATCCACTTTGTAAGTATTTTTTAGCAATAATTTCTGATGTAAGAATTTCAAATAAAACCCGGATTTCTGTTAAATATTTAAATAAAGGGAACTTCCAATAGAAAACAAGGATACCATAATCGTTATTTCTGTTTTGAAGCTAATTTAACATAATTTTTCTGGAGATTTTAAATTTTATGTATTTTATGCAAATAAACAATATGTAATTAGAGCCTCTATGTTTGAGAAACTTGGTTATCAATTTTTTCTAGTTGTATCTAACGAGCCGAGCTGAGAATAAAAGTAAAACTCTAATTTTAAGCAACTGCAAAAATATTTGGGTGAATGTCATTTGCATGTGGATTTTTAAATACATAGTTGTGTCTTCGCGTGTTTTCAAACTTTAAAAAATATCATTAAGGTGAAGGTATATTTTGAGGCAAAGTGTGGATTTCCAAGAAAATTTTTTCTTTTGTTCCTTGACATGTTTTTGTTATATCTATATTTTCATGAAACGCTTAGTAACTTAAAAATGAGATGAAATAATCTGCTTGTTTTCATGATTAATTAAACATTTTTTAAAGGTTGTTTTAATGAAAATAATTCTTTAAAAAATGTTTTTAGTTAAAACCACAGTTTTTTACTTGAAAGTCGAGCATCACATTAATAAAGTCGCCACAAAAAGCAGTACTGTTTTTAATCTTGCCACTTAAAAAATCGCAATTTGTTCTCCGATAATAATTCAGAATGCACTTTTGGTATCTCATTTAACGCATCGTTAAAAACGGCAGATAATGGTCTACTCAAAGTCTAGTATGAATTATGTACACTTGCTGCTTTTTTTGGCAATTATCCAAGCATGTGGTCTGCCGCATGAGGATTTGTCACATGTTTTGTGAAATGCTAGATTTCTATGATATATCATGTGGGTCTTCGGAGTGTCCAATCTATGCATTCTTGATCGGTATGGTGGTACATCGTGATTTGGCATGCGAAAACCTTTTTTTGCAGGCTAGAACACCTAGCAGTTGTCGTTGAGTTGGTCTTACCTTTAACATGGATAATAATTTAGACAGCTTAAAAAAATTCGAAATTTTTCAAGTGTGGGTATTTTAATTTTGTCGCTTGCTAGAAGTTTACTAATAGTGATTGGTGATTTTGTTTAATTTTATGGAAACTGTCGTCGACCTTGTAGCTTGAGGATTATAAACCGATAAGCTTGTAATGTACCAAGTTGATATTGGAAAAATTGTGTGGTTATATCAAGGTCAAACTCTTCGAATTATTTTGATTTCAGAAATCAGGCCGTTTGAATTTAGTACAGATAAACGTTTTCTTGTTAATTTTTACATTTAAAAATAAATAATGACTTATTGCTGTAATATATGTATGGTTCTGATATACATTTCCTCGTAATCTGTAGTAAGATATTTGTTTAAAAAGGGGATCCTAATAAATTTATTTACATTAGCTAAATGAAAATTTAACATTTCCTTTTTTTTAGTGATGCTTAAATCTACGTAACTGTGAAAAATTTTGTTTTTAACCATGAAAATGTTTTGTATGTCCAGAAATTCCATATTAGTGTAGTTGTAACAAAAACGATAGTGATATGTACTTTCCCCGGGTAAAAAACACTTTACATTCCATATTTTTTAGAAAATATATTTTTTTTTAATGCCAAACCGTCCAAGATAGCATTTCGGTTTTAAAATATTTTTTTATTATTAAATAATGTTTATGTAACGAATTCAGAGTGAAAAATAAGGCTAAATTCAAAATTAAAATTAAAAATCAAATAAAAGACGTTAGGATTTGAATTTTTGTAATTTTTTCTTATCAGTTTGACCTTAATCGTCAGTAACATATTCTCGCGTAGGCATGCAATTAAGTAGCAATTTAAATCTATTAAAACGTCTGTTATTTTTAGCAGTAAATTTGATAGAGAACCCATCTGTTGGTTTCTTCTCCCAATCTAAAGCTACGAGGCTTGTACCGTAAGTAATGTCTGTCGGCCTGTAATACCGTAAAATTAAAAAATATTAAAAGAAATCCCGAATAATATTTATTCAAACTTTGAACTGCAAAAGGTTATTTTTCAACATAATCCCCCATCCCCCTCTCTTTCTAAACATGTGCGCCATCTTGAAACCCATCGCTCAAATCTACTTTGAAATAAAGATGCATTCTTGTTTTTCACCCATTGTTTTACAGCTAGTTTTACCTCCTCAAATGAATCGAATTTAATTCCTTTCATACTTTGTTTCATTGGCCCAAACAAATGAAAGTCCGATGGGGCCAAATCAGGACTAAAAGCTGGATGTGGCATAACTGACCATCCCAGCTTCTGGATCGCCTCTTGAGTAACGAATGCAGTATGCGGTTTTGCGTTATCATGGTGTAAGGCAATGCGACGTAAATTTTTCTTTTTTAACGTCACTATATATCGCTGGCTACTTATTGTGGTCCCTGGTTCGAGAAAATCGACAAAAATAACACCCTGACGGTCCCAGAATACAGTTGCCATAATTTTCTTCGAAGAAGTTTGCTCTTTACATTTTTTGGGCGTGGTGATGACGTGTGACGCCATTCTTTTGATTGATTTTTGGTTTCTGGATCATATGTAAACGCCCATGTTTCATCCCCAGTCACAACATTATCAAAAAAGATGGTCCACGTTCTTCGAAGGCGTTTACGAGATCAGCACAAATCTCCATTCTTATTTCCTTTAGTGCTTCGGTTAACTGATGAGGAACCCAGTTAGCACACACCTTAGAATAGCCAAGATCATTTATAATCTTCTCCACAACATTGTGTCTCGATCCCAAAGCACTAATAAGGCCAGCAGGCAACACTTACGGTACAAGCCTCGTATTATTTAAGATTTTTTGATATTGTACTACATTTTTTACTTCTACAGTTCTGTAGCATGTTTGTATTAAATTTTTGGGTTGCTTGATATGAGCCAGTGGAATAAATTTCTCAAAAAATAATTGAGTTGAAAGCTGTTACTCTTTAAAAGTCTTTTTATTTTAATTTTAAATCTTTTGTTATATGTTTTCACCCGTCGCGACGCCTGAATAGGCATAGAGGGTTAGAGAGAAGAAGAAGTTATAAGTTTTCAGGCAGACTTTAAATTAATTGTACTAAGGTTATAATTGCGTTGCGTCTAATGATTTTCTGGATATATTCATTTAACAAGTATCATATTTTAATGGAAACCTATTTATTATATTATTATAAAATAAATAAAATTTCAATAATATTAAAACAAACAGAAGATTATCACTTTTTAAAGTAATGTATGTACCTACATTATATACTGTGGAAATTAGTTACATCTTATTTCAGTTGTTATGCACTATATCACACATGCTTTTTTGAGTTATTTAATTGATGAATTGATCACTTGGCAGACCCATAGCTGGGTATTTTAAACCTACCATATTAGCTCTTATTTTTTTATGAAGCTTATCGGCGTTGATTACTACGATCATTGGCCCGTTAAACTTAATCCTACTTAGCCTACACAGGTTCGAACGGCAACCAGATCGAGATCTGGTCGTGGTTGGGGTCCGAACCCGGGACCTCTTGATCGTGAAGGAGACACTCGTCCGCTACACCACCGAGAGGCCTACCTCTTGTTATAATAATATTTCATCATTCATCAGTAATTCTAATAAATATTTATGTTTTAATTTTGTTACAGGAACAATGAAAAACGCAAAGAAAAGTCTCGAGATGCAGCTCGAAGTCGTCGATCTCGAGAAACAGAAATCTTTTCCGATCTGGCAAATATTCTGCCGCTACAAAAGGATCAAATCTCACAACTCGATAAGGCTTCTATTATGCGACTTGCTATCTCATACCTGCGTGTACGAGATATGATTAACTTAGGTTAGTTATTTTTTTAATTTTTTTTATTAATCATACTTTTTTTTATTAAACTGTAAACTGTAAAATTATTTTTTTATAAATTTGATTATGTTAATGTATTTTAACGATTTATGAAAATTCTGTGTACAGAAAAATATCAGCTCCTTGAGGATTTGAACCACTGACCTTCGGCTTTATGTGTATGGAATTTTTCATAACTCGTTAAATATGTATGTTGTAAATATTTCCTCAAAGGAGTGAATCGTTACACAACATGTTAGAAATATTAGAATGCTAAAAGAAGCAACAAAAAAAGGGAATAAAACAATGCCCGATTGTTAATGGTTTTGTAGTATGACGAGATTTCTGGTATTTAGTAATAACAAATAACGTACACAGTAGAAGATATTATAGCAATAAAATTCGATTTATAGTAACATGATAGCTTAATTATAATTTGGTTCACTATGTTTACCTTGCACTTCCACACAAAACTCTTAATGATAAAGTAAAGAGCCAGAGCCACTAACATTATTTAATTTATTTAGGGATATTGATAATCAATATTGCTTTAATGTCGATATTCATCGATATATCAAGGAAATTCTGGTTTATTGATATATTGATGCTAAATCGTTTTGGCAAAACATAGCAATATCCACTGAACTATCTCAGCATTTCTGATATTTTCAACTACAGTAGACACGCGATAATGTGAACAAAATAAAACAAGGCGTGTTCACGTTTGCGATTTGTTCATGCTATCGAATAGTAATGATTTTCTACTAGAAACTGATAAAAAAAGATCAAAAACAAAGTAAAAATTTGTTTATTAACATTTTATATTAAAATACAAACTACTGTTGCAGAAAAAAATCGAAAATTTTGTATTGAAACGTTTACTGCTACATTAAACACACTGAACACAAGCAACAATTACGTTTTTAATGCATCGCATCAGCTTTAAAAGAGATTTGGTGCCATGAAAAACGGCCGTAATAACTGTCTACTAAATAAAAACGCGTATCAGTAGACAACTCAAAATTAACCAAAACAGATATTATGCAGTCACATTTGTGCACCGTCAACGCTGTTATGTCTGCAAATACCTTTAATGCGGCATAGACATGTAAACAAGTTACAGGAAACGTCAGAAATTCAATATGTTTTATTGTTTTCATACATTATAAACAATGTTCACGTTAGTGAGGGTTAGTGTGTTCACGTTATACGGTGGTCAATATAATAAAAATGTTGTTCATGTTAGCCGGATATTCACGTTACCCGATGTTCACGTTACCGCGTGTCTACTGTATTTTACAATAAGAACAGCAGCCAAAATAGCACTGTGTTTCTTATATATGTAACTCATCATACTCAAACATATACAAACAATTATTGTGGCCGACTTATTTTGTAACACAAAGTTTAAAACATTTTTTACATTACTGCTTAAAATAATTTGAACATTTTACATGAAAAAAATTGTTTTGGTGTAAATTAGACGATTAGACCATGCTTCCTCTTTTCAACATATTAAAAATATCGATATACATACGAGGCTTGATCAAAAAATAGGCGGAATTTTTGAATTTCGCGGGCTGTATAAGTCCAATTGTCACAAATGTTTGTTGTTGTGTTGGTACACTTGTCCCTGACGTATATTGACATTTGTAGCCATATTGGATGCTGATTTTATTATTGGCTGAAAAGATTACACGTGTTTTGGTGTGCTCAGCGATTTCTTACTTGTGGAAAAAATGGAACAAAGAATTTGCATTAAATTTTGCTTTAAGAATGGAATAAAGTGCAGCAGTGTATTGGACATGTTGAATGTTGGGTTTTACGAGTCTTCTATGAATAAAACAAGCGTTTACAAGTGGTACAAACGTTTCTAAGAGGGCCGTGAAGACGTTGAAGATAACGAGCGCCCTGGACGCCCCAGCACATGAACAACCGATGACAACGTCGAAAAAGTGAAGAAAATCACTATCAGAGAGGTTGCTGATGATATTGGCATATCATTTGGCTAATGCTAAGCATTTTTTTCTGATGTTTTGGGCATGAGCCGTGTGGCAGCAAAATTTGTTCCGAAATTGTTGAATTTCCACCAAAAGCAGTGGCGAATGGACATTGCTCAGGAGTTACTGAATGAAGTCAAAGACCATCCAGAACTACTCAAACGGGTCATAACTGATAGTGAAACATGGGTGTACGAATATGACGTCGAAACTAAGGTCCAATCGTCCAAATGGAAGCTTCCTGTGTTTGATCGAATGTGATAGTTCTGCTCACTGTTTTCTTCGATTTCAACGACATAGTGTACCATGAGTTCTTGCCACCAGGTCGTACGGTCAATAAGGAGCACTACCTGGAAGTTCTACGCCGTTTGCGTGAAGCAATCCGAAGAAAACGCCCGGATTTGTGGCGAAACAACTCATGGCAATTCCACCACCATGATAATGCACTTGCTCACACTTTACTGCTTGTTCGTGAATTTTTGACCAAAAACAACACCGTTATGATGCCTCAGCCTCCGTATTTGCCGGACATGTCCCCCCGCGACTTCTTATTCCCGAAGATTAAAGAAAGGACGACGTTTTGCCAACATTGAGGAGATAAAGACAGAATCGCTGAAGGAGCTAAACACCATACCGAAAATTGCGTTCCAGAAGTGCTTCGAAGATTAGAAAAAGCGTTGGCACAAGTGTATTATATCTAATGGGGACTACTTTGAAGGGGATAAAAGTAATATTGATGAATAAATAAAAATTTTTTGAGAAAAATGAAAATTCCGCCTATTATTTGATCAAACCTCGTATATTGAAATATCACCCAGCTCTAACTGTAACCATAGAGGATTTATTTGTTGGCAAAAGCTTCACTTCATTATCGTCATTCAGCCTTCTCTTGTCCACTATTGGACATAGGCCTGCTCCAGATGCTTTCAGGTTTCCCTATCCCGAGCGGTTGCTATCCAGTTCGTACCTTTGATATCGTCAGTCCACCGTGTGGGAGGTCTTCCCTGGTTTCTTTTATCAGTTCTCGGACGTCGTTCATTCGCGGGGCAATGATGTCTTGTACGCCTGATCTTCTGCAAATTTCTTCATTTCTAACCCTATCCCTTAAGCTTAGTCTTCAGCATTGATTTTTCGTTGTGTTCTCTGAAGTTTCATTGCTGATTTTCTAGTGGGGGTTGGGGTTTCTGCACCATACGTAAGTATCGGTAAGACACACTGGTTGAATGTTGTTCTTTTTAGGGCGATGGGTATGTTGGTCTTGAATAAGTCATGGAGTTTACCGCATGCTGCCCAGCCTAATGTTATTCTTCTTGTTAATTCAGCAGTTTGGTTGTCCCGATTTATTTTTACTTCGTGGATAAATACGTGTATTTCTCAACCAGATGGATTTGAGTTCGATCGACTTCTATTAGCTGACTAGGTTCGAGGTTCATTTCAGACCCACTTTATGTGCAGCTTCTCGGAGGTCATATAACATATCTCTGATATTTCTTAAATTGTCTGCTATAAGGACAATATCATCAGTGAAACGGAGGTGGCCGAGTGTTTTTTCATCGATTCACATGGCTTTTTTTTTCTTTCGTCATTTTGAAAGCGCGTTCTAGAACTGCTGTGAAAAACTTCGGGGAGAGAGTGTCCTCTGTCTGACACCTCCCTTAATTTGTATTTTTTTTTGTTGTTTCATGTATTTTCACTGTTGTTGCATTTTTATATATGCTTTGAATGATATTTGAGCATCTGTGGTCAATTTAGCACTCTTCCAGGGTCTCTAAGAAGTAGTATTAGTTCTTTTCTGCCTGATATTATGTTACCTATTTCGTCTCTGAGTTTGAAAATTTCTCTTTTTTTCTTTTCAGTTGTTCTTCTCATTATTTTCCTATTTTTATTTTCTTCAATGGTTTGAGTTACTTTTTCGTTCTTAAATTTCCCTAGATCTTTTTTGATAGTTTTGAAAATTTCTTTATTTAAGGTCTTAATTATTTGTGGGTCTGTATTTTCTTTTCTCCTTAGTAATTAGTTGTCTTTTCTGTACTTTTAATTTTGTTTCTGTGCTAATTTTCTCTTCCTTTCTGTTTTTAGGACAGAATTTTCTTTGGGCTTCTTTGATTGTATTTGTTATTATCTTTTGTAGTTCGTTGATGTCATTGGTGCTTGGTTTATTTTGCAAGGTGCTGCTAATATATTTTTCAAATTGCACTCTTGTGGCTGTGTCCATGAATTTGTTTTCTTTTTCTTTACTATTTTGTATCTTTCATTATGCGTGTATATTTCAATAGTAGCTTTTATTATTCGGTGCTCACTTGACATTCAACACTGTTACACTGTTACGTCTTTGAAGATGTGCTTTTTGTCTGTTGTAAAGTAATCTATTTCAGTTCTTGTTCGTCCATCCGGCCCACCTTCGATGAAGTTTTTTGTAGAAGAAACTATTAATTTGAAACAAACAAATATAAAGTATTGCCTATAATCCAACACCCCCATAGCTTTGCATTTTATGTATTAAACAAAATATATTATGTTTTCTATTGTTTTTCTTGTGAAGATGAAATATACATTAAAAAATTTAAAATGATGATGATTCATAATATTAATTAATTTTTATTTTCAGTTCCGAAAGTCAAAAATTCTAAAGAACAGAAGATTGTGGCCGATGAGTCTGTATTTCTTAAATCTCTTGAGGGTTTCTTGTTAGTTCTGTCACATGAAGGAGATTTCATATATCTGTCTGAAAACGTCAGCGATTACATTGGCATTGCTCAGGTAAAACTTCTGTATTTTATTTTTTTATTTCATACTGTCTGGTAAATTCAGTTTTCCGGCGCCATTTTGAGTCCGGAAAGTGAGCTATTACGGTATCAGAGCCGGGAAGTGTTGCCAAGCAACACTTTCGACTGTTATTTTATGCAGCCAATCAGAGCTTGTAAAAGCGTAACCAAGCAACAGTTACCGGCTCTGATACCGTAATGTTCATGTTGACGTTATTGAAAAAGTGTAACATGTAAAAATTAAAAAATCAAATTGATTACAGTATGAAATAAAATGTTATACGATACATGTCCGGGAAGTTATTATTAAAGAACTCGTTTAGAAATTCTTGACTCGGCTCCTTCGTCGCCTCGTCCATAAACATCTAAACACATATTTTAATAAGTCACTTCCCGGACTAGTAACGTAAATTAAGGACTAAACCGAAAAATATTGTCGCTTTTCGATTCTAAATAAATGGATAGTTTAAAAATGAAACAATGTATTGAAAATATATTTTTTGAGAGCTACAAGTTTAACAAAAGAATTAATATCAACACATTTTTAGTTTTTATTCCGTTTTCCGAAATTCTTGACTTTTTCCGGGACACCAGCCATTAAGTTTATTAATACCTCTTGAGTCACTTGCTTCGAGTGTTTATTCCACTTGGATTTAAATTCTTCAACGTCTTTTACTTGTTCACGGCTGCTTGGAAGCTTTTGTTTCACGAGAGCCCAGTATCTTTCCACTGGGCGAAGTTCCGGAACATTTGGAGGATTGGATTAAGTTCTTTGGGGACGAAATTCACATTTTTGGCAGCGTACCACTCGATCGTCGATTTCGCTTAATGAGAGGTGGCCAAGTCCGGCCAAAACAATACAGATATTTCATGCTTATTCAAAAATGGCATCAATCTTTTGTTCAAACATTCTTTAATATAGACTTCAGTGTTTAAGGTACTTTTTGTAAAAAATGGTTGACTTCGCAGCCCACACTGGCAAATTGCTTGCCAGACTAAGATTTTGGCACCGAACTTTTCTATAGAAATGGTTTGTTCTGCAACGCTAGCGCTTGTTCTACTCTCAACAGTATAATACTGAGGTCCAGGGAGGGAAGAAAAATCCATTTTCGCATATGTTTCGTCATCTATGACGATACAACTTGAAGAGTCCTTAAGAACTTGGTTGAACAATTGCCGTGTCCATAACGAAAAAACTTATAGAATGAATTGAAAACTACACTTAAATTAAATGACAAACTGTACACTTTTACTTGACAGTTCATTTAAAACAATAGAGTTGCAGTTGTTCAACCAGGCGACTTTGTTAAAATGACAATTTTTTTCGGTTCAGTCCTTACTATAGATTTACCCCACATAATGAAATTTTGTTAGAGTAATAGTAGATATTTTTTAATGAATAATGTAAATTCCATATATAGAAAAATACCACCTCCGCAGGGATTTGAACCACTGACCTTCGGTTTTACGCGCCACTGCTCTACCATTGAGCTACAGAGGCAAATCTCTAAAGATGTGATATTCGTCAACCTATAGTAATTTATAAAAGTAGATATTTATTATATAGCATTGTGAAAATAGTTTGATGAAAAATTACAATATTTTAAATATTTTGTATTTGA
Organism: Melanotus villosus; assembly: GCA_963082815.1. Classification (NCBI taxonomy): domain Eukaryota; kingdom Metazoa; phylum Arthropoda; class Insecta; order Coleoptera; family Elateridae; genus Melanotus; species Melanotus villosus. Next base: position 81,221,797 of record OY720419.1, read on the forward strand.
TGTTAATTTTGTTAATTATACTATATAATACTTTGTTTCAGATTGATTTGATGGGCCAAAATGTTTACGAATACACACATCCCTGTGATCACGATGAAATAAAAGAAATGTTAGCTGTTCGTTCACAAGAAAATAGTGATCTGCCAAAATCATTTTTCATACGACTTAAATGCACCCTTACCAGTAAGGGACGATCTGTTAACCTCAAGTCAGCCACGTACAAGGTGTGTTTCTTTTGTACCTAATTGTTTTTTGATTACTTATGGTTAGGAACAGAAAAATATAAGAAACTTTTATTTCCAAGTTTATTGCACAATAACATTCTACATTTAAATATCATTGCTAAACTATGAGTTATTTTTAATGTTGATAAAACTATTGCCCAAAAACGATTGTCCAAAAACTGCCTAATATGTATTTGTATTTAAAAAAAAACGCTGCTAAATTTGAAATATTCTCGGAATATTTATTTTGACTGAATTGTAGTTCATGCCTTGTTGAATTGTTTGCCAAAATGGCTAATTTGTCTTGTACTACATAAATTATACCACCTTTGTTAGTGTCATTCTGGTATAATATGTTCCATATTAGTTTTACTTTTGCTTGCATATAATAATGAAATTTTATAAAAAAAGAAACGTTAGGAAGTGCTGTATATGTTTTGTTGTCAAATATGTTTTTCATGTATGTATTTATTTCCAATTAATTTTTTCTTTTAGAATTTTTAAAACGTATTTTACAATCATTGAAAAAATGTTCAATGTTCTTATTTAAATAACTTTACCTTTTGCAGGTAATCCATTGTACAGGCCATATGATTCACTGTGATATAAATGAAAATGCAGATGACGAAGATGGGAAATTAAAACCAAACATGCAGCACTGTTTGGTTGCAGTTGGGCAACCTATTCCACATCCATCAAACATAGAAGCCCCATTAGGTCGCAATACTTTCTTATCAAAACACAGTTTGGATATGAAATTTACTTACGCTGATGATATGTAAGTGTATAATGATCAATGTTTTAAAATTGTTTTGGCAGGCCAAAATCTTGAAGAATTAATTTCTGGTGCAACTAATATTAAATATGTTGATTCAAGATAAGATAAGACTTTGGAAATGTGTACCATTCTATAAATAGGTACATTCTACAATTAACAAAATTTTAAATGATGAATAGGCATATTGATATATGATATAAAGTGTTTATTCAGGGAAAGGCTGCACTCGATGTAAACAAACAAGTTTGACAGCGGCTGATTCGCACCGCAAATGCTTTGCGTAAAATTGTTGGCTGCGTTAGCGTACGCCTTTGTAACGTGTACACAGGTAAGTACCGTAAATACGTATTTATGTAAAAATGCGTCACCGGCTTATCGGATTAGGGAACTTTCACCTGTATACAAGCCCCTATTTCGACCTCGTGGTTGTCAACCATCACGTGGCTTTGTTTACATCGAGTGCAGCCTTTCCCTGAATACACTTTACATATAATGTAGCACTTAACCGCAGGCAGTTATGGCTGCTTATGTTATAAGCTTTCAAAGTCCTTAATTTTGGGATGGATTAGTTCTCGGGTTTTCTTTAGTTAGTCTTTATTATCCCAGTTGGTTCTGGCATCTTCTGCTATTTTTGCCCACTCTTTCCTATTATTACATTTTTGCTTCCAATCTTTTATTCCCAAGTTCTTTAAATCATCTACTACGTACGTCATTTCTCCATCTCGTTCTGGGTCTACCTTTTTTCTTACTTCTGTTGGTGTCCATTCTGTTATTATTCTTATCGCTCTCTTTTTGCCTGCTCTCATTAGGTGGCCTAGCCATTTAATCCTTTGTGATTTAATATGTGTGACAAAATCTTCTTGCATTTGGTTTATTAGTTCAAAGTTTATTCTTAGTCTGAGTTCATTTCTTCTATTCGTATTGGCCCCAGTATTCTTTGTACCTAATATTTTCTTTCAAAAGCACGTAGGTCTTCTTCTTTATTTGTCATTGTCCATGTTTCCATTGCATATAGCACTACTAGTCTAATGATAGTTTTGTATAATTATATTTTTGCTTTAGTGCTAAGGTGTACCTATAGTCTTCTTGTATTTTCTGTTTTGTCTCTTCACTTCCGTTATGGTTTTTTATTGTAAATTGTTGTTACTACTAATAATAAAATTGTTAAAATCGGGAGGTCTCAGTAGTGGAGTATATTGCTATTGAGTGTCTGGACACTTTTTCTTGAAACAATCCAGATAAACAAATGTAGACATTTTGAAATGAGCTTTAGTTTTCCATCCTCACTATCAGTTTAACTTTAAGATTGTGTGACATATTGTTTACTTCTGATTTCCTATTTTTGTCCATTGTTTTGTAATGTTACAAAGTTATGCTAACAAAACAAAGAAACTGTTATATAAGAAGTATAAATATCTGGTTTTAGTAAAACAAATAGTATGTAACTGTGTAAATTAAGAAGTGCCTCTGCTTCAACCAACAACAAAAAACCTTGAGAACCAGTATTAAGTATAGGTATTGAGTTTTGCTTTGCTTGTACTGAATTGTATCATCAATATTTTTTAGTTTTCAGTCAAGTTTTCGGTTCATAAAAGTATTCAATTCTGCCCATCTCTAATTCAACCCCGACGGTGGCATTGAAAACTTATTGAATTGTGCAGGTTTGAGTCCTGTTAGTGATGGCTGGCCAAAAAAATCAAAGATATAGTTGGAAGTTGCATACCTAGTATTTTAATTTAATTCAAAACCATATAAAATGAAAATCTCACAAAGTAAATCATTGCTACGAGGGCTGTTCTGTAAATTGTTAGTTAGAAGAAAACTACGGAATTTGTAAAGAAAATAATTTTATTGTTTTTCAAAGTATTCCCCCTTAGACATAATACACTTCTTCATTCTTTGAAACCACTTCTCGAAACACGCTGAAAACTCTTTTTTTGGAAGGTCGTCAAGAATTCGCATTGGCGTCAGGAAATCTCTTACCACGCATGAGTTTTTTAATCAGCGGAAGCAAAAAGAAATCGTTAGGGGCAAGATCTGGACTGTATGGTGGATGAGTGACCAGTTGGACTCCGGATTCGTGTAAAAAATTTAAAGTTTTTGCGGCCGTATGCGGAGTTGCGTTATCGTGGTGTAACAAAATTCCACGCAACCCAGATCTTGGGCGATCACTACACAATTTCTCGAAGACTTGAGGAAAGCAAACTCCTGTATACCAATCAGCAGTTACAGTTTTACGATCTTCAAGAGGAATTACTGCAACTGGACCACTGTATCTGAAGAAAACGGCAATCATTTTTTTGTTTGCACTTTTACCGCGAATAACTTTTGTTGGCATTTCCTCCTTTTCAAACACCCAAACAGTTGATTGTTGTTTTGTCTCGGGATCATAATTATATATCCACGATTCATCCCCCGTAACGATACTAAATACCTGCTTTGAAGATCCTCCATCGAACTTTTCTAACATAAACCTGCACCAGTCTACCCGTGCTTGTTTTTGATCGTCGGTTAACAAATGTGGAATCCACCGACTTGCCAGCTTTCTTACACCCAGATGTTTATGTAAAATGATATCTACTGCAGATGATCCAATGCCTAGTTCGTCTTGAATCTCTCTATGAGTGATATTCCGTTTTTCCTTAATCAGCTTTTCGGTTGCAATAATGTTTTCAGCACAAACAGCTACTGCAGGTCGTCCAGGTCTTGATTCATCTTCTAACGTACTCCTTCCACTTTTAAATTCACGGAACCAGTAACTAATTGTAGATAATGATGGACTATTGTCGCCAAAAGCTGCCATTAAATTTTGGTGACTTTGGTCGTATGTTAAGCCTCGTTTATAATCGTAGAAAATCATAGCCCGAAAAGCATTCCGCGGTACTTCCATAATGCTTAGTAATAATCAAACTAATTATAACAATCAAAAATTAGGATCTCTATATGCTTTAACTTCAACCTTGCAAAATTGCAACTGGAAACTGTAAAAAGAATAAGCTTTCGATTGATGCAAATGTTTTTGTTTTTCTTCGCATCCATGGCCTGCTACTAACAATATACAGAACAGCCCTCGTACATTTGCATAAAAGAAGACTACGAAAAGATTTTTATTTGATAACAGTTTGTTTTTAATTGGTAAAAATGAGGGTTAACATATTTGATTGACACAAAAAGAAGCAACTATAAGGAATATTAGTAGTCTGTCTGTATCCGTAACTTCTTACCTTTCGGTGTCAAGGCTGGTGTGTTAGCATATCTGATTTTACAGGGGCACAACTCAGCTCATTTGCGAGTTATGTGGTTGTTATGCCGCTTAATACCTACATACTGCACCATGTGTATAGCGTAAGTGTATGTACATGTAGGTCCTTGTTATTCTACCTCTTAGGCCGAGCGCTCACCGAGGTGACGTGACATATGACATGACACGCAACGTGACAAGTGACTTACTTGTAACACGTCACTTCATATTAAACCAATACAAATATATGAATCGGCGCCCACCGAACGGATATGACTACGACATGTCTTTAAACGTGTCATATCACTACCCAAAAAGTGCAGCATGTTCCACTTTTGTCGCATGTCACTTCTAAAATACACCACTTTGTAGACGAAATGCAGTACAAGTAAACTTTTAAAAGTGCGTATCTTACTTTTTTAAGTAATATATCGAAGGTGTCCTTGCTCATTCGATAGAATGACTGAAGCCTTTCCGGATACAAATTTAATTCTTTAAATACACTAAGGTACCACGTTGTTTTACATTATCACGCCAATAAGGATGTACCCAAAATCGTTTTTTATCGCGATTGTTGTTATTAATGTTAATTAGATTAACTAAAGCAAGAGAATCCTCATCCTCTGAAAACGACACAGTGACATGTTACTATTAAAAAGTCTGTTTGGTGAGCGTTATGTCATTTAAAAGTCACGTCACTGTCAGATCACTCGTCATGTCGTATGTCACGTCACCCCGGTGAGCGCTTTGCCTTAGGCTTGTATTCGGAGGTGAGTGTTGTTAATTTGATACCTAACAACGAATGGTCACTAATCTGATGCTGTTATCACTGCGCTACCCTGGCATCTGGGAATATTGATAGTAGGTAATAAACCAAAATTGTTAATAATTAAAAGAAAATCTTTCTTTTATCACAATAGTGTCCAGTTAAAAGAGAAGGTTGGGCAATTGTAGAATATATAAAATAAACTTTGATAATTTTAATCTTGTAGGTACTAACATCATCTGTAAACTCAAGAACTGACTTGAATACACATAACCTAAATGTACAGGGTGGCCCATTTTCGAAGGGATTGCAGGCTATCTCCTTAACTATTACATCTACGCAAAAAGTAATAAAGGTGTCTCGGGCCAAATTTTTGAGAAAAATCTAATGGTGCAAACCGAAATTTAATATCGTCTTTTGTTTTCGAGCTACAAGCGAAAATTGAATTTTTCGGAAATTCTTTTCGGAGTTATAACTCTTTTGTTTGTAGAGATAGGAACAAAAGATAAAAACATTCTTAAGACACTTTTTCATGTAGAATTTAATGGTGATATTGGATTTTTAATTTGCATATTAAGTTTTGAGTTATAACATAAACTTGTGTTTTTATAAATAGCAACCGTAGTTGGCGTTGACATTATTAAATAGGTCGCTTTTCAACGTTTTCAAAAATATATGGTTTAATATACTTATTTTAAATAACGAATGAAATATCAACAATTTTCTAATATTTACAAATCTTAATTGGATATAATTATCAAGCAACCCTTGGAACACAAAAAAATGAATAAAAAAACAAAATAAATGACTGTTCTGTCAAATTAAACAGTATTTGTTTAGTTATGTAGCTTTACTTAATACTTATGTAAAAGTAAGTCTCCAACCAAATATGGAAACATATAAGAAACTTGAGAATAAGTTTATTAATTTTGGATCTTTCAACAAACTACGAAATAAATAAAATATTTAACCAAGATAAAACGAAAATACTACAAATAGTTTAGAGTATGTAACAGCATCTCCAACCTATTCCAGTAAAGAAAAAATACAGAATAATGTAGGAGTATCCCAGATAAGAATATTGTGAATAGGGTAAGTCCGGGAGAGATGGACCACGTTTTTTATTTTTGTCATAATGTGTACATATGTTCACTTATCTAAACAATACCTGGAGCATAAGTTTGAAAATGCCAAGTACTTCAAAGGAGCAAAGGCAAATCACTGTATCTTTAAATAATAAAAAGATAAACAATATTAAAGAAAGTGACCAGTGGTCCATCTCACCCATAGAGCTTAGGGTGAGATGGACCACACTCGTGGGAGAGATGGGCCAATAAGAAACAATGGTAAACACAAGATAAAATAATGCAGAAACACTTTTTTTATTCTTAAACAAGTTAAATCATAAACCTTAAGTTTAGAAAAATGTTGACAATAACTTTTCACATATTTTTGTTAAGTTGTAAGTTTTCCTTTCTCACAGTTTTCACATCTGCTTTCAAAACGAGAACAACTTTCATGGAACCAACATGTACAGGACGTACATTTAACCCAGTCGTCAGAAATTGTCGTCTCGGAGTATGTTTCAACACAGCCGACACATTCGCTTTCATTAGGATAGTCGTCAAAAGTTTCATCTTCTTCAGCATACACAATATCTTCATGTTCGGACTCAGACGAAGTTGATGGAGAATGTTGTTTTTTTGAACGTTTCTTCTTTTTCTTTTCTATTTGTAGCTCTCTCTTATCATTTCTCTCGCCTTCTTTCACCTCCTTTAATGCCTTCTCTTCTGAAGTTGACGGGGAATGCTGCTTTGTTGCACTTTTGTTCTTTTTCTTTGCTTTTTGGGTGTCTAGCTTTTTCTTTTCTTGTCTCTCTGCTTTTTTGGCCTCCTGTAATGCTTTCTCTGCTATTTTCTTTTTTTTGCTAGCAATGTTTTCTGGTGAGGTTAGAACAGTTGCCACTGTTGATGACTTCCTTTTAAGTTTTTCTACTTGTAAGGTTGGTACAGGATGAATGACATCTAGCATTTTACTTGGAGTGACTTCCAAATTGACAGAATTTTGAGATGTGCTAGGTGTTACATTAGGTTCAGATTCTACCACCTCGGCAGTATTGTTATATTCATCATTTTGGATTTCTGCCTCGTTCTCTTGTTCATTCGTAGCAGAAACATGGTTAGAACTTTCTTCAGTTAGATAGGAGTAACTAGGTATTGCGCTTCGATCCAAAGGTATAATCCCAGCTGCTCTAAATCCATTTACTCCATTGTCCACGTTGGCTGATTTTGACCAGGACGAGGAAAGTAAAGTTCCAAACTGCAACCTCGTTATTTTCCTTGACGGATGTGTCCTCATAAAATGATTGGTCGAAACGTTGAAATTGCTCTTCAGAGATTTAAAAAATGAACGATCTAGTGGCTGTAGCCAGTGTGTGGTATGAGGTGGGAAACTCATCAAAACAATTTCTTTCTCCTCTGCAAACTCCAACATTTCCACTGAGCTGGTATGCGATGTGTGACCATCGAGAAGCAGCAGGACCCTACCCTCCGGCTTTCTTGGATAAAAGTGCGATTTCAACCAATCGAAAAATATTTCTGTGTTTACGTATGCAGACTTTGGTGACATTGCAATTTCGGATCCAGGTGGCATTCCATCTCCATACTCTAATTTTTTGTTCTTCCCCTTGAATATGCAGTAGGGTGGAAGAAATGCTCCCTCACCATTGCAGCATGTCAAAACCGAAATGGTTTCTCCTTTCTCACCAGAGGTAATCGTAGTTACACTTTTTGAACCTTTTATAGCAACAACATTTGAAGGCTTATTGTTCAGTTGGAGACCGGTCTCATCCATGTTAAATATATTACCAGGTTTCTCGAATAATGCATTGTCTTCCAAAACTTTTTCAAGTAAATTATAAAAATTATCTACGTCTTTCTTATTCATGCCTTTTGCACGAGCTAACGATACACCTTCAGATTTTCTAATAGACAAGTTGGGATTTCTATCCATAAATGATTGTGGCCAATCATAGCCTGCTTTTTTTGTCTCCTTGTTAAATTTATGAGGAAGTCTCAGCTTTTCTGCTAATTCATAGGCCATACTACGAACGGAGTCCCTACAAGGTGTAAACCCCCTTTCCTGGAGCTTTTTAATATGTAATGCCATTTTGGCCTCATTATCTTTCCCCAAAATAGACGGGGGCCCCATTCCATCTTTTTCAAAATTTTTATGTTGAATACGCCTCTTAAACGTAGTTTTAGGGATTTCATAAAATTTCGCAGCTTCATTTACTCCCATCAGCTGATCTTCAACAGCTTTGGCAGCTTTAATTAAATTCTCCTCCGACCATTCTCCTCGAGCTGACGATCTCTTTCTCGCATAGACCCTTGGCATTTTTGTCTGAAGCAAGATAAAAGCTTACTTAATTTTAAACACGTGGTCCATCTCTCCGGATACCGCATGGTCCATCTCACCCATTTGAAAGGGAGAGATGGACCACTCCTCAGCCATGTAGCTACTGGCTGTTTAGACGCCATTTGAGGTTAGAGTAACAAAAGCATGTTTGACGAACCTATACTAGCACTTTCAGCAAGATCTAACTTATAAAAAGGGGTATAATCATTTAGTCAATACTATACTAAAAAAATAATTGGCTTACCAAAAGATTAAAAGATTATTTACTTCAAAATTGGTCAACGTAACTGAACATAAACAATACCACCGGTTGCTCAACTCTAACTAACCACGTGCCAATGGTGACTGACACGCTACTTTGCTTAGAATCGGAAATAATGAACAGGTCCGTCTCTCCCGGTGGTCCATCTCTCCCGGAATTACCCTACTAAATTTAATCCCTCTAGAATGCGTCTAAATATTCATTTATACCGCAGTATTCTAAAATATTGACAAATTTATTGAGATTTAATTGTTATTTAAGATAAATGTGTTAAACTGTATACTTAAACTGTCGCGCATAAACAGTCATTGTAACTGTTAAGCAGTTACACTTTAGATTTACTTTTTACATAAGTAAAGCTACATAACCAAACAAATACCTATGAATTTGACAGGACAGTCATTTATTTTGTTTTTTTATTCATTTTTTTTCGTGTTCCAAGGGTTGCTTGATAATTATATCCAATTAAGATTTGTAAATATTAGAAAATTGTTGATATTTCATTCGTTATTTAAAATAAGTATATTAAACTATATATTTTTGAAAACGTTGAAAAGCGACCTATTTAATAATGTCAAAGCCAACTACGGTTGCTATTTAAAAAAACACAAGTTTATGTTATAACTCAAAACTTAATATGCAAATTAAAAATCCAATATCACCATTAAATTCTATATGAAAAAGTGTCTTAAGAATGTTTTTATTTTTTGTTCCTATCTCTACAAATAAAAGAGTTATAACTCCGAAAAGAATTTCCGAAACATTCAATTTTCGCTTGTAGCTCGAAAACAAAAGACGATATTAAATTTCGGTTTGCACCATTAGATTTTTCTCAAAAATTTGGCCCGAGACACCTTTATTACTTTTTGCGTAGATGTAATAGTTAAGGAGATAGCCTGCAATCCCTTCGAAAATGGGCCACCCTGTACATTTAGGTTATGTGTATTCAAGTCAGTTCTTGAGTTTACAGATGATGTTAGTACCTACAAGATTAAAATTATCAAAGTTTATTTTATATATTCTACAATTGCCCAACCTTCTCTTTTAACTGGACACTATTGTGATAAAAGAAAGATTTTCTTTTAATTATTAACAATTTTGGTTTATTACCTACTATCAATATTCCCAGATGCCAGGGTAGCGCAGTGATAACAGCATCAGATTAGTGACCATTCGTTGTTAGGTATCAAATTAACAACACTCACCTCCGAATACAAGCCTAAGGCAAAGCGCTCACCGGGGTGACGTGACATACGACATGACGAGTGATCTGACAGTGACGTGACTTTGCAATCCCTTCGAAAATGGGCCACCCTGTACATACAAATTTAATATGCACTTGGATAATGTTGCGTTACTATGCAATTTAAACTATTTTGTATGTAGTTGACACATAATAGCATTGTTAAAAATAAGAATAATTTCTGTGTCAATGAACAGTATTTTGTATATGTTTCTTAAAGAACAGAATAAAGAAAAATTAAATAATAGACATCAAAATCATAGCAAATAGATTAGATTCAATTTGTTAATTAATTGCTAGTTAGAGATTACAGTTTGTTGACCATTGCAATTTTGTTGAACAGTTACAACAGCACCTCGTGCAAATCTTCTTAATCATATGATATTAGGTTATATTAATGTTGTACGCATGATTTTAGCTACAGCTTTTTCAAGTCTTTTGTTGTTGTTATTTTAACAAAATAACGGGTGTCCATAAACTGTCAACATCCCAGTAGGTTGTGATTTCAGAAACATTTCGTCATTTGATTCAGAACACAAAACCAAATGTCAAGATTTGTAAAATGTCATTGTCTATGATTTAATCTAAGACTTGTAATTTGTTTTTCAAAGCAACCGAGATGTCGACAGTTTATGGACACACGTTAGTATGTGATTCACCTTCAACGTTAATGAAACACATAAGACGTAACATGTGACCATTTGACGATCAAAGCTACAGCTGCTAACATAGGGTTGCTTGCACATTGGGATTTTTGTTGTTTTGTTCTGCAATTTCTTATAAAATGTTCCAAATTTTGTATGTATGATATGTAACTTTATATACGTTTCAGTGTCGAGGCTGGGGCGTTAATGTATGAGGCTCTACGGATGCAATGCACGTGGTTGGTGTGCCGTTTAAGGCTCGGGACACATGAGCGTTTATTTAATGTCCGTCGAAACGGACGTTAAAGCATTATTATTCTTTAAATACGACTAGTCGCATATCAACGCGCGTCTCATTTAGCGTACGTCGAAGCGCACGTTCAATTTATTGACGAACGTATCAAGCTAGACGCATGTTGCGACTTGTCTGCGTGCGTTGCAGCGTTCTATTTTTATACTTATTCCCGTATCACAGGAGTGCCTTTTTAACGACCGTTAATGTTATTACGTTGAATTATTGTCTTGGTTGTAGTGTATGTGTATTATAAAGTGTAAAAATGGCCATGTAGATATTTTTCACAATTTATAGGATGCACTCACCACTTTCTTTTTTGGTGCTTCTTTTTATTTTTTAAGTATTGCACCACTAAATAGGAAAGGGCAACAACTTTGCTGCTATCTATTGCATAAAGATTAATTAAACGTAGGTTTCTTAACCTTTTCACTGCGGCCGACTTTCGACTTCAGCTAAACCCCCTGCGCGGGAGACTTTTCCGCGTTAGGTAGGCGTGTGCATGCTCGTACATAATAACGTGTACACTCGCTAAAATCTGACGTAGACTACACAGATGAGTAGTTTGTGGTAGACCAAAGTCGAAGCTGCAGCAACTGCCGAGAAGCACTGAACCTTCCCACACCACTACACAACAATATACGGCCTACGCAGTTACGTAAAATAGAAAACGAAAATAGTTAATAGGGAGTTTCGTGATGAGACGAAGTCGAATCACGAAAAAATTCGAACGAATGCCATAAAACTTATTTACACACGTGTTGCATACATTATTTTAGCACAGACGCAGTATAAATTCAAATAGTAGATTATACCCAAATTTAAAAATTTTTTATTCGAGAATTTATTAATTTCGTTTTCCATATTGTAATAATTCATTTCATCTTTTTCGGAATTATTAATTTCGTTTTCCATATTGTAGTAATTCATTTCAATAAACTGAAAACAGTTTTTATAGTTATTGTAATATTTCGTACAACATTCGTACGTAGGTATTTAATGTGACAAGTAAAGAATAAAAGAAAAAACATTTGCCAGTACATGACATCGGATTGGCCGCGACTGAAGATGCACATCATGAAAGTTCATTATGCGTTCGATACCATTTTCACGTGTTAGTTACGGCAGTTGTTTTGTAAACATCGACTTTTGCAACTGTTTAGAATTTGTAAAACGTCAACTTTAGAGGCGACTGTGCAAAAAATTTCTTTACGTTCGTGTGTTCAGTGCGGCGATGTACGTTGTAAATGACGTGCGTTGTGACGCACTTTAAATTTACGCTCATGTGTCCCTAGCCTAATACTGCACCATGTGTATAATGTTAATGTGTGTATAGTGTAGGACCTTGTTACTCTACTTCAGTGGTGCCCAACCTTTAACTTGACTCGAGCCAATTAAGATTTTAAAAATTTTAGGCGAGTCACAAATATATTTTGCACTTTTAATATTTCAATTTTAAACGTATATAATGCACAAACAATAAAAATTTGTAATATGTTAAAGAATATTTGTAATTATGTACTCTTATACTCCTATGTTTTAAGAATTCAAATACAAATTAAATACAGGAAAAACATATTTTTAATGTGAAACCTTACACTGCATTTAATACATACAAGCCCGCATCGTTAATAAAATGAGCCACATCAAAAGGTGACACGAGCCACACGTGGTTCGCGAGCTACAGGTTGGGCACCCCTGCTCTACTTCTTTGTCCTGTATTTGGAGGAGAGCGTCGTTGTTAATTAGATTCCCAACGATCTCCAAACTGCAGTAAAATCCTTCCCGTCGGGAGATTCAAACCAAGGACTAGTGTAACGCTAGCCTGATGCTCTAACTGGGCAACCCTGGCTACGTTGGAATTTTTAAAAATTTAAATCTATTCAAGTTGATACAAGGGTAACTATAAAAGTTGAGTCTTTCAAAATATTTGCCATCATGTAAAATACATTTTTCCTTATGTCGAAACCAACTAATAAAAATTTCTTTCCACTTTGCTTCTGACATATCGGTATATACTTGGTCACATGCTGCAATTAGCTCTTCGTCATTGTTAAATCGCTGACCTTTCAACTGATCTTTGATGTAAGGGAATACTGCGAAATAGCAGGGAACAAGATCTCTGGTCTGTAAGGAGGATGTTCCAAAATCTGCAGTCTCGAGTTATGTAAAAATTCTTGAGTAAAGCCCGGTTGGCACTGGTCGTGGCTCACGGTCGTAAACCACGCTTTTGTGATTCGTGCGATCACTTTCGTGTTGTTTGTCTTCTTGAAAGCGTTTACACATAAAACTCATTTTTCTGTTAGTTCAGTCATGAATATGCCGTTTGTGCAAGAGGCTTGTGTTGTAGTATCCCAAATGGCAAATATTAATAAGTGAATTGTTAAAACGTAGAATAGCACGAAAGGAAAGAACTAGAAAGGCAAGACAATGGTGGACAAGAGAATGGATTCTACAAAGAAATGTAATAGGGGTGTCAAGTTTTATTGAAAAGCATCTTTCTACTAAGTATCCCGAAGATTTTAAAAATTTACTGAGAATGTCCGAAGAGCACTTTACTTTCCTGCTAGATCGTATCAGTGAACATATTCAAAGATCTTATACACAAACAAACTGCTGCACATCTGTCATCTGCACGTTCGTGAAATATTAAACATGTTTCATATCGTTCGTGTCGTGTCGTGGGCTGTTCGTGAAGCGTTCGTACTCCACGAATGATTAGTTTACACTGGTAGTGGACCACAAAAGCGTGGTTCACGATCGTGAGCCATGACCAGTGTCAACCGGGCTTAAGGGCGGCTCCATGTGCATGGAACGTTATCGTAGTTTGGTCAAAGGTTTTTAAGAGCCTCAATTAACATAGGCAAACACGATTCGGTGTACCACTTAGCTATAACTGTCTTTTATTCATATAGCCCGAAAAACAAGAAGCATTTTTTTTTTACCGATTTTGTTTTCTTAGCGGTGGTTGGCGTGGGCTCATCTTCGAACACCGAAATTTTATTTTTTGCTTTCGATTGCACATCATGATAATACAGCGATGTTTCATTGCTTGTTACAATGGATTTTACATTTGGTGAAGTTCCGGTTTTAAAAGTTTTAAGCATCTTCCGGTACTATTTAACTTGAGTAATACAGTGGATAGGTCACGAGTCGCGGTAGCTAGGTACCCCATTCCCACACGATTACGATAGTTAAGCAGCATTGTCTCGGGTCAGTGCTGGGATGGGTTGCCCGATTGTTCCATTAACGCGACAGCTCTCTCCCACGAGGACCGGTCACTATGGGAGAATAGACTAAAAACCCCCTCACTAATAAGTGAGTAAATTTGAGAAGGTGCAGGGAGTGAGGGAAAAAGGGGAGGCTTTTGCCCAATATAGGGATTTGAACAGGCTAATAATAATAATAATATGGTGGGCATCAGTTAAACTATGAGGCACCAAAGCGTACAAACTTTAGTTACAAGAAGATGGTTATACTTACTGTATGAATAGCTTGTGCATGAATCACAATTTTTTCAATTTGCTAATATGGGTTTTCACGTATTAGTTTTGTCACAGCAGCTATGTTTTCAGGTGTGACAGCTTTTGATGGTCGTCCTGCACGTCGGTCGCCATCTAAATTAAACACATCCCTTTGCAATTGTTTATACTACCGAAAGTGTTATGACTTGGACAGTCTTCCCCCAACAAGGTTGTTATTTCATTTACAGAATCTTCTGCACTTAAATCTCTTTTGAAATTACACCAGATTATTGCGTGGTATTTGCAAAGTGATAGGTGGACTGAAGGATAACGACTGAGCAGTGTAAAACCAGTTTAGGTTTATCTTGACCAACTGAAATGCCCTTTCTAAAGGTACCGAGAATTCCTCGCTTCAATGTTTTTTTTTCTGCATATCTCAAAAACTTGTAATGACCTACATACATACCATTTAAATTCAGTGGTTTCATGTGGAATATCTTTGATAATGTCAAGTTAGCATACTTACCTTGTAAACCAAAGGTCTATAGTTATTCACATTATAAGCTGAGAAAGTTTACTTTTCGGTGTGAGGTGTGTTTGAATGGCCGAGGCGAAGCGTAAGCGTAGCCGAGGCTAGTTAAAAACTCCGAGCACCTGAAGGGCTTTCGCAGCGTGTAATATATTAAACTTTTCATTCTCCCCTCGACATTTAACCACCGTAAAAGATGAAATTATAATAAAATAAAATGATTCAGTGATTAATAAGGTGGCCAGGCCCGTAGCCAGGTCTAAATTTTAGAGTGGGCAACTCAAATTTTAGAGTGGGCAACTCAAATTTTAGAGGAGAAATTTTTTTAAGTAAAATTACTTCAATCGCAAATATCTTGAAAACGGTGAACTTTAGAGACATTGTAATAATATGCCTTTTTTATAATAGAAAAGATGAGGAAATTATTTTTTTAGATCTACCCTAACTTTAAGTACAAAAAAATTTGAAGTATTTTTAAGGTATTAGGTGTAGCAAAAATAGGTTATTTTAGAAGCTACATTAAAATTGAGAACGGATTATTGTTTTTCGTCCCAAAAAAGGTAGTTTCACCAATTTTCATAGAAATATTGCGAAAACTTTAGAAATTACAGAAGAAAATTAAAATTAAAATTTCGACTTTGACACCCTGTATCTCACTAAATATTAACTTTTGGTCTAAGGTAATTTTAGGTAAATTGTAATATTCTGGCTTCGCGAATCTACTGTTGGTCTGTGTCCTATTACTTATGGACCACCCTATACAGGGTGTCAACGAAACTTGGAGCACCCCTATAATTTTCTTATTTTTTAAGATATCAAAATGAAATTTGGTATTTGTAATGTACTCTTTAAGTGGTATTTTTTGACACATAGAATATACGTTCCTCTCACTTCCGGTTTCGCCGGAATTAACATAACTTTGTTATTTTAAATGGAACACCCTGTATATTTATACATTGTTGAAATCTCCATTCAATTTTACGTATAGTAGTATCAAGTTCGAAACATTTTGATGACAAAGTAAATTTTTGCAGAAATTAATCTAGAGTGCCACGACTTACGCAAAATTAAAGTCAAGGTGTCCCAACACTCGAGACAAATTGTTTTAGAACTTCAGCTATTTTCGTTGCTCTATTATCTATTAGAATGATCTAAAGTTGGCAAAAATGATTTTTCGAGAATAACTCTATTTTTTCAAATGGCTCTAGGGTGAGACACTAAGGGGCATATTCATAGACAGTATTTAAAGTTAGTAGGGATTTAGTAGATACTAAACCAATATAATTAATATATGTTGCTATAGTAATTAGTAACATCTAACTTTAAACACTGTCTATGAATATGGCCCTAAGATATTAAAAACGAGTGTTTTTGAAGGATTTGATTGATACCAATAACGCGATGATATTACTATGGAAATTTAATTCGAAAAACACTCTCCATTCAGAAAAACCATATTTTGGACATTTAAATCTAGGCACTGGGTTTCAAAACAATTGAAACAAAAGAAATGCACAAAACAGGTGACAGACTTGCTACAACTGAAGTTCTAAAACACTCCTACCCTGACTACCCTGACCGGTGATGTTATTAATAACATCGTCCCCTGACCCTACACCCTACCCTAACTTTTATTTTAAGCAGGTCATGGCATCCTAGATTAATAAATAAACTCTTCTACAGTATTTACTTGGCCATCAAAATGTTTCAAACTTGATACTAATATACGTAGAATGAAATGGAGATTCCAAAAATGTGTAAATATACAGGGTGTTCCATTTAAAATAACAAAATTTAGGGCAATTTCGGAGAAACCGGAAGTGACAGAAACGTGTGCTCTATGTCAAAAAATGTAATTTAAAGAGTATATTACATATACCAAATTCCATTTTGATATCTTAAAATATAATTTAAAAAATAGGGATGCCCCAGGTTTCATTGACACCGGTATAACACAATTTTTAAATTAATTGTTGCGTTCTGTGTCGTTAAAAAAACACTAGGATTTTCTCTAGAGTGGGCAACTTTTTCTTCCAGAGTGGGCAATGCCCACTCTGGCCCCCCCCTGGCTACGGGCCTGAAGGTGGCTTGTTGCTAACGTTACTATGGTAACAATACTGTTCTATTTATTTTCGCTTTCAATTGCGTTACCAAGATAGTTACACTTTTGTAGGGGCGAGAATGAAATAGTTATTTTTGTATTAAGTGTGCGAAATTAGTGTTTTTTTTAATGGCGCGTGAGATGTCAATTTTTACCTGAGACCACTAGGTCGAGGGTAAAAATTCGTCGAACGCACCATAAAACACTGATTTTGTACACGAAATACAAACAACATTTTTTGTCAAAAAAGTATAATACTTAATAATAATACATAATTGTTTTATTGATAAAAAAGTAGGAATTCAAAATCTTGTGCAGGTAATGTCAAAATGACAGGTACTAATTTGCCATAAATAAAATTAGTTATCTATGATACAGTTGTCAGATATGTTGTAACTCGGGAAACGTAACTTTGCTCAGATGTTTTCTTTTTTCACGGTGAAAAAAGATAAACTTCGCGTATCGATAGTTAATGCATGATACTAGTGCTCAGTGGTATGTTCGGAATTCGCAGCTACACAGAGAAACAGAAATTCCCACAGTTGAAGAGTACATAAAGAAAACAGCTCTAAAATTTTATGATAACATCCATCAATGCAGCGGTGCAGTTCACTACAACATTGGCAGTAGACAATTACATACTAGGCTGAAAAGGAAGTTACCCATTGATATTCTAAAGAGTGATAGCGAATAAAGAAATCAAATCATCAATATTCACAATCATGAACAATTTATAATAGTGATATAGTCGTTAAATATCCTTTAACTATGCCATGTAATAGCAAATGTATGCTGATCTGGCACAATCCGTATTAAAAAAAAAAAAAAAAGTTAATGCATGAATGTTGCGTTTTTTTGACAGTTGTACAAAATAGTATATTACGTCACTAGGAGTAGAAAGCCCACTTTTTGTGCTGAGCTCGGAAGGTTGCGGTCGAGGCGGCAGCCGAGACCAAGCCATCTGGGCGAAGCACAAGAAAGAGCTATAACTATTTTGCATGTTAATCAATGAAAACGACAGACCATTTGAAAAGTACTTACTTGACCGTCAACAACTTGTGTAGACGCGTGCACAGAAAAGATCGTTTTACACAAAAGAAATATCGTTCGAAAATAATTTTCGAAGCGTACAACACGCTTTTGAACTTTTGAAGTAATTTTACCTTTTTAACTGCCTAAATTTATCCAAACTTGGCAGTTGTAATCAAAATAATGACAAGTGGCGCCACCACTTGTGCCGAATTGCACCAACATTATGTTACTAGTAACAAAATGATTCCCATTATTGTATTAGTAACATAATGGAGTATTTTTACCTGGTGTATTCAGTAGCAAAATGTTAGAATTATGATACGCTTGAAGAAAAAATAAAGTAACCAAAACAATTCCAAATAACGGTTGTCAAGTTGATATATGAAATTAATTTTTTGTTTCAGAATGATGAATTTCCTTGGTTATAATTCAGATGACTTGATCGGCAAATCACTTTATGATTATCATCATGCCATGGACAGTGATGCTATCTGTGGTGCTTTTAAATGCTGTAAGTTATTTTTTTTCTATTAATTGTTTTGTCTTATATTATATTTAAATATCGATAGTGTTTAAAACACCTAACAGAAATTAGCTGGCATGTTGCAAACATTGCTAGCGTAAATGAAAATTGTTTTTATAAAAATGTTGAAAAACAAAATCTTGGAAATCACTGGTTCAGTGCTTCATTTTCGTCCATTTATTTTCTAAATCATATACATACCTATTAATAAAATATGTAATTTTGTAAGTAGTATTCAATTTAGAATACAGTGTGTCCCAAATTCAATCCCCACCATTAGGATCTCGGAAACTATAAAAGCTACAAAGTTGGTTAAATAGGGAACGTTTTAGGAATTTTAATGCTCATTTCATATCCGTTGAGAAATCACAGCCAACTTTGACCGTTTTTGAGATATCTTGAAAAAACCGAAATTTGGAATTTTCTGTTTTCCAAATATCTCGGAAAGCATTAAGTTATTAGTTTCAAGACTTGTACATTGTGAAGGCACTTTTTACGGAGAATCGGGTGGTACCATATGTTTATATTTATGACGCTTTGTCTCTATTCTATGAATAACTACTTTTGATTTTCATATGGACGCCAAATTGAAATTTGTCGTAACGAAACTCAGCTCTTTTTTCTCTTTTGAATGATGTGTCACCAGTACGGGGTTTTTGAAGAAGAGCGGGAATAAAATACATTTTTTTTTTATCATAGAACTAATAACTTAATACTATTACAGGTTCCTTGTAATTTATTTAGTTTCGCCAGTCATAGTTTAATCCACATTTAACTTAGTGGTAGTTTGGTTGCCTGCTGACCTCTTTAGAGGAAAGGTCATTTGTTATCAGCAAGGTTGAGTTATATTTTTGGTTGGTGATCCTGAGCCTTTTGGGGATTTTTGGAACCTCTCCTTAGTTTCGTTCTCTTTTGCAAAAGTCGTGTCGTCAATGGTGGTTGACTCCTGGTGACTGGAATATAATTTGGTTCAATTTACGTTTATACGGATAATCCAGCATCAAATGTTAGTTTGGGAATTATGTTAAGCAATTTTTGATAGATATTTTGCAAGTGTTACCATTATTTTTGGATTAGAGCTTGACATAATCAAGCACATGTGTGGTTATATGTTCCACGTACTTACACGACTTGAGGGCTTCGAGATCTTTTAGAAGGTAATTACTGCTTTGTTGCTCCTCTTTTAGAATTCCCTAACGTCCCCTTTCGATTTTTATAGCCCGGTTTTTGGAGGGTTACTTTTGGGTAACCGCATTTTGTAAAGCCACCTTTTTGGATGTTTGCCTTTGGAGGCATGTGTTTGGCTGCATGTTCGTAATCTATGAATTATTAATTATTGGCTTTGGGGACAAGATTTGCACCTGAGTATTTATTTTGAAGATTTACCTACCACATTTTCCAAGTCCGAAGATATATTTTTGGAAAGCCTGCTGCAGTAGCCGGACCTGGAAAGAATCCTTCGGGGTTTTCGTCAATCAAAGGAATCTTCGCAAGGTAGCATTTCTCCACGTTTTACTTTTGTGTTTGCGGGACCTAAAAATTATTTGAGGTTATACGTTGTTAAATTTACTCAGTGAATTAAGATTGTCGAGGGTTTTCATTTAATTCTTGTATTAAATTAGTGTTATAGTACTTACTGTAGATTTCGATATTCGCAGGGGTGCGAGCCTCACTCGGACTCCTTGCTTTTTTTGTGTTCGCAAATCATTATTGTTATTAAGTATCGCCCATTTTGTAACTTGCGGTAGTGTCTCGTGCTACCGTACCGGGAGTCTAACTTTTAATATTTGTAGTACTTCGAACAACACGTAACGTTTTTCTATTTAATCAGTGCTTATCACTTGTGGTTTTTTATTATACAAATAAGTCGAATTACCGTTTATCTTGACATCAGAGCTACGCAAGGTTACTAGAGGACTAATTAAGTCCCTCTAATTATTATCTTTTATACCAACTTTTACGCGCTTATACGACAAGTTACCGAATCAGATCTGCTTCGACCATCTTGCGCACGTTATTAGTTTATATATCGTTAGACTTGCGACCTCGGTTATTGATCGGCAATTCACTTGATTGCATACATTCATACTTATTTCATTTTGGTTATTAATTTTCTTTAAATACCTAGACAACGTATTGTTCTGAGTTTTGGGCTTCACCCGCTCTTAAGATTGTTCCGTCCCCAATATTTAGTGTGATATTTATTTACTCGTTATATTTATGCATGTTGTTTGTTAACTTATATATCTATTGTTATTTATACATATTATCTATACTCAATATATTTACTTATCTGAACGATCTGAAGGTGTACTTTATTGGGTTATTGGGGTACCTGGTGTTTTAAAGTTATTTGCAGGAGAACTGTTATCAGTTACGGTTCTGCGTCTTTTGCAAGACACGCTTGCAACTGGTTGGCGCCCTTTCTTTTCCAGCATTCATAAGAACCCCGACCTTTCCCACTAGCTGTCGGTAGCGTGTCCGAGGGGCTACCTCGGTAGTTTAGGTACAAGTAGCCACCCTTTCTGCAATACCCTTAGGTAGGTAGCAATACTTTCCGAGATATTTTGGAAAACAGAAAACTCCAAATTTCGGTTTTTGCAAGATATCTCGAAAACGATCAAAGTTGGCTGTGATTTCTCAACGGATATGAAATGAACATTAAAATTCCTAAAACTTTCCCTATTTAACCAACTTTGTAGCTTTTATAGTTTCCGAGATCCTAATGGTGGGGATTGAATTTGGGACAGACTGTATAGTGGCATTCTCTAGGAATTTTCTACGCATTAACTTAAGTTATGCCAGATTTCCACCAATGGACAAACGAAAACAAATTTAGAACTTAATTATTTGGAACAATTCGCAATGCAAAGTTGAACTGTCCGAGAACTTTTTATAAAATTTTGGAACAATTTTAAGTAGAAGTTGGAGTTTTTACTGACATGGATAATTTGTCTAGTAAGTGCTTGTAACTTAAAGACCCTTAAAAATTACTGGACATTTGTTTTGTCAGGAATAAAACGTATCAAAAGTTTTTTTAATGCTTTACAAATAAAACTACAATAGGCTAAAGAACTGAATTTTATAAATTAAGTGAAATCGTTTTTACATGTAGCTGAGGGGTCACTTATAAGTTACATAATATTTAAAATAATAAAAAAAAATTTTATCCCCGAAAAAAAATTGAAAATTATCTCAGCAATTTTGAATTACCGCCGGAAAATCGAAAACGGCATGTGACGTACCGCGCCGCACGGATCGGTGTTGCCTGGTAATATGCATAAAATAGACTCTGCAGTGTCAAAGTGACTGGAAAAAATTTAAGGTTAGTATCATGTTGTACCTATTCATTAGGTATAGATAGAAATATTTTGCCTGGTGTAGAAGTAGTACTTGTTAATTTTCACAGGCGAAGGAGGTAAATAAACACGTTAAATATCGCGCGTTGCGCTACAACGTTCGCGTATGTTTTGCTGACAGCTGACTATTATTGGTTATCTATGCAGGTGACGCGTTCGGCTACATACGTCACAGCAATACGTGCTCGTTTTGGCGGGAAAATTTTTCATTTGAAATTCCGACACTTTTTTAGGCTTCTTAATTATTAAAAAAAAATTTTTTTTGTATTGGGTCTTTTTAATACGGCATAAACATTAAAAAACATTAATTTAAAAAAAATAATTCTGTTGCCTATTCAGTCTTCAGATTTAATTTGCATGTAGTTAGTAGTTACCAATGAATAAGTACAAAATGCAAATGACAGACCATTCAAACCAACAGTATCTTTTGTCAATATGTCAATAATAACCTTTCGACAATTTCATTTTCTGCCCGTTGTAGAGAAGGTTTTATGCAATATTGATCAGCTTATTTTTCTTTAATGAAAGATACAAAATACCCATAATGTTAATATTTTTTCATTAGTTTAAAACTGAACTAAAAACCACATAATTTTTGATTGTTTATGTAAATATGAGTTTTCTAAAAAAACAATCACAAAACTCAAAAGATTTGCTCCAAATGGATAATGAATGTTTTGTTTTTCTTTGTCAGCATGATGAAAACCCAGCATTATTCAATGATAACTAGTTATGGGTACTTTCGAACGATTTTAATAATCGGATGATCATTTTAAATATTCATTCGTTTGGCGAGGGCATGATTGAGGCATGTGTTACGTGATAGTACAGCATAAAACTCGCGGTTACGTACAATTTAAAAATACTGTAGAGAACGGTTTTGGATAATAACGGAAAATCACTCAGAATATTCATTCGCAAGGGGACGATTGAGCATGTGTTATGTGATAGTATACAGGGTGGCTAATTTTTTATTGGCCAGCTTATATATCGTTTATTATTAGAAATACAAGAAAAAGTCAGAGGAAATAGTTGTTTAGTATTAATTCTTCTATAAAATGGCATAATTAATTATTTTTCATGGCCTACTGTTTTTCCGGAGAAATGTATAACTTTGGTGTTTGAAATGGAACACCCTGTATATTTATTCGCTAATGGTTTGAGGATTAAATTCTCTTTTCAAAAATGTAACACATATGATATTTTAGGTTTTTTCATTTGGAGGAAAAAACTCAAATAATAGAATCGTACTAGTTGGCTATGCCTGCTGTTTATTTTACATACAATTGATAGTACCAAGTAACAATGCTATAAAAAATTAATAAGCAACAAACTAAAATAAATAATTACTTATTTTATTAAATGTTCAAAATGGCAAGAAAAAGCCGCGCATAGGTAACTAGAAGGAATTTACTATTTGAGTTTTTTTTTTGTTTAATTGACACTTAAAATATCACATGTGATACATTTTTGAAAAGAGAATTTAACCTTCGATCCATTACCGAATAAATATGTAGGGTGTTTCATTTAAAAAATCAAAGTTATACATTTTTCCTGAAAAACAGTAGGCCATGAAAAATAATTAATTATGCCATTTTATAGAAGAATTAATACTAAAAAACTATTTCCTCTTGACTTTTTCTTGTATTTCTAATAAAAAACGAGATATAAGCTGGTCAATGAAAAATCAGCCACCCTGTATGTAAACTCGGTGGTAAGAGTCTTATTTAGAATATTTCGAACAGATCATTTGAATGATGTCCATTACTACCTATTCATTGCATAACTGAAAAATCATATCTCTACAAAAACAGAAAAAGTTATATTTTCAAAGTTTAAATAAAACAAAAATTGTATTAGAGAATTATTAAATTGGTACTCCCCGGCGCGGTGTGGGTTTTGCAAAGTTGTAATTTATACCACGAACATTTTGATTTTATGCAATAAATAATTGAAGTTTAGAGAAGTTTCAGTAAGATAGTATAAATACAGGGTGTCTCAAAATTGACGCCCGTGCTTCTGGGATTTGATTCTGGGGGCTAAAAGAAATCGAAAATGAAGAATGGAAAATTTTCGGTTTGTCATTTGTTATCGAGTTAAAATATGCTACAGAGAGTTCGTGCTTCAATGATAAATCGTGTGAATGTTTGCCTTGAAGTAGGAGGCAACCTATTTGAACACTTTTTGTGACAACAGATGTGGAAAATAACTTGTTTTCAAATATTATTCGTTTTTAATAAAGTTTAAAGTTTATATAAATTTTTGTTTTTTATTGATAACTCGATAACAAAAGACAAACCGAAAATTTTCCACTCCTCATTTTCGATTTCTTTTAGCCCCTTGAATCAAATCCCAGAAGCACGGGCGCCAATTTTGAGACACTCTGTATGTAGTAGCGGATTTATTACAGTGTTCGCCGTTTCCCGCTTGTAATACAATACACCAGAGTTTTCTGTCTTGAGTGTCCTCATGATTTAATTGCCTGCTCGACATTGCGTCTTGTACTGCTTGTCCGCTGTCCGCATGCTCGTCGAGGGCATCCTCTTTTTCGTCTTGCGTCCCGTTTCCATTGCCAAAGTTTTCGTGGCCATCTAGTTTCTTCCATGCGGCTCAGATGTCCATACCATATTAGTCTTTTCCTTTCTACTCTGTCTATTATGCCCTCTTTTACTTCCATTCTTTCTTTAATAACTTTATCGTGGATATGCTCAGGTCTCGAAACTCTGCAGCTTCTTCTGAGAGCATCCATTTCTAGGGCTTGCATTTTTAGGGTATGTTTTTTATTCATTCCCCAAACCTCTGAGTTGTACAAGACTATTCGTTCTACAATAGTCTGATAGACTTTCTTCATTTTGCACTGTTGCTAATTCCTTTGCTCCACCATAAGTCATTTAGTTGTATCGCTTTTCGTCCCTGATTCATTCTATTTTGTATGTCACATTCACTGCTGGGATATCTATTAAAGATGGACCCTAGGTACTTGAACTCTTCACAGTGTCTTATACGGTACCCATCTATGTCTAGGTCTTTTCCATCTCAGGACTTACAGTCGTCCTTAAGTTTTCTTGTCATATAAGAGGCATCTTCGTTATCGGCGGCTATGACCACCTGGTCATACGCAAGTAGTAAAGTATACAGGAAACAGTCATTTATATTTATTCCCATAACTGAACACTTTCTTGTCCATTGTATTGAAGAGGTAGAAATATCTCGCATATCCTACCGACGATGTAAGCCAGTACCGCTGGAGACGGCGCCCACCGTCGGGTTCGCCCGGCTGCTCCGTCTACTTGGTGTAGGACTCGTGGGGGTTTACGGTTCTAATGCTGGGCCATTTGGCGTGTGAGTTGCGCAGAAACAACTCGTGCACTGACCTGCTAAACCAGTAGAGGTGTAGATAGCGCCTCCTCCCACCAGAGAGTTTATAAGGGCCTGCCTGTAGTCTGGAGAAGAACGTGCACAAGGTCGCGAGGGCGCTGAAGAACCGCCCCGCTCCCGTCAACCCGTTCCAAACACCGAACGGCCGAGTCTACGACCCGCAAGCGAGAGCAGAGTTGTTCGCCGATACCCTGCAAACAACTTTCACTCCGAACCCGTCCGACAACCAGCAACTCACAGACAACGTTGAGCGCGAAGTGGCAACCCTGGTGGAAACCGAGACCGTCATAAACATCATGTTCGTGTCCCCGAAGGAAGTACAAGAAATCATCCTCCGACAGCGGCGCAAAGCTGCAGGACTGGACGAAAACGGCAACGCGGCGCTCCAGAACATCCTGAAGCGCACGCTGGCGGACATCACCCGAATCTTCAGCGGCATCATCGCCCTCAGGCGCTACCAGCCGGCCTGGAAGACAGCGGTAGTGGCGATGATTCCCAAGCCCGGGAAGCTGCGGTCCAACCCCGCCACATACCGCCCCATCTCGTTGCTCCCGTGTCTCTCGAAGGTTTTCGAGAGAAATCTCCTGGCCAGGCTCCAACTCCACCTACAGCTTCGGGAAGAACAGTTCGGCTTCAGGCAAGGTCGCTCAACCGCCCACCTGGCCAGCAGGCTAACGGACACGGCAGCCGAAGGCTTCAACTTCTCTCGAACGGTGGTAGCAGCAGCGCTGAACACCGAGAAAGCGTTCGACAAGGTGTGGATCGACGGGCTCCTCTACAAGATAGCGAACCAACATAACATTCCGCCGCTCGCCTTCGTGCAGCTACCAGAAGAACCGGACCTTCCAGGTGCGCGTGGAAGGAAAGCTATCGCCTCCATCCCCGACTAGCGCTGGGGTGCCGCAAGGAGGCTGCCTCTCCCCGGTGATGTTTAACATCTACATCAACGAAATCCCCTGCGTAGACGGGAGTGCAGTGCGTCCTAAACGCGGACGATGTTCTCTACCTCGCCCACCACCACCGACGGAATCTCGCAGCAGCGAGACTCCAACAACAACTGGCCACCGTTCTGGACTGGAGACTCCGACTGAAAGTGGAGAAAACGCAAGCCATCGAGTTTTCTCGGGGGTCAGAGGAATGCTGTCACCCTTACTATCCAGCTACAACGGTCTACCGCTGGATACAAAGCTTGCCCTCTACAAGACGTACTGGCTAGCCTGGCCAGGCCCCACGCGCAGAAGCTCGAGGCGTTTCAGTCCGTCTCCCTCCGCAAGATCACCGGCGCGCTCTGTTGCGCCCTGGTTCGTGCGCAGCACCACCATCCGCGACGACCTGTCAATGCTGACCTTGACGGACCGTTGCAGAGGGAACTAGCAGGAATGGTTTACAACCAGATCGACAGCTCCCAACAGGAAGGCATCCGAAGCTTAGCTCCGCTAGCGGAGTCGCGGCAGCTGAAGAAGAAGAGACCTAGACGAGTACTAGACGTCGTCTAGGCAGCCAACCCCAAAGAAAAAATCATCGCCGAACCATGAAAACTCAGAAAACACCAGCAAGCAGTCAAAACCGACAGGTTAATGCTGCTCCAAGGCATGAACGAGGAAATCGTTCAGCCCTACCACCAGTGGCCTGGAGAAGTATTTGGAAGCTTTCGGCTTTACGGAGGCGCGTTCATTGGGCGTATCTCAATGCCCGACGATGGCGTCCGTGGTGGATGAGCCTTATGGTAGGTACCGCCACGTTAAATTTATAAAAGGACAACCGAGAGGACCACTTGTGTATGTCCATTGTATTAGACTTATTAGAGCATTCGAAACATAAATCTTAAAAAGGGTGGGTAATACGCAATATCACAGCAACAGTCCTTTCGTAGTCGCAAAGGAGTCAGATATTTCGTTACTTAATTTGACAGCAAAAGTCGTACCATTATACAGATCATTGATACTTCGTATGTACTTTTTATTTATTTTTCTGTTATTTAGTACCTACTTGGAGGATTTTAGTTCTTGGTATGCTATCATAAGCTTTTTTTATGTCGACAAACACTAAATGTGTTTTCTGGCGTGTCTTTTTTCTATCAGTTGTCTTAGGCAGAATATGTTGTCTGTGCATGATCGGCCTGTCCTGCAACAGGTTCTCTATATCATTCCACTCTTTCTCTTCTTCTTCCTCTTCCTCTTGATATAGGTCAATTGACCTGTGATTTTTAGCAATTTTATTCCTGAGAGATAGAAGCCCAGCTATCCCGCCATCTCTTCAATGGTCTTCCCAGTTCTCTTCTTCAATCTGCTCTTTTGTCTCGTGCAATTTTCGTTATCCTGTCGTCAGCCATTCTTGTTACATGTTCGTTCCACATTCTTCTTCTCTGTCTTGTCTATTTTACTATGTCCTCTGTTTTACTCGTTCTTCTAATGGCTTCACGTCGCTGCATAAGTTTCCGTAGCTTGTGATATTCACACCTAGGTAGTTAAAGCTACTTACTTGTTCAATTGTCCTATCGTCCATTACCTATCAGTTTGCATCGCAGGGGCTCTTTTGAAATATGTAGTAGAATTTTGTTTTTCACTGAATATCTTTATGTTAAAGTCCTTAGCAGCTAAATTAAATTCATGAAGTATCTAAGCGCTGCAAGTTATTCTCATTGTCCGATATTAGGACAAAGTCGTCGGCATAGCACACTATTCCTATTTTTGATCTAACCCTATCAATTATTTTGTCCATGTTGGATTTAAGCTGTGCCCCTGTTTGATACCTGTCGTGCTGTCGTCGTTTTTATATTTTCTTTCAACTGATTGTTAACCTTGATTGCTGTTTTGTTGCCTGTGTTTAGGTTTTTGATTATTTGTAACGTATGTTCATTAAAAAAAAACTCGCAGCAATCCCTGAAAATGATTTTCATATGTAACATACAGCCTAAGACATACTTAAAACAAATTTTCAAAGCACCCTAGAGTTTTTTTTTTTTTAATGAACAATACTTTATAATGTTTCTAGGTATTTGTTTTTCTTGCAACACGCTGATTGTGTGATATCTGAAAAGTCCCTAGAGTACTCTTTCTCAATTCTTGCTTTTAATATGCGTCCATATAGTTTTCCAATAGAGTTAGTGACACTTATTCCCCTGTAATTATCACAGTTTGTTTTATTGCCTTTCTTAAAAATTGGTGTCATATAGACATGCTTCCATTCGACTGGTATTTCTTATTTTCTTTTTAGACAACTGTTGAAGATATCAGCTAGCTGCTCTTTAACTAGTATAGGGCTATGTTTCACCAGCTCAATCGGAATGGCTCCAGGACCTTCGGCTTTCTTATTTTCATTCCTCGTAAAGTTTTGTCAATTTCGTCTACAGTTATGTCCTCTAGCATCGTCTATAATGATATTTGTCTGCTCTTTATATTGATGTTTTTCTTCATTCAGAAGATCCGGGAAATAATTCTTCCATTCGTCAATAGTTATTATTATTTTAAAGATAGGTTACTTCTCTCCCGTACATTTCGTCGTGTGTTTGAACTAATTTTCCAGGGTTCTTGTGTTTTACTTCCGCCAATTAGTGAGTCTATCCGTTTACATTATTTGTCGAACCACATTATATTTTTTGCTTTACTGGCTGGCCTCTTTTTTTACCTCGACCCGTAGTCCGGTATATGCTTTCCTATTCTCTGGGCAATTTGTGTTCAGCCATTTCAGATAAGCTTCTTTCTTGTCTTTGATAGATTGTTGTATATCTTCGTGTAGCCAAGTCGAGTTGATTTGTGTACCTCTCCCAGAGCTTCGTATGCTATCTAACATATGTGAAAATAACTTAGATTGTCATTGAATTATAATTATCTATATTGATACTGTTGAATATAACGTTTAAAACTTTCAAGTTAATAATGTTGTTGGATTATTTGCTGTTTATATTATTAGTACCTATTTATGCCACTGATATTGAGAACTTGTTTTATTGTTACTTATATTGCTCAATTAACTTTACATTTTTTTAATCTGTAGTAGGTTATAACAAAGATTAAAGGCTAATAAAGATAAAGGGAGAATAATACATGTACATATAGGTACAAGTATTGGGGACATGTTGTTAATACGTAGCAAATAAATAAATTATCTTAATATCAGTTCCTGTTGATAGTAACATGGATTAGAGCTTTCCATATCAAAACGATAATGACAAAAAAAAAATTAACAGTTGTTGCGGTAAATTCTACTTGTCTGAAGTTGGAGTTAATAAATTTCATGAGTTTCCTAAATTTTTAATATTTCTTAATGAAAATTCTTTTTTAGGATACAGAAATTTACATGTAGTAAACTTTATTCAATTAATAATTAACATTCTTATTTTCTAGAGACTTATTTTGTATTAATATATACTTTTAATTAACAACACGATTATTCCAACTATAGTACTAGGAAATGCGATAGCTCCTGAACTTTTTCTTCCACATTTAATATCATCTTGCTGTATTTTTTTCAATTTATTAGAATCGATCTTAAAGCGGGTTAAAGTTGCATTGACTTTCTTTAAGTTGTCACTGCTTAGAAGTGTATTTCTTGAATATACGAACAATCGTTCTGCATAAAGAAAATCAATTATGTTAGTTAAATTATTTCAAATTAATCTTAAAAAAGAAACTAACGTATACTCGTATTTGTTGGAGCTTGATATTTGCAACCCCATACAACCGCATATGTTTCATAATCGGTATCCAGAACAAGATGGGGTACAGTCATTGTAGTATTTTCATACACCTCATATGTACCAGGAGGTGCAGCAAATCGTTTTGTTAATTTAAATTTAACTTCCCATGATATACCACCTGCTAAGTTTTGGAACTTTACATCATAGCCTGCATTTGTTACTGTATAGTTTAGGTTTGCACAATCAGTATTGATGAGTGTATTTTGAAATTGTTGGATGTCATACCATTGTCCTGCAAACTAAAAGGACAACGGAAGAAATTTTAAAATGTGTTGGTTAATTATGTAATTTACTTACTTTTGTCTCATTAAATTTTTCGATTACTTGAACTATAGGACAAGTTCCGTTTGATATTTCTTCATCGCATGTTGAAATTGTAAAAACTGCAGAAATCACAAGCAAAATAGCAATATACACCTTCATATTTGTATGTTTCTACTATATCACTAATTCATTGACTGTGATGTATTGATGAGAAGTAAGAATTTATATAGATAGTGTTATCGACGGTATTTTTTTATCTTCAAGTGAGTCACCTGCTTTGAGTTCTATAGGTGTAAACAATTTTATTTTATCCAAATCATTAAAATAAAATGTGTTTATTTAATGGTATGGTTAACAAGTTTTAAAAATTTTTAATCTGAGATAGAATGAGGTATTGGGTATTTCCCTTGCAGACCTTTTTGAACTTTAGTATTTTTGAAATTGTTTGATTGGAAGAACTTTAAATCGAGTCGAATTAGTAGGATGAAGGATCATTTACCTATGGAAATTGTAAATAGTGTTGGTGCAATTAAGAAAATAAGAATAAGCGAAATACCTTTCATGGTCTATGCTTCCTTTCATATCCTTATTAAAATAGTATTATTTTACATGGATCAAAAAAATCTGTTTTATGCCGTGTAAAAAGTAAGAAAATAAAGGTTAAACGTATTTAAGTTAAGATAAGAACAAAT
Source organism: Melanotus villosus (assembly GCA_963082815.1). Classification (NCBI taxonomy): domain Eukaryota; kingdom Metazoa; phylum Arthropoda; class Insecta; order Coleoptera; family Elateridae; genus Melanotus; species Melanotus villosus. The sequence goes on from OY720419.1 coordinate 81,252,705, forward strand.
GTAACAATTTTGGGTGTTGTAAGCTTTTTACGGTGTGACAAAGCCCTGGAATTTTTTCTGTATTAAAACTGAGCTTGAATTATATTGTTTTGAACTATTTTATCTTGTATTTTACTGAAGTATTTGGGTGTTTTCCAGATGAATATTCGGCGTATTTTTAGTGAATTGATATACAATAACTGAATCTAACTTCAGTGGTATAACTTATAACAAGTTTATTGCAGCAGCATATCCAGACCTTACTTTTAGGAGCGAGTTTTTCGCGTCTTTACTTAGCTTTTCGTTGTTTAGCATTAATTATGGGGTTTCCAAGGAACCCGAAAGATTAAATACGCCACTATATTGAGTTGTGTCGTCAAATCTCATAACTGGCTGTCTTAGTTTAACTTATCGTAGGGCTTTGCTTAATCTAGGGACAACATTTTTCTTTTTCTTCCATTTTTCACTTTTTCTCTTCCTAAAATGTTAAACTATTTCTTCTATTAATAGTTAGCCTGTTTTGTTTTGAGGGAATGAATACCTAGCTATACCATGGTTACGTATGCCAGAACTGCATATTAAAATAATTGTTTAACAGTTCATTTAATGAATTCGAAGACTTCCACAGTCAGTGACCGTTAGCAGAACGTCTTCCAGACTGAGACAGAAGAACTCAACGTTTCGCCCACTTTTTAAGGGGCGAAATGACACAGTCCCAATCCGGAAAACGTGTGACACTTCTTCCTCTGACTAAAAGAGTTTCGCCTCTGGTGTGGTTGACACGTTGAGTTACTATGTTCTTTTAGTGCCCCCATTTTCCACCTAATGAATCCCCCTAAGAAATTGGGCGATATATTGAGAGTTTATTCTTTCGTGTTTATTATTTGCTTGCATTGCTTGCATTGTCAACTTATGCAACATTTAGTAAATATCAAAATACGTTAGTTAAAATACTCGTAAAACTACCCGCAGTTGTAGAATTTCAATATCTTTGATAATAACCACAATAAACGGGTAGAGAGAATTCATTTCCCCGATACGTGACGTCACGAATGTCGGCCTCCTGAGGCTACTAAACAAACACAACACCCGCGTTGCCGGGTTATTAGTATTATTAGTCGACTCGGCATTCCGCTCTTAAATTATGCCGGGTTTACATTTGCTAGTTGTTCGGCCGAGTAGAGTACTCGTGCCATTACTCGCATAGAAAAAGCATGTCTAAACAGCTATTTGCCAGTACTAGCACAGCTACTTGTTACTAGCAAGCTAACTCGGCCCTGGGTCTACTTTTTAGCACGAGTGAGCCACTGGCACTCAGAAAAAGCATGTGTCAACGTACTACATGCTAGTACTCCCCCGAGTTCATTCTGTTCTCTGCTCTGTGGCATGCCATTGATCTCTTGGGTATATAAATTATAGATATTAATTTATTTAAAATGTGCCGATGCAATGAAAGTAAAACTAGTGAATTCGTTTCGGTTAACTCAGAACACGAGTGTTCAGATTTGCTAATAATTATGTCGTCGCGATATCCAATTTTTCACCCATATTCTTCTTCGCTTTCTTTGTTTTTGTTTTCTAGAATATTACTTAGTTCAGATGCTAATACATTGCTGATTGATTGCACAAAAACACTCATCACTGCTTTATCCATGGTTCCTACCTATTAATTTTCTAAAACATGAATGAAAACGCATGCTAGCGTACTAGCAACGTGTCAACTGAAAAAGCACTGGTACCAGTACTAGCAGATCGGTACTCGGCCGAATCAACTAGCAAATGTAAACCCGGCATTATACTGGCAACCGACGTTCGTGACGTCATATCTTAAACTTTTAGCTCCCATAACACGGTAACGAATTAAAATTCGGCCGTAAAATTTTGCACAGGTGCAATATTCAGTTTAGTCAATCAAATTACAAAATAAAAAAAACGACTTTTCATAAGTTGACAATGCCTTTAAGTAAACGTTTCAGTTTCTATTAAATTTCATATACCTGGTTTGGGCGGTCCAATGGTGAGCAGGATTGCTTCATAAACTAAAGTTTGCCAATTTTTGATTTGATTGCCGATGCCGGTTCAAACCAAGAAAAATTTTCGTGTCGAAGAAATCTGAAAACAATAACTTTGCACAGGAGGCAAAACAGTAGATTTCAAGCCCATACAAGGTTTGGCACTGTAAGATCAATTCCAGGGGTAGGTAGAACTCCTGTGGACTAATGGCATAGTAGGTAGGATGTATATCGAGATACTGAAAGTTCCTTTATGTGGAGACCTTTTTCAGTAAATAGACAAATAGCCCAAATTAAATTGACACGTTAATATCAGGGTTGCTTTGCAGAAAGAATAAACTAACACCACTTCAAATGTTCACCGAATACAAAACTCGAGAACATACAAAACCAAGTAGTTAGTAAAGTTTGAATTTTATTTGCCGCTGGAGTAGATTTAGCAGAATGTTTAGACGGTCGTATTACCCTCTTTTGGAATTTCGCCACATTCTAGTAACGTAGGTTTCATTATTACAACCGATTTTTAACCCATTTGCTCCATATACAGATTTTTAGGACAAATAATCTTTATTGTGAATAGTCTGACATATTCCGAGATATTACAAATTATACGGGGATTATTGCTGAATTTAAGAAATATTTCGCTTTTCCATTTGGCACAAAAATTGTTAGATATGTTATGCAATTAACATTACCAACAAAACTGTGAAAAATAGAACGTAACACTTGATAAACAATTTTATCAATCGTGAGGTATGTTGTATATAATTAATATATTCTATTGTTCTAGAATCGACACACAATAAATTAATTAACAAGGTATTAAAAAAATGAGTTTTAGGATATAACAAATTATACACAAGGAAATGAGGCCATACGGATAGATAAGTTCGTCTGTTGCAATTGAAAGTTGTGTAAATTGCTGTTATTGATATTTGCGAAGTAATTTTCTTGGCTTGTTTTTTTTTTTTTTATTATTATTTTGATAATCAGGTGAGCAATGTTTGATTTAGTAGATTACTTTGTTGATTTCTTGATTTGGAATGGGATTTTTTACTATATTTAAGTCAAGTATCAATCGCTAATCATAATTGCAGATATTTTGCAACATTAAAAAGCAAAAAAGTGATAGAAAATTTCCACAAATTGTCTGAAATTGAACTTTATAAGAAAATTTGAAAATTATTTAGCTATAAAGAGCAATTAGTCTTAACCGTTTTATACCTTTTATTCGGCATTGTCTTAAAAGATCTATAACAAACAGGATACAATAATAACAAATTACTCTCCACGTTTCTGAATCTATTTGTTTAATACCGAAATTACTGTAAAAAGCATATCAAATTATTTAAAAATACAACATATTTTCGTTGGCTTTAAAGTTCATGAAGTTTTTGGTTTTGTTATACCTGTTTTAAATTCGAATTACCAGACAAACAAAAGAAAGTAACAGAAGGAGCCACTTGTTGAATATCCATAAGGAAGTGTTCCAGAAATATCCATAGAAGGTTCCATTTATAACTGTCAGGTTGCTATGAATTTAAATTGCGCGAGACCGCTTGCTGTCGCAACACAATGATTACCGATATTATAATGTATATCTAAATAACGTATATTGCAAAAAATGCAACGGAGAATTTGAAACGAACCCCTAATTAATTAAACATGAATATTGAATATTTAAACTTTCCTCGAAAATAAAGAAATTATCTCTGTCCTTGGCTTTTTTAAAGCTAAATAATTTCATTAACTGTAACTTATTTTAGAATTAAAGCGTCTAAAAACATGGCATCAATAGAGTACTTTATTTTTTTTAGATTTTAAAATAATAATTGCTTGAAATTTAGTACCTACAGCATGTTAGTACATTAGAAAAAAGCACAGATTTTTAATTTTATTGCACATTACAAGTACAGATCTTTATTTTCATTTTCGTCAGACCATGATAATAAAAAAATCCTGTGGAGAACAACTTTTGCTGGTAAAATTTAATATATAGTCCGTCTAGAAAGTATCCGGAAAAAAGAAAGCACAATTATAATTTTTCGGTATATATTTTTATTACTTGAATTATAAAATAACAACAAATAATTCATATCATTTACTTATACAACCTCCATTTAACTCTAAACACTTAACTAAACGTCCAGGTACACCCGAAATCAGGTCATCGCCATAATGTTCGGTGCTGGTGGTCCAGGCCTGTAAAACTGACTGAATCAAACATTCTTTATTTCGTGGCGCTGCTCGTTTCACTTCAATCTTCATTAGTCCCCATATGTTTTCAATGGGACTAAGATCTGGTGAAGCTGCTGGCCATGGAATTGTTGCCAATTGATGTTTTTGCATCCAAGTTTGAGTATAGGCAGAAGTATGGCATCTTGCATTATCCTGCTGAAAACGCCACCCCTCTGGATATAAAGCATGAGCCGCTTCAAGAAGAAAACCATTTAGAATGTCACAATACTTTGCACTATTAACGGTGCCATCAACTATACAGAGAGGTATAGCACCACGCTGAGATATTGCTCTCCAAACCATTATTTTAGTGGGAAATTTGGAAATTTGGACGGTAACATTTTCTTTTGATAGGATTTTTAGGTGATTTGCACCAAGCTGGAAATAACTTTCGTCAGATATAAAAACATTACTAAAATTATCTTCTCGAAAACCTTGACAAAAATTTATTCTTCGTTGCATATGTAGAGGTGTCATTGCAGGGATTCTTTTTGGTTTCTTTGATATGTAGCCTTGTCTGTTTAGTGACATGCGGACAGTTTCTGGGCACACTTTTATTCTTCGTTGATGTCCAAATCTGTTTAGCCAGTTTTCGAAACCCCAGGCGCGGATTTTGTCGTCCTAAGGCCACTAGCGTTTAAATTGTTTCCGCGAATCTTACGCGGTCTTCCCGAAACTGGTCTATGCCTCATATCTGTGCCATTTTTTGTCCTCTTTATTGTCTCATATACTGCACTTTTTCCGAGTTCAGTCAATTGCACTAATCTTTTAACGTTTCGAAAAGCTTTTCTATACAAATATTCCACCTCTTTTCTGTTTTCTACTTGCGACATTATTTCACAAAACTTAAGCCTGTTTACAATCAACAATATTTGACAGATGGTGTTGTCATGCGATTTTGGCCATAGCCTACTATCGGCACAACCTACTTGATGCATTACTTTTGTCTTAGAATGTTACAAAAAAGAAATACATTAAAATTAGGAAAAATATAAAATTCCGGATACTTTCTAGACGGACTATATTTTGATTGATGAAAGCTTGTTCAAAGTTTGTCTCACGTTGTTTTGATGCTTTTTTATCTGCAAGAGAAATGCGGATCTGCTGCTTCGGAGAAATATATATTTTTTAAGTTGAAACCGGCAGTACGGCAGAGTGGGAGTGCACCTAATACTGAAATATACAAAGTTAAGCAAGAGCCTGCTTGGCCAGAACTTGGATGGATGACCGCTCTGCGGCTCGATGTGTCCGGCCCCCTAGATACTGTAAAGGTATAAGAGGGAAAAAGAAAGAAAGATGAATTTTGAAATGAGATATTTTGAGTTATTTCTTATTTTACTTAAGTAGTTCGGAATGACTCAAAGCTTATCAGTTTAACAAGCATCATGTACGAGTATTTATTTCAAAGAATCTGTATATAGGTACATACATGTTTCGATTACTTCAAAGCTTGCCTCTCTCACTCTTCACAGCATAATAAATGTGAAGTACTAAAATAATACATTAAGCTAGACATTCCAAAGGTCAACAATATTAATAACGTGAAATTTTCAATTGTTATTGCTTATTACTGTACGTCTGAACATTACTGTGAATTAGAAGGTTATTTTTTTCACGTTTGATATTTTTACCGATAACAGTACTCATATCAGGTTATATCTTAAATTTCATTCTATACCCACTATCCCTCCAATTGGGTACTTTCCATTTCTTTCAATTTTCGTTATATTCATGTTTCTACGCAGAAACATGCGCCACTAACGGCCTAAACATATTAAAAACATGTTTATTGAGAGTTTTTTGGCAAAAATCGCTTTAGAAAATTCCTTAAAATTGGCTATTTCAAACCCGCTTCCGAAACTGTCGTGACGTCACCGGCCATATAAATGACGTCTACTACCTTGTTTTAACGTGGTTTCAACGTAATAGAGATCGTCCCCGTGTCTTATTTCGGTGTTTGCGAATTTTTTGAGTAAAAAATGGCATCAGTTGGTTTTGTGAAAGCCTCATCCAACAATTTACCATCTGTAGATATGTTTATGGTGATGGAATTCATCAAAAATGATGAGCGGTTCAAAAGCTGGCACAAAACACCACTTATTTTGCTTACTCTCCATTTGTGTTGAATGTAAATAAAAACGACTGAATTACTTTACAAAAAGGCGAACAAATACCACAGGAAACACGAAATAAACCATACGAACTGTGGGACAGCTGTGTAAAGATATGGCCGGTGACGTCATGTCCAACGTTGATCGCGCTGTCAAGCGTTTACGCGGGAAGTTTTTAGTTTTGAACTTAAATAATTTTTTTCTTCAAAAACTCAAGCTGTATTGTTTTTTTAATTAGGTTTTGGTGATATGCTACTAATAATCTAACGTTTGAAACACAATTTGAAAAATGAGAAAACACCCAATTCCCGCGCCGAAGTGTTGTATAAAATTTGTATTTCAAAATCTGATTTTTTTCTTTACATCATAGCTTGGATTAAATTCATCTTTTGTATATTATTAAATTGAAAATTTGTTTTAGTTAAGGGGGGGTTTTAGTAGCATGTTTACGCGCTGAAAATTGTGTAATTTTAAAATAACCGTACGGTTAAATAATGACAGTTGAAAAGAAGGACGAGTATGAATTAAAATTTTTAGACCTTTCCTTCATACGCTACAAGGCCAGAACGACCAATTTTAATATAGTAATTAAATTATGGCCTATTATGAAAAACTTACGAAAAGGGACTTGCACAAGACATCGATCAACAATGTATTGATTTTCGCATGTAGCGGGGTAGGTTTCAATATTACCTTTCTATGCATGTATCGACCCTTTTGCAAATTTGTATAATTTTGGCGTGATCTTTATTTAACTTTAGAAAAAATTGCGTATAAATTTTTAAAAACTGATTAAAGATAGGCAACCCAACATTCACCGACTCTGTCAATGTCACTGTCAATGTTTACAAAGAGGTTTAAGAGATTAAAAATCGGTTGTTACAGTAGAATTCACGCTCTTGTTGTTGTATATGTAAATTCTCGAATTTACTTTTGTCTAGCCAGTTAGACTTCCCAGTTAGATCTTAGGATTGCATGGTTGCATTCAATGCTATTGCATATGTAACGCATGAATTTAGTCACTAATAGGTTTAGAATTTTTAGAGGATTTGTAAAATCTTAGGTTGGCTCTTTAAAGAATTCAGTTGGCAGCTTCGTTAGTTAAATTGTCTTTCTGCTTGAAACATTCGTCGCGGATAGTCATCGTTAACCTTGGTTTTAGAATTTTAGTTTTCTAAAATTAGTGGAATCATCCGAGGTTCGATTTTACTTAAAATGGTTTAGTAAGCCTTAGAGGCCTTTAGAGAATTTGAAACGCTAGTGAGTTTTATATTGAATTACCATTTTAAACCTTTATTGGGATTTATACTATCCGACGACCACATTTTTGATAGAAGCTTTTCGAAGGGCATTTTAACATCTGTTGCCCTTTTTTTTTCTGGCAGTACGTTAGTACGTTTCTTTAGTATTTCCGTACGAAGAACGTGTTCGTAGAATCCACCGGTTAAACATCTGTTATCCACGTGTTGTTCGAGGTTACGTTTTTGGTTTGGAAGTTTTGGAGCCGAAGAAATTAGTCCATCCTGTGCTTTTACCCTGCAATTATCTGGAATTTCCACTAACTCAACTTCGTATCCTGCAAGTTTAGTTGTAAACTCAAGGTTTGATTTTGAGGTTATTTTGTGTACTTGTGTTATTTAGTTAAATTTAGAAACATTCAAACATTTTAGTAAGTTGTGTTATTAGTAAATATTTGATTAAAAACGTTCTTTAGAAATATTTTCAGTAATTAATTTTCATGGTAATTTAAAGTATTAGTAAAATTTTCAATCGTCATTTAGTAAATCGTACTCCGTGCGATTATTTAAACATTGTGGTTGCAGTCACAGCAACGTCAATTTATAAACTGTAATTAATTTTAAATTTGTAAAGGAGTATTCAATTTCGTGTTTCAACTTAGTCAATTATTTTCTTTAATTTATTTTTTTATATATCATATCGTAATTGAAGTTGTGGTTTCCGTTAGGTGCGCAGGATATTATCATTATTTTCTTGTGTTATTATGTTTTATTTTTATAGCTGCGAAAACGACTAAAGTGAGCTCACTCTTATCTGTGTTCGTTAGTTATTTAAGTTAATTTAAGAATTATTCTTGCGAACCCTCCGAGAGTCTACGTACGTTTAATTACGATTTGGGTTTATTTGAACCATTACATTATTGTATTTATCTTTCGTTTGGTTACATGATTGTCGTTGAACATTCCTTATAGTTTTTTTTTGTGTTTAATTAGATCTCATTAGAAATTTAACATTTAAACTTAGTTTGTTTACGATCTTACTAATTTCTTTATTTGTCCTTTGAATTAATAACTTCATAATTACTTTTCCAATTTCAATTTTGTGTATATGTTTTTTTTTTTCTTGAGTTAATATATATCCTATTCGTTAATTACAAAGCTTTGCGTTTTATTGTCAATTCAATTGACTTTTGGAGGTCTATTCTTCAGTAGGTCCGGACTGAAGCTGTTTACGTTATAAGTAAGGACTGGCGCCCAAGGAACATCGTTAGTTTAGCTATTTAGTGAGCACTACTATTTTCTTTTAGGAACCTCACGCCCACGCAACAGAGTAGCGGGTTTATTTAGTGTTATCACCTCCGGATAACAATTGATATCCTTCACCTAGTGCTGGTGTAGCATATTTTTGACGCCCAACGTGTTGGGGCTGGCTCGATTAGTTGATTAGATTAGAACCAGCTCTTTTAAACTGGTTAGTTATAAAGTAATTATCGAATTTAGGATATTATTAGAAAATTAGTCAGGATGTCTTTCACCCAAGTTAGTCAAACTTCATTAGTTACCCTTAAACCTACTCCGGTGTATCAATGGAATTTAAAATTTTCGGGAAATCCAAATGACACCATGAGTTTTAATTGTTTTCTTGAACGTGTTAGCGAACTTTGTAAATCACGAATGATTAGTAAGGATCAATTATTTGCTTCGGCCATAGATTTATTTGAAGGTGAAGCTTTGTTATGGTACAAGTTAGTGAGTAAGCAGGTTCATGATTGGGAAGGTTTAGTTAAACTCATGAGACAGGAATTCACACCTTCATATAACTCCGATAAATTATGGGACCAAATTTTAAAACGTACCCAAGGTCCACAAGAAACCATAGGTATTTATGTAGCTGCCATGTCTACCTTGTTTGATAGAATGCCTATTTCAGTGCCGGAAAGATTGCGTCTTAAGGTACTTCGTTCTAATATTTTACCATTTTTCCAGGAACATTTGGCATTAGTAGAAATTTCAACACCTTACGAGTTAATCGGACATTGTAGGAAGTTAGAAGCAGCTAGACAAAAGATCCAAGAATACAAACCTCCAGTTAGAGGCCAATTGTCTTTGGAACCTGATTTAGATTATTCATATTCTGATCCTAGTACTTTTCAAGGTCCTTCCGCCTTAAATTGTAGATTAGCCGATGCTCAAGAAGTTACCGTTAGTAAAAGATTTTGTTTTAGGTGCCATAAGCCTGGTCACGTTGCTCGTAACTGTCATGTTAGGACAAGTTTAGAATGTTTTGGATGTGGGAAGTTAGGTGTTACCAGAAACACTTGTGTAAATTGTAATAGGTCGTTTGGAAACGAACCGTGGAGACAGAAACCTAAATCGGCTACTAAAGATTTTAATTCGTTAGATACGTTAGCTAATTATAAACAGAAAGTTGTCTTAGATTATATACTAGCTCAAGTTGGTGATGGGGAATGCCCTTATGTAGAAATCGACATTTTAGGTATTAAATTATACGGTTTGCTTGATTCTGGGGCCAATAAAACTTTTATTAATCAGGATACCTGGGATTTACTACGTAACTTAGGTTTCAAGTTAGATACTAGACAAATAACTATTTGTACTATAGCAAATAGCGACAATTGTCAATGTTTAGGAACGGTCACTGCTCCTGTAAAATTAAAGCATGTCGTTAAGTTAATGCAAATGTATGTTGTACCCAATTTGAGACATAGCATTATATTAGGTATTGACTTTTGGTCTAAAATGGGAATAATTCCGGACGTACGTCGGGGTGAGTGGTTCTTTTCCAAAGAATGCTTGAATAACATTGAAGTTAATCAATTAGAATCGGAGTCTGATTTAACCGTAGAGCAACGAACTCGTCTTAGTAATGTTGTTAGTAATTATTTTAGTAAATTTAGTAAGGATCAGTTAGGTTGCACTCATTTAGTTGAACATCAGATAAAGACTAGTAGTCCTCCGATTAAGCAACGATATTATCCGGTGTCACCTTATAAACAACGTTTGATTGATGAAGAGTTAGATAAAATGTTGAAAGCTGGTGTTGTCGAGAAATCTGCGAGCGCTTGGTCATCTCCAGTTTTACTAGTACCTAAGAAAGACGGTACTCAGAGATTTTGCATTGATTTTCGTAAACTAAATAAAGTAACTGAAAAGGACGCTTATCCGCTTCCATACATTTCATCTATTCTTACCAAGTTAGGTTCCACCCGTTACATGTCAAGTTTAGATATAAAAAGTGCATATTGGCAAGTAGCTTTATCTGAAGCAAGTAAAGAACTCACAGCTTTTACAGTACCCGGTAGAGGATTATACCAATTCACTAAGTTACCGTATGGTTTATCTAATGCACCCGCAACTTTTCAACGTTTAGTCGACAAGATTTTAGGACCGGAATTAGAGCCGTATGTCTTTTGCTATTTAGACGATATCATTGTAGTTTCACCCGAGTTTGATAAACATTTAGAAATTTTAACCGACGTTTTAGATCGTTTAGCTAATGCAGGACTTGTTTTAAATCGAGATAAAAGTCACTTTTGTAGGCCGGAACTTAAATATTTGGGCTATCTTGTTAATCGTCACGGATTGCATGTTGATCCTGAAAAAGTTGAATGCATCGTTAATTTGCCTCAGCCTAAAAATGTAACGGAGATACGTCGTTTGTTAGGAATGGTTAGTTGGTATCGTAGATTTTTGCCTAATTACTCGGATATTACATCCCCTCTTACTCGTTTGTTGCGTAAGACTTCAAAATTTATTTGGGACAGTTCATGCGAAGAATCATTTAGTAAAGTTAAAGAAGCCCTTATCTCTTCACCTATTTTATCTATTCCAAATTTTGACAAAGAGTTTTCTCTTCAAACAGACGCTAGCGATATAGGGATTGGTGCTGTATTAACGCAGCATTATAATGACCAAGAACATGTTATTTGCTATATTTCACGTGCCCTTAGTAGAACCGAACGAAAGTTTTCTGTCACTGAAAAAGAATGCTTAGCTGTACTTTGGAGTATTGAAAAGTTAAGAGGTTATTTAGAAGGTGCAAAATTTACGGTAGTAACAGATCATCATAGTCTGGTCTGGTTAGATAATTTGAAAGATCCCCAAGGTAGATTAGGTCGATGGGTATTACGCCTTCAGCAGTACGATTATACCGTAGTTCATAGAAAAGGCAAAGAACACCTTGTGCCAGATGCATTATCTCGTTTTGTCCAAACCGATAGTAGCTCCGATGAAATAAATTTAGTAGAGGTCATTAATGTTAGAGATCCTTGGTATGTGAAACTTATTAGATTAATTAGTCAAAAACCTTTAGCCTATCCTCAATGGAGAGTTGTTGAAAATAAAATTTACAAATACGTCAAAGTAAATCCTTTAGATAATGAAGATTCTTGGAAGTTAGTAGTTCCGAAAGAAAAACGTCGTGAAGTTCTTCAAACTTGTCACGATGAACCAACTTCAGGCCACTTAGGCATTTATAAAACTTATTTTAGAGTAGCTCGTCATTATTTTTGGCCATCCATGCGTTCTGACATTACTAAATATGTACGTTCTTGTGTCACTTGTCAAAGAATCAAACCAGAACAAAAGTTACCAGCAGGTCATATGGGTAATCCAGTTATTCCCAAAACTCCTTGGCAAATTATTAGTTTTGATTTAGTGGGACCATTACCGAGAAGTTCCCATGGTAACCAATTTATTTTTGTAGTGACCGACATATTCAGTAAATTTAGTTTGTTGTTTCCTCTTCGTAGAGCTTTAGCCGTTAGTATTTGCAAAATTTTAGAAGAACAAGTTTTCTTAATGTTTGGCGTACCGCAGCTGATTAGATGTGATAATGGTACTCAGTTTAGAGGTAGAGAACTTAGTAGGTTGGTTGATAAATACAAAGTTAAGGTTCTTTTCAATCCAAATTACCATCCGCAAGCTAATAACACTGAACGTGTTAATCGAGTTGTAAAAACAATGATTTCAGCTTATGTTAAAGACCAGCATAGAAAGTGGGATGATAATTTAAGTGCGTTAGCATGTGCGTTGCGTACCGCCCGTCATGAAACTATTAGTCAGACACCTTACTTTGTTAACTTTGGTCGTGAAATGTGTCAATCGGGCGACGAACATTCTAAACCGACGATTGATGATTCCCCTAATCACGAAGATCAGCCTAAACGAGAAACCGTATTGTCAAAGCTACGTCAACTGGTTAAAACTAATTTAATTAAAGCTTACGAGCGCAGTAGACAACGTTATAACTTACGTAGACGTCATGTTGAATATAATATTGGTGATTTAGTATGGAAGAAAAGTTACGTTTTGTCCGATGCTATTAACTATTTCAATCGAAAGCTAAGTGGGAAATATGAGGGACCTTATAGTATTAAACGGAAAAAAGGTTATTGCGTTTATGAGCTAGTAGATAATTTAGGCAATTCGAAAGGCGACTGGCATGTTAAAGATTTAAAGATTTTTACTGACGACCAAGGCATTTAGTTTGATATCGGTTAGGCTACCGTAGTGGTACGATTAGTTATTGTGTTTGTTTTATTCATTTAGCGGGTTTGGTTGGTTGGGTGTGTTATGTGTTAGTCTAATTAGCTGGGAGGATTTAATTAGACATTTGTCCCATTAGGATTTTCCATCTTTTCCTAGTTGTGTTGTTTATTTTTGTACGGGTATATCCCTCATATTATTGTGTCCGTTACCCTACATACATATATTTTGCTCTTTTGCTATTCATCCTTCTGCCCTAGTCACTTCGGGGTCAGCTTTAGTGATGTAAGTCGGTCCTGGGCTTACACACTTAACCTTTAGTGGAGAGTGGTGGTGTGTTAAGAGATTTTTGTTACTGTAATTGAAGTCTATCTATATTCGTGACAATCCTTTCGGGGACTCACGCTGGATTTTCGGATGTTACCGTAACCTCAAATTTTTTTCGGCCTTTTTGAATTTAGAAATTTCTGATTAATTGTTTATGTGTAGGCAACCACTCGAAGCTAAAACCTCCTATCCATATCCTTCTTCTGTGATCGTTTACTATCATCTTTACTTGATTCCCATCCTTTCTCAAATTATATCTTTTCCTTCCGAGATGTAGTCTTGTGTTGGATGCTATCTAGTGTTAGTTATTGTGAGTTGTTCGAGCGGCGCGCCTTAGTCATCCAGCGCGACGATCAATTCAGCTAGCTTACAATAGTTAGTCTCCCGCACGGTTCAACATTCTCTCTTTGTCCGTCCCATTTCACATACTTTTCTTTAATTCCTTTTGTTATCCTTTTTCATTATCATTGTTTTGGGGTTATTTACTTAGGTATTTTTCTGGGTTAGTTGCCATCCTATAATCCTATAGATTTTGGGAATTCTTTAGTTACGCATCTTGGCAGACGCTTGTTAAGAAAGGGAGGGATTTGTTACAGTAGAATTCACGCTCTTGTTGTTGTATATGTAAATTCTCGAATTTACTTTTGTCTAGCCAGTTAGACTTCCCAGTTAGATCTTAGGATTGCATGGTTGCATTCAATGCTATTGCATATGTAACGCATGAATTTAGTCACTAATAGGTTTAGAATTTTTAGAGGATTTGTAAAATCTTAGGTTGGCTCTTTAAAGAATTCAGTTGGCAGCTTCGTTAGTTAACTTGTCTTTCTGCTTGAAACATTCGTCGCGGATAGTCATCGTTAACCTTGGTTTTAGAATTTTAGTTTTCTAAAATTAGTGGAATCATCCGAGGTTCGATTTTACTTAAAATGGTTTAGTAAGCCTTAGAGGCCTTTAGAGAATTTGAAACGCTAGTGAGTTTTATATTGAATTACCATTTTAAACCTTTATTGGGATTTATACTATCCGACGACCACATTTTTGATAGAAGCTTTTCGAAGGGCATTTTAACATCTGTTGCCCTTTTTTTTTTCTGGCAGTACGTTAGTACGTTTCTTTAGTATTTCCGTACGAAGAACGTGTTCGTAGAATCCACCGGTTAAACATCTGTTATCCACGTGTTGTTCGAGGTTACGTTTTTGGTTTGGAAGTTTTGGAGCCGAAGAAATTAGTCCATCCTGTGCTTTTACCCTGCAATTATCTGGAATTTCCACTAACTCAACTTCGTATCCTGCAAGTTTAGTTGTAAACTCAAGGTTTGATTTTGAGGTTATTTTGTGTACTTGTGTTATTTAGTTAAATTTAGAAACATTCAAACATTTTAGTAAGTTGTGTTATTAGTAAATATTTGATTAAAAACGTTCTTTAGAAATATTTTCAGTAATTAATTTTCATGGTAATTTAAAGTATTAGTAAAATTTTCAATCGTCATTTAGTAAATCGTACTCCGTGCGATTATTTAAACATTGTGGTTGCAGTCACAGCAACGTCAATTTATAAACTGTAATTAATTTTAAATTTGTAAAGGAGTATTCAATTTCGTGTTTCAACTTAGTCAATTATTTTCTTTAATTTATTTTTTTATATATCATATCGTAATTGAAGTTGTGGTTTCCGTTAGGTGCGCAGGATATTATCATTATTTTCTTGTGTTATTATGTTTTATTTTTATAGCTGCGAAAACGACTAAAGTGAGCTCACTCTTATCTGTGTTCGTTAGTTATTTAAGTTAATTTAAGAATTATTCTTGCGAACCCTCCGAGAGTCTACGTACGTTTAATTACGATTTGGGTTTATTTGAACCATTACATTATTGTATTTATCTTTCGTTTGGTTACATGATTGTCGTTGAACATTCCTTATAGTTTTTTTTTGTGTTTAATTAGATCTCATTAGAAATTTAACATTTAAACTTAGTTTGTTTACGATCTTACTAATTTCTTTATTTGTCCTTTGAATTAATAACTTCATAATTACTTTTCCAATTTCAATTTTGTGTATATGTTTTTTTTTTCTTGAGTTAATATATATCCTATTCGTTAATTACAAAGCTTTGCGTTTTATTGTCAATTCAATTGACTTTTGGAGGTCTATTCTTCAGTAGGTCCGGACTGAAGCTGTTTACGTTATAAGTAAGGACTGGCGCCCAAGGAACATCGTTAGTTTAGCTATTTAGTGAGCACTACTATTTTCTTTTAGGAACCTCACGCCCACGCAACAGAGTAGCGGGTTTATTTAGTGTTATCACCTCCGGATAACAATTGATATCCTTCACCTAGTGCTGGTGTAGCACGGTATTCGCAAATACTTATACTGAATTTTGAAGTTTTGTTAGGTAGAAGCCGGTAGAAGCAATACTAGAAGATCCAATCCTTTCTTGGCTGGTTTTAAGTCAGGCAACCCAAAATACTTAAAAACGAAAAATATTTTAACTAAAACCCACCCTTAAAATATTTTTCGTTTTTAAGTATGTATTTTGGGTTGCCTGACTTAAAACCAGCCAAGAAAGGATTGGATCTTCTAGTATTGCTTCTACCGGCTTCTACCTAACAAAACTTCAAAATTCAGTAAAGTATTTGCGAATACCGATTTTTAATCTCTTAAACCTCTTTGTAAACATTGACAGTGACATTGACAGAGTCGGTGAATGTTGGGTTGCCTATCTTTAATCAGTTTTTAAAAATTTATACTCAATTTTTTCTAAAGTTAAATAAAGATCACGCCAAAATTATACAAATTTGCAAAAGGGTCGATACATGCACCGGAAGGTAATATCGAAACCCACCCCGCTACATGCGAAAATCAATACATTGTTGATGGATGTCCTGTGCAAGTCCCTTTTCGTAAGTTTTTCATAATAGGCCATAATTTAATTACTATATTAAAATTGGTCGATCTGGCCTTGTAGCGTATGAAGGAAAGGTCTAAAAATTTTAATTCATACCCGTCCTTCTTTTCAACTGTCATTATTTAACTGTACCGTTATTTTAAAATTACACAATTTTCAACGCGTAAACATGCTGCTAAAACCCACCCTTAACTAGTTAAAAAGTGATGTTTCAAAATTGTGATTTGTAGTAGAAAAGAAAAGAAGCCGGACGATTAATAACATTTGAGCAAAGATCAAAGGACATGTGTAAAAAAATGATAACTCGTTTTTGAAGTTGAATCTTCAAAAGCATATTTTAGAAGTCTATAATCTTCACTGATAGTAATGAGAATGGATTGAGACTACCTGAAGTGTTCTATTTGTCTGCAATGTGTCGTAGTTCGTCCATTAGTTCAGGACGTGATTCGGATTTCAAATAGATTCTAAGAAACTTGTACTCTAGGTTTAAATTTCAAAAGCCATTCTATATTATTATTAAGTAATTTAGATAAACTTTTACAATTTTCTATGATACTTATAATTTTTTAATAAAATCATGTTATAAAACGCAAAGAAACATTTAAACAGAAATGTTAGTTGTGTCGTTTCGCCCGTTTCTCTTGATATTGTTTTAACACTTAGGAGCCTGTACATTTTTACTTGAACACACTGGCGGAAAAATACCTAAAATAAATAAAAAAATATCAAATTTACAATTTTAGCCAAAATAGAAACGAAAAAACTATTCTGTAATTGTTAGAAATATAAAAAATATATTACTTACGAATCATTACAGTAACAAATAAAATCAGAATTATATAAAAAAATTATAATAATTTACAAGCAAGAATCATTAAAATAGTTGATAATATAGTCGGAATGGTTAGTATTGCGCTGTTATCGTCGTTGTTGTTGCCTCCATCCTGTGTTGTTGTACATCTTTCATCTTGAACAATTGCTTTCAATTTGCCCATGTCGAATGGTTGCTTTTCCAGAAGTGATTGGAGAGAAGGTACTGATTTTAATTGAAAGTTTCTGTTCCTTGCCAAAATTGTTACACGTTCTGAAAAAGAAGTAATAATTAATATCCTCATTTCGGCAGTATTTTTATTTATTCACATAGATGCTTACTTTTAAAAAATGCCATAAATCTAAACAAATAATGTTTTACCTATTGACCTAAATCTCGCCCTTTAAATATTTATTAACAGTTTACAATTTCTTTTCCTTGCAGTGAGCGGTGAGCCATGATGTTCGGTTGTATTTCAATAAATTTGCATTTTTCTCAAAAATAAACAGTTGTATAATCTGCCACTGCTTTGACATGTACCAGCATTGTTGTCATTTCTTTTTAAATTGCAAAGTCAGCTATTATTATGTCCAATCAGAAATTTACTATCGTAAAGGTGTTCTGAGATGTATTAATATTATTATTTATAATGAAAATTAAGTAGCCCAGAAGCCAGATGCTACTTTTATTGTAATAATGTGTACATTTTCATCCAAAACATTAACGGGCAGCTTTCAAAAAGTTCTAATCTAAAATGCATTCAAGTTGACAAGTTCAATTTACAACAGATGGTATGCAACTAACATATCTTCATGGCCACTCGTGAGTGAGAAAGATCAATGACAGAGTTATTTTTCATAAATTACGACAAAAGAATATTGTGTGTAACATTTATGCGAACCAAGTCATGGTTATGTGAACTACATTTCTTCACTTGTTAAGTCGGTTAAAGTGAGCGGTTTTGATTGCTTTTTAAGGCAGACATGCTGGATGGAAGTTACGTAATTGAAATGTTTACGCATAATATACGATGTTTTGATTGATTTCATGTGATATATTTAAACATCTTATCAGTTATTAAACACTTGATATATATCTACTGTAATTTTGATGATTCATCGGTGAATTGTTAAAATGGAATGGATTTGCACCAAAAGTCTATCTATCCATTTTAAGAAACTATAAACTGTGTTTTAAATAGCGTTTGTTAGAAACTACTCACGGATGTTATATCTTTTTTCCGGCGTAAACTCGTCCCAGCAACTCCAAAGCAAAGCATAATTATTGTAATCGGTGTTAACAACCCAAATTGGCCAACCCTCTCCTGGTACAAAATATTGGCCCGGGAATCTGAATGCTTGAGAAATTTCTTTCAGTTCTTCTTTTTCGTCATTTTTCTGTAGATTGCGTTCCTTATGTCGAATATTAAATTTGCCAGCAAACGCGTCGAAAGGTTCCCATTTGTAAGAGTCTTCTACGCAATCCATGTTGTCTGAAGTGTGATACCGCTGAATTTCGTACCATGTACCTTCAAACTAATAAAATTTTGTTTATATTTTAATTATCTTTGCTTCTATTGATTGAAGAGATTGCAAAAATGCATTTCCTTACCCTTTTTTGTTCAAATCCACGGACGTAGGTAACATGGTCAAAAGGACATTTTCCTGCAAACGTTTCGTCCTGGATAGCAGCAGTTGCGTATGAAACTAACCCCACTAGGAAAATTACGTAATACATTGTGGGGTCTACACACTTCAGCATTCATGAAACTACTGCGTTAATCATTGCAGTTATCAGTCAGGTTTCTCTTTAATGTTTTATCTATGGTATGAATGTGCTTACTAAAATTTTTAATGCTAAATGTGATAACAGGTATGCATCCTATCTTAAGTTATTCAAACCTTGGGTAATACATCATTTTAAATATAACATTGACATAATGATATTACTGGGTAGGTGGGACTTACAAATAAGGTGTTTCGATAAAAATTAAAACAAAAAGTAGGATATACAGTAGGGTGGCCCTTAATTATGGTTGAAACAAATTTTGACCGGGTCACCCCCCAAATCGATTCTAAAAAGATAAAAAGTAATTTTAAGATTTACCAGACCTCTCAATTCCGTCGTTAAGGGGTGCCCCAAGGAGCCTGCTTTTTCCCATTTAAATAACATAGGTTTTCAGCACACTTCTGGTTTTTATTTTTTTACAAAAGTACGTGTGCCTGAAAAAATCCGACGAGTGCTGCGATTCATTGCTCACTGGTGTCCCTTTCATGGAAAAATTATGGGAGCCAAGTGTCATATCTTAAGCAAATAAATGGGGGGTGAAGAAAGGGGTAATTTTAAAATATTGTCGTTTTTCTCGGTTGCAACGAGTTGTTAAGATATGACACCTGGCTCCCATAATTTTTTCCGTGAAAGGGGCATCAGTGAGCAATGAACCGCAGCACTCGCCGGATTTTTTCAGGCACACATACTTTTGTAAAAAAATAAAAACCAGAAGTGTACTGAAAACCTATGTTATTTAAATGGGAAAATGCAGGCTCCTTGGGGCACCCCTTAACGATTGAATTTAGAGGTCTGGTAAATCTTAAAATTCCTTTTTATTTTTTTAGAATCGATTTGAGGGGTGACCCGATCAAAATTTGTTTCAACCATAATTAAGGGCCACCCTAATATACAGTTTATTACAAGAATTTCGAAGCAACTATCATTACAATAGTTGATAAAATTCCACCCGTAGTTAATGTATGTATGCTATCGTCATGGTCGCCACCATTAGCTGGTTTATTCCCGTGCCCTTTGTTGTAATATAATTTTTTATGTGAAATTGCTGATGAGGGCTTTGTGAAGATAATTGAGTTCTTCTTTTTGGCAAATATAGTGGAGCGTTCTGTAAAGGAACCAGAAATTAGTGCGTGACAATCGGTAGTTTTTATGTTTGTGTTGCATTAAAAACTTTTTGTTACAAACTCTTATTAAATATTTAGTTGTGTTCGTGTCACTTTGGGTCTCTGCACCTTTTAAGTTTTTGTATTAATTACGGTTACTTAATATTTCCGCAGTTGTTTGAATTGTGTCTGTTACCTACTGCCAGTGTTATTATATCCTGTGCAGTGACTGCATCATGTATGGATTAACACTAAAACAGCAAGCGAGTGGGATTTTATTGTATTACACAATCTGATGCACAGTTTTATTTTGGCCATATAAAGTTCATTGAAATTCACAGTTATAATTCGTTCAAAGCTGTTTAATCAAATCGGATGAGCTCGCAACTTTTTGTTTTAGTTTTGTATTTTTAATCATGGCACAAATTACGTTCGTATCGGTGAATTTAAGTAGTGTGTAATATTAATATTCAAATGCCTGGCATCGATTCGGTGCAAATCAGAGAAGATTTTGACGCATTTAGAATTAATTTTGGCTTCTACGGTGTTGCGAGTCATTGAGCTCTTATTACTGAGCTTCGAATCTACGGAGTTCGGAATATCGAACTCTATAAGTAATCGCTTAAAAAAAGCTCGGTTCGGTACCGATACTTTAAAGCTCGAATCGTCTCAGTTTAAACTTGAGTAGAGCATGAACGCCGATAACCCGGTCCTATTTCTCGATTGGCTAGAGCCAGTAATTCCCAAACTTATTTTTCCACGGAAACCTTATACAATATTTTACATACTGTAAAACCCCCGCCATATCTACACACATCCTAAAAAATAAGAATTGCCTACAAGTAATTTATTCAACCATATTAATAATGTTATGGGACTTGACTCATGGAACTCCAGAATTATTTCGTGGAACCCCAGGGTTCCACGGAACACACTTTGGGAACCACTGCACTAGACTGACTGAGTTGGCAATTTTTACCTTTCTCAAAGATAGGCTCTGAAAGCTCTGAAAAAATGTTCGGCTAGAAATAGTATTAACTAAGTTTGAATCGAATGGATTAATAATACAGTATGCCGGATTCGGTTTTGCTCGCTTTGGCTCTGCTCGATTGAGATTTAAGCTTATATTGAGCTATTAATAAGCTTTTGTGACCTTCAGGGCGAGGCTAATAATTGTGCTTTAACTACAGTTCGGGGTTTTTGTGAACTAAGCTCCAGCCATTAAAGTTTCAAATCTTTACCGAACTTTTAGCCATAGAGCTTTTATCAATCTTCATAAGTAACATTAAGGTTCAGTATCCTACCAGTAAATCTTAGGCTAAATGTCAGTTCTAGTTTGCTGTTAGTTTTTAATTCACTCGATAAATATCAGCTTCTAAATTTACATATTTTCTTACTAGGTTGTTTTGTTTTTGATTAATACCCAGAAGGGTTTCGCCTCTGGCTTGATTTACAAGTTGAGTTACCGTGCCCCCCTTCGTCCTTTTACTAAAAGAGTTTCGCTTCTGGTGCGGTTCGCACGTTGAGTTACCGTACTCTTTTAGTGCCCCTATTTTCCTCCTGATGAAGCCCCCTAAAAAAGTGGGCAAAATGTTAAGTTCTTCTGTGTCAACAATGACACTGACCGTGGAAGTCTTCGAACTCACTGAAGATGAACTTCAAATCTTTACCAAGCCATTACATTCAACTACTGAGCTTCTAGTCCGAACACCAAACATAATTGGAGCTCTAAATCGAATCTCAAATTTTAGTGTGCTTCGAGTTTTTACCAGATTTTGAGCTTTTAGCGAGTTTCTCGTTTGTGCTGAGCTACAAACTTCGAACTCTCCATGAAATAAAAAGCTTACCTTGGTTCAGCGAATGTTGTAAAGCTGGATCTCGCATGAAGCATGGAACTGGCCGAACCTGCTCATAATAGGAGTTATGATATCACTCGTCACATCACCTATGATATTTTTTTTGTTTTTGACGATTTTAAGCTTGAATCCAAACTACAATTCTAAGCTTATTTAGTTCTTTTTTAGTCCCTCTTGGAGCCGAACTTCAAATTTTTGATAAACCACATGTTCCGAAATCGAGCTTCGAGCCTATGAAGCTTTAAACTGTTGCCGAGTTTTTATGGAATTTTTAGCCTTTACCGAACTCTCAACCCTGTAATACAAAGCTAAACTCTGTACTGGTTGAACAAATTGTGGCCTGCATAAAAACTAGTACAGAACCAAGTTAAGCCCATTCTTTAATTTTAACCAATAATGGTTGAATAAACAGCATGTAATGAATTTGTTTGGAAATGTACAAAGATCTCCGGATATTAAACACGCACAGATACTTACGAGTATTATAGTTTTTTCTTATTGTACACTTAATCGAACAGTTCTGTCGATTGGAATAATATTGAGGTTCTTCAATCCAAAAATGTACTTCCGAGTTTAAAAAGCTGCATTTATGAGAAGTTTGCTGTGAATGTCTGGTGTCTGTTTGTTCTTTTCTTATTTCATTGTCTTGACGATTCAACTCCATGTACTTTATGATTAAGTTTATTTCTGTTGGGGTGCTCGAATAATTCTTCATGCTTGTAGTTATCCAAGTAGATGGAATGTTATAAATCCGTTGTTGTGTACCCGTAAGCTAATAATTTGAATTGTATTAATAGTTTTTGAATGTATTTCATTGATTTTAAATACTATTTAAAAAAAGTTTACCGTATGTGGTTGAATCTTTCCGGTGCTGAGAATTTCGCGAAACGGGCACTTATCCATAATTATTTGTTCTTGGGCGAAAACTGAAGAGAACGTGAGCCCCAACACTAACCAAATCATTTTAACGTAGGCACAGCCAATAAGTGATGCAAAAACTTTCCTTTGGATGTTTTATTGACATTTTAAATTTCTCTCAGTTTGGGTTTTTAGGAAATTAATCTTATCTTCTAGTTCAGTAGTTCTCAACCTTTTTTAAACGTGGCGTATTTCGGAACATAAAATGCTTTCCAAGAAACAATTCAGGTTAAGTTTAGGTATATAAATATAAAAAAAAATAAATAAGGATATGATTTTATAAGAAAGTAATAATTCTTTTATGAAAGTGTCATAGGAACCGTTGAACTATCGATTGAGAACCACTATTTTGTTGGATATCCATAAGACCTAGATTCACAGATAATAATTTTCCCCTTATACTTAACCGTTATAGTTACTTAAAATCAACCAGTCAGAGAGTTTTGGGAATCCTTTAACTATTTTTTGATAACGTTTTTATGTTATCAGTTATCAGTAATCACTTTTAATATACATATATCTATTCTAGAAAGCCAACGCTTATGGGGGGGATTGAGTGCATCTTATGTCGCTCAAAAAACTTTTAGGAAATATCGCTATCTTACGCTGTATTGTTTCATAAATGTTATTTGGTAGCAAAATTGGTAAATTTTGAAAGTATTTTTGTAAGCCACATATTAAACAGATGTTAAAATATACACTTTTCAGTTATAACTACTAAAATTACTTTTTCGAATTGAATGTTAAAATCTAGTAAATTAGCCAACAATTATTACATCGTCAGTACACATTCTTTATCTTTTAGATACTACAAAATATACTTGCAGGGGCGGACATTTTTTAAGGCACCAAATTAAAAAGAAAGTGTCAAATGCAAACGGCCCTTTCCATATCTACCTACATATTTGATTTTGATGCCGGTTTTGTTTATTTAACTGAAGGTACCTACAACTAAACAAACAGATAAAATGATAACAGAAAATCACAGTTCGGCGTTCTATAAATCATAAATAAGTACTTATTCTATTCTTTTGGTTTGAATAATTAAAATGCCAAGTAGGTATTAAATACAAAAAGTCTAAGCAAATTCTGGCTTTGAGTTTTGAAAAGGGAACAGTTCGTGGAAACCCGGCCGGTTTATCGCTCTATTTAAGTGCAAAAAAATGAATGAATCGGAAAAGTACTATGTATATCTATGGATATCAACGTGATATTACAAAACGAATGAAACTTTAAGGCTTTTGTAATCCATTATGTACAAATATAAATTTTTCGTATAAGATGGTAAGTGCTTTATTGACGTTTACAGAACAAAAAATGTGTTATTGGTTTTCCTTATATGAGGTTTGGTCCTTGCCACCTTTCAAGTACTCTCCTCCTCGACTGATACACTTCACCCAGTGGCGTTTCCATTTCTTGAAGCTGTCCTCATAAGCCGTTTTTTCAGAGCCTGAGCCGAATTCGTTTTAATTTCCTCAAATGTGTCAAAACGTCTCCCTTTCAACACTGATTTAAGTTTGGAGAACAAGAAAAAGGCATCTAGTGCTATAGGTCAGGAGGGTAGAAGGCTGGGAAGAACAGTCATTTGATTTTCACACAAAATTTCCGAATTGACAAGGCGAAATGAGTAGGGGCATTGTCATGGTGGAGCAGTCAGAAGTTTTTCTGCCTCTTCTTTCACACCAAACGTTTCAAAACCTAAGCGTAATTATGACGATTAACTGTCTCACCTTGAGGTAAAAATTCGTGATGTACGGCTCCTTGAAAATTAAAAAAAAAAACTGTTATCATCACCTTGACATTTGAGCGAACCTTTTTTCGGACGTGGAGAATGTTTGCCGACCCACTGTGATAATTGCATTTTTGTTTCAACGTCATAGCCGTAAACCCACGTTTCATCACCTGTAATGATCCATTTTAATAAAGTTTCTTCATCGTTGGCTTATTCCAGCAGTTCTTCAACTCGATGATCTGTAAATCTGTTTGTTCTTGAGTCATCAAGCGAGGAACGAATTTTGCGAAGACTCTGTGCATCCCTAATTTTTTTCTTAAAATTTCATGGCATGTCCGAGTTGAAATGCCACTTTCCTCTGCTAATTTCCGCACTGTTATCCGTCGATTTGAACGCACCGGAAGGTTGATTCGTCGGTTGACGTTAATGGCCTTTTGGAGCGAGGATCATTATCAATCACTTAAACCGTATAAATCACTCAGAGTACGACTTAAAGACTTGTTACGACATTTGGTAAGTTTCAGTGAAAGCTTTACGCAAAAATTCACATTGCAACTCTGCTCCCGTAAATCACTCTTCACAAAAATCGGCAAATAGCACAGACTACCTCTAACTCAAAAAACAGTAACACAAGAACTAAGCAATGAAATATGGAGATTATTCGTTAGATTATACTGAACGAAGTGTTGCCAACCGCACGTCCTTAGGACGCCGTGTTGCCACGCATTTTAAAAAATCGGTTACTTTTTGAACAGATCTCGTATTTGTATAAACTATTAGTTTTTAAAATTAGTATAAAACTGTAGATACTCGCTGTAAAAAGATTCTCAAAACATCTTAAATACCACCAATTAGCTCTTCCATGGTTCTACAATTCTAAAAAAATTCAGTTTTCTAAAACTATTACTTATAGAAACATTTTCACTTGATTTATTTATCTAGTATACACTTCTGCAAAATTAATATATTTACCTTGGTTCCTTTCATGGTTTCTACGGAATTATAAAAAATTTGAACATAAATTCATATAAATGCTCCGAGGTTTATTTTAATTAGATTTAACAGTTGCTAGCATTGAAGAAATACAGGGTGGTGACTCGAACACCCGAACATAGGGATTTAACATGTAAAATCATATTTTCGTAATTTCCTGCTCCCCTAATTATTTTAGGTAAAAAAGCTTCAAATAAAAGTTGTAGAGCATAAAATCCTGCATCTGAATCAATAAACAAAATTAATTTTGCGTGCCTTGTAACCTCAGAAATTAGGTATGAAAATGACGTAAATCACCCCAAAAATAGCGATAGCCATGGAATTCAAACAAAGATTAACAAATGTTAACGGTTTATCTGTCAAATTTCATGGTGGACGGAAAATTTAAAAGATTTAAATTTGTGTTTTTTTAATATTTTTAGGACCGTGGTGTGGTGCAAACCTAATCCAGATCCAATTTCTCTAAGGCTCACATTTGGATTATTTGATACCGCAGCTAATACATTGATTTCGTTAGCGTTATGATCTTCAGCTTCAATATCTTCTTCAGGTGCAATATTTATTTGATTTTTAGTACAACTCTTGCAAGGGACGAACACTGACCCTTATTTTGTTTGATTATTGATGGTGGTATGGATTGTTGATGTCGACGGAATTGGTAGAATGACGATATAAATTCGCAAATAGATCTCGTACTTGTCTTATACTGTTACCACTGTAAAATAACTTTAAAAATTGATTTTTTTCACTTATTGTATAATTGTTGGCCATATTTTCACTTTAACAGTAATTACAAGTAATAATAAAAATAAACTAACGCAGCGTAACTTGACAGATAAACCGTTAACATTGGTTAATTTTTGTTTGAATTCCACGGCTATCGCTATTTTTGGGGTGATTTACGTCATTTTCAGACCTAATTTCTGAGGTTACAAGGCACGCAAAATGAATTTTGTTTATTGATTCAGATGCAGAATTTTATGCTCTAAAACTTTTATTTGAAGCTTTTTTACCTAAAATAATTAGGGGAGCAGGAAATTATGAAAATATGATTTTACATGTTAAATCCCTATGTTCGGGTGTTCGAGTCACCACCCTGTATATCCACAGCATAGTCAAACAAAAACTACTTGGAGTGTAATTTTGTGGCGAGTTAGTAGTAAGAAAATAGTTAAACTTTTTTCCCTATAGGTTTAGGTTTCGTTTTATATGTGCCAACGTCTACTCCTTAGAAAACTAGTGTACGAATTAGACACTGAACATTTTCCAAGTTTGATCTCACAAACTTAAAAAAAAATGGTTCCGTTTTGGTTCCTAATGAAGGGGTATTAGTTTGGGGTTGCTATAATAATTCGTAGTAAGTACCAGTTAGAGGGCAAAATGTTAGAATAACTTAATGAATTGAAATATAAATTCATTTAGCTGTATTTTGTTGTCAAACTATTTTTACTAAGATACCTTCAGAACAAAAGTTTTGCATGTCCTCTGTAAAAAAGTAGACTAACTAGCATGAACCTCCACCACGTAACCTCCACTTTCAGTCTTCTAAATTGAAGTATTGTGATAGTATAGATATACATATTCAAAGGTAATAAGTCGGAATTTATCATTTCTTTAAAAGTATAACCTTTAAGTCGATGTAGTACTGTTAAAGCCAAGTGTTAGTCAACTATTTTGATGGTACTATGCTTTTATGTTCTCTTTAAAGCTTTTGTTCAATATACGAGGCCTGTCTAAAAAGAATCCAACCTTCAATTTTTCCGCGCAAAATAATGACGGTAGGACGGCGCGGCACCACTTTCCACAGTGGAGAGGAAGACCTTCATGCGCATGCCTGAATTTTCGCTTCGCTATCGGGTGCGTCATTCGCTGCTTGGTACCTTCTGTGTGAGGTGTTGTTCCAAGTATTCGTCGGTTTTTCGATTCGCTTGAAATGACTGAACGCGTTGAGCAAAGATGCTACATCAAGTTTTGTCAAAAGCTTGGTGACTCTCAAAGCGAAACAATTCGTAAGATTCTTCAGGTGTTTGGAGACGATGCCATGGGAGAATCACAAATAAAGAAGTGGTTCAACCGATTCAAAAATGGCCGCGGTACAGCTGTTGTTGAGAGAGTGCAAAATCTCGTAATGGGAGATCGTCGTTTGACAATACGGGAGATTGCTGAAGAGGTTGTGGCCTTCCAGAACGCTGGTCACTCTCCACCGATATGCGGCCATTTCTGAATCGGTTGAACCACTTCTTTATTTGTGTTACCCCCATGGCATCATCTCCAAACACCTGGCGAATCTTACCAATTGTTTCGCTTAGGGAGTCACCAAGTTTTTGACAAAACTTGATGCAGCATCTTTGCTCAACACGTTCAGTCATTTCGAGCGAATCGGAAATCCGACGAATACTTGGAACAACATCTCACACAGCAGCTACTATGCAGTGAATGACGCACCCGATGGCGACGCGAAAATTCAGGCATGCGCATGAAGGTGGCCCTCTCCACTGTGGAAAGTGACGCCGCCCTACCGTCATTATTTTGCGCGGGAAAATTGAAGGTCGGATTCTTTTTAGACAGACCTCGTATGCGATGAAAATTATAATTGTAAGAATTGGTTTCAGTAATGAGAAGAAAGAACAAGAAAGTAACTTCTCTTATAAATTACTCTTGTAGTTAATACATTACTTAATTGCTTCTAGAAAACTTTAAAAAATTTCTTCAGTGAGAATCGGAGTAGCGGTTAATTCCTGAAATTTTTATCGAACTCTACATATTTAAAAAAAAATGCCAGACATTTGTATACCATTATTTTTTACGGTAGTATTTGTTCCTTTTATATTTCGCCAATTTATTCTTAAATTTCAAATATTCCCTAATCGTTATTGATATTCTTCTTTCCTTAGCTTGCATATTTAGATTTTACGTTTATAACAATTAACCTGCTTTAAAGTTGTAGACTGATTTCTTATTTTAAATTTGGGAAACTACAGAATTTTTATAGATTAAATGAGCTTTGTATGTAGTATTGGATTGAAGGTGAACTAGTAATTTCAGTGTGAGAATTCCATTTTCCTCTATTCCCTTATAACAGTGAACTAGTAATTTAGTTAGGTAAAATATTAGCATGTCTGATTACATCTAGAAACTGAGTTCGAGTCCCTTTGGTTGTTAAATTTGACTGAGGCTTTAATTTATGCTGCTGATCAGTGATGTGTTCAAATTCAACTGTAAATTTGAACTGAGATCAAACAAACGGTTAACGGGTTTAGATAAATATTGAATTAGAATGCATACCAAATCAAAGCGCGTTTGCTATTGTTGTGCCTTTATTCTCATATTCCCTATACAGTTAGTCATAACCTCTGCTTATAGTTGAGCTCCCAGATTTTAATTAACGTGCTTGTAATTTGGGGAAACATAGTTAAATTTTCTCGTTATATTCTGCAGTGTAAATATGTACATGTTTATGAAGTTTGGGTGGACCTTTGTTTATATTAAGTAGGTAAGAACCTAAACACGACTGTCTTATTATAGTCGTTTTGCAAATTAAAAAGGCCGTCCTAATTCAAATTTCGTTAGTTCAATAAGCTGTGAATTTTAGATTTCAAAATCGTTGAATTTTGAATTTTTACTCTTGTTATAGGCTGTCATAAGGCTTTTGATAGTATACAACTATGGGCAATAGAAAAATCTTTACAAAAACAGTCTTGTAGATTACAGATATACATATACAGCTGATTCGCTCTATATTTATACGAGAATGCCGAAATGATAGTACAGTCTATACCAATTCGAAGAAGAGTAAGGCAAGGAGACTGCATAAGTCCTAAACTGTTTATAACAACAATGAGGATATATTTAAAAAACTAGAGTGGGAATAGGAATACGTATAAACGGAAGTATACTTACCCATCTGAGATATGTTGATGATGGTCTGCTGATGTCAGAAAGTTTTGAAGAATTACAAACAACGGTACAAAAACTCAAAATAGAATTGGACAAAATTAGGTTGACTATGAATTATAACAAAACAAAGATAATCACTAATCAAGAAGATAGCGACGTGGCTTGCGACAGCTGTAACGATGCGGTGTAATAAATTCACAATTTTCTGTAACTGTTGAAAAACCCCGAAGCTTTGGACCCTCGTTTGTTTTTGTTGTGTATTTGTAACCCCGGTGTCTTTGATAAAGGGTAGGAAAGAAAAGTCACAAGTCAAAGTACAACTTTAAGCTTTATTAACATAGACAATGATATTCCTGAACAGCAAATCTTAACAACTGGTCGTAAGGGGGATGTCCGTAACCGCGTAGGTGGGTTTTGTCGGGGAATTTCCTGAAAAGAACGATATAAAGAACAAAGGATGTAGGAACCAAATAGGACACTCTCGTAATATTAAAAGGGTTAAGGGACTTTGCAGGTGCCTATTGAGATGGTGAGATCCCAGAGTAGCACTCGTACAATTAAAAGGGTTAAGGAATTTTGCAGGTGCCTATTGAGATGGTAAGATCCCAGAGTAGCACTCATACAATTAAAAGGGAATTGAGCTTTGCTCCTGTGATCAAATGTATTTATACCATAATTTTGGGCAACCCACAAATAGAAAGGGTTCCTTTTATCAAATCAAATTGAACTTCAAACTGAAGTTTAGCCGTGATTGGCTGACCACCGGTTTTGTATCAAAACCGGCATAACACTAAGTTTCCCATAGGAATTCTTTCATATTTCTGTCGTGATTTATAGCTACATATGTTGCAGTGTCGCAACGTAATCGGAGATTCCCAATACTTGAGACTTGGGTTCGCTAACACTCTTGAGTGAAGAAACACCCTTTTCGGATACTGTCCCTACAAAGACGTGGCCTGAAAAGCAATTAAAATGCCTGCAAGGGAAACATAAATTAAATAACCAACGAAACGTTTCGTTTTACGGATAATATATTTCTTAACTAATCTATATAATTCCTATCCTAAATATTACAAGTAGTTGCACGGAAATTTAGTTTTTACGAACTTGCGTACTCTTACAAGCTTGTAAAGTGCGGAAAACAAACCCGCAGAAATCGATATAGGCCAGTCAAATAAGGATTCAACCTCGGAATGAAAGTAAAGAAGCTGGATATTTGCATGAACCTTTATTTCGACGTTCTGAAGACTGGTTGAAAAGTCTCATATAATCTGGTGTCTGCGTCACAAGATATTAAAGGTCAAAGGTCACGAAAATCGGTTTTTCGCAATTATCTCGTTTGCTATGCGTCATATGGCATTTAACGTTATTATAAAACTTGTAGATCATCAAATTATCTACAATTTTTATTCTATGCATTTTGTCGTATGATCAACCGCTCTCGAGATATAGCGCGGAGAGTGGCACGCGCGCATCCCTATATTATATGTATAGGATAACGCTATGTAAACTGTGGAGCCAGGTATACAGCGTGCCATAATCTATCTCATTACATGGGTAATTTTCTTAATATAAAAGATAGAGGATCCGTTAAATGGGGAAAGTTGGGCAGAATTACAAGCAAAATCCCATGCCATTTTCAAATTTGACGTATGCCATCAACTTTTTTTATTATTTCGAAAAAACTATATACGGATGCGCGCGTGCTACTCTCCGCGCTATATCTCGAGAACGATTGAGCATACGACAAAATGCATCAAATAAAAATTGTAGATAATTTGATGATCTACAAGTTTTATAATAACGTTAAATGCCATATGACGCATAGCAAACGAGATAATTGCGAAAAACCGATTTTCGTGACCTTTGACCTTTAATATCTTGTGACGCAGACACCAGATTATATGAGACTTTTCAACCAGTCTTCAGAACGTCGAAATAAAGGTTCATGCAAATATCCAGCTTCTTTACTTTCATTCCGAGGTTTACCCCTTATTTCACCTTATTTGACTGGCCTAATAGAAGAATTAGACAAGCGTGGTCAGCATTTATGAGGCAGAATAAAATATTTTAAAATATCAAAATACCGCTATATTTAAAGCGCAATGCGTACAACCAATGCGTATTGTCTGTGTTAAGATATGGAGCCCAGACCTGGACTAACAAAGAGCATTCTAGATAGGCTGACGACTAACAGGCCGAATAAGAAAGGGAGAAAACCAAATTAGTTGTCGTACAGCATATTGCTTCCATGAAATGGGGATGGGTGGGTCATACTATGAGCCAAGTGGACAAAAGAGGGAACAGAGAAATGCAACAAGAGGAAGGGACGTCCACAAATGA
This sequence comes from Melanotus villosus, assembly GCA_963082815.1. Classification (NCBI taxonomy): domain Eukaryota; kingdom Metazoa; phylum Arthropoda; class Insecta; order Coleoptera; family Elateridae; genus Melanotus; species Melanotus villosus. Next base: position 81,284,464 of record OY720419.1, read on the forward strand.
GATGGTCGGACGACTTAAAGAAAGTGTCTGGATTTAGATGGACGAGGCAAGCAATAAATAGCAATACATGGAGGCAATTGGAGGAGGCCCATATCCAATATTGCATGGAAGGGGGCTAATAAAAAAAGAAACTCTTGTTAATTAGCGAATTTAGAAGTGGATGGAAATGATAAATTATGTGGTATATTTATCAGCTCACCTTTTAGGCTGCAAATAGTTAGTGGTTTAGATTAGAATTGATAATACTATTGGTGACTCGCATCGCAACTGGTGTGTTTTTCGATATTTCTGCATTTTCAGAATCCATGTTCTAAATAATTTCTCATTAAAGAAATTGAAAAATATTTAAAACAGAGATATTAAATTATAATACTATTTATCCCTTCTCGAATACTCTTACAACGACGCACTTACCTTAACAAGGATTAATAAAGGTATTTCGATGTCACCAACAAAACTTTAACAATTGTTCTATAAAATTAAACTCGGAAATCGAAAAGTTTTCCGGCGGTTTCAAGTTGGAAGAAAAACAATACCCTCGGGAAAAGACAGTGAAAACTGTTGAAATTACAATACACACCAACAAAATAATAGAGTACGTTTTCGTGTAGCTAAATTTAAAGCAATTTAGGAAACGCCTTTCTTGATTTGTTTTGGTTTTATTTATATTTATCAAGTTTTAAGAGCTTCGCTGCGCTACGCAAAAATATATAGGGTAACAGAACTTTCATTTATACAGTTTATTTTAAATTAGTTAAGTATAATAACAACTTCATTTTAGTTCAGCTTCGTTAACTTCTCTTACATTTCTTATTGTCCTGTTCAACATTCCTCAGTTTCTTAGCGTCAATTGAAAATTTGGCTAGGGTTTGTTTTACTTTAGTAAAGGTTTTATCATCCATCGTGTTGCGCCTCGAGTAAACGAAAAGTCTTTCTGCAAATCAAAACATTCGTATTTAATCGTTTAAAAATTAATTTAGACAATTGTTACTTACGTATATTTTTTCCTGAACGTAGAGAACATCCCCAGACAATACTATAATTTTGATAATCGGTTTCCAGTACAAAATGAGGAATAAGTTCCTTTTTACCATTTCGATAAACGTCATATTTTCCTGGAGAAACTACAATTTGATTTCGGACCTGAAGCGTTAATGTTGAAGAGTTGCCATTCGTTAAGTTTCTAATTGGATATGATACGTTGTACTGGTTTGTTAACCATTTGTACGTAGGAGATCCACAATCGCCAGTTACGAGGGTGTTCACAAAACGTTTGACTTCATACCATTTTCCTTCAAACTGATAAAGGGATAAAATAAATAAAGTTAAATAGAATGAAATGTCGGGAATATATCACCTTAGTTGAGCTGAAATTCGCCTGAACGGTAACGATTGGGCAGGTTCCATTGCTTATTTCTTCACTTTGTGCCAAAATGGGAGAAATTGCACAAGCTGCAAGTATGATTGTGACGTACACTTGCATGTTCATTAATTTATGAAGTATCGGCAACTGCATACCTGCTCGTTTTTGAAAGGGTATTTATACTAAAAATGACAGTCTTTTGAAAACGCTTATCTGATTGTTTTCTTGGAACTTAGCGGATATTCGATATCTGATTTGCTGATAGTCCATTTTATTTATAATTATAATACTATGGTTTATCGACTTAAATTTATTCTGTTGTGATTAAGTCATCAGGCATTTTCGATTTTTCGATGAATTTTTAATGCCGATTGAATCCTTTAATAAGGCTGTAAAGATTACAAAAATCATACTCATTCAGGCTGGACACGGATTGTTCTAGATTCAGTTATCTGCGTATAACGATAATCTAATTTATCGCTTCCACCATTTTAGTCAGGTGGTTTTCAAAGAGCTGTGCTATTTATAAAATAAAAAATTATTAGAAGAAACGTTGATAACAGCTGATAACTAATGTGAATATTTCGAAGTTTTGACTTTCTGAGATCACATTTTAATGTTTATTGTAACATTATTCAAGTGGGATTTGAGTATACGCAGAGAGATTTGAATTTCATCTAAATTTGATGTAAATCTTGAATGTTTGATCTTCTGCCCTGCTCCATTTCTGTTTCATGGTGTTTTTAGATTGTTTCTAATAATAATTTCCATTTAAATGACAGTATTCGAAGGCTAAGAAAAATTGTAATACCTTTTTTAAGTATGATTATTTATTATTATTGGTGTATTCGTAATACTCCACGTCTCTTCTTTCGTGGTGGAGAGGTCGTCTGACGTGCTTCAATGCTTTCATGGTTATTTCCCGGCCGTACATTACCCTTACATTTTGAACCCCAAAAAAAGATTTTATGAATTTTCGAAGAAACTGTCGGTGCACTCTAATTTGTCGGTTCGGTGAAGTGTTATCCTTATCAAATAATCTGTATTAATTTCAATTGTAATTGTTAAAATGTTTTTTGCCATACAAACATTTGCCCTTTGGCAAAATTAATATTAAAGTTTAAATTTATAAAATTAACTCTTTGTTGCAAAGAATGTCAATTTCAACTGAGTACAATCACGCCTTACTTTCGACTAGCAATAAAAATTTATTAAAGGCATTGTCAACTTATGAAAAGTCGTTTTTTTTTTATTTTATAATTTGATTGAGTAAAGTGAGTATTGCACCTGTGCAAAATTTTACGGCCGAATTTTAATTTGTTACCGTGTTATGGGAGCTAAAAGTTTAAGATATGACGTCACGAGTGTCGCGTGCCAGTAAGAGCGGACTGCCGAGTCGACTAATAATACTAGTAACCCAGCAACGCGGGTGTTGTGTTTGTTTAGGAGCCTCAGGAGGCCGACACTGTTGACGTCACGTATCGGGAAATGAATTCTCTCTACCCGTTTATTGTGGTTATTATCAAAGATATTGAAATTCTACCACTGCGGGTAGTTTTACGAGTATTTTAACTAACGTATTTTGATATTTACTAAATATGTTGCATAAGTTGACAATGCCTTTAAGTATAGGTACTCCATTTAAAGTATGGATAAGTTTTGGAAATTTGATAGACTTCGTTATTTAGATTGAACAGAATTGTGTAACAAACCTTCTTCTGTGTGTGCTATGTCCGCCTAGCGAACGTTGGCTTAGTTAGCTATCATGTTTTCCACGATTATTTTGTTTGCTGCTGTCTGTCCACACCACTATCTCAGTTCTTGAGCTAAGGACGTTCTTCTTCTTCCTCGGCTTCTTTTTCGGACGATTTTACCGCTCATTATACAGTGCAAATGTATGAAATGCGAACATAGGCAAATCAAGGACCAATCAAATTTATGAAATGCGAACATAGGCCAATTTGCGTATACCCAAAAAGACGCCAAGGCCGACGTAATTTTTCTAAATTAATATCTGTTGATAAAAATTCGTAAACTGTCAACGCCAAATTTTCGGCATTTGTAAATTGGTCATATCGTCAGCTATGTTCCTAGTTACAAAATTTGCATTGTATGTGCAAAATAGGATATTTTTCTAGATTTTATCGTATTGTTTATTTCCTTATCCTTCTTCATTATTTTTATCTCGTATAAGACGGCATCGTTGCGCACCTTATCAATCCAGCTAATACGTAGAATCCTTCTATGACACCATAACTCAAACGACTCGATTTTCTTCATCGTATTTATTCTTCGATAACAATCACGTTGCATTTTGATTTGACTGTTTTTTAAATTCCTTGTTTCTTGAACGCCTGGTGACTCCATTGGCTTCAACTGTCGGGTTTCGGGTCCTGAAATATTCATGACTTCATTACTTCACTTTTTTTAAATTTAATTAAAGTGTTCCGACTACAAGGCCATTAGCACAGGTTAACTTTAAATTGGTGTACATCCAAGACAATAATGTACTAAATTCATAACAAATTATTTAAGACTGGTTCAGAGTACTAAACTAAATTCAAATTCGAGCTGCAGTGCGAGTAAACAATAATTTCTACGTGAAACGCACGTGTACATGCAGTCTTACGTTTTTATTGGCGTGATCTATGCATACGTTTGTTTTGACCCACTGCAGCTCGAATTTGAATTTAGTTTAGTTACGGGAAATTACACCTAACTTCCATAATAATTGAGATATGTAATTAATTCCGGTTTACACTGTTTTGTTTGTGGGAAATACTTCCGAAAAAATGGAATTAAAATCAAAACAACCGATATTACAAAATTTATCAATAGCACGCCACATAGCCACACTAAATTTAGGGCTACTTGCTAAAGCACAGATTTTTCTTGACTATAATTAAAGAATTAGGTGAAATTTAGAAAAATTTTGTAACTGCGTTATGCGTAACGCGGCAGACGTCGGCATTGTTTAAAAATCTTCAAACCGGTGCTAGGACACGATCTGTAAATAGAAAACACATGTAATAGCTATTTGTATAATGAGATAGGAAAAGTGTATTTTTTCCATTCTAGAGGTGAGATTTTTGATCGAGGCGAAGCCGAGACCAAAAACACGTCGTGAATGGAAAAAACACTTTTCCAAACGAATTGTACACAAAATTTTGTAAAATTCGGTAAAGAATTCCTTATTATATATTACCTGAATATTTCATTTATAATTAAGTTCGTTTTGATGTAGTGAAATATTTAATTGCCATGGAAACAAAGTAAAATTTTTGAATTTGTGAAGTGCTTTGGTCTGATTTTCTCTTTTGTTTTATTTTTCCACTCTAGGTAGGAAAAGTTGCGCTTTTCCTAACTCAAATGAGTATTAAAAAGTCCAAGAATTCCTTACCGAATTTTACAAAAGTAGTTGTATGCCTTATATTAATATAAAACCACTGAGAACGTTGCGTGCTCTGGAACGCCCTTAAGTTAATAATTTCAAAAAACTATGATATTCTATGGACTTTTGAGAGAGCCTGTTGTGATGAAGGAATTTTTAGTTGTTTCCTGCTGTCTTCATATTTTTTGCATTCAGTTAAGATGTGGTTAGTGGTTAACGTTGTATTACAAACATCACAACGAATTTTGTTTTTAGTGAGTATGACCTGGTGACGTCGGCAACTAAGTTGTGCTTTTGATGTTGAGTTGTGGATATCCAGTGGTCTGTTTTCGCTGTTTATGGTCCCTTCACTTCGAATTCTGTCAAGGATACGCCTTTTGAGTTGATTTTTTTTATATCATAGTGGTTACAGAGTTGACGTAAATAGCGTCCTCAGAAGATACCGCTTCCTTTGCGTATCTATTAGCATTTCACGCGATTCCCATATGTGACGGCACCCAAATGAATACTAAGTTCTTACTTGATTGAGTGACGGGGGTTCTATCTTCTGAATTTGTTGCGTTAATGGTTCACAGCAGTATAAGTTTTTAATTGCTTCTTAGGCACTTTTTGAGTCAGAACATATAAGGAAATTTTTATCATCTTGTTCTTGAATCCATTCTAGCGCTTTTAGAATAGCAAGTATTTCACCTGTAAAGATACTGCTGCACTTGTGTATGAGGAATTTGGCAATCCTGTGGTTGGAAACAAAAGCTGCTCCTACTCCATTCTCACTTTTGGATGCATTCGTGTATATTTATGTGTAATTTCACTTTGGGAAATATTGGCTCAGGAATCTCAGGATTCATTTTTGGGGAATATAAGAAGATCGGAAATGACATGAGGAAAGGAGAGTGTCCAAGGTACACATATTAAATGAAATCTCTTTATGTTCCGACTTCAGTTATTAATCGTTTTCCAAATAATTACTATAGAATATAGAATGTTACATACCTTAGAAGATCTTTGGTTTAAATATATTTTATTTCAATTTAGTCGTAACTGCAATTGTATAATTGGCCATAATTCTTATTTAGTTAATAATGTACTCCCATCTGTTTTTTTTTTAAATTAAATGCTAAGTCGGAATGAAAAAATAAATTGTATTAAATTATTCGTTATCCAGTTAGCACGTGGTCTCTGAATAAATTGCTTTAAAGTACCCCACAAATTGTACTTGCTATATTTTCGTAGTAAACAAAAAAGTAAATAAGTTGTCAAGTTTAAAACATGGCGATAAAAAACGGGTTTTCATGAAGTTCATTCATAAAGCAGTTAATTTGTCATTTTCAAGAAATAAACGGCCGTGTTTTGAACACAATAATTTAAGTTGACTCAACATGTTATATATTTATACTGCGTGACATTGAAAATGCAACACCCAGTAAACATCAATATATTGTAATAATTTTTTGGTGGTAAATTGGGTATATGTAGTGTATTAAGTGATCAAAATCTGAAAACGATTAAAAAATAATAATTTCTTAAAAACAACATCACCTTTTGTTTCTACTGTGTTTGTGGCAGATTGCTGTGCAAAGTTAGTTTGAGTGTTGTGGTTGCTGTATAAACGGCGTTTCCTGATGCCTCGAGTACACAGACGCAACAATTTCCGCCAATTAAGCTAATTTGAAAAAGGACGAATAATCGGGATGCGCGAAGCAGGAATGGGTCTTCGGGAAATTGCTAATAGGGTTGGCAGAAACGCATCTATCGTAATGAGATGTTGGAATACCCGGACAGAAGAGCACAGACATCAACGCCGCAGAGGTACTGGAGCTGGAACTACTGACCGCGAAGAACGCTTCTTAAGAGCGAACGCCCTTAGGGATCGGTTCAGCACCACCAGGTTCATTGGGAATGAATGGATGGCTGTTATGGTACAACAGCTCTCCATCAGATCAGTTTATCGCAGAATAAGGACTTTTGGACTGCAATCCTATCGACCGCGCTTTATCTTGCCATTGACCCAAAGACACAGGTAGGCGAGACTCCAATGGTGTCAAGAACGCATTCAATGAAATCAGGAATGGAATAGGATTGTGTTCAGTGACGAATCCCGATTTTGTCTGTGGGCCAACGATGGACGTAGAAGAGTCCGTCGAAGACGTGGAGAAAGGCGAGAACTTCAGTACTGCATGGAACGTGAGGTTGCGCTTACCCGAAGGCATATGATTTGGGGTGCCATAGCATATGGAAGCAGGTCTCCTCCAGTCTTCTTGCAGGGACACCTAAAGGCCAAGGGCTACATTCACAGTGTCTTGGAACCTGTTACATTGCCCTATCTTTAAGAACTAGAAAACCCTGTTTTCCAGAAGGATAATATTAGGCCTCATACTGCAGCTGTCACTACGAGGTTTCTTCGTGAAGCTAATGTCACTATTCTGTCGTGGCCAGCTCGGTCACCTGACCTTTCGCGCATCGAACATGTATGGGTTATGGTGGGCAGACGGTTAGGGCGATTACCTGCTCCTCCGATGGATCTACAGCGCCTCAGAAATGAAACTGAAATTGCTTGGGACACTATACCGCAGGAAGATATTAACCCCCTCATTCAAAGTATGCCCCGTAGAGTAGGCGAATGCATAAACTTAAGAGGCACTCCAACTCATTTTTGAATTTGAGGGCAAACGACTTCCCCAAGCTACATCAAATTTTAATCATTTAATACTCCATATGTGTCCAATTTATTAACAAATAGTATATTGTATAACTAGTGCTGAAAGTTGAATATTTCACACGAGTGTGACAGTTGAGCCACGAGCCTCTGGCGAGTGGCTTAATCACACGAGTGTGAAATATCCTTTCAGCACGTGTTTTACACTATACTTTTCCGACGACCATTTTTCCAATTTTTCATTTAAAAAAATTTGAACCAGCACCACACTTGCAACACTTCGACGTTTTAAATATTTATTTTTTTAACAAATGACGACTTTTCACGTCGCCCGCCGACTGCTTTGTGTAGTTTAGCGTGTGCAAAGTTTTGCACACGGGCATTTCACACAGTTTCGTTGCTATGCGAAATTTGTTATTTTCAATACTAGTAAACCGTGTGAAATGAGTCATTTTTCATAGTGGTCGTCGGAAAAAAAATATTACAGTACATTCACGTTTACTGGGTGTTGCATTTTCAATGTCACGCAGTATATATATGACAATTTGTTTGCTTTTAATTAGTAATAGTGATCGACTGCTTTTGATTAGATTGTTTTGATGCCGTTTTCTCAAGCATTTGATAGTTGTCTATACTTTTTATCAAGTAGATGCTCCCATGAAAATATTGTAAAATTTCCTAATTGCAATAGATTTTTGCACAAATATGATCAATCGTTTTGTGTACGAGATTTGGCAATTTAATTCCAGGACTGCCACAGTAAAAAGAAACAGAATTTAAGTAACACGAAAAATTTATCATATTCATTCAAAATAATTTCCATTTACATGGATACACTTATTACAACGTTCTAAAAGTTTTTGAAAACAGTGGGAAAAAGGCGTCCGAAGGAATTGCTTTCAATTCGGCAGTTACATTTTCTTTAATGTCTTCCACGTCTTGAAACCGTTTTCCTTTGAGAACAGCTTTCACTTTAGGAAAGAGAAAAAAGTCTGCCAGTGCTAATTCTGGAGAATAGGATGAATAATTGATTTCAACAACGCCGTGTTTCATGAGAAATGAGTTCACAATCAGTGCGAAATTGCAGATTGTGCGGGACAAACTTTGCACAGATTTTCCTCTTTCCCAAATCTTCATGTAAGATTTGTCGAATGGCCTCCTTATTAATATTCAACTCATCTGTCATCATTCGGAGAGTCAGTTGGCGATCTTTTGCCACAATTTCACTGACCTTTGCGGTCGAATCTGCGTTTCAAGCGGTTGACGGACGCCCGGTTCTAGCGTCATCTTGAACATCCTCACGACGATCTTTGAAACGTTCAAACCATTCAAATACAGTAATACGATCTAAGGTGTTATCGCCGTACACACTTTTTAACATTTTTAAGTTTCTGTCGCATTTTTCCCAATTTACAACAAAACTTAATATTAATTCGTTGCTCCATGACGACTGACAGAAACATGATTTGCGAAAGCGTTTTGCGAAGTAACTGACAGCTATTCGATGTTTCTATTAGCCAAGCCTTCTTGATAAAAGTGTGAACTAAAACATGCTGCTTTAATTTTGGCTTAATATCACGTATCTTTAGAGTTGCAACGTCAGTCCGTGAATTAAATTGCCAAACCTCGTATGAAGGTGTTCCCAACAGATGCATAATTGTTTTTCCTCTCTAATGAATGTTATTTAAATTTAACAATACCTTTTATTTGTACCTCCATAATTGTTCTGAAAACTCGTTGCCTTTGCATATCCATACTCATTTTCTTTTTCAACGTGAAAGTAGTTATTTCGCTGCGGTCACCGAAAGTTTCTTGAACGTGATTAAACATAAACATAGAAAACTTAACATTTCTAAATATAGAGTTTTAGTGAGGCATAGAGCTGAAAAGTTTTGTTCACAAAAAGTCTAATAATGCATGTGCGTTTTATTTATTGGGTCTATTTGTAATTCAACTTTCGTGTTGAGTTCCATATAAAGTAAATAAATGCCAAATCGGTTGAAATAAATTTTTTTCTTTTTAACCCTTGACATTTATAAAATTTCCGTTAGTTATCTTGTTTCAAGGTTTCTTTAAATTCCATTTGGATCGATTTAACAATTTTCGGGATGGTTTTTACCAATTTTGTTTTGTGCTAATTTTCTTACTTCGCCGCAATCGTTATCTCGGTACCTTTGGATTTTTAAAATGGGTGCATTTAACCTCGTGAATCTCAATCAATCGAGCAAAAAGGAAATCTCTGAAATTTACTCCCAGGCAAAACGAGGCTGGGGTTAGAAGGAAGAGATAATTTTCGCCGACGTGGCTGAACTAATAATGCGAAATCGCTACCTAGAAGAGCCGCCGCCGCTTGATGTTCCACACGCACCCCTGCGGGGTATTTTTAGCAGCCCCGTCGAAATTATGTCCCTGGGCTAGAGTTCAAGGTTGTCATTGCAATTCGCCCCCACCGTTTCAGCTGTGTTGTTTTATTATCTAATTATGCAAAACAGTTTATGTTTTATGAAAATAGAGCGTGTTGGACCATGTTGTGCTTGATATTAATTCGATAGGAGGGTGGTTTGTAAAGCATTTAAACGGGAATCGATTTGGCCGAAGGTGTTGGATAGTTGTTGATTTATTACGTACGATATCCGTTACGACACTTCTGCTCGAATGTCCACGCTTATGGCAATAAAGACACCCAAGTTCTGTCCCTTCAGTAATTATAAGTTAAATGATGGTTTTCCCTTTAATCCCACGGGAGGATCGATCATGATATGAGAGGAAATAATCGTACAATATTTTATTCGCACAAACGGAAGAAAGCTTGAGTTTTATGCCCGAGGGGATTTTTTTAAGACATACATTTTGTCGTAAGGTCCAGATTTATCAATTTTCTTTTCGATATAACGTTACATAATTGGAATAGGGTTCCTCTAATATTTTCTCGATTTCAACTTCTTTCCTAAATGATCGCAGCAAAAGTGAGTCGGCTTTTGTGGTAGAATGTTGAAGTTGGTTACGACCGCGCCCTGGGGCTTGCATCCGATAGAAATCGACCTAACTTGGAGGATAGCAGATAGCAGTAAAACTTTTTGGATTATCTCTTGTCGCAGCCATATATTTCGAACATAAAATTTTGAGGCTCTAGTTCAGGATTATTGAGGAAATTTTCTGTTAAGTTTTTAATCTTGCTGTTTTTTCAGATTGTTTTGTAATTAAAACTTTTTCGGAACTCAAATAAATTGTTGGACCTTTTGTGTTACAGCCGGAAACAAGTTGTTTTCACGTTTTTCACCGTATCCTGTAAAGTTCTAGCTAAATTGAACATAGAAGGTTAAAATTGCCCGACAGAAAGCCGTACGCTAAACTGTTAACTTTTTGGCAGGCCGTTAGAACTTTTGATTAAATTTGAAATTTAACGCCCTTGATACCGTATTATTAAACGAGATACAGGTACCTTATGTTGCCAGGTTGGAAATAATATTTATGCCTAGAAAATTTGGTTTTAATTATGTAAGGCAATTTCCAAGAATTCCAAGCGAAATTTTTTGAACAGGTGTTAAGATTATTGAATCACGAAGTTACTTAATGCATGTGTTTTTAAATTTTTTTATGTGGTGACTCGCCTTCGTGTGTTGGCACACGCAGTCATTTTAAAAATTTTGTTTTCAAAAATATTTAAGTTTCACTGACCTGTTTTTGTTATGTGTTTTGCGAAATTTATGTAATAGCAGAAAATTTATTATTGACAGTAACTTTAAAACTGACATTACTTTACTTAGAAATTCGACTGCGCCCGAAATTTTAACTTTTATTGTTTTGGTTGCGAAACAGTAATCTAATCCTAATACTAGGTCTTTTAAGTAAGGCGGTAAATTTTGCTATAGCTAAATATTTAATTGATTAGCAATAAATAACGTTCGACTTCTCTAAATTATATTAAAACTCCAACTTGTTATGGCAAAGTCTTTAACTGAAAGCGACAATTTATTGTTAATAATAATTATGCCCAAGTTAGATTTAGGTTGGGTTAGATTAACCTGGATCTTTGATATATTTCGCCCAAAAGTTGAAACCAAACTATGTTCGGGTATAAAGCAAAACAGAAAAACTTGTAACGTATTTGTATGCAATGTTTTTTCATCATAAAAATTCTTTATGTAAAGAGTGCTCAATGATAAAACCGTTTGGCGTTGCCTTTTGTGTACCGAATTTGTGTCTAGAAGTATTACATCCTCCGGCCTATGATGTCATCCATCATGTTACTTTCTTTAGCCGACGAAGATGAAAATTTGATTGAAAGCTATATCCGAAATGAAGTAAATGTTCATAGAGTTGGGACATCTAATTTGTTACAAAGAATTCCTTTTCAATTATTGCTTTTATACGTCAATGGTTTGAAGGAAATCTACATACGTGCTTAATAGTTTTTAGTGAATTAAAAAATGTCAAGATCAACTGACATAACTTAGAAATGAAGTTTTTGCAGCAACAAAATTGAATTTGGATGAAATGAAAAACTAGAACACACTTCTATTTTCCGTTTATTACAGTAAAAATCGCAGAAACATATGAAATATTGTATGATAAAATAGTTCAAAAATTATTGTATGTGGCTTTCAAAATTTTCCGTATACATATACACTCTTATTTAAAATTTAAATAAACTAAAGAGCAAACTATTCAGAGGTTTGAAGAACTAAATCAGGCGAAGTTTGAAGCAGGTAGTGGATATTTTTATTTTCTCTGCATTTCTTTGGTTCTACACATAATGCAAATAATTTATGTTTAATAATGCTTATTTAATTTTTCATATTAAAAGGGCAATTTAATAGACAAGCAAGTTTATGGTTTTAATTTATGTTGGCTAAGAGTGAACATACCGTCATGGCCAGCTAACGATTTATCATTGAACACTATAAAATACACAAATAGCTCTCTTACTATAAAACATAAATCCCAGCGCTGCCATCAAATTATCATTTAATTTTCCTAAAATCGACTTTTTAAGGTAGTCCAATAAATAATGATTAAAACTAGAGCATTCATCGGTTTTGGTGATATATGCGTCCCTTTTATATTTCCGATCACGAATGCTTCTAATTTAACTTAATTTCCATATTTTGCGAAATAACATTTATGATTTCACCCTGCTTACCTTAAAATTATGGGTGCGTTTTTACGAGTTACTGATAGCAAGGGCTGGGTAATCGTTTCATGAAAGCCCATAAATCATCTATAAAAGTATGAAACATGTGTTTTTTCAACAGTAAAAGCCCGAGACCTTTTATTTTTATCGATAAAATTTCATTTTGTACGAAAACGAAGTTGCCATGGAAAATGGACGAGACTAGGCCTACATTAATTAAAAACCCGCGCCCGTAGGGCAAGGGTTTTTTATGTAGGCCTAGTCGAGTCAATTTTCTTATGGCAACTTCGTTTGAGTGATACAAGAATAAAATTTTATCCATAAAAATTAAAGGTCGAGTGTTTTTTTATTGGAAAAAAATCCTGAAACAACAAACAAATTTTTATTAAAGGCATTTTTTCTGACGTTTATTTTAGCAATTAATGTCAAATAATATTTTTGAAGTTTAGGTTTCTGTAGCAACAGAGCAGAGAGAGACGCGTCGTTTTTTCGATGTGCGAGAAGGACGTAATGATATTTTTTATCATGATAAAAATGAATGATTGGCTGTTGAAATGCTGATCCAAGCGTTGTTATTGGACAAAAGTGATGTCATGACAGTTGTAGGATTTTTTCGATTTTAAAGTTTCAGTATGAATTGTAATTTTATTTCGATACTTTTAGAATGCGTTGCTGCTGCGCAAGGAATTCATGCCATCTTTTTGTATTTATGCCATACCCCCTTTGCAAATATTGGCATGTATTGCAAATAGAACCACAAAGACTAACAACGAACATAAATTTACATGCCACACATACCCTTATGTATATGGAATATGGAAATGATTATCGATTGTAAATGGAGACATCGTAGAATTGCAAATTCTATTTCAGCATAATCAGCAGTGTATCGAACAGTGTCTTACTTACTATGATCTCGTTAGGTGCGTGAGAAATAGTGTTTAACCTAATTCACCAATTCTTAAACCCGCCCATCCAGGTGATGTTTAATAGTGAAAGTAATTTTCTTCTGTGCCATGTAGATTTCTCGTTGTCTGCTACCATAAATTAGCTTAACTCGGGTTTAACGTGTTCTAAGCACGCGTCGCTCTCGAAACATTCATCTAAAATCGCGTTCGCTCTAATTAAGCCCGACGTCACCGGAATTTAAAGGGGTGCGAAAAACTGACCCCGCATGACATTTTTCTGTTCCGTGGAAAGCATATAAATACAACATTAACTGAAGAAGTGGGCGCACAACGTGACATATTTTACCCAATAAAATGGAATGTTATTCATCCTTTCCCTTCTTTCACTCCATGGGCATTATTAGTCTAAAACTGTCACGGGAAGTCAATACTACGAGTGCCTGAAAAGTTTAAGATGAATTTTTTACCTCGTGTAGATAACCCGACGTCGAAGAAATATGTCGTCCTGTCGATACTAAATTCGTTTACGTTAAAAATTTGAGGTTGATGTAGTATTTTCGTTTCTTTTTTTATTGGCAACGTTCTGTTTTTAATAATACAGATTTTTGAAAGGTGCGTGGGAGAGATATAAATATACAGTGAATCCAATTTCCTATTTTGTTTTGATTTCTTGTTCTGTTCGCTTGCCTTTCTACATTGAATAAAACGGAATTCTACAGACACGACAACCGTATACATTTTAAAAACGGGCGTTGGATGTGGAATTAAATTTAGCTGTTTTATCAAATATTGTTCTTTTTCTTCATAGTTGAAAATGAAGACGACGGTGGTATTTTAGTATTGTTTTCAAACTCATCCTTAAATTTGAGTCGTAATTATTTTTTCCTTCCAAATTATTTCCGGATTTCTTGAAGATTATCTTAATTAAGGGGAACGCTTTAATCGGCGATTTTGTAAAAGAAAGACAATGTCGTATTAACGTGACTGGGATTTCTGCTAATTACTGGATTGTTAAAATAAGTTTAAAGACTAAATTCGGGGGGTTTAATTTTGCTTTATTCTTACTCTAAGTTTGCTAAAAATTATCCAGCTTGTAAAACAAAAGTCAGAATAATTTGGATTAAACTGGATGTGGTTTTCAATTACTAATGCTAATTACTAATTCGGAAACGTTAATTTCAATACATAAAAAAATAACGTAGATTTGAAATGTAATTATATATTCTTAGGAATAAGAATAAGTAATTTGAAATCGATTATTTTTACGGATTTAAGATATTCAAAATCTTCTCTTCTTTGTCCTATAGCTCCATAAGGAGCAAAGGGCACCCGTAGGTATCTCGTGAGCTGTGTAGTTTGGCGACAGGGTGGCTAATCCTGTACCACCTCTCATTGATTACTTCGTTACTTCATCCACTAGCTTCTTCCTTCCATTCTTTTCTGTCTCTTGCTAATTTTTTTGGCTTCATTCCATGTTATACCATATTGCCTTAAGTCACTTTGTATCGTCCTTCTCCAGGAGTCTGCCGGTCTTCCAACTTTCCCTTTTCCTCATATTGTGTAACTTAGTGCTTGTTTTGTTATGTTGTTGTTAGGTTGTCTAAGTGTATAACCAATCCATCTCCATTTTAGTTTTTTAACAGTTATTTCTACTTTTTCTTTTTTTAGATATTAAAAATGTGAACTAAAATAAGTACAAATCGAACGAAGGTCTAAAATTTATCAATGCATGTGATTCTTAAATATTTGGTAGTTGAATGTCTATTTGTTTTAAAATACCTGAACTAAAATGTATGGTGTTTTGTTAAGTTTCATAACCTTCACTTTCAAGGAAGAAAGTGAACTCCATCTAATGATTTTGCTGATACATTTCTTTTCAGGTTTAGAGTGATTTTGAAAATAAAGTTAATTTATAAACCGAAACGTCGGATCGTCAATTTATTTTGAATTTAAGGAAACCCCTCATCTACGTGTTATCTCAAGTTCCTCTTGGCGAAATTCGTTTAGAAAATCTGCTCCGTCGTTAAATTTGACAAAAGTAACGATTCGCTTCGGAAGATTTTTAACGAACGAAATGCACAATAGTCACAAGTGCAGAAATGTAT
The DNA here is from genome assembly GCA_963082815.1 of Melanotus villosus. Taxonomy (NCBI): domain Eukaryota; kingdom Metazoa; phylum Arthropoda; class Insecta; order Coleoptera; family Elateridae; genus Melanotus; species Melanotus villosus. The sequence goes on from OY720419.1 coordinate 81,300,021, forward strand.
TTGACAGCCGTCAACTCAAATTGGAACCAGGAAAGTTCCCTTTGACATTTCTGAGTGGACTTTGTTCACAATAAAACTCAATAAAGTAGGATACGTTTGATGAAAATCAAGCTTTAATCTTATTTTTCTCCGGGCCGCATTCTCTTGGCAATTTCATTACAATACTGCGGCGAGAAAAAACCGCAAAAATAAATCTCACGGCGCTATGAAAAAAGTTTTTCGAACCCCTGTCCTGCCCCTTCTACTAAACACAGTTTCGTCGATTTTGGTAGCTTTAAATTTTCCAAACTCTAGGCGCTAACTTAATATAACTTTGACTCTTTGTTATTAATTTTACTTTAGGTTTTAAATTATTAAAGTTCTAAGACGCTCTGACTAGTTACAATTTTGTTGCTTTGCGAAAGAGTAATTTGGAAATAGATTAACTAATTAAATTTTTCGCCAGTTCTTGTGAAACTAAAGTTCTTGGTTCTGTAAACACGTTAATCTTCTACCCAAAAAGGTTTTCTAGATAATTTGAAGTTTGCGAACAATATTAATTATTGACTGTGACTGTATTTAGTAAGGCGAAACATTTTCAATTTTTAAAACAACAGGAATTTTAAACACAAACTCGGAATAAGTTTTAGTTGAAGCTTTCTCGACATGAAAGCTTCATTTCGAGTTCAAATCTACTTTCACCTAATGTGGATATCTTGGAGCAACCCCGGGGGCATTTTTGTATTAAAGAAGCAACGTCTTTAACCAAAGCCATGATACGTCTCCGCCTTCGACAAAGTAGAACTGCCGTAAGCTTCGTGTTAAATCTAGTCGTAAAGTAGTCTTCAACCGAAGCAAATTCCAATTGTCCTGTGTGGGTGAATTCCCTGAAAATGGTCCTTTGTCCTCTGTCCCGAATTATCTTGGACATTTCATTCTAGTACTTGCTCGAGTTCGTTGGTTGTAAAGATAAAATTGGAGCTAAGCATCCGTAAAAATGTTCGCCATATTACTGCCGTCAACTTCTTATTTTTTAAAATGTCTAAAGGGGAATTAAGGTTTGTGATATTTATTACGAGCGGATTATAAGGGTCGTTTACATTGGTTAACAAGCCATAACGAGTTTAACGTCAATTGATTTTGATATTTACAGCCAAGGAAGAATATCATTAGATTTTTTTATTATTCTTGTGCAATAAAACTGAGTGGTATTAAAAGATTAAGGTCATTGTTTAATTTCTCTTGGATGGTTTAATCGATAGGTGTAATCAGTCATAATATTAAAATGAAACATTTGCACGCTAAAACGTAACTTTATAATTTTTTTTTTGAATCAGCTGAAATTAAACGAAGATTTCAAAAGCTTTACTTTTGGAATGGAAGGCGTTGTTAATTAATTCACCTATAAATAGTAAATTTGGATATCCCGATGGTTTACGGGTAAGTGCCAGTCACGGTTGAAATATCTCGGGTTTGAATCCATGCGTATGCTAATTAAGTCTGAACGATTTAAGTTCGCACCTAGGTTAAGTTTTCTAAAGTTAATGAATTACTTAATGACGGAAGCAGACTGTTCCAATCGGTTGAGGACAAAAATAATAAAAGAATCTGGTAAATTTATGTATAAAATGCCTAAGCTTTAATTGTGTACTCTACGGGGTGTGGAAACAAACTCTAACCCTAGCCTCCTGGGATCAGCTTTGACCGACCAAACCAAATATACATCCGTACCGTGATGTTTTATTAAGAAGTTAAAGACAAAATTTCCATTTTTAGTTTTGTCATACATGAAAACCAGTAAAGTATTAACCTAAAAGTTCACAGAGTTTTACTAAAGATAAAATTATGTGAGTCGAAACGACTAAAATTTGCCTTTAGCACCTTCTAACTTCTTGAGGAAACGCCAATGTACTAAGATATAAACCATTCCAAATATTTCAATAAGAAAAAACCATGCCTTCATTTTTTAAGTTGCAGGCTCAAGCTTCAAAGAAACTGTGATTGTTAGGAATAATGCTTTGTAGTTAACACAAATCGTAACCTCAGGGCCGTCTTAAGGGGGGGGGGGGGGGGGCTGTAGCCCCGGGGCTACCAAGGCAATGGTCCTACCAAGTAAGATAAAACAAGGAACTTCGATTAATAATTGTCTGGGAAATATGAAGGCCTTCAAGCCCATATCAAGTCTGCAAACGACAAAGCTATGTTCCTTAAATTTAGTCGGAGCTTGCTGCTTGCAGCGTTGGTTCTTGCGCAGAGGCAGTCTCATTTTTCGACATTATACAAAAACTTTACATCTTTTTTTCTTCTTCCACGTACAAATGGAAAATTTTGTTTGACGACGATGAAGACCAAATGTTAATCCTGAAAACACTCTGTTCAATACGATGGTCTTGCTGTTATGACTCATACAAAGCTGTGGAAAGTAACTATGTACAGTAGTACTATTATGGAAATTTTTTCACAAATGGGAAAAGATGAGAATGAAAAGGCTGAACGTCGGCGAGGGGCCAAAGCTTGATTTAAGAAATTTAGTAAACTCGAAACCGCATTTCTAGCTACTTTTTGGTGTAAACTCATGGAAAGAGCAAATGTAACAAACAAGCAGCTTCAAGAATCTGGAACAGATTTATTAAAGGCAATGGGTTTACTAGAATCATTATATAAGTTTGTTAGAAGTCTATAGCACGCAGTTTGAAGATCTGGAAAATAAGTCGAAAAATCTAAGTTCGAGAATAAACGAAGAATATGCCGAAGTGGAGAAGCGTAAAGCTAAGAAGAAATTTCCCGACGGGCAGAGTGAAGATGAAGCAATACTATCTGGAAGGAAAAACTTCGAAGTCAATACATTTAATGTTATTATTGACAGATTCGCAACAGAATTAGAAAAACGAAAATCAGCATGCAATGAACTAAACTATGTCAGCGATTTCAGTTTCTGTATAGCTTGACCAGGTTTACACTTGAAGAAACTCTGGAACTAAGGAAAGAGCCAAGAAATTTAATTCGACATTACCCTGATGATTTGGAGGAATCTTTAGAAGAGGAAATGGTTCAACTTCATTCATTTCTAAACACTCCGGCAATAGATAACCAAGTTTCTAGTAATCCTTTTTCTATATACAAATATTTGTATGAAAAGGACTTGCTCACCACTTTTCCTAACGTTGGTATTGCACTTAGAATATATTTATGGTCTGCAAGGTTGTTAACTCTTAGGTTTGCAACCTCTCGCAGGAAAGGGTAGAAATAAGTAGCTTTGCAGCTTACACCAACTGACCACAGCACCGGCCAGCTCCTAAGAGCAATTGATAGGTCACAAACATAACAATGGCTAAACCTTATCCAAACACATTTGGACTGGATTTATTATATTTGTCTCACGAAACTATAATTAAAACTGGTCGTCGACTTTACCGAACACCCGGTATATTGTTAACAGAAAATATATTTTTAATTCAGTTTCTACAAATGTGAAACCTAACCAGTAAAATTTAAAATTACCTTAAAAGGTAAAACAGTATTTGTGTTTGGGTTGTAGTAGTTGTTATTTTTTTCAGTATTTCTGTGAATTTGTAAAATTTATTTAAATCAGTAAAATTACCAAAACTATTAGCGGAAAATTCAAAGTGAAATACTATCACAAATTATTAAGATTATAGGAATTGGTGTTGAAAAGTGATCAAAAGCATTGGAATTTGATCAAACGTTTAAAACGCCAAAATAATGATTCAATTCAATTGGTTATTTCTTTTCTTCATTTAAAAAAAAATGATACTTATTTTATCAATGGCACAAAAAACAGTAAATATTTTTACTAAAAATTTCCATACTTTGATTACATAACCCAATATAGATTATCAATTTATTTAGTCAGGATTGGCCTAAAGTGAGCTAAAATTCATATAAAATAAAGAGGAACTTTTTCAAAAGTAATTAAAAATTACAAAAACTGTAATAACAAAATACCACTCACGTTTGGGTTGTTTAAAAAATCCAAACGATAGTAAAAAATCCGTTTAAACACAATTTAACTTTACGGGCTACACTTATAAACTGAATAAAAGACTAAAAGAGACGTCCTTGTGTTTATACTTGATATCTGCTGACTTGAGTACGTGTCGTATTTAGCGTATTAAATTTGTAAATCTGCGACGTGACAAGAAGAACGTTGTGTTTGTAGCACCTTTTCATTATCAGATGGCAAAATAAAAATTATTCTGATGACAACACTGTTTATAAACATTTGATTAAAGCATTTTATTAACTTCTAACTAATGACTTAATGACCATAGAAACCGAAACTAAAAAAGAAAAATTGTAGCTCCTTATTAACAAAATGGAAAAATCATTAACATATCTACTTCTTTCTTTATTTCCATTATTTTTGTATAATTTATAGTTGGTTTGTGTAAACTTATAAGACGAATTATTACTATTATTATACGTCGACCAAAGCCAACGAAAAAACCTAATCATTTTGATAATGCTTTCAGCAATTTGTATTCCATCCATTATATTTTTAGCTCGTATAATCAGAAAAACTCGATTATAACAAGCAAATAACGTCATATACAGGGTGTCCACAAACTCACTTCACAAAAGAAAACTGCAAATTCTAGAGCTCATTTTATGTCGATTTGACGTAAATCACCTTATCCAAAAATGCTTGCTAAGGGAGCTAGAGCTCTTTGAACATGAAAAGTTCAAATCGATTTTTTTCGAAAACGGTGCGTCATAGCGACTTCAGATAAGAGCATCATTTTTTTTATAAAAAATCGAAATTTGTTAAATGTTATGTCAAAATGACTAAAATTTCAAAGACAAAAAAGTTATGAATAAAAATGTCCAATACCCCTCCCAAACGAGCCGCTTATGACTACAATTAAAAAATCGTATTTATGCCATACGATTGAGCATATTCCACGAAATAAAAGTACAGAATGTTATCACTTAAAAGGAAACCGGTTTGAAGATATTTGAATTAAACCGATCTTTAAAGAGCTCTAGCTCCCTTAGCAGGCATTTTTGAATAAGGTGATTTACGTCAAATCGACATAAAATGAGCTCTAGAATTTGCAGTTTTCTTTTGTGAAGTGAGTTTGTGGACACCCTGTATTTACGTTTGTTGTTTTTTTAACGTATTTTTTATAATAAAAAGGTTCGGCTTAAGGTTCAAATACATATAAATTAAGGTGGATCAGCAACTTACCTAGGTGGTATAAATTCATTTTATAAAAGGGCTTTCAAAGTATATTTTTTCCTTTGAACCTTTAATTGAACCGAATCTCATTATTGTTCCAGTGTTTTCCAAGGGACAATGTGAAACCAACCGGTACAGGTTCTTGGCGAAAACGGGAGGATACATGTGGGTGCTGACACAGGCCACTTTGATCTACGACAAAATGCAGAAACCGCAGAGCGTGGTTTGCGTGAATTACATCATAAGGTAGGATTTTATGACCCATTTTGCTTGCATGTTTTCGCTTTCCGTATTTACGGTTTTTACTTGATTAAGCGATTATATAACTTTTCGTGGGCGTTTCGATTTTTCCAGCGCCGAACGGATAGGCAGGCAGTGGTCTTTGACATTTTGAAATTTGGAAGGTATGGATTTTCCTTCGCCTTTGTTGTTAGTACACCGAATAATTTTGGTTTAGGTATTAGATATAAAGTGAAGCCATAAGCAATACTTTTCATGCGTTTCATGTAAACTGAAAATGAACAAATTTATGTTCGCGATTTTGAATTACCTCTTTAATATTTTTTTATATCGGCAAATTAAAACTTGAAATTTTGATCAAAATCATATATAAAAAGGTCTTGGTATTCATCGAAGTGTTTAAAGTATGGTATTAGAATAGTTTTTGCAAAGTTGTAAAGTGTTCCAGGATTTTAATAGTTGTGTTTATTCAAGCACAGGTCAATTCATTTTTAGTTATATCCGGTCGTTACATAAAAAATCAAACTTTTATGGTAGTTTTCAAAATCGGGAAAACGATTCGCTGTCATTTCTTTTCGGCAATAAAAACGGAATAACGTCGAAGGCCACTGATTATTACGTTGAAATACAATAAAGGTAGAGATGTAATCGGAAGGATAAAATCAGACAAATTGGTTATACATACAATGAACATTTGTCATGTTTTCTGCTAGAGAAAACCGAATTCCGTTCTTTATTTATAGAATACTCGCTTTGTTTTATATAAAAAATATTTTTAACGAATATCATTTCATCAAGATAAATATTGCGTGATTAATATTACCTACAGAAATTTTAGCAATTAAATAGAAGTAAGCTCGAAAGCTCACAACCAAACTCTTTGTTATTTTCTCATTTTGTTTACTGTTTATTATAAGTATATTGTACGTATAAAAAGCAAAAGTTATTTTTGTTTGTTTCCTTCGTAAATAAAATTTAAACATTTCAGTATAGCTTGGATTTTACTACTTCCATAGAGGTTTAGATTTTAAGGACCGAATAAATTGAATTTGTTGACTTTATTTTGCGATTTCAAAAATTCCAATTGATTTTGGTGTAAAAACGCTTTCAAGTTATTTTTAGACCTGATTCATTCGTATAAAACCAATTTTATACTTTTTAATTGTTATCTGCTTACAGAAGTAAAATATTAAACATGTACCTAATTATATTTGTTAATTCTATTTGTTACTAAAGATTATTGGATTGTAGAATAAAAAATAAAATCATAGCTGTTAAAGTGAAATAACTGCTTATAGATAATATAGATTAGGTTAAGATAAACTATCAATTGAACAAATAAAATCTTCGCAATTATGCTCTTTTGGCGATTTATAAATATTTGGTCTAAGTTTCTTGTGAACTTTTGAGCTGAAGTATAAGTATTTAACGTCATATTAATCCACAACTTCAGAGTTTAATAATTTATGGTTTACAAAAATTTAGGAATTCGAGTGACAAATGTTCATTAGTAAAAAAATGTTTTAAGCGTTAGTTTGATTTCCGAAAATATTTTATATATGCGGGTATATAATTAATATACTACTAAAACCGCCAAGAAGACCAAGAAATTTGTCAAGGTAAGTAACATTAAAAGTTTTGTGAATTTTTCCATTTTATTCTTTCCTTTTTTTTCTCCGGAATTTCCTTCAATCAGGAATATGTCAGTGTGCGCTTCGATTGCATATTTGAAGGCGACATTTTCACTCGAACGCTTCACGACGTTATCTACATCCGGCTATCAACTCGGGAACTTTTTCTCAATCCTCGAGTCACATTCTGTTTTTCTTTACAGAATGGACGTTAGCGTCGGGACGAGTACGTTCCTTTATTGGGGTCGCGCTGCCCTTAATATTTGCAGCCCGTAAAATGAGGAACGCGGACGATTTTCCGCGTACCGAATTTATTACTCTGTTTTTCACGTCATTTCAGATATACGTTTCGCGTTTCGGCGTTTAAAATTGCTTATTCATGTGTTAACTTAATATTTCGAAGGGATGCTTCGATTGCGGATCTTGATACGGATGCAAAATGTCTTGTCTCCTTCAATTGGAATATTATTCATGCCTTTTGAACACCAATCGAAGGAGAGTTCGGTTAATTATCGATTTAGGAAAGGATGCCACTTTCAGCCAGCTAACGAGATAAGTTCCTAACTTTATATGGGATAAACCCCATATCCTTCCTTGCAAAACAGCACACGTTCTCATAGTCTAAACCGGTTAATTTTACAATGGAGTTAAAGTAGATTACTATAGATAATCCTTTTCGTAGCGAAGGAGTTTGTGGTAATGAAGTTCTTCCGTTTTAAAAAGTAAAGTCTGCGTCACTTGATGAATAAGCAACAAGTATTTAGGGATATACAGATTATGATGAACAACGAAAAAGCCTCCCGTTGACATTTTTTAAGGTGTGAATGAGCAGTCTGTATTATGAATTCATGGCGCTTCTTCATCAGATGAAAACAACTAACTTCCTCTTGATTTCATGTAGGCGTATGTGTTGTCTCTCAATTGTTCTGACCGTTTTCAAAATATCAAACTCCATACTGATCTGCTTAATCAAAAATTAAAACATCTCACAAATCTCCCATTAGGAAAATAGGAGCTGCGCTCAGTCGTAGCTATTTAAAGTATGATCAAAATTTCTGTTCATCAAGTATGGCCGTGGAAGTGCAAACCAACGCCTTTAAAATTGGCTTACATATAATATTAAATGTGACAGCTGTCAAAAAAGATATGTGAGCCAATTTTAAATGCGTTGGTTTGCACTTCCACGGCCATACTTGATGAACAGAAATTTTGATCATACTTTATTTGCAATATGAAAATATTCGAAACCAAGATGTCGTGTCCGTGCTTGTTCGAAACGGCTTATTTCCGTGGCTTACTATTCAAGTATAATAGCCTACGTTACACAGAGTGTCAATAAATCGTGTGCCGCTACTTTTAGGGTCGATTGTACTCATGAGAAAGATCCAAAACGTTTCTCAATTTTTTGAGGTAATAAGTCCTACTAACTTAACTGGATTTTACACGAAACTGCCTCAATCAACAATTTCAAACAGGCAATTTTACATGATTATTTTTAAAGACTAAACTATTTTGCAACCATCCTACATAACGGTCAAGTCTCGTCCATGATGTGCATACAACACTTACACTGCTAAAATATCAATCGTATCAGTTAAAACTAAGGTAATCAAATAACCATAGCAGTTGTAGTTAGTACTGTTCGATATATAAAGATATCCAAAATATTGTTATAGTTTCTTGGTTATTGACATTTCTACGAATTTGTTGATAGTTTACATTACTTTAACTCCGTGGCGAAACATACCTACCTTCATTAAATCAGGTGTCGACTACATTAAGGACCTGAAGTAGCGCCACAGGGGGTTGAGATGTGGCGAACACGCGGGCTATGTTTTGGATGCGGGTTTACCAGCAAGAGCCTGAAATATATGCGACACAGATAAAAACCAAATTATTATTTTCACAAGTTTTTGCAATGCACATCTGTAAGGTTGCACATTTCCATGGCACCCTTGATATAAGATCTTTTATAGAATCTCGTTGTAGTTTTTAAAGCAAATGTACATACATATATGTTTAATTAATTAAAAATAACCTGTGCATCGAAGGAAGTAAATACGCCCATATGCATTTTTTGGCGTTTTATATGTATACAGTCCATACTAAAATCACCAGTAAATTATATATTGATACTGTAATAAGTAAAATCTATGAAAGTGCTCTAAAAAACAGAATCACTGAATATTTTAAACGAAATCTATTATTTTCACCCTACCAATATGGCTTTCGCCAAAATAAGTCGACTGTACTGGCGATTACAGAATTTGTGACCAATATACTGAAATCTTTTGAAGAGGGAATGTATTCTGCATCCCTCTTCTGCGACCTGACAAAGGCGTTCGACTGTGTGCGACACGACATTCTTCTAGAGAAGCTGAAATTTTATGGTTTCCACCAGCAATTCTTAGAATTAATCAATTCATATTTATTTGACAGAAAACAGATTGTTAGTGTCGACTGCAAATTCTCCAAAATTCAAAGTGTGAAGTACGGCGTGCCCCAAGGCTCAATCCTGGGTCCCGTCCTATTCTTAATATATATTAACGATTTGGCTATAAACTTACCGAATTGCAGTACAGTTTGATTTGCGGATGACACTACAATAACAACAGTTAATAAAGATCTTGATCTAGTTAGACGAATGTGTGTCAGTACACAGTCGGATGTTACCGAATGGTTTGTAACTAATCACCTGAAGCTGAATTTGGATAAAACAAAAACAGTTATACCATGAGATGGAAAAAAAATGATTCTGAGCAGGCCTTGACTAGTACAGCACGATTGGCTACACTGGTTCCAGAATGCCTATCAATTATAATGTGACAGTGACATTTCAAATGTAAGTCAGTTTTGCAATCTTGTTTGCAGAATTATTTAAGTTTATCACATTTTGAACACCTACTCTAACATGTATTCATCTTAGTTTTCAGTTTGTTCCTTAAATAAATACTGTTTTGTGTTTTAATTTATTTGACATTTATTAACCTCTAACCTACTGCCACATTTTGAAATCAGTCTTGCCAATCGTGTTGTACTAGTCAAGGCCTGCTCAGAATCATCTTTTTTTCGATCTCATGGTATTTAGTTTACGTAATACTTTGTTTAACGTGAACTCGGTATAACTATTGTAAAAAATATCGATAGAAAGTACACTCACGCTTAAATGAATGATTTGTTGCTTTTTTTCTTTTGTAAACTACAACTTTTATGTGGCCATATTTCGGTGAACATTTAAGCTGAAGTTTAGCTTAAAAGATGCACTGAAATACCGACCCTTAGCATATGTTACCTGAAGCTCGGTTCCACTAGAATGTGAAGTATTGTTAGTATTTAGCCGTTTTCACATTTGATCATCCTTAGCATCAGTGCTTACCGTCTTTTTTTAATGTTACTGGTTAGAATTTCAAATTTGTAGAGTTTCTTTTTTCTCTGAACCTGGTTTACATGTATATAGATTATCGGTTTCTCTTGGCGGTAGTTTCCATGGAACGTTATTCAAATTCCGTGTGGGACTCAGTAAATCCGCCGTTGGAGGTAGTCGATCGTTCACGAAATCTATAACGGGTAGATAGAATTTTTGCTTCCCTAAAGGTAACTCGAGGAAAACAGCAAAAGTCATTCATGAATATGTTTGGATGTTGCGTCGAAGGGGTTAAAGCTCGCCAACTAGGACAACTTTTACTTTCAGTCTGGCCATGAGATCAATAAAGTGTTGTACTTTGGTGGTTGTGTTCAAAGCGGGAATTTCTGGAGATCCGGCTTTTCGCTGTGGAAGTCGGAAACTCGTAATTGCGAGAGTAAATTATGGGTACATAGACAGGATCTTCCTTTTGGCCTTCGGCATTTTATCTTTTCGCGCGAATTCAGCAGCTTGTCGGGTGATATTTTTCCTTTAAAACGACGTTCTGATTGCGATTTAAATTTGTTTTTCCGGGTTAGGTATTGCTTGTTTGGGTGAAACGATCTTTGGTGTAGGGTAGGACTGTATTATGCTTTCCTACTGAAGTGGCGCCAAAAACGTTCTGCTCGGGATGTCACGTAGGCACTATAAAAAAATTTTACTTTGCCAGCCCCAGCTTTGGCATACCACCACACTACATTTAGAAATCATTCAAAAATATTGAATATTAGTATATTAAGGTGTATTATTCTTAATTTCATTTTAATGTTTTCTTCCTCTTTGTTTTTGTAGTGCGAGTGACAAATATAGATAGACATTTTACAATCTTCAGGTAAAGGACTGCCATAATTTACGAAAAAGCTCAGCAAGATTATTTTATATCAATTTCACTTGGTAGTTTTTAATTAATTAAAGGGATATATTTGTCTACAATAATTAGGTTTTTAGCCTAGAATTTCGTACTAAATTTTTAATAGGTAACTTTTGTCGATACACATTAAAAATAACATCATTAAGAGCGCATGCTTTATTTTTGAAAATATTACTTGCTCTAGTTGAAAGTGTTCCACATACGAAATCATCCATAAATACTTCAAGAATTTATTTTACAGACCCCGTTCATTGCTCCTCGACCTTTCTCCCCACGCTTTTTGGAATATCAAAAAATAATTGAAATTTATTTGTACTTGTGTAATCAGGGCTTAGGTAATGCACGCGATGTAAAATTAAACTTAGCCTGATGACGTTCGTAAGCAATTACTACTTTTTATAATTAAGACAGGTTCTGCTTTTTGTCCGAAAATTAGGAGATCTGTTCAAATGATTTATTTGCTTTTTATGTTTTAGTAAATAGCCCAAAACAATTTCTGAATCTTTTTAATATTAGATTTTGTTTACAAGTTAATAAGGAATTAACAGTTGAAGCTTTTTAAAGAAGTACGTGATGGACTGAGTTTAACCAAAGAGAATCTCTTTCAGGGGAAGTTATACTTCAAAATCTATATCATCCATTGAAAATTTTCGTATATTCAGTGGTAGTTCACCTTTAAATTAAGGAACTGTGAGAGAGAATATTCAGCCAGCTATCTATTTTTATACTGTGTATGTTAATGCATTTGTCAATGCTTACATGAAATCGTGCCAACTAAATTGCCCAACAGCTGGATTGTAAATAAATACCATTCCTAATACTTCTAATACAAGCACATAAAAATGCCTAAATGGGGTCCAATTGTCTTTTCATTCATTGGCGAGCTACAATAATCTACGATAGTTAATGTAGATCCCTTTACCTTTTTAAATGTTGGTATTGTTCCAAATGTTGTTTCTAGGAATAAATTTAATTGAACATTGAATTTAGTTTTTCGCAGTATTTGAGAAACTCTTATGGAAATATCATAGTTTATTAATGTATGCATAACAATAAATAAAACATGAAAACTTCGCGAAAAGTCCAATTTTGAAATGAAAATGCGTCCCCTTTTCTTGTGGGTATCCATAGAAAAATAGATTTTAAACCACTAATAATGTGGACAGACTTACTGTCTCATCAAATTCAAATGTTTACCTAAATCAACAACCTGGCACCAAAGCAATTTACCCTAGTGTTTTCCCTGTAAAAATATCCCAGTGTATCTATTTCCTATAAAACTGTAATTATTAATAAATGGAGTTTTCGTTGACTTGTAAGTTTCGGTGATTGCCGTCAAAACAGATGTTTCAATTATTTTTGATGTTTGTTTTGCTGTAAACACGGGCATCGATTACTTCAGCTAAAGCAATTTGTGAGGGTTAAATTTGATATTCTCCTTCAAGTGTTCGCAAACGATTCTTTTATAATCTTATTTGCATTTTGCAGTGTGGCAGAAATTTTGCATACAGACTACGTCTGGATCGATATGTTTTGCTGGAAACAACCCCTGTGAAAAGCCAAACTTTTTTTTACGTACAATCATATGACCATCTTCGATTTTCAGCAGTAAATTTACCTGCATTTTTGTTCTTTTCCATGAAAATAATTATGTAAGCCATGTGAGCCAGAGAAATTCCAGAATATCCTTTAAAGCAGCACAAACGTATATTCTTGTCACATAACCCGGACCCAACAAATCTAATTTACCGTTTATAAAAATTGCCACAGTATTGTCACGGCCGGTCAAACAATTGAAATGTAAAAAATTTAGCAAGAAACATTTTCAATTTCTGTTGGAAAATATTGTACGGTAACATTTTGTTTCATTCACTGCAGTTGATGGAAACGCCGACAGAACTCATTTCCATTTATTGTGTTTGTTATAAGAAATGTTTTGCCGTTTAATTAAAAATATTTAATTGCGTAACGTTTTAACTAATTATTATGATTTTAACTAAATTTAACTCCATTACATGTAGTCTAACAGACGTTGGCATTTCAATAAAGTTACAAAATTAACCAAATCTGTTCATTCTTTGTTTTAAATCTGATATTCTTTGCGCTCACGCAAAAGAGTCTAAATTTATATGAAGCTCAGGCCAGTTTAAAGTAGCCGTGCTAATTGTGACAATTTCTTAAGTAGTTTTGTAGGTTAATGGGGATTGTTACGTTTGCCTATTTAATTCACCTTTACAAGTCTCGTAGAGTTTTAATAGAACATCATGTATTTAATGTAAGCTTCAGTAACTTCCCATTAAATTGTGTTATTGATTAATTTTTAGTAAAAAATATTTTTACAAATTTTTGTTTTCAGGCTATTAAAAATAGACTACTGGCCCTAGCCCCCCCCCCCCCCCCCGGCCCCATATTGAAACTTAAGAACAGTGCCCATATAAAATAAATAGCAAAATAAACTAAAACAAAACATTTTTTAAACGAATAAGAACAGTTGTTTCGTATATTAAGATGCTTCCTTGGTTCCTTGGATCCCTTGGGTGATATAGCGGGTACTCCACAATCGAGAGGTCTCGAGTTCGAATCCAGGTGTAGCCAGATTTAGGTCTGGAGTCGTCGAAGTTCAAACCTCACTGTTAGGTTAAGTTGGTTTTAATTTAGAAGACGAACAGTTGATGCTGATAATCTTATTAAAAAAAAAAGTTACCCGCATAAATGTTTTCTTTCCGTAGCCTGCCCCTATCCTTTTTTTGACCTCTATTTTTCACACCCTTTTCACTCATCTTCTTTCTTTCGACATCCTCACTAGGTGTCCAAACCAATTTAATTTTCTTTGTTCTATTAACAGCTCGAATTCATCCACTTTGAACACTCTTTTTATCTCTTAATTTTTCTTTTTGTCTCTTCTCAAAAATCTCATCTCGCATGCTCTCAACATGCTTTTTTGTCTATCGTGCAGGACCCAACTTTCGCACCCATACATGAGTGTTGGGATATTCCTACACTGATTTGTAATTATATGTTCTAGACACTTCCTTCTTGTTGATAAACAGTTTACTTAGAGCATGGTATACTTTGTTGGCCTGGGAGATTCCCTATCCAAGATGCCCTCTTCCTCAATCGTTACACCTAGATACCTTAGATTACTGGTCTGATTCAGCCTCTTACTGCCTATGGATAAGTTCATTGTGATGGATTTCTTTGAGATGGCTATTACCTCGGTTTTGCTGATATCAATTTTCATTTCGCAGTGTCTCAGTTCCTCTCTCCAAACTTCAATGTTTCTTCCTAGTGATTATTGTGTTAAGGTCATCGGCATATATCAACTCTTTAACTATCACAGGTTCCATGCGTCTATACCCGATTACCACTCCATTTGTTTTTGTCTTTGCCGCCTTTGTCACCTCACTATTACAAGTATGAATAGAAGGGGGCTTAGGATACTACCCTGCCTGATGCTCTTTTCCGCCTTAAATTTATTAGTTGTTAGATTTCCTATTCTGACCATATTCCATGTTGTTTTATAAATCCCTTGAATAGCCTGGATTAGTGGCATGGGTATGTTTCTTCTCTCTAAAATTTATCATATTTTACTCCTATTCACACAATCAAAGGCTTCCTGAATATCTATTGCACACATATACAAGACTCTGTTCTGTTCTCTTTTTATGACTTTTCGCGCATATGCTTCAATGTAAAGACCCAATCTTGAGTGTTACGTTTTGCTCCAAATCCTGCTTGAGTATCCTCTAAAGTCGGTGTCTCCTTTTTTAAATAATGGCATTATAATTGCTATCTGCCATTCATCTGGAATAGTTTTCTTTTTCCATATTATGTTTAACAATTTTCCCCTTCTTCCCCGATCTCTTTTAACATTTGAGGATTTATTTCGTCATTGCCTGCTGCCCTTCCACTTCTTAGTACTGTAATGGCCGTTTTCAGTTCACTTTCCGTAATCTCTTCTCCCTCGATATCTTCATTTTATTGCACCTTCATCGACTATAATTGACCCCCTTTCATCCTCCCCTAAAAGCTTCTCAAAGTATTCTTTCGAAGTAGTTGTAATAAATAAAAATTTTCAAAGATTTATAAGAAAAACTTCGTAAAAATCTCTCCTAAAAATCTCTTATTTGAACTCGAAACACGTAAAGTATTCGAAAACTTAGGTTATGTTAGTTATTTCAGCTTCTTACTCAACGAAACGTGTTGTGCTTTTAAATGCATGTGCACTTAAAAACAATAGCAAAAATTCTATTTTGTCGATAATCGTTGTTTGTTTGAAGGTTAAAAATTGTTTATTTTTCTTTTTAAACAAGTTACTCTAAGTTTGTAGTAAAAGATGGGGACATAGTTTAGTACAAATGTTAGATTATCTGAATTTTTGATCTGTAAAAAAATTCATAAGGGATAGATTTATAATAAATAAACACTAAATTGTTTTTTAAATCAATTTCTTTTTGAAGATTTCGAATATTTTCTAGTTAAATTATAATAACAGAAATATAAAAATAATCGCACCTAACTGAAAAATTAGGCTGCTCAAAACCCACTTTCAGAACTCATTTCAGAATTTCACATTTATTCCTTGATTTCCTGAACAGAAAATGAGTTTCATTGCATAAATAATTCCATTTCGTTTCTTAACCGGTAATGAGATCTGAAATTCCCAAGTCTGTGAGAAAAACCAAGCTGTGTTATTTTTATTTCTGGCCCCAAATTCGATCTTTTGTTTGTTTTCGTATCTTCCGTAATGGTGCGTTCCATTATATTCAGTCCAACAAATAAACCAAGCCTACTACGATCTAAGTAAAATATTGACATATTTGTAGTTTTACGGAAATTTTACAGGATATTAACATTTTCAGTAAATACCGCCTTGGGGCCATTTTAGGGCCGCATCAAATTTCTTGGAATAAAGCTAACCTAACAGTGATCAAATAAATTTCAAAATTAGAGTAGGCGCAGTAAAGGCTAGCTTGAGTATAATATAGTTTTTGGCGTTACACAAGCCTATTAAATAGATACATATTCAAAATGATTAAAGACATATTTTCGGATTTAATGACGTACTAGATGATTGTGTGACTTGTACTCGTATTTAGCAAAATGCAGTCAGTGTTAATGTGTGTAAATTCCAGTTGGAGCTTTCAAGTTCGGGAAGTCCGGGATTAATACCAAACACAATTAACAACTTCCATGAGCATAAAGCGCTAATTACTGATGCACTGTAAGTTCGTAACTCGGATAAAGTGATTAGGGGAGAATTTATCCGTAACTTTGGTAATTGAAACTTGTCATATTAGAATGTCGTTTATGTGATATATAAAAATAAACTAATATAAAACTTTCAACTCAGCTGTTTCACCTGGCATAACATACTTGGCAATGAAAAAAATGTTACCAGCGTTTCATTGTGACTAAAATAAACGTGATGGGGTAACATGGCTTTTGTTGAACGCCAATTTCGCGGTTGTTTACTCCGAAAATTGATCCAATCTTATTTTTACTTACGCATTCAAAATAAAAACAAATCAAGTGGAAAAAATTTGAATATGGCGGAAAGATTAATGTCAGCTTACGCAATTCACCCTCTTAGTAGCAGGTGGTTGTTATAAGGACTCACGAATAACGAATAACGTTTTCTTTTGGTGTAGATAATACCACACGTATGTGACAGAAATCTTTACGATCGCAGATCCATGGATTTAAATACCAAATATGTATCCAGCTATGACATTTTTATAACATGGAAGTTTATAAGAGTTACAAAAAAAGATGGCAAATATCATGTTGCGTTCCTCGAGAAAGTCAGCATGGCGATTTAGGAGACGATGATGAATTAGACGTATGTTTTGGCCTTTTGTTGTCGAGTTAATCAATTACTCCCTTTGGAAAATCTACCCTACTTGTGTATTCGGGACATACATTTTATTACCGGAATTAGGTTTCATTATCTATAAAAGCCGAATTTAATTTTGACATGTTTGTGATTCGATAATGCCGGATTAGGGCAAATTGTTTTGCTTTCCAAATTGCCACTGTTTGCACGTTTAATTAATGAAAAACCTTCCCCTTTATACCAGCAAGTTTTTAATGTAAAAGTACTTCTGTTTTTAATATAATGAACATTATTTCCGACACCTCTTGTGTATTCTCGAATTAAATTTATTCTTTAATTAATTCCTTAAGTTATCCAAAGGGTAAAAGTTTTAAGAAGAAGCGTGCTTTGTCTTTGCTTTTTCGTCGTAACTGAGGAATTTTTAATTTACAGAAGCAGTTGCTTTTATGGTGCTGGTTTCAACAGGGTATAATTTAAACGAACGGATGAAGGAACACAAACACAATTAACGTTTCGCTTAGTTTGACTTTAAGAATAATCTTGTGAATCGTTTTGTGTAAAAAAATCACTAAAAACTTAATGTGTTTTAGCAATTTTTAGATAACGCAAGATACATGGAACATGAGGACATTCTAAATTAAATTGTTTGCCGTTACAGAATAATATTAAAGTCAGCTTAAATATATTTTTTGGGTGTTACATTTCTTAAATTACTAAATTTGGATAATGGTTTATTTAAAATTGCCATTCTGGGAAAGTTTATTAATGCCAAAGTTCGAATCTGAACTAACGACAAAGGAAATTACTTTTTTGAAAAAGTCTGGAAATCACTTCCTAATATTAACTCTCTGCAAAATTAAAGGTGTTTAATTTTTAAATTCTAATATTACGCTTTGAAATTAGTGTACCAAATTAACAATTAATGAACACGAAACATGAAAAGTTGTGTAATTTATTCATTGATAATTAACTTTACTAAAAGAATTTGCTGTGCTTCATGAGTTACCTTATCTTTGCGCTTTTATTATCTAACATGTATTTAAAAAATGCAAATTAAGTCAGATTTCTGCTGGTTGCAATATATTCATTATGTCGTGAGTGCGTGCTTCAAAAAAATGGCACGTTATTGCGGTACAAATTGGTATATTCTCTAAAAGTTTTTGATTTATAACTAAAGTTTCCTTTATTTTGCCATTTTTGCACGCATAGTGGCCCTTTGAAAATTATCAACTTTATGTGGCCATTCTTGTAAATAAATTTTAGGGGATTGCATACATGTCCCATAACTCACCTTAATGTTCGCACAAATCTCCGGACCCGTTGACTTCTCTATTGTAACTGGTGGACCTCTGCCAGGACAAATTTGCAAGGGAAAATTTTCACTTTCCAACATGTCTTAATTTAGTTGTTAAAAAACTCTGCTATGAAAAGTGCTCAGATTTGAAATTTACTGTGTTTGCTTTTCGAATGGATGTGGTGTGACCGATTTTATTTAGCTCCCGAAATTTATTTTCAGACTTATAAGTTCTGAGCTTTATTTTAGGTTTCAACGGAAATTCCAGAAATTTTTTCCAAAAGGAACTTTGGATTATAACTGATATTTGTTTGTGAAAAATAGTTGAGCATTTAGATTAGATAAATGTGGAAAATTTAGAAACATATTTGTTTTTTGTATCACACAAACATGATTTAACAGCTTCGTTAAATTAATCATTAGTCAAAACGAACAAGATCGATTCACTTTGGCCATTCGTTAACTTAACAAAAGTTTTGTGTAACCCACCTTTATTAGTCTTTCGAAAAACTTTGTTGTTAATCGATTTGATGGAAACTTGTCTTAAGCCTGAAACTGATCATACTTCTTTCTAATATTTACTTGCAACAAATTTAAATTGTGAGAAACACTGCAGATTGATTACTTTTGATAATTTTTATTTTTAAATAGTCGCAAAAATTATTATCTTTGATAATTTTTATAAAATGTACAAAATGTATTCATAAATATCACAAAACAGATTACCAAATATCGTTTTTATATTCACTTGAATGCGTGGATATCTGAAGTTATTTTCATTGCAAAAGAGTCAATTTTATTAATAAAAATAGTCGTTATCGCACCAGGCCCAAAAGCATAATTTAGAAAAATGTTCAGGTCAAATTAACGTCCCATTATGTTTTACAAGCAGACATAATTGTAATAACGTCGCTTTCAAATAAATTCTTGCGAAGTTAATCGAGAAATTCTCGACTTCTTTCTTTGGTATTGATTCGAATTTTAAAGCATACAGACACGCAACTCCTTTGTCGTCCCACTCGTTGTTCTGAAGATGAAAGAATTCGAAAGATCCTTTTCACATCTTCCCTTATAGGATTAAGTTGATTTATTGTTTTTTTAAGTATTCGGTGTTTAATATTTGCATGAACTGTTTTATTTATTTTTAAGTATTCGGTGTTTAATCTTTAGTCAGACACAGTTGCCTATACTCCTGGCGTAAGTTATCATAAATTAATTGTTCAATACGCCTGCAGATTATACAACTCGTTTAGCAACAACAAACAAGTTACCAAGGCCTACTTGATTCAGAGTATTATCACGATTGTGTCAGCGATAAATCATAATTACAGGAGCTTCCTTGACTTTTCCCCGTTGATATTTTAAACTGATTGTTACTCTAGCCTAGCATCTTACATAAGTATAACAAGGACGGCCAAAATTTAAACTAAGCAACCTTGATGTAGTAATTGTTTGTCCAATTTTTGTTATTAACTATAAATTTAATTCCATGTTTTATACAGTAGATTGGTTTATGAAAATATTAATTTCATTATTCCTCATAAAATTCAAATAAACACAAGGAAAATTAATCTTCTGATATTTTTAACGAGCACATCTTAATAATTTGTTGAATTAATTTAGACGTTGAATATAATGATAACAGGGTAAACAAGTTTGATGATAACACTCATAAATTTACATAATACTGTCTTTTAGATGAAGATCCTTAGTTCTGCTTAAATCGCGCCTTTGTTTACGAGAGATATTTTATCCTCTTTACTTAAAGCGGGTTTTAATTACATTTTTGTTGAATTTTTTCTCACTTTTACTTAGGTATTAAATCTAAGTTTAATTAAACTTCTTTTATACTAATTGAGATTAAGTTATTTTTAAGTTGATTTTGCTTGGTTTGAGTATCTCAAATGTGATTTTAATTTGTTACTTTTGGAAAGTTATAATGTAGTGGGCTCTTTACGGTATCAAATTCTAATTCTAAAACATTAATTTTGAAGGCCTAAATTCAATAAATATTGTTGTACAGGTATATCGAAGTCTAAATTTAATGAAGTCTTGACGTCCTTGGATTCCTTATTGTAAGCCATCACTTAATTTTGAGTATCGCGAGGTAATATAAAGCATTTGAATAAATTTAGTTTGTTCCAGCAAAACTTACAACCCGCCTAATAAAATTCGTGTCTGGACTACTGCTAATTTAAAAATCTAGTTACAGAGATTTGAATATGTGTCTTTTAGTTGCAAAACAGATGTCTAATTCACTAGGCCACCAAGACTTGTTAAAGATACAAATTTTTAAATTGTGGACATATGCAAGCTTACAAGCAAAAAAACATTTTTAGTCATAATACATTCCATAAATGGTTAGTGAAGTTCACGTTTTACAACAAAAAGGAGCTTTTCAGTTGTTTTTGCTCATCCCCTTTAAAGTTCAGATTGTAACTCAGGGGAGAAGCGCCCGCTGATCTATTCTAATCAACTTTTTGCTCAAGATGGCTCTTAATTTACTTTCTAATTTACCTTGCAATTTTTTATTGCGCCTCCCGTTATTACAAAAGACAACAAAATTAATTAAAGCTTCTATATGAAACTCAGCTGAATCAAACATTCACGCAAAGGTTGAAATAATACCAAATGCTGGTTTTATTATGTTTTTAATAAAGTAGCGCGTTTTTTCTATTACAACCACCCTGTGGTGCATTATTAAAAACGTTATTTCTGCCAGTAATTAGATGAAATTGCATATTGCGTGATTAACTGATTATTAATCGACCTTTATTATGTTATCGCCTTTATAAAATAACCTCGGGCGTAATTTGAATACGGTTGAATACTTCATAAGCTTGGGTTGTTTACTGTAATTACCGCAAGTAATGATTTAATGTTACTGCTTCTTCGGCTTAGTCTCTCGTTAATCCTTACGTATAATATGTATTTAAGTTTAATACCGCCTGTATTAATTTTCAGGCAGTTCTGCTGTTTGTTTTACGTGCCACTAATATGGATACGTATACTTTTTAAACCATAATAATTTACTTTTTATTATATTAAAAACCTTTTTTAACTAGTCTGAGTAAAGGCTCAATTTGGAGGAACAAAGGACTGTACTGCGATTTGTTGTTTTATGTGGGTTATATTACATTTCGCATCATCCCATATATACTTTTCAAGTGTTCATTTTATACCCATAAAGATAGAGGCTAAATTAAAATTTAGCTCGCTTAATGCTTGGTGGAATAGGTGAAGTAATTAAGACAGTTGTTTGTGAAACCAAAACGCGTTTTGGGTACTCGTTATCTTCAGAGTAATCCTATCTCCCAGTCTTATGCAAAAATTGATCGAATTCATAAATATTTAAGAGTTCATTATGATTGTTGTTTACTGTGTAGGTACATACTACATACTGTATACTGAGAAAAGTCTCAGGCCACGGTTGAGTTTTTCGATTTGCATTCTGTTGTTTCTCTTTTCATTACAAATTTAGTATGTACTTCAATTGAAGCTTTAATAGTTCTTTAATTAAGTTTTATTCTTTTCTTGAAGCTTGTATGTTAAAAATCAAGAAAATGTGTAACTTACGTGGTCCATGTACCGGGAAGAAATGTTAACATTTAGTATAAATCGGCGTCTAAGACATTTAGCTCTTCGTTTCGATTTAAATTGGCGTGGATGATGATACTATTTGAACGCCAATTAGATACAACGTATGTAGTATGTTTGTTAGCATTCCAAAATAAAAGTACAGTGACGCACGCGATGTTTTTTGAAATTGATCAGAGATGTGCATTTTCCACGCAAAAAAGATTGCGCAGTCTGTCATTATGAAATTATGCCCATAACGAAACTGTAATTATATCCTACTTAAAACTACGTGCATTTTTGCTCGAATACAGGATGTGGTTTTTTTAGGACACCACATGATCTGTTCGGATTGGCGTTTGTAATTATGCACGAACACCGAATAGTGATTTAGTGAAAATTACATTTTAGTAGAGTGCATCAATATCCTTTTTGTGACTTCCGTGGGGGTTTTGTTGTTACAAGCTGAATTATATATAAAATAGAAGCTTATGTACTGAGGTTTCAAAATCCCAAGGCCGTCAAAAATCGTCCGGTTCAAAAGGGCATTAAACTTAAAAAACGAGTTAGATAGATGATCATCAAGAAGAAGAAATTACAAAATTTTTGGTATATTGTTGACCAAAAGTTTTGTACAACAAATATTTTTTTTAATGTTCCCAAAATGGTCCGTGATTAAAGTTAACCTTAGTCGCTTATGAGAGAATAGAATAGAACAAAACTTTAAACCGCAATATCTCAGTTTCAAATGGTTAAAAATCTAATTCATTTTACACAATTTTTCGTTTCCATCGCGATATCTCCAAAACAAAGGCTCTAATCAAAATTATCCATTCTTCAGAAAAGTTTGTCCTCTCCTTTGAGCTCATACTAGTATCAGATTTAAAATTTTATAAATTACAATAAAGAAGTTATATAATTAAGTACAATGCAATGTAAATTTTCGGCGATCCGTTTTGAATCGTCACTACGCGTCCCCACTCCAGTGAATCATTTTTTATTTCGCTCTTTCCCGTAGCTCCGTTGCGCTCCGATCCATTGCATGAGTTCATGTTCATGCCCTTTTAAACTTCATCTTCGGTATTATTTGGTTGTTTATTATTGTGAAGAGCAAATAAATTTAAAACAGCACTAAGAAATTTAATTTGTAAGTACATTTTTTATTCTAAAAAGTAGGCAAATTAAAGTGGAGGTTTGAAGCTTGCAAAAATTTAGCCGACATGGAAAATACAGACAGTACAAGTACGACAAGTTCTGAAAGTGAACTTGAATCGTTGACAACATTTAAAAGGAAACGCCGACCAATTTGCATAATATGTAAACAAGAAGGAGCGTCTTTAAATGTTACTGAAACATCGCCCCGTACTTTCGTGAAATGTGCAGAAATTAGAGAAAGCATAACAAAAACATATGAATCCGATATACATAAAATAATTACCGATATTAAAAGCGGGCAATGGAAAAATCTGTTTTGGCATAAATCATGTTATTTAAGTTACACAAGCAAAAGAAATATTGAAGTTTTTAGAAATAGATTTAAAAAACAAGAGCAGTATTTAGAAGCTGGCCTACAACCGCCTCCTCTCGTAGGTAGAACTCTACGAAAAGCAATTTTTGATATAGCTAAATGTGTAATTTGTCAAAAACTGTCTCGTACAAAACGATTATCTCAAGTTATGTCGATGAATATTAATAACAAAATTAAGAAAATTTCAACTGTAAATGCAAACGTAGTAAAAAGAATAGGATGCAATGATTTTATAGCAATGGAAGTGAAGTATCATACAAGTTGTTTAATTACTGAGTTAAGAAAAGTTAAAAAATCGTCATCCCAAGTACCAACATTTAAAATCGACGTGAAAGAGGATAAAGTTCTACAAGATATTGTAAATCTTATAGATAAAGGTATTTCAAAAGGAAAGGCTTTTGCTCTGACATCTATATACAAGAAGTACAATGAATTAGAAGGAATTAAATCCAAACGTGCCTTCAGAGATGCTTTAAAGGGTCACTTTGGAGAAAAAATTGACATTGTCAAATCAAAAAAATCGAATGAATCATCAGTTATTATACCCCAATTTGCAAAATCCGAAACGGTGCATGATTATATTGAATCTACGTCATTTTTCGAATCGTTGTTTACTGGTAATTCAGAGTTATCACAAATTCACAAACTGTGTAGCGATATTCGTGAAGAAATTGATAGAATACCCGATTTCGTAGAATATAAAGACCTAAACATCACAAAATATAAAAATTATATACCACAAAGTCTATTTTGGATATTAAACTTAATTATTGGGGGAGATGATGATAACATCGCCTTATTGAATATTTGTCAGGACATTATTTATAACCGCTTTAAAGGGCAAAAGTTAACACCTAAGCATATAGGTTTGGGAATCATGGTTCATCAAGAAACCAGATCAAAAAAATTAATAGAAGCCTTACATTCATGTGGCCATTGCATTTCTTATAAAGATGTTTTGAGACTTAGAAAGACCATTGCCCAGGAAGAGATTTTAAAATACGTGCAAAATGACAACTGCTACATACCACGACAGCTTGTTGAAAATCGATTTGTTCATTTCGCTGCTGATAACTGATAACATCGATATCTTGGAGGAAACACTAGATAAATCCCCCACCTTTCATGGGACACAAACTTCAACTTTATTAAAAATGTTGCCATATAATGTAAAGCTCAATATCCCTCAAGATTTCCATCTATTGCGCAAAATAAATTATAATAAGGCAAATAAACCGTTTCCACAAATAACGAATAAAAATAGTATTGTACATGAAGATAGAATTGAAAATTTCATAAAATCTTATAATCTGTCATGGATTCTTTGTAGAACTGCTGGAGGTGAAACAAATCGAGAATTACGAGGAGAAGTAGTAATTGTTCCACAGTGGTCTGGTTTCGGAAATTGATACATCAAGACGATGCACACGTTACAACTTACGCTTACCTTCCTCTTTTGCCTTGTGTTGCTTCTGAGTACGACACTGTGTGGACAACCATGCTCAAATGTGATCATATAGCCAAGAAATTAAATATAATTTACACTGTGATAACTTTCGATCAAGCTATTTATTTTAAAGCCAAAGAAATTCAATGGCTGAAATTGGAAGAATGTTCACATTTTATAATACGACTCGGTGGATTTCACATAATGTTAAACTTTTTAAAAGTGATAGGACAACATATGTCCAATTCGGGGTTAAATGATGTATGGTTGGAGTCTAACGTATATGGAGAGGCAACTGTGCCAGGTATTATGAACGGAAAAAAGTGGAATAAGGGTATAAGAGCACACAAAATAACATATGAAAGCCTTTTGAGAATTTTAATACCCATGTTTGAAAAATGGTTAGCCTTGCTCGAAAACAAGGGGAGAGGTTAATTTCAATTGACATTTGGGTAAAACATATTTAAAATAGGCACCTGAATGCATAGCAATTGTTTTTATTATTAACCAGTAGTCAATAATAAAAAAATTATTGACCACTAGGAGAGAAATTCATCTTCTGCAATAATGACATCTTCTAATGCTAGTAGTGAAAAAAAGTAATTATATTTCTTTATCACATCTAGGTTGAGCTATTATATTGTATAAAGATTAAAGATAGATCTGTTATACCATGAGATCGAAAAAAAGATGATTCTGAGCAGGCCTTGACTAGTACAACACGATTGGCAAGAGCGATTTCAAAATGTGGCAGCAGGTTAGAGGTTAATAAATGTCAAATAAATTAAAACACAAAACAGTATTTATTTAGGGAACAAACTGAAAACTAAGATGAATACATGTTAGAGTAGGTGCTCAAAATGTGATCCTTCACTAGTATTACAACGATAAACTTAAATAATTCTGGAAACAAGATTGCAAAACTGACTTACATTTGAAATGTCACTGTCACATTATAATTCATAGGCATTCTAGAACCAGTGTAGCCAATCGTGTTGTACTAGTCAAGGCCTGCTCAGAATCATTTTTTTTTGACCTCATGGTATATGTATTATAAATATATACTCGCATTTCTATGAGTAGCTATCATATTATGTACTTAATAATAATAATACATCGTATCTGTATGCTGGTTAAGATGTGTGGAAGCGCAACGGAGCTATGGGAAAAAGCGAAATAAAAGATGATTCACTGCAGTGGGGACGCGTACTGACGACTCAAAGCGGATCGCCGAAAATTTACATTGCATTGCACTTAAATATATAACTTTTTTATTGTATTTTATAAAATTTTAAATCCGGTACTAGTATAATCTCAAAGGAGAGGACAAACTTTTCCGAAGAATGAAAAATTTTGATTAGAGCCTTTGTTTTGCAGATATCGCGATGGAAACGAAAAAATTGGGTAAAATGAATTAGATTTTTAACCATTTGAAACTGAGATATTGCGGTTTAAAGTTTTGTTCTATTCTATTCTCTCATAAGCGACTAAGGTTAACTTTAATCACGGACCATTTTGGGAGCATTAAAAAAAATATTTGCTGTACAAAACTTGTGGTCAACAATACACCAAAAATTTTGTAATTTCTTCTTCTTGATGATCATCTATTTAACTCGTTTTTTAAGTTTAATGCCCTTTTGAACCGGACGATTTTTGACGGCCTTGGGATTTTGAAACCTCAGTACATAAGCTTCTATTTTATATATAATTCAGCTTGTAACAACAAAACCCCCACGGAACTTATTTTTATGCATATATGTGAGCGCCGAGCACTCTACTATTTAAACAAACTCGTTTTTTCCCATATTATGTGTAAAAGGGCTACACAAACCATCGTAAGTAAAGAAATGCTTAAATGGAAAAGTATGTGTACTTTTACGGGTGAAAATTAACCCCGTTTGTGTTGCTCAGAAAATGTTCATGCCCTACTAGATATTTTGAGAAGAAACTCAAAATTTAAAAAAAATTAGACTTATAAACTGCACCTTTTCCTCCATATAAGCACTTCTTTCTGAGTTTCTGATCTTTATACTTAAGAAAAATGGTTTGTATATAGTATATAAACACTTTTTGCGTAAATTAAATATAATTTTAACTATATCAGTGGTCCATGTTCGTGTGTAATGATTTTCGTGATCCCTATATGTATTGAAAAAGCTTACCCTGTATATGAAATTCTATATTATTTGATTTAAGAATAGTATATTGAAAGACAAGTGTTACAATGACCCCTATTGTAATATGAGTACAGTTTGCGTAAACGAGCCGTAGGCGAGTTTCGCAATGTACGAATATTACAACTCGTCATTGTAACACATGTTTTTCATACTAACTATTTTTCCTATTTCGCATAATTTATTTTAATTTAAAAAATTAATATTAAGTAGAAATATTAAATATCAAGGTTGGCAAGATTGACAATAAACATTTGAAATTCAATTAACAATTTATTTTGACGTTTATTAAAAATATATTCGAAAGTTACATCTAACAAGATTTCTATCTCAAAATGGACGGAGAATTACAATGCACTCTTCCTGAGGTAAGAAACATTGCCTCTAATGCAGTTAAATAAATTTAATTGCAGTACTTTTACATATGCAATAATGACAGATGTGTTTGACATATAGACTCAGTTATCAACGTTACAGATAAAATATTCCCTAAAAGCAGCTGCACAAAAATTTTCATTATATCACTGTTTGTGATAAAAACAGTTGTATAAAATTCACTTTGTGAACGCGATATAGGAAACAGCTATTTGTATCTGAATATTCTGAATCATAACTAACTTAGATTTAATGTTTTTTCCTTCTTTGTTCTCATTTGGTTAGTAAATTTTTTGAGGGCCTTTTAATAATGCGGTGAACAAAAGAATGTAGACCAAGTTTTCATTGCTCTGTGTGCGTCGAATCAAATAAACACGTAAATGTATTTGAATCGGTTAAATTTTAAATGTTATTTTTGATTTGTAACATTTTGCTTTAACACATTTTGGCGCTTAAATCTACAGTAAACTGAAAAGCAACGTCGATTCACATAAAACTTAATGTCATGTCTAAATATTTTGATGTGAGCGTTCTGAATACGGCCCAACAAAATGATCTGTGTGTCATAAGAGGTAATCCTAGTTTGTTAGACAGGTTATCTACAGGGAGGTCGTGAAAGTTTGGGACATACTTTACCAGCATTCTTCTTCTTTCTGCGCCTTATCCTTTCTAAGGACGTTGGCAAGGGGGTTAAAGCCACATTTATAAACGACTTGGCGTCGTGAACTTTGTTATATCCCCCCTTATACTAGGAAAATGTGTTCTCTGCAGTGGTTTTCCGTTGCCTAAAGGGACCTACAGAGAAATATCAACATACAGGGTGGTCCTGAAAGTTTAGGACATACTTTAACAGCATTAAACTGCATGAAAAATGTCTCCTAATTTGATCAGTGGCGTAGTAAGAGGTGATTTAGGACATTTTCAATTAAAAAGAAATATGAAAGCCACGTTTTTTTAAACATCATGTGTCGTATTATGAAAGAAACATTAATTTTACGTAAAAAGTTCTCTTGGCAGTTTTTGATCAACAAAATTAGAACTTTGGTAGATCCTAATTTACTCTGTAAAAATTAAAAATAAATTTCCAATGGTAGGTATTCAAAAAAATCAATTTTTTTAATTCAACTTAACAGGGCCGTGACTTTTTAATTTGACCCTTTAGGAAAAAATATTATTTAAAAAATCTTCACTATTTTTCATGTAGTTAATATTGGTAAAGTATGTCACGACCACCCTGTATTATGATTTCCATTTAATGGTCTCTAAAATTACGCTTGATCTAACAGACTTATTTATTGTGTATATAGATGATAATCAATATCTAAATAAAACTCTTTCAAATTTTGTATAAAAGTAGGGAAAAATTTTTTGATTTTCATAGTTACAAGTAATCGCCGCAGTGGCCGAGTGGTTAAGGCATTCCACTACAGCACGGACGGTCTCGGGGCCAAACCCGAGTCGGATGCTCGGTGGATGGCCTACCCACTCTACCCAGTCACTGATAATAATTGGGAACTGAAACAGTGGTAGAGTAGGGAAGGTAGGCGGTTGTCGAAGGCATGGTGTTTACCAGGTATAAGAAGCGACTTAGGAGGCCTTAACCCTCCCTGTTGCAGGCCATGCTCCCTCACAGAGCGTTACTGCCGATACCTTGTACTTGCAGGTGGCAGTGTGTTAAAGTTAATTTTCCTAGATTTACATGTAGTACTTCGAGGTGATAAGGTTTGGATTAAAGCATCCTAATTCGTATAATCTATCAGATCTATCTTGTTCTTAAAGAAATATCCAGGTTCCTAAGGACTGTTTCAAATTACATATTAGGTTATGTTCTCAATGATATTAGTTCTGGTTCCAAGAAAAGGGTTATACGGGCTGTAGCTTCCTCCAGAAGTTCATGAATATAAAATTATAAAGTTCCCCGAGGTGCACAACCCGTTTTATATCAGGGCTTCGAACCGTTATTTTTTTCGTTTCGGTTTTCGTTCCGGTTCAAATAAAAAAATATATATCAGTTCGGTTCCGGTTCGAAGCCCTGTATTATATCAACACAAAAATCAAACCAAATTCTCTTTCGCGTAAGACGAGTTGCGACTATGCTACGAGACCCCGCAAGGCCGCAAATGAAGAAACAACAAGACAACAACGACAACTGAAGTGGAAAGTAAGATTGTGTTAACGCGCGTGTTTGAACATGTACCGAACCGAAATAAACGGGTATTTTTTTTCGGTTCAGCTCTGGTTTTCGTTCCGATAAAAATAAAGATTTTTTCCGGTTTTCGGTTCGGTTCCGGTTCGAAGCCCTGGTTTATACAGTGTGTTCCAGGATTGATGTTACAAAAGGTGCGATGGACTAAAAATTTTTGAATTTTATTTTAAGATTGTGGGATTAAGTCCTGCTTGGTTTGAAGAGAATTTTAAGAATATTTTCAGTTTTTGAAAAACAAGTCGGCCTTGATATTGAAGCGATAACTATTTTCTTTTCAGGTACCTAAAGTACGTGTTCATGATATGGCAAAATGTTACTAAGAAAAGTTGTTCAGAATGAGAAATTATGGTCCTGTACAAAATTTCAGGTAGATCTACCTACTTTGAGTAAACCGTCATTTTTTAGATTAAACAAAATAAATTGTATTTATTAAAAATTTTATTTGTAGAACATTGAACGAAACAAATAGTATTTACAACAAATTTAACTTACAAAAAATAACATTGATCCACAATAAATTATTTATTTAACGTAACTGCCAGGAGGCCATGAAAAGACAATCGTTGACTAATCTTCCTGAAATTTTGTACAGGACCATAATTTCTCATTCTGAACAACTTTTCTTAGTAAAATTTTGCCGTATCATGAACAAAAAGGGTATTTTACTTGAAAAGAAAATAGTTTTCGCTTCAATGTCAAGGCCCACTTGTTTTTCAAAACCTAAAAATATTCTTAATATTCTCTTCAAATCAAGCAGGACTTAATCCTACAATCTTAAAATAAAATTTTTAGTCCGTCGCACCTTTTGTAACATCAATCCTGGGACACACTGTATATTTATTTTAATGATTTTAAATGAGAAATGCCATACATTTTCGTATTGATTATACTGGCTCCTCTGGCCTAATCTAGGAGCAGACACTGATTCATATGGTATATTTATTACTGATAATAATTAAACTGTTAATTACTGAAAATCTTCATTTGATCTTAAAAAATCTCCGATAATCGTTTTCTGCTGAAGACAACTAGTAAAATGTAGTTGAAGTAAAAAATGTAAGGAATTGAAATATAAAAATGTTTGTATATATGGCTATAAATAATATTTGTTTGGCGAGCTACAGATTCGTTTGAGTTAGTGGTGTAGTATCCTGTATATACAGAAATTATGTTTATCCTACAAAATGTTATCAAGTCACGTTCTGCATTTACCTGAAAACTGCGTGTCGAAAGGCGCTACGCGCTACTTTTAATTGGCGTTTATTTACTTCTTATTTGTTCGTATTCTGAACTCTTATTTAAAGTCACCTCAGAACTCAAGTCGTGATTACAGCAAATGATATGTATATGTATTTAAAGTCTTCAATTCATTGACGCACAATGTTGCCGTAGTAAATAAACATGACTAAAATTAAACATACGAACAGAACTTTTAACTTTACTAAAAACGAAAGACTTGTTTTCATATTCCATATATTTATTTCTTTTTATAAATTGTTTAAATCCAAAGGTTATAGAATATTTATTATAATGCATACATTCACTTTCTTTTTCATATATCATAGAGGTTCTGATAATTACTGCAATTTTTTTGGTGGAATGTCGATACCAAATATAGTTTTCCAATTTTGCTAATTAATACTTTTCCAGTAAAAAATTAGGAAATCTAACCCTAACCTTATTTATTTTGTTGAATTCAGCGGTTCAGTTTGTTTGAGAATATAGTATAAAATCGTAAAACTTTTTTATGGTGGGCTGTAAACCAAAATGGCGACCGAATAATTACTATTGCCTTTTCTATTTTAATTTTATATCAGTACCTACAATTTTTATTAATCATTAATTTTTTATGCTAGGGTTACAATGAAAATATTTGTGTTTTGGTCGGCTCAGAAAGCCATAATCTATCATTGGGGGTTGGGGGCAACAGGTGTAAGTTAAGACCTCCTGCTGAAAATCCGCAGCTTCCCTTTAACTGAAAATTTAAATGATCGCTCGTTATACGTAAATAAGGGGCGATCAAGAATAAAACAAAACCGTTTACAGATGGCTTGATTTACTGAATTTGGGTTTTTTGAGCTATCATATAGCTTTTTCATTAAGCTCTTGATCAGCCTTTTTCTAAAGTTCAGAGTAGAATAAAACTTTCGATTCTGTATTCGCTTATATCTTCGTTCGTTATACGTAAATAAGGGGTGATCAAGAATAAAACAAAACCTTGTACAGATCGCTTGATTGATTGATTGAATTGGTGTTTTTAAGCTATCATATACATACATAGTTTTTTCATTAAGCTTTTGATCAGCCTTTTTCTAAAGTTCAGAGAATAAAGCTTTCGATTCTTTTATTTTAGTAAGTCATCACTCATCAGTTTTATAGATATTAGTGTTTAGTCAACGGTTTGTAGGTCTCAAAACCCAATTGACCTGTGAAAATATAAAGAAGCAGTTTAGTACAAATAGCAGCTTGTGCTTTGTAATTCAAACTGTACCTACTAATTAAGAGATGA
Source organism: Melanotus villosus (assembly GCA_963082815.1). Lineage (NCBI taxonomy): Eukaryota > Metazoa > Arthropoda > Insecta > Coleoptera > Elateridae > Melanotus > Melanotus villosus. Next base: position 81,332,290 of record OY720419.1, read on the forward strand.
CATTACGGTTTCAAGTCGGAGTCTACTCCAAATGGTTTGGTAATTGAACGCCAGTTATCCCAAATCTGCATAAACATTTTTAGTGAGCTGGCATTAATACAAAAAAAGTTAATTGTGTTCAAGCATGATTTATTGTTTATTGTTAACAGCAGTTGAAATCATTTTCGGATTATTTGAGTTATTTCGTTCTGTTTACATAATTACAGTTTTGGCAAAACCAACAAAGGATTTCCTGAATTATTTAAATGTTGCATAAGCTGCCGGTACGATGTAAATTGGCGCACGATACGTTCGTATTACAATATAAACATACTTGCGGTTTGTATTCTTGTACGTGATGTTCAACACGTCATCGTTTATGACAACATAAGTAAAAAGTAAAGTTTTTTTTGTGGTCGATAAATTCCACCACGCTCCTAAGAAATTGCTGAGTCAATCACACCTGAGATCGGTGTGTACTCATGTTGCACAACACCAAATAAAAATGTCTACTTTCATGTCTCGAACCGACGACCGGCTTTGAAATCCCAGAGGCGAACTGACTATTGCAAAAAGGAATCCCTCCATCTGGCTGTTCTTGTATTGTAACGGCGCTGTAGCGTGAATGGAGAACGTGACCTAAAGCAGGTAATTCGGGCGCCCTTTATCGCAAGCCTTTACACCACATAAGTTTTGGGATGAAACAAAATGTTTGGAATAGATTATACAATTTTAAGCTGCGATTTCTAATGTAATCGTTGCGAAATTCGTGCAACTATAGTTCCGGTTCGATTTGTTCCAGATACATTTTTATTGTAGAGGTGATTCATTGTCCGATGCAAATTCGAAAGTAAAAATCTCATTAGATTATAAAAACAAATTTGCCCACGGTCTAAATAATTTGATTAAAATGAAAATTGTCGCTATACCTTTTCGCTTATCCTTCTACTTAATAAAAAATAAATAAGAATAGGAAATATTTTTAGAATATCGATAATTTATAGGTTTATGTATAAAAATAGATTTCTTTATGACCAAATAGTCGACCCATCTCGAATCTTTCCAGCATTTTCCTTCACGAAATTTATTGACGAGGCATATTTTTTCCTTTTGTGATCAACTCGAGTCGAATAAAATGCCGAATATCGAATCACAGAAGTTTAAATTTAAGATGATTGAATATTCAATAGGTAAATGGAGTAAATGGAGCGGGAGCTGTATTGCTCTTTTAAGTTACTGCGTATGTTATAAAAAAAAAACAATTGTCACAATTTAAAATTAATACACTTAGGTGTTTTAAATCTAGTTTTTCTAAATTTTGTATTTTAATCATCATTCTGTAGGCTATAAAATAGCATGAAAATTTATCACGTGATATTAATTAGATTAAAAAAGGGCTCTTTCAATTATCCTAAACGTTTGAAATTATATTTACTTAGGCCATTGCAAAATCCCATAATTTGGAACTATTTTGCTGTAATCAAATTATTAGAAAGCAAATATAAGTTTGAAAAGAGAAACGAAAAATTCAAAATTGATTAGAAAATGTCTAAGTAAATTAATTCTAATTATTGTAGAGGAGAAATTAAAGTTAAATTCCAAATCAGATAATCTTTGGTAAAAATTAGACGTACTACTTCCTTTAGTAGGGTGATTCATCTAAGTAGGGCCGGAATTCTACATAGAAATTCCACTGGATAATAACTGTTCCCGTATCAGATTCTTGTGAAGTTCAAGCCTAAGTATACGATTGCATTTCACGTGATCCTTTACATGTACGAAAATAATTATATCCAAATCAGATTACAATCAATGGTACTTTCGCAAGTATTTAATAACAAACGCATTTTATGAGTCTATTCATCACAGTTTAATTAAATAACTGATCTAATTACACGCGTACCAAATTAAAGGGGTAACAAACCCCGAGGGGTTACTTATCTTATTGCTTTTCAAAATCCATATTTCATAATATAGCGATGTCAGGAACAAACTACGACAGCAATAAATTTTGTGCATTTTATTACCACTAACTGGGGTATGTTTTTAGGTTTTTACCGACAAAAAGCGATATCTATCCTTGTTTCCCGGTTATCCTTGTTTTGAGTGAACCGAGTTACATTTTAATTTGATGTCATATTTCAGTCTGGAGCAATTTTTGAAAAAGACCATTTCGATCCTTTACTCTCCTATCTTTAAAGCTAAGCAATCCTTTGTGGTAGAAATTAGGACAACGGAAACATCCGGAAACTTTATACTGAGGTACTCTAACTCCAATACATTTAGGTCAATGAGCTGAAAGAAACGTTGATCTCTGCTCTAGAAAATCTTAAATCTTGGCTTTTCCTTTGGTTTTTACTAGCTTGAGACACTATTATTGTGTTTCTCTTCTGAAAGAAAAGTCAAATTAAATCAATCGAATTGCCAATAATTAGTATTCAGGTTACTTTCAAATCGACGTTCCGAAAAGTAATTTTTCTCAAGTAATCTTCCTGATAAACTGCATCATTAGGGGTAGAAGAAGCCTCTAAGTTGTGATATTGATCACTCGACTTTCCGACCTAGCTTCAACTACCACCAACCTAACACGAACTTAGTACAAAAGTTGGTGCTTACAGCTTCCAGTAAAACGAAGTTAAAATTAAGTTTAGTAGAAATTGCATGGTGCGTGTTTTTCGGACCGGAATTTTCAAACTGATAAAGTTTTAGAAGTTATATAAAGAATAAACACTTTCAGAATTGGATTAGGCTTTTTTGATTTTAGTGAAAAACTTTTGGAAGCGCTGAAAGGCTCGTTAATAACGTTGTGGTTTATGTGATTATCTGTTATTTTCAAGGTAGTTGGAAGCATAGTAGATACACAACAAAAATGAAAAGTACTGTTCTAAAACCAAAAAAGTAAGAAATTTGTTATATTGTAAAATTAAACAGCTTAAATGTTTTTTAATGAAGACCTTTAAGGAAAGAATCTGGAAAAAATAAGATCGTGGCCTTTGATATTATTCACTTGAAGAAGGTATTTTTCAATAATCGTATTAAAATAAGTATATAAGGAATTTCAACGAGATATTCTTGAAAATCATTTTATAAATTGAAGCTTCAAGGACTCATTTCAAAAACAAATTTAATTTTTTCTGCCTCCTATTTTATGCGTTTAAAACCCTTCAAAAGGACGACTTTAAAGTGCTCACTAGAAATTAGTCATCTTGATGTAAGATAATGAACATTTAAAAGCTCTTTAACCGCTTTTTCTGACAAGGTTAAGTAGCTCAAACCTTTTTTTTTTGACTACTTTGACCCTCAAAAATTCGATTTTAAATTGATTTAATCATAGATTTATTCTCCTGAACTCTGAAAATACAAACGTGTAGACCCTGTTTTAGGTACATTTCTTTAATAATCTTCGTATTTCTGCGAAAGTGCCCTTTAAATAACAATTATGTTAAAAAATATAAAAGGAGAAATATCTAATCGACAGACTTGTCGTTACCTAAACTAAATAATCTGCTTTTCTTAAAAAAGATATCATAAAAGCTCACGCGCTTTCGCTTTTTCCACTTTTCCACTTTGTGTTGGCATCTGTCCAAGAACTACTTCGCCTCATATATAATTATTGCCTTTATCTTCCAGAATCCTAGCTCAACAGATTCGCATTTCTTTTTTTACGTGAAGATTGCACAATTTTTACGCAAACTAACTCAGCTGATGATTTTGCACAACTTTACAGCATCCTAGCTGCAAATTTCAGCGTCGCGGTGCAACCGGAGTTTCCAGAAGCGTCCCCACTCTTTTCCGGACTTTCTACCCTGCCAGTGTTCACCCCGAATTTGATTTCCCCTTCGATTCATTCCAACAGTAGACTTCTGCATGTTCGCTTGCGCTCCGAGCATTCTTGTTTTTGAATTTGAATGGTTATGGTTAAACACACGTGTAGTTTTGGATTATTCGAATCTAAGAATTAAAATTACCAACGAAGTGATGCTAAATTCGTTTTGTTATATTTAAACCTTGTGCTTTGTGTGTGAAATTCTAAAATAATATGAAGTTAAATAAAAATTGAAGTGTTGTTTGAGATTTAAATGAGTGTCTTCCAACTACAATATTGGTGTTCCATTGTAAGTTTGTTCGCCGTTAATCATCCAGTGAGAAGCTTTTGTGTTTTCGTGTCCTTTGTTGTTAATAAAATTCACTAAGGTCGTTTTATTACTTCGTTTGTCAGTTGTTAAAATTGAGTTATAATTGGCGTTTTTGTCACGTGTTAAATTTAATTAAGGCTTGCTTTTACTAAAAGCTTTCGGAAATTGAATGTTGAACCCTTCCTTTGGGAATAACTGGATTTTAATTGGAATTGTTATTGAAAACAGGAAGTTAAAACTTTGATCTCGGTTTTGGTTAATGTTAAGGTTCTTTTTTTTTAAATACTGAATACATTCTACTGAAATTTCATACTTGGAACGCACGTTTAGAAAAGAGAATGTTTATTTTGTAATTCAGTACCTAAAAAAATCATAACTCCAGAAACTTGTAATGTAAATTAACAGAACGTTGTCAAGTTAAATATTTACACAGCTTAAGCAAATTAAATCTTTTTTAAAGCTCAAATAACAGCATAATTTCAATGAAATCCAGTTTTTATCTAATCTTTTTATTAATTATCCAATTCAATCTAGTCAGAGTTGTTTTTGTTAGTACCCATCACATATATTCTGAATCAAAACAAGACACGAAAACGTGAAAATGATTAAATGTTTGTACTATGAATGTGTCGACCTCCATTTCTGATGTGGATTTTAATTAATTAAGTGTTTCACTATTTAATCTTGTAAAGTAGATAAACTCAAATGGAGTAATTTGTCATAGGGTTGTTATTATTGCGAGCACTAGTTTGTGTATATTTGTAGGTAGTGAATTTCGTAGACATAGCTAATCGACAATTAAAGCGCCAGGATTTATTCGCCATGTTTGCATACGCATCTAATTATTTAGGTTTAAAGATGCGATTGTTAACATAATCTTGAGCACATATGTGTAGATCGAAGTGGTGCTTTTTAATCCACAAGGAATTTTAAATGTCTTACTAGTGTTGACAAGGGGTGCCTTTTAAACAAAACTAACACCAAAACTATAATTGTTTCACATAAAGTCGTTGATTTAATAACGATTCTTAGTTGACCTTGAGATTTATTTAAAGTATGACATACAATTAAGGATACATTAATAATTAATAGCAAGCATGAATGTGTATTTTTATGTTTTAGAAGATGTAGTGGTAATGCAAATAGTTCAGTTTATGTTAAACAAAAAATTAAACCTACTTTATTAAAAGGAAGAAAAGGATAGATGGATGTGTATGTAGATAGATCAATCTTTTTTATAAAGTTAGAAAAGAAACGCTCGCCAAAGACTTTCGTCTCTTTATTTGGTTATTTAAAGCATTGGTTACATAAATAAAATTCTCCCTTCACCTTTCCAAGCGATACAGTTCAATATTTCATTTAAAAAAAAAACCTTTAAAGTGTATACTGTTTAAAATTATGCAAGCTGTTCATAAATGTATTTTCGACAGTCGATGGTCCGTCTGAAATATATATGGCGTTAGAAAAATTGTTAGCACTTATAAATGTTACACTTACCAATACGATACCATTTATCTGCAGTAGCATCAGCTTCTGCCCGAGCAGAAGCAACCGCAATTCTTATAGCAAACGGTGCTGCACAACTTAAACATAGAGGTGGCTCAGCGGTAGCTAGAACGGACAATTTTAAACGGCGGCATTTATATTTACAATAACCTACCTTTAGAATGCAGAAAACCCATTTCGTTGGGGTTATTTTTGGGAAATTTCACCCTAAAATCGATAGGAATATCTTTAACACCAGGTGGTTTATAATTCCACGTCCTGTTAGTCAATATTTCCCCCTCGTCGTTTATAACTATTTGTTCACATGTCCAATAACCCAAGCCCATAACAAAAGCGCCTTCCACTTGTCCTATGTCGATTTGAGGGCTTAAACTGTTACCGGTATCTTCAAGAAGGTCAACCCTTTTGAACTGATAGAGACCTGTCAGTATGTCTACTTCTGTTTCTACGCAAACCGAACCATATATCGGATAGGAATTCGCTCCTGGTAAAGTCGGTTGGAACCTTTTGAGGAAAAACAATTACGTTTGGTAGTCGTACTAAGTAAGGTACTTACAATGAAGTTGCGGATAAATCCACATTTTCATGGTAACTCTTTTGGACCAGTTCCACCCATGTAGGATTTGTCATTTTTTCTTTGATGGGTTTCATTCGTTCTTTTAATATCTTACATGCTTCCATTGTAGCCTAAAATTACATTATATGATTACCAAAACCTATCCCATTCAATCTTATTTAGTTGAGTCTCAATCCATCATGGAAAACCATTTAAACAGATTGTTGCATGTAATTAGCTCTAAATACAATTGAAACTTACATAACATACAAATTCGCTTGTTACACTTCCACCGGAAGGTGTAGAATTTGGTGAAATTATATCCTTGCTGGGCTTGATAACAACTTGATCCAGGGGAATGCCTAAGGCGTAGGCACATACTTGAGCAACCTGCAAATCGACGATTAATTTAGGAAGAAGATTTATCGCAATGTAATTACTTTAGTATTAATGCCTTGTCCCATTTCAATTCCACCATGAGAGACCGCAACGCTACCATCTCCCTGGTAAATTGAAACCAAAACATGCCAATACCCATACAAAAATGTATGGTATAACATTGGAACGACTGACATTCCTCGCTTAACCCATCTGTTTGCCTGAAATTTAAAAAAAGCAGTTTATTGGTGTCAGCTTTAATAGCCCTGTTTCAATACCTTATTAAAGTCATCAATTTCTTTTTGACGTTTTTCAACATCAGCCCATTTTATTAGCTGGTCAACGTATTTGGCAACATCTGGTTTGCTTTTATCGTAATTCTCCGCACGCACCTTTAATGGGTCTACATTTAAAGCAGTTGCGATATGTTGCATAATCGATTCAGATGATCCTATTGCTTCTGTTGCACCTGCGCAGAAATTAGGGTAGAAACAAATATTATAAAACTGTTAAATGGCTTTACCAGGTGCCCTGCAAGAACAACCGCTAGGATTATCGCTTCTTGTGGAATACGCGTTGATATTCCACGTGTCTTGGTCATAAACATTTCCAAATTCGTATAATACTGCCAGTGCGGGATTTTCATTATCACCTTTAGCTCCTATGTCACTGTATAAGGAAGCATTTAAATATTGTATTTTTCCTTTATCGTCCACTCCTACTTCGTAATCCATTGATAAAGGAATTCTTTTTCCTATTACGTTCATATTAGTAATTAAAGGCAAGGAAAATTTAACAGGTTTCTTAAGTTTGTAAGCTGCTAGAGCTGCAGAAGTTGAAACTAACGCGTTTCTGGTAATTTTTCCTCCATATGCACCACCTATTCGACGGACGGTGACGTTAATTCTGTAACACGGTGGCAAAAAGAACTTACTTACATCCTGATAATGGCAACGAATTTTATAAAACAACTGTTGCATAAAAATTGAAAACCCCTAAATCAGTTATTAGAAGAAATATAAATTTATTACTTGTTCATAGGTATATTTAAAACCTTAGCTGCTGATGCCTGCGATAGATTCATTGCTTGAGATGCTGGATACATATCAAGCCCATCTTCTGTAGGAATAACCACACAACATTGTGTTTCCATATAATAATGATATTGCCAAGATATATCAAATTCTCCTTTAAGTACATGTTTTGTATCGGTGCCTAAAATTTTTGTTTAATTTGGCGATTTTGTATATACATATGTTTTGCAAAACGGTACCTTTGCTTTTCGCATCGCGTTTGCCTTCTTCTTTAATCTTATCTTTGGCACCCGCCTTCATGATTTCTCTAGTATTTATTAACGGTTTTCGTTGTCCACTTGTACAAGATACTTGAACCATATCAGCAGCTTTTTCTGCAGCTTCCTGACTCTTCGCAACTATGATCCCTACAGGTTGAAAATAATGCAATACAACTCCACTACAGAAAAGTTCCTCGTTTTCTTTGAAAAATTGCGGAAATGCTTCTTTTGGCAAGAAATTATTTTCGCCAGGAATGTCGTTTTTATCAAAATATGCTACAACACCTTCCAGTTTCTAAAACACAAAAATGTAAATGTTGTTTCAGTCTCGCAAGTACCTAATTTTAAAAGGTACCAAAGCGTCGGACGTGTCGATTTTACTGATAACAGAGGAAGCTGGCGCTTTCGCTAAAACAAAAGCTGCATATAACTGATCGGGCTGATCTGGTATATCCATGATGTATTGAGCCTCTCCTAAAAAATATTTAAAGTTTTTGACGTCGTTTTATAATAGATTTTAAATATCCTACCAGAACACTGTGTAAGGGCTTCGATTTTCGAAATTGGTTGAGTAACTGGGTACAAGGATTCATTTGTATCGTAGTCTTGAGTCCCCGAGGAAACCGGTCGACTTTGTTTTTCTCGGCCACTTTTATGTCGCGGTGATATTTTATCATCGGGAGCAATACTTAATATGAACTGAAATTTTAATTGTAACATATAAAACTTAAAAAGATTAAACGTCTTACCTTGTAACAAAGAGATATGGCCAATTGTTTTCTAAACGCAGGTGTGGGATCAGGTAGAACAAAATCGGGTGCAATTTCTGAATCAAGTATGCTAAATACTCCTTGTAGAGTTTCATTGTCAAAGAGATTCTTGCCAACTAAATAACTCTCCGCTTTTGTTGCGTGGACAAAGTTTGGGTTAATTGAACCATAAACTATGCGAGCCGATTCTACTTTGTTACCATCAAGTTTCAATAAGAATCCTGCATTTACCAAAGCATGGGCGTTTTGGGCACGTGGCATTATCTAAAAACATTAGATAATTAATTTCTTTTTTTTGCAAACTATAATTTACTTGTACCTTGTAAGTTTCGAATTTGTAACTTTGATCAAGCGCCGGTAGATTTATATTTTTGATTATTTTACCATTCATGTCAAATGAGAGGAAATCGAGTAAAGTCTTAGTAGTTTCTTGATGGTTTGTATCAACTACAAAAATGTTTTGTGTTATAAGCGTCTTTATAAATCTAGATACTAACTTATTGTTAAGGTAGCCCCAATTGTTTCGAATATCAGGAAAATATCAGAAGGAAATTCGTGATGCTCGTGTTTGGTGAAAAGGTTTCCAGCCAAAGTTCCTGCCTAAAAGAATTTAATGAAAAGAAAGATTTAACCATTTAATGTGAACATTGTTTACGTACGTTTCGCACTGGTACATTAGCAATCAAATCTATATGATCGGCCATTGTTTTTAAATAAGAAAACGCGGAATTTTCTTTAGCAGTTTGGTAGAAAAGGTTGATAGCAGTTGTAAGGGTCATGTTGGCTCCCAAAATTAAGCTTTTGTCGCTTATGGTATGCTCTAAAAGGTTTTTAACGCTTGTAATATCGATGTATACATCAGGTTCTTTCGTTCTTTTATACACTCCTGCAATACGGAAATTGTACTAAATATCAATATAGGAGTAGCATTTTACCTGTCGCTGTGTTACCACCAACAATCATATAGGTGCCATCTTTAATATCTCGTATAGCATCTAAAGCTTCATTGACTGAAAAAACTTTTACCCATTTTGATGCCCCGAAATTGTAAAAATGAGGTCGACATTTCCTGTTACAGGGCGTTGCGCATTTTGATTCACATTTTCCTTGTGTCCGTTTGCAAACTGGAATATCTTCAATGTCGGCGTAGGTTCCCAAAATTTCTGGCGTAACATCACTTGCTAATGATTTAAATGCAGACAAAACTGGTCTGTATCCTGTACACCTACAAATATTTCCACCAAAAGAATTTTCTACGTCTTTCATTGTAAATTTGCCAGATTCGTAAAGGGCATACATGTTCATCACCATACCAGATGAACAAAATCCGCATTGGGTGCCATTAAACTGAACAAGGGCTTTTTGAACGGGATGGTAACCCTTTTCGGAATTTCCTATTGCTTCTACCGTATGAATTTTCCAACCAGAGCAAGAGTAGAGTGGTATTAAACACTAAAATAGTTTTTAAAGCTATATTTAGTGGGAGTCGCCGAAAAGGAAGTAAAAATGCACAGTTTTTTTATGTGTTTCAATATTAGATAAAAAGTCAAAAGATTCTTACGGAATTGACAGAATAGACCACTTCCCGATTTGTAACGGGATCCATTGCTCTTACAGCAACAATACATGCACCACAACCTCCTTCTAAACACATATTTTTTGTTCCTGTCAAGTGGGCATTCTGTCGTAGATATGTGTTGAGGGTGGTATGCGGTGGAAGTTCAAAGGGCTTGACTAACATTTAGAAAAAAAAAACAAAAGTCTTTTATTTATTCTTAATGTTATTAAATACGTACCTGTATGTTCTTCATCGTGTATAAAGAATTTAAGTTCATGTGACCTAAAATGAGATACATGTGTGTATTCAGATAGCCATTAGCAAGCCCAGTAATTATTTAGCCGTGCGTAATTCCTGACTGGAAATGCAAATCTTGTTTGTTTGTAATCTACCGGACCTGTATTTTGGTGATGATTTGAATGACTAGCACAAAACATTCCGGTTTTTATTTATCATGTAATTAGGTTATACATGAATTCATTGTCGAATAAAACAATATAAGTAAATAACATGTTAAAATATTAACTTATTATATTCGTTTTTATTTATGTAACTGAAAGATGATAATTTCTTAGAAAGATAACAAATTAATTGTGAACAGATTTTATAATCTAACTTATAACTTAAAATTTGATAATGCTCTTATACAAATGTAATTCATTACAATTTTATTTTACTTTACATTGCTTGCATGTTATACAGGGCGACATTGAAAAAACTACAATGCATAGTACCACGCGATAGAGGACCATAAAATAATAAAAAAAGTTCTTATACGCTAATGTCCGATCGCCTTTTTTTCAAGATACTAGCCAACTACAGGAAAGCGTTTCAACGCGTTAAAAATATGATAATATTCTAATAATACTCGAAACTAAAATACACAAAATAGCCACCTGCAAGGGCATAGTGTGCACCAATTTTGGTTCAATTATGTCTACACAATCGGAAAAAATTTAAAAAAATTTAAATTTTCTAACAAACTTTTAACATCCTGTATCTTAAGAAAAAGGCGATCGGACATTAGCGTATAAGAACTTTTTTTTGTTATTTTATGGTCATCTATCGCGTGGTACTATGCATTGTAGTTTTTCCAATGTCACCCTGTATATAAAATTTACTACGAACAAATAGGAAGAGTCATTACTTACTCGTTAAAAACAGTTGAAGGCTGCTGGGGATACAGCCAAGACGCTAACATATCCATTCGTAACTCTTGTACTTGAACTTTATATTCTGCTAACGAAAAACAGAATGATGTGTGTACATTTACTGTGATGGTCCTTTCTTGTTTGTTATGTTAGTGGAAGGGATTATAAATAGATGTAATTAAGTCATCATGACGGTGTAACTTTCTTATCGAGCTCTTTGAAGCTGGTCGCCATAATTGATATAACTTTATTAAAAAGAAATAGCCAAATAAAATGTAATATTTAAGGTGACGTTCATTAAAGGGAAAAAATATTCCTGGTTTAAAGAATTTTAAAAATATTCCAAAGTGTATGGGGTGGTTCAAAAGTAATTCGGTTATTGTAAATTAACTTTAATTTAATACTATCGCTTTGATAAATAAATGCACTTTAACCTAACTGGTGTCAATTCAGTTTATTTGCGATACTTTTATGTTCAGATTTTTCTGAAACGTTTTCACATTTATCTAAAATTATTTAATTTCCAAGTCACCGTTTTCATGTTCCTTATAACTAGTATTAGGAACATGCTTATTTCTCACTAAATTTGAATAAATAAACAAATATTAAAACACAATTGCGTTTATTAAGCTTTAATTTTAATTGTACATAGCAAGTTGTTATTAAAACGGTCGACCTTTAAAAGTATGTATTGTTTACAATCGTGCATCTTCAACAGTAGATGGTCCATCTGTAAGAACAACCTTTACTAAAAATATTAAAGTCTTAATATTGCACTTACCTATAGGGTACCATGTATCAACTGTTGGATTCACTTCAGTTCTAGTAGATGCAATATTGCATCACGAATAACTAGCGGTATAACGCAAGTCATGCATAATGGAGGTTCAGCGGTTGCTGAAGAAAAATCAATTTAAGGGCTGTACTAAACACATGCAATTTTCTTACCTTTAGAATGTAGAATGCCAACTTTACTGGGGTTATTTTTAGGAAATTTAACTCTGAAATCGATAGGAATATCCTTCGCACATGGCGGATAGTAATTCGACGTTCTGTTAGTTAATAATTCCCCTTTTTGTTAAAGACCTTTTTCTCAGATGTCTTAATTGGCCAAATCCATTATGAATTTTAGTGAATTCGAAGACTTCCACGGTCAGTGTTAGTGTTAACAGAACGACTTCCGGGTTGAAACCGTGTCATGTTTGAGACAATTTTAGGATTTATACTCTCACCGGTGTCCCCAAGGATAGAGAGTCGATACTCTTTTAAACTGATGCAAGCCTGTCAAGATATCAACTTCTACTTCTGCACAAGTTGCACCTTAACTGAGTATTTGAACGAATCTGTTGGTTGAAACCTTTACGCAGTTTAGTAGTTTGATAACAATTTTTGTAGATAAGTACTTACAGCGAAGAAGCCGATTGATCGACGTTTTCCTTGTAACAATTTTTTTATTAGTTCTAACCATGTAGGATTTTTCTATTTTTCTTTGAAGAGTTTCATACGTTCTTTTAGTATATTGCAGGCTTTTACTGTGGCCTAGAAAATTTTGTATAGTTTATTCACGAAATGTTTTATTATTCCATCTTATGTTTTAAGTACTTACATAGTACATGCTTTGGCTGATAATACCTCCGCCTGAATTATAAAAATTTAGTAACATCATATCATTGGTAGGTTTAACGTAGGTATAACTACCATTGCCATATTAACTTTACCTTCGTGTTTATCTCTTGTCCTATTTCAATCCTTCCATGGACTATCAAAACCGTACCATCTCCTTGGTAAATTGATACTAAAACATTCCATAGGGCTGCTGGTGCGAAGTGGTAAATCATTGGTACTACCGATATTCCCTTTTTAATCCACCTATTAGCAGTATTAGCATAAGAAAGTTTAATTTTATTAGAAATTTAGTATTAAAAATCGACCAAATATAAATACCTTATTAAATTCGCGAACTTCTCTTTGGCGCTTTTTTATGTGGGCACATTGTACCAATTCATTAAGGTACTCTGAAAATTCATGCTGATTCTTATCCGAATTTATTCGAGTTTCAGTGTTTGTAGATAAAACGAGTGCTTATTTAATAGACTTTTATTCAGTAACACTTAACGTATTTATACGTGAATAATAACAACACAACTCAAGTTTACATCCTTAGTTACATCATTTTGTTTCTACCAACCTTGATTACTTTAGTCAACACTTCCCCTTAATCAATGCTTCGGTACAAAATAGACATTTAAACATTTCTTCATAATTAACATATGCACTCTTTTAAACCTAAATTAAATTTATGCTTAGTAAACAATTCACCAGTCAAAGGTTTTGTCAATATATCCGCTACTTGATCTTTGCTACTGATGTATTCGTAGAGCAGCAAATACAACACACGGGTTTCAGCAATTCGAGTATTAAAACAAGGATCATTTTTTGATCTTTCAAGTTTTTGACCTTTTGCAAATTTATTAAATCGGTCATTCCATCTACAGATCGTCCGAAATCCAATCTAAACGTACAAAAATTAATGAGTGCAACAAGGAAGACATAAACAATATGGGTACCACAACAAAGATAGAATGAAATCATGGCTAGGTAAATTTTTAAACTAAAGATCTCTCGCCAATAACAAGCAATATCTATGACAGATGTTTTTGCTTGCTTGCTTTTTATTGGAAAGAGATCTTTAGTTTAAAAATGTACCTATCTTTGTTGTGCTACCCATATTGTTTATGTCTTCCTTGTTGCACTCATTAATTTTTGTATGTTTAGATTGGATTTCGGACAATCTGTATAAGGTGCTTGTTTTAGGCCGTATAATGCTTTATTAAGTTTGCATACGAATCCATCTTTGTTGTCAAACCCTTCAGGTGTCTTCATATAGATGTCTTCTTTAATGGTTCCATGTAAAAAGGCTGATTTTACATCCATTTATTGTGCTTTTAAGTTTTCGTGATTTATTATATCAACAAGTGTTCTGAGAGTAGTTAATCTTGCAACTGGTGCATATATTTCTTCATAGTAAAATCCTTTCCTTTGCATGAATCCTTTTGCTACAAGTCTTGCTTTATACTTGCTTATTTGTCCATGTTTATCTCTAAAGTAATCAAAGTTGATAGAAACAAAATGATGTAACTAAGGATGTAAACTTGAGTTGTTATTATTCACATATAAATACGTTAAGTGTTACTGAATAAAAGTCTATTAAATAAGCACTCGTTTTATCTCAATTTTCTGGGTAGCCTGGGCCCATAACCTGTTCGAGTTTCAGTGTTTGTAGATAAAACGAGTGCTTATTTAATAGACTTTTAGTCAGTAACAAAATTTGACAAACGCACTTCTACTGGACCAATATTTAAAGCGATTGCAATATGTTGCAAGATCGCTTCGTGCCGTAATTCTAAAAGCAAACGATCTTTTTAAGCATAAATAAAGGCTGTACCAGGTGCTCTGCAGGAGTAGTCCTTCATTGTAAATTTTCCGGATTCGTAAAGAGCATACATATTCAGTAGCATTCCAGATGTACAAAATCCGCACTGCGTGCCATTAAATTGAACTACTTATGGCTTTTTGAATTGGATGATGGCTGATCGATTCCCATCGATTCGATTGTATGAATTTTCCAACCAGAACATGAGTAAATTGGTACCAAACACTATGAACAGTTATAACGAAATCTTAGTTTTTAAAATTCAGTATCAGTGTCAACACTTATTTTAAATGAACTTAACTGGGTGCAGATTTTGAATAGAATCGATACAAAATACATTATCATAATATCAACTTCGCTGTCAAATATGATCATCTCAATAACAGAGGATTTTTCAAAAATTTAAATGCGCTGTAAAGACCAGGATTGAGTACTTCAATTATATGACGCGATCATTACAGTGTTTTTCTTTTGCTTTTCCTCTTTTGTCAATTGCGTTTCCCTGTTTAGCAAATGACTTTCCAGATTATGAAACGTCAAAGTTATGTTGCAAATGACATTCCCTATTTGTCAAATCTCTTTCCGTTTTTAGATAATGCTTTTCCCACTTTTTTTTAAAAAGTAGGTATGTAATAAAAAAAAAACTGGGAAAAGCATTATCTAAAAACGGAAAGAGATTTGACAAATAGGGAATGTCATTTGCAACATAATTTTGACGTTTCATAATCTGGAAAGTCATTTGCTAAACAGGGAAACGCAATTGACAAAAGAGGAAAAGCAAAAGAAAAACACTGTAAGATAAGTCTTGTTATGAAGACGATCCAAGTTAAGTCTTACTGAATTAACGGCAAAAGTCACTTCACGATTCGTTACTGGATCCATGCTCTGCAGCCCCCTTCACTGCACGTATTCCTTGTTCCTGTTAGGTGTGCCCTGCCGTCTTAAATACATATTGAGGGTGGTGTTAGGCGAACATCAACAGGTTTAACTAATACAAAAAATTATTAATGTGTTACTTCAAATTCAAATTATTAGAACATATCTAAATGTTCCATGTTGTGAATAAAACATTATTTGAGCTCGTGTAACCTGAAAAGCAAAAACATTTTATTGCGCATTAAAATTTTAAGAAATTTTGTTTAGACAGAATATTTTAAATAATATTGCTAGATTAAATTTGCATAATATGTTTATCTAGGTGACGTAACAAGTCTTATATAAACATACAGGTATTGAAGGATGTTTTTACTAAGTGAGGTGTAGTTATAAATAAGTACAGTTTATAAAACCAAAATTTTACGTGATTATATTTAATTTAAGGAGATTTTTTTAAAGTAAAAGACGTGCCATGAATTTTTAGTATTTTATTATGCTTCGTCATACTGATAATGCCATTTAATCTTTATCGTTGTTTATATTTGTAATCATTGTGCGTTTTAATTAATGAAAAAGAACTGCTTTATTAATGTTCTTGAATGGTTACTGGCAAGAAGTAATATTGACAACACGTATTTTTAAAAATATTAGAAATCAGAGCGGTTATTAATAAATAAATGTAAACTTACTTAGTAAAGACTGTGTCAGCTCGCTGCGGGAATAAATAAGATGTTAACGTTTCCATTTTGGGCTCCTGCAGTTGATTGTGATTTTCCGGCGATCAATTTATTGCTTTGTTGGAAAGGAGTTTTATGTTTTATGGAAACATTAGTGTCGTTGTTTATTATTCAAAGTTGATAGAATTGCTTAACTATAATTAAAATGTTTAAGCTGCACGTTCAGTTCGTAATTAATGGTGATAGATGTTAGTCAAATTGACATCTTATTCTAAAGTAGATAAGATATAACATGAGTTTTGAAAATGGAATGATTTACAGACCAATTACTTTTGTAACCCATGTTTATTATTTATTTAGTTTACAAGATTAATTTTATATATTTTCCAGTAACATAAGGAATAACTACAGTTTACGTTGAATAGTGATATAACAAGAAAAAGTTATTAACTTGTTATTATACTCGGAACTATTTTCAAAGTAAATATTGTTTATAATCGTGAAGGCTACTTAGAAACGTATTTTCTACAGTTGAAGGACCATCTGAAAATCAACATTAGTTAGGAAGGTCACTTAACATTTGTCAACGTCAGACTCACCAATCGGATACCATTTATCAGCTGAAGGATTAGCTTCAACCCGAGTTGATGCAACTGCATGTCTAATAGCAAGTGGTGCAGCACAAGCCATACATAACGGTGCTAAAGATGTCGCTGAAATTCACCAAATTAGTTAATTATTTGCCTTTATTACAATTTATCTTACCCTTAGAGTGAAGAATAGTTAATTCGTTTGGATTATTTTTTGGAAATTTAACCCTAAAATCGATCGGAATGTCCTTAGGTCCAGGAGGTTTATAGTTCCATGTTCGGTTGGTTAATAATTCACCATTATCATTGACTACCATTTCTTCGTTTGTCCAATAACCCATTCCCATAACGAATCCCCCTTCTACTTGCCCTATATCGATGTTTGGGTTCATACTATCACCCGCATCTTCAAGAATATCGACTCTTTTGAATTGATATTGACCTGTTAATATGTCGACTTCTGTTTCAACGCAAGTTGCACCAAAAATTGAATAACCGTGCACATCCGGTAGAGTTGCTTGGTATCTTTGGGAATGCGAAAGCATAATTTAATTTGTGATTTTTGATATTGTACTTTATTGGTAATTTACTTACAGTGAAGTGGCAGACAAGTCTACATTCTGTAAGTAACATTCTTTTACCAGCTCCAACCATGTGGGGTTTTTCATTTTAGATTTTATAGGTTTAATTCTGTCTTGTAGTATTTGACAGGCTTTGATTGTAGCCTGTAATGTCAAAGAATATTAGTGATATTTCTAGCAGTAGTACTATTTAATCGTTTTTAAGCAGGCAGGTAGATCGTTGATTGTCGGGATTCTGTTAAATTTAGTAAATCGCTAGCACTTTTTTTCTTGCAACGAACTGTGGTACCGTAGGATAAAATACGCTCTTAATATAGGTAATTCGTTTTTATTATTCCAAATATATGATGATTTTTAATATATAAAAATACTTACGTGACAAACCGTTTCGCTGGTTATGCTTCCCCCAGAACTCGAAGCATTTGGTGATGATAGACTGGTGGTAGGTTTAACGGTAATCTTATCTACTGAAATTCCGAAAATATATGCACATACTTGAGTAACCTATAAACATAACCTGTAACTTTTATTTACTGCAGTTCTATAATTAATTACCTTGGTGTTAATACCTTGTCCCATTTCAATTCCTCCGTGAACAACAACCACACTACCATCTCCTTGGTAAATTGAGACCGAAGCATGCCAATATCCATATAAGAACAGTTCGTATGTCAGCGGCACAACTGCTATTCCTTTTTTAATCCATCTATTGGCCTGTAAAACGCACAGTATTTATCAACTGAAAGACGAGTAATTGATGCTCACTTTATTGAAATTCTCCACTTCTGCTTTACGTTTTTCAACATCGGCCCATTCGACTAACTGATCAATATATTTAGCAATCTCATGGCCCTTTCTTACATTTTCCAAACGTACTTTTAATGGGTCTAAATTCAAAGTAGTTGCTATGTGCTGCATAATAATTTCTGCAGCACCGTATGTTTCAGTTGAACCTGTATAAAATTTAAATCAATTCTTGTAATTTTTCAAATGTAATTAATTATTACCGGGTGATCTGCAGAATGTTGTTGTAGGGTTATCAGTTTTGGTGGAATACATGTTAATATTCCAAGTGTCGCGATTATACATATTACCAAATTCAGTAAATATACACGAAGACATATTTTCGTTTCCCCCGCTGCTTCCTAAGTCGGTGTATAAAGAAACATTCATATATTGTATGCAACCTTTAGCGTTCACTCCTACTTCATAATCTGCTGAAAAGGGACATCGTGAACCAACGACGTTCATATTTGTCTTTAATGGCATTGATAATTTGACCGGCTTTTTAAGTTTATGCGCCGCTAATGCAGCTGCTGTCGATACGAGAGAGTTTCGGGATATTTTCCCGCCAAATGCTCTACCTAGTCTTCGAACGCTGACATTAATTCTAAAAAACAAATTTTTTCAAAAAACTCCGATTAATTCTACGTGTTTCCTTAGAAAAAGATTCGTACTTATTCATGGGAATATTCAACGCCTTCGCTGCAGCAATTTGTGCTAGATTCGTGCATTGTGTAGAAGGATACATATCATAACCATCTTCTACTGGATTCACCACGCAGCACTGGGTTTCCATATAATAATGATATTGCCAAGATATATCAATTTTACCTTTTATTACATGCTTCACATCGGTACCTGTAATGTATGCATTTTGTTACAATAGAGATTTCGTTCTAAAGTAAAATCATACCTTTACTCTTAGCCTCAGTTTTACCCTCTGCGTTAATTTTATCTTGGGCATTTGCTTCTAAAACCTCACGTATGCCAATTAAAGGTTTCCTTTTTCCATTCTCATAAGTGATTTGAATTAAATCAGCCGCTTTTTCTGCAACTTCTTGACTTTTTGCGACCACTATACCCACAGGTTGAAAATAATGCTGTACAATACCAGTACAAAAGAGTTCTTCGGACCTTATAAATAATGGAACGAATCCTTCCGTTGGTGTAAAATCATTAGTTCCAGGTATATCGTTTTTATCGTAGTAAGCTACTACGCCTTCCAGTTGCTAAAATATGTTGTTATTATTATTATTGATAATGTAATTACGAAACATAACCTTTTAGCTACTGATAAAGGATATGATAATTTCTAATTTTACCAATGCTTTAGATGAATCTATTTTACTAATAACGGAATGCGGAGGTGCTTTTGCTGTAACAAAAGCAGCGAAGAGCTGACCGGGTTGATCAGGCATATCCATTATGTACTGCGCTTGTCCTACAACAGATAATTATATATCTAACCTTAAATTTGCATCTGTTACTTACCAGAACACTGTGTAAGAGCTTCAATCTTGGAAATCGGTTGCGTTACCGGGTACATAGATTTATTCGTGTCGTATTCTTGAATTCCAACAGAAATTGAACGGGATTGTTTTGTCCTGCCACTTTTGTTTCGGGAAGATACTTTATCATCCGGTGCAATGCTTAAAACAAACTACATTCTTTGTTAAATTGCAGTAGCAAATAAAATCAGCTCTTACTTTGTAGAAGAGGGAAATCGACAATTTTTTTCTGAAATTTGGAGTAGGATCGGGCAAAACATGATTTGGTGCAAGTTCAGAATCCAACGTTGAGAATAATCCTTGAAGTGTTTTATTTTCAAATAGATTTTTACCGACCAAGTAGATTTCGGCATTTTTAGCGTGTACAAAATCGGGATTGATCGAACCGTAAACTATGCGACTTGATTCCACTTTGTTGTTACCATTCAGTTTTAATAAAAAGCCGGCGCTGACGAGCGCTTGACAGTTTTGAGCTTGAGGCATGATCTGCAGTAGAATTTAATTAACAAGTGCATATTTGGTTACTGTCGATTACCTTGTAAGTTTCGAATTTGTAGTCCTGCGAAAGTGCTGGAAGGGTTATATTTTTGATTATTTTGCCCTTCATGTCAAATGATAAAAAGTCTATTAAATTTTTAGAAATCTCCTGACGATCAATTCCTATTAGGGTTAAGATGGCACCAACTGTTTCCAGAATCAAATAAATATCAGAAGGAAACTCGTGGTGATCATGTTTTATTAATAAATTACCAGCCAGTGTTCCGATCTAAAACAAGTTTTAAGTAAGTAATCAAAGAAGAATAGTGATTAGTTCCGCTTACGTTCCGAACTGGCACACTTGCAATTAAATCTATGTGGTTTGCCATTTTTTCCAGATAGGAAAATTTTGGATTATTTTTGCTCAACGTGTAAAATAAATTCGCAGTGTTTGTAAGGGTCATATTTGCTCCCAAAATTAAATTTTCCTCGGTCACTGCATATTCTAGAAGGGACTTCACGTTAGTAACATCGATGTAGAGGTCTGGTTCTTCTGTCATTTCAAAGACTCCTAAAATATACCAACATTTTGTAGCACGTTTTAACTGTTTAACGGTATGAAGTCGTTAGGAAATAAAATAAAGTGAATTGTTACCTCGGGCAGTGTGCCCTCCAACAATCATGTAGGTAGCATTATTAGCACCTCGTATAACATCAAGTATTTCGTTTACTGAAAAAACCTTGAACCATTTAGATTTCCCAAAGTCATAGTAATGTGGCTTCAAAAAATGTTCGCAAGATGTCGCACATTTTAGCTGGCATTTCTCTTTAGATTTTTGACAGAGTGGAATATCCTCAATATCTGAATAAGTTCCAAGTAACTCAGACGACGCATTACTTGCTAATGATTTAAAAGCAGACAAAATTGACCTGTATCCAGTACATCTACACATATTTCCATCAAAAGAATTTTCCACATCTTGCATTGTAAATGTACCGGATTCATAAAGAGCATACATATTCATCACCATTCCTGGTGTACAAAATCCACACTGGGTACCATTAAATTGAACCAGAGCTTTCTGAATTGGATGGTATCCTTCTTTCTCATTTCCTATTTCTTCAACTGTGTAAATTTTCCATTTGGAGCATAAATATATCGGTACCAAACACTATAAAAGATACTGTTTTGTATATTGAATTAAGAATGCAAAAAAATAGGAATTTTAATTCTTGTAAAGGACGGTTTTCGAAGGAAACTTATGTTAATTATTACTGTAGATTTTATTTCCATGTTCGTAAGAATTCCAAAGTTTTATAATCAAACCTTTTTTGTCCTAATTTGAGATTACCAGTAAAACTTGATTTTTCCATTAAGAATTTAATACCGAAACAAAAACGGTTCTTACGGAATTAATAGCAAGAACAACTTCTCGACTTGTAACAGGATCCATCATCCTTGCAGCGACGATACAAGCTCCACAACCTCCTTCCATACACATAGTTTTAGTACCTGTCAGATGTGCTTTTTGTCGAAGATATTGATTAAGTGTTGTATAGGGTGGTAATTCGTCAGGATCAACTAATAAACAGAAAACTGTGTAACTTTCTTATTTGTGCTTTTTATATAGACTTACCCGAATGTTCTTCATCATTGATGTAAAATCGAAGCTTACTTAAGCTGAAATTTTGCAAATGGTAAGAATACTTTTTTGAATATACAAGTTATCAAATTTATAAGATATTAAAATCAATTAATAATAATATGTATGTCATTCATTTAAAGCAGATTTTAATAAATCCGTACTTTAAGCGTTTACAATAAATCGGAAAAAAATTTTGATTAACTTTCCATACTTGCTAATTACACATTTATGATCCATTTGCTCACCAAGACATCGATTTTAAGCTTTGTTTCTAATGTTACTTCTTCCAATATACGCTGCAGAATCATACCTATATCATATTGAAATTTTACAATTTATGTAAAGTCTGCTGATGCGAATGGGTTGAGCGTTTCCGGAAGTGCAAAATTTTCAGATATTGCATTAAATTAAATTTGTAATGACTAATCCGTGAGATAAGGAGTTATTTATTTAAAGGATCGAAAGGATTTTAAAACATTTAACAGTAGTTAGCTAACATGATCCTCTCTTGCCGTTTGTCAAAGCTTACCTCTCGATAGTTGTTGGAAAGCTTTAAACCCCAAACTATAAATAGCTTCAGGATTTGCTGTATCAAGGATAGGCGATGTAGAATTTATTTGCTAAATTCTACATTTATTGTTTCATCTTGCTGAATTTTTAAATAGAAGTATTAATAAACTCAATATCCGATTTGTTTTTTCGTCTTTGGAATTTTAGTGAATTATAATCGAATTTATTTTCCGAATTATAGACACTGGTTTGCAAAACTTGGTGAGGTGGATGCATTGAAAAGGCTTTAAAAATTGAATCGAAGTTTTGCGAATTGTGAATTTGTTGTAAGTCTTTCCAACTACATAGTACCTACCAAAGTAAAAATTTGTTATTTTTTTTTCGCAAAAATGTATCCACAAAACATGTTTTCTGGTTCCGGAATTAAAAACAAAATGTATCCCCAGTACAATGATTTTTCATCGATTTTCATCGAAGTTGGCCCAATTGTGTAGCAAGTATAGAAAAAATAATGAAAATAAAATATGAAACGATAATTTATAATACCTACATTAACTACCTCATAACTAGGGCTGGGCAGATATGCTGTAAAGATAGAGCATATATGCTCTAAAGTATGCTACAAAAAGGACCTTATATATGCTTTAATATATGTTCTAAAAATTTGCATATGCTTTAAAAATTTTCTTATTTCTTTAAAAGATATTCAAATAAAAACTATGGTCAGTACAACAATCTTTAATAATACAGAACAGAACAGAAATACAATGAAAAACTACTTATTATTACAATAAACAATCATATGCTTTTCTATGTTATCTACTAAAAAACTTTGACGATTGTGTCTTGTAATACATTTTTTTCTACTCCCACCATGGAAAGTGGGATTTTCAGACTTCGTCTCCATATATACGAGTATTGAAAATGAGTGTTTGCCGAACAAGTGAAATTAGCGTGCGGAAAATTTAGTTTCCGCACGCACATGCATGATTTTCGGTGCGGCAATAGTTATTTGCGCTCCAAGTTATGGTAAGTGAACTTTTTTATCCGAGGTGGTAATTTGTGGACCGAAGCGCAGCTGAGGTCCATAAAGCCACCGAGGATAAAAAAGAAACTTACCTACGCGTTGCGCATTACGTTTTTCTCACTACCACAAAATAAAATTCATTAATAATTTAACAAAAATTGTGACGTTTATATTTATGACAGTTTAACGGCGCTGTTGCTATGGTACAAACAAACACATAAACGCAATTTCTGTTTTCAGTAACGAAAAGAATGAAATCAAACATTTTGTAAATACACCTTCATTTAACATTCAACGTTGTTCCAATTGTAAAATTAGTTTTAATATTAATAAATAAGCACGTATTCTCCATTATAACTATTTATTTTTTTTATATCCGTTATGGTGTAGCGTTATGGGGTACCATGCGCGGAAAATGACCTGGCGCGGTAAATCGTCTTTTTTGCCCTTAGATACAGTCTGTTTTTGTTCAACTAAATGTTTTAGTTTCCATTATTGTCGACTTTTTGACAATGAAACGTCAATTTACCAAGGTGGTAGTGAGAAAAGTATAATTTTGCCGCACCGAAATCAAAATGTCATAAATGGCATTTGATGAATGTCAGATTTGATTTTGCAGAAATATTTAAATTTTTTTATGGAAATGTGGTTGTAGAAAAAATAGTGTGTAATACATGTGTTAAAAGCTTGTATTTGCCACTCTCATGTGACTGCAGCACTCACTATCGTTCGTGCTGCAAACTTCACATTCGTGTGGCAAACGCAAGCTTTCAACACTTGTATTACAATAGTTATTTGTGTCATTTATGACATTTTGATTTCGGTGCGGCAAAATTATACTTTGCCGCACCGAAAATCATGCATGTGCTTTTTTTTCACTTGTTCGGCAAACACTCATTTTCAATACTCGTATCTATGGAGACGAAGTCTGAAAATCCCACTTTCCATGGTGGGAGTAGAAAAATAGTTATTTGTAATACAAGTGTTGAAAGCTTGCGTTTGCCACACGAATGTGAAGTTTGCAGCACGAACGATAGTGAGTGCTGCAGTCACATGAGTGTGGCAAATACAAGCTTTCAACACATGTATTACACACTATTTTTTCTACAACCACAAAAAATTTAAATATTTCTGCAAAATCAAATCTGACATTCATCAAATGTCATTTATGACATTTTGATTTGCGTGCGGAAAGTAAACAAATTAGCGTGTGGAAAGTTTACTTTCCGCACGCAAATCAAAATTTGGGTGTGGAAAGTTTACTTTCCGCACGCAGATCAGATTTGCGTACGGAAAGTAAACTTTCCGCACGCTAATTTTCACTTGTTCGGCAAACACTCATTTTCAATACTCGTATCTATGGAGACGAAGTTTGAAAATCCCACTTTCCATGGTGGTTGTAGAAAAATTACTATTATACATAGCAAAGTATCTTTCCACATCACAAGAAGTAACAGGACAGTATTTAAGTAAATGTGATTTTACAATAGCAACATTTTGTTCATTCTGATGAAAATCGGAGAATTCTCCGTTTAAAATATTTTTTACGGATTTAAGGATTACTAAACCAGAATTTTTCTTAAACAAATCACAAAATTTCATAGAAATTTTTTTACATATTTGGCTTTTATTCTCATTTATTGTTTTCTGAAAGTAGGTAGAATTTCGAAGAAATTTGGTATCTGGTATAAAATCATTTCTAATAAAAATATTAGGTAATTTTTTTCCTAAATATGCATTTTTATGCTGTCAACGCTTAATATATGCAGTTATATATGCCATATGCTGTAAACCAATGATAAATGCAAAATATGCAAAATAAAATTGGGTTTATTTTAAAGTAAACATTCGAAAACACAAATAAACGAAAAATTAGCTGATTATTATCACTAGGAAAAATCATGCAAATAGGCATTTGCCCAGCCCTACTCATAACTATAAGATTTGTGCTTGAAAAATAATTACACTTACCGGTTAAAAAGCGTCGAACTATGTTTTGAAGACATACTTGATATCAGCGCTGTTTAAAACTGAGATATTATTAGAAGCAAGCGTACTTGAAGTGTTAATAAATTGATTCAAACTATTTAAATTGTGATAGCCTATATTACATCACATACATACAAGGGGTATAGTAAAGTATACTTTATGCGTGCTTAGAATAGTAAATAGATTGGCGTGATTATCTAATTTTTGATGGTGGTTCCGTATGTTGTATCATTATCTTTGTTTTTTTCTTTGTGATAACAGAAAATATAACATTTTTTTAACCATTTTATTGCCTAATAACATGTTTTTAATCATTTTATTGCGTATTCAGCTCATACAAATAATAAAAATACCAGCACCAGTTAGTACTTAATTATTACATCCATATCAATTGCTTCTTTAAAAATATCTTACAAGGTGTATTGTCTATAATCATGTAAGCTGTTTAAATATGTATTCTCAACAGTCGATGGGCCGTCTGAAATTAGAAACTTAAAACAGAAAACATAAGTTTAGCGATTTTTTTACCAATAGGATACCACTTGTCTGCGTTAACGTCAGATTCAGCACGAGCTGAAGCAATTGCATTTCTAATTGCAAATGGCACTGCACAGGCCATGCCCAGGGGAGGCTCAGCCGTTGCTGAAATACGAACGGAGTTTAACTTTAAACCCATGAATAATAATATATTTTACCTTTAGAGTGCAAAACTCCCACTTTGTTTGGGTTATTTTTAGGAAACTTAACTCTGAAATCGATCGGGATATCCTTAGCACCGGGTGGTTTATAATTCCATGTCCTGTTAGTCAACAATTCTCCTTCATCGTTTGTAATTATTTGCTCACTGGTCCAGTAACCCATGCCCATCACGAAAGCACCTTCCACTTGACCTATATCAATTTGAGGACTTATACTATCACCGGTGTCTTCAATAATATCTACTCTTTTGATTTGGTAGAGACCTGTTAGGATATCAACTTCGGCTTCTACACATGCTGCACCATAGATAAGGTAGTTGTGAACATCTGGCAATGTTGGTAGAAATCTTAAGAAATTGAAAATTCCAATAAAAAAGTAGACGGTGACATTTAAAATATGTATACTTACAGTGCAGAAGCAGATAGGTCAACCATTTCTGCATAGCTTTTTTGTACCACTTCTAACCATGTTGGATCCTTCATTTTTTCCTTGATGGGTTTCATTCGTTCTTTTAATATGATGCATGATTTTAACGTAGCCTATGAAATTATATAAGTATCTGATTGAACTGAAGCTGTAGTTAATTACATGGTACTTACGTAACATACGGCTTCGCTAGTTATACTTCCACCGGTATTAAAATTGTTTGGAGATACTAAATTGTTGGTGGGTTTGATGCTGACTTTCTCCAAAGGAATGCCTAAAGCATACGCGCATGTTTGGGCAACCTGTAGATAAATATTTTAAAAAAGGTTTCACTTCTTATTATTGCCAATTACCTTAGTGTTAATTCCTTGTCCCATTTCAATACCTCCGTGGGCAACAGACACGCTACCATCACCTTGATAAATCGAAACCAAAGCGTTCCAATATCCAAATAAAGTTGCATCGTAAAGCATTGGTACTACTGCTATTCCTCTTTTAACCCATCTATTGGCCTGTAACCTTTACGTAAATTAATTGTCAGTTTAAATAAATTATGCCATACCTTATTGAACTCATTTATATCTTGTTGGCGTTTATCTACATCTGCCCATTTCAACAAATCATCTATGTATTTTGCCACTTTGTTCTCATTCTTGTTTAAATTTTCAAAGCGTACTTGTACTGGATCGAGATTTAAAGTTGTGGCGATATGCTGCAATACGGCTTCAGATGAAGCTAACGCTTCAGTCGTAGCTGTAAAACAAAGAGTTTAATCGAATCCAGTTTTGAGGAAAATTAGCTCACTTACCAGGTGCTCTGCAGAAACATCCCGTTGGATTATCAGTTTTAGTAGAATACATCTCAATATTCCATGTGTCACGATTATACATGCTTCCATATTCTTTTAATACAAAAAAAGACACGTTTTCGTTTCCACCAGCATAACCCAAATCGGAATATAACGCGGCATTTAAATACTGTATTTTTCCTTTGTCATTAACTCCCACTTCGTAATCAGATGTTAGAGGGTATCTTTTACCTATTACGTTCATGTTTGTTTCTAAAGGTAAAGACATCTTTACCGGTTTTTGAAGTTTATAGGCTGCTATTGCGGCTGCCGTTGAAACTAAAGAATTTCGAGAAATTTTGGCCCCGTATGCGCCACCCAGGCGTCTTACTGTTATATTTATTCTGAAATATATGAGTGTGATTAAGTTAATAATTAAGAACTTATTGGGTTTTAAAACTAATACTTGTTCATGGGAATATTCAACGCCTTGGCAGCTGCAGCTTGTGTTATGTTCACGCACTGTGTAGCAGGGTACATGTCTAAACCATCTTCCACTGGAATAACAACGCAGCACTGAGTTTCCATGTGGTAATGGTACTGCCAAGAAATGTCGAATTTACCTTTTATGACGTGTTTGATATCGGTGCCTGTTAAATAATCGACTGATTTCCCGATTCTAAAGAAATTTTAAGTTTCTTACCTTTACTTTTTGCATCACGTTTACCTTCACTATTAATTTTATCTTTTGCTTTCGCTTTTAATATTTCTCGAACAGTAAGTAGCGGTTTTTGTTTTCCTTCGATATAACTTATTTGTACCATATCGGCTGCTTTCTCTGCAACTTCCTGCCTTTTAGCAACTATCAAACCTACCGGTTGGAAATAGTATTTCACAACACCACTACAAAATATTTCTTCAGCCTGTGAAAAGTAAGGAAGTCCTTCTTTTGGTGTGAAATTATTGTCACCTGGGATATCATTTTTATCATAATAAGCAACCACATCGTTCAGTTTCTGAAACATCGTCGTTATGTTTTGTCTTGAACAACTTTAAACTTACCATAGCGGGGGTAACGTCAACTTTGCTAATTACGGAATTGGCTGGTGCCTTTGCAAGCACGAAAGCCGCGAATAATTGTCCGGGATAGTCTGGAGCGTCCATAATGTACTTTGCGGTTCCTAACAGTATTAACTGTTAATAATTCGGCATTTTTTATTGGTTATGCTTACCAGTGCATTGTGCAAGGGCTTCAATTTTGGAAATTGGTTGAGTTACTGGATACATCGATTTGTTTGTTTCAAAATCTTGAACACCGGATGAAACTGGTCGAACTAATTTAGCGCTTCCACTTTTATTTCGGGGGGATATTTTATCATCGGGGGCGATGCTTAAAATAAACTGAAATTGTACAAAAAAGCTTTACTAACCACCTAAAGCACTAATGAAAGGATAAAAAACTAATAGAAGTAATTTTTATTATTGTCTTGCCTTGTAACAAAGTGATACAGCCAACTTATTCCTAAACTCTGGTGAAGGGTCTGGTAAAATATGATCTGGATTGATTTCAGAATCAAGTGTGGAAAAAAGTCCTTGGAGGGTTTTATTTTCAAAAATGTTTTTGCCTACTAAGTACTTTTCTGCATTCTTAGCGTGTGTAAAATTTGGATTAATTGAACCATATACAATTCGAGCAGATTCTATATTATTGTTGGAATCCAGTTTTAATAAAAATCCAGCATTTACTAAAGCATGAGCATTTTGGGCACGCGGCATTATCTAATGAGAAAACGACAAGTAAGTTATATTACTTTTGGTTTTGTTCAATCGTACCTTGTAACTTTCGTATTTGAAATTTTGATCGAGGGCTGGAAGGTTGATGCTTTTTATAATTTTGTTTTTCATGTCAAATGAAAGAAAATCTTCCAAATTTTTCGTTGTTTCCTGAAGATCTGTTCCAACTGTAAAACTTATTGTATTTAGAGGAGTCGTCGTATACAATATATAATATAATAATGAAAAGTGCAAACCTATATTAAGAGTAGCTCCAATAGTTTCTAACATCAAAAAGATGTCTGAAGGAAATTCATGGTGATCATGTTTAGTCATTAAATTCCCAGCTAAGGTACCTGTCTGTTGCAAAAAGAAATATTAACGTGTTTTCTTATAACAGACTAGAAACTTACGTTTCTAACAGGTACATTCGCAATTAAGTCAATGTGGTCACCCATCTTTTCCAAATATGCAAATTGCGGATAGTCCTTGGCCAATTTGTAAAATAAATTGAGTGTATTTGTTAAAGTCATATTGGCTCCCAAAATTAAGTTATGTTCAGAAATAGCATGTTCCAAAAGCCCTTTTACGCTTGTTACGTCAATGTAAACGTCGGGTTCTTTAGTTCTTTTATACACCCCTGAAGTGCAAAATGTAGGGAAAAGAAACTCGTTTGGAAAAGCTTACCTGTTGCAGTATTTCCTCCAACAATCATATACGTGGAATCACCGGCATTTCTGATAACATCCAAAACCTCGTTGATTGAGAACACTTTCAGCCATTTTGATTCACCAAAGTTGTAGTAATGAGGTTGGGGCTGTTTATTGCAAGGAGTTTCGCATTTTGCCTGACATTTTCCTTGAGTTTTCTTACAGATTGGGATATCTTCAATATCCGAATACGTACCAAGTACTTCTGAAGACGCATCCACGGCTAGAGATTTAAAAGCTGACAAAATCGGCCTATATCCGGTACATCTACACATATTTCCACTGAAGGAATTTTCTACATCCTTCATTGTGAAATTTCCGGATTCATAAAGAGCGTACATATTCATTAGCATTCCCGGTGAACAAAAACCACACTGTGTACCATTAAACTCAACCATTGCTTTTTGAACTGGATGATAACCTCTTTTAGAATTGCCGATTGCTTCTATTGTATGTACTTTCCATTCTGAACATGAATAAACCGGTACCAAGCACTGGAAAATATGTTTATTTCATAAAGATATTGATGATGTATCAAAAAAGTTCATTACGTTGCAATTCATAAACTGCATAATTCGACTAGTATAGAAGATGGCGAAACCGATTTTGAGCTACTTTTAATTAAATATAATATACACAAAGACAAAAATTACATTGAACGACTTTTCTAATCTTATACCTAGATATCGAAATTTTTAGCTTTAATTGTTTCATCGTCAGTCTTAATAATAGCTAGAAAATTTAGATTTTATTAGAGTAAAAGTTGAGTAAGGTCAGATATCGTAGAAGTTTAAATGTCAGGCGTATGAAGGTCTTCTGCAAAACGAAGCAGCAATAAAAGAACTTACAGAGTTTACTGCAAAAACAACTTCTCGGTTTGTAACTGGATCCATTTTAGTTACAGCAACAATGCAAGCCCCACAACCTCCTTCTAAACACATATTTTTAGTTCCTGTAAAATTCGCGTTTTGCCTGAGATATTTATTAAGGGAGGTGTCGGGTGGAACTTCCGCCGATTTAACTGTTTAATGAAATAACTTTAGATGACGTTTTAATAATAACAACGCTTCCTTACCTGTGTGTTCCTCATCTTCAATAAAAAATTTAAGCTCGTGCGCTCTAAAAAAATCAAAGAAAATAAATAAAACGTTCTGATTAAGCTAGTAACTAATTTGTGTCCTCAAATAGACCGGTTCTACAATGTTTATAGTTGATAAACTTGGTGTTTCACTTATAGCAAAATTTTGATTGCTTGTTATAAATTTTTAAAAATTACGTTTATATTTCTACATAAGTACTATTGTATACTATACGATATGTGTCTTGAAAATACATTTAAATTACTTACTGATTAGGTACTGTAGAAGACTGTTGAGGAAAAAACCACGATGTTAGTGTGTCCATTTAGAAATCTTGTATAAAAGTAAAAGGTTGATTCATTGTCAGTTAGCGAAAGTAGAATGATTGACCGATGATTTTGTAGTGAATGTCCTCAGGTGCTTAAAAGTATTGGTGGGGGGTGGTTTAAATCTTGTAACCCAATGGTGAAGTATAATGTTTTTCTTTTTAATACTAGATGATAACAAACAAAGCAGATATTCTAGTAAATCCTTTATTAACATCAAAGTAATTACGGTGTTATTTTTCTAGATCTTAGAGATTTCCACGTGTACTAACGTACAAATGTATTACATTACATTCCTTTTAAACCTAAGCATTTTATTGTTTCCTAGATTAATACAATTTACTCGATAATACTAGTAATTTATAATTATGATAGCAAACTTTAACATACTTTCGCATATTTCATATTTTCTCTACCATTTCTGTTTCAAAGAAGAGCTTTAAAGCGTATATTGTTTATAATCATGCAAACTATTTAGAAAAGTGTTTTCAACAGTGGATGGGCCATCTGCAAAGTAAAGCTTTGTAGGGTATATCTTAACTTATTGGAACTTATTACTTACCAATTGGGTACCATTTTTCTACAGTAGGCTCAGCTTCACCTCGAGCTGAAGCGACTGCATTTCTAATAGCAAAAGGTATTGCACATGACATGCATAGTGGTGGTTCTGCGGTAGCTAAAAATAAAGAAAAATACATCACCGCTCCTGCCTATTATGCATGAAATATACCTTTGGAATGAAGGACACCAAGTTCATTGGGGTTATTTTTGGGAAATTTTACTCTAAGATCGATAGGAATGTCTTTAGCACCAGGAGGTTTATAAGTCCATGTTCTGTTAGTTAATAGTTCCCCTTCATCATTCAGTATTACTTGTTCGCTCGTCCAATAACCTAAACCCATAACGAAAGCACCTTCTACTTGCCCTATATCGATTTGAGGACTTATACTATCTCCAGTGTCTTCTAGGATATCGACCCTTTTGAACTGATAAAGCCCTGTTAAAATGTCGACTTCTGTCTCCACACAAATTGCTCCATAAATTGAATAATTATGCACATCTGACAGGGTCGGTTCAAATCTAATTTTGAAAAAAAAATGCTTTTATTCAATGAGGAAACTAGAAAGTTTTACTTACAGTGCCGAAGCACTTAAATCCACATTTTCCAAGTAGCACTTTTGTACCAGTTCCAACCATGTTGGATTTTTCATTTTCTGCTTAACGGGCTTCATTCTCTCTTTTAGTACATTACATGCCTTTAAGGTAGCCTGAAATATCATTTAATAATACGATCATGACACAAAGAACCATGCAGTTTATATGTTTTTCCACCAGTGCGTTTTAGTGTATGTAAACTTAATACTTACATAGCAAACAGCTTCACTGGTTAGACTTCCGCTTGAATTAGATGCGTTTGGTGAAACCAAATCGTTGGTAGGTTTAATTCTAACGTTTTCTAAAGGAATGCCCAATGAGTACGCACATGCTTGTGCAACCTATAACATAATTGTTTAAAAATGTAAAACCTTTTTACATTCCAGTATTAACCTTGGTATTAATTCCTTGACCCATCTCGATTCCTGCATGACACACCGCAACAGTACCATCTCCCTGATAAATTGACACTAAAGCATTCCAATATCCAAATAATTCTATGGGATATAACATTGGAACCACTTGAATTCCCCTTTTCACCCATCTGTTTTCCTGAAATTTTCTTTTAAACGGCATTTGATAAATGATGCTTTGATTGCTACCTTATTAAATGCTTCCACGTCTACTTGGCGTTTTTCTACGTCTGCCCATTTCACCAACTCGTCAATATACTTTGAAATTTCTTTTTGATCCTTGTCGAGGTTTTCTAGACGTACTCGTAGTGGATCAAGATTTAAAGTACTTGCTATGTGTTGCATAATAGTTTCAGACGAAGCAACCGCTTCAGTTGTACCTATTATTTTAAACAAATGCAATTTATTATCTTAAAACTTTTCATGAAAAAACGTACCGGGTGCTCTGCAATAGCAAGTAGTGGAATTATCTGTTTTCGTAGAATACATAGTGACATCCCATCTGTCTCGATTGTACATGTTTCCAAATACATCTAAAATTACTAGAGACGGATTTTCATTTCCTCCACTACTTCCCAAATCGGAATATAAAGAAGCGTTTAAATACTGTATACCGCCTTTGTTATCTATACCAACTTCATAGTCGGCTGAGAAAGGACAACGTTTACCAATTACGTTCATGTTCGTAGTTAAAGGCATCCATAATATAATTGGTTTTTTGAGTTTATAAGCTGCTAAAGCAGCTGCCGTCGATACCATAGAATTTCTGGACACTTTTGCCCCGTAAGCTCCACCCACACGACGAACAATAACATTAATTCTACAAAACGATGCCGCATTATCAGAAATAATATAAAAACAAAGGACATTACCTATTCATGGCGATATTTAAAGTTTTAGCTGCTGCAGCTTGTGTCAAATTAACACATTGCGTAGAAGGATACATATCGAACTCTCCATCTTCCGTAGGAATAACCGTGCAACATTGTGTTTCCATGTGGTAATGGTATTGCCAAGATATGTCAAATTTTCCTTTTAGAATGTGTTTTACGTCATTACCTATAAAGTTATTCTTTTAATTCGTTTCAGACTTTATTTTCAAAATCATACCCTTGTTTTTGGCATCCCTTTTACCTTCTTTCACAATTTTATCTTTAGCACCTGCTGCTATAACATCGCGAATTGTCAATAACGGTTTTGTTTTACCTTCCGTATAACTAATTTCAACCATATCTGCAGCTTTTTGGGCGATGTCGTTGCTGATTGCAACAATTATACCGACAGGCTGAAAATAATACTGCACAACTCCACTACAGAAGAGTTCTTCAGATCGAACATACGCAGGTGCCAAACCTTCTTCTGGGGTAAAATCATTTTTGCCAGGAATGTCTTTTTTGTCATAGTAAGCAACCACTCCTTCAAGTTTCTGAAATGTAACTTTCTATTCATTTGTTGTATTTTTTTTTCGTAAATTTTACCATAGCTGCAGATGTATTAATGTTGCTGATAATTGAATTTGCTGGGGCTTTCGCTAAAACAAATGCAGCGTATAATTGTCCGGGTTGATCTGGCATGTCCATGATGTATTTGGCATCTCCTAAGGTTAAAAATTAGCAAATACATTAATGTTTGATGACCAATGTCTTACCAGAACATTGTGCTAAAGCTTCTAGTTTTGAAATTGGTTGGGTTACAGGATACATAGATTTATTCGTCCCATAATCTTGCGTTCCGAAAGAAATTGGACGTGTTGGTTTGGCTCCGCCACTTTTATTTCGAGGAGATATTTTAGTATCCGGTGCGATACTTAAAATAAACTATAGTAGGCATAAAATTCTGTCCTAAACAGAAACTTTAACTGGATTACCTTATAACAAAGGGATATTGCTAATTTCTTTCTAAATTCAGGGGACGTATCTGGTAATATATGATCGGGTTCTAATTCAGAGTCCAGTTTGTTGAATAATCCCTGAAGGGTTTCATTATCGAACAAATTTTTACCAACCAAGTATGTCTCTGCTTTTGTAGCATGGGTAAATTTAGGATTTATTCCTCCATATGTTATACGGGCGGATTGTACTTTATTATCACCGTCTAATTTTAGCAAAAATCCCGCATTTACCATAGCATGTGCATTTTGCGCGCGTGGCATTATCTAAATTTGATAATTATTTAAAGTCCACATATATAAATTTCCGATGATTCTCACCTTGTAACTTTCATATTTATAAGATTGATCAAGAGCTGGTAACGTTACAGATTTAATTATCCTGTTTTTCATTTCAAAGTCGACAAATTCTAACATGGTTTTAGTGAGTTCGTCATGATCTGTAGACACTAAAAGAATTTCAGTTGGATTATTCTTATTATACTAGTTAAAACTATTGTTGATACTAACTTATTGTTAGGGTAGCTCCTATCGTTTCAAGAATCAAAAAGATGTCCGAAGGAAATTCGTGATGTTCGTGTTTGATACATAAATTCCCAGCTAGTGTGCCTACCTGTTTGAGAAAACGTAAGTTACGAAAACTTTAAAATGGTGCTTTACTTACATTTCTCACAGGTACGTTTGCAATTAAATCAATATGGTCCGCCAGTTTGTCCAAATACGAATATTTGGAATTTTCTTTGGATAAGTTACGAAATACTTCCATTACTTTTGTGAGAGACATATTTGCTCCCAACATTAAATATTCTTCGCTAACAGAATGTTCTAACAGCCCTTTAACGCAGTTTACATCAATGTATACGTCCGGTTCTTTAACTCTTTTGTACACTCCTTGAATAAGTTTAATATTTAGGACGTTTGCTAGTGAAAGTAGTTAAGACAACGACCTACCAGTAGCAGTATTTCCTCCAACAATCATATAACTACCCTCGTTTACTTCTTTTATGATATCAATAATTTCGTTAATTGAAAATACTTTCATCCATCTGGATCTCCCAAAATTATAATAATGTGGGTCAAGTTTAGTGCAAGGTGTTGCACATTTCATCTCGCATTTTCCTTGAATTCTTTTGCAAACTGGGATATCTTCTATATCAGGATAATAGCCAAGGACTTCTGACGAAGCATCCGTTGCAAGTGTCTTAAAGGCCGACAATATAGGCCTATACCCTGTACATCTACAAATATTTCCAGCAAAAGCATTCTCCACGTCCTTCATTGTAAATTTTCCAGATTCGTAGAGGGCATACATATTCATCACCATTCCTGGTGAACAGAACCCACACTGAGTACCATTAAATTGAACCAAAGCTTTCTGAACTGGGTGATACCCCATTTTCGAATTTCCTATTGACTCCACCGTATGAATTTTCCAACCAGAACAGGTATATACGGGAATTAAACACTGCAAAAAATATATCACGAACGTGTTAATATACATCACAACGATACTAAAAGTAAATTTGGTTTTATGTTATGCTTTTAGTAGTATTAAAAAAATCTTACAGAGTTTACTGCGTACGTCACTTCACGATTAGTAATGGGATCCAGTTTCGTTATAGCAACGGTGCAGGAACCGCATCCTCCTTCTAAGCACATATTTTTAGTTCCTGTTAAATGTGCTTTTTCCCTAAGGTATTTATTGAGGGTTGTATCCGGCGATGTTTCCGTTGATTTGACTAAAATTTTAGGGTATTTTTAAAAATATTTTTACTAATAAATGGTGCTCACCAAAATGTTCCTCATCTCCAATAAAAAATTGAAGCTCACTTGATCTGGAAACCATGATTTTTGTTATAAAAAATCCTATTAAAAATTAATACATTGGGGTAGTCGTTTGCATAAGGATTTTTACAATAACGATTTTATACCTTTTGGTTTTCAAGGCAATGCTTGTTTGTTTGTTAATTTATTTATTGGGCGAGATCTGAGAGGCTTGCGGGTGTCAAGATTGCCAAAAATGTCTGCAGGTTGGTGTAGACTGCTGTTGTGATTAGCACTACTCCACTAGAATTTTTCCAAACCCGGGGGATTTTCATATTTGGACGGAGCGTGTTAAAAATTGTAAAAATGACGTTGACTTGCTATTTTAATTTGGTCCGAAAATGGGTAAGTTTCGGAGTTTTTGTGCATTGTAAATATTACCGATACTTTAGAAACGTGTTATTACTGTCCAATTCGCACAAGAGGAATAGAGCCTGTAGTATATGAATAGTAATAATAATGATAATAACTAAAGCAAATTACAGTAAAATTATAAATGCCACTTATATAACATTCTTGGATAAGTCATTGTTTCTACCTGTTTATGTTTTTGTGTACCTAATATTGCACACTGCAGTAATTATCTACAAAAACCGGTTTAATATTTTCCAAGTAAGTTATTTAACATCTAAAAATAATTCGTGAAAAGTAGACACCAAAATAAATACTTACTGTTTGAATATATTTGTAGGTTGTTGTGAGAAAAACCACGACGTAAACGTTTCCATTTTATAAACTTCTCTTTATTCACTAACGAACGAAAGTAGAATGATGTACTGTATCTCGATAGCGATTGTGCTTGTTAACGTTGCACTAGTGGAAGGGAATTAATTTAACTATTTTAAACGAAAGTTTTAGTACGCCTGTAGCAACGAATTAATAGACAAATCCATGTTTATTACTCTCGTTATGGAGTCGCAATTAATTTGTTTATGGTAACCTACATAATAAACTACTGGAAACACTTACAAGCATTTTGAGATATTTCGCTTATTAAATAAAATTGATTGTTCCGCTTATTACACATTTATTATTATAATTTATTTGTGTATTTAAACTTTGTTCAAACATAGTACTGGACATCAATATTTTAGCAAATTGAGTGGAGATAAGTAAGGAAGATTAGATTAAATTAAGAGCGTTGATTGGTTACCACTTAATTGGAAACTATTCATTGTATAATATTAATTTTTGGTGTCTATAAAATCGCAAGTGCATAATCGAACCCGCGATTTTGAAACTAACTAATAATCAGTTTACAGAAACAATGATTGTATTCGCTTTGAATACCAATCAATTTCAAACTACTTACATAATCTACATACATTAACGTCGCATGTACTTAAACTTACCAACACCATAAATTAAAGTGTCATGAATTGCAATAAATCAAATTACAGGGTATAAAGTTTGTAAACGTGTAAACTATTAAGAAACGTGTTTTCAACCGTAGATGGCCCACCTATAAAACATTACTGTTTAGAAATGCTACAAAAATATTTGTGCGAATACTTACTGATAGGATACCATTTTTCCGCAGCAGTATTAGCTTCAACTCGGGCCGATGCTACGGCATTTCTAATAGCAAATGGTATTGCACACGTAGTTCCCATAGGAGGCTCGGCGGTTGCTACAATTCAAAATTTAAAAGTGAAACTTCTAAGAAACATCGACTATTATACCCTTCGAATGAAGCACGCCCAGTTCGTTGGGATTATTTTTAGGAAATTTAACTCTAAAATCGATAGGAATATCCTTAGCACCTGGTGGTTTATAATTCCATGTCCTGTTGGTTAGCATCTCCCCCTCTTTACTTACGACTATCTCCTCACTTGTCCAGTAACCCATGCCCATTATAAAAGCACCCTCTACTTGTCCTATATCAATCTGGGGACTTATACTATCGCCCGTGTCTTCAAGAAGATCAACTCTTTTCAGTTGGTAAACACCCGTTAGAATATCAATTTCGACTTCAACACAGGTCGCTCCAAATATATTATATGTGTGTATATCGGGTAGTGTTGGTTCAAACCTAAATAAATTTAAGTGACAATTTTCGTTTTCGAACATTATGAAAATAGTTCACGTACAATGCTGATGCAGCTAAATCGATATTTTCCAAA
Source organism: Melanotus villosus (assembly GCA_963082815.1). NCBI lineage: Eukaryota > Metazoa > Arthropoda > Insecta > Coleoptera > Elateridae > Melanotus > Melanotus villosus. The sequence goes on from OY720419.1 coordinate 81,370,918, forward strand.
TAACTTTTTTGGACCAGCTCTAACCAAGTAGGATTTTTCATTTTTTCCTTAATCGGCTTCATTCGTTCTTTAAGTATGTTACATGCCTTGAGTGTTGCCTAAAATGTACAGTAATTTTTAGTTCTTGTGGAACTCAAAACTTGGAATAAACGTACGTAACACACAGTTTCGCTAGTAATACTGGCTCCGGAATTTGTTGCGTTTGGTGATATAAATTCGTTGGAAGGTTTAATACTAACTTTTTCCAGTGGTATCCCCAAGGCATACGCGCAAGCCTGTGCAACCTTTAAGAAATGTTCATAAAATAATCGTTGGTGGTTTTAGTTAATTTACAAACCTTTGTATTTATTCCTTGCCCCATTTCAATTCCTCCATGAGCAACTGCCACGCTACCGTCTCCTTGATATATCGAAACCACGGCGTGCCAATATCCATATAAAAATAATGGATATGACATCGGTACTACTGCCAACCCCCTTTTTATCCATCTGTTGGCCTGTTAAACAACGATAGATTTATAAATTTTATAAACATGCCTTTGTAGTACCTTGTTGAAGGCGTCTACTTCTTTCCGACGTTGCTCCACGTCTGCCCATTTATTTATTTCATCTATGTATTTCATGACTTCTTTTTGATTAGCACCCAAATTTTGTAAGCGTAATTCTAATGGGTCAAGATTTAAAACAGTTGCAATGTGCTGCATTACAGTTTCACCTGCTGCCAATGTTTCGGTTGTACCTATATTTGAAAATATAAGACAAATTTAATTTTTTTCATTATTATCCCTTACCAGGGCCCCTGCAAAATGCTGCAGTTGGAGTATCAGTTCTTGTGGAGTACATAGTGAGACTCCAATTATCACGATTATAAATATTGCCGAAATTATTCAGTATCACCTGCGAAGAGTTTTCATTTCCACCGCTGCTTCCCAAATCTGAATATAATGAAGCGTTTAGGTATTGTATTTTACCTTTTTCATTAACTCCGACTTCATAGTCGGCCAAAAAAGGAAACCGTTTCCCAATAACGTTCATGTTTGTAGTTAGTGGCATTGAAAGCTTTACAGGTTTTCGCAGTTTGTAGGCTGCTATTGCAGCAGCCGTTGAAACGAGAGAATTTCGGGAAAGCTTTGCCCCGAAAGCTCCACCTACCCTTTTTACAGTAACGTTTACCCTTTAACAAATATTTTTTAGATTAGACCTAGATTTCGTAATGACAGTAAAGTGAACTTCGACAAGAATACACATAATATATACTTACTTGTTCATAGGAATATTTAGTGCTTTAGAAGTAGCAGTTTGTGCTAGATTTATACCTTGAGTCGATGGATATAGATCAAGCCCATCTTCAGTTGGAACAACTGAACAGCATTGGGTTTCCATATGGTAATGGTACTGCCAAGAAATATCAAATCTACCTTTTATTATACGCTTCACGTCAGTTCCTGTAAATGTTACGTTTGAGTTATTCGTTATAATAATTTTAGTCTAATTTAAAACCTTTGGTTTTTGCTTCACGTTTTCCCTCCATAATCATTTTATTGCCAGCATTCGCCTTTATAACCTCCTGAATGCTGACCAGTGGCTTTCGTTCACCCTCACTATAAGTCACTTTCACAATATCGGCGGCCTTCTCTGCAAGTTCTTGTGTTTTTGCTACGATTATACCTATCGGCTGAAAATAATACTGCACTATCCCACTGCAGAAGAGTTCCTCGCTTCTTACGAAGAATTGAATGAAACCTTCCTTTGGTGTGAAATCATTCGTACCAGGAATGTCATTTTTATCGTAGTAGGCAACCACGCCATCAACTTTCTGAAATGGCAGTATAAAATTTGTTATTTATTTCAGTTCTCACTGACTTACCAATGCTTCGGATGTGTCTATTTTATTGATTATGGAATATGCTGGAGCTTTAGCAAGAACGAAGGCTGCATGTAGCTGTCCGGGCTGATCGGGCATATCCATAATGTATTTTGCCGTTCCTTAAATATGAAGTTTTCTTAATTTCGCATTTGGAATTAGTTTTTTTTACTCGCCTGAACATTGTGAAAGAGCTTCAAGTTTTGCAATGGGTTGCGTTATAGGGTACATAGATTTATTCGTTTCATAATCTTGAGTTCCCGATGAAACTGGTCTGTCGGGTTTCAAACCACCACTTTTGTTTCGTGGAGATATTGTATCGTCAGGAGCAATGCTAAGTACAAACTATTGACTTGTTAAGATTATTAATTCCTAATCAGTTCTGCATACCTTATAGAAAAGCGAAATTGCCAATTTCTTTCTAAATTCAGGTGAGGGGTCGGGTAACACATGGTTTGGTATAACTTCAGAATCGAGTGTATTGAATAATTCTTGCAGAGTTTCATTGTTAAAGAGCTTCTTACCAATCAAGAAATTTTCGGATTTTGTTGCGTGTACAAAATGAGGATTAATGGCGCCGTAAACTATGCGAGCTGATTTTATCTCATTGTTACCATCAAGGTTCAATAAAAATCCCGCATTTACTAAAGCGTGGGCATTCTGGGCACGTGGCATTATCTAAATTTTATAATTAATTTGCGTTGAATCTTTTTTTATGGGATTATTTTATATGTACCTTATAACTGTCGAATTTATAACTTTGGTCAAGTGGTGGTAAAGTTATGGTTTTGATTATTTTGCTAGTCATATCGAATGAAAGGAAATCCATTAAACTTTTGGTAGTTTCTTGATGATTTGTATCAACTATAAAAAGTTGGCCCTTGTAAAAACTTCTATAAATACTCTCTCGATACTCACCTATTGTTAATCTAGCTCCAACTGTTTCGAATAATAAAAAAATGTCGGAAGGAAATTCGTGATGCTGATGTTTAATGGAAAGGTTACCAGCTAAAGTTCCTGTCTGAAAAAAATGTGCAGGAAAACTGATTTAAAGTAAATATCATGCTTACATTTCGCACAGGTAGATTGGCAACTAAATCAATGTGTTTTGCCATTTTTGCCAAATAAAAAAACTTTGGATTTTCTTTGGATAATTGCTGAAATAGGCTCATCGTATTTGTAAGTGTCATATTAGCTCCCAATATTAGATTATCATTAACTATAGTGTGCTTTAAAAGACCTTTAACGCTTGTTATGTCAATGTATAAATCAGGTTTTTTGGTAGTTCTGTAAACACCTAAATTACTTAAATTAATAAAGATGGGAACAATTAGAGTTTTTGTTGCATACTTTACCTGTTGCGGTATTTCCGCCAACAATCATGTACGTGTCGTCGTTTGCATCTTTTATAACATCCAAGGTTTCATTAATTGAAAAGACCTTAACCCATCTTGATGACCCGATGTTGTACAAGTGAGGTTGCATGCTAGTATTGCAAGGTTTTTTACAAGCTGATTTGCATTTCTCATTATTTGTTTTACAAACTGGAATATCTTCAATGTCTGAATAAGTACCTAAAACATCTGATGAAGCATCGCTTGCTAAGGATTTGAAAGCACCCAGAATTGGTCTGTATCCAGTACATCTACAAATATTTCCACCAAAGGAATTTTCCACATCTTTCATGGTAAACTTTCCAGATTGATATAGCGCATACATGTTCATAATCATTCCGGGTGAACAAAATCCGCATTGGGTACCGTTAAACTGAACTAATGCTTTTTGAATTGGATGGTAGCCAATTTTCGAATTACCAATTGATTCTACTGTATGAATTTTCATATTAGAACAGCTGTAGACTGGCAACAAACACTAAAAATTGTATACGTCTTAATATTCAACCATTTTTAAGTTGCAATTAGACAAAGGGTTATTTTTTGCAGTTCTTAATAATATTTTAATGACAATAGGTTGTTCGTAATAATCGTAATATCCCTAAAGAAAATTGTAATTGAGGCAAGTTAGTTTATGTTCATTACAACCCATGTTTATAGTTGGACAGAAATTCGATTTGGTCTATAATTTGTATGTTAATTTATGCATTTAGAGTGATATTCAAATATCTTACAGAATTGACCGATATAACCACTTCTCGACTTGTTAAAGGGTTCATCATTGTTACTGCAACAACACATGCGCCACATCCTCCTTCTAAACACATATTTTTAGTGCCTGTTAGATTTGTGTATTCCCTTAGGTATTTATTAAGCGAGGTATCAGGTGAAACATATTTGGGATTAACTGTGGAAAAAACTACATTTAATATTTAATTCTTTTCCTTTGTATACTTGTGGTACATACCTGAATGTTCTATATCGTCAATGAAGAATTTAAGCTGGTGTAATCTGAAATTGCATAATCTTAATTATTCATTTACACGGTAGTAGCAGTTTTCGTTAATTGACCTTATAAACGTGAGTGAATTGGAGTTTATGGTCACATTGAATGATTTGATTGCATTGACCGACATTATACAATGCAGAAATGCAATAAGTAGTCTGGTAGCTTTCGCAATAAGCAGGTTAAGGATTTATTAATAATTAATTATGCATGTTGAGATATGTTTATTATTTATTAATTTTTCGAATTACTGCACGAACAAAAATTCTGACTTAGTTGGCAGTAAACACAATGTAACCTATACCTTCTGAGTTTACGTTGTAATCTATTATTCTATAAATATACTATCTATTATGTATACTCGGATTGTTGATGTAAATTAGGTTAACAAAAAGAGTTTACGTTTACAATACAACGACACACAATTCGGGCATTACCTTCACATTTTAGCCTTCTGTATTTTCAACAATATCACTGTTCTTTTACCTACTTGAAACCTTATCATTCGTCACACAAATTGATGTTCTAACAGATTAATTAACACATATGTTTAATGGTGCTTCGGAAGGCACGTTAAGCCGGCAGTCCCGGTTATCATACTAACACCTTTGATAACCGTTAACCTCGCAACACTGCGGGTCGATCTTCTTCACCTCTCTCGATGGATTAGGTTAGCTTCCTGCCCAGCATACGTGCAAAGAGGGCTCACAGAACTCGTTCTTATGAGTTTTTAACAGGCCATCGGCCATAAGAGGAAGATATGTTTAATGAATCCGAAAAAATGCCCACAGTTCTATTGTCAACTAAAACAGTATCTTGTGATCATACTGTAGCCAACCTCGCCCAATGGATCTAAAAGACTTCGAATGATGGTAACAAGTAGCGATCATCGAAACATCGTTAGTTCGTATTAGTATTAAAGTGAAACTACTCAAAGAGGAGATTATCTTTTCACTGTTTTATTCTTTCGCTTTGAAAATATCCATATTTAGTTCGCTGGATGCTTGTGAGAGTATTAACTGTCTAGGAAACGTTGTTAAAAAAAAGAACAAAGTTACTTACTCGTTAAAAACAGTAGTAGAGTGTCGTCCAAATAACCAGCACTTTAACTTTTCCATTTAAAAATTCAGGAGGATCGTTGTTTACCGGTAAACAGAACGATTTAGAATGTTTACTTGTACATTATGACCCTCTACCTACCACGTGTGGAAGGGAATGTATTCAGGTAGCAAATTAAAAGTATAATTTCTGTTTTATATGTTATGCGTATTGCTTGAAGCTACAGCAAAATGCTTTCAGGACTAAGAGATATTATGAAATGATTTTTAATTAATTTCGATATGTAGAACCCATTGATATTGTGCAAACTAGAATGAGTTCGTTGGCAGGTTGTTTTAATAATAAATAGATAGTGTGAGTTTTAAGTTCGAATAGTTTTATGTGTTCCACTTCCAGTTTTGTTGATAATATGTTCAATTTCACTAGTAAAGTATAAAACTTAACCTATTTGTTGTTTAAATCTAGTGCGAATATATAATTTCGTTTTTATATGTCTTTTGACTTTCATGCAAAAACTCCCAAGTTCCACCCAAAAATATAAAATACTCTTTAGTAGAAAACGTTCATCTCGTAGCACATAAGTAAGCTTTATTTTGACAAAAAAAATTCTTTATACTTTTAGAGAAATGTAACAGAAACTACAGCCAACTCATATTTAATAAGTTTATTTTTAAACCCCTTAAAATCGATAAACAATGCGCACACAGGGTACTCAAATTTCACGTTAATAATTTTCTTTCCTTTTATGTCGTCGAGACTTGAATTCCTTTTGTTTTTCGCACAGGTGTTTTGTGATATTTTCCATCATTCGGTGTCACTTTGTTACAGACATAGTCTAGAGAAAGAATGTGTCGAGAATATCGACTTTGTTGGAGGCGTGCCGTGCCGTAAGTCACGTAAAAGAATCGAACAATAGGAGAAATTCTTCCTTGTGAAGCTGACGTTCTACAATATATTTTTTTAAAAGTTATTTATAGTTTTATAATACATATGGATTTTAATTAGATTTTCTATTTAGAAAGAACGTGGGCATTGCACAGTAATTAAACTGGTTAATTTTTATTAGGTCAGTTTTCTCTTTCTGTAGGTATGTTATTACTTATTACTTATGCTCACATTCATGCTGTAAGATGTATTCGAAAATCTAAGCGAAAAGGAAAATACTGAATTTGCGACTTTTGAATGCCACGACACTTTATATTAGTGTTCATATTAACATATAACTTAGTTAACCGGAGACATGTATAGCATTTTCCATACTTACGCTACATTTTAGATTTAAAGGAGTTGTAGTTCAATTCTTCTTCTTTTTCCAATGTATTTAGGCTTTGCCCGTTTTTCCATTAACTTTAGGGGGTCTTCCGGGTTGCCTCTTGGTGCTTGGCTTCTGGTTTTTTGCCATCTTCGGTATTGACTCATCCGTCATTCTTTTAACAGGTAGTACCTACTGAAAATCTGAAAATGAATGGAACGTTAAGTAACCCTGTACAACAGTAAATAAAAAATCAAATACGTATTTCTACAGCTACATTGGTATCCTCGGCATTCCATTGAATCAAATAACAAGGCTCCGTTTTGGGTTTAATTAAACACCCAATAAAATAAAAAGGAGATTGTTTTTTTGTTTATTATTAGAAGTTGTACCAGCTCAACAACAGTAACAGAATAACAGAAAGGTAATTTATTATCACCTAACTTAAATTGTCAGTTGTTTACTTAAATATCGCCACAAACAGGTAAACACGGTCAGTCCTCGTCACTACTATTTTCAGTTAGATAAATGTCTTGCGGAGGTTTTCGTTTTAATCTTGTGTCGATTTCTCTCCTCCCTAGTTCATAAAAAGTTACACCCTCACTGTTAAGTATTAAGATTTAGATGGAAGTTCTTGGTCAATTTCTTGATGTGTTTCTGAATGGTTGCCATGCCAAGTTCATAATCTAGTTGTTTGTTAGTAATGTACCGGGGGGTATTGACTGCCATCCTGAGTACTTTATTTTGCAGCACTTCAATTTTATTTAAATTAGTTTGCGATGTGTTTCCCCAAATTGTACATACATATAAGACTAATGGCCGTATCAAGGATTTGTTAAGTAGTGTGACACATTCGGCTTGCAGAGACGATTTTTTTATTGATCAACAGATAGAGTTGTACTAGTCTAGTGTGACTCTCATTAAGCTTTCTATTGATGTGGTACTTCCACATGAGGCGAGTGTCTAGGTAAATGCCTAAGTATTTCGCTGGTTCTTCAGTAGTATTCCATGGTATAGCATGATTATTAATGTGTAGTAACGGCGGCATATTATTTCGTCTAAGAGTAAAGATCTTAATAGCGCTCTTGGTATGATTTATTGCCAAATTCCAAAGTTTGAACCATCTTGCTATTGTATTCATGGCGTTTTGAAGTTGTACTATTGCCTCTGATAGATTTACATTTTTAGTCAACAGCACAGTGTCATCAGCAAGATATTAAATAAGATAGGGCCCAGTATGATACCCTGCGACACCCCAGATTTAATAGGTCTTGTTGAGAAGATGGTTGAATGTATTTTGACTGCAAATGTGCGGTTGTCAAGATATGAGAACAGTATGGCTTTTAGATATTCTGGAACTTGTAATCGAGAAATTTTGTATGTAAACCCTTCAATCCACACTCTATCAAATGCCCGAACCAAGTCTACAAATACTGCAGTTGTATATTGCTTCATCTCATAACCCATCTCGATTATTTCGACAATACGTTGCAACTGATGATAGGTGGAGTGTACCTTTTTAAACCCAAATTGAAATGGGGGAATGAGCTCCAATCTGGTAATTTCATCGTTAAATCTTATGTTGATTACTTTTTCAAACGCTTTAGAGATGGTATTTAGTAGGCTAATAGGTATACAGGGTTACTGGTAATTCGATACATTCCTTTGGAGATGTGATGGGACAGGAGCTAAGGAACAAATTTAACCCTAACATACATTATACAAAACTCAATAGTTTTTGAGATATTTCAATTTTTGTGATTTTCTCAAAAAAGTAGATCTTAATGTCTTTAAAGTTAATTTTAAAAAAATCTACTTTACATTTTCTGAACTTTTTGACTGGGTTACTTGTCCCACTCTATGGTCATCCGTTTCGAATGGAAAATATCCTGAAACATTTCGATCATGTGAAAATTTTAAATAAAAACTTATTAAAAATGATTTCTAAAAATCAGCTACGAAAATTACCTATTCGTTTTTCTCAGAAATTATTTTTTTATTTTTGCATAATGTATGTTAGGTTTAATTTGTTTCTTAGCTCCTGTTCCATCATATCTCCAAAGGAATGTATCGAATTACCAATAACCCTGTATATCCAGTAAGCTCTTTTCTGTTTTTTTCCTGGTTTAGGAAACTGCAGTATGATTCCGTGCTTCCATTTGTTGAGCCGACTCTGAGGCATGTATTATAAAGTGTGGATAAATAGGCCAGCGCTTTTCTTGTAAGGTTTTTAAGTATAAAGTTGGTTATTTTATCTTCTCCTGGAGCTTTATTAACTGGAAGCATTTTTATTATGTCAGCTAGTTCCCTAGGAGAGGTTGGTTTCATGTTATCTCCTGCTAGTGGTAGCTGTGTTTTCAGATGTCTGTTAATTATATTGGCATGCCCTGAAGATTGATGTTGGTGCGAGTTAAAGGTTAGTTCCAAGTAGTTGGCGAAAGCTTCACATTTTTCTTCGTCCGTGTTTAGTATTCCATTTCGAGTGGGTATGGATCGTATTTCCTGTGGCTGACGAGGAATCTTCCTTGTAGTTTTCCAAAGGCCTAGGTCGCCAGGTTCATAAGTGCTGATGTATTTTTGATATGATTCTATTTGATAATTTGATACTTCTCTAGCTCTCTTTTGATACGATGATCCAAGTTATTGGCTAGGTTTTTTGTTACCCGATTTCTGGTACGTTGCCATTCCCTGCGAAGTTGGTTTTTCTGTTTTATTAGGCCAATTATATGTAATGGGGGTGTTTTTGGATTAACAATTCTTGTTTTTTTTCTGGTAATTGTAGCTGCTTGGACACTTTCAGTTATGCATGTTTTGACATGTACTACCATTTCATCTATGTCCTCTGGGCTTCTTTAAGTCATTGGGATATTTCAGGTTTGCATCAATTTTTTCACGAAAATAATTCCAGTCTACAATTTTGGGGTATCGTTGTATATGAATAGCTATAAAAGAGTTCAGGACCGGCAAATGATCTGAGTCAAGTTCTGTATAAACCTTTTGAAAAATCTGCGTTTGAACATTCTTTTGTACGATTATATCCAGTATGTCGGGCTCGTGATCCGCCCGATATGGGAAGTAGGTCGGTTCTTCTGGGGCTAGAGTTTGTTCTGAGTAGATATGAAGTCTTATTGCACTTGCAGATGAGTTATCTTTCCTGCATCCCAAATTGTATTTTTAGAATTTAGATCACCAATCAGCAGTGTTGGTTCTCGTATCAAAGATTGTAAAGATGTCGGTTTCAAGAAGATTCTTATAACTGGGTTGCCGATAAACACTTATTATTTTAATGTAGTTTCCTTCCTGTGTTTTAACCTTGATCGCAACGGTTTCGAGATTTATGGTGTTAATTTGTGGTAACTTATAATGGTCAAGTTTACGCTTAACAAAGATAGCTTAACCTTGATCGCAACGATTTCGCGATTTATGATGTTAATTTGTGGTAACTCATGATGGTCAAGTTTACACTTAACAAAGATAGCAGCTACTCCTCGCGAAAATTGCATTTCTATCTGTGCGATAACAGCGGTAGCACGAGATTCTAAAGCAGCGGTCGTGTATTGTTATGTGTGTCTCTGTGACACATGCTACATCAACATTTTGTCTTGCGAGGAGGGCTGTAAATATTGCTCGCTGGGCTTTAATGCCATTAGCATTCCAATTAAGAAATTTTAAATTATTAATAGTTTTGATATGGTTATGAGTTACGATCAGTTAAGAAGTATAGGTATTAAATTTGTTAATAAGACTGGGTTGATTTGTCCTAGGTAGGGCTGAATTAAATTGAGAATTGATGTTAAAATCGTATTAGTTATTAGTGATTCAGTTTGATGATTTGTAGTACTCCATGGCTGGCTACGATTAGCTGATCTGATAGGTTTTAGAAAGAGCTGGAACATGGGTGCTGTTGTTTGGAGGAGATTCTTGTCTATTGCTGCCGGTTTTTATATTAGTATTTTGTGATTTATTTTTATTATACTTGGATTCTTGAAAATATGAGCAGGCTGGATGATTTCCTCCAGTTGACACAGGTTATCGCAGGCAGTATAATGAAGATTACCCAGGCATTTCACGCACCTTGGCTGTAGACGACAGTAATTCTTTGTATGGCCATAGCGTTGGCATCTATGACACTGGGGTGTGTTTCCAGATGTTCTTCTTGGTTTAATGGTGACTAGTGTGTGGCGTAAGGTATTCATTTTGTCAATTTCTTTAGCCTTCCCATTTGCTGTAAGTAGTACTGCACATACTGGTATTGGTTCTTTATTTTTATTAAGAAGCCTGGTAATCATAGTTATAGGAAGATTATACGGGACGAGTTCTTCTTGTACGTCTTGTTCTGTTAGAGCGAGGGGCACATTTTTAATGACAACCGAGAGCGGCCTTTCATTTGGGTTTTGATAAGTATGTTAGGTTATTTGGTTAGTTAGGACTTCTGTAGTCATTCTCTGAGCTCAGAGTGATTGTCAAAGATGTTCCGCTGAAGGTAGTGATTAATTTCTCTTTGACGACATTACACTGAGGTCAGCAATTATCTGTTTGTGATTGACTGGTCCATGCAGAAATATTGGTGGAATTTTAACCTTAAGGTGATTGTTTCAAATAATTTTCGGCCTTCATTTTATATACCTTTTCAGAAATTATTTGAAAATCTTTTTATTAAAGAATTATTTTATTGATGCGGAAATTTTTAGTCTTTTGCAAATCAGTAATATACAATTTGGAACTTGAAAAGCTATGCATATTTCTTGCGGTTTTTATAAAAGAGCTTTCAAGTTTCACAAGTTTGATGAGTTATATTGGTATATTCTCAGCTTTATCACCTTTTCTTACTTTTTTGTATTTTCAATTTAAAATCTTTACCTTTTCTACACCAAACAAAAGTTCCATTGGGGAAAGCTTAGAAAGGAAATTTTCAACGCATAAAATACCAAATATCAAAATACCAAAAATCCTCTAATGTTCTTCGTTTGTGTCTGATGGATTTATTACCGTAGTTAACACCCATAACCCATAGCATATTCCGGCAGGTTGCCGACTCCTGTAGAACTTTTGTAAGTAATTAATGTGAGCCCAAATAGAGCACCATGTTGGCAAATGAATAATTAGAGATCTCTCAGTCTCAAGTTTCTTAAGAGCAACTAAGAAGTTATTTTTAGCGGTGGAAAACGAAAGCGAGTACTTTTCGTTCTCGATCCGGAACAATTTGTAAACTTTTTTGACGTTTAGAAGCGATCCTCATGAATCGCTAATTCTTCAACGTCTTCTTATAAATCATCGTTTGCCAAAATTAAGACTTAATAAAGATCGATACTTCGTTTAGTTAGGTGCAAAGTAAACACATTTATTTCTGGGAAAACAAACACGCCACTTAGTTTTCATGATAAATTTATCTTAGTTATTTTAAACCTCATAACACATTTTTTGCACTTTAGAAATTTATCCGATAACCTCTGATAAGTTGGAATTTTTTTCCGGGGTAATCTCGAACAGATCCAAAATACATAATACGATAACCCCGGATCGCAATTAATCAACTATGACGCCTTGCAGGACTGCATATCCAGCAAAACTGGAAAAGATTCTGTTTACATTTACCCTTACTTGTATTTTTTTTTTTTGTAATTTTATCAAATGCTACAGGTTCAAGGTTAAGGGAATCTTGTTTAATAATTTTCCTTTTCGCTGATAATGTCTTAAATTAGTATATAACGGTTAACGGTTATTATGTAAGTTTATGTTCTTTGAAGTACACACGTGAATGCATACAACGTGACTAGCATCTACCAAGTTCAATTCCCGTGTTTGTTACTGTTGCAAGCTTTTGATTTTCCTAATTCTACAGTATAATGTAATATACGAGTACTACAGGAATTTGATTACTTTGGATATTAAAAAATTGTGTATGTGGTGTTGCCGAACGACTCCGATAAAAAATAAAACGACATTGCATTTACCTTTTGATTCTCCACCGTATAATATGTATTCTAACCAATCTGCCTCCAGTTTTGTTCAGTCCTCAAAGTTTATATATTTTTCATTGGTATTTTCAAATTTTACGTCAAATTTCTGCAAAACGGTGGCTTTATTGGAATTGGCTTCTGCTTTCAGCCTACTTCAGTTCGTTTCCATAGTGTAAGCCCTAAAATTTGTTAACGTAAATCGAGGATGAAACTATCGAGAGAATCTCCCTAGAAACGAAGTTTCCTCAAGAACCTTCGTGAATACTTTGCATAACGTATTTATTTGTGCTAAGTCATTTGCAAGTATTTTGAGAAATCGTGATGGGAATTAAACGAACTGTAGACAATTAGTTGCTGGATATATGAGTATATTTACTTAGATTATTATTAGCTTATTCCTCTGAAGAGTCGTAAATGTATTTTAGTAACTTTGTTCTTCTTTTAAAATAAAGCTGGAGGCTTTGATATTTGTGTTCTTATTGCCGACCCATTTCCATTTTTTGAGTTTAGTAATTAGACGTTTTAATAAGAATAACGTTTGCATAAATACTTAACTTGGCATCCACAAGCCTAAATCTCACCCAAAAATTCAACAAACAAACAAACAAACAAAAAAGGTATTCGAACTAGAATTGATTTGTAAGATAACATATTTCTTGGGCCTCTTTAGAATACCTACTAAAGCATTCGTTCAGTAAGTATTCTAAGAGCGTCAAAGCCAACGTTGAAACTCAAAAATACTTTTTAAACGCTCGATACTAATTAAATTTTAAGCTCGCCGTAATTTTTCGTAATTTGAGTTATGCTTCGTCTGCAAATTAATATTATAAAATAAAATATCTTAAATTTTCAGCTAAAATTTTCATGTTATTTCACATCTCGAGAAGCTTTGCTTTGCAATTCCTCGTACGAAAGCAGCTCAAGGGATTACACCTGAATCTTAATCAAGTTAGTTAATGTAATGCAACATGTGAATGCGAAATGCTGTTAACGGCAAGGGGTTAGATAATATTTTCTAATTAACGTTGCATATTGAATTTTACATTAAGCGAAAGCGGCGCATTAAAATAGGAAAATGTAGTATGAGCTCGATTAAATTGAAAATCCAGTGGGTGTATGCTTGGGCGAGTGGGCGTTTTGCCCCTAACGGAGCACACTGAAATTTTCATGTAATAAAATTTGTTTTCCTTGTGAAAATTCGATAAGTAGAGTTCTTTGTGTACTTATTTTTAAGTGAAGGTTTTATTATTGTTTACATGAAGACTACCCTTTATTGACAACTCTTCAAATTGGGGAAGTTTTTCTTTAGTCTTCGCCTACGCGTTGGTAGTAAATAAGAGTGAATAATTTTATTCGGTAAAAACAAGTAACTTAAATGAAGTATTCCTATTTCAAGCTTCCGAGATTTGTGAAGAATGTAAAGCATTTGCTGTAAAAGTTAATATGATAATTTTACTGTTTCTTTACAGGGAGTTAGCTTTCTCAAAGGTAACTCTAATATTTTCTGCTACGGTGCTTTCTGGTACAATTTTGCTACTGGAAAATAACCCTTTTGAGTTATTTTTAGTTCCAAAAGCAAATCTTCCTCGTTATTCGAGTTTCTTAAAAGGTGTAGGATGGTACAAAGGTATTTTGATCATAAAGCTTCAATTAGTATAGTTACGATTCTTCCTAGTGGAACATTCAGTATATCAGCTGGTTTAGTAGGGATTAAATTTTATCCACGTATCCAGGAATGTAGTTACGATTCTTCCTAGTGGAACATTCAGTATATCAGCTGGTTTAGTAGGGATTAAATTTTATCCACGTATCCAGGAATGTAAAAAAATGGAATTTTTGACGTTCATTAATTCGGATTATTCTCCCTCTCGTTAGTCCCTAAATTTGCATGAAAATGCCTGACAATTTCCTACTGTTGTTGCAGCGACGAATTTATCTTTATATAAACTCACTCTGATAACATAACAATCTCGTTAAGAAACTTTATTAATCTTTTAGAATTCCCCTAATAAACTCCAAGTAGGTCTATTTCTGTCACGTCATTAACATTTCACCCCCTTCGATTCGTGAAGTTCAAGGACACGAGAGGCCGGGTTCGCCGGAAAATTATCCGAATTCAAAGCTTTCGCGTCAAGTGGATATCCAATTCATTTCAGTGCATGCCTGCTTGGTTGGTACTTTTTCATCAAGATCCACTTCATATCCAAAGGGATTATTGCTTCGTCTGTAAGCCGAGGGGAGTTTTACAGCTGACGCGCGGGGTAGGGTAGTTTGTTGGGGATTCAGAGACGGGTCCGTTTTTCAAGGTCGCGAACATGCGCCTTGCGGCGGGATCGATATGCGACTGGGTGCGGAAAGGGAAAGTGGTGAAAGTTGCTGCATGCCGCTTTCCCGGCTTTCCTTAAATGGGGATCGGGGGTAAATTGTGACACTATTAATGGTCTGAATGGCTTCTGGGTCTCATACATTGAAAGCGTGTAATGGGAATTTCGTTCGCTTTGTTTCATTATGATACAGCCCTTCCTGAAGTTATTGGGGTGAGAAATCGAATACAACTGGTAGTTAAGAAAATTCCGGCTTCCCATTATTGTTTATCCCAAAACCAATCGCACACTATTGGTGAAGGAGGTACTTGTAAAAACTGCTAAATGGGATGCTATAGAAAAATTTTCCTAGAGAAAACTTGCCACCTAGAGATCAGTCAAGTAAGAGATTCCCAGTCTAGAGAGTTTGTATGGGAATAGCATTTGATGGAAAGACGGGAGCAAAGGTATCGTTCAACCATAAATTGAAGTCTGGGTAGGCGTTTCATTGCTACTCGTAGCCTGTGAAGTGGGTGTTTTATTGTTACTAACTCCCTTGTGCAAAATACATCGCCTTGCTTTGTATTTGTATTTATTTGAATAGAACCTTTAATATATGGCAGACAGCTATTTGGGATATTCGGGTGTTAAATTCTACGACAATTTACATAATCTCAGGGTTTTTTTAAAGGGTAGAATTTATTACGAATGAATAATGTATTTATTTTAATTAACATTTTGACTAGATGGTTATTATCATTTAATCTTGTTAAGCTACAGTTTTACATTGTTTGTGGACCCCTTTCTGGAGTTACCAGGACATGGTGTATTGACAACTATAAGAATGATATCAGTGACCTTAATATGAATCTCAATTTTATTATTCTTTTCCCTGTATTCTGAGAAAAAGAACTGTTGATTATCATTACCTTGGCATGGTATATGTGATGAAACATTCTTAAGGATTACAACTACCAAAATAATCATATGTAATCCATAGATATCTATTAACCTATTTATATAATTGTTTATGTTGACCTTTTTGTTGCTGTTTCAATTTAGTCTCATGAATTCCAATTCAGTCATTCAAACTCGTAAGTTAATTTTGATAAATTGCTAATATTTATTGTTTAATTAATTCCTGATTTTAAATTTGGAATTTATGGCTAGTTAGAGTCTTCTACAAATAATTCGTAACTTTTACTGGAATCGTAACATTAAAAGGGTCGTTTTTCCAACCTGTTCCTAAGAAGCCTTTGTTTTACAACCTTGTCTTTTTACAGATCGTTTTCTGCTTTCCTCTGGGTTTAATGGTGCTTATTTCCACCGGTACATTTTTAAGGTTTTCCTAAAGTCGCGATAAACTTTTTAACATACTACATAATAGCATATAATTCTTCACAACTCTTACAAGGTAATATCGTACATGACCTTGGTATCTTCAAAATGGCAATCTTTGATAAACCGTAGTTTTACGAATAAACCGACCGAAGTTAAACTTTGGAAACGCTCCGCAAATAGAAACTTTCGTTCGTCGTAAAGATAATTGAAAAGCGGTAGCTGCTGCATTTGTGGGAAGTTTATTTCCGTCAGGCATCGTATTTTAACGTAGAAAATGCAAAACTTTTCCCATTTCGTCATTATTTCCAACCATAAAATCTACCTTTCACATTTAATTAGCTTAACGTCACCGACAGGAGTTTAATACCCCAATGCGAGACCACATTGCGGCTTTTATAAAACATACTCCGGTTGGTAAATGGACCTCTTTGACGGATATAACACAAAAAGGCTTTCTTTTTTCCCTCTAATTTGACGGTTTGCTTTTATACGTGTTCACTAAATCTACCTCGAAGGGGGGCAAGTTTGTTAATGAACCAAAGAAAGTACATGTAGCAAAAAGGCTCGTTAAAAGCGAAACACACGGGGGAGGTATTTCATTTATCGACTAACGCAGCTTACTCGAATAACATTTATACGAAACCAATTTCGGAGATTTAGGCTTAATTTGGACTTCGAAAGAAAATTAATTTTTCGCTTCGTTGATTAAATTTTAATATCGGTTGCATATTATCTCGAGTTTCCTGCAATTATTATAATTGTAAAGGCTAAAACCGGCTAACTTTCGTTAGGTATAGATTTCGTTAGTTCCATTAACCAGTGGTTAAATATACATTTGCTTGCACGAACATGATTTAATAGCGTGAAAATGAACAAAATGTAATCTGAATTTAAATGTATATGGCAAATAACACATTAAGGTAGGTTTACACCGAGTGAAAGATCGTCAACGAACAATTCTAGCCCGGAAAATTTTGCGTTGTCAGTCAAATCTTCCCCGTTTCCAGTCTTTCTTTTTTTTCAAAATTAGTAGATGGCTATAAAATGAAGGCTTTGGCACACAGAGGATTCGCTCTTTAGTAAGCATACAATTGTGTTACCTTGTTCACCTTGATCATTCGTTAATTTAAAACCCACCCTAAATATTGCCGGTTACAAGAAGCACCTTATGTTATTATTACAAATACAGGCGCCCGTCACTTTAATTTGTACTGACGCAGACAAATTCAAAAATAGAACGTAAATGTGTCGCTTGCAGATATTTTAATGTAGGGTATTTACCTTCGACGTGCAATGGAATTGCAGCGCAGTACATTATCAATCTAATGTGGATTAGTATTTACTTTGAGGGAGCATTTCCGAGAGCAACAGTTTAGGCAAACGCCCTTAATTGAATTCGTGTTTAATTCTAAAGCAATGGGCTTTGAGCGAGTAAATATAGAAACTGTTTCTAAACCCGGAGTAACATTTAACTTTTGATGGTTTAAAGGAATTTTAATTTGGTAGAACTCCAAGCGATTTTGTCTTTTTAACCTGAAACCAAAACACTATTATTTACAATAAAAACAAAACTAACCAACGAATTTGCTTCCTAGTTTAATGCCCTGGAAATATTCTTAAGATCTGCTGCTGGTGTCCAGCCAATTTCTGTAGATTAAAATAACGTAAAATTCAGGGTAAAACAATTGTGGCATTTATTTAAACCACGTACAAAAGAAATAATTGCATTTAACGTAGGTGGTTTCATTGCATTTCTTTGCCAGTTGAAAGCAAAACAAGGTTATTAGAGTGCTTAAGACGAGGGTTCAGATAACTTTATTTTAAAGATAATAACTTCACTGTTATTTTAACTGAAAATAATCGAATGGTATGCTTACGATTTGATTACTTCGTTCATTTAGATGTATAGGAAATGCTGCATCATTTATATAGGTAGGTAGTTTTGCAACATTCTTGAAAATACTTTATCCTAAAGAAAAAGAGCCAAAACTGAATTGGCTAAAGATTTCGGAAAGATTAGTTCAGGATTTCAGGATAAACAAACTTCTTAGGAATTCAAAAAATTGTATCCATTTAGAATAAATGAAAATTTGACTTTAGTAACATTAGAACACGAAGCTTTACTTATACTTTTTGTTATTGTAATTCATTGTTATCCTGACGATAGTAGAATTACCTTAGCGAATTGCAGATCTTCCTAAATAAACTTGAGCGAAACATATACACAGTTCGCTCCTTATTTGGACCATAGTTGCCCATGATTTCAGTTCATTACGTTGGTAACGAAAACTTGACTGTTTGTCCAATTTTAGGCTATGTAGGCAATGCTGTTTTGTAAAATGTTGCTTAGCTAATGTCACTTCAATCTTCTTGAAAAAATCAGATTCTCCTAAATCAAGTTTTCTAACAAAATTTCTGTTGAAATTGTTGAAAATGCCAAACTCATTTAATGTTCGCTTAATTCAAATGTGTGCAACCTAAGTAAATATAAATTAAAGAATTGCCTAGAATTGGCGACCCCCGGTCTATGGGAACCTTAATTGTACTTAAAAATTAATTCAGTATGATTTTTACTCACAAGTCAGGGTTATACTGGTAAGGCCTGGTTTTATGCTAACGAAAGTGGTTTTTAATACGATAGGTACACTAACAAGTAGAAAATTATATAAATAGTGTATTAGAACAAGCACGAGACAGAAGAAGGATATGGAAACAGATAGTAGTAAAAACCAAATAATAGTGCATGTCTCAGAGGGCAAAAATCCTAAAGGAAGACCTCGCCTTCAGTATATCAAATAATAGAAGACAGAGGATTAAACTATCAACAAATGAAGAAAAAACTTCCAAGAGGAAGAGCTAATGGATTGCTGCATCAAACCAGTTCTTGGACTGAAGACAATGGAGGGAGAGAGTTTTAAAAAAAATAGGGTGGCGGGGAACTTTGACATTTACATAGGTACTAGGTACCTTATATCATAAACTGATAATAGCAAATACAAAATTTTTTGTACAAACGACAAATGCATCCGACTGTGTATCAAGGAATTTGTGTAGCAATTGTGGTGTATTTGGCTGCCGAAATTATAAATCTTGTGAACCGGGCATACTATCCGGTAATCCTTGCTGTACTCGTCTTATGTATAGTTGGTAAATAAAATTTAAATTTTTGCCTTATCTTACTACATTTGTACGATGGTTTGTAGAATATCGTGTATACAATAACTATCATTTTAATTAATGGTTGTGAACTGGTTTTGATAACAGTAAGTACAGCGATCAAGGTTATTTCGAAAATAATGGTAATGGTTTCGATGTCAATTTCTTTATCATGGTCATAGATTCATTATTTCAATGTTCTATCACACAAACATTTTATTCATGGAAAAACTAGTGGTAGGTACCCTGATTTTCTTTTTCGAAAATATTCCAATGTTTTGCACATGTTAGAATTATTTTTGACAATCTAAAAGACGTCAGACTTTTACTAAAATAGTTCTCAAACCAAAGAAATGGACGGATTTTTGAAAGCTACGATAATTCTGTCACTCAGTATAATGTTTATAAAAGTAACATTAAAACTTATTAAAATATTAATCGCAATTATAGGAATAGTAGCTATTTTAGGTAGGTATCCACTTGATTTCCTCATTTGCTTCTATGGGCTTCTACTTTTAATACTACTGTTCTTGTTTTAGATTATTTCTTTCGTCGACGGGAATAAGCCGAAATCATCCTAATGATGATGGTTTTATCTTCAATGATTATGGAAATTGTAGTAGTTAGTAAATAACTAGGCCACAAGAATATAAAATTCCCTCTGTTTTGCTAGGGTTAGTATAAATACACGTTTATGTTGTACCCCATTTGTTAGTTTCCCTTTCAATTTAAGGTTTTTGTATGTTATTACAGCATACCTATTGAAAGCGCTTTGTTCTAGATATTTTAAATTTACCTAGAAAAAACCATAGTTGACACAAAATTCCAAAGGTTAAACATATGTATTTTAAACCGGTAGTACATAAACTGAAATTATTTACGGCATATAAAGCTATTATGTTTAACCAGTTCCAGTTTGTGGAAATATTAGTTGTTCTTTCGCTAATTGTGTACGTGACCAACCTCAATAACTTCATAATTTGGGGCTTTTTATTGCACCAACTCCATGGCGGCGATATTTTATGTTTGTAACACATTAACGTTGATGAACAAACGTGTATTCGTTCGATTAGTTTTATCCATACATACCAATAATTGAAGAGAATGCCTTTTTAATTGCTACGTTGACTTAATAACTACCACATTATTTAAAGCTTATAACTTATAATATACAATTTGATAATAAGAGGTTAAATTTGCACCAAAATTTAAAATTCAAAAATGATTTAAGTGATAGAAAAATACGGTAATTTTTGATGAAAACTAATCTTAAATTTTAAATAAGTCTGATGCAAACGACGGAGAAGTTAACCCTATCAAAAATAGCTATTGCTTTTTGTATAAATTAATGTAAAAACTTGTTAATACAATATTTTCCATAATAAATCTCTGAAATTTAAACTGATCGGTTGATGGAAACACTGGCCCTTAGTTCTTATAAACAAATATTGTATATGTATATATTGAGATGATACTTAATTGGATGTATATAATTAAGGTTAAGTTAATATAATTTTAAGATAGCTAGATTAGATTTAAGTTATGTGAAAATGTAAATAAGTTATTGTTATAATGTTTGTTAGTAATAATTAGCTAAATTGGTAGTTATAGAAATGTAAAATAAGTTACTATTAGAAACCTTGTAAATAGTTGTTATAGTGAAAAACAATTTAGATAAAATATCTTGGATACAGAAGAAAACAATTTAATAAATAAGTGATATTTTTGCATTAAAAAAAGGAGCAACAACCAAATAGGTTTGCTCAATTGCACGTTCCAAAATAATAAATATCAACCAATTATTTAACTTTAAATAGAGTTAATAATCATAAGAATCATTTATTGAATCGAAAGGAAGCGAAATAGAAGCAGAAGCAATTGAAAATTTGAATTTCAAGCAGAAGCAATTGAAAGTCGAAATTGGAGCAGAGGAAATTGAGCATTAAATTTGAAACAGAGGCAATTTGGATTTTGGGAGTGAAATAGAAATTTCAAACAAAACCCAGGAACCGGTGTAAATAGTGAGTGTAAATACCGTAATTATAAGATAGGTTTAAGGCAGGGTTGATAGAAAAAAACGATAAAAAAAAAATCTGCATTATAAGTATTTGAGTAATTTTATTTTATTTGGGTAAAAATATACTTAGAAAGATAACAAACAAGGAACCTAATTAACGACCTGAGATAACAGCAATGCAAACAATTAAGTAAAATTAAAGAGCAAAGCAAGGGATAATTGTAAATATTGAATGTGGGCTTAATAATAAATAAATTAACTTTAAATAAAATCTTTTAAAAGAGCAAGACCATTTCAATAATTTGTCGAACCCAACGTGGGGCGTAACAGTAGAGATACTTATTAATAATTTGGTGCAGCAACGTGAGACGAACAATAAATGTTGATAGCAAAGTGGGGTGATTTATAAGATTTATAAAGTAAAAGGGGCGAAGTATACAAAAATAATATTAAAAGGTTTGTGGGGCAAGGTAAAACGAGAAAAATAATTTATAATTGTCATTTGGAGAAAAGTCAAAACTAATGCCAATGTCATTTGTCAAATTTTTCGATTTTTTGATAATATTTATTTTCAATTAAATACGATTAAAAGGAAAAATACATTAATAAAAATTGAATATTGAATACCTGAGAAATTCAGAACTGAAAAATAATTATTATAATAAAAAATAACATAAATTTTTTTTTAATTTTGTACTTAATTTGATAAAAATAAAAGATGGCAGATAGGAGGATGTTACGAAGTAGTTCAAGAAGAGATGAAGAAGAAACTGAAGAGGAACAAGATGAATTAGGGGAGGAGCGAGATGTAATTGAACTGGATATAGGTGATCAATTACAAGTTCAAACTTCACCAATTATTACAACTCCAACTCAATTTGATGGGAATTTTATGCAGATAATAATGCAACAATTTAAAGAAATGAAAGAAGATTCCAAGAAGCAGTTTACAGAAATCAAAGAAGATTCAAAAGAAATCAGAGAAGATGCCAAGAAGAGAGATGAGGAAGCCAAGAAACGAGATGAAAAATTAGAGAAACAGTTAAGTAAATTAGATGAAATCAAAGAAGATACTAAGAAACAATTTGAAGAAATTAAAGAAGATATGAAAAAGCGAGATGAAAAATCAGATAAACAAATTGAAGAACTGAAGGAAGAATTGAAGAAAAATAAACAAGAAATTAGGGAAGAAATCAGAAAAGAAGTGGTAGGAATTGAGAAGAAGATGACCGAAGAAATTACAGAAGAATGTGCAGAGGCACAGAAGGAAATTCAAGATCAGGAAGATGTTTATAATGTTAACAATCCTGATTATGAAGAATTAAATAATCAAACAGAAAAGGTAATCGACGAAACGACCGAATTGAATAAAACTATAAAACAGGTAAGAAATGAAGACACAGAGGGCGAAAGTATTAAATTGCAAAACGTGGAAAACGTGCAGGATCACAGAGAAGAACTGAAAGAGACGAATGCAGGGATCGAAAACGATTGGGGGTTGTCAAGGGGCGAAAAGGAAAAATTGAACAGCCAAAATAGGGAATTTGTAAGTGACAATGTGAAATTAGAAGAAGACGAAATGGCAACGAAAGAATACGACCAATTAAAACGAGCAAAAGAAAATATGAATACTGAACCGTTTAAAATGCCAAAATCAATACGCGATGATAATAAAATTGAGTTCAAATTAATAGGGATTATTTTAAAATTGAAACTGAATTTAGTACAAATTAAAAATTGTAATTATTGGATTTTGATAAATAAGAATTTTAAATACAGAAAGAAAAATTAAGTTTTAAAAATGTTTATTAGTGTTAAATTTGTTAATTTGTTAAATGTGTTACATTGTTCATTGTTAAAAATTAATTACAAGCGTAAAAAGAAAAATTTTAATTGAAATCCATTTAAAATAAATAAAATAATTTTTGATAATTCCTACGAAGTAAAAGAAATAAATTCTGATAAAATCAGAGGGATTTTTCATGTATCAATGATATATCCGTATATTGAACAATAAAGTGAAAATGAATATTATTATAAAATAAAATGCAAATTAGTAAAAATTTTGAAATGAACAGGGTTGAAAATAAATATAATAAAAAAATCGAGGGGCTTTTGAGATGATACTTAATTGGATGTATATAATTAAGGTTAAGTTGTTTGTTTAATTTATAAAAGAAAAATGTTATTTGCCAAATATAAGTAATGCAGATTTTAAATTATTAAAAATTGTAATATAATTTTAAGATAGCTAGATTAGATTTAAGTTATGTGAAAATGTAAATAAGTTATTGTTATAATGTTTGTTAGTAATAATTAGCTAAATTGGTAGTTATAGAAATGTAAAATAAGTTACTATTAGAAACCTTGTAAATAGTTGTTATAGTGAAAAACAATTTAGATAAAATATCTTGGATACAGAAGAAAACAATTTAATAAATAAGTGATATTTTTGCATTAAAAAAAGGAGCAACAACCAAATAGGTTTGCTCAATTGCACGTTCCAAAATAATAAATATCAACCAATTATTTAACTTTAAATAGAGTTAATAATCATAAGAATCATTTATTGAATCGAAAGGAAGCGAAATAGAAGCAGAAGCAATTGAAAATTTGAATTTCAAGCAGAAGCAATTGAAAGTCGAAATTGGAGCAGAGGAAATTGAGCATTAAATTTGAAACAGAGGCAATTTGGATTTTGGGAGTGAAATAGAAATTTCAAACAAAACCCAGGAACCGGTGTAAATAGTGAGTGTAAATACCGTAATTATAAGATAGGTTTAAGGCAGGGTTGATAGAAAAAAACGATTAAAAAAAAAAATCTGCATTATAAGTATTTGAGTAATTTTATTTTATTTGGGTAAAAATATACTTAGAAAGATAACAAACAAGGAACCTAATTAACGACCTGAGATAAGAGCAATGCAAACAATTAAGTAAAATTAAAGAGCAAAGCAAGGGATAATTGTAAATATTGAATGTGGGCTTAATAATAAATAAATTAACTTTAAATAAAATCTTTTAAAAGAGCAAGACCATTTCAATATTTTACCGATAGGATTTAAGTGATTTGCCCCATCTATAACAGGCCTCTGTGCTGGAGCTGCAACCTGTAATGCTCTACCTACAGAATAAAATTCCTGACTGCTTGTTGTGTAAGCAAATATTGCCAAATATTTAATTAACCCAAGCTTAAACTAAACAAAATAATATAAACTAGTCATTAATTATTTATAATATTTTAATGTTTGTATGTATAAACACAACCATCGAACTCACCTTAGTAAAACTTACATGAATAGATTATTTTAAATCTACCTCAAAACTAAGCCTTTAAACAGAATGTTCAGTATAACTTATGTCAACGAATGTAACAAAATATTTTCACAATAAAAAAAGGAACCATTGACTTCAAGTAAAGTTCACAGTTTTGCGTCAGTCGTTATTTGTAATCCACTTAGGTTTTGCAGTGTGAAAAAGTAATTGCCGTGCAAACAGTGTCGTGTGTACCCGAAAGGACTATTTGTCAATCATATTAAGTTCAAGGATACATGGCATACAAGTGCAAACACACTTAACATTATTACACTGTGCATTGTTGCATAAAATGGCGATGTAATGAATTACAAATTCTGTTTAATGCACAGTGGTTGGTTGGTACTAATTCCGGGATTTTTATTATAGCTATTTCAGTTATCTATTGATTTGAAGCAATCCCGGGAAATGTAAATGTTAATAGGTGTATTCCGTTTAGTAAACTTTCCGAATTGATTGTTGACCCTGTTTTGTTTTTATTAGCATTCATATCATCGCCCACTCTGGTTAAGTTTGGAATTTTTCGTTTATTTACAAATTCAATTTAAGCATCAATAATTAGGAATAATGTATTTTTATTAAAAGCTATATATAAATAATAAATCAAGCATATCACGCATGCGTAAAGTTACCAAGTTATTTTTTATAGCAGTAATCGTGAGTCATATTTCATACTTGATAATTTGCTATGATGGATCAGTTTGGCTGTCTTGGTTTATTGTATGCAAATTAGTTGTATGCATACGAATGCACTTTGTAAATTACTATAAACCATCTGCTCGCTCATTTTACAAACTTTAATTCGTATGGCAAATTTTCATTTGAATAATTCAGAAGCGAAGCGATAAATGAATGCTTCAAGTTTTTCATCGTCTTCAGATAAGTTTATTTCAATTTCTAAAGCTTTAGAATATTTATAAAACATTAATTAAACATAAAGCGAATTCTTTTCATTAGCTTTTGAATTAAATACGATTTTCGGGTGAATGTCCACGGTAGTTCCAATACCACAAGCCAGTAATTCCAGATTTATAGAAGTAACACCAGAATAACGATTTACGGGTAATGGAATGCAGATTGCGTTGGGGGTTTTCAATTTAAGGGCGCATTCGTATAAATTGTCTAAAGACCAGTTTTAATTCTCTTTATGTAAGTTTCTTTTTTATAAATTAACTGAAAAAAAAAATATTGTATGCAGTGTCAACGTGGTTTGTAAAAACGAAGAATTATACAATAAGTAAAAGAAACCTATAGAAAGAGAATGGGCCGAACTAAAGTCGTGTTTAGCGTAAACATAAAACGATATAGCCCTATCTAATTTTATATGTGTATAACAGAGATACGCGATATTGCCATGGTAATTAAACATGACGTTAAATTTAAATATGTATGAGATCAGAGTACCGACCAATGAGTTTAATGTTTTCTAAGCATTTCTACAAAAACCAGTTATAATGCCAGTTACAGACGTATTATGCAACTAACTTCGTATATGGGTTAACTTAACTTCTAACTCGTAAACATTTTGGCATATAACTGTGGTGTATTGCAGATATCGTAAAAGGAAGGAGGGTTCGTAATTATTATCAGCAAAGTGCAATGGTCAATACTGACCAATACCAAAATGAAGCTTCCTATAATCGTGAAAATTATTTTCTTCGGACTGGCATTACAAACAAAAAAGTCTCGATTTGTGGGTTTGCTTTGTTTATGTTACCTTCTTTGAGTCAACGAAAAAATATTGTGTATTTCTAAAGAAAGAATGATAATTTTTAAACCAATAGGTATTACCTGTAAAACTAAATTGCCATAATAAAATTTTGGCGAATTTGCAAAATCTCTTCCTAGCTTATTTTTCATTTTATATTTTCTAATTTGGTTTTCCAGAAAATACTTTTTCTTAATGTGTTGGAGGGAAAAACCTTCAAAAGGGTCCCCGCGAGAAGATCTTCTATTCCACGGGAGACTGTGGGATTTCTAACTGGATGCGAAGATGTCATCCCGGATCAACCGGAGCATTACTTTGGGCTGACTTCTTTTCCCAGTTAATTTAACTCTCTGTTCTGTGGTTTGTATTGCCGCCTCCTTCTTTCATCCTCTTTCTTTACCTTAGGATGGTCGTCATCACTTTTTTAATTGCCTTCCAGTTTTCTTTGCTTTCGATCATTATGTCTATGACATTTTCCATTTTTATCGTTCTGACTACCTTGTCAGGTGCTAATTCCGCACTAAGACAACCTATAAGGCGCGACGTCGAAGTCGGTGGCTCGCGGCTGGCAAGCAGTCGAAGAAGGGGGGTTCGAAACGCTAAACCATAGGCGCCATCACCCAAGTTGGTCTCGAGGAACGTACCGCAGATGGTTCCTTCTGGGCTCGAAGGGGGTTAAGGTGCCTGCACCCTACTGCTGGATGTTACTTACCCTATCTTACTGTAAGAAAACACTGGGGTACTGGTAGGCAGGCTCCCAAGGTTGTACACAAATATATTAAAACAGACACAAAACAAATAAAAGGCAAAAGTGAATTAACAATAAGATTTAATGAATGTAAAGATTATTTAAATATAACACAAAATGAATTCCTAAGTTCTATCTTAGTTTACGTGAAAAGGGGATTGAGGGATGCCACATTTACTCAAGCTACGGCAAAGATAGTTAACAGCTAGGCTCCCTTAATCGCAATAAAATGTGTGATAGCGATAAAACTTAGGCTAAAAATCTGATTACAAATAATTTTCAAGCGTGCAAGACAAAATTGGTAAACTCCGGTACAGTTCGCACTGTTTCTAATTCGTTACCACTAAAGCAAATATAATACGCACTGATTGAAGAATTAAACACTTCGCCCGAACAGATTAAACAAAAGAAGGATGCTTGATGGTATTATTGCAGCTGGCAAATATAAAAGGGCAGCCTGAAATATTGTTACCTGGGAGAGGGCTTTGTTGAGGGTGGCCCAGTGGAAGCGATGGTAGGCTTCGAGTCCAAAGGAGAGTAGCAGCGGTCGGTAAAGAAAGGAATGGTGTACGGAACGAAAACTTACACGACCGACAGGTCTGAAAGCCAACTAAACTCTGAGTTGTTTCTTTTCTTTTCCGTAAAGCGAAAAGGATGTTAGAGGAAGATGACAAAACGCTTGCTCTACGCGGGGGACGGAAGTATGGAAACCTTAAATGACGCCACTTTGGCGTACCTCGTAATCGGGTCGGTGGTTCCCCGAATTTTTAACAAAGAAATCCACTGAACAAAATATTAGGTACATCATCCTAGTTGGTCATCATATTTGGGATTTCTCCGAAATATTTCGCAACAATAAAAATATGCCGATCTGGCATTATTCGCGCGGATTCTGCAACTTCAGGCGGGCTTAAACTTCGAACAACAGAGACGTATTACACTTAATTTGAAGCATCATTCTCTTGTACTTTGCCTCCCTCAGCTTCTCAGCCCATGTTGGTGCTGCGTACAGCATTGTCGAGTGCACCACGGAGCTCAGCGCCTTTCTCTTGCCGGCTTTGGGTCCCCGTATGTTCGACATGAGTCTACTTAATGCCTTAACTGTTCTCTCCGCTTTTACTGTGACGTATGTCACGTGGTGTTTCATATTGTTATTTCTTGAGAATATTACTCCCAGGTATTTCGCCGATTCCTTCGACCTTACTTATTGTTTCTTCAATTTCTATAGTCATTTCAAGTGAACAGAAGCTAAAGAAATTTTCCTGCTACAATGTACTCGCCAAAAATGTATCGCCAATAATTTTTCTAATAATTGTCGTGATTAATTGGTCGAAATGGGTAGATGTTGCTAAAAATAGCTAGATAGGCGTATGCATTTATCAAAAGATTTCTTTTAAAAATCGATGTCAAAATTTTCTTCGGATAAATTAAGCTTGAGCTCACATTTTCCTTGTTCGCTATTATACGTCACGTTTACTTCTCACCTACAATTTTTAAAAGTAAAATATTAGGGCCATTACGTATGGGGGTTAGTTTTGACATTTCTAATGTACTTACTCGCTGAGAAGAAAATAAACCTTTAACCTTCAGAAAAGATTTACTTTAAGGAACTTGTTCGCTGTGTTGAATCCTTAACGAAGTTGATTTGTTGTTTACCAATTCACCCTAAAAGTTAAAATGTTGAAACGGTTTTGTAAGCATTGAATATCATAAAATCCTAATGCAGAACGTTTTTATATGAATCACCAGTTGTGGAAGGCGTTCTATCAAAATTCACCATCGCTTATCGTTTCTGCGTGACCGGTTTATATTCCGGCGGCACTGATTTTAAACAAACGTGTTCCATGCCCTTAATGTGGGTCAGAGATACACTGGGTTTTCTGCAGATCGGGGTTAAAACGTGCTGAACTTTCTTTTGTTAAAATTTTAGGTAGGTGGGCCGTTTCGTTCTTTGCAAATACTAGCTTCTTATTTACATAAACGAATCGTTATTTACAAGATGTTCGGCCTTATATGAAATCGTTAGTTTTATGTACCTTTTATGGAAATCCTACCCTCTAAACGTTAAAATGAGACAATAAACCAGGGGACATTTCCCCTTAAATTTATTTCAATCCGCTTTTTTATGTTGCTATTTTATATTTACTGTTTGGCCTACAGATAAGAACAATGTAATTACTGTAGTTTAACTTATAAACAGAAGTTTTTTACTTAAAAAAGCTCGTACAACCACAAATAGAAAGGACACATTTTTAATCAATTAATTAATTTATCTTTTTTTCGGTTTGCAACTGTACACCTTAGTTGTTATATACGTAAGTTGCACATTTATAGCGACTTTTTTTTACCTTTTCCTGGCCTGTATGTCATTACGTCATTAGTTCGCGCGGCTTGTCAGGAAGACATGTCACAAAAGGGTTGTTTTTATATTTCAATGATGCCAAATTAGTTCTGTCAGTTTAAAATATGTATTTCTTAATAGATACTTTAAAAAATGCAGTAATATTATTGCGCTTGGGCCTCACTTTACAGAAACTCAAAAGAACCTTGGTTTTAACTTTTGGACTGTCATTTGCTAATGACCTGAGGACATAGCCTATTTGTGCTAACCGTAAAAGCGCCCCCCCCCCCTCCCGTACATTTGTATTTTTGTCATATTTACATGTACAATCGGAGGATTACGAAAATGTAGTTCTGCATTTTTAATATTATTGTCAGTTAGATGAGGAAAATAATTACCGTAAAATTCCGTGTATTGTTTGTTAAGTAAACAATAGTAATATTTTCTATATAAGAGCCCTTCCATGACATTGAGAACACGACTTGTTCTGCAATTACATCTCGTTGTTGATACGAAAAAACCTTTGGGGGTCTATAGATTGTTGCAGCAAATTTCAAAATTTTTCCAAGATGTGTCTTCTGAAATTTGGCATTTTTAGACCTATTGTCTTTAATCAAAGGTATATCTCAAACTTAAAATGTTTAACCGGTTATGTCTCGTTTTTGCATGAAATCATTTATTGTATTTTCCCAGTTTCGATTAGTTTCATCCGGAGATTTTAATCTTCGAAAATTTCAATAACCTACTGGGAGTCCACTTTGATATTATCGAACATTCTTAAATTATCTAAATGCACATCTTTCGAGATTACCTACACGCAAAAAATAATGTTAGAAAATCGTCCCGATATAGAACGACTTACACGTTGCCATAATGACTCTTAATCTAAATTATTACTCAGCTCAGATAAACAAGCAATTCAATTGATAGCAAACAATTATCCAAATTGAAAACAAACGAATTTCAAAACCCAAGGCCTTAAGGCCTGGCTAATTACACAACAAGTTTATGAAACTAAAACATGTATTATTCGCGTTTTAATTGAGTTGGTCCCTAGTGATAGATAAGGTTATGTCATAGTTTCGATCGGCGGGCACAAAAATAGTTAATCAAAAAGGCAACTGACTGATAAGAGCCTTTATTTTAGTATTAAAATTCACTTATAATCACGTGATTTTCGTAATTTCCCTTGCGTTTTGTGAGTTCGAGTGCGTGGTTTTACATAAATATACGAGGCTCGTACTTTTTTCGTGTTAAGAGGCTTATCTGAAAGTAAATTGGCTCTACAATTACGCATGATTTCCTACTACGAGATACGTGTTCGAAACGTGATTTTTTTAGTAGCATGCATTGATTGTGCCGATGCCAAATGGTGCAAGAAATTGGGATGAATTTCGATTTTAAAATTGTTATGTCTCTGCAAATTCTGCGTAGATATTATTCGTAACGAAATATCGTATGATTTAACCATTTCTGCTTCATATTTTCAGAAATAAATTGGGTATTTTTTCGGGAATATTTATTTGTAATTTGGGATAGGTCGTGAATAAGTAAACACATCGGTATTGTGTAAAGGTAATTTTAGAACACGGCAATTACAAAATCAATCAACTAAATTTATAGTCGAATTTACTGTAATACTGTGAGAGATTTTGTATGGGTGGATTTTAAACAATTTTCGTATTTTTATTTATTTATTTCTTTATACAACAATCAACATGGACAAAAATGAAAAGCATACAACTATACTACAAACATTCTTTTGATAAATAAAAATTTGAAATGTTAAAAATATACTGCAGATTTTAATGGGGTTGTTCTAGAGCTCTAGAATTTTAATTCAATGGATAATGACGTTGGCAATTTTATGTCCAAAAGCGCAAATCTTTCCAATTTGTTTCTTAAATTACATAAACTATAATTAAATTGTTTTAATATTGATGATTTTCCAAGAAGAATTTTTAAACAGACATTGTTGGTTTCGATGGTGTTCCTTTCTAAAATCGTTATTAGTATTCGTGACCTATTTTCATAATTATTAAATTGATAACGTTAATCTGACGGATAAATTTAATAAAACCGCAGAACGTTTTCTTTTTTGGTATATTAATGAATTGACGAATAAATAAAATTAAACTTTAGAATACATTGAATACATTGCTGTTCAGTATACCGGGTGTCTCAGGTAAGACGCACCATAGGGAAACACCAATGTATTTTTTCAGAAAGGATCCACGATACCTTTTGAATATGTATGGATTCAGTGTTCAACGTATGTTATTGGATTTAGGTAACGCTAGAAAGAGATAGAAATACCGAAGGCGTCTGCCATTGCGACAGGCGATTATTTCATTGTTTATTTTTATATCTGTCAATTTTGACAGCACCTAAAGCTTTCATTTACAATAAAAATACGCAAAACACGTAATTTTTTTAATCGCAGTTTCCGCATTCTGCATATTTTAAATTGAATTCGCCTTATTACAACAGCACACGTAAAGAAAACGTAAGTAAATTCTATAAACATGGAATAGTATTGAATCCTATTAAAAGAAAGCAAATGATCATCAGTCAGGTACCGAATGAACTTAAAAATGTAATGAAAATAAGAATTTGTCTAGTCAGAAGTTATTAATGCAACTTACAAATTTTAATGGTTTATGTAGATAGGTGTGAAATTGGTTACATAGAGAAAAATGTATAATTGGGTGAAGTACAAGTGCAAGAAAAATGTAACAATTATACCTTTACGTAAATAGTGATTTTAGTAAATATGTAAAGTATTATGGCATTATAAATAAATTTTTTAAATTATACTTATTGTTTTAGTATAATAATACTAATAATGGATCTATAATTGTGCTTCATTGCATTGTAGATGTAGATTCTTTAGTAACTGACAAGTTTAGCAATTTGACGTTTTGTCGCTGCCAAAATTGACAAATATAAAAAATAAACAATGAAATAATCGCCTGTCGCAATGACGGATGCTTTCAGTATTTCTGTCTCTTTCTAGCGCTAACTAAATCCAATAACATATGTTGAACACTGAATCCATACATATTCCAAAGGCACCGCGGATCCTTTCTGAAACAATACATTGGTGTTTCCCTATGGTGTGTCTTACCGGAGACACCCGGTATAAATTTCCTTTAATTTTATTAAATATTTAAGTGTACTCGAATATCATAATATAAGCTTTTAATTTACAAGGCACTTTGGTAGAGTTCAGTAGCATCATTATTGCTTAAACGTACAGTCAGGTGTACATGTTTTGTTACCTACGTCTTTCGATTATGCAATACACTTGTCAGTTTGGCATTTGAATATTAGATACTATCGGAACAAATGCTAAGTTGCATAATCGAAAGGCGCAGCTGATTAAACCCAGTGGTGTAGCTAGGGGGGTGGGGGCGCACCGGGTGTCACCCATTTGGGTGTAACACCCGACCTCGTTTGAAAAAAATTAATCTTGCAAAAACAACCGCTAAAGGAATCCCCAAAAATGGATAATTTTTTTCTATCATTTTTTCTTTGTTATTGTATATTGACAACACTGCGCATTTAAAACAAATAGAGCATCGTAGTTCTATGGCTCGGGGATTCCCCCAAAATCGTCGTAAATGCTTTCCGCCTGTTTTATTTCTCATTTCGTGTTGTGAAGTGAAAATATCGTGACGCTGGATTACTTTCATCATTGTTATTTTTGATAGTTTTTTATAAAAGTCTTGAAAAGATATCTAAAAAAGTAAAGTATTTTTAAATTAAAAGTGTTTATTTCTCGCTTATTTAGTTAGTTTCTTCTAAATATGTTTATGATACTTGATTGATAGTATTGCAATTTGATGATGAATGACATAATTTTTTAAATGTTTATTTAAATATGTTGTATTAAAATCAGACTTCACGCTTATCTGATTTTTTGTTTTACTTAATGTTGATTTTAACCGTTTTCATGGGTGACACCATCGATATCCGCACCGGGTGCCACCCATGCTAGGTACGCCACTGATTAAAGCATTTGCACCTAACTAACTATACTGTAAGATGTAATTTGTTTTATGTATTCAGTAGTAGTTCAACTATAGTGTTTTAAAAATTCAGTAGAAAGCTCCGCCAAGTCGTCTAATAATTTATTGGGTTTAATAAGTTATAATTTTCGGTTACCTGAGTTGGCAATTTATTATTATGCAAATCTGGTTAACAACAACTGAATTTTGATTAGTCTACTCTATCTCAATTTGCCAAGAATTCAAATACGTAGCTCGGGGGAGCAATTTTGAATACAAATTTTAAATATCGTAGACACGGTCCGAATCTATTACTAACCCTTCGTAACGATTCTATCACGCTACCGAACACGATCAATGAATAATTTTAGCTCGAATTATAATTTACATAATTAACATCAAAGGGGGCTGTCTCACTTATGTACCGGAAATTGCAGTTAGTAGTTATCAGTAGCTGGATCTGCGGTATTTTCCTCATTATTAATTCATTTATAATTGTAAAGTGCTGTATGCTTGATATAATAAGAAAGGTCGCTAGGTTTCGTTTTACCTTTAATTAATTACCTTCGAGTTTCCTCCCCCATGCGGTCGTCTCTTGGGGCACATCACGTAGACTATTTAATCTAGAAAACTTATTAGAACAGTAGAACAAAAATGAAAACAAACTGTTCGTTTAAAAACGCTCAGAGGCCCAGACTTGGTACTTTTCACATCAGAGGTCTATTTTTCGTGCAAAATATATCGGTAATGATAATCATTTTTTAAAAGGCGTATTTTTAGAAGTTGATTCTTAAAAAAAACGGCCACAATAAATCCCCGCGTTTCTAAAACCGTAAACGAATCATGTGGTGCAGGTATCATCCAATTTTTTTTATTTTGAGATCGAGGATATAAAAATACATGACATTGACTTTGAGTGCGTGCTACTAGCCGTTTTATTAGGATTCTCTCTGTTTTATTATAACGGTGTGAATTTGTTGTAAAGAGTAAGAACTTACATAGATATCTGTCAAGGTTATACGAGAACGTGTCCAATTTTCTTTATTATCCAATATTTGGCACGGTTTTTTGACGTGAGTAGATTTTAAGATACAATTTCGCCAGTTGTGACCCGCATATGTCTAATTTAAACGGGCTGGTGTCGACAATTAGATAATAGCTATAGCAGACAATTGGCGACAATCAATATTATTTAACGCGTAATAAGTGACAAAGACAAAGACGTCATACGATTAACAAGGCACAACAGCAATTTATGTACGTGTAGTAAGGTTATCATTTACTTCAAAGGCCCAACTTTTACTTTCTTTAGTAGGTATGTGTTTGAATTATCTTCGACTGCACGTTGCGTGAGGCAATTGATGTCTTATCAAATAATGGTAAATTAAACTCGAACCAGGAAAATTTTACTTTAGTAAATTGGAAACACAAAAGATAATGGATCTTTCGAATTTAATATGTATTTAACATTTGGTAAAATACGATTGTAACCCCTTGTGACATTTACTAGTTACTCGAATACTGTTTTGAAATATCAAGTTCTGTTTAAGGTATACCAAACGAGTTTTTTGTACTTTTAGGACTTCACGGGTTTCCCAATCAAACATAGATATTGCAAAACATACAAAAATCAAAGTAATAATCAATAGAAAAGATTAATAGGGATTTTACATAGTAAGAGAGGTCGAGCATGCAATAGACTGAGCAAATCGCTGAAATGCCATGGCATCAGGAGCGGATGGGAAATTTCCCTAACGGCCGATCCTGTTTAGGGCCGAATAAATGAATTGCAAAATCTTTTAGATCCACTTATGCGTATTTTACACCTTATTTTGAAAACATAAACATTGATATACGTACAAAGCAAGCTGATAATATTCTTTATATGCCGGCGTATCATAATGACAACTTTATGTCATTGTATTTGAGTGACGTAAGGCAGTTCATTATAGTCCAAGGACCATAATGAATCCATTATGGGCCAAGGACCATAATGAATCCATTATGGTACTCAATTTAAAAACTACTAAATTCAAAAAGTACTCTTACACGACATTTTCTGCAATTTTCTTCAAATTCGAAGGTAAACTTTCATTAGAATCACTCATTTTCTTAAATTTTACTACAAATTCAATTTGCAAATTGTGAAATTGCAAATTAATTTTAACAGCGCTTTCTACTTGACAGCAGTGTTTGACAGTAAATAAAGCGCGGCTTGCTTACTATTTTTTATAATAATAACTGAATGCACCTGTCGTTTCAAAAATACTATTTTATAGCTATTAATATAGCAAGAATATTATGCGATTTATAATAGACGAGGACGTTGCTAGGTGACGAGGCGCTAGCCGAGTCAACCACGCAACGTCCTCGTCTATTATAAATCGCATAATATTCTTGCTATATTAATAGCTATTATCGTATCATTGATTATTAAGTAAACTTTATATTACACTTTTATTAGTAATTATACATAACATAATAGCATAGCAACTCCAACTTCATAATTCGTTAGTTACATACTATTTGTGTACTGTTGCCAATGATACGATAAAGCTTGAAATATAACTCGAATATTATGCGATTTAAACCGACTCGGACGTTGCGTGGTTGACTCGGCTAGCGCCTCGTCACCTAGCAACGTCCTCGTCTATTATAAATCGCATAATATTCTTGCTATATTAATAGCTATAAAATAGTATTTTTGAAACGACAGGTGCATTCAGTTATTATTATAAAAAATAGTAAGCAAGCCGCGCTTTATTTACTGTCAAACACTGCTGTCAAGTAGAAAGCGCTGTTAAAATTAATTTGCAATTTCACAATTTGCAAATTGAATTTGTAGTAAAATTTAAGAAAATGAGTGATTCTAATGAAAGTTTACCTTCGAATTTGAAGAAAATTGCAGAAAATGTCGTGTAAGAGTACTTTTTGAATTTAGTAGTTTTTAAATTGAGTACCATAATGGATTCATCATAGTTTTGTTATTTCTACACAGAATAGTTATTTATTACATACAAAATTTTATATGCTATTATGTTATGTATAATTACTAATAAAAGTGTAATATAAAGTTTACTTAATAATCAATGATACGATAAAATCTTTAAAAATATACATACTGATGCCAGCATATAAAATTTTGTATGTAATAAATAACTATTCTGTGTAGAAATAACAAAACTAAACGGCATGGAATATACAAATTAGTTTCATTGTTTCGACTAAACTTATATTACATGGTGTGAGTTAACCATTGTATTGGAACCAAAGGGTTAAATATTTATGAATAGTCATTTTTATATTAGTTGTACGTATTATTACTTTTAGAAATTGGATAAAAATATCGAGAAAAAGGTAAAAAGGGGGTAGTTCGGTATATTACCTGAACGGTTCCAAGTAGTAAAAGTGTAGATATAAATGAAACTAAATTGAAATAGTTTCAATGCCCGGAAAAGGGTCAACTAAATATATTTTTTCAATATTATCACCAAAGCTCCAAAGTGATACTAATTTTATAGCTATTAAGACAACAAGTGTTTTATAGAAGGTTTAAAAATCAAGGTCGTGGTTCAAATCCGAGCGAACGAAGTGACCCGAGGATTTGATAGACCGAGATTTTTAAACTATAAAACACGAGTTATCTTCAAGATTTTTTCTAACACTAATATCAGACATTTTCTTTCACTAATATATTATTAGAAATTTTAATAAATTATTATTTGAGACGTGTCATAATACACAAAATGCGAAGATTGCTAGGCAACGACGTATTTAAAGGCCTATAAAATACGTTGTCATTGACGGCGTATTTTATAGAGAAAGCGTATTTTAAAGGAAACATAACAAGTGAGCTCTTATGCACCATAGAAACAGTATAAGATATTAGTGTTAGAAAAAAAGCTTTAAAACTCGAAAACGAAACACTGAGGCAGTGATTAATATACATACATGTTGAAAAAAATGCACTTTACTATTCGGTTTGTTTAATATTTTCTTAATCCTCAGACAAAAGTAGATTTATTGAAGGTATGAAAGAGTGAAAACAAACGTATTTAGCAATTAAAAAACATGAAAAGACATACCTATAAGGTATGCATACTCAAAACAAAACCTAACAAGAATCGCACCTTCAGGTCGATACAGTCGCAACCTTAGAACATAATAAATATTAGTCAATGTTGGAAATAGAATGTACCTAGTGTTTAATGTTATTTAAGTAAAATACATATGTAACTTATACAACCGTTTATTAAAATGACACTGGTATCAAATTACGTGTTAAGCATTAAAATCAAAAAACACAGACCCTATTCTAAGTTCAACAAAATTACTAATTTAATTCTATCATATAATTCACAAAAGTTTTAATTTGTTTTTAAACCAAGTATGTTAAATAAATACTAAATACTCAGAAAATAAACAAAAACACATAATCCTATTTGTACAGGGTGGCCCATTTTCGATGTTTTTAAATGGGAAGTACCCTTAATATCGGAGATAGACAAAAACTGATGTCGGAGTCCAGGGCTCTTTTTTGATGCAAGTTCAGTTCCCGAAAACAAAATTTCGCTATCTTTTGTTATTTTTTAGTTATAGCCCAAAATTCAAAATTTGGCCATATCGAAAACTTCAAATATCTCTCTTGGTTTTGAAGATATCCAAAAACGGTAAAAACATTCTACAGGCACTTTTTCAAGTAGAATACGATAGTCAATTCAGATATCTTGTAATTTTCATGTTTTAAGAATTATGACATAAAGTTGGTATTTTTTAAATATAAGTCGTAGTTGGCCATGATACCATTAAATTGCATATTTTCTCTGCTTTCCGAAAATATATAGTTTATAGGGGTTAAATGCAGTAACAATACCTTTTTTGAACAAAATCAGATTATATTATGATGTTGTTAGCAATTAGTAGGCCATGGTTCGTGATATCAAAACAAAAAGTAGTAGAGTGGTTGCATGTGACGTCACTAGGTCATCAGCTGAACTCTTGTAGGGTAAACAAAGGGTAGATTTGTATGCATCGGTATACTAATTTTACCAAAAAGGAAATATTACATATTACAATATCAAACCGAATAAAGATGTGTTTAACCAGATGAGGGATGGTTTAACCCACATAATTTTGAAATTTTCAGTTACTTAAAATTTTCCCCACGGTCAGTTGATACGAACGTAATTGAAAATTTTATCGTGAATTAAAAAGAGTATTAGGGAACGTGATATTTCCCAGAGAAAGCAGTTAGAGAAAAGCTCTGGAAAACAAGAAACTAAAAATTTTGCCAGGTTATTCGTAGAAACTTGTAAAATCTCCATATGTCAAGATAATTAAAAGCTGTTAAAGATAACGCGAGATTTTCTACAAAATATTAAAGTAATTATTTAGTTTTGTTAACTTACAAAACTGTCGTTCATTTTCAATCGGGCGCGTTATTGTGTGCCTGGTGACATCACATGCACCCGCTCTATTAGCCTTTGTTTATTGCTATCATGAACCATGGCCCACTAATTGCTAACAACATCAAATAATCCGATTTTGTTCAAAAAAGGCATTGTTACTACATTTAAACCCTATAAACTATATATTTTCGGAAAGCAGAAAAAATATGCAATTTAATGGTGTCATGGCCAACTACGACTTATATTTAAAAAATGCCAACTTTATGTCATAACTCTTAAAACATGAAAATTAGAAGATATCTGGATTGACTATCGTATTCTACTTGAAAAAGTGCCTGTAGAATGTTTTTACCGTTTTTGGATATCTTCAAAACCAAGACAGTTATTTGAAGTTTTCGATATGGCCAAATTATGAATTTTGGGCTATAACTAAAAAATAACAAAAGATAGCGGAATTTTGTTTTCGGGACTTGAACTTGCATCAAAAAAGGGCCCTGGACTCCGACATCAGTTTATGCCTATCCCCGATATTAAGGGTACTTCCCATTTAAAAACATCGAAAATGGGCCACCCTGTACAGGGTTTGGTAAAGAATACTGAAGAGTTTTAATATGCAATAATTTTCTATTTATGTAACTAAGATGTGTACACAATCGTAAACGTAACAGTTGGAAATTTTAATGTCTAAAAACAGTCCCCCATTCTCAGCAATGCACTTTTCCAAATGGGAGATGAAATTTGCCAAATATCTCTTGACGGATATACTTAATTTCGTCTTCTATTTTCCTCCCCAAGTCTAGAGAGTCTGGTTTATATTTATATGGCGATATTTTAAAAACCACAACAGAAAAAATTGGGCATAGAAATGCCAGTAGAACAGGGTGGCCATGCTAAAGAGTCTTTTAGTAAAATTAACTCGTTCGGAAAACATTCTTGCAAAATTTTCACTTTTCTTTTTTACTTAAAAATAGTGCCACATTTGTTTAATTTTAAGAGAGAAGTACCTTTCTCCATTGACTTTTTTCAATGAATTCTTAATAATTATCACAAAAAAGTTGGTCCCAAACATGCACACTTTGAGTTATTATCCGATTCGTTAACCATTTTCGGCAGGTTTTCGAATGTTTCAGACAAACAACACGAGACAACGTAGCCATAAAAATAAACAAGTGGTGGACGGTATTGATAATGTATATATCATTTTGTTAAACGTTCGGATTCATTTTTAATTCGAAATAAAATACATAGTGTTAGTAAATGTTTAAAGTTGTAAGAACTTAATATTAGTAAACATTATTATGATACAAGGCCGATGGTTCTTTGTAACTGCCGGGCTGGTAGCCCATCCGCTCCTAGATGGCATATACAATATTGTTCCGTTATTCATACAAACTTCCATTAAAAATTTAAATGATTTTGTATATAATAATTTGGCGATAATTGTAATAAACTGATTTATCAAAAACCTAAGCAATGGATACCTTTCCTGGGCTGGGGTGTTCTTCAAATATCATTAAATGCCATAGTAAATGTACTTGTAGTTATCTTTTCAGATTTTAATATACTAACATTTAATCAAAACATTCCAGAAAATGAGCAATCGTACTGGGGGCTATCTAATTAATATATAAAATGCTTAAACAATGTTTAGAACTTGCATGGCTGTATCACGTGTATGACAGAGTAAAAGAACCAAAAATCATGAGATGATAAACTACGCATTCAATCCTTTAAAAATGCGTTCGCATTTACAAAGTTTCATAATTTTTCAAGATCGCGATCCTTATCGTGAAATAAGCCTTTTTATTGACTTTATCATCTTTCGTTTACGTTTATCTCTTCTTGTTGACTTTATCTGCAGCAAACATTTTTTTCGACACAGGCGAATGCAAACAGTCAGAGATCAAAACAAATAATTTATTTCAAAAATTGTATTGCATCAATGAAAGCAGTTTTTCTGAGTTATCGTACATGTTAACTGATAAAGTCTGACCTCTTCACGACTCACCAGTTACTAACGTAGTTTTCATATAATGTTTTGGCTTAGAAAATCGCATCAAATAAAACATTGTTTGGAAATAATCGTATTTCTAATTTAATCAGTGTTTGTAGACCCCAATTTTGTAAGCTCGATTTGAATTGATTAAGGCACTCGGTTTTTGATAATACGGATTTGTAATTAACATGAATCAGTGTTTATGAAGCGTTCGTGTGTTCTTCACGAAATTAATTGAGAAAATTCGTGACTACCCGCTGCTAATTTAATTTAATCAAGACACACTGATGGTTGTTAATAATGCTAACCAAGCTATTTCTGGTTTACTTATGCCCATACTTATAGTCGATACTCAGCTCGGTCTTGAACTTCAGCATTACTCAAGTAACAAAATGGCTATTATAGTCGTTGCTTCCCAAGTAAAAACGACTTCGAGCCTGCTTTGAGCGTACTTGACTCAAGGTTGGTCACACCCTACCTTGAGACGGGCTTGAGGCGTGCTTTACTGTTTGACGTTACGCATTTCGTGTTTTGCTGTGTAGTGACAAGTTATCAAAATAATATATATTTTGAAAATCATGGATCGCGAAGAAAGTGAAGAGTTTTTTGAGTACCTTGATATGGTAGAAGAAGCCATAAATGCAGAAATAGTGTCAAAAAAGATATTTATGTAATAAGGATCATAATGACGGTCGTTATGGTGTTAGCAGTGAATATTATCGAGGGGAAGCGTCAGCCGAGCCCGATAACACGGCATTTGCCATAAATGATCGTTTATGATCCGAATTACATACAAAATGTTATCTGCTGTCATCAATTTAGTAAAGTTTATTCATGCTAAAGTAATAGTACTTTTTGAATTTCATTGTGATACTAGGACGTTTTGAACTGTAATACTTTTTGAATTTCATTATGGTACTAGGACGTTTTGAACTTCATTATCATTATGGTTCTAGGATTATAATTAACTTCCTTACGTCACTAAAATACAATGACATAACGATGTCATTTTGACATGCCAGCAGATAAAGGTATATAGCCGAAAACCCTCTCGAATTTTATGGAGATTTGAAATTTCGTAATAGATACAGATTTAGCAAAGATACTGTTCTTTATACAATTTTACCGCTAATAGCAGACCGCTTTAAGACTGTGAACAATCGTGGTTTACCATTTGCTCCCCTTATACAGTTATTAGTATGCTTGAGATACCTGGAAACTTTCACTTTAATAAACGCCACTTAATTTAAGAACTTACGAAACTTAAGAAAGAACTTAAGAAATTTTTAGGACTAACAATTCGCACGTGCCTCAACAACAAAACGTACAAAAGGTTATAAATACTAAAATCATAATATATTCTTTGACGTTTATATCAGCGCGGTACAACAAAAGTAACAAAAAACCCTAGGTTACTCGCTGCTTTCCTAAACTCCGTCGAAATTTCATGAAGTTGCGATTATAAGATATACAGCAGGTTAAGCAAAGCACACGACTTGAGGTGTTCTTGGCTGAGGCGGTCTCAAGGGCGAGATCGAGTTTTGTCTATAAGTACGGGCATTAATCAAACTGTATAAAGTTAGCAAGGCTATAAGATCCAATCTTCCCAATCGTAATATAAATTAAAGTTGAAATCGATGAGTAACTTTGTGATTTTAAACGGAAACGTTTAAAAGCTCCTCGAACTTAATATGCCAAAATTTAGACGTACAACGACGTCTTCCGTCATTTCCATCGCTTCCAAAACAAACAGCTGTCTCTAGTTAGTTCTTAATTGCATTCCGTATTCCCTTGATTGCCTTTGACTTAGGAATCTGGGACAATTTTTGTTCGGACGTTTGCTTGTTATATTTGCTTAAATGCTGTTTTGCTATGGTTTGATAACCTAATAACGGGAAAGTTGTTCCACCTGATTATTCGTACTAATTTGAACCAAGGGTAGTCTATATAATCGAAAATTCGGATAATCGGTCTAATAAAAAAAAATATAAATATTTTTCTTTTTTGTTGAAGCCGTCACTTGCTTCGGTTAAGCGATCGTCTGCGTAAATTTGAATAACTGGGGCTATACTGTGCTGCATTTTATGACACAAGCGATATAAAAGAAGTTACTAAGAGTTATTAAGAGGCCAGTACTTTGGAAGATGCTGATTTTGATGAAGTAGGCGTTGCCTGTAACTTGTAATGAAATATATCAATATATCGGAAGAATCTTCTGATGCGAGTACTTCAACCCCTTCATGTTTATTTAATATTTACTAATGGATAACTAACTGCTTATGAACTGGCAAATAAACACATCCACAGAAGGTTAAAACATAAATTGCCACAAGACCTGCTAACAGATGATTAATTCAGGGAGTGAGGACTTCTTCGGAGCTGATCTTTATATGCCAATATGGTGATTAGTGATATCAAATGACAGTTCTGTGCGTAGCTGTATTAGCTGAGCCGGAAATCAAACAAACAAAAAAAAACTAATGGAGAACTTTAGAGATCGTTAAGCAGCAGGATATTAAAATTTTCAACATTTTAGTCGGTCGTATGCAGTCAAATAGCCATATGAAGGCTCTTAAGGAAACGTACACTAAGAAAAGCTTTTAGGCCGAAGTTTATTAGATTTTAGCTTTTAGAATTCACGCTTTAACTTCAATAGCTTTATTTTATAGCTGAACTTTGTCCAAATATTCGTGCTTAGAGTAAATAGAATACTTATGATTTGTTAATGACCTTTTGAAAACACGAAGTGTTTGAACAGATTTAGAAAATCTAAACTGAAAACTTGATTCGCAACAGGCTTTGAGTTACTGTTTGAATGGAGTCTGAGCAGTGAGTACCCACCAACATTTATCAATTCTAAAATTGGAAAATGCAAATACAGTTAATTTTTTTGTTTGAGCTTTAAAAAGCATTCGTTTTAACCGAAGTGGAACTATCTGTTTACGTCAGAGTATGTTGATGCATTTGCAGTTTAAATTTACTTATCTTGCAGCATCTTTTTAAAATGACCCTTTTTAAATGCAGTGAAGCGAGGCGTGGATTTAATAAAACAGAAGCAGTGGCGTAACTACACCCTCGTGGGGCAGGGGGTGCAAAACAATAAAAGGTCGTAAAAGTTGGAAGTTCTTTTAATATTTTCTTTTATTATTTTTACAATGTTCTTAAGATGAACTGTTCTATACGTATCTTTGGATATAAAAGAAATATTTTTACAGTGGCTAGGTACAGAGAGATCGTAAATGGTTGTCCGAAAAAATTACTTTCCATAGAAATTATATCAAAACTTACATCCACCAGGTATTGGTTTATGTGGTGAAGTTAGTTAGTTCTCAAGCGTATACATAACCTACAATGTACAAACACACACAAATTATAAACATTATTAGTAATTTACTTACTGTAGACTTCTTTTAACGCTGTGTAGTCTTGAAAAAGACTCTTTTGAATAACAATAACAGCCTATACGAACAGAAAAATTCAAAGTAAACACAAACATCCACCACCTAACCAACAAATATTAATTGTCGAAGGAATTGCGGTATGTGGCTAATATCACGCCGGGGTGAAAGTTTTTGCTGGACAATCATTCTCGATCTCCCTGTATAAAACTTGCTCAGCCTTGCTAAGTTGTGCCACGGAATGGAAGCCTTCCATAATCTAATTTTAAAATTCTTTTCAAGATTCCAGTTCGATTTTTAAAAATTAACACGCTGAATTTGCTAGTCCCTCATCCCCTCCCATTTTGAGAAATTTCGAGTAGAATTAGAGGAAATTGTTAAGGTTTGTAAGTACTTTATT
Organism: Melanotus villosus; assembly: GCA_963082815.1. NCBI lineage: Eukaryota > Metazoa > Arthropoda > Insecta > Coleoptera > Elateridae > Melanotus > Melanotus villosus. The sequence continues at coordinate 81,415,593 of OY720419.1, forward strand.
TTACTTTGTTATGCTGTGATTTTCCTAAAGTTGGAGTAGTTCTAACATTAAAATGCTTCCTCAGATTCTATTTGGCATTAAGAAAATGTATTGTTCGTCAACTAGGGCACGGACACTACCCTGAACTATCAACTTATAGACCTCCTATTTGGCAATGAAGATCAGTATTTAATAATTAATTAATTAATTAATTAATTAAGAACAAAAAACTCGTATTGATTGTTTCCTTAAATAGAATACTTGAGGTATTCTTTATGACTGACTACTTCCGTAAGCAGATTAAGAAAATAACGTGCATTCTTTAAATTTTCAAGACAATGTAATACTAATACATTCATAAAGAAAAAAACACCTACGTTTAACCAGGAGTAAATTTGTAATTCAAATTAGATATTGTCGATGCAACACTATTTCTTATGCATTCGGTTCTGCATTTCTCGTCTCGTATGTTCTCTAGAAAGTAACCGTACGTCTACCTTCGATTTCTTTGGACAAGTTGCCCCATATTTCATCGTGCGAATATAATTCGGGTATTGCAGGCAGCATTCAGAAAGTCACGTGCCCTACAATCGACTCTCACGATCGAGTGTGCGTTGGCCCCTTAGCCGCGTGACGTGTATCCCGTCATGAACACTATGTGATCACCAGAAGTTTGCTTGATTTAAAACTACCTTAAGGTGGGGGCACACAGACCACGCGACCGCCGCGACGGTCCCTTTTTCAGCAGTTTCACTAGCGGTGTATCGTCGAAGGTTTATCATCATAGCTAAGCATTGATAAGCCGCGCTATCGCGGTCGGCTTATTTAAATCTTGGAGTTTTCCGTAGTTCCTTCAGAGTTTGATCGAACGAGATGTTGTGCACTTGGTAAAAGGGCTGTGATCTGTGTATACCCTTTAGTTTATTGGTGATTTCTCTGTACGCAAGTTCTTTCGATCTTTGTGATCGCGATAGAATAAAATAGTGGTGTGGTGTGTTTAAAGGCTTGCCTTATTAGATCGAATTACGCCCAAATATAAATAATTCTCCCAAAAGACTTCTATTGAAATTGGAGTGTTATTTTGTAGTATTAATTAGTCAAAAACCGGTTAGTTAATTGAAAAAGTGCCATAATAACACCCAATCCCAAAGCGTAAGACTGATAGACTATTTTTCTGACAACTACAAATGGGAACGTTGAAATAACAACCCTCCGAAACTCGAGACAATTTATCTTTTATATTCGAGTTCAGAAGACTTTGGATTATTAAACTAATACATTTTTACTGTTGGACGATAATCTACGACCATTAGTCTTCCGTTATTATCACATATATAGTGCTCGCAATACCAAAGACATTCTCATTATTGTTGTTATTTATTGAAAGTACTCATTGAACTTTGTATTTTTTCCACGAATCGTCAGTCTTTGATAAGTAATCGTGAGAAGCGCACACTGACTTATAAACCGCGAGTGTAAAATCCAAAAAAGTGGAAGTCGACCTTCATCATCGGTCGAAAAGCCAACCCCCTAGCAAAATAAATTTGTTTTAGCGGCATCGAATGCGAAGGGGAAATATATTCGGCTGCACAAGCTGCTGCTGCTGCTGCTGTTGTTAAGTCAGAAGAATCTGAAGAAAAAGAATTGAACATCGTTGTCGTTACAATCGATAAAGGGGAAGAAATATCGGAAGATCCACTCGCCGTTCCTGTTGTTGAAGTTCTTTCACCGAATCTTGTGGAGTCGCTCAGTCCGGCTCCATCACCAAGACCTCAAACTGCCACTTCTAAAATTTTTGCACCTCGTACAGAGGAAATGAGCAAAGGATTCCTGATGTTTTCAGAAGAAGAACCAGGCCTTACAAGTAAGTAGTTTATTCCTAGTTTTATGGCCCCATCATTTAATTTATATTTGCAGTAATAACGAGGTTTTCTAAAAAAAATCGGTTGAATTTAAGACAAACAATTAAATAAATCCGAGTAAATTCTTCAACGTTAATACAACCATAAAAAAGTTATGAAAGTTCATTTATTATCCAGCCCATAAAATTATAGAATATTGTAATCTTATCAGTAACATTACTTACTCAATCTTCGATCGTTAAAAGTTCATTTTATAAATACTTTATAGCATTTACGTTTGTTTACAATTAGAGCATGTTTTTTACCGATAATATTTATAGAAAGCACAATCTCATTCCACGTTGTGAATGTAAAAAAGTTGAGACATTTTTACATATCTAAGGGGACAGTCTTTGTATAATTTAAACTTGTTATAACAGCTATTAAAATCTTATAATCGATTTCACACTTAAAAAGAACTTAATATTTTTAATACATTAGTGGAATCCTAACCTAAAAAATTGCAAATACATACAGAAAATTGGAATGATTTTCACGAGGCCCATTCAAAATTTGTACGAAAACATTTACGTATTTACTGCCCAGATAAGAGCAATCAAAATGTTAAGTGGCCTGTTTACTTCCTCCCTTAAAATAAATACGATGTTGCTATGGCAACTTGAATATTTTTTTGTTTGAAACCTTTTGAAACCCATTTAATCTGAGATAAACTTTACGAGCCAAGTTGTAATTTTGAAAATTTGTTATCTTGGCAAAACTCGAGGTTATGTAATTTCTGAAAATTGGTCATTTGGATGAATAAACCTTAGCGACTATTATAAATAGGAAATGACATGTTTCAAAAATTGCCCTAAAAACAATTTCTAAAAATGTAAATGTTTGTTTGTTCTGTTTGTTAATTCTGGAGTTTAGAGTTTTTAAGAATGATTTGAAGTGATTTGATATTTTTGAATTTTTTATAGCTTTGGTATATATTTTGAAACGAAAATTAATGGGTCCCAAAATAAAATTTAAAAATACACGATAAACTGGTCCAAAAACTTATAGAATTCACACGTCTGGAAATTTCTATTGTTGATACTGGAGTTAAATTATAAGTATAATTTCAAAATAGCCAATACATACTTTTAATTATTGAAACCTTAAAACATGTTTACAAATTTTGGAAGTTTTGCTATCATATTTATCTACGATTCTGGGAATGAAGCACAATTTTCGTTTGAACATAACCGCAATTGGTCAATGGCTGAATGTTCCACGCATTTTTAACAATTATTTGCACTTGATATCAAACTAGGGTACGTCTTGTAATTTCAAAGTGATCCTAAAAGCTGTTTAAAAAAGAAATTATTTCAGAATTTTTCCAAAGAGCATCCGAATAGCGTGTTTGGGAATACTTAAAATCATAAAATAAAATTGAAAATAGGACAAAAAAACGCATGCCTTGGTCACTTCAAACCCGGTTTTAGTCGTTGTTTTATAATAAAAAGGGAAATGAATTAATGTTGAATACAACAAAGTTTAAACACATAAATATTTCTCAAAGTTGCTTACAATTTTCATCATATCATGCAGTATTTCTTCCTACTCTGAACCTAAACAGTGTAACCTGTAAACTCCCAAGAAATTCTTTCTCATTTCCTGCAAGTTACTTCGGTCTTGTTGAATGTGTGCATGTTGTTTTGATATATCGGTCTGGCAGTGTTCTAATTTTGGCTACATAAGATTTCTCTCTAAAATACTCTTTTAAAGCTCGAGGCTACCAATCATGTGCTTTCAAAACGTTTCGCCATTTATTACTGGTCTTTTATGAAGTTCCTAATTTGCCTGTCAAAATCCATACCAAGTATCGCGAAGCGTTTGAAATTAAACTTTATTCGAATCCGAATTTCCAAGTTAATTAAGCAACCGTCATACGTGTTCTGATGAAGTATACAACTTCGAATGACCAAATTGGATATATCACACTCGAGGCTGAATTAATTATGAAAATTTAACCCAATTTAAAAATTTCTCGTATATTGTCGGTGATTATATTCACAACATGTTACATTTACCCTTTTAGATTTTTTATTAAGATGTATTTTGACCGTAAGTAATTACTGTTGCATATCTGAAAGTATCGCCAGCTCCTGGTTTCTTAAAGTACGAAAATTGAAGCTTTGGCAACGATCTTCTGAACATAAACTTAAATTGTTTTGTTCAGAATTTACCCATACAAAGAAGTTAATCAAAAGTACAATTTCATCAATTACATAATGTGTTTTTGTTTGCCAAACTATTAATAGCCGTGTTTGTGAACTCGCATACTTTAGTCTAAATATATTTGTATAAGTCGAGTGCGTCCTGTATTTATTTCTAGCCTGTTATGTAGTTTTTTGGCCCCTCTTAAAATTTTTCTTAATTGTATTCGTAGTTGCATTTGGACCCAATGTCGTTGTTTTTAAATAATTTTGGTTCAAGGTTCAAGGTGCTGTTGCGTTTGAGATTAAGATCTAAACTGTATGGTTTATTGACGAATCCTTAAAAAAATTGTACGTTTCTGCCGCAAAATAAATTTCGAACATTGCTAGTAAAGCCCTTCTCTTTTCTGAAGCATAAATCGAGTGTAAAAACGGTTTTGGGCGTTTAAATTATTATTTTTTAAATATAGGAATTTTATTTTATTAAACCTCTCACAAAAAAGTGAGAAAAATTTGGTAAAAAGATTACAAAGGATGAGAGAAAAAGGGAGGACTTTGTCCTGTGTTAGGGATGTGTGGGCTAATAATAATAATAAAACTAAAAATTCATATTTAAAGCACATTTTTTTATTGTAATTAACGATGAATTCGCATGTTTAATCAAAAGGAAATAAGTAATATTGCATTTCCTGGGCGTAGTCGTGGCTAAGTACGATTTAAAAAACATGCAGTTACGTGGGTATTTCATTGTGAGCTATTTTATTTACATTTCTTATCATGGCGCACCTTTGAAAACTTCCAGGACATTACCATGTTTACAAAACATCATGTTCTAATTTCATTGATTCATAATAAATCAAAGATAGGTGTGTAATGTTTTTATTCGTTTTATTGTTTTAATTCGTGTAAGGTTCATCGTATACACTTGTATTATTATTATTTTTATGGTAGGATTAAGGATTCGTATTACAGACATTCAATGTTCTTTTTGCAACAAGTTTACGGTTCGATTGTTTTATGCAACTGGTTGTGGAAGGCATCGGTGCATTTTAATAGAGCAACTAGTATTAGTATCACGTATTAACTGCAATCCATTATTTAAGCTGACATGAATTATGAATGAAAAAGGCTATAGTTTCCCTTTTAAATAAAATGGGTTCAAGTTGCAAATGTGTGGAATTTCAAGTGAATAGGAATTGTTTTCATTCCTGGATATAATAATGAAATATTTTAAATTTAAACTTGACTCCCGGAATTTGTTTAATTTCTAAAGTAAATATTTTGAAGGTTTAATTTAGAAATTTCAAGCAAAACTTGGAACTCTCAAAAGAAGATTTTACTTCGAAATAAGTATTTATTATTAATATCATTACTATTCGACCTATTCGTATAATTAACCAGGTCCACTTACAACAGGGTATCGCCTACACTTGTTAAGATAACATTTTCTATTAATGACATTACAGTTACACGTGAATACGAAACTTCGTCATAAACTTTTAATACTAGTAATTCACTAATGGAAATTTTTATGTTTAATAAATTTTCATTGTTATCAGTTTGCTAAAGCATGTTGCTCGTAAATGACGTGCAGTAATGCATGTGCCCACACTTTAAAATTAAAATAATACCACTGAATTAAGGATCCTCGGTAATTTATTTAGTAAAATTCAAGATAATCAAGTGGGATTATTCAAATTTGCAATAAACGTCTTGTTTGCTGAAATGTAAATGTTTATATAATCTTGTATAAATAAAATGAGATTAATAGTTTCTTGGAGCAATGCCAAACACTTAAACATAAGAAACCATTCATTTTTATAAAAAAGTAAATTTAATACATAATTCAGCCTGTTTTTTTGTTACACAGTAAATTTCATTTTCTGTTAAGTTTAAAAAAACTCGCTCTAAATTCTCTTTGTACTCATTTTTTGTATGTTTGAAGTTTCGAAAGAAAACCAGCAATAAAATCACAGTTAACAGAAATAAAAACCGACCATTAAAAAAGTAAATCAGGTGATCTTAAAGACAGTAGAAACGAAAAGATATGGTCAAAAAATCCTGATTTATTAGAATTGCCCAACGGCTATACCTGTTTTATTTTTAGAAAATATTTACGTTATTACTGTTTACAGCTTCCTATGCTAGAAATAAATAACATTAACCTTGACCTTGAGTACGTAATTTACGTATAATGAGATATTCATACGACATTAATTGAATAATCTCTCGTGGCGGAAAATTTGATACTTCGTTCTATTCTTTGAATGACTGTATAATTCTAAACTCATGTCGACGTTTTTGACGCATCTCAAGTTCGTATAATTAATTTAATAAAGAACAGGATGCAAGCAATCTTCAGTCCTGATTAAATTCATTAATTTGAGTCTGTCTAGATGAGAAATATTTTGGAAATTTTATTTTATGTGTAAATACATAAAGCTTACTTTATACCAATCGCTCGAAATTGCAAAATAAATTGATAATGAAACAATCACCTTTATAATAATCAAAATTACAACACTTCCTGTAAAATTTGCCTACCCACATTGTAAAACAATAATTGTTCTTTGTTTCAGTGTTAAAAGATGAACCAGATGATCTCACTCATCTTGCACCAGTAGCAGGTGATGTCTGTGTACCCTTAGAAGATCATCCATTCTTGTCAGACATGTTGGATGACTTTCTTTTAAGAGATAACTTCGGTCCATTGCTCACCGACGAGCCCACAGATCCTTTCATCTCTTATAGGGATTCATGTGATCTCTCGCCACAACTATTATCACCCAATTTGTCAAAGGTTTGTAACTTGTTGAAAAAAACATGTTTAGTTATGTTTATTGAAATTTTTCTTTTTAGCATTCAGATTCAAGTTTACCATCGTTAAATAGTCCAGGTGGCTCGTTAGGCGATGAAGATCACATGTCCACCTTTATGTCTTTACAAATGGACGAAGAAGACCCCGATTTATTAATGAAAGCCCCTTATATACCTATGAATATAGGTGATGATTTACCCCTTTTGATGTCAGATGATCTCGTATGGAATTCAAATAGTAATGATAAGACTAATAGTTGTAGTAAAAGTCCCGACATAAATTCCAGTTTAGCTCAGTTATTGTGTTCAAATGTTAATAAACAATCTGGAAAAACCAACGATCATGGAGGAGGGTTGATAGAAAATAATGTTCTTAACGATTTGTATAATGAGAAAAGTAAGTTATTTTCTTGGATTCTTATATTAGTATTGACCCTGATCACATAACAATCAGATTCGCCATGTTCATATACAATCTGGCAGGCATTTTTATAATTAGTTTGCATTCAGTGGCCAGGCGGCGCCACCATTGCGTCGTAGTTTTGAAGTGCTCGTCACTTTGACTTGAGTTATTTTGATTTTGAATCGCTAAAAAGTTATTATTTTACAATTTTTAAGCAGTAAAACATATTATGTTAAAAATAATAACTTTTTAGCAATTCAAAATCAAAATAACTCAAAACATTGTTCTTGTTAAAGTGACAAGCACTTGAAAACTACGATGCAATGGTGGCGCCGCCTGGCCACCGAATGCAAACTAATCATAAAAATGCCTGCCAGATTTTACATGAACTTGGCGAATCTGATTGTTATGAGCAGGGGTATTGATTATATACTCGACACCCTAAGTGTACAAGGGAAAAGCATAAGTAAGTAAAATAACCTTGGTATTATTTTCTAGATTCAAATTGGAATGTAACCAAGTCACCACAAAAAATAACTAGAATAGAACGTACCACGGCCAGTCATAAACGTTCCAATGGGTCGTCATATGACACTTCAAATAAAAGGTGTAAAAATGAATCAAAAGAGAAAATGTCATCTGAACTTTTACAACAACTAATGTCAAGTAATACCCAGAGGGGCCGCCCAAAAGGGAAGAGCAACTGGCTATTAGATTCAGGACAGAAAGCAACCTGTATAAGTCAACCAAGCGAAAGTGTTCTTATGAACCTTTTGGTAAGCGGTTTCGATATTAGAGCAGGCTATATTTGTTTGGCGCCCAATAGAAATAAAAATTAAATTATTAAGAATAGAATTAATTGTGCGCTGTACTTTATTATCTCCTGAAACGAGTAGTATTTCTGAAATGACCACAGAACTCCTCTCCTGCTTAGGTATAGAGTTAGGTTTTTGTAAGGTATCTTGGGTTTTACTTGTAGGGTAATGATTAGAATGATGGTATTACCTCTATACGCGATTGTCGTTACCACCAGTTACAATAGCTGAAATGAATTTTAGGCTGTAATTTAAGAAGTAAATTAAATTTTTTTTGTAAGGTAGTGAATTGAATGTCAAAGCTGTAATCGTTGTTAACAATATATAAATTATTAGATGTTCATCTCTGATATCGTCGTTGCTGCTGATGCGTTCACGTTAGTGTTGGCGCTGCTATTGTATTTATCTTAGAAAAGTCATTTAACATTTTTTTAGTATACATCGAGAGATTAGAAGGTTGAAAGTAAAATTAACCGGAAATAACCATTTAGTAGTAAGCTTGACATTCAGTTTGCTAACCACAAAATGATATTGTAATTGTATTGATATTGATGAAACCAACTCAGAGAATAATTGTGAGCCAGTTCCCGTTTTAGCGATGATCAATAGATGTATAAAACGATTTTAAATTTATCGATTGAAAGAAATGAATATTTTGTTAAAGTACCTTTTAACCCTGCATTTTAAGTAAGTACACAATGTGCTTTTATGGACAAAATTTTTTTTAAAGATCACTGTTCAAGACTGTATTTGCATATACCTCATATCTTTTTGATACAAGATAGTTGTAGCTCAGTTAAACTGGCAGCGATGCCTTCTCACCTGAGTCGCAGTACAAGAGTTCAGGGAACGAAACTAAACTGCCATCTCTTTGATTGGAAAGAGATTTTTTGTAATAAACTCCCAATGTGACATTTGAATTTCTTATTGTACAATGTTACTTTAGCAACTGAAGCTACAGCGCACGCTTCACTGTGATAGGTCTCACTATCTTTGTCTCGAAGCTCTCTAATAAGTGTCGTAATTTTCCGACATTCCATTTCTCGTTAATTGTAAAAATTTTGATCATTCTAAAATGTTCGATGGTTTGGCAAATAAACGTCCAGTTAACATCGGTGTTTCGGTAAAAATATTTAAAACATTAAACCAAACAAAAGTCAATGTAGTATGTATGTATGGAGTATTTGCTCAAAGAAGTTTGCTTGAATTGTTATGTATCGGTGCATGTGCGGTTGTTCGATTTTAATTGGGCAATTGTATCATCGACCGAATCAGAGTCTATGTGCTGTTGTTTGTAAATAAAAGTTCTATGTATGTTAAATTATTAGAGATGAATTTATTGATTGATGCCTTTTGTTGTACAATAAGTGCCATACTTATAAAATTGCACTTTACGTCAACTTAATCTTTTCGTTATTAACTTTAAAATGCAAATCTGGAGAATCTAGGTTCACTTTATAAATATGGTAAACAAATTGATTAAGAAAGTAACCAAAAAATTATCTAAAATAATGTTAATAATTGATTGGCATATCATACTCGAACTATTTTTTGAATTGTTTGAATGTTTTATTTACAACAAAATAATTAAAATGTAGTGTCAATGTCGTAATGTTCAAAGATTTTGAAGATCATTAGATTTTCACAATATTATATGATAGTGTTCCCTCTATGTGATTTCATGTAAAAAAAAACCAAGGTAAATATTTTTAAATTGTTATCAATATATTGAGATGTATAGAAAATGCTTATGTAAAGTTATTTTATTAAAAAACACCAATGTATAGTCGTTGTAGTTTTGTCATCGAACAATTTCTTTTTGTTAAACAGTTTTTCGTTAGATTTGTTGTAGACGGCAATAACTTCGTCAGCGATACGTTTTATAATCTGTTATACAGATTATTAGATTTTTTTGTTAAGTTGTTAAGTCGCAGTATGTATTTATTTTAAGCGCATTGTAATAGCAGTCGTAAATAAAAATATATGAAAAATATGATTCACTCGAAAACCGTCCTTTAATTACTTAGTTTTAAGTTGTTAGTATTAGAATTCTGCTTTGTATTTATTTAAAAATCGCCACCAATTGCTTGGTGCTTGTCTCTATTATCTAATAAATTTTATTACATGACGTCAGACAATTTGGCATTGATACAAATTGATGATTTATGTTTTGATATTTTGCCAGTTTGAATTAGATAACATGTTTATAACACATCTTGTTGATTACTTTGGTTATTTTCCTAATAGTTTATGAACTGAAGTTCTTTTATCCCAATTAAAAATTGTGAAACACTTTAAATAATTTTAGATTTGTTTTCTTCAGATTTACTTTCTCAGCATATTTTATTGCATGTTTTTGTTTTTTCGAACTTACTCAGCTGGAAATTTGAAATTATGAATTTTAGTTAATTTTCCATTACATTTCCTACTACTTTCTTCTTTAATTTATTTTCTTGCAAGAAAGGTTGCTCTTATTTTTTGTATAATTTTTATGTGTAATGCTTTTGGTTTTCAAAAAGAGATTTATCCTTGTTGCATAAGTGAATACCTATTTTGGAACTTGTTTTTATAGCATTATGAATACATAATTGTTTTTAAAAACCTGTTTGAAAGATTTATTAAATCATTACTTTGAATTTTTGTATTCTATTTTTAACAGATTAGAATTTATTTCATTTGTCCATAGTTAAAAACATGTCGCCCAAGTGATTTGTTCATTAGTTTTTTTAGAGCTGTTATACATCAGCTGCATTTTGTGACACTAATATAGTGTCACTATTAACACTTTCAATGCCCGCTTCGACCTTGGATACTGGCCGCTAGAACCAAACATGGCACTGATCGGAGTCAAATTTTTATCTTTACTGTATATTCAACAAACGGCTTTGTCACTTATTATCTCATTCAGACAAATAATCACAACTTAGAAATGAAACTATGTCCAAAATTGTCTATTTACAGTCACAAATTTACATAAGGGTTGCTATACAACATACACTATTTTCTCGCTTTGACCAGCTCTTTCCAAATAAATATAGCGCGCAACTTAAAACCAACCCGATAAAATTCACTCTAAAACATTCTTCTGCCACACTGACACGAAAAACATTCACTCGCTATCAATGCCAGCAAAAAACTGAGTGTTTAGTGTATCCCTACAACTGGCCACGTACGTGGCCCCTAGCACAGGCTCATATAGCCACGTGTCCCCGTAAGTGGCGGGAGGCACTGAAACGTGTTAAAAAATAATGAATTAAAATGAAAATTGAAGGATGTCTGTGCCTGTTGGCCCTCCTCAGCGCTGCAAAATTATAATTGTATTCACATTTCTACTTCAGTTGTTCATATTTGTTATCCAAATTGACATACATTTTTGGTTTTAAGTTGCTATTACTATTTTGCAATAAAACTTTTACTGATAAAATCATTCACATGGGGACACGTCTCGGTTGTGCTATTGCAAAGCGAGAAAAACTGGCTCATCTGTAAACGTTATGTTGATGTTAAAATAAAAATTTCTACTACTCATTTTCAAGTAAGTAAAATTAATTTTAGGTCGCTATGGGAATGCAAATAATCAGGAAGTTAACAATTGCCCAATATACAATACTGCCATACTAAGCACTAAAGCAGTAACTCAGTAACTGATATGATTTCAAAGTCGAATAGTAAAAATGTATCCTATATTTTGCGAACTTATTGCTGTTCACTGTATTTTGATCATTATTTGTAGTGATAGCTAAGACTGCTTTGGCCATATAGGTACCGCTGTAAAATTCTAGTAATATATGCATTTTATGCTGCAATTTCATATAACGAATATATCTATTTCCTCAAAAATGTAGTTACTGCTTTTGGGCTTAGCAGAGCAGAATGTAGTTAGGTTAGTAAAAGATTAAAAAAAAAAATGTTTGCACTGAATAAAGCTAACTTTATTTGATGATGAATGAAACAAAAATTTATTAACCACACCACATAATATAATTTTCCATGTCTAATCTGAGCTCTTCAAATTCAGATATCGTATTGAAACTAGTTGTCATGAAGATATTTATTGGTTGAATACCTGTGGCGCGATAATATGACATGGAAGAACGTAAAGAATATGTTTTAGCCGTACATTGAACATTTAAAAACCTGCATCCTGCATTTGTATATTACATAATCATTCCATTACTTTAAAAAATTACTATTTGGGTAATAGAACAAGGGTAGCACTGTAAATTTCTGCAAACTAATAAAACAAAGTTTTGTAACCAAAAATTACTTTTGAAAATGTATTTATAGGCTGTTCAAATTCATTTTCTTTCTAAATTGGTTATCGTCTATTTTTACTGGACCCAGAACGGTTCTTAATATTTTCCGTTCAAATCTTCTAATTTTGTTAATGTCTAGGTTTCCATGGTGTAGGGTCACTACTAGCCGAATCAAAGTTTTATAAACTATTATTTTCGTCTCTTTGTGCAAATGTTTGGTTTTCAGTGCAGTCTTATTGATGGCATAAGGCCCATACGCTCTATTACCTTTTAATATTCCCTCTGTTAGCCTCTTCTGTTGAATCTTTGTTTTTCCTACTAAATTTCCCAGATAGTTAAAACTATCTACTTCTTTAAATATGTATTCTTCTATTTGTACATCTCTTATTATATCTGAAATACTTTGTTTTCTTTTCATTTATCTGCAGACCACAACTTTTAGCTTCTTTATCAATAATTTTTAGTTTCTCCTTTAACTCATGCTTAGACGTGGATATTATAGTCAAGTCATCGGCATACGCGATTATCTGAGTCCCTTTATTGTTGATTTTGATTGTAACCTTTCAGACAGAGCCAGTACCGGTTACACGGCCTTTCTTACTTCTCATCACATCTATGTACGAGGGGGAACCCAAAAGAAACGGGAATTGTGTTCTGGTGAGGTTGGTACTTGTAGTACACAGTTCGCCCGCTAGGGTGATGTAGTTACACTCTTCCCGCGTCCGTCTGCCAAGTAGCATCGTTAACGAAGGTTGCGTGCGGCTCCTGCAATTGTTTTTGTAAAAGTTATTTTGTGTACTCGTCGTTTTTTACGATGGGCGATTCTCGGGAACATGCGATTTTTTTTGTTCCTCAGGATGAAAAGGAACCTGAAAGGAAAACGTTTTGCTGACATAGCTGAGGTGAAACAACAAACGGCATTTGATTAGACGAATTTAACAAATGCTTTGATTTGTTAAATTCGTCTAATCCAATGTCGTTCAGAGCCTGTGCCGTTTGTTGTTTCACCTCTGCTATGTCAGCAAAACGTTTCAGGTTCCTTTTCATCCTGGGGAACAAAAAAAAAATCGCATGTTCCCGAAAATCGCCCATCCTAAAAAACGACGAGTACACAAAACAACTTTTACAAAAACAATTGCAGGAGCCGCACGCAACCTTCGTTAACGATGCCACTTGGCAGACGGACGCGGGGAGAGTGTAACTACATCACCCTAGCGGGCGGACCATGTACTACAAGTACCAACCTCACCAGAACACAATTCCCGTTTCTTTTGGGTCCCTCCTCGTATATCAGACATGGAAAGCCCACAACTAATAGCCCTGTGGTTGTTACATCGACAACGCCGTCGTAGAAAACAATTTCTTTGGGTTTATCCAATAAATTCCAGCAGAGAAGTTTATGGAGCATTCTTCACAACACAAACCGACTGCCCGATGCCGGGAATGTGTGAAATCTCCCATTTGCCCGCCTCTACCACCAACCGGGGCCGGGTGGTCAGTAGTAGTAAGTGTCCGGTGACCAACTGGCCCTGAGCTACCGGCCAACCGGGCCCGCCATGTGTGAAGGCTGTCATATAAACTAATACAGCGCGCCGAAGCATACATGAGAGTCGGAAAATATGCGAACTACAAGAATTTTATTTAAAATATTTTAAGCGGCAAGATATTGAACCAATCACGCAAGAATATTTAGTTCGGTACATCCGCAATCAAAATTACGAGTTGTCAGATTTGTATTGTACTTGACAGCTGTATTTCTATTTCATAATAATTCGTTTTACAGGTGTAACATCACCGTTCTACAATACATCATTCCATATTTTATCAAATTATCAATCATGTATTTTAACTCCACGATCTTATTTTCTTATACAGGGTGTCCGTAAAAAGGAGGTCAATCCGTTAACCACATATTCCTTGAGTAAAAATAATATGACTTTTATAATGCCATTTTTCATTTTAGATCCACACGTGCGATGTACAGGGCGCCAAAGTTTGAAATTTAAAACTGATTATTTTTAATAAGCTATCAATTTCAAATTTGGTACAGAGCTTCAACATAAATAGTCACATCTTTTGAGAAAAGCAAAACGAAAACAACTGCCAAATAATCAAAATGCGGGGGGTGCAATACCCACTGACCTCTCCTGTTTTATAGTTCCTACGCCAGTGACTTCCAAGCTATCTTTTTTGAGAAAATCATGCATTTTGGATTATTTTTTGTCTCTTATCAAATTTTGATAAAATCGTTCGTTTTAGAGAGAACTTGAAAAGTACTAGTCCTTGATACGCGGCTTACGGTAATCTCATAATTTTCCAATACTCTAAATCAAGTTAGCTAAAATGAAAAATGGCATAAAAGTCATATTATTTTTGCTCAAGGAATAGTGGTTAACGGATTGACTCCTTTTTACGACCACCCTGTATAGTTAGAACTGCCGCCGAAATCCTTTTTAACCTGAATGTACGCTGAAAACGACTGCAGCGCTCGCCACGCCTCCTCAGCTCTCTTGTTTGCTTTGGTCAGCTGTACACTTTAAGCCGGGTTGTCGGCTTGTCGGTGCCGACCGGTGTGTGTGAAAAGGCCCTAAGGCAGATAGTGTATCTCCTTGTTTTACTCCTACATTTACTTTAAAACTGTCTGTCATTCTACTATTTACTTGCACTGCCACTTCAGTTTCCTTTAGGGTCATACCGATTAATCTTACTAATTCTTTTGGCATTTTGGTTAATTCTAATTCTTGCATCATTTTATTTATATCGATGAAATCAAAAGTACTCTTAAAATCAATAAAAATTAGATATAAGTCTTATGTTATGTGCATATGCCTTTTCAAAGATTTGTTCCAAAATGTGTATTGCTCCTTCCAGGTCTAAAGCCATGCTGATAGTCGCCTATTATGCCCTCTGCAATTGGTTGTAGTAGTTTTTTAATTATATGTGCTTTTCAAAATATTCACCCTTAAACTCCAATACATTTATGCATTCTTCTTCGGACTCTCCATCCCTTTCGTCGGATATGAGAACACATTCTCGATATTATTAGTTTTATGGAGGTTGTCAGCCTCCACTACATTATACATTTATGCATTCAATAAAATCAATTTTCAAAACATAAATTCCACTAGTCTTGAGTCACAAGCTTTCTACGACATCTTTGCAAATCGCACACCACGCATTTTATCCTTTAGTCGAGGAAATAAAAAGTAATCGGAGTGTGTCAGGTCAGAACTGTATTTTAGCTTGGAAGCCTCTAAAAATTCTTCTTCTTCGTACGGTATGACTTGAAGCATTGTTGTGGTCCAGAACGATCTCACTTCTTGGATGCTGTAAACGAGCTTTTTGAATAACGTCTGGCAGGCATACTGTTGTGCACCATTCTGCAATAACTGTGCGTTTATTTTCAAGTACGACAGTTGCGAGAAGAAGCAGGCTATCATTTTCTTACCAACACTTTTCGATTGCTTCACTTTAACTGGATTAGGATCTGTTGGAAACACCCATTGTGCAGACTGCCGCTTCGATTCAGGTTCAAATGCATATACCTAGCTTTGGTCACCAGTTGTGATGTTATAAACAGCTTTAGATCTATCTTCACCGTATTTCTTAAGAGCTTTCTTACACCATTCTACATGCTGTTGTTTATGCGCTTCTGTTAAACTGTGTGGTATCCACCGACAACAGACTTTCCTTACTGATTATGTAAAATCTTCTTTATGGTAGTCATGCCAATGCCCAAGGTCCTAATAATTCTATACATTACGCAATTGTCCTGTTGAATCATTCCTTGCACGGCGTTTGTGTTTGTTTCGGTAACTGTTGAAATTGTTCTTCCTTCGCAAAAATCGTCGTTGAGTGAAACCCTTTCAGACTTAAATTCGTTATACCAGCTATAAACAGTCTTCTGCAAATGCGCTTGGTCACCAAATGCAGCACAAAGTCGTGCAGCACTTTCTTTCAGAGATAGAGAAATTTTAAAATCATGGTAAATCATGGCTTTAAAATTTTCATTTTTACTGCACAACTCTTAGGTACTTTAAAATTGGCTTGTAAAATAACTGTTGCAATTATCAAAATTAAATTTGAAGCGTAAAACTACAAAACAATAAACATTTGATTTGTGGCACCCTTGATTTTCTTGGTGCACTTCATCTATTAGTTTGCAGAAATTATGGGTGCTACCCTTGTATAGCATAATTTGGATTTGCGTGATTCCGGTCCATGTCAGCATCGCTGCTCTATAGACTGGATGATCAAAAATGAGAGAAAATTAGGTGCATTTCTACTGGTAGGAATTATGTTCAATAAAAAAAATAGTTTATTATTTTTAGTAGTTTTCGTTGTTTAAACCAGTCTTTAGCATGAAAAACTTGGTGAAAAATTACAGAATGTTGTAGTTTTTGTTTCGTTTTGTATTGATTCATAATTTCTTTTATATTAGACACAAATAGTTAAAAGAATTAATCTGAAATAATGGAATGCTGAAAGCTAGAAAAAACTATATTTTTGAGGTTTTTCGGTACTACTGGATCAGAGTTCTACTTTAGGTGTAGTCTAAAATATTGCCTTATTAATAAATAATAGAAGTAACCTCTACTATCACGATATTAGATTTTTATTAAAATTAAAATTTATCATTTAAATGTCCACGACACTGAGGTGGAAAAGGGTCATGATGTCATGAATAAGTAAGTATAATTTAAACATATTACTTATTTGGTCTTGTTTTCCAGTTTGATTAAATTGTGAAGGTTAAAAGTTTATTATTTGTTTCAGTCTGTAATGCTACAAAAATTAACCTTTTCTTTGAAACACATTGTCTCAAATTTTACACAACCTAGGCAACTTTAACGTAACGATAATTTAAACTATAATGCAATGGACTACACATGACTCAACCAAAATTTACTGGTAAAAATGCAAATAAGAGGTGTTTTTTTCATTTTCTGATTAAAGCTGAAACTGTTTGATTCTATTTGAAAAAACTGCAAGTTTATAATTTTAAAATATGTTTATGCACGATCACATTATAATGTGACAATTATGTCTGAATTTTTTTGACATAAACGTCTCTTTATAGCCCGTGGGCATCTTTATAGCCCGCCGGGCTATAATGAAACGTCAAAAATGGATAATAGTATATTGTGTAACAAGTACGTGAAGCTGACCTTTTTATACGAGTGTACCTTTCGGCTCGTGTCTCAAGCACACGAGTGTAAAAGAAGGGCTTCACGTATGTGTTGCACGCTATACTTTTTCTACGACCTCAACTCAAACTTAAAAAATGAGTTAAATTAGCAAACGTTCACTTCACTTGACAGTTCTCACAAATTCGTCGTTCAAACAAAAAACAAGCACAGCAATCTATTCAAGTGTTTACCCGTGCCGAAAAGTGTATAGGCTCTTATGGCAGAAATGCGTAAAATAAACTCCATAAGAAATGCATTGCACTTCACGCATCGATGTAAAAAATACGATTTCACGTACTGCGATCAGTATGTGAAACTACTACTTTATGCATGGGAATAGAAAATAGTATATTGTAATACAAGTGTTGAAAGTTTGCGTTTCCCACACGAATGTGAAGTTTGCAGTACGAACGATAGTGAGTGCTGCAGTCACATTAGTGTGGCAAAAACAAGCTTTCAACACATGTATTACACGCTATTTTTTCTACAACCACAAATTTGCGTGCGGAAAGTAGTTTTTCCGCACGCAAATAAAAATGTCAGATTTTGCAGAAATATTTAAATTTTTTTTATGAAAATGTGGTTGTAGAAAAAATAGCGTGTAATACATGTGTTGAAAGCTTGTTTTTGCCACACTAATGTGACTGCAGCACTCACTATCGTTCGTGCTGCAAACTTCACATTCGTGTGGCAAACGCAAGCTTTCAACACTTGTATTACAATATACTATTGTATTTAGTTAAAGTAGCTTTTTTGTGCTAACTACCTATGGCGAAACGTCATTAAGAAAAGTTTTTCGCAATGTAAAATCATCGATCCACGTAAAATTTCAGAAATATCGGCTTACTTTTAACTTTTATGAAATCGTGTCTGCTTATTGTTAGACTTAATCAGTTTACAAAACGTTTAATTTCAAATTTTATTTACAAAAAATTATAAAATAAACAATTTTTTAGCACTCACATACGAAAAATGACTCTTTTCACACTGATTTCCGTGTGAAAAGTACCACTTTAACGCACTTGTGCGAAAAGTAAGATTACTTTTCGCACTTGTTCGAAAAGTAAAATTACCAGTGCGAAAAGTAAAATTATTTATCTATTACTATGGATACGGAAAAATATTCCTACTCAGATAGTTTGATTGTCTTTATCCCTTGATTTTATTTATTTACTTAGAGCTATTTGAACGTTCGTAGCTAAAAAATCTTGTATGATACACGTTCGAAAAGTGTCTTTAAGGCACTTATGTGAATTGCAGAACTCGCTACGCTCGTTCAGCAAACTTTCACATGCGTGCCTTAAAGACTCACTTTTCGAACTTGTATCATAAATAGCTATTTTAGCACTCACATACGAAAAATGACTCTTTTCACACTGATTTCCGTGTGAAAAGTACCACTTTAACGCACTAGTGCGAAAAGTAAGATTACTTTTCGCACTAGTGCGAAAAGTAAAATTACCAGTGCGAAAAGTAAAATTACTTATCTATTACTATGGATACGGAAAAATATTCCTACTCAGATAGTTTGATTGTCTTTATCCCTTGATTTTATTTATTTACTTAGAGCTATTTGAACGTTCGTAACTAAAAAATCTTGTATGATACACGTTCGAAAAGTGTCTTTAAGGCACTTATGTGAATTGCAGAACTCGCTACGCTCGTTCAGCAAACTTTCACATGCGTGCCTTAAAGACTCACTTTTCGAACTTGTATCATAAATAGCTATATTCAAATAAACCACCTCCTAAATTAGCGATGATCTGAATTTGAAAATAAAATTCGCCTACTCAAGTTTTTCATGATTTTTAATAAAACATTTTCGAAGTCCAAAATTTCGAGATAAATGTGAATAAAAATGGAACTGTAACAGTTAGCCCAAAAATGAAAACTGCTTTAGGGACCCAAAAACAAGCAGACAACTTTATCAAGAGTGACTTTTTCTGAAAAATTAAAAATAAAAATTTTTTTCCTCTTTGTAACTCAGTCCGTGGACATACTGTATATGCGCATATTTCAGTAATAATCTACTGCATATATTTCTTTCTCGAATTATAATAAATTAGTGAACACTTTATTATTCAGAATGTTTTCAGTTTATTAATAAAATAGAGCAAATATTTTTCTATCATGTATTAAAACCCCAACACAGTCGCAAGTGGAATTTATTCTAACTAGGGATGTTTTGACAAATTCAGTTAATATATGAATCTGACAATATTTACAAAGCAGAATTTAAAAATATATTCCAGCTTAGGTACCTAGTTCAAGCTGTTAAGAGTTAGTTAAGTTTTAGTGATAGGCACGATTTATCATAGACTTACGTAGGGTAAAATTCATTATTTAAGTATTAAGTTAAAGGTTTGAATTGTAAGCATCATGAAGCTCCAAGAGGGACCCATCACTTCCTTTCTACCCAACAAGCAGAACTAAATGCTCAACATCCTTTGGATAATTTAATATTCAGCTTTTACAGGCCATTAAGGCCCATAGCTTGTCGAGGAGGACACACCGAGCCATAGTAAGCTGAGCCTGGATCGGATCACCCGTCCGAGTTCTGACCATGGGCACCGATGCTTAACTTTGCAGAGCGATGCGTCATGCTAATATTCACTACTGTACCGTCTCGTCTCCCTTGGATAACAGAAAATCTAATTATACATACATGTATTAATACATGCATACAGAAGAATGTACCTGAAACAAATTGTAAAACATAACAATAATATGAAGAGCAATAAATCAAGAAGATGTAGAAGAAAGAAAGTTACCTGGAATTATATGTAGTAATTAAATTTTGTCTGTTACAGCTAAAGCCGGACAATTAGAACAGAAAGAAATTGGATTATAGCAAATTCGTTTATGTATTCAATTTGAATCAGTAAGAGTATATTACTATTGTATTCGTATATTATTTTAAGTCGTTTATCTCAAGAGAGAGTTCTGTGGTTTTTCATTTATTTGTTTTACATACCTATGGTATTGACTGCTGAGGTTATTGGCTGTTTAAATCAATTTATGTTGTTTTACAAGATTCACATTTGAATTACTTCATTACGATTAGAGTTCAAATAGACATCTTAATTCACTAAGACCTCAGTGGTTTTTAATTGAGAAAATATTCAAATTCAGTATTCAAAAGTTTAGTGTATTGTATAGCTGTATTATAAAAGTGAATTTTTTTCTCTTTCAAGAGACTAAAGTGAATTTATATTTATAGGATGATCCCATGAGTGGAACAACCCCAACAAGGACAACCGATAAACTAATAGGGCAAGTGGAATCTATCTTCAATAAAAATCGCTCGAAACCACCCGATTCGAGTTCCACCGTAAATCTATTAAGGAAAAGCTCATTTTCATTATTAGATCCCGACGCCACTGCAATAGCCTCACTACTGGACCTCACGCAACAAGATTTTGAAGTGAATGCCCCCGTCAACAGTTTGCTGTTACAGGGAGAAGAACTCATTACGGCCTTGGAAATAAATGAAAATATGTAGCTAGTAGTTTATAGGTGATGCAGTGGAACGAGAGTTTGAAATGCATGTGGGAACAGAATATCGAATAGTACAAACAGTTTATTAACAAGCAGAACTGGCAGGCTCAAACGCCATTGTTATTCAAACGGGTTCTTAAGAATAATATAAAATAAAAAATTGAATCGCATCGGATTAAATTGATGTAGAGTTGTAAAATGCTTATGGATATTGTTGTTGCGAGAAGTAATAAACTGAAATAATAATGTGTAATTCCATCTTTGGTAACAAAGTTTGTGTTAATCATCTAAATGTAATTGTGAATTAATAAAAATTATTCTTCTACATTTTTTAAATTTGCACATACTGACTAGCATTTATTTTACTTATATTAGCGTGTGTTAGACGTGCTGGTATACATACCTACTTTCTCGGTCGTTTAAACAGGTAAGGTGCTACCATGTATAACAGCTAACAGGTTTTGTTTTACACATGTTAACAAGTATGTTATGCAAACTGGTATGTGTAATGCAGCACTTTTGTTGTTACCATTAGTAAAACAAAAACTCGCAATAAAATCGCCATTCTTTCTAACTATTTAGCATTTGTAAAAGACATTAGTTTCATTAAGTCATATTGAATTCTTTCACGAAACACTTCTAATTTTCATTTTTAGATCGAGGTACAAGTTATACTCAAAACGAGTCTCTTTTTATTTCTTGTAGTTATCATTTCAAGCTCTCTTTATACGCTGCTAAGTATACATTTTTAGATGTTATATAATAGATAAATATGATTGTGACTTTTATATTATTATACAGGGATTCATATTACCGTAAGCAAAAGAAATTATAAAAGAAAAATTATACTTTTAAACTAATTTGAATATAAGGATAGAATTATGTTTATAAATTGTAACTTCTTTAAACAATAATTTTTAATATCTACTGCCATGTTATAGTTAGACATAATTTTAAATGCAACGGAGTTTATTTTTATTCCGTTTCATCCATACATCTTTAGAAACAGTTCATTAATCTTCATACTGTACTAGAATGACTCGCTGTATAATTTCAATATCGATGTAATTTTGATTATTTTGCCATTTAATTAGAGCATTATTTTGTGCACATAAAAAAGGAACATGTATTGTAAAATTTTGATGCACGTATTATGTACCTACGTTTCAGTTTATATTAGGTACTTTGAAAATAGAACAGTTGCATGTTATTTTATAAATAAATATGGGTTTATTTCTGATATGATACATAATTTTAAGTAGAATAAGCATTTATAAATTACTGGAAATTAAGCAATTTGTAGTTCTCAGATATTATTTGTGTGTAAATGTATTATTATTAAGCACTTTTTTAACTTGTATTAACATACGAAAGAATTGTGAAATGTAATCAGGTTTTTTGGCCGGGAAGAAAAATAAATATATTGTTTTTGGGAATACTTGTTTTGCTTTGATAGATCAAAACCTTATTAAATTGATTGCTATCTAAATGTGTAAATTAATGATGTAGGTAGTGCTAAGTTGTTCTATTCAATACAGAAACATACTTTTTTTTTTACTCTTTAATAGAAAGTAGGTTAAAAAGTAGCGGTGATAGAATGCAACCATGTCTTACACCTCTTTTAACTAGTATATCTTCTGTTGTACTACTCTACTTTTAGATTTGCCTTTTGTTGCCAGTAGAGGTTGGGAATGCAGCGCAAGTTCGTACCGCCAATACCGGTTGTTTCCGGTATTTGAATTATCTTTTCGTCAAACGCCTTCTCAAAGTCCAGAAAGCACATAAATACATTGCAGTTCACATCTCAACATCGTTGAGTTATTATCTGGATGGTAAAAACTGCTACTCTGGTTCCTAAGCCATTACGGAAGCCAAACTGAGTATCCCCAATATGTTCCTCTATTTTGGGGTAGATTCTTTGATAGATGACTCAGGCTTATCATTCATTGGTCACTACATTCTCTAGTATTCGGTTTCTTTGGAATAGAAATAAATGTTGATTTTAGCCAGTTAGATGCGATGGATCTTGTGTCGTAAATTGCATTGAACAGCCTGATTAATACTTTAATTAATTTTCTCCCAGATTTTCAATATCTCACTTGGAATTTAATAATAATAATAATAATAATAATAATGTTTATTCCAGCTTCATTACCTACAAAACATAAACAACACAGCGTGCAAAAACACAAAAAAAAAACTAATAATAATAATAATAAAAAAATAACAATAATACATAATAGCTAAATGCTAACAGTAATTTGAAGCCAGAAATCGATGGCAATCAGATGACCACCTACAAAAGGGATCCCTGCTCTACCTTACAACCGGCATATAATATATAAAAAAATAAAAAAAATAACAAGTAAAATATAAAGTCCCAAATAAGCAATAACAAAAAAAAATACGAATAAGCAATACCACAATATAATATAATACCGATATAACTAATATAATATAATAAATATAATACCCAACCACTCACGAGTATATATCTAAAAAAGATGAAAAAGAAAAGAAAATCAAACAATTTAAACAACCAATCTTTAATACGGTTCTTAAATGTAAAAAGTGAAAAAGATTTAAATTCAAAAGGAATAGAATTATAAAGTTTAGGCATACTATACGAAAATGAACTTTTGAAGATCTCGAAGCGATGCAGCGGATAATTTATTAAACCTCTATGTCGCAGATTCAAGTTATGAATGTCGGTTCTGAACCGTATTTTTTCATATAGATAAGGAGGAGATTTACTAAGAATTATTTTATGAAAAAATACAAGAGAATGTAATTTACGGCGATCTTCCATATTGAGCCACTTGGTCTCTTTAATTTTATATGATATGTGCTCTCTACGTCTAATGGCATGAATAAGTCCCAAACAGGAATTCTGTACTAACTGTATCCTTTTACTAGTCAATTTGTCAATACAAGCTCCATAAACTACATCGCAATAATTAAATTGCGACAGCACCAGGGAATCGCATAAGAGTATCTTAACCTCTTTATTCAAAACTTGTTTGTTGTTGTAAAGAAGCTTAAGATTAGATTATTCTATGCTTATGCTTATGCTTTACGCATGTTATTATTGATGTGATCGCGAAATCTGATTTTGTAGTCAATGGTTAAACCCAAATTTCGAGCAGTGTCGGTAAAAGGAATAATGGTATTTAAGTGTTGTTTTTACTACCAAAAAGTATAGCAACGGACTTAGTAGGGTTAACCTTAAGAGAATGAGATTCAGCTGTTTTAACTAAATTCTTTAAATCTTCGTTGATAAAGGTAGAGGCAGTAATGGCATCATTTGGATAAAATGAATAGTACATTTGTGTGTCATCTGCATACTGATGATATGAACAATGTTTTAGTTAGAGTATTACATAAGCTGGAAGAATAAATTATGTAAAGCAATGGGCCCAAGATAGATCCTTGTGGAACACCATATTTAAGAGTTCGGAAGTCAGATTTATCATTATGTAAAACAACGCACTGTTGCCTATCCAGTAAGTAATTTTTAATAAATTTAATGGCCATGAAGCTAAAACCGAAATGATGTAAAATAGTCAACAGCAGTTCATGATTTATTGTGTCGAATGCCTTGGAGAAGTCGAGAAGAACCAACACAGTCAGCTTACTTTTGTCAACAGCTCGAATAATATCATCAGTTACTTTGGATAGTGTTGAGATGCAACTGTAATTACTACGAAAGCCAGACTGCTGACTTGGCAGTAAATTATATTTATCACGAACTTTTGCTAATAGGAACATATGAGCTAGGAAGGGTAAGTTTGGCTTTGTATTTCAGTCCAAAAGTAATAATGTGTCGCACTCGAAAACGCACTTTTGGTAAGAGGAACACATGAGTTAAGAAGGGTAAGTTTGGCTTTGCATTTCAGTCCAAAATTTATAATTTTTCATACTCGACAATGAATTGTTTGTAACAGGAACACATGAGTTAAGAAGGGTAAGTTTGGCTGTGTATTTCAGTCCAAAGTTGATAATTTGTCGCACTCGAAAACAACTTTTTGGTAATAGGAACACATGAGCTAAGAAGGGTAAGTTTGGCTTCGTATTTCAGTCCAAAATTAATAATTTTTTATACTCGAAAATGAACTAATTGTAACAAGAACATATGAGTTAAGAAGTGAAACTTTGGCTTTGTATATCAGTCCAAAATTAATAATTTTTCATACTCGAAAGTGAACTTTTCTAACAGGAAAACATGAGTTGAGAAGGGTACGTTTGGCTTCGTATTTCAGTCTAAAATTAATAATTTTTCGTTCTCAAAAATGAACTGTTTGTAGCAGGAACGCATGAGTTAAGGAGGGTAAATTTGGCTTTGCATTTCAGGCCAAAATTAATAATGTGTCGCATTCGAAAACGAACTTTTGGTAATAGGAACACATGAGTTAAGAAGGGTAACTTTGGCTTTGTATTTCAGTCCAAAATTTATAATTTATCATATTCGAAAATGAACTGTTTGTAACAGGAACACATGAGATAAGAAGGGTAACTTTGGCTTTGTATTTCAGTCCAAAATTAATATTTTGTCGCACTCGAAAAGGAACTTTTGGTAATAGGAACACATGAGTTAAGAAGGGTAAGCTTGGCTTTGTATTTCAGTCAAAAAGTGATAATTTGTCGCACTCTAAAACAAGCTTTTGGTAATAGGAACACATGAGTTAAGAAGGGTAACTTTGGCTTTGTATTTCAGTCCAAAATTTATAATTTAACATATTCGAAAATGAACTGTTTGTAACAGGTACACATGAGATAAGAAGGGTAACTTTGGCCTTGTATTTCAGTCCAAAATTAATATTTTGTCGCACTCGAAAACGAAGTTTTGGTAATAGGAACACATGAGTTAAGAAGGGTAAGTTGGGCTTGGTATTTCAGTCCAAAATTGATAATTTGTCGCACTCGAAAACGAACTTTTGGTAATAGGAACACATGAGTTGAGAAGGGTAAGTTGAGCTTTGTATTTCGGTCTAAAATTAATAATGTTTCGCACTCGAAAACTAAATGTTTGTAACAGGAACACATGAGCTAGGAAGGGTAAGTTTGGCTGTGTATTTCAGTCCAAAATTAATAATTTGTCCCACGTGAAAGCGAACTTTTGGTAATAGGAACACACGATCTAAGGAGGGTATGTTTGGCTTTGTATTTCAGTCCAAAGTTAATAATTTTTCATTCTCGAAATTGAATTGTTTGTAACAGGAACACATGAGTTAAGAAGGGTAAGATGGGCTTGGTGTTTCAGTCCAAAATTGATAATTTTTCGTTCTCGAAAATGAACTGTTTGTAGCAGGAACGCATGAGTTAAGGAGGGTAAATTTGGCTTTGCATTTCATTCCAAAATTAATAATGTGTCGCATTCGAAAACGAACTTTTGGTAATAGGAACACATGAGTTAAGAAGGGTAACTTTGGCTTTGTATATCAGTTGAAAATTAATAATTTTTCATACTCGAAAGTGAACTTTTCTAACAGGAATACATGAGTTGAGAAGGGTAAGTTTGGCTTCGTATTTCAGTCCAAAATTAATAATTTGTCCCACGTGAAAGCGAACTTTTGGTAATAAGAACACACGATCTAAGAAGGGTATGTTTGGCTTTGTATTTCAGTCCAAAGTTAATAATTTTTCATCCTCGAAATTGAATTGTTTGTAACAGGAACACATGACTTAAGAAGGGTAAGTTGGGCTTGGTATTTCAGTCCAAAATTGATAATTTGTCGCACTCGAAAACAAACTTTTGGTAAGAGGAACACATGAGTTAAGAAGGGTAAGTTTGGCTTTGCATTTCAGTTCAAAATTTATAATTTTTCATACTCGACAATGAAGTGTTTGTAACAGGAACACATGAGTTAAGAAGGGTAAGTTTGGCTGTGTATTTCAGTCCAAAATTGATAATTTGTCGCACTTGAAAACGAACTTTTGGTAATAGGAACACATGAGTTAAGAAGGGTAAGCTTGGCTTTGTATTTCAGTCAAAAAGTAATAATTTGTCGCACTCTAAAACAAGCTTTTGGTAAGAGGAACACATGAGTTAAGAAGGGTAAGTTTGGCTTTGCATTTCAGTTCAAAATTTATAATTTTTCATACTCGACAATGAACTGTTTGTAACAGGTACACATGAGTTAAGAAGGGTAAGTTTGGCTGTGTATTTCAGTCCAAAATTGATAATTTGTCGCACTTGAAAACGAACTTTTGGTAATAGAAACACATGAGTTAAGAAGGGTAAGCTTGGCTTTGTATTTCAGTCAAAAAGTAATAATTTGTCGCACTCTAAAACAAGCTTTTGGTAAGAGGAACACATGAGTTAAGAAGGGTAAGTTTGGCTTTGCATTTCAGTCCAAAATTTATAACTTTTCATACTCGACAATGAACTGTTTGTAACAGGACCACAAGAGAAAAGAAGGGTAACTTTGTCCTTGTATTTCAGTCCAAAATTAATATTTTGTCGCACTCGAAAAGGAACTTTTGGTAATAGGAACACATGAGTTAAGAAGGGTAAGCTTGGCTTTGTATTTCAGTCAAAAATTGATAATTTGTCGCACTCGAAAACAAACTTTTGGTAACAGGAACACATGAGTTGAGAAGGGTAAGTTGAGCTTTGTATTTCGGTCTAAAATTAATAATGTTTCGCACTCGAAAACTAAATGTTTGTAACAGGAACACATGAGCTAGGAAGGGTAAGTTTGGCTGTGTATTTCAGTCCAAAATTAATAATTTGTCCCACGTGAAAGCGAACTTTTGGTAATAGGAACACACGATCTAAGAAGGGTATGTTTGGCTTTGTATTACAGTCCAAAGTTAATAATTTTTCATTCTCGAAATTGAATTGTTTGTAACAGGAACACATGAGTTAAGAAGGGTAAGTTGGGCTTGGTATTTCAGTCCAAAATTGATAATTTTTCGTTCTCGAAAATGAACTGTTTGTAACAGGAACACATGAGATAAGAAGGGTAACTTTGGCTTTGTATTTCAGTCCAAAATTAATAATTTCTCGCACTCGAAAAGGAACTGTTGGTAATAGGAACACATGAGTTAAGAAGGGTAAGCTTGGCTTTGTATTTCAGTCAAAAAGTGATAATTTGTCGCACTCTAAAACAAGCTTTTGGTAATAGGAACACATGAGTTAAGAAGGGTAACTTTGGCTTTGTATTTCAGCCCAAAATTTATAATTTATCATATTCGAAAATAAACTGTTTGTAACAGGAACACGTGAGATAAGAAGGGTAACTTTGGCCTTGTATTTCAGTCCAAAATTAATATTTTGTCGCACTCGAAAAGGAACTTTTGGTAATAGGAACACATGAGTTAAGAAGGGTAAGCTTGGCTTTGTATTTCAATCAAAAATTGATAATTTGTCGCACTCGAAAACAAACTTTTGGTAACAGGAACACATGAGTTAAGAAGGGTAAGTTGGGCTTGGCATTTCAGTCCAAAATTGATATTTTTGTCGCACTCGAAAACGAACTTTTGGTAATAGGAACACATGAGTTGAGAAGGGTAAGTTGAGCTTTGTATTTCGGTCTAAAATTAATAATGTTTCGCACTCGAAAACTAAATGTTTGTAACAGGAACACATGAGCTAGGAAGGGTAAGTTTGGCTGTGTATTTCAGTCCAAAATTAATAATTTGTCCCACGTGAAAGCGAACTTTTGGTAATATGAACACACGATCTAAGGAGGGTATGTTTGGCTTTGTATTTCAGTCCAAAGTTAATAATTTTTCATTCTCGAAATTGAATTGTTTGTAACAGGAACACATGAGTTAAGAAGGGTAAGTTGGGCTTGGTGTTTCAGTCCAAAATTGATAATTTTTCGTTCTCGAAAATGAACTGTTTGTAGCAGGAACGCATGAGTTAAGGAGGGTAAATTTGGCTTTGCATTTCAGTCCAAAATTAATAATGTGTCGCATTCGAAAACGAACTTTTGGTAATAGGAACACATGAGTTAAGAAGGGTAACTTTGGCTTTGTATATCAGTTGAAAATTAATAATTTTTCATACTCGAAGGTGAACTTTTCTAACAGGAATACATGAGTTGAGAAGGGTAAGTTTGGCTTCGTATTTCAGTCCAAAATTAATAATTTGTCCCACGTGAAAGCGAACTTTTGGTAATAAGAACACACGATCTAAGAAGGGTATGTTTGGCTTTGTTTTTCAGTCCAAAGTTAATAATTTTTCATCCCCGAAATTGAATTGTTTGTAACAGGAACACATGAGTTAAGAAGAGTAAGTTGGGCTTGGTATTTCAGTCCAAAATTGATAATTAATTTGTCGCACTCGAAAACAAACTTTTGGTAAGAGGAACACATGAGTTAAGAAGGGTAAGTTTGGCTTTGCATTTCAGTTCAAAATTTATAATTTTTCATACTCGACAATGAAGTGTTTGTAACAGGAACACATGAGTTAAGAAGGGTAAGTTTGGCTGTGTATTTCAGTCCAAAATTGATAATTTGTCGCACTCGAAAAGGAACTTTTGGTAATAGGAACACATGAGTTAAGAAGGGTAAGCTTGGCTTTGTATTTCAATCAAAAATTGATAATTTGTCGCACTCGAAAACAAACTTTTGGTAACAGGAACACATGAGTTAAGAAGGGTAAGTTGGGCTTGGCATTTCAGTCCAAAATTGATATTTTTGTCGCACTCGAAAACGAACTTTTGGTAATAGGAACACATGAGTTGAGAAGGGTAAGTTGAGCTTTGTATTTCGGTCTAAAATTAATAATGTTTCGCACTCGAAAACTAAATGTTTGTAACAGGAACACATGAGCTAGGAAGGGTAAGTTTGGCTGTGTATTTCAGTCCAAAATTAATAATTTGTCCCACGTGAAAGCGAACTTTTGGTAATATGAACACACGATCTAAGGAGGGTATGTTTGGCTTTGTATTTCAGTCCAAAGTTAATAATTTTTCATTCTCGAAATTGAATTGTTTGTAACAGGAACACATGAGTTAAGAAGGGTAAGTTGGGCTTGGTGTTTCAGTCCAAAATTGATAATTTTTCGTTCTCGAAAATGAACTGTTTGTAGCAGGAACGCATGAGTTAAGGAGGGTAAATTTGGCTTTGCATTTCAGTCCAAAATTAATAATGTGTCGCATTCGAAAACGAACTTTTGGTAATAGGAACACATGAGTTAAGAAGGGTAACTTTGGCTTTGTATATCAGTTGAAAATTAATAATTTTTCATACTCGAAGGTGAACTTTTCTAACAGGAATACATGAGTTGAGAAGGGTAAGTTTGGCTTCGTATTTCAGTCCAAAATTAATAATTTGTCCCACGTGAAAGCGAACTTTTGGTAATAAGAACACACGATCTAAGAAGGGTATGTTTGGCTTTGTTTTTCAGTCCAAAGTTAATAATTTTTCATCCCCGAAATTGAATTGTTTGTAACAGGAACACATGAGTTAAGAAGAGTAAGTTGGGCTTGGTATTTCAGTCCAAAATTGATAATTAATTTGTCGCACTCGAAAACAAACTTTTGGTAAGAGGAACACATGAGTTAAGAAGGGTAAGTTTGGCTTTGCATTTCAGTTCAAAATTTATAATTTTTCATACTCGACAATGAAGTGTTTGTAACAGGAACACATGAGTTAAGAAGGGTAAGTTTGGCTGTGTATTTCAGTCCAAAATTGATAATTTGTCGCACTTGAAAACGAACTTTTGGTAATAGGAACACATGAGTTAAGAAGGGTAAGCTTGGCTTTGTATTTCAGTCAAAAAGTAATAATTTGTCGCACTCTAAAACAAGCTTTTGGTAAGAGGAACACATGAGTTAAGAAGGGTAAGATTGGCTTTGCATTTCAGTCCAAAATTTATAACTTTTCATACTCGACAATGAACTGTTTGTAACAGGACCACATGAGATAAGAAGGGTAACTTTGTCCTTGTATTTCAGTCCAAAATTAATATTTTGTCGCACTCGAAAAGGAACTTTTGGTAATAGGAACACATGAGTTAAGAAGGGTAAGCTTGGCTTTGTATTTCAGTCAAAAATTGATAATTTGTCGCACTCGAAAACAAACTTTTGGTAACAGGAACACATGAGTTGAGAAGGGTAAGTTGAGCTTTGTATTTCGGTCTAAAATTAATAATGTTTCGCACTCGAAAACTAAATGTTTGTAACAGGAACACATGAGCTAGGAAGGGTAAGTTTGGCTGTGTATTTCAGTCCAAAATTAATAATTTGTCCCACGTGAAAGCGAACTTTTGGTAATAGGAACACACGATCTAAGAAGGGTATGTTTGGCTTTGTATTTCAGTCCAAAGTTAATAATTTTTCATTCTCGAAATTGAATTGTTTGTAACAGGAACACATGAGTTAAGAAGGGTAAGTTGGGCTTGGTATTTCAGTCCAAAATTGATAATTTTTCGTTCTCGAAAATGAACTGTTTGTAACAGGCACACATGAGATAAGAAGGGTAACTTTGGCTTTGTATTTCAGTCCAAAATTAATAATTTCTCGCACTCGAAAAGGAACTTTTGGTAATAGGAACACATGAGTTAAGAAGGGTAAGCTTGGCTTTGTATTTCAGTCAAAAGGTGATAATTTGTCGCACTCGAAAACAAGCTTTTAGTAAGAGGAACACATGAGTTAAGAAGGGTAAGTTTGGCTTTGCATTTCAGTCCAAAATTTATAATTTTTCGTACTCGACAATGAACTATTTGTAACAGGAACACATGAGTTAAGAAGGGTAAGTTTGGCTGTGTATTTCAGTCCAAAATTGATAATTTGTCGCACTCGAAAACAAACTTTTGGTAAGAGGAACACATGAGTTAAGAAGGGTAAGTTTGGCTTTGCATTTCAGTTCAAAATTTATAATTTTTCATACTCGACAATGAACTGTTTGTAAAAGGAACCCATGAGTTAAGAAGGGTAAGTTTGGCTTTGTATTTCAGTCCAAAATTGATAATTATTATTATTTGTTGAGTAATTCTAAAAATACAACAATCTGTGCAGGAGCGTCCTTTTCTGAATCCGTTTTGTGGTTCCTTTAATAGATGCTCACTAATTATCTTTAATCTTGGAGTTATCATCTTTGAATAATTTTTATAGCAAGAATTTAAGAGGCTGATGCCTCCTTAGTTATTCGTTTCTCTGAGGCATGTTTGAAGAGTTCCATATTGAGATTAGATAATCAATGCCAGGTGATTTCTTGTTTTTAAAACTGGTAATCGATCACTATTATTATATCATTATTTCATCGTATGTAATCATATCCACTTGTCATTTATAGTTACATTCACTGGATCATCTGTCTCCAGTGTTTTGTTTGTCCAAAGATTTGTATAATATTCATTCCCTGTTGAAGTTTGTTCCTATCTTCCCTAGCCTTCGCCCAATTTACATTTTTCTGCTGAAGTATGGATGTCACTTCATCATGCCAGGTCTTTTTCTGCTTTGCTCTTGTTCTCTTCTTTGGTACGTTTGCTTCTCACACTTCTTTTGCTGGTCTGTTGTCTTTCATTCTGATGAGTTGGCCAAACCATCTTAGCTGTTGTTTTTCTATATTCTCTTTTATCGATTCCTAGTTGTGTCGTAACGATTTCATTTTTTATTCTATCTTTGCATGTACAAAATACCTTTCAGTCTTCTTAGGTATTTCATCTCCTTGGCCTGTAGTTTGCTTCCCTGTACATTTGACGTTACTCAGCTTCTACTACCGCAGGTGAGAATTGGTCTATTTATACTGTTTTGTACACTGCCATCTTCGTCTTGGATGAAATTTTTTTTATACCTATGCATAAGTTTGTAAGAGCATGGTTATAACGTTGAGACATTTGCGATCCTTTCATTTATTTAGTTTTCCATTCAATAACATTTTAAATACGTATTATTTTATTTAAATTGTAGTCAAAGCAATGTGTGTAACACACATAGAAAGTAAGTTGCCAAAGCTTGTGCTCCTCGTCACACTTGGTGTAGAAAATTGAACTTTCTGTGCTTAGCATATAAATAACTACTGAATCACATTCACTCAATATGGAAAGTACCTACTAATTAAAGATTAAGGTAGGTAATGCAATAACTCTGATTTTTTAAATGTGATTTATGTACAAGTCTGAAGAGACTGTATTACTGTTCTCTAATATGCGATGAACTGATGGCTGGTTGTATTGTCCCAAAATTACCAGTTTTATTTAATGCTATGTGTGTTGTTTCGAATAAAAGAGCCTCACACATAACACATACATAAGTACCACCAGTGACAGCTCATGCAAGTCTGCTCAGCAGGTCTTTTTATATCATAACAAAGCACAGTGTAACGTAATCGTGCTAAAGCTTCTTGAATTTTAAATTTATCTTTCTTCTTAATTTGCAAAATGATTAATTACCAACTACGAATTCTCTAAAGTTCAAATGTTTTTAATCAGCAGTGCGTTCTTGATACTTAGCACTACTAAGAAGGTTGGTTATGTCTGTTCCATAGTATGTATATTCAGGCCTGAAGGTCCATAGCTTTTGCTGCATTAGCTTTTAATGGGTGCAATGCACAACCCAGCTTGTCTTTGCGAGTTATATGGTTGGTGCGCCATTTAATATCTACATACTGCACCATGTGTAGGTATAGTGTGTGTATATGTGTAGGACCCAGTGTTGCCAACCGTCTAGCATGTTTCTCCACTACCATGCGCCAATAATTCCGCTACATTTTGTAAAATACCGCTACCACGTGAATTTTCTAGGACAGTACATGCATTTAAACGCCTTTTAGTTATTTTGTTAAAATATGAACATGCATACATGGAAAAAATAGACATTTTCGTTTTAAAATTCGTTTATTGTTAAAAATAAACACCAACAAACAATAAAAAAAATTTGTTTTTAGAATCGGGAGTCTTTATTATCACCGTCCTATATGATTTCTAGGAATGCATACTTAAGAAAAATATGGTAAGGTGATCCTACATCAATTCTTCGAATGTTAATTTAAATTTAGTAGACTGGTGTTCCTCATTTTTCAATTTTTTTGGTTCGAACAAATTCCGCTACTTTTAAAAAAATAAGTTCTTGCCGCCGCTACGCCACTACGAAGTCCAAAATCCGCTACAGTAGCGGAATTCCGCTACGGTTGGCAACACTGGTAGGACCTTGTTACGTTGTTACTCCACCTCTTAGACCTGTATTCCGAGGAGAGCATCTTTAATTTGGTGACCAATGACGAATGGTCACCAGAACTCAGTACCGACTACCGACCTTCAGACTGCAGGAAAACCCTGCCCATTGAGAGCTTGGAATCAAGGACTAACATAACTGTAGCCTGACGCTCTGCCACTGCAGCATCCTGGCATCTAACGTCTGTTCGATAATATTTTTTACAAATGTTTTTATTCTTTTTAAAGTCAAAAATGAACATTCACAGTAATCATTGTTAACTGCTGTAACTTAAATATTGTAGCAGCGACTTCTGAAAGTGTCTCTGAAAGGTATGTATTCACAAGCTGTTGCAAAATTGCCCTGCCAATGATGCAAGAATACTATGAATTTGTGAAATCCGCACACTAATATTCATAAGTCATAACTATTCCATCTTAAATTGGGATTTAGCCAAACGCCAAGGCATTCTTGCTACATGTAAACACTTAATTGTAATTTCAAAGCAGGCAGGCAACCGCTCAGGTATTTTAAAGATATAAATGATACTTTCCAACTTTTACTTTTATTTGTGTATGTTAACAGTAGGTACCTACCTATAACTCTTGTAGTTACCTACTTAATGCAGATTTCACTATGCCCGTATAAACACTAACTCCGAAAAATTGTTATGCCCTTTTTTATAAGAGTTAAATGAACAAATGATGTAGAAAAAAGTGCCAGCTTTACCAAAACAGATTTGAGTTTAATAAGTTCATCAAATTCAGTTTTGTTTTGAAAACTCTTGGTTCAAAATGGTAAAAAATTGAAAGTGGTAAAAATTAACAAAAAGGAAAACTGCAGGTCCTATTCATATGGTTTATAACTTTTAGTGCTTAACTTACCATTATGCATAAATAACACAACACTGAGGTGCTAATGACTCAATTGTTTTTCACTGCTGTGTTGAGTGCGCATTTGCTGTTTATTGGTTGAGAGCTGGGTTTGTGGATGCCAGGAATCTCAATGTCAACTGCTACAGTTATTAGCACTATTCGACTAAAATTTTGCCAAATTTAAGCGATTTTCATTCCTAGAAAGGGTCTACATCAATACATCATATCAAATTTCTTATTAGACTATCAAGCAAATCTGAGTTCTTTGGTTTACAAGCTAAGTATGCCAACCTTGATGATATCAAATAATGATGATATTAAATAATTAATTAACTAGTTATTTCACATAGGTTTTTATAAATTAGTTTTAAGCTACAATAGGTAACAGTACTCAGTGTTGAGACGTACCTAGGTAAATGTACCTAGGTACAAGTACCTAGGTACTTCTCTTGTACCTTCGTATACTAAAAGGTCCATATTTTTAGAATTACCTTTACCTATACCTAGGTATTTTTTAGAGTTACCTTGTACCTAAAAAACATAAAAACTTAAGGTACAACGTAAATTCTATTTTCTCTGTAAAACTACGTAAAAAAATTTAAACAATAATTGTGGATATAAAGAGAATATCAATATATTCATATAGTTAGAATTTTATTGGCGTCATTTGGGTATTTTGTGTAGCGTATTTAACGGTAAAGTGAAAGAGAATGATGATGCCATTAATATTATCAAAATATAGTGAAGTATTTTGAAGATAAGTCAAAAAATTTAAAATCCCTATTTAATTATGAAATCATTTTAAGAATTTTTAAGTAATAAATAATACAATCATACTCTCATCAGCTCCTATTGAAAGACTGTTTAGTACAGGAGGACAAATTTAATTTTAACTTCCAAACGAAATAGGCTTTATGATGAGGCTCTTGAAACTCTATTGTTCTTCAAGAAAAATAAATAATATAAATGATGTGCATGATGTAGGTATGTTTAAGAAAAATTTTTATTTTATTTAAAAAATGGTAGTATTTTTTATATTTCAATTTTAACAATCGATCAAAAAAATTATTTGTGCGGTTGTACCTAAACCTGTACCTACAATATTTAGGTACATTTTTACGGTAACTGTATTTTTACCTAGGTATTTTTGTAAAAGTATACCTGTACCTGTAACTAGGTAATTTTTTCTCTGTGTACCTGTACCTGTACCTAGGTACCAAAAAAGAAGTACCTGTTACAACACTGACAGTACTATCCGCTTCTGGCGACAATAATATAAGAATTATTTAGATAGACTCACGTGCAAGTTTTAAAAAAAACTTAAGTGAGTATAGTCTTTGTTTATTTTATTTTAAAAGGCGTTTTGTTTTTTCTCTCATTTTTTGTAAAAGTGTAATGTTTTGAAATAAATAAACATTCTTATTATTATTATATTATCATGATATTGAGGCCAGTGTTTTTTCTTTATTATTTTTAACAAGAAAATAAAATCTTTTTATAGTTTTTCTCGGCAATTATAGCAGCTAGGAATGAATTATTAATCAAATAAAACACAAAAAACATCAATAAATAGTCGAGAGTCGACAGGCGAGATGCTATGAGTAAAAACCACAGAACAAGAAAGTAAAAACCATGGTGTTTTAACCAATGGGAACTATAACTACTAAAGGGAATTTGATTTAATGGGAATCGCGGTAAGTGGAATTTGAACAACTGAGAAACTGACAATTAGAAAGTTTGTTTGACATTTAATAATCAGCGATTTAATTTATAAAATCTGATTAATAATTCAGAGTTGTTACGTTATAAATCTAAAATGAAGTGTTACTACTAATGTATCTATTAAAATAATTACTTTAAAACTAGTGAGTGCCTACATTCCAACAGTAATATAAAGTTTAGTTGACGGTAACCTAAAGAATTCCAATAAGAAAGATGTCGTTTGAAGTAAATGGAAATTCTGCAACTATCACAAAACGAAGAAAAAACCGAGAAAAAGTTAATTCTTCAACTCCAAAAATAAATTCAACGGACTTCAATGTTCCAAATTATCCAAACTTCCATGCCACCATGAATTCATTTCCTAACTCGAACATCCCAGAACATGCTCCTTATTACTTTCCAGTTAGTTATCAGCATCATGCAGAACCTATGTCTTTACCTGTTTATCCGTTTGCATACCCTACCACTGTCCCTTATTCAACAACTCCAAACATCCATCCACGAGGTTATGTTAATTCCACAAATAAATATAATTCCTTGCAAAACCATGCCCCTTTAAATAACAACGATGCTAATGAATATATGAGTTTACCAATTGGCAGCTTAGACCAAAACGAAAATTCATCAGATAAACGTCGTTTTTCTGATCCTGGAGTGCCTTTTGATAGCGACTCAAGTTCAAATTCTTTAGATGATCGCTTGGTGCATAAGCTTACACAGCAAGTCAGTGCATTAAAAGAAAGCAATCGTAAATTAAACAGGGAAGTTATAGAAATGCGCATCGAATTAAATATGATAAAACAACAGCAAAATATGAGACATTTTGATCGGGACTATGAGCCTGGAATGTTGGCAGAAGTAATCAAAGAGATACGAGATGCCGCAAGAGTACGGGAAGATGCTCTTCTTGCCAAAGTAAAGCACATGATTGAAGAAAAACAATTTAATATGGTAAGTTTAAAATTTACTCTTGTAAATGTAACAATGGCAAAATATATACATCGCATAAGAGGTTTGGTCAATGATGTCATATTCTTTTATTAATAATTTAAGGATGAGCGATTTAGTTAATGACTAATTGATTGTGTTATAGTAGGTCAAGTAATCCATTGTTTTGGGAGGTATTTTAAATAAGAAAAACATTTTTGATACAGAAATTAATTAGCTATTGAGAAATAAGTGATATCTGTAGTTTTATAAATATTAGTAAGGATGAATGCAGGTAGGTATTTGTAATTCAAATTCATACTTTCTTTTATGTTAATAGAGCATTACAAATTTTATTACATTGTTCCTTCCGGTTCTTTGAAATATCAATCAGAAAATCTGATCGGTGGATAATATGTATGTGTTAATAACACATTTACTTGAATTAGAATGGCAATAAGAAAAAACTGAAATATTAAAAAATAACAGTATTTAGGTTTGGAATGTTTTTATTATGGAAGAAGTAATTGTATGTTTACAAAACAATAGCTGTACCATATAATGATATAATTTATGTAATTATTGTGAGAATACATTTGTGGTGTACGAAAAGGAAAAGTTTCAAGTATTCATAAACAAATTTGCAGTGTAAATATGTGGGGAGTACAGATGATGTTTCTGCAATATAATGAAATTTATTTTAAATAAAAAATAACAAATGAAAGAAAAACCTTTTCAGTGAAACATTCAAGAAAGTTTGTTTTACTGTTTCTCTAATGTAGTCTGTAGTTAAATTATATGTAAGAAGCAACGAAGTAAACTAATTTCTGTATAAGTAATTATAAATTAATAAAAACTACCCCAAAAAAAGGCATTTTTTTGGTGAATCATTAAAACTTCAAAGCATTTTGCTGCGGAAGTACAAATAAACAGAATTTAATAATTTTCTGGTTATGGTACAGTAAGGTGTAGAAGTAATGACTACTGCACCTTGCAATATGCAGCCCATCTATCACCATTCCGGCAAGGTAAACAGTTATTGCGTAAGGTGCAGAAGTAATGACTACTGCACCTTGCAAATATGCAGCCCATATATCACCATTCCGGCAAGGTAAACAATTATTGCAGAAATTGAAATTGTGCAGTAGTCATTACTTCTACACCTTACTGTACCTACTCATGAGATGGTTTTTGTGTAGGATTTTCCTGCTGTCGGGTTAACCACAGAAGTAATCAGTAATCTGAATCAATTTTAACTAAAAGTAAAGTGTAAATATTAATGTTTTCTATAGATTTCAATGTTCAGTAGGTGCACGCTAGGGTACACTAAGAAAAAAGGTAATTACTAGAGGGGTAATTTTTGGGCAAAGTAAACTCTCGTACGCCAATGGTTAACCTCTTGGGGTTTACTAAACATTCATTAATAAAATTAAAATTGGAAATGCAAAGGTGTTCTCTGCTTTTTAAAAAAACTGTATGAAACTACTGATAGGGTGCACTACAATTTTTATTTTACGCAAAATGTTCTCTTTGAAGCACTATAAAATTATATCTTCAGCTCGCTTCAGCCTAATGTGAAAATTGCTTAGGTCCTGTATTCCAAATTCCCATTTAAGCCTTTTGAATATAAAATATTAATAAATTATCAGGTGTTTTAGCCGAGGGGGAAGTCACTTGTGTAATAGTTGGGACATAATCAATTGTAATACTATTGCACGTTTGTGTAATACTATTGCAATACTGTGTAATACTTGTGAAATTGATGTAATAATATTGCATGTTTTTGTAATACTTGTGAAATTGATGCAATACTAATGTAATACTAATGCAATACTATTGCATATTTTTGCAATAATATGTAATACTTGTGAAATTGATGCAATACTAATGCAATATTGTAATATAATGTATGCAATACAGTGTAATGTCCGTGCAATACAGCGTAATATTCATGCAATACAGTGTAATGCCTGTATAAGACAGTATAATAGCAGTGTAATATCGTGTAATATTTACACGTTATATCAATAAACACATTATAATGTAATGTAATAGTCTTGTAACGGCAATACAGTATTTTGTGAAATACTAATTGTTTAATTTTTTTTTAACAATAACAAGTATTAGTGTAAATCCCATTCTTTACGTACGAATATCTCGAAAAATATCCACTTTAAAGAAGTGAAACAAGAATGCATTATTTACGTAAAAAGCATTGCCAAATTCAAAAATGCAACCAAAATTAAAATTGAAGCACTGTCGTACAAAATAGGGGGGGGGGGGGGGGTTAAGGGGTCCCGTACTGCTGCTGTACGCCACTGGCAGAAGTGAGTAAACGGATTTTTTGCAGTTATGTGTCTTTTATATCAGTAAACCTGTCTGCCAAGTTTAGTAAAAAAATGTGCACTACCGTCAAAGTTATGGGCTATAATCATTTTTTAATTTTTAACTTTGACGCCCTGTAACACAAAAATGGAGGGTCTTAGGACATATGTTTATTAAGCAAACCCCACTTATTTTTCAGAGTTCTATCAGCCGTATCATTTATGCCATGTTTTTTTGAAACACCTTGTATAATAGTATATTATACACGATGCTATAATGAATGCTATTGTTACCGAGGATAATGTTTGCAACATGAGCGAGCTTAGCGAGCGAGTTTTGGAATTATCCGAGGTAATAGCAGCCCTTATAGCGAGTCGTATACTATACTTTGTCCACGACTACAAATACTAAGAATTTTTAATTACAATTTAAATAACAACGCTACTTAAACCATGTGGTAGGACAATATATTAAACGAAGTGGTAGGATTATTATCATAACCTATTTATTCATTATACACCATAAACAATGATGTTACCATGACACCGTGAATAATGATTATTCACTGCTGGTAGTGAATTATGGATAGCATTATCCTTGACCAAACACATGAATAATTGACAGATTATTGAGTAGTCATGGACAAAACATATTATGTGTGTCGTAAGTGAGGAAACATATTTTGTAAAATTCGGTAAGGAATTCTAGGTCTTTTTAATATTCATTTGAGTTAGGAAAAGTACTATTTTTCCTATCTAGAATGGAAAAATTAAACAAAAGAGGAAATCAGACCGAACACTTTTAAAAAAATTTTTACTTTGTTTACTTTTGTTTTCCATGGCAATGAAACTTTTCACTACATCAAAACGAACTTGATTATAGTATTTGATATAAAAAATTAAATATTCAGTTAAAATGATAAGGAATTCTATACCGAGTTTTACAAAAATTTGTGTACAATTCGTTCGGAAAAGTGTTTTTTCCATTCACGTCTAGAATGGAAAAACTGCACTTTTCCTATCTTATTGAACAAATAGTTATTCTCCGTTTCGGCATTAGAATGACATTATTCTAGATTCTAGCACGCATTTTGATGCTTTAATGAGCTTCATTATTAAACGATTTTTGGTGATACTTTGTTTCCAGAAATTGGTGATACTGAATCAAATACATAATACACAAAATACCTAGGCAACCATTCATTGCTAGGCAACAAAAACGTCAAATGTCAAACCTCTGTCAACTGTGAAGCAAAAATCGCTATTACCAACCTACTATTTTACCAACATTTCCCCAACTGGAAATTGTCAAGTATTTTTGTAAAGAAATATAAATAAGTAATATAAACGGAAGCGGAAACAGAGAAAATAGTATAAAAAACTCGTTACAGAAGTCAATTCGAGCACTCGTCCGTTCAGCCACTTGCCGCTACGCGGTTCGTGTCCAAATTTCGGACTCGCGAAAACAATGCCTTCTGTAACTTGAGTTTCAATATACTACTCCATATGTGAAACACGCACGGAGCCGTTCAAACCGAGAAAAACGACAATATTGTAAAACTTGGTTTTTTGGGGAATCCCTTAACTTTGGAATTAAGAGGGCTAGTAAAGCTGTAAAGCTCAAAATTACTTTTTATTTTTTTAGAATCGATTTGGGGGGGGGGGGGGTGACCCGGTCAAATTTTTTTTCAACCATAATTAAGGGCCACCCTAGTATGTAATGCAATAGTTATGGAATACTTGTGTAATGCATGCAATAGTCGTGCAATAGTTATGGAATACTTGTGTGATGCATGCAATAGTTATGCAATACTTGTGTAATGCATGTAATATTCGTGCAATAGTTTTGCAGTACTTGTGTAATACATGCAATACTCGTGCAATAGTTATGCAATACTTGTGTAATGCGTGCAATACTCATGCAATACGTGCAATTATATGCAATAGTGTAATACTTGGGACACAACATTTTAAAGTGACTTCCCCCTCGGTTTTAGCGAGTGTTTTAGTGGTTTATTACAAATACATAATTGA
The DNA here is from genome assembly GCA_963082815.1 of Melanotus villosus. NCBI lineage: Eukaryota > Metazoa > Arthropoda > Insecta > Coleoptera > Elateridae > Melanotus > Melanotus villosus. The sequence goes on from OY720419.1 coordinate 81,457,583, forward strand.
ATTTGTGTTTCTAATGTTAAATTTTTTTCCCTATACATATAGACCAGAGCCTAAGGAACATAATAATAATAAAGGCACTTTAACCCTTAGAAAGTTATTTTCAGATCCATGTTCCATGTCTATGTTGTGTCCGAGGTGGATTAGTCCTCGGCATAGTTTGGGCTGGGTTGGTGTTATCAAAGGTTTGGGTGTTCTCTCGCTTGATTTACAATCTCTTTACTTTTTTTTTCTATCAGTTAGCTTTTTTTCCAATTTTGAATTTCCATTTTTCTTAGGTCATCCGTGACTTGATCATACCATCGTAGTTTAGGTCTTCCTCTATTTCTGTCAGTTTCGGGTTTCCAGTCTGTTATGATTCTTGTTGCTTTATTTGCTTCCATACGGATGATGTGCGTAAGCCAGCTAATTCTCTGTGCCTTGATAAATTTCACAATGTCTTAATTTCCCATAAGTGGTGTTATTTCATGGTTCATTCGGGGTATACATCTTTCTTCTTCTTGTACGGGTCCTAGGATAGCGCTTAGTATTTTTCGTTCACATATTCTTAGTTTCTCTTCTTGCATGCTTATAAGTGTCCATGTTTCAGCACTATATGTTATTGCGGGTCTTATGATGGTTTTGTATATTTTGATTTTTGTAGTCCTAGTCAGTATTTTGTTGTGTAATAACGTCTTATAGGAGAAATATCTTCTGAGTCCTGTTTTTATTCTAGCATTTATTTGCAGTGATATATTGTTCGTTCGTTCGAAATGTGTTCCTAAGTAACAAAAGGTTTGTACTTCTTCAAAAACATATTTTCTTATTTTAAAAGGCCTATTTAAATCTTCTTTTCCTGTTACTAACATATATTTTGTTTTTTCTTGGTTCACAGTCAGTCCGAATGTTTCTGATTCTTTTGCTATGTTTGTATTAGGTCATCCTTTGTTCTACTGATTAGTACGAGATCATCTGCGTATGTACATATTTGGGTATTCTTTGTATTGATGTTTCCTGTGAGGTTTAGTCTTCTCACAATAACTTCTATCACTAAGTTAAATAGAGTGGGAGAGAGAACATCTCCCTGTCTTCTCCTTTTGTGATATTAATGGGTTCTGTACAGCCTTCTTCCATTTTCACAATTGCAGATGTCTTTAATAAGGTCATAGTTATTAACCTTATTAGTTTACTCGGTATTCCTAGGTTTCCAATTTTGTTTAACAGTTTTGCTGTACTAACACTGTTAAAGGCTTGCTTATAATCCTTGAATAGATTATGGATGTTGATATTAAATTCTGCTTTTCTCAAGTATTTGTCTTATACGGTGTATTCCATCCATTGTAGAGTAATTTTTCTTAAATCCTGTTTGATAATCTCCTTATCTTTTTTGTGTATTCATTTAATTTGGAATTTATTACGCTTGCTAATACCTTATACCAGGGGTTCCCAAAGTGCGGCCCGCGGGCCAAATGCGGCCCGCAAACCCTAGCAATGCGGCCCGCGATGTCAGATCATCCTCGATCTTGAATTTATAGAGATAATTTGCAATTTACATTTTTACAAAAAAATAAATAAATGTTAATCATATTATAATTAAAAATTGTTCAGTTAAAAAAATACTAAATTTTATATGTAATATATCTTATTACACAGGGTGGTAGTGAACGTTTAGGAAGTACGTTAACTGCATTAACTACATGAAAAATAGAAATTAGTGAAGATTGTTTTCCTAAACGGCAAATTAAAAAGTTACGGCCCTGTAAATTTGAATTAAAAATATGTTGCACAAAAGCAATTTTGCAACATCACACTGGAAGATATTTTTGCGTATATCTCAAAAACGAATTTGTTGAGTTAAAAATTCCAAGAGAACTTTTTTACGTAAAATTAATTTTTCTTTCATAATACGGCACAGGATGTTTAAAAAACGCGACTTTCATATTTCTTCTTCGTTAAAAATGTCCTTGATGCTTCCTAACTACGCCACCGGTCAAATTAGGAAAAATGTTTATTTGAAAAATCTTCACTACTTTTCATAGCAGTTAACGTACTTCCTAAACTTTCACGACCACCCTGTATAGACTGAATATATTTTATTGTAATTATAATAAGTAATTATTGTCGTAAATAATAAATCTTTCCCTTGTATCTATCTTTTTATCGATTTAAACGTATTTTTCCATAACACTTTTTTTTGGCCCGCCAAGTATTTTGGAATTTACAATTTGGCCCACCTAGGGAAAACTTTGGGAACCCCTGCCTTATACCGACTGGTTGCCGGCAAAACAACGTAAGGCACAATGTAGTACCATGTGCCTTACGTTGTTTTTCCCGAAACCAGTCGATATGTCAGTTAGATCTGCTGTAACTTTAAGTACAAAAAAGTTGAAGTATTTTTAAGGTATTAGGTGCAGCAAAAATAACGTTATTTTAAGAGCTGCATTAACAGATTATTATTTCCCGTCTCAAAAGAGGTAGTTTCACCAATTTTCATATCAATATCCCGAAAACTTCTGAAATTGCAGAAGAAAATTAAAATAAAAATTTAGACATTGACACCCTGTATCTCCCTAAATATTAACTTTTGGGCTAAGATAATTTTAGGTAAATCGTAATATTTTGGGCTCACGAATCTACTGTTGGTCTGACCCATTACTTATGGACCACCCTGTATATTTTTTTGAATTAGGTATTTATTCATTAATTTGTGTTAATACCGTGGAAAAATTTTAAGAGCCCCTGAGATATTGATAAATTTGATACAGATTGAATAAAAATTGTTACAGTTAGGCAACCCACTTAGCAGGCGTGTTTAAAATGTTGTCCACCTACTTTGTAAAATAGAGGATATTTTACATAGTTTAAATCCCTCAGTTATACAGGGAATTTTTCTTCTTAGTATACATATCCCCTATGTATACTTTTATAATAAACACAAATAGGCAACCCACTATACACTATAAACGTCACGTCACGTGGTGCGTAAAGGTTATGTTTCATGTTTGTAAATAAAAAATAAATCAAAATTAGTGGAATATCAACATAATTTTAATTCAACGATTATTCTAAAACATAAAATATCAACAATACAAAACAGAAAGGAAAATAAAAACAGCAACAGTTAAAGACTAATTTTTTGACATTAACTTAATTTGATGATTTTTGCCACAGCATGCTAATTTTTTAACGTTTATAGTGTATAGTGGGTTGCCTATTTGCGTTTATTATAAAAGTATACGTAGGGTATATGTATACTAAAAAGAAAATTTCCCTGTATGTTAAAAAACGCATTTTAAAAATAATGAAATTCTTAATGTTTAGATTGAAAGATTTCGCAAATAATTTTTATTACTTTATTAAAGAATTCATAAAATTAAATTTAATTTTTTTTTCTAACTTTCGAAATTAATTTTAAGTACGGTTATGCGTCTTTATCTTTGTATATAAATATTGCAACAAAAAAAATCCGGCAAATAATCACTGGATTCAGATTTCAAACTTTCGAAAATAGAGAACTAAACTGTGTATAATATTTACTCTGCGCGATAGATGGCTCTCATGGTTTGAATCTGACAAAAATCCGAAAGAGTACAAAGTTGGAATTTGCATTATTTTACATTATTAAATTAGGTATATGGTATACCTACAATTTGTATTTTTTTAAGTAATATTACAATTTAGACATTTTTCATTGTTCGAAAGCATTTGTCATTACAATTAATACAAATACAAAGTGTTCTTAGAAACTTTGAAAGAAACGGTGACATCTTATTTATTATACTCCTACAATTTAAGAATTGGAGAGATCAACCATCCTGTTACAAATAAGTTGGTATTTAGACAAATATTACCGCGAAAGCTCTGCCCTTAGAATTTAAATTGGTGTAATTTCAAAATTAGTGTTGGCCATTTTAAAATTTTCAAGCTGGACGTTTTGAAATGGGCACCTTTTATAAAATTCCAAGACAATATTTTGGTTTATGTGTGAAGACCTGAAGGGCTCCCTTTCCTAATTAATTTATCATAAATATTTATAATGCTGAAATTGATTTACCTTTTCCTTTTAATTATGTCGTTTCTTTTTTTCAATTTATTATTATTTTTTGACTCAACATAAGAATCCTTTCAAAATGTGGAATATAGGTAGTTACTTAGTTACACTACTGCATTATATCAACAGTAGAAATTATGAGTTTTTTTTAATAGTACCTATTTCTCGTGAACGTTTAACTTTTCCTGGCGAAACTACAGATTACTACAGAAAATTTTAGTACTCATAAAATCATAAATTAGTAAGTAGTAAAATTAACTTTCATTGTTAAAAGAATAAGAATAACAACCATTAGTATCTTTCAATATGTAATTGTCTACATTTTTATAAATTTGAAGTGATGCTTTTTGAAATTCTAATTTTGTTTAATATTTTCTGGCTTAAAATCTAAAACTTTTTTTACATAATAATAGATGAGCACTATTTTTTTTTCGACCAACTTTGGTCCATGTTTTTTTGTTTTTTCATCCTTGTGTTTCAACATTTGCCCAGTATTCCCGCATTCGTTTTTGGTGCTGTTATTATTATTACTACAAATAAAATCGTGCTTTCAATAATAACATAGTTTGTTGTGAATGGTCAAGTTGTAGTAGGAATATAAAATATTCATTTGTGTCAAAGAAATGCCACTTAATGGCACCAAAAACATCCTGAATGAAAAAGCAAAAATAAAAGGACGGATTAGGGATTTAGGTTTGACTTTTTGTTATCTCAGGTAAAATCAGGGCAACTTGTGCTAAGTAAGGTTCGTCTTCCTTTTATAAAAGGCACATCCTCTTTATTGCCTTTATTCTTAAGTCTGCGGAAGTAACACATAGGCTTCACTTAGTGATGCGGTTTCGCACTTTTAAATATCTACCTGACCACCTACGAAGGTACAATATTGCCATGCTAATTTTGTTACCTGATTTTGTCACAACGCTGCTATAAAATACGGAGTTTTAAATACGTTTAGAAGCAAAAGATGTTACAGAAAATTTGTTATTTTATTTAACGAAATGTTTCTGTGTCGTAAGAAATATGTTTATATCTCAGGGTTAAATTAATGAAAATTAACTATTATGGTTTTAATGAATCTGTGGATACCCTTTTATTTTAGTTTTTTTACTTGAAATTTTCAAATTTTGAAGTTTAAAAGGGGCAACATTTTAATTTCCAGGTTGAAATTTTGAAAATCAAAATTATCGATTTTTTTCGAGGTTTTATTTAACATCGAGCGAAAAATTTATTTTGACTAAATTTGTTTTAATTTTTGGGTTTTAACGCATCTAACAAACATGTATACAAACACACACAGAGAGAGTACAGCTGACTTGCTTGTCGAAACTTAATACCAGAGCATTCCAAAGTGGTCTTGACTGTGTAAACACTAAGATTGCCTTAATGGACATTTGAATCGGTAACGGGGCAACCATCGACTCCGGACAGAGTATCCCGGATTAAAATCCCTATTAAGGCAATTAAGGAGATAGTGGTCTAAATGCACCCGTTCTGTAAACCGAACAAGAACCCTGTGTTCCATTTATGATACATTAATATTACCTTCATCGTCTCATGTTAGGTTGGCAAATGAACGTTTGTTTTATATTCCGTTTTCGTAAATGCTCTTTCGAAAACGCCATTATTACTTATAACGTTTTAAAATATGTATTTATAAAATTTATGTTTTGGTTGCAATTGGATTCGATTAAAATTATACCTTTCATAGTTAAAATTTACAAATTTGAATAACAAATGATGTTTCTAAAGAGTAAGTTTTTAAATTGGATTACGAATTTGTTGAAGCGAAAGTTTTTAAAAAAGTGCCATCTGGTTCAATTCAGAGGGCGTATTAGTCGGACCCCCTTGTGGCTCTAAAATTCGAGAAGAAATTCTATCTGTCGACTATGCCTGATGAGAACATCCACTTCCTAAGGCAAATATTGACAGAGCGCTGTCCACGTACTCTGCCTGGGAAATCTTAATAAATCAATACGTGTCGGCCATGATTGTAGTGCAAAGTAATCTCTAATGTTGGACACAACCTCTTTTAATTTTGTTTTTAAGTGGTTTCTAAGCAGATGAGCCAAAGTTGGTACCGGCTCTTCCAACTCTAGCCAGGATTATTTCCCTTTTGGTAATTTGTTTTTCTTTCTTACAGAATCAGATACAGTTGGTAGCCGATAAAAGTCGCAATAATGAACGTCTTGCAAAGCTGGAAGAGCAATTGAAAAACCTTAGCGTATCACACAATAGGTGGGTATAAACAAGTCGTACCAGTAATCTAGATACCGAACGTGGTCGTTTTCCGAAGAATGGTTTATCACTCGATTGAATTTGTTCAGTAATTAAATGAACCTGGAAAACGAATGTCTGTTTGGGATATTACTGAGTATTCCGATTTTTTTCTCTGTTTGATAGAAACAACTTTTCCGGAGAAAAGTTTATTTATGCATACCAAATTTGTGATATTTTGTTAGGAAACTGTGAAGTATTTTTTTTTTGTTAATTTCATAGCAAAACCTGGCATTTTGAAAAATTGTGTAATAGGTGTTTAGTAAAAAATAGATTCAAGCAAGTTAGTTCTAGGTTTATTTTCTGCAAAGTGAATGCTTAATAAAAGCTCGTTTTACTGTTTATCTGTCAATAAATTACAATAATTTATGAGAGTATAAAACGGAAACGGTTAATAATTTTCTTTTAAGAATTCAAAATTGGTAGTAGTTATATAAAAATTTTATGTAAGTCTTCAAAACCGTTACTCTTTCCCAATTCGTTTTTACTTATTTCCTACTTATTTCTGAAAAATTGATTATTTAACATGTTGCTTATTTACGGCGTCAGAAGTTTTATTAACAGACAAAATAAAAAAAGCAAGGTTAAACATAATTAATAATATAATTTATACGTATAACTAGCAGGAAAACAGTAAAATTACTCATAAACGTCGTATTCCTACTAAATTCTTAATGGATAATTGCAAGGAGGCGTACTAATTTACAACCCAGGCGTGGCGAGTACGGGTCTCGTGAAATGACAGCGTTTCCTGAGCACATAATTCACCGCAGTGTAATTTTCTCGCGGACGCCTTCTCATGTTTACTCTAGCGGGAAAATATAGCTCGTGATAAGGCAGGTTCTACGCTATCAGCAAACTGCGAGCTTGGGCATCATACGTATTATTATGCTTCCCAAAGCTGGCCACAGCAGTAAAAGTCCATTGTTCGTTTCGGGCTTTTCATTTTATATTCTGCTCTGCTACGTTACTCTTATTTCCTTATTATGAGAATCTTGGACCCGGTTACAACATTAATCTTTGGATTAAATTAGAATTTTTTGAATTCAAGATCACGTTATTACTGCAGAGTTTATTTTACGTGAGGACAGAAAGTAAATGTTTTGCAACTTTTATTTATTATTATTATTATTATGAGCCATTTCTGCATAAGTTTCCAGCAGACTTTAGAAAATTGAGAATTATAGCAATGCAATCGCATATTCTAATACAATCTTAACAATAATCTAGTCTGTTTGTTATTTACTATTTGTGTTCGGTTCGATTGTGAATTACTCCCACCAAAAACTACCTTTACATTTAGATATGCTTTTAAATTCAGATCTGAAGACAACGTGTCATTGCCATCATCATCAGCAATTGATGAAAGTTCAAATTCTGCAAGGCAGGTAATCGAATTAGAACGTGAAACACTTCTTTTACGTAGGGAACTGCAGGATGCAAGAGCAAAACGAGAAGAATCAGACCAGAAGTTAATACAGTAAGTACCCAATGTTTCCTATTTGTAAAAGCCGTTGTAATCATTATCGCTTCCTTTTACTTTTATCAGTTTACATTTTTCCCTCGAGACGTTTCTAGAATTTTATCGTATATTTCTAGGAAAACGTTTAGTTTGCTTAGAAAATTTTGATATAGAAATCTAGTATAGACTTTGAAATTAAACATTTAATTATTATTATCCGCCATGTTTATAGAAGCTTTAACATTTGTAGATTAGCTAGATCGTTGTTATAATTTTAACTTGCACCAATTGTATCCTAACGAGTACTTATATTTTGCTTCCTTTGCTTAATTCGTGTCATAATCTTAACATGCGCTTGACAGCACTTGCTTAGTTTGATCCATTAGCTTTGGGGCTGATTTAATCAGCTTTTAAACACGTTCCATCATCGACCACATATAATTTGAATTGTGTAATTTGTGTTTTTCTGCATACAAAAATTTTATTTACTAAATTATTATTTTTAATTTATCACCTAAGTAATGCGTTGTTTAAGACAAATACAGAAATAATTGGTAGAAAGTTTTTGAAAAATTTATTACTAATTAGTCAAAATCAAATATCATTTACAACTAATTCAATATACGATGTCGTCAAATAAAGAGTATACAAACAACATTGAAGACGTTATAATAATGGCTTTTGAGAACCGTAGGAACTGCCTGTAACAAACTTTACGTGAAATGTTAGGTTATTTAAATTGTTCCTAGATCTGTAATTACTTCCGTCCCGGTACTCTTAGGGGAGTGCAAGTCTACCTTGAAAACCAAAGGTTTTGGATTCGATCCCGATTGAGGCCTGGTGAGCTTTTTAATACGGAAAAAATTTGAAATTTTTTCTGATACCTACCACGGGCTAAGACAGTCGGTAAAATTCGCTTGGATCAGCAAAACTACTCGAGTTTTGAACTAGCCGTACTAGTAGATATGCGTGAAATCCGTGGCTCTTGCATTGCTCTTGGATTTCACGTAATAACTAAACAAATAAAATTATAAAAATGTGAATGTCAGAATAGATTTTTCATACAAATTATAAAGCAGCATACTCTCCACAGTCGATGGTATTTTTTGAGTAATTGATACTAATTAAATTTAGCTCATAAGCATCGATTCATACGTTGTCTCAATTTTTATCCAAATACTTAATAAAGAGAAAAGATTTAAGGCGGGCGGCCACTGCGAGCGAAACGAAACTAAGCTAAGCTAAGCGAAGAGAATGCTAACTAAACTAAACTACGTTGGAGCGGCCACTGGGAACGATTTTCGTTTAGTTGTCAGCTGTGTTTTCGTGAGGATGGACGTGTTTAAAATGAGTTCTGTAACAACCTAAATGTTGTTATTGGATCTAAGTTCGCAATTAGATGAATCAGATTTTTTTGAAGATATTGCCAATGTAGTTTTCATGTAGAAGAAAGAGAAACAATGTTGAATAAGCCGTTACATGAAGAAACGAGAAAAATTTGGAGAATTTCATAAACTGATCAATGAGGCTAGACGATTTTAAATTTAAAAATTATTTCAGAATAACCCGAGAACAATTTTATGAAGTGCACGAATTGATAGCCGCTGATATTCAAAAGCAAAATACAAATTTTCGAACACATTCAATCAACAATTCACTTTGTGATATTTTACAGGACATATAATTAATTATTTAAGCATTTAACTTTTCCAAAATTTGTTATTACACAGTATGTAGGTAAATACTACGACTTTCATCGGTTTCATGACACTGCTAAGCACGTGGTCACCAACTAAACTGCTCAAAACCTCGCTCGAATCTGACATGAGCTAAAACGAACGAAACGAAGCTAAGATTTCAATCTTCGTTTGCATATTTTCGTTTAGTTTAGCTTAAGTGGCCGCCGATGCATTTGAAAGTATGGCAGCTGATTTATAAAAAACTTATCTTCGCTTAGCTTAGTTTCGTTTCGCTCGCAGTGGCCGCCCGCCTTTTATGTATCTACTGTTTGATGTTAGGCTGTCAATAGTGACAACACATTTGATGTAAAGTATGTTACAGACAATTTAGTTTGCAAAGTAAAGTTTCCGTCTAATAGCACCTTGTAGTGTTCTTTTCTGTTCCTTTCTTGCTTGTACCCTTAGTGATGGAGGACGGAGTAACTGATAAGTCAATTAATAAGAAATATTTAAATGTTATAAGTAATGATATCCATTTATAGTAACGGACACTTTTATGGTCAGAATCAAAAGTTAGCTGAGCGTGTTTTGAGTCTTACCAAGCAGCTGAGGCAAAAACTCACTGTTTTGTCGTCTCTAATGTGTACTATAATGCAATATAAAATCCTTTGGAGTTTGCTATGATTTACTGAATGTACCTACTACCTATGTGTCGATCTGCTTTTTCTTTCAAGTTGTAATGTTATCTGTCATACATATTTATGATATTTTTCATCTTTATTTGAGCCATCAATCTATGCGTTGACTGTTTTTTAATGTAGTAGTTTGTGATTGTACGCTTGAACAACGTTATTTAATATTTGAAAGTTATTTTCAACATGAAATATCAGGCAGCGTATAGGTATATTCTGTAGGCGCTTCCTTGAAGAATTTCCACGTTGCCAATTGTTTCAAGAAACCACAAACCTAGTATATTTTGTTGATAGTACCATAAAAAAATTACAAATGAAGTTCTAGTAGTAGCGACTGTAATAATTAATAAAAAAGATTTACTGTTATTCCTCGTTTACCTTGTCAATCTGTGAAAATATTACACAAATTTTGGATAAGAGTACGAATATTAAATTTAAAAAAAAAAATGCGCATTTACGAGGATTGTTCAGTAGAAACAGGTTTAGAGGCCGTAAAGCAATTTTTATTCAATGAATTTAAAAGAAATCTCTATTAACAATTAGGCATGAATCCCACTGGTGCAGTAATCTATAGATAACCTGTTGGTAAAATTCCTGCGGCTGATCGCGGAATCGCCTGTTTTAATGGGCCAAACACATGGAAATCGCACGGGTACAAGTCGGAAGTGGATGTTGTAAGACTTCCCAACGCATACGGGCAAGCAGATCTTAAACCGTTCAAGGTACATGGGGGCGAGCTTTATCGTGCAGTTCCCGGAACGTTTATTCTTGATGCTGGCATGTCTGCATATCGTTCAGCATTGATGTTGACACCTGGTTCTTTAAAAATCTAAGAGCAGTACAGTACATCTTGGTAATCAAGAAATACGGTCTCCATTACTTTTCCTGCTGAAGATTGAGATCGACATTTTTTCGCTTTCCGAGATTCTGCATGCTTCCACTACATACTCTGACGTTTGGATTCTGGTTCGTAGTGATAAATTTGGTGTAAAAAGATATTAGGTACCTTGTTGGTAGCGTATCAAATGCTGTAGTGAGCAGCAACCTTATGATAGCCAAGACTATGAATAATGGAATGGACAGTTCCCACACTGATGCTTAACATTTCAGAAAGTTCTCTAACTTTAATGCGCCTATTTGCGCGTAAAGCAATTTCCATTATCTCACATTTTCATCTGATGCTGCAACATATGACCAGCAAAAAGTTATATTCAATGAACTCATTCTTCTATAAGAAGAAACAGCGAAAATGGACCTGGCTTAGCCCAAATAGTAACACAAAGAATGAGATAGACTACATACTAACCAATAAAAAACAAATTATTAAAGACGTCTGTGTAGTTAATTCATTCAATATCGGCAGCGACCACAGGATGGTAAGATCATTCATAAAGATAAACGAAAAGTTTGAAAGAAGGCAACAACGGAAAAGATACACCCAAAACATAGACAGACATCAATTGAGAAGGGATGGAATATCATACAGAGCCGAAATTCAAAGACAAAGTACAGAAAATGCAGAAGAAACGAATAACTTAGATGAAATGAATGAAACGCTGACAACAATCCTAAAAACCGCAGCCGAAAAGGTAGCCACAGGAACCAAAGTCAAACCCGACAAACTATGTCAAAACACAAAACAGAAAATAGAAGAGAGAAGAACACTATTCAGGGAAGGACGATACGAAGAATCAAGACGGGCCTCTAAGGAAGCGAGGAAGCTAATTAGAGAAGACATAAAAAGGCATTATGAAATCAAAATAGAAAAAATAATAGAAGAAAACAGAAACATGAGAAGCCTAAGAAGAAAAGAAGAAAGATATCAGATGATTCAACTCAAAAACGATAAGGGCGAAGAAACGAGAGATAGAGATAAAATAATTGAAATAACCGAAAAGTTTTATCAAGATCTTTACAGCATAAAAGTAGCAGAAGAAGAGGAGGATAGAGAAAGACGAAAGAGCTCTAAAGTCATGAACGTAGGATCCGAAGACATACCTGAAATTGACACAGAGGAAGTAAAGCTGGCCTTACGTAAAATGAAAAATAATAAAGCCCCGGGAGAAGACGAAATATTAATAGAAATGATCAAAGAAGGTGGAGAAGAAATATTCACAAAACTCGCTAAATTATTCAATGAATGTCTAACAACGGGAAAAATACCCACAAATTGGGAAAGGGCAATAGTGATCTTATTACACAAGAAGGGGGACAAATCGAACCTAGAAAATTACCGACCAATCTCGCTACTATCACAGGTGTACAAGCTTTTCAGCAAAATCCTAACAAATAGGTTAACGAACAAACTAGATAACTACCAACCGATCGAACAGGCGGGATTTCGTAAAAATTATAGTACTAGCGACCACCTGCTAACGATAAGAATCCTACTCGAAAAATGTAGAGAGTACAACTTAGATATCTGTCTTGCTTTCGTCGATTTTCGAAAGGCATTCGATTCTATAGAACATTGGGCCATAGAAAAGGCACTTAGCAACGCAAGAATTGATCACCGTTACACACAGCTTCTAACACACATATATAAAACAGCAACATCTACCATAAAAATGCACGAAGACACGAAACCCATAAAAATCGAAAGAGGAATAAGACAAGGAGATACGATTTCCCCGAAGCTGTTTACGCTAGCTCTCGAAGATGTTTTCAGAAAAATGGATTGGAACGACAAAGGAATAGTTATTAATGGACGAAGACTCAACAACCTTAGGTACGCTGACGATGTTGTGATAATAACAGATAACATAGAGCACCTTGGACAAATGCTGGAAGACCTAGCACGAGAATCAATAAAAATAGGCCTTGAAATGAACTACCAAAAAACAAAAGTAATGTGCCATACAGACCCACAAATAAAAATTTTCAATAACGAAATAGAAAATGTGGATCGATATATCTATTTAGGTAATGAAATCATGCTAAGCAAGGAAAATCAATCCAATGAAATACTAAGAAGGAGGAGGCTGGGGTGGGCAGCTTTCGGAAATCTCTCACATGTACTAAAAAATAAGAAAATCCCAATTAACTTAAGATCTAGATTATTCAACCAATGTGTGCTACCGGTGCTCACATATGGAGCACAAACTTGGACCACCACAAAATTAAATATGGAAAAACTACGTGTTACGCAAAGAGCTATGGAAAGGCAAATGCTTAACATATCTCTAAAAGATCGAAAACCAAATAAGTGGATACGTACAGTTACGAAAGTGAAAGACATAGCACAGGAAATATCCGAATTAAAATGGAGCTATGCTGGACATGTGGCACGTTTGGAAGACAAAAGATGGAACAACGTCATTTTACAATGGAGACCATACCTTGGACACAGAGAAAGGGGATGACCACAAGCAAGATGGACAGACGATATTAAGAAGACGGCTGGCCTACATTGGATAAGAGCTGCCCAGGATCGAAATAAATGGAACAGCATGAAAGAGGCCTATGTTCAAAAATGGACTCAATAAGGCTAAAGAAGAAGAAGAAGAAGAAGATGCTGCAACACGAGCATGTCGTGGACGTGCCAAATCTTTAGTGGATTCTCTTCCTTGTCGAAATCGATTGCACCATTCAACCACTGCCGCATGGAATAACTATAGTCATCATATACAGCTTTCATTCTCGTATAAATTTTCATTGGCTGACGCCCTTAAGCAGCGAAAAATTAAATAACAGCACGCAGATTATCTTTGGATGAATTTTCTACCATAAATACCATTTTCCAACTTATCACAACGCTTAGAAAGAAACCAACAGCAAATACTTTTGACAGACGCGTCACTAGTACTTAAACAATCAATATAAACAACTGAATTCCGTTGTCGTGGCGATGAAGTCGCGGCTGCGCAACCCAAACGTGTTTCTATTGAACAATCCTCGTAAATACAAATTTATTAAAATTCAATATTTCGTACTCTTATCCAAAATTTTAATGAATTAAATAAACAAAATACTCCTAAGCAATTTAAAAAAATTGTTCCAATTTTGTGAGAGTACTCTGAATGCCGAACAAAGAATTTTAAAATATAACGAAGGGCAAAGGTGATTCTCACCAACTTTTATAATATTTCCGAAATTTTTGAAGTTAAATGTTAAACTTTTCAATTTTTTCATTATAACGCAATTAATGTGATTTGTTTAATTACTCGAGAGTAATTTAGTACATAGATAGGCATTGAGCAGTAACTAGTTCATGGTTACCTAAATTTGAATTTAAAAATCACATACGGTTGTCAAGTCATGGCTGACTCCAAAAGGGTTTATTATCGAACAGCTGATACTTTAATTATGAGCTTTATCGAGAGCAACGACACTCAGCATATTAACCATGCCAGAAGCTAAACTTCCTTCTGGAGCAATGAAGAAGTGCATAGCGATTCAACTTATCAACTAAGCATAAGGCACCTCTGGCATGGCTAGTATGTTGAGTTCCCAAGCTGTTGTAGTTTTTGCTCCTGATTGAGCTCATTGTCAAAATAAGGAAAACATTAAGGTTTTTCTTTTCAGTTCAAACTCCGAATCAGTGTTTAAATCGACAATTCATTATCAATTAAATACAGTTATGAAATTATTTTACGTCTTAATTTTAATCATGTACCTAATTCGAACATCGTGTCTGTTCTTTTTTAATTTTGTTTGTTTATATCTTCAGTTGTTTTTTTAATAACCCTATATTAGATGGTTGTTTTTTTATATTATAGGATGTTTTGATGTTTAAAATCGCTAAATATGCGCTTGTAAACACTTTCAAATTTAATGCGATGCTAGATTTCATACTCAGAAATATTCAAGTACGCCGGTAATTCCACTCTCTGAGTAATTTTTTCGCTTATTATTTGAAATTCAATGTACATTCATAAGAGAGGATTTTTATGTTTTTCTGGAAAACATCATCATTAGCCATAGTGATTTATTGTACTTTTTATCAAGTATCACACCTATTTTGATTTCTCGAAATAGTTATATTTCAAACAAGTCAAGTTATATATTTTTTGATATCTTTAAAGATCCCATTTAATTTTTAAGTAGTTCATGTTAATTGACTCAACGGTTTTTTCATCGATAATAGAACCTAATAATTGGCGTTGTGTGATTTATCAATCATTTTTCTAGAATGTTTGTTTTCTTTATTTTTATTTGTTTTATCTTATGCACCGTTTTAAAAAGCTAAATACTGTTAAGATATTTGATTTATATTTGTGCATTTTTTATTACTCGGAGCATTTCAGGGTGATTAAACGTCCGTGTATAACTTTAGGCAAGAAGATTGCTCCAGCATAATAGGCCCAATTCGAAAAGTTATGGAGTTGTTGGACTAAAGAGTTATTTTGGTTATAATACTAGATTTATGTTCTCTGTTAGGACATATTCCAACATGTACGAAGAGTGAAAATTTAATTCCCGGAATATACTTGAAAACAATTTATTTTTAGAACTATACATTAATGGTTAGTGTCGCCTTCGAAGTAGTTCCTTTGTGTATCTTTACACTGATTGAAACGGTGTTGCTACTTCTGGAAGCTTGCCTGAAACTGCTTTTCCGCAATACTCTTCAATTCCCTTGTCACATTGCGTTGAATATCGTCAATGTCGGAAAATCTTCGTCCTTTCAGCGCTGTTTTTAATTTAGGCAACAGTCAAAAGTAACAGGTGAATATTTAGGTTGGTCTAATAGAGTTTTTAACCTGAAATTCTCTCACGAGGAACGCATTGTGGCTCGGCGCTTTTGTCAGGTGTTTTCATCCGAACAGAGTCTCGGAAACTTTTGAGTAGGTACCTCTAAATAGCATTTTTGGTTAATTATTTGTCCTTGTGCAATAAATTCATGATGGACTGGACTATCCCCCTTCTGATCGAAGAAACACACCGGCAAGGTCTTGAACTACGAACGCGACATGCGTGCCTTTTTATCCATTGCATGCTTTGGCGTTTTGTTTCGGGATCGTATTAGAAGCACCAAGTGTTGTCACTCGTAATAATTACCTACTCTCGAAAACATGTGTTTATTCGAAGAAAGATATGTTGCGCTGCTTCTATTCGTTCGTCAAGATCCGAGTAACAAACTTCATGGAAACCTTTCACATGCCCAGTTCTTAAACTAAAAATTAGCCGGACTGTTTCTCTATTCATTTGCAATTCCTCAGCCATTAATCGCCTATCAAACCGTGCCAAATCGCGCACTCTGTCCACATTTGCATCCGTTATTGTTGTTTTCGGCTGTCCACTTCCGAAGTCATTCGTCGTCATTCACATCTTCTTATCCCTCATTGAACATCTTAATCCATTTAAACACGCTTGATTTTTTCAAAACATCAATCCCATATGCAATTTTCAATAGCTACAATGTTTCAGTGGCACCTCGAGAACTCATTGTTGCACCGTTTTCGCAATAATTGATTAACAAATGACTTTGTTGCTATTAGTTTTGGGTATGCATTAGTCAAAACATAGAAACAAAACTACTTATGCACTTTCAACAAAATCTCTACACACACACCATTCCGGAAATTAAATTACCGCACCTCGCATTTTTTAACAAACCATAACTGTGCGTTTTTTCGTTTGAATTCTTTGCTTAAAATTATTGGACGAAAACCTTGAAGTTTGTGAGATTTCTTCTGAAACACTCTGTAAGTTATTATTATTATTACCTACGTAACTACGTATTTGTTGAATTTGCCGGTTTAAATCGGATTTGAAAACTTCTCTAACAGAGTATAGTTTTTTTTTAAATTTTCTCGTAAGATCCGTTAACTATTTTCCATTTTCAATTTGAGTGATATAACTTGATCGCCTGGTAAATGTTGAGCAGAACTTTTAAAAGTTCTAATTTTTATTTTTGGTGTTATTTCTTTTGGAAGTATAATTTGCTTATCTTGTTATTATGTATCTATTGATACTGCAGCCTGCCAATACTTTTTTTGCGAAGTTCTATTTTGTTGTTTTTTTTTTATTGCTTTGGTGCTTTTAATCATATTGATCTAATTAAGCAGTTGCATAGTTTTAGAATCTTTTCTATTGTTTGGTAGTTATTGAAACTAGTTTATACACTACGCCCACCCATAATTCGATGCTTCATACTGGAATTTTAAAGAATAGCGAAAAATACAGGACTAGTTCAATGGATAACTCAGTTCTGTTTTTGTTATTTAGAAATTTGTAATTTACTAAGATGTAGGCAAAAACGTGGGTCTTGAGTTGCGGTAGCTCAGTTCCACAGTCTAGGACGACCAGTAGAGTTAAGCAGCGTCGTCTCCGGTCAGGGCTCCTCTCCTCCACGAGGACCGGTCATTATGGGAAAGTAGACCAAAAACCCCTCTTAGGGAGGCTTATACCCAATGGGCAGAAAACAGCAAAAAAGGCAAAAATTTAAAACAGGTCAAATCTTGATTTGATTAGATCCATCTTAAAGTTGTATTAACCATACAAAAATAACTTGTCTTTTTCCAATTATTTCATAAATTTCTTTTATCTTGGTTATTAAAGTTCGTCAACAAGGTTAACTATACTCATAACCATAACCAGAATAAGATAGATAAAGTAAATTCCATAATGTATTCTGAAAGAAAAGCATTACTTCCGCAGGATTTGAAACCTCTGACCTTCGAAGCTCAGTGGTTCAAATCCCTACGGAGGTGATATTTTTATATATAAAATTTTCATTATTTCCCCAAAGGAGCCAATCTTACAGAAATTTAATTTGTAAGTAAATTAATTCCAACTTAAATTAACGGATTTCGAAGTAAGCTACGTATCTCCCTCGTACAATTCTACATGCCCATTTGCGACATTGGTCGTTATAATAATGCACCAAAGCTAGAGTTATTTCGAACTCGTGATTTGTCTTTACGTTAGGTACATACTGTCTTTGTTCTATGCATCTTAAAGTTGTTAGAATTGCACTTTTAATTGTTAGTTATACCGTTGGTTTTCTTTTCGAAATCCAGCCCACATTATTAGATCGAACTATAACTGTCCTTGGCACTGTAAGGTCGCACTTTTCTTTTCAATTGGTATTCCTGCTTGATCGTGTTTGGCTGCTATTATTAGTGTTATGTTTATTTTATGTTAGTTAAATGGGATGAAGATTATACCGATTTCAATTAAAAAAAAAAAACGTTTAAGATGTTCAGCGGGCATATTGTTTGCTGATTAAGTGATTGATTTTATGCATGATAGTATTTAAGAAACGCTTTACAATTTAAAAAATTGAATATTTGCTTATAATTAAAAATTATTTAATTGTAAGGTTTTTTTAATTTTGAAAACATAATGTGTCTGTGTGATAGGTGGTCAATAATTTATTTATTTGTTAAATAACAATTGGGTTTGGAAGATGAATCCTGAAGTTAATTAATAAGTTCAACCTATGCTGTAACGCGAAGTATCAATTAATGTGGTTGATTTTATTAACTGAAAACTAATATTTACACATTAATGTAGAATCATTTAAGAACGGAAGCGTAATGATTTTAGAATCTGACTTTAAAAATGCAGGTTGGATAAGAAGTTGACCAATCTTCTTCGTCAAAAGGAGGCAGTACGTTCTGACATGTCGGAGGATGGAAAGACTACTACTTCTGCCGATACATTTTCTTTGACTACCATGTCTTCCGGCCCTGGACCTCTTCCTGTCTCTGTTGTCCCTCAGAGGGTTACTCTGACCGGTCCTGTAACCGATTTGTAATGCTGACAAAAATGGTTAAAAAAGAATCTAAAAAATTACTAAAATTGCTCACCAATGTGACTAATTAACGCAATAATTTTTTGGTGTGACTTTTGGCGTTTGATGTAAAATTTAAGTGTGGCCATATTTAAACGTAGTATAACTCGTGTTGTGATGACATTCCATCCATTGTTTACGCCTATTTATTTTCATATAAATTCCATTCTTATATTTATTTAGTTAAAATTTTAGAGATTATAGACGAACACTCAAGATTTTAGCGTGATATTTTAAAAAACACTGGGTGATAGTAAGTATGAGAATAAAGATCTGATTTTCACGAAAATTTGGCGCGTTTTATGTTCTTGAAACATTAAACGTTGCGCTAAAAATACTACAGGGTAATACCTAGGAAACTGATTTAGGTACCCAACTTTGGCCTTTTTAGTGCCTAAACGAACATCAAAGTAACGAATTTACTTGCCATTTATCCTTTATCGTCCTTAACTTTTCTATAATCCTATAGTTCTAAAGTTTAGTGGGTAATATTGTGGTAGATTAGGGTTTAATTGTCTAATAGGTGCCTACTGATTGTACTTATATTTACTACTAGACTACTAATAAGGACGATATATTATTTAAATTGTGTGATCAAATAAAATTTAGGTCAAGTATTGCAAAGGCAGAATGCTTTATTGGTTCATAAAACTGGGTATTTATATTGACGCAAGCTTTTAGAGTTCATGCCACACTAGATCTGGAGTTTATTTGATCAAATGATGTATTATTTAATTACCATGGGTAAATCCATGATTCACACATGTAATAAATTACAACTGTTATTAATTTCTAATTTCTATTGTTGCTATTTTGAATTTTTACTTTATTCAGAGTCTTTAAAATAGGGTTGTAGTGCTGTTGTTCGACCAGACTGACGATTACTTCGAATAATAATTAACAAGATATTACGGTTATCAACCGGCAAGGGAGAAAACTTTTGTGATTTAGATGAAAAGAAATTTTTATATCGTGGTCTTGCTTAATCTGCCTACGCTTCATTCATACTTGCTCGCTTGCAATGTTTTTTCTCCATTTTTATATCATATCATTATGAAGTTATGCATTTTTCTTCATAATAATTAAGTAAGTACACTTGACTGTGCAAGTGATTTTAACTCTAGTATGTTTTGTTTTATAAATTACTTACAAACGATATTGAGGAGTTATACTTAGTTGAAGTATTCGAAGAGTAGGTATATTAATCATTATGATTGATATAAGTATCAGTTAGTTTAATCCAATATCAAATTGATAATGCTTTTATCAAAAACCTTAGTGCTCGACTGTAATAAATTAGTTAGTAGTATTAATTATTACAGCCAAGTATGGGGGTTTTAACGCAATTAGTTTTTTTGAAGGTTAATCACACTTTAATTTAATTCACTTCAATATCCATTTTCTCAGATGACTCATAAGAGAAAAATTTTCGGCAAATTCAAGATTTTCTTAAACATGCAGGGCGTTTTAAAATACATGGAATAAATATAAGACCATTGTCTTACTGCAGAGTAGGTACAAGAAAATATAATTTAATTAAAAATATTGTTAAAAACGTTTCTCATTTAAAATATTCACGGCCTAGTTTGCTATAGATATGACCAGTCTTTGTCTTTCTCACGGTTGAACAAAAGTGATATAAATGCTTCATTTTCGACCTACTGCAAGTTTTTATTTTTATTTTTGACGAATTGGTGTTACTTTCAATAAGCTACTTCTACTTTCCTTAGGAGAAATTCAGCCACACTGATAAATATATGTAAATCGTTGATTCATTGGTGCTTTTTAATAGAGACCCATTTCGAGCTGTGTGTCCAAATCGCATGGGCAATAAATTCTTAGGAGTGGCTCTTATGGACCGTAATCATACCATCCTTCTTTAACTTCATTATGCCTCGTGTTTTGGCGATCTACACATACTACTGAGTACAATATGGCAACAATGTTGTGCAGAATCCCTTACTAGGATTAGGACAGACTAGTAAATGTTTAGTATGCTAATCAAAGACGTTCAATTTTATTCACGATCCATGTAAATAGTGTAAATACTTGCAAGCCTTTACCACAACCGTATTTCTTATTTTTACTGTGAAATAATGTTCCTTTGTTTCTCCCATGTAGTTTTGAAACGCCCTGCATATTACTGTTTGTTTCTAATGTAAGCTACTACACAGGGTCAACCGTGCGTTCAATTAAAAAATACGTAAGCATTCGTTATGGATAACAATAAAGTAATTTATAATACATTCACGATCGGTTTAAATATTTCTTAATGTAAAAAAATCGGTTTTTATTGTGGATTATGCGATTATGTGGTTATGGAAAAGCGTTTATTTTAGAAGCTTAAGAATATTTTCGCTAAACGCTTAGGAAGCAACTATTCTGATTAAATTCAAAGAACTTAACGTGATTTAACTTATTAATCTCTAATGCCAAATGTATAGTTCCTCTTACACAAAATTACAACATAAAATCGGATCAAAAATATTAAAATCGGACAAACTACAGTTAAAATTAAAAGGCCAATATTATTGTCAGTACATTCCTATACTCGGTTATACTGTTTCGCTGATAATGATACACTGAAAAACTAACAGTGAATATAGAGTGCTCATTTATATACGAGGGTTGTTCGGTAGGTTTTTGCCTCCTGGGCTGTACAGTATTTTTCACCTAGGATTTGGGTTGTGTCGTCAGTTGGATTGTGAATTTATCAACAGTGCGTTGATAAATTCACAATCCAACTATACTCTATACTTCATCTCTTTCTAAACTAGGTTTTCGTTACCTACTGCCTACTGCGCACGAATGCGTGCCTAAACAGACAGTTTTTGGACGGGGCAAGTTGACGTCAACCCAAATGCTAGATGAAAAATACTGTAGCTCGTTTATTGGTTGATAAAAGCGAAAGATTTTATACTCGACAGAAAGTCTGAAATGTTATCTTTCCGAGGAGTTCATGATTTTTCGATATGTCGGCGTTGATGCACTTCCACCAACGGTGTACGCCATCGGAGAAGAATGAGACCGCATGTTAACGACACCAACAACGCAGCACTTTATGGGTGACCTCTTCATCGGTCGCGAATCGTGTGCCCCCCTGGGCTTTCAGACTTTCTTTTGAGCGTAACATCTTTCACTTTCATTAACAAATAAACGAGCTACAGCCCAGGAGGCAAAACTTATTGAACAACCCTCGTAGTTTTTAATGCCATGCCAAGCCAAGCAGTTCTTCGTACCTGACAACAAAGTGGCAATATCCATTTTTACGGTGTATAAGTTATCTATCATTATCTATCACTGAAAGTTGTAGTAATACAAAGTTGAAACAATTACTTATATTACAAACTGCATTATTTAGCATCAATCATTCTGTTGCCGATAATAGCTTGATACGCCAAACGTGCTTTGTAATTTACACCAGAGAAACGATAATGTTACAAGCGTATACATAACTTACTATGGTTGCATATTTATTGAATCAATAAACACAGAATGAACTATGAATAAGGGCCGGTATTTCCATCTCCCGATAAATTTAACTGGCAGATATTTGCCATGGAAACAATTGTGTTAATAATGGTTACCAAGGAAAATATCTGGAAGTTAAATTTATCGGGAGATGGAAATACCGAGCCTAAGTATTATAATTCGACACATATAACTTATAAATTGAGAAAATACACCGTTATTATAGGCAACCCAGGTTTCAGTTTCAGCTTCAGCATAATAAACTGAAATCGTAAGCAATCGTTGAGTAAATAAGGAATGAACAGTGTATAATTTTCAAGTAACAGGATTTGCTGTTAGATGCCAGTAGCAAACCTAACTTAAAGGTTATAAATTGTTACTGTTTTGAAGATTGTTTAAAACACTTGTAAAACGTATTCATGTGGCTGATCAAATGCCAATTTCTCCGCATAACACTGATCGGAAAAAAAGAGTCATTGTTATTGAACGAAATGCTGATCACGTGCTTTTATAACTTCTAAACATTGTAGCTAAGTTTTAAATCATTGGCTACGGCTACCGTTATGAGAAGTACATAATGGTATTTTTAAAATATAATTTGGCCGAATAAAGACGTTTCACGTCAAAATCTAGAATGCCCCCGACGTCTAAAATGCCCTCGACGTCTAAAGCATAGATACATTAGACGTTACTTTTGTTATCCATGGACGACCTTTATATATTTTTTTTGTGGACGCACAATAGTTAAACATTTTAACAAGAAAGTCTTTAATTGCTTGTATCGTTTTTTTTTTTTTTTTTTTTTGGAGATCAAGCTGTAGCTAGAAAATAAGTAATTAAAATTTATATTTCTTATAACATTTTCTATGAATTCAATTTTCGACGAATTTATAATATTAGATTTTTAGTGTCATAAGAGAGCCCAAAAATGTTACTCCTATCAGTTTATAAAAAAAAAGAAATGATTTAAAAGCTACACTTACCTAGCGTAGGGTATACATCATGCCGATAAAATTGTTAGCAATTAGAAACCTTTGTTTATTTCATGTTTGTGATTTTGTCTAACCTTCTAATTGTGACATAACCTTAGTTTCCAAGCTGTTGACATTCTTTTTATATTTGTAGGTTTCGTTGTTACTCTCAAGTTCCATTTTAGTTAGTTAGAAATTGTAGTATTTCTTTTTTTTGATATGTCTTTCTGCTCCCCATTTTATTTATTTTTTAATTAATTTATGTGGCCTTATTTTAGATGTTCATATTTCAACGTACGGCTTTAAATTTTCAACATAAATGGTCCCAATTATATTTGAAACGAGCAGCACTGCAACCACAACGTTTACGTTCAAATTTGAGTACAAAATAGATTTTTATTATTTGTTGTAGTTTGGTACACAATTATATCTGATCATAATCAAATAATTAGTAATAGTAATTAAACAATTAATATAAGCAATTTTGTATAATGATATACGTAGTTAAATAACACTTGATGATATACAAATATATTTTTGTAACATTTTATCTCGTTGTTTTTCTACTTTCCCCAAAGACAACATTTTTTCTGTGAGAATGCGCACTTGTAGCAACATCGATACGTGTTAGGAATTTCACGAACTTGGGAAACTACTTCTTAAGAAGTTCCATCCCTTCTGATTACTGGTGATAGTGGACATCTTTACCGGCGAACCTTTCTATACTTACAGAGGCTTAGTTGAGTGGCCAAATATGTGTTTTCGCTAAATTTGTTGGTGTTAGGTGAATAAACATCGCTGATAGCGATAGTCGGCCGCATTTTCGAAACTGAAGAAACAAGAATTTTTCGTCCTGGCAAAGGCTAAAAGCATTTTTATTATGTATTATAAAATTTCTCACATTTTTTTTTTATCGTACGACCCTTTAATTGTTATAAACCCAACCCTTTACCGTAATTTACCTGCATCACCCCTAACCTGGGAAATAATAATGCAATTACTGAAATTATTTGAGGAGGATCGAGTGACGCTCTAACTTCCTGCCTTTCCGGAAATGGGTAGTTGCGGTCGTGTGGCTTACACGTGAAGCAGGACACGCGTATTTTTATCTATAATAATAGGAACACTTATTATTCTTTAATATACATTCGAACACTTCAGTTTTCTAATAATGAATAATGACGGGAGAAATTTCTACTTTGGCAAGAATAATTAACAAGTTCGAACTAAATTTTATCTAAGCCATCGTGTTTTATACTTTGTGTACTTAACCCAAATACAGCGAATAAGTAAAAGTGTACTTCATAACAATTTATTCGCGCACTTAAATTCACGATTGCTGATGGCTGAGGTGGTTTTGGATGCAAGGGGGCTCGGCTGTCAATCGATTGTGTCAACAAAATTCAGCTGAAGCTCAAGAGTTAGATAACGACAACGACGATAACAAATTTTATATCTAGGGACGTGGGATTGCCACGTGTATGAAAAATTTATTTGTTAACCCTGCACACAACAAAAATGTCGAGTTGACATAAAAATGCGAAATTATTAATTTTTGCCTCCGTTTTTTAATTTTTACAACGCAAAGGTTCTACAAGAATGTGAAATACTATCATTTTTAAAAATGCTAAGCATACACTTAATTTTTTAATAAATAAATACGTAATATTTGAAAGGCTAATAAAGCTAGTG
Organism: Melanotus villosus; assembly: GCA_963082815.1. Classification (NCBI taxonomy): domain Eukaryota; kingdom Metazoa; phylum Arthropoda; class Insecta; order Coleoptera; family Elateridae; genus Melanotus; species Melanotus villosus. The sequence continues at coordinate 81,482,591 of OY720419.1, forward strand.
AGTTTTTTAAAGGGGACAGGAGCTTTTTTAATAAAAAATATTCAGTTGTTTGATTTTTAGTTTTCTAATGGTCTAAAAAAACAATTTGTGTTGTAGTTTGTTGGAAATTTTTCGAAATAAAATTTGCACTTTTAGGAAATATTCCAGGTCGGCAACCAAAGATGTTGACCTTCAGTTTTTTGTGTGGGATTACAACAGCTTTTATGATTATTACTACTTTATAGTACCAACCGAACTAGTGGGTTTCAGGGGTTCTGTACTAGTCAGTAAATTTTTTTCCACACACTTTTTGCGGCTTCATAGTATTTTTTTTTTAATTTGTCGCCATACCAGATACCAATGATCCATGCCGTACGACAAATTCGATTATTAGGTTATCGAGCATGTAATTTTTTCCATACTGTAATAATAAATTTTTTTCTCGTATGTTGCAAACCTTTCCTGTTCTCTGTATACAGGGTTTGTCACGATGACCGCCGATTAGACCGTCTAAATGTTTATTATTATTATTTTTTTTTAATAAAAAGCTTGATTAGGAGTGGTAATAAAATTGAATCATATAGGACATATTTTAGTGCTTATTTTTATTGAAGAGAACCGACTTAACCCTTACAGTAAAGAGTATTCTGATTTGCGTTCTCGATTATGTTTTTAAAGGAAACTTTTACCGCCATCTTATTTATGTGAAGAGACCCAGATAGGTGTTAGTGATATGACACGAGGTGGATTATAATATCGTCGCTTGGCGGCCAAAACCTCCTTGTGCCAAAAACTTTTCAAGGAGGAGCAAAAAAATTATTCCTAATAATTTTTATACACCATTTAGCACGTAGGAGGTTTTGCCAAATACCGCAGCAAGGCGAAAATAATCGAAATAAACAAAAAATCTCCTATTTCAGAACAAAATGACACGTCGGAGGCTTTTCCCGCCATGCGACGATATACACAAAAATGTCGCAGTGATTGTTAATCCTTTAGACGATCATTCAAAGTAAAGGCAACTTTACTAACGAATCACCTGTCATACCATATATCCCACTATGAGATCGAATCCGCGGTGAAGAATTACACATAACTCAAAAAGACTACATCTACATGAAGTTTGCAGCAGTCAACTGGAAGACATTAAACAAAATTAGAAATTCAAAAGTGCTACCACAGACTAATAAAGGTGCAGACTTTCATGTTTGGAAAAAAGTATGCCACTACTAAATAGTGCTCCTATTTCTTTAACAATAAATGTAAGTTAACTTTTTAAGTCATGAGTACTAATTTTCTTTTGAGTAGTGTAGATGCGGCTTCGACTATAGCAGGGGCGGTCTCGTGACCAAAGTCGAGTCAGATGCTTGACGCGTGGCCTACCCAGTTGCTGTAAATAATTATTGGAAACTAAAATACAGGGAAGGAAAGCGGTTGTCGAAGGCGTGGTGCTTACCACACCACCCCGTACATATAGCGTGCGAAACAACTGAGGTATGAGAAGCGATTTAGGAGGCCTTAACCAAAACCTACATTTTATTTTCATGCCTAACTACTTAAGAAGCTTGATACTGAAACTCGGGAAGAAACAAGAAAATGTAAAAGAAAAACTGTAAAATGAAAATGAAAAATAGGACAACACTTACAAAATTCTTATTTCGGCCCCAAGTCGCTCTGGTAAAGTATTAGTTTTCCTTTTTCCAAAACGGCATGGTGCGGTAATAGATATTAAAAACCAGCAATCTCTAAGAAAATAGGATAAGCAATAATTTTCAATATGTATTTAACAAGTATGTAGAATTTTTATTATGTTATTAATATTTGATCCGAGTGGATAAGGCATTCGCCTATAGCGCGGACGGTCTCGGGATCAAACCCAAGTCGGATTCTCGGCGGGTGGCCTACCCAGTCACTGAAGATGATTGAGAACCGAAACAGAATGGTGAAGCAATTAAGGTAAGCGGTTGTTGAAGGCATGGTGCTTACCACATCACCCAGTACGTGTAGTGTGCGTAACAACAGGTATGAAAAGCGCCTTAGAAGGCCTTAACCCTTCATGTTGTCGGCTGTGCTCCCTTGCCGATACCTTTTACCTTTTAAGTATAGATGCGGCATATATTGAAATACATAACTATATACCAATATCATATACCAGTTTTACGGTTATTTATGACGTCAAAGCTGGCTTAGGCTGAGAACTTGAAATTGTCCCAGTTTGCAGGTTAGTATTTTATGTCTCATTGGCTTGTACAGCGCAAAGCACAGTTATTTTCGATTCGTTCCATATTGCGAAAAACCTGAGATGATTTGGTCAATGATCGCACATTACGATGGATTGGGCTGTGACCAGGTGAACAGTTCCTGCAGGTGACACTTGACCAAGGGTTGCTAAACTCGCAATAACGTGTATGAAATCTGGAACCGTTCTAACGTGAGTAATCCTATACTACTGGGTGTTATTCCATTCCTAGAATAATCGATGGAAGAATGCCTAAAGAGAATATCTGTTCCTCATGAGTTAATAGTTCTTTCTGAATATTTGAAAGATACAGGGGGAAAACGATCTATGAGGGATGTTCAACTCGTAACCGGAATTTTCATTTTATTAAGAAAAACAAAACAATAACGTTACAAATTTAACCCTTATTTCTCGACATAGTCCCCTTCTTTCGCGATACACTTTTGCCATCTTTCCACTAGCTTCCTGATTCCCTTTTCATATAAGGTTTTTGATTGTTGTCGCAGCCACAAATGCACAGCTTCGATAACAGCATTAATTGGACTCAATTTTTTGCCGCTTGGGTGTTCTTTCAAGGAACCAAACGTATAAAAGTCACATGGTGACAAATCACTATAAGGCGGATGTTGCAAAATTTCCCAGTTCCAGTGAAGGTTTTGTAAAGTTTGGACCGTTGCTGCCGCCGTGTGGGGGCGATCATTGTTGTAGAGTATGTAGAGTAAACGGATGCTGCGGACTGAAGAATTCCGCCTTTTTGGGCGAAAAGCTGGCTTGACTTTGTTTTGAAGCAAATTGAAAGAAAATTACTGATGAGTCCCAGAATTGATTTCATCTTATTAAATCTTATTATTCGCAGCGGCGAAGGTACGCAGCGTACGTGGCGCGTTGATTATACCTTCTCTTTCTTGGTTTTTAAAAATTCTGCACAAATAATAAACTTGGGTATTGGATGTGTGTTCCTCGACCTGTGTAGAAAGTCTCACCAAAATTTCAGAGAGTTTTACCCCTTCTCTAACTAAAAGCTTTATGATTATTCTTTGTGCAACAGAACTTAAAACGTCCATGCTCAACATCAACAATTTTATTAAACAAATGAATCACTGATGATCTGATTCCAACAGTATGTCAAAAAAGGATAAAATTTTAATAAGAAAAAAGTTCGGTGGCTTTTTAGAATTTAAGAAAACTAAAAATTCCGGTTATGAGTTGAACATCTCTCGTATGTCAGATTTCTATGATTTGAGTAAAACTGAATTAGAGGTTGGAGCCATTGGAAAAGTAAAACTACAAAACTGAAAATAAAGTATACTTGAGGAAAGCGTTCTTTATCGTAAATATAATATAGAAGCTTAATGTCCACATTAGGAAGTTAGTCTGTAAACTACGTGATGTGCAGATGTGCTATTGATCCAATCGTCGCTTACGTAAAACAGTATGGATATAGGATATAGATCGTTTTTCCGAACACAAAGTCTTTATGGGCTAATTTAGATTAGATTTAAATCGTTCTTTTCATGGAGAGCTAAGGCCTTCTAAGTCAGTTTCATACCAACGTACAGTTGTGGACAGAAAAAAATAGGACAACTCGAAAAATCAAGTAAACTTTATTCTATAAAATTTAGTTACTTGATTTTGGCTTTATACTTATGATATTTGTCACATTGACTTGCAATCAAATTACAAAACAGGGACCATTTTAAACTAGAAAAAAAACACTGTCCTATTTTTTTCTGTCCACAACTGTACGTGCTAAGCATACGGGTATTATGCCTTCGACAACTATTTATACAGTGCAAATTTATGAAATGCGAACATAGGCAAATCAAGGACCAATCAAATTTATGAAATGCGAACATATGCCAATTTACGTATACCCAAAAAGACGTTAAGGCCGACGTAATTTTTGTAAATTAAACTATCTGTTGACAAAAATTCGTTAATTGTCAACGTCAAATTTTCGGCATTTGTAAATTGGTCATACCGTCTGCTATGTTCGTAGTAACAAAATTTGCACTGTATACATGTCTTACTAATTTTATTGTTTTGTTGCTTATTATTTTCAGTGATTGGATAGGTCATCCTTGGGGCATTTGACTAGGATTTGAAACCGAGACCGTCCGCGTCTGCAGTAGAGTGTCTTAACCGCATCGGCAATATTTTTATAAATAAAATAACGTATAATAAATTATTATGACAAGGCTTGATCCCAAGGCTATTGGGGCATATGCGGCTATTTATTTTATATCATCCTATAAGGTTATCGTGCTAATAACTCCTTAGCAACGAGTTGTGTTAAGATACCTTTAACAGCACTAGTGCTGTAAAGCTTAATTCGCTTAGATAACAGCACAATATGTCAGATTTACGTTACACTTTATGAACTGTCATTGAAAATAATTTTTTATTTTTTGAAAAAAAATTATAGGATGATATAAACTATGTTACGGCACACGTAACGTTATTTGCTGGTTACATTACTCGAGAATTTAAAAGAACTCGCTCCTTCGTCGCTCGTTCTTTCAAACTTTTCTCTCGTAATGTAAAAGGCTTAACGCATTCAACGCGGTCGCCACTTAAAAAAATATGGAATTAAAAATAAATCAATATTTTTATACTTCAGAACATCATATCACGGAGACAATTTCTTTGGAGTAAATAAAACCGGAATCTGTCAATAAACATACTGTTTTAGAGTTGTGGTTCGCTACAGGATTGGAGCTGCCAGTTATATGCAGTTATGATGTTACTCAAACATTAGTTGTTATTTCTTTTTATTTTTAATAAATAAATATGAATCGACAGAAAAGTAAATGTTTTATTAATGCATAACTCAAATATGTGTTATTGTTAAAAGTTTATTTAGTTATCAAATAAATATTAGTAATAAATATAGAAATAATCTATGCATTACAACAAAAACATTAAAAAAAACAAAATTACATTTTCATTTTAGCAAAGATTATTTGTTTTGGTATTTGGATCACTAATTTTGTATCTAAAGAGTGATTCAAAAGTAGATTCATCAAAGCGTGCCATGATAAAAGTATGTCTTTACTTAAATTGACACATGTGAACTACTTACATGCCATTGAAACTAATTTTATAAATCTGAATACACAGCAAAGTAAACTAATTATTTAGGGCCAATTTCATGTATCTTAAATTTTATTGTCCGTAATGGAATAACAATAACAAACATTTGAACATTTAAGTTTGCTAGTTATGCACATGCTAAAGTTTCTTGAAACAAAATTAATTGGAAAATTTAACACTTATAATAAATTCAAATGGAAAAGTTTCAATTTTTAGTTAACGAAGATGTGCTATGTGGCCACCTTCAATGTCTTGACACAGTCTAACTCTTCATTTGAAGCTATACATAACATTATTTAATAACTCAGGATTATCATTAATTTCTTCGATTTCGTTATTGATATCGCCAACAGGAGTATTAAAAATGGAATTTTTCAGATATGGCCATAAAAAAAAATCACATGGAGTCAAGTCGCATGATCTCGGATGCCATATAATTGGCGTGTTTAAACTGATGATATGATTTTCAAAATACTCCATAAGAAAATTAAGATTTTCTCTTGTGGTATGTTATGTATTCGAGCCCCATCTTGTTGAAAATATCCTTCTGCTAGTTCATCATCCAATAACTGATTTATGAAAGGAGTTAAAATTTGTAGGCGGTATCGTTCAGAATCAGTATCCCTTCAAAAAAATATAGGTCCTATTATGCATCTTCTACTGATAGCTGCCCAAACTCCAAGTTTCTGTGGATGTAGAAGTGCCCCAATAAACTAATGTGGATTATTTGAACTCCACATCCGCATATTCTGTGAATTAGTATACCCAGAGAGGTGACACCAACATTCATCAGTAAAAAATACTTTTTCAAACGCCTCATCATGGTTATCAAGGTTGTTAAGAAACCATTCACAAAATATCTGCCGCTGGAGAATATCATTTGGGATAATTTCATGGAATGCTTGTATACGATAAGGATGAAGTTTTAAATCTTGTTTAAGGATGCGTTGACAAGTATTGTATGAGAGATCGACCTGTTGTTACAAATGTCGAATTGATGTATGCGGTTGCTTTTCGATCACAACTCTTACAGCTTCAACGTTTTCTTCACTCCTTACTCTGGGCCTGCCAGTAACTACTTTATGAGCTACGCTTCCCATTTTCCTATAAACATCCACAATATGACGAACAGCCCTAGTAAACATATCAACCGCCACATTTGGAAATTCTTCACGAAATTCAGCAAATGCATCTCGAGTGGAGTAGATCCAAACGCCATTAATTTTTTGGCCATTCCTAAAATAAATCTCTAGTATGCACCGTTTTTGATGATCTGTAAAACCCATAATCTAAAATATGCAAATTAAACATTGTTTTCATTTCGTATGCTGTATTAAATTTTACGTATTTTACTACAATTACTACTTACGGTGTATGCAGAATAAGTTCCACTATAGTAAAACTGTTACTAATTAGAGTTTGTTCAAATAGATGCTGAAATTCCCCAATTTTTTGCAGGTTATTTCAACAAATTATTACAGATTAGGCTTGAAAATGGACTTAAAATTCTTAAAAAAACGTGTTAAAGCCTATGAAGTCACGATGACATCAAACGAGTTGACAGTTGATAGAAATTATAAACAATACATGAACTATTTTCTACGTTTCTGTACTAATATCAGACATGTAGTAGTATATGTCCAGCTTTGTCTTCCACGGCCGACTGATGAATCTACTTTTGAATCACTCGTTATTAATTAATTAAAATTTTTCAGAAAACACGTAGCTACAATATGTGTTATGAAATTGTTTACTTCTATTGTTTTTGTCATTGACGGCAATCAAAATTGTAACAAAAGTAAATTACAGGTTTTGATACGTTTTTATTACAATTTGCTCACTTGTCAAAGACGTAATTGTTGAGGATATAATACTCGTAGTTATTAAGGTACCAAGGGCATTATGAGCAAAATAAGCGCCCAAGGCGCTTAGCTCATAATGCCCGTGGTGCCTTCAACGTTTTATGTCCTACCAGTTTTCTTATCTAATTCACATTTATTTTGTAATTTAGATTTGTGACATTAACTGAGCTCTCATTAATTTTCACTGTGACAGTGGGGCATTATAAAGTTGTATCCATGGAAACAAATAGTATTTATATACAAAATAACGCCCTAGGGCATTATGAAAAAATAATAGCCCTAGGGCGTTATTTTGTATATAACATACCTCAAAATAGCGTCATTATTGTCAATTAATATACCGGTAGGACTTAAAGAAAATAATTTCAGAAGAGATTTTTAAATTCCACAGCAATATCTCTCCAATTTAACATCTTTAACAAAATAATAAGTTGTTCAATTTTTCAATTAACTTCACTTCCAAAATAATTCTCTTGTGATGTAAAAAAAACTTAAATTATTTCATTTTTATATTGAAAAAGAAAAAACGTACCAAAGTAATTTTGATATTGATGTTATAAAAACGTATCGGTCTGGATGCAGATTTCCAAGTTTCTGAAAATAAGTAGAAGATTTTTTTTAATTTGCCTAACAACAGTTAAATCCCAGCGACTCTTTCATATTGTTTTCATTCTTTGAAATTAAAAATATGTACTTTTCTTTGAACTTTAAATCTTTAGTTAATTTTGTTAAAGTTTTTGAATTCCCTAGAATTACCTTATTATATGATATTTTTCAAAACGTTTTTATACATTTATAAATAGTATTCATTCTGTACTTTGTTCAGTGGCGTAGGAAGCTATTAAAATTGAGATCATGAAAGTAAAACGTACTGATTTCCTAAAATCTAAAAATGCTACCTGCTGTTGAATAAAGGTTTTATAAAATATCCCAGTGGGCATATTATGCTCGAGTTTTGAAATTTTAGAGGTAATTTGATAATGAATTTTAAAATTTTGACGAGACGTATGTCCCCGTTACTACTATCTGTTCCTATGCCGCTGATTTTATCATATTTTTTTAGATATTTTATATTTAAAAAACTAAATATATTTTTTCTATCGATAAGAACTTAGTTCAAACGGTGCAGTCAGTGTAAACTGTATTGCACAGTGTGCCTAAAATTCAACGATCACCATTGGGATTTTCGAAACGGTAGGAGCTGGGCTACATTAAACGAAATTTATGTTTTTAGCAGATCTTAGGTGTCGAATGCCGAAGTGTAATCTGTTTGACAAAATTCGATAAATTTAAAGTGTGCCACGTGAAACAGCACATTGAAAACCCTGAAAAATTCATGTACAGGGTTATTCAAAATTACCGAAACGCATATATTTTTTAAACGTATTGTAAACAATTTTCCAAACAAAAGTTTCTTAGTAGGTAGTACTTGGAGCATCCAAAAACGTCAAAATAGACACATTAGATGTTACATTTAAAAAAGGCAACTTTTGATGATAGACTGCCCAATTCTTTACGGTTTAAAAAATAATTAAATGTTCCGATACTTTTGAATAACCCTGTATAACTCATGTTTGGCATAAATGTGACCTAATTCGTTTTCTCTTGTACCCTTCATTAAGAATTTCGATTTAGGCTAATTAATGAAAATAACATATATTGGTTTATTTTAAAATTTTAAACAGCAGCAGAATTTTGTGGAATATAACGTTAGACAATTTAAAAAAAATTAACGTTTTCATATAGATTTTGAACTCCGTACTCAGGAATAATTTCCATGTTCTACTTTCTTTATTTAACATGTCGGATAGTTAATTAATTAACAGTTTTACATTTCTTTTTATGTTTAACTTTTTATTTATGAGATACATAATGTGGATGGGCATCAAAAACGAAAACGCAGCTTTCTCTTCTCGTACCAGCAAAAACAGTTTCAATTTGTTTTCCACTAACAGAATGTTGTTAATATTTTAAGAATTTCTTGAGCAATTGTTTTCCTAAATATAACTTTTTAATACGTTATAAATTATTTGTGTAAGCTCAACGTATGCCACATTTCTAAATAGCTAAACGCCACCAATTAAAAACCTAACCGTAGCCGAAATATTAGTAATAGAAATGTAAAACTGTCCTAATTGAGATAATTTACTCAATCAATTTTAAAATTATGTCAGGGTTAAAACGTATCAATTTAAAAATATTGACAGAGGAAGTATGTACAGAATACTTATAATCTCAATTTTATGAAAAATATTAAAGCAAACACTGCAGCAAAAGTCTATAGACACAGAGATTGCCGATCAAAATATAGAGAGAGGAAGAGAGATCTTTGACTATCGACTTTAAATATTTACACTTGTTTTTATGAGCGGGAAATCATTTTAAAAATAAAGAGACGGCGCTTGTTATGCTGGAAATGAGATTTTGATATTACGAAATATGTGCTTGGAATTTTTAATCGGAAATGAGGCTTTTAAAATCACTTTTACATTTTTACGTTAGTTTATTCTAATGTTATTTGTTTATTCTCATTTAAAATTGTATTTAAACGGATAACTGTTACAATGAGTAATATGCATTGATGTAAATATTTCCGTATGTTGCATATATAACAATAAATCACACGTATTTTTTTATCTAAATTCTGCAAAACCGCAGTTCAACTTCCTTTTCACGTATCAGTCTTTGTGTTATCAGTGCAAATTCAGGCTTGGTGTGATAAGTAACGGAATTTAAGGTATGGCAGTTAAAAAAAGAAACCGAATAAGTGAAAAGTGTTTTAAAGATCTATAATATTTATGGGTTATTTTTAACTTGGTCGCATTTTTAATATTTACGCAAAATTCATTACAGGCTTGATGTCTAAACGGCGTAATTTTGATATTTACCTTATTAACTATTTAATTCCAAAAAGGTACTTAATACATCTACGAGCTTGCTAATTTTAAATTTAAACTTCCTCTTCGAAACGTACCTGCGTACCACTTGTTAATAAAATAATTTAGAAAGTTAGTTTTGGACATGAAGCTTTCGCATTTTAGTTAATAAACCTCTGCCGAAAATTGACAGAAAAATATAAAGCAAATTTCGTAGAACCCTTCTGGAATCAGCGTATAGAATAAAATTTAAATTTTCGGTTTGATATGAAAACGAGCTTTGTTTTATTTTAAATCCCTTATTAAACTGTGCAATTTCTGTTAGTTTCTGTATTGGACTTCTTGACAATTTATTTTTGAAATATTTTATGAAATTGAAGAAAAAAAAAATAAGCCATAGTAAACTGAATAATTTTAAGTAATTTTAATGTTGTTTTTGGCAGTCTAATGAATTGAAATGTGGCAGCTGAAATTTAAATTATCAGCATTAGTTTCTGTAGTTTATCCAGAAAATTTGTTAGTTAAAAGTTTTGCGTAATGTCTTTAAACAGTGATGCGTCAGATTATTAACGGGAATTTCATATATGGAAAAAATCACAGGTGTTTTGATATATAATTGAACATAAATTGAGATATAAAAATTCTGTGGCTTCCCATCCGAAAATAGACTGTAATAAAACTAAAGTTATAGCACCTACACATTAATAGACGTTCTGTTTATTAGTTTTTATTTTATTTTAAGTGCGTGATGACTGGTAGTTTATTACCACGCGTGAAACAGTAGCTCTTTGTTTATTGATAGAAGTGATGCTCTTTAAATTCTTATGAATGAAAGATGAGCCTTACTGCGGTTAATGGGAAAATATTACTCGTTTATCAAAATTTCCAGTTTTGCTGAAGTAGAACTCTATAACTGGATTTGTTATTGTTAATGAATTAACAATAAGAACAAAAAAATCGCCCACGTGTGCTTGTCGTTTAAATCTGAAATATCATCGAAGATATTATGATGATGTAATGTGTCAGTCGTTCAAAACAGAGCAACATGCCGATCCTGTGCTTCATTCCAATCTAAGTAGCACTTACGGGGTTCAGCAGACGATTGTTCTCGTGAAGACTCTTCACCATCTTCTTCGTGATGGACCACACACAAAGCGTGAATTCTTTTATGATTCTATAAACGTTTGTCCTTTTAGATGTTCGGTTAAAATCGAATGTATCTTTATATTAAATGTTGCTCGTTTTGTTGCAGATGATATTTATTTACAGTTACGATAGAACTTAAATTTTATTATTAACTAAAAATGAAGATAAAGCAAAAAGCTCAAACATTAGCCCAACATCTAGCTTTCTCAGAAAATATGAACATAGACATTTTTACTGTGAATTTTGAATACCAAATAGTGTCAAATACAAATAATATTACACTTCAGATCTGATGGAAATACCAAATATAGGATAGGATTTGAATTTTGGAGACAAAATCGAAATGAAAACGATCTTTAACAGAAAGATCAAATTACAAATTAGGAATTTATATATATAATTGTGAACTTTGAATGTGTATTTGAGGCTTAAAGACTTTGAAGATGTAACTATATAATATGCATATTATCTTAACTTCATGGAGTTAAGAAGCTTTAATAATAATTATTGTAATAATGGCTACACCTATATCCAGGATGATCTGAATAAACTTGAATATTATGGTATTTCACATTTGTTAATTTGTCACAATAGGCTGATCACTAAGGTGGAGGAAAATGAAGATAAACAAGCCACAGCATTAGAAAGGGGAGAAAACAAGCTTTTTAATTAATTAATTAATAATAATATGTATTTATTTATACTGATTACAAATAGAGAAATTCTCCAATTACATGTAAACAGTAACAGATAACGAACAACGTACATAGAAATGTAAATAATAAAGAACAACGTAGTCTGCCACTCAGAAAATCACAGATCATTACATATCTTATGGCACCAAGACTATTTTCAATACATAAATCGTTACAAACAGATAAACTTCTACACAAAGGACCCACAGTGGCAAATAAAATAGATTCACTGAAAATTTTCATAATAAACCTCAGTAGTTCATTAATTGATTAATTTGATGATAACAAATATTAATTAGCAATTCTATCTTATTTGTCATCCTATTAAGTACATTTTTAATAAAAAGCGAGCTTTACATCAAGTCTTATATCAGATTAATCTGTTAGTTAGAAATGACAAATTATTAATTTATTCATATTCATTAAGAACAAAAGTGTTTCTAATACAGGATTGATAATTATTTAGGTGTTTATGATTATTATTTAGGTAATATGTTTAAATTTAACTCATAAATTAGTATCAAGTAGGAATTACTCAATATTTCCTAAACGGCGCGGCGCGTGAATGGAAAATGGGACGTGGCAAAGCAATTTCTGAAAATATTAGAAGTCAGATTCAAGCATTATTACAAAACACAAATTATATCCAACGTAAAATCGCATCGCGGTTCAATGTTTCACAATCTGCAGTAAAAAATATTAAATTAAAACTCAATCGTGGCGAATCCTTGAGCCAAAAGTGCAAAGGATCAAAAAGAAAAACCACTAAATGACAAGACCGAATGATAATTCACACGGTGGAAAAGATGCGAAAAATATCGACGAAAGAAATATTTAAAGCATTACCTGAAAATATAATTTATTACCTATATCAAAAAGAACTTTGCGATACAGATTAAAAGAGGTTAGCTTAATGGGACATCGGTCCAAAGTCATGATTAAGAAAAGAAAGTTATGGACAAAACAACTTGATATGCTACCTGAGTCCTTTTGGGATTTGTGATGAGCGAAATATTTTTGTTCCTTGTCCTAATGAATAGTAGTTCATTACTGTCGAGAGATAATATCTCGAGACAGTAATGAAACTTTTCACCAAGGTTTGTATACTATTTTATTTTCAACCATACATATAAATTAATATGAATCATTTATAATAATAATTAATATTTTGACAAGCTGTCATTTAATGACAGTCGCAACCGGGCGGGCGGAAAGTGATCAGCTGATCACTTTCCACCCGGGTAGAAAGTAACAGTCAGTAAAGGCCAATTTTCCAACTTACAAAACATACACTTACATATATGGTTGAAAATAAAATTTTTTACCTGACTGTGTTACCCAACGGGTTAAACATCCGATGCAAGTAATAATCTGGAGCGTGATCAGTTCAAAAGGAATAAGAGATATTTTTTTGTGAAAGGAACAATGAATTCAGTACAATATTTACATGTGTTAGAATCCGTATTACGTCTCCAGCTTACAAAATGGTTTAGAAGAACCCAAAATATTCAATTTATGCAAGACAGTATGCTAGAAGTCCAAACTGGGGATGGAGTACTTTAAAGTAAATAAAATAAAGTTATTGGATTGGTCCCAATATGAACCCAACTGAAAACGTATGGGCTGTTCTAAAACAAGAAATATAACAAATAAAGTAGATTTAATTAGAAATATTAAAAATACATGGAAAAATAATGGAGTGAAAAGTATGAAAAGGAGAATTCAAATGCCTCGAAAGAGTACAGGACAGTGGATTAAATACTGATTAAATATGTTTTTAAATAATTATAAAAACATATTTGTTAATAAGATGCTTCTAGATAATTTTTAAATTTAATTATGTAATTACATTCTAATAATCTTTTTAAAATGCTGGAGTCGGCGGTCGTGGCTCAGTTGGTTCAACGTGCGTCTGACCACTGAGATGGCCCGGGTTCGATTCCCAGGGTCACATATACATCGAAAATACCCGGCCGCTCCCCTCGGAAGGCAATGGCAAACCACCGAGGTGTATTCTGCCTAGTAAAGTCCTCTCTGGAGTAGAAGTGCAAGCACTTCCGTGGTTCGGAGCCCACGTTAAACTGTAGGTCCCCTATGTCTGTAGGCTACTTGACACGCACACCACAGGCATATGGAGAGAGGATCGGCAACGCCCTGTAAAGGGTAGCCACTCTAAGAAGAAAATGCTGGAGTATCTAAGCGAAATATATAAACTTTGACTGAGAGTCTATTTCATTTGCTACTTACTGTAACTGATAAATAAAACTGAAAATTTCAAGAACGAAGTCTTTATGTTAGGAACATATATTGGAACTTCATTTAGCATCAAGCCTGATAACGATTGTACACGTCTAATTAGCTTAGATATAAAAGAAACAATTAAACATTTTCGTCTCAGTTCAAGAGTAGTTAGATTCAGTTCATGGATCTGACATCGATACGATATCAAAAAATGATAATATCCAAAAGTTATTAGTATGTAGGTACCTTCTACCGTTACGGGATTCCATACTATGCAGACATACTCAAGCCTTGCTCGAACAAAACAATTAAAGTGGTTGTTTTAAAGTAACGACCTTGCCTAATTACGAAACTTAAATTTCTGCATGCACTATTCACAATAGTTTTGATATGATTTGTGAAGTTAAAAGTAGATTGAAAAGTAACACCAAAATCTATTATTTCTTGACACCTATTTGTAGAACTGAATTTATATTGTAATCATTAAGTAAAAATAAATATAATAAATAAATTAATTAATTAATAAATTCATTTAAAAAATGCAAGATTATAAGATTATGCTATAACTAGAAAGTCAAAGTGCTATTTCTACTAAGTAAGTAGAATTTTTCACTTTTACAGTAAATTAAACGGTTTCAAAAATACATTAAGGGCCGGTCTTTCCATATCCTAATAAACCCCCTAATAAGCTATTTGGCAAATAGTTTCCATGGAAACGATTGTATTAACAGGTTTTTAACAGGTGAATCAATTTATTAGGAGATGGAAATACCGGCCCTAAATTAAAAAACATTGCAATTTTTTGTTTTTTCATTATACGTAAAACCTGTTACGCGGTATTCCAAATCCAAATACAATAGCAAATTTTGCTGATTTAACTTTTAATGTAGTTTTTCGCCCTGCACATATTTTTGTACTTTTGATTTTGTTTGTTTATTGGGCGAGAGCTAGACTTACGGCTGCCAAGGATCTCAATGCTTTGGTGACTAACATTATTCGAACCCAAAGGATTTCACCCCCAAATTCTTTACCGAGTCAAAACATCATATTGGCACAAGACGTGTGGTTTTACCTCGCGGCACACAGATCTCAGATTTCTTCAGTTTTAAAAATCTCACTTGACCTTACCCGAAAGCGAACCTGGAATTTTCAGTTTACAAGGCAACCTTGCTATTTATTCTTTTAAACCACCCAGGCCGGTAGATTAATTTTTAATCAAAATATACTTATTAAAAATTGCAAAGTTAGGAAAAATGAAACGACGCCAGACACCTTTTTCGTCCGAACTGTCAGTTAACTTGTGATTGTGATGTTGTTTTTAATATTTTTCATTTTTCTTTTCCGTTTGTAAATCGTTGGTTGCTGTGTGTAATATATGTTGGCAAAATGTACGAGGCTTGTACCGTAAGTGTTGCCTGCTGGCCTGGAAAAGCCAAACAAAATAATTAAGGAAGACACACAATGTTGTGGAGAAGATTATAAATGATCTTGGGTACTCTAAGGTGTGGGCTAGGTGGGTTTCTTGCCAGTTAACCGAAGAACTAAAGGAAAAAAGAATGGAGATTTGTGCTGATCTCGTAAACACCTTCGAAGAACGTGAACCATCTTTTTTTAATAATGTTGTGACTGGGAATAAAACAGGGGTGTTTACATATGATCCAGAAACCAAAAATCAATCAAAAGAATGACGTCACACGTCATCACGCCCAAAAAAATTTAAAGTGAAAACTTCTTCGAAGAAAATTATGGCAACTGTATTCTGGGACCCTCAGGGTGTTATTTTTGTCGATTTTCTCGAACCATCAGGGACCACAATAAATAGCCAGCGATATATAGTGACCTTAAAAAAGCTTAAAGAAGCCGTTAGAAAAAAAAGGCATCAGAAAAATTTACGTAGCATTGTCTTACACCATGATAATGCAAAATCGCATCCTGCATTTGCTACTCAAGAGGCGATCCAGAAGCTGGGATGGTCAGTTATGCCACATCCAGCTTTTAGTCCTGATTTAGCTCCATGAAAGGAATTAAATCCGAATCATTTGAGGAGGTAAAGCTAGCTGTAAAACAATGGGCGAAAAACACGAATGCATCTTTTTTTCAAAGTGGGCGATGGGTTTCAAGGTGGCCCACATGTTTAAAAAGAGAGGGGGATTATGTTGAAAAATAACGTTTTGTAGTTCAAAGTTTCAATAAATATTATACGAAATTTCTTTTAGATATTTTTTAATTTAATGGTAATACAGGCCAACAGGCATTACTTACGGTACAAGCCTCGTATTTTTAAAAATCGACGACATTATAACGAAAGCGATTCATATTTTGTTACTTTTTTTTATTTTTACGAATATATAGATAAAAATACTTTCGAGCTTGAACATTAACATTTATGAAAATAACAATTGATGAAATTAAAAAATGTGGTTTCTTAACGTTGATTTCATAATCTAATGACAAACGTTACAAGCATACTTGAGAAATTTCCTCAAACGTGGCAGTGTCATTAAAAAGCATAGTGTCAAATGAAGTTGTTGCAGCAGCGACCGAAATAATGGAAAATGAAGTTTAACTTGTACTCGTCCTTTGCCAACGCAAGTAAATCTCTCTGTTGGAATTGCACAAAAATTCATACCGAATGACAACATACTCGTCAATTTATATCGCAATATTATTGCAAAGCTCAAATTCTGTTGGTACTTCTTAAATGTGTCCAATAAAGTTTTTGTGGCGATGAACCTTGGGTCTATATGTAAGTTAATGTTAGTCCAGAAAACTTTTTCTTTTTTGCAAATGTTGGTGATTGGGCAGCTATATATGCAAAATGGATTATTGTAATGTAAATATTAGTATCTAGCTATTGAAAAATGTCCACAAGAAATTTAGCAACTTTTTCTTAACGAAGTTCATGGTGGCAAATTATAGGGGGGTCACCTTCAACAGGATAGAGCCAAATCGTACTGCACCCTTGAAATGTTTGCGATAATCATTTTGGAAGTGTTTTGTTTTAGACCTATTATGAAAAAGTCTGAAGCTATAAATAGCATGCCTAATGTTTAAAAAATACATTGAATAGGGTTAAACATTTTTTAATCGTCGTTTAAAACAATGAGCGGTTAAAATTCACAATAAGTATTTTTGGCATAAAATTTTTAAATACCTTACATATTAATGAGGTTAAAAGGATTAAACGACCATTTACAAACGACGCTTAGTGTTGGTCGATGATATTCTAAAGTAAAACCCTTTAGTTAAAAACCCTTTATTTGCGCTTTTTAGTCCGTGCCTCCCAAACGCATCTGTTTGTCCATCTATCATCGTTCGTGAATGACCCAAAAGACCATCCCGCAGCAAGTAAATAACCCACCTTGTTGAACATTGTCTTAGACCCGCTTTAAGTATATCCCGCAGGTGAAATTAAAATGTTAAATATTTGTTCACCCTCTAAATTCGGGGACCACCCACAGCTAGGTGTTAACTGTGTCCCGGCTTTTATACGGCATATTCCATTGCTGGTGTCAATGAAAAAATTACTCGATGCATTAGCACGTTTGTATTATTTTCTTTCTCGTTTCTTTCGTAATGGTTTAAGATCGATAGCCGAATCGAACAACTTGATTTCTTTTATGTAAATAGTCTTTCAGAGACCTTTAGGATTCTAATTTTTAGCTGCGCCAGAAATTTTAGCAGTTTCTTTTTTTAAATATCACAAAGATATGTTTTATATTAAATATTTTAAGTGCATATGTACCTTTTAAATACTTTTTTCAGAAAGAAATTAAATGTTCAGATCCAGAATTTTGTTTTTAATGAATGTTATGGGTTTAACAGGACTATAGTCTTTTATTATGCTACTGAATTTTACCAGTTTTGAAGTAAAAACATTTGTCCCTTTTTTCAGACCTTTATATTATACAGGATGTACCAAAAATTCTCCAACGAATTTTTTGAAATCACAGAAAGTGTCAAGAGAAGCAAATTTTGAATATACCCCGGGTTGAAACATAAAATAATGACGCTTAAGTTGTCAGTAGAAGTTGTTTGAAAACTTCTTGAATACACTTGATCAAAACAAATTTCGCTCTAAAATGTATATTAAAATTGCAGTTAGTTATTGCCATGTAATATAAATCTAATGTTTAATTAGAAAAGAAAACTAGATATAGCGATACTTAGGTTTTTTGTTAGTGGATCAAAACCGCCATGATATAATACAGTTTAAACTTCGAATTTATACTGTTCCTAAATATTGATTTACCTTTTTAATAGTGGTTTTGTAAGAAATTATTTTGTAAAAACAATGTGCTTTGTGCCGTAGCGACATTTTGCACAATAAATGTCCAAGATGGTAGTACAGATCTTGCATCATTCTAGTAGATTGTTAATTGTTATATCAATAAAAAAATATTCAAGAAAAATTGTGATTTTCAATTTTTTAAATCAATGCTTTAAACTCAGCAGATGGGCCTAAATTTAAATTCTAAGCAACTTTTTTGTTTTTGCAGATTCATAGTATTTTATTTGCCGCCAAAACAGTGGTTACGTGAAATACGTCAAACTCGATTATTATGGTTATCGGACATGACGGACATACAGAATTGATCCCCCAGAAAAGTTTTTTCCATACTCCAATAACAAAAATGTTACCAAAATGTTGCGAACTTTTTGCTAGTCACTGCACATGTGTGGTACCTGCAACACTAGGATTTATTTAGTAAAGAAACAGGGAAACAAATTCATTTACTAATAAAATACGAAAATATTGTCGATAATGGAAATTAAAAATATCTTGCAATATAACGATTGTTATTTTTTTAACTCCAGCTCTGGTAATCATTACATCACCCCACACTAAAGATATGTTTATATAAGCTTAGTCACGGCCTTATGTGGGGGATCCCGAAATTCGCTAGGGTGTTGGGTAGAAATATCACCCAATTACGAACTCATCGTTCTGATCGACGACAGCTCGTCCGATATCGACTGATAAGGGACGGTCTGATTTTGTTAAGTCATTGACCAATTATTTTATTATTCATTTGACGTACACCTGGTTTAATGCGGTGATGTCTCTGACATATTGGGGTTTTGTTATCAAATGGCGGGCGATTTTAAGCTTATGTTATTGAATTTTAATTCTGTATGAGGCGTTTTTCATTAGGGGTAATAGAAAAATTTATTGGTTTGGATTTGGATGTTAATAACAAATTAAAACTGCTTGCTTTTTAGGCAAAGTAAATGTTTGTGACAACCATTTTAACGTAAAAGTGAAAAAACTTTAACTAAGTTCGCCCTAAACTGTACTTAACTAAATTGGTATTTTTATTCCGTTAGATACTTCAGGTATACCTTCAGATGATGAAGTACTACGCGATGTAGTTATTTTTGTCAAGGTTCCAAGTGGTGTTATGATAGGATGAGAGGGAGTGGCGCTCAGCAGGGTTCGGCACGTACGTAAACAGCACCTCGAAAACAATATCAAGGGATGACAATAAATATCTGGTTTTATAGAAGAACGAACTCGTTTGTGAAAATGTCCTTTTAGTGCATATATTCCATTAGCTTTCATAAAGCATCCACCTTGTTTATTCGTGCGAAATTTGGTCCTATAGGTTGTTATTATTTAACTGAAATTAAATTACCAAACCGAAATAAAATATCTGAATGAAGCAAATTGTCTTTTTTTTGCATAGCTACTTTCAATTTTTTTAAGTTACATTTGAATCTTAAGATCTGAGACTTACAAGGATTATAAAATTTAAAAAATTCTGTTGCTTTAATTATGCACTTCCAGTTTGCTTTCCTTATTAGTACATAATTGTTTTTCTTTAAAATAATTTCAGAATGATGTGTATGATTTTACAACTCCAGCTAATCTATATATTATATTTTTCCATGTTTTGTAGTGTACTGTAAGACTTTAAATAAAAAGGAGCTAATGCTTCGTATAAAAAGAATCTAATTTGATTCATGATATTGCATGTACAATTTTGCTATTAGTTCATAGTACACAAGACACGTTTATAAATCGAAGCTACAACTAGAGGCTTTTATGGGATTGCACACCATAAATCTGTTGTTTAGAAACATTATGAAATTTGAAAAATAATTTTAAACTTAAAAATTCTTCAAAGAAAAATGACTTCAAATAAATATAGTAACAAAATAGCGAAATAGCCTTCTGATTCATTAATAAAAATTAGTTTGAAAAACTCTCGCCCCAAATACATCCCCATCTTTAGACTTCGACTAATATTTTATGTGCTTCTTGTTCTTTTTGTAAACTTTCGAAAACTTCTTTTATGCCATTTCAATTAAATTATATTGACAATGGTACGAGAATAACACAAGAACCTTACTCGGGTATTCTTCAGAATATCTTTTGCATAACATTTCTTAACATACGAGTAGATGTAATAATGTTATGAATTGTAGTTTCACTGCTTCGCCAAACCAGGCATGGGCAACCTTTTCTAGTTCTGGGTTCAAATTATCATTCTGTCTCCGCGTCAAGGGACGTACCAAATTATTAAATAAAATAAATTAAGAGATAGTTGATCACCAAATAAAGGACTCCCAGAGCGGATTCAGGCCGGGCAACAGCACTCAAGACCACGCTACGACAAATAATACAAAAGAAAATAAGATACAATAAAACAACATTTAGTATGCTTCATAGATCTATCGAAAACTTTCGATAAAGTACCAAGAAACAAGATCTGGGAAAGTTTAGATAAACAGGGAGTGCCGGACTATTTAATCAAGACGATAAAAGGAATGTACGCGGAAACCAAGAACTATGTAAGAACAGGAAATGTAGAATCTAATCAGGTCACGACAGTAGAAAGTGCTGAGCCCGCTGCTATTTTTGTTACTAATGGACGACATTATGCAGGATTGTACTGCGAAACTAAGAAAACTGGCTGTATAGTACAAAAACCTGAAAGGGATAAAAATGAGCGAATGCACTTTTGCAGACGACATTGCAATATTTGCAGAATCCGAAGAAGCACTACAAGCCAACCTGGAGGTCTGGTATGAAGAACTTAAATCAGAAACATGAATATAAACACAGATAAAACAAAATTCAGATTAGACAACCAAGTGCTGGAACAAGTCGACTATTTCCAATACCACGCCTCAATATGAAATATGAATCAGACATAAATAATAGGATATGTAAGGCAGGACAGGCTGGACAGGTGTTCCTAGCGTTAAAAAGAGAATTTATTAACAAGAAGGAAGTCTCTAAGAAGACCAAATTAACAGTGAGATCTACACACCCATTTTAACCTATGGCTGCGAATCGTGGGTGCTTACTGAAAGACAGTAAAAGAGACTGAAGGCCCCAGGAGAATTGAAGGGTGTAAAAGATTAGACAAAATTAGTAATAATGAAATCAGAAGAAATAGAACAAAACCAACTAAGATGGTGGGGACCCCTAAACAGGCAGGTCAAATAAGTGTGATAGGCAAACCCAATAGGCAAGAAATCCAGGAGGAGGCCCCAAGCAACATGGAATGAAGTAATAGGAAAAATATTGGAAAAGAATCACTCCACGTGGACACAGGCGAGAAGTAAAGCAAGCGATAGGAAGGAATGGAAGAACTTCATTACCTCTACACCTCCCAGATAGAAGAGGTCCGGATTATGTATGTAAAAATTAATATTAAATGAATTAGGTAAAACGAGTTGCTACTCCTTATTTCAGTTATTTATAATATCATGCTCTGGTGTAAAGCCCTACGTTGGCAGGTACCTTAAATGCTATGCTAAAGCCCTGATTATTGGTGCCATAAAATTGCTATGAGCTATTTCGCGTCTTATTTTTATAATTTTATGAAAATCTGACTAACTTCGCTGAGATAGATCAGGGCCGGATCAAAAGAAGTAGAGGGCCGGGGGTTGCCCATATGTGTTCTAAACTTAAACTATCACTTGTACCTATTTGAAAGTAATATGTCCAAACTTCAATCTTAATTTTTTAAATTATATTACCAAATAAACCGCTGCAGGCCTTATCTAACTATAGAATTTAAAATAAAATTACTTTTACTAGTTTTGGTAGTGTAAAGGGAGGGAGGGCAAGGTTGTAAATCAAAGGTTTTCTGGTCCTGACAGAGGTTAGGTTAATGCGGAAAAACTTTTTCAGTATAGCCTACCTCTCTTAAAACAGTTGTTTTTCTGACGGTTTATGGGTTGCGAAAGGGCATCTTTCCCTCCATCTGTCAAATAAACACTCGATAAACAATTCCAAACAAGCGTTGCTAAGGAAATCTCAAAAGCATTTTGAATGGCGTTTGCTATGAGTAACAACGCATATTTTAATTTACCTGTTCTATCGCCGTTTTTCAATGAAAAATATGGTTCATTACACGGCAGAGACTGCTTTTCCCGTTCTCGCATGACTTCCCGTGTTCGGCTTCGCCTCACACGAGAATTATCACGCACGCCCCGTAAAAGCCTTGTTTCTCGCCTCCTAATGAAATATACTATACCATGCCTATATCATATTGGTGCTATGAAGAGCCTTTACAGGGGTGGAGGTCCCGCAGATTCTGTAAAATTCTAGTCCGGTAGTGCTAATGACCACTGCAGTCGACCGTATTGCTATCCCCGATACTCACAAGCCTAGATCTTACCCAATAAATAAACATAAAAATTATTTTTGCTAACTGGTGTCAGCACAAGAATTTTGTATACAGATTGTCTGCAGGTACTAGGTACACAGTACACACGGTAAATAGATACAAACAAATAAAATGGAAATAAAAAATAATAAAATAATGCATTAATCACAAGGGTGTGTTGCTTAACAACCACTTAAAATTTTAAACCGTCTCTGTATTTAGTTACCGTGTGTAGCTAGTACCTGCAGACAATCTGTATTCGAATTGCTTTGCATAAACTTTTTAATATGAAGTAAATAAGACAGGATATCATTAAGTATATAGTACTATTTGAATTTTTGAACTACTGTTGGAACAAAATTTGCCAGTCAGTTGTGTGTTTCATCAGAACTTGAGTTAAAAAAATTAAGCAGTATTCGCTAAGCAACATTTAATAACAAAGGACTGTAAGCTGATTGTACCAGTAACCTTCAACATGTTCGTCAGTTTCTTCATATTTTTCCTATTATTAAGAATCTAGGCACATCTAGCGTAAAAGTGTGTAAGTAAGATAATACGTTTAACTCTTTCGAATGCCATGTTAGTAGACGTTCTTCTTTATTTGTCAAAGTAGTATTTGCTTCACATTTGATTTATTGAGACATCTTATCAAGTACGTTAAGTGTGAGTTTCTTCTAGTTATTATTAATGTGGTGTACGTGCTCTAGAATTTACAAACGTAAGTACTTTAATGTAGGCCGTTTAAATATGCTTTTTGTTAAGGAATTTTGATAATATTCATTTACGTAGTTTATAATAATCACGGTGACGAAGACTGGTACGTTACAAAAACAGAACTGTCTGGCTGATTGTCAGTGGTGACGATTACTAAGGCAAATTTGCTTAGAACTAAAGTGGCATAATATCCTTTGTTTTAACATAGCTTACTGATACTTTACGTTTATTTTACATATCATGCATCTTTGAATCTATGTACCAGTAATCGTCCTTCACATTGTTAAGGGGTTCTATTACAAAAGTTATCAAAAACAATATGGCGGTTACTAGTACAAAGAACGGCACATTTGCAAATTACTTCTAAAATTGGCAAAATTCAAAAATTACACCGATGACGATATGAAGAAAGCTGTAGAAAATGGATTGTCAATTAATTCTACTGCTAATGTTTTAATGTACCGCGGATGACACTATCTGACAAAATTAAAGGAAAAACTCCAACCAAGAGGAAAATGGGACCATCTTCGGTCTTAAAAGCAATAGAAACTTCTACCGGAGAAATGGATTCTTCATTTAGCTTCTCAATTCTTTTCAGTAACAAAAGGGTAGTTGTTGGATAGCGTCCAGTTATTGTTAAATCAGTTACGGATCCATTTAAAAACGGCAGACCAGGTCGCCATTGGTATAAGGCGTTCCTAAGGCGAGATCGTAAAGTAGCAGAAAGAAACGCACAAGATGTACAGTCGTATCTGAAACATCTATAAGAAAATGGTTTGAAGAAATTCAAACCTATATTAGTTACAGAATAATATTTTTGAAACTTTAAACGATCAAAGACGAGTTTTCAAATGCGACGAGACGACATTTTCCCCAAAAATAACTAAAGGTGCATTCAGACTCAGAAATTTTGTCCGGAAAGTCGACGGAGAAATTTAAACGAACCAATCAGGAGGTGCGTAGGATTTACCGCTTCTTACGATTCAAAGTCTACACACCTCCTGATTGGTTCGTTTAAATTTCTCCGTCAACTTTCCGGACAAAATTTCTGAGTCTGAATGCACCTTAAGTTTTGGCTAAAAAAGGGCAAAAAACTGTTCACACAATAACAACTGATGATGAAAAAGAGTATTACAACTCTGTTGATGGAAGAGACATAGCTCCCCCAATGGTTGTTGTAAATCTGCAGACAATTCCTCAGAAGTTATCACGAATCACGTTCTATGCCAGAAAACTGGGCAATAGGCAAATCCCATAATGACGGACAATGATGGAAGAGGGAGAGACGCTTTTCGAATGTTTCAAACTTGACCATGACACTCGATTCTTGCAAATAACGTTAGATTATTGCGTTACATTCAAATGCAACGCAGAGTCTGCAGTCTATGGATGTTGCAGTTTTCCATCCATTGAAAGAATTACAGAATTTAAAACGCGGGCTTGCTGTTACAGCGAGATACTTTTCGTCCTAGTTTGCAAGAGGCTTTGAAATGTGTAACACCACAAATTTGTATAGAATGGATTCAATCGTTGTAGTCTTTGACCGTTCAATTCAAATGCATTAGATTATTTTAACCTTCCAGGCGATAGTACAAGTCTTTCAAACATAACTGGTTCAAAAGTTTTTAAAATTTTTTTTGAAAAGAACTTCCTCTTGATAAACTCAATCAGTCCGAAATTTCTGAAAACCAGTGGGCTGGTGCAGTGGAATACAGTTCCTTACTTTATTTTTGGTCAAATTTGAAGAAAAAAGCCGGAAGTATAGTGACTGACGAAGTTACTGATTTACTCGAGCAAGAAAACAATGTAGGTACTAAGTGAGAAAAGTATCTCAGATCAACAGTAGTTCGATAGATTTAATAATAAATGGCGATGGTTGGTTGGACCATATTTTAAATAATGACAACGAGTACGAAGTAACAAGTAACGGAATTTTAATAGAAATATCTGCAAGTAGAAGTAAGTATGAAATGACATATTTCGTAAATATTGTATGTTTTACAAAAGTTTTTAGTGTTATGCTTAAACACCGAGAATGTAGGGAAAGCGAATCGGACACCGACAACTATAGAAAATGAAAATACCGAATTCCCAACTCCTTTTTAAAAAGCACTATTCAGACCTAGTAAGTAATACACCCAAATGCTAAAAAAAATTAATAAAGAACAGGTTCCCGTTGTAGCAACACCAAAGGAATGGTAACACGACTTTGAAGAGAAGGAAAAGGATAAAGCTGAAAAATTAAAAAAAGTGCAAGAAGGAAAGCAACAAAGACCAGAAACAGAAAATGAAGAATACCAAAGAAAATAAGAATGAGTCAGTTGAAAATTGGTATTGTATAACATGCGAACAAGACCACAGAGAAAATATGATACAATGCTTAAAATGAAAATGTTGGGTGCACGAAGTGTGTGCTAGAAAATTTATGCTGGATCCAAAAACATGGCGTTTGAGCCCAATATTATGCCTTTGTTTAAAATTCCACGCCTACTGAGATACTTTGGAGTAAGGCATGATTGGCTCAAACGTCATGTTTTGACCTCTTAGATTCGCCCATATAAATCATGCTGCTTCATTTAGTAACACCCTGTATAATAAATATAGTTACAAGCAGTTCTAATATTCGTTTAAGATTTTTCCTTTTATGCCTCTGCGAGTACTCTTATATTCGGGTATAAAATACAGATCAAAATGAAAATACAACAAAGGTTTATATGTATTAAGTTTAAATTTAATAACGTTAATTTATAAGTTTCGAAAAATGTTTCTTCGTTTTATTAAAATATTTCATTATTGTGCATATAAAAGATGAAATTTTGTAGAAAGGTTTAGCATTTTAAATAACAATTTTGCTCTTTCTAAAAATTAAACTTATTATTTTATAATCCAGCAGACTCAAACGTTTTATATTTTCAAAGTAATATAAAATATAACTTCTAAATTCTCAGTTTTCTATGTTTATTTTTATTTTCAAAATAATCACAAACATATAATATTTGTAGAGCATAATGAGAATGACATACCTAGGTATACAACTGGGCATTCATATTTAATATCTTCTCTATTGGATAAGAAATGCCCGAATTAAAAGTACCAGGCGAGTTTTTTCTTTTTTTTTGCTCAATGCAAATAATTTATAACATTAAAATTGTATATTAGTTAAAATGTTACTATTGCGTTATTTTACAAAATTTAAAATAGACTTGAAAATACATTATAAAATATGGAAAATTTATTTAAATTTTAAATAAAGCAAATATTTAGTATGCCTGTACCTGTAGAATTCTATATTTAGAAGAAACTACGGCCAATATATGAGTAAATTAAAATTAATGTAATTACTTACCTATTTAACTGAAGAAATTAGTTGTAATTGAGTAAAACCTCTTAAACATATTATTATTGCCATGCTGAATATAAAATAATCCATATAAACAAACAAAACAAATAAATATGTTATTAACATTTAAGGAATTCGTTGTTGAGGTTTTAAGTGTTAGCGCTTTTATATCAGCTATCTTTCTTTAACAAAACAAAAAAAGTCGAGATATTTTCTAATGAATTTAGCACTCAAAAAGCCATTGGCTCAGGTCAATCCTTTCTTTTAGTTGCACAATCATCTAGGTGATGAAATAAAAAAGAAACTCGTCAGGAATAATCGTAACTAAAAGCCCGTAGTCGGATATTTATTATCAGGTACAACAAACTTTTACGTAAGCAAGAAAATGCAATAAACTCGGTTAAAAATATTTACATTAACGTTAGTAATTAAAATCCAAGCGCTCGTTGTGCGTGCTTGCTTTCGGCAAACACCTTTGACGTTATGTGTAACCAAAACGGTAACAATGGAGATATTTGTCTATAAATTGGGCGTACCTAAACAAGGGTAAACAATAATTATCCAAATGAAGAAGGTTTACATTTAGGTAGCGTTTTGTTTGCAGTAACGATATATTTAAATGGCGGCCTAATCCGCAGTCAATGTGGATGATGTTCGCATAAAAAGTAAATATTGTTATTTGTCAAACACTCGGTGATTATGTGCGGGCTTAATAAATAATTGTACTATAACTGCGGCTCTTTGCCGATCGATTAAAAAAACACTGCAGTTTATAAGCCGCCTCTAGCTCTGCTTACCTACATTTTCTTTCTATCGTGAGTTTGTTAAATGGCACGAATTTTATCTTTAATACCACATTATACCTTTTTATATCACGGAAAACTGTAGAATAATTACGGTACTTTTTATGGAAAGAAATATTGGCCCTCAAATGGAATGCACTGTTTTAAAAGCTCATTAAAACATTTTATTACTCTAATTTCCAGATAGGTATTCTTAATCCAAACTTCAGTGTAAACACATTTTTTTTAAATATACAATATACATATAAAAACAATAAACAACGAATGATTTATTTCACTTTTTTACACGATTGTGAAAATACACAGACTTTCAAAATTCTTCAAAACTAAGAAGGCTGTTCGTTAAGTGTCCTATATTTTAACTGGAAGACAGTCTGAAGAATTTTTTTGGCATTCAGCTAAAACCAGTTTATATTATACCTTATACCCACTGCTTTAAAAGTGCCAAAACAATTCCTTTGTTCATTCATCGGTCATAGCACTTTAATTACGAGTGAGTACGGCGACAGCATGGGGGTTAAGGCCTTATAAGTCGGTTTCACACCAACTTGTGTGCTAAGCGTACGGATTAATCTGGTAAGTATTAGTATGCGTTTGACAACCATTTACATACTTTTCTTACTGACTACATTACTGTGTTTTGTTCGGAATTATTTTTAGTGATTCGATAGGTCACCCGTCGGGCATCTGGCTCAGGTTCGAACCCGAGACCGTCCGCGCTGCAGTAGAGTGTCTTAAGCGTCCCAGCGATATTTTGTAAATAAAATGACGTATAATAAATTATTATGAGAAGGGTTGATCCCAAAGCTTAAAAAAAACCTGAAATTATAAATAAATCAATATTTTTATACTTCAGAACACCATATCACGGAGACAATTTTGTTTGAATAAATAACATCGGAATCTGTCAATAAACATAATCTTTCAGGTTTATGGTTCGCCACAGGATCGGAGCTGCCAGTTATATGCAGTTATGATGTTACTCAAACATTAGTTGTTGTTTCTTTTTACTTTTAATAAATAAATACGAATCGTCAGAAAAGTAAATGTTTTATTATAATATATAACTCAAATATGTGTTATTGTTAAAAGTTTATTTAGTTATCAAATAAATATTAGTAATAATGATAGAAATAATGTGTATATCTGTGTATTATAATAAAAACATAAACCAACATTGATTTAGTCTCACATTTTAAAAATTTTCAAAAATTTTATAGCAAAGTTAATCCACACCACTACTTGATCAGACTTTCACAATATTAAGGAAACAAAATTCCATTTTCGTTTTAGCAGAGATTTATTTGGTACTTGGGACACTATTTTTGTATCGATTATTTAAATAAAATTTTTCGGAAAGCATGTATCTGTTTATTATTAAAGTTAAATTGTAGTATGATCAAAAAATCTTTGACTCGCAATTGCTGTGGAAGTCATTCGAAAATATTTACTACTTTCATTATTTTTGTCATTTAGGTACATTAGTCAAAATTGTAATAAAAAACTTTCAATGTATAAAAAACTAAATAATAACCAAACAAAATCCAGTTGAAACTTACAACAAACAATTCGTTTTAATACATTTTTAATTAGCTACAGGCTTAAATTCCACAGCAATCTCTATCCAAAGCCTTTTTGATAACAACAACATCTTTTAGCATTTAGTATCTAGAACAAAATAACAAGTTGGTCAATTTTTCAAATAAATTTACTACAAATATAATTCTACCGTGGTTTAAAAAAATCGTAAATTATTCCATTTTAATACAGAAAAAAAGTAATAAAGTAATTTTGATATTGATGTTATACAAAATTATGGGCCTGCATCCACATCTTTCAAGTATCTGAAAATAAGTAGAAGAATTTTTTAATTTAAGTATCTAAAAAAAAGAGAAAACTCGGCGACTGGTCCATATTGTTTTCATTCTTTGAAATTAAAACTGTGTACTTTTGTTTGAACTTTATTTCTTCTTTAGTTAATTTTCTACTTTTTGTTAAAGCTTTTGAATTCCCTAGGACTACTTTATTTTATTAAGTACATGTTATTTTTCATAAGGTTTTTGGCCATTCTATACTTTGTTTAATGGCGTAGGAAGTTAGGGCTAGATTGAGTTCATGAAAGTAAAAATTTAAAATTGTTATTTGTCCTTAACTAAGTTTTATAAAATGTTCCAGTGGGCATATCATACCGACTATAGCCCCGAGTTCTGGAATTTTAGGAGTAATTTTATACAAAAGTTTTGAAGAGACACATGTAGGAAACAGCACGCCAATGGACGACTCCATCACGGGTGACAGTACCCTTAGCCAGGGCCGCGCCAAGCCTTTCTGGCGCCCGCGGGCAAGTCACTCTTATGCGCCCCCCCCCCCCCCCCCCGTGATTTTCAATTCCGAAGTAAATACTTTTATTTTTCAAAAATTTTCAGAGAAACATTGTTTTTTTCTGTGTTTATACTATAACGCAAGTGGGCGGAAATTCTGCAACTTGCATATTCTGTATCAGTATGCTTATGCAGCTTAAAAATAATGTTTCTGTATTTAAAAATTACAGAATTAATTTTAGGTTTAAAACTAACTCTTGAATTAGAGTTTGAAATGATGTGGTGAGTTAAAAAAATATAAACATTTTGCTTAGAATTATATATGTTTTTTAAATAAAAAATTGAATGAAATACTGAAAAATTGTAAATTTATAGTAAAATTATGGGGGGAAAAGCGAGTTGCGAAAAACCAGCCGCCGCACTTTACATCGAACAAGTTTTTTTATATACAAAAAAATAAAAAAAAAACACATGTTACAATCATAGGCGGTCGAAGACAAGGGCGCCTTACGGCGCCCTGGGCAGCATTGCGCCTGCGTCGCCCGCCCTCGCCCTTATGGACGGCGCGGCCCTGCCCTTAGCGAATATCACGCAAACAGATAGACGAGTGCTGGCTACAAAACAGTATAGTGTATGTGGTCTCACATTTTGTATTGCATTTTACACTTGAGTTTGTACAATTTTGTTTAATAAAATCATTAAAGCTCAGCCGCCTACACACCAAGGATGCTATACCTATCCTTGCCTACACACATGTTCCCGTTATACTCCCTGTTCCTATGCTGCTGGTTTTGTTATATATTATCTAAATACATTTTTGCTAACAATACGAACATAATATAAACGGTGCAGCACCTATAAACTGTAGTGCACAGTGTGTCTAAAATTCAACGATAGCCATTGGGATTTCCGAAACAATAAGAATTGGATTACATTAAACAAAATTTAGAAAACTTGGATATATGTTTTTTGCAGATCTTAAGGCATCGTCAAATGCTGAAACGTAATCTACTTGACAAAATTTGAATCTCATTCGTTCCTGATTTCCAGTCCTTATACAGGGTGTCTGATTTTTCATTAACCAGCTTATATCTCGGTTATTATTAGAAATACAAGAAAAAGTCAAAGGAAATAGTTTTTTAGTAGAAATTCCTCTATAAAATGGCATAATTAATTATTTTTTATCGCCTACTGTTTTTCAGGAAAAATGTAGGTATAACTTTGGTTTTTTAAATGGAACACTCTGTATATTTATTCGCTAATGGATCGAGGGTTAAATTCTCTTTTCAAAAATGTATCGCATGTGATATTTTAAGTGTCAATTAATTAAAACAACAAAAAACTCAAATAATAAAATCATTCTAGTTACCTATGCGCGGTTTTTGTTTTTAGCAGTCTTTTGTACTTTATTAAAATACTTAAGTAATTATTTGTTTTATTTTGTTGCTTATTAATTTTTTACAGCATTGTTACTTGGTACTATCAATTGTATGTAAAATAAACAGCAGGCATAGCCAACTATGTAATACAATTCTATTATTTGAGTTTTTTCCTCCAAATGAAACCTAAAATATCACATGTGATACATTTTTGAAAAGAGAATTTAACCCTCGA
Source organism: Melanotus villosus (assembly GCA_963082815.1). Lineage (NCBI taxonomy): Eukaryota > Metazoa > Arthropoda > Insecta > Coleoptera > Elateridae > Melanotus > Melanotus villosus. The sequence continues at coordinate 81,514,138 of OY720419.1, forward strand.
TCCATTAGAAAATAAATATACAGGATGTTTCATTTAAAAAATCAAAGTTATACATTTTTCCTGAAAAACAGTATAGGCTATGAAAAATAATTGATTATGCTATTTTATAGAAGAATTACTACTAAATAACTATTTCCTCTGACTTTTTCTTGTATTTCTAATAATAAACGAGATATAAGCTGGTCAATGAAAAATCACACACCCTTGTATATGACTGAGCTTCGAACTGCGTTGTTTTAGCTGCGAAGCGGATTTCCAATTCATTTACCTACGAACAACTTTGTTGTAGATATTTTTTAGTCGTATTGGAGTATCTTGTTTTAGCAATTATCTTTAGATTTACTTTCGAGATAAAACACAAATTATATATTATTTAATAGAAAATAATTAATAGTTTTATCTGATTGAAAGGTTCGTTCCTCCCTTTTTGACGATGTATCTTTATTTATCTTTAGCTTTTGATAAATTAAAAATATGGAAATCATTTTAATTTTTTTTTCATTTTCTTTAATTCAGTTGATATAGAAAAGAATTTTAATTTATGTATTTTATGCCCGGCGCACAGTACAACATCGTACAGCAAGCCCCTGCAGGTTATGCCGCAATACATACTGCAGACCACAAGCGTTCAACTGAAGCAGGTTCGCTTTTATACAGGAATACTGCGTCAATTTTCATATGTTTCCATACGAGCCATGGCAACGACAAGCAAATTAATTTGTACGAAGAAGTGAAACAGATTCAAGATCTGCGTCAGTCGCAACCTGCCTTCTGGTTTCGGTGTTACATACAGTGGCTCCCTGGCTCCCATTCGTATTCCTACAGCGCCGTGCGTTTGGTTCAAATGCAAATTCAAATACATACGTAGGTAAACGAAATTCAATCATTTTTTGTCATTACTTTTTATAAATCATTTATTTAACAATTATCAATAGTAGTACTAAGATTACTTCTACTCTAGACAATAAAATATTGGGAAGACAGTGAAAATTGCTGACACACTCGTATTCCTACAGTTTAATAATCAACAGCTTGCTATATAACAAAACAATTTAATACGTTTATACTAATATTTGGTTGATTGCCTTTGTTATCTACGACTTCCTGAAGTCGCTTTGGCATTGATTGCACCAATTTTTCCGTTTTTCCAAAATATATATTTTTAGTTTTACATTAAGCGAACCCGGGTTCCATCAAAATTTCAAGCTGTAAAATAACGAATGACCTTGAAATTTAAAAACACAATCGGGTGGCTGCAATCGCCCTCGAACCCCAAAGAGGCGAGGGGAGACTTAATAATCTGCTTCACCTAAATTCCTAAAGCCACAAGCCGCCGCTGATAGTGAAGAAAAATGTGCTAAGTGACACGCATGTATGACTGGAAATGAGAGAAAACGAGTACTAGAGGTGCAAAACAATTATTATTATTTAAAAAATATTAATCTGCATTGTGTCTTGTAAGTAAAACAAAATAGTTTCAGGGCGAATTGTACCAAACTTGTTAAATTAACCAATGATCAGAGTTGACTGAAGAACAGGTTCTGTTTACTAATACATATGTAATTTGCCACACAAATTTAAAATTTAATTCGATATGTTCATTTTGACGAAGCTGTTAGGAAATCACATTGTGTATCCTGTCCTTATGCTACTATAATATATGGGGTGTATGTTTAAAATACCCCAAACTTTTACAGGTGTAGTGCTACAGATGAAGAAGTTTCGATGAATATGTCATTCAATGCTCTGTTTTTGATATAACTATAACCATTTTAAGGTGGATAAAATGTTAAGTTGCGTAGTCTTTAGATGTCCAATAAAAAATCTTTTAAATAGTTTACTCTAATAACCGAAAGTGATACACGTATTTTTTATGTGTTTCTGCAATCCGAATGTCAGTACAGTAAATTAGAACAAACCTTAGCACATCAACTTCAAGATCAACCTGTATATTTAAAAATCTCAAAGATATGCTATTTTTACAACAATTTTTCTTTTTGTCAAGGATGCCTTAATAATTTTCGAAAAACAGATCCATTTGTATTGACTATTTCGACTTTTATCTTATTTAAGCATTATTTTTTTCTCTTATATTCGGATATGCTAGTGAGACTCAAATTTTGTACACACTGTGTACGTGTGTACATAACAATAGGTGTGATAAGGACAAAATATAAAAGATGGATTGTAGGCAAGATAACGAACGACTAGCGATAGATACCTACTAATCTAATTATTCTTTAATTCTTTCACAAATTTTGAAAAATGCATATCAGTTTAGATTTATTAAAAAAGATATTAATATTTTTTGTCATAATACAATAATTATGTTTGCGATATTGATTTTAATTAATCAAAATTTAAAAATGGGACTGTCAAACTAAGGTTACTACTTATGCTACTCCTAATTATAAAGCAAAGTGTTCAAATACGCCCCTTTCCACAGGAATAGTAATGCAGTTGCGTTCATAAATAGAGATCTCAGGTCGCTAGAAAAAGCAACTCAATAGCATGCTCTAATATTGAATCCTGATTCCTGATAAATCGTGTGTTATGCTGTTTGGAAGTGAGAATGCGTGTAAGGTAAAAAAAGGGTTACTTAAACTTTACATAGCTAATAAAATCATACCTGTTGTTGATGAGGCAAGAAACCCAGGTCCTATATTAGACGTTTTACATATAAACAACAAATCTCTAAATACATTCAAAAAGCTCATTGTAATCTTAAAATGCTTTATCCACATAGATCGTATCTTAACAAGACAGTAAAAAAGACGCTTTGTGAGACACTTGTTTTTTCACACTTCACCTTCTGCTCAGAGATTTATGATCCTTGCTTAGATTTTAATACAACTCTCAACGTATTGTCGTATTCGAAGGGTTCAGAATGCTTGTCTGAGATATATCTATGGGATTAGGACATATGAGCATATTTCACACAAACTTATTGAAACAATGCGTGACTGAATATGAGAAATAGAAGATATCTTCAAAGTTGTCTTTTTGTTATGAAAATTATTCTCGAAAAACAACCGGCTTACCTTTATAACAAAATTACTCATAGATCCGACGTGCACCATCTGAATTTAAGATACAAATGGACTCTAACCGTTCCTTTACATAAAACATCATTGTTTGAATGATCATTTACTTATAATGTTACCAAACTTTTTAATAATTTACCCGAAGCTTACAAAAGTTTAGCCTTGTGTAGATTCAAACCTGCCTTATTCAATTATTTGTTCTTAAATCAATAAATGTGTAGACTAACTGTTAGTTGCCTTATAATTATACTAATTTAATTCTTTTCTTTTTGTTAATTTGTTGTTGCTCGTTATGGCTCTTGCTAGCTAGTTATAATTTTGATAAAATTAAGTTATGTACAACTACGTATATGTTTCGGTAATTACGTTCTCTTCAAGAATGGTTATTATTATATTTAGTTTAAACATAAAGTGCTCGAAGTTTCTTTAACTTAATATTGCATTAAGGTGAAGTTGAAAATAAAAGATTTCTGAACCTCACCTTTAGATTCCATTAGGTTGTATCTCTATAGTATATTTTGTATAGGTAAGTATATTTATTGTTTGACAATATGGAATAAATATTATTATTGTTGTTATTATTATTATTAGGTATTATTATTAATATCCTATCTTGTAAAAACTTTGTTGTGCGTTTACTATTACTTCAGGAGCCAATAGTTGTAAAAGAAGACATACATTGTAGACATCAGTTTGTTTTATGTGCCCGAATATGAAGAAATCAAGCAGCGTCAAGTGGACGATCTTAGTGGATTTAAAGTGTCTAGCTTTATGCTTAATCGAATAAATTTAAATCTCAGCTGTATTACCCGCAGGGCATCCATCTTGCTGATACCAAATTTTCTGAAAATCCATAGGGTCCCCCTGTTGCTCTGGAATGATTTTATTTTGTAAAATATGTAAATATTTAACACTGTTTGAATTTCGATTAATAAAAGCCGGGCCAACTACGTAATTGTTGAAAATCCTGGCCCACTTAGGTACCATATTATTCATTTGAAATTGTGGATTTTTCCTATACCAAAATCGAACAATACTGACGCATACCTAATATTGTCTGTCAGAAATATGAAATGAAGATTATGGGCAAAGCAAATCGATTGAACAAAATTTTCATTTAGCTCTTTCTATATCTTCGTATAACAGCATGGTTTACCTTCATTAAAGGTTTCCTAACTTTTGAATTGGAATTTAATTTTTAAAATACTGTAAAGAAGATGTAGTTAAAACTGGCAACAAATAAAACAAGTTTCGTAAGTTTTATTTATACTGTTATTGTTGATTAATTTTAATTTAATTTTTCGTAATTTTTACACGTTGTAGCAAACTGTATTTATTTGTTTATTTATTTATACAGGATGTAACGTGTATGAATAGAAATAAACTGAAAGCTAAAACATTTCCATATGCTGAACAAAAAATTCTTATAACGGAATCTTCAATTTTTTGTAATTATTGAGACAGCAAGACGAAGACTTATAATGTTTGAGAATCGCGTTTTGCGATTTTTCGTCAGTTACTTGGAAATCAGTGGAACGAGCACATTGATAAAATAAATAAGGAAGAATAGTGAAGAAGGTCCGAGATAGTAAACCCCTTGGACGTAGATCGATAGGACGCCCGAGTAAAAGATCGAGAGATGGTTTGTAGAGTAAAAATTGGACCTGTTAAATGAACAGGCTAATAGAATAAAAAAAGAAGAATAATAATAATGGGAAATGCTTTCGAAATTGTGAAACAAGACGTGTTCACGTTTACCAGTCTGTTCGACAAGTATTATTGGGAAGAATTACTGTATATTTATATCGAAAGTGGAGGAGTGTATTTGTACAAAAATTTGTAAACAAATTTTAATTCCACTCTAAGTTGTTTCATTTTCTGTTACTTTGTAATACTTAAGTTGTTTTTGATGTAAACAATATTCATATTAAATCTGTAGTTCTCAAACAGCAAAGCCTTCATTTTTGTCTTGCTGATGTACCTCAAGAAGTATATTGAAGTGATATTAACCTTTTGGAAAATTTATATTTATTTAAAAATACAAATTTGGAGTATACTTTTAGGATGCAAGTTTTAAAAGATTAATTATGTAAATAAGTTAAGATTAATTTAAGTATTTATTGTTATTTGTTGTTATTTATTGTTATTTAGTGTTAATTATTGTAAATAATAGTCATAGTTATATTTTATAAGCATGTATGTGAAAGAATGAATGATATAAAACAAATTCAAGGAATGGAAGATTTTGGGTAATAACTAGGGAAGGATATAAAAATTGAAGAACGAAAAACAACAGTTGTTAAAACTGAAATATTGAAGAAAGACGTGTTTTTTTTAAGTTTTACTCTGAAAACTTATATAATAAAATAAAATCAACGGAAACTTTAATACAAATTAATAAAAGAATAATATCAAGCTGGGATAAACGGATAATATTGATTTGGACTTTTTGGATAAAATTTTATAATTGGAAATTGGATAATTAAATTTAATTAAAAGAATATTTGGAACAAATAATAATAAATTGGACAAGGAACTATATTTTGGTGGGATTTTTCAAATTCGGGGATTGGTTGTTGTGAGTGAGTGTTTTTAGTTTTAGATTTGTGTTAATTTTAAGTTTAGAAATAAGTTTTTGTTGTTGTAATAAATCTTGCATTTTAAAAGTTGATTGAAATTATTACATTACTCATTTTTCAAAATTCAAAAATCGAATCCTTCAACGACCCTGAGATGTCAAAATTTCATTATTAATTTCAAAATTTCAAAAATATTAATTAGAGAGTCTGAAAAATTGTATGGAGCTTCTTTTATTGATAAAAAGAAATTAATTAAAAGACTGCAACCATAACAATATGAAATAGAAAATTCCATAGAAAAAGTTTTGTTCAGCACATGGAAATCTATTTGCTTTCAGTTTTTTTTTTATTCATGCTTGTTACAACCTGTGTACGAGTATTCAGTGCTGCCACGCATTTATCTTTGTTTCACATGCATAAGTGCGGTTTTAAAACAAAGGCAATCTGTTGTGTAGCTCTATATGATTTTAAATTTTGCAGGTCAATGGTTAAAAATCTGTCGAGTAAAAATTAAAAATGCTGTAACAAAATTATTTTTGACTATTAAGAAACTTAACATCTCCAATAATTGTATTTAACGAACAAATCTTGAATGGTATACGTGGGTTAAAGTAATTTTGGGTGTTAAATACGTACTTCACCTTGCAACTAACATTTTGAACAATACAGGACCCAAGATATATCCTTACGGAAGCTCATTTGCCGGTTTCCACCTTACTAGTTTCCGAAGTAGCTGTGAAATGATTTAGAAACGTATATGCTCTGTTTGAAGCTTCAGGCTGCGTATCAAGGTAAAGTGCCAAGATTCTCTTAGTTAATTTATCTGATATTTAGAATGACACTCATTTTTAATCAGTTTGTAAGAAATTAAGTCACCTTAGCTTCTATCGTAAATAATGCAATATCGATTTAGCAACTCACGAAAATGTTGTCATACGACATGTTGTTAATATGAAAACTAATTAGACACCAATTTTTGTATGGCAATGCTTAGATAAAGATTTAAATGATCATCTTATTTTATTTGATTAGATAAGTACCATACATTTTCTTTTCTTTCTGCGAATAATTAAAATAAATGTAAGCACACATCTTAACAGTAGGTAGTACTTTTATACCAAAAGCAACTTCTGTTAAATAAGTTTTTGGTTGTTTTTATGAAAAAAAATTCAACAAAATAACAAGCAAAGCGTAATGCAGATTTTCTGTAGTTTATTAAATTTCCGTCTAATTCCAATCCCCCGCGTTTACAATCAAATAGGGAACAAACACCTAAATGTAGCTCATTAATTATTTATCATCTAATAATTCATTCTTATCAATTCGAGCGCAACATATTGCAACCACTGACGATAAAATAATTTCCCGGTTACTGAGCTAAATGCACGTATTTGTATCTCGATGTTATCTTGCACTGGTGTTTTCAACCGTAGAGCATAGGGGGTTTGCTGCGATGTTTCGGTCGTTTGGGTGGTTGAGCCACTCGGAGGGTTCCATGGGGATGATGAGAATCGTGCGTGATTTTTAGCAAGGCTTGCAGATTGTCCGACGGTCTGCTCTGTAGAGATACCAGCTAACTCGATTTTAATAGCTTAGGAATTATATTCTTTTTTTAGTGCACTATTTGTAGTTTGCTCTTATTGTTGTAGTTGCTTCAGCGTAAATTTATAGTTAGTTTCCACTTGAGACAGAAAATTAATTTGCTTCAGAAGATTAACAGCAGCTAGCAAGTTGGTTGAAGTCAGTTTCATATTTATTTGAACCAGTTGAGTATATATTTCCAATATTGGGAATACAAGCAATTTGACCGTTATATTGGATTGGAAACTGCTTTGAGAGAATAAATCAATGTTTAATTTAAATTTGAGACTTCTCATATAGTTGTAGTTAATGGTTATTACTATTTGGGAAAAGTTGGCAAAAAATCTTTAAAAATGCATATGAACGGTGAAACAAGTTGTCTAGATAAATAAGTATGTTGAAAAACATTAAGTTATTTTTTTATTGTAGGTAAATCGGCCATTTTGTAATAAAAAAAAATATTTAGGCATTTCAGAATTTTATGTAGCAAAACACCAACAAGTAAGGAATTTTCCGTTCAAATTATAAACATAAAAAAATAGTTTTACGTAAACAGTGCCCTTCGAATTTATACATAAGTATTGGAACCTTAAATGGGAGAAGAGATTATTCAATTCTGCTACATTTTAATCTGAACTAAATACAACCAAATTCAAAATTAAAATTTCCATCTTCCATAAATAAATACTGAAAATGTGTAATAAATATTTTACAGGTTTTAATAGTTAGAGTTTTCAATTTCAACAAACCTGAAAGAATTTTTTTGAACTATTTTGAATTGAAATTTAAAAAAACTTAGATTTGTTAAATGTTAAATTTAAATCATGAGTAATTTTACATATTTAAAATAAACGAAGTTCCTGGCCTTGTAAAGCATTTTGCAAGATCTTCGCTAATTACAACTAACGAGTCGCACATTCCTTGAAAGGAATTCTTAATTTGAAGCAGCTGTAAATTTTTATATTTATTTTCCTTCGTGTTCCTTGTTAAATATACTTGTATGTACTGCAAAATTAAATAGCGTCACGATAACTGTTTTTCCGAGAAAAACTTCGTACGCAACAGGATTTAAACCTCTACCAATTTTTTTTCTAAATTTCCGTGAGTGTAAATTCTAGAGAATTGCGACGTAATTAAGTATTTAAGAAAAGTGTGGTTCAACAACTAGTTAAGTTCATGATTTATGAAAATTTTATTTGTTTTATTTTTGAATTTTTCGTGAGATTAAATGGGAATTCCTTGACTAGTTTTTTAATTCTAGTAAATTCGTTTTAAAAACATGAGGTTTACAGTCTTGAAAGGAGAATTCTCAGTGCATTCTTAATTAGTAAGTAGTAAGTAATATGCCTCTCCTAAAAATAAGGAAACATAATAAAAAATTTCTGGTTATTATGCCTATATTTAATAAACGTTTGAAGAAGCTTTTGAAAACAAGAATATATGAGTACTTTTTAAAAAACTACTTATTAATTCACTTCCAATTTGACTCCCGAGAAAATCGTTCTGTAGCTCAAGCAACGATATAGGTACCGTATAAATAATAAGGGTAAGCTTTTTTATAGCGTTCTTATTCAATTAATCATGAAGAATTTGTTGATTTTGGCAACGTATTATCTAATATTAATCTTATCAAACGAGACGCACCTCAACCTCAACAATTTGTACATGGACCTCTGCTTTTTTATGTACTACAGCAGTGACTTTATTCTACGCATTGCTACTACAACATGTTTACATATAAGCGTTAATTTGTCCAGGGCCAGATTATAATTAAGTATTTCATATTTATTGAAAAGTAATGAAATTAAGAATGACACCTGGTTTGCAGCAAATCAATTAAAAGTAAATCAAGATAAAACTCCGTTTTTGTATAAAACTGGTAACAAGGATAAAAACGCAGTAATTAATCTGTACTCCAGTTTGAACTGAATTACACACATCTCGTTCTGAAATTATCGTTCCAATCTTTTTGGTTAGATTGCTTAAAATGGTTGTAAATAAGAATGTGTTAAAAGTTGCCTCTTTTTCTTTATTACATGATAATCAGCACTAAGCTTTGCCAATCTCTTCAATAAACTCCCAACTTAATATAAATCATTACCTATACCTATTATAAAAGTTTTAAAACTAAATTAATTATCGTATACTGACAACTGTAGGTATTTATTGGGTTAAAAAGTACCTAATTTAGTTATTACATTTTACATATACCACTATGATGATTATTTACTTTTTTCTAGCACCTAAGTGTAAATGTGTTTTAGGTTTTTAATAAGTGTTTTATTATACAGGGTATTTAGTCTAAAACGTTAAGCCTGAAAATTCGAAAATAGGCAACATACCCGGTGTTTGACTTAAGGGGCGAACATAGGGAAATAGCATATGGGAAATCGTATACAAAAAGTACGGATCATATGGGACTTTTTTTTATTAAAGTATTTATTAAAAAAACTCAATAACAGATTTGGTCGAATGTCATTCTGTACCTGTCAAATTTGACACTGTTTGAAAAAAGTCTTCAGAAGTGGCCTTATTTATGATTTTTTTCGAAAGATTTCACTTAAAAAAGTTGTCCAGAATGGCATTCTACGTCGATATGACAATTTTCAACTAAAAATTCGAACTTATTATTTTTTATTCATTTTTTTGAATTTTCCAAGTAGGTTATACTACAACATTCTCGCGGAATTGAAATCTGATTAAACTCGCTTTTTATTATACTTTTAATGTTTTTAGTAAAAATATTGAAAATGATTATTCAATTTAGAAGAAAAACAACTTTGGATCAACCATGCCGTGAATTTTCAAGCGAAACATAGTTTTTTGCCAACAGTATTTTTTCAAGAGAGTCCAGGTAGGCAGTTATTTGTCGGAATAAGTTGATTCCACACGTTTCACCAAATTTCAATTAAAATTTCGGGAGAATTTTGTAGTATAGTACTTGGAAAATTAAAAAAAAATGGGTAAAAAATAATAAGTCCGAATTTTTAGCTGAAAATTTGCATACCAACGTATACTGCCATTCTGAACAACTTTTCCAAATGATATATTTCGAAAAAATCATAAATAAGGCCACTTCTGAAGATGTTTTTCGAAAAGTGTTGAATTTCACAGGTAGAATGTCATTTATGACCAAATCTGTGTGTACTTTTTTTAGTCCTTAGACAAGCACAAATCAACGCCGTATTGATTTTTTTAATAAATACTTTAATAAAAAAAAGTCCCATATGATCCGTACTTTTTGACAAACCCCCCTATATGCAGATTCCTGCTTGCCGTTTGAATTGATAGGATTGATAGTCGTAGTGGTATCAATCGAAAGGCAAAAAGAATGCGCTTAATTTGATACTACTTTATTTGAATTTGTTGCTTGTTTAAGAAAGAAATAGCTTAAAAACTGCAATAAATAATTTGCTTTTTATTCCAAAAAGCAGACCAGCCATGATAATTTGAAGTCTTTTATATCACGAACTGTGCGAAAACTGACGCCAGTATAAAATGTTTTGACAATAAATACCCTCTCCTCATTAAAATATATTCAACATTACTATTCATAGTAATTAGGTAGATACGTGAATTGATAACTGACAGGAAATAAAATTTATTTTGGCATAAAGAAACTTCAAATTTGATCATGGCTGGTCTGCTTTTTATGAATAAAATTCAAATTATTTAATACAGTTTTTAAGCTATTTCTTTCTTAAACAAGTAACAAATTCAACTAAAGTAGTATCAAATTAAATTTTTGTCTTTCGATTGATACCACTAGCAATCCTATCAACTCAAACGGGGAGCAGGAATCTGCATATATACGATTTCCCATGCTACTTCCCTATGTTCCCTCCTAAAGTCAAACACCCGGTGTACTACAAATAGTTACGTGCACTTCGGCCCGTGCGATTTCGGCTCATGACGTCATTCGTGTTGTTTTAGCACAGAGATTTATTAGCATTTACTCATACTGCCATCTGATAAAGATACTCCTTTTTTGTAAAAGAAATTTTATGTCTTTCTGTTTACAAAAGAATTTATGTACCAAGACAAATTAAATTTTACTTGGAAAAATTCTATACATATGCCTGCGATTGGATTAATGGTGGTTTTATAATATATAAAATTGAAAATCGTTTGCTTCACTTTTATAGTAGTAGCTAATAATTAATGCATTACAAATACGACAATAGGTAGGTATTTTGAATTTATTTATTTATTGTTGAAAATACATTTACTTGTACGCTTTTTACAATAACAAATAACTGGTAAAACCAACATTAAAGCGGCGAAGTAGTTTTTTAAGAAATCGATACTAGCCTAAAAAACCTTAAAAAATTATGCAATTTTATATATGTATTATCCTGATATATGTATATTTGTACTTCTAAAAAATGCAGAGTTGTCCAAACAGTGAATATGTACCGGTATCTGAACATAGGCTAAGTATATTGTATAATATATACTACAGCCATATAGTATACTATATATTGTACTGTACCTCTTAAGAATTTTTATTCTTGCCTGTTGTAACAGTACCTAAGCAATTAATATTTAAAACTGGAAAAAAATTCGTTATGGATTGGAATTTTTCTTAACTTTTATAGGAATGCAATTATAGCTATTCGACATTATTTTTTTTTACAAAAGAGGATCATCTTTATCATATGCCGTATGAGTAGATGCTAATAACTTCTGCCGAAAGTACACCTAATTATCTGTACGTTCCATATCTGGGTTGAAACAACACGAATGACGTCATGAGCCGAAATCGCACGGGTCAAAACAGTACAACATCGTCACAAATAATACGTTTTTAAATTAAAATATTTGCAGAATTAAGATAGGAGAATACACCATGATAGTTAAACAATAATGTGCCGGTATTTGATTATAAAATTGGATGCTTTGATCCTAATTTTTATATATTACAATTTAAAAAACGTGGTTGTTTGAGAGATGTCATGTGGGTTGTCTATTTGAAAAATTTCAGGTTTTTTGTTTTAAAATGGAAACTCTGTGTATCTATGCAGTTGCAACAAAATAAATTATTGTTATTATTATTATGATTATTATTATTATAAACATCTTATGGAATTGGATAAAAAACTTTAAGTGACAAAATATCATGAGGCAGTAAGTAATATAATAGTAACGTTCCTCTATGTTGCCTGTAGTTGTTGATGACTTCGGTTGATATTTTTCTTACACTAATGTTAAATTTCTTAATTATTAGTTAGGTACAAAATATTATTTTCATAAACAAAACATTTGAGAAATTTGATCGATTTTGCCAATTTTAAAATGCTAAGATGATAAAAAAGTGGAATCACTAGAAGTTTTCTTAAATTCATGCGTAGGTTAAATTTATATTTCCACCTCGTAAATAAACCTGAAAATTAAAAAGCACATTTAAAAGTAAAAAATACCTCAAAAGTAAAAAATACTATACCAAAACTGTAAGAATTTTAAAATAATATAAACAAAGAAACATTTGAAAAATATATGTATTAATCCACATGTTGTTTTAAAATATTTGCTTGTTTTATCAAATTTAATTATGACGCCTGTTCAGGGTTTTCGTAAAAAAATAAATGCTTGCTTTAGGTAAAATATTGATGTAACAAAATTTACTTTAATTTTCCCTTTTTTTATTTTCCTTTTTTACCTTAAATTTCCCAACGATAGTGTTATCAAAGCCAAATAAATGTATTGTTTAAGACCTTAGTTTAGAAAATATTGACAATATAACCCATTTATTTTTAATAAAAAATGTATAAAACCATTACCTACTACATACCTATAGAAAAAAAATTAGAGTCGCAGAGAAGGTGTTATTTTTTCTAGCAAAACCTAAAAAGCATTGATATTTTCAAGTTAGAAAATGTGCCTTTGAATTTAATTACCGATGATAGTTTACTAGATACTTTTTACAAAATATTTAACTACGAAATTTCATATTTACTTGAAAATTTGGAATTTTTAAAAATATCGACGATAAATTTGTTTAAAACGGTACAAAAATTTCCCAATTTTAAAAGTTTTTAACTTCCTATAAAATCGTAACAACAAAATTTCGTAATCCTTATTGTCAGTGAAATTTTAATAAAATACATTATGAACATTTTATTCGACTTGTATAAAATGCTGTTAATTAAGTTTTAATATGTATTATTTAAAGCGACAATTGTTCATGTATGACGCTACCAGTCCAAACGAAAGATAAAAATATTTCATTAATCTTAATTCCGCCCCATTTTGTCTTGGAATATTTAATTACAAATTCCAAAAAAATAAATTAAAATGTCTTAGAGGGATCTACTTACAAACACAAAAATATGTTTATTTACAAAGCACGTTCAATGACTTAGATTTTATTTTTGTTTTAATTATGTTTATTTATTTTTTTATTTATTTTATCTGTTATTGCCATGAATCCTTTACGGTAAAGGCAGTTGTAGAATATAAAATATTTGTAAGTAAAACATATGTATACTCGTAAATAGAAAATACAACATACACACAAAAATGTTTTCAATCATTTTTTGAAACTTTGTAAATTCTCAGAGATTTGTATGTGATCAGGGTGTTAACTGAGCAATTTCCCTTAAACAAGCCCTAAAATTACTGATAGGAACGTTCAATACGCAAACATGTAGGTACAATAATATAAATTGTAGTTTTCTTCAGAGATTTCAATTATTGAATTTAAAACATTCACTCAGTTCAAAACTAAACCAAATGCAGTTATTTATATATTTATATATTTATATATTTACGCATTGAATGTAAGAAATTTCGAGAAAATTAAGTGTTATCTTATCGTTGGAATTTGTCCTTAGAAACTATATAATAATAAGCCCATAAGACTGTTGTAAGAATAAGATAAGAAATTTTTAAGAAAACATTATTTGAATAACAAGATTAATTTTAAAGCTTTTCTCTCACTTAACGTATAAATTTTACTGTCCACGTCAGTACTGTCCGTAGTAGTTTTTACTTTTTAAAAACACTAATGTTGACTCTCAATATGACGAAATTATTAATAATGTATTTAACAGTTGTTGTAGTTAGGTATATTTAAAAAATCAAATGTACGAATGTTTGAATTAAAAATGTATGAAAAGGTTATGGGTTATGGTCGTTATGGTACAAAACTCTTTACTTAGGTTTTTAAATGTAGGATATATTTTACAGAGAACAAAAACCTAACTGTAAAATGTTTTCTCGTATACGATTTAAAGACTTTATACAGCTTTTCTAAACATGTCCTTTAAGCATCGCCTGTCCTTATAAATAGTTGCGGGTTTATGTGTGGATAAACCCTTGTAAATTGTTAAAAATTCCTCAAAAGTACTTTTTGATTCTCTACTGATTATGAAAGAGCTTATTTGCACACGTGGTAGTTCATGATTTTCTATAAACAATAATTAATTTAATTTTATGCACCGCAACGGTTGGATAAATCCATAGCAGATACAGATTTGGTTGTTCTAGGAATTGTAGTTTGTACTGAGTATTCTGCACACCTCATATTTAGATTTTAATTTCTAGAAAAATACTAATGTTTTCATAGCATTAGCTTTCAAATGTAGATGTAGCTGAGCAATAAATAATTAATAGCAACCAATTATTTGTTACCTATATAAAATGAATAACTTGAAAATATAGATTTTTTTTTATGTTTATGGTTCCAATTTTTCGAAATTAATTATCACAGAATTTTTTATGAATTTCCCATTTTGTAAAACCATATGTAGGTATCATACAGGGTGAATCCAAAATAGCAGATAATATTTGCACTATGCGATTCTACGTTAAAAACTGAACAAAAAATTGTATAGGTAACTGTTTTAGCGTTGATTGAAACGGTTTTAGGCCAACACGTGTAGTTTTTGAAGAATTGTTAATTAAAGTTTTGTAAACTTAGCAACACTATTTGTATAGGTATACATTGTATTTTACATCGCTGCAACATTTATGAAAAGCACAAGCACTGCAAAAATTTCAAACTTCGGATGGAAATTCTAAGTAAACCAAGGGTATGTTAAGTACAATAAATTACAGATTAGTTATTTCTTTTGTTGATTAAACTACAGCTAAAAATCATTATTTCATAAAAATATTACACGACAAGCAAACCAGAATACGACTTAAGGCTGCCAATAACTCCTCATCTAAAAAGTTAACATTAAATTGGCATAAGACTTTATTGCTTTATTTTTGATGCAGAATCACGTGGCGTGGATATTATTCACCATTTAGGATTCACCCTGTATATGTATAAATGATATGTTTGACTATTATTAATAGTCTGTTTAAGTAAAAGTGTCACAATTTATTGGGAATCAATCCTGTAAAACTAAATTTAGGTTGCTGCATTTGATAGCACATTCATGAGGTCCAAAGAACTTGCGCACATGAAGGGCTTTAAAAATTGAAAATTTAACAAAATATTCCAAGCAATCTCGATTGTAAATGAATCGAACCCTAACCACAAAAATAAAATATTAATGTTCTTGGTTGTTGTTTGTCTTATTAAACCCGATGGCTTTCTCTTAACTGTGTGTCATTGTTGTTTATGTTTTTGGATAACAGAAAAAACAAACAAGTAAATTGGTTAATTAGTTAATAAGCGTATACTTAATTATTAATAACTAAAGAATACATATGCAATAAATAAATAAATTTATTTTTAACCCACATTATGACTATTGATCGCTGCATACATACTGCAGTCGTGTACGTAACGAAACCGACGTTAGGTACTTTATTTCATTATCAGTATTCAGTAGGTACCTACCATCGGGATCAATTGACAAACGACTGATTTTAGCTTTATAAATGTTACTTAATAGTATCTTGATTCTAAGTAACTACTGAAACTGTCACGTTAAAAAATGCAAGCAGTAACCCTTCTTGAAAATGGGGCCCAATAATGTGGGTATTGGCAAAAATGGTGTACTATATAAACTTACCTAAAAGAAAATGGGAAGAATCGTATACAGTGGCTTTTGTTCATGACGTGAAAATACGGCCATTATACCTGTACTATTTAAAAATCTCATTCATACAACATTTTTACTTTATCCTGACTCCAGTACTTTCTTTTATTTAGGGTTAGTATTCTCAACTAATTATAAATTTACTTCAAGTTATATTCCTGGTTAATCTTTGCTAATAGGTATAGCCAATTGCATACAAAGTACCTACTTGTCAAATAGTAGGTAGCTTATTGTGTACAATCAAAAAATTAGACAAACAAACAAGGTTTCATCGGGAAATTATTTATATAATTTTAAAAATACATAATATTAGTTAAGAATAAATAAAATATTGAGTTAACCTAAGATATGACCGATACGTGCTATTTTTAAATCTCGAAACAAACTGACATAAAAATAATTATAATCATGATAACCATCAAAAATATTGATCTATGCTTAATGACTGATAAACTGATAATTCTATTGTTTATTTATAACCTGATTGTCTTATTATATAAAATATTTAGGAAATAATTTGTAAGTATTCAAATCGCAATTTTCTGTTGCTGTATATAAAGTTACTAAAAAACCAAAAATTATAATTATAGCTATTTGTATAAATACGTAATTGAAAATCTCCTGCTGTTTAACTTTGGTGAGTCTAAAAGCAAATACCGGGTGTTTGACTTAAGGGGCGAACATAGGGAAATAGCATGGGAAATCGTATATACAGGGTGATTCAAAAGGTATGGTCCAAACTTAAGGGTGTGATTGGTGATATTAAAATGAGCAAAAAATGCCAATAAACTCATGTCCGATTCGCAATTGTTTTCTAGTTATAACAACATTTACGATAATTTATTATTAATAAAGAACGTATACAATTACAAGAAAAATTAAAAAGTATCACAACAAATGTTTAAAATGTCCACCTTGTACTTGTATACAAAGTTGGCAACGTCGACGCAGGGAATCTCGAACATTCCTCAACTATTGAGGATGTCTTCGAATATCTTCAACAGCTTCATTTATTCTATTAACTAAATGGCCCCCGACCTGGATTTCCGATGCATAAACTTTTTCTTTTAATTCACCCCACAAGTAAAAATCTAGTGGAGTAATGTCAGGCGAACGAGCCGGCCATAGTACTGGACTGCCTTTTCCAACCCAGCGCCAGCGCTGTGGAAAGCGGTTATTGGGTGGTCAGGTTGTCTCCGGTGAGGATACCTTCTCCCATAGTTTACCACTGCTGCACGGTCACTTTCGCTGCCATAACCATACACAAAATGCATTTCTGCATAATCGCGTACAGAAAATGGCTCCATCATTACCACATTTATTGAAAACTACGCCAGTTCAAGCTTGAAACGTCTTCTGCCATAAGAAATTAAATTGTTTTACTTATTTCCTAGATAACGTGATTTGACAGAACACAGATAGAAACAAAGAAAACGTCTGTAACTAGATAACAGTTGGAAATAAGACATGGGTTTATTAACATTTTTTGCTTATTTTAACATCACCAATCACACCCTTAAGTTTGGACCATACCTTTTGAATCACCCTGTATTTATACGGATTCCTGCTCCCCGTTTGAGTTGATAGGATTGATAGTGGCATCGATCGAAATACAAAAAAATGCGCTTAATTTGATACTACTTTACTTGAATTTGTTGCTTGTTTTAGAAAGAAATTGCTTAAAAACTGCAATAAATAATTTGCATTTTATTCACAAAAAGCAGACCAGCTTGGAGTTTCTTTATGCCAAAATAAATTTTATTTTCTGTCAGTTATCAATTTACGTATCTAATACCTAATTATGTACTGTGAATAGTAATGTTGAATAGGTCTACTTTTTATGAATAAAATGTAAATTATTTATTGCAGTTTTTAAGCTATTTCTTTCTTAAACCAGCAACAAATTCACGTAAAGTAGTATCAAATTAAGCGCATTTTTTGACTTTCGATCGATACCACTATCAATCGTATTAACTCAAACGGGGAGCAGAAATCTGCATTATACAGTGCGGGATTAAAGTATGGAATAGGTATATTAATTAAAACCGAAACAACCCAGTTTTTGAACAAATCCTCGAACACGTCGATTTTATTTTATGAAAATGCACATTTTTCCATTAAATTCGATTTTTGATCGTCATTTGTTTTCGAGTAATGACGTCAGAGAATTTTTGTTTAATGGCACCGCCTAAATTTTTTTCGTGTTTTCGATAGATCCTTTAATTCTGAAAA
This sequence comes from Melanotus villosus, assembly GCA_963082815.1. NCBI lineage: Eukaryota > Metazoa > Arthropoda > Insecta > Coleoptera > Elateridae > Melanotus > Melanotus villosus. The sequence goes on from OY720419.1 coordinate 81,532,570, forward strand.
CGGTAACATAAAATTTTGACACCTTACATAAGAAAATTTTCGAACAAAAGACAATTTAAATGCGCAGAATTAGCCCACAAGTTATCGGCAATGTACAAAAATTTGTAAGAAATCGATGGATGGCAGTTCCAATACTTAATCTGATCTTTTAATTTGCTTAGCAACAGGAGTTTTTTTTTTTGTTGCGTTGTGTTTTCTAATTTTCATTTGTCTTTCGTTCCAAAATTTTCTTATGCAAGGTGTCAAAATTTTATGTTGCCGTTTTCAGAATTAAAGGATTTATCGAAATCACGAAAAAAACTTAGGCAGTGCCATTAAAAAAAAAATCTCTGGTGTCATAACTCGAAAACAAATGACGATCAAAAATTGAATTTAATGGAAAAATGTGCATTTTCATAAAATAAAATCGACGTGTTCGAGGATTTGTTCAAAAACTGGGTTGTTTCGGTTTTAATTAATATACCTATTCCATACTTTAATCCCGCACTGTATACGATTTCCCATGCTAGGTATTTCCTTATGTTCGCCACTTAAGTCAAACAAACGGTATATTAATAACGCATTACTATAACAATTTTATTAATATAAAATAATAATATCTAACAACTCAAATTTTGGAGAAAGGACTTCGAAAAGTGGAAGTTGTCATTATGTGGTTACAATTTTTTTGTTTAAATAGTAACCTACTATTTTTTTTATTTTTTGAAAGAGATAAAAATGACAGCTTAGAAATTCATGGAAATATTTATTGCTGATCAACTGGATATTCCATTGTGATTTCACTTTAAATTTTCCTTAATTTATCTATGTACCTACCTATCATTCAGATGGATTATTTCATATACTTGATTGGTTAGCTTTGTTTTAACTGTTTATATATTTTCATTTCCGCTGCTTTTTTGAAATATTACTTTAAGTTTCCGGAAATATTTTCATTTAAATTCATTTTAGAAAAAATACACGCAGCTGTTTCTAATTTCTAAAAATAAAACTGTGGCTGCTACAGGATAGGTAAAGATTACCTACTTTACTAGATTTTGAAAATCGTATTAAGTAGTATGAAAATATTTTCCTGTATAAGTACAGAATTTGCATAATTCATTAAAATACAAAAAATTTAATCTCTAACTAATGATAAACTATTTTGAATAGTTTTAAGCATTTTATAAAATCTGATGGAAAGTTTGTTATTGAAGTTTTGCCTAATAGGAATTTTTCAAAATCGGAACCTTTGACCCTAGAAAAACAAAAATAAATATTTGACCTTTGAAAATGACTAACCGTGTCTGGTGATTAGTGCAACGAACCGTAATTGTCATTACATCAACTGATCATAAGATACTTCAAGTAACGTTTTTGTTATCAAAGTCGTACCTAATTATCTTGTTTTTGTTTGTCTTTTACACCAAATTTTCATTTAATATCTTTGTTTTGATTTTAACAAAATTGCAATTTTTGATGAAAACAATCTTTACATATTGGTAATGCATGTGAATGCTTTATAATTTAGAATTTGTTTAGAAGATCTCTCTCGTTGAAATTAAAAATAACAGCGATATTGCAAAAACTAAGCTTAAAAATAATAATAGGCTGCTTACAACTTGTTTCTGATCATTTAGGACCGCAAAAACTCTGAAATTAATTAAGGTAAAGTTGACCTTTAAACTTGTAAGATGGCACTGGAAAATTTTAATTTTTTGCAAGGGAAATTGAAGAAGTTTTATTGTTTTTGCAGTAAAGTAACCAGAACTAAACATGTTTAAAGTTTTTAAATTTCCAAATTTTGTTATTGTCAAAGTGAGGATTTATTTAATTGCAGGAAAGTTTGGAGTCCATCAGCTTCAAATTATCTATGATTATTTTGTTTTTACATAATCTCTAATTGGAATTAAAAATAAGATCGAAACTAAATAAAACACCAAAGATTAAAAAATAAGAATTTATAGTTATTTCTCCGTGAGGGGACAAAACAAAACATGTCGTTATACCTAATGTTAATATTACCTATTGTTTAACATCAAAGCACTTGTAATTAAAAGCAGATACCTATATGTTTCAATTGAATTTGTTTATTAACAAAATACAATCAAAATGTTATTTCCGCGCGGATACAAATTTACTTTTTAGTATTATCGTTGATTGAGGGAATTCCCTCAATCAACGGTATTATCAATGACCTGAAAACTAATTTGAACGTATTTTAACGAATACAATAGTACTCAAAATTCTTTTATTTAATCACTGAACCGACGGGCGTACCTATTAAGCCTTACCAATATCTTCATCAATTCCACCATATTAATCGAAATTAGATTAATTAAGACTCCCCCTGAATTTATTTCCTTAATTAGGATTGCTCCTAGGGGTACTAATTCTTAAAATCATTTTGATTTACCTTAAAGTCCAATCAAGCAAACAGAACTAAAGATAAAACACACAAATTTGAAGCTGAAGCTCCATAAGCGCACAGTTGTATAATTATGCGTTTTATTAAAAAACAGCCAAAATTGCACATATACAGGGTGGTTTAACAAAAATCGGGGTGATCAACCAACCGATGAACTTAAAGTTGTAGCACTTAGTTGAGCCGTTTGTGATGAGGCGACGGCGAAGGCCCCCGTGAGTAAACGTATAGTTGTTACGTTCGCCGGTGAAGCGCTCCGATCGCAAGGCGTTACTCGATAACACCGAAGTCCGGAAACGGGCGTTCGTCCAATGAGGGCTGTGTAGAAAGCCTAGGTTGCTATGGCGCTTGTTGCCAGATATCGACGATTGGACGGTCGGTTTCCATGGCGATACCCTCCCCTGGCAATTCTGTATTTGACTACCTAAAGCTTGGGGTACTTCACATCGAGCTTGTAGTATCTAAGTAAACAGGCAGCGAGGAGTATTTGTTTTTCCAATCAGTGCTGGTTTGGAATACCTAAAGTGTTAACTTGTTTGTGGACCGGTCGTGATGTAAACAATGATACAAAACCCCTGATGACGAGTTAAAGATCATATCGATTGATACGTTTGTTTATTCCGATCGATTTGAATACGCGGTGTTACGTAACGCGTCAGCGATTTCATTTTTTTAGATGCCACCGCGCACATAGATCTTACTGAACGTGCAGTGTTGTTCGTGCTAACCTTATAAACAGAAAGTTTCAGTGCAATATTTTAGTGCAATGTTCCTAGTTTAAGAAAATCCGAACTCTTCAGGATGTTGACTCAAAAACTGTACGCTACAGAACCTTCGGCGATGGCGACTCCGAATCCCATGTCGCCGACAACGTATTCTATGAATTCCATGTCGTGCGTTTCGATGGCCTCTATGAACTCTTGTTCGCCACAAACGCCGGCGTTCGGTTCCAGCATGTTAAATTCTGCCATGCCCATGACGACGATGTCCATGAATGGAAACTGCATGTCTTCTTCAGCGATGGGATACAGCGCGATAGGCTCGCCCATGACCAACATGAACGCAGCAGCTTGTATGGGTAGCACCATGACTTCCATGAACGGGTATGGTGCAGTGGGTGCCCTTACCGGAAGAGGAGATCTTAGTGGCGGCGACACCTCACCAAATTCGGCCCTACAACGAGCAAGAGCCGATAAAACCTATAGGAGAAGTTATACGCATGCAAAACCACCGTATTCTTACATATCGCTTATTACGATGGCAATTCAAAATAGTCCCAGCAAAATGTTGACTCTTTCCGAAATATATCAGTTTATAATGGACCTTTTTCCGTTTTATCGGCAAAACCAGCAACGTTGGCAAAATTCTATAAGACACTCTTTATCGTTTAATGATTGTTTTGTGAAAGTACCAAGAACACCGGACAAACCGGGTAAAGGATCATTTTGGAGTTTACATCCGGATTCTGGGAATATGTTTGAAAATGGTTGTTATCTCAGGCGACAGAAGAGGTTTAAAGACGAGAAGAAAGAAGTTGTTCGACAACAACAGAAAACTCACGGTCCTAGTTTAGATAAACCGAATAGCGGAAAAACGACGCCTTCTCATCACGGCGACGAAACGCATAAAAATCACCATCTCGATAAGACTGTGGAAACGAATTTAACCTCCATGCTGAGCATTCATCCGACTAAAATCGATGTGGATCAAATGAACCTCCTTCACCATAGCGATCTGGGTATGCACCAGCAGCATCATCAACAAAGTATGTCTCATGAAGAACTATCGGCGATGGTCAATCGGGTTCATCCGATTTCCCTAAGTAGCGAAGCTATGCTCCATCACGGGGCCATGAACCACCTGAAACAAGAACCTGCCGGCTACGCGTCGGCGGATCATCCGTTTTCGATCACCAGGCTTCTCCCTATGGAAAGTAAATCCCAAGTAAAGATGTATGGTGATACTCATCAATATCCTTACAATGGATTGGCACCGTTACCGAATTCCATGCACGCACATACGTCGATAGGAAACGATTATTACAACAATCCTTTGTATCACACGCCTTCGGGGACGACGAGCTTGTGACAATACCCCCTTGCTTAAAGGGGCACGTAAGAACGAACTATCAAATGTAAAAACATTTTTTGTTTTTGTGTATATAAGTCTTAAACTATCAGAATTTATTAGAACCTCTCGAACCTAACATCGAAATTTTTAACTTTTTTAAATACCTATGCTTATCTTACATAATATACAGGACACTTTTACGTATTCATTTTATTAATCACAGATCTTGTTTTACTAGTAAAAACGAAAAGTTATTTTCATAAGTTTTAAAAGTAATTAAAAACGTGTAACGGAATTGCTCAAGTAACATGATTAAACTAAAAACAAAACCCACGTCAGTGACTGTATTTTGCAAATGGACAAATGTTTTTATGTTTTTTTCCTGTGAAGAATCTAATTTATTCCAAGACAAAAACAGACTGATAATTGAAATTATTAATGTGCTTCAATATTTATGTTTGGGGTGCTTGTGCTTTATTTATAATCAACAGTATTTCTAAAAATTGATTGAAATTATCAAAATTATCTTAAGCTGTCTAAATTTGCAAAACAATCATGAAATATCATTTTTTTAATCAGTGCTGAAAATTCTGAATGCTCATTTTACTCTTCGTATTCGTATTTTCAATATTTTTAAAAATTCCAAACTTGCTGTCGTAAATATTAACAATTTCGATTAAATTTCGTAATCATATATTTTGTAACAAATATCTCGAAAACTATTTTAGTAGGTATTTATGTTTTCTAAGTTTTCTTTTAAATATATTTTAGTTGTAAATTTTCTCTCAAGTTTAGTATTTCTCCGTGTGTATGTATTAGTTTTATTTTTTGTTAATAATAAATATTTTGGATAAATACCTATTCTACCTAAGAAATTTGCTTTAAATTGAACAGTGCTAAGTGCTTTTATAGAAAATTTAAAACCTTTTTGATATTTGCGTTGAACTGAAAAATTAATGTACCTAAGTGTTCGAGTATATTGTGTTCCAGCCCTTCATGTTTTACTTAAAGTAAGCATCTATTTTTTGCAAAAACCTTGAGCAATTTCATTCATGCGTCAAAGATAATTACATCTAATAAAATGAGCAAATAAAAATATTTTAAAACACTCTGTGGATAAATTCAGTTTATCTTTGTGAAATGTTTTTTTACATTAATCAGATTTTCTTAGTTTTCTCTTGTGTTTTTTATTTTTAAATTGTTATCTTTAAAATGTTGTCAATTTTGTGAATAAATAAAGAAATCTGTGATTAAATAAAAGCGTCCTGTATACTGATAAAAATCAAAGCACTATAAAATTTATACAAAATGTAGAATACAATTTCTAAATTCACAATTTTATAATATTAATCTAAATTGTATTTTACAATTTCTTCGAGTTCTTAAGCGTGAGAACTAATAAAATCAATGTTTTCTATATGAAATCTCAAATTTGTGTCTCGGTTATTTTGATCTGCTTCGATTTTTTTTAATTGCCTATCAACTATTTCGTTTTAATGTGTTAGTGTTATTTTTATTACCTACATTCGAATATTTTGTACGAAATGCTTTTGTCTAATTTATTTAATCTTTCTTCGGAACTTGTATATTTTTTAATCAGACAAGGGTTTTGTGCTTTTTTATAGAACTTTCCAGCAATGTTTAAAATCTAGTTTTTGTTTTTAAGATGTTGTTTTTAAAAATCTCTATTGTAAAAAGGATGTAAAATAAATAGATGTATCTTTATGAAATAAATGTAAAATTTTTATTCACGCTATTGTGATGTTTTTGAAAATATTCTTCGAAAAGATTTTTTTAATAAGATGTCTCAGACATCCTCCATTGTTGTAAAAGTGTTACGTATTACAACAGTCAATTTGGAAATGTTTTCAATACGACGAATTCTAGAAATCATCACATTACGAAATTGTACATATAGTTACAGTAGTATAATGTATGTTATTGTACATTTAATTTTTGTCACAATAAATGTTTAAGATTTCCATATTTGTTTTTATTTATTTATGATTCTTAACGAACAGAGTAAATAGCGTAAAACACAAATTAATGGAAGTGGAAATCTAGTAAGTCTGGCGGGAATTTTCTACAAGCTTCTCAGAACAAAAGAAAATCTGAGTAATATTTTAAAAATATACCACAGAATTCCCGTGAGCTTCTAATGATTATCGGTGATTTCAAGTTTAAAAACAAATATTTAATTATGATAATCGTTGTTTAAACAACGCTGAAACTACTTAAAATTAGTTAAGTAATCACAAAGTTCATTCGTTTTCTCTTATTAGGCTGTTTACAACTTGCATCTTATCAATAACTGCGAGAATTTTGAAACTAATTAGGAAAATTTGAACTTCGATCTGATGTTTGCAACAAGACAATGTTGGGGAAACTTGTATTTTGATTAATGTCATTACAATTTCCGTACTAGGCCGAAACTTTTAATTTATAACATTGATTAAGTGGCGATTTATTGTATGCAGAAACTGCTAAACTTCCAATTAAAATTTTGTTATAATTTAATTTATAAATAATAAACGACTAGGTTGCAGCAAATTGTTTATCAATTATACGCGAATTTCATGGGCTGTAAAGCTGTAATAATTCTTGTTGTCTTATAAAGTCATATAAATATACGACATTGGTAAGTTTAAACTCATTCTATAAAGTGAAAGGGTTTCGTATAATAATTTTCGATAAAATTCAATTGCTGATTGCAAGACTTATGTTGTTAAAATGTAAAATAAAATTTGTAGACGTTCGACAAAACTGTTATGATTCTCATTATTCTTTTTGTAATAACATTTAATTTAGTCGCTTTAGCTATAAGTAATTTGCTTTGAATCTTATTTGTAAGAGTTCTGCTTATAATAATTTTCGTTTAGTTATGAAAATTATTCTATTCACTCCTTATTTAGGCAATGGTTAGTTATGATTTTAGTTTGCTTCTTGGAAATGAAAGTTCGGCAGTTGGTGGTACTGGGGTTTTTATATTATAATAATAATACTACGAATTTCTATGAAAGCTCATGGCTTTTATTAATAGATTTGGAACGCAAATACCTATAGGCCATCCTGCTGCTGGCTTAGAATTAATAAATATTTGTTAAAATGCCTTTTTGTACGCTAATATATTTACATTATAGGTACAAGTTTTCTCCTAAAACTGAAAAATCTCGCCCATCTATCAATGAAAGTTAAAACCTTTTATAGTCTGCGATAAGTTGAGCTTTATTATCAAACATTGCTTAGCTGATGTTAGTTTAATTTTTTTATGAAAAAGTCTTCGATTTTTCTAACATAAGGATCTGCTCGTTCCGGCGTAAACCATAATTTCAAAATTAAATCTTAGTAATTTGGAAATGTTGTTTACATAGACAAAAGTGTCCCTTGGTTTTGATTTTTTTAAACGCCGAATAACCCTGAAAACCAAGTAATGTAAAATACCAAATACGTATTTGGCAACCGAACTGGGAGTTTTCCTTGACAACTCAGTAGTTGAAATACGTATTTGCATTTAATAATTGTTGAGGTTTTCCGTGTTATTTAGCATTTAATTAAATTAGAAAACGGTTCAGTTTTAGGTTTCCGAAAGTTAATCAGTTTTATTTATCATAAAACCCGGACTTTTTAATTATATTTTTAGGTTGGAGTATGGATATTATTGACAGTATTTTGCAGTTTTCGTTCATGTAAACTTGAATCCTTGAATGCTGAGTATTAACGTCCCTTTTTTGAGATCATGTTGTTGAAGCAGAATGCAATTAAGCAATAATTATTTCGAATCGCATCGATAGATGATGATTGATTAGCGATTCATACTAGAGTAATTGCAGTTCTTGCTTTGTCAACTCACATACTTAAAAATCAATAAATCCAGTTGTAAGTGTAAAATTAAGTACTTTTAATTTTCATCTACATTTTTACATAGGTATTATTTTAATATAAGTAGTTCCTGCTCAAAGAATATAATCTTTCAAATAAAGCTTAGAAAATTATAATTTTTTGTTTTTTACTTCGATTTCGTTTGATTAAAGAAACGACGGTACATTAATCTTTACATTAAAGCAACTTAATTTCTAATTAATTTTAATTTGTATCTTTTGTTATGAATACGTAGTCGGAACAATTTCAGTAATCGGAGACCAAGTCATTTATATAACAATAAAACTACTTAAAATTGTAGTTCATTCCATTTTCTTCATTGGTCTCGTCCTGCAATTTGAAAAGGAATCGTGGACAGTCGGTTATCCACAAGAAGCTTTGTAGGGGTTTAAAGTATGGGCAAGCGAACCGAATCGCTCTGAAAATCCTTTTATTTTGCCTTTATGTACTCGGGTTAGCTTGTAATTCTGTATTCCTTTTGAGTTAAAGTGTGTTATATAAGTAAACATTTTATGGCTATTACTTTTATCCTTCCCAGCGCGCTTGTGGGTTTCTTTTGATTTTAATGATTCGTTCAGAAACTTAACAAGCATGTCACTAAACTGTGCTCGGAAATTATTCTCGTAACTATTTATGTACGTTTCGGTATTTTATGAAGGAGACATTTGACATATACTGTAAATAAATTATACGAGGTGTCAGTTCTTTATTTGCATATTATTTTCTCGTTACCCTTGGCTCTTTATAGATTTACGTTAAGCCGACTAAGCAATTCGTACATATTTATTGAGGAGTTTTATTGTTTCTGATTAGTAACAAGAAAGACGCTTAATCATCAATGTTTAAATTAGGAAATTTTGATTGTTTTTTGTAAAGCAGTTTCACAATCAAAATGCATTGTTGACAAAAAGAGTTAAGCTTTTTGCAACAATTTTTGAAGTACATATTAACACTTTGAATAGAAATATTTTTCTCGAGATTTAATTTTAATTGGACTTAATTTGTATAGGTATGCAACATAATATTTAGATATTGTGGTAAAGATTTGTACTCTGTGATATGCTTACTAGTAGTAGAATTTGACGTGAAGTCAAAAGTTTCAAGTAAAAAGCTAATGACTTTACCTTTTGACGCTGAATAGAATAACGTTATTTCCTAAGTTAATCTGAGGTGAGCCTCTTTATAATTGCAGTAACCTCTATTTAAACTTTAAACAAATACTTAAAAGCTACATTTGGAACTTCTTTCTGTTGAGATTTGAACTATTTCAAAGATTAAATAAAAATCACAGAATAATTGCAAAATTGAGAGTTTAACCTTTTCATCCCTGTTTTCTGTCTGCGGGAAGAGGCGTTTTTGCCGTTAGGACAAATAGGTCATATCTACAACCTACAGCAAATAACTAACGGGGAAAAATTAACTACGTCCCTTCTGACTTTCTGTGAAGTGCGGTCCAAGTCCAATAATGATAATTATCTAATTCTTTATGGTACCTAGAGCCTCATACATTAACGCATCAGCATCGACACCGAAAGGTATAAGAGGTTACATACCTATAATAACAAATTAAATAATCACAATCTGTTAACTATGATATATGATATACCTAATATTAAATTAAAAGAGTTTTTTAGCATCACTTAAATATAAAAATAACCTTTATCATCTTTCATCCTGACAGGCTATACAAGCTAATGACCTATGGACCAGGAAAAGGTGAAAACGCCTCTGTCTGTGACTTAATTCTAACGTATGTTCATAAACAATCGTCATCTCGGTTGCTTTGAAAAACAAATTACAAGTCTTAGATTAAATCATAGACAATGACATTTTACAAATCTTGACATTTGGTTTTGTGTTCTGAATCAAATTACGAAATATGTTTCTGAAATCACAACCTACTGGTATGTTGACAGTTTATGGACACCCGTTAGTTAAAGTAAGATAGCTGTAGTTTCATGTAGACAAAATTTTATGTATGCCAGATATTTGCTATAATTTATTTTGATAATTTTACCTATTATGTACCTTATTTTCTGTGATTATAAAAATTATTATAGCATATCTTCGGTTTAATTACAGATTTTGCTGGCTTCGATGGTTTAGAGAACTAGCAAGGTTGTTTTATAACCCAAAGGTTTAGAGTTCGATACCGGCTGAGGTTAAATAGGATTCTTTTACGCAAAAAATCTGAAACGTTGTTTCTTTTCGAATACAAAATGTAAAACCGTAGGTCCTGTGCCAATACGTTGATAGGCTCGAGCAAGATCGCTTTCAGGGGTGGTAGTCCATTGGGTTCGATCGGGTATTCCTAACATATTAAAGTAGTCGACGCGCATTGGGAACCTTCGCACCCGTAAGCCTATAGAGTTTGCCCAATAAATAAATTAAGTATTGTAAAACCAGGCTATCAGCAAATTTTATCTCGAGTGACCCATGCTTTCGAAAAGAATTCGTCATTGTGAATTTCCTCTCATCCCTAAATGCAACCGTCGTCATTACAATTTTAAAGTTAAAGTTAAAGATTACTTATATATCGGCTTTTCGGAGATGCTAGCTTTATTTCTTTGTTTTTCGGCTTCACATAAAAGGTTATTGACTAAAACTGCTTCCCATTTGTTGTTCACTTTTGACTGTTGAGGATTAAAATTCAGTACAGATTTAAGCAGAACTGTCACTTAAGTCAGCTTAAATGTAGTAAGACATGGCATTAACTCTAATTTAAGCCCGCTTATTATCTTTCGATACCTACCTAGCTACATTTGTACCCTAATTCACTAAATTTCAATGTGAAACGTACGGAAATAAACCAACGACGCGACGTGATAATAGGTATAGCCTCAAGTGACAAAGTGTGACAATAGCAGTTGCATTTAACTACGCACAGGGTTTAGAATGACTTGTTTCCGAAATCATGGCCTGTTTGAGGTGATCGTGTGTTAGAGAAAGGTAAATTATTTAACACAGTTGAATGCTGAATACGCCGAACAGCTTCTAAATGCTTCGAACTGTTAAGAAATGCTCCGTACAGCCCCGAAATAAGTATTTCGAACTGGCTCAAGCTGTTCCACACAGCAGTTTTGACATTTTGCTAGCATTTTTCCTTATTCTTTGGCTGACTTTCTTTTATATTCATATGACAACGTTTTAATAACACAGTAAGAATGTTGAATACGCCGAACAACTTCGAAATACCTCGAACTGCTTCAAACGGCAGTTTTGGCATTTTGCTAGCAGTTTTTCTTATTTTTCGACTGGCTTTCTTTTCTATTTCTTTTGTATTCACATGAAAACGTTTTAATAACACAGTTTAATGTTGAATACGCCGAACAGCTCAAATGCTCCGCACAGCCCCGAAATACCTAAGTATTTCGAACTTGTTCGAGCTGTTCCAAACAGCAGTTTTGGCATTTTGCTAGCAGTTTTGGCATTTTGCTAGCAGTTTTTCTTATTCTTCAGTTGGCTTTCTTTCTACTTCTTTTATATTCATATGACAACGTTTTAATAACAGTTTAATGTTGAATACCCCGAACAACTTCGAAATGCTTCGAACTGCCCCAAACAGCAGTTTTGGCATTTTGGTGGCAGTTTTTGTTATTCTTCGGCTGGCTTTCTTCTCTATTTCTTTTATATTCATATGACAAAGTTTTAATAGCAGTTGAATGTTGAATACGCCGAACAGGTTCGAAATGCTTCAAACTATGCTCCGCACAGCCCCGAAATAAAGTTTTTCGAACTGGCTCGAGCTGTTCCAAACAGCAGTTTTGACATTTTGCTAGCAATTTTCCTTATTCTGTGGCTGACTTTCTTTCTACTTCTTTTATATTTATATGACAAGGTTTTAATAATGCAGTTTAATATTGAATACCCCGAACAACGTCGAAAAGCTTCGAACTGCCACAAACAGCAGTTTTGGCATTTTGCTAGCAGTTTTTCTTTTTCTTCGGCTGGCTTTCTTGTCTATTTATTTTATATTCATATGACAAAGTTTTAATAACAGTTGAATGCTGAATACCCCGAACACCTTCAAAATGCTTCGAACTATCAAAACTAAATTTTATATCCCTAGTTAATTTTTGATTTAAATATTATAAATAAATAAAATTGCAAGTGAATTGTAGGTATATTATTATAATTATTTCCACATCATCACAATTCTTTGTTTAAAGATTTATTTTGTTTTTAAATTTTCAGCTTCAACTCTTTTAACTAAAAAATTGCTGCTTTGCCGAACATAAATTTAATAAGAACGACATCATGAAATCAAAAGAAAACATTTACGTAATATAAATTTTATTTCAATCCAAAATCTGGAACTTTGCTAGCTTGGAGTTTGTTTGCAGTAGAATCTACGAATGTAAATATCAGCTACAATTTTGTGGTTTCCAACAGTTTGGCGACCTTTATGACTAATGTCTTGCAAATATCTTTTTATGCCCAGTCTTCCTTTACCTGGTAAATTGAACTTTCGGAAACGTACCAACAGACTGTAGAAATTATGTTAACAAAGGATATAAAAAAAATATCTCGAAGCTAAATTTAGCAAGAGATGGAAAAACTTATTTGGTAGGTACTCTTAAATAAATTATTTTTGTTTTTCAAGAACGTTATCATATTTTCAAGTAGTTTCAGTTTTATTTGCCACGTAATATAAGGCATATCCCGAAATCATTTGTTAAAATAATATTCTAGATAACTTCTAAAAAAATTGATGAATTTATATGAGTGTAATGTGTTAATCTGTAACTTTGTAATTATAGTATTGAAATTTAAATTAACTTATACTAATATCTACATCAACCCACGTAGATTAGTTAAGTGGTATAGGAAAGTGGGACGAATGTACTAAATATTTCATAAAACCTGTGACGGCACACGACAAAAATCAATGTCGCCGTTTCCGAGCTACATTCTTCGAAGGTCATGATGGCTTTCCCAGCTAGCATTAGATTTTCGTTAGAAAATATATTGGTTTGTATGTCATTTTGAGGTATAAACTACATTAAATTTTCTTTGTTTTCATGTCAAAATATTCATTAACAATTTCATTAGTTGGGAATTTTTAATTTATTTAGATCTAAACGTAAAATTTTGATGCTGAAAATGAATCAAGTTAAGATATCTTACTAATAAAATGTTATTTTTAACGAGCTTCTTTTTAATCAATTATATTTCAAGTGTAAACGTGCTGCTTAAATCTACTTAAACCTTTTAATAATAAATAATTAATGATAATAGTAGTAATTTCAAGTGTCCGATTAACGGTTTGTTTTGATAGAATATAATGATAAGGTTATTAAGGAAAACCAAAGAATTTGGATAATTTTGTGGGTATAAAATTTATGCAAAAATATAAAAAATATGTTTGGGGGTTTAAACTTGTTTAGATGCATAAACATATTAATCAATAATTCTTTTTGGACACAGGTGTAACTGTAGCTAGCCAAAAGTATTTTAGCTATGTATTTTATTAAAAATGGTAAATATCAAACAATATGATGAAAATAATTAACTACACTAGAAAACAATTGGGTCCGTTTGTGTTTGCCTACGCAACGGATTGTAAATTACCCTTCGTAGCTCACTGGATGGGACATCTACTTTGCAGCTAAGAGGACGTGGGTTCATAACTTTGCATAGTTCTATGTTTAAATTCGGAGCGAATGAGGTGGGACTTTTGATACGTAAACGGGGTTAAATTAGATGGACAGTGACGTCAGAAATTGTAGCCGTAAGATTAAACACTTTTTTAAGTGTATTTTTCACAAGTGACAAAACAAACATATAGATTATAAACTTTGAAATTTTTAAACTTTCTCAAATTTATATAAGACTGTTTGCATTAAAGAAATAGGTACTTTAACATATTTTAATTTAAAGATGAATATGTTAAAACGATTCATAAAGTGTACAAAAATCTTTAAAGATATACTAAACTACCCACATTTCTAAAGTTAATAAATTCTTGAATTTTATGGGAAAACAGTTTATTAGTAGATACTCATCGTTTACTGCTGCAAAAAGCGTTTTATTTTTGTATCTACTATCGTTTGTTTTACTACTTATAACTTATAGCAGGTAATTTAGGTCACGGTATTTTGAGAAAGTCATTTTTATTATTACATTTTCATCATTTTCGTTTCGTTTTTTTTATTCAATTATGTTTGAACCCTTTCCTTACATTTTCTTCTGATGTATTGACGTTCTCAGTAGGACGTGAATACGGTAATATACATATCTACAAATTTAACAAAAGAATTGATTGAATAAAATTAATAAATTCCAAGTCCCGAAATTAAAAAAAAATAAATAAAATTTCATAGCGATGTTATAAAACATATTTTGTCGAACCCTTTATAAGGCCAACAAAAGGAGAAATCTTATGTAGTAAAACATTATATGAAGGCAAGCCTGGTTATTCAGATAGTAAGGCGCATGTCTCTACTGCAGGCGTCAATACCAGCACCAATCCGTGTACCTAGAGAGTCCATGCTGCGATTATCCGATATCTCGTCCTATCTAGAGCTCTTCGACCGTCGGCGGTTTTGTTTTGGTTTCACAAAATGGGCGACTTTAAAAAACTATTTTATTATCTTTAATAACATTGTTCCATTGAAGAGATCTACTCTCTTAAAAATCATGCACTGTTTTTATTTAAATCAGATTTGGTTTTTGGAAAATCATGTTTTACTTTGTTAAATCATAAAAAATGCAGTTTTGAAGCTTACCAAGTAAATAATTTGAAAGCCTAGAAATGGCTAGAATCGAACTTCTGGAAAACCGAAAAAGTCATCATGTTTGACTTGGACATTTTTAGCAAGCTAATAAAAACCCACACCTTTGGAAATTCCAATTTTGGAAAAGTAACAGGAAATAGAAAAGTTCTTGTGCCACTAAAACATTGACTTTATGAGAAGCCAAGAGAATATTTTGTCGAAAGACAAAAGATCAAAGTTGGAAAGGGGTAAATTCTTAACTTTAGAGGTGTAGTAGGTAGGTATACAACCATTTTTTTAATCAGAAGTTCGTACCTATATAAAACGTCACTAATTTAGTTTAATGGAATTTAAGTAAAGACTTTCGGCAATTTTTTGAAAACTAAAGTACTTATACCTACCTATTTGTCTAGTTTTCTACAATGTAGGTTTTTATAGCTACAAGTAATAAAGTTGTAGATATTTGGATTCAAGGTAAAATTTTAAAAAGCATAGTATTTTTTCGCGTTGACAGACGTAAACAATAATTATCTATTTTATATCCTTGAACAATATCCAGATACTAATTGCAGTGTTATTGAAAGTTTCATTGATAACAGTTGTTTTGATGCTATCGTTGATAATATTCGAGTTAATTAGTACAATTTTGAGTATTGTAATTAATTTGTTATAACCTTGATTCGTATATTGAAAATGCATTATATTGAAGGTAAAGATAATTTTATCTGTTTGTCACCATTCAGATAAAAAAAATTCCACTGCATTTAATTTACCTTGTTACATTTGGCCAAATTTATGAAGGAGGTAGGTTAATTTTACCATTTATTTATTGATTGCAATAACAGGAGGGAAACTAGTGGAAATTTACCTTCCTAGTTATTATGAATTATTACAATGTTTAATTGCAGTTTATAGCAACAGTGGGAAAAAATTGTTCATATAACATGCCTTTCATCTTCAGAAGAGTACACCTCTCTTGTTAAATAAATAACAATTTTACAATGAGTGTAGAATTTGAGGAACCACGCATTATTAGAAATTAAACAGTTGCATTAGTTATGTACTACAGTATTTTTCACCTAGGATTTGGGTTGTGTCGTCAGTTGGATTGTGAATTTATCAACAGTGCGTTGATAAATTCACAATCCAACTATACTCTATACTTAATCTCTTTCTAAACTAGGTTTTCATTAACTACAGCGCACGAATGCGTGTCTAAACAGACAGTTTTTGGCCGGGGCAAGTTGACGTCAACCCAAATGCTAGATGAAAAATACTGTACTTGGTATTACCTTACTGACGATAATCTGCAGCCCTTAATGGGTCAGTTCACTTTATAGTTAATAAGAATTCGTGTTTACATGGTGAGGCACAAAAAAATTATAATTAGAGTCGGTTGTGGTTGATTTTAGTCACGTCTTCGATAATTACTGTTACAGCGAAATGTAAGAAAAAATCACTAGCGGGCGTATTCGCTACAGAATTATTGATTTCAAAGCTATCTTTGATTAAAAAACTAATAATATTTAACAAAGCTTGTTCAAAGCGCTGTTATACAATATTCTATACGACGAAGGCATGATTGTAGCGGTTTCTACGGCCCGATATCTTAATTCATCTGTGAAATGAGTTATGATACATAAATATGCAATTTTATATGGTATCGGCACTTACACTCTGCGTGGGAATATGGTCAGCAACATGGAGGGTTAAGGCCTCCTAAGTTACTTTTATATGACTCCACACAATTTTCGAACTAAATAAAGATGGACATAGTACAAGATCCTTTCGATCAATCTATTTAGTTGTCTGTATCGGCAAATCTATACAAAGTAGGTACCTACCTTCTTACTTATACCTACTTTGGATAACTTCTTCTTCTTCTTCGGTCATTATCATTACCCTCTTGGGTTTGCCGTTTTATGTTTCCATGTTTCCCTATTCTCCTATGCTCCTTCCTTCATTCTTTTCCTGTCATTATATTATTTACATGAGTTTCCCAGTTTAGGATTGGCCGATCTCTTTTCCTTTTGCCTATCAGGTTCCACTCCATTATTTTCTTGGGCCATTTGTTTTCTGACATACGTTTGACTTGTCCCGTACCATTGAAGAGCTCAATTTTCCAAAATGTTGGCGTTTGAGTTGGTTATTTCCATTCTTTTCAAAATCTCTTCTGTTCTCAGTTCTCAGTCTATTTCTTCTTGTGGCTCTCAGGCATCTTTTCATATAATCTAGCTCTACCGTTCTAATTTTATCTCTAATAGCTCTTGTTACTTGCCTCATTTCAGCTACCTACATAATAGTTATTTATGTTACAAGTACAAAATGTAGGACTTTTTTGAACGAGCGGCGCAGCGAGCGAGGCAAATAAATAAGGCGAGTCTAAAAGTCCGTTTTTGTACAAGTGACATACATAATTTTATGTTCGACTCCCCTGAAATGATATTTCCTTCTTAAAATAATGACGTTTAATTTAATATGACAGTTTGATATGACTTTGTTACTATGACTACCTACCTAAAAAGTAAAAAGTACTAGTCCAAAAAAGTGTGGGTGATTTGGGACACTAAATACTGTCAAAAATGACGTATTTTTGAAACAGTCGAACTTAAAGTACAATATTTTCAAACAGGCTAAGAAAGATTGGTCTTCTGGCTAAAATTTTTCACGCCATACAAAACCATGTAAAGTTTCTGTCGCCATTTTTTCCATAGCTATTCTTGGGGATACGTCCCTTTCACATATCCACATGTACCTGTCGAGCTCATAGTCGTTCCTAGATATTTAAAAGTGTCGCAGGATTTAATATCTTGGTCGTTTACTCGTATATTTGTGCAGCTCTTCGCACGTAGTTCTATTATTTTTAAAATCCCAGTTTGTATATTCTTTCTTAAGTTTTCTTAACATGTATTCATGTCGTTTGGATAACTAAAAATATTAAAGTAAATTATAACACTGGCATGTCTGATAAATTTGTGAAAATTATATTAAATTTTAAGTAAGCTGTGATCATTGCTGTATTACTATAGACAAACGTAGAAACTAATTATTTACTAACCGCTTTGCTATCTATTGCCATAATTAAATCAGTAAATTTGTCAAATTTCCTGATCGTTCCAAAAGTAAATTATTTTTATTAAGGCATTTCAAATTCTTCAAAGTATTCAGAGTTAGATTTACTTTGGATTACTTATGAATTTATGATACACAAAATCCTCAAGTTGGTCCTCGAATTTGAATCGCCCTGTATATTTATAAAACAAATCGTTTGATAACGATATTATTTTACAAAATTAATATTTATTCACTATTTTGTGAACTTAACAATTAACTTATAAATATTGATTTTATATCCCTTTTAATCGTCCAATCAAATAAAAATGTTGACTTTAACCCTCACAGAACATTAACATATTTAACAAACATCTAGTCATCTTTGTCTTACATCTCAATTTATAATGCAGCTGTCTTTTTTTATTTAGAAAATCAACGTTTTAGTATTTGGTTAAGTATATAAACCTTCATCCGTAACCTGGTTTATTGAAATCTAAAAAGCAATCTAATAATTTCGAGTAGATAAACGATAAAATAATAAAAATTTGGAGGTCGCTTTCTATAAAATAGAAAAACAACATATGAATCACTCAATCATTTTCCAGAGCACACATAGGCGACAGACAATCATTTCCTAATCTCTATAGTAAATGCGGTGCACCGGCGTTTTTATTTTTTTATCGTTCGCTTAAACAAACACCTTTATCAGAAATGCGAGCACCGGGGACGTCACATTTTCGAACAGAAATCGAAAAGAGAATAGAACCACTCATCCTCTGTTATGTCGATATTGTGTAATGTGATTGAGTGGGCCGAGGCTGACCGGGCGAATCGTGTCCCGGGCAAACCGGCCAGGATTAGCTGACCAGGGTCCATGTCCATTTCCACCGTGATTCATGAGGTCCTTCTACAATGGAATACCGCGTTGATACATAAAGGTCTTTGACATATCTCGATAACTAGGGATCGATATGCTTTGAAACCCTCATTCAAATTGAACGGAGAAACGCTTTATAGCTCGTTTTAGACCTATATTTTGGATTGTCTTGTGAAAGATTTCTTCATCAGCAAATCGTTGCTACAAAACTTTAAAACATTCAAGAAATGGGAAATGTAAGAGATTTTCAAGACTCAAAACTTTTTTACTAGTTTTATTTGTTTTTTGCTTAATGCACAAAGTTTGTTTTTTCTAAAAAAAATTGTTTAGGTGATCTTTACACCGACATATTTATGATGTATTTTTAAAAACTATGCCTGTTTATTATGGTTATTTCGAATGTTAAATAAATTAGAATAGTAATACTTAAAAAATCCCTGAAATTTCTTCTTGATATTTTTCTTCTGAAATCTTTGACCTTTTGTGTTAATGGCCGCAGTTTCAGTTGGACGTAGGTATTAGTTTTTGTTCCAGTCCACCCTAAATAAAATAAAAATAAAATTTGATTAAACAATTACTTCTGCTATGAAAAGTTAGTGCTATAAGCTTAAGCTATTAAAAATTTATATTTGTACCTTAGTTATTGCCTTTAATCCTTTTATTAAACTGAGATAGTAGAAATAAAAGTTTCCATGCAACGTAATAATTGGAAAACTGAATTAAAATAAGGAAGATTCAAAATGTAGGTAAATTAAAGTGAGCTGAGCACAGCAGGCATATCGTTTATAGAAAGGCTGTACCGAACATTTTCACTCAGTTCTGTCGAAGTTTCTTCAGAAAATGAGTTTTTTATAACAACATAATTTGTTCATGGTAAAAACTCACTTTAAAATTGATAACAAGGAGATGATAGATGGTGGTGCTATACCATAGAACCAACCATCGACCTCTCTAAAGAAATTTGGGGAGAGCTTCCCTGAATTATTATTTCCACGAAATTTTATAGCTGTCTCATAAGATAAGTATTGCTTTAAATTTCGAAGAGAATGGTTCTTACTCAAATAAAAGATCACAGTCCAAATTTCATCATATCCACCCATTCAAGATAGTGGAACCAACACCATTTTAACTTTCCAGGAGCTACATACCTCCAAAACCAATCTAAACACCACTACATATTATATGATTTAACTTAACTTAATCTGATTTAAAGCCTAGTCCTTACAGAATTCATGTAAGGAATAAAATTTTACCTAAAGACGTATGGTCGTTGATTCAATCAAAATTTAAATAACGATAAATGTACAATAAATTCATGAAATATAAGAATATATTTAGTCAGCAAAAAATCCTCACGAATTTCGCGAGATAGAACTTCATCTTGTAAAAATTGAGGTGTGGGCCGTACTATCTCAAAGATGCCTTTAACTAATGTTTTTTAATTTTACTGTCAACAGTGAATATTATCTTGGCAGTTTTTCAGATACGAAATAAAACAGTAGGTCACAGGCGCGTGATTAAATCTCACTCAATGAATAAATAATAGTGTGATCAAAAATTCTTGAATTGCGGTTGCTGTGGATGTTACATTTTATGAATTGTAAACAACTTATATTCTTTTTGAAGCCCTTTTAATTATAATGTACTCACTTTTAAAGGATACCATGTAAACGCCAATGACATACAAATAATAAAGGTATAATTTCAGAGATGACTTAAATTCCACAGCAACCGCTATCCTAAGACTTTTTGATCATACGATATAGGTACCTATATAACTCAGCTTTGCAGGCGTAGCAGGCCCAATGCTTGCCTGTCTACTGCTTTCCATACATTTTTTTCCGTTGCTATGTTCTGCCAGTTGTCTCAAGTATTTGTGTATGTATTTCATTATTCCATCTCCCCTTCGGTCTTCCTCGTCTTTTATTTCCACCCATGCTGCTTTCCATTATTATTTGGAATTCTCCCCTGATCCATTCTTAAAACATGCCCAAGCCATCTTAAGCTTTGCACTTTCACTACAGCTACGATCGGGCTCTTTATACGTATTGCTCTTTCAACTCCTGGTTACTTCTTCTTTCCCACTGGTCGTTGACTTTTTTCTCCAAATATTTTCCTTAACACTTTTCGCTCCCATATCCCTAGCCTTTCCTGCTCTACCACTCACATAGTCCAAACTTGACTAGTATAAGTTACCATTGGCTTCATTAATGTCTGATATACTTACTCTCACTTTTAAACTTTTTGATATTATTTTACCTTTTAATGACTTATTCGGTGTCCAAATAGAGCGCTTCCCTGTCATTTTTCTTTCTTGGTTTTCTTCTTATATGTTTGGTTCTCTTGTTCCTAAATATTGTAAATTTCTCGACTTCTTCAAAAGCACATGTTTTTCCATGGTCGGTTGTTATACAGCATTCTTCCTTCTATAAAATGCTCATCTGTCCAGGTTATATACTTATTTTCATTTATTTGAAGCCGTAGTTGTTGTGTCGATTTCTATAACCTTATCATTACTTCCTTCACTTCTTCAATACTACTTGTTACTATAGCGATGTTGTCAGCAAAGGCTAAACATTGGTGGCGTTTATGAAACAGCAAGCCAGACATTGATATTTACACCTCTTGCTACTTTTTCTAAAACAAAACTGAACAGGTTGGAAGACACAGGCTTCCCCGTCTTAATACTTCGCTAACTTCAAATTTTCCACCTTCGCCTTAATTCTTATCCTATTATCCGTTTGAGTTAAAGTTATTTTCACTTTCACCATGACTATTAGTTTTTGGCTTATTCTTAATTCCTGTAGAACTTTGTACATCCCCTTTCTTTTTACTTTATCATAGGCCTGTTTAAAGTCTATGAATATTACTATAGTTTGTATAGTACCATATTCGTAGCTTTCCACTTGCAATTCTATTAACGTAAAAACTTGGTCAACAATCTTCCTTTTCTGAAGCCGTACTGTACTCGCCTACTTGTTGCTTTATTGTTACTGTTAATTTATTCTTTATATTATTTTATAAACAACGTTAAGAAGTGCTATTCCCTTGTAATTATTGCATTCTGTTCTATCACCTTGTTTGTGTAATAGATGTAGTATTGCTTCTTTCCAGTAGCGCGGTATTATTTCCAGTGTCCATCCTTTTTCCAATAACTTGTGTATTGCTTGTACTAAATCCTCCCCTTCATATTTTAACATCTCTACTGTTATTTCATCGGTACCCGGAGATTTGTTATTTTCCAGCATTTCAATTAGTTTCCGTATTCTGTTAAAGCTTTTTCTTCTTCTTCTCTTCTTTGTGGTTCCATTCTTAGTATCACCTGTTCTTCCGACCTTTTCTCATTTTCTTCATTTAACAAATCGTCAAAGTCCCGTTCCAAACTTTTAGAACTTCTTCTTCGTCTGCTAATTCTCCTTTGTTTGTTTTATAAAACATAAATAGTTTTCGGCCGGTGGCGTTGTTTTATCCTTTTTAATCCCTTGGTAAAGCTTTCTTATTTCTTTGTTCTTGTAATTATCTTCTATTGAATATATCAACTTTTTACGGAAGTTCCTTTTCTTTTTCCTCAGTAACTTCTTGGATTTTCCCTTTGTTCATATATTTACTCTTTGTCTCATTTGTTTCTATTTCTAATATGTTTCTGAGTTTTCTTCTTCCTACACATCCACATCGAACCACTTTTCCGTTTCATTACTTTTCTCTTTGCTGACAAAGTTGTTCACTACTTCTTTCATACCATCTTTTATTTTCCTCCATAGCTTCTGAATATCATTACTTTACTTTATTATACTTAGGTTAGAAGCTAGTCTTTCTCTGAATTTCATTTTATTATCTTCCTCTTTTAGACTTACTCTCTTTTTCATGACACGTTTTGCGCTTCTTTGGCTTCTTTGCCATATTTTTATACCTAGTAAGAAGTGATCAGAATCTGCATCTGGTCTTCTGTAGCTTCGAATCTTCTTGATACACTTTTCTTCGACCCTCTCTATTAGCTCGCGGTCTGTTTGGTTCACACATTTTCCATCCGGTGATCTCCATATGCCTTTGTGAATACTTTTCCGTTATTGATACGTGCCCTTTACTGCCACATTATTTTCTTTTGTAAGGTCTGTTAATAGCCAATTTTCCGTTGTTGTTTGATGCTTGGTATATCTTCCAACAGTAGGTCTAAAAATCACTTCCCTTCCAATTTTTGCATTTACATCGCCCATCACTATTTTCAAATCATACTTCTCATACTCAACATCAAGTCCTAGCATAAAAGTCTTCTTCAACATCTGTTGGCGCATAAATATTTACAAATGTAAGCTTTTGGTATTTATCTCCTAATCTTAGTCAACATAATATTATATCTGATATTGCTTTGAACTCCATAACTATTGGTTCAAGGCTTTGTTTATGATGAACCGCGTACCTAGAATTGTATTCTCCCCCCACTATTAAGGAAGATATCGTCATCGACTTCTATTATTTCCTTCTGATTTGTTTCTTGAATTGCTAGTAACTTCAATTTATATATTTTTTATTTCATTTACTAAAGAGTCATAATGTCCCTTCCTCAAAAGTACCTCGAACGTTCCACGTTCCTACTAATAAATTTGTAAATATGTAAGAGGGGTAACCAAGGCTCAGTAAGAAACATGAAGCTAACAACATGACGAATACGACAATGGACAAGGACGATTTAATTAAAACGCGAATAAAAAGAAGAGACCAATAAATAAATGAAATAAATAACGTCGCTTGGCGGGCAAAACCTCATATCTGCCAAAAACAAAATTTTCAAGGAAGAGCAAAAAACGCTTTGTGATGTTCATAACTTTAATGTAATATTATTTTGAAAATTATTTCTAATAACACCATTTAGCACGTAGGAGGTTTTACCAAACACTGCAGAAAGGCCAAAATAATCGAAATAGACAAAAGCCCTGTTTCAGAACAAAATGACATATATAAGGTTTTGCTCGCCAAGCGAGGCTATATCATATAAAAAAAAAGATCAGACAGCCCCAAGGAAATTATTTTATATACTTATTATATTAATTTTTAAAATATTTTCCACCAGTTGCTAAAATAAAAATTAAATTAGTTAGCTATTAAAACCCCGAACATAACCACATAACGTTGTCTTTAATTTTTATTCTAGAAGAATTATGAATATCAAAAATATTACAATATTTTTTGTTTTTTATAACACTGAAAACTAATTTAAAAAAAATAATATTCTGTAACAGTTTTTTAAGTATCACGTTACATTTTGTAATCTCCGAAATTTCCAATTTCGAACAACAACATTCAACATCGGGGTAAACAGGAAATAAAATAATAATTAAAAATATAGCATGACCGATAAATGAAAATTGATATTGGTTATATACATTTGAAATTGTTTGTAAACACGTGTGATACCTGGAATTTTCAAGTAAAATCCGCTCTGAGATCATTTCCTTAACTGATACTAATAATAATTGGATTATCGCAATATGTAAGGTACTCGAAAACTTTTATAATTGAAAACCGTGAAAATTTGGACTGGAATCAAAAAATATACCTTATGGGTATCGTTTCTTGAGTAGAATATTTTCGATTTCAATTTTATATATTGTTGGGCCCTTGTTTTATTTGTTGTAGGGGCCCTTTAAATATGTATATTTGTTTGGAGGTAAGCACTGATGAAGTGGTATAAAATGAATAAATTAAAATAATACCATTGGTAATGCCGTTATTTATCCATATTAATGAACTGTTAGCCCTAATATATTTTAAGAAACCGTAAAATTGTTAATGATTGTCAGAATTAAATTAATTGAATATTATTACAAACTGATTTCACGAATGTTTATAATCCATTGAAAATTTTGATTGCACTTGTTTGTTCGATTAAAGGATAGCACGTGTTAATACTTTTGTAATATTGGTACACAAACAAAAACAACAGTAAAAACAATACTTTTTCAATTTCATTGAAAGTACCAGCATCCGGCTAAAATGATTCAATTAATCGAGTAGACGGCCTTTCCATATGAAAACATAATACAGTAAAATTATCCTGGAATGTTTATTTATTATCTGAAATCCAGGAAACGTGGAATTTCCAGGGTGCTATGAAAAAATAAATGACGAATTACCGTGCTGTTGAATTGATATCTGTTAAAACTGGAGATAAATGTATTGTGAGTGATAATAATTTTTGTGAAACACATTTCACGAAAATCTTCGTTATGTATATGTACATACATAGTGTGAGTTGGCCATTGTATTCAAACCAGCAGTGGTAAATGTTTTATACTTTTATTGTTTTATTTGTGAAGTTAAGGGCTTCTCACTTTACTAGCTTTTCCATTGCCTTCCATCTTATGCTTTTATTTTGGCTTCATTTTTTTATTTTCCTTTCTCTTGTGTTATTTTTATTTAAATGTCGTCCCAGTTTTCATTTGGTCTTCCTGTACCAGTACTTCGCGTCCTTCTAATTGCTATTTGCCATATACTTTGTATTGATCTCACGTTGTAAGTGGTCCCACCACTTTAACTGTTTTTATTGAATTTCAAAACGGGTGCAATTTCTAGTTCTTCTCGTACTGTTGCTTTCATTTAGTCTGATTATTCCTTTAACACCTGTCACACCATCATTTCTAGTCCTTTTATTTTTCATTCTTCTTGTTGAGTGTTCAGGTTTCATTTCCATATGTAAAAATTGGTCTAAATATCATCTTAGATATTGATAATTTAATTTACTTCGACATTTCATTTTTCTTAATGAAATTGTGTTGCATCCTGTAATGTTTTAATAGTTTTTTTTATCTTTCATTAATATCCTGATATTGTTCTATTATGTCTACATCTTGAGTTTCTTCACACGGTTTTAAGGAGATTCTTCTGAAATCTTCTAACTATGGACCCATCTTTTCGGCGGCCTTTCAGGTTGTATTCGGCCCGGTAGTATTAGATCTCCTGCAATTTTTATCAAACTAGCATTATTTGCTCTTTCAACATGCTTGTTCCCATCCCATTCTTCTTTCTTTGATAAATTTCTCTATATCGGTTATCTCACATGTCTCACTTATTACATCATTTCTAACTCTATCTGCTCTTGTTTTTCCAGCTATTGATCTTAATATCTAGAACTTTTTCGTGCATCTTTACTGCTACGCTCAACAATGTAATTCTTCTCTAGTTAGTGCAGTCATATATCAACGTTGGATTGAGGCTATTACTCCTACTTGCCAGTCTTTTGGTGTTCTTCTTCCTGTCAGTGCTACGTTATATATTTCTAACAAAAATTTTTTTCTTTGGTTTCCATATTTTTAAACATTTCATATATTATTTTATCATGACTTGGTGTTTTACTATTTTTTTATGTTTCTGTTGCTGCTTCTATTTCTTTCATAGTTATTGTATAGCTCTCTTCCTATTTTTCTTTAATTAAGTGTATGACTTCATGTTCCTTTTCTACAGCACCTTTTTCTGTTGTATTTAACACTCCTTAAAAATGCTTCTTCGATTTCTTCCATTATTTTTAGACTTTTATTGATCGTAATTTTTACATTCCTTAAGTCTTAGGGATTGTAAATGTTTATTAAAAATGTAAAAGCTTAATACTTGTCCAACGTTATTATGACACAAGGCCGGTGGCTGTTAGTAACTCCCGGGCTGGTATATAATGGCCCATCCTGGCTGCATACCAGCTGTGGTATTAGCTTGATACTTCGTATTCGAAATTACACATATTTTCACATTTTTAAGCACCAAAAGGTTTCTGAAGCAACCACACTGATTATTATAGTGCACTTATCAGTATTTAATATATAAGCTGTTCATTTCAAAACATGAAGTATTAATGTTTTGAAATCTCTTAACAACCATCTTTGTTTTTATATTGTAGCAATTTACAAGCTATTGGTACTTGCACAATGTGACATCTTATATGCGCCTGACAATATACCCATTTATGAAATGTAGTGTGTGTTTTAGAACTTTCAGGCTTAATGTTTTAAAATGTATAACCTTTATAGTAATTGTCAGATAATTCCATCCACTAAAATCAAGAAAAGATCAATTTTAGAATCCCCAGATTTAGTTGTTCTTAGAACTATCAGTCCTATCTGAAATTGTTTACAAATCGATGTATATTTGTTTAAATGCAGAACCCAAATTTTTGAATTCTTGCTTCAAATTCGAAATTTCTACAGCGAATTCCAAAACTTGGTATTAGAATTGATGACTTGAAAACTAAATTGTCACCTTCAAATTTCGCATTCCATATTTCATATCCGAAAAGTTTCAGTTTATTTTAAGTTTAAGTCTTTAATTTCATTAGTATTTGATATTTAAAATTTTTTTAAATTATTTGAAGTGGTAGTTCGGATGTGAGTTCTGATCCCTAATGAAAATTCACAACTGGAATCTGAACTCGATATTTGTTATTCAAAGTAAGAATCAGTATTTTAATATCAGTAAGAATTTGTAAAGATTCAAATTTTATATTCGGGTTTAGATTTAATCGTCGATCGTAGTTATGTTAATTTTCCACAATAGAAATGGATAATATAATGGAATAGAGGTTACCACATTTAGAATCGATTGGCGATCTTGGGATTAGCATGCCTATCTTGTAATCTTAGTCACAGCTTTGCGATGTTGGTCAGTAAAATATATAAAGCGGAAAAATCTTAAAAACTTTTAGGCAAGAGTGGTCTCATTTTAGACACCTTAAAGATCCTTTGGCTTTGGATCGAGTTAAGTAGTTTTAATAACTGTATAAACTGGAAGAACATGAATAAGTGATTAATACTTGAAATGTTTTAAATATCGGTCGTATGATTGTTTAACTAAATATATTTTTTTTTGGGAAATTGGTTTTATTTGGAACATACCTATTCCTTCCTTGTTTAAAGACAGGATTTAGTTATGTAGATATATTCAAAATCTTCTATTTTAACCACTTGAAGCACGCAGAAATAAGCAAATAACTAGTATCGAAAAATATCTATTTAATCCAGTTTTGAAGCATTGAAGAATGAAATATTAGGAACTTTTTTACTTGTTTTTTGTTTTAAATTAAAGAACTATCTTATTTTAATAGACTATGTCGAAAATTAGAAATATATCGTACAATGAAAATTGCCTTTTTTCACTCACTAAGTAAATATCAAATTAGAGAATATTTCTTATTGAAACCACATCGGTAGTTGTTTCTTAATCAACTTTAACAGTATGGAATATACTCATTTAAATATTAATGTAACTCTTTGTAATTACGTCTACAGAAATATACATTCATATTTTAAAGAATGTTAAATACACCTTTGAGTTGTTTCTTCATTTTAATTCTTAAGATACCTATTTATTTAAACTATTAATACTTGTGATTCTGAAATTATAAAATAAAAAAGACAGATCTTATAAGCACTTTGTTATTAAAAGCTATGGCGCAGGTATCCGCCGTACTTTCACACTCATAGTACTTACGTAGAAACGATTTTTAACTTTTTTAGCACTCAATATTAAAATTTATTAACATAACTGCATAAGTAAATAATGGAAAGATTTATGTTTTTTTTAAGCTATGGTTAGAAAATAGAATTTCTAGTAATTTTGGTCTTATTATTTTACTCGAGGCTTAAAATATGAATTTATTCTTTGCATCTCTTCAGCCAAAATTGATAACTCATCGATGCCCCAACGTTCGAAGCCTTTTAAACAGTTGCTTAGTAAATAACTAAACAATATACGAGTAATAAGCTATAAATTTAGCATTTTGTTCAGCAGAATTTCAAATTAAATTAACAAAAACTCGAGGAAAGTCGATTTCATAGAGTAAAGTAAATAAAACCAGTATAATTTTTTTCGATTGTTGCCTGTAAATAATAAACCAGGATACATATTTCGATTGAGTATAAATGTAATTGTTTTCGGCGCGTATTAAATAATCACAAATTGCCGATAATCTAACAACAAACACAATCAAAAACGTTACGTTTTACAATATCTAACAAATTGCATATACATATAAACAAATAATTAACCAAACGGTAATGACTTTATCAATATATCATTAATAACTAATTATTATATAGATAAATACTTAAAACACTCGTAGCTTTGTCAAATATAAACATTAAACAAGTTCAAAATCAACAAAGTAACCTAAACAATAAATAAAGTGATGTGTACGTACACGTAGGTCTAGTTTAGTTGCCAGTAGACATTCAGTCGTCTGTATACAGAGTGATTGAGTTAGTTGTTGTAAACAAACAATGCTGTTTGTGCTATCAAATATTAGTCTTCTAATTTAGCTATCACTGCAAACACGATTAGAATATTTTGATGGTAATAACTGATTGTTTTGTCTGTAGATTAGTTATGTTTGCCCATATGTTGACGCTGGCCAAGATACGATTTACGATGTTCTAGATATTCTCGTTGTTAATTTAATAGTTTGCTTTATGATAATATTAATTATTGATCCGTTTCTCGCTTCCGCTCTCGTCACGCTATTTACACGTATATCGAAGCGGAATTGCCGATAATAAAGACGGCTTTCCCCCTGACCTTTTAGTTTCACTCGAAATTGCCAGGTAAAACGTCTGTCAAAATTAAAAGGTAATGTTTTTAGGATTGAGGTGGTCCCATTCAAAAGTAGACTGGAGAAAGCACTCGAAAGAAGGTGAAACATAAGATGTTTTTAGAGTGGCTCTCTTACCTATCCTGAACAAACTCGCTCTTCTATACTTACCGCCTTGAAATAACAAATTTTTCTAAACTGAACATACACGATCGACTAAAAGGTATTTTAGGAAACGATATCTTTTTCTCTGAGTTTAATTTTAAAAATGGCTTCACTAAAGTTAGCTAATTATAAGAAAGCTCTTCTTCAATTTCCCAATCTCACATTATCGTGGTTTCTGAATAAGGTTCCAAGTATTTCAAATGCAAATATGGTGTAGGAAGGACCAAACCCATGTCGGATCCATTACGATGTTTGTTCCGCAGGTCGTTAGTAATTTTTAGCTCATAATTCTCTAAAACCTTGCGTCATTTAATACTTTAACACGTAGGTCCACTACTTAAATGAGGTTTGTTTAGTTTTTAATTTCTATTCTATTAATGATTTTCTTTGAAGTATAAGATTAAACCGAAATTTAAATTTGATACAAATATTTATTAACTTTCTTGGTACTAAATGAATTTTAAATCTTGTTAATGAATTTAACCTAGATTTTGTTCTCGTTGTTTACCTTTTATTTTCTTCAATGCCATGTTCCTTAAATCTTTTCTGGCGCTCCTAAATTTTAAATCTTAACTAGGCATTTGATTTTCAATTACAAAATTTGACATTTCGGGTATTATTTATCTTTAAATTTAAATCAAGGAATTGGGTGATAATTCTTTGGCAAAACAATTTTAACTAACTTAATAAATAAACAAATAAAACCTTGCATTGTTTCATAATTTTTATACTTATTTATACTCCGACATGTTTTGGTTAATTAGACAATTTTCAACGGATAAAAATGGCTGTGGTGAAATGGCTCTTAACCAACAGGATTAAGGTCTCCACCGCTGGTGGAAATTTCATGGCATAATCGGGATTTGAACCAGTGCGGAATTGTTGAGAAATAGACTCTTAAACTGTGGCAACACCACATACCACAGCAATGATGGTGTTTTGTCACCTTGTTTGTGTATACTCTGTTATTATGAAATTTACTATAAAAACAATGTAATGAACAACACTTTCTGCAAAACACGTATTCTCTTTAGTTCCCTTCTTCGACTGAACAAAATTCTTACAACTGAATTGCATTACTTCATGTGTTAATTGCAGTTTGGTTTGTTAAAATTCGGAGAATAGCATCGGAGATATACACTGTTTAAGAAAGTTTTCTTAAAAAATGGAATTATCATGATATACATTCGGAGCGTGATTTTCTATGATTTTAGAAAATCTCGAGTCCTAGTGAGTGTGAAGAAAGTATAAACCCTTCAACGAACTCGCACCGTCCATAGATACGGTTTACAGATGGTTACAACTCTGTTATGCATAGAAATAGAAAAGAAATTGTTTCCCTTTTACTACTGTAAACCAAGAGAACCGTCAAAAAGGTGATAGAAGAGGACAGGAATTGTTTATCCTATGATAAACCCTTACCTTAAGATTGGTCCATCAGCACTGAAAACTATTGTATTATACTATAAACTGTTTAGCAAAAGTGCAAGTGGAAACTAAGTTGCATTATGATAATGCATTGCCATATACAGCAGTGGCTACCTGTTGGTATTTAGTTAAAAATAAGATCATAGAACATAGAACATCCCCTTTTCTCACCAGATTTTTGGCTGTTTTATGAACTAAGAGGTATTTTCAGGGAAAGAGGTTTCACTCAGAACAAGAGAATGATGCTGACGATAGGTCGCAGTGTCGCAAAATTTAATCCCTGCGCAACATGAACGAAAAATTTTCTAAGCCCACAAGATTCAAGGTGCTGCAACGATATCCTAATCTGAACGTATGCATTAGAAGAACATTCGGTTTTTAGGAAAATAAACTCGTAATAAATCCAACCAGAAATAAATCCAACTACTAATCGTAGTAATTATTAACTCCCCCCCCCCCCCCCCCCCCCAATACATAAAGGAATAACAAAAGGAATATAAGTAAGATAAAGAATTAAAGAAATAAGTAGCTTAAATTACTGAAATTATTCAATTAATATTAACAAAAATTATTAACTAATCTGTCGCACAAAAGATCTAAATCGACGCGCCGGTAGAATAGCTAATCTTCCACAAACACAATTAGTGTTTTAAAACTACACTCAAAATTGAAGTAGAGAATCAGGAGTGGGATATAGAAAAACATCTACAAAACAATCACAGAAGAAGGATCCTAGGATACTGGTTGAATCAAAGGGTAATAGGTAAACCCAGGATCGGTTTAACTATAATGTTTTCGGATGACAGAAAACATCAAATACGCAAAATAAGCAAAATATCGCGGTAATCAAGACTTACACAGTAATAAGAGGGAAATTACCCTTTAACATAAAGGAAACATAGGGCTAAATAAACTATAACCAATAATAGTTATAAAAATTATGAGAAAGATAAATGAATTAAATAACAATTCATAAAAAATTGTTACAAACTTCATATCTTATATTTGAATTCATATTTAATTTATGCTTAAATATTTTCATTGAAAATTTTTAATACTGTTTGTACAAATTTTAATTTATGGCATCCATATTTTTTAAATGAATTCGAAGACTTCCATAGTCAGTGTCAGTATTAACAGAACGTCTTCCGGGTTGGGACCGCCGTGTCATTGTTGAGACGTTTCACCCACTTTTTTAAGGGGTTTCATTAGGAGTAAAAGGGAGCACTAAAAAAGCACGGCAACTCAATGTGTCAATCAAACCAGAGGCGAAATCCTTCTGAAGAAAAACAGAAAAGGTAGCAGTTTTATACCGGCTATAACCGGTCAAGCGTGTAGGGCGAAGGCGACAATTGGTCAGGCGTGGAAGGAGCGGAGCCAGTAGTAATCGCAGACTTTATATGTCCTAGAACATCTTAATAATCAGCACCCTGATATCAAATTCACAATGGAAATAGAACCGGATGGTTCTCTCGCTTTTCCCGACGTCCTGGTAACCCGTAAACCGAGTTAGCCCATCCAAGACAATCTCGTCAAGAATGGGTATAATAAAAGTGATATTAGGAAAGTCATGAAAAAACAATTACACCCCTTACACCCTAAAAGTCTTCAAACTACCTGTACACCCCAGGCTACTGCTTTCTTGCCCTACATTTGCCAAGTTACTGATCGCATAGGTAGGAATCTCAAAAAACATAACATCAAAACCATCTTCACCCCCTCCAAAAGTGCCACAGAGACTCCTTTCAGTAAAATATAAGCCTCAAACCTTGTCATCAAGAGGCGTCTATAGCATCCCCTGTTCTTGTGGTTCAGTGTACCTTAAGAAAAACTGGTCGCTTAATACACTCACGTATCTATGGACACAAACATTGCTTGAAATCAAGTCTTTTCTCACACTCAGCTGTTGCTGAACATCATCGCGACACTGGCCATAAGATATTGTTTGAAAAAACTTCGATCATCGCCAATGCCCCTTATTTTTTCAACAGGAAAATTCGAGAGGTCATTGAAAGACCTCCAACAACTTGAATCGTGACACTGTTTATCATCTATCAGACATATGGAAGTCTGCAATCACCACTGGTTCCGCTCCCTCCACGCCTGACCAATCGTCGTCTTCGTTCTACACGCTTGATCGGTTATAGCCGGTGTAAAACCGTTGTCTTTTCTGTTTTTCTTCAGAAGGGTTTAGCCTCTGGCTTGGTTGACAAGAAGACGTTCTGTTAACGTATTTTTTAATTTCATTTACAGTTTATTATTAGAAAGCAAATAATCATCAATGTGAGCAAGAAAAGATTTGAAGATTTCCTTCGTTGTACACATTTTAACAAGTTTTTAGATATTTCTTGGTTTCCTGTTTTATTCTTTAATCAAACAGGGACTTACTCTAAGGTTAATCTCACGGAAGGTTTGATTGTTTCAATCGGTTTGATTTTTCACCGCAATTATCGTCCGATTATATTAATGGAAGGGTTAATTTCCTAGGTACAAAAACTGGGAATGCAGGTGATGAAATTCGACGTTAATTAACATGTTCCTACAAATTACATTAGTCTTTTCTTGATTACGTTTTTTAAATATTCGATATTCGATAATATTTCAGTTGCAGTAAATTATTTTCCGTTAGTAAAAAGGAACGTGTTAAATTTGAACTCATTGTTCATGTTCAAACACTTTTCACTACTATAAAATGCTATTTAAAACGTATTGTAATTGGACACATCCGCTTTTGCCGCAAATGTTTGCCATGCGTGCATTAAACGCAATGCTGCCATCGCACGCACCCACATTTACCTAGGACATAGCTTTAAATGGTTTTTTTTTCTAAGACTTTCTTGCTTGCTACACCACCAAACTCTGCTTTTAAGTACAATTGCTATTGCACGTATTTTCTATATTTTTTCTATACTTATTCAGCCTCAATGCATATTTATGGCTTTTTATTTTAGTTTTGAATGGCGTCTGTTGTAAGCTTCTTGATTTACAACTTCAGGTTTCACAACATTAGTAGGAAATAGCTGCACAGTACTTAATTTCATTTGAGAGCGCTGTAGAAATCCGTTAGTAACTTTTATCGTATATGTAAGGCATCTAGATATGATGGAAATATTGTTGGCTAGAAAATGTTCTCAGTGTAATGAATTTCGCTTAAACTACCTTCCATTAAAATTAATAACAATCTACTTTCATACGATATCACACCCGATTTGTCAGTGAATAAGTATTGTGTCCAAAAATGGTCTGCAAATTAACATTCAACACTAACGCCATATCATCAACAGAGTTAATTACTACAGTTCTGAATGTACGCCTCCCCAATCTTTCTCCACTCTATACGATCAATTCTTACTCGCATCCACTGTGTTCCGGCTATCTTGGCAATATAATTTCTCCATCTGGTTCTAGGACAACCTCGATCTCTTCTTCCCTTTCTTGTCCTCCACTGTGTCATCTTTTTATTCCAGGTGCTATCCCCTGCCCATTGCATTTAAAGTTGCGATGCGGCTTTGGTTTTATTTCTAATCCAGTCGATAGATTTTCTGTCCAGTAACCGTATTCCCAATATCTGCATTGCCCTTTGCGTTACCTTAATCTTCTTTATAATAGTCGTCGTAAGAAACCACGTTTCCGAAGCGTATGTGAGCACTGCGAGGACACATTGGTTGAACACTTTAGTTTTGAAGCTTTGAGTGACGTTTTTGTCTTAAACACATTCCCCAATTTTCCGTAAGTAGACCATGCAAATTCTTCTCACCATTTCCACTGTTTGGATGTCTGTTCGCGTATTCCTCTACTGTTTCTATTAAATTGTCATGTATTCTAAGAGGTGTTGCGTCGTCTATTTTGTTTTTGATATATTTATTTGGAGACCCACTGTTTGTGGTACCTTTTCAATGTCTTTTATCATCGTTTCTAAATCTTCTTTGTTGTCTGATAGCAGGAGGTTGTCATCGGCAAAGCGGAGGTTGTTGAGATATTTCCATTGATATTACTGCCCTTTTCTTCCCATTCTACAGTTTTAAATAAGCTTTGTAAACAATTTCGGCGAAATCGTGTCCCCTTGTCTGATGCTTCGTCTTACATTCAACGCCATAGCAATCAATTAATTTATAATAAAAATGTACACAATACATCCTTTTTAAGTTAAAAAATCTTAATATGTTAGGTGTTACATTTTTTCATTTTGCAGGATACAAATATCAAAAACGTCCTAATTTTTTCATTTATTAAATTAGGGCTTTAAACCGACATATTTTTGGCATATAAAATTTTAATTTCTAATTTTCATTATTGGAATAACGATATCTTTTCTTATTTTATTAGAAACAATTCTACATGCAATTCAGGTTACAAAGAAATAAAATATATGCTCAGTAACCTTGAAATAATTCACATACAGCATTTATTTACAAAAGTACCTAATTTAAAATGAATACAAAACTGGAAAATTCAGCAAGAATAAAGTAACAGAATAGATAAACATTGAACTCTGTCAATAGACAATTGCGAGATAGTGAATGTTTACGAAATGGCAGATTTCCGAACTCGCCTATCCTGTTCTCGAATACGAACGTACTTAAATATGTTTGTTTTTGAATTTAAATCTGTTCATGTTGTTTTACTAAAAATCAACTAAATTGAATACAGAGATGTCACATCAACACAAACGTAGTCTATTTCTAGCGAAGCGACATAAACATTTTGTTAAGAGTGTTGGGTTATTTTATTATTTTTTAGCCTACGTTATTACAGATTTTGTAATTTGACATTATTTTTTAAATGATTTCTGAAGTAATTAGACACTTTTAAAGTACTTTATTAGATGTAACTAATTTTGAACTACGGAAAATCGGAATTTTAAAAATAATTTCCATTAAAACAATTTTTTAATTAGTTTTTATTTTAAATTTTTAAATAGGTTTTAAATAACACGAAAAATCTATAGGTGCATGACTGAAACTTTATTTTTGCGGCGGTATATAATTTATTCAAGATGATTATTGCGCAATAGTTTGAATAACTTAATTATGCTTTACAATTTAAAACTTAATTAATTGTTTTTATACATGAAATGTATCAGAGTTTCCTGGAAAAACTTGGAATACACACCCATTTCTTCAGAATAAGTAAAAATTTCTTCTAGATTTGTGCTTACAAATACTTCATTTAAGATATAAATAGACTTACAAAATTAAATATTAGGACTCATGTTTCATATTGTGCATAAATTGTTTAAATAAGAATCTGATCTGATTTTAAACTGGAATTGTAAATAAACCTCGGATGGAACCTGTAATCTAATCTAATGGAACACTATTGAGCCCTGAAAACCGCATAAATTATTTAAAAAAAAACAGATACGTATTTCGGCAAAAACCAAATTAGCTAGTCTTAACCAATAAGTTGGTAAAAAACATACGAGGTTTGGTAGAAAAATAATGAAACTGGCGGCACTGTGCGCGAACCGACAACGCTGCTGCATCCCCCTCCACAAAGGCAGTTAGAATAACTCTTGCCATAAACTCAGTTTAAGTTTGAATTTGTTACAGTTGCTACGCGATTGTTGAGAGCGTCTGAAGTGAAGTTGTGTTTGTGAGGTGCGTTACGAAAATGGACCGGCAAAAGTTTGAGCAACGTTGTGCTATTAAATTTTGTGTAAAGCTTGGCGAATCCGCTACTGTGACTTATGAAAAGTTACAAAGGGCTTATGGGGATTATTTCCTATCCAGGGCACAGGTGTTCAGATGACACAAGGCCTTTTTAGAGTGTCCAACAGAATTGTTACTGTATTAAAACGTAAAACCAAAAACATCCAAATTTTAAAACATCAACATGAAGCTCCAATCTAATATAATATTCGGATTTTAAATCTCTGTGTTGAAATGTACTCTAAATCTGAAGCATTTGAAGCTAAATTTCAAGCCCAAATCCTGAATCTGAAGCTCCCAATTTAAAGAGAGTTTCGAATTCTTAATTCAAACGATTCTAAATCCGAAATCAAAATTCGAATATTGAGTATTTGTACTCAAATATAAATTAAATCTGAATCCTTTGAGACTAAATTCGAAGCCGAAAACCTGACAGATGGCACAAGGCCTTTTTAGAGGACTGAGAAGAAGTGGAAGACGAACGCGGAAAGAGCTTCAACCAAGTCAGGGGATCGTCTACAAGGAATTTATCCCGCCAGGACAAACTGTCAATCAAATTTCTTATCGGAAAGTCCTTGAAAGGTTCAGGAAGAAGGTAGCACGTGTGCGACGCACTTGGATGCTGCACCACGACAACGCCCCATGTCATACGGCAGTCTCCATCAACGAAGTTTTGACAGAAAAAAGCATTCCTGTGGTTTTGTCATTTTGGTACTTTGGATAGGTAATATCTAGAAGAGCGTAACCGACAAGTTGAAAGGCATTACAGCAGAAGCCTTCCAGGACTTCTACGAAAATGGAAAAACACCTACATCGGTGTGTAGCTGCCCAAGGGAACTACGTACTTTGAACGAGATAACCTTGGTTTGTAAAAAGAATAATATGCATTGTTAAAAGAAAATCAGTCTCATTATTTTTTTGCCAAACCTCATATACGTACCTATTTCGGAGTTCTGTCTCAGTCAACTTAATTGTAAGTCGGTGAAGAAAATATTTTCAAAGACCAGCAAAACTTTAGAACAATTTTCCACTGATGATTGACGAAATACGTATTTGGTTTCTTAATATTTTTTTAATAGTTTTCAGAGTTTAGTAGCGTTCCACAGAAGTGCAAAATTGGCTTAAGGTAGATCTGTAGTTTCTAATAATTATAATGACAACAATTAAATTTAGTCTGAAAGAATTTATATATGTAAATTCGAATATTAAACTAAATTCTGTTATTATGTATGTGCATTCCAGTTCCATAGATCAAAATGGAAAAATTTATCAAGTTTTCTTTTTCAATTTGTAGTATCCTTTATGTAAACGCTTGCGAAGGTAGTAAACTAATTCACATGATTCACAAATAAGATACACTTTTAGAATAAAGGGTAAAGAGTAAAATCCGAATTTGTATCCAAGATCGAATCTTATACAACTAAAATTCAAATTTTTACAAACACAGAATTCGATTCCCATATTAGTATTTGATTTTCTGCGATTCTAATATAAAAATTTAGTTTGGTGTTTTGGAATTTCAGTCTGATATTTGGATACGAAATGAAAAAATTCTATTGCTTTTTGGCTGGGTGAGATCTAGGATTGTATTTCAACCCAGCCCGACGGCCATGACCATTGACCAGTGAGCACTAGCCTATTACAATTCTGCCGGTAATCCGTCGTGTCAAACAAACGTTTCATTGACACATAGCTTCGTATTTGAAGGAAAGCGAAGTTTCGGATTTTTTCATTTTATAGTATTTTTCTCACTACCACCTTGGTAAATTGACATTTCATTGTCAAAAAGTCGACAATAATGGAAACTAAAACATTTAGTTGAACAAAAACAGACTGTATCTAAGGGCAAAAAAGACGATTTACCGCGCCAGGTCATTTTCAGCGCATGGTACCCCATAACGCTACACCATAACGGATATAAAAAAAATAAATAGTTATAATGGAGAATACGTGCTTATTTATTAATATTAAAACTAATTTTACAATTGGAACAACGTTGAATGTTAAATGAAGGTGTATTTACAAAATGTTTGATTTCATTCTTTTCGTTACTGAAAACAGAAATTGCGTTTATGTGTTTGTTTGTACCATAGCAACAGCGCCGTTAAACTGTCATAAATATAAACGTCACAATTTTTGTTAAATTATTAATGAATTTTATTTTGTGGTAGTGAGAAAAACGTAATGCGCAACGCGTAGGTAAGTTTCTTTTTTATCCTCGGTGGCTTTATGGACCTCAGCTGCGCTTCGGTCCACAAATTACCACCTCGGATAAAAAAGTTCACTTACCATAACTTGGAGCACAAATAACTATTACATTACAAGCCAGGTAAAATGGTTTTTACTGGCGATAAGAGGATATAACTGACGAGCCGTCAGGCGAGCCTGTTACCTCTTTGAGCCAGTAAAAACTGTTACCTGGCGTGTATTGTATAATATTTTTTCGTATCCATGGTATGTAATTGACAAATTATTTATCTCATTTGAGGTTAACAATGGCGGATGGCGGGTAAATATGAAAAAGCGGGACGATATGAACATTTGCGGGTTTTTACCGTGCATGCTATCGACGTGACATCTACCGATAGAATTTAGAATTAAAATTATTATTTGATTATACAAAAATCTTCATTTAAGTGATTGATAAGTGTAATTATTTTTTAAAATTCAAGCAAATACGATTATTTTTTACATAAATTCATTATAGAAGTTATTTTTAATACGAAAATTTGACATGTGTAATTTGAGGTTATATGTCAAAAACGTAGGTACGTATTATATTATAACTATTTTTATTTAATACGAACTTCTCATGGATGCGGAAAAATAACTTGTCCCCTACGGGAATCTAACGGCATATTTCATCCCTCGGCTTTTGCTGCCCTCGCTCACTACGTTCGCTCGTGCAGCAGAAATCTTCGGGATGAAATATGCCTATATCTTCCCTTATGACGCAATATACTATTATTTGTTATTCGTTTGAAAACTAAATTAATAAATAAAAATTACTACTGTCATTTTTGCGTCAAAAAAATTAAGCCTTACCTTGGAAGACAACGCATATCGTTTGTTTCAACGTAACTAATGTTAAATCAGCTGTTGATACGTAACTAACGTGTTAATAGTTATTTATTATACATGCGGATTAAATTAATGTTTAATGAGCGGTACGTTTATACGCGCGAGCGGCGGTAGCCGCAAGCGCGTTAATACCGCGAGTTAATACATTAATTTAATCCGCAAGTGTAATACAACTGTTTATTCAATTTTGACATTTACTTGACATTTTTAAAGCGATTTGACATTTTTAAAGCGCTAGCGGAATAAAAATTTTAAATCGCTAGCGGAATAAAAATTTTAAACGATTGTTTATAAAACATCAACTTTTATGGGCAGGCCAGAAACAAATAAACGTCAGTTTATACGGCAAAATTGAATAAAAAATATTACCGGACTGGGCCAATACCTTAGTTCTGTTATTATTAGGTTGTTTCTTGTTTCAATCAACCTCAGATTTCAATTTTACGATCTGCACCTATTAATTAGAATTAATGCATTAAAATCCAGCTTAATATTTTATGTTTGATTCAAAATAGTAGGAGATTTACGAAAATTGAGAAATAATGATAAATTTGTATTTGTGTTTGGTTTAGAATTTCCACTATGAACCTGAGCATTTGAATGGAGTTAGACATGAGTTTGAGTTAAGTTGGGAGTTGAGATTTATTTTGGTTTATGTTTGTGAAAATAGTTTTAAGAAACGTTGGCCTCGTACTACAAAAATATATGAAAAATTATAAAAATTTGAAGGAATACGTTTAAAATGTCCTTATTCTTATTAAAAAGAATTATCTGAAATGCAAATAATTAGAATTACTGATCAACATCAACGAAAAACCGTAGTAATTTGACAACCCCGAATAATTTTCAGATTTCAAAAATGTTTCAGCATAAGTGATATATGTAGTTCTAATCTTGATTGCTCTAATATCCAGGAAAGTTTTTACAAACTTCAAAATTTAATTTTATTAAGTTCTAAATGTATATTGTTCTCAAATAAAGTTTTATTTTTTATAAGCACATATGCAATAAAGTGCATCAATTCTCATTTCTACGAGAGATTCAAATGCACTTACATTCAAGTAAATTTAAATTTAAATTTCTGTTTTCTAAAAATAGCTCAAACACGTTCTTGAATGTAATTATGTAAATGTTCGGTAAAAGTCGGTGATTTAATGAGTAAAAAAGTGTAAAAACCGCCAAACGAAGAATTACAATTAAGGAAATAAATTAAAAGTAAGTAATTATGAAGGTCAATTTAAAAGTCTGATTGTTTTATCGATTAACACGCGAATTTTCGTACTCTAACTTTGTTAGATTTGCTAATGAAATGTAAAAAGTCGCTGATTTGGTTGCGATGTCTAACGAACCGAATTTTAATTGTTTCTATATAACCAAGAAATTGCTTAGAATTTTTCCCCTTCTTTAACTGCCACGTTTAAATTTTATGACTGTTCCTTTGATATTTTTAAATTCAGATTATGGATTTCTAATCATTTTTTATTAGATGTTATTATTTTGTTATAAAATCTGTCGTAATAAATAAATTTAAACTGTAATTTCTTTTATTTGCTTTTATATCCCTCTGTTTGACACTATAGATTCTCCCCCCATTTTAGTACGTTTGTGACGTTTACTTATTTTTCGGGAACACGTTTTAGACATGTTTCTTCTAAAAATTGCTTACCGCCTCCACCAAATGTGTTGTAATTTGTTCTTTTTCTTTGCGATTTCTGTGATTTTATGATTAATTCGGCCACAACAACTTATTTACATCTGCTAAAGGACAAGTTTTGTACTTATTATTTTAATTTTTTTAAAGGCGTAAGTTAAGAGGGAAACGATTACTGTGGAGTAGAAACGAATTGACGCCTTTTTAATATAATTTATTGTTCGAAAAAGCAGCGAAAAGAAGAGTCATGGGACCCATTAATGGGCGAAGCGTGAAAAAGAATCAATAACATCAATAAGTATTGAGAATTTTAATCGACAAGTAGGTAACCACCCAGTAAGTTCTGAAACAAGTGTATGGAACTGTGGCGAAAACTCTGAGAATTATATTTTAAATAATATGAATGAATTTAAAAGAAATTCTCCATTAGCATTAAGGCATGAGTCCCACTGGTGCAATAATCTATAGATTCCCTGCTGGTGAAATTCTTGCGGCTGTTTGCGGAACCATTCTCTAACAGCAAACGCTGCCTCAGCATCCGAATTGAACCGCCACCCTATTACAGCGATTGCTTTAATGGGCCAAACACATAGAAATCGCACGGGGATAAGTCGGGACTAAGGTGGATGTTCCCAACGCATACGAGCAAGCAGATCTTCAACTGCTCGTTCGGGCTACGGGGGGGCGGGAGCATTATTGGGCAGAAGAATTATGTTTGTGAGGTTCCCGGGACGTTTATTCTTGATGCTGGCATGCAAACAGTTTAAGGTGCCTGTATAGATATCGTTCAACATTGATATTGGTTGATACCAGGTTCTTTAAAGTCTAGGAGCAGTACACCTTGGTAATCAGAAAATAGGGTTACCATTACTTTTCCTGGTGAAGGTTGAGATCGACGTTTTTTCGCCTTCGGTGATTCTGCATACTCTGACGTTTGGATTCTGGTTCGTAGTGATATATCACCAAGACAAGGCCGAACGCAAATTCTTCTGCTCACCAGTTAGCAGTCGTTGAATCCAATGAGCAGCAACTTTGTGATAACCAAGACTATGAATAATGGAATGAACAGTTCCCACACTGATGGTCGACATTTTGAAAAGTTCTCTAACTTTAATGCGCCTACCTGAGCGTAAAGCAATTTCCAACTGTTTCTCATTTTCATCTGATGCTACAACATCCTGGACGGATCAAATCTTTAGTAGATTCTCTTCCTTGTCGAAATTTATTGCACTATTCAACCACTGCCGTATGAGAATATGAGAATAACTATAGTCACCATATATAGTTTTCATTCTCATATAAATTTCAATTGGCTGACGCTCTTTATTGACCAAAAATTGATGAGTCTGCAAATTATCTTTGGTTGGATTTTCTACCATAAATACTATTTTCCAACTTAAACACAACGCTTAAAAGGAAGCTTTACTTTTGACAACGCGTCACTAGTACTTAAACAATCAATATAAACAACTGAATTTCGTTGTCGTGGCGCGGCTGCGTAATCCAAACGAGTTTCTATTGAGTAATCCTCCTATTAACCCGTCCTTGCATACATTATAGAAATACCAAATAGAACGCTTTATACTTTGAGTTAAAAACAAACTAAAAGAAATAACTGATTAGGGTAGCGACGATTGTTGGGCCGTCAATTCTAAAGTGAGTACTGAGAATATTACGAACAAGGTAAAAGCAATAGTTTGGAATGCATAAACATGAAGGTATACAGCAAAGTAAATCAAGAGATCCAACGGCTATACATACCAAAAACTGAACTAACTCTGGTATGCTGACGATCTCATCTTGTTCGCTAGTAACATGAACAAATTACAAAAAAAGATAAGATTGAGAAATTGAAAACCTCGGTAGTCAAACATGTAAGGATAAGGATATATCAGTCTTTTGCCCCATAAACTAGCCGATATTCATTTTATTTTTTTAATGCGGTTGTTCCATTCTCGTCTTCTAATCGAAATCAAGTTTTGTACTAGTTGTGGTTTTCTATTTTAGAGATTAAAGTTGATGTTTTGGGTAATACTTTAACGATGTGATATTATTCTATAGACAGAATTTCACAATTCGTTAGATATGTTAAAATTTGTATGTTATATCTTTCCTTCGTACCAGAAGCTGAAGCAGTGAAACATCTTGGAGCAATTATGGGTGTTATAGGCAGAGTAGAGGGTGTGATAACAAATCAAATCTGCAAAGTGTCGACCGTATACGGAGCCCTATACGAAATATTATTTAAGAAAAAGTCTCAAAAGTAACAAAAATTAAAATTTTTTTGAGTTCTTATACCGATGCCCATATAATGTTAATGAAAAAGTTAAAGGCGAGGGAAAAAGCAAAAGGTTGAAAGTGAAAAGTATGTTGTAGAAAATAAAAAGCAATAGTTGAGGTGATTCGAGTACATAATGAGAATAGTAAAGATAGGACGGTAAAAGTGATATTAAAAACGGAAACAGGCAACAAGTCAGTCAACTAAAGAAAAATCAACTTAGCTGGGTCTAAACCATAAAGGAGGTTAAAGAATATAGTGGGAGATTCTAGGAAAGCTAAACAGAGCT
The DNA here is from genome assembly GCA_963082815.1 of Melanotus villosus. NCBI lineage: Eukaryota > Metazoa > Arthropoda > Insecta > Coleoptera > Elateridae > Melanotus > Melanotus villosus. The sequence continues at coordinate 81,576,680 of OY720419.1, forward strand.
TTTGGGCAGCTTCTTTATTTTAATTATTTCATACTTTAGTATTTTTCCAACTGTCTTGCACGTCTACCGTCGTTGTCGTACCTCTCGTACACCCGACTTACTACCCTCACTCACCTGATGCACGCCGGACCCCTATTTGAACATCGGTCGTCTGCCATAATTTCCACAATAGAAAAGAGCTGAAACGGTTTATCACCTCCTCACTGAAACTGGCAGAGCTCGCAGGATAAATAATGAGTAAAAGCAGAAATCGAAATACAGAATGTTAAAAAAAGGGTAACAGACTTCAAGAAAAGATAGTAAATATTATGCTCAACGGATTAAATGGCCAAGGATATCCAAAATTTTTAAAGGGCACGTTGTCTCCACTTCTAGAGGATGTACCTTGGATTATGGTTCATGCACGACTGTGTTCTAGCAAATTTCTCGTTTGCAATTCAGTATTCAAGCCAAAAGTACCAAAGAACGTGGACAGATAACAGATATACCGTAAACCAGTTGCATGGTCTCCTAGATATCTCGATTTCAATGTGTTAGATTTCTATGGGAGCTATCTAAAAAGCAGAACCAGAACTACTGAACAACAACTCATGGAACAAGCCTGCTTCATAGTTAGAGCCCAGCCTGACGTGATTCTTTCTTATGCATTATTTTCTGTATTACACTTTTTCACTTTTGTGTCATGCAATATGTTCCTCAAGTTTGTTACCATTTTTTTAATGCTCTGTATAAAATAACTTATATTCAGCCACGTTATTGTTGGGGGGGGGGGGCAAGACCTCGAAGAAGATCCCGAATTTTGTTTGTATTGTGTGTGATTATTGGTGAATTAAAATATTCACCGGTCTAGTTACATGCGCGCTTGTACCTATAATACCATTTTATTTAACTATGTTTTTCAGCATTTTTATTATATTTTCCTGCGGCTTCTATATAGACGACAAGGGTCGCTTTATCTGTCAGGAACGATAACAGAAATATTTGCTGTTATCTTTTTTTATCAGTAGTATGAGGTGATTTATCGCCTCACCTTTCCTGCTATCTAACGCAACACTCTATTTTTAAACGTTAGTTTAATATTTTTTTATACATATTTTTCATATTTTATACGAGTATTTCACAATTTTTCTAGTATCAACGTCAAATAAACTTACCTTTATAAGAAAGTTCTTAAATACAAATAATAAAAATGATTAGAATTTTATTTCTAAACATGGAGATCCTGATAGCTGTAGTGTTTATTTTATGAATTTACTTAGGCCAGATATTAAAAAATATCGTAAGGCAAACATTTATTAACTCAAATACTTGTATTTATTCTTTGATTTATCAAATAAACTTGTCAATTACTATTTAAAAAGTATTTAATTATACTGTTAATAAACAAATATTATCTTTAGTCATTTTTGAATTGTTTAGGTACCTATCTACTTATATAATCTAAATATTTGGAATTATTAGTTTATTGTTTTTTTGCGGCGATAATCATCTGTACATATACGGTCAAGTGATAATCAGAGTACTTACTTATGTAATTAACTATCGCAGATAATAATACGTATATTAATACACAATATTGTAGAAAGTTAGTGACTTTGAAACCTTCAAAATGAAACTCAAATATTTTGAAAAATATTTCAGTACATCTTGGTACCATTAAGTGTTAAGTAAAGTGAAAGAGGTCGGTGGTATCGAAAAGAAAAAATATATCTTTTCCAGGTTGCTGAACTTTTGAAGGTTTGCTTTACTATTTAACCTCGAGCTTTTCTGCTCTTTTCCCTGTTTAACTACTTTCTGATACGTGATAACTAAAGGCCGGATTTGTAGGCAAAATAAAATATGAAATTAGGCAAAAACAAATTAAAAACAGGCACTTTTCAGGCAAAAACAATCTGATTAATACCCTGAAGGAAAGAAATCAAAATCACTAATTTTTTGAAGTTTTATTTATACTATTTTTTATTTACACGTAAAATGAATGCGCTACTATGTATTTCTCTAAATTATTTTCTGTAAAATTCGTTCTTCTATCAGTCAAAATGTGTTTATGTTGTGAAAATGAACGTTCCACATCACAAGAAGTGTATTTAGAACAGGATACTTCTTTAGGCGACAAGCTATCCATCATTCCTACACCCTCACCCTCAAGGGCATTTTTGATGTTGTTAATTTATTTCCAACCTGGGTTTTTTTCCAGAACCATAACAATTTTCTGATAAATTTTTTCTCCCTTGACTCCAGGAAAGTTCAATGGAGCTTGATTCACTAACTTGGTGCTCTCCGTGAGGAGTAGAGATGGATCTTCTAATTGCTTGATTAAACCTAGAAGATGGGTAAAATGGGCTCCAATGTAGCCTAAATCAGCCACTACAGAATCAGATTGAAACGCAGCTTTGGCATCTTTCAGAATTAGGCCTGTCTTTGCACCCCGATTCTTCCTTGGAACACATCGAGCACTTCTTGGAAAAAATGTTTACTTTATAAGGGCTAATTGCTATTTTAGTACCTATTTTTAAATCCGGACAGTGACCTTCGGCTTATCGGTTGTCCCGTCATTATAGTGACTCACGCCTAACAAGGTAGTATAAAAGCACGTGCTCGCTTGTGGACAATGTTGTACCTATTACCCGTTTTAAAATTCCGAGAAAAAATTTTGCGTCTTCCATTTTTCAGGCGTTATTTTCGATTGAGAAACGAAAATTATTTAAAAATTGTCGATACATACCGGAAAAAAGGCACATATTGTTATAAATTGTCAATTCAGGCAAATTTTAGGCAAAACCCTTCAAACAGGCAATTTTAGGCAAAATAAAATGTCTGTAGAAGCATCCCCACCTCTGGAAACGTATTTATAATTTATTAAAATATCAATATCTATTAGCAAAATAAACAGGCAAAATAGGCAAAATCCGGCCTTTAGTGATAACGTTACTTTTAAGAAAATTTTCCTCATTCCCACACCTTGTATGTAGTTTTCTTAGGTTATTTTTGGTTCGTATTTTGTTCTTTCTATTTTTAGTTTGGTTACCTACTATGTTTTGTATGGTAGATTCTGAACTATCAAAATTCTTCTGGATGATAATTCCTTGCGAATTACTATAGAATTAACTTAATACACTGTGAAGAGCGAAACTAATAACTGAGCATTTGAATTTAGTAATGATTAGTTTTGCGTACTCTTGTAAAAACTTGTAAAAGTGTGAAACTTTTATCTGAGGATGCGAGTATTCAATTCCTAATATATCCTCATTTCCTTCATTCTGTTACGAAAGTATTATTAATTGTTAAACTTCCAATTCTTCTTTTATATTGTCATTCATTTTTTTCCTTGAAATTTTTAATGCTGTTGAATCGTACAAATACATTCATGAAATCTGTATACATATACGAGGGAGTATTGATAAATACTTAGCCTACCATATAAAACGCTACAATATTTCAAAACAAAATTTTATTTTTCAACATAATCTCCTTTAAAAGACTGATACATTTAGCAGAACGTTCATAAAGTACTTCCAAGCCCTTTAAACAAATTCTTTGTTTTGGTCCGCAAACCACTCTTCAACGGCACATATGACTTCGTCATTTGTCGAAAATCTTTTACCTTTCAAATATTTTTTGAGTTTTGGGAACAAATAATAGTCTGACGGTGCTAAATCCTGAGAATAGGTGGTCAACCAATTCAAACCCAATTTTATTAATTTTTGCAACGCAATCAACGACTTGTGAGCAGGAGCATTGTCTTACAAATAAACCAGAATGCTTCCACTCTTTGGATTGCTCTTTAGTCTCTAGGTCATAGTGATGGATCCACGTTTTTTCAAACTCTAGCTTTTTCTCAAACATGCATGAATTTCAAAAATTCACAGTTTTATCACCGTTCAACTTATGGATGTCAAAGTTTGACAACTTATTTATAAAACATCATAGTTGTAACCATAGCAGCCATATTCAATTTTGTCTACTAGAGACTTCCCACGGTAACTAGATATCAATACCCCGTCGTATATAATAGTTATTTATGTAATAAGGATCGTTTATGATCCGAATTACATACAAAATTTTATATGCTGGCATCAGTATGTATATTTTTAAAGATTTAAAATAGTATTTTTGAAACGACAGGTGCATTCAGTTATTATTATAAAAAATAGTAAGCAAGCCGCGCTTTATTTACTGTCAAACACTGCTGTCAAGTAGAAAGCGCTGTTAAAATTAATTTGCAATTTCACAATTTGCAAATTGAATTTGTAGTAAAATTTAAGAAAATGAGTGATTCTAATGAAAGTTTACCTTCGAATTTGAAGAAAATTGCAGAAAATGTCGTGTAAGAGTACTTTTTGAATTTAGTAGTTTTTAAATTGAGTACCATAATGGATTCATTATGGTCCTTGGCCCATAATGGATTCATTATGGTCCTTGGACTATAATGAACTGCCTTACGTCACTCAAATACAACATAAAGTTGTCATTATGATACGCCGGCATATAAACTTTTTTATGTAGTCTACTACTACTGACTCAATAAATCATTATCAATCTAAGTAAAACGGGATTCAGCCTTTTTCTGCGTTGTACCATTTCAACATTTTAAAGTTCTTAAGGATTAGGTACTTGTTTTTTTCTCTCTTTCATAGTCTTGAGGTTATTGTATAATTATTTTGACCTTTAATCAAATTACTCTGTATATGCTTCTATACACTGCCTAACTCTTATTCCAAGTTACCATTCCCGCCAATAAACTGTTAAAGTTTGCCGGGCTGTTTCATCGCCAAATTGGGAAAGGAAAAGTATTCAGGCAAAACTCTGGAAAATACCAAGATTCACCAAATTAACAAGCTAAGTTATCCAGAAGGGATGGAAAGTGTGGAAACTTGGTTACCTATGTATTGAAATGAGATAACATGTTAAGAAGGGACAATTTGAAATAATATCATTTTATTAAATATAAAAATATACATCACTTTCAGGATGCAAATTTAATCATTATGTATTGTTAGCAAAAAAATTGTTTATTGTAATTTATTAGTATTATTGTGTATTGTTATATTGTTGTTATATTAATAGTTAAACGTATGAATGTTTTTGGATCAATGTTATTTCATGGATGAAGAGATTTTGAAAATACCTGGGAAACGGGAGATAATAATTGAAAGATAAAAAATAAATAAAAAGATTGCTTTTCTGATTCGATAGTAAAAGGAGGTGCGAATAATCGCTCTCCGAAAAGTTATGTAAATTCAATTAAAAATTGAATTTATAAGATCGGAAGTAACTTATAATTACGATATTTAAAAAAAATAGAAATAAAAGGAACATTAAATAAAATATTATAATTTTAATTAATTTAAAGTGAACTTGAATGGTAAATGGAACAGAATGGTTAATGGACTGGCAGGTTAAATGGAAATAAATAGTAATTGGAAGTAAAGATAAAGTACAATTGAATTTGAAGAATAGTTAACGGAATTGGAAGTGTAAACTGGAACTAAATTATCATTCGGAAAGTGAATATGTGTGAGTGATTTAATTTTAAGGTAGTTTAATTAAAAGATTGCAATAAATTTGTATTTTGAAAGTTAGTTGATCTTTATTCTAGTTTTTCAAAATTCAATAAGTCGAATTCTGGGAACTATCCTGAGATACGAGTATCTCTTTTAAATTGTTAATAAAAACAGAATTTCAAATTTAAAAGCCGGTGCACATATTTTGATTTTGATAATTAACTTACCTAATTTTAAAATTGTGGGGAATCAAATAATTTGGGAAAAAGGTTATTGCGAGAACCCAACAAGAAATCATTTATAATTTATAATTGATACAAGCAAAAAGGGGGATCATCCCATTTCAATTTACATCTTCTTCTTGAAGTGGCGTGTCCTTTATAGGGCGTTGCCGGTCTAGATACATACATATTTACATACAGGGTGTAAATGAAAACGGGGTCATCCTTTTTTTCTTTATTATTATTTTTTGAAGTCTCAAATCGAAATTTACAAGACTGAATATACAGGAAAAATGTGTTTTTTTGAACTACAAAACAATCTGGTATCACTGTTTTGGAATCCAGACGAAATTATGAATCTGGATAGCTAAATTACTTATGCTAAGCTTGTATGCGAAATTAGCGATTAGACAAAACTTAGGAAAAATGTAAACTTAGAAAGTTATTTTATTTTTATTTGTTTCTGTTGAAGCCGTTTAAGTTTCCATCAGTTGTTTCATAAATTGTGGGGAATCAAATAATTTGGGAAAAAGGTTATTGTGAGAACCCAACAAGAAATCATTTATAATTTATAATTGATACAAGCAAAAAGGGGGATCATCTCAGTATATACAAATTGCGATCTTCAAGGATTTTCTTTTCTCCTGAATTCTAACCACTGCTTCCGATAAGGTTTCATTCCCCTTTCATTTCTAAAATCGGCTTTAGCAAAGTCCATTTCTCAGAAATAGTTCTGACTAAGGGTAAAATCGTTTGAATACTTTAGATTCTGTTTTTCCATTAATATCAGAAGTTTCGTTTAAATCTCATTTTCTCACTTAATTTTAAAAACAATGAGTTTAACTTTTTTACACTGGTTTAATAAAAGGGAGGATATGGTTATGATTATGAGTTACAAGAATTGCAGCTTGTAGAATTTTTACGTTTGTATGCAACTACATACATAATAAATAAATTGACTGACTTATAATAGCTATTTATGTAATTAGTACATAATATAGAACTTTATTGGACGAGCGAGCAAAGCGAGCGAGTCTATAAAGTTTGTTTTGCACTCCCGCAAAGAAGGGCGTAAAGTTCATTATTGCAGACCTCGGGTGCACTTTACGCTCGCGACAAATTAATTTGTAATATCACAAAAATACCTTAGTTACAATACAATTTTTATAAAATCACTCTTGCCGTGAATGCGTCAATTTGACATTTTTAAAAATGTCATTAGAAAATTTTTATTATAAATCAAAAAATTTAAATAAAATCTCCGTTCGTGCAAAAAAGATTGTATATACCACAGGCGTAATAAGCGACTTTGGCCTTTGGCGTGTTATAACCCTCGGCTAAAGCCTCGGGTTATAATATTCACACCGCAGGCTAAAATCGCCTTCTTTACGCCCTTGATACATAAATAATTATTATGTACGAATTACATACAAAGATTTATGTTCGACTGCTCTAGAGGAGCTGGATATCTTCAAAATTATTTTTTTATTTCCCTTTATACAAATTCGGTATAATTTAGCGTGTTTTTCTAGTGTTGCTATTGTTTCGACTGTTTGCCGTGTTTATGCAAAGGTTAAAAATTATACAAAGAAGTGGATACTTTAGAAAGTGTAGAAGAGTTGGCAGCAAGTGCCTAAGAATAATAAGTAATAAATATGTTAATTTAATTGTTCGAATTTGTTATTTCATGTAAATAAAAAATTCCATTTTTGTGACATTTAAATAAATAAATATTTATTTTGACAGTATTGAAAATAAAGTTACTTTTACTCGTACTATAAAGAGGTACTTTATCGCTATAAAACTGTGTTATAAATCAAACTTTAACGTGCAGTCGTACATAATAGCTATTTATGATATAAGTGTTAAAAGTGAGATTTTATTTTGTGAGTGGGGAAGATTGCGAAACGAGCGTAGCGAGTTGAGCAACCCCACGAATTATGAATATTTTGAAAACCTTTGAAATTAGAGAAGGAAATTAAAATTAAAGTTTTGACTCTGACGCCTTGTATTTCTTTTAATAAGTAGGTATATATTTTAATATTTTGGGCTAAGGTAAATTGTAATGTTTTGACCCCATCAATCAACTGTTACGCAATGTCTCATTACTTAGGCCACCCTATACAATACAGAGTATTCGGTTTAAAATAATGGAGTTGATTCCTGAGAAACATCTAACCGTTGTTCGGCGTTGGAAAACCTGCACACAGATTTTCTAAAACTAATTTACATCAAAAGTATATCTTCGAGGGAGCGAGTGACTCCTTAATAATTTGATCTTTAAAATAGAAATAAAAGATTTGTAAAGTCTCAGTGGCGGAATAGGCGCCGGTACTCAAAAGGTTCGGAGAATCCTTTTATTAATATTATTTTATAAAGGGCCCCGGGTTTTACTTTGTACCGAGGCTTGCTTAGGTATCTATTGTTTGGACACTGTAACACCTTTTTTGACATTGTTAAAAATCAGTTTTTTCGTAAAAACCAAGCTGGATCAAATGATGTGATTCTGAACTCTTACAGAAATTAAATTGTTCCAGATTTTTTTAAAACAAATATAAGTAGGTAAATAGCCAACACGTAAGAAATTGTGAGATGTAGGTTTTGATCTTACATTCAACTAAAAAAATTATTTAAATTTAATCTTTTACTGTTACTGTTATTAAGTTTATAATTTATAATTTTGGTGGCGTACTATGGGATCAAGAGTAAATCTGCATTTGTTAAATATTTATAGCTGCCACTGGCAGTCGAATCTATGTCCTAATGAAAGACAGACGTCGATCTATAGCACTAATTCACTAAAATTAGGTTATTTATAATCTTTTTTATATATGAATTTCTTGCAAGTAGTATGTACGTATTTAAAAATATTCGTAATAGTAGCGTTAAATTCCTATTACAACAAGTGTAAAATAGTTTTTATTCGCATTTATTACGTTTAAATTCACCCTAGTCTTTTCTTTAGATGTTTTCGGTATTAAAATGTAGGATTTAATCCCCGCCCAGTAAATAGACATGTTAATAATGCGACAATAGCCTTAATAATCAATGTAACACATCGACAGTAAAGGGCGCCAATCCACCCCACATAGCAAGATAAAGATACAATCAAGCAAATCTGGCCTAGTCCATGCGTGAACTCAACATATGGCTACATAAATGGCCTAAACGCAAACTTTTATTGCTTCGGGCACGATATAAACGAGGTTAATAATATCGTTTTGTGTGGGGGCGTGATGGGGAAAATTATTTTCGACTTCACTTGGTGAAAAATTGCGTTCTGGTTATATTAGTTGGCAAAACTGGAAACTTCTGGTTTGACCTCTTTTACGTAACAATTTAATTGTTGTAATTTTTTTCATTAACAACTACATATCTTTTGTCATAGAGGTTCGACTAAACAAGTTATTTATTCTAATTACAGGATATGTTTTAATAAATCGAAAGCATACGATCACTAATTAGTATTCTAAAAAAGCGTTACCTACATCGAAGTCTGTTTATTAATTTTTATTGCTCTTTTATTAAACGTTTAAATGAGTGCTTTTTATAATACATTCGTGTTGTAGTAACTCAATATTTTAATTTATGTAATAACACTTGTGTTAATGGATATACTTAACTCTCTAACCAGTTGTCCAGTGCGTTACTATACGATAACAAAGTAATCGGTCACGATTTTTTTCAAGGATTTCGTTGTTCTTGTGCAATATGAGATACTTTATTATTTAAACACATTTATATACGGCCCCCAGCGTTTAATTTTTCGGTTTCAAAATGTCATCACTCATCATGTTATTAATAGTATCTGAGAGGAACGTTATTGGGAATTCTAGTATTTTTTATAGAAACTGACGTAAACGGAAAACCATTGTTTTATTATGATGTTCTTAGGAAATATAAAGAAAATATCCCCGGAGAATAGTGAATATTTTATGAGTTATTACCATTTTTGGTTATATAATATTTTTATGTTGAAATACACCTTAAAATTCTTCTAAAGTGCTTGGATTTAATTGCTTCGTTACTTCAATAATAAATATTACAGAGATTCTAGCATTAATTGTTAATATTTCGCTTTAATATTTATACGATTCTTAACATTTTCTTGCGTGTTTTCTCTCATTCTTTTTTAATTTTTGACCTTCTAATTAAAAGGCTACAATTCGGTTTAACGTTTAATTGTCTACTCTACAGATTCAGCACGATTTTGAAGGAAAACATATTTTATATAGCTATTAAAATTAAATTTCATTTCTATAACTAAAATGTTAATACATATTTTAAATTATTCGATTTGTTATTAAAGAAGAGAGGAAACCTAAATCACAATGATTTTAAAAATATTGCAAACTCTAATGAATAATCTCTTAAGTATAATTTTTAAAGTATAACTGAAAGTAGGTACTTACCTAAAATCTAATTGCAAAGTTTTTTTTAAACTAGAATTTAGTTTATTTATACTGCAATAAATGAGTAACCTACTCATTTTGTTGATTTTTCCTAAAATATTATTCTTCTTCTTCTAGGTGCATTCTTCTAACGAAGATTAGCGATCATCATTGCTATCTGTACTTTTGAGGCGGCAGCTCTAAACAGAGCCTTTGTACTTTTTCCGTACCAATCTCGGAGGTTCTTCAGATCTTCAGCCATGACGTCTTTCTTCTACCCATACATCTCTTTCCTTCTACATATTTTACCCTGCATCACTAGTTGCAGGATTCTATATTTTTCATTCCTCATCACGTGGGCGAAGTATTCCAGTTTTCGGATTTTAACTGATTGTAAGATCTCTGTGTTTTTACCTATTTTTTTTTCAATACTTCAATGTTTCTTACTCTCTCCGTCCAGGATATGCTTAAGATTTTTCTGTATGCCTACATTTTAAATGCCTCTAACTTGCTACTTAGTTTCTTTGTCAGTGTCCTTCCTTCTAAGCCGTACAAAGGAATGGAGAACACATAGCATTTCGTCATTCTCACTCTTAGTTTGAGGATTAGATTGCGGTCGCTGAGTATTGGTCTGTGTTTGCAGAATGCACTACGAGCCATCTTCCTTACTTTAATTTCCTGGGTAATATCCCATTTGTCATTTACCCAATACCCGAGGTATTTGTATTGGTGTTCTTGTTCGATAGTCTCCATACCAAGAGGAATTTATGTATTATTATTATTATAATTATTGTTATTATTATTATCCGGCATTGATTTAAAGATGATTATGTACTTGGTTTTAGAAATACTCATATTGAGACCCATGTCTTTGCTGACAGTGTAAACTTTAGATAGCAAAGCTTGTAAACTCTCAATTGAGTCAACTAGACGGACAGTTTTATCAGCATACCATAATATAATATTGGTTATTTATCCACTGATTATTATGCCTTCCTAGCTTTCGGTCAAGGCTTCCGCGAGTATCTCCTCGGAGTATAGGTTGACAAGTATTGGTGAAAGCACACAACCCTGTCTTACACTCCTTTTAATCTCTATGTCTTCTGTCACGTTATCTTCTACCCTGAAATGGGCTGTTTGGTTCCAGTATAGATTTGCGATGATCTTGATATCTTTGTCATCTAATCCTACTTTCTCCAACAGATTTATTAGTTTGTGATATTTCATTCGGTCGAAAGCCTTTTCATAATCAATATATAGGATGTATACGTCTTTATTTATGTCCATACGTCTTTGTATTAGGACTTGCATGCAGAATAAGCCATATCTAGTACCTGGGCCGTTCCTAAATCCGAACTGTGTTTTGCTCAAATACTCTTCACATTTCTTGTATGTAATGTCAAAATTTAAAAATAAGTCATACTTAATATAAAATTTAGTTGAAAACAGATTTTTACCATTGATTTAATTTTCAAATTTGATTTGAAAAAACTACTTAAATTACATTACATTTTACACTAAAACATTTTTTGATACGTAAAATTAGTTTTGTCTAATTATTTATTTATTGTTTACTATTTTAATGATTATTTATTAATTTATTTATTCATTTACTGCGAATAACACTGAAACAATACCAAAACAGGGAAAGCGTACATTTATGTAAACTAAATTAATTGCGATGCCTTATGAAAAAATGAAAATACATATTTCTAAATGCATGTGTATCTAGTAAATAAATGAAAGTGAAAAGATGCAAACATAATTTATAATAAAACAAATTTTAGTACAATTGATGTCAAACTAATTAAAATTGAACAAAAAGTAATCAGTACTACCATGTAAACAATGTTCAAATGTAAGACTTTAGTATATTAGTAGAGACCGAATTTAGTAAAAATTTAGTAAAATAATTTTAGTAGAGCGCCACACTCAAGTAGTAAGTTGAAACTTTTAAAGCTGTAGTTTACTATGGCCGCTCTCTAGAAATTATAATTTCCTAAGGCTACGGTTACATTGGCTGCGTAGTCGTACGACTATCGAGTCGTACGAACTCGTACATATACGTACGTGTGGAACAAAACCACTGAGTTAAGTGTAACCGGTTACATTGCATGCGTATTTGTCGTAAGAGTTCGCACGACTACGTACGACTAAAAATTAGAAACAAAATACATTGTTTTTTTCGTGCGTAGTCGTACGAGTAATTCTGCAAAATATGGATCTCTCCTTTGTAATTTGTTCATAATTCTTTCCAGAATATAGTTGAATGTTTCTGATTTCATTCTGAAATATTCGCAAAATATTTCTCAATCGTTTTGCAACTCGGAAAAAGGTTTAAATTCTCCAGGTTCTTCGCGTGTTGCAAAAATATCATTAACTCAACACATTTTTGGTTTTTGTAGTGCCAACAACGGTAATAATGGATTTTCTAAAAGCATATCGTCGCTTGGTGGGCAAAATCTCTTATGTCTCATTTTGTTCTGAAATAGGGTTTTGTCTATTCTATTATTTTGATCTTTCTGCAGTGTTTGGTAAAACCCCTTACGTGCTAAATGGTGTATCAAAATTATTAAAATAATGTTACCTTAAAGTTATGAGCATTACAAAAGTATTTTGCTCCTTCTTGAAAATTTTGTTTTTGGCACATAGGAAGTTTTTCCCGCCAAGTGACGGCGTCCATTTTGATTTTTACCGAGGAACTGACGAACACGCAGCTAATGTAACCACATACGCGTACGACCAAAGTCTGTACGACTACGTACGACTATTAAGTCGTACGACCACGCAGCCAATGTAACCGTAGCCTAAGACATCTGACTTAAGCAGGATAGCACAGCTCAGTAATCGTTATAGTGCAATGTATTTACCAAGCTTTCGTTGAGTCACCAAATTAATACTTTGTTATTGGAAAAACACTTTTTTAAGGGGCTTCTTCAGGAGGAAAGGGAGTACTAAAAAAGCACGGTAACTCAACGTGTCAACCACGCCAGAGGCGAAACTCTTCTGAAGGGTTTCGCCTCTGGCTTGGTTGACAAGTTGAGTTACCGTTACGTGCCGTTACCCTTCTGCCTCTTGCTAAAAGAGTTTCGCCTCTGGCGTGGTTGACACGTTGAGTTACCGTGCTCTTTTAGTACTCCCTTTTCTCCTGAAGAAGCCCATTAAAAAAGTGGGCGAAACATTGAGTTATTCTGTCTCAACAATGACCCGCGGTCCCAACCCGGAAGACGTTTTGTTAATACTGACTCTGACCGTAAAAGTTTTCGAATTCATAATAATATGATGAAGTTACATATGTTTATGTTTAGTTATTGGGCGAGATTAATTTGTATGAATGCATGTTTTGTACTTGTTTCAATTATTAATTAAAATTAAGTTTTAAAAACAAAAATAAAATACACTTTTGTTTTTTTTGTGTGTTTGGAATAGGCACGTTTAATTTAGTACTTGAAATTCCAAAAACTTAAGTTAGTGAAAAAATGGGGACAAATGGAAAATCAAAAATTTTCAAATGGAGCATCTTTCAATTTCTAATAGGTACTTCTCATAACAATTTTTTTAAATAAATATTTTGTAAATAAACAAAATTTAGTTTTAAAAGTTTTCTTCTAATATTTTCAGGATGGTACGAACTTACATCTAAAATTATTTCGCAGCTTTCCCAAATTAATCATTAGTATTCGATATTAGTAAACAAAAAATGGTGCTCTTTTGTCAACTTTGGCCATTAATTAATTATACAGTCCACCCTAAGCTTAATATTAATAATAATAATAACCAATTCTTCAGTTTGAAGTTAACGCGCGTAAAAAATATATTTGAAATTAGAACAAAAATGCGAAATAATTAAAACAACTAGAAATGTAAAAAGTTTGTATTCTGTATTTGCTCTATCACTGGAGTGACCGCATTCGACTATAACGCGAAAAGTCTCGGGATCAAACCCGAGTTGGATGCTTGGCGGCTGGCCTACCCAGTCACTGAATAATTCGGAATCGAAACACAGTGGTGGAGTAGGGAAGGTAGGCAGTCGTCGAAAGCATGGTGCATAGCGTGTGAAACACCTGGGTATAGAAAGCAACATAATCCTCGTTGTTGCCGGCCTTACTCCTTCGCGGAGTGTAAGAGCCGCTACCTTTACCTAATACTTTGATGGGCCAACGCATTATAGCCATTAAGTATTTTAAAAAAAACCTACAGAAAAATAATTTTTCCGTATCCATGGTATGTAATTGACAGATTATTTATCTCATTTGAGGTTAACAATGGCGGATGGCGGGTAAATATGAAAAAGCGGGACGATATGAACATTTGCGGGTTTTTACCGTGCATGCTATCGACGTGACATCTACCGATAGAATTTAGAATCAAAATTATGATTTGATTATACAAAAATCTTCATTTAAGTGCTTGATAAGTGTAATTATTTTTTAAAATTCAAGCAAATACGTTTATTTTTTACATAAATTCATTATAGAAGTTATTTTTAATACGAAAATTTGACATGTGTAATTTGAGGTTATATGTCAAAAACGTAGGTACGTATTATATTATAACTATTTTTATTTAATACGAACTTCTCATGGATGCGGAAAAATAACTTGTGCCCTACGGGAATCTAACGGCATATTTCATCCCTCGGCTTTTGCTGCCCTCGCTCACTACGTTCGCTCGTGCAGCAAAAATCTTCGGGATGAAATATGCCTATATCTTCCCTTATGACGCAATATACTATAGTTAATATGGTTAGGATGTAAAAAAGTAGGTACTTCATTTTGTTATCTTTCGAAACATTTTAAACGATCCAAAAATCAACATTTATAAATCATAAGGTAATAAATACTTAATAAATTTCTTTCTTCGTATGTTAACGTTATTAAAGTCAGTTTTAAATTTAATTTCGTTAAATAAATAAGAGAGGTTTTAGAACGCTTTATTTTATGATAAAAGCAGTAAAGGTCTTCTGTTATTTATATTTACTCAACTGAGTTCGCACAATTTAAGAAAAGTATATTAAAATTTTGTTATTCTAAAAATTAATCGAAGGCATGAATTCTATATTTCAATTGAGTTAATTGAAACAAAATAGTGTTACACATCTACATAAAGTAGTTTTAATCATGCGATTTAAATTAAATCTTTGACTAAAAAGAGTTGGAAGTATGCTTGCAATTTAGTTTAAGATTACAATTAAGTTCTAGCCTAAGAGTTTTAGCAAGCATATTTATTAAGGTCTAGCAATATTTTATTAATTTTTTTAAAAATTACACCGTTTTGCTAAGTTTAAAAGCATTTTTGCAGAATCTTTCACAAAAGTTGACTCAAATCTATTGTAAATTATTAATAAACTGAATCTTTTTAATATTCGGTAAGATAATCAAGATTATTATAATATTTTTACAGTAAAATTTTACCGTTTTTCTGTCATTTTACGCAAAACAATGGAAGCACTTTTTGTGGAGCCAACGGCGTTGCAAATATTTTTGCTGATTACTTTAAATCTGATTTCATGGTCGAGGACTGCTTTAAAAAATATTTGAAAGGATAATTTATAATAGAATATATAGTCATGTTGAGAACAGTATCTCGTCATTATATCACGGTTTTGTGAAAACAAGTACTAGAACCAGTTTATTAACTTTTTCAGAAGATATAACAAGTAATTTGAAGCCAGGTTGTCAAATGGATTGTATTTTCGCAGATTTATCCAAAACATTTGATACAGTGTCCCACAAAATACTGTTAAATAAACTCAAGTGTTATGGTCTGTCTGACGATTTCATAAAGTTTATCATGTCTTATCTAACAAGGACAGAAAGTGTGGTCTCTATTCATAATCATTGTTCCAATTTTTTTATCCATCGTCTGGTGTACCACAAGGAACCATCCTGGGTCCGTTATTTTTTGTATTATTTATTAATGATTTGTCATCTGTGTTGGCAAGTGCTTGTGGTTTATTATATGCAGATGATTTTAAAATCTATAGTGTAGTGAAATCAGTTAATAACTGTAAGCGTCTTCAAGATGAAATCAACAAGGTGCAGTTGTGGTGCGATAAGAATCATCTACAATTAAATACTACGGGTAGTAAACGTAAAGTTATGACTTTTCTAAAAAAAATCCATAGTTGACTACAACTACAGAATTGACGAAGCAGACCTTTTAAAGGTTAAACAAGTGAAAGGCCTTGGTATCTTGTTTCACTGCAATATGAGTTTCAATGAACATATAAATTCAGTAATTAATAAGGCACATCGAACGTTTCATTATAAGAAACTCAGATGATTTTACAAACCCAAGAACAATTGTAATTCTGTATTTTCTTTGGTAAGATCTCTCCTTGAGTATACTGTTGTAATTTGGATGCCTGAAACGTTTTTCAATATAAATGAAATTAAAAAGGTTCAGAAAAGACTTGCACCTTATACTCTTATATTTTAAATATTATAGAATAAGTACCTATATCCATCATATCCGTTAACAATTTCATATGTAGATCAGTTGTCAAAATTAAACAATCAAAATGGTCTAAACATTCAGAAATTAGGTACTAAAAGCGAATTTACATGTTTATTTTAGTATAGGTACAATATTTTGCACAATAATATTAATAAAAGTGCCCTTTTATATTTAATTAGCCTTAAGGTGCCTAATGTTAAGTTGCGTTACAAAACTGTTACTTTCTTTATTTAACAAATGTCAACAGCCGTAAGTAGGACTTTAAATACGACTAATTGTGACTTTTTTCATGATTCATTAAATGATATTGAACATAGATATTATTAAAAGTTGTCATTTCTGTTTTTTTTTTTTTTTTATACGAATATTATTGTAGTTAAAGTTCCAGATACTTGTAATTGGAATGCATCCGTTTGTATCTAAAATATATTATTATTTTTATTATTATTATTGTTATTATTATTTTCTTTTACACAGCACTACCTGGAGTGTTTATCTATAAGTCAGGGGGTAGTTCCAAGTTCCAAGCAACTTAGTGTTTAGTTATCTGAAAGAAACTTATTATTATTTTTATTTTTTCTCGGATAACATCCGGTATTTGTTTAGAATTAGGCAGGGAGTAAATTCATACTATTCTGTCATATATTAAAACATTTTCTTATAATATAGCAAGTTTGTAATATAACCGCCCTTTTCTATAGATTTTAAGAAGTACTGAGGAAGATTAAGTTAGCTGATGTTATGCAAAAACTGCTTCGTTATAACCCCAGTAACTAATATAACGACAGGGACTATGTGGACTTCTCTCAACTGCCAGGAGCACTATTCTGTAAACGCGTGACAGCACGTTCCCATGAGAAGTGGGCGGGGTTCACTTGGAAATGAATAAAAGGCTATTCTGTACAAAGGCGGTTTTATAGGGGCGGTAATGGGGGTAATTACCCCCCCCCCCAAGAATCATGTGCTACAAAATAACAATCGTCAAAACTACCATCCATCATTTTAAAATATTTTAAGTAATTTTTGGGGTAATCTTTCCTGTATAAAGAATTTTGGCAGTTACGAAAATTAGTACCCCCCCCAAATATATTCTAAAACCGCCCTTGATTCTGTAAATACAGGAGTAGTCACATCGTGCGAAAAATGAGTGAACTTACATCTACCGGTAAATCGTGAGAGAATCGGTCAGTTCCCCGGGAGAACGGCGATCCTAACCTTACTTTCTGTGACAATAATTTAGAGCGGCGTGTGCCATTAAAATCAAGAAATTACCTAGGTCGGTGTTACCTTGTGGTGGAATCTGTGAATCACGATGGATATTGCTGACTTGCTCATCGCTAATGAGGTAATAATAATATAATTAATTAACAAATATTACACTTACTATTGTAGTTGATTAGTAATTATAACTATAATATAAGTAATGCCAAAGAACTTTTGATTAACAAATAAATTCAAGGTATTACGAGACCTCCGTAATGCGGAAGATGATTTGGAAGGGGAACGGCAAGTTCTTCAAAGGATTAACCCTTTTGTATCATTAACTGGCCGAGCATTTATAAAGAGGTTCCGGGTCAGCAAAGAACTTGCCCGTGATATAATCGAAGTAGTAACTCCATTTATGCAGGCCCCCATACGACGCCGACGTTCGGGAATCAGCATAGAGCATAGAGTAAATACTATCTAAATGGGACTTTATAAAAGAATACAATAATCAGATGGTACCTATTTCAGGCTCTTATTGCCCTTAGATTTCTAGGCTACGGCTCGTACCAGGAAATTACTGGTAGTAACGCTTATGTTGCTGTAAGCCAGTCAACCGTAAGTCGGGCATTAACTGAATTTTGTAATGCGATGTTGGAAAACGAAATATTTGAACGGTGGGTGCACTTTCCAGGCAACATACAAGAAATGCAGCATCTAAGAAACCGGTAAGTAAATATTCAAAATTCAATTAGTGTAGGTGCATAATAAATAAGTGTTTTGTGTTGTTAGCTTCTACGAGAGGTTTGGTGCGCCAGGTGTAATCGGAGTCATCGATTGCACCCATGTGGCAACCATAAGACCACCGAATAATGACCCTCTCCATCCAGAGAACATATACGTCAACAGGAAAAATTACCATTCCATTAACGTTCAACTAGTGTGTAGTTCTGTAGTTTTGTATCTAGTTAATATGTGGTGAATCACATTGTTTTGTTTAGATATGTGTCGAAGACTTACGCATTTGCAATGTCAATGCACGTTTTCCTGGCAGCACCCATGACTCCCACATATGGCGTGAATCTGCTGTTTCTCAGATAATGGAGCAGGTCTATAGACACAATGAATGAAGAAAATTTGTTTTTTTTATTGGGAGGTTCTGGTGAGTCACATATACTTATGTCGGTATAGTCCGAGGCCTTTATTCCAACAGGTGTTCAAAACGAATCCCAATCAAAAGTTGGCTATATTTTTACAAAACTAGCATATGGGATTGTCCACCTCGCCCAAAGTCTTTAGGTAATCTATAATTTTAGGTTATGCATTGCGCCCCTGGCTGATAACTCCACTAGAAGAGCCTCCCATTCCAGACACACCGGCAGACCGTTTCCATCATGCCGTTAAAACTGCTAGGTGTTCAATAGAGAGATGCAATGGTGTCCTCAAGAATAGGTGGCGGTGTTTATTGAAACATCGAACTCTCCATTACACACCTACTATGAAGAAGAGCGTAATGCTGATTTTGGGATATACATGCCACTAGAGCAGTTACAATAAAATGAAGGCGGTGGTGTTGGCAGAGTAGATCCAGATCTACATGCTGCCAGACGATCTGGCAAAGTGCACCTCGACTTCTGGGTATTATTCGGTACTCCATATTGTTGCTCGGGTTAGGAATTATACCTCAAATTGTTCGCCCACGAATTTACATCCGAATTAATAACTTGAGCATTTGAATTTTGAATCTGATTTAGAAGATTTGGAATTCAAACAAATTCTGAATTAAAATTCAAATTTCCAATTTATGAAGTGAAATCGTTTTTACTTGAGTTTCTGAATTTTAATTGAAAATCGTCAGATCTTGAATCTAACTTAAAAACGGATTTGATCTTCAAATTTGTTTTACAAATGTGAGCCTTTTCTTTCTCGAAATTAATAGTTATTTATTATACAAGACGATAAAGTTGTATTTTATCTTCGAGGGCGTATTTTAGGGTCGAGACGACAGTCGAGACGCTAATTACGCTCGAGAAGATAATTAAATTTTATCGTCGTGTATAATACTCTATTTTTTCTATAGCATTTATTTTAAAGGAAAAAAATTATAATTATAAAATAAATTGTATTTGACATTGACGTTTAAAAAATTACAAATCGAGTCACGTTTTAAAATATCATTAATTTCTAGGGTTACAAACAATAAATAAATTACTTTATCTACCCTTGCTGTTAAAGTGATTCTTTATCTACTCAAATTAATAGATAAAGTAGCACTTTAACAGCTGCTATAGAAAAAAAAAATCTAAAATATTTTCATCGATTTATTCCCTTTTGTTTTCACATTTAGTTTAAATGTTAAAATTATTATTATTATGTTACATTTTGATTCCTACGTTTATGTTACGAATTGAAGAACTTTACTGGAATCATTAGTTTACCTTACAAGATTTCAAATTCTCAATTATTTTACTTTAATAATTTCAATAACAAGGGTTTTAAAGCGACAAATACAATTATCGGTTCCAAAACGAGAAAGAATCGTAGATAAAACCTGCTTTTAGTTAACACATGACTGTTTAGGCACAGGTGTTTGATATTGCCTGTTTTATATCGCTTGCTGCGATTGCTTCTCTCACTTCGATGTTCGAATTTGTACTAATTTAGAGTTTGCTTTGCAGTGGTAAAGAGCGCATTGTATGCAAAGATTTAGCAATTATTGTTAATTATTTATGAAAATAATATTTGAATATTTTAATTTAATGAAGTGATAAGTTTGTTGTTTGGGAGCGTTTATTGGTAAGAATTTTTGTTTAATTTGAAATGTTGGGATGCATTTTCGGATTTCATGACAAATTCCTTCAGATTTGGTTACCAATATTTTTAAAATTTGATTTTAGGGTTTTCATTAGGGCACTTAAGAACCAGTCGAGTAATTCGGTAATAAAATAAACAAACCAAAAATAGCGATGGAAATCTTTTAATAACGATTCTAATTAAATGTTACTTGTAAATAAATTACAATGATTTGTTATAGGAAAATTAATATTTCGATGAATAATTTAATTTTGTACACAGAAAGAAGTCTTATGCCTGTAACTGCAGGGTTTTTATGTGTTGCTCAGAAGGCTTTGTCTTTTCCTTTTTGTGAACAACATACCTAGCTTAGGAAAATAACCAGATGTTACTTTATACTCAATATTAAACAAGAATCAACTCGTCAAACTGTAATGCGTGGTAATACTAAATTATTATTTTATTATGTTACACTATGATAATTTGAATCTTAACTAATAACTTGAATCTTCAAACTCTAACTCTAACAATATTCGAAGTTTTAAATCGTAGGTATATCTACATTCGAAAATTTGTATTTACGAATTGAAAGCTTTATAAATCCCTGTTTATTTTTAAATAAACATCCTTTTCGAGTCTGGAATTAAAGCTTAAGGACTCAGACTTCAAATTTCGAAAAGTCGAGCTTAATTAAAACAATTTAATCCGCAAATTCAACTAAATTTGGATTCTGAATTGTAAAAATCAAATCTTGAGCTTGGACTAAAAAATTAAATGATTTATGATTAAAAATTTTTAAATCCAGTTAGATTAAGATTGGAATCCTTATATTTATCGATAAAAATGTTTTCAATCTGTCGAAGTAAATTCTTAATCCAGATATTATAATTTATGAATGAAAATGTTTTTAGTCTGAATTTAAATCTCGTTTTATACATCAGCAGACAACGCAATTATTTTGAAAGTTCATAACAATTTGTGGAATTACTATGATTTTCGTTTGTTTCTAGGTAGATCCTTTGATGAGAGAGGTTTTATTGGTCTCGCCAACAGTTTATAAATTTTTTAAAACCTTGTTGCATTATGTACTAAAAAATGCTTTTGGAGAAGTTTTCTGCAGTTCGTAAATGAGCAGCCAGCAATAAACGTTGGAATACGCTAAAATGATTTAAATTTTGCAGAGGAGTACCTTTAATTATTCTCTTTTTCAAACTACAGTTATGTTTGCAGTTTGCAGGAGAAAACCGTTATTGTTGTTTAGTTACATTAATTTATAACAATCTTCGTGCAGCTTCGTTCGTAGCGAATTTTCGTGAAAGTCGGAGGGTTTCAGTGTAATAAAAGACAAACATACAACTGTTTGCCAAAACTTAAGGAAATTTCGCCGACTTTAAAAAATTCGCGACATTTTAAAAAGTTTTGAAGTTTTGTTAAGTGATGTGTCTAATAAATTAATTTTTATGAGAGCGTTTAAACTAGTTGATTATGTGCGGGAGTGTCGGTCGGGTATGGAGAAAATCCTTAATCCCAAAGGATTTTCTTGGTGGTTCCAGGGCGATACTGCATTAGGGAGGCAATAAAAAGGTGAGCAGCTTATTTGACAAATATTTTGATTAGCTTTCGTTTAAACTTTTAAACTGTTTAAAAATTTTAAACTTTTAAAATTAGAAAAAAAACTTACAAATTTGGTTTGGATTTTTTTCTAAAAAAATTGAAAAGTTTAAATAAAAACTAAAGAACGTCTTTTCGATTATTCCAGGTAAGTCCCACGCCGAAGGATGGCGTTTCCAGGATAAAGAAGCCATCAGTAAGTTTCATGTTTATATTTGAATTATCTTAAATGACTGTTTAGGCATTTAAATTGGTTTCTTGATAATGAACTCTCTCAATTCTGACACATAACTTTCATTCCTGAAATGCAATACTAATTTTGCTAAACATAAATTTTATTCAAATTTGAGCTTTCATGATATTTATCCAAGACGGTTTGGAAGTGTCGGGGGTCGGGGTAGTTTTTATGGTATTGTGTGTTTTAAGTGTTTTATGGTTGTGCTCGTATATGCACCATAAAAGTAAGTACTACTTTGGCATGTTATTAAATTA
Organism: Melanotus villosus; assembly: GCA_963082815.1. Classification (NCBI taxonomy): domain Eukaryota; kingdom Metazoa; phylum Arthropoda; class Insecta; order Coleoptera; family Elateridae; genus Melanotus; species Melanotus villosus. The sequence goes on from OY720419.1 coordinate 81,599,354, forward strand.
CAACTAATTTAAATCATTTTCAGGTAACAATGATGTGATTTATTTTTACTGCATTTTCAGCAGAAACTACTTGCTACCACTCTTTAACATTTTTTTTAATATGCCACTTGAAATACATTGTCAGCATTGATAAATTTTGGCTAAATATTGTTTACAATTTATTATTTTTCAGGTTTTAATTTTTCAACTTATTTTTTCAGCATGGATATATTTTTTAAATATCTCAAACATATATTTACATTTTCAGGAGCTGCCTTCAATTTATTCTGCTCTTGCTCTTTTCAGTTTTTAATCTTTTGAACTTTTAACATTTTCAGCATTAAACCTTTTCAATTTTTAATCTTTTCAGCACGTAATAGTTTTTTTTCAGTAAATATTCTTAATTTTTAGTATTTGATATTTTAACCTTTTAACCTTTTAGTCCCGAGTGTTTTCTGTTTAATTCACTTTTCAGCTTCTAATCATAATCATTTTTCAGGTGAAAACAAGGTACTTCTTTAAATTTTAACCCTTATATTGCTATTAATTGAGTTCTACTTTTCAGAATTTAATTATTAATTTCCCAATTTTCAGCTTTGAGTTTTCAGGGTTTAATAATGTTTAACCTTTAATATTTTTTTCAGGTTTTCTTCTTTTATGAATCTGATTTGGGATTTTGATCTCCGAATCCTGATTCAGACATAGTAAGTCGAGCCAAATTTTTAATCCAGCTATTATAATTTATGAAAAAATGTTTTTAGTCTGAAATTGAATCGCCTTTTATACATCAGCAAACAGCGCAATCTTATTGAAAGTTAATAACCATTTGTGGAATTACTATGATATTCGTTTGTTTCTAGGTTTGATTGGTTTCTCCGACAGTTTATAAATTTTTTAAAATCTTGTTGCTTTATGTGTACTAACTAAAAAATGCTTTTGGAGAAGTTTTCTGCTGTTCGTAAATGAGCAGCGAGCAATAAACGTTGGAATACACTAAAATGACTTAAATTTTGCAGAGAAGTACCTTTAATTTTTTCTCTTTTTCAAACTACAGTTATTTTTGCAGGTTGCAGGAGAAAACCGTTATTGTTGTTTACTTACATTAAGTTATAAAAATTCTCGTGCAGCTTCGTTCGTAGCGAATTTTCGTGAAAGTCGGAGGGTTTCAGTGTAATAAAAGACAAACATACAACTGTTTGTCAAAACTTAAGGAAATTTCGCCGACTTTAAAAAATTCGCGACATTTTAAAAAGTTTTGAAGTTTTGTTAAGTGATGTGTCCAATAAATTAATTTTTATGAGAGCGTTTAAACTAGTTGAGTATGTGCGGGAGTGTCGGTCGGGTATGGAGAAAATCCTTAATCCCAAAGGATTTTCTTGGTGGTTCCAGGACGATACTGCATTAGGGAGGCAATAAAAAGGTGAGCAGCTTATTTGAAAAATATTTTGATTAGCTTTCGTTTAAACTTTTAAACTGTTTAAAAATTTTAAACTTTTAAAATTAGAAAAAAAACTTACAAATTTGGTTTGGATTTTTTTCTAAAAAAATTGAAAAGTTTAAATAAAAACTAAAGAACGTCTTTTCGATTGTTCCAGGTAAGTCCCACGCCGAAGGATGGCGTTTCCAGGATAAAGAAGCCATCAGTAAGTTTCATGTTTATATTTGAATTATCTTAAATGACTGTTTAGGCATTTAAATTGGTTTCTTGATAATGAACTCTCTCAATTCTGACACATAACTTTCATTCCTGAAATGCAATACTAATTTTGCTAAACATAAATTTTATTCAAATTTGAGCTTTCATGACATTTATCCAAGACGGTTTGGAAGTGTCGGGGGTCGGGGTAGTTTTTATGGTATTGTGTGTTTTAAGTGTTTTATGGTTGTGTTCGTATATGCACCATTAAAGTAAGTACTACTTTGGCATGTTATTAAATTACAACTAATTTAAATCATTTTCAGGTAACAATGATGTGATTTATTTTTACTGCATTTTCAGCAGAAACTACTTGCTACCACTCTTTAACCTTTTTTTTAATATGCCACTTGAAATACATTGTCAGCATTGATAAATTTTGGCTAAATATTGTTTACAATTTATTATTTTTCAGGTTTTAATTTTTCAACTTATTTTTTCAGCATGGATATATTTTTTAAATATCTCAAACATATATTTACATTTTCAGGAGCTGCCTTCAATTTATTCTGCTCTTGCTCTTTTCAGTTTTTAATCTTTTGAACTTTTAACATTTTCAGCATTAAACCTTTTCAATTTTTAATCTTTTCAGCACGTAATAGTTTTTTTCAGTAAATATTCTTAATTTTTAGTATTTGATATTTTAACCTTTTAACCTTTTAGTCCCGAGTGTTTTCTGTTTAATTCACTTTTCAGCTTCTAATCATAATCATTTTTCAGGTGAAAACAAGGTACTTCTTTAAATTTTAACCCTTATATTGCTATTAATTGAGTTCTACTTTTCAGAATTTAATTATTAATTTCCCAATTTTCAGCTTTGAGTTTTCAGGGTTTAATAATGCTTAACCTATAATATTTTTTTCAGGTTTTCTTCTTTTATGAATCTGATTTGGGATTTTGATCTCCGAATCCTGATTCAGACATAGTAAGTCGAGCCAAATTTTTAATCCAGCTATTATAATTTATGAAAAAATGTTTTTAGTCTGAAATTGAATCGCCTTTTATACATCAGCAAACAGCGCAATCTTATTGAAAGTTAATAACCATTTGTGGAATTACTATGATATTCGTTTGTTTCTAGGTTTGATTGGTTTCTCCGACAGTTTATAAATTTTTTAAAATCTTGTTGCTTTATGTGTACTAACTAAAAATGCTTTTGGAGAAGTTTTCTGCTGTTCGTAAATGAGCAGCGAGCAATAAACGTTGGAATACACTAAAATGACTTAAATTTTGCAGAGAAGTACCTTTAATTTTTTCTCTTTTTCAAACTACAGTTATTTTTGCAGGTTGCAGGAGAAAACCGTTATTGTTGTTTACTTACATTAAGTTATAAAAATTCTCGTGCAGCTTCGTTCGTAGCGAATTTTCGTGAAAGTCGGAGGGTTTCAGTGTAATAAAAGACAAACATACAACTGTTTGTCAAAACTTAAGGAAATTTCGCCGACTTTAAAAAATTCGCGACATTTTAAAAAGTTTTGAAGTTTTGTTAAGTGATGTGTCCAATAAATTAATTTTTATGAGAGCGTTTAAACTAGTTGAGTATGTGCGGGAGTGTCGGTCGGGTATGGAGAAAATCCTTAATCCCAAAGGATTTTCTTGGTGGTTCCAGGACGATACTGCATTAGGGAGGCAATAAAAAGGTGAGCAGCTTATTTGAAAAATATTTTGATTAGCTTTCGTTTAAACTTTTAAACTGTTTAAAAATTTTAAACTTTTAAAATTAGAAAAAAAACTTACAAATTTGGTTTGGATTTTTTTCTAAAAAAATTGAAAAGTTTAAATAAAAACTAAAGAACGTCTTTACGATTGTTCCAGGTAAGTCCCACGCCGAAGGATGGCGTTTCCAGGATAAAGAAGCCATCAGTAAGTTTCATGTTTATATTTGAATTATCTTAAATGACTGTTTAGGCATTTAAATTGGTTTCTTGATAATGAACTCTCTCAATTCTGACACATAACTTTCATTCCTGAAATGCAATACTAATTTTGCTAAACATAAATTTTATTCAAATTTGAGCTTTCATGATATTTATCCAAGACGGTTTGGAAGTGTCGGGGGTCGGGGTAGTTTTTATGGTATTGTGTGTTTTAAGTGTTTTATGGTTGTGCTCGTATATGCACCATAAAAGTAAGTACTACTTTGGCATGTTATTAAATTACAACTAATTTAAATCATTTTCAGGTAACAATGATGTGATTTATTTTTACTGCATTTTCAGCAGAAACTACTTGCTACCACTCTTTAACATTTTTTTTAATATGCCACTTGAAATACATTGTCAGCATTGATAAATTTTGGCTAAATATTGTTTACAATTTATTATTTTTCAGGTTTTAATTTTTCAACTTATTTTTTCAGCATGGATATATTTTTTAAATATCTCAAACATATATTTACATTTTCAGGAGCTGCCTTCAATTTATTCTGCTCTTGCTCTTTTCAGTTTTTAATCTTTTGAACTTTTAACATTTTCAGCATTAAACCTTTTCAATTTTTAATCTTTTCAGCACGTAATAGTTTTTTTCAGTAAATATTCTTAATTTTTAGTATTTGATATTTTAACCTTTTAACCTTTTAGTCCCGAGTGTTTTCTGTTTAATTCACTTTTCAGCTTCTAATCATAATCATTTTTCAGGTGAAAACAAGGTACTTCTTTAAATTTTAACCCTTATATTGCTATTAATTGAGTTCTACTTTTCAGAATTTAATTATTAATTTCCCAATTTTCAGCTTTGAGTTTTCAGGGTTTAATAATGCTTAACCTATAATATTTTTTTCAGGTTTTCTTCTTTTATGAATCTGATTTGGGATTTTGATCTCCGAATCCTGATTCAGACATAGTAAGTCGAGCCAAATTTTTAATCCAGCTATTATAATTTATGAAAAAATGTTTTTAGTCTGAAATTGAATCGCCTTTTATACATCAGCAAACAGCGCAATCTTATTGAAAGTTAATAACCATTTGTGGAATTACTATGATATTCGTTTGTTTCTAGGTTTGATTGGTTTCTCCGACAGTTTATAAATTTTTTAAAATCTTGTTGCTTTATGTGTACTAACTAAAAATGCTTTTGGAGAAGTTTTCTGCTGTTCGTAAATGAGCAGCGAGCAATAAACGTTGGAATACACTAAAATGACTTAAATTTTGCAGAGAAGTACCTTTAATTTTTTCTCTTTTTCAAACTACAGTTATTTTTGCAGGTTGCAGGAGAAAACCGTTATTGTTGTTTACTTACATTAAGTTATAAAAATTCTCGTGCAGCTTCGTTCGTAGCGAATTTTCGTGAAAGTCGGAGGGTTTCAGTGTAATAAAAGACAAACATACAACTGTTTGTCAAAACTTAAGGAAATTTCGCCGACTTTAAAAAATTCGCGACATTTTAAAAAGTTTTGAAGTTTTGTTAAGTGATGTGTCCAATAAATTAATTTTTATGAGAGCGTTTAAACTAGTTGAGTATGTGCGGGAGTGTCGGTCGGGTATGGAGAAAATCCTTAATCCCAAAGGATTTTCTTGGTGGTTCCAGGACGATACTGCATTAGGGAGGCAATAAAAAGGTGAGCAGCTTATTTGAAAAATATTTTGATTAGCTTTCGTTTAAACTTTTAAACTGTTTAAAAATTTTAAACTTTTAAAATTAGAAAAAAAACTTACAAATTTGGTTTGGATTTTTTTCTAAAAAAATTGAAAAGTTTAAATAAAAACTAAAGAACGTCTTTACGATTGTTCCAGGTAAGTCCCACGCCGAAGGATGGCGTTTCCAGGATAAAGAAGCCATCAGTAAGTTTCATGTTTATATTTGAATTATCTTAAATGACTGTTTAGGCATTTAAATTGGTTTCTTGATAATGAACTCTCTCAATTCTGACACATAACTTTCATTCCTGAAATGCAATACTAATTTTGCTAAACATAAATTTTATTCAAATTTGAGCTTTCATGATATTTATCCAAGACGGTTTGGAAGTGTCGGGGGTCGGGGTAGTTTTTATGGTATTGTGTGTTTTAAGTGTTTTATGGTTGTGCTCGTATATGCACCATAAAAGTAAGTACTACTTTGGCATGTTATTAAATTACAACTAATTTAAATCATTTTCAGGTAACAATGATGTGATTTATTTTTACTGCATTTTCAGCAGAAACTACTTGCTACCACTCTTTAACATTTTTTTTAATATGCCACTTGAAATACATTGTCAGCATTGATAAATTTTGGCTAAATATTGTTTACAATTTATTATTTTTCAGGTTTTAATTTTTCAACTTATTTTTTCAGCATGGATATATTTTTTAAATATCTCAAACATATATTTACATTTTCAGGAGCTGCCTTCAATTTATTCTGCTCTTGCTCTTTTCAGTTTTTAATCTTTTGAACTTTTAACATTTTCAGCATTAAACCTTTTCAATTTTTAATCTTTTCAGCACGTAATAGTTTTTTTCAGTAAATATTCTTAATTTTTAGTATTTGATATTTTAACCTTTTAACCTTTTAGTCCCGAGTGTTTTCTGTTTAATTCACTTTTCAGCTTCTAATCATAATCATTTTTCAGGTGAAAACAAGGTACTTCTTTAAATTTTAACCCTTATATTGCCATTAATTGAGTTCTACTTTTCAGAATTTAATTATTAATTTCCCAATTTTCAGCTTTGAGTTTTCAGGGTTTAATAATGTTTAACCTTTAATATTTTTTTCAGGTTTTCTTCTTTTATGAATCTGATTTGGGATTTTGATCTCCGAATCCTGATTCAGACATAGTAAGTCGAGCCAAATTTTTAATACAGCTATTATAATTTATGAAAAAATGTTTTTAGTCTGAAATTGAATCGCCTTTTATACATCAGCAAACAGCGCAATCTTATTGAAAGTTAATAACCATTTGTGGAATTACTATGATATTCGTTTGTTTCTAGGTTTGATTGGTTTCTCCGACAGTTTATAAATTTTTTAAAATCTTGTTGTTTTATGTGTACTAACTAAAAAATGCTTTTGGAGAAGTTTTCTGCTGTTCGTAAATGAGCAGCGAGCAATAAACGTTGGAATACACTAAAATGACTTAAATTTTGCAGAGAAGTACCTTTAATTTTTTCTCTTTTTCAAACTACAGTTATTTTTGCAGGTTGCAGGAGAAAACCGTTATTGTTGTTTACTTACATTAAGTTATAAAAATTCTCGTGCAGCTTCGTTCGTAGCGAATTTTCGTGAAAGTCGGAGGGTTTCAGTGTAATAAAAGACAAACATACAACTGTTTGTCAAAACTTAAGGAAATTTCGCCGACTTTAAAAAATTCGCGACATTTTAAAAAGTTTTGAAGTTTTGTTAAGTGATGTGTCCAATAAATTAATTTTTATGAGAGCGTTTAAACTAGTTGAGTATGTGCGGGAGTGTCGGTCGGGTATGGAGAAAATCCTTAATCCCAAAGGATTTTCTTGGTGGTTCCAGGACGATACTGCATTAGGGAGGCAATAAAAAGGTGAGCAGCTTATTTGAAAAATATTTTGATTAGCTTTCGTTTAAACTTTTAAACTGTTTAAAAATTTTAAACTTTTAAAATTAGAAAAAAAACTTACAAATTTGGTTTGGATTTTTTTCTAAAAAAATTGAAAAGTTTAAATAAAAACTAAAGAACGTCTTTACGATTGTTCCAGGTAAGTCCCACGCCGAAGGATGGCGTTTCCAGGATAAAGAAGCCATCAGTAAGTTTCATGTTTATATTTGAATTATCTTAAATGACTGTTTAGGCATTTAAATTGGTTTCTTGATAATGAACTCTCTCAATTCTGACACATAACTTTCATTCCTGAAATGCAATACTAATTTTGCTAAACATAAATTTTATTCAAATTTGAGCTTTCATGATATTTATCCAAGACGGTTTGGAAGTGTCGGGGGTCGGGGTAGTTTTTATGGTATTGTGTGTTTTAAGTGTTTTATGGTTGTGCTCGTATATGCACCATAAAAGTAAGTACTACTTTGGCATGTTATTAAATTACAACTAATTTAAATCATTTTCAGGTAACAATGATGTGATTTATTTTTACTGCATTTTCAGCAGAAACTACTTGCTACCACTCTTTAACATTTTTTTTAATATGCCACTTGAAATACATTGTCAGCATTGATAAATTTTGGCTAAATATTGTTTACAATTTATTATTTTTCAGGTTTTAATTTTTCAACTTATTTTTTCAGCATGGATATATTTTTTAAATATCTCAAACATATATTTACATTTTCAGGAGCTGCCTTCAATTTATTCTGCTCTTGCTCTTTTCAGTTTTTAATCTTTTGAACTTTTAACATTTTCAGCATTAAACCTTTTCAATTTTTAATCTTTTCAGCACGTAATAGTTTTTTTCAGTAAATATTCTTAATTTTTAGTATTTGATATTTTAACCTTTTAACCTTTTAGTCCCGAGTGTTTTCTGTTTAATTCACTTTTCAGCTTCTAATCATAATCATTTTTCAGGTGAAAACAAGGTACTTCTTTAAATTTTAACCCTTATATTGCTATTAATTGAGTTCTACTTTTCAGAATTTAATTATTAATTTCCCAATTTTCAGCTTTGAGTTTTCAGGGTTTAATAATGTTTAACCTTTAATATTTTTTTCAGGTTTTCTTCTTTTATGAATCTGATTTGGGATTTTGATCTCCGAATCCTGATTCAGACATAGTAAGTCGAGCCAAATTTTTAATCCAGCTATTATAATTTATGAAAAAATGTTTTTAGTCTGAAATTGAATCGCCTTTTATACATCAGCAAACAGCGCAATCTTATTGAAAGTTAATAACCATTTGTGGAATTACTATGATATTCGTTTGTTTCTAGGTTTGATTGGTTTCTCCGACAGTTTATAAATTTTTTAAAATCTTGTTGCTTTATGTGTACTAACTAAAAAATGCTTTTGGAGAAGTTTTCTGCTGTTCGTAAATGAGCAGCGAGCAATAAACGTTGGAATACACTAAAATGACTTAAATTTTGCAGAGAAGTACCTTTAATTTTTTCTCTTTTTCAAACTACAGTTATTTTTGCAGGTTGCAGGAGAAAACCGTTATTGTTGTTTACTTACATTAAGTTATAAAAATTCTCGTGCAGCTTCGTTCGTAGCGAATTTTCGTGAAAGTCGGAGGGTTTCAGTGTAATAAAAGACAAACATACAACTGTTTGTCAAAACTTAAGGAAATTTCGCCGACTTTAAAAAATTCGCGACATTTTAAAAAGTTTTGAAGTTTTGTTAAGTGATGTGTCCAATAAATTAATTTTTATGAGAGCGTTTAAACTAGTTGAGTATGTGCGGGAGTGTCGGTCGGGTATGGAGAAAATCCTTAATCCCAAAGGATTTTCTTGGTGGTTCCAGGACGATACTGCATTAGGGAGGCAATAAAAAGGTGAGCAGCTTATTTGAAAAATATTTTGATTAGCTTTCGTTTAAACTTTTAAACTGTTTAAAAATTTTAAACTTTTAAAATTAGAAAAAAAACTTACAAATTTGGTTTGGATTTTTTTCTAAAAAAATTGAAAAGTTTAAATAAAAACTAAAGAACGTCTTTACGATTGTTCCAGGTAAGTCCCACGCCGAAGGATGGCGTTTCCAGGATAAAGAAGCCATCAGTAAGTTTCATGTTTATATTTGAATTATCTTAAATGACTGTTTAGGCATTTAAATTGGTTTCTTGATAATGAACTCTCTCAATTCTGACACATAACTTTCATTCCTGAAATGCAATACTAATTTTGCTAAACATAAATTTTATTCAAATTTGAGCTTTCATGATATTTATCCAAGACGGTTTGGAAGTGTCGGGGGTCGGGGTAGTTTTTATGGTATTGTGTGTTTTAAGTGTTTTATGGTTGTGCTCGTATATGCACCATAAAAGTAAGTACTACTTTGGCATGTTATTAAATTACAACTAATTTAAATCATTTTCAGGTAACAATGATGTGATTTATTTTTACTGCATTTTCAGCAGAAACTACTTGCTACCACTCTTTAACATTTTTTTTAATATGCCACTTGAAATACATTGTCAGCATTGATAAATTTTGGCTAAATATTGTTTACAATTTATTATTTTTCAGGTTTTAATTTTTCAACTTATTTTTTCAGCATGGATATATTTTTTAAATATCTCAAACATATATTTACATTTTCAGGAGCTGCCTTCAATTTATTCTGCTCTTGCTCTTTTCAGTTTTTAATCTTTTGAACTTTTAACATTTTCAGCATTAAACCTTTTCAATTTTTAATCTTTTCAGCACGTAATAGTTTTTTTCAGTAAATATTCTTAATTTTTAGTATTTGATATTTTAACCTTTTAACCTTTTAGTCCCGAGTGTTTTCTGTTTAATTCACTTTTCAGCTTCTAATCATAATCATTTTTCAGGTGAAAACAAGGTACTTCTTTAAATTTTAACCCTTATATTGCCATTAATTGAGTTCTACTTTTCAGAATTTAATTATTAATTTCCCAATTTTCAGCTTTGAGTTTTCAGGGTTTAATAATGTTTAACCTTTAATATTTTTTTCAGGTTTTCTTCTTTTATGAATCTGATTTGGGATTTTGATCTCCGAATCCTGATTCAGACATAGTAAGTCGAGCCAAATTTTTAATACAGCTATTATAATTTATGAAAAAATGTTTTTAGTCTGAAATTGAATCGCCTTTTATACATCAGCAAACAGCGCAATCTTATTGAAAGTTAATAACCATTTGTGGAATTACTATGATATTCGTTTGTTTCTAGGTTTGATTGGTTTCTCCGACAGTTTATAAATTTTTTAAAATCTTGTTGTTTTATGTGTACTAACTAAAAAATGCTTTTGGAGAAGTTTTCTGCTGTTCGTAAATGAGCAGCGAGCAATAAACGTTGGAATACACTAAAATGACTTAAATTTTGCAGAGAAGTACCTTTAATTTTTTCTCTTTTTCAAACTACAGTTATTTTTGCAGGTTGCAGGAGAAAACCGTTATTGTTGTTTACTTACATTAAGTTATAAAAATTCTCGTGCAGCTTCGTTCGTAGCGAATTTTCGTGAAAGTCGGAGGGTTTCAGTGTAATAAAAGACAAACATACAACTGTTTGTCAAAACTTAAGGAAATTTCGCCGACTTTAAAAAATTCGCGACATTTTAAAAAGTTTTGAAGTTTTGTTAAGTGATGTGTCCAATAAATTAATTTTTATGAGAGCGTTTAAACTAGTTGAGTATGTGCGGGAGTGTCGGTCGGGTATGGAGAAAATCCTTAATCCCAAAGGATTTTCTTGGTGGTTCCAGGACGATACTGCATTAGGGAGGCAATAAAAAGGTGAGCAGCTTATTTGAAAAATATTTTGATTAGCTTTCGTTTAAACTTTTAAACTGTTTAAAAATTTTAAACTTTTAAAATTAGAAAAAAAACTTACAAATTTGGTTTGGATTTTTTTCTAAAAAAATTGAAAAGTTTAAATAAAAACTAAAGAACGTCTTTACGATTGTTCCAGGTAAGTCCCACGCCGAAGGATGGCGTTTCCAGGATAAAGAAGCCATCAGTAAGTTTCATGTTTATATTTGAATTATCTTAAATGACTGTTTAGGCATTTAAATTGGTTTCTTGATAATGAACTCTCTCAATTCTGACACATAACTTTCATTCCTGAAATGCAATACTAATTTTGCTAAACATAAATTTTATTCAAATTTGAGCTTTCATGATATTTATCCAAGACGGTTTGGAAGTGTCGGGGGTCGGGGTAGTTTTTATGGTATTGTGTGTTTTAAGTGTTTTATGGTTGTGCTCGTATATGCACCATAAAAGTAAGTACTACTTTGGCATGTTATTAAATTACAACTAATTTAAATCATTTTCAGGTAACAATGATGTGATTTATTTTTACTGCATTTTCAGCAGAAACTACTTGCTACCACTCTTTAACATTTTTTTAATATGCCACTTGAAATACATTGTCAGCATTGATAAATTTTGGCTAAATATTGTTTACAATTTATTATTTTTCAGGTTTTAATTTTTCAACTTATTTTTTCAGCATGGATATATTTTTTAAATATCTCAAACATATATTTACATTTTCAGGAGCTGCCTTCAATTTATTCTGCTCTTGCTCTTTTCAGTTTTTAATCTTTTGAACTTTTAACATTTTCAGCATTAAACCTTTTCAATTTTTAATCTTTTCAGCACGTAATAGTTTTTTTCAGTAAATATTCTTAATTTTTAGTATTTGATATTTTAACCTTTTAACCTTTTAGTCCCGAGTGTTTTCTGTTTAATTCACTTTTCAGCTTCTAATCATAATCATTTTTCAGGTGAAAACAAGGTACTTCTTTAAATTTTAACCCTTATATTGCCATTAATTGAGTTCTACTTTTCAGAATTTAATTATTAATTTCCCAATTTTCAGCTTTGAGTTTTCAGGGTTTAATAATGTTTAACCTTTAATATTTTTTTCAGGTTTTATTCTTTTATGAATCTGATTTGGGATTTTGATCTCCGAATCCTGATTCAGACATAGTAAGTCGACCCAAACTTTAATCCAGATATTATAATTTATTAATTAAAATGTTTTTAGTGTGAATTTGAATCGCCTTTTATACATCAGCAAACAGCGCGATCTTATTGAAAGTTAATAACAATTTGTGGAATTACTATGATATTCGTTTGTTTCTAGGTTTGATTGGTTTCTCCGACAGTTTATAAATTTTTTAAAATCTTGTTGCTTTATGTGTACTAACTAAAAAATGCTTTTGGAGAAGTTTTCTGCTGTTCGTAAATGAGCAGCGAGCAATAAACGTTGGAATATGACTTAAATTTTGCAGAGAAGTACCTTTAAATTTTCTCTTTTTCAAACTACAGTTATTTTTGCAGTTTGCAGGAGAAAATCGTTATTGTTGTTTTTGTGTTTGTATACTTACTATTATTCAAATTCGAGCTTTCATAATATTTACCCAAGACGGTTTAGAAGTGTCGGCGTATTTTTTATGGTGTTTGGTGTTTTAAGTGTTTTATGGTTGTGCTCGTCTATGCACCATAAAAGTAAGTACTATTTTGACATGTTATTAAATTACAACTAATTTGAATCATTTTCAGGTAACAATGATGTGATTTATTTTTACTACATTTTCAGCAGAAACTGCTTGCTACCACCCTTTAACATTTTTTTTGTAATATGCAACTTGAAATACTTTGTCAGCTTTTATTAATTTAGGCTAAATATTGTTTACAATTTATTATTTTTCAGGTTTTAATTTTTCAACTTATTTTTTCAGCATGGATATATTTTTTAAATATCTCAAACATATATTTACATTTTCAGCAGCTGCCTTCAATTTATTCTGCTCTTGCTCTTTTCAGTTTTTAATCTTTTTAACTTTTAACATTTTCAGCATTAAACCTTTTCAATTCTTAATCTTTTCAGCACGTAATAGTTCGTTCAGTAAGTATCCTTAGTTTTTAGTATTTGATATTTTAACCTTTTAAGTTTTTAGTCTCGAGTGTTTTCTGTTTAATTAACTTTTCAGCTTCTAATCATAATCATTTTTCAGGTGAAAACAAGGTACTTATTTAAATTTTAACACTTACATTGCTATTAATCGAGTTCTACTTTTCAGAATTTAATTATTAATGTTTAACCTTTACTATTTTCTCAGGTTTTATTCTTTTATCCTTAATGAATCTGATTTGGGATTTTGATCTACCAATCCTGATTCAGACATACATAAGTCGAGTCAAATTTTTAATCCAGATATTATAATTTATGACTGAAAATGTTTTTTTCCGAAGCTTTAATTATTAAAAAGAAAAGGTTTACTTTATAATTGAGAGACAAAAAATTTCCAAGTTGCCTTGGTAACTATGCCCAATATTGCGTTTCTATTGGTCGTTAATTAGTGTCGTACGATTTTCGGAATTAAATATTCTTTAACTTTTGATGTTTTTTCCGCACTTAGTATCTGTTTTCCTGTTTTAAGGAATTTTTTAAAATTTAATGTTCTTTCAGCTAGTAATAACTGTTCAGATTCAAATTATTACGTTTTCCGATCAGAAATTTGCATTGTTTATAATCAGGTCTTATTTTTCAGGATTTAATGATTTTCATTTCAGGGTTTTAGAATTATTAAAACAGTTGAATTGGTATGCTCACATAGTTAGAATGAACTCGAACGCAATAGTCAAAAAAGTATATGAAGCAAGAAATACAGATAGAAGAAGGAGGGGAAGGCCCAGGAAAAAGTGGGAAGACAGAATAGCAGAAAAAATGGAAGAAATGGATGAACAATTAAGGAAATGCTAAATATCCGACGCTCATATTGGGCATAAAGGATTTGAGAAGAAGAAGAAGAAGAAGAATTATTAGGTGTCTACCTTGTAAGCTGTTAGGGGGGCACTGAAGCCAGGGGGGCCAAACCCCCGGTGAGTAGATTCTGTTTATTTCATTTTGAACAGATCAGTAAGATTTTTTTATTTTTCATGAACTTTTCGTTGGATTAAATGGATGGCTTGGACGTCGAAAATTTGCTGAAAGTGAAAAAGTCCGTTCCTAAAGTCACGAGCCGCCACTGCTGTGGACACCTCCCAAATGCGGGATACTGTTTTAAATTTTGTTTGGTTTACTATCTAATCAATGTAATAAAAACCTCTAAAATATGGACACGGACAACAAAATTAAGAAGAATGGGCAAAAATATCTTAGAAAACAAGCAAAAATATTTAAATCTCTTATATGGCATATTATTCAGTTCAATTTTCTTTAAAATATTTAAATGGATATCTATTTACAGAGTTCCCAGAAATTGTTTACCAAATTTGCCGACTTTAATAGACAATTAGAAACTAGATACATTTTCGAATGGATCATTTAAATCCTTTCTAAGTAGTCCGGCATTGTTTATCCTTGTTGCGACAAATTTCAACATGGGGTTGGGCGGCAATGCAGCTTCCTGTCGTTTCTTTCGGATTATAGCAAGGCGCCATCTATTGTAGACTCACTACACTGCTTGCTCACTTCGACAACTTAACATTATGGCGGCTACTTTGATTTTATACAGAGTCTTATGAGATAAGCTTTCGTCAACGTTAGCACTCAGAACGTTGGATCAATCCTAATTTATTTTATACTCTTTTATTTAGTTATTTTCCTACGACCATATAAGAAAGCCGCTCCTAACGCACAAAAAAGCATGCGTGAAAATTGACAATATCATCTGTGCGATTTACTTTCGCAAAACAAGTGAAGAACCCGTGCGTTAGCAACACGTAGGAGGAATATAACGCACAGTTTGCGCAATAATAGGAAGCCGCGGCCGGTTCAAAACAAAAAATGACGGTCGTTTTATCTGAACTGTCATTGTTACTTTTTGCGTCAAGTAGCAACGTACAAACGTAACTGAAAATGGATGTAGAGAAAAACAGTAACACCAAAAACTAATAAAATGTTCATTATTCCTAATTAATAATTATTATAAACATAAAGTGTCCATTATTCCTACTTTCAGTGTATTTCTTATAAAATTCTAAATTGTTCCAAACTAGACATGTACAGGGTGGTCCAAATTGGACACTTTTGATAGGAAACACCAATTTCTAGAGGAGCTAGAAAAAAACTAACCTACATGTTACGAGCTCGATTTTTGTGAGAAACTGAATGCCGAAAACCGCACATCGATATCTTGAACTGTTTAGAAGGTATAGGGTGGTTTTCAATTTTGTGCATTTTTGACCCACCTCCGTAACTTATTTATTTATGAATATTTTTTGTTTCTGTAAAAACATTCTTAAGGCACTTTTTTTAAGGGAATCCAATAGTGTCCCAAGTTTTTTTGTAAAAAGAATGGTTTTGAAGCTACGACATAAACTTGTACTTTTTCTTATGGACCACCCTGTATATTTTTGCATATTCTTTTTCTAAATATATAAAATACTTGATACTTTCCTTTTTAAACATTTATTTCATTGCCGTTTTTAAAATACTATAGATTAATTTTGTAAATCTGGAGTGCCACATGCTTGAAAAATAGAACGAAATAAATTTACAGCTGTTATAAAATATTTATTGCCCATTTTTTAGTAATTTATTGATTTAATTAAACATCACAAAATAACAAAAGCAAACAATATAACATTAAAACTACATTATAAATAGTTTTTTCTACCTCCTCTAGAAATTGGTGTTTCCTATCAAAAGTGTCCAATTTGGACCACCCTGTACATACCTAGTTTTTTTTTTTTGGTCGTAGGAAAAATAGTGTTCGTAACTCGTTCGAAAGTCAATATCTCCGCTCGTGTTTATAATAGATCTACTCGTGCTCCGCTCCGCTCCGCACTCGTACATCCATTATATTTGTTACTTTCGACACTTGTTACGAAATATACGTTGCCGTTATGTAGGGTTGTTCATTTTTGGCAAAAAACATCTAAAATCATTTCACATTATAAACAATGGCAATCCATAATTTTGGCAGCCTATTAGGTACCTACGTATTTGGCAATTCAAATTTTACAATCTTATGGGAGCTTGCAGTTCGAACGATATAAATTGATCAAAATAACACGGTCCTACTGAATAAAAAACCATATTTATGTCAAATAACCGGTAATAAAGCCATGAAAATAATTTCAGCTCATTTTCGTCGCCTGATTTTGTGACAGTGAATTCGTCTTTTGCCCATTTGCCTAATTTTGTAATATAATCTAACAAAAAAAGTCCCAGTTACTTCGTCATTACACAAATGACTTTACTTTAGAATCTTACATAAACAGGTACATACCGGGGGAGTATTTATTAGTATGGTCTCATTACCATTTCCATGGAAATTATTAGTTACTTCGGCATCAGGGGCCTCATCCTCTTGTGCAACGACCATGCCAGTATTGTCGATCTCCTAAAACATAATGGTACACTATTGATTAGTAATACAAAAATAAAACTTACTTCATTAAAGTTGAATATAATTGCAGACTCACGTACACTCTCATTCCCTGAGAGCGACGTGGAAACTTGCAAGGAAAGTATTTCCTTTTCTGCATCTGTAAGTTTTTTGTCCAAAGGTGGACCCCACCCGTACCACGTTGGTGCTTTTTTATTTCGCTGTTTTTGCCCTTAACTTTTTTTTCAAATCTGCCCATGACTGAAAATGAAAAGTAAGGTTATAATATGTATACGGGTAGTTTTTCGCTTACTTTTCGCCATTGCTTCCAGGTTTTATTAGATGCACCGGGGACTGCATTGAGGGTTAACGCAACACTTTCCCACAACTTTTGTGAATCTTTCTTCGTATATGTGTTTGCAAATTGTCCACTTAGTAACTGTGGCTGTTTTTTCATGCACTCGGTTAGCATTTTTTTTTGTCCGTGCGTCATAGGGGTCGACCGATTACCGTCTGTCATTTTCATAACACACAGGTCCCAGGATATAGTTATTTTCGTATCAAGTGTCGAAAGTAGCAAATATCATGCGAGTGTTTATAATAGATATTATACGAGTGCGGAGCGTAGCGGAGCACGAGTAGATGTATTATAAACACGAGAGGAGATATTTGCCTTTCGAACGAGTTACGAACACTATTTTTCCCACGACCAAAAATGTACATGTCAAAAAGTAACAATGACAGTTTAGATAAAACGACCGTCATTTTATGTTTTGAACCGGCCGCAGCTTCCTATTATTGCGCAAACTGTGCGATATAATTTTTCCCACGACCATATAAGGAAGTCGCTCCTAACGCACAACAAACTAGGCGCGAAAGTTGACAATATCACCCGTGCGATTGACTTTCGCAAAACAAATGAACAACTCGTGCGATATGAACACGTATAGGGATATATCGCACAGTTTGCGCAATAATAGGAAGCTGCGGCCGCTTCAAAACAAAAAATGACGGTCGTTTTACCTGAACTGTCAGTGTTACTTTTTGACATGTACATTTTTGGTCGTGGGAAAAATAGTGTTCGTAACTCGTTCGAAAGGCAAATATCTCCGCTCGTGTTTATAAATATTTCTACTCGTGCTCCGCTACGCTCCGCACTCGTATATCTATTTATAAACACTCGCTTGATATTTGCTACTTTCGACACTTGATACGAAAATAACTAATCCCTATACGTGTTCATATCGCATGGGTTCTTCATTTGTTTTGCGAAAGTAAATCGCACAGACGATATTGTCAAGTTTCGCGCCTGCTTTTTTGTGCGTAAGGAGCGACTTTCTTATATGGTCGTGGGAAAACAATTTATTTTTCACCGTTTGGTTAAAGTTTGGTTAAATTTTTTAAACGCAGTAAACACAACAAACAACAAGGCTGATGTGCTTGACGACAACGACCCTGACTTTACGCCTATCCTATTGGTTGATCATTCGGCTACTCTCGCTGGATCACTTCACGTTCACCACCTATTCACTGCGCTTACAGAATGCAGTATCGGACGTTTGAGTGAGAGGAGCTCTCACTTCGCACGAGGAATGTTCACTCTCCCCATATCTAAAAAATAGCCTACCAGGTATGTTGAATCTCGATCGCTAAATTCTGATATTTAGTGGCCTTTTCTGTTTTTGCTGTTTACAGGTTAACAGTAAGTGGGCAGCTGATGACGATTATAGTAGCTATTCTATGTACATTATCGATTACTACTATATCGGGCCTATTATAGTCTACGGTTCTATCGGTAAACACAGATCTGTCCTAATACAGCAACGGTCTTAGCTGACTCGAGTATGGCGTTAGGTATTAGGTATTTGTAGAAAGGAGACGGATTATTTATTAGTTTCTGCTGCAGGGCTAGTTGTCGATGTATTTTTGCTACTTCATTGTGTCTTGCCAAATAAGCTATATTAGATTGCGATGGGCATCCTGCTGTTATGTGTTCCACAATCTCGCCAGGTAACTTGCATAATCTACTGATATCTAAAATTTGAGTGCTTTTTTAAATATGTTTTTCATAGTTTTGTGTAATGATAACACGGTTTTGCACAGCCATAATGAAGCTCTCTGTCTCGGGATGTAAGTATCCTTCTCTCAGCCACGTCAGTGATGACTTCTTATCAACAGCAGGATTGTTTAATAGATTGGGGTACTTTCCATGTAGAACTTCTTCGGTGTTTGCAGTTTCAAGGACAGTTTCTTGGTTACTCCTTAGGTTGGGAGAAGTGTATTTATTATCAGCCTGTATTGGACTTTCAGAGTTTTTAAAATAATTGCGCAATTTTTTAACTTGCGACTTACATAGTTTATTGATGTTAGCTAATCTCCTTCTACCTTCAGATCTAGGGTAAGTACACCCTTTGAATTGCACTATGTGTGTGATGGAGTCGAAATTTAGTAATGGTGGTTCTGGTCATTCTATCTACTTCCTCGAGATCAGTATTTGAGTAATTCAGGATGCCAAATGAATAGGTGAGAACAGGAACGGCGTAAATGTTACTAAATTTTTGGCATTTAGCTGTGTATTCACTAGCTTGTGCCGCCTGTTTCTATATCTTTAAATTCACTCTTTAACTGCGTGTGACTAATGTGTGCATTCTGTTGAATGCCTAGATACTTATAAGTATATTCCTGTTTCAGCTGCTTGAATTCTGTATCTACCTCCGGTAATAGCGAATACTTTCCTTTCAATAAGTGAATTACCGAACATTTATCTAATCCAAATGACATTTGAATATCTTTGCTTAACACTTTTACAGTAGTAAGTCGGCGTTTGAGATGGTGTTGGTTTTCAGCATATAGTTTAATGTCATCCATAAATAACAGCTGGCAGATTCTCAAAGCATTATCTGTACCCTAAATTTAGTTGTTTCAAAAGTTGTGATAAAGGCTTTAGGGCTAAACAGAATCACAAGAGGCTAAATGTGTCACCCTGGGAAATGCCCCATCGGATTTTTATATTCGATGAAACATGGTTTGCGACGTAGATTCGGGTTTCCCAGTTTTTCATTAGGCTTCGTAGAAGATGGATAATGTTCGGATTAATCTTATAGATCAACAATGTCTTCAATAGACAGTCATAAGTAATGGAGTCAAAGGCCTTCCTATAGTCAACGTATCCCATAATTATATTTCGGCATTTAATTTCGACTAGCTTGATGACTACAGAATCTATAATGAGTTGCTCCTTACCTTACATCCCAATGTAGCCTTAATACGCCCCTTCTGTTCTGTATGTATAATGATATTTTGTGCTCGCAGTGCATATACATATGTATCTACTTTTTCATGTAGCAAAGATGTCAATAATTTATATAATGTGAAGAGGCAGGTGATTGGCCTATCATTTCTTGGATCAGCTCTATTTCCCTTTTTTGAGAGAAGGTAGGTAAGTATATCCTTCGTTAAAAATTTTGGAGTGCGACTAGGGTCGTCTAGTTGTCTAATATATCATTAAATTGCTTTGCTATAAGTGGATGCAGAAGTTATGCACACCGTCCGGACCAGGGGATTTCCACTTGGATGTCTTTTTGACACAAGCCTTGATGTCTTCGTTCATAAATATCACGTTTGGCATAGGTGGCAGTTCTCTCGTGGTCATAGTAATAAGCCATTTGGCTTGGTCATTATAGGTGACTGATTCGGACCATAGTCCTTGCCAGTACGTATTGAATTGCTCTATATCCATTGATTCTTCAGCTGCCTGTAGGGGGTTGTTCTCTAAGTTTCTATAGAATGCTTTCTGGTTGTTATAACGTCTTAGCATCGCTCCCTTAGATTTAATTTTCTGTTTCAGTTCGTCCTGGTACAGTATTAGTTTGTGTTCCAGTTCAGCGTCTCTAGGATTTAGTGATACCTTATGTAGGATACTGTTTATCTTTACCTTTACACGGTTGCTTCTGTTGTATACTAGATATTCGTGAATTACGTTAACTTCTGTTCTGAGACGATCAATATTCTTCTTGATGCGAACCTGCCAAGCAGGTTTTTTCCTATTGAAATTGTTCTTAATGGACTTTCTTCTATAGATCTTTTGTCCGTTGAATTCTATTACCGTGGCTGCTGCTGCATAAACTGCCGCATGGATGGTAGATAGATCGGTTAGGTGTTCAGTTATTCCAATGAGAGCATTGTTTACACATTTTATATGGGTAAACGTGGGCTTTTAGAAAATGAGTTTGGGCAAAACAGGTCTATCGAGCGGATTAGAGTCATGAAAGGTGTTAAAATTAATATTCTTTAACGTTTCCATCATACTCTGACGGGTTGTTTGGTTGTTCTTTGTGGGTGTTGTCTTCAATTCCTGTTTGTTGAATCTCTTCAATTATGGTGTTTTTATGTAGCCGATTACCAACTTCCTTCCGCAATTAATCTATTTCTTTGTGAATTCGAGATGCAGTTTCTGCCTCCAGCCTGGCAAAGGTTCATCTTTACAATCATTAACGAGCAGGTCAGTACCTACCTATAATGTCAATGTTTATCTCTCTCCATTTAATTCTTTTAGTTGTTTGGGGTCGTCCAGCCGAACTTGACGCATGACCTTCACCTTCATTATTTTTAGCTGCTTCGGGTTGACCCCGACGTGGACGCCGCGAATTTGCTCCACGCTACTGGTCACTCACAATATCCTGGGTGGCAGGACCAGCTCCACTAGCCCCAGGGCCCTCATCAGGCAATCGCCTTCTACTATTTCAATATAAACTCATTTCATGGAAATGGTGTGTATTTTAACTCTTCTGTCAGGGTCCAGCCTATTGTACAGGGTGGCCCATTTTCGATGTTTTCAAATGGGAAGTACCTTTAATATCGGAGATAGGCAAAAACTGATGTGGGAGTCCAGGGCTCTTTTTTGATGAAGGTTCAAGTCCCGAAAACAAAATTCCGCTATCTTTTGTTATTTTTTAGTTATAGCCCAAAATTCAAAATTTGACCATATCGAAAACTTCAAATAACTCTCTTGGTTTTGAAGATATCCAAAAACGGTAAAAACATTCTACAGGCACTTTTTCAAGTAGAATGTGATAGTCAATTCAGATATCTTCTAATTTTCATGTTTTATGAATTATGACATAAAGTTGGTGTTTTTTAAATATAAGTCGTAGTTGGCCATGATATCATTAAATTGCATATTTTATCTGCTTTCCGAAAATATATAGTTTATAGAGGTTAAATGCAGTAACAATACCTTTTTTGAACAAAATCTGATTTTATGATGTTGTTAGCAATTAGTAGGCCATGCTTCATGATAGCAATAAACAAAAGCTAATAGAGCGGGCGCATCTGACGTCACTAGGCCATCAGCTGAACACTTGTAGGGTAAACAAAGGTAGATTTATATGCACCGGTATACTAATTTTATCAAAAAGGAAATATTACATATTACAATATCAAACCGAATATAAAGATGTGTTTAACTAGAGGAGGGATGGTTTAGCCTACATAATTACGAAACTCTCAGTTACTTAAAAATTTCCCCGCGGTCAGTTGATACAAACGTAATTGACGATTTTATCGTGGATTAAAAAGATTATTAGGGAACGTGATATTTCCCAGAGAAAGCAGTTAGAGAAAAGCTCTGGAAAACAAGAAACTACAAATTTTGCCAGATTATACGTAGAAACTTGTAAAATCTCCATATGTCAAGATAATTAAAAGCTGTTAAAGATAACGCGAGATTTTCTACAAAATATTAAATTACTTATTTAGTTTTGTTAACTTTCAAAACTGTCGGTCATTTTCAGTCGGACGCGTTATTGTGTGCCTGGTGACGTCACATGCACCCGATCTATTAGCTTTTGTTTATTTCTATCATGAACCATGGCCTACTAATTGCTAACAACATCATATAATCTGATTTTGTTCAAAAAAGGTATTGTTACTGCATTTAACCCCTATAAACTATATATTTTCGGAAAACAGAAAAAATATGCAATTTAATGGTATCATGGCCAACTACGACTTTTATTTAAAAAACACCAACTTTATGTCATAATTCTTAAAACATGAAAATTAGGAGATATCTGAATTGACTATCACATTCTACTTGAAAAAGTGCCTGTAGAATGTTTTTACCGTTTTTGGATATCTTCAAAACCAAGAGAGTTACTTGAAGTTTTCGATATGGCCAGATTTTGAATTTTGGGCTATAACTAAAAAATGACAAAAAATAGCGGAATTTTGTTTTCGGGACTTGAACCTGTATCAAAAAAGAGACCTGGACTCCGACATCAGTTTTTGCCTATCTCCGATATTAAGGGTACTTCCCATTTAAAAACATCGAAAATGGGCCACCCTGTACATGGGAGTCTGGGCTGGAAACGGAAAGGAAAGCTGGCAGTACCGTCTACCAATTTCTTAGCGTATCTTCGGTAGCAATCAACTCAATTCAAGTTGTTTGGCCATACATAAATTTTTACTATTGTTATTATTATAACTGACTGTTAAAGCCTGGACTAAATGGCAAACTTTTTTAAAGATTTTTAAACCACAGTAACTTCTTTGTTATTGGGTTTTTGACAAAAGTTTATTCTGAAAACATGTTTACTTTAGTCCCCTCTATCTACTCTAAAAACCTCCTCCGTATGTTATAAGAAAATAATATAAAGTTTCCATATTTAATAAAATTTATTTTGAAAACATCATTCTGAAAACATGTAAACCGAAATTAGGGAGATTATCAAGAAATGAAATTTACCAAATTATGTTTTCAGTCTGGATGATATTAAAAAATATACAGGGTGTCCCAGATCGAGTGGGATTGCATGGGTAACTTTCTTATTATTGAAGATGGAGATTTGGTTAAATTGGCAATGTCTTGCAGTTTTATATGCTGATTTAAAATCTGTTTGAAAAAGTTCAAAATGTCGAACCCGCCAGAAGTAATTTAAAAAAAACTAAAAACTGTCATTTTCTTGTATGTCAAATATTTTCGTAAGTATAAGAGATACGAAAAAAAGTTTCATATGAAAGTCACCAATTTAAAACTGATGTCGAACAAAAATTCAAGATGGCTGCTTTTAAGGTACTCGTATCAACTTCCTTAAGTTAAATGGACGCCATATTGGATTTTTTGGTTACTGAATAGAATTTTTTATTATCTTTTCAACGATGTAAGATAACTTATGATTGAATCAAAAATACCAGTAAAATTAATTGTTTTTACATTTTAATCAAGTAGGCTTACATGGATACAAACAAAATTAGCTTAAGTACCTGCTTTTTGACAGATTGTGATAAACTTTGTTATTCTTTTTCATCATAGCTACTTACCTACTTGATTATACATTTAAAAAGTAATGTCACGATGTTTTTTGTGGTTCAAGTACTTAGTACTGAATTAACATGTTACTAAGTATTATAGGAATTACATACAAATGTTTTCTAAAATAAATTTCACCTAATTTTGTTTGGATCCATGTAAGCCTACTTGATTAAAATGTAAAAACAATTAATCTTACTGGTATTTTTTATTCAATCATACGTTATCTTACATCGTTGAAAAGAGAATAAAAAATTCTATTCAATAACCAAAAAATCCAATATGGCGTCCATTTAACTTAAGGAAGTTGATACGAGTACCTCAAAAGCAGCCATCTTGAATTTTTTCTCGACATCAATTTTAAATTGGTTCTGTCGAAAACAGTGACTTTCATATGAAACTTTTTTTCGTACCTCTTATACTTACGAAGATATTTGACATACAAGAAAATGACAGTTTTTAGTTTTCTTTAAATAACTTCCGACGGGATCGACATTTTGAACTTTTTCAAACAGATTTTAAATCAGCACATAAAACTGCAAAACATTGCCAATTTAACCAAATCTCCATCTTCAATAATAAGAAAGTTACCCATGCAATCCCACTCGATCTGGGACACACTGTATATGAAAATGTCGAAGTAAATTCTGTACAAAATTACTGTTAATTTTATAAACCTAGAAATTCATTTCATGATGTTTTTGGATGAATTCAATGTAAAATTCGATTTTTAAATTGGGCTAAACTTTCTACCCAACGATTTTTTTATTAAAATCTCTCATAAAAACGTAATCATAAATGTTTTAATTCATGGTAACTATAAGCGATTTTATTGTAATATCTGGTTAATTAATTAAGTGCATGAGGTTTCGGATATAAAGACACGAACTGGGGTTTCATAAAATTATATTTGACGTTATTTGTAAAACACTGAATTTTTCTGATTTCTGTAATGTTCATACAGCGCATACATGTGTGAGTATTTGTAGATATTCATATTAAAGCATACATTTAACTTTATTTCAAATAATAGAATTTAAGAATTTTCCAAAATTTCCGACCCATTTTTCTATCCATAGATAGTTTTTATTAATTTACGTTATTAAACAGGGTGTCTCAAAACTAGGGTGTTAAACATTCCTATGGATATATTAAGATACTCTGTAGGGCGTCAAAGCTCTGTTCTTATTTTGAATATGTTCTGTGACTTCTATAAATAGTTCTGGATTCCTTTGAAATTTATCACCAGTAATAAATAACAAAAGAAACACACTATTATAACATTCACAAAGTAAAATGTACATATCATCTTTCCAAGAGAATATCTGAAATAGTTTCGGAGAGTTACTGATAATTTAAAAACCCCACAAATATAACGAAAGTCCTCCAACCATTTGACCAAATTTGAAGGTTTTTATTCCCGTTTACTAATGTGACTATATGTGTGTGTAATTTGACCTGCAAGAGTTAGTTGTTTGGGAATAATTTATTGCTTGAAAATAACAATTTTGTTTTTTCCCGAAATGCGGCGCGACAGAATTTTTTTTACGGAGTGGTAAGTGGAAACTCTTGAGAGGCTTTCTAATTACACATATAAATACTTTCCGAATAAGAAAATATTCTGATTTCGGAAGTTTTTAATGATTACAGTTATTATTATTCCATTTCAAAATAACCTTTGAATATTATTTTCACGTCCATCCACAGGACCACTTGAGTAAACGTCGGCGTCGGTAAAATTCTTAAATTATCTGTAAGTCTCACAAACAATATAAACAATTCCATTGGAAAAAAGATATAACACAAATAAGATATGCTTTGTAGGCCAAAGGAATTTTAACTTTGAAATAATCGCTCTTTCTAATTTTTATACCTTTTATTGAATATCATCTACGCCAAATTTCAAAAGAATCGATAAAGTGTTTCTAGAAGTTACATGCAAATCTGGAAATGAAATTTGAATTTTGATGCCTTGCATAATACCTTAATATCTAGTTTTCAGAAAGAGCTGTAATTTTATTGGCACTTTAGCTTTGGAACACCCTGTATTTTAGATTATCCGGATATTTTATTTTCGTGCTGTACATTTAATTATGCGTATATTTCAATCGTTTTTAATGCGTATGAAACTTATATTATTATTTTATTCTGTGTATTTGTCAACGCCCTAACAACAACCTTAAAATTTCCAAATTGTAATTAAGTTAACTTCCAAAAACAAATTCCAAAGGTTAAACCTATTTACTTTACTCGTTCATTTAGAAAAAAGATATTCGATGACCAAAATACTTTCTCTAAATATTCAAAGTTCAAAAAATAATTATAATTTTTGCATAAACAAAATTACAGCAGTGACTCAAGGGTTATTTGCCGTTAATAACCGTTACGTGCAACAAACAACTCATCAACAACGATCAAAGGTCGTCCAAATTATAACAAACGTCTTATCGGTGAACAGACGGACGCCAATTTGGGAATCAAAGAACAAACAAACAAATTACTTTTTAAGTCCCGGAAGATTTTTCGAAAAACCCTTAACATATTCATTGTTCTCTGTGCTGTTTTAAATTGTGAAAGTAAAACACGGCCCACTTGATCATCTGCCAATCATAAAATACAGAAAAGCAGTGACGCGAATTAACCGAGAATGCCTAAGGGTGCCTTCAAGCGCTCTTAAAGAGACGCAGAGCTATTGTTCGATTGAAAACAGCGATTTATTGAACCCGGTCATCGACCAACGATATAAACAGGGCCGCTTATCGGTCATTGTTTTTATTAGTACCTATTGGGGATTGGCATCTTTATAAAATTATCGATAAATAGGAACTGCTAAAAATAGTTTACATCGGTTATCGCTTAGACGAGACATAAAAGTTTTAGCCGACTTGTCTTATCTAAATTTTGTGTACGATTTCCAAGACTTAAATTAGGACTTTATTATTTAATTACTGCAGTATATTCGAAGATAGTTAAATTTTATAGCAAATCCCATAAAAATATTTGTAAAAATTGTTTTCGCGCAATTGCATTGTCTGAAAAATTTTGTTCTTACCTTGTATTTTAAACAAGCTGAATAATTAAAATTCCTGATATATTTGAACATATGTACCTATGTACCAAGTGATTCAATTTAAAGCCATCCTCAGTGATCCATGGAGGAACTAAAAGTCGTGTTTTAGCTTGGTGCGGGAAATGTTGACAAGATACAAAATCAATTATAATCACATAAAACTACTCCTAGACTAAATTTTATTATTTCTTATTAATTAAA
Organism: Melanotus villosus; assembly: GCA_963082815.1. Taxonomy (NCBI): domain Eukaryota; kingdom Metazoa; phylum Arthropoda; class Insecta; order Coleoptera; family Elateridae; genus Melanotus; species Melanotus villosus. The sequence goes on from OY720419.1 coordinate 81,626,468, forward strand.
ACATAGCTTTTCATTTCATGGATCACTGTTACAATGCCTTGATATAAGTACGTGGATTAATTAATTAAGACAAAAGCCATAAAAAAGTTTTATAGTTAAAATATACATGTATTTTCATATTTAATAATTATTAATAAATTTTTAAAGTATTTGTAATTGAAAAGGTTGATTATGAATTCTAATTTGAAAACTTATGTACGGTATGTTCCGTTTTAAAACGCATTAAAGCAAAATTATATGTAAAGTCATAAACTTCTGTTATGAGTTTTAGTGGAATAAAGTGGAAAATTATTCAGAATTACTTTTTCTGAACATAAATGCACCGAATAACGTTTTGTATGTCTACGTACTTTTTGATCCAAGAATTAGTACAGTTTGTGGCAGCTATCAATAATGCAATTGTGAAATAAAGGATTTGCTGCTTCGTGATTGGCAGAAAACTGTTAGTAATACGCACAATTTGTGTAAGTGAATATTGTAAGCCATTATTTAACAGAAAATACATATACATATAATGGATATATTATTTAATGGTCATAGACAATTTTTTTTTAAATTTTATCTCCAAGACAATTTATTACAATCTGTCCAAGGGACATTAAGCAAATGAGGTAACACTATTAATAACAAAAAGACAAAAACAAAAACATGTCATGTAGCCAGGTCATACAGTTATTGGTGTCTTTACAAATTACATCTTAGCTAAGACTTATTTTAATTTTCCCTGATGAAGTCTATTTTGATTGCTGCTACTGGAACCTATTTGGTATGTCCGAAGGTTTGAAACGCTTAAATCTACGTGTGTCATTTGATTCGTCAAGAAGGTTACGCGCTATTTGATTTGGGTGCACTGATAAATAATTACTTTTATACTGTACGTCGCACTGATGAGTTGTTTGACTACCTCTTTAACTGTAGGTATTTGTAGGTCTCTTCTTAGTGTCGCAATGGTCACGAACCATGGGGCGTTGGTAACTTGACATAGGACCTTAGATTGGAACCTTTCTAATACTCGTATTTCGATGTTAGAATTAGCAGCAGAGCCCCATAGCTGCAGTCTGTAACTCCAGATTGGCTATATTGCTTTATACACGAGCACTTTATTTTCTATTGTGGGTTGCGACTTTCTTCCGATTATCCACTACAGCTGCCTTAATTTGATGTTTAATTGCTTCTTTTTTGTTTCAATGTGGGGCCTCCATATTAGTCTTCTGTCTAGGATTATACATAAGTATTTAGCTTTAGTATCTTGGGGTATAGCTTGTTCGTTGAGGTAGATTGGTGGACAGGTGGATCTTTTCGTGGTAAACGTTACATGTACAGATTTCTGTTCATTAACCCTGATTCTCCAAGTTTTAAGCCATTACTCGATTTCGTTTATATTTTCTTGAACCAGATTAGATATAGTTGCGGGATCTCTGTGTGATGCAATCACCATAGTGTTGTCAGCGAAAGTTGCTACAGTTGTCCCTTGTAGTACTGGAAGATTGGCAGTAAAGATCAGGTACCAGATTGCCCCTAGGATGCTTCCTTGCGGGACGCCTGATTTGATTGGTTTTAGGCTTGTTTGTTCATCATCATGCCTAACATAGTACTGTCTATCTTCTAAGTACAATTTTAGTAGAAGGTATATATTATGGAGTGGTGTGTAGTAGTGTTTTTTGATTTTGTACAGCAGTCCTGAGTGCCAAACCTTATCGAAAGAAATACATCTGAGCAGTATCTCCCTTCTTCCATATCGGAATTTATGTGACATACTACACGGTGCACCTGTTCGATGGTTTCATGTTGTTCTCTGAAGCGGAACTGATGCTCAGGGATTAGTTGCTTTTGTTCAAGTATCGGTTTGAGTCTTCTAAGCAGAAGTTTTTTGGAATACTTTCGATATTGTTGGCAGGAGACTGATTGGCCTGTATGACTCCACGCTCTCAGGATCTTTACCAGGTTTTGCTATAAGTATGATTTCTGCTCTTTTTCAGAAGGCTGGAAAGTAATTCAATCTTAGGGCTGCGTTGAAGAGTGCCGTTATATCTCGAATTATGTTTTCTGGAAGTTCTTCGAGTACTTTGCCTGTGATTTGATCCCACCCTGGTGCTTTTTTGCTATTTAGATCTTTGTCGATTACTTCTTGGAGTTCGTGGATATTGAACTTTTTTAGTGGGAGTTCCATTTGAAGTGGCGAGTCTAAGAACGTATGGATTTGTTCTTTCTCATACTTCTGCCTTTTCTATACTTGATCTAGCCCATTTTCTGTTTTCGAGTTTGATTGGAGAGTTATGCTGTCGGAGACGCTTGATGTTTCTCGTCGCCTTCCAAAGAGAGTAGTTGGTGTCTTCGGTTGCGGAAAGTTCTTGTAGTAGATAATTTTGGGTAAGCGCATTTTTTTCTTCTAGTAATCTTTTTAATTCTTTTATTGCTTTGTAGTACGTGGTTTTATCTTGAGGAGATCTCGTTTGTTGCCATTGTTTTCTTAATTTTCGTTTTTCTAAGATTTTTTCTTTAGCTATATCAGCTGTTGCAGTTTGTTGTCTATTTCTGGGGCTGCTGACCATGCAGCCTCCTGAATAGTCTGGATTAACAAGTCAACGGCTAGGTCTACTTTTTCCTTGTTTTCAAATGAGAGTTTAAGTTTGTTTTACTATTGTGTAGCGTAGATGATCTGGCTTTTTGTACCATGTTAGCATTTAGTTTAGCAATTATGGGAGAATGGTCGGATGAAAGGTCGAAGTGTGATTGTATGTTTAGGTGTGTTGTTTGCGGTATGCCTTTTGTTATACAGAAGTCTAAGAGATCTGGCGAACGTCTTATATCTGCAGGCCAGTACATTGGTTTACCAGTGGATAGCGGCGTTAAATTGTTTTGTAGCAACTCTAGGTAGAGTTGTCTTCCTTTTGACGTAGATGTATTTGTTCTGGATCCCCACCACGGGCGTTTAACGTTGAAATCGCCTTCACTGATAAATCTGTTGCCAAGTGTATCGAAATATTGATTGTACTTATTGTTCTTTTGTAATTTGATGTTTTGGTGGAGAATATATGGCTGATAGCTTGATGGATCCGAGATATTCATGGTTGCTTGAATGAAGTTTTTTGCGAAGCTTTCATTTTCATGGTGTTTTATGGAAGTTTTTATTATTATAGCGGAGCCTCCATGGACTGTATTGTCAGGGTGTGGTGTAACGTAGACGAAGTAGTCGGGGACACGTATATAAGTTTTACTTGTGAAGTGCGTCTCGGACATAAACATAGCATCTATATTTTGATGTATTAGAAAAAAAATTAATTCTTGGCTTTGTTTGGCTAATCCATTAGCATTCCAGGCACTTGTTTTTAATAAATTGGCCATTGTTGGTTTTGTTAATTAACGCTGTGATAATATTTAAAAGTGTATCCATTCTAGCTTTTGCACTATTTCTTCAAGTTTAGCTATACGATCATTACGCTGGGTAGACAAATAATATTATTAATGTTTAGGTAGAATTTGTTTTGTTTTGTTGTTTTTTGTACACAGTTTTCCGTGTAATCAATCGAGTTGCAATGATTTCAATATGCTTTCTGTTTGTTTCACGTACGCTTTGTCCACTTGTTTTTGGCAAGAATTGTTAAATAGAAATTAGCTATATTATTCAATTATACGGTGCAGTCCAGAAAAAGTCCAGGGCACGTTCTATCTACTCTTTTCCCATAAAATAAAGATATAAACTGAAATATAAGATTTGACATCTTAATTTCCCTGTTGCGTGTAGTTTCGCGCAATATTAAATAAATGACCAACTACCACAACCCTTTCCAAAAACAAAACTTTAATATTTGATTCTAAAACAAATAATAATGAATGTATTTCTAGAGATTTTTAATCGTGAAAGTCATAATTTATAGAAACTCAACTCAACATGTTATAGCTTTAAAATTAAAATTAGAAAATTGTTGCCGCCGATTATAAAGGAATCTTGGAGGAAAGGTTTGAAAATACATACTTTATATTTTATATAAGTACAGTTCTATGCAATAAAATCTAGTACAGTTGTTTTTGAGCAGAGTGATCGAGCTTTGGTATCTATAGAAACTATGTTTTTGTTAGTTAAAAGTCAAATTCAGAGATAATAACACAGTAGCCAAGAAACCCACTTTAGAATAGCAAAAAATGCCAAAACTCAATCCCAAGAGTTGTACTAGATTTTATTGAATAGAACTGTACAATATTTGGAAAATGTTGGAACTACTCGTACAATACTCTACGTTGTAACAGAAGAGGCCATTTCATCTTTAATTATATGTAAAAAACATAGAATCAAACTGTAATCAAAATTTTTTTACAGTACAAAACTATTTTTCAGTATTTAATTTTTTATTTTACCGACAACATCATAATTATATAGTTTTTATTAAAATACTTATTCTACATTGATTGAGTGATATTATTATTTAATATTTAAGGTAACAGGTTGCTAAAGGCATTACCATCCTAACTAAGAGGATGCTTGTTGAAACGTTCCACGTCAAAGAAGTATATATTAGTAACTTTAAGAAAAACTAAGTGGGAGCCCATCTTTCGCTGAATAGGAAGAGTTTTCGTAACCTAATTGGCCAATAACAAAACGATTCTTTGGAGCGTGGCGTAGTCCTACCGTTAAATATTTTTTTTCTTTACCAGTAATCCATTAGATAACATTAATCATTATGGTTATTAATCGACCTAGAGATTGGTATATCCTGCAAAATTTTAAAGAAAATCTATTTCTGTATTCCAAACGCTTTATTGTTTGACTAACTACTACTAAAAATTGACATTAATTTGAGTATTTTTTAATATCATACAAAGGGGACCTTGATGGCCCAACAGGTTGAGGGACTGCTCTGCTACCGGCCCATATATACGAGTAGGTTCAAATGCTGATGAAAATATTGAGAGTTCTCGCTGTCTGTATCAAGTTAGAAAGGCTACAGGATGCTTTATTCTTAAAAAATTGCTGACATCTGTCACTCGGGCTAAACTCGGGCGTAAACTTTGCCTTCGTTAAGTAATAGTTATCATAACACGCTCGTTGAATGATATACTATTATTAATCAGTTATCTTCTTCTTCTTTAAACGGAACCCTTTTAAAGTTAAAAAAAATACAAAATAAAAGGAAAATTTAAACGGAAGTTTTAACAATGTAAGAATAAACAGTAAGTGAACAAGTGAATAGAGATTTTAATTTCATAATCTTACAATACTTGCAAGAAATGTTAGTATTGAATTATTTACGTTTAATGATATTAGTTATTAATTTATTATTTAAAATTATTAAGTTCCAAAAAGTGATGCTTTGGTCTTCTAAAATGAAGTACATAGTAGGTATTTATAGAGAATATGAAAATGTAGATTAGTATTTTTCAAGTCATAAAATTCATTTAAAAATCTTAATCCTGCGAAAATTAAAATAAAATCGACGTTTTTTAAATGTTGGATATTTGATTTGGTTGCTTACAATATTTGCCTGCCTTCGGAAGCCAGTTTATCAATTGAAGTTTGTTATTTTACAACACAGCGAGAAGGTTTTCAAGGGTATTTAAATGCTAGCATAAGGTTAGGTTTGCGTGTTTGTAGCCGTTAAAGGCAGTTAACCCGTGTATAATATGCAACAACCTGTTAATAATTAATTATATAATTTCATGAAATATCGTGTTCTCCAACATTTTCAGCGGGGGTTAGAGAGTAATTTCGTCGTAATAGTGGGTGGTTTTATTTCATTTGTTGTTCTATTTGGGGCAGGTTTAAGAAGGGTTGTCGTTTTAACTTTTATAAATGACCAAGCACGATAACATATGTTTGGCTAATAAAATTTTCTGTTAGAACTGATAGAAATCTAATAAATAATAAATCGTTTTCGATAACTGACGGGGCAAAAGGCAGTAGCGGACGTAAACGCTGGAAATTTTAATCATATAGCCATCAAGGTCACGGAAATGGTAGAAACGAAATTTTTTCCTTTTGATATCTCAACAGAAAAGATCGGAAAACTCCCTCGTAACAAGTTTTACAAAGTAACAAAACCGAAAAGTAATATAAAGTCGGAAGTACTACAAAAGCCGAGTCGTACCCGGAGCCCGGAGTCGGTCTCGGGGCCCCAGGCGACCAGACTTGCAAGTTTTAATATTTCACTGCGCGCTCTCAGCAAACAGCCACCCGATATTAGAATATTTCAATCTCTACAGATTTCGCCCCCTTTCTATGCATCACCGCACCAACTCTCTTCAACTTTTAGAGAAGGATTTTGGAGCCCAACAACTTCAACATGAGCAAAGCCGATCTGCTTTCGCCTTTGTGATAAAAGCAGGAAAAAAGTAATAATACTCCCGACAATTATACCCGTTCTCGCTAAAAACTCCCATTTTTATCGTTTTCGCATTTTTAATAACTCGAACCCAGATGGCAAAGGTAAAATTAATAAATCGAAAGTATAGTAACGTCGATGAACACGTAAAGTAAGCCGGATAGGCATTAGAGCGGATTATTTGACACAATCACGCCGCCGGGAAATAGATATTGTAACATGTTAATTAAACAAAGCTAAATAGTATCTCTGCGCAATACAAGAGCTTAAGCACATATGTACCTACTACATAATCTTTTATAAATATTTATTGGAAGAATAAAGGCGCCGATTCTACTGTTAGTCAAATTAAATTATTTTATTTCCTCATCTGCATATTGTTATTGTGAGCTGTAAACATATATTTTTAATTATGCAAAGTAGGATACTCGATAACTTAATATATCGCCTCAATATGCATATGTACAAATTTAATTACAAACGCAATTAAGTCACCGATATAATTTATGCATTGGCGTGTAATCTGATGGATTTTAGTTGGTTTATCATAAAAATTAAATGTCCTTTATGTTGCACGTAGGTTACATTTTATTTACAAACAAATAATATGATTAAATATTGCAAAAGAGGAAGAGTATCCGTTAAGATATCATACCAAGAATATTCTCTGTATATTAAAAATTAATATTAAAAGATATACAAGTTGCTAAAGTCTTTTTCTGCAATTTACAATGATTTAAGTATTCATAAGAAAATTGGTGAAACTAACTTTGTTGGTATAGAAAAGAATAATCTGACCTCAATTTTAATGTAATTCCTAAGCGCACTTTACTTGCATTATAGGTAAAGACACTTAATATATTAAAAAAACTTTTTTATACAGTGTTCGTCAAAAGTAATTATACAATCTTGTCAACCAATAAATAATGGCAGCTAGATATTCTGTTGATCAAAGAGTGTTTATTGTGAAATCTATGATAAAAAACAATTATTCGGCTACGACAGTGATTCGTCAATTTAGAAGAAAGTTTCCCCGTGCATCAAGACCAACACGGAAAACTGTCTACAATAATTTGTTAAATAAATGGAGAAGCACTGGTTCAGTAAAAGACGCCCCTAAAAGCGGACGCCCAAGGTCATCAAGAAACGAAGAAAATATTGAATGTGTTAGAGAAAGTGCCTTAAGAAGCCCTAAAAAATCATCAACAAGATCGGCAGAATTAAACATTTCTGGAAGCTCCGTTCTACGAATACAAAAAAAAGATTTGGAGTTATTTCCCTGCATTGGCTCAAAAACAAATTCCCAAACAGACTAATTTCAAAAAAGAGTGACGTGGAATGACCCGCCAGGTCACCTGATATTACACCACCTGACTTCTTTTTGTGGGGTTATGTTAAAGACCACGTTTTTCTGAACAGGTCGCAAACAGTAGAAGATTTGAAAACCGAAATTCGGCGGGACATTTCTCAAGAAACGTTGGTAAAAGTATCCCAAAATGTTGAATTGCGACTACGCAAGTGTTTTCAACTACACGGTGTTCATTTAGAACACATATTTTAAAGAATACATTTTGTAACATGTTTATTGTTAACGTGAATATTTGCTCTTGTTGATATCTCGAGTTATAATAAAGTTTTTCGTATTAAAAGTTGTATAGTTACTTTTGACGAACACTGTACATAAAGTATTATTTTATGTAAAAAAGTATACTTTTTAAATGTCTCTAAAGTTAACCGTTTCCAAGATATTTGCTATTAAAATAAGTAATAGAATATTTTGTTCGTTATTTGAGTAATCTTGGCGTAGTAGGCTTGAATGTACGAGGTGTGTTCAATTGAAACCCATCTTTAGTCCATAAAAAATTTATTCAGAAATATAATTACAAATAATTACCACCACAATTAAGGCACCTATCTCATTGTTTCACCGACCGATATAGTACCCTGCTCATAGAATTCTTGTGACTGCTGACTGAAGAATTATTTCACAGCGTTTTGTACTTCTGCGTCCGTCTGAAAACGTTTTCAGTGGGCCAAAAATATGGAAATCAGAAGGCGATAAATCTGGGCTGTAAGGTGAATGCTCTAAAATCCTCCATTTCTTCTGTTGAATATTTTCTTTTACCACATTGGCGACATGAAAGAATTCTTCAGTCAGCAGCCACAAGAATTCTATGGGCAGGGTATAAATCGGTTGGTGAAACAATGAGATAGGTGCCTTAATTGTAGTGGTAATTATTTGTAATTATATTTATGAATAAATTTTTTATGGACTAAAGATAGGTTTCAATTGAACACACCTCGTAAAACAAAAATATTGGCCCACTAGACAGAGTTCTTGTCAAAACAAGTGATTACGTTTATTATCTGCAATTTTTGTAAGATTTTGTATCATAATAATTAGAGAATGTCGCAACATTTTGTGTTTTCTAAGAAATGTGAGATATGGATTATGTTTACGCTCAAGAAAATTTGTATGGTCATAGAGCGCATCACGGGTGTTTCCAAAGGACAATAGCTAAGTTTAATGTGCAATATTTTTGTTTTTAATTCAAGCCTACTGGGTTACAGATTACTTAAAGGCTGTACCACATTTCTCCATAGCAAACGGTTAATTTTAGCGACATTTAACTAGTATACTATGGGAATTATAGAAGATAACCGATGTACAGGTAGGGGTCCGGCGTGCGTCGGGTGAGTCAGTAGTAAGCGTGAAAAGTACGACAACAACGCAGACCCGCAGACGTGCGAGACAGTCTCATTATTTTTCTGCCAACTCGTGTTGTTTCTTTATTTGTCATACATCTTACGCCAATAATTACTGTTATGGTAAGTATAGGCTCCTGTTTCCTAACACAGCATGTTTTGTTCCAAAATTATGCAAGCTGGATGGTACTATATTTAGAAATTTGTAAAATAAATTCTCTTCACTCCATTTGCGGTAAAACTAGCCTCAGATCGTCTGTATCTTCCAGACTTGTGACAGGAATTGACAGTTATCTACAAGCTTCTTTTACAACTTGTAATATTAAAGATATACTCATATATATATTTAAGTTGACCAATGTTCATTAACGATTGTTAGACTTTGAAGTACTTGCTCGTCAGGCTAGTTAAATAAATTATTAACCTCAAGCTTTGAATATACAGGGAAATAGAAAATATTAAAAACATTTCTGATTTCTGTGCCCTTTTAATAGGTACTTGCTATTCCTTACACACAGTGAACATGACCTTTTGCAAGTGTATTCGAAAACTAATCTAACCAAAATAAAATTAGTAGTTTCCACATAAAACTAATTAGTGATCTGCTGATGTTTTCCTTAATCTCAGTCTAAATTTCGAAGGTTTTTTTTATTTCTACAGTATTTTTACGATTGTATTATAAAATATCTCATTCATTATTTAATATATCTACTTAATTCATTTAAATATTGATATGAATTTGTATACACATTTTTAGAACGAACGCAAACAACTAAACTAAATATTTTCCTAAAATCAGCAGGCTCGATTAATTAACTATTTAATTAATTAATTATAACTCAAAAGCAAACAAATATCTTCGCGTATTTAAAGCCACCAGTGTTATAAAAATATACAAATACTGATTATTGGTATTTCATTTGTTTGTGTTTATTTAACCCTTTTTTTGTTTGTTTTTCATACTAATTATACAACACTTGTTGTTTAATTTTTTTTAATAACGTGTAGATGAAATAATTGCCATCAAGTAATTTCGAGTACCAGTTGTACATGAATTTCATATAAATTCACAAACTTTTTAATTTTAGACGTTTTTTTTTATAGCGTACTTTATGGCACAGATTAACTAAAAGTTCCACTTTTTTCACTGCAAGCAAATATGTACGGCAAATCGTCTTGCATGACCCGAATCGTAATATCTGTCACGAGCGTCATTAAAAATTCAACATTCAAGATTGATTTTACATCAGACCAGGCCTAGCCGTTAGTCACGTGATCGCAAGATGGCGTCGTGATTCATGACAGCTGATACGTGCAGGTTATGTTTGACGTCCGTCCAATCCTGTACAAACAGACATGGTTTTCACATGTGCTTGTCAAATGATTGATTTAATGTCCTTTCTAGGAAGTGATGTATGTTTTTTGGGGTTTATTGTGCTGCTATTTTCATGAAACTTCTCTAATTTATGATTTATTGAAGTTGTAGGTCGTTCGTCCTTGCGGTGTCTTGCTGTTTTTGTTGCTGCTTTATCTACTTTTGGACAAACAAAAATATTAACTTAGTTAAGTAGGCCTAGTTAATTTACTCAATAAACCATATGCGTGAAGAATTTTCTGTTTGGCAGATAATTTGAGATGGATTTAGGGGCACAAATATTGACCCGTGTGTGGGCACCTTTAGATAACTGATTAAAAAATGAATGCGTAGTGCTGCCACCAATATCTTAAAATTTTAATCTTGTTAAGGAATTATTTAGAATGTTATAATTGAAGAACAAACGTTTAAACGTTTACATGTTTGCAAGTAGTCTACGACAATTCATTTTTCTGCTTCACATACCAATGCTTTGTCTCTGATTTATGGTTATTTAAATTGATAAAACGATAAAAAAACTGGGGTTATTTATTTTACTTGCTTTAAGATATATCTGTTTTAAAGAAGCTCGTCAATTAAATACTGAAAATTAAACAATTAACATGAACTTCTAACTTTTATTCTATTCTGACCAAGGTAGTTCCCTGAGATCCATAAGCAAATAAATATTGAAGTGTAATACGACAAACTATTAGAGTATTAGATAGGTAGGTATCGGTACTTACACTCCGTGAGGGAGTGTGGCCGGCAACATGGAGAGTTAAGGCTCATTAAGTCGCTTTTATACTCGGTTGTCTGGCACGCTATGCTTACAGGGTGATGTGGTAAGCACCACGCCTTTGACAACCGCCTACCTTCACTGTGTTTGGTTCCCTATTATTTTCAGTGACTGGGTAGGCTACCCGCCGAGCATCCGACTCGGGTTTGACTCCGAGACCGTCCGCGCTGTAGTCGAATGCCTTAACCACTCGGCCAGAATCCCTTTTCACCTTTCGATGGAAACAATGATTCCAATTGAGGTTTGGGTGTATAAGTCTTCTGGGTACGATTTTATTTATGTATTTATTGGGCTCGCGGGTGCCAGATATTTCCAAGCGTGTCGTATGGCCATTGGCGCTACCCGACTATAATTTTGCCAAACCCAAGGGATTTCCACCCCTGGAAGGGATCTTTATCGTGCCAAACATTATATCCGAAGGACGGCATACTTTCAGATATTTTTTCGCATTAAAAATCTCACCGATCGGGACCAGGGATCGAACCCGGGATCCCTGGTTTACAAGGCAAGTATGCTAACCTAGACGCCATCCAGGTGTCGGGTTGCTTAGACAGTTACTATTCACATTTTCGGCCTTGGACCATCCCTAAAAATTTTTTTGTTTTATCTCTTCTTTTCATGTTTGATATTTCCTTTTCATATTCAATTTTTGATTTTTTTGCCAAGTTTTTTAAAAGTTCATTTCCATATTGTTCACGTTTCTATTTTGTTGATTTTAACTACTGAGGTGGTTTATTTATTTTAAAAATGAATTACTACACTGATAAAATTAACAACTAATTAATTCAACTGCAGAATATCTAGGCATGCAGTACAATAAATTGCATTCGCTTTTTGCTTGAGTTTCCTTTCAGATCTATGGTCTATGGTGTGAACTCATGTACGTATTCGCAAGCTACCCTGATACAACCGTATTTTGTCAAGATATTATTATTATTATTATCAGCCTCCAACATCCCTATGTAGGGCAAAGGCCTCCCTCTTTCCCTCATTCTGTTCACACTTCTTTCTTTTCTACTCGCTTTTTGGTGAGGGGTTTTGGTCTACCTATACAAAATTAACTTTTTCGTTAGACTTCACATATCATAGATAGTTTCTCCAATACCCATATTTTCTTCTCTTTTAAATGTTTATGTCTTATTCGCGGGCATGTTCATGCCTTTAATAATTGGTTGTTTATTTATGGAGTGAGATTTAGGGTTGGAGCTGTTAAAACATCAACGCGTGCTAACTGCTATGGTCACTTAACATTACCTTACTAGAATTTTACCAAACCAAAGCAACTTCCACCTCTGCAAAGAATCTTTTCATCCCACACATTGCATTGACATGGGATCTACGGTATTACATCGTATCCGAAGGAGGCCAAAGTTTTTGTCGCATTGAAAATCTTAGGATCTGGTCTCACTCGGGATCAAACCCGAAGTAGGTAGGATTGATTTTAACCCTTTAAAAGTTCCAATTCTCCTCATTTAAATAATTTATCTCAATTAAAATATTCCTCGTTTTTTTGAGATCCCAGAATATTCCGAGTCAAATCTTTCCTGCAACAAGAAACTTTACAATATTTTGATAATCTTCTTCCTAATTCTTTAGTTTCTACGTTATGTTTGATGTTCATGATCTTTCTCGAAATTATTGCTTTGTTGACATAAAGACATATAAAAAAGGTTAGGTATAACATAATTACCTATCGAAAAAAATTTACCGTCTATCAGAGAAGGCAAGCTTTGTGATTGCTAAAATTACCCCCTATTTTTGTGCTTTCCATTTTGATGACTCGGTTCAGGTTGGGAAAATTAGTTTTTCATTTTGATGATAGTAATTTTTAGTAACATGCTTTGAATCGATTTAAACTTTGATTTTGTATAATTCTAGAGAGTAGAAGTGCTTAATTTCAAGCTCTAAAAAGGAAGCTTTTCAGTGGTACATTGATTATTAAAAATATTTACTTCTACAAAATATGTATAGTTTTTTCGCTATGTTTACGTATACAGTGCGAGTGTAAAGTATGGAACTATCGCAATAAATCGTTTATTAAACGTTTTTGAAAAAAATCCTCGAACACGTCAATTTTTATCTTAAATGAGACATATTTTACTGTAATCGTCACTTAAAGATCGTCTTTTGTTTTTGAGTTATGACGTAAGCGATAATTTTTTTAAATGGAAACCCTAATTTTTTATGGTGAATTTGGAAAAAGCATGAAATTCTTAGACCAAATATGATAAAAAAGTGTGATATTGTATGTTTCTATTTGGAAGATATTGTACATAATAGTAATGAAAAATCGAAAACACGTAAAAATGCCCACAATAAAAACAGATAAACAAACTGATAAAGAACTGTCATAATTGTAACGCTGTCAATTGTTACATGGCTACTTGATTTTTTTATTAAAACTTGGAACTCTTGATTGTTATTAGATTTTTGTTTTAAAACTTTAACGGCAATTATCTCAAAAATTTCAAAATACAGTACCATACTTTTTTAGCATATTTGGTCTTAGAATTTCATGCTCTTTCCAAATTCATCATAAAACATTAGGGTTTCCATTTAAAAAAATTATCGCTTACGTCATAACTCAAAAACAAAAGACGATCTTTAAGTGACGATTACAGTAAAATATGTCTCATTTAAGATAAAAATTGACGTGTTCGAGGATTTTTTTTCAAAAACGTTTAATAAAAGATTTATTGCGATAGTTCCAGACTTTACACTCGCACTGTATATAGTATCTATAACGCCAATTCTTTATACACTTTCACTTTTGCTGGTAGTTCTTTTTTTCGAAAAAGGTTTTAACACCATTCCTGTTACATCCACTCTGCTATTTATTTCGTCGTAAAGTACTATCACTGGTTATATGCAATATGCAACCCCCTATTAACATTTATTTGTTATTGTTTTCCAAAAACAACCAAATTATTAGCGGTAAGTAGATTCACGGGTAAACGTATGATTCGTCCGCCGACCGAAGTTTATGGAGTTACCGTGACTGTTCAGTTACATCATCATTGGAGCGTTCTCGAAGGCCACAGTTGGTATAAAAGGCGCGTTCCCTTGAGCGAACAGTCTGTCTACTAGGGTCTACCGTCGCGACCAAGTACGTCCAGTACAAGCATGTGTGAATATAAATAAACTGTATAAATAAATTAGTTAGTGTTTCGGGTTAATCTTAGTGTTTTTATTGTTTAAGTCGTTGTTAACAGCTTTGTCGAATTAATCATTTGTCAAAATGTCCCAAATCAAATAAAATTCATTAACTTGACATAAGTTTTGAGTTTTCTGCAACCCTAATGGTTTTTACTCACGTATCTATTTAGTTTTGACAACTTCCGAAGTACTTTTAGCAAATGCCCTTCCAAATAGGTAAACAGGTTATTAGAATTCAGAACGAAAAAATTAGGCGTTTAAAAAATATGTTAGCAAATCTTGCTCTCCAAAGCATTTTCAATTTTTAAAAATTTCAGATATTTGAAAAATATCAAACTATAAATCGAAAATTATATGTATATTCCATGTCTTTTTTGTAATTTTGATAAAATTAACAAAATAAAGATGTTTTGCTTAAGACAATTAGACGCGCACAAAGGAAAATAATTCTAAATTTGCTTGCCGGAAGAAGCCGCAAGAGGACAATTTTGTTCTTATGAAACAATAAGGGATTCTCATGAGGCTAATGAAATAGTCATAGGCATCTCTGGGTAACTAATGCAGAACTGTCTTACGTTTTGACAAACATGTTTTTGGCAGGATAGCCTTTATTCGAAAAAAAGTTTATTCATCAAATAGATAATTATTACAATGTCGTTTTTGTTTTATTTATAATAATCCGTTTTTAGGTTTTATAATCGAATAGGTAATTAATGTACTTTCGTATTTTTAAAATACAGTGGCCTGTATTTTCATCGCGTCTTGTTTAAAGTAAACATAAAACGGTGTATATTTTAATATGTAGATGTTGTCAGTTATGTTTAGAGACTTTTGTCAAACGGTAACTTTGCAAACATGTTTGTATATTTGTAAATTCGTTTACCCCGCTGGTAAATGACAATTGATCTTTTGGAACTTTAACACTTTCTTAGGCAATTTTTAACTTTCTAAATTTTCAGTATAATAAGACATCTTAAATATGTCAGTAATTAACCTCTGCGTTTTTGGCAACAAGGGTAAATTGAGAAAGGTATCATTGTACTTACACTTCTGAACAATAGTCTATGACAGTAGCCTTAAACGCGTCCTAATAAAATAACAATTCATACAATAATACAGTAGGAAACTGAATTAATTCCACCCACCCTTCATTCTTCGCCCCAGTACTGACAAAGAACACCAACAACTCCAAACAGAATCAAAATATCCTCGCATTATCACAGGGATTCGAGTTAGGGACGAACGTTTTAGGGGTGAGGTAGAAATATGGAGCCGTTTTATTATTTGCTTACGTAAATTAATCATTCATTCTTCACTCTTGTAGAATAAAAAAGCCTATCTTGTATAAATCTTGCACAATTTCGGGAAAGAAATGCTGTTTTCTTAGTTTTATTGCATGAAACTCCTACTTTTGTATTTGTAAAGCCCTTGCGTATATGAAATCTGGGGGTATTCCATTTACTCCCAAAAAGGAACATCCTACAACAGACATAAACTTCTCATTCATGTATTTTTTGCAAACTAGTTTTTGGTCTCATCTTGTTGTAAAATACGAACTTCTTGTTTTGTATTTTGTCAAAGATCAAAACACGAACGATAAAAATATGAAACGGAAAATATTGCCTTAATTCTTAAGATCTCTGTGATAATTTGCACGTCAGATAGTTCATAAGAAATTTTAGCTATCTTATATTCTTTGTATTCCTCAAAATCCTGAAGATGTGTTTCTATCCTCAAAAACAAAAAACCTGATTCCACGAGATTTTTAGTTTTATTATTTGCTGTCGTATTTTCTTATCTTACTTTCTCCTTACTCATGCTAAACTGATGTATGGTTCAAAATGATAGATCTTGGTGCTGAAAACTGAAAATGCGTAAAAGGAAACTCTCTGTTTCACTTAAACAGTTTGATGGAAATTTAGATTTAGGTTATAAGCGAAAATGTTTCTGCCTTTCCTCTAAATTAAATCTGTGTTCACGCTTTTCCCAAAGACTAAACCCATACTAACCGAGCGTTTAATATTCTATAAGTCCTGTCGCCCCTAGGCAGAGTCCGCTAAGCGAAGGGTGCATCTAGGGGGTGCAATCAGACTTAAGCCGACAATTGTGTGTTCATTACACTTGCCCCAGGCGCAAATCTGGCCAATACAAATTATATCCATGCTATGATGGGGATACGGCGTTTAACGGCGCGTACTTGGGGTTTATCTCGTGTTATATGACATTTGGTGCACCGGATTTGAATAATTATTGTTTTTATTTTTAATGTAGGCGTTTTATAGGATTTACGGGCATGTTTTCGTTTCAGATTTTGTTTAATATCTTCATCGGCGGCATTAAATGTTAAGATAATTGGCGAGCTTACTTAAAATCGACACTCAAACCCGTTTACTCTTAATTTGAAAAACAGATGTCTAATCCACTAGACCAACAAGAGCTTAGTTTCAGATTTATTCGTTTATTGATTAGATAAGGTGTCCTGAAATTAGAGTGCCAAATTTTGGGAATTCTACATGTAAACGTATTACTACAAGTTCATATACTCACACATTTTCTTGTATCTTCTAAAAACGCTCGCCAATTCTTTGGCGTAGGTGGCATAGATACATTAAAAGCTACATAAACAGCTTCATAATTATACAAGCCGAACAAAAACCTTTGACCCCTGTGATGCTGAAAAACTAACCGTTTTGTTAAAAATTGTTTTTAAAATTTTATAGATTTAATCTAGTAACCTTGCATTTAGTTTGCGAAACATTTATTTAAAAAAGAGCTGTTCTTCATTTTGTTTGGAAGCAGTAACTTTTAATTTTACGAAAGGTGGTGTAACATTCAGTTTTGATTTTGAATAACGGATGGAAATTCTAGAGAAATTCGTTGATTACATAAAAAATATATAAATCTTACTGGTCTTTAAGCAAGTTTTTAATTTATATTTGTGCATTAGTGTTATACGTTTCCAAAATTGCTTTTTATAGTATACTTTGATATTAAGTTTTCGAAATTTTGTTATAGTTAGTACGAGGGGAACTAGAAAACCTATCTACCTAGCTATGACACAAACAATTGATAGCGCTTTGCTTGAAACGTCAAACAGCGACAACCTTTTTCTACTTGTATGTCAAATTTGATTTGAATTCGTTCATTATTACATTTTCTATTAAGTGTTTTGTAACAAAAACTGAATGTTGTGAAATTAGAAGTGTCATAAAATTTTTGACTAGTCCTAAAAATATCCATACAAGGATGATTGCAGTGTATGAAGATGAAGCTCCATCATATTTTAGGGTAAAATATTGGTCTAAACAATTTCGGGGGGGGGGGTGAATCCATTGAAGATGATCGAAGAAGCGGAAGACCTTCAGATGCCACCAACAATCCTGAAGTCAGCAGAAAAGTGGAAGCCATGGTTCTTGGAGATCGTCGTTGAAAAGTGTCTACCATTCCTAAAGCATTGCATATATCAGAGCCAAGTATTTTGTCGATTTTTCACCATAAATTGAGCTTGAATAAGATTACAGATGGGTTCCAAGATTTTTGACTCCCAAGTAAAAATTGCGTAGGCAGAAAATTTCGTAAAATCATTTGGCATCTTTGGAAGCCAACCCTGACTTTTTCTCTAAGATGGTGACGGGTAATGAAACTTGGGTCCATCACTGGCCGCCAGAAACAAAATTGGAGTATATGCAGTGGGTCCATAAGGGCTCTCCTCCGTCAAAAAAAGTTCGCACACAGTCTTCAGCTGGGAAGCTCATGGCCACAGTCTTTCTCATTAAATACATGCCGAAGGGCATTACAATAACAGCAGCCACCTACTGTAGCACATTAAAAAATGTACGTAAGGCGACCAAACACGCCCCTGGTTTGCATCATGAAAATGTCCTCATTTTTCGCGACAACACCAAAGTCCACAAAGCAATCAAAGTTCAACCATACCAGTTCTAGGCGAGTATAATTTTTCTGATCTAGACCACCCGCCGTATAGGGAAGATGTGGCTCTGTCCGACTTTTTTTTATTTAGAAATTTGAAGAAACATCTTAGAGGACGTCAGTTTTTGGGTGCAGTTTTTGGACGACAACGAGTTGAAAGAGGCTGTTGGCGCCTATTTTGAAGACCAAGAAAAATATTCTTTTTCTACTGGTATAAAGTCGTTGCAGGATAGGTGGCGCAAGTGCATTGAAGTTAGGGGAGACTACGTTGAAAAATAAAAGTTATAAAAATACTGAATGTCTTTTGTTTCATTTCTAGGTAGATAATTTTTCTAGTTCCCCTCGTATTATTAAATAAGTGCAGTGCAGAACTCTGTTTAGGTACATCCTGTATATTTATTATTTATTTACCGTGCTGTGATAAAAAGGCAGGGAAAGAATATCCTAAAAAAAAGCAAATATACTTTGAATAAGTAAATATGCCTACATAAAAAAGGTGGCCAGTGGCCATATTAATTAAATTCTCATTCCACCAAGGACACAGAAATGACTGAGTTTACAAAATTTAAAGTTCAATCATAAAACTTAAAAAATGCCAGTATCGTCATTAGTTTCTGGATCAATTCGAAATTAAGCCAGGGGAAGCCAATACTCTCATAAAATGAAGAGATAGGAGGTTCGGTTGCGTTTTAATCTAGTAAATTAAAATGTGGTTTATTAATGTGTGGAGAATCGCGAAGTGTGGGGGCTGAAGCCCTCGAGGTTACGCGTGCTGGTCTTGTGCCAGCCCCGAAGCACCGCCACCCAGATGTTTAGAGCGCTTTTATTCGACTTTATTGCTTCATATTGATACGAGAAGGCTGCACGGTTGATGGACGTATACTCTAATTTTCTCTCTAACGAATTTTTGGGTGTATTTTGCTATATACGCTAGGAACGTAATACCTAATTTGTTGTTGCGCAGTATCTGCAAAGCTTATTTGACCATGATCCCAGTTGTGTCATTACCTATAGCAATGTAAAAATTACATTGTGGAATTATGAGTTTGTGAATGTCACGCAAACGTTCCACAAATATATAGACATCTACATCAAATATTTTCATATCATACATACTAAAGTTTCTGTGCAAAGTAATGCCTAATTTCTTTGAATTTGCAATACACTACATTTTGATTTTCTTTTTAATACCAAATTACGTATTCTGCAAACAAGGCGATAAATTTTATTTAAAAAAATTACGGCAAACCCTTGTATTTGTTTATTATAGTCTTTGGTGCTACGGATTTTTAAAAATTAGCTTGCAAGTGGGATTTAAACCAGCTTTCTTTTGTTTGCGAAGCAGATATCTAATCCACTAAACCAGCGGGGGGTTGTGGGTTCCGCGTACCACCTAAATAATATCAAGATTTTTCCGTACCACCTACCACCCCTCTATAAAAAATTGCGGTGTCAAAATTAAAAAAAAAATAGATAGGCAAATAAAAAATATGACAAAAAGCTGACAAAGGCAGTAATCGCTAATGGAGATATATACCTAGTTTTAATTTCTCTTTTTATACCAGTTTTACATTATTTAAATATAATTTTTCAAAAATAGTTTCTTTCGCGTACCACCTGTAAGTCCATCGCGTCCCACCAGTGGTACGCGTACCACCGGTTGAGAATCGCTGCACTAAACCATCAACAGACGTTGCTTAAAACGATATTGGCCTTTAAAAATGATTATGAAACTAGGCTAAATTTTGAATTTTTGAAGTTTTTTTAGATTAAAATCATTAACACGAGCTTTCAGGAATTTTAAACTTATAACGCAGATTCTTCAAAAACCATAATCTCTTACGTAATTTTTAGGAAGAAAAGTTTTATGCCGGGAAAGTTTTAACCAATATCAATAAAATGTCTTAAAACAGACTAAATAACTCAATCCAGGTAGTTATGAAGCAATATTCGATGTCTTTTGGTAACAAAATGTGGTTAATATTTTCGTAGATCTTACGTGTAATCTTAATCTTTTCCTTCGATTTCTCGTAGCAAAGAAATATTTTTCTAAAAAAACATAAACTAACTAAAATTCAGTGTAAATTACAAAAAGGTGTTCAATTCTAAATTTTTCTGTATTGTTCGTGTTAACATTTACTTTCTTGACATCAAATCAAGATAAAAAAAATAATGTGTCAAGTGCTGATATGTACGTGGAACAAGTCATTGGAGAACAATTTTGGCAACCACCTACAAAATTTCCCAGAAGACTGGAATGGTGTTGGTGTTGTCTCCTATTGCATGTTTATTTGAAAGATTATTTTCAAATATTTCGCTAATCAAAGATATATTGTTGGACGTTTATATCCATTAAATTCTTTGACAAGATATCTTTCTTTCTTACTCCTCGCTTCTTTTTTAAATGGCAATTTATTGAATTCGAAGACTTCCACGGTCTTTAGGGATGGAACCGTGTCATTTTTGAGAAAGAAGAACCCAACGTTTCTCTCGCTTTCTTAAGGAGCTTCATCAGGAGAGAAAAACGGAGCACTAAAACAGCACAGCAGCTCAACGTGTCAACCACGCCAGAGGTGAAACCTTTCTGTTTTTTTATTATTAACAATGGTACAATAGTTTATATTTTACATTTATTAAGCTATGGCAAGCGACTTAGGAAGCCTTTAGGCTCAATGTTGCCAGTCATACTCACTCGCAGGCTCCTGGTACCGTTACTTTTACCTTTGAGACATGGCCACAGTAACCTGTTCCCTTCTTCTTTATAAATTGATAGTTCTCGATTTCTTTGAAAGCTTTTTGAAACTCCGTTGTTATAAACGTGGTTTATACGCATTGGAATCCTGGCAGATAGTCTAGTCAGTCACTGAAAATAATTGGGAATCGAAATACAGTAGGAGTAAGATTAAGGAAAGCAAGTTGCTTACCGTACCACCCCGTACGGTTAGTGTGAGAAACAACCAGGTATGAAAGTAACTTAGCAGGAAGCCTTAACCTTCCATGTTACCAACCAAGCTCCGTTGTGTATTGTTAAAGACAATACTTTTACTTTTTCTTATTATTTCTCTATAGTGAAAATGAAAGTGCTTCATTCCAGTCTATGAAGACTGAGCTAGGTAAACTGGCCCGTGCATACAGGGCAAACGTGCCACGGGCATTGCAATGCTATTTTTTAATCTTCAATTATTGACTCCTCAGATTATGCTACAGCTAAACTTTAATTATATTTCTATAAAGAAAGATATTATGTATTCACTCATGTTATTCTTTATAATGTTTTACCTTCCGGAACCGAAAAAAAATATAAATGTTAAATTTATCAAATGAAAACTGGAAATAGTTCCCGCTCTTTGCGTAGTAAAAACTTGAGGGTTTTCGAACATGGAACGTTTATTTATTTTTTTTTAAATTAGACAGACCCCAACACAACCTGAATAGTATTTGAACTTTCTGTACCAAACAATGGCAAATTTCACACCCGCTACAAATTGATACAAGGCAATAAACGACTGATCACGTTCCCAATCTGTTCCCCCGTCCATTTAGTTGAGCTCGCCAATTCACAGACACAATGGCACAATAATCCCGAAACATAAGCAGGATATCAGGCGTGAAGCGGCCTTAAACAGCAACGATTTTCCTTGTTATTTATTAATTTATAACCTCTAATTTTCATTGAACTTCCTGATTTAGGAGCTCTGAACACAATTCTGCCATAAAACTTTTGGTAGAGAAACATTTTTTGATAAAAAATCTTTGAGATTGCCAAATTCTAGAAACTATAAATTGTAAAACTACATAAATATACACAAATAAAAAATGCAAAAAATAAAACAGATGGAGAATTGTAACATGCTTTAGTTCGTGCGAATTTCGTGGGATATTTTACAAGGCTTATTTTTCATCCTCTTGGTGCACGCGTCGTTGTTTTCCTCGTCCACGTGTCCTAGAATAGAGCCCTTTGTAAGGACGTGATTTCGCTGTTATTAAATGAAATCCCCGCGTAATGTTCATAATTGAAATCGTATTGTTAATCTTGCACTGCTTTGAGTTTAAACTAGAATTTTGAGTGGTGGAAATAAGAAGGGCCTTTGTTATAGTTAAACACGTACTTATAAAAGATTCAGTTCCAGATTTCTTTTATCTTTTATTTCTTTGTTGATTCAGATGTAAGTTTGTAGGTGCAAGGGATATTAACAAGCATCAACTATTATGGTCATTTAGCACTACCTACTTAACTATAATTTTGCCGAACTCAAGGAGCTTTCAGCCCTGGAAGGGATCTTTATCATGCCGTGCCATACATCGTACCGATACGGGCCTATGGTTTTAATGGTTTTACGTTTTACCTCATATCCGAAAGAGCACATATACTTTCACATTTTTTCTACATTAAGATCTCTGATTTACAAAGCAAGTATCCTAACTTTAATGTCATCAAGACTGGCGTAACATTTATTAAGTACGGACATTACGGTATTATCATATAAAAATGTTAATCATAATTAATTAAGAAGTAACTTTGGTTCTGATAACTTTTAGGATATGGCCTCTTAGATCTTCGAAATATCAAAAATTAAAAATAAATAAAATCTAAAGAGAATAGATTTTTCAAATGCAACTTTATTTCGTGTTCGTATGTTTTCTTTTAAATTAGAATTGCGGTGTTCGATGCTGGGATCATTGGCTATCTATTAATTCTACCTATAACATATTCACATCTCAGTCGCTCCAGATTTTATTAAAAATCCGGTTATGGCTGATACTCGAACGAGGGGTTTCTTATGACAAAACAAACCACTAGTCTGCCCAGAAACTTTTGTATAATTTTAACAACCAAAAATTTTCGTTAATTAAAATCTGTATTATTAATACATAAGATAATACAGATTTTGAATGATCCTAATTTACATAAAGTATAGTAAACGTATTTGAACCTTATCAAAGAGGGGTTAATGGTACTAGATACACTTAGGCATATATTATAATGTTGTTTAACTTTAATGTACATTCGAATCTAGTGACCAAGTGTTTGTCTGTAAACATGTGGTGATACTACATGCACGATTTCACGACAAATGGGAGTAACTAATTGAAATGTTGTACCTGAATGTACAAAGTTATGTGATGTCCAATAATGACAGCTTTATAAAGCGAAAAATTACGATAGTGGGCTTGAGTAACCAAAAAAGGACACGCGACTTTTATCTGCTTAAAATGCGTTTACTATACATTTACCTTTGGAGTATGCGCCAATCTCAGGGGTGTAGAGAAATAGCAAGGGTACCTTTTAAACGTAGGTCGCGATGTAAAGTGAACTTTTAATGCGAAAAAAATCTAAAATGTTTGCACTCTACCAGATACGAGAGAACCATAGATTCCTTTCAGGAGTAGAATTCTAGTCGGGGAATGTTAACGACCATAGCAGTCGACGTGTGGTGAGACCTTTGGAACTCACAAGCTTGAACCTCACTCAATAAGTAAATTTTAGAACAAGTACAAAGTAACCCCTTCGCGGAAGACGTTGAAAACAATCGTATGTTGCAGATCTATTCACATTCTATAGTAGTTATTATGTAAAATTTTTGCAAAAGCTTAATCCACGAAATATTAAACCTTACGGTTGTAACGTTTTCTGATTATGAAAATGAAATACATATGTGAAATAAGAACTTTTGTTTTGAACGACTTTCATTAATGAAACGTTTTTTGTATCCAAAGAGGTAGCCGATTAAGCAGTACACCTTTAATAGTCATAACATCTTACCCAGTGTGATTCATTCACCTCAGGAAATAAAAGTTTGATATATCAATGTATAACTATAAGGAACATAATCAAATTTTAGATTAAGACAAAAGAGCAGCAGCAATAGTTTCAAAACAGCATTACATTTTATTATGAAATTATCGTTGCAGACCATGAAAGTAGGATGTAAGGGTTTCCGGCAATAATTTTAGTTAAATTTTACGAGGACGTATCTTTATGTTATCTACCTAGCCATGAAAAAAAACAACACGTATCACATTAACAACCCTTTATTTCTTTATTTTCTGTATTCCTTCGACAACTCTGAAAAATATTGTTCAACAGCTTCTTTGAGAATGTCAGATGCAAAATGCTTTCCCCTGAGATGCTGTTTTAACTTTTTTAATAGAAAGAAGTCTGGCGGAGCTAGGTCAAGGCTATAAGGTTGGTCCCTTAACTGTATGAATCCACAGTCATTGATTACCTCTGAACTTTGTTTTATGATACTGCTATGTCATACCTTAATTTCACTCATTTTATCAAGAAGTAGATCTTCTGAAATCTCTATAAACCGCACAAATTAAACACAACTTAGCACATGTACTTCTAAATGTCGCAGCTATTTTTTAATAATTGGTTTGACATCGACGATCGTCGTTTTTTTTGTTTCATGGCATAGTGGATAACATAAAAATGAAAAATACGCCTTCGCATTTTATTTACACGTTTTCACTGCTTGCTGTATTATTTTATTACAAAAATACCTTACTGTGCTGATCATTCAAATTGTTCACTTGTTGTAGACAAGTATTTTACTATAAATTAGGTTGGCCCTATATTTGTTATAATCACGACCTTTCTTCCATATAATTTGGTTCTGAGAAAATGTTAATTTAAGCCGCATTGGAGAAAGTTACCCACACTGGCATTTACATCTGATTCAAATGTTTCAGGTTAACAAGCAACAAAAATTTAACTTTAATTTTAATAAATATGGTAACCGGCAGTACGGCAGAGTGGGAGAGCACGTAATACTGACATATAGAAAGTTAAGCAAAGGCCTGCTTGGTCAGAACTTGAATGGGTAACCACTCTGCTGCTTGGCGTGTCCGGCCCCCTCGACACTGTAAAGGTATAAGAGGGTAAAAGGAAAAGAAAGAAAGAAAGAAATATGGTTGAAATTGGTTAAATTTCTAGCGAAAGAAAATGTTTTAAGATCTCAATTTTTTGTAAGCACACTTTTACGATAAATGTCTGTCAAAGACAAGAGTATTTGACTATGCGGAAAAGTTTCGAGAATGTCGAAATCGCATAAGAATGCATGTATTGTGAGAAGACCAAAAACGCCCGTGATTCTTGGTGCTCTTGCGATGATTGATCAGCTTATTCGGACAACTGTAAGAAAAGTGTAAAGAGTAATAAGACGAGCTTAAGTGCAAAAACAGTGCAAGGTGGCTTCCGCGGTTCCTAAGCTCACAGGAAAAAGAAATACCCCTGTGATGGTGGTTACGTAATTGTTGCAAAGATACAAATGGGAAGCAGATGCATTTTTAGACTCTATTTTAACCACAGGTGAGACATGGTCCACCATTACACCTATGAGTCAAACAAAGAAGTTCAGCTGCAGTGAAGATACACCACTTCTCTCCGGAAAATGCAGGAAAGCGTAGTTTATTTCTTGAGGGCCGAAGTCGAGGGGTGTACTGTACCTCGATTTTCTCACAAACCAATAAACTACCAATGCCCAGTATTATTCAACACTTCTCACTTAAAGGGTAAGGCCAGCTCAAAATGAGAAAACAACAAGAATCCGTTTGATTTCTTCGTGACAACGCGCACCCTCATACAATCGCGTTAACGATGGTAGCACTGAGAAAATTAAATTAGGTTTTGCTTCATCCTTCGTATAGGCCCAATTTATCTCCATCAGATTTTCTTTTGTTTGGGCCATTGAACAGGTTTCTAAGTTGCCGTAAATTAAGGAATAATGATAAACTAGATATGCTCACAACCAAAAAACTTTCAGAACGTTGGCGGATGTTTTTGTTCCATTGATACGTAATACGTGCTGCTTGATCTTCCCAAGTTTTACGTTTTTATGTTTTCGCACATTTTACTTTTGTCTTTGTTAGGTCCATTTATTGGTCAACAATTTTTATGTTGTCTATAACCCTGGGTCGTCATCTCTTTCAAACCAATTTAAATTACATCATGAGTGAACGTAACACAATTCAGCCTTTAACCGTGTCTTCTAGGAAGCCAACCTCAGAGGTACAGAGGTGTGTATATTAAACGGGTAGCAAGGTGGCCTTTCGTATCTCGAATTCAATTCTGAACAAGGTCCGGTAAAATTTTTAATGCGGTAAAACTCTCTTTTGGATACAAGGGAAAACCATGGTTCCAATGCCAATGCGATGTTTGGAACGAGGAGATTCTTTCCAGGGGTAGAAATTCCAATTAAATGTTATCCTCATTGACTCAATGAATTAAAAGTCGTGTTTTACCTTGGTTCAGGAAACAATGACAAAATACAAAACAAATAATAATCACATAAATCTGAATACCTTGATTTTTATTAGCTGTTATTAGTTAAGACATGACTTTTAATTAATTCTATGGGCTACTGAAGTCCACGAAAATATTGGATTGCTTGATATATAAGCCGGATAGTGAACCCACCGATCTGTAATTCTGTACGAGCGTGACATTTCCTTTCGTTTAAAGGTTTACTATTGCCATACTATTGTAATTATCAGGCATTTTAAAATTTATCAGGCACACATGTTATTAAACAATTAATCAATTATTATTATTTCGGATAACTCTTTTGATTCAGCGTCCCTGATTCTTCTTACTTCTACAATTTCTTCAATATTCTCTCGTAATGCCGATTTCCTTTGCATTTTTGCATTAGAAGGTTGTAATCTCTTTTCTTATTACTTTTTTCAGATACCTCATTTACTTGTCTTTCTGAAGTTGATGTACCTTTTTCTCCGGTTGGGTCTTTATTTTCATCATCAAGTTATCTATAGTGTCCGACCGAAGGTCAGTTTGTCAGCCGAAGCCGAAGGTGCAACCAGACTTAGAACACTTACTGTAAATTAGTGTAAATAAATTAAATACTACTCTAAATAGCATAAAAAAAATATTTTTTCCTATAATAATAGTTATTTGTACAACTAGTAATGAAAGCAATACTTTTTTTCATGAGTTTGAAGTTTGATGCACGACGGCGAAGCCGGAGTGCATCAATCAAACGAGCGAAAAAAAGATGCTTTCATACGAGTTGTACACAATATTTTTTTGCATTTTGACATCTTAAATCCCTCAAAACAGGATAAAAAGGAATTGAGAATTTACAGTTGTCAAACTGACAATTTACAATATTTTATTTAAAGCACACTTACTTAATGCAAAATGTAAAATTAAATAGTTAAAAAAAGTGTTGCTTTCTTTACGATTTTTTAATAAAAAAAGTCCACTTTTTTTGTCAAAATGCGAAAAACTTAATTTTATTTTTCTTTATTTATTGAAACACATAAACATAATAAAATGAATAATATTGTACATTATACTTAATATTTCGTTCGTTTGCGGGAATCGCTCGGCTGGATGTAACCTTCGACTTCGGCCAAATCACAGTATAGAAAGGGTATAGAAACGTGGCTTTCTATACTGTAAAAATGTACTTATTTCTTTTAGGTCGTCGATATCGCTGTCTTATTGTTCATCTACTGTTCGTAACCATTCTTATTTTCTTTAAGTACGTTGTATCAATTTTCTATAAATTACAAAAGCGTGTTTCATATTACAGATTACGAAATTAAAACTTCAAATTCCATCGTTCTACATCACCGTGATTAAAACACAGCAATGACAACTCGATTTTAATTTAATAGAATTAAGTTGCGGTTTATATTTTAATTGCGAATTTTGTTGAATTTTACCTTTTCATAATTAGTGTTCATAACTTTTAAATTATAAAGCCAGTATGTAAACATTACAAACATAAGAAAACAAATGCTTAATTTCTTTGAATTAATTTCACCACATTGTAGGAATTTGTTATTTAAACTAAATAAGGGTCGAAATTTGCATATCGAAACATATGGTACTCTTACGATTTTCATTAAATCGAACTATTAACGGAGATTAACCCAAAGAGTAACAAAAGTTAGATTTGTGTGGTTTTGATAGCATGTTAATCTGGCAATCTGGCTATTTAAACGGATACATGATACCCTAATGTATCCCAGATAACACAACAGCAAAAAAATTAATTAACGCGCATTAAAAATATTATCGGACCTGATTTCTTTTATTTACAAATTTATAATGTTAACCCATACAATTATAATAAAAATTACTAAAAATAACCCCACGATTCGAAAGTACGAATGCTGTGAGACCGTCGTTGTTGAATGGAATCCCTAAGGATGAGTTCCCTTGCCAATTGTGTCGACATTGTGCCAATGTTTTGATTTTTATGGGAGAGTTACCTCAAAATGCCCACTGAGAGGAGGGTGCCCTATTAATTGAACTTTTTGTTGATTATTGCGATTAAGCGCAACGTGCATGATTCAATTTATTTTAATGAGATCGTTTGCATACGCGTCGAGTACGCATACGTGAATAATTCTCATCTTTTTTCAAATTATACTAGTTTAAAGATTATGGATTATCTAGTTCCATGTAAAGAAATAAAGGCTTACAAAATAGAATTAAATTTCTTCGGGTATTTCCAATTATTGCGAATTAAAGGGTGGTACTCTAAATCAATATACAAACTAGTAAATTAAAGGTTAGTTTCCTAAAGCTTTTATAGTTCGTAAAGCAATGTGCTTTCATGTAACATTTTTGCAAACAAACATTAATTAATGAGTGTTCAAATGGAGATAAAAAAAACTAAAGAATAAATATTTCCCGATAAAAATGAATATTCAGGGACTTCAATTAATTGAAAATCGCAATATATTTGATCTGGAATAAAAAGAAATGTTTGCTTTGGAGCAATACAAGCACAGGTCATGTTTTTGCATCAAACAGAAAAAGCAAACACAACAAATCTGTATAAACTGACTAGTGCTTTAATGTGCAAATAAAAATTATCATTGAATCAATTTACTTCTTAACGCTGTGGTTTTACAAATAACTGCGCAGTTTGCAGGGAGCTTTATTCCAAGTAATTTCTTCTTTCTGATTTTTACCTTTGATATTAATTCTTTTTTTATAAAATGCTTAATTTGGACGATTTTATTTTTAGATCCGACTTGTTTAAATTCTCATTTTTGTGTACATTCTGTTCTTAGAACGTCGATGTTAATTTAGCAACTGAATTATTTTATTTAAAAAACGTTAATAATATTGTATATTACAACGTAATCCTTTGTTTTTAAAAATTTGCTTTGGATAACAAGAGATTGCTATACTTTAATCTGTTTATGGGTTTATACTCAAACTATGCCAACTGTCTCATATTCTAGATTTTGGTTTTCTGTTTTATGCGAATAAGCTCATCGCTGAAAAACACTGAGAAATATACCTTTCCACGTTTCCACTCTACTTTAAGTAAATATAATAAACAATTATCTATGAAATGAGTCTTCAGATGGGATAACCTTTGTGAACCATAATTAAAAGTTCTTTATAAACGTTGCAAAATAGTTATGACAAGGTTTAAAAATATTCGAAAGATCTTCAGGAACCTGATTTTATTTTCATTTTTTGTGAGAGATTAACTTAAAAATGAATCTCATTGCACAGGCACAATTTTAAAAAGGATACAGAATAACATGGTTGGCAAAAGTCTAATGGTCTATTCGAAGACACTGTGTGAGGTGGGTAATACAATTAGACCTACTAAATACAATTAATAAGTTAATATAGCTAACTGTTTGCCAGCCTGGTACCACCCAGGCATTTAATTGTTAAAAGGGTTGCGTTATAGAACTTATGTTCTTGAGTTTAAGGCATAGCCTATACATTATGATAAAGGGTGAAATAATAGGTGGTGTGCTAATATCTGTGATGTGTGATAAAATAAAGATCTCTACTGAGAGTTGAAGAAGAAGAATATCTGAAAGTGTGCCCTCCTTACCTCTACGAGGTAAAGCCGTAGGTCCTGTGCCAACACGATGTTTGCCACGATAAATATCCCTTCCAAGGGTGGAAATCCTTTGGGTTCGGCAAAATTCTAGTAGGGTAGTGCCAATGACCACAGTTGCCGATGCGCGTCGAAATTCTTGGCACCCGAAAGTTTCGCCCAGTTAACAAACGAACAAATTATATATTGTTTCATTGTTCAGTAAAACTAAAACATATACAGTGGGTGGTCACTAAATTAGAAATTTTTTAAGTTATAACAGTAAATCAATTTTAACACCAAACTAAGTAACACAGAACTGGTATAATAGCGATTAAATAGTTATTTTAACATTTAGGTAATAATCTGAACATTTTACTAAACCTAAGTTTACATGCACTTAGGCCACAACACCCTTCCTGCCTGCATCACTCAAGCCATCCTACCCTTTCGGTGTACCTGAGGATGTCTGCGGGAGGTATGTTGTGAATTCTGGCCATGTCAAGCCAGAAGTCCCCCCCATAGGTTCCTCTTATCGGAGTCAGGGCTGGACAATCACACAGGACAGGAAATGTTCGGCCATTTTGTCTTCAATATTGCACTCTCAACACGTGGAACTGTCTGCCAGTCTCATTATGTGCATGTATCTGTTTAATTTACAATGTCCGGAATATATGCTGACAAAGAGTCGCAGTTTTTCCCGTGATAGGCTAATTTCTGCGAGGGGATTGGAATAATTCCCCTTGCATGATGACATTTGTCCATATTTGTCCATCTAACATAGTGGCTGTTATGGAGGCGGTTATGGATTTCTTATTTTATCATGGTACTAAGAGAGGTCCCCAGAAAGATTGTTCTGAACCTTGCTTAGGTAAGATATCGGCCTGCTCATTCCCATGAATTCCAGAGTGTACTTTTACTCGTATGGGTTCTAGGACATTGTTTTCAGCTGTTAGCTCTAGGATTTCTTGGCATTGGAGTACCACTTCTGATAATACCATATGATTGTTTAACGCCAATAAAGTGGATTTGCTATCACTGGCTATTCTTACCGTTTTGTTCTGTACTCCTCGATCCAGAACTATGCTTGCACCCTGCATGATGCCTATGACTTCTGCCTGAAAAATGGTAGTGTGTTTACCTAAAGCAGAACTTTGTTGAAGCTTCAGGTCTTCTGAGTATAGCCCTACACCTGTTACCTCTCCATTTTTAGACCCATCGATGTAGATGGATATATCGGGCTGGGAAGCATTTTCAGCGTCGATGAAGGCGCTATATTGTTTCCTTCGGACAGCCTCTTTTAGTATATGTGAGTGTCTACCTCCATCCTTCCGCGTCCCTTTCACCTTTACTCTTAGAGCTGTCCTTAAGGCCATCTTCTCCACGAACAGGTCCAATGGGAAGAGGCTAAGGACAGCTTCCATGACTGCAGTTGGTATTGATTTCATTGCACCAGTGGTGCTCAAGCATGTCAGTCTTTGCACATATGTGAGTGCAGCAGTGGTGGCCTGTCTGACTCTGGGCTACCAGTCTATGGCTCCATAACAGAGCATTGTACGAATCATGGTAGTGTATAGTCACATCACAGCCTTCGGGGTAGGTCCCCAGAGTTTGCCCATTGCGCGGCAACATTGCCAAAAGTCAACACATGTTTTTTCCATTTTGAGCTGAACATGTTTTCCGCAGTTTAGTCTTTTATCAAGGGTAACTCCTAAGTATTTGACTTCATTTGAGAAGGTCAGTGGGGCTTGGAAAAGTGTTGGTGCTCTTAGGGCACCTACTTTTATTTTCTTTATGAATAGAACCATCTCCGTCTTCGTTGGAGTAATCGACGGATTCTTCATTCAGTTTGAGTTCCGTATGTATTAGATTGCATAGTATGGTTTCAAACTAGCCGTTCAGCAGGATGGATATGTCATCTGCGTAACCTATGGTGTAGCAGCCAGTTTCACTGAGGCGGCGTATGAGGCTTTCCACCACTATGTTCCATAGTAGAGGCGATAAAATGACACTTGCATATATGACTTTATTCTGAAGATACTGTGAAATCCATTTTCTGATGGTGGTATCAATACCATGATCTTCTACAGCTGTATCTATACTGTGAAAAGTTGTTTTATAGAAGGCACCTTCTAAGTCTATGAATACATCCAGGGTAGACGTTCTGTTGTCTAGCGATCTTTCGATCCGACTCACAACTGAGTGCAATGCAGATTCTGTTGATCTCCCTGTGGTGTAAGCATGTTGGTTGGGATGCAGTGGTTGGGTTACCAGTGCATTTTCCCGAATGTATCTCTCGCATAAGAAGGAGGTTAGGTTATTGGGACGAATTGATTTTGGTAGGTAGCAGTCGCTACGTCCTGGTTTCGGGATGAAGGACATCTTAACTTCCCTCCAGCTGTTTGGTACGTGTCCAAAAGCAATATACAATCTTTAAATATACGCACAAATTTAGCCTTAACTTTATATTAGTGCAATATACAATTCACTTATGAAACTTCATTATTTTTAAGAACGTTGATCACATATTAACATAAGCAGAAAAAGTTTTTGCTATTGTTAAATTACAAAAAGGTCAGTCGCTACGTTAGTTAGGATCAATTTAAACAAGCCAGTTTCACAAGTTTTACAGTTTTGGAAATGTTTAAGCCTCAATAACACATTTAATGAGTTAATAATTAGAATTCAAAGCTCGAATTTAAACTCTAATTAAATATAACAAGATAAGTTTCAGATGTAAAGTTCGAATTCAAAATCTACAAGCGAATCTCAAAACAGGACTTTGTTTTCAATATTTATGTAACCTAAGGCAATAAAATGCAGCTTGTATGTCCAAGGACGGGTTATTTAAGGAACATCATAGCCCTTAGGATACTGATACTTTTTAGGGTCACGGCTACGATACCTAAAACGTATAGTAATATGAAGCCATTATTATATCTTATAATCCTTCTTTGCAAAAACCTTCTCAAGCAGTTTTCTGTTTTTTTTTTATTTCCTGCCAAGCTATCGTTGATTATAGTTTTATATGACATATAAAATCATAAAACTATCCCATTTCAAGAAATCTTTTTTAATTTGTTTGAAAACGGAGACTTGTCGACTTGGACGACTTGCCTACGAAACGTTATGTTACAGTGTTTTAATGGTTTCACTAATTTAACCTGTTTTTAGTAGTGTATGCGGCTCTTTTGGTATGTACATGTGGCTCGGAACTAAAATTGAAAGGCCAGCTCCACACATTGCATTTTAGCAGGTTCTGCTTAACGGGAGCCATTTAGAAGGATGTGCGTATAACATTGTTTCTTGCTTCATAAGCGTAAAGGGATGATGATAGTGGAGGTGATGGCTGAGAACATGGTAAACAGGGTAGCCAAACAAAGTGACTAATAAGTGAGCGAGGGCATCCTCTGCCAGGATACCAAGGTAAAGTTGGTAATAGTGAAATGTGAAATTTATGGCTCTCGAATAATTTTTAAATTGTGAGGCGCAGGATTGGCTCTTCTGTCTCAAAAGTTTGCCGATCCCTGGTCTAGTGCTTAGATTAAACTCTTAGTTATTTTAAAATTTTAAATAAGTTACAAACAGATAAACTGAAAATTTTGCTATCTCAAAATCTCAGAATACGACCAAGATGTATTTAGATATTTATTATATTAATTTCTAAACAAATTTAAGTTTTTATTGGCAGAATTCTACTGAGTAGGTTTGTGCTAACTGACCCTACCAATCCACGATATTTGGCAGAGGTGGGAGCTGGACTTCAAAGCTCCAGCTTGGCTCTGCTCGGTTTGAGCTTTGAGCGAGATCAAGCCTGAGATTTGTTGAACCAAGCCGAACTGAGCTTTTTTCTAAATTGCTTGTAAAGCTTGGAGCTCGTTGCAGGCTCGAAGCTCGGAAAAATGTTCATAATCGGTGAAAACTTCGGTAAATGCTTGACATTCAGTTAAATTCAAGAAATTGATCCAATGTACACTCCTGTCTTACCTTTCATCGTGCTCCTCAGTAAAGGCTCAAAGCTTGATAAAAGCACTTTGCTCGAAAAATCTTCGATGCTTGGTAACTGAATCGTGCCTAGAAAATTTAGCATTTTCTCCGAGCCGAAGTATGTTTCGAATTTTCTCCGAGCCGAAGCTCCTGACACCCGTAATCCTGGTTCTCTCCCAATTAACAAACAAGCCTTTATCTGCATCTGGTTGCTATGTTAAAACAATATAGGTACCTATTCACCCCTGGATGATCAAAATTTCCGAATTTATAATGGTGTTTATTTTCAATCGTGGTCCAAGTCACAATCAGTAGTTAAAGTTTCAGTTTAATCTTGTAGTTTATCACTGGCAAAAGCGACAACCTAAAATTAAAGACAATTTCCATTTCGTGGACGAAATACCTGTTAAGACTGAATTCGAACGTTGTTGATAAAACCCGAATCTCAAGAGCAAGATTTTAAAAACCAGCATTCGAATTCCATTTTGCATTCGGTCAGGACTTGAAGCACTGAGTACAATATTTTAACAATTAAAATCAGAACAATAAATAAAATTTCCTATTTAATTGACAATTAGATAATTAAATAAAGTAAAAGAAGTTAATTTCCCCAAGAAATCTCTTATTAATTCTTTAATGGCCTTATTCGAGGAAAATTCTATTAGGAATATAAGGGAAACGGAAGTTTCTAAAGAGCGTGGGCCCGGATAATTTAAAACTAAAAGTACAAAATCTATCTGGCTGCACGCATCAGATAATCTCAAGCGGAATTCAATTTCGAAGCCCCAACTTTACAAAGCGTGCAGGTACGGAGGAGTTAACTTCGAATCTATGAGAGAAACGAGCCAAGGGAGTATCGTCATTGGTTGACGGTAATTAATTCAGTCTAGTCACTGGGGATTCCCCGCAAACAACGTCTGTTCGCTTCACTGTCATTTGAACTTTGGATTATCTCGATATACGCTCCTGATTTTAGTTTATTATTGTCTGCGTAATAAGAGGCGGGGGTTTTAGTTAAGTTATACGCAAAATTCTAAACGTATAACGATCCGCCGTCTTGTTAAAAGACAAATTCTAGGAATTTAAGGATTTTACTAAACCTATTTTGGAAACCTTTTCGAAACACAATAAGTGCTCAAGATAACATAGTTTGAAAATAGTGTCACTTGCACGCATTTATTCTCTTATTTTTTGAATAACTGACAAATTTTATTTGTCACATTGTATCGAGTGGGCCGTGGTTTTGACAAAGTGTACTAGATTAAGGGCTGGTATTGTTGTGGCTGTCAGGGTGGCCACTCCATCAAAGTAAGCCTTGAAACGGATAGACACGCACTTCTTCACAATTGTTGGTTGGTGTTCTTTAATTTATGGATTCTTTTATAGAACTTTTTGCGGGATAATTTAGTTTTTGAAAAAAATTGTGTATTTGCTTTAAAAATATTCAGTGAGAACAATCGACCTGAAAAATAATGCAAATTGCACGTTGTAAATCTGTATATATTTTTTAAATAAGAAAGTAAACGGCATTCGCCGTAATTTCAATAAAATTCATGAATCATGAGCAATGAACGTTTAAGTGTGCGGCACCAACTGGCAAAGTACCGACAAGTACAGAGCGACTAGCTTGAATCTCTTAAATAAACAGGGGTTGCGCCCCAGCCGCCCTACGTTCGCTTCTTCCGCCTCCTGGACTTCTACTACTTATTAAACTATACACGGCATAAAGGTTCAAACTTTATTTTTGAGCGTTTACGCTACAGCTGCTTGATTTTTACAGAAATTTCAGAAACTTCTTCCAAACATTATTGATTTTAAATTAATGCTGTTTCCTCTGGAACTTCGGTTTACCAGACTAATATAGTTAGTATGTTAGATTGCTTTTAGTTTTACCTTTTATTTTACGTATTAAAGCCGTAATAGTTGGAAGAAGGGTTAAGATGATTCGATGTTTTCCTTAATTTATTGGGCGAGACCTGGGCTTGCGGTTGCCAAGTATCCCAGAATAAGTGATCTGCTTTGATAATTTAGGACTACTCTGTCGAGCTTTTTCTGAAATCAGAAGGCATCTTCGCTTAGTAGAGATCTTTGCGACAATATTGACTACAGATGTACTACTGTTATATCTCCTATTTTAAATAGAGCTTGGTTTTTAAATGTTTTTCTATTCAAAAGGCCTTAATAACTACTGACTTGGTCGAAGATTGAGTTCGAAGCTGTTAGCCTTTGGTTTATAAAGCAATCACGTTTAGAAGTATCGGTAATTCCATACACGTCATTGAGATCTTTTTACTGGCTCTCCATACCGCTTCTAAAATGTTTGCCTGTGGCACATAATGTGTGTTGCCTATTCGAAGCCAGTAAGGCGTCATAAAATAGAATGGGCATACTGTGTGCACGGTGTTCCCTGAGGAAACCGACAGCTTTTTACCAGGTGTTTTAGAGGTCTTTTAATGAACAAAAAAAATTTCGTAGTTGCAATATGGATTAATTCTTCTTTACTTCTAGGTTTATGCTTCTGCTCTATAACCCATTTGTACCTTTAATCCCTTTGAAGATTTTCCGTGCCATGTTCCCTTTCCCTCCCATAAAGCGTAAATGGACCAGTTATTGTCTGATATGAGTATGCACATGCAGCTTCGCTGCTGTATGTACGTCTTACTTTTATCATTCTTGATAGTGTTTCATTAGCTTCCGTGCTTCTGTTATTCCCATCTTTAAATATTTAAATTAATTTACTCTTTCAAGATGATCCTTTCCCTTCGTCGGTTCTTAAAATAACTTCTTCACTTTCTGTAGTTAAATCGTTCCCATTTTCATATTCTTCGACGTTTTTTAATTTATAGCTAGTCTATATTCCTTCGTTCTCTGTTCTGGGCGTTTTTTTCTAATTCTATCTGTACATGTAACAGGAAATTCTCTTCCAAACTATTGTTTTGGATTAGCACCATAAACATCTGGTCAGTTGTTGAGCTATCTTCTTGGAAATCATCTTATTTTTCCGATGATCTCGTTCATACTTATAATTGCTTAATCTGCTTCTTGTAATTGACGTAATTTTATTACAAGTCACATCCAGTAGCATTATTCCTCTATGGTTATCACAGATACTTTTGTCTTATTTCTTATATATATGAAAGATACATGGCTGCACTTTCTAAATTTTTGGGATTTTACTTGCTCAACATGCTTTTGAAATTAAATGCTTTTAGAATCTTTACAGACACCCCAGAAAGAGTTTGTTGACAATTCTAAGGCACTATTATCTATTATAGTAATTAAACTCTTGTAAAATCCATCTTCTTCGGACTGCTTACTCTTGTTCAGTAGCTATAAGAAGTATAGTTGTATAGTGACCAAACATATTCATTTTTGCCTGTTGGAATACCATAAGGAGTCTCTGCTTACTTCTACTGTAGGTTAAACTTTTCTGAAGCTCCTTTTTGCTCCTTTTATTTCTTGGGAAAGTTTCTAATCTCTGTTAACGCACTCGGCTTCCATTTTTTACAGCCTTTTCTTAAGTTATTTCCTGTCTTTTTTAGCACATTTGCTTACTATACTATTCTTATTATTTTTAGCTGAAAATTCTTGTTAATACTCTCTTGTGCATCGTTGGTATGTAGTTTCACTCTTGTTTGATTTTGTTCTTTCATTGTTACTTTACATTCTTTATCTTCTAATTTTATAACATTAAATCGTTTTATCGCTTCTTAATACATTTTTTTCTTTCCAGAAAGCTCTTATTTAATTCGTGCTATCACCAGGATATAGTCTGAAACGACAAGAAATGCAAATTAGCTGACAAGGCAAAAAGTAAACTTTAAGTAAGTAGCTCAAATGTTTTTCTTTGTAGCCCAGAATATCTTCATGCCTTATTAACTACGGATTAAAAGCAACTTGATTTGTTTGTAGCTGTAGTGCTGTAGGTAGGTATACCCTGAAGGTGCACTTATACAACGACATTGTATCTTTCATAGTTTCAGTGAACATGAATTTTCGCACATACTATTCTAAGTTTTATGTCCAAATTAATTCTAAAGGGTATCCAGTCAATCCAGTGAAACTTTGGGTATACGTCATTGATGAATTATGACATCATATTAAGCAGTGTTGTCACATGTAATTGAACAAACACAATTTACAGGTTTTTCCCAAACAGTTTTCATTGAATTTATTTTTTTATGATTTTTTGTATTATTTTAAAACAGTATATTCTTTAATTATTGTAGCAAGCCAAGTATTAAACACTTTTAAGTCGCAGTGTGTTAAGTGAATTTGGAGTAATGTTACAAAAGTAACAGGAAAATTAAATATGTCTGACAGCGTAGCTATCAACACGTACAGCTGTACCAAATTAATACACAAACGTCATCAACATAATATTGTATTTTATAAGACAGGCGAATATCTATAGCTATTAATATAACAAAAATATTATGCGATTTATAATAGACGAGGACGTTGCTAGGTGACGAGGCGCTAGCCGAGTCAACCGCGCAACGTCCGAGTCGGTTTAAATCGCATAATATTCGAGTTATATTTCAAGCTTTATCGTATCATTGGCAACAGTACACAAATAGTATGTAACTAACGAATTATGAAGTTGGAGTTGCTATGCTATTATGTTATGTATATAATTACTAATAAAAGTGTAATATAAAGTTGACTTAATAATCAATGATACGATAAAACATATTATATTTATGTTTTGCAGGAAATTTAGTCTCGTATGTATAATTGTTTTAAAATAATCTTTATTTAATGAAACATTAATAAATTCAGTGGAATTGTAAATTCATAATTTGAAATTAATTTGTATAGGAGTGGCTGTCATGAATGAAGTGTGACGTCACATTGATGACGTATACCCAAAGTTTCACTGGATGCCCTTTATGAGTATGACATTCTATAAAGAACTCTATCGTGTTAATAAATTTTGAACAGTTTTAGTTTCCCTTATTTATAAGACCTTTTTTTCAGTCAAAAAGTTCTTTGTCAAGGAATATTACCTGCTTAAAATCGTTGCGTTTTTTTTCATGATGCCTAAGATTTCATAGTATGAAAAGCAGTTTATACTTCGGTTTACTTTCTGAATTTCGTCTTTTTTTTGTACTTTTTATGCTGCAGTTTTCGTTTTATCGTTCTCCTAATGTAAAAAAATTTGTAACTGATATAATTATTGCATTTTAGTCAGTGCCATTTGCATCGAACCTATATAAACTTTAGTCGTGGTTTAAGCAAAAAAAAAAAACAGCAGTAAATGGAAACCAATAAAATTTCTGGTTCAAACGAAGCTTATAATATTATGTAAGGATAGGTCCTCGATAGGTTTTTAAAGTATTTTCTAGAAATATTTATACAGGGTGATTCAAATTCGCGTGTATGCATGGGGATCTTGGAAACGGTAAGAGATAGAGAGTCGGTTAAATGGGGGCAAAGTTGCGTAATCAAAGGACCAACAATGTCCATTTAAAAAATCAAGGCTAACTTATTCAGTTTTTTAAATATTTAAAAAAAACTAAAATTTTGGAGAATCGTTTTTATTTAATTTTGACTTTATTTGAGGAGGTATTGGAAAACGGTAAACACTTTCTCCTGGCCACTTTTTGTCCTCTATCGAATAGCTTAAATACATATTTGATGCAACGTTTCGGTATTTCAGGGCCATCACAAAGTTCATTTTCTTAAATACGGACCTGGAATTTTTGTTTCATTTAAGCTATTCGATAGAGGACAAAAAGTGGTCATGAGAAAGTGTTTTCCGTTTTTCAATATCTCCTCAAATAAGGTCAAAATTAAATAAAAACGATTCTCCAAAATTTTAGTTTTTTTCAAATATTTAAAAAACTGAATAAGTTATCCTTGATTTTTTAAATGGACATTTTTGGTCCTTTGATTACGCAACTTTGCCCCCATTTAACCGACTCTCTATCTCTTACCGTTTCCAAGATCCCCATGCATACACGCGAATTTGAATCACCCTGTATACCTATTCGCCTTACATAGTAAAATTTATACATTTTTCAAAATGCCTAAGTACCTAATTTGCTAACACATATTCTCACTTTCCATAAAGACAATTTCAAAACCTTTAATTATTTGCTAGTTTTTCTGAAGTTTTCAAAAACAGTAGATATCAAGTAGTTATTCCAAAAAATTTTAAGATTTTAAACCTTAAATGGAATGAACTAGTAATATTAAAGATGTTTTTCAATTTGAAATAAAAATCTAAAAATTTTAAGAGGTTGCAGATACCAATGTCCATATTATTTTTAAAAAGGTCGAAATATAATAAATACAATTTTAGCTGTTTCTTTAGTTTCTTTATATTTATAAGAAATCCGTTGTATTGTATGTAATTGCTTTTAATTCTGGGCCTTTTATCAGTTTTAAACTATAAATTTTTTGATGAAACCAACGTTGGCAAAATTGTATCGAATAAACAAAGATAAAATGCAAAATATTCACCGCGAGCTTAATCCAATAATTGTTTAGTGTAAAACCACAACTTAATTATCTTTCGCATTTTGTCGTTAGCTATAACCTTAAAGCAATGATATAACGAAAATTTCTCGTCCATCTGAGACTTAAACAAACCTTGGCCGTGTTTAAACGAGAACAGGTTCCATCGTGTGTGCTTAGCAAACAGGAGATGGAGGAGAACGCAGTAATTCATAGAGTATACCTGGCCTTATCACCCAGATAAGACGACGCCGCCATCTTAAGCAAACTTGCGGAGTGGTTTATGGTTCTTCGTCGGCCATACCTCCATTATCACCTGGTCGTTATTGTAGAATATCATCCATAGAAAGTTATAAAACTAAATTAAACGGAATACATCAAACGGGCAAAACAGATTTTGTAACGAAATTCTTCCTGGATCGATTTAAAACTGGGTTTTTGACGTTTTTGTGGTTATTGTGTTAAATGTAACCAGATTTCAATACGCATAATTAGAACGAATTTAAAAATTCTCACATAGCCCCTGGCTTGTTGGTTCATCCAACTTTATTATGAACTGCATATATACACGTCGTTAAATAGCCGTGGGTATGGATTTTTTAAATTGCTATTCGTATTGTGTTTGCTAAATTGTTTGAACTGATCGATAAATGCCTTTTCAAAGTTTATTTAACATCTTTCATTTATTTTTCGAAAATTTTAATAGTTTCCTGTTGTTTCTTTTACACGATTTAGTACTTAACAAATATTAATCCGTTTTTGAAAAACAAATATTTTATAGTCAATTACGTAGTATAATATTTTCAAAACAAAACATAAAAATATTATAATGATTTTCAAGAAGTTTTTATATCAGTTTTATAGTAATAAGAATTTTTTTAAATATGCATAGTCTGTTTTAAATCTGAGGTAATCCTGTGCTAGTCGGAGAGCTACGATATGATCGATTATCGTGGAAACTTTCCAGGACTTTTCAGTCAACGGTGGAAACTGAAATGGACGATTTTCTTATCTACACATATACCTCGAATTTGGGGTATTATTTCAAACCTAGGATTCATAAAATACCCAATATATAGTTATTGCCTTTCCTAAGAAAACAGGAACTTTGTGTTAATTTATTTGTCATAATTTTATAAAGTATAATTTTCACAGACAATTTTATAGAGGAGTTTGATACGCCCTTTAACACTGAATTACAGTGCTATTTAATCAAATTGCATATACTACAATCTACCTTCTACTAAAATTCAACGCAATAATGTTTCTTTGAAAACTGAGAAAAATTTGTTATTTGCAAAAACATGTTCGGAGATTCTTTGAATTTGAATAAAAATACTAACAGCTAAACATTTTCTTAGTAATGATTGAAGACGTTTTTGTTGACTTTTATTATGTGCAAAAACCTAATTTATACTTTAATAAAAATGTGTGTTCGAGTCTTCTTAACTTGCAAACCTAATTAATGTTGAGTAAAAAGTTTCAGACAGATCATGCCATGGCTGTGGGAGTGGTGTGGGGTTGAAACGACTGTCGGACTTTACTATAGCCTCCCCCCTGCTTGTCCTTATTTTTAATTTAAAACGAACTTTTCTGAAAATACTTTTTTTAAATCGTTGCATAGGCTAGGCACATGTGAAAATCTGTCTTCGCTTTTCCAAGTTTGATAGAAAAAATGAAATATGTCGCAAGCAGGCACACATAAACTTTGTAAAAATTTATTAACAAATTTATCCAAAAATTTTTATACAAAAAGTATCTACTTATGCAAAATTTCACTTCGCGTCAAATGGGATACATTTTTTATAGGGAAATATGTTCCTTTTACACCGTTGTCCTGTTGGCTTCTATTTCATACCGCTTTTTGTTTTTAATTTCACGTTGTGTCCAACATACTTACTTACACGTTGAGCTAAAATTGGCAATCATATTAAGTATTTAACCTAACGTTATCTTGTTGCCTCTGCAGAGGCAAGATATTCATTAATCGGTAACGTTTAAAAATTACTTTTTTCTTCAGATTGTGTGATTACCCATCTCACGCCTTGTAGCTCATTCTGCATACTTGAATGTACCACATTTTACTAAACATTATTTAAAATTAAAAGAGTCACACAAATTAATTAAACGTTCAGTACCTATACCTACCTATCCTGTAAACTAAGCGTAAAATATAAACATAGAATTGCCGACGGAATAGTTTTGATGTCGGTGGTTTATTTACTAATATTCCAGTAAGCAGGTAAGCACAATAAGCAAACTAGAAAATAATTTCACATAGGTTGCATAATAAAAAACCTGAATAGTGTTAAGAGCAAATATGGGTTATAATTTAACACGGTATGTAAAATGATACCTTTTTAGTAAAATAATACTGGCTTTTAATAAAAAAAGTTTGAATAGTTATCAAACACATTGTAAACAAAAGATTCGATGTGCAATAACAGTATATGCAAAAGCATGCACATAACGTAAATAGGCGATGTAAAGATGTCAATTGTGTGACGTGTATATGTGCCTTATCGACTACCAAAAGGCTTTCGACCAAGTGCAACGTTACAAAATGATTGAAATGCTGAAGAACCTTTTGCGAATTATCACTAACCTACACCGGAATCAAAAAGCTTTTATTAAAACAGAGGGAGAATACCTATTCAGAAGCAATTTTAATTCAGCGAGAAGTGTCCTGTAGCCATTACTATTTAATATATACTCTGAGCAAATCTTCAGAGAAGCACTAGAAGAAATGGATGAAGAAATACTACGTAATAGAGAGATGATTAATAATGTAAGATATACGGACGATACGGCGATTCTCGCAGATAACTTAGAGGAACTACAACATCTCATGACAAGAATAAACCAAGTCAGTAAATTGTTTGGGCTTGATTTTAATGTTGCCAAAATCAAATACATGATAATCAGCAATTCCCCTGTTCCCGCTACTTAGTTGACAGTGCGTATACACAGTATTCTTATTTGGGTACCATGATTAATGAACAGTGGAACATTCGCAAATCGCAAGAGTTGAAAAAGCTACAGTAGTATTCCTCAAATTGTCAAAACTTTTTAAAAGAGCAACAAATAAAATGGCCACAAAAATAAGACATCTAAAGTGCTACAATGTGATTTTTTAAAAACTCAATTGCAGCAGGCCGTATTCTTAATAACCTTAGAACTGTCTGTATTGAGTCAGAATACGGCCTACTGCAATTGAGTTTTAAAAAAATTACATTGTATGTCTTCTCTGTGCTTCTGTATGGACTAGAATCGTGGACATTAACCCAACTTACTACCAAGGATCCATAAGAAACTTGAATCTTTTGAGCTGTGGTTATATCGCAGAACCCTAACAATTTCCTGGACCGATCATGTTACCAACAATACCTTTCTAAGTCGTATCTATGAATAAAAAATTGGAAGTAGTAGAATCAGGAAATTGGAGTATTTAGAACACATAATGAGAAATCCCAACAAATACGAGCTACAATAAATACTGCAAGGTAAAGTGATGGGCCAGAGAGGACCAGGACGCAGACTTGTGTATTTCCTGATTGAAAAACCTCACAAAACTGGTCTTTTCAGGGCTGCAGTAAATAAAGTAACGATAGCCAGGATGATTGCTAACATTCGAATCGAATAACTAAGTAGGCACCTTAAGAAGAAGATC
The DNA here is from genome assembly GCA_963082815.1 of Melanotus villosus. NCBI lineage: Eukaryota > Metazoa > Arthropoda > Insecta > Coleoptera > Elateridae > Melanotus > Melanotus villosus. The sequence goes on from OY720419.1 coordinate 81,670,674, forward strand.
TAATAAAAATAAAAATTATCGTTAAGTGTGACTAACACTATATCATTTATGGGTTCAACCTTTAAGGAAAAACTACCGATAAGTGGAAATTATATGAAAACCTTTTGCTAAAACGAATTCCATACTAAGCTGCAGGCTTTGGATTAAGCAACATACTTCGCTTGTAGCTTGTACATTTCTACCAAGTTTAAGACACAACTTAACCTTTTCACGTTTAACAGCCCAGACATATTTGACGTATACTAGTTAGCTGCAGTGTACTTATTATGGGACTAATATCGAAATTGACATTTTTGTTGTGAATTGTTCTATGGAAGTACGTTGCTGAAACTGAAACCCACTAGTTACGCATGGAATTCAGCTTCATATTCTTATAAAAATTCATTGTTTTTTTTTCTATTAAGAATTTTATTATAATATGGGAAATTAAAGAAAAATAACTCAAATTTCTCTTTGGTTTAGCAAAAATTTCGTTGACTATTGAACTCATATGTCATCTGTCAAAAATCGACCAATCAAAATGCAAGATTTGACGTTTTTGAACCAATCAAAACGAATCAAAATTTCACTAGTGATACGAAGCGACAATTTTTTGATAACAGTTTATTGCTAGTTATCTCCCACAGAGAACAATTTTCATGTAAACAAACTTAAATGTGGACTAATTTATGAAAAATGTTTCGATGGAAATGATTTTTTATCATTGAATAGTCCCTCAAATACCATTCGTGGCCAAAGAATTGTAGGTTATTATTTTTGCTGTAACATCACCATGTTCCTTGTGATTGCGAATACCACTCGTGCTGCGCACTCGTGATATTCATATGCAAGCACAAGGAACATTCGTGATGTTACAGCAAAAAAATAATCGACAATTCTTTGACGACTCGTGGTATTGTAAGTGAATATATTTTATATTTACTTAAAATATTACAAAAAAATGTCACCCAAATTTGATGGTGTTCCTTATATTATACAGCGTTCAAAAAAGTAGAAAATATCTTTTAAGATGCTTCGAAACTCAAAAATAAATTATATAAACGTGTGTTCTGAAATGTTTTGTTTAGAAATTGTATTCTGTTGAAGATTACTATTTAGTTGTGTAAAAACTAAAATCATTTGGTATATGTGTACTTAATATAAAGCCTAACGTTGAAACGGAATGTCTTAAAAGTTATTGGAATTGTTCGAAATCAGTACGTTGCTTATTTCAAAACCAGCCAGCTTACGAATTCACTTTAACTTATTTTTTTGACAATCAACAAATCTTGAACAACTTTCTTATATGAATTCTTGTGGCTTTTTTATTGAGATTTTGTACCTATTATGCTATGGAGAATTTTTAAAAATTGTTCAGTTTTTCAAAAATTTATAGTGAAAGATAAATTTGTCAAAAATATTTTATATTTACAACATTATTATAAAATATCATCCAAAAGCTTAGACTGTTTTATTACAGGAAGGAAAAGGGTTTACCAAATATAAATGGTTTTCTTTACAAAACTATTCAAAAGTAATGTACTACACCATGAAACTACAAACTTGGAAATTTTATTGTATGAATTGCCTCTTCAGAAATAATCCATTCTTCCATTCTTTCACTGTTTCATTTTATCTTTTCATTCGATGGTGTTTCTTATAATATATGACCTTCAAGAAAGTTGAGGATATCCTTTGACAGATGATTTGAAACTCAAAAGCAAAGAAGTTTCTATAAACGTGTTTCCACAAATATTTCGTTTAGGAATTTTGTCCTGTTATATTAAAGTTCATACTAACTGGTTATGACAAAACTAAACTCATTTGATGGGATAAGCAAGCTCATCATCAGCATCATCATCAATTGACATGGAGCAGCTGACTAATTTATTTATTATGTATTGTAATTGTAGTGTCGTAATATTAAATGTGTCAAAACTGGAAGTAGATTAATTTATGAAGATAGCAGATATTAACTTTACATGTGGTCTTGCAAATGGTAGCTAATATAAAACAAGACCTTTATATGCTGAAAATACTATTGACTGTATCCCATGAAGGTTTTCAAAAAGAGCAAGCAAAAAACATATGATTCACGCGCGGTGGAGCTAAACCTAAACCAAAAATTTCCCAGCAAATTGAGCTTTGATCAGCTTGTTCACGCATCTTAAGTCTTTTCGATCATTATCCATAGGGTTTAAAGCCTATTAAGCCTATTGTTTACAGTATCTATTTAATCGAAGGACCAAAAAACTAAACATATGAACAGGCTTCGACTCGAAATTTGTGTCTTCAGGTTTGAGCCGAAATTTATTCTTCTAAATTTTAAATTCTAAATTGTTGTCCCTCTAAAGTTTTCTTTTTCCCACAATAGTCTTCGTACTAAAGTTTATACTCTTCTATCATTCACACGTTTTCTAAATAAATCTTCAACTGAAGTTTTTTTATTTATTCACTTACTTACTTAGGTACTTCTTACTTCCTGTGGCGCTACAGCCCTGAGTGGGCTTTGGCCTCTTCAACAATTCTTCTTCACTTTCTCCTGTCGTTGATCGCCAGTTTCCAGTTCCTTTTCTTCATTGTTATAAGGTCTTGTACAACATCTTCGTAATCTCTTTGGTGGTCTACCAATTCTTCTTCCTTCCATGGGTTTCCAATCCATCATTATTGTAGGTTCTCGCTGTTTATCCATTCTACTTATATGGCCTAACCATTGTATTCTTCTTGATTTTACACATCTAATTATATCTTCGCCTCTAATAATTAGTCTCTCTATTTTACTATTGGTTTTTATACGCCACGTACCGTCGGCATTGCGCGTAGGCCCGTATATTTTTCTTTCGAAGATTTTTAAATTGTTAACGTCCCTTATTGTTAGACACCATGTTTCGCATCCGTAGGTATGTTACCACCGGTTGTATTATGGTTTTATATATTTTTAATTTATTTGTTTTACTTATTAGTTTAGATTTCAATAATTTATAGTTGGTTCGGAGACACCTGCTACTCAGTTGTATTCTATTTTGTATTTCCGCTGACATTTCGATGTTCGGTGTTATTGTTGATCCAATATATTTAAATTTATTTACTACTTGATAGTTGCTATTGTTAATATTTCTTATTCTTCTATTGCTAATTCTGTTCTCCATATATACTGTTTTGTTTTTGTTTATCTGTAGTCCTCCTCTTGGCTTTATTTTCTAATATTTCTATTTTCTCTATCAATACGGCTCCATTCCTTGAAATAATCACCATGTCGTCTGCATATGAACTTATTTGGATACTCTTGTTATTGATGTTGCTGTTCTGTTCTCCACATATACTGTTTTGTTTTTGTTTATCTGTAGTCCTCTCCTCTTGGCGTCATTTTCCAATATTTCTGTTTTTTCTGTCAATACTGCTTCATTCCTTGAAATAATGACCATGTCGTCTGATGCATATGAACTTATTTGGATATTCTTGTTATTGATGTTTCCCTTAACTTCTATTTTATTAACGATTGCTTCTAAGCACAAGATAAATAATTCTGCTGATAAGCTGTCACCTTGTCTCACTCCTTTATCAATTTCAAATATTTCTGTTTTGTGTTCTTCTATTTCCGCTGTTGCTTTCGATTATTTCACTGTCATTTCTATCTTTATATTTATTTATGCTTTTCTAATATTTTTTCAGTCAATAAAAATTACCAAGAAACCAAAAGCTTGTAGAAGCAGTACGATAAAAATGATAATAAATATTTAGTACTAAAGGGAATTTAACGCGTACACTGCCTAGATTTTTATGTTCTAAAAGCAATTCAAATTTAAAATAAATTAATAAAACTATTAAAACGGAACAGTGTCTAATGTTGAACATTTTCATTGGCATATTAAACAAGGGTTTGTACAAATACCTACAACTCCAAGAATTTTTAATTGTGTCATCAGTTCAAACACGTTGTTAAAAAATAGTATAATAGTGCCAAATAACTGGTGGTTTGTGATACATATGTATGAACTTTCTTCTTCGTTTATTAACCTAGCATCATTTCTGAAAGAATGTCTCTTACTCTGATGAACACCTTGTTTAATTTCAAATGCAATAAACATGCCCGAACATGTACGTAACCATCATGTCATATGAAACAATTTGTAAAACTAGGAAAAGACTGAAAAGAGAAATGAAAAAATCAAGCTTAAGTAGCTTTACAAAATGATCTTTTAAACGTAGTACGTCGCCGATGAAGATTATGTTTTAGATGCCTAATTTTATAAGCAATCTGCTTTGTGGCGGATCAAAAATACTGTTAATTTCAACTCTAAAAAGTCTAGACTAATTTTTCCTAGAAAAAATGAAAGCCTTTGCATTGCAATGAAATTCTAGCTAAGTTGCCCTGAATGGCCATGAAATTTACGTGTGTTGGTGTGTTAAGCAACATTAAGCTTAACTTAACTTATTTCGTTCAATAAATAAACCAGGGCCGGCGCGTCAAATATGGTCGCCTGAGGCGAGCAAAATTTTTGCCGCCCTTTTGGTTGAGACAAATACATCTCAAAAGAAAACATAATTTATTGTATTGTAGGTAAAACGAAACAATACAATAAAATTAAAGAACATGCTATTTTAAAAATAAACGTTGAATGTACATGATTTATTTCAAAAGAACTTTGCGAGATTTGTCAATTATATCATACATATTCAAGTTTGACGCTAGATTAGATTAAATGGACAATATTGCTAATTCTGTTAACCTCTTCTGTGCCATTGTTGAACTAAATAATTGTTAGTTAATTTTAATTTAGAGAAACATCTTTCTCCACTAGCAACCTATACAGGGAGAGTTAGCAGAATTCTCAATGACACAAAAATATTTGAAAAATGTTCTAATAGTTTAGGGCTATAGATATAATTTAAAACATTCAGTGGTGTCACACCTTTATCTAATATATTTCTCATAATTAACAGTTCGCTATGTAGATTTAAAAGTTCTAGATCATCCGGCAGTGCTATATGTAAATCTTAAGGACTGATTGTCATATAAAAACTCAAATAGATGTCTATGTGTTTGAGTAAATCTTTCGTGGACAGAATTTAGACAGATATCCAATAAATAATTGAAAAATAAATAACTAAATTATTTTTAACACCAACAAGCTAGTGTGGCGCAGTAGTAGAGCGTCGGGCTAGTGTTACGCTAGTCTTTGGTTTGAATCTCCAGACCTGCAGTCTGGAGGTCGGTATCGAGCTCTGGTGACCATTCGTCGTTGGGCACCAAATCAACGACGCTCTCCTCCGAATAAAAACCTACGACGTAGACGTAGAGTAACAAAGTCCTACACAAAACACACACTATACACATGGTGCAGTATGTAAGTATTAAACGGCGCATCAACCACGTCACCCGTAGAGACGGGCCGAGTTGTGCATTGCACCCGTATAACCTCATACGTTAACGCACTAGCCTCGACGCCGAAAGATATAAGAGGTTGCAGATAATACACACATACATACATTTTTGATACCACCGCATGGCAAAATCTTGTGTTACAGTTACTGCAACTCAGGGGCGGCTCGTGTACAATATTTTTGGGTGTTCTGCATTAAAAAGAAGTAATAATAATAATAACACATAGGGAAAATAAAATAAAACATTTTTCCTATTACAATGACAGTCAATCCTTAAAAATGTTATTCCTTAAATCCTTAAATGTACACCCTTATGAGTTATGAAAGTGTATTTTATAAGCTTTTACGGAACTTATTTTCCTTTAATTTAAATATAGCATCCATTATAGGACTGTTTGTAAGCATAATCGTACAAAAAAATTCACGAATTAGTCAGTCAAAATACTACAACACCCCGTTTAAAATGTAGCATATTAACAATTTGAGCTGCATCACATGCAGCTCCTTTCTACGTTAATGTTACCCTTAATTTTTACTTCGGGCCCCATCGTAACGCGGCGATGTCTTCCAAACAAGCAGATTTTCGAACGCAGCACGAACACAACAAAATAAGACAGCTGTTTAGTGAACGTTGCATAACGGCTTTATATTAAAATATTCATTTTGCTGACTGGTTCAACAATTTACATAGGATTAACATTAAAAAAGCGCGAGGATAGGCTGTGAATTATTCTAGTTTATTAATAGATAATTTATTGTTTTAATTACTTATAATCTTATTTTTGGTGGTTCTGCAGCTCTTAAAGGCGAGCCGCCCCTGCTGCAACTACATAGGTATATTTGTTTATAGAAAATCAGGTTCTATTCTACCATAAAGGAACTAATATGAAAAAGAATCCTCTATTAATAGATTAATTCATGTTCTGCAACATTGCAACATAACGGCTAGGGTTTATATACAAAGTTATGTGACTAGACACAACATTTGTTTTCAAAGACTTCCGTGGATGGTCACGTTTTGATCGCTTGCAGTATATCGCGTACTCAAAAAATGCCGCCCCAAGATAAATGCCGCCTGAGGCGGTCGCCTCACCGCCTCACCCCTAGCGCCGGCCCTGAAATAAACACATGCACAGAGTGCTCATTTTATCTCGTGACCCCTAACTCGTTCGTAATTCTGAGTAGGCAACCACCCTTGTAGAAAGTTTATCTGTGATATGTAATATGGGTTGTCTATTTAAAATTGCCAATGACGTAAAAAAGGGTATACTGTATAAACAAAATGTAGGCAGTTTATTAATAAAATAAGATGTTTTATAAGCATATTCCATATTTTTTAAATAATTAATTCTACTTTATATCTAAACAAAGTACAAGTAGCCCTTTAAAAGTGAAACTGTTTCATAATATATAAAAAGGTTATTTTAAAATTTATTTTAGATACTGAATACCTTTGTTGGGACATTCACTTTCAGATTACATTTCCTGCTTGATTAGCTTGATGAACATTTAATTGCCTTAATATTAAATATTGCGGTTTTGGTTTAATCTCTTCTGTAAATATGCAGAACTGTGGTCACCTTTTCTTGAAATACAATTGGTTAAATTAGTTTATTATGTGTATTTGCATATTCTGTCAAATATGGTATTACAAAGTTGGTATTGTCGACAAAAAATTATTACCTTTATTATGACCAATGTAGGTCTAGTTTTGATGTAGATACTAGTTTCCTGTAGTTTTTTTTAATATTATCCAGAAAGTTTGCACGTTTGTTTAAGTCCAAAATCGAAATACATGTAAAAATACATATGAATTTAAAAAATTGAAAAATGATGAATCGTGTGATACCAAAGGGAAATAAATGTTACTTATTGACAAGTAGAACATTATATCCAGATTCTAATTACAATTAAATCTCTATAGAAAACTGGAATTACACGTGAATGACCCTCAAATTTAGAACGGGTTACATTTCCTTAAATCTTTGACGTACCAAAAATTTGAATAACAATTTACTGTAGTTTAATAAATAATTTGATTTGAAGAAAATAATTCATATATATATAGCATTAACGGTTAGCATACTGATAAGGTAATGCAGAAAAATCTGAATCTGTGTCCTTTTTCGGGTCCAAGATTCATCATGAACCAGTACGATGTTTAGCACAATAAAGTTGTCTTCCAAGGGTTGTCCTTTAGGTTCGGCAAAATTCGAGTCGGGTAGTTCTAAATCACCATAGCAGTTGATGCGTGTTCAAATCTTTGCCATCGGCAAACCGATCTTGACCAATAAAAAAACAAACAATTATCTCATTCAAAATTTATGATTTTTATGCAATTGTTTTAACTTATGAAAATCCTGTATACCAAAAAATATCAACACTGCTATACTTAGCTTCGGCTCCACCAATTCCAATACTTTATTTATACATATTCAATATGAAATCTATAAATAGTAAAATATTGATTGATATATTATATTCCAATTTAATTATACGTATATACAGTATAAAAACTAAAGCTTAATCTTAATCCCTTTCATCATAAACTTCCTTCCTTTTGAGTTAGCCATTGATCATGTGACTCTTATCACGTTATTAGGTACCACTTTTGTAATAGGTTTCTTATAATCTCGAACTTTGCATATTTTTCACTAAATAATAGAGATTCATAAAACTTTTTTGCTTTAAATGCCAATTTGCTAAATATAGTTTTAGTTTTTGGCTTCCCGTTGATTTGGTCGCCTCCGTGTTTACCGCCCTTTTGTTGGTGCAGCACTGAAAAGGGTTATATTAAAACTTCATAACTAAGCTCCACTTTTCTAAAAGGAACTACTAAGAGAAGCCTGGCCTTAATAAAGTTCTTTTTTATTAGTTTACAACCTGTAAAATCTGAAGACATTTTTGTCGAAATTTAGAGTAGCCGAAGAAGTGCTTTTGAAGAGAAAGTTTGTGAAAATTGCATACATAAACTTAAAGTTTATATAACTAAAAAAAATTCAAACTAAAATCTTTGGATAAATGCGTCGAATCAAATCTCATCAATTTTAAACCCAAGTTTAGCTGATACGAGAAAATAAAATAGTACAAGGCCTGTTAGAGGCAGATGTGTAGTAAATATGATATCGGTGCGCCCAGGACAAAGGGTGTGTACATAGGACACAAAAGTAAACACGTTTTAGTCGCGCCGGTTGTACATCATCGCTGATCAGAGTACATTTCCCATTTCTTACCACATTCCCTGCACATACGAGTGAGAAAGAGAAGGTAAAAGGCGTCGTATACGAAAATATCCAAGATTATTGGTGGAGATGCATTAGCGGGAAATACTGGTCGCTTGAGCGACGGGATGTGATATAGGTATGGAAAAAATTGATGGTGGTATCGAATTATTGATGTATTGCTTGGTTTGGTTTTATTCAATTTTCGAGGGAACTAAATCTGAAGGACACCCTTCGGCTGAAAGTTCCGAGTTTGTGTTAGTCTTTTATTTCTGTTATTTTCTACAGATAATTCTACTTCTTTTTTCAATTTCACGAACACGTATGGAGATGGAGAACCAAGTTGTTATTTGGATATTATTTTTTAAATTACCTTTGAACCATAAAATCAGTCTTTAATATAAGAAAGACAGTATAGAAAAAGCACAAAACCATGTTTTTATTCTTTTAAAAATAAAATAAGAAAAATTCTAAAACTTATTACAAAACTTTCCTGATTGTTTAATCTTCGGCCTAAATGGTATTTTTTTTTCTTACTAATGAATAATGTTGTTTTTTTTCTCTTCATTTAACATTTTCAAGATCATTTCTATTACCATTACTGACGTTTTGACCTAATTCAGTTCGGAAAGGTGACATGTTTTTATATAATTGCGCAGCATGCTTCCTAACTGGCAAATTCATTGGATTTGGTACTAAATCGAAAATATATTTTAACTCAAATTTATCCATCTTTTCAGTATTGGACGTCTTAACTTTGGTTAAAATAAGTACATGAAATGAGATTCCAATTATAAATATCCTTTTTTCACGATCTGCTAATTTTGCAAATTAATGGGCATACATATTGGCTTAATGTACGGTTTTAAAAATGCCAATTTAGTTTTGAACTTTTTTACCTACTAATAATTTGGCGTTTTTTAATGGTGTCCTGTTGAGGTCGTTGTCCTGCAGAAATGGAAAGGTTTTAGGGTACTAATTCCGCTGTTGCTAATGAAATTTTCATGTAGCAACCTAAATTAATTTTAAGCTCACTAATTTCCGTATGTAATAAATCCATTTAAAGGAGTTGTGTAATTAGAAATGAAATTATAATGAGCAAGCAAAATTTTCAGTTTCAGGTAGCAACGGTGGTGGAAGTTTATTTGCAGATATTTATTGCTGTGTTGTGAAGTAAACAATATACATTATGCAAGTATCGATTGTCTGGCCTCGGTAAATGTAATTTCCAGCATTGTACAGGGTTGTTTGCACGTACAGGTGAGATAATGAACACAGAGTTACACATCGTAAACCTACCCCCAGTGCACCGCATAACAGTCCCTCATTAGTGCCCTTCCCAGTTTGCTTATTTAGTTATTTACACCACCGCGTTATGTGTCTCGAAAATTTTCGTATAGGAGGTATGCGTGTTAAGCAGTTCCAGAGGGACGGAGAAACCGCCCTGCTTCCCTAAGTTGAACTGCAAATCGTTCTTAACAAGAACTTGAACCTTTAGATCTGGTGCACTTTGGTCATTGATAAGCCGATTAGGACGCTTATGTATCTTAGACATTTCGAGACAATGCCTCTCGTAACGACTTCCTTAGTCTCGGACTTTGTTTAACTTTCTGATTACTTCTTACGGGATCCTCGACCACGATCATAATCGGGAGAATTTTGCAACGATAGGAGTGCCCAGTTTGTTGATATTCCCTATCGAACTTTCTCCGATAATTAAAAATTCATAGCTGGAGTACAGCTAGGGGACCCATTCTATTTGCATAGGAAAATTCACGTCAGTTGTCCGTCGCTGTTAATCCACCGTAATTAATGCACAATGGCATGACGTAAAGGATGATTCTCGACTATGTAAACATCACATATACCTAACAAGCATATGAATGCATGCATGGCTTTATGGTCCCATGATTTTATCAAGCTGGTCGCTGATTGGTTGTTTACTTAAGGAGGAGGGGCCTCTGTTTGGGTCAAATGATATGGATGCTGTATGTTGGAATTGTCCTCCTCAGGAGGGGAGCATCCGTACAGTCCGCTGGATTCCGGGGGAACCGGAGAGATCGGTGATGTTTCCTGATTTCGAAGCTCCGCGCTTAAACCGCTATAACTTCGCAATTAAATGGTAATTGCTTTCTGCTACTTCTTATCGTACAGGCGTCCTGTTAACGGCCTGCTTAAATTTTCAGGGCACAAATAAAAGTTGCTTGTAGTTTTCGGATTTTCTTGTAACTCGAAACTAGAAATCGGATTAATAACTACGCGATAAAAACTGATCTCAGTATTCAATTTATAATAAAATTAGAGAAATGTTAAGGAATAGGTAGATACCTATTATGTACAGCAGATAATGCTTGATTGAAAAAAATCTCGGCAAAATAAGTTAAATTTTGAGACTATAATTAAAACTTCACAACTGTAAAAGACAATTTTGAGATACACATAAACTAGTTCTTGGTTTTTTATTGATCTATTGATTTACCCATGTTAACCAAATGATGATTTCAAACCCCAGACCTCTTCAGATTTTTTTTGTAAAAATTTCTGGTATCGAATCATTAACATCATGATGCTTTCCGAAAAAAGAAATATGAAGGTACGTATATCAAAGATTTTCAATTTTATTCTAACTTTTCAACGGATTAACAGTACTTAATAAGTATATATGTTGAAGTGATATTAACCTTTTGGAAAATTTATATTTATTTAAAAATACAAATTTGGAGTATACTTTTAGGATGCAAGTTTTAAAAGATTAATTATGTAAATAAGTTAAGATTAATTTAAGTATTTATTGTTATTTGTTATAAATATTGTTATTTATTGTTATTTAGTGTTAATTATTGTAAATAGTAGTCATAGTTATATTTTATATGCATGTATGTGAAAGAATGAATGTTATAAACAAATTCAAGGAATGGGAGATTTTGGGGAATAACTAGGGAAGGATAAAAAAATTGAAGAACGAAAAACAACAGTTGTTCAAACTGAAATAAACGTGAAAGACGTGTTTTTGGGTTTTCTTCTGAAAACTTATAATAATAAGATAATATCAACGGAAACTTGAATACTAATTAGTGGAGAATAATTGCAAGCTGGGATAAACTATATTGGATAAAATTTTATAATTGGAAATTGGATAATTAAATTTTAATTAAAAAGGATATTTGGAACAAATAAGAATAAATTGGACAAGGAACTATATTTTGGTGGGATTTTTTCAAATTCGGGGATTGGTTGTTGTGAGTGAGTGTTTTTTTAGTTTTAGATTTGTGTTAATTTTAAGTTAGAAATAAGTTGTTGTAATAAATCTTGCATTTTAAAAGTTGATTGAAATTTATTATATTACTCATTTTTTTCAAAATTCAAAATCGAATCCTTTAACGACCCTGAGATGTCAAAATTTCATTATTAATTCAAAATTTAAAAAAAATATTAATTAGAGAGTCTAAAAAATTGTATGGAGCTTCTTTTATTGATAAAAAGAAATTAATTAAAAGACTGCAACCATAACAATATATATCTAATGATTAATTTCGTATTTCATTATAAAGATTCTTTTCCCTTTTTTTCCAAAAGTCTCCTAAACCTAATTAGAAATTACAGTAATGTAACGGTCTTACATTCAATAGCACAATTTACCTCACTATTAGTGAATAATTTCGGGACATTCATTAATTCATTTAGTATCGAAAATGTAATCCAGATTGTAGGGTGAATTATATCTCAAATTTTCCATTAGAAGATTCTGTTCGTGTAGTGGTTTAAAATTAGGGATACGAATGAAACCAAAAACAAACTAGAACTTCTGTCTTATTGCAGTGTAAGGTAAATCTACCAATAATCGTTAGTTTAAGGTTTAAGGTAACCCTAATTTATCAGTTTAGTTGAATTATTATTTTAGATGCTAATGAAGTAGTAGTTTCGTTTATATTTTATATACAGAGTGCCTCAAAAGTGACGCCCGCGCTTCTGGGATTTGATTCAGGGGGCTAAAAGAAATCGAAAATGAAGAATAGAAAATTTTCCGTTTGTCTTTTGTTATCGAGTTATCAATAAAAAACAAAAATTTAAGTATTTACCTAAAAACGAAAAATATTTGAAAACAAGTTATTTTCCACATCTGTTGTCACAAAAAGTGTTCAAATAGGTTGCCTCCCATTTCAAGGCAAACATTCACACGATTTATCATTGAAGCACGAACTCTCTGTAGCATATTTTCGTCTATTACGCCATGATAACAAATGACGATCGGAAAATTTTTCACTCTTCATTTTCGATTTCTTTTAGTCCCCCGAATCAAATCCCAGAAGCACGGGCGTCAATTTTGAGACACGCTGTATAGGTTTATATAATATATTATTTGAAATTGTACTGTATGCTGATCTTCTGATCTAATAACTTCAAAAAAATTAAAAATAGTTATAAAACATGTTGTACAGTCTAGCTATAATAGTCATATGAGGATTCCTTGGGCACCAGTATTCGCAATTCATTATTGAAATAACCTATAGAAAAGCTTATTTGCGACAAGATGAACAATAAAATTTGAAATTTACAAATAGGTACTAGCAGACACTTCGTGTACTCAACATTTACGTATTAAACCTTGTATCATATTTTCTTTGCGATCTTATTCACATTACCATACTCGTGCTTACTTTCCTTTTTATCTTTTCTTTTCTTTTCAGCAGTTTCTTGTCTTTGTCGCTTTCTTTCTTGTACTTATTTTAATTTTCCGGCCTTATCCTTTTCCGTCTTTTCAAACTACCGCTGATATTCCTTTGATGTTGCTACAAAGCGAATCTTTTCTTGATTATTTTTTTTGCATTTGGTGTTAGTAGGCCAGAAAAGTGCGTTTTTAAAAGGAGTCGGGAATTCTGTATTTCTATTTTCTGTAGTTATTAGTATTAAATTGTCTTTCCCTACATTTTTATTTGATCTAGTATATTTCCTGCACTGTCTTTCGCTGTTTCTTTTTCATTGCTTCTATTTTCTTGGCATACAGTCTTATCACACTTTTTTGTTATCTTGATCGTGGTTCTCTTTTCATTTCCCAAGTGAAGAGCCATCTCGTGTTGTTTCCTCACTATCTTCTACTATGTCTTTTTTGATTTCGTTTTCTTTTCCAATTTTAATAAATAAATGGTACAATTGGTACGAAATATGTCTCTTTTTTAATTCCGTTGTTGTTTCATACGTGATACACTCGATCTCATTATTCAAAATATGGTTCAGCCAACCATAGTCGTACTAATAAATCTACCGAACTTGATGCTTCGACTTGATCTGGAATACTTTTGTCACTTAATAAACTATTTTCTTGCTCGGGTAATTAGTATTTTGATCAGGCAGTATACTTCCGACTTTTTCCTTCAAATTCGTCAAAAAATAAAAAAGGAACCAATGTCTTAAGCTACACCAGTCCACTTGTTTACAAACATTTTCAACTGATTGAGTTTCAAAAAAACTTGAAAGATCTTTGGTTTTTGAATCACATATATTTCGGATATATTTTTAGAAAGCCTGGAAGGTTAGAATAATCTAATGCATTTTGAATTGAATGGGGCAGTGTCAAAAAACGACGATTGGAAAAACAAATTTGTTTTGAAATATAAAATACAGAAAAATAAAGGGGTGTCCGGGAAGTAAAGTCTCACTCACACTTTTAAAGTTTAACAAAATTTTATTTATGGAAAACCATTTAATAGTTATTTGTATGCTAAGGCCGCGAAATTCCATTTTAGCGTACCGAGAGAAAAATTGTCGCCGAGGCCGCTTAAAATTATAAATTATTGCTGTTTATATTCTCTAGCACCTTCGTTTCCAACTTAATAATTTATTTTTTATTGGCAGTTTCTGCTCTATGACGTATTCAGTAATTTTTTAAATGCCAAGTTCGTACCAATTAAAGAATGAATAATCCGCAATACCTACAGCTTTTTACCATTATTTTGCACCAAACGCTCAAAAATACAAATGTTATTTTCAAAGAAACTAACTACACCGGAAACTAAAGGGCATAAAAGAAAAATTTTATTTAATAAAACCTAAAGAAATAAACGATTTGTATTGTAAATTACACATTAAATTTCTACACGAATATAAATTGTTTGGTTTATTAATGTATATTCGAGAATTTATAAGGTCAGATGATGATCACATTTTATTATTTCCCTATCACCCGCTTCATTCTGTTCCTCGACCCCCCCCCCCCCGCAATACCATCCAGTTCAGAGCGTTCCGGCACTGCTTAATTTACGACTACACCACTGCCAATAGGCATTTTTTGGTGACCAATATCGGGAGTTATGGCTATATAGTGAGGCCTGACGTCATCACGGTGTAATATAAATCCTTCACAAAACTGTAAACAGTGTAAACTACATTTGGTATCGGACTTCGTTATTTAATTTGTACATAAAGTGCTTTTATGAGGTCCGTATTTTTCTTTTTTCAACTTTAAATATAAATCAATGGTCGTTATTGGTAGGTACATTGCCTTAATTAAAGTACGCCGATTCTCTTTAGCTTCAAGCAATACATTCAATTTGATTTCTTCACTTACTTCAGACCAGATTTGGCGAAATATATTTTTAGCAGTTCAAGTTTCCATAAATGTGCCGATTAAAAACAAATTGTTATGTGCACATTTATAGATGTTGTGCATCAGTCGGTATACTTTTCCTCGTACTTCTTTTAAACCTCCATGAACAAAGGTTTCACAGCCATACAGGCAATTATATGGATCAAGCACAACTAATTATGTACAGTAGAAATTTTCAAATAATAAAAAATATCTACCTACAAAATAAGAACATAGCTTGTCATTGGCAGCATTTACTAATTTCTAGTAATTCCATTTGCTTAGCTGGTAATCGTACTGGTCCAGGAGAACTGGGTTTTCGATTCCAAACAAATTTAACGGTAATATTAGACTTGATTCAATCTTACTGTAATAAACTAATAAACCTCAATTTTGCAATCAAGAAGAGATGGGTTCGTATGTCAATCGTAACCAGAGCGACTGAGATGTGAATTCTATTAAGCAAGTTAGATTAACTTAAATAACAAAGGGCCTTAACAGTCGACGATATGAGATTATAAAACTGCCGTAGCCTCTAAATAAACCTATTCATTTGAGAGCATTTTCCACGTCCTTGTATATTAAAATTTATTTACAGATTTTCCTCATTTATATTGCCTCCGTTTCTTAAACGTTCGATACAAATAATTAATTGTATGTGAAATTAGTTTAGTATAAAAGATGTTTTAGGGAGTAAAGATCGTAATTTCTGAAATACTGAATATCAACTATTATTAATATATCTTATGAAGGTACTTTTACTATGACCACTAGTATGTTTATTCGCTCAAACCTGATAAGAAGTCCTTGGACTTCGTTTCTATTACACGATATTAGTAAACGGTACCAAAAGCTTTGTGACTGCCTTTGTTAGACTCTTTTATAAAGTCTGAAGGATTATCTTTATTATAATGTCTCTCAAAAGAACGTTATGGGTAAAAAAAATTCTTGAACGTGTTTTTTATTCTCTGCGATTAAAGCAATGTTCTTATATAAAAAGTAACAAAAGCAAATTTCTCACGTATTTTAAAAAACCAATTTGACTTTCTGAAGGAATCGGAAGTAATAGTACAACAAACTACTTAAACTATATCAGTACACATCTAGCCAGATTTGAATTAAATTTTAAAATCTAAATGATACTTTGAAACAGATAAACTGGTTTAATTGCAAGTTTTTTTGATTAATAAATTTATAATTAAAGCCTACATCTATCAGTTATGTAAATCATTTAGATTTTACCAACCGCAAATGATACTGTTAACAAATTCATCAGGTATTAGGTATTAGCATCACCAGTGGTCACCACAAGTAAAAATGTCTTGTTGCTCTAAAAAGAATTAATTTAAAATTATTAAATAATTAACTGTCTTTCGTAAAGGTTCTGAACCTTTTAAAATGAAAAAGCGAGCAAATAATTAACTGTATAAGAACAGCAAAATGCTGCGTCTTGACATTAGCAGTTAGTTCCCTTTGTAAGCATAATTAACAAATACCTATAAATATAGTATGATCAAAAACTTTTGATAGCGATTGCTGCGGAGTTTAAAAGTTATCTCCGAAATTATTTACTTTTATGATTTTTATCCTATTTATTTAACATCTTTCAACACTGAGCAAGCAGATTGTAATAAAAAATGTTTCAAAAAGAACATCGCTTGTTGCAGGTTTCAACTGAATTTTGTTTGGTTATTAATTTTTACAGATGTCAATAACATAAAACTACTAGACTGGAAGTAAATAATCAACATTTTTTTGTTTTATGTGCATGATTCTTTTTATAACTACTGATAAAATATAATCCTCCACAGCAAAGCTTGCATATTCACAGTAACCACTATAAATTATACGAATACGGACAAGGGAAAAGTGTAGATTTTTGTTTTTTACATTTTACAACGCACTTAGAAAATGTCTTGTATGAAACACGTGGTAATTTATATTACAGCACAATTTAAAATTTCCCATTTTTCAGGTTGACAAGCCTCCTTCTCATTGGAGTATCCTTAAAATTGGTAAACGTTTTAAAGTTTTAATTTAGTTTTGATTGATGGTGAGGATAATTTAGTCGCAACAAACAATTGTTTTTATGTATAATAATACTCTATAAGTAGATATATTTTTACATCAATTTTACTCGTATATAATCTTATTTTCCTTTTAAAATACCGAAATAAATTTAACTCATTTCAGCAAGCACTAAAATCAACATTCAAATTAAATTAAACTGGCATTAAAAATAACTTTCAATTTGCCACAAACACCTACACTAGCTTCTAGCTTTATGTATGTATTAATAAACAAGCTTTACCGAGCGACCTACTTTCTGTAAGAAATTTCAAGTTTTTACAAGGTTAAAGGGCAATAACGTTATCGAACACAGAAAATACAGAATAAATCTCCGAAATGAAAAAAGTAAAGTTATCAATAGATTAAAATCCACTCCTACGTTATGCAAAGAGTTTAAAAAATGTCGAGGAATAATAGACATACGATACTTCGCTAAATACAACCTTTGCTTATAAAAACATATCCTGACTATCTTGAAATAGCCTTAAGACAATTAACTTAGAAAGGTAAACATTGTATGATGTATCCATTCTCGTTTCTTAATGTTCAAATGTTTAAAGAAGGCTATCCAAGAAATAATCCCTTCTCGAGGGGTATAGATGAGCCTTAAGACACGTCCCGTTTTACCTATACCTATATAATCTGCAACATTAAATACATTACCCAACAATATCCTAAACTAAACCCCGTAGTACGAGTAATCCTCGATATCCTGTACACATTGAGGCGGATAAATAAATTACCGGGATGGCCTTCGGGTTGATCGGTGCGCTTTGGTCATGGTAAACTGGATTACAAGGGATCATTCTTAAACACATGCCGGCTAGATTTGTAAAAATGCTCTTGGGGTCGATTTTGAATTAAGGATCTTAAAGGTAGCAAATTGCGATTTTTACTATCTTGTTAGTTTAGAAAAATATAAATAAATTACTTTCGAAAACTCGACAGACAAATTTTTTGGTAGTTTGGAATTAAATACAGTTATTGCAAACGATCCATGAAGAATTGATATGTTCCGGATCAAATAAATTCTCGGTGTACTGAGCTTTGAAACTCGAGATTGGAGTACTTAGTTAATTAACAGGCTATTGGCTTAAGTTTCGTTGATAATAGGAAGAAGATGAAGAAAAAGAATTAATCTAAGCGTTTTAAATTTATATTATTTTGTGATACAATAAAAACTCCGATATTAATCATATCTGGTGCATTCCCAACACATCTTAAATAGCAATAAAAATTCGATTTTACCGGTTTTCGATCAGAAAATATTTCAAAGGAATTAAATTCTACAAAACGCTCTTCTATATGGGCTTACTTAAGAATTTTGCTTCAAGGAGCTTTACAAATAACAACAATAGTATTTAATAGCTGGCCTACAAACAGTGAATTGTTTCGAGGGATGTTTTCGTACAACTTAAAAAAAGACAAATAAATGGAACTTTTTATTATTTTGCGGAGTTGACAGAGCCCAGCAGCCCCTAAACCTCTTCGCGTACATTGCCCATGTTTATTTTCCAATTAACATAAATTATGTAAGTTCATTATTTTAAAAAATAATCGAACGATTCATTATAATTAATTAATTTTAGAAATATTTTAATGCCAACATTCATACTACATCATCATCATCATTGTCAGCATTTATAAACTCCATCTTTGGATATATGCCTCTCCAAGAATCTTCCATCCTGTCTAGTGTTTTGCTCAACCACAATGTGTTTTAGCAGTCTTTTGAATGTCGTCTTTCCATCTTGTCTTAGGCCTACCTCGATCACGCTTTCCCACTCTTGGCCTCCATTCCGTCACATTTTTTGTCCATCTATCATCCGTTGTTCGCATATAAGGTGTCCTGCCCATTGCCACTTCTTTTTAGCTACGTATTCAGCAATGTCTGTTACTTTAGTCTTTTTTCTAATTGTTTCATTTTTGAGTCTTGTAACCGTATATCCAACATGGATCTTTCCATTTTCCTCTGAGCCACCCTTAATTTTACCATGTAGCCTTCTGTGAACGTCCACGTTTCGGCTGCATATGTCAAGGTTGGTAAAATGCATTGGTTAAATACTTGTGTCTTTAGATGTTGTGGAAAATTTGATTTAATTACCTGCCTAAGGTTACCGTATGCGGCCCATCCTAGTCTTATCCTCCTTAGTACCTCATTTTGTTGGCAATTTTTTGTAAATGATATTTTCTGTCCCAAGTATATATATTCCTCAGCTAATTCGATAACCTAGCCGTTTTCTAGTTGTATTGGTGTAGCTATTTCCGTGTTACTCATAATTTTAGTTTTGGTATATTCATGTTAAGTCTGCTACGGTCATTTAACAGTTCCCCAACTAAAATTCTGTTTTGTTGCAAAAATATAAAATTACAGCAGTATTTTCATTAAAAGCACATAGTATGTATGTTCGGAGTAAGCAATTTACTCAAAGTGATAAACGCTGCATGTAAACCTACAATTTAAGTGTTAGTACACAGAAAATAATTTTTCTGTACACAAACGTATCTAATTGAAGTTCTCTAATATTTAACAAAAAAATATTAGTATAGTACTGAATTTTTACTTTATATACTTACACGGATACATAAAAAGCAACAAGTATGTATGTTTATAAACAAAAATAATCAGCTCTTTCAAATATTTATCGTGTAAATGTGTACCTATAATAGTTTGTTAAGAAAAACAACGCTACTAATATTTAACTTTTTGATCCGAAAACTGACATTATTAACGGTTTACCGTGCAAATTTACAGAACGATTAGAATTAAGTAAAACTATGAATGAAATTCTTCTCACACGCGTTTACATACACACTTACTTTGTTATGTGTACAAATGGTGGAATTGGTCAACAACCAACACAAACAAATGTGGCCTAAAGTTTACTCGTTTTGTTGTTTGTCTTTTATTGATTCTATGATTCACTGCTTTATGCATTTTGAGATTTTCTTTGTGTTAATATTTGACTATTAATTGAAAGTGAAAATAAAAAGGTATAAATGATTCACATTCTTTTTGACATCACGCGTAACTCGCCTTGGAATATGCTACATGGTCACTATGCCATGATACACCATGATACTGACAGGTATTTGCAAAACTACAGGAAACTAAAAATCGTGGCCTGTTTGGTTGCCAATAGCACATGAATCGTTTATAGTATTCGTACTATTTTAGTTTATTTGATATTTGAAATAGTATTTCTCGTAAGAACTGATCTCTCGAAATTCTAATAATAAACTTGTGTGTTTAATAATCGATAACTAAGGTCATAGGGCTGCTTGGCAGAACGAAGACAGAACTTTGGCTGCTGATTTCTTACTTTATCTAGTTTTTAAAATAGCCTTCTTAGAATTCTAATTGTTTATTTATGGGTATTCCTATGATACTATAACTAAAGTTACATCATATTTCTAGAAGCACTAATTCAGTGACGGAAAAAAGCTTTTGATCAAATCGTTTCGTCCTCCAAAAATTAATTTTTTCTTCATTAATACGAACTGAACTAAAAACGTCCAGAAAATAAAGAGAAAATACAGAATTTTTATTCGCAAAAATTTCCATTGGAAGTGTTGGAATGTATCATTTGTAGTTTTCCTTTGCTAAACTGGATTTTAATAAACAGACTAACTATTTTCAACAACCTAAGATTCCAGTCTTTATCAAAAAGCTGTTATGCTTCTTCTTCAAAAAGAGGATTCTTATTCTTTAAAAGTAACAGTAAAAGTCAATGCATTTTTGCTATCATTGTTAAAGATAACTCTATACATAAATATAAAAAGTTTCTAAAAATTTTCAACAAAACTTAATTTTTTGCCATTCACTTCTCAAGAAAAGATTTTATCCTTCCCAAAAATTCGCATCAAAAATGCATTTAAAACGATTATATTAAGACCTATCGCTTCCAGCAAAAAAAACGGATTAAGGGATATGCTTAAACTTTTAGTTAAAGTTTTATTGAAAATTCTAAATTGCAGTTTTATCAGTTTTATCAGTTTATTGTAATTTAACTGCCAAACAGCGCTTGTTTCATACAATTTTTATGTTAAAGGTTTTGTAAAATTATCTAATTTTTAACTGTGTTCCAATTAATCAACAGAAAATAGTTTTATAAATCCGTAAATGAAAATTATAAGCTTTATTTGTTTAAGAAAACATTTTTATTTTAGCATGCGTAAATGAAATAATTTTCCGAATACAAATTTAGGCAAAAAAAGGGAATCAAAATACCATGCTTTTTTAGATAAAAAAAATTTTAACTCACGCAAAAATAGTATCTATTTTTTTATATTTTTTTTTCTCATGTAAAACATCATCCTGCTATAAATCTAAAACATTATCGTATCGTTGTTATCTAACACAGTCATAAAAAAATAAATGTCAAACATCATTATTTTCCATAAATAAATAATAAGAGGACATTTTAATGTACACAAATACGACCTGTTTTATTTTTATGCTCATCCATAATATAAACTATTACGATAAACCTAGAAATTATTCAATGTATGACAGTCATTAGTGATCGAAAAACACGCAACTGACATTAAGAGCTGCACGATTGGCCTTTTGACACGTGACCTTAACCCTGTAAAAGTGAAGGCGCCACGTGGCCCACAGGACAACCGGAAACGCGTTTAGTTTCACAAGTAAACCCCCTCAACTTCCGTTCTATCAAATTACAGTATTATTACTCAGATATTACCTTAATTGAATCTAATTATAGTTGGTAATTCCAGAAATTTGAGTGAAATAAGTTTTACGTGTTTTAAAAAAACCAATACAGGTTCTTTGTACTTTGTACTTCAGTGAAGTTTTCTAGTTAACCCCGGTACAAGTTTCAAAACCAATAAAAACCTTCTTTATGTTTATACAGTGCCTATTTAAATACTAGTGGTTTTTACTTGGTTATTTTAATTGTTGTTCAGTCATTTGTAAAGCCCTTTGCGGTTGATTATACACAATCCCTCTTCCTTTTACCTGTGATTGTTTGAATTTGAGCTACGAGGTAGCTTCAAAAGAATTGTATATTTTTTTATAGGCAATGTTTATAGTTGCATTCTATTCTTTTCAATAAATATAAAACCAAAACGTTCATTTAAGGGTAGCAATTAATTTTGATGTAATATAATGTACACAATAGTAATTTGTAATACAAGTGTTGAAAGCTTGCGTTTGCCACACGAATGTGAAGTTTGCAGCACGAACGCTAGTGAGTGCTGCAGTCACATGAGTGTGGCAAATACAAGCTTTCAACACATGTATTACACACTATTTTTTCTACAACCACAAAAAATTTAAATATTTCTGCAAAATCAAATCTGACATTCATCAAATGTCATTTATGACATTTTGATTTGCGTGCGGAAAGTAAACAAATTAGCGTGTGGAAAGTTTACTTTCCGCACGCAAATCAAAATTTGAGTGTGGAAAGTTTACTTTCCGCACGCAAATCCAGATTAATCCAGATTTGCGTGCGGAAAGTAAACTTTCCGCACGCTAATTTTCACTTGTTCGGCAAACACTCATTTTCAATACTCGTATCTATGGAGACGAAGTCTGAAAATCCCACTTTCCATGGTGGTTGTAGAAAAATAACTATTTCATGCCTGTAATATTATTCTGAATTTAGAAAAGAAGTTTTAAATCTTTCTTCTTTAATCTTTTAGTTAATATCGGCTTTCTAAAATTTTTCTCATACCTATTTTTGGGAATGATCAACGAAATTGAAAAAATTAAATATGTATTAAAAGGCATCTTCAACTTCCACAACAAGATTGTTCCGAGATAAACAGAAGTTTTTTTACTTCTGGCGTTTTTGAATTTTGTTTTTTAAACTATTCTAAGGTTTTGCAATTAAATAAAAGCCTAAGCTATTGTTAATACATTTCTTCTAGATAATAAATTTAAAATTTAAAAATACAAATTGATATTCTAATTCATGTTAGGGTCAGTAGATAATTATTAGGTACTGGAAATATTAATAATTTTTACAATTAGTTAAGTTTTGAATTTACAACTAAAAACACAAGACTGAAAAGCCCAAAAACTTCTGTAAATGCAGATGAACTCAGGCAAAACAAAATAACGTCCAGATTTTGAAAATAAAATTATAGTCTTAACATTTCCTAGCCGTTTTTAAATTTTATTTAAGTACTGGAAAATAGAGTTAAAATTTTAAAATGCCGCTTTTAGTTTAGTTAAAAAATTAGTAAATTTATATTTGATTGGAATATATTTCAGTTTGTTATTGCTTGAAGTTTTTTTACATATTAGAAGGTTAAAAAGCAAAATTCAGTATTTACTTGCGCTTCGGTATATAAGGGCACTTAAAAAAACTTATTAATTAAACATGTTGCCTACATCGGTCGTAATGTTTTTTTAACGAATTCACTGACAAAGTTAAAACCACAAGGTTAGGTGGTGAATTTCACCTTCGACCTATGCTATGGATTTGTAAAAAAGCGTCAACACAAAGAACGAAATCCTTTCTCGTGTAGCTTCAGTTCCTATCCTCTCAATTTCTTGGATATAGTTAAGTAGTTTAAGCAGCTTAGCTGATACTGCAAGGTGACCAGAATACGAAACAGTATATAATTATTTTCAAATTTCAACAAATTGTTCTATCGAAGAAAGTTGCAAATTAAATTACTTAAGACAATTCTTATATTTTACCACATTTCAGTTATCTGTTATACCATGAGATCGAAAAAAAGATGATTCTGAGCAGGCCTTGACTAGTACAACACGATTGGCAAGACTGATTTCAAAATGTGGCAGTAGGTTAGAGGTTAATAAATGTCAAATAAATTAAAACACAAAATAGTATTTATTTAGGGACAAACTGAAAACTAAGATGAATACATGTTAGAGTAGGTGTCCAAAATGTGATCCTTCACTAGTATTACAACGATAAACGATAAAATGAGCCTCGACACTGCATTGCGGTAGAAGAGAAAATGGATTATGTATATACCCTACCGCCAGAAAGTTTGAGGCAGGGTGCACTTTTAAAAATACTGTGAATATAACCTATTTAAATTAAACTAGCTAGAAACATCAATATTAAATGTATTATCTGATAATCTGATATATGAAATCAAATAATGTACACAGATAGGTAAGTTTATTAAAAAAATATATTAGATTTTATACAGTTTCAATCAGTTATGCATATTCTGGGCATTCGTTTTATACGCCTTTCTAAAGTTTCGGACAAGATTTCGTTCTAGCACTCTTGTACAATCTCCCAAAGGCTATTAATAGTAGTGGCCTGCTTTTCTCTTACCTTCCTGCCCATCTTATGCCATAACAATTCAATATGGTTAAGGTCGGGAGTCTGGGCTGGCCAATTTATAAGATTTAAAACACTTCTATCTTGCAAATGTTCTAAGTACCCTTTGCATAACTTATGTAGTTGCATGTTTATGATCGTTATCATGCATAAAACTGTAAGACAATGAAAATAATTTCTCTTCAGAGGGGACAGCAACATTTTCTAAAATGTCACGATACACTTCTTTATTCATGGTTCCTATTATTCTATGCACTTGTCCGCCTCCAAAACATTCCCAAATCATTAATACCATGTTTTTTAAGTAACGGTAGTCATTTTTCCACTCAACGCTTTAAACTTTCAGTTCAATAACGAAGTCGTAAACAGGCCTAAACAAGTCGCTCATCCGGCTCATCAGATAAAACAATGACATCTGCATCCAACGCCAACTAACACGCAAATTTATGATTGCTAGGATTATTTAAATGTGATTATCGTTCAAATTCGCCCCTGCCTCAAACTTTCTGGCGGTAGTGTATGTATGTAGCCAAAGAGTATGATTTTTCCTTACCTTTTTTGTCTCTATCCTGAACCCCTTGCATGTTATTTTATTAGTTATCTTAAGCCAGTCTACTTAATGAATTCGAAGACTTCCATGGTCAATGTCAATGTTAAAGAACATCCTCCGGTTTGGGACCGTGTCATTGTTCAAACAGAAGAACTTAACGTTTTGTGCACTTTCTTAAGGGGTTTCATCACGAGAAATAGGGGACACTAAAAGAGCACAGTAACTTAATGTGTGAACCACGCCAGAATCTGTCTCAAAAATGACGTAGTCCCAACTAGAGATGGGCAATCCGGTTCCTTTCGAGGATCCAGTTCCGCCAAACCAAATCCGACTGCGGAACGACTCCGATGGAGTCGTTCCGATTCCGGCTCATTCTTAAGAGAGAATCCGGCAAACCAAACCTAATCAAGGAGCGGTGCGGATTTGTTTTGGCGAGATTACTCATGTGAGCGGCTAGCAATACAATTGATGACATTGTTCTAGTCTAAATATAATACGGGAGAGTTGCATTTTTACGGACACAACAAAAGTCACGTACTTGTCACCTCTCAAAAGAGGTGTAACTAAGTACTACAGTACATACAATAGGCTATTTATTGTAAGGGGCAAATATGTCTTGTAGAAAACGCAGTGTACCTATATTTTAAAATTTTAGTTAAATTTTTTTTCAGAAATTTTGTAGTTCAGTTCTTTATACCTGTATTTTCCCCTTAAATAAAAATTAATAGAGTTATTACGCTGCTACTAATAAGGTAATAAGTAATAAATGTAATTACTGGATGCAAATAAAAACGAACGGTTAAGTATATAACACAAAATGACGTGGCGTATATTCGGTAATTCGATATTTCAATGTTTATGTTGTCGTAAAGAAAAATTTGCAAGTACACAAATCAAATCCTGCCTCCAATCACCGAATATCGAATTACGATTCGTCACCGGACTCATTTGGATTCAAAACTTTGTCGATATAATTTATTGCTAATAACAACCAAAGAGTCCGGACCCACTTGGAGCGACTCAGAAATAAAAATCGGAATGACTCCGACCGGATCCGAGGTCGGAGTCATTCCGAAGGAACGACTCCGAGCGGATCTGCCCACCTCTAGTCCCAACCCCCCAACCCGGAAGACGTTCTTTTAACACAGTCTACTTAATGCTGTGAGGCGTTGTTGAAATACTTTTGTCTTAATTCTTTGTCTCAAGAGTTTTTAGGGCTGATTGATCAGATCTCGTAAAAATTCTTCTATTTTCGTATACCTCATCAGGATCTCTTGCATGCAAGTCGTAATAGCTATAGTTTTCGTTTCCCGTGGTGCCTCACACATAATTTTCCTTTTCCTCCTTTTAATCTTTCCATATACTAAACAGGTTGGCAGAAACTTGTAGCTTGATTTTACAATGTTCTTTCTTCTGCTTTTTGGTATGAATACCGTGAAGGTTTTACGAAAGTCTAAAAGTTATTTTAATTTTGTCTTTTTGCACGCTTAACATCGGATTCCTATTTAGCTCCTTAAATATCTATGTTTGAAAACTGCTTCTCTATTCAGTGTTTTAAGTTTATTTTATTCTGCATTCCTCTTTTTTTATTGAATAGTGTGGAAGTTAAGTTTAATGCTAAGTCTATCGCGTTGGTGTGGGAACACTAATCATGGAACTTGTTCTTCCTTGGCCACTAAACATTGTAGTTTGTTTAATTTGGTTATAGTTTTTATTTAGCATATGAATTTACGGTGTCCGGTCAATACCACTCCGCAATTAGCACGCCGGTCAATACCACGCCGGTCAATTCCACTCCAACAAAAATCACTCCAAACAATAACCACTCCGAACAAAAACCACGCCAGCAAATACCACTCCGTAAAATATCACTCCTGTAAATTACCACTCGGGGTAAAAACCACTCCAACAAATATCACGCCATTATATTCGACATATAAAAGTTATATTTCAAGACGTGATAAGAACGAAAATGATCAAGTTTATTGTACAA
This sequence comes from Melanotus villosus, assembly GCA_963082815.1. NCBI lineage: Eukaryota > Metazoa > Arthropoda > Insecta > Coleoptera > Elateridae > Melanotus > Melanotus villosus. The sequence goes on from OY720419.1 coordinate 81,697,750, forward strand.
GATGCGACGAAGATAAAAGAAAATAACAAAGAAGATGGGAAGTTTGTTCGTTTGTTTAGTCTATGAACTAATAATAATAATACTAATGTGAATCTGATAATATAAATAAAATAATATAAAATTAAGAACTAAAACGTACATAGGCACACAAGATACATACAACAAAATATACTAAGAGATATTTCTTATGGGTATTGTGTATTACTTTTTCAATTTAAAATAGATCTCAAATTACATTAAATTCAGGTAAAATTTCAAGAAAAACATTACTTTTCTAGCCATTAAAGTGATAACCCCTGATAGCAAAATAATTTATTGATAATGAATAATATGGCACGTGTTGATATAAAAATTTAACATTCTCCTTCAAACTTAAATAATTTATAAGAAATATTGCACTATTTTAATTAATCAAGAAGCTTATGAACTACTATCTTCAAATGGATAATAATGTATCTAATTTCTTGTATATGTTACGGCTAAATCGATAAATTTATCAAATTAGCCATAACATATAAATCATTATTTTTAATTTTTCTTTATTTTGGTAATATCATTGTATCTTTCTTATTACGTCTTAAAATACTATTTACATACATGGAATTATACAGGCGTGATATTTGTTGGAGTGGTTTTTACCCCGAGTGGTAATTTACAGGAGTGATATTTTACGGAGTGGTATTTGCTAGCGTGGTTTTTGTTCGGAGTGGTTATTGTTTGGAGTGATTTTTGTGGGAGTGGAATTGACCGGCGTGGTATTGACCGGCGTGGTAATTGCGGAGTGGTATTGACCTAGACCCGAATTTACAATACGATTTAGCATACAGATAAACATATAATAATATATAAGAACTGCCTTTGTTCTACTGATGCCTTCTACATTTAATTGACATATTCTTAGACTAGGGTCAATATGTTTCGTCAGTTGGTGCTGAGAAGCACCGTGTGTGTTCTTGTTTGTAATATGTACTCGTATTGTTAGCCAGGACAGTATGTAACTAGTCTGGCTTCCAAGGTTGATAGATCTTTAGCGTTATCCAGGGGACACCACGAGGAGGCGATCTATCATTGTCCCCCATTTGGTTATAGTCACATTGTTCTTGATCCTACATCACCAAATAAATGAAGCTTGTGTGATAACTGCCTACACTAATTTTGTGAATAATCGTTTTCGTATTTAAACTAGACCTCTCTGGCTTCATGATTTTTTCCTTAATGGACTTGGAAAGTACGTTTTGCGTCTAAAGTGACTCTTTTATTCTTTTAATGTTCTATCCTCCAAATTTTCAGTTATTTTCCTTGTTCCATAAACCAACCACAGTACATGGCTTTTAACTAAGCATGCGTATTTGCAAGTCAGTACGATTACCCCATTGAAGAATCTTAGACTTGCAAATACGCATATCGCAATTAGAAGCGCATGCATTGTGGTTAGCTTATACACACAACTCAAAATGTTTGCGACGTTACTTTTGTCTTTCATTGTACGGTCTACTGTAATAGAAAAAATTATTACATCAAACTGATTTTTGGCGACGTTTATAAGTTTGGAAGAACTTTTTATTAAATCCTATTCCTGCAGATGTATTTGTTCTTTTGCGAATTACTAATTTATTTTTCTTATTAAGCTTTTTGCTCAAGCAATACTTGAAATTAGTTATCAATTTGAATATCTATGCCAACTAACCTCAAATACGTTTAAAGTGTGAGTGCAAGTGATGCAGTTAAAACGGGAAAAGGAGTCGAATTAACTTCAGAAAGCAAGAATATCATTGTTGCGCAATCAAGAGAAGGATTAGTACACGCCAAATTGCTTTAAGAGTGGGTTTTAGTCAATCTACTAAAGCAAAATTTCTCAAGAAATTCAGCAAAATCGGAGCTAGGTCGTGGTCGAAAAAAGCTTGTACTCCCACATGTCACAGGGAATGTTTATGTTTTTATACGACGTTCATTTTTTCTTTCCAGGTCCAAGGGTTTGTCAAAAACAAGATTAGGGCCTTGAAATGGCCTGGAAACAGTCCGGAGCTTCTAATCTAATCGAGAACTGTTGAACGAAGAAGAAGCCAAGAAACAAGAGCAAACTGCAAGAATGCATTATGCGAGTATGATTTCAAGAAACGAGCGTAGAATATTTAAAAAACTTATTGCATGCCCCGAAGGTGCAGGGCTGTAATCTCCGCCCGAAGGGGATCTACCAAATATTAAATCTATATAGTTTGTACATTGTTTAAAAGGATTATATTTACATCGTTTAAAACTAATTTATTTACTCCAAATAAGTTGAAAAATACACCCATTAATTCCGTTAATTTTAATTAATTAATTCCATCGAAAACGGTCTGTGGTACTAAAATTATGGTTAAATCGGTATTGTAAACTCTTCACAGATTAAGAACTTTTAGCCCAATTTTTTTAATAAAAACAAATGTCATAGATCAGTTATCAGGTTATCACAGAATATTACAGTATAATAGATTCAGTAAATAATAATTATTATAATATTATATTATTTATTCGGCCAATTTCTAATTTAAAACAGAAAATCGATAATTATAGTCATTATTGACTTATTAACAATTTATTACCAACCTTAGCTGAGAATTTATTGGTCGATAGAGACACACACATAAACCCAATACAGGTGTTTGCCACAGATTTGATTTTTTTTAAACTTATAAATACAAAAAGTCCCAAAAATTTTTCAGTAATTAATTAATTATATTCGCCAATCCTTACATTTTCAAAAAAATGTATAGATACAACATAATGAATTCGAAGACTTTCACGGTCAGTGTCGGTGTTAAAAGAACGTCTTGCGGGTTGGAACGGTGTCATTGTTGAGACAGAAGAACTCAACGTTTCACCCGCTTTTTTAAGGGGCTTCATCAGGAGAAAAAGAGGACACTAAAAAAGTACTGTAACTCAACGTGTCAACCACGCCAGAGGCGAAACTCTTTTAGCAAGAGAAATGTAGTGGTAGTGAATTGACCTTGAAGTAATGTAACGGTGAACCACACACAGACACAGAAGTAAGGTTATGCTAGAGATGTAACACAAGCATGACTGGTGTAAAATGTATAAAATGATAATCTAATAAATATATTGTTATGCAGTACAAAGTGTTGTTATTAAACATACAACATACAACATGGCGCAGTCGTAAGTGATACGTTAAGTAAATAAAGAATCTACACAGAATTTGAAGTGTTCCACGCAGAGCAACACGAGGCAAAATTTGAGGTTAGGACAAAAACCGGGAAAAACAGAACAAAGAAATGGAGTTTCTCAAACAACCAAAACCATTGTTAATGTCGGGTGATTTAGGATGCAACTGGAAGAAATTCAAAGATAATTACAATATTTATATGTTAGCTTCAGGATGTACCGAAAAACAAGAAAACGTTCAGGCAGCCGTACTTCTTCATTGTGTGGGCGAGGAAGCAAGAGAAGTTTTGAAAACATTAGAACTCACAGATGCTGAAAAGGCAAGCCCTAAAACAATCATAAAGAAACTAGATGAGTATTTTCTACCTAAAATTAACCCTAGCGTAGAAAGGCATAAATTTAATACTTGCATTCAAAAACCTGCAGTAAATTTTGACAATTACTTAACAGAGTTAAGGCAAATTGCATCAAATTGCGAATTTGGCGCACTAAAAAAGCCTAATATGTGATCGAATAGTTTGTGGTATTAGAGATAGTCATGTCAAAAACAGACTGTTACGTGAATCCAATCTTCAGCTGGATAAAGCTATTGAGATCTGCAAAGCAGCAGAACAGAGTGAAGCACACATCAAGCAGCTGCAGGAAAACAAAACGTTAGAAGTCGGAGCAGTACAAACAAGACACCTGAGAACAGCAGCAATTTCGAGAAACTTCCGGAGCAGTCCAGGACAGTACCAAAGACAAGGACATCATGGAACTCTACAGAAGCACAAGAATAGCAACCAAGGAGTCAACAGCGTACCCGCAGGTCAGTCAGCTGATCCAGTTACCATACAGAGTAAAGGAGCTACAGATGTTGGACGTAACCATCAGAATTGCAGTAGATGCGGCTACAAACATAAACCACGTCAGTGTCCAGCATACGGCAAGGTATGTCTTAAATGCGGAAGAGGAAATCACTTTTCCACAGTATGTAGAGCTAGAATTGTAAATGCAGTAGAGGTAGGCTTAGCAGATAATGATACACAATGTGAAAATGTAATATCAGACTATGTTTTAGGGTCATTAGAATTTGGTACAACCACAAATGAAGTTGGTAATGATTGGTTTGTTAATTTAAAGATATTAGAGTGTAACCAAAATATAAAATTCAAGATTGATACAGGGGCACAAATTAATGTGATTCCAGGGTATGTTTATGATAAATTAGGATTAGATTGTAAACTGTATCAACCCAATATAATTATAAAAAACTATGAGGGGTCAGTTTTAAAAACAAGGGGATCCTGTAAACTAAATGTAATGGCAAATAAGTACAGTGCTCAGTTTTATTTTGTAATCGCTGAAACAAGTGAAACCTCAACTCCGATTATAGGTATAGAAGCTATTAAGAGTTTAAACCTTGTAACTTTAAATCAGATTGATATGATTGAAAATGTTAATACAATGTTAGATACGAATCAGATTATTAATGAGTATGCAAACCTATTTACAGGTTTAGGTAAAATTCTGTCACAGCCATATGAGTTTAAGTTAATTGAAAATTATGATCCAGTGGTAGTTCCATGTAGGAAAATACCCTATCACCAATTAGATAAATTGCAAAATGAATTAGGCAGAATGATAAATGATGGAGTAATTAGTAAGGTAACAGAGCCAACAGAGTTTGTTAACCCTATTGTTCTTGTAAACAAGTCAAATAACCAATTACGTATTTGTTTAGACCCACAAGGGCTGAATAAAGCAATTTGTAGGGAATATTATAAACTACCAACATTTGAGGACCTCACACATGATTTGACAGGTTCCAAATATTATACAACGTTAGATGCCAACAAAGGCTTTTGGCAGATTGAGTTAGCAGAAGCAAGCTCACGCCTTACTACCTTTGCAACTCCGTTTGGAAGGTACAGATTTCTAAGATTACCTTTCGGGTTGTGTAGCGCACCTGAAATATTCCATAGAACATTTTCAGACATTTTTGCTGACATACAAGGAGTAAAGATTTACATAGATGATATCATAATATTTGCAAAAACTGAATATCATCATAACCAGATTTTACAAAAAGTTCTAGAAAGGTCAAGAGAGAGAGGTGTTAAGTTTAACAAAGATAAATGTTCTTTTAAGCAAAGTCAAGTCAAGTATGTAGGACATATCTTATCAGAGCAAGGAATTAAACCAGACGAGTATAAAACTGAAGCAATACAGCAAATTCAGACGCCAACAAACAAGGAAGAGCTGAGACGTTTTCTCGGCATGATTACATATTTATCTCGATTTATACAAAATTTATCAAAGTTGACTTATAATTTAAGACAGTTAATGAAGAAACATATTGAATGGCTATGGTCGTCCGTACATGACAGTGAATTTAAGCAGTTGAAAATGGTCATATCAAATAAACCAGTACTAGCATATTTTGACATGAAACAACAAATTACATTATCAGTAGATAGTTCGAGCAAAGGGATAGGTGCAGTTATAATGCAAAACAATAGACCAATTGCTTATGCCTCAAAATCGTTAACAGAAGCCCAAACGAGGTATGCACAGATTGAGAAGGAATTGCTGGCTATAGTGTTTGGTTGTCAGAGATTTCACCAATATGTATACGGCACAAAAATCAAGGTAGAAACAGATCATAAGCCACTAGAGTCTATTTTTCAGAAACCAATAAACAAATGTCCACTACGTTTACAACGTTTACTGATAAGTTTGCAACCTTATGATTTGGAAGTTAAGTATAAACCAGGAAAATATTTATACATAGCAGATACTCTGTCCAGGTCAAGCTACGATGACAAGAATTTTAGTATTAATGAAAATGAGATTGAGGCTCATGTTAATTTAATTGATTTTATTAGCATTAGTAAAAAGCAATTTGACAGATTGGTAAAAGAGACAGAAATGGATCCAGAATTAATTGAACTGGCAAGGTTAATAAAAGAAGGATGGCCTAATACAAAGAAAAAAGTAAACCCTTTAATACAACCATACTGGCACTGTAGACATGAAATTGTGCAAATGAAAGGCGCACTATTCAGAAATGACAAATTAGTTATTCCTACAAAAATGCGAGCAGAAATTTTGGATAGACTACATTACAATCATATGGGAATAGAAAAAACCCTATTAAGAGCAAAAGAACTAGTATATTTTCCTTTTATGACAAAGCAGATCACAGATATGGTAAAAAATTGCCAAGCTTGTCTAACTTTTATGAACAGCCTGCAGAAAGAGCCAATGATTAACAGAGAAGTGGCCACCAGACCATGGCAAATTATTGCAGCAGATTTGTTCACTCTTCGTGATCAGCAGTTTCTACTAATAGTCGATACATTTTCCAAGTATCCAGAAGTATGTTGTTTAAACAATAACACCACAAGTGACTTTATTATACATAATTTTAAAGCAACATTTGCTAGACATGGCAAACCAGAACTGTTATATACAGATAATGGTCCGCAATTTAGCAATACAAAATTTAATAATTTCTTAGCAGAGTGGGAAATATCTCATCAGACAAGTACACCTCGCTATCCCCAGTCCAATGGATTCATTGAACGGCATGTTCAAACTATAAAAAAATTGCTTAAAAAGGCACATTTCGACAATAAAGATATGTATTTAACTTTGCTAGAGTATAGAAATACACCAATAAGTAGTGAATTACCTTCACCGGCACAACTTTTATTTGGTCGCCGTCTTAAAGGAATAGTACCGATCAGTAATAAATTATTAACTCCTAAGTATGCCACACAGTATATAAAAATTCTTAATCAAAGGCAGAACCAACAGAAAAATAATTACGATCATCACACCAAACAGCACAAACCTCTGACTGTTGATGATAAGGTCATGCTACAAAACCCACAGACTAAGATCTGGGAACCATCAAAAATTGTTCTAATTGACCAAACTAGACCAAGGTCATATGTAATAGAGACTAACCAAAATAAATCATTTACAAGAAATAGACGTTTTCTCCAAAAATTTGTTAATGAAAGACCGAATAATAATCATGACAAAAACGAAATATTGAACTCTTATTTGAAAGACTCTACTACGACCCAGAAAAAAACAAGAGAGGAAACAGTAGAGGAGGATTATATTACAAATCCAAATATTACTACGGAAACAGAGCGTGTTAATAATATGACGGATAATGCTATGGTAGCGCAAGAAAAGGGAGATGACAGCAACAATAAAAAAATATTTCAAACTAGATCAGGACGTGTTATCAAAAGACCATCATATCTTGACAATTATACTACTTAATATTATATTAGAATTATATAGTTTTAGACTTAGTAAGTTATGTCGTGTTCAGTTCTAATACCTGTATATTGTTCTTATGTACTTAAGTTAAGTGTTTATGTAGGTGAGTCAATTATGTTACGTATAGTTATTAAGTAGCGTTATGTAAATGTATTTAATTGTTTTTGAATCTCAAAGAAAGGGAGATGTAGTGGTAGTGAATTGACCTTGAAGTAATGTAACGGTGAACCACACACAGACACAGAAGTAAGGTTATGCTAGAGATGTAACACAAGCATGACTGGTGTAAAATGTATAAAATGATAATCTAATAAATATATTGTTATGCAGTACAAAGTGTTGTTATTAAACATACAACATACAACAAGAAAGACGGGAACGGTAACTCAACTTGAAAACCAAGAATAGGAAATTCACTACGCTGCTAATAAACATATTCTAATAACAATAATAAATGCGAACAGAAAACAGACAACAACAAAATACAAATAAAAATTTATTTAGCAGTTATAACTATTCAGCTACATAAATGGAAATAACAAAATTAATAATCTCGGAGAATATTTTATTTCCTGTAGCATACACCTATGAAATCGTATTTATAGATTAAGTTTCGATAATAATTTGTACTAAAATTTGTTTTTCTTTAATTTCACCACATCACCACTTTAACTATTAATAACCTTTCAAAAGGTGTTTACCAGCGCCATGCGGAAAACACTTAAACTGAACATATGCCCAGGCCGTAGCTCGTAAAATCAAGAAGATCGTGTTTTTTACAGTTTGGTAATTAAAGCAGTTATTTACCACTATCGTCCAACTTTAACTGTTTTAGTCACGAAATGCAAGAAATGAATTAACGTCTGCGAAAACACAATCTAAGAGTAACACTACAACAGACGGCAGCGGCATTTATTGTTGTAAAGGATTCACAATGACGTGCATTTTCAAAAGCATGATCTACTACAAGTGAAATCTTATTGATCGCATGGTATTGCAATAAATCCCTCTAGCAGCTTAACAGTTTTAGAACTTTGAATGACAGCGGCCTATTTACACTTTTTTGGTTTTCTGTTGCGTGTAAAATCATTTAAACGTTCAACTAAAAGGAGAAAATTTTCCCGTAAAATTTTTAATTATTTCAACAAATAACTTTTAATATTTTTTAGAAAGAGTACAGTTAATAAACAGAAGAATGAAAAGTTTACACAAACAACACTTCAGTATTGATTATTTCTTAACCTTCAACCAGAAAATGTTTCGCAATAAATGTCAATGCATCATTAAAGCAGTTAAGGTAGTTAACACCAATCGCACCTTTGGATATACGGTTCTTTCACTCGGTTTTTCGAGCACGTGATTATTGGATTTGCTTTCATATATATAAGTTATATATGGTTCGAACAAACATTGACAATTATTTAGAGTGATTATTACCGTGCGAAGCTTCAATTAGACACACAACGCAAACGAATGCCATGTTTAACGAAGAGTTACTAATGTGTGCTTGTTGTAGGTTGTACGCTAGAATTTCAAAATGTAACCGTCATCGGACTTTTTTAGTTTTATTTAGTTCATATTCTAGTTTCCAGTGTAAATTTGTTAAATAATTTAGGTTGTTTAGTTTTATTTGTGACAAAAAGCCCGAAAACTCGTCATCCTGAAGGGTTTAAATTACTGAAATTTTACATTCGACATCTGAAAAAGAATCAATTACAATTAATGAAAATTGAAACCTTTAACTTGATACTTAATGATCTAAGCAAGTACAAAATATGGGACTTGAAAACGGTGATATTAAAATGTTGAAATTCAGCGTTATACCTAATTTCTGTTTTCGTCAAGTTTCATATACGCAGTCTAAGAACTTTAATATAAAGGCTTTAATGGAAAAGCAAAACAACTTTTAAGAAAAACCGGAACTAATAAAACGAGTACGTTAATCAAAAATTTAATTAATTAAAAGTTTAATTAGTCACTTGTAGAAAACTTGCGAAACTTCTTAAGTTTGGACCTAACTTAATTTTATTAAATTTACATCTACCTGAACCTTTCAACAATTAACACTTAAATTTTTAATGCGAAGGGGTGAAACTTTTAACGCGAAATTAAATAAACGGATCATATAAATTTTTTATAAATTATAAGTTATTGTACATACGAGGGTTGTTCTGTTAATTTTTAGTTACAAAAAAACTACGGAATATTTAAAAAAATTAATTTTATCGTTTTTCAAAGTAATCCCCCTTAGCCATAACACATTTATTTATTCGTTGAAACCGCTTCTCGAAACAGGCAGAAAATTCTTTTTTGGAAGGTCGTCAAAAATTCCCTGAAATTCCGCAACCGCCGCATTGGCATTAGGAAAATTTTAATCTCTTATACCACGCATGATTTTTTTAATCGTCGGAAACAAGAAAAAATCTTTAGGGGCAAGATCTGGACTGTATGGTGGATGCGGGACCAGTTGGACTCCGGATTCATGTAAAAAATTTAAAGTTTTTTGCAGCCGTATGCGGAGTTGCATTGTCGTGGTGTAACAAAATGCCACGCAAGCCAGATCTTGGACGTTCACTGCACAATTTTCAAACACTTGAGGAAGGCAAACTTCTGTATACCAATCGGCATTTACAGTCTTACGATCTTCAAGAGGAATTACTGCTACTGGGCCACTGTATCTGAAGAAACAAGCAATCATTTTTTTCTTTGCACTTTTACCGCGAATAACTTTTGTTGGCATTTCTTCATTTTCGAACAACAGTTGACTGTTGTTTTGTCTCGGGGTCGTACTTGTATATCCAGGATTCATCACATGTAAAGATATTAAACCTGCTTTGGAGATCCTCCATCAAACTTTTGTTACATAAATCTGCACCAGTCTACCCGCGCCTGTTTTTGTTCTTCGGACAACAAATACGGAACTTGACAGCTTCCTTACACCCAGATATTTATGTAAAATCCAATCTACTGCAGATGATCCAATGACTAATTCTCGTTGAATGTTTCTATGAGTGATATTCCGATTTTCCTTAATCAGCTTCTCAGTAGCACTAATATTTTCACCACAAACAGCTACTGCAGGTGATCCAGGACTTGGTTCATCTTCTAACGTACATCTTCCACGTTTAAATTCACGGAACCAGTAATTAACTGTGGATAATGAAGGACTATGGTCGCCAAAAGCTGCCACTAAATTTTGGTGAGTGTGGTCAAATGTTAAACCTCGTTTGTAATCATAAAAAATCATAGCCCGAAAAGCATTCCGCGGCACTTCCATAACGCTTAGTGAAAAGCTAACGATTGACTTTGCTACTAAAAATTAACAGAACGGCCCTCGTATAATACAAACATACGAGGGTCAGTCAATATTCAAAGAGAAAAATGATCACAATTTTAATATGGTTTATTTAAACAAAACAATTTAACTACCTACTTTTCAACATAATCTCCTTCAAAATTTATACATTTGTCCCACCGAGCTCTACTTTTATTTCAGGGGCAAAGAAATCTTTGTTTTGATGTTTCAGCCACATTTCCACATATTTTTTCACGTCAACATTGTTCTCAAACTTTTTCCACGTAATGCCTCCTTGAACGGACCAAACAAAAAAAAATCTGGAGGGGCGAGATCGGGCGCAATAAGGCGCTTGCAGTAAAGTCCCATTTTTCGAGAGGACTTGCCATGATGAAGTGACTTACAGAACTGGTGTAAACAAATAAACTTCTGTTTCTGCAATTGTTTAGTGAAGACAAGTAAACCAACTTGATAGTTATACAATTTGGCAATTTTACCTTGGATCGCTTTTCTGCCATAGTCGTTTTTCTCTTTAGAATGACTCGTATAGTCGTATTCAGTGTGTCTCACTTTAGAGGGCACCACCCCAGTATTTTTTTTATAGATACAGGGTGTTGAAAGTGAAAGTTAATTAACACCCTGTATCTCTTTAACCTGTAACATTTTACTTAGGGAAATTTGGCTCAAAATACCTATTTTTCTGTCTATTATCTCCAATTGCTCTATGGCCCCTAAGTTATGGTTTTCAAAATTTTCATTTTGATTTTTTTTCTGCTTTTTTATCTTCAAATGCGAAAATCTGGGGAACGGCTTGAGATATCGAGATCGATCAAAAGTCCCTTTTTTACGTAAAAATGTTGGCTCTTTTATAGTTTAAAGTATAAATGCTACTAACTGTACGGGTAGGAAAAATATGGGTAAATTAATTCAACACGAAGCACGTAGCAAGCGCCCTCTAGGAAGTATCTTCAAACTAATACCAAATTAGAATTTCCCATTCTCGAAAACCTAGTTATACCAATTTTGAATTCGATATCTTCAACCGTTTTAAAATTATCATCATTTTTCGAAAATTAACTTTCACTTTCAACACCCTGTATCTCTTTAACCTGTAACATTTTACTTACGCAAATTTGGCTCAAAATACCTATTTTTATGTCTATTATCTCCAGTTGCTCTATGGCCCATAAGTTATGGGACACCCTGTATATACCAGAAAACAGTAACATTTTGATAAAACTAATAATACCTAAACTACTCTGTTTCAGGAAAAAGAATAATTGTTCAACTTTATTATAAAACATAGATTAAATTTTTTAGTTACAATCCTCAGAATTTTTACAATTTGGAAATTGAAAAATATGAAAAGCACATTACTCAAATTTCCAAAAACGGAGCTGTAAAATATAGGTAAAAATAAAAAGTCTAATAATAAAAATTAGAAAAATACAGACAAATTGTTGTAATTTTTATGTTTCTCTGTTTTATTAATTATATAGTGCTGTTTACTATCATCAGTTATACTTCATTAATTCCTCGTTCTTCTGTAGTGATTTTGATCTCTTCTTTCATGTTACTGTTAACTTTTTCCATTCTTTTTCCTACTTTTGCAGCTTCGCCTAACCTCTGCTATCCTCGATTTCTAACCTAACCAGTTCAATTCAATCCAAGCTAGTTCTAGATAAACTGGAGTGTGATGAATGTCCAGAGGGAACCTTTTTTGACCGGTCGGAGGCTTTCGACAGTGTTAACCATCCTTTGTTATTGCAGGTGCTTCATAATTATGGTATTCGAGGAATACCTTTCGATTGGATCAAGGCATTTTTGAAAAATCGACAGCAATACGTCTCTCTACGATATTTAAACAATGGTGTTATCAATACTATTGACTCAGATTCTTTGAATATTCATATAAGTGTCTCGCAAGGCTCCATTTTGGGGCCTATTTTATTCATTATGTTTATTAACAACTTGAATAATATAGAACTGGATGAATCTTTAATTCTTTATCCAAATGATATCAGATAAAGACGACGAAATGTAACAGAGCAACAAATAAACTAAGTTCCCGGTTTTCTTCAAATTTATTATACCGAAATACCTCTAAAAGTGCAGTAATTCGATTTCATAACCGTAAAATGTAGCAACATTAAAGTTATGATAAATTCTCTACCTCTACCTAATTTAAATAGTATTAAGTTTTTGGGTGTTTGGTTCGACGAAAATCTTTGTTGGTCTCACAAATTAACTAGCAAATTAAATTTTATTTCTTTCTTGTTTAGAAATCTAAAAACCGTTCTTTTAACTAAACAACTTATTGTAACGTTTTTAAAACGTTTATTCAAAACTTCGGTCCGTGGTGTAAATTATTTATTAACAAATTTAAACAATGTAACAATTAACACGAAACAACAAATTAAACACTACTACTACTACTATACAACACTAATATTAATCCGAAACACTAACTAATTTTTTTATACAGTTTATTTAATAAATTATATCCACACACTTATATTATTCGCGCACATTTATATTAACCGAGCACTTGACTGCGACGATAGCTTTTCGTAGGCTCTCACTGTAGACTTTGGTAGACTGATCCGTGCTCGCCGGAACGTGTTTGATAAATACCAAGCGGCCTTCTAGAATCCAATCCCGATCTTTTCGGACGATGAGTCATGGAACAGTCTGGAACAGCTGACGCATACGCGCGAAATGATTTACGTCCTGCTTGATAGCTGGCGCGTCTCGTTAAACTGCCCCCTTCTTCAAGTCTGTTCTGTCCTGGAACAGGTTTCGACCCTTAATTCCTGTAGAAAGGATCATGCCGGTATCGGCATCGTTCCCCTCTTCTGCATGTTCCACTACGGTAGAAATAACAGTCTACACTCCTTTTCGGTTTAGATGCGGGCTTCAGATCAAACCAGGGTAGCCACAACGGAGCCCTTGAAGACAGCCTCCTGCATGTTTCGTACGATCCTCCAATCTAACTGATCCAACCCACAGCCAAGTTTCTGATGTATTATGGTATTATGCGTTGGTTGATTCTCATATAAGATATGATATAACTCTTTGGGGTGCATCTGCTACTGCAGATAATGTTTTTGTCGCGCAAAAAAGAATTTTACGATGCATTCATAGTATGTTTTCATGTAGAACGTTGTTTAAAAAGTAATCAATCCTAACTTTTAAAGCTTTATTTATCTTTGACCTATATGTCTATGTATTTACAAATAAAAGCAAATTTAAGAAAAACCACACTGCGTAAACACAAGGTCCAAAGAGGACCCTAGAATACCATATTATCGATATAAAATTTCTATTAATTCGCCTAACTCTTTAGGAATTAGGATTTTTAACCACTTAGCACTCTCAATTAAAAAAATGTACTCCTGTAGGGTGCTTTCCTTTAAACTAAACAAATTTAACTTATAAAACTTGTTTAATCAGAAGACAAAATTACTAAATGTAATTGGGTTTCGACTCACGTTAAAAACTACCTATTTTCTTCTGGTAAGGTGCAAACTAATCTATATTCTTCCAACGTTTCACTTATCAAAGATTTTAAAAGGTTTTCTTTAACTAAATTTTAAATAAATTAACGTTTCTAATATTTCTCGATTAATCTTCAAACTAACTTTACTTACAATTGTAAAATGATCCATGCCCAAAATTGAGTAAATTGATATAATCAAAAACTGAAGAGACTTCCCCAATAAAATTTAATAAAAAATTGCTACATATACAGGGTATCTCAGACATGACTCCCCAGGCCTATAACTTTGTTATTTTTAAAAATAACTATAATAAACAATATATATTAGTAAATGGGAGCAAATTCTCTATAAGGTGGGGAAAGAAAATGTTAGAAAATCTGTACTCATATTATGGCAGCGATATTCAACTTTTTTTTTCAAATTGCACACTATGCTTTTTTTCGCTCATTCTGATAGTACTTTTTATTCTCTTTATAACCATGTAAACCAATATTGGTCTTACATAAGAAAATTCTCGAAAAAAATACGATTGAAAGTTGAAGTCTAGGTTTGCCATGGAAACAACTGATTCAGGGCCGCATTTAGCTTCATGCCGCCCCTAGGCTGACCTAAAATCTGCCGCCCCCCCACCACTGACGCCCCCCACCCCTACCGATCACCCACACACCCTCCCACGAAGTAGGTACCTACGTAAACAAAACTAATACTAAATAAACCTCAAGCGTATGGGCAAATATTCTTTTTTCTTCATAATTACCTACCTTAATGTCTTGAGACTTGTAACCGATTTTTTTATTGATCCTTATTATTCCCTAATTCCCAAGTCCCAAAACGTATTTACCATTAATGACGTACAAATAAACTGATGTAAAAATATGCCATCCCCAAAAATTTGCCGCCCTGGACTGCAGCCTACTCAGCCTTATTAGAAATACGGCCCTGAACTGATTGTTGTAATTTGTACTCGTCGGCGATAAAAACAATAGCGGATACCTTTCTGCATACAACCTTGCTGCTCTTCTTGCATTCCTCTCGCATAAACCATAAATAAGGATCATATCAAGCTTTTCTGAATTAGTGTAATTCATTTCTAATACTCCTATGATTTTAAACAAGAACATACAAATACAGAAAGAGCACTTGTCATTCTTTACAACGTAAATTGCAATTGTTTTACAGCTATACGCTATTGTTTTCATCGCCGACGAGTACAAATTACAACAATCAGTTGTTTCCATGGCAAACCTAGACTTCAACTTTCAATCGTATTTTTTTCGAGAATTTTCTTATGTAAGACCCATATTGGTTTATATGGTTATAAAGAGAATAAAAAGTACTATCAGAATGAGCGAAAAAAAGCATAGTGCGCAATTTGAAAAAAAAAAAAAGTTAAATATCGCTGCCATAATATGAGTGAGTACAGATTTTCTAACATTTTCTTTCGCCATCTTATAGAGAATTTGCTCCCATTTACGAATATATATAGTTTATTATAGTTATTTTTAAAAATAACAAAGTTATAGGCCTGGGGAGTCATGTCTGAGACACCCTGAGGGTGATTCAAATTCGCGTGTATGCATGGGGATCTTGGAAACGGTAAAAGATCCAAAACGTTGCATCAAAAATGCAATTTAAGCTATTCGATAGAGGACAAAAAGTGTCCATGAGAAAGTGTTTTCCGTTTTTCAATATCTCCTCAAATAAGGTCAAAATTAAATAAAAACGATTCTCCAAAATTTTAGTTTTTTTCAAATATTTCAAAAACTGATTAAGTTAGCCTTGATTTTTGAAAGGGACATTGTTGGTCCTTTGATTACGCAACTTTGCCCCCATTTAACGGACTCTCTATCTCTTACCGTTTCCAAGATCCCCATGCATACACGCGAATTTGAATCACCCTGTATATGTTTCAACGCCATAATAAAAACGCCATCATCAGGCCATACAAAATTAAATATAATTGCCACCACCAATATTAGCTATACGTATATTTTACAATGGGGTTACATTATTACTTGAATTTTACATTTTTCATCATTTTTAAAATTAAGAACGTCCATGTTCTACAAAGTTTAGAAGGAAGAAAGAAGATTTTATATGGCCTGAGGATGACGTTTTTATTATGGCGTTGAAACATATATACAGTGTGTGCCAGGATTGATGTTACAATAGGTGCAATGGACTACAAATTTTTGAATTTTATTTTAAGATTGTGGGATTAAGTGCTGTTTGGTTTGAAGAGAATTTTAAGAATATTTTCAGTTTTTGAAAAACAAGTCGGCCTTGACATTGGAGCGAAAACTATTTTCTTTTCAAGTAAAGTACCCTTTTTGCTCATGATAAGGCAAAAGTTTACTACTTCAATTTATCTGTAGACTATTCTATACCTAAAGTCAATAGAAAAGAAGATATAAGCAAAAAACCAATTTTTCGCACCTTTTAAGCCCTATAACTCAAGAAGTTCAAGGTCAAATCAAGGGTACTTTTGATATGTTGTTTAGAAACACTAAAGGTGTACACAAAAATTCACCTCACTTTGAATTTTTCCGAAGAAAAATACTTATTTGACTGGACAATCGTGTTTAAATGCTAATACCATCGAAGATATCGTGGAAACAGGATTTAATAGAGAAAAAGATGAGAGTCAATTAGAAACTCTTTCTAAGGATTACCTGGAACAATGCGATATGGAAGGAGAAGAAGATGAAGAAGCTTAATGTAACACTATTTTGACTTTTTTTTTATTAAGTATTATGAATATTTGGACCGGCTGAGACAGTGGATACCACGTAAAAAAGAACGCGCCTCGTACTCAACCTCAAAGGTGGTGTGGAATGGGGTACTTCGTTAACCTTGACTTAGACGTTTAACATCACATTACGCGAAAACGGTTGGTTCCACGAAAAAACCACAAGAGTACTTCTTTGCACAGAATTTTATAGCCTTCAATTTCTCTGTATACTATTCTATACCTAAAGTCAATAGAAAAGAAGATATAAGCGAAAAACCAATTTTTCGCACCTTTTAAGCCCAATAACTCAAGAAGCTCAAGGTCAAATCAAGGGTACTGTTGATATGTTGTTTAAAAACACTAAATAAAGGTGTACACAAAAATTCAGCTCACTTTGAATTTTTCCGAAGTTTTGCCACATAATTGTCTAATTTGACTGGACTAATTATAAACAAGGCTAGTTTAAACCTGGTTCTAACGACAAATACTGAAGTACTGCATTAAGGGCCAATCATATAACGTACATTATTTATAATTTATAAATATAACCTACCAGTTAATGTCATTGTACAAAATAAAAGTTATCAGAAATCGAGTTACAAAGCTCAATAGAATTGGAAACTGACTATTTTCACGAAACTGATTTAACTATAAATGAAAGTAAAACAAAAATAGTAATCTTCCCTGAAAGAGGTTGCCAGAAACCAGGAGAAATTAAATAGACTGGCCATTCAGGGTTTTATTAAAGATTTAAACTATAAAAAGCATGGTTTACGGACGTTTCGCCCCCGCCGTTTCGCCCCCAACCGTTTCGCCCCCGCCGTTTTTTCCCCAGCCGTATCGCCCCCTAACCGTTTCGTCCCCCTAGTTTTACCTCTAGCTTTAGCCAAAAAAATTTCAAACGAATTTATTAAAAAACGTTTTGAACCTTTTCTCTTAAAATACAAAGATTACATAGGCTTCGGTCTCCGGCCCTGTAGTAGGGTGAGCAGATGTCCCGGTTTTCCGGAATTGTTCCGGTGTCCCAAAAATGTTCTTCGGGACATTTATGTGTCCAGCTTTTAAAATTACAATAAGAACTTCCCAATTAAGTAGAATCGATAGTGTTACGAAAAGTGGGCATTTCTCAAAAATGCTAGTAATCCGAACAATATTCAGAATTCCTCAAACATTTTCAATATTTGTCCGTGATTCGATGACATAATCGCAATGTCGAAAGAACATTTTCTCTGATGAATGGACAGAAGAAAAAAACAGAATGGAAATACCGTAGTTGGAAGCCATTCTGCAAAGGTACATAATTACAATATGGATCGTCTTGAATTCTCTGAATTAATTTCAAAAAATATTTTTTCTGAAGAAAGCTGAACCGATTGAAAAATATCAGAAATTATATTATTATATATCTTTTTGTTATTCTTTTTTGTTTCAAATACATTTGTTGTTATTTGTGTTCCTTTTTGTTGATTGCAAAATAAAATTTTCTTTTTAAGCAACCTGCAACAGCTAATTTGTGTGCTTTTTGCTTGAAAATGTCCCGGTTTGCAAAATATAAAATATTGTCACTCTACCCTGTAGGGATCTTCCGAACATTAATAACTTTTATCTTATAAAAACGTAGCAAAAGAATTCCAGGTGGAGCCTGCGTGCCAGATTACTGTAAAGCTTCATTCATCACTTACATAAACGGTTTTTACTCGCTGTCAAGATTATCTTCATTTTAAAAAATTTGGAATACCTATTACTCAATATCAATTTCCATTCAAGCAGGGCTTAATTATAAAAAAAAATACATTGAGATTCATACATTTTTTTGTTGATCGTACCTTGGTAACTCTATATTTATTTTACTATTGCTCTCTTACGTTTTAAATTTAACTTTGACTAAACAGTAAAATAATCATACCCGAACTAGGCAGGTCGTGGTGGTTTAGTTTCGCATAACATAAAAGCACCAGCTAGAAAACTACCGGGCTTATAAAAGATACATCAAAATACGGGACAAATACAGAGGTTTACCTGAAGAACAATTATTCAAGTGGTGGTTTATTTGTTAATGTTTGCATCTAACAGTTTCGAGCAGGGGTAAAAGCCAAATCCACCCATTTAATAAAGCTTGTCCGGCCCTACGTATAAAAAGAATCGCTCACCTCTGCTTTGGAAGAATTTTTAGTAAACTTCTATCAATAAAATTTATATTTATAATTTATTATTAGACTATAGCAACTATTGAGTATTAGATTTCTAGCTTTTTGAATTTATCCGTTTGCAATAATAAGTAATGAGAGGCCAGTTTAAAGGATTGTGGTCTACGTTCTACTGAAAATATTAATTTAACTTATGTAAACCAAAAAAACTAAGAAAAGCCTGTTCGAACGATTACGTCTATTAATGATTAAAGAAATGGTTATTTGTGGCTAAAGATTTGTCCGTATAGAAATAAAAGACGAAAACGGGATCACATATTTCGTACATAATTCACCGATTTGAACTACCGTCTTAACAATTCGTTACGGAGCTTAAATGGAAAAGAGGTTCGAATGCAGGTATTTTGACAAGGAGTCCCTCGTATACACAACCGATCAGATTTTGCTAACATTGTAACTTATTCATCGCTTCCTGTCCTCCTTTCATTCATTGTGTTTAGGAAATCCTAAAAAGGTTCGGCATCCATTTAAATTACTTTTACAATGCAATCCGGTAAAGAGCGTTTTCCTTTTTATGACAAAAAAAGGGCACGTTAACAGCAGCAAAAGGTTACATCTTGTAGGAAATGGGCGAGAGAATTATTCAAAAAACAACCTCAATTATTCTCATCTTTGCAATTTTGCAGTGTAAACATTTAAACACTCCTTTATCATTTCAAGCTAAACATTGACTTATACTCCACACTGTATAATGCCGACATTTACTAAAATAATTTATTTAGCAGGAAAATGTATAACTGTCGGTAAATATTGCCTCGCCAAACGCCGGGATACTTTCGTTTTGTATGCTGTACAAATACGGCTTGCACAAAATTTCGCTCCGCACGAACCGCGAGCAAAGATTCAGTTTACTGGGTACATATTTGTATTAAAGGCACCATGGTGTTTTCCATTTTATAATTTGAGGATTTTTACAATATTTCGTTGTTTTAGACGACGCCGAGAAATTACCAACCATCAAATACCCCTGAATTAATTATAAGAACCTCTTTCGTACCGAAATAAAAAAAAAATACCGAACTCGATTTTTAACTCCTTATTTACCGACTAAAAAATGAATGAACGTTTAATCGAATTAACTCGTTGGAATTTCAACAAAACAGTTCGTAAAATACTCACGTCTGCTATTGTTATTAATTACTAAATTACGCACCCTTCATCCCTGCGTATTGATTTTGTTTTTATTGGAATTCGTTCTTAATGTAAACAAAAGTTAAGTAGCATGTCAAGAAAAGCGAAGGTAAAAAATTGTCACCAAAGTGTAAAAACGTAAAAAGATGGGAAAACAGCAAAAAGAGAACAATACGCCCCTGTATTTACGCAGTCAACAAGTTGTGTGTTCGGGCAAATATCTAAATATTGGTCCGCCGCGTAGTTCGTTTGATCTGTTCAAATTTAAATTTAAGATTAAATTTGTTAGATATACCACCAACCTGTCAACACTACATACAAATATTGTTATTTTCACAACAGATATTTGTGTTTGCACTATAAAATTATAATGCTGTTTACCTGCAGTTAGATCTGAATGTACTTGTGCATTACATGCGTCAATATAGTTTTAACCCGCTTGACAGGAGTTAATATCTTTGTAGCTTTTTCGTTGCGTGCAATGTTTTTATCAAGTAAAGTGCTAAAAACACCATTACTACTAATGATAAATAAATAATACATGGTAACATATAGAAATATCAACAAAAGTGATTCTTTACATTTGGAAAAATTAGGTTAAATCCATTGATGTAAAACTAAAGATTTTCCTGTATTGTAAGAAATATATTACTCTTCTTATACATAGTGTATACGGAAATACGTTTACACCCTAATCCTTTTTGCCAAACAGTGAAACTCAGAGGATTGCACAAAAAATTAAAATGTTATTTACGTGGAAAGCAAATTTGCAGAAACTGCGGTTTCACCAGAACCGGAATTTGGTTTTTGTTTTTTTTTTTTTGAAAATGGAAGAAATTTTGTATGTTGCAAATATTTCTAATAGGTTTGGAAATATGTATTGTTGTGTAATCTAATCATGTAACAATTTCAAACAATATTAATTTATTACAATTTAACACAATTTTGCAATTTACATTACAATTTGACATTTACGATACATTATTTTTACACTTACAAATTACAGAAATGAAATATTAAGATGAATTTTATTTAAAATCAATATAAAAGCTTTATTATAAATCAGCGAATTTAATAAAAGTCCTGTAAAGTTATCATACAGGACGAAAATGTCGAAAAACACATTTTAAAGTTTGGCGTTTCAAGATTTTGATTTCCGATGTTTGAAATCTTCTTTAATTCATGTTACGATTTAGATGTTCTGGGATATTTTGATTCCTAGCAACATATTTTCCTATTTGCCATGCTGAAATGAACAAATAAAATTAAATTGTTACTTAATAATATGTTTTTATAGTAAGAACAAAGATTAGGAAGTTTAAAGTTTTGACTATAAAAACATTCAGTCAGAAGTAAAAAATACTATAAAAAGTTAATATAAGATTCAGGCAAATTCATAAGAGTTAAATTTATCTTAAAATGTTGTAAATATTATGTAAAGTTGATTTTTAGTTGAATTAGGAATAATTTAGAAAATAGTAATAAGTGATGAACATTTTGCCAGCAACCACGTTCATAATATAAAAATTAAATTAAAAGAAAATATTAAGTCATTGTATATAAAATTTAAATAAGTTATTATAAGTTTCAATTAATTGTTTAAAATAATGATTCGTTAATTTAAAAATTGTAAATAATTAATTTGGATTTTGAGTTGAGTCAGTTCTTGAAAATTTGCTGCGTTTTAATTGGTTCCTGCTATTTTAGAGGCCAGTCAGTCTATCCAAAGTATTTGAAGTGGGCTCCACATTAAAATAAAATAAAAGAAAATCATGGAAACTAGATAGATTCAAAATGACAGATGTTCATTAAAATATTTTAAAAATTAAAGTTTAACTATGAAAGTGAAAAGTGAAACGTAAATAATAATAAACTGAACCAATTAAACGAAGATAATTTAAACAAATAATGAGATAATTAAATAAATAAAATTAATTTCTATGTGTTGATAATAAAATAAAGTTATGAGTCTTAAAAAAAATGAAAAGTGAAACTATTTACATGTTAAGAAGTTTATGTTGAAAATTAAACAAACCGTCTAATTTATTGTTATGCTCAACCATATTTGTGTTAATAACGTTATTATTGAAGTTACATTAACTAAAAGTTGTGTTTCTTTGCGTTAACCAGAAGTGAGGTTAAATCAAACACTAATCAGTAAATCTGAAAGAAATAAAAACAGATTAAGTAAAACTTACATGAAAGTGACTAACTACTATAAACAGTAAAGTGATAAACCAAGTATTTATTAAATATAAAGACTTGCCAGTTCGATATCAAATGGAATAGCGACAAGTTGTGAAGTAAGCGGTCAGCTGTTCAACGATGCGAAGTCAACTACACTTGAATCCTTGTACGTGGTGTTGTTTCCGCACACAAAAACCCCGGATCAACAGATTATTTAAGATAAATCGATTTTAATCTTACAAATAATCAATTTTTGATTTTGTTTCTTCATTCACGAATTTAAATGTTAATATTTGTAAAAGTATGATTTAATATTATTTGTTTTTATAAAAATTTCAACCTTTATGATGATGCAATTTTCGAAATTTTACACTGTCAAGAATTCATATTGAGTACTTATAAATTTAGTATTGTAAATTAATATTCAAGTATTTTGTTTGAGTTTGTTGTTGTGTATGTTTATTTTACAGGAATTGTTTCAAATATTGAGTTCATCTTAATGTTTGATTTCATGTAAATTTGATTACACAAACACACATACACTTACCATTACATTTATTTTTTTTAACCCTGAGATCTACGTTATAAATTTAGTTTACACAATAATAAATTTTATTCAGTTGTTATCACCTAGATAACACAACAATTTAGCTAGCCCAACGTGAATCTAGTTTTCACAACATTTATGTGTTTAGCGAAGTATATTTTTTTTATTAAAAGATTTTAGTTAAATGTAATCGTTAGGATTACATAACAGTAGATATACATATATTAAAAAACAAAATTTGATCAAATAGATTTGTTCACCAATACACTTATTATTTAATTATTCATTAAAAGTGAGTAATCATAAAAACAATTTTTCACTAAAGTGATTTGTATATAAAATAGTTATTTTTTGCATTTTTCTGTTTTGTATGTTTCTGTACTAACAATTGATATAAATTTATTTTTGTTAATGATAATGTTTTTCTTAATTTTCTAGTTGTAGGTTGTGAAAGTTTGGAATATAACTTAATTCTGGATAACATAATCAACGTTACTTATGAAATAATTAGAATATTGTAGATAAGTTGCCGGCCAAACTCACACATGGGGTAATGTTTCAAATACATACCTTTTACGTACATCTAAAATTCTAAAATATAAATACATATATAAAAAGTAAATATTGCACAAAAAACTAAAAATGTCATAAAAACAAGACGAAAATATTGCACAAAAGATTTTAAATCGAAGGTGATGTTCCGCAAATAAACTTTAATAAGCTCAAATATCATCATATGTAAATAATGTATAATGTGTATGATATTATGATATACCAAAAATGATTGTTCTACGTGCATGCAAGCATGCATTCACTGCATTCATTCAAGCTAAAAGACGTGTAAGTACATATGTGTTTACACGCTCAGAAACATTTACTGTAATGCAATATTATTTTTATTATTTTCCTAAGCTAACATAAATACGCAGAATTTATAAGATAATAATTCTATCTCTATTTTCGTTACTTTCTTTATCTTTACCTTTACCTTGTTGCTTTTAAATTTCTAGAGAATTTGTCAAAAATTTATAAATTTAAATTACCAGATATTGAGACTATTTAAGCGTAGCTTAGTTTTAGTTTTAAGATTTTGTTTGTTTGTTTCCCAGAAGCCAAAACAGGCCATAAAGCCTTTTTGTTACAGAAATATTGAGCGGACTTCTACATGTCCAATACTCTATACACAATTTACTGAATGTATTTATATAGTTTGCAAATAAATGGGGATATTTAAAAAATAAATAAATTAGAATTATTGTTCCTTAGGAAGACTGTATACAAAGTGGAACAGTTTTAATGGTTGTAAATGGTAAAATATCCTGTATTTTGGAAGATATTCAAAACTGTCAAAACATAGCCGAAATAATTTTTCGAGTTTATCTAAATATAATCTAATTTCAACAATTTAAAAGTTATAACCTAAAGTTGGTACTTTTTAAACTTAAGTCATAGTGATGACTTCATTATATCACATAACGACAAAACCCTTTACACTTTCCGGAAGTGTGCATTTTGGCCATTTTGGGGTTCAATATATATTTTTTAAATTCCGTTAGTTTATATTTGTAATGAAACGGTGCGGTGCATTTCAACACTAAATAACAAAATTCCTAAGAAAATTTTTATACACGAAATTTTCTTAGGAATACTTAAATCTCATACTAATTTTCCTATATCGCGTTCACAAAGTGAATTTTGTACAACTGTTTTTATCAAAAACAGTGCTACAATGAAAATTTTTGTACAGCTATTTAGGGAATATTTTATCTATAACGTTCGTAACTGAGTCTATATGTCAAACACATCTGTCATTATTGCATATCCGCATATGTAAAAATACTGCAATTAAATTTATTTAACTGCATTAGAGGCAATGTTTCTTACTCAGGAGGAGTGCATTGTAATTCTCCGTCCATTTTGAGTTTGAGATAGAAATCTTGTTAGATGTGACTTTCAGATATATTTTTAATAAATATCAAAATAAATTGTAAATTGAATTTCAAATGTTTATTGGAACTGTCACTCTTATCAACCTTGACATTTAATATTTCTACTTAATATTAATTTTTTAAATTAAAATAAATTATGAGAAAAAGGAAAAAAAATCATGCGAAATAGGAAAAATAGTATGAAAAACATGTGTTACAATGACGAGTTGTAATATTCCTACATTGCGAAACTCGCCTACGGCTCGTTTATGCAAACTGTACTCATATTACAATAAGGGTCATTGTAACACTCGTCTTTCAATATACTATTAATTAATTGTTTCTAATGAAAATCGTTTTATAATGGCAGCTTTGTTGAAGATTTTATTTTATTTAATCTAAAGTCCGTGTGCCATTAGGTGTTGGACTGTATTTTAGGTATTATATTTTACAATTTTACATAATGCAATAATACAATAATTTTAACGGAAAACAAAGAAAATATGACATTCATGATTAGAGCACTAAATAATGAACTAATGAATTATGGACTGAAAATTAACATAAACAAGACAGAATACATGTGTATAGGCGGAGAACAACAAGACATACACATTGGGGTCGAGACCATTCGACACTCTCAAAATTATAAATACTTAGGCACAATTATCTCGGCTAATGGATCAATAGAAGAAGACGTAAATAACAGGGTCAGGCAAGGAAGAGCAGCAACTAGAGCACTGCATGGAATTCTATGGAACAAGACATAAGAAAAGAAACTAAGAAAAATATATTTCATAGTATAATTGAGAGCATTACATTGTATGGCAGTATGGCGGAGAGGCCTGGCCAGTAACAGAAAGCTTGAGAAACAAAATAAGAACGGTCGAATTGGACTTTTTCAGAAGATGCCTACAAATTACGAGACGAAAAAGATGGAGAACAGAAGAGATACGGAGAGAAATGGGAATTACTTCATCCATTACCAGGAATCTAGAAAATAGAACCCTTCGTTGGTATGGGCATCTAGAAAGAATGCAAGACCACAGGTGGCCGAAAAACCTATTCAAATGGTCGCCGAGAGGAAAAAGACGAAGAGGACGCCCATACTACAAATGGAAAACTCATGTAAAAAACATAATGGTAGAAAGAGATCTCCAACAAGGGGACTGGGAGGACCGTGAAAGATGGAGACTAAAGACGACGAACCCAAAAAGGGAAAAAACGTCATAAAGAAGAAGAGACATAATACCATTCAAATCTTACCTTATGTACTTTAAATTTTTCTGTTCTATACGTTTCTGTCCTGTGCCATTGTTTTTACTTCGCTCCAGTGAATTCCTCGTTTTTCTGCCACCGGTCTAACTTGTTCTTCCCATCGTATTCTTGATCTTCTTACATTATTTCTTCCTTGCGTCCTGGCTTCATATACTTCTTTGGCTATTCTGTCGTCCTTCATTCTATGTATATGACCAAGTCAACTCAGCTGTCTTTCTTCTATTACTATTTCTATGGGTTTTACCTTCAGCTCTTCTATTATTACCGTGTTTCTTATACTGTCCTTTCTAGTAACCCCCTGAATTATTCTTAAGAACCTCATCTCTGTGGCCTTGACTCTGCTTCTATTTCTTTTTGTTAGAATCCAGGACCCGCAGCCATAGGTTAGGGAAGGTCTTGCAATTTTCTGATATACCTGTGTTTTAATCTCTTTTTTTCAAAGAACGTATTTCTGAGCATATTGTATAACCTTCCTACTTTTCCTATTCTCTCTGTTATTTATTTGTCTACTTTTCCGTTGTGTTCTATCATTGTTCGCAGGTAATGATAACTTTTGACTTGTTCCAGTGATTGTCTATTTATTTCTATTTTGCGTTTTTTTTTCTTTATTGGCAATTATCATCGTCTTCGTTTTGTTTATATTTATTTGCATGTTTATTAATTTTAGTTCTCTTTGGTATTCGTTTAAATTATGTTGTAATTTTTCTTCAGAATCTTCCACAATCACCATGTCGTCCACAAATAACATTTCTTGTATTGTTTTCATCTTCCAAGATCCTATTCTCATATTTTTACATTTTTCTTTGTATTTTCTTATGGCTTCATCCACGACTATTGAAAATAGCAGTGTGCTAAGTACATACCCTTGTTTCAATCCTATCTTAGAAGTAAATTCTTTAAATTCGTCGTTGACTATTTTTATCAACTCCTCCTCTACTCCTCTTTTCCTTAATCTTTTATGTTTAGTAATCTCGGTGGTTTCTTTCGTTTTAGCTGTTTTAATGTACTACCAAATAGTTTCTGGTTCTCTGCGTAATGTTCTTTCATTTTATTGCCAAATTCGGTCCATGTTTGTTTCTTTGCCACTTTCACCAAGTGTTTGACCACTCTATTTATTATTTGATATAGGTTGTAGCCTTCTTCATACTTTGACTTTAAGTATTCTTTCCATTTTTGTTTCTTTTCCTTTACTTTCTATTGTATTTCTGTCATCCACCACTTGCTTCTTTTTGTATGTAAGGAATATGGAGATTTTATGCAGAATGATATTAGTCAGACTAAGGCATATTTAGGTAATAGGTATGTAAGTAATGTCTGATACAAAAATAATAAAACGTAAAGATTTAATAAAAAGGAATACCATTAGATTTATTCCGCATATAAATTTAAAAAGGATAGTTAAAATTGTTACTTCTTTTAGAGAATATAATTAAAAGATATAGTAGCGATCTAACAATAAGGTTTTCATGATCGTTCATAATTAATATAAAGGTAAAGGTATCAGGGAGTATGGCCGGCAACATAGAGAGTTATAAGACTTAAGGATCGTTTAAGTGGCTTTCATAGCCTGATTATCTTGCTTGCTAACGCTAAGTTCACGGGGTGTTGTAGTAAGCACCCTAATATTAATGGTCCTCTAATATTAAATAATTAATTTTACAACATTTTCTGACACACAGTCTGCCCTGTTCTTGTAACGAATCAATAAGATTTTTTTAAATTAATTTATTACTCAAATAAACCCTTGATAAGCCATATGTATATTTATGGAAAGCACAAGAATATATGAATTATTAATAAAAAACAACTTATATTTAAAGAATCGACATTTTTAGAAATCTCTAAAAACACTTAATTATGTACTTATTTAATCCTAAGGCATTTCTTCTATCCTATCGAGTGTACGGCTGCCGGGTTGTATTAATTCAGTGCTTTTCCAGATGTCTCGCTATCTTACGTCATTAGTCTTATTTCTTCCCACTTTACTCCTCCCCTTTATGCTACTGCTCGCAGTTCTTGATTGCTAGTTTTCTGGGTCTTCCTTTACTTTTTTTTGTCTTTATTCTTGCTTCATATATTTATTTTCTATTATTATTACTATCTCCCAAAATATAATATTGCATTGTTGTTCTTTCTTCGCTAATCCTTAAAACATGGCCGACCTCTCTTCTATAGTTGTTTGTATTGGCTTTACTTTCAGTTTCTCCCGGTAAGTTGTATTTCCACGATTCTGAGCTATATGTTATTACTGTTATTACTGCTACTTTTTTTGTATATTTGCACTCTAGTTTCTTTTGGGACTCCTTTGTTTCCTAAGAAGGTGTTTTAATACTGTTAAAAAGTCCTTTCTTTTATCTCTTCGTTTATTCTTTCATCTTGTGAAATGATCGAGCCTAGATATTTGAATCTGTGTACTTCTATTGTGTGCTTCGTTTCTTATCTGTTGATTTTCATGTTTATTTTTTTAAGGTGGCTTGTACCTATTGCATATCTTTGTTCAGTGTTTCTTCGTCCTTCGCTAATACTACCATATCGTCATTTTTCTAGTACTCTTACATCTTTCATTTTCCAACTTCCTACCTCGTAATATTCTGATTCCTTTCTTATCTTCTTAATTGCTTCATCCAGCACTAGTTAGAACAGCAGCAGGCTCAAAATACACCCCTGTCTGACCCCCTTTGTTGTTTCGAATTTTTTGTATTTTGATACACGCTCTGCACACTTCTCACTACGTTCTGCTGTATTGCTCTTTCTTTTAAAACTCTGTCGAACGCCTTTTCGAGGTCAATAAAGCATAAACGTATTTCCCTCGATTCTCTGATGGTTTTTTCACTTACTTACTTGTCTGATAATAAAGATGGCATCTTATAGTTTTAGACTATTTGGCCTGAATTCGTATTGGTTATCCTCTAGCGTTTCTTCTAGATGCGCCCTTATATTTTTTTCCAAAATTCCTGCGAATATTTTTGCTACCGTGCTAATAAATGTGATCCCTCTGTAGTTATGGCAATTCTTAATGTCTCCTTTTTTAAAGATCGGTGTAGGTAATTATTCCCTTTTACCAGTCCTCTGGTGCTTGTCTTGTACTCATCACTTTGTTAAATATGTTTCTGATGTGTTCCCTTGCTTCTTCTGATATTGCTTTTATCATTTCTGCGGTTATTTGGTCGTACCCGAGGGCTTTTCCTACTTTCGTCTCTCTAAAAATAAATAAAGTTTTTAAAATAGACAAATTTTCAATTTCGCCCCGTAACTTAAAAATAATGATAGATAAGTGAACTTTTGCTCTAGAATTGAAATGAGTATAAAAGGAGCTCTGGTAACGTTAATCTTCTTCTTCTTCTTCTTCTTCTTCTTCCTCTTATGGCCGAAGCCTAGGCCGGTGACCTGTTACAAACTCATAAGAACGAGTTCTGTGAGCCCTCTTTGCACGTATGCTGGGCAGGAGGCTAACCTAACCCATCGAGAGAGGTGAAGAAGATCGACCCACAGTGTTGCGAGGTTAACGGTTATCAAAGGTGTTAGTATGATAACCGGGACCCCAGCTTAACGTGCCTTCCAATTTTTATAATTTATTCCATTTTAACTGATTTCAAAATCTTTTAAGTTTTTAAATTTAAATTAAAGTTTTGATTTTTTTGTCCACAATCATGGTTTACATCTATTAGCCTACTTAAAGATTAAATTCAATTTCAAAAAGTCAGAGATGAGTTTTAGAAACTTAGTAAATATCGCACCTTTAGGGGGGGATAGTTTGCATGGTTCACAATTTAGCAAAATTAAAGGCTGACCCGAACAAAAATAATTTCAGCATTTCAGTTATATAGATTTAAAGATTTTAAATTATAGATTTAAATTCAGGATGCTTAGAATATTTATTTTAACCAGTAACTCGCAGCCTTTAAAGTAACCAATATTTGAAAGCAAATTTTTATTCTCAAATTTAATTTAAATATTATCTAAATTGAATATTTACTCCCAATTACTAAACCCTCATACATATTTACAATATAAAATTAGGTGAGGCAATACAAAAATTAAACAGAAATTGTCACATTTATTTACTTTGTGGTGGGTATTGCTCATGATGTAAAACGGTCTCTCGAAAATTCCCACAGAAAGTAGCCAGACGTATTTGTCACTATAGATTAATAAGTTGCCGATAAAACATTCATTGTGAATGAAGTCTAATGATAAACCAAATAAAGACGTAAACCTTACACAAAGAAAAACAAACATGTGACAGTATTTTCAAGAACAAAATTTAATAATATAATAATTATAATGACCATAACCCCAATTTTTTAATAGAATTAAATAAAGTGCCTCTTTAATTGTATTTAAAATGTAAAAAGAACATTGTTGAACGTCGTAATTGATACCAATTATTAAACCAAGCAATTGTAATTTGAAAAAGATGTAGGACTAATCAACAATTTTGTTAAAAATTAATAAAGAAAATGCTATCAGAAATTGAAAGCTTCTTAATTAAAATATTTAACGAATCTCTTAACAGAAAATAAGCTGCTCAAATGAATATTTTTCGAACTCAAAGGAATTTAAAACGGCATAAGAATGACATGAACTGGGAATTAATTATTTATACCTCAACTTTTCACTTTCAAAGAAATGTAAAGACTTCAGAAAGAAGGTATAAATATTAATTAACTGGCAATCCTTAATTTACATTCTGAAAATTTACATGGCAAGTTTATTTACGTGTTTTTCTTTGCGATTTAGGTTTGTAATGTTTTAACATCCTTTAAACTGCTCCTTTTTCAAATAATTCATTTCGGTAATGGTAAACATAATTAAAAGTTTTCCAAATTTAGACTCACTTTTGCATTTTTACTGACAAATATAAGAATTTTAAGGGGTTTTTGAAATTTATATTTGAACACACTGGCAAAATCCTGAAATTATAGATTTTAAATTCTTTGTATTTTTATATATTTAGTTAGAATTATATTCTCATGATACTGACCAAGATTTTAAATATAAATAAGATTTTCTGAATCTGAATTGACTAATTACAAATTGATATCTAACAACGTTGAGTAGAACATTTCTAATATTTCGAATTAAAATTTCAATTCAGATAATTAAGGATTTGAAATTAGAATTTATTGACTGATGGATAAACAATAAATAAGTAATTTTGTACTGAAGACTAATCGTCAAATTGTGAAGTTGCAATCGTAAAGTTGTAAAGCTGAATTCTAGGATTCTAAAATACATGAAGTACCTACCTATATAAAGTTTAAATTTTAAATTAAATTATAATTTATTTGTTTATGTTTATTACGGTTTGGTAACCAAAAACCTATCGTACAATCGTACAAAGTACCTATAAAACGAATCAATTTGGATTACTGTTCAGTAATAATTGTTCAACTGTATTACAAATTTTAATTGCAAATTGTCATGTTTATAGAAACAATTAAAATCAAAATTTACTTTTGAAATGAAAATTTTCTACCCCAACATTCAAGTTTTAGACGGCACTGAAAAATTCTGTAATTTTTTTATTTCTGGTCGTATTTTACTTCATTTACGTTGTCTGAAAATATTTTAGCTTGTTAAACTTATTTATATTTTTCAGATAATTGAGATTCTTTAACTTTGACTTTTTACAAGTAATCTTTGTATAATGTTATTCTGCTCAGAGAAAATTTCCATTAACAAATTTGAAATGGAAAAAATCTTTAAAGCAACAGAAATTTTAGACATATCAACATTGTAAATTATTCCTTCTAAGAATAACGCGCATTTTCAACAACCATAAAACACAAACGTCTAAGATAAAGATTATGTCAGTTTTATAGAGCAAACAATGTGATTCATGGCATTGTTCACTGGAATTATTTGTCTTAACTTCTACGCAAACCAACTTGCACTTCATATTTATATCAAAAGAACTGTTTGCCTTTGTTGTAGATAATTTCCATTTTACACTTGCTTTGTAAATTCCCTCGTTAAAATGTTTCCAGTCAGGAAAGTCTCCTCGCTGATAAATCATAAATATAACGAAACAAAGAAGCTATATAATTGAGGTTGCGTTACTAACAGGAATTAAAAATTAAATTAAATTCCCGTTTAAGCTACGGGGTGGCTTTGAAGGCGTAATAAATATCTGGTTGACATAATTAGGGCATATATTACACCACTTTGCCCTGTCCGTATTATAGGCCGGTCGACGTACATATATAAAGCACAATACATGACAATAATCTATGACAAATTGCAGGGCTTACACAGATTTGCCGAAGCTTCCTGTTAGGGCGAGAGCTCTTTCCACCAGAATACCTTCTAGGATTTCAATCGTGCTTGTAGGTTTTAATAATTTTATAGCAATCCTTTAAATTCTAAAATCTCATAAATAAATTAATAACTGTCAGATGTAAGTAAACGTTTTTAATAAAAAAAATCGACCAGACAATTAATTGTTGTCTTACTATTGATTTTTAGATTTTTTTTTAGTTGGCTAAAGTTCTTAATGTAGCGTCCAAAAATTTGAATCGTCTCTTTCAATGTCTCAATGTACTTATATGCCTTAAATAAGCTCAGTTTATACGATTAAGACGAGGATCTTCACGAGCCTTTGCAACCTTATTTTAGATTTTGGATATTGCCAAGTTCGAAATTTTCAAAAGTAAAACTACAGCCTCTGAAATGTCCACGTCAAGTGTTTCAAATTTATGTACATATTGTCATGGTTTTAAATTAATAGACTTAAAACCGCTTAAAACTTAATAAGAGTGCATCGAAAACAATTATAACACAGGGTGTCTCTAAAAGGTCTGTACAAAACTCTACCACATATTTCTGAACCCCAAATAGAACAATTTAACCAAGCCAACTCATACACTGTAGATGGATTCAGGTAATTAGAAAAATCATCGACAAAGATAAAAAAACAAGTGTCCTTAATACAGATTCTTATTGGGACACTCCTTGCAACTTATTACTCTTAAAGGTTATTATTAAGCAGGTCATACTTGGCAAATGGAAGTTTAAGGATTTGGTTAAAATCTCAGAATACTTAGCAGAAACTATCTGAATCGGTGAGCTTTCTCATAAATGAAGTTAATGTAAAAGCTGTGATCCTAAATTTGTGTGTTTAGTGAGTGATGTCAAGGCTTGCAGGACCCTAAAATTTCAACATATTTACGTCGACTGCTATTGTCATTTAGCATAACCGGATTAAAATTTTGCCAAATCCTGAAAGGAATCTTGATCGTGTCAAACATTGCAATGGCAAGTGACTTACGGTTTTATCTCAAAAAAGGGCGTTATTTTCAGATTTTTTGTGCGTTAAAAATTGCACCAACCTGTACTGGGAATCAAATCCGCAACCTTTGGTTTCCAAAATAACGTTGCTTATCCTCTACATTTCTAAAGACAGTGACTGCAGATTTTTTTAATTTTTTTTGCTTCGAGTGATTTTTAATATATCCATTTTATCTGTTTCCACTTGAAAATTAATAAATGTGAAATACATCTTACTTTCCAAATATCAAGTTTTTCTTTTCTATAAGAAACATGCACCTTTATAATGAATGATAAAATGGGCACCTGATAGTATAGATGCATTTTAGTAATAGTAAATTTACATTTATTTCTGTGATGAGAATAAATAAAAATCAAAGTCAAATATCCTTGTGAAAAATAAGGATAAATAACACGACGCAAAAAGAAATGTTGAAACGTAAATCGTAAAATAAATTAAATGTAAAACAAATAAAACGTTACAATTAAAATAAAAAGGTTGGAAGACCGGCACAAAAATAAACAAAGGAAAAAGGAGAAATAAAGAGATCTTTGTAAGGTGAAAAGAGTATTTTGAGGAAAACTTAAATGGCAAACCTTTAATAGAATACACCAATGCATTTGCATCTGCTAATGATGTAAGTTTAATGTGTAGGAAAAAGAAACAACTGAGCGAATTTGCAAAAAGGTCACTTTACATACATAGAAAAAGAGTAGACAGGGTGAAACAAAATGTTTATTTTTCGAGATTCATCGGTAATACGTATGGAGAAATAACTGTTACTATCATTTGATCGTAGATCATGTAATCATTAAAAGCATTTTTTTTTTTACATTAAGAAAAGATAAAAAGTCTTTAATTACATATTTAGCAGGAATAGCAAGAACATAAAAATTCAGACATATTTTAGTAAATAACTAAAACGGTAAAGAACTCTGAAACCTTATAAAGCTTCGACAGTGAAAGCAAATAGAAATTTTACACTACTTGGCCAAATTTATTGTCGCCGTATAGGCAACACATTTTGCACAGTTGGCAATACATTTACATATGTATAAAAACAATTACAGATGGCATTATCATTGACATAACATCAGATTCCATTATCTAGAATTCTATACTAAAAAAATTAACATTTGAAGCAGATTATATTTTTTACAGGTTACAAATTATGCCCTGCTTTAAACACATTTTAAAAAAATATTGCATGTGCAAGTGATGATAATTTCCTAGCCGATTTTTTTTGATTTTGGTTCATTCGTGTTTGAATGGTTTGTTTACACAAATGCAATGATTCGTATTACTCACTTTAAGAATATAACGTTTTCAGTTTACAAACGCTTCATAATGCACGAGGATTGTTCAATATAAACAAGTTTGGACTGCACAGTAACAACTTCATCGCCACGACAACGGAATTCAGTTGTTTATATTGATTTAAGTACTAGTGACGCGCCTGTCAAAAATATTTGCTGGTTGCTTGTTTCGAAGCGTTGTGACTAAGTTGGAAAATGGCATTTATGGTAGAAAATTCGTCCAAGGATAATAATCTGCGTGCTGTTATTCAATTTTTGGCCGCTGAATGGCGTCAGCCAATGGAAATTTATACGAGAATGAAAGCTTATATGGTGACTTTAGTTATTCTCATACGGCAGTGGTCGAATGGTGCAATAAATTTCGACAAGGTAAAGAATCCACTAAAGATTTGACCCGGCCAGGACAGGCTTGTGTTGCAACATCAAATGAAAATGCGAGACAGTTCGAAATTGCTTTACGCGCAAATAGGCGCATTAAAGTTAGAAAGCTTTCTGAAAATGTTGAGCATCAGTGTGGGAACTGTGCATTCCCTTATTTATAGTCTTGGCTATCACAAAGTTCCTGCTTAGTGAATTCCACGACTGCTTATTGATAAGCAAAAGAATTTGCATTCGGCCTTATCACAACAGTATTTGATACCCTATCAACTGGGTAATGCCTTTTTACACCAAATTGTCGCCGGTGATGAGTCTTGGTGTCATCACTACAATAATACAAATGACAAGGTATGCAGTAGTTATATGCTCTTCTGGGTATTTTAGAGACTTCTGTTTCTTTCTGGCATAAACACCTAGGTTTTTAATATCTTACAAATATATGGTTGAGTGCCGCCAAGCGTTCTTGGAGCACTGTTTTGAGTTACCAAATTTTAATCGTTAAAGTTAGATTGCATAACTTCTTAAAGTTGTTCTGTGTTGTTATCAATACTTTTCGACCAGACCCAAAATTTCCTTTTACAGTACATATCTTGATTATGTTATAAATAGTTCTCCGTGATAAACCCTTCGAAATAAAATGTTCCACAACATACCCTTTCCCAAGATCTTTATGTTTTATATAATATTTTTTTTCTACTCCCACCATGGAAAGTGGGATTTTCAGACTTCGTCTCCATAGATACGAGTATTGAAAATGAGTGTTTGCCGAACAAGTGAAATTAGCGTGCGGAAAATTTACTTTCCGCACGCACATGCATGATTTTCGGTGCGGCAAAGTATAATTTTGCCGCACCGAAATCAAAATGTCATAAATGACATTTAATGAATGTCAGATTTGATTTTGCAGAAATATTTAAATTTTTTTATGGAAATGTGGTTGTAGAAAAAATAGTGTGTAATACATGTGTTAAAAGCTTGTATTTGCCACTCTCATGTGACTGCAGCACTCACTATCGTTCGTGCTGCAAACTTCACATTCGTGTGGCAAACGCAAGCTTTCAACACTTGTATTACAAATTACTATTTCACTACTAGTATTAGAAGATGTCATTATTGACCTTATTTTCGAGCCCAGAAGATGAATTTCTCTCCTAGCGGTCAATAATTTTTTATTATTGACTACTGGTTAATAATAGAAACAATTATTATGCATTCAGGTGCCTATTTTAAATATGTTTTACCCAAATGTCAATTGAAATTAACCTCTCCCCTTGTTTTCGAGCAAGGCTATTTGATTTTTGTGGATATTTCGAAATAAATATACGCATCTGTCATTTTATTTTTTATTTATGTAAAAATGATTAATTAAAAGGAATAAAGGTGCTAGTAGTGAAAAAAATAGTATATAAACCACGGTAGAGAAGACTTTTCTCAGCCTCACAACTACTACTACACAACTACTGCTCGGCTGAGAAAAATGTCTTCTCTACCTTGGTCTATAATATACTATTACACGTTCTTACTTTACTAATGCTGTCAATATTGACAGATGATTTTTAACCGTTTATAATATTTGATCATAGCGCACTATTTAATATTAATCGCTAAAATTTTCAATACAAACCTATCGCAATAATCAGCAGTCTGGTAAATTTTATGCAAATTTTTAGTTGTAGCGAGTTAATAAATACATATAATTTGACAAGGTGAATTTTTGAACTTTTATTTTTCCGAGACTGATGTAGATATTCAAGCATCATACTTAAGTAATTGCAGTATACATACAACATACACTAGAAAGTTAATATTTCAACGTTTTGGTGGAATGAACATCGGTATAAAATCCCACGCAACCTTATGTAATGATATTGTAGTCGTTTAGTAAAATTCGTGGGGCGTATTGCGATTTTACGGGGCTTTGTGTTCTGACACCTGGCCTACCCATACTGTTAACTCCCTGAATGTCTCTTGCTGAATGTTCTATTCATTCCTGTTGACTTTTAGAACGTTTCCGACGCCAATTTATATATGATCTGTATGCGTCAGTTTGTATCAACTTTGTATGTTTAGCCGATGTAAAACGACGGGGGTTTGTGTTCTCTTGTATTGTCGTGTCGTTTATTTAATTCTAATTTTGAAATGATAAATCTTTAATTTTATTTCTTCTCGAGCAGAGTTACAAAACTATTTTGGTTCGATTGTTGAAAGGTGACATGTTTGTGCCTCGTGTTATTTGTTAAAAAGCGTGTAGGTGTTATATTTAGTAAAGCAATGTAATGTTGACTTTACAATTTCTACGGTTTCAATAGAAATCCGGAGGATTTCTTAGTACCGGAAGCTGTAGTTGACAAAGCTAGTGAATGTATCGGTTTCCTTGATATTTTTATGAAACGGTTTTCCTTGAGATTCTTGGGCTCTGTAGATACAAAATACAATACAATATGTACGATTCCTTTGATTAATTTGTTTCTTTTAGAATGGTATAGGAAAGCATAGCAAAGTAAAACATGTTAATTATTAAGGATTGAATAATAATAACTTTTAATGAACACTGTAAAATATGCAATACACTTAATATTTACTAAAACTTAATTTTCACAATGAAATTACTAAACTCTCACCATACCAACTGCAAAAGAAATGAAGCGTTTTACAATTTTTGCATAATGTTACAATATACAATATTACAATAAAATTTGATAGTTGCTGACAAAACTAGAGAAAGGCTCTGAATTAAAACATTAAGGAAATAAAGTTTATCGAAGTACAAAATCAAAGGTTAAAATATCAATACCGTTTAACAAACACAAAATTGCTAGTCCTACTAAATTTTAAAAAGAAACCACGAGTTCTAAACAAGTTAGAAAACAAGATTTGTCAAAGAATGAATTTTGAAAAAACATTGAGATAGATGACGAAGATTTTCCAGAAAATCAAAAAATTAAGAAAATACGAAATTATAGGAAAACGAAAAAGAGTACAAAAGATTCCATTTTGCAAAAAAAAATTGGACAACACTCTCGAAACCGCAATAAAATAAATAATTAAAATTTGGTATGGAAAGTATTGGCTGCCACTGTAACATGGACCTACATATGTATATGTATACCTACGTATATTAGAAAAAATTAAAAACAATAACCCCGCAATGGTTTTCGCTAAACTACTAAACAAAGTTTTCCTGTTTACTTGGAATAATTTCTGTTCTTTTATATTTTATTATTGTGATTACTTGTCTTCAAGTACTGCCCATCTTTTCCAGTCTTTGTTCTATTATCTCGTTCTTATTTTTCTGCTTTTATGTTGTTCTGAAGTTCCTAGAACCAATTCAATTTAAAAGCCAATGTGAAACAAAAACTGGTTGAACATTGCATCTTGATTCCATACGACTTTATAAATTCATCTGTGTTATACTCAACTCATTTACTTTCACTAGTTAGTTTTAACAAATTTTGATCGATATTTATTTGTCGCACCATGTTGAAAGCTTTTTCTAAATCTCTTTTACGCAAATGAAAAATTTCTTATTGTGTTTGATTGTCTCTTAAATTCCTCTTCCTGGCCTCTTTAGATTTCACTTAAGACTGGCTCTAAAAGCGCTCATAACTTTCTATAGAAGTACTTCACTTAATTTTGAAGCTTAATTAAAAATATTGCGTATTGATGATTTTATCCCGTTCTGCGTTGCCTTCTAAATTACATTTGACTGTAGGACCTACTTTGTATGGCTCTTGGTGTTGTCCTAGCTGCCCTTCTGTGTTTGCAGTGTATATTTCCCGATATCTAGTATAATTTTCAATTTAGGTGAATATATTCTTACCCCATATTTTACAGTTGCTTTTGAATTGCAAACCAGAACCTGCCTAACCACAATTTTACCAATAAGCAATATTTTGTATTGCTTGGTCGATTGGTCGAAAGCAGTTATATATTTTTCTTAATTTCTTGAAGTTTGTAGCTCTTAATACTGTAATAGTCCTTTGCTTTTGTAGTTTATGTATTTGCTTTGTAATCTGTATTAGAAAATCATTTGTATTTATTTGATGTCCTCTTTAACTCTTATGCCATTTATGCTTTTGATTTTTCTTTTTATTGGCATCAGACTGATTTTTTGTTGCCTAGTTTCTGTATTTGTTTCTATTCCAACTAAGTGTCTGCGACAGTTAAGTCCTTTGTAATTCATAATTTATTTCCCGTTAATATTTAGCACAAATTCATCATATTTTATAGTTCCTGTCCTATGCCTACACATTTGTTTCCAACTCGATAATTTAGACCACCAATCATTATTAGTTTGCGCTCTGCCTTTGATATGTTTCAGATTGTTTTTATTTACTTACGTATTTACTTACGTAGAGTAAGTAAATACGTAACTTCAACTTTAATTAAAAGTATTATATTTCTATAATAAATATAGCCAAAACTGGATATACTATATGTATGCAGGGTGCCCTATATTTCTATTTGAGAAGATAGAGTCACGGTTAAATAAGCAAAGTAGTGCAGTTTTTTATGAGGAATTAAAATAAAAACGAAAAAATCGCTTTTTATATTATTCCACATAGTGATATATTTTTAAATTTAAGAAAATATGCTCTAAATATTTTTCAGGTAATATTTTACGTAGAATAATATACAGGGAATTTTTCTTTTTAGTATACATATCCCCTATGTATACTTTTATAATAAACGTAAATAGGCAACCCACTGTACACTACAAACGTCACGTCACGTGGTGCGTAAAGGTTATGTTTCATGTTTGTAAATAAAAAATAAATCAAAATTAGTGGAATATCAACATAATTTTAATTCAACGATTATTCTAAAACATAAAATATCAACAATACAAAACAGAAAGGAAAATAAAAACAGCAACAGTTAAAGACTAATTTTTTGACATTAACTTAATTTGATGATTTTTGCCACAGCATGCTAATTTTTTAACGTTTATAGTGTATAGTGGGTTGCCTATTTACGTTTATTATAAAAGTATACATAGGGTATATGTATACTAAAAAGAAAATTTCCCTGTAGGGCAGGTACCTACATGATTATTTTGTCGTCATTTCCAAGTAATTGGCCAAGGAAGTATTTTTTAAATCGAAACCATAGTTGGTTGTGACATAGTTGGAATACATTTTTTGCTCTTTTCGATCATGTAGCATAAGCCATTTGTTTAGTTTGAAAGAAATTGGGAAATAACGATTTTTAGGTTTTTTATTGCTAAATCAAAATAGCTATGAAACAAAACACACACTGTATGGAACAAATATGACAGGGATTTAAGGAAACAAAAACACACAATATTAAAGTGCACTACGTTGCGTATTTAATCATTTTTCTAATAAATAAAAAAGTTACTAATATAACATTCAAGAAATGGGGCACCCTATACAGTGGATGATCGCTGAATTAGAAATTTTGTTCAAGGCATTATGCGCAAAGAACAATATCTAGATGTTATAAATGATAAACTAATACCACAAATAAAATAGTGGTTTCCTAATAATCATGGATTTTCATGTAAGATGGGCCCCTTGCCACACTCCTAAGGTTGTGATTAAACATCTTGCTAAACAAAACATTTAACTTCTCGATTGGGAGGGCAATAGCCCAGATATGAGTCCAATCGAGAATATTTGGAAGAAACTCAAAGGTTTGATTAGTTCTAAGCGTGTTACTACCAATAAAGTCCTTATGGTACAAATAAATGGTGTAACAGTCTAGAGAAATTAAGGAATTAATAGATAACTGCATAAAAAGCATGCCTAAGTAGTGTGGCTTACCAGTTTTATAAGGGGTTTCTTGAAGCTTGAAATAAATAATGCTCTATCAAAAATTTAGAACAGCCAAATTTTGATAAGGAATTTTTTTGTTGGGCTAGCAATGTTTAGAATGCAGTTTTTGTTAAGTGAAATATAGGTTATATTTGTAATAAGATGTATATCATTTTTTTAGTTATATTAACTATTCAAATTTCAAGAAACATTCACTCCCAACTTTTTTCTGTTTTGTTTACTGTGGATCATTATTAAATAAATAATTACTTGCGATGGATTATTAGAAACAGAATTGAATGCAAGTTTGTTTCATTCAATACCTTAATACTTCTTCGTGACTTCCTAATTTTTGAAAGCAATACCTGCTTTAATTTCTTTAATATACAGAATAAATATTCTTGTATTTAAAAAATATTGCTTGAAAAAATCAAGAGATTACGACCAATTATATTAGGTAATATACTGAAGGTAATACTATTTACAAATAACAACTTTCTTCTGCGGTATTTTCTTATATTATCCATAATACTGGGTGTCACAGAATTAACTATCTATTTCAATAAAATGGCACTAAAAAAACGTATGTTAATTGATATTTACCATGTTTAATATGTGTTATAAATATAAAATTGTATTTTCATCTTCTACCCCTAAAAATGAATACACAAGAATGCTTCCTTGTTTTAGCATCCCGTATCAAAGAAGTGCGATGTAATGTTATGAGAAAAAGTTTTACAAGGAAATTTTACAGAACTGGTTATATAGAGAAAGCGTTCTTAAAGAAGATGAAAATAAAACAATGAAATAATTTAGAAATTTTTACATTTATAACACATATTGAACAAGAAAAATCGCCACATTTCACTGAATACAGTGGATATTGTGTATATTAGCGAATAAAAAGTAAGCCAGCTTGAATACATTTGTTAAAAGTTTGAAACTTTTTAAAACAGTTTAATGTTTCAGTATTCAATAAACAAACTGCTTTAATTTGAAAAACCAACACGAAAATCCAATATTATGAA
The DNA here is from genome assembly GCA_963082815.1 of Melanotus villosus. Classification (NCBI taxonomy): domain Eukaryota; kingdom Metazoa; phylum Arthropoda; class Insecta; order Coleoptera; family Elateridae; genus Melanotus; species Melanotus villosus. The sequence goes on from OY720419.1 coordinate 81,739,769, forward strand.
ACTGTAAGTGTTCTAAAATTTATATGGATTTTAAATGTGTTATAATTTCTAATGCAATTATAAGTTAATGTTGATATAGCTATTTTACTTATATTGAATCAATAAAGTTTATATTAACAGTTTACCTTGATCATTAGATTTTAGTTATCAAAAGATCTATTAAAAAAATAAATTATGGGTTTTAATCATCTACTAATCAGGTTAATTGTTTCTTTAATATAAATCAAATATATGTAAGTGACTCTGTAACGTAGAGTTTCTAAAAGTAAGTACTTAAATTTTAGAAGAAAAATGTTCATATGCGAACATAAAATTTAAACTACTTTCAACAAAGCAACTGAATAAAACTTAAACTCCCTTTTCTGGAATTACTACATTATTAATTACGAGCATTTCGACTAGAATTTTAACCCCTGCTATCGCAAGGCAACCACCAGTGCATTTGGTCGGTCTATCAGTGCGGACAGACGCGCGCAGAGCACCCCAGTGCCCTGAGTAAACACTACACCAGCCGGCCTGCAATGCCCCAATGGAACTTGTCCAAACAATGTACTCATCAATCAAATACCACCCCCAACCCCTGCAATACACCACCGAGTAGTTTACGAACCCCTGAAACCTAAAAGAAATTAAACCATCAACGTTTAGAAAGCATTTCAAAAATATCTTGTAGCTACATAAAATAAACAATAAATTATGGTAAGTATTAATTTCTATGGAAAAGGGTTTTCAGTTATAATTTGGTAAAACAAATATTTCGCGCTTAAAAATTCCTAAATTTTAATTTGACACATAACAGCATGTTTGAGTCTTCCGAGCAACATTAATTTATAAAATATTGGTAGTTGCTACTTTCATATTTCGAGTACCTATCAAATAATATAGCTCTTTTCGTCTTTACTTAGACCATGGACACCGGACATAATTTTGACGTATGCGTCATGCGAACATCATTTTAGGTTAAGATGTCAATTACTCATTACTGATTCAATAACAAATTGAGTTTTTAGCATCATTGTTTTATTCTGACAATGTCATGTTGGGAATCTAAAACCGACTAGTATAGGTCCAATTAAAGATGAAGTACAAGTGGCTGTACTCTTATGTTTGTTTTACTTTTGTTAACAGTAGAGAAGGCACTGTTGTAGCTTTTATTCAAAATTTGTGCGGTTACTAAGCAAAATATTAATCTTCAAAATATCAATTTTGTTTTTTAGTGACAACCCGTCTGACAACTTGTGACAATTTTACGGGAATACTTAAAAACCTTTAACGATGAATAATAATCGTCAACAAAGAAGCGATATATTTTCGCTTAAAGATCCCGAGCCAAATTCTCCCGACTCCAAGCAAATTTTTTCAATTGGAGGCACACCTTCTGGCAGAATAAATAGAATGAGAGGAACGAGCAGTAGCGTTTTTCCTATTGGGTGCATGGGTACCACAGAACAACCAAAGGAAATTGAAGATCAATCTGAATCGCTGACTAAAATTGAAGAAAACAAATCAATTAGTCCTAAGAAAGATCCAGAAGCTGGTGACGTTGATGTTGATACACTTTCAGACGAAATTATCGAAACCACAGCTGAAGGTGTTGCATTACTTAGTCCAGATCCCCACGCGAGCGTTTTCAAAAGGAATCCTCTCACAGGAGAGGGCATACGAAGTTCTGACATGCCAAGAACAGGTGTGTATAGAAGGAAAGCAGATCTTACTAAATTTCTTTATTGAAGTTTGGTACATATTTTTATACATGTTTTTGTATTTTTTAGGGTCTCGTTAGAAATTAAATATTAGGTAATATTTACAATATCTTGTAAAATGTCTTAAATTGTATAGTAAATAATTTTATTAAAAATTCAAAATGATTTAACTTTTTTTTAATTTCTGTGTATGAAACCCGCAGATACGAACTCTGGTTGAGCTTTCTAACTGACAATTCAGTCCCATCCAGTTAGAATAAAAATTTTCTTACAATCTGACAGGTTTCCAAAAGCACTAGTTACTTTTGCCAGAATTTCTCGCCAAGGATCAATCCGAATCCTAAGGCGTTATTTACGGTATTAAATTAAGTAGGTACTTAAAACCTTTCTTTTTTTCTCATCACTTGATGATTCCTATAGTAAAACGGGAATAGTCAAGCTTTACTAATTTTTCTACTTTATTAGTATTACCATGAGGGTTCAAATTTAACCCGGAATTTCTTTGTAACTTTTTATTTAAACAAGATTTTTACAATATGATTTATCCTACACTTCAACATACTTACTCCCCTTCTAACTCTGCAAATTTTTTCCATCTCTTTGGAAGCTTCATAATCCCTTCTTTATACATAGAAGATTTGAATGCAAATATCGGCGACTGAAATACTAAATAATTTCATTTTCAATACTTAAATGGGGCTCCAAATTTTGAACTAAACTGCAAACAAGCACAGAAAAGTCCAGAAATTTAATTTTTGTATTCACAGTCAAAATACAATGTGGTCCAGGTAATTTTCAATAAAATGGGAAACTTTCAGTACCTACTGATTTCTCAAAAAAATATTTTTTTGTGCGTCACTAGCAGCTACTTAGTTCTAACCTCTCGATCATATTTTTCGTCCATTTTAAATACGTAAAAGGTTTATTTTTTAAGCAAGTATTTTGTCTTATTAATTTTTATCCCCAATTTTACAAAATTAGTTGTATCAATGAGTAATTTCAACGAAATTGAAGCCCAGATTATTTAATCTTAAACAGACAAAGAAACAGGAAATAGCTTAAAGTTGAAAATTCCCATCCGGGTTTATATTTCGCTATAGCAAAAAAGCGCATCGTGTTTAAATAGATAACATTTAATATAGAAAAGAGATAATTGATTACAATCCTTCTTAGAATGTTTCTAATTTTCTTAAAAAGTTTTCCCAGATTCTGTAAAATTTTGTTTTTTGAACTAATAACTTTAAGATGGTATTTTTTCGTAAGATATTCAAATATTGCTTTCATACTTTTGTGGCACTATACTAATGCTTTAGTTGTAACCTTTTAAAAAATAGCAATTGAAATATTTATGTTTTATGTTTTTTTTTTTGCCACCCGACATTTTCATCTTTAACATTTTTTCCTAACAAATTTTCTCTATACTTTCGAAAATAATAATTATCTTTTAAGTACTCTTTCAATAATTCAAATTTACTGATAAACGTTACAATTACAATAATATTTTTTTAGCAATTAATAATGAAAAAGTTTACCATTTATTACAATCTTTCCAAACTGTATATAAGTTAAAATTGTCTAAACATTATATGTATATGTACAGTATGTCCACGGATTGAGTTACAAAGAGGTAAGATTGAAAAAAGTTTTTAAATTTAGACTGCATATTTGGGGATTAAACCCTGCTTGGCTTGAAACTAATTTTAAGTAACTATATTTTTTATTGTTTCAAATCAAGGGGGTCTTCGTGGTACATAAAAAAGTATTTTGTATTTAGTTAAAGTAGCTTTTTTATACTAACTACGGCAAAACGTCATTAAAAAAAGTTTTTCGCAATGTAAACTCATCGAACCATGCAAAATTTCAGAAATATCGGCTTACTTTTATGAAATCGTGTCTGCTTAATTGTTAGACTTAATCAGTCCAAAATTTCGAGATAAATGTGAATAAAAAAAGAACTGTAACAGTTAGCCCAAAAATTAAAACTGCTTTAGGGGCCCGAAAACAAACAGACAACTTTATCAAGAGTGACTTTTTCTGAAAAATTGAAAATAAAAAAATTTTTCCTCTTTGTAACTCAATCCGTGAACATACTGTATATAATTCAGCGCTTTAGGCCTTAGTGGCCCATGACTTCAACAATTCGCTTCCATTCTCTTCTGTCTGTAGCCCGCCCAATTATTTATTCCAAGTTGTTTTAGATCCTTAGTCACTGCTTCCAACCATACTTTTGGGATCCAGGATATTTTGATTGGTTCCTGATTTATCACGAAAAACTGAAAATAGTGATTTCAGAAAAAAATTATTATCTTCAATACCATTGACGCTATTTTAATCAAACTTGGTAACTTTATGTTTTTGGCCACTCCGAGTTGAATGATGTCTATAGAAATTTTCTAGGACTTCTAGATTTCAAGCTGCGATAGTCAACTCTTTTATTTCTTATGGCCGCCATATTGGATTTTTAGACCATTAGATAGAAAAAAAATTAGCTTTTCAGATTGGCAACTAACATAACCATTTTTTACGGGAAACTTTTTGAAATTTTAATTTTTTTGATAAATCAGGAACCAATCAAAATATCCTGGATTTCTTTTCAGATTCTCAATCGTCATAAAAAAGCGCGACTTTTGTATAATTTAACCGACTTCGTATCGTTTACCGGTTTACCGTTCCCGAGATACCACTAGTGAGCATTGAAAACCCTGTATAATAGCTTCCTGCAGCTGGCTGTCATTATTTCTTGTCTCCAAACTTTCATTAGTACTTCGCATAATATTCTTTTTTGTACCTAACGCCTCTCCTCATTCCTTAATAATTTCTGCTTTTACCGTTTTACCCCATTTTCCCCGGGACTTCTATTATTTTCCATCTTCCTTACAACTGCTTTTATTTCCTGGTAGCTAGAAGCGTCTTCTTCTAATTCTTCAGCACGTCTTTTATAATACTCTCCTACGGCTGGAGTTGCTTGCTTCTCTTCTTCATTTAACACCTCCCGAAAATATTCCATCCATCTTTCCAGTTTATCATTTCCAGTCTTTAAGTCTCGTTGTTTACTTTCATAGTAATTTGCTCTACATTAGTATCCTGGTCTCTCTTTTTTTGATCCTTGATAGAAGTTCCTTATTTCTTTACTATTAAAGTTATGTTCTACGCACTGCAGTTTCTTTTCCATGCTTTGCCTTTTTTTACTTCTGCATATTGGCTTTTGTATTGGTTTTTGTATTTTGCATTTCCATTCTTACTTTGTTTCTTCTTCTTATTGCGTCAATATATTCGTCGTCATACAAATCATCTTTATTTTTCCTTTTGCTTTTGTCTGTAGCACCTTTTTGAATTACTTCCTATATTTGTCTCCATTCCTTTTCTATATTCTCTACAGATTCTAATTCTTGTAACTCCGTTCTCACTCTCTCTTCAAATAATTCTTTTATTTCTTCCCTTTGCATTAACCCTACATTAAACTTCTTCAATTCTCTTCGATCATTTTTTCCTGGTTTTGGAATTTTTGAAGTGGCTTTCATTTTAACTAAGTAGTAGTCACAATCTGCATCTGCTCCCCTGTTGACTTTCTATTAGGATGTGGTCATTCTGATTAACAGTGTTTCCACCTGGCATTTTCCAAGTCCCTTTATGACCAAATCATAATTTTCATGCCAAAATCCGCTGCAAATTCAATTAATTTATTCCCATTAAGATTGCTTATGGAGAGACAAGTTCAAAACAAACAGGTAAAAATGCTGATAAACAAATTGGAAGAAAAAATAATAAAGCGAAAGTAGGTAACTCGGTTCGTTCATCAAACTAGATTTTTAAAAATCAAAAAATTAATGTTTTTAATTTCAACATATCAATTTTAATGGGAGGCAAACAAAAAACCCCCCTTTAATTTCATGATTAATAACATGCACCTCCTATTATTGTCCTTTTCTATTTAAAATGATTACTTCATGTAGGTACTGCTATTTTGAAGGAGCACATCTAAAAAAGTTTTTTATAGTTCTTATTTTTTTATATTGTAGTCATAAATTATTACTTTACATCATAAATCTGCCTCACTACCTCTGTTATGGCCTATTTTTACTGGAATGTGATTGTTTATCTATTTATTGCGATTATAATTTACCTAATTGAACAATCATTTATTTCTTCACTTTTGTTATTGCAGTAATAATAAAATTACTCACTTCATTACTGAAATCATGTGATTAATTGTAATTAACCATGACTATTCAGAACTATTTCGAGTTATCATGTACCTACTCGTTTTTTACTTTAAAAGGTGAAAATTTTGCAATTATAATTTTAGTACAAGTTTCTATGGAGATGAAAGTTTGGAGATATATTTCTTAATTTGCAATTTATTTTCCAACGAACGTAATATCACCTCTAATATTACGTATCCGCAAACCTACATCTTACCTTATGAATCAACTGATAGATAACTACCTATTTCGTGAGATTCGTTAAATTTATAATTACGGTTGGCTTTAGTTAGTTGGCGTTACTATTCAGCTATTGCATTATTTGATTTTTGTAAAACAAAAAAATTCATTTATACAATCCACAACATTCTTAATTGTGACGTCAAGAATGAGAAACAAATTATCAAATATGTAACCAGCACAGACCACAATGAACCTTAATAGTCTCAAAATAATTACACGAAATCCAAAAATAGTTCGAATTTAATACTACATGAAAACATAACAGACAGCGTCAAACGTAAACTAAATCAACCAAAACGTTATAAAACTGAAGTGTTGTTGCTTCCGTTTTCTCTTACAATAATGTAACAAATTTAAACGGAATCGAAGAGGAATAGAAAGAGTTGCTAGCACAAGGGGTGCGACACATGTAATAATGAAGGACATTGTTTGCGGAGTGTGACGTCACTGTTTGCAATGTCCAACATATTGCGGCCAAGTGAGGCAATTTCCTATCAGTGTCTATACCGTACCCTTATAGAATATTGCACCAAACTATATACGAGTATGCCTTGTGGACACGTTCATGAGTGTTGTGTTTGTGTTTTACTTTGTTAATCTTTGATTTTCGTGTTGTTTGTTAAATTCCCTCTTGCGAAAATCACGGAAAATTAATAAACTTTTGAAAAAATTTTCAACTACGTAACAAATTTAATCAAAACACAACAGAGGGTCGTAAAATTGATTTAATCCTTTCTCATTGGAAATTTTCGCCTAAAAATTTTTGCCAGGAAATTTTGCGAGTTTCTGCTTTAATATCATTTATTTTTAGAATGCTTAAGGGCTTATTGCCAATTAATTCATTGCGTCAGTTAAGGTTACGTTAACATTTTAATAGTTATGTAACACTGAATTTATTAACATTAACATTTTTTGTAAGTCTCAATTATATTGCTTTTTTATCCATCGCTGTAATTCTTTCAATAATCTTTTCCGTGGATATCCGCATTTTAGTATAACCATTAATGTTGATTTTTGTTAGTTTAAAAAGAAATCAAAGTTTTAACTACAACTGTAATAACATTTTGTACAAAATTAAATTGTTTATAAAATTATTTCGTACAGGAATAACCTCCGTATTTTGGTGCAAAGCGTTCGACATTAAATAATATAATTATTACGGAATTTTTTACTCGATATGTCGAATTTTTAGTCTTTAGACAAGCATGATTCAAACAATAAAAAAGCTCCTCATGTGGTACAAAGTTCTTGGCACACACTGCATAATATATGAGTAACATTTATATACCTCATGTCTTTTTAAAATTTTAAAATCACAAAATTCTTAAGGATTTATACAATATAATTAATAATAATTATCTAATATAAATTTTAAATGTTACAGTTAGTGCTACAGCATAGATAACAATCTACTTTTAGGGGCCACTGTTCGGTTGATTTAATTTTAGTTATTGTAATAGACTCTTCGGATAATGAATTTTACAAAATTATTCTAAAATGTCAAAGGGTAAAATTCCAATGTGCCTAAACAGTTTCCAATATTACTATTACCAAAAGATGTTTTCCTTTTAAGCTCTAATACACCTTAATACAAATTTAATTGTCCTTAAAATTCTATTCTTACATTATTTATATTATTTATGAGCAATTCAGCATCAATTGTTCTAAAAATAATGTAATAAAAATCCCAATATTTTTCGTATACCATTTAGATGTTTCTGAAAAGCAAATTTTCAATAAGATAATGAAATTGTGATAAAGAATTTCTTTCAGTCGTTTTATTTTTTACCTCGTCTCATATCTATCATATAGCTGACCCCTGGTTTGGATTAGACATTCGCAAGGACCAATAAATTCTTTATTATGTGTATGTTTTTCTTTTTCGAATAGGTTTCATCTGCACTAGAGGTGGGAAGTTCGATTCTTTTTGGTGAATCGATTCGATTGAATCATTCATTCCAAATGATTCGTTCACAAAGATTCGTTCTTAAATGGTTCACTCATTCACGCGTTTTGTTTAGACTAACGTGGACTAACGAGGACTAACAAAGGAAGCAGTATTGAATACTCAGAAATCTAAAATTAAATAATTTTATGTTTACATCGCATATACAAGCTTATTTGTAAATATATCTCAATGATTTTAAAACTATTGGAAAGCTTATTCTTTCTAGATTCAGATCAGATGCTGCCACAATTATCTCAAAATTGTTGTTAACAAATGCTACATAAATTATTTAAACTAAGCGTACGCGAAACGCGTAGTCGAAATTTCAGCATCGGGGTATTTTTTAAACTATTTCACATAGATGGGTAATTATATCGTATGAAATGGGTAGAAAAGAATGAAGAAGTTTTTAGTGAAAGAATTACTTGCAATGCTTTATGGTTATAAAAGATATGATTTATTTTTGTTATTAACAAAGACCGAACCGAAGGAATGGTAAATGTACCGGCATTCGTATTCAATACTCAGGTCAGGAATGTAAAATTGAATAATTTTATGTTTACATCGTATATACAAGCTTATTTGTAAATATATCTCAATCATTTTTAAACCATTGGAAAGTTTATTCTTTCTAGCTTCAGATGCTGCCACAATTATGTCAAAATTGTTGTTAACAAATGCTACATAAATTAATTAAACTAAGCGTACGCGCAACGCGTAGCCGAAATTTCAGCATCTAGGTATTTTTTAAACTATTTCACATAGATGGGTAATTATATCGTATGAAATGGGTAGAAAAGAATGAAGAAGTTTTTAGTGGAAGAATTACTTGCATAGCTTTATTGTTATAAAAGATATGATTTATTTTTGTACAGCGAGCGCTCCGTTGTATTTCGTACCGCTGGCATAAATGTACGTTTCACGCATGATTTGCCAAACATAATAGTTATTTATGTAATAAGGATCATAATGACGATCATTATGGTACTAGCCGTGAATATTATCGGGCGAGGCGTTAGCCGAGCCCGATAACACGGCGTGTACCATAATGATCGTTTATGATCCGAATTACATACAAAATTTTATATGCTGGCATCAGTATGTATATTTTTAAAGATTTAAAATAGTATTTTTGAAACGACAGGTGCATTCAGTTATTATTATAAAAAATAGTAAGCAAGCCGCGCTTTATTTACTGTCAAACACTGCTGTCAAGTAGAAAGCGCTGTTAAAATTAATTTGCAATTTCACAATTTGCAAATTGAATTTGTAGTAAAATTTAAGAAAATGAGTAATTCTAATGAAAGTTTACCTTCGAATTTGAAGAAAATTGCAGAAAATGTCGTGTAAGAGTACTTTTTGAATTTAGTAGTTTTTAAATTGAGTACCATAATGGATTCATTATGGTCCTTGGCCCATAATGGATTAATTATGGTCCTTGGACTATAATGAACTGCCTTACGTCACTCAAATACAATGACATAAAGTTGTCATTATGATACGCCGGCATATAAATTAATTTAAATAATCAACGCCAAAAGAGAATTATAATTACTGATTTACTTATTTGCCATTTTACATTAAATTTTGAATCTACTTTTAAGAAGGTCAATTTTACGTAGAACTCGAAACTCGAACGAATTGAACGCTGAATCTTTTGACAAGAATTAATACCCGATGGTTCCGCTGGCTTCGAGTGATGAATCGATTCATTTTAAAGTACGGCGGCTCTGCAGTCCGCGGACTTCGATGCCGGGTCGAGTGAATTAGTGAATCGATTCACTTGATAGTAAGGACTCGATTCATTTGATTCAGTGTACTGATTCGTTCTTTTTGAACGAATCGTTCACGACCGACACACCTCTAATCTGCACTTATTGTTGACATTTTCCCCACACTCTTGTCTACTTCTTAAACCGCAGTTCCGGAAATATTTATTATGGTTACCGAAGATATTGCAAATACTTATAGAACCATATTAAGATTAATATTTTAGAAGTATGCATTTTACAGCATTGGTGCTATTTTATGTTTTATAACCCGAAATATGGAAGCTAAACTTTTAAAATAGTAATTTGAAGATTCCTAACATTGCCTAACGTTTCTGCCCGCAATTATTTCTTTGGCTTCTTTGTGGTTTTCTACTTCACTTTTATTTTGTTTTATTTACTTATTTTTGCTATTTCGTTACCTAATTACAATCTTACAAATATCAGCATTCCGCAGTTTTCTTCTTCTTCTCCTTATTCTTCTTCCTTATTTACTAAGCAAATTGCCTGTTTTATTCTGGATATTTTATTATGGTTATAAGCCTATTCCTGGGATGTGGACTGCCAACTATTCTGCGGTTCTTTTCCCTACCATGTTATCATGTAGTGTGTAGCCTGTGATCATTCTCATATACGGACGTTCTCAGTTGTCTTTTGGACGTCGCCGTATCGGCTCCTTATGTCATTATAGGTCTAAGACAAGTCTTATTCATGGGTGCCTGCAAGGGGGGCAAGACAGAGCAGTTGCCCCTCCTTTACAGCGAATACACGTAAGAAAAATTATTTAACAAATAACAGGTATATGAATATGAATGCAGCCAAGGGCCGACAGCACAATAGCTGTATACTGTGGTAGTAAGATTACCCGCGCTCCGCGCTACCTTCTTCCTCTGGGTTCTTTCTTAATTGCTTGTAATTCCTTTATTAGTTTTTCGTTCATATTATTTATTAATTCTGTTAACGCCTCCATCTCCATTTCGTCTACAAAGCTTTCTGTTCCTTGAGTTGTTTCCCCTCTCGAATTCGGTTGTTTATTCTCTTTTTTTTGGAGATCTGACTATTTTTTTATTTTTACGAAAGTAGAAATTATTGAAGAAAAATAATATAAAAAATTTGAAAACAGAAACTGATACATGGGTGGAATTTTGGAAAGCCAAGACTTTACATGAAGAAGTGGACGTTACTGTTGCGCTGGATCGGGACCATCGATTACGATGGTCCCGGCTGGATGAATGTAAGTTTTTCCCATCAGTTGAAAAAACTATAAAGATTTTCTTATATATGCCGCCAGCAACAGTTGCAATAGAAAGGTAATTTAGTCAGGGGCGGATTAAGGGGGGGGCTTTGGGGGCTGAAGCCCCCGGGCCCCGCCCGTTTGAGGGCCCCCGAGACGCCTGGTCGGCCCGGGCCTCAGAAGAGTTTCGAGTTGGAAAAGTCGTTTTGTTATAGAATTGGAAAGAAGCAAGTTAGAGGTATTTACTAAGAAAATTATTGAAGTTTATGAAGATGACGTCGATGCTAATCTAACTGACGAACTGATTTTTTTTTCGAATTTACGTAGACAGCTGAGAACTTAATTTCGAATCCATTTAACTTCTATCAGTTTATTATAAAATACAATTTGATGAATACATTTCCGAACGTGTATACGATTATTAAAATTTTCTTGTCAATACCTATCGTTAACTGCGAAGCAGCACAACCTTTTTCAAAGTTGTAATATATAAAAAATAAATACAGAATAACCATGGAGCAAGGGCGACCCGATGCATTGGCACTAATGTTTATCGAAAGGGAAACCTTAAAAAAATTAAAGTTCGCTGATATTATTAGCGATTTCGTTAAAGATAAATTAAGGAGAAAGTTCTTGTAGTTTTTGGTGCCAAAATTATGTTGATTATTTTTTGACATATCTTAAAACCAATGAAATGTTTCATTTTTTGTCATGTGACTGCGTTTTAACCAATCCTGTCATTATTATAGTGAGAATAAGCTCTAGAGATTATTCCCGGGAATAATCTCTGTAGCTTTTGTTTTTGTTGACAAATGTCAGTTGTCAGGTAGGTAGTTATCAATGTAGATCAAAAAATAATATAATTAAATATAATTCGAGAGTTCGATAAATTAGAAAATAATTCTCCAGTTTCTCTCTCAAACTTGTTGTCATTTGGCAATAGCCACTCAAGCCCTACGGGCTTTCGTGACTATTGCCTGGCAACAAGTTCTCGCAAAATCTGTCGAAATATTTTCAATTTATTCTCACTCTCTTGTTATATTACTACTGATAAATTTCAACGACTAGTTTTTAACCAATCATGATGCAAAACACTTGAAAACTCAACCAATGGGAACAGCATAATACTGATAAAATTCCGTTACCCCGATAAATTTCCGCTACCAAGTAAATAAACAGTTGTTATTGTTTATAACTGTCAATGTGACAGTTAATTATTTCAAGGTTAAAAATAATTTCTAATATTTATATTTTAAAACATCACAACCCTTTGAAAACTGTGTCTTTAGTAATTGTACATTTACATATAATTAATATTTGTTCCAAAATAGTTAAATAAAATAATAATAATGAAATTGTTTCATTTTGCGTTGTCTTTGGAATTTATCCCACCAAATACCACACGACCTCTCTGATTTTCTCAGATAAGTTATTATTTTTAAGCACTCAGTTTTTTTGCTTTTAAGCAAAATCACTCAAGCAAACTGACATTAGGTAAAACCCCTCCTCCTTCGGAGTCGGGATTTACCATGCACTTTGCTTTCGTGCTTGTTGCTACGCAAAAAAAATTTGTGCAAAATAAAAATTTATCGATAAAATCAAGAGGTCTCGTGATATTACTTCTGATAATTTTTGAGTTTTTCATTTTGTTTAGCAGGGCCCCACAAAGTTATTTAGCCCCGGGCCCCGCAAAAGCTTGATCCGCCCCTGAATTTAGTACACTCAGACGAGTGAAAACTTGGTTGCGTTCCCCAATGAGTAAAGAACGTCTAAGTGGTTTATGCATGTTAAGTGTGCACAGAGAAAAGTTGACTAATAACAACTCCGTTTTCATTGATTGATTCGTAATTTTTAATTTTGTCTACTTTATTTTTAAGTTTTGATCCAGTAAACCAACCCAAATCCGACGCCCGAAAAAAAAATGGAAGAGGAGAAAGAAAGATTTCCTAATGATAATTTAAAATGTAAAAAATAATTGTTTTAATTCTCATGTAAAATATAAATATAGGTATATCACCTGCATCCAATTTTTTTCAACAGTAAAAGCCCGAGACCTTTTATTTTTATCGATAAAATTTCATTTTGTACGAAAACGAAGTTGCCATGGAAAATGGACGAAACTAGGCCTACATTAATTAAAAACCCGCGCCCGAAGGGCAAGGGTTTTTTTATGTAGGCCTAGTCGAGTCCATTTTCTTATGGCAACTTCGTTTGAGTGATACGAGAATGAAATTTTATCCATAAAAATAAAAGGTAGAGTGTTTTTTAATTGGAAAAAATCCTGAAACAACAAACAAATTTTTATTAAAGACATTTTTTCTGGCGTTTATTTTAGCAATTAATGTCAAATAATATTTTTGAAGTTTAGGTTTCTGTAGCAACAGAGCAGACAGAGACGCGTCGTTTTTTTCGATGTGCGAGAAGGACGTAATGATATTTTTTATCATGAGAAAAATGAATCATTGGCTGTTGAAATGCTGATCCAAGCGTTGTTATTGGACAAAAGTGATGTCATGACAGTTGTAGGATTTTTTCATAGTATATTAGGTATGCTTGTCCTATCTTTAATTTTAACCTAGCGGCGCCCATGGTCTTATTATATGCCTGTTTTTCTTTTATGTTCTTATTCCTCCATATTACGTTCTTTAGACATCCAAATATTTCGGCCGCTTTATTGACTTGTCGAACCATAGCTCGTTATTTTGGTGCCTAGGTAATCCAAGATATTACCTGTTCTATAGGACTGCCGCAGATTGTTATTTTACATCGCACTGGTTCTTTAGCGATAACCAAACATTTAGTTTTGGTTTTAGAGATGGTCATATTGTATTCTTCAGTTTTGATTTTGAGTGTACATGTAGTCGTTGCAAGTCATCTTCCGACTGCGCAACGAGGAAGGCGTCGTCTGCGGAGCAGGTAATACTGACTCAGTGATTTCTTAATCAATATCCGATATTCCTTCCTTTGACTGCGTCTATGATCTTGTACATACATTGCGGTGTTAAGCCGGGCCGCACACTGAAGAGGCAAAATTCAAAGTGCATCAGGCAGTCCAACAGACCTAAACACATTATTTTTAATCGAGTACCGCATACTGTTTACGCATGATTGATTAGATGCGTGATGTATCGGTCGGGCATGCCTTATCGAGCTGGACGTGCTTAGCTTTTGCTGCAAGCAATACACAGTAGTACGTATGTTTATGTTCAAAAAATGCATTTCTAAGCATTCCATAGAAACTTAGAAACTTTTGTGTGTCTTATAAATCTTATGTTATAGGAATCACATGATAAATTTCGGTGATTTGGTCAATTTAGTGGATGAACCACCAACGCCTTTTTACGCGTTTCTTTTTATGTACGGCAGCAAACATAATAATGTCATCATCAGAAGACGATATTTATTGCAAACTAAATAATAGGTATGGTAGAAAAATCCAAGATTCAGAGGCCGCATACTGAAGACGCATTTTGAATTTTGCCTCTTCAGTGTGCAGCCCATACAGGAATAAAATAAGTATTATTCAGTTCCATCTTAATTGGTTACACTTTATGGCCTTCTAATTGAAGTTGGTTTATATCATTCCAAACAGAAATTTTTATCTTACGATATAAATTTAAGCAATAAATTTTCTGAAATAGAGAACCTACTGATCCGTTCAGTCTCCAGCTTTAGTCTACCAGACCCAACCATTATCTGCTCCCTGTTTTATATATTAATATTTTTCGTGAAAAATAAAACACTGTCTTCTGTTTATATACCGTAGTTATTTAAGTTATTACTTATGCTGCAGTCTACAATATATGATTTTTTCCAAAGCTACCTTCAATGAACTGTATATTATTTTCCTGCAAACAACAGAACAAGTTTTTAATAATGTTACAAAAAATTATACTTATACTTCAAATCAAAAAGGCATTAACCTATTCCCGTCTGTTCCCAATTGACGTTCAATTTACTAAGATAAAATAATCCAAGAGCTTGGTCGGAGAGTGATGGTTTCTTAGTTTCCTTCTAAGTAGTAAATGCCTATTCAAAAATTATAAAAACAGGACGGATAATAAAAACAGAGTGTTGCCATATATTTTTTCCTAGTTTTCCAGATTAATTAGAGCAACAAAAACATACTCTATTCCAAAAAATATTTTTCCACATAATTCGCTGCAAATGTTAGGCTTTTAAAGGCCTGATCTCCAAGTTACATAACCATCACTGTTTATTGGAAGGAATATTCCTATTCCTTCAATCAACGGTATAACTCTGATTTAATCTCACATAACATTTTGTTTCATTTTTCTTAGAGGGTTAGGCACCGACAGAAGAAGGGTAGTAGTGGGTGCCCTTGTTACGTAGAACATACTTAAGACAAAAAAATAAGCATTAGAATTAAGATTTTAGAATAAATAGGGAAAATTTACTTGGTGAAGATTTACAATAGCTCTTGCTGTAGTAAATCTTACTTGCATTAGCGTGAACTAGTGTTTAATCGTTGTAAGGCGTACAAGCCGGACTCTACGCTGCTTTGAAAACTTTTTAAATTGAGTAGGTTAACAAAACCAAATTTGAATATAAATTATAAAACAATTTGGGGTTTGTTTACAAAATAAATTACAGGAACACAATAAAATAAACTGGCGTGTAATAATTGAAGAAAAACACACACTCGATGTGCTTTTAGTGCAAATGAATAGGTAAACTCGCAGGTATATAAAAAGTTTCATTGCATTACAATCTAAACAAGCCTATAACGTTAAAAGTACACACGGCCTGATTGTGCGATGTAAAAAGGGCACAGCTAGAAAATAAGCTCCAACACGCACATGTGTATTAAGTATATATTTGTTGTTTGTCGTCGAATCGCGGCAATAAAGAGTGGAGTAGTGTAATCCTGAATTTTATTTCGTGATATTAAGTTAGCCTCGTCCTTTTCTTCGACACGAGTTCAATCAACGAACACGCAATTTTACTCTCGGAACGGGTAGTTTACTATAGCAGGTAACAGTCAACAGGCTCAAATATTTGCAAATCCGACTCGAATGTAAATATCCTCGTCTAAACCAGCCAGATCTGTTGTTATTATGTCAGGCGATGCTTGCTAATCTACGTTTAATTTGATAGATGCCGAGATTAGTGGATAAGTACGCTTCTTTTTACTAATTTGTTTACATTGCCACGATTGTTTTCCTTTTTAAAGGAATACATTTTCAAACAGAAAGATAAAGATGGTTTATCGTCTCAATAACGACGTAGGGTAACATAATTTTCATAACAAAAACACTAAAAAGAGGAGTTACAGTGCAGATAAAAGGGTTAAAATTACTAAATCTGGACGATAAAAAAAATTTAATTGGAAATGGTTTAATCCAAGTTGCATAATTAGACCACCAAGGTACGAATGAAAAATCAGTCTTCAGAAAACAGAATTTTATTAAGATTTTGGACGGTAGTGATGTTATCATAATATTTGTCTCCTAAACAAAATGTTCTCAGATTTTTTAATTACCTACTGATCGATTCTCGATGTAGGCTCGTAAGATTTTTAATACGGAAAAAACTGAAACATCGATTCTGGATACCTCGATATTTCCTACCAAGGGTGGAAGCCCTTTACATATATACAGTAAAATATACCTACTCGAGCTTAAGTCTCGGTCGCTAAATAAACAACGACTAAATTCTTTTTCAAAATCTTTTGGAAATATGTTTGTCGATCAAAGTATAAACTCATTTTGTTCTATGTGTACGTATGCTATAACGCATTAGTTTAATGGAACTGTTTTTATTCGAGATAAATCAAATATTAGACCTTTTAATTTAAAAAAGTCAATAACTGATTACTTTCGAAAAGAAGGAAATTCAATTCAATTCACCGTTTGTCGTTTATCACTACCTTTTACCGAATCCAGAAGGTTTCCACCCCTAGTAGGCGCCGTTAGCACGCTGAACATTGCCTAACCACTGGCTCCACTATTTTATCTTGTATCCGAAGAAACGAGTTTTAGATATTTTTCCAACGGAAGAATTTTACTGACCTTAACGAAGATCAAGCCCATACCTTTAGTTTACAATGAGAATATGCATCGGGCTGACTCTTTATTCAAAAATTAGTACTGCCGTTATTGCCTTTACTTCTTCTCAGTGCCAAATCCTTTTCAGGGCGTTGGCGAGGGGGATCAAAGCCACAATTTTAAACGACTTGGCGTCGTGAACTTTGTTATATCCCCCTTATACTATAAAAATGCCTAATGCCTAAAAATTATGTTTTTTACTACAAGAGGTGGTACGTTCTTTCTGGGAAACTTTTCTCAAATACTGAGTTCCGTTCTGTCACATTTGATAATTCTTACATCTCTCTTAGACTGTTCTAACTTATTGTTAAATGTCGTACCAAAACCAGACGTTAAGACAAGTCTAACCCAAGTAACTATAGACCAATAAGTCTCTTACCTTCACTTGCAAAACTTTTAGAGAAGGTTATACAAAACAGACTAAATGAACATCTGACAGAATACAAAGTAATTCCGCATTACCAGTTTGGTTTTAAAGCGTTGCACTCAACTAATCACCAGTTGCTTAGAATTGTGGAACTGATAGAGCGAGGCTATGAGAATAAAGCACACACAATTATAGCATTCTTAGATATAAGCAAAGCTTTTGATTCCGTGTGGACAACAGGACTTATTTTCAAACTGGCTCAAATTAAACTGCCCAAGTACCTTCTGCTCATAAGATCGTTTCTAGAATTGCGAGCTTTTAAACTACGTGTAAGAACGGAACATTCTACAACAAGGCCTATAGAGGCAAGGGTACCTCAGGGATCGATACTAGGCCCAACTCTGTTTAACGTATACACATCTGACTTCCCAGTCTTCGGAGAAGATTCAATAGCGATGTACGCAGACGATACTGTGGTGATTTCTCAATTAATACAGCTAAAAACAACCTACAGGAAAAACTTAATATAATTAGTGCATGGTACAGAAAATGGTGTCTTCAACTAAATGCCAGTAAGTGCGAAGCAAAGCTTTTCACGCTAAGGAGACCTAACAACCCACCAAAATTAGAAATTAATCGACAAGAGGTAGAATGGAACCCATCAGATCAGGCAGTAAAATACTTAGGAATTCACATGGACCGGAAACTAACATGGAAGATACATATTAACAAAAAACTAAACGAGGCTTATGTTCGACTTACTAAATTATATACAATCAAGACTTAAGATAAAATGTGGGTGCTTAATATATTCATCGATACTGCGACCAATATTAACATATGATGGGGTTGTATGGTGTGCAACATCAAAAACTAACTTAAAAAAAGTGCGAGTTTTTCAAAACAAAGTTCTGAGAATAATTACTAGTGCTCCGTGGTTTGTGCGAAACTCCCAAATACACGATGAACTGAACATACCAACAATTCACAGTTTTTTTAAACATCTAGCGAGGAACTTTCACGACAAACTGGCTCAGTGCCCAGGCGCTACACATTACAACATTGGCAACAGATACACGCACAAAAGACTAAAGCGTAAATTACCTCAAGATGTGCTACTTTCTTCTCCTGAAACCAGTGATATGGACAATTAATCATTAATAGTTATGAGTTACACATTATAACAATAATAAGATAGGTTTATTAAAACATGTACCACTTTTAGATAAGGAGGAGCTTTTGAGCCGTCCTCTATGTTTTCAGTTATGACACTATTGTAACTAAGTTATGTATAGCGCATAATCCGCTGAGCTAACTACAAATTCTAATTAAAAACAAAAAAAAAACAGACGTTGTCTACCTGCAGGATCTTCCTCCAACGTGGCCATGTCGCGAATCTTATAATTTGCTGTTAAACAACCTCAAGTGAACTCGTTTCTGCAATTTGCAAGACAAAGAAGTAATAACTGACGAGATATTCCCAAATTTTCATACAAACCCAGCTTTCTCTCTATCAACGACCCCAATAGCCAAAATAACCGTTTGATCCTATGGATACCTTTTTCTAAGCCATATTACTCCTTTTTTAGCTTTTAGATATTCTCTACTGCGCATGAAGTATCAAGTTTATAACATTATAACGAAGCTCTACAATTCAGAATATAGTACCAGAGTTACTAGTGTTTAAATCTGAAAGTTTTAAAATAAACAACACACATGACATCTTAAATTTAAGGTCAGAACCATCATCCACTATGGTATTTTTAGTCGGTATATATGTATTAAATACCACAGTAGATAGTTTGATTAAAATTCTTCAAGTATCTCAATTTAAGAATGTGTCGGCCTAGGTACTTAATATACAGGGAATTTTTCTTTTTAGTATACATATCCCCTATGTATACCTAGCTTTAAAATAAACGCGTCAAAATTCTATATGTAGGCAACCAACTATACAGTAAACGTTACTGTGGCTGTGAATTTAGAGACATTCGTTTTATTTTTTGTGGTGTGTAAAGGCTATGTTTGTAAATAAATCAAAATTAGTAGAATATCAAAATAATTTTAATTCAGCGATTACTTTCAATTATATATTTTTGCCACAGCATTCTATTTTTTTCTTACGAAATTGAATATTTTAGGTTTAGTGCATAGTTGGTTGCCTGTATATAAAATATACTTTAATAAATGGTCTTGTAAGCCAAAGATCTTGGGATCGATACCGGTACAGGTGAGGTGAAATTTGTATTACCTTTTATTCGGGTACGAAATAAAGCCGTACTTTCCATAGCAAGTGAGTGACCATGGTAGTCAAGGCAATGTTAAAATTCTTGGTATACACCCAATAAATAAATAAATAAACACATTTAAAAGTATAGTCCTTTGTGTCCTTGTGGATCTCTTACTAGTCTTACTGCAGGACTCTCAGGTTAGGCCTTGTAAAATGGACATCTTGCGGAAAAAAGTTAATATTTAAAGAAGTTTAAAAAAACTTTTACAAAATTAATATAAAAACTAACTACGAATACATTTACATCAATTCTTAAATAGTGAATAGAGTAATTGTTAATTGTCAACATGTAATTATAAATATTAAAAACGAATAATTGATTATCGCCTTATATTTTCAGTTTAATTCAAAATTTATAAGTTAGTTTCAGAATCTAAATTAAAAGTACCTACTTTGTATATGACACGTTCTCCTCCTTGAATTTCAAAAATAATATTTTGGAAATTTTATTATATTGCAGATGCTACAGTAATTATTGCTGTCAAAGAATATTACTCGTTTCTGTTATAGTCATACGTAAACACATCGTATTGGAGTATAGACAATCTAATACAGAAAATATTCTAAATAAATGTAAATTATTAGCTTGGGCGTTACTCTATACTTAGGCGTCAATTTAAAAATGAACTAGACTTGAATTAATTTTTAAATTCTTTTCAATTAAAAAAAAACGCACGCATTATCTGAGTACCTAATAGATTTTTAGGTAATTTAGAACTGTAAGGCTCTGATCTATGAAATTAACCCTCATACATCTATAAAGAATTTACAGCTACCTTTTATAAAAGGACAAAACTTGTTTTTGTTTTAATTTCTAATACATACAGACTTTCTTAAAATAGAAAGCAATATCTGCAAGTTTCAAAGGTAATCAATTTTTTTATAAAATACAAAAATTGTTTTAAAATGCGAAATCAAATCAGTAATTTTTAAAATATTAGTGTCTTCATTTATAAAAAATTAAAATTTGTTTGGTGGAACGAATATCGTAGTTTGAACCATACATTTTTGATGGGTTTAATTAATGTTTTTAGTAAAGAGTAACCCGTTCTTGTTGAAGCGATACATAAAGTTACTGAAAGTTTTTAGATTTTGCGTAAAATGGCGCCGCAGTGGCAGGCAGAAATTAATTATTTCTTTCATTAGCAGAAGTTTATTAATTAAGGAAGCGCTGCAGATTCGTCTTCTTGTTTGCACTGCGTCATTTTCCTCTTCTACAACCCTTTTGAAGAGTTTTGTGATGAGATGAAGTTTAAAATTGAAACTTAAGAACAGCTCGCACATCAAAATTAATTATGTATTTATGACTGAAATATTAATTTTGTCCTCGGCTGCTGAAATGAAATAAAAACAAATTTATATTTTCCCTTAGGTTATTACTAAAATTAAAATAAATTGTCGCTTAGTTTCTTTCCGTTTTTTAATTATAGGTATACGAATTTTATTACTTTCATCTACCGACTTTACTATTTATTCATATACCGCATACCATAAAACCTGCTTACTTAAACTTCTAATTCAAATTTACAACGCCGGAAATACTAAGTAATTTTAAACCTTGTATTATGTACAATTTACAAACCCTACAAAATATATAAATATTATAATTAACATTAATCATTCTGATGACAACCCTTTTCAGCTTTTATTTTTTTAAACCTACTACATTCAAAAGAGAAACCGAAATTACTAGGATAAATTTTTTTAAATGTTGTGTTTATAATCAGATTTATGTTAAAAATTTTCAACACGAAGAAAATTGCTTTGATCCTTAACTTTAGTTAAAGATATTTGTCTAAAACGTGTGATCAAAAAGTTTTCATCATTGAACGCATATGTATTATAAAACGTAGAGCATTTATTACCAGTTACCAGTTAGACTAATCTAACTAAAAGAAAATTACAAGCGACGTCGAAACTGTCGTCACTCGATATTTAAACATAATTTAGTTCGCCTTTTTAAGTTTCGCAAACCTTCTTTAGCAAATAAATAAACGAACGCTTTGATTTAACAATGAAAGTTAACTTTGATATTTGATGTTTTTGTTTGTAATCACACGTTATAAACGACGTTTTTAAATACAATTTTAGTTTGTTGAAATATGTATTATAAAACGTAGAGCATTTATTACCAGTTACCAGTTAGACTAATCTAACTAAAAGAAAATTACAAGCGACGTCGAAACTGTCGTCACTCGATATTTAAACATAATTTAGTTCGCCTTTTTAAGTTTCGCAAACCTTCTTTAGCAAATAAATAAACGAACGCTTTGATTTAACAATGAAAGTTAACTTTGATATTTGATGTTTTTGTTTGTAATCACACGTTATAAACGACGTTTTTAAATACAATTTTAGTTTGTTGAAATATGTATTATAAAACGTAGAGCATTTATTACCAGTTACCAGTTAGACTAATCTAACTAAAAGAAAATTACAAGCGACGTCGAAACTGTCGTCACTCGATATTTAAACATAATTTAGTTCGCCTTTTTAAGTTTCGCAAACCTTCTTTAGCAAATAAATAAACGAACGCTTTGATTTAACAATGAAAGTTAACTTTGATATTTGATGTTTTTGTTTGTAATCACACGTTATAAACGACGTTTTTAAATACAATTTTAGTTTGTTGAAATATGTATTATAAAACGTAGAGCATTTATTACCAGTTACCAGTTAGACTAATCTAACTAAAAGAAAATTACAAGCGACGTCGAAACTGTCGTCACTCGATATTTAAACATAATTTAGTTCGCCTTTTTAAGTTTCGCAAACCTTCTTTAGCAAATAAATAAACGAACGCTTTGATTTAACAATGAAAGTTAACTTTGATATTTGATGTTTTTGTTTGTAATCACACGTTATAAACGACGTTTTTAAATACAATTTTAGTTTGTTGAAATATTTCTACAAAAATTTGTTACTTCTTTCTATGAAATCTATGTCCAACTAAGAGTTTATTCACTGTAATATTTAAATATTATTAGATATTTCTAAATCGAAATATTTAATAGTTTTTTGAGGTAATCC
This sequence comes from Melanotus villosus, assembly GCA_963082815.1. NCBI lineage: Eukaryota > Metazoa > Arthropoda > Insecta > Coleoptera > Elateridae > Melanotus > Melanotus villosus. The sequence goes on from OY720419.1 coordinate 81,762,623, forward strand.
AGTAAAATCTTAACATAAATAAATTACATGCCAAGGCAGTGTGACTTATCTTATATATTACTAAATTTACTTTTAGCTCGAATTGTAATTAACATATGTTTCAAAAGTCTTGGATTAGAAGACGTTTTATTTAGGAATAATGAATTTTTACATCTGGAACGCTTATTTTTATTAGCTGGCTTTGACTTATGTCAAAAAATTACTTGGGTGTAATTCAAGCTGAATGGCTGTAGCTTTAGCTTTTAATCATAAACAGCCGCCCAAGATTTCAAGACATTTGGAACGCTTATTTCATTTTTGCACTTGAAAATTCTAAGAACTTGTTATTTAAGGTACAAAGTTTTTTTATAATTACCGTTTAAGCAATTCAGAAAATCTATCAAAAACGAAAAGTGGGGATTGTCATTTAAAAAAATTGATGATTTTATTGTACAAAAAGAAATGATTATATACATTATATAAATATTTTTTTGCGTCAAAAGATAGAATTTTTAAGAATAAAATTGAAATGTCCAAGCGGATAACTTTACAGAACGCAGTTATGAATTTTGTTTCCAACTTTATCATCACACTGTATAAATAAAGTTTGTTTTTATGATAAACAATTAAACAAGATATAAAATGCCGATTCGCGCCTCTTTAAAAATGTTAATAGGCAACCAAACTTACATATAACCAAAGCTACTACACATTTTTTTAAATTAAAATTTACGTTATTCCTTAAATATTTCTGAAATACTTGTACCTACCATATTTGTTTGTTTAGATCTGTCAAATCTGCAAATTAGTGGAAAATTGTGAAAAGTTGTTCAACGTGTATGCAAACCGAAAAAAAAACCATCTTCTGTTAACCCTTGGTCTGCTAACAGTCTCGGTCCTACAACCCTTGATTCCTTGTGGAATTATATCAAAAATTTGGCATATCAAACACAAATTGTCGAAGAAAAAAATTTGAAACCCAAGTTAGTTGAAGTCTGTAGATATACTTCAGAAATGTTGTCGCGTATTGGCTTATATTAGAAATGTTGGACGACATTTCGAACATAAATTGGATAAAAAATTAAGTGTTTTTTCTACCTTCTTTATTTGTTCGTTTTGTTAAAGTTGTATTTTAATTAGTGTTCAAATTAGTAAATAACCATCACTGCCTGAGAAAATGTTTTAAAGTAATATTGTTAGACTTAACATCAACCCTTCAGAGCATCCCTGACGACATTTTATTTGTATTTGAGAAAAAGGTTGAAGTGTGCTATGGCAGCATAAGTCTTGATAAATCATCCTGTATATTTGTTAAACAGTTTTACCTGGATATATTATAAAGCAGACCTAAAATCGTTTAAGGCCCATGGCTTGATTAACTAGTTTTCTCCATTCTGCTCGCTTTTTGTTACCACTTCCCAGTCCTTCACTCCCATCTCCTATAAGTCTTCGTTACTATCGTCCATTAATTACTCTTAGGTCTTCCTTTTCTATGAACATATTTGGACCTTTAACATCCTGTATCTGGAAAACAAAAGGCGATCGGACATTAGCGTATAAGAACTTTTTTTATTATTTTATGGTCCTCTATCGCGTGGTACTATGCATTGTAGTTTTTTCAATGTCACCCGGTATATTTATTATTATCTTGCTTATTTATTTAAACATTTAAAGGTTTAACAAAATAGCTTTGAGAATTCGTTTTTAACTTTTGTTGCTTAAGTAGGTATATTACTTTAATTTAATAAACTACAATTTTGTTTTTCGCAGTAATTTAATTTAGAGGATAAATATTATTCTGTGTTCTGTTTTTGTTCCAATCAAATGCAAAATATTTAGTTTATTTTGTTGCTATGGTCAACATTTATTTATTGTTCACCTTAAGTATGTAATTTTAAAAGAAACATTTTTTTTGTTAATTAATATTTCGCTTGTGTGTTTTGTTTTTCCCTAAATTATAAAAAGATAAATATGTTCTTTATTTAAAATATTTGGACCAAAATATTTCGCCACGCCACTGATAAGACTACTTCCAGATATTTTCTAATTTTTGTTACGCCACTGTAAGGAGGTACAGAAATCCCTTCGACACAAAATTCCATTGGTTAAAAACTTTTATGCGGTCTAGTGCACCTAACCTCACTTTATTATTTATAAACGAAAAATAAAATGCAGAAATCCTTACTGCTAATAAAAACTGAACAAATTTATAAAATTTGTATTGAATAGTTTGTTAATTTTAAGAATTAAATCCCAGGTTCTGATAGGTATGTATCTTTAATTAAATAATATTAGTAAATATCCCTTGTTAAAATTTTGGCCTGAATCGTCATATTGTAGGCTTTCAAACCACATTATAAAATGTTGCAAATCAGAAATATCATAAAATTATCGAAAAACCGATGGTTTTCAAGTGTGCCACCAACATCGTATGTATTGGAAAATTTGAAAGAACGCAGCTTACTGAGGGTATCTGGGCCGGAGGTTTCTGATTATTTGCAAGGTCTTATAACTAACGATATGCACCATTTGGATCATGGAGTAGGCAGCATGTTTACTATGTTTTTGAATACAAAAGGGCGTGTTATGTATGATGCTATTATATATCGAACTTCAAAGGAGAACACTTTTTTGATAGAATGCGATAGTCAAGCGGTCGAATCACTACAAAAGCATTTGAAATTGTATAAGGTTAAACGCAAAATAGACGTAGCTAGTTTACAGAATGAATTTATCGTTTATAGTTTATTTAATCCAGAAATAGTTGGTCGTGATGGTAAAGCTAATGATGAACAAGCATTGTCAAAGCAATTAGAAGGTCTGATAGTGCCTTGTACGTCTCTCAAAGAAACATTGCCTGAAACTTCTACTACTTGTAAAATGTATGATGATTTACTAATTTATCGTGATCCACGGATAGCAAATCTTGGTCCCCGCGTTGTGGCACCAATAAAATCTGATATCGATCAACAAATTGCAAAAATTTTTAATATTAACAAAAATGCAAAACCGGAACATACGTATCGGTGGTTTCGATACAATTTAGGCGTAGGCGAAGGCGTTACTGAATTACCGCCAGGTAATTGCTTTCCTTTGGAAGCAAATTGTGATTACTTACATGGTATTAGTTTCCATAAAGGATGTTATATTGGCCAAGAGTTAACAGCTCGTACTTATCATACGGGAGTTGTTAGAAAACGTTTGATGCCATTATATTTTTCAAATGTTATTACAAAGCTACCTGAAGAAAATACAATTTTGCATGAGAATGTTAATTTAGGCAAATTAAGGGGTATTGAACATAACGTTGGATTGGCATTGTTAAGAATTGCAAAAGCATTGGCTTTCAAAGAAATTACCATTGGAAATGGGGTGGCTAAAACGAAAAAACCAGTATGGTGGCCGCTTGAAGCCCCAAAGGAAAGACTAAGTGCCCAAAAAAGTTAACTCTAAAAATGTGTAGCTATCTTTATGTATTTACATGTAGAGAATGTAGAATATTGTATATAGCTTTAAAAATAAATCTTATTACCGAATTTCATTTTTAATTGCGTAATTGTAATTGCAGATTAATATTAAAGCTTGAATGGGGTTGTACTGAAAAATGAATCAAACAGTTTTACCAACGCAAGCCCATTCAGATGAACCGGAACTCAAAGTAGAAACAGTAGGCGATACTGAGAAAGTCGAAAAAGAAGTACAGGAAAATGACGAAAAACCTAAAGTGCAGTACTTTCAGTGTAGCTCATGCTTTTTAAGAGAAAAATATGAATACTTTGGTAAATCTCCACCTTTTGTAAAAGATTACAAATTAGAAGAGGAAGCTTATTTAATAGAAGATCCGTTTTTACCTCCCAAACGTGGAGAACTTTTAATTATAGGTGCTCACTGTGTGAAGTGTAAAAGAACAGTATGCAAAGACTCAAACTGTAGTTTCTATTTTGGTGGAACCTACTGTGTAAAGTGTGCTAAAGAATGTATGGAGCAATTTCCAAAACCTGTGCAAGAAAAACTTAACAGAATTGTTATACCAACTTAAGTATCAACTTAAAATAAAAACAAAAAATACATAAATTATTGTAAAAACTTTTCTCTTTAAATTTAGATGGGTAAGACATAATTAGTGGAACCAAATTAAAGTATCCTTACAAATAAAGATCTTCTGAGATGTGAAATTTACCTCCGTTCTGGGAAACATCTATTTGTTCAAAATAATCGAAATACGTAGATATTTCGAAATGAGACTGTAGATTATTCCAATGATTTCTTATCATTGAGTTTACTTGTACTATTCCACAATGCATGCTCAATCATACCCTTTCCAAATGAATAAATATTTTTAATGATTTCGGATTATCATCCGATACCAGTCACTATGAAACCAAAGGTTCACATCGCATACGAATGCTGAATCGGGCCTTACCAAACAAATGAATATTTCGAATGATCATTCGATCATTAAAATACAATATAATCCTATAAGAGGTCACTCAAATTGCCCCTGTATTGTCTTCGTTACATGTGCATACACTTTTTAAAACAAATTTTCATTAAATTTTAGTGCTGTAGGGGTATGTTTGTATCCTCTAAATTTGTTCAAAAAATTCCCTTTTTTTTTGTCAATAATATAAATATCCTATATTATTCAATCTGTCCCAGCTAGTGAAATAAAATACAAGTTAGAGTACTTGCTGCTTACTGTAAAAACAGCATAACTTCTTCAACTGCAATAGCCTTCAAGTTCCACAAAACATATAAGCAAGAGCTTGTTACTATAGATAACTCTTTAGCATCATTGGTCTCAAATTAAACTCTTTTGCATTTACAATAAAGGTGGGCTGATATTTTGATGATGTCTATGCATGCACTCAGACGCTACTCGCATTGTGTCAACAGCTGATCCCAGTGCACTCGGAACGCTTTGTCTGATCACAGTATACTTGGATTTTCACCAAAATACACGAATGCAGTATTGTAAAAAGGTTGCATAAAGTGACGGTTCACATAATAGATGATTGCAGAAGTGGGGTAAAAATGAAACCTAAGTCTTTGTAAATTTCTTTTAATTCCACATTTGTTCTTCTTCATGTTTTGTTTTCTTTTATTTCTCCTACTATTCGACGTAGAAGCTTCTTTTCCCACACTTCCCATCTGTTTTCATTTTTGTTTGTGAGTACCCACATTTCACTCGTAAATGTTACAACTGGTCTGTTCACTGTTTTATATAGTTAATCTCGCTTTCGCTGCTCTTTGTATGTTTTTGTCTTTGGTAAATTGTTGAGGGCTCTTACAGATCGCGAGCCCATGGTTAGTCTTCCCTTAATATCACTTCCCTGGTTCCCATTACTTGTTATCTCTGTCCCAAGGTACACCACACTGTTTACTATATTAAACATATCTTTTATCCGCACATAAAATTAATAAAACAGTAACTATATCGCACTTTTGAGTAATGTATTTAGGTTTCTTTCGTAGAACGATGTTTACTTATAGATTTATGCTACGTATAACAATAGAAGAATCCATTCGGGAAAATTGATTTATAGGGCTACAGTTGAATAGACATGTTTAGTGTTCTAACAAATTACAGTAGACACGCGCTAACGTGAACATCGGGTAACGTGAACATCCGGCTAACATGAACAACATTTTTATTACATTGACCACCGTATAACGTGAACACACTAACCCTCACTAACGTGAACATTGTTTATGATGTATGAAAACATATTGAATTTCTGGCGTTTCCTTTAACTTGTTTGCATGTCTATGCAGCATTAAAGGTATTTGCAGACATAACAACGTTGACGGTGCAGAAATGTGACTGCATATATGGGTTTTGGTTAATTTTAGTTGTCTACTGATAAGCGTTTCAATTTAGTAGACAGTTAAATAAATACAACCGTTTTCCGTGGCGCCAAATCTCTTTTAAAGCTGATGCATTAAAAACGTAATTGTTGCTTGTGTTCAGAGTGTCTAGTTTAGCAGTAAACGTTTCAATTCAAAATTTCTGATTTTTTTCTGCAACAGTAGCTTGTATTTTAGTGTAAAACGTTAATAAACAATTTTTACTTTATTTTTGATCTTTTTTTATCAGTTTCTAGTAGAAAATCATTACTATTCGATAACATGAACAAATCGCAAACGTGAACACGCCTTGTTTTATTTTGTTCACATTATCGCGTGTCTACTGTATGTAGTTTTAAAGCAGTACTTACTTGGATTAGTTATAAAATTAACAGAATAACTGGTTAACATTACACAGAACCTGAAAATAAAACAATGTAGGTATGGTAAAGAAGCAATGTGGGAAATTGTACAACACTTTGATTGAAAACAAAAATTGTTGCATCTTAATAGACGATGAAACATGTAAAAATTGACAGTCATACCACTCCCTGATTTACTTACTAGTTAAAGGAAACAGTCAATATTGTTTGAAAAATTTTCAATCATTGCCAATACCCCTAAGTTTTTCAACAGGAAAATCCGTGAGGCCATTGAAATCATCAAGACCCCTAATAACTTGAATCGTGACACTGGTTATTATCTTATTATCTATCCCATATTTGGAAGTCCGCTATCATTACTGGTTCCGCTCCCTCCACCCCTGACCAATCGTCGTCACAGTCAGATACGCTTGGCCGGATACAGCCGATATAACGTTGCTGCCTTTTCTGTTTCTTTTCAGAAGGGTTTCGCCTCTGGCTTGGTTGACAAGTTGAGGTATCGTTACCCTTCTGCCTCTTGCTGAAAGAGTTTCGCCTCTGGCATGACTGACACGTTGAGTTACCGTGCTCTTTTAGTGCTCCCTTTCCTCCTGAAGAAGCCCCTTATAAAAGTGGGCGAAACGTTGAGTCTTTTGTCTCAAAATGACACGGTCCCAATCCGAACGAGAATGGGTGTGCTCGGCCCCCTGGACACTGTAAAGGTATAAGAGGATAAAAGAAAAAGAAAAAGAAAAATGTAGACAGACTATGTGATGAATTTTTCGAAATTTTTTCAAAAGACGAATGGAATTTGCCTAGTGAATATGCTAAAAAATGCCAATAAGAATTTATAAAACGGGAACCAGCATTAGATTTAATTGTAAACGATGTTATAATTAATTTAGGGGAAAATAGTGATGATAGTAACTAGGCCTGCATGATATGCAAAAAAATATCGATATATCGAATAAATCGATTGAATATTCTTCTTTAATTACCTTTCGGTGTTACAATGAGTTTATTGAGGAAACACAAATATAAATATGCAATTAGAATTAAGCAAGCATCTTGTTGCAAAACCAGTCAGGTATCTGCTTATTTTATTCACGAAATATTCTTGTCCGACAATAAGGCATCAGCTTATTCATACTAAAAACAATAACATCAATAAAACGTACTTATACACTAAATTCTTACATTGGTAACTCAGTCCGGTGATATAGCGTATAAAACCTTTCAAGTAATCGAAAATTTTTTGTAGGTAACTTTATTTTATATTAACATACAAAAACATGTAGCAATTAAATAATTTGAAAAGAATTTAAAATACGCAGAAACTTTAATACGTTTCCTAACGAAATATGAATTCTATGAAGTCATTCCATAAAACTGCAAATAAAAATAATTTCGATATTTTAAAGTATCGATTAAATTGATATGTCGATGATAATTAATTCGATATATCGAAAAAAATTCCCAGTCCTAATAGTAACAATGCTTCCGATTCTAATTCTGATAGTAAGTTATCAGAAAGTGATATAATACAAAAACTAAATTATTATGGAGTATCTGGAAAAGCATTACAATGGTTAGAGAGTTACATTACGTCTAGGAGCCAAAAAACGAAAATATGTGATACATTATCGAATCTAATTTTTAATAATATAGGAGTCCCCCAAGGAAGTGTGTTAGGCCCCTTACTATTTATTACATATATACTTAAATGATATCAATCATGTGACTGGATCACACAGTATGAATCTATTTGCCGATGATACGCTCGTATATGTTACTGATGGGGATCTGGAATTGGCGGTGGATCAAATTAATGTATCATTATTGAAGAACATTGAATCCTATTTAAAAGTGAATAATCTCAAACTAAATGTACTCAAAACAAAGACTATGGTTATAACAACTAAAAATAAACATAGACAGATAGACGTGAATCTAGTTAATATAAAGATTAACAATAGTAATATTGTAATTGTAGATCATATTAAATACCTGGGATTCATAATTGATAATAAGCTGTTGCTGGGTAGTAAGCATTTAGATTTAGAGTATATAGTGGGAAAAATAAGTAGAAGATGTACTTTTTTTCTAGAATTACTAAGTCTGTATCAATGTATACTAGAATTGTAACTTACAATTGCATAATCCATCCTCACTTTGATTACTGTGCCACATTGTTATACCTTCTAAATCAGACTCAAATAATTCAGTTGCAAAAATTGCAGAACAGAGCAATGAGGATTATATTGAGATGTAACAGATATACACCTATAAACCAAATGCTAAGTACCTACTTTGCACTGGTTGCCAGTAGGTATATAATAGATTGTATTATCTATGTAAGATATTTATTTTCAAAATTACAAGAGGCATGCAACCAAACTATTTTGACAAATATATTATTAGAAATAATAACATCCACTCATACAGTACAAGAAGTTGTGAAAATTTTCACTTGAGTAAGACCAAATATAGATGTAGTATGAACTCAGTATTTTTTAAAGGCTTGGAAAGTTTCAATAAAGTACCTTACGCTATAAAAAATGCAAATACTATTATTTCATTTAAGGCTATGTTGCTTCAATATATTAAAATTACTAACATAATATGTTAGTACCAGTATTGTTACATGGGTATATTGGATTGTATGTTAATTTGGGGAGTTGGCTTATATTATATAGATCATGTTGTAAAATTAGGTTTTTTCCTACAATAAAGTTGGATTATTATTATTATAATTCGAACGTTGACTTCTGCACAGTAACGACGTGCTAACGGCTGAGTGTATTAAGTTTAAGTGTGAAGTATTAGGTGTCGACCACAAGGTGAAGCCCTGCGGTCCAGTGTTTACATTAATTTAGAATCTTCGATTTACGGAGTGGATTAGAAATAAATTAAGTGGGCCGCCATGTATTTTCATTTTCCAAGAAATCCAACAAACAATTTCAAGAGTACTTTCAGTACGAGCTAGCTCCCTATCCGCTCTCACTATTCGATGAGGTAGGAATGCGCAAAACGAAAAAATCTGCTCTTTGCGAAGCATTTGTACCGAGTTCCGAAAACATAAACTTTGAAGACCCTGTATAGTACATAGTAGATGGAGAATTCCGTATTCACAGAGTTGTGTGGCACCAACAAGAAATTTATTCAGCAATTTTGGACAAATTCGTTGAATACGTAAAAAACATTACTCAACGAACGCAATAATAGTTTTCGATGGATATCCGAAAAACGTCAACACAAAATCTACTAAAACTGCTGAACGTGTTCGTCGATTGAAGGTCTGTTCAGTAGTGTGTGCATCATGTCAGGGAAAGGCTTGTTCGAATGCTGAAAAAGTCATAGAACAACTGGGCGATGACGTAGAAAAAGACGCACAAATAGAGGGCCTCCTCTCCCAAGAACATATTATGGAGGTGAATTTTGAATCCAAATTACAGGAGCAATATGTTCAAAGTGCCGATAAGATCACCAATGAGATTATGGATAAACCATCAACATCAAAAAGAAGTAGACAACACGTATAATTACAATAAGTATTTTCCATATAGGTACTGGGGGGGTACCACATAAAAAAAAAAGCGCCGAGTGCTTTAACGCTAGATGGTGTGGAAATAGGCGCAACAGAAAACAAGATATTCTAAAAGAATATGTCTAGGCACCAAGTCTACGTTAGTACTTACTTACTTACTTATCTGCTTCCCTCTTCTACCTTTCAGTCTCGAGGGTTGTGGGCCTTATACCGACAGAAAGCCTTCCATTTTTTCCTGTCCTTTGCTAGTGTTTTTGCCTGATTGAGATTGCTTCCGTCTTTCTTCAGTATTTTTTCAATATGTCCATTCCACGTTGTCCTTGGCCTCCCTTTTGATCGTTTTTTGTCACAACCCATATCCCATATCTGTTACACCAAGTTTCTTATTTCATCCTTATAATATGTCCTAGCCAGCTTAACTGTTTCTTTTCTATTACACTTTCCACTTTTTCAACCGCTAAACTGTTTCTTATCACTTCATTTCGTATTTTGTCCATTCTTGTAATGCCTAGTGTTCTTCTTAGGTACTTCATCTTGCACGCTTGAATTTTGTTTTTAAGTTCATCACTTAACACCCACGATTCACACCCGTAAGTAAGAATTGGCACGAATACTGATTTAAATAGGTACTTTGATTTTTGTTTCTTTTGTCACTTCCTTTTTCCCGATAAAGCTCTTGCTTAATGCATTATACACTCGAATTGCACTACCTATTCTGTTGTTTACTTCCCCTTCGTATCCTCCTTTACCTTCCATTATCGCCCCTAAATACTTTATTTTGTCTGTTTGTTTTATTGCCTTGTGCTCTAAACTTATATTTAGTTGTTCTCTTTGCTTACTTATTATCTTATTAACATTACTTCTGTTTTATTTACATTTATTTTCATCCCACTTTTTAATAGTGCCCTGTTCCATAACTCCAGATTTTTTTGTAGTTGGTCTTCTGTATTAGCTAAAAGTATTAAGTCGTCAGCATAGATTATTATTATTATCTACGCTTACAAACATAGGCCTTTAGGCCCTTAGCGTTTATTTAGAATCTTTTTCCATTCTTTTCGGTTCATTACTTTCTGTTTCCAGTCTTTTATTTCCTTTTCCTTTAGGTCCTCCATTATTGCCTCTCCCCATGTCTTCCTCGGTCTACCTCGTTTCCGCACTCCCTCAGCCTTCTTCCAAGCAATGTTTTTTACCACCCTCGTATTTTCCATCCTTTTCAAATGTCCCAGCCATTGCAGTCTGCGTATTTTTACGTTTTCTGTAATTGGTGTTTCTTTATATATTTCGTATAGTTCAGCGTTTGTTCTTCTTTCCCATCCCTCTTCTGTCTTTTTACCACCTAGTATTCGCCTTAGTATTCGTCTTTCCCACACTTCTATTTTATATTGATCACTTAGGATCCATGTTTCACTCCCGTAAAGCATAGAGGGTTTTATTACGGTGTTATATATCCGCACTTTATATTTTAGAGAGATATTTTTTGATTTTAATAAATTAGTCAAGGCACCTACACATTTGTTGCCCCTCGCTATTCTTCTTTCTATCTCTGTGGACTCGTGACACTTGCTATTTATTAAAACACCTAAGTATACAAAGTCTTTCACACTATTAAATCTTAGCTCTTCTCCTTGGTTTATTTGGATTCTTAGATCTGGCTGTTTTTGGTGTTCTTGTGTTGCGCCTATTTTCATAAATTTAGTCTTTTCTTGATTTATCACGAGGCCGTATTCCTTTGCTGCTTGTATTAGTCTTATAGTAATTTGCTTTAAGTGCTTTTCACTTCTTGCTACAAGGGCTACGTCATCGGCGTATGCTATGCATTGGTGTAAATGTATGTGTATGGTACCTTCTCGTTTTATTTTTGCTTCTCGAATGATTTTCTCTAGGACTAAGTTAAATAGTAGCGACGAGAGCGGGTCGCCCTGTCTTAGTCCTGATTTTACGTCGAACTCTTCCGATAGACCGCTCCTCCCTTTTACGTGGTTATTAGTCGCTTTCATAGTCATCCTGACTAGATTTATTAATTTATTTGGTATCTCCAAGTCTGTCATAGCTTTGTATAATTTATTCCTGTTGATACTGTCATACGCCGTCTTGTAATCTATGAATAGGATGAAAAGAGGAATTTTGTGTTCATAACAACTTTGCGTTATTTGCTTTAGTAAGAATATTTGGTCCGTGGTACCTCTGTTCTTCCTAAAGCCTCCCTGATATTCTCCTAGTTCATTTTCTACATACTGATCGAGTCTTCGTTTTATGAGTGTCGATGTTATTTTGTAGACCGTATCTAGCAGAGCGATGCCCCTATAGTTGCTACATACTGATTTATCCCCTTTCTTAAAGATGCATAGCTGAATTGTTTTATTGTTACTGTTCTTAATCGTCTAACTCCTATTTTTGCTCCATTTAGTTATGTTTTGCTCTATTGATTTGTAAATTTCATCCATAAATGTTATAAAGAGCAGTGGGCTAAGCGTTCCTCCTTGTCTTACTCCCTTGGTTGTTATAAATTCGTCTGTGATAATTTTCCCTATTCTTACTACATTTTTTGTCTGTTTGTATATACTTTGTATGGCTTCTGTTAATTTGTTAGGCACTTTCCTTTTGTACAGGGTTTCCCAGATCTTACTTCTTGGTACATTGTCAAATGCCTTTTCCAAATCAATTGCACAGATACATAATTTGCTATTGTGTTCTATTGTTTTTTCAATTATCTGCCGCATGCTAAAAATCCATTCTTGGGTGCTTCTCCCTGGCCTGAACCCTGCTTGTGTTGTACATAGTGTTTTTTCTAAAATAGCTCTTAACCTTTTTTCCAGAACCATTTCATATACTTTAATTGCGACATTCAATAGCGTTATCCCTCTAAAATTGTCACAGTGCATTGTATCACCTTTTTTATGAAGTGGTATGATTGCTGTCTCCCAATCTTTGGGTATTTGCTTTCTTTCCCAAGCACATTCTATTATCCTGTGTAGTCTACGTTAGTATTAATTTAAAATTATTAAAAATATTTTGGAACGAGCGGGATGTTGAAATGAAAGAAATATTAAGAACAATAAATATATGCTGCGTGCTTTGAATGTAACTCTGTAACCAATCAATTAACAGAAAATAGTTTCCGATCTTTTTTGTAGACAATTTTATTTACTTTATTTTCATAATATTTTGCTCTAAAGTTAAAAGATATTCACGAAAATTAATAAAAATGTCTTTTTCACGTGGTTTTTTCAATATAGCGGCAAAATCCGGGGACGCTAGACCGTGCAAAATTAATATGTCTTTTTGGAGGTCCCAATAAAGAGAATAAAATTTATGCCAGCTTGCCACCATTTATTTCCACAATAAACCCCTTGCCGACTGGCCTAAATATAATTAGTGTTTTATTAATTTTATGTGCATTTCATTTCTAATATTCTTCCTGTACTTCCGAAGCCCAGCATTATCTGTCCTTGTCTCACATTCAGGTGATAAACTTGGAAATGGATTCAGGGAAGTGCACTCTCCTGTTTTTTAAGCGGGGCACACATACACGCGGTCACTACGGTAGCGGTAATGTTCTCTAGCAGGCGCGGTGGCGGATCCACAGTAGTGAGTTCCCACACAAATAAGAATATCTGCATTTGCGTTAATGAAAGTTGTATTTTATTAAAATGAATCGGGAAGAAGAGGCTTTGCTCATTGCAATCCTAAACGGCGATGAAGAACAAGAAATGCAACCCAAAAGAAGGTACTTACTTTTTGAAATTTCCAATACCTACTAAATTATAATTTATTTATTTTCTGTTATTTAATAAATAAAAAAAGAGAAGCATCTGGGACCATGAAATTAATCAAGGAAGAAAGAAAAGAAAGTGAATTGGATAAATCTTCACTTGCCATGGCTGGTTTTGTTTGTTTGACATTTACTATGAATGCACGGTAACAGCGGTGAAATGCAACAAGCGACATCTGACCGCCACCACCAGCTAGAACGCAACACAGGCCACTCGTAACACAAGACGTGTAGCGACAACTCCGCAAGCGCATATTTGCATTACTTATAATAAAAATATAGCAGAGTAAAAACATCATAAACCATTTCATGTGTGTTCCACTTAAATCGGGACGTTAGAAATCCTAGCTTACATAATTTATATTATTAATTATTGTACAATCTAAACCCCAATTTTTTTATTAATTATTTTAAAAACATAGTTATCTATGACAAAGTAAAATTCCATTTTAAACCACAAAATGTTTATTTTTCGATTTTTGGTGCAATTTTTTGACTCATCTTTATCTTCTGTAGAAATCCTTTGTTAACCCTTTGCTTCTGTAAAATATAAAAAAAAAGTTAATTGAATCATACTAACTTGTTATGCTAAAATTATTTGAAATGTTTGTAACTACGAACCTTTTTTTTGTTACTGAACTTTGTACCTTGAAAAGCAGACTTTTTGATAGTAATTGAAACTGACTTATTCTTTTCATCTTTAATTCTCGGCTTTTCGTCTTTCTTTTCATTTGCTTTCTTGAAACCCAAATTTTCTCTCTGAATAACAGAATAAGAATAAAATTTAAAGGTGCATTTATACTAACTGAACAATGGCAGACAGTTTCAACGAATTTAAGCTGAATATTAAATGTTCGGTATTTACACATTTACGTTCAGCAAATATTGTACTCTCTAACATTTCGTAATACATACTTCTTTACGGTTTTTCTTATCATGACATCGCTTAATTCTCACATCCTTATTTTTAACTCTAACATTTTCCATTTGAAGTGCAAGCTCAACGGAATCTGCAGATTCAAAATTAACATAGCCTATACCTATACCCATCCCAGTTTCTGCATTTCTTATAACACGAACGGACTGAATTTTACCACAAGATTCTAGTGCAGTCCACAAATCGTCGTCTTCTGCATCTATAAATGACACACTATTACCAAATGAAACATCACAAAGCAAACAAGATATACCAAAAGGAAGATTCCCAATAAAAATCGCTTTTCTTGAATCAGTTTTTCGAACTTCATCACACAATTGTATCCGCAAATGGTGGCCTTTATATCGTGCCCCGTTCATCTTTAATGCTTCAAGGGCTTCTTCACGGCTTTCAAATCTGTTATAAAATAATACAATTAAGAAGTATAATTATATTGAGAACATTAATATATTCACTTACGTGATGTAACTATGTAATGATGTTCTTTTAGGATGTATCAATTTCTTAATTACGGCAAAACGTTTTGATATTCCTGGATGAGTAGGTGTTACACCGCGCAGCCTCACAGACTGTACTTTACCAAATTTATTAAAGAATCTTTGTAAATTTTGCTTTTTAACCATTGTTGGTACATTGCCTACAAAAACCGTACGACTGTTGCGTTCTTCCATAACATTAGGTTCAATTTTATTTGATTTCTTTTTGTTCTTTTTCTGAGCTTTCTGATGTTTATTATTTTGCTTATCTGGTTTTTCTGTTTTAAGCTTGTTAGAATTTTCTAAAATTTGAATGTCGTCACTTTCATTCAGATTTTCTCGTTTCATTTCAGATTTAAATTCGCTGTCTACAAACATTTCTTCTTCGCTTTCGCTACTTTCATGTTTAGCAGTTTTTGCAGAAGGTCCAATTTTAATTTTTCCGAACTGTTTTCCTCTCTTTGATTTATTTTTGTTACTAAATGCAGTTGGAACTACAGCATTTGTTTCATTCATGCTATTATCGTTTAAGTTATCTTCAGTTTTAACTTCATTATTAAAATCAATGTTTGTCTTTTTGTGTTTGTTGAATTTTGCTTTGCCAGTTTTATTCCCATTCTTCGGTTGAAAATTTACTTTCCGCAGTTTTCCTGGAGGATCATTAGGAACATCCGAATTTTGAATTTTTTGCATACTTGCCTTAAAATTGTGTTTTCTTTTCATGCCTTTGAATTTATTTTCCATGACCGTATACTAATTTTCATACAAATTTCTTATTTAGAAGCATCAAACATGTGAAACTTCTAGGTTAAGATAAATACAAATTCTTAGGTTATGTTAAACATATGAAGTTAGTCAGTATAGAGATAGCGTTTCGTTGGGACTATTTGAATATGAAATTCCCTAATCAGTATTTAAATCCTTCCTTTTGTGGATTTATAGGAAACAAATTAATAAATACAGGGCGGTGAATTGATTCACGCACCATAGGAATTCCAATGGTAAATTTTTAATATATAAATATTTGCTTCCCTAATTATTTTAGACTAAAAGTGCAAATATGTTTTTGGTAGAGAAAAAATACCGCATTTAAATGCTATTATACAGTTTTTCGATTTCTCCGCAACGGAAAAATTGTGAAACAGTCTGGCTTGTCAATTAGTTACACTTTTTAAAATTGTTAGAAGTAATATCACAAGACCTCCTGATTTTATCGATAAATTTTTATTTTGCACGAATTTTTTTTGCGTAGCAACAAACACGAAAGCAAACTGCATGGTAAATCCCGACTTCGAAGGAGGAGGGGTTTTATCGGTGGTTTTACCTAATGTCAGTTTGCTTGAGTGATTTTGCTTAAAAGCAAAAAAAATGAGTGCTTACAAATGAATGTTTATCTGAGACAATCAGACGTTGTGTGGTATTTGGTGAGATAAATTCCAAAGACAACGCAATTTAATGACTATTATTTTATTTAACGATTTTAGAACAAATTTTAATTATATGTAAACGTACAATAATTAAAAAAAATAGTTTTTAACTGTCACACTGACAGTTATAAATAATAACAACTGTTTATTTACTTGGTAGCGGAAATTTATCAGGGTAACGGAACTGCCGAGTCGTTCGGTAGACACGATGCCATACGAGTAGTGGTACGGAAGAAAATCAGATACGAGTCATCTGCGAATTTTCGGCAGCAAGGTTTTTAGACTTGTCCCACACGAACAACGAAAGAAGTGGGATGACTGCGCCGTGATTGGTATCCTGGTGGGATACAGCACTACTACCGAGGGCTACAGGAATCTTGATCCTAAAACTAACAAAGTAACCGTTAGCCGATCTGTGAGAATCGTAGAAAGTGAACCAGGCCATGTTCCTGTCCAACACAATCAGAAGATGCAACAGCCAGAAGGGGATGTCATTGACTGTGATTGGTTTTACGAGTCCACACCAGATGCAGAGGTTCAGAATGTGCTAATCCCATCAGAGCCTGATGATAACATAATTGAATCTGAACAACACGACCTGACGAATGAGTTAGATAATTTTGACGAGGTAAATGATCTGGATCAGCAGATACCACCACCTGAGTCAGAGCGTGCAAGAGTAATCTATCGGATCATTGCTGTATTTAGCCACTGTTTCGCGTCCTGATATTGCACTTGCAGTTGGTTACTTATGTCGGAAAGTGTCCACTCCTACAGCAAAAGACTGGAGCTCAGTCAAACGTGTTTTATGTTATCTCTGCGGTACCAAAGATCAGAAGTTACGATTCTTGTCTAAGTACTGCGAAATCAGAGCTAGTCTGTTATTGCGACGCAGATTGGGCAAGCGACAAAGTAGACAGAAAATCCATCAGTGGCTATCTATTTCAGCTTGGTACATCGACGATTGCCTGGTGCAGTCAGAAACAAAAGACCGTAGCCCTATCGTCTACGGAAGCCGAATACGTGGAGGCTAGAGAGCTGATGTGGTTACGCCAGCTACTTATTGACATGGGTGGTGCCCTGAGTGGTCCAATAACTATTTTTGAAGATAACCAAGGTTGTATCAAGATGGTAGAATCCAATCGATCGAGTAGCCGAACGAAACACATTGATGTATCGCACCACATCTTGCGCGATCTACAAGAAGAGAAGATTATCAACATGATCTACTGTTCTACAGAGCAGATGACAGCCGATCTGCTTACGAAACCGCTTACACGAGAACGACATTGCTATTTCAAAGTGAAACTCGGACTTCAAACCGAACAGCGAGAAGATGTCTATGCTTCGTGAAAGCAGCGAGAAGGGGTGTTGGAAATGAAGTATATACGCTCCTTTCATTTCAGCACAAGCAGCCTACTTTATATATTTGCTTTGTCTGACACATGTTAGGATAGATTGTTATCGTAGCAACCAAAAATTATTATTGTAATTTTGACTTGTCATATTCTGTTTTATATTTTAATAAATTTCATTCGAATAAAAACGAATTTTTTCTACACCTATTTAATTATATTGCAATTATTAGCATTTTCTTCGTGAAAAATAGTACCTATAATTCACTGCAGTGAATTATGGATTCATAATTCACTGTTTTGCGGCCAATCACAAATACAAATCCAAAAATCGATATTTCGCTGATCCAATGATATTTTACATCGCCCGCGATCAACTGTTTCTGCGGCTGACAATAGACTCGCGTGCACGCCCAACTGTGTTGTCATATTGTTCCATATAGAGTTCCGTTATTTATCAAATTTGAATCTAATCTATTTGTTTAATAGGTGTAGAAAAAGTATAGTATTACATTCGCGATTATGGCCATTATTCGCTCAGATGGTTTGAGCCACTCGCCTGCGGCTCGTGGGCTCAAACGTCATCTTCGTGAATAATGGCTGTGATAATCGCTCATATAATAATATACTATTGTTCATCACATTTTATAATGGCATCAGTTTTCGCACAGTTCGTGATTTAAAAAACTTCAATTTATCATGGCTGGTCTGCTTTTTGTGAATAAAATGCAAATTATTTATTGTAGTTTTTAAGCTATTTCTTCAAGTCAAACGAGGAGCAGGAATCTGCATATATACGATTTCCCATGCTATTTCGCTATGTTCGCCCCTTAAGTCAAACACACGGTATAGTGTTCTATAAGTATTAAGTATACATTTTTTTGGTATTTTTAAAGTTATTTAAACTACTAATTTCGTAGATAATATCCATTTATTAAAAAACAATAATCACTGAGTGTTTTACAATCATGCCAGTTCTGATGCTGATAAAAGAGTAATGATTTTTCGCAATTATCTTGGGGTGATATTTGACTGTTGTGTCTTATTAGATGATCTTTTTGATAACTAAAACAAAATACAGAGATAAATATTTCAAATTTCAAAAAATCTTGTGGTCTGTTGGTAACCTACCTTACTGATATCAAAGCCTTTCATTTTTAAGTGACATTTTCCAAGTTTAACATTTTTCATTTTTAAAGCAAGCTTTGCAGAATAAGCGGATTCAAAGGTGATATAACCAATGCCCTTAACACTTCTGGTGGATTTATTTCTAACTAAAGTAATGGATTTAATTAAACCACATGATTCAAATATGTTCCATAAATCATCATCTTCTGCATCTACAAAAATAATAACAGTGGATTAATTTGCCGATTTTTTTTTAACAACAAAGATCACATACTGCGTGGTATATTTCTAACAAAAATTGTTCTATCTGGATAATAGTCTTTTTCGCATTTGCATATGTCTACCTTAAAATGATGTTTTCTGAATTCCATGCCATTTACCTCTAATGCTTTTAAAGCATTATCACGCTTTTGGAACCTGTTAATCTTTAATTAATTACATTATAATTTATTATATTTTATTTTTGATTACCTAATAAAACAACAAACTATTATTGAATATTTTGCCGACGGTGTTTTACAATTCCTTCTGCTCATGTAAGTCCTTTCTACTGGTCCATATCTACTAAAAAATGTTCGAAGATCAGTTTCTTTTACTGATTCTGGTAAATTTCTTACAACAACCGTTCGAGCTCTTATTTCTTTCTGTGTTTCTTTATGGTTCGTAGTTCTTGCTGTGGTTTTACCATGTTCTGTATATTTTGATTGTTTGATTTTGTTTGATTGTTTTACATTGCTTTTACTGTTAAATGGTTTACTGATATCTGTTGTAACTTCATCATTTTTACTAGATTGAATTGGTTCATTTTCACAAGTGGTTTTATCTACTACATCTCTTTCCTCTTCACTGTCACTTATCACAATTACATCTCCTAAATACATATAAAAATCAGTTTCAAAATCATAACTTGATGCTTCGGATTTGACACTAGTTTCAGCCAGTTCATCTTCACTACTAATTATTTCAATTTTTATATCTTTCTCATTAATTGCTAATATTTCATGTTTTATTTTCACATCATCAACTTCACGTTTTACTTGAATTTGGCTATCACTATTATTTATCATAGGTTCTTGTTTTATAGTTATTTGGTCATCATCACTCGTTAAAACTTCGCTTTTTACATTAACGACATTCTCATTATCACTTTCGTGTAGGATTTCTATTTTTATGTGTGGTTTAATTTCATTTCCTACATAATCCGCATTTTCTATTTTTATGTGTGGTCTAATTTCATTTACATAATCCACATTTTCTTTTTTTATGTGTATTTTAGTCTGAACATAATCATTGTTTTTTAACTTACTACGATTTTTACTTTTATCTGCAGTTTTTATAATTTTCTCATTAGATGCTTCTGGTAACAATTCACTGGGAGTTGTTTTAATTACAGAAGTTGTAGGATAGTCTTCGGATATATTTCTAACATTTTGGTTAGTTCCAGTAGCTAAATAGCTATCTGTATGTTGGATATTTTCTTTGAATTTTTTAATGTTAGTTAAATGGTTAATTGCTTGTTCTGTAAGTGAACCGTAAGGTGAAAGTGTATCCTTTGTAAATTCCTTATTTGATTCTGAACGTTTTCTCTTGGATGAAGTACCTTTATCCGGGGTATTATTGTTAAACATTGTCTTTTGAATATTACTGATTGTAAATTTTATATAATATCAACTAAAGACGAATAACGAGTACTGGTAAAAGTTGGGTTAGATTTTTAAAAACACGTGCTTCAAACTGGACAACTATGACGTCATTGTATACAGTATGCTCTCAAAAATGTATTTATTTTCTACGCACACTGCTCAAAAGTGACTGTACTTAAGCATGTGATATTTTGCTCGTTTCATCTTCGAAGTGTAGAAAATGCCCTGAATATAAATTTAGTATTAAAAAATTATTAACTAACCAATATTAACGTAAAATTAATAGTAGGTTTTACCCAAATTTCAAATGAGGTTAGTTATGTAAATATTAACAATATAACTATGATCTATACTTTAGGGCATGGTAAATGATATATATTTTTTTATAAAAATTTGTAATTTAGTACAATATTATTCCTTTTTTGAGATGTGTGCGTAATTTTGATGTCTCATTTTCATTTGTATTAAGTACATTTTATTAGAAGCGTTAATGCTCGCACAAGTACTGGTAGCGCTTACGGAGAGCGGTCAGCGGATGATATGACTACTAGCACAGTCTAGTAATATAACCAGTCGTCTCACTCGCCGAATTTTGTGGGTCCGAATTCCAGTGCGCCTGTGTAAAGTTTAGCCGAATGCGCAGTTAGAATAAAACATGTTTGCGGTGCAGTTTGCACACGTTTGCAGTTGTTAGCCGTAAACCACGTGCTTGTAGGTGTTTGAGCGGTGCTTGTTATTCGTTCATTCAAAAATCGCGCCAAAATATTCATGATCAGCCGAACGCGCACTGCACATTTCGGAGACATGAACATCAAAGGTGCCGACACTAAGTGAGACGACTGGTTATATTACTAGACTGTGCTACTAGCACTTTTCCACATTTTGGTTGTACAAAACCATTTTCTTAAAAAAAATGATAGAAATTAGGCTTAGCCGCTTAGCTATGGAAATGTAAAATATCTTTTAAATTTGCGTATTTATCGCTTAACTGAAATTACCATAAATGTTATTAAGCAGTTAATTTTATTTAGATTATATTGAATTGAATTACAGAATGTCAGAAAAGAGTTACTCCAGATTTCACTTTCAGGCCGCCAGCTATTTCGAAACTATGATTCAACAATTAATGCTTTTTGAGCCTGAGTAAACATTTTCATTGCAAGTAATTTACGTTTTCGATATAGGTACGTCAAAATTACCTTAATACTTAAATGTTTTCTTTTCAGAGCCATAACTTACTGACTTCGATCTTTTTTGATAATAGAATATTATGAAAATACTTAAAAGCTTTTACTTTGGCTGTAATAAATTACAAATAAAGTCTATTATTTTTAATTTTAAGCTTTACAGTCTCTACCTTTTGCTTAGGAAAGTGATTCAAAGAAACTAAAACATGTACCTACCTACCTATCCATGTCCAACATTTTCAACGCAAAGTAATCAATAATTACAACAAAAGAAACTAGAAGTATAAACGTTTTCATTCATAATATACAGGGAGATCTAGAATGATTGTCCGGAAAAAACTACCTTCCCAGGAGTTATCAATATTTCACTCCGGCGTGATATTAGCCACATACCGCAATTCCTTTGACAAATTAAGGCCAACGCGCACTTAACCACGCCACGGCGCGCCACGCCGGACGGCAATTTTTAAATTACATTGGTTGTTATGGAATAACGCGCCGTGGCGTGGCGTGGATAAGTGCGCGTTATTCCATAACAACCAATGTAATTTAAAATTGCCGTCCGGCGTGGCGCGCCGTGGCGTGGCTAAGTGCGCGTTGGCCTTTACTTAATTAATATTTGTTGGTGAGGTGGTGGATGTTTGTATTTACGTTGAATTTTTCTGTTAGTATACGCTGTTATTGTTATTCAAAAGAGTCCTTTTCAAGACTACAGAGCGTTAAAAGAAGTCTACAATAAGTAAATTACTACCAGTTCATTAATAAAGCTGGCAACTGACGATCGTTCAAATCCAATCACTCCAAGCCAAATAGAACGTACCACTCCAAATAACGACCGCCAGTCTACAAGGAGCGGACGGATTTCCATCGTTCCGAAAATCCATTGCGCCGCTCCAAAACTCCATCACTCCAACTGACCGTGAATGTGATGGAGTGGCCCGACGCGCTCGTCAGTGTGAAAGGAGCAATTATTCATCCATGACTTGTATCAGCAAAAAGCTTTGTTTTTGTTACAAAAAATATAACGAAAATAGGAAAGCAAATACAATACTGGGTTGTTGTCGCCATAAGTAATGGTACACAAACCAACAGTGAGGCCAAAATATTACGATTTACCTAAAATTATCTAAGTCCAAAAGTTAATATCTAGGGGGAAACAGGGTGTCAAAGTCGAAATTTTAATTTTAATTTTCTTCTATAATTTCTAAATTTTTGGCAAACCTCTTTTAATTTTATTAACGAGGCACTATTTGTATCTTTTATCAAGTTTTAAAATCAGTAGTGCAAAACAGTTTTTTATCTATTTTTTTTTTTTTTTTGAAATCGCTTAACCGATTTCAACCAAATTTTAGGGGTATGTAGGTAACCACAAGAGGAACCCAAATATGCCAAAAAATATCGGGCGTGTAATCTAAAAAAATATATCATAATGACGTCACACTTTTTGAGAACATCCTGTATAATCAAAAATATTTTCCTGAAATGCGCCCTCGGGTACAGCCAACGTCTGCGATATATAAAAATTCTATGTCTATTAATAAATGAGCTACATAAGACGGGAGGTGAGCTGCAGGACCCTGTATAGGGATTTAAAATTCCGCCATTACAATATTATTTTCGCGAACCCCTTTTATAAACCTTGCTAACCCCTGGGGGTTCGCGAACCACCGGTTGTGAAACTGCTCTATACAATCATTTACCTCGGTTAGCTCAGTGTAGGGTCGTTCGAAGGATTCTTCTACCTTTTTAGGTCTTTTGATTACATAATTTGATCAATGACAAAAATTATAATTATGGAGATTTATTTATAAACATTTCCCTAAATTCCCCGACTTGTTATATCTAAATTGTTATTTTATAAATTTAATACTAAATAAAACTAATTTCGCTCACGTAACTTTACTCCAATTCACTTATTTCAATATTCAATGTCAACCATAAACAATCTTCAATCTAACTTCCACATCCAACCAAAAACAAGATGTACTTCAATGTAATACCACTTATCAGGATTATTTTCCATAAACCCCCAATATCCAATATTAATATAAGCAATATTACTTCTAATAACTCACAAATGAAATATTTATTATATTTTTCACTTCCAATATTCACATGAGCAGAACTACTTTCAATAACTCACAAATGAAATATTTTATTTCATAATTTTTTTTTTAAGGAAAATTATTCGTATTACTTCTTTTTATTTTCTCTTACTACCGTCTCCTTAGCTCCTTTTCATTTTTCTTCATTTAGCAAACTTCTCATTTTCCTTGGCAACAAATCTTAACTACAGTATTTTTCACCTAGCATTTGGGTTGTGACGTCATCTTACCCGTCCAAAAACTGTATGGATAGACGCGTGGTAATGAAAACCTAGTTTAGAAAGAGATGAAGTATAGTCGGATTGTGAATTTATAAGCAGCGCGTTGAAGTCACAACCCAAATCCTAGGTGAAAAATACTGTAATTGCATTTTTTCTTAATTATTGTACGTTGCTAGCTAAATTATTTTCATAGTTACAATACATAACATCCTTAACAATTGAACTATTTTAATCCTGTCTATCTAGATTCTTTTATATTACATTATTTTAATTAAAACTGCATAATTCAACAATAAAATGATTGTAATTAGCATTAACTTCCAACTAATTGATAAAATAGATAACGATTTCTTTAATAATATCCTCTTATAAATGATATCATCTCAATATGTATGTCATACCTTTGCCACACTATTATTAATAGCCAGATTTTTTTTACTATAATATTTTATTTTTCTTAACCCTTTGCATGCGGTACGCCACCTAGCGCTCGCGCTATGCAGTGCGGCTAGCGTCCGCGAGAGAGAGATTCGCCAGTGCGGCTGATTTTGTGAATTTGAAATGCTTGCTTTTGGCGTGAAATTAATTTTTATTTTATTTGTAATGCTTAGTACATGGTAAAAAGAACTTAAAAAATAATCATCATCATGGAACATGGTTAAAATACAAAAACTAAAAAATTACTTTAGTAGGTTTTCTTTGTATGATAATCGGTAAAACAAGGCACTACACATAGTCCGACACCACACTGAACACACATGTACCGCGTTTGCTTACGAACTTTCTTCTTTGAACAAACTACGCAAGCTTCAGTAGCTGCTTTAACACGTTCTGTACTTGGAACAAAGGCTGGTCCATGGTATGTTGATCTGTCAAATCTCAAAGGATGGTCAGGTTGAAGTCCTCGTTGAATGTTTTTTGGTTTATTGTGGTATTTTTGTAGCATTTGTTCTGTTAGCTGCAACTGAAAAGTAGCCAAAGGAACGTTTTTCTTAGTAACGTGCTTGTAGAGGTTGTACGAGTTGAGTAGGGACATATCTAAGAAGTGGAAAAATAATTTTTTGTACCACTTGCGTACACACTCAATCGAGCTAAGTAGCATATCAGTCTTATCGACACCCCTCATATAACGGTTGTAGTCAGTAATACAGGTAGGTTTCATTTTATTACGACCTGTTTCTCTGTCAATTTTCCCAGTAGTAGTCATGTTAGCTTCATGGCATGTAGAGAGCATCCAAACCTCACGTTTGTCGCACCATTTTAGGGCAAGTAATTTGTTCGTGCTCTGGAATGTCATTTCCCCTTTGCGTAATTTTTCACCCATTTTAGGCATATGTTTTCTATTCTTTTTTGCCGTACCACAAGCAGCAGTTTGCTTTTCATATAACCATAAAAATAGCAATGGGCTGGAATACCAGTTGTCAACATAAAGTGTTCGACCTTTACCTAGAAAAGGTCCCGTTAGAGCAGCCACAATATCCCCAGATTTACCTAAATTTCCAACTATAGGTGCTTCCGTCGTAGCGCCGGTGTAAACAATAAAATCGCAAACCAGTACAAAAAGCTTTATTCCAAAACGATGACGTTTCGAAGGAATGTATTGCTTGAAAAACAGGCGACCCTTGAAAAGCAATAAACTTTCGTCTATGCATACATCACCGTAAGGCTCAAAAACTGAAATAAAGGTGGTTCTAAAATGATCCACCAACATCCTAATCTTATAGAGTGAATCATTTCCTTTAGGCATATCGTTATCACAAAAATGTATCATCTTCATTAGTATAAGATATCGATCACGTGGCATAATTTGTCCAAAGAAAGGTGTACTTAGCATCCGATTTTTACTCCAATATTCTTGAAGATTCAGTTTTTTCACTCGGGACATAAGATACGTTAGTGCAAAAAAAGTATACATTTCCGGTAGATCCGTATCTGACCAACGTTTCAAACGAGATTTACCAGAAATTGTTGATGTGTCCAAGACTTTAGTAGCAAAGCGATTAGTTTCCACTACAATATCATTTACTATTCCTTCAGAAAAGAAAAGTTCAAAAAATTCCAAACAAGTAGAGTCTTGCGAAGTATTTTGTGCATTGCAACCGGACTGACCGATATCAAAAATAAATTTGTTCGGAAGTATATTTATCTGTTGCCACGCAAAACTGTCATCTTCTTCAATAGGTTCATCAGATTCGCTTTCAGATGCTTCGGGCGAAACCGTGTCTGGTGGAATGCTAATATTATGGGACGCTTTTGAAGTAGATGGTGCATTTATATCAATTTCACAAGGTACTTCATAACTATCTGTTGAAGTTTAAATATTATAATTCTATTATCCTTGCGCGTAGTAAACATGTAAAAAACAAAAGTGTAAACAAAATAGTTTTTTACTGTATGTCATATAAAATATTACACGAGTTTAATCTCTACGTTGTAGTCTTTACTTACCGAACTCAAATAAAGAAGTTCAATACTATCCTCATCACTCTCAAGCAGTATTTGCGTAAGTTCTTGCTCATTAAGATCTTTACGTGACATTACAAATGGTTTTGTGTATATTTCAGTAGAAAACAACACGCGAACGTCAACAAGTACGACACTCCCACTAAACGGCGTAAACAGAACTGCTAAATCAAATTAAATCAAGCATACAACGTTCCCACTACTAAAATTGAACGTTATTACCGCCCATTTAACAATGGTACCCACCAATCACCGTTGTACTGAAATATAAGATAACCGCAGCCTACGGAAACTCGGTTACTTATATATCAGTCATCCGCAGTTATAGCCACTTGTGTTGCACACTGATATATCAGCTATCCGCAGTTTGAAGTCAAACTGATATATCAGTTATCCGCAGCCAAAGGGTAAATATTGTTCAAGCATACAGTACAAATAGGTCCAATTGTTTAAATAATTTTTCATTATACTAAAAATTTAAATACAAAATTTCAGTAATATAACAACGATTTATGGAAAAATATAAACAACAGAAAATTAGTGTTGTTTGAACATATTTGTAATATGTTTCTTATCTCCAGCTGTTACGTGGTCCCTGTAAAATACAAAAAGAAGCAATTAATATTCTATAAACTTCATTTCTCAGTAAATAAAAATGAGTTACACCTTTTAACAACCTTTTCCTAGATAATAAACTAAAATTCCTTTGAATTTTAATCATATAACAGGTGTCCACAGTAAGAGGCAACATAGGAAAACAACAATGTATTTTTTTTAGAAAATATCCGGGTTACCATGATTTAAATAATCAACGCGAAGAAAAGAGTATTATATTTACTGATTTACTTATTTGCCATTTTACATTAAAAATCGAATCTACTTTGAACTCTTCGAAAACAGTCTAAGGGCCGGTTGCACAAAGCGTTTGTTAAATTAACGAATAATCAAAGTTGACAAAAGAGGATCATTTTTTGTTTACTAATGTATTATTTGCCATATGCATTCGAATTTTGATTCGATTTTGTTCACTTTAACGAATGGTTAATTTGACCAAGCTGTTAAATCATGTTTGTGCAACCCGCCCTAAGCACGGCATTGTCAAATTTTACACGATCGAATCCCATTTACTGGTCAAATTTACAAAGGAACGTTGAAGACTCGAACGACTTGAACAATTCACAAAAATACTCGGCGGCTCAGCACGCTTCGACACCGAATCTAGTGAATCGATTCACTTCAAAGTAAAGACTCGATTTATTCGATTCAGTGTACTGATTCGTTCTTTTTGAACTAATCGTTCACGACTGGCACACCTCTAATACATACGTAGTCAGCACTGACGTGTGGTCCATGGAAGTACCGCTTCCCTTGCCTTCATTCATAAGGCAAAACAATATAATTTATTAATTTTATTTTTGTTTCAGCAGTATGTTAAAATTAATAAATTATATTGTTTTGCCTTATGAATGAAGGTAAGGGAAGCGGTGCTTCCATCGCTTCCATGGACCGCACGCCAGTGGCAGTCAGTATCGTAATTCGTTCCTTAACAACTGTTTCTATAACTTTCTCACATAGAAACACAATATTTATAGTTTTGTAATGTCAAATTAAATTGCAAAATTTGACTCAATCATAAATCCTTTAAAATGTCTGAAAAGGGATTTCCTCGAAACGTTACATGTTATTGCTGTTATTAGTGAATTAATATATTTTCATTTTAGCAACTGGCGGTGCAAAACCCAATAACGAAATATAAAATATTAAGTCTTGGGATATGAAAAATTTTGCAAAGTTTTATTCAGACTCTAAATCACTTGAACTTGCAATGAATTTGGAAAATTATTTATTATTCGGAAATGCAGCTCTGTAAAAACAGGAAGCAAACCAGTTTGCTTATTATTATGTTTTCAAGAAACAAAGTGAATAATTAGGTTGCAGGTAAGCCTTTTTGTACTGCGTGGTGCGTTGCCTCACGCAGGGATTTCAATGGTAATTTTTTAATATATAATTATTTGCTTCCCTAATTATTTTAGACCAAAAGTGTAATTAAGTTTCTTGTAGAGAAAAAAATACTACGTTGATTGATGCTATTCTACACAATTTTCGAGTTTTGTGTAACAGAAAAACTGTTGGGATTTTTATCAAAGCGCAAGAATTAATTTCCACAGTTTTTCTGTTACGGAAAAATTGAAAAACTGCAAAATAGCATCATTGGATTGGGTATTTTTTTCTCTACAAAAAACATATTTGCACTTTTGGTCTAAAATAATTGGGGAAGCAAATATTTACAAATTAAAAATTTACCATTGAAATCCCTATGGTGCGTGAGACAATGCACCACTCGGTATGTAACTCACCATTTTCTTTTGTTTAAAAAATATAGTACAGTCAATAAACTAACATCATTTTTCCCTTAAACGGACATCCCCAATATGCAGACAAGATCAGTTGTACCACGAGTTTCGGCATAATAGATTTTATTGTACATGTTCTTGTTCCGTACACTAAAGGCGGCTCCACACATGCGTTATTTTTGCCGAATGCAGCATCCATACATACAGACCTGTTCGTCATACGCGATACAATACCGACTCCAGACGGAACAATGTTCACCGTTCGTCTTAAAATGTGAATATTTGTTTAAGAACGCAAACATTTTATCCACACTTGTGTGATTCGCCATGAACAGCAAATAATCGTGTACGAATACTGCATGTGTGGAGCAGCCTTAATTGTATATCGGATATTTACCGTAATATATTTAAATTCAATTAAATTAACAGTAGCTATAGTTAC
This sequence comes from Melanotus villosus, assembly GCA_963082815.1. NCBI lineage: Eukaryota > Metazoa > Arthropoda > Insecta > Coleoptera > Elateridae > Melanotus > Melanotus villosus. Next base: position 81,791,868 of record OY720419.1, read on the forward strand.
TTACATGAAATGTTGACCGTGGTTGAAATGTACCCCTATGATGCATCTGACGACCAAAAGGCCTGTTTGAAAATCGCATGGGTCTAAATCCCGGTTTCGGCATATATGTATGCTAAAACAAAATGTATACATAATTTATTTATTTGACATTTGAATCATGGTATATTACATTAGGTTTATAGTCAGATATAGTACATTCTCTGCCTTTAATGGTGATTTTTTTTAATCCTAAAGCAAGTTGTTTATAATCAGCACTTTCTAATACAACTAATGCGGTACGGTAATTTGATTTTGCCATATGTATTAAAAATCGAGACACTGGCAAACACAATTCAAATTCTTCCCATGCTTCTTTAATAGTAATATCTGTAAATATAAATGTATTTATAAGAATTCAACAAAAAATCAATACAAGTAAATTACCAACAGGAAGATTGTCAAGGAAAATAGTGTTCTCAGGAATTATTGCATGTCCTAAACCAGGACATACCGTAATAAGGTAATCCTGAAACAACATGCCATTTACTTCCAGTGCTTTTTGAGCGCTGTCTTCATTTTCAAATCTGCGGAAAAAAAATTTGGGTGCATTTTAAAACATGTACATAGTGGATATAAACCGCTTCAAATTAAACATCGCTAATTAATTTCCATGTACGATATACATGTTATTTGTATGAGAAAATTGTAGTTGCTGAAAATTTTACTGAATCCACAATTAAATATTTAATTTTCAATAACTCTAGGTCATGTTCTATAAAAATTAAAAACATCCCTTCAAAAAAGTAAACCTACAAAAATAATAAACGCTCAATAAGCGTAATAAATGCTTGTCAATATCAAAAACCTAAATACACGATAAAAATAAGAAAAGTTTAATAAACAAATATCTTCATAAATGATTTTCATGCTACACCTTAAAAGGTCGTGCTTGTATGCCAGACACACTTTCCACATCTTTTTCAATTTGTTCTGCAGTGTGTAAAATTTGAAAATTTATTAAAACTTGATTACTTTTTATTAAAACAGGGTGAAATTTATACAGTACCTCTTCACTGTGAAAAAAAAACTGTAGGTATTTATATGACTGCAATAATTTATCTACCATTTCAAATATTATATTGTGCAAATAATTTCTAAATACTGAATAGTTTATTCCTACCCAAATTAAACTTACCGAACTACAGCCTTTGAAGAATGTTTTGAATCAAGCATTTTAACATGTTGTACTTCTCCATATTTTGCAAAAAACTCTTTTAGATGTGGTGCTTTGATTATACTTTTTAGTCCTCTTACCGTGATGCAATTCGCAAAGTTTATATTTTTTGCATTTTCGTTTGCTTTGCTGTCTGTATTAATATTTTTATTCTGATCTTTGGCTTCTGTACTTTCAATTTCCTTTTTAGAACTTACAGATGCTTCATTAGCTTTCTTTTTTTCTTCAGCTTGTTTTTCTATCTCTTCCGTTAACTCGTCATCTTCATCCTCTTCTTCACTAGTATCACTTGCTTCAAGATACATATTGGCTTTCTTTGCTTCTTCAGCTTGTTTTTCTATCTCTTCCGTTAACTCATCATCCTCTTCTTCACTACTATCACTTGCTTCAAGATCCATCTTGGGATCCACTTTAGTAGTACTAGTTTCAAGGTTATTATCGAACTGATTGCTGATCGTATCATTTAGTTCTTGCTCATCTTCCAATTTCATGTGTTTACCTGGAGATTTGGTGCTATCATCTGCAAATGAAGCACTCTTATTCTGTTGCCCAGCACCCTTGTTTCTATTCGGTTCCCAGGATCTGTTGAATTGTTCGTCAGAATTTTTAAAATTTCCCCTGAAGTTATTTTGATTATTTCCATTATTTCTACCACCATTTCTATTATTAAAATTGCCATGGTTTGGTGTTCCACCGAAACTTTTTCTTTGGAATTTTGCACCACCACCACGTGGGTTATCAGTTTGGTTATTAAATCCAGCGTTTGAAAAAGGCCTCTTATTTCCTCTGGGATGATTTCCCGGGGACCCATTTTGAGATAGATGCACCATTTTAATTGATGTTGTTGAACACCAAAAAATAATTGAACACGATTTTTCGTAGATCAAACGCGTCACAACTATGAACCGCGTGGAAACCAGACAATGAAAGAATGCATAACCTCAATAAACTTGTGGCGGCGCTGCTTGCGCAAAGTAAAAGCTGTGTTACCATTTTTTGTTTAACATTATAGTAGCGGCAAATTTAAATGTAATAACTTGATATTGGTCTACATATGGAAATTTTAACTAATGTCCTGCAAAGTATGCATAATATTTAGAAAAATTCTACATATTTTCCGTACACTAGAAATAAATATTTATCCTACCACCTGAAAAAAAAAAAAAAAATAAATAAACGCATCTAAAAAATAATTACGCCACAATCACATAAATAACTAAAATGACTTAAATAAATTGTATTAGTTAATTATGTACATGTACAACCTAGAAATTTTAAATTAAATATGTATTTTTATAATTCCTTAATAGGGAAAATACTGAAATACAAACGAAGAGTATTAAATTTATCAATTATTTACGCTCTTTCAAAATGAGTAAAAATTGAAAACAAATCCGGAAACTTATTTAGGCTCTAACTACGAAAGAGAAAAAAGAGAGCCCTGAAACGCAATTTTTAGCTTTTGAGCTTTGATAATTGCATAGTTTTAGAATCTTTCACCAATATTAATAAACATTAAATCAAAGTAGCAGTGATATTAGGTAGTTTTATGTACTTATTATAAGATAACAAAATTTAATACATTAAGACATAGACTAACTTATAAGTTAGTCTATGGTTGCAGGGTTACTTTTTCAGTATGTATAAATATGTCAATATTTCATATTTCATAACTTATAAATGTTTGATGTAAAACGTTTTGTACAGATGGCAGCACCCATTCTAAAACATCAAGGCCTACTGCATCAATAGCGACTTCGCCCCTATATTATTTATTAGTTGCATTATTATTTATTTATTTATTTTATGGCCTACCTACTACATACTACATAGTACCTATATTAGAAATATTATAAATGAAAATTAAATAAAATGCAATGTAAAGAAATATAACAAAAACTAACGGCCGGTATTATCAACATATTTAAAGCCGCCTTTAAGCTTAAAGGGCATTTAACCCTTTGAGTATATATACATGGAGAGGGAAATTATTATTATTTCGTAACATAAAATACAAACTAATTAATTAAATTCTCAAAAATACAGCCGTTCATCTCGATGCATGCGTCAGCTCCAGGGCCGTTTTAAGCCTGCTAGAGGCCCGGGGCTGGACATTTGGTAGGCCCCCCACCAAAAAAAGTCCAAAATTTATTTTGCGGCCATTTATAAAACCTCGCGTCACATTTCTAACCTATAAATAGAAAAACGAGTCAGTGTATGGAGAAATTTAAGAATAACAGTTTTATTTATTACTTCAGAATAATAATGCGACCTGTTACAAAGGAACTTTGCTTTTCTTGCGGCAAATTCCGAAATAATTGACTCGAATGATAATTTGCCTACAAAATCTGATTCTATCGACAGGATCATTAAAGAATTTAGTCTGTTCTTTGTCATTGAGGTTTTCAGCCAGCTCTTGATTAGCGCTAGTTTGGAGAATGATCTTTCGGCTTTGCAGTTGGTGACCGACATGCGTAAATATATTCTAAGTGCAATACCAACGTTAGGAAAAGTGCCGAGATAGTCCTTTTCATACAAATATTTGTATATAGCAAAATGATTACTAGAAACTTGGTTATCTATTGCCGGAGTGTTTAGAAATGAGTGAAGTTGAACCATTTGCTCTTCTAAAGATTCCTCCAAATCATCAGGGTAATGTCGAATTAAATTTCTTGATTCTTTCCTTAGTTCCAAAGTTTTTTGCTCTTCTAGTGTAAACCTGGTCAAGCTATCAGAAACTGAAATCGCTGACATAGTTCATTGTATGCTGATTTTCGTTTTTCTAATTCTGTTGCAAATCTGTCAGTAATAATAACAATTACCAGTATACCAGTAATGTATGAAAAAAATAAATTTTGAAATTCGTTAAAAACTAAGTGTGCGACAGTCTTTTCAAAAACACCATACCTCCTTGCCGGAATGATTCTAGTAAACCCATTGCCTTTAATAAATCTGTTCCGGGCTTCTGCAGCTGCTTGCTTGTTGCATTTACTCTTTCCATTAGTACAACAAAAACTAGCTGGAAATGCGGTTTCGAGTTTACTAAATTTCTTAAAGAAAGCTCTGGCCTCTCGCCTACTTTCAGCCTTTTGGTTCTCATTTTCTACCATTTGTGAAAGAGTTTCCATAATGGTACTGCAGTTACTTTCCACAGCTTTGCATGAGTTATAACGGCACGACCATCGTGTTGAACAGAGTATTTTCAGGGATAACATTTTGTCTTCATCGTCGTCAAACAAAATTTTTCCATCTGTACGTCGAAGAAGAAAAGAAGACGCAAAGCTTTGTATAATGCCTCTGCGCTAGAACCAACGCTGCAAGCTCCAACTAAAGCTTTGTCGTTTGTTGACTTGATATGCGCTTGAAGGCCTTCATATTTCCCAGACATTTTACTGGCGTTGTCATAGGATTGCCCCCTGCAATTATTAATCGAAATTCCTTGTTTTGTCTTACTTGGTAGGCCCCTTGCCTTGGTAGGCCCGGGGCTACAGCCCCCAAAGCCCCCCCCCCTTAAAACGGCCCTGGTCAGCTCATTTGTGAATTGCACGGGTAGCTCGTTGAAGCCCACGGTGATTATCTCTGATGAGTGCTGCGCAGTTAGTCATTCTAGTGTTCACTTTTGTTTAATAAACTAATGATTTCAACCATCCCCAAAGGTAATAATCTAGAGGAGTGAGGTCTGGTGACCTTGGTGGCCAATTCTGAAAACTCCCACAGCCAATCCAGTGTTGAGGGAAGCGATTATTAAGGCCACCTGATTAAAAACTATTTCCACAATATCTCAGTAACGGTTGAAATTTGACCATATGTTTATTATACTTTTTTTGTTCCTTTTAGTTCCCTGAACACATTATCCAAATATGGGGGGTTCCTCACAAATCACCCTGTATATGCAAAAATACAATTACATAAGCCAACTCGCAAAGTGTATGTCATAGATAGTTTACTTGCCGAACATGGACATACAGTTCTACGTTTACCTCCCTACCATCCGGAACTAAACCCTATTGAAAAAATATGGGCTTTTGTTAAAAACCACGTTGCTGCTTGCAACACTACATTCAAATTAGACGATGTTTGGAAATTGGCGGAGGATAAATTTAAAGATATAGGACCAGAGGAGTGGCAAAATATTTGTTCCCATGTCGCAAAAGCAGAAAATGAATATATGGAAAATGAATATGTGATGGATCAAGTGCAAGAGCTAATAATTAGGGTTGGTGAACACAGCGACGATTCCGATTTTGGTTTTTCAGATAGTGCACAGTGAAGAGGAGGTTATATAATTTTGCTAGTTCGTGCTTTAATTTGTTTCCTGACTCTTTTAACATTTCAGCCAATATATTGTCTGGACTGGAAGCTTTATTTCGCTTCATCTTTTTCAATGCATTGTTAATGCTAAACTTACTTCCGGTATGTCTTCCGATCCTATATTTTGGATTTTCTTTTTTCCTTGTTCTTGTTGATTCTCATTTGGTTGTACCTTAGAGTCATATAGTTCTGTGTAGTAGTTTGTTATTTCTTCCATAATTTCATCTCTGTTCGTTATGATTCTTCCTTCATTATTTTGTATTTTTATTATTAATTTCTTTCCCGTGCTTAGCTGTTTATTTAGAGCTTTTGGTCCTTTATTTGCTTCGATTGTTTCTAGTACATATTATTTGTGTTATACAATGTGATTTTTTAAAAACTCAATTGCAGCAGGCCATATTCTGACTTAATACAGACAGTTCTAAGGTTATTAAGACAGAATTCGGCCTGCTGCAATTGAGTTTTTTAAAAAATCACATTGTACCTTCTGTTGTCGTTCCGTATCTCTTTTCGTATTAGTTTGTTTAATTCTGCAAGTTCTACGTTGTTACTAGTTTCTCGTTCTGACATCATAGTTCTTCGTTTCTCTAGGAGTGCTTTTGTTGTATTGCTGATTTTACTGCGTGTGTTTTTGTTTTTTATTGCGACTTTATTCGCTGATTGAAATATTATTGTCGTCGAAATTTCAGCATGTTCATTTAGGTGTTACTTCTGTTTTGGATTTACTATTTTTATTTCTTTTTCTAGCTCCTTTTGATATTCAAATTTGCTTTGGGAGAGTTTTTGTATGTCTATTGGTTTTGATCTATTTCTATATGTCTTTGGTCTCTCCCAATTCTTGTTAATAGTTATATAGTTTGGCTCTAACGATTCTGTGATCACTTCCTATTGATATTCTATTTAATACATCTACGTCTTATATAATTTGTATTAGAATGGAGACCTCGTACTACAAAAAGAAGTGTAGGAAGGTCAATCACCCGATGGCGAGATGGTATAAGTAAAGCGGCAAGAGTACAATGGATGACAACGGCTGCAGATAGAAAACCGAATGGAAGGAGAGGGAGAAGGCCTACATCCAGCAGTGGATGAATATAGGCATATAGTGATAGAAGAGGATGAAGAAATGGTGGGAAATGGTTCAAAAGGGCTTAGAAGATAAAGGAATAACGGAGTGGAAAAAGAAAGTCAAGGATCGGAAAGAATGCTGGATTTCCGAACTGAATTCTTTAATATGATTGCAACATGAAAATAATTTTTATTTCATTCTCTAAAATGACTTCGCGATTAATTGTTTTGTGAATACTGTTCATATGGTTTTGTATCTGCTTCGTAATACATATCGTGAACATAAGGAAATGGCATGGTAAATCGTATATACGCAGATTCCTGTTCCCCGTTTGAGTTGATAGGATAGATAGTGGTATCAATCGAAAGACAAAAAGAATACCTACGCTTAATTTGATACTGTTTTAAAATTTTAACTCTTTATTGTATAAAATTTTAAACAATCTCATTATTTTCGGATGAATAAATTCTTTTTATTATTTCCTAATAATTAGGTAATTCGAAAAATATGAAAAAATATTATTAGTTAAAACCTATCTTTATGTTATAATAAGCTAAGAAACTTGCAATATAGGCGGCAGCTATAATAACTGTATTTATTTTCAATTTCATAAGGATAACAATTTCAAATTTCGCGCGCTTTTTCCTGAGTGCTGCATGTTTTTAGGTTTCACTATTATACTTCCATCTCACTCTTTCACAAATTTGACGTGCATGTCGTGGGCCATAAGATATCGGGATTACTATATATAGGTAAAGGAAGCAAAACTTTGGTCTTACGTCACCGTTCGTGGTAATAGTAATAATACTATAAAAACAAAAATATTCCCTCTTTCCCTGACTCTCCGCCGCTGTCATATTCAGTTACTTTCTCGCGTAAGGTTGGCAGTGATACGTGATCGAGCACAGTGTTGTCATTACAATCCGCGCGTGTTGTTTACGTTATTAGCATCACCATTCCCGGTTTTTTGTATTGTTTTTAAAATTCAGTTCAGTACAACGTTGTTTTCAGAACGACTGGCTAGTTAGTTTTTTTAAAATTGAATTGTTTAAATTTCATAAAATAAATGTAAAGAAGAGTTGGAAACAAAGTGAGGTTAGTTTATTTATATACATTTGGCAACGCTGCGTATTAACAAACGTAAAAATGTTTATTACGTAAGACCAAAGTTTTGCTTCTTTTACCTATAGTATATTCGCTACCACATTGGGATTCAAGGACAAGTTCGCTTGAAGCTACACCGTATGACTCAAGAGTTTAGAGATTACAGACTTGTTCCAGCGGTTCTGAACATACGGCATTGTTAATATTAATACTGTAACGCCTAATATTTATTTATTTTAGCGAGTTTCCGGTACCCTATGCATAAACTCCAGTCGCAATGTGGTAGCGAATATAGTATAACTAATTACATTCTTTCTTAATTAGTGTATGTTGCTAGCTAAATTATTTTCATAGTTACAATTTACAATACCTAACATCCTTGACAATTACGGCTGCCAGCGTATTTTCTGACCCGGGTATGCCCACCGTATACGGTAAGTACAGGATGGACCCCAAAACGCTTCCTTGCGGCACTTCTGAGTTTATGGGGTGTAATTCTGTGAGTTCCTGTTGAAATTTCACCTGGAAGTTTCTGGTGGTCAGGTACGATTTTACGAGATGATAGTAATTGTGCGGTAGAGCTCCTTTTATTTTAAATAGTTATTAGTCCCGTGTGCCAGACTTATCAAAGGCCTGGGCCACATCCAAGAACGCACCGGAACAAAACTTCTTGTTTTCGAATGCCTTATTGATTTCGTTTACTATCCTATGAACTTGGTGGTATGATCCGCCCTGAACCCAAATTGATGATCTGGGATCAGCTCGTGCCTTTCGAGAAGAGGTTTTATTCTTTTCAACAGGAGCTTTTCAAACAATTTGGAAGCTGTTGGCAATAAACTGATGGGACGATAAGATGATGTTTCTTCTAGTGGCTTTCCTGGTTTAGGGATAACTATAACTTGAGCTACTTTCCATTGGGCGGGGAAATGATTCAATTGTAATATAACGTTAAATGAAGTTTAAGTCTTTGCTCGGAAAATTCTCGCAGTATTTTGCCTGTAATAAGGTTATATCCTGGCGTTTTCTTTGGGTTTATTTCATGACTAATTGAGCTGATCTGGTGCCTCCAGGTTGTATTTCTTCTTCTTCTAGAGTTGGACGGAAAGGATTGAAACGCATTCGTAAAGGGTACTGCTGATGTATCAGCTTTCTCTTTTTTCACTTCTGGTCCAAATGCCATATCGGTCTTTCGAATTGGAGGTATTGCTTGTTGTGGTTGTTTTAGTTTTCGTGTGGCTTTCAACGATGAATAGTCTGATGCTTCAGTGGCGGAGAAATTTTTTAGATAGTTCTATATCGCCTGACCTTTTAGATCATGGAACATTGTTTTCAGGTTCTTTGCTGAACTGTTAAGCCTGTTCTTATTATAATTCAGCGTAATCATAATCGGAGAATGATCCGAGGACAAGTCAAGGCATTGTTCAATTCTTAAAGTAATTTTGTGCTACATTTTTTGTAATACCGAAGTTGAATAGGTCTGGAATCTTTCTCCTATCAGTAGGCCAGTACGTGGGTTGCCTGGAGGCGAGATAGTTTAGGTTGTTAGTGTTAAGCGATTTTAGCAGTTCTCTACCTTTGGTGTTAGTTACTCTAGCCCTTAAATCTTGCCCTCGTCTTAATTACTTTTAAGTACAATTATTTACTTGTACAGGCCTTATAAGCAAGCATAACAATTTTAATAAATTTTACTGATTAAAGATGCACTTCTTGTACCCATTAAACATTTTAGAAGATATTCTTGCAACAACAAAACATGCCTAGTCATATTGCTGCTGTTATTGCCTCTAAAGGCAGTTGGACTAAATACTAAAATGTTCAGATTATTACCTAAATGTTAAAATGACTATCTAATCACCATATACCAGTTCTGTGTTACTTAAATGATGTTAGAATACATTTACCGTTATAAATTAAAAACTTTCTAATTCAGCGACCACCCACTGTATATGTTTTTACATGGCCGTCGTGAATTTTTATCATTAGCCAGACAGTTTAAGAAAGCAGAAGAAAATTAGATTTGAAACTAAAATACTAGAAAATTAAAGTTTTTAGGTATAAAAATCTTTATTTATGATTTTGGTTACATTTAATGATAAATGATACATAATTATATGTACACAATGAATATAAATTAAATAATTAATAAACTTCACACAGACAAAATTAAAGCGAAATGTTATAATAAATATTACAAAAACACTACAAATTATGAAACTAAAACTAATTTTAAGGTACTTTTGTATATTTCTAATTTTGTATAATAATCTTCCTATCATTAAAACGAGCTAAAGCTATAAAAGGTCCCTAATGTTTAAAATTATTTAATTTCTTTTTGTTTCGGATAATAATCATTAAGTTTTTTATACTGTATCGATACATAAAAATGTAAAATGTAAAATGTTAATGTACTTTCACAAAAGTATTTTCATCAACAATCTTATACCTATCCTCCCTGAAATTAAGTAAGTCGTCGTATAACCTTCTTACACTTTCATCTCTGAGTTTGACTATAACATTAGGGATCGTTTCAAGATTTGCAGCATCGGCTAATTCATCATAATACAGCTTTTGATCAGGACCCATTAAATGCGCTTGTCTTTTGGTGTAACCTTTTGCCCAACGGGCCTGCATTTCTTCCTCCATGTGAGCTCGCATCATATTCGATGAGGGTAATAATTTTCCGTCAAGGCCTTTCACGAAATAACGAGCCTAAAAATAGTCTTTTTTCATTAAACTAATTTTAAATATTATTTTAATACAAAATAATTACAAAGGTTAGAAGTTTAAACTCTTCTTAATACAAATATATTTATAACAACAACAATAACAGTTGCTGCTCTGTGATAACAGATGTAACATGTCTTACCTGTAAATCGAACATTTGGAAAGCACAGACATTGAAAGGAATTCCTATAAAGCACATAGTGGGTCTATCAACGTGGATCATGTGTTTGTACAGGGGTTGAATGTGGTTTTCATCTACAGTTATTCCGCAGGATTCATGAATGAAAGGGAAACTGTATCTATAACCTAGAAGGAAACATTTTTGTTATTGAAGAGAATTGAGCCTGATCTGGAGTTTATGATTTAAATTCAACGGAAAATTCTAAAAAACGCAAAACACATGGAAGATTTAGAAAATCATATGTATTTCGGCAACGAATTTTTCATTCGCATTGTACCTAATACTTCTCGTTCAAGTTTAATCAAGTGAAGAAGAAGAATCTTTATCAAATTATAAAGGTTCCAAATACTGTGTTCTTCGTCAAATTAGCCGAAATTTGTGTGTTTTTTTTTAGTAAAAAAGGTTGACCCATAAGTTAAGGCATAAAATGAAATTTGATTCACTTTAGTAATAATTGACAAAAACAATACACTATAAACAGACAATGAATAGATGGTGTCCATATTTGAAGGTTTTTACTAATGTTAGGAAGTTTAGAAGGTAGTTTAGATACCTATATCTCGTTTAGTTGGCTCTAAATGTATTTGCATCACTAGATTATGCCTTAACTTATGGTTCAGCCTCTACTGTGATTTGCATAAAGAAATGCCCAATGAAATTATTGAAAATTTTAAAAGAAATTACAAAGATAAATCTTACCTGTACAATATAATATTGAGTCGAAACAACAACAAGTTCCGTCAACAAATTCTATTTCTTCATCACCGCGGACGCAACGCACATCAGGTTTTTGTATAACATTTGAAGAATATTCACTAGAGATAGGTTCTCTCAAATGATGACTAAGGACAACCTGAAAATTAGAATCAAATTCTAATTCTGTTTCTGTTTAAAAACTGATCGATTAATTTTTGGAACTGAAATAACTTCGGGGTGGTTTATACAAGGTGTATGAATATTTGATTGACCCACTTTGGGGATGGAAGGTGTTAAAATAAATAAATATTGGTAAATCCCCGGGCCTGAAACTTGAAATCACGACGCCAGAGACATTAAAAGACATATCTAAAAACGCCTCAATGTAGGCAATTAGTTATTCATAATTAACTGATTGTTTGAATGATAAATTCCAATAATTTATCGCTGCAATTAAATGTTACATATTTTAAACTGACATCTGCTTTGGGTAAATTGAGCAATTTACTTGTTGCTATTTTAAAGAGTTTTCAAACGACCCATTTTCTAACGCCATTATCATGCGTTTTTGGCTTTTTGGTCAGAGATTTATGTACAAAGCTTTCCTTGGCACTCTCATTCAACGAACTATGTTGATTGAATTCTGTCTGATGCACTCTGTATGAAATGCTGAGGTTGACTGTAAGATATCATCAGATGGTCCGGAGACAATCAGGTCTGATTAACAGAAGATAACAAAAATAGATCATTTATGCCGACAAATGTTTGCATATTCACCAGTTTATTTCCTATTATGAAGGTATTATATATTACAGATATTATTTATCTTAAAGGAAAGAAAAAAATTACTACGGCTATTATAGTAATTAATGTTATGTATTGGAAGTTCATTGATATAAATTGTTGAAGTGAAAGGCGTGTTCTATGACACTAACCTATAACGAAAACGTGGAATCCTGGTTGATTACCAAAGCTATAATTAAGACGAAGTAACTACCTATTTCTTATTTGTCATGGTAAAAACATGATCTAATTTTATATCATTAAAACTTTAACTACTCGGCGTGCAAGTGACCTGGTTAATTAAACAGGAAAAACGGCGTGCACTATTGCTTTTACATGCCTGTATTATGACCTTATAAGTAGATTTTAGTAGTATTAATTATGTACAATTTCCTTACCATTTTAAATTTAATTATACTTTCTATATGCATTTCAAGCTTTTCTTATTTTCTTTACTAAAGTGCAGAGTTGTATTTTAGTGTGTTTTTTTTCGAACTCTTTTGGAACACGAATAAAAGGGTATACTTAATTTACATAAATTTATTGAATCAAAATGAATTTATTTATTCACTTAATTGAAATAGCTCGTATTTTTTCATATAAAGGCGCAACAATCTAAAGTTAGTTTTACTCGAAAATTGCAGTTTGTTGTGTGTACACAGGACGTTTGAGACGAGCATCACATTTCAGTTATTATGCAAGGTACAGAAAATTGTTTTAAACAAGGCTAAAACAGCAACAAAATGTTTGACTTTTTATCAGAAAAATTAAAATTTAACTTTCGTGGAAGTGGCATGAATTTAGATCTTTTAAAGTGAATTTATCATATTTGATGAAGAAACAAATTTGCAATGCAAGAGATATTTGGATTATTTAAAAGAAAAGTAAAGTAAAATGAGATAAAAAATAACAACTTCCTATTAAACAAAAATAATATAAAAGCTGCGTTTGACTTTACCGAAAACAATAGTGAATTCGATTTGTAAGGCACAGTCGTCCTTCTGGTTGTTTTGTTGAAGACATTTTATAGCTTGTATAATAAAAATTAACTTATCATGTTCCATGCGTTCTGGGACACCCTTATTTTTGTTTAAACAAAATGTTCATCAGAGCAAATGAAATTTTTTTGTAATGTTCGTAACAGTACCTACTAAATTAAAATATCGAAGTAGATAATCCCGTAACTTAATAGAAAAATAGGCAATTAACAGTTTCTGTTTACTTTATTGATTAAAATTGGAAAAATTAGATATGGTAGTTGTGTACAATAATAATTCCACTTTTTTTGTACTTTTATCAATGAGACTGTTTGCCTCTATTTTGACGTCAAATTTAGCCTTGAATACTTTTACATCAATCTTCTGTTTTTATCCGAGAAATGCACACTCATGTTGGGAGTCTCCTTTTCATTAAATGTTTTTCTTATAAACAAGGTAAAAATTTTACTAAAACTTACTTGGCTAGCAACAGCAGAAATATGGAAAGCCAAATCGAGGCCAGAAGGTCCGGCACCGATAACGAGCACCCTTTGACCCTTGTAACCATCTGGTGAACGATATTGGTGGCTGTGAGCCTGAGATCCACGGAACTTTTCTTGTCCAGGAAGTTTGGGTATCGTGGGTTCGTTATAATGTCCGTTACAGACCATAACGGCGTCGTAGATTTCACTAATTTCTTCCTTGGTCGGTTTGTAGACGGAGGTGATTGACCATTTGTTGCCCTCTGATACGCGAATGTCTTTTACGTAATGGCTGAACTAAAATTTGGTAAATTTAATTTACAAATCGCAAGATATTAAAATTAGACGAGTGTTTTAAATTTCTACAATTAAATTTTGAAAAAATTACGTAATGATAAAGAGGCAAAGAAGTTGTTACAATTAATAATAATGATATTTTCTGATTTTTTAAAATTTCTGTTAAAACTAACAATAAAAATAATACACGCGGTTTTTCAATACGAGAGTTAAAATATAAATGAATTTATGTTCTTACCTTAATAAGTGGTCTAAGATTGAAATTATCAGCATAAAGATTAAGAAAGTCCAAAATTTCAGCTTGAGTTAAGTAAGATTTCTTTTGTTCAGGTATGGGAAAATCAGGGAATCCCATGACTTCCTTTGGTAAATTCGTTCTGTAGGTAAATCACATAAAATTGCATTAAAAAAAACTGGTAACTTTTATTAACTTAATCTTTATAAAAAGTAAACCTGCCCGCTTAGATAATTTAAAATGGTCATAAATAATAGCATAAATACGACAGGTTGCTTTAAAAACGAATCAACATTAATTATGATCAAAGACGTCTTATAAGGAAAAATGGTTTTATAAATTACAAAATCAATCACGTATTCTAACAATTAATCATTTGTTACTTGACCGCCGGGCGTAATAATTTATCTTCGCGAAAAAATGTAGGTTAATTTTTCTAATCAAACGGATGTTCGGTATGTATTGCATTTATAAACATTGCGATATTGCATCTGAATGCAGTTATCAACGCCGACGCTTGTCAACGCACATGATTTATTATCTTATTTGGTATATCTTTACTTTGCTTTTTTTGTGCTTTTGTTTATCGAAAACTAGATGTCCTGTTGCAAAACCTTGGGATTTTCTACGCTCGTAATGCTGTTGACTTTATGCACTTTTGCTACATAGTGATAATAAGGATTAAAATTAGAAGCAGATAAGTTCTTAAAATGGAAAAGTTAATTTGCGCATTTCACTTGAAAGAAAATCAAAAGGGAACTAGTTAAAATTAATGTTAATATTGGATATAAATATAAATAAGGGACATTCACTGTGTTGTTAGGTATGTACATAGGTAAATAACTATAAAAGTATTTCCCTTCAAGAGAGTTTATTCTTAAGAATGTTAATTTTTTTAAACTCATTTCAAATATCATATTAGTTTTGATAGTTGTTATTTTGTATTTGCGGTGATTTAGAAGTCGTTGTTTATTTTGTGCGCTATCTGTTAGTAAGAGTGAAATCAGTTCCTGTATTTAATACGAGTATCTATGATTTTGTATAAGTTTTTTACTTGATCTAAGCAGTAAGCACACTCATCATCATATTCATCATCAATTATCAATCGTCAAAAGTCGAAATTATGAGCGGCACCACTATCATTTTTATTTACTACTTGAATTTTTGAGGTAGCTGACCTCGTTAGAAGAGCCAAAGTTCCCAATAGAACTGAAAATTTTCAGGCAAACGTTTATCATCTTTCGTATATAATGTAAAATTATGATGCTTGGGGGGTGATTAAAATCCCTACTAAGGATGGAAGCCCTCTAAATTCGGCAAAATTCTAGTTGGGTTGTGCTAAATGACATGGACAATTGACCCACCTAAGATGCTTGACAACTTTAAGCCTACATTTCACCCCAGTTTTGAGTTTGTACTTTATAAGTGGTCCAATTACTAGTTAGAAAGGTGTCTGATGTTATGTGACGATGCGATTTTGTGAAGAGTTATTACTTTCATCATTCAACAGTTTAGAAAAGTATCTATAAAAAACATGATGGTCGATCAATAAAACCTTCTGCTGAAGTTGTAGTTGCAGTGGCTGAAATAATGGACAAGGAACCACGTTTATCTGCTTATTACTAGATGTTTGTTTGTAATATGTAAAAAAATCATTATTCGAACGTGTTATAAAATGTTATATAAAAGTCCCTCATGATAAATTTTGTTAGTGATTCTTGAGTGTGTTTAGCGGCGATGGAGAAGTATTCCAAAGAGTTTTTTTTTAGCGAGGGAGCTTGGTTTTATTAATAAGGCTAAGTTAATTGACAATACAGAAGGTGTTTGGGTAGCTAACTATGAGTATAAGACGGCGTTGGATCAATTACTATTTATGGAAATATGTAGGTTGAAATATCCTCTTCTTCTTTATCAGCCCCTTTCAATCCACTCTTTGACAAGGCCTCCCCTTGTTCTTGTTGTCTCCACTTTAATCTATGTCTTGCTACTTGTTGTCATCGTCTTCCCAATCTCTCCCTAACATCATCTATCCACCTTTTCTATGGGCGTCCAACGCTTCTCTTGTATTTTCTCGGCCGTCATTTCAAAATACGTTTTGTCCATTTTATGTCATCCTGTCTAGCTATATGACCCACCCATCCCCACTTCAATGTGGTTATTCGTTTTATTACGTCTTTCACCTTTGTCTCTTGTGTTATCTCCTCATTTCGCAGACGGTCTCTGAGACTTATTCCCAACATAAGTCTTTGCTATCGCCCTCTGTGTTGTTCTGAGCTTGTTCGCAGATTTAAATTTTAAAGACGTTGTCTTCGTCTCATAAGTTAACACCGACAGGATGCAAGTGTTGAAATGGGATTTCCTGGTTTCTGAGAATTACATTCAGTCTACCTGGTCATTCGAATTCTTCTGTTTACTTCTGTTGTTTGAGTCTCTTCTCAGAGTTTTATTACGTGGCCAAGGTATACGTATTCTTTTAAGTATTCTTTACATTTTCTATAATTTTATCCCCTATGTGGACTGGCGTTTCTTTAGTTTTGCTTAAATTCATTGTAAGGCCCACTTTTTCTGACATTGATTTTAGTTCAGAGAGCATTTCTTGTAGTAGAAATATATCGAGCAAGAAGTACGCAGACGTTATTTAATGAATTGCATGATGATTAATTGCGTGAGGGTTGTACTATCAACAGAACGGAATTAGACCGCGATATATCCTTAATCCAAGGGTGATCTGGTAATAGAATAATAGAAATATAGAAATACCTTGTTCCAGTAAGATCTCATTTAAGCTAGTCGATGTGCGTTGATATCCTTGGTATCTGCGAGCTTAGATCTTGCCCAATAAAAATAAAACAACAAACGGTAGGTTATGAGACCAGGGTGACGCACGGTTAGACATGCATCTCTCGATTGGCAGAACTTTTCTCTAATCTGGAGGTCGCCATCGAGCCTGGATGACCATTCGTCGTTGGGCACCAAGTTAACCATGCTCTCCTTCAAATACACAGGTCTAATCCTTTACACTATGCACATGTTTCTGTATGTAGGTATTCCACGCCGCACCAATCACGTAATGCGTTGCACTTTTAAACTGATCAATTTGCGACATTCAATTTAAATTACATGTATTAAAAAATGACATATAATTTTCAAGTCACCAACTTCTTTAACTACCACATTCTCTAAGGATGTCGACGAGGGGGATCAAAGTGATTTTTAAATGACGTTAGCTTCATTATATCCCCCTTTTATTAGGCAAATGTGTTCTCTACCGTGCTTTTGCGTTGTCTTCCGCGGAGTTTGTGATCGTTTATATGTGTATATAGGCCTTCTCAACTTTTGTAAGAAATACAAGGTTTATTGCAAGCAGTAATATCTGTAGACGAAGAAAATTAATGTTGGCAACAAGATGTTTGGTGCACTAAAAACTGCTTTTAGAATGAAAGAAGTTTCAAGCAAAGCAAAGCTCTTCTTCCTCTTATAGCCGAAGCCTAAGCCGATGGCATATTAGTAACTCGTAAGAACAAGTTCTTTAAGCCCTCTTAGCACGTATACTGGGCAGGAGGCTAGCCTCACCCATCGAATAAGGAGAAGATTGAATCCGCTGTGGTTCGAGGTTGACAATTGTCAAAGTGCTAGTATGACAACTGGGACCGCCGGCTAAACGTGCCCTCCGAAGCAAAGCTCAGAATTCAGAATAACGTCTAAGTGCCAACTCTCGTACGTATATGAATTACAATGATGGGTTTTAAATACTCAAATGGAAAATACACTGCAAAAAAAGGAATTACATTTTTAAGAGCAGTGTTGGGAATCCAAGAAGAAACAGAAAAAGAAATGTGTATGTAAGGGAACAGTTAAAACTGCAGTCTCGAGAAAAATTGTAAAATAAAGACTCAAATGGTGGGGCTGTATCTGAAGAATGGAGGAAAGGAGATTACCAAAACAAGCTTGGAAAAGAAATACCATAGGAAGAAAAAAGAAGGGAAGACCTAAGCAGAAATAGGAAATGGCAAGATGTTCCAGTAACTGAACGCAACACGGAAACAAGGAAAGGGAATGACCCAGGATGGGAAAATGGAGAACATTCGTAAATGAGCACCTTGACACTGCTGAATAAGAGGAATAAGAGTAAGAATTAAGTATCTGTAGATCGACGAAACCTGACGGCAAAGGATTATGTTTGAGAAAACCGTCATACTGAACGAAGGTAAACATGCTGCATAAGAGAGTATGCCCAGTACTTCTTTCTAAGGCAGAGATTTTTCAATTTAATACCTTTATTAGCAATCAGAAATTATGCATTCTATAAGCTAATTCGATGTAGTGCACAACAGTGGCGGCTCGCCAGGTGAAGTAGGTGAAGTGCCTCTTCACCTAATATTTCACTCGAATTAGTTTTTTTTTTGTATATAAAAATGATTATTCTTTCCATTTATCTAAATTCCTAAATAGTTTAAATTATAAATGAATTTTATCCCCGTTCAATACGCAAAACATTTCTTATAGTTATAGGTATGTATTTCGCAGCACAGTATCAAATTGCAGAGCTAAACGTAAATATGCTTGAAAGTCTGTACTATTCACTGGGTTGCTATGGTAACACTGACATCACTCGCATGAAGCGCTACGTAGGTTTTCCACAAGTGAAGGATCTTTTTAGGCAACGTCAGTCGCCTGCCGCTGTGCATAGCGAATGGTTGTATGTTTGGTATATCGCGCAGCAATCTTGCGTAATGTGAATTTTACTATGAATCCCATTAACGACACTGTCTATAATTTATTGGAAACTCCATTTAATCGGTGGAAAGATGAAGATAAAAGGGATGTTTTACTTCAAGATCGACCAACGGAGTTACTGACGATTATTGCTAAAAAAGAAATAAAAAAGTGCGGAAAATCTTATAACATTCGTTGTAAAAGTTCTTGGTTTACTCAGTACAAATGGTTATAGCAGTTCAGTTTTACAAAAATTATTTTGTTGGCTCTGTTTGCTTTTTAGTAATAAAAATTCTGCTTGGAATAAATACGGATTCGCTGAATTATTAAATATCACACGATCACTTCATAAACATGGCGATTCTAGTAAACACCTCAAATGCGAAATAATGTTAAGAAATTAAAAAAAAAATCAGAACACTATTGCCGATGCCCTAAAGGAGAATGCTAGGCTTTTTAAAGTGCAGTTCAACAAAAACGTTAGTTTAAATAGACTTTTTATGGAGACAGTAATTGATGCTGTATTATATTTAAGCAAGCATGAACAAGCTCTCCGCGGTCATGACGAAAGTAGTAACTCGATCAATCGCGGTAATTTCAAGGAATTACTAAGAGTGTTTATTTCAAGAAATCCTTTGGAAATTCGCAACCAGTATGAAAAGATTAAACCTGTTTTTAATAAGGCTCACATGATAATGATATTGTTATTCATTCATTAGCAAATACTTGTGCTGATTAGACGAGTTTGTTGGTAATTTAGGTATTATTTTTATTATTGTGTTGTTAGACACCTTAAAAAAGACGAGTGATCGTGTTGAAATGCGGGGACGATGAAAAATCAAACTGGTAAAAATAATCGAAGAAGTTACGATTGTAATTTTAAAATTATGGCAGTTCGTACGGCAGAGGAAACAAATAATTGTGCGGCGCTAAAAAATATCTCACAACAGAAAAAAATGTTAGGCGTTGACGACTGCAAAAACAAAAACTTTTAAATGCTTTCTCAACACGAAAAGCCGATTATCATTTAAAATTTAAAATTGATAAAATATTTTTTTTTTTGTAAACATACCAAAAACTAGGGGCCTTAACTGCCTTATAATCAGGCAAATACGGTAAATGATTTTCAGAGTAAATGTTTCTTATGGCTAATTTTGTAACTCTTCACCTATTTTTTAAACCACGAGCCGCCACTGGTGCACAATGTAAATGAATATATTGTACAAGAGTATGGCATGAGCAGGTACATCATCCAGCAATTTCACCTCGAATTCATAGAAGACCCTGTAGCCAGAGACAAGGGCGCCGCCAGGGTTAAATAAAAGGGGGGGCATGAATAAAATTATTGTTTTACATGGCTTTATTTATAAAATACATCAAGTATATGACATTTTTAATTAATTGCTTAAAATTATATCATAATTTATATAGCTATGAAAATAAAAATATTAATCTCCTACGCTCCCTGCCAAATTTATCTATCACCTTTTCAATAAACTCTGGCTTTTAAAGGGGGGGCAAGTGCCAGGTCTTGCCCCCTCCTGCCGGCGCCCTTGGCCAGAGACTTCGTAGTCGTCTAGTTTGTATTGGTCGTAAGAGGTGCCTTAGTAGCTGATTGGAATGAACTTCAGGTTTTTCATGGTGTCTGGTGACTCTTTTGTGAATTACTGTATTTAGATATGGAACGTTGAGGTCTGTATGTGGTGTATGGTTGGTAACATACCAAGGTGCAGAGGATTTTAGATTGATTTCATTGGATGATGGCTAAGTTGGACTTGCTGACACAACTCCAGATTTCAATTCCATATGTCCATATGGGTTTGCTGACGGTTTTATAGGTAAGTAGTTGTCGATTAATAGATGAGATTTATGACCTATTAGCCAGTTGAGTTCCTCTATTTTCAATTTGATTTGTTCCTTTTTCTTTAATATATGTTGTTTCCAGTTCAGTTTCGAGTCAAGATGAAGTCTTAAGTATTTAACTATTCCTTGTTGTGGTATATCGACTTTAATTAAGGTCGACAGTTGGGCAGTTACCTTTCCCGAGGGTAAAAGTTATGTATGCTGATTTTGATTAGTTTGCCTTAATTTTTCAATTTTTTTGCTCCCCAATAAGGTTCAAGTGCTGTTGAAGGTTGGATGCGGCAACTATTGGATCGTTATCGGTTGCGAATATTGCAGTGTCATCTGCAAAAGTGCCTATTATTGTATTTCTAGAAGGTGGTATGTCGGATGTATAAATCACATAGAGGAGGGGGCCGAGAATACTGCCTTCAGGTACTCCTGATTGAACGTAATATCGGAGCGAAGTTTCACGTTTCACCATTGATTTTGGTCTCGTTGATGTAAGTCTTGTTGCTATCTGCAGTCGATCACTCCGCAGGTAGAATTGATCATGGTCGATTTCTAATGATTTTATTATGAACATGTAACGGTTCATTTTCCGTTATATTATTTTGCTCCTTTCAATTGCTTATTTACGGTGAATGCATTTATTGAACCTCTATTTATTATATATTCACTGGTAAAAGATTACGTAGTTAGTGACTTTTTGGTTTTGAGTAGGTTTTCTGATTTGGGGAGAGAGCGTCATGCGCGTTTGGGGATTGGCGTTGCGTTCTAGAACTCTTGGCTTTTTCCGTTTGGGTTGTCTGCGAAGCAGTTGAGTTTGGTAAAATTTATCCCGAAGTTACTTATTTAATTCTGATGGAATTTTCGTAATTATAACTTCCGAGATTTTCGGTTTTGTTTCACGTTGTGAATTTATTTTTTAGAAGCACCAAGATCTGGTGCTTCTTTCTTTTCGTTTGGTTTTATTTTCCATTACTTTACCGTACTCCGGCTCTTTTGGTTATTGCCTTTTTGCGGCTGCATTATTTATGGAGTTGAAGGATGCGGTATTATTGAAAAATTATTTATCATTGCTGGTTATTCGCCACTCGATCGCTTGGAGGATTCAAGGTCGGTGTTTATTGAATTGTTAAGTGTCGTCGAATTTACCTGATTTTATTCCATTTATTAAATTTCTTAATTTTTAACTTTGCTTTACTTAAATATTTGTACAATTGAATTTTGAATTTTAACGCCTTCAGCTAATTGAACTTGCATTAATTATTTCATATTAATCCTTTTTCGCTTCACGAAATAAATTTATATTTTTGTTGTAATATTCTGTAACGCTTTAGGTTGGTTTTTCCATTTTATTTTATTAGCATAACGAATTTGCGTGTTTTTTTTCAAGGTAATAAGCTTGAGTTTAAACAAGGCTATTGCTATTTACTTTTGATCGTTCATTTTTTTATTAGACTTGTTTTCACTCAGGTAATAAAGGTAAGCGCTTATTTATTTTTTTATTTATCCACCTTGATCGTTTTTTTTTACCATTCATGTATATTTTTCTTTAATTCAACTAACGTTGATATTTAGTTTTTGGTTTAGTTTATTTATTTTGAAAGTAACCTAAGCGATTTGTTTTTGTACGTTTATTTGCATATTTTTAGCTTTTATTTCTTCATTGTTAAATACTTTGAATTTATTAAACTTACTTATCTGTATTTCTATATTTTTTTGAAAACTGAAAAGTTTTCTGGCGCCCAATTTTTTCATTTTTTTATTAGTATTCACTTTCTGAGTTTTAACTATGATAAGGCAATCCTCGGCGATCTACGGCCCTCGCAAACAACTAAGTTAGTCGGCGAATTCTTTTGAGTTTTTTGTAAGTATACAGGTAGGTGATTATTTTTCTTTGTTTCGCTTTTACCTGTTATACTAAATTGACGCAGCAACGTGGGGCTTTCGAGATTGCTACTGGTTTTCTCCCCTTATCATTTTCTCATTTTTTTTCGACACCTTTGTTCGGACACTTTGTCATTTTATTAATTCGCCACCATGAGTTTCAACGTTAATGCTTTGAGGGGCGATGAACTCTCTTATGAACTAGTCTTCCGAGGGATAGATCCCGAATTCATGTCCGTTGACCAAAAGCGCAAGGCTTTACGTGCTAAGTTAGCCCTGGAGAAATTAGATACCTCCTTAATAAACAGTTACCCTCCTATTCAGTACGATGTTCCTGGTGAGTTGGATGTTTGTGGAACGAAATTGAGTGAGCTGTCCTCCCAGATCAATAATGTTTTTCTTAAAAAACCTACTTCTTCTGAATGTGTGAGACTTGACGCTCGGTTGTCCCATTTATTTGCTAGGTTGAATCGTTTGAAACCCGAAAGTGACCTAGAATCCCTTCACGCCGATAAGGTTAGTCTTTGTTTGGACTTACTGGACTTAGTTAGGAAAACCGTTGACGACGATGAAATCCCTGAAGATGAATCCGAGGTTGAACAACCCGAATCCAATATTGAAGAAGTTTTACCGTTAGCTAACTCCACGAGTCAGCGCCCGCGGGTCTCTTTTTCTGACGTTCAGGTAGTTGATTTATCTCGTCCAAGAGCTCCTGTATCTTCGGGTGGTGGTCCAATTGAAGATCCAATTGATGAATTACGTCGTCAACTTGATCGTTTACAACTCTCTAGAGCTACTTCGAATTCTACCACGACTGCTAGTTTACCTTCTTTTACTAAGTCAGTTCCTGTTTGTAAGTGGGGTTTAACTTTTACCGGTGACGCCAGTGTTATTGGAGTCAACGCTTTTTTACAACGAGTCGAAGAACTTAGAGTCGCTCGCAATGTTTCTTTTGATCAATTGTTTGCCAGTGCGGTAGATCTATTCTCTGGTCAAGGTCTCGTTTGGTTCCGAGCTGTTAGGAATCGTGTTACTTCATGGTCCGAATTAATTGACAAGTTACGTTTTGACTTTTTGCCTAATGATTTCGACGAAGCATTGTGGGAAGAGATTAAACGACGTAAGCAAGGTTCCGACGAAAAACCAAGTTTGTTTGTAGCCGTACTTTTAAACCTTTTCGACCGTTTAGTAGAGAAGCCTTCTGAGTCGTTAAAACTTAAACATATTTTACGTAATTTACAACCTTTTTATGCTACTCAACTTTCGTTAACTGAAATTAGAGACGTTGATCAACTTCTTGTTTTGTGTAAACGGTTAGAGGAAGTTAAACTTCAAAATGCTAGGTATAGAAATCCTAACCTTGATTCTTCTTTACCCCTCGAACCTGATTTAGCTTACCAACCCAAGAAGAAGCCTCCAAATGTTGTTAGTGCAGAAGTTTTCACTTCTAAACCTGCTTCTACTTCTAAAGTTTTTAAGAAAGTAGCGAATCGAGCCAGGTCTAATACTAAATGTTGGAACTGTCAGGGTACGGGGCATACTTTTCATACCTGCTCTCAATCCAAGACTATCTTTTGTTACGTCTGTGGTAACCCTGGGGTTTATTTTGCCAAATGTTTAAGGTGTCATCCAAAAAACGAGGCTTAGGGATTGGATGTTGCAGCCGATCCATCCCTTCTGTAGAATTATTGCAGGCTGAACTCGAATTATGGCCATCTTGGTTGAACGTGGTACGTAATTTTTGTCTTTCCTCTCCTGAGACTTCAGCTATTTTTGCTAAACGTCCATACGATAACAGGCCCTATGTTTCGGTTTTTATTAACGGCGAACCTGTTCAAGCTCTCTTCGATTCTGGAGCCAACCAGACTTTGATTGGTAAGAATGGTTTTTACCTAATTCGAAAACACGATCTTAAAATTAATAAAAGTAATTTACCTCTTTCCTTAACCACTGCTGATGGTAATTCACAGACTATGTTGGGTACTGTATCACTTCCTATTTCTGTTGACGGGGTTTCTAAAACTCTTGACGCCGTTGTTTGTGGTACTATTCCGTCTACTCTTATTTTAGGGATGGATTTTTGCTACTCTTTTGGAGTTAAAACCGACTTTGTTTCTAACCAATTTTCGGTGTCTGAGGTTTCCGCATTACAAGCTATTTGTAGTACTGACGATTTGAGTCCACAACAGAAATTATTATTGGATGAAATCATTCAAAATTTCACTGAAATTTCAGGTCCCGAGTTAGGTCGAACTGATAGAGTTTGTCATATTATTGATACTGGTGATGCAGATCCCATTAAACAACGTTATTATCCACTTTCTCCTGCTATGCAAGTACATGCTAATGCCGAATTAGATAAGATGTTAGAGAATGGTATTATACGTCCTTCTAAATCTCCTTGGAGTTCGCCCATGGTTCTGGTTAAAAAGAAAGATGGTGAATCTTTTCGCCTGTGTTTTGACGGAAGGAAACTGAATTCTGTGACAAAGAAAGATGCTTATCCTATTCCTTTCTTATCAAGTATTTTAGATAAATTAAGAGATGCGCGATTTCTTACGTCAATTGATTTGAAGCAAGCTTTTTATCAGATTCCTCTCCATCCTGATTCACGCGAAAAGACTGCTTTCGTTGTTCCTCGTAGGGGTTTGTTCGAGTATAATGTTATGCCTTTTGGTGTTGCCAACGCTCCCGCTACGCAGCAGCGTTTGATGGATTCTATTTTCGGTCCCTTGCTTGGTGATAACATCTTTGTTTATTTAGACGACATTATCATTGTTTCGAGTACTTTTCAGGAACATTTAAGCATGTTAAAAGAAGTTTACGACCGGTTGAAGAATGCCAATTTAACTGTTAACATTGATAAGTGTGAATTTTGCAGACCTAGTTTGACTTATTTAGGTTTCATCGTTGACAAACATGGATTGCATACAGACCCTAAGAAGGTCCAAGCTATTTCTAATTATCCCAGACCTTCTACTGTAACCGAGGTTAAACGTTTCCTTGGCTTAGCTTCTTGGTATAGGCGTTTCGTACCCAATTTCGCTACTCTTTCTGCTCCCATTTCAGACCTTATTAAAGGACGTGTTAAAAAACAAAAGATTACCTGGACGGAGGAGGCTGAAACTTCTTTCCGTGAAATCAAATTACGATTAACTTCAGCTCCTATTCTTTGTAGCCCTGACTTCACTAAACCCTTTAATATTCAGTGTGACGCTTCGAGTTACGGGTTAGGTTGTATTCTTACGCAAGGTGAAGGAGATGATGAAAAGGTCATTGCATACGCTTCACGTACTTTAAATTCTTCTGAACGTAATTACTCTGTGACTGAAAGAGAGTGTTTAACAGTTATCTTCGGTGTAGAAAAATTTAGAGCATATATTGAGGGAACTCATTTTACAGTTTTTACCGACCACTATTCTTTATTGTGGTTAACTAATATGCGTGAGCCCACTGGTCGTCTTGCTAGGTGGAGTGTTAGACTTTCACAATACTCTTTTGATATTAAACATCGACCGGGCAAACACAACGTTGTTCCCGACGCTTTATCACGAGCTCCTGTCATAGTATCCGCTTTAGAACTTGCTGAAGTTGACTTAGATCCTTGGTACCTGAAGATGATTGACAATGTCCAGAATAATCCTGATAGTTATCCCGGCTGGAGAATTGAAGGCCATAGCTTGTATAAATATACTTCTAATCGACATAATATTACCAGTAATTTGATTGAATGGAAGCAGGTAGTCCCTAAATCAAGACGTAGAGAACTTTTCAAAATTTTTCATGATGAGCCTACCTCCGCTCATTTGGGTGTTTATAAAACCTTTCATAAACTTTGCGAGCAATATTATTGGCCCAAAATGCATGCCGATGTTGTTCGTTATGTCCGTCATTGCGATATTTGTGCGGCTAGTAAAGCTTCTCAGCTTGCTAGACCTGGTTTTATGGGAAAAGAAAAGAAAATTTTATATCCTTTCCAATGTTTGTCCATAGACATTATGGGTCCTTTTCCTCGTTCTAAAAACGGTCATACTAGCATCATCGTTGTGTGTGATTGGCTCACTAAGTTTGTGTTAGTGAAAGCAGTGCGTCAAGCTACCGCTAAATCGGTTGTTAACTTCATTGAGAACGAAGTTTTTCTTATTTTTGGGGTTCCTCAAGTGTGTATGGTCGATAACGGTCCACAATTCATTAGTTCTGACTTTAAAAAACTTATGAATAGTTACCAAGTTCAACAGGTTTGGTATAATGCTTCTTACCATCCACAGGTTAATTTTGTGGAAAGAGTCAATAGAGTAATTGGTACTGCTCTCCGTTCATATGTAAATGACAATCATCGCACTTGGGATGTTAATCTTTATAAAGTAGCTCATGCCTTACGTAATGCTATTCACGAAGTTATAGGTTTTACTCCTTCTTTTCTTAACTTTGGTCGAACCGTTCCGGTTTCGGGAGATTATTATGGTCGTCTAAAGAATTTTAAAGAGGAAGAACTGACTCTTGACACCCGCGAAGACTTAGTCGCTGATGTTAATCAGTTGTCCGAATTGTATCAAGACGTTCGTAGACGCCTTAACAACGCTTACCAAAGAAATTCTAAATCCTACAACCTTCGTAAACGACCTTTAAGATTTCATCTTAATGATTTAGTTTGGAAACGTAACTACGTTTTGTCAGATGCTTCACGTAATTTTAACCAAAAGTTAGCTCCTAAGTATGTCAAATGTAAAGTTATTAAAGTAATAGGACCTTTAACTTATCAACTCGCGACGGTCCCTGATAATAAACGTGTAGGTGTTTGGCATATTAAGGACCTCAAACCCTGCTTTGGGGAAGAAGAATTTGAAGAATAAATTTAGTGTGAATGTGGGTGAATGCAGTGTGATTGTTGTTGGTTGAGCTGGTAGATATGTTCGGTCATTGACCCTAAGGATTTCTTTATGGTGTTTGTTCGCTCTAACTATCTATATTTTGATATTGACCTTGATTAGGTTATTTTTAGTGTTAGGGGTCAAAAAGCATTTATTTTACTCCTTTATTTATAACCATTTTGGTTTATTTTTGTTTAGGGTGCATTAACACATTTCTTATTTTTAATGCGAACCTATTCTTATTTACCGATTTGTTGGTGCTACTTCCACTGATTATGGATTTATTTTGGGAAGTTTATTTGAGTGGCGGATTTTCTGTAAATTCAACGAACTCATCCGTTGTTAGAGTGGTCAGGCACTTTCGTGTCTTTGATTGAATATTTTTCCTGCGTGTGTTTGTGTCATTTACTTCTCCCTGAAGACCTTTTATCCATGTTTTGGTTAACAGAATCGTCTTCCTTGTACTTTTGTTTTTAGTCTTTTGTCCTCCATCCCTTCCTTTTCCTTCGCTAGCATTTTTCGGTGGTAGGTAGGGGATGCCGGCAGGCCACGGGGGTGTCTTTTCCATTTCCCATACAAAGGCGCTCTCTAGGGTTTTACCTTTAGGTTGCCCTTGTGTTATTGTGTTCGTGTATTTTATATGTTTTTTGCAATTTTTGATTTCGTTTTCCTACCGTTGGTCACGGTGGCGGTAGTTTCAGTGGGCTAGTCGGTCCTGGACTAGTTCGCTTTACCTTGGCCTAGTGTGGTGGTGGGTTTAAGATTTTTACTGCTACTCACTGAAAGTTACCTACGTTCACTGATGTATTCTTTCGGGAACCAGTGCCGGGTGGCTCAAGGTGGTAGTAGTTTCATTTGTTTTTCGGCTTGATTCCATTTTGAAATTTTCTGTTGTCTTTTTAGTCAGCCACACGAAACCAACCCTCCTACCCTCTCCTTCTTCTGTGGTTGTTTTGTGCCGTTTTATCCCATTTTTTTATTGTTTTTTCTCGGTGCTGCCATGCTGTTGCTCATTTATTTTTTTGTTCATTAGTGGAGCTAACACTAGTTGTGTTAGGGTGGTCGGTTGGCCCACCGGCGCAGCAGTTTTCATCCATGCAGCGAGGGGTCAACTGGCATTTGTTATTGTCATTTTTAGATGAGTAATGGTTGGGTCAGTACTGTGTTTTTTTTTTCTCTCCTTTATTTTATTTTTTTAGTCCTTTGTTCTCCTTTCATGTTCCTCATTTTCTCCGCACCTTATTTTTCTCCAGTTCCATCTTTGGTGAGTTCTCTCCTCTGATCGATGGTTTCTACTTTCGTCGTCTTGGTTGGGGGGAGTGTAACGGTTCATTTTCCGTTATATTATTTTGCTCCTTTCAATTGCTTATTTACGGTGAATGCATTTATTGAACCTCTATTTATTATATATTCACTGGTAAAAGATTACGTAGTTAGTGACTTTTTGGTTTTGAGTAGGTTTTCTGATTTGGGGAGAGAGCGTCATGCGCGTTTGGGGATTGGCGTTGCGTTCTAGAACTCTTGGCTTTTTCCGTTTGGGTTGTCTGCGAAGCAGTTGAGTTTGGTAAAATTTATCCCGAAGTTACTTATTTAATTCTGATGGAATTTTCGTAATTATAACTTCCGAGATTTTCGGTTTTGTTTCACGTTGTGAATTTATTTTTTAGAAGCACCAAGATCTGGTGCTTCTTTCTTTTCGTTTGGTTTTATTTTCCATTACTTTACCGTACTCCGGCTCTTTTGGTTATTGCCTTTTTGCGGCTGCATTATTTATGGAGTTGAAGGATGCGGTATTATTGAAAAATTATTTATCATTGCTGGTTATTCGCCACTCGATCGCTTGGAGGATTCAAGGTCGGTGTTTATTGAATTGTTAAGTGTCGTCGAATTTACCTGATTTTATTCCATTTATTAAATTTCTTAATTTTTAACTTTGCTTTACTTAAATATTTGTACAATTGAATTTTGAATTTTAACGCCTTCAGCTAATTGAACTTGCATTAATTATTTCATATTAATCCTTTTTCGCTTCACGAAATAAATTTATATTTTTGTTGTAATATTCTGTAACGCTTTAGGTTGGTTTTTCCATTTTATTTTATTAGCATAACGAATTTGCGTGTTTTTTTTCAAGGTAATAAGCTTGAGTTTAAACAAGGCTATTGCTATTTACTTTTGATCGTTCATTTTTTTATTAGACTTGTTTTCACTCAGGTAATAAAGGTAAGCGCTTATTTATTTTTTTATTTATCCACCTTGATCGTTTTTTTTTACCATTCATGTATATTTTTCTTTAATTCAACTAACGTTGATATTTAGTTTTTGGTTTAGTTTATTTATTTTGAAAGTAACCTAAGCGATTTGTTTTTGTACGTTTATTTGCATATTTTTAGCTTTTATTTCTTCATTGTTAAATACTTTGAATTTATTAAACTTACTTATCTGTATTTCTATATTTTTTTGAAAACTGAAAAGTTTTCTGGCGCCCAATTTTTTCATTTTTTTATTAGTATTCACTTTCTGAGTTTTAACTATGATAAGGCAATCCTCGGCGATCTACGGCCCTCGCAAACAACTAAGTTAGTCGGCGAATTCTTTTGAGTTTTTTGTAAGTATACAGGTAGGTGATTATTTTTCTTTGTTTCGCTTTTACCTGTTATAAACACTCAATATTCCAAAGACCTAAATTAAAGGTTTTCCACACAACTGCAAATTTTGCCACGTAGAGACAAAGGAGGGTATTTATAATTGCAGTTAATAAGCAGATTATAATAATAATAAGAAGAATACATTTAAGATAATTATTTTTAAGTCCGTAACACAACGACTTAAACATACAAAAAAAGTGTAGACGAGACAAGTACAAAAATATTTCGATAATTTTTTTATCAATCTGTCTGCTGAATTCTGCATGATTCACTTTCTTGCTAATCTCGCTTCAAAAAATGTTTTGCTTAATAAAAAGGAGATTAATTTTATCTTCGATAAAAGGTTCAAATTTACAAGACAAATTTTTGAGGTCAATAATTTTCCATTATTTTTAGAACATATTTCGTAAAGTCGTAAGGTTCATTCTTAGAAATGTATTAATTTTGCGATTATTACAATGTTGCCCGGATTAGTTAAAAAACTGCCGAGGTCTTTTAATTTTAAGGTTTAACGATTAGTGCAGTTAATATTTTGCAAATTGAGTAGTTGCAGATTAGTTCTTTAATTTACTGCAAGTTGTAACGATATGAAAAAATTAATTAGTTACTTTGGATGGTGCTGGTTTTCGACAAAGCCACTCACTTGCCGAGCTTGGATTGAACCCCCGTCGTGTTAAAAATTTTAACCAATTTTATACTTAATGTTATACTGCAAGTTTTTTATTTTTATATATTTTTTTGCCGGTAAAAGTTTCACTTTTAATGAACGTTCATATAATAAGCTTAAAATACAATAAAAGATTCCTCGTTAAGAAACAAAAATTTTAAACCTTTAATAATAAATAATAAAAGTAAATCAGATCAGTAAACTGAAAACGAACAAAGTTCTTGACACCTTCTGATAAATTCGGGGTCGAAATTGTAGCACAAAATTTTGTAAACAAATTATTGAAACTTTTCTCGCTAGACGATAAGGCACACAAAGGCTAAATTTATCGAAAATCAATTTAGATGCTTTTTGAATAACAGACTTGACGCTTTTAACGTTCGTAGACAAGTAAACAACTGTTCTTGATTTATTTGCTAATTAACGTCAATAAGAGTTGCTTCTAAATTAATACGAAAAATACTTTTTCCACAAAACTAATAGACGGGGAAAATTAAAGTTGTTAATTTGAATTATAACGACAAGAAAAATTAGTTGATTAGTTAGTATTTGAATAACTCAATTTTATTTACTTTTAGAAAATGTATAAATAATTGCAAAAGCCTATGGTTTAACGTCAAACCAAGTACTTTTTAAATTGGTTAATGGTGACAATGAAATACATCACAAATTCACATCTCAGTGGTTTGTGAAAAATTCGAATCATATGTGTATGAGTTGGTCGCAATGTGCTGAGTAAGTCTAAAAGTCATAATATGCATATTAAACCTCTAACTTTTTCACAGTTTTTACTTCAACTTTTTTGGTATTTTTGATGTCTTTCAGGCTTTCATATGTTCTTCAAATATCCTAAGAAAATACGTAAGTAAAATAAACAGAAGGAAATTACATAATTAAAATCGTCAAAATGTTAAACTAATTTCAAAATTAATTTCTAGTAATTATTTTTAATTATCAGTTTACATTTTTCAGTTAGTACTTTTGACCCAAGTTATTTACTCTAAATTTTAGCAATTAAGCAAACAACGTAAACACGCTGATAATTTCAAAAATTGAACATTCTAAGGTTATAAAATAAAAAAAATTAGGTTACACATATGTGTTATTGTTTTATAAACAGCGATAAACTTTGCCATGTTCTATAAAAATAACGTAAATTTCAATGGTTTGTTGGGGAGTTCCAACCGTTGACCTCTTCAAAAAAAAGTTATTAACGTTACGTAATATCGGTTGCAGACTGTTGCAAAAAATCGTACAGTGAATTTGCTTGTAACCATGCAGTACTTGTTTTGACGTCAATGATTACAGTTAATGTAAAAGTATATTCGAATAGTTAATTAATTACAATAAAGATATTAAGCAACATTTTTAGATTTATGGAAATTGATTGATATGTTTTGCATACTAATTTTCGAAACAAAAATATGAAAATTCTATTAATGGTGCGTCACACGGTTGTATTGAAGGGCCATTATTACTAAGTATTTATTCTTCCAGCTTAGAAGAAAGTTGTGTAAAATAATGTACCTAAAAGTCGGTTCGTAAAGTTTGCATTAAATAATAAGCTTTTTTATTATTGATTTTCCAAAAAGTTTATTCTTGAACAAATATTGTGCGTTCTTGAAAATGTAAATTGTAGTTAAAGCAACATACGCAGGAATTTTTTTAAAATACAAGCAAGAGTAAATTACGTATATTTATTTTGGAAAAGTTTAAGACAGCTTGTTAGGAGAAGAATTAAAAAATGTTAACATTTATTTTGTTTGCTTTCCTTACCAACTCAAGAGTTAATTCTATTGTAATTTAACTATTGGTAGGTAAGCAATAAGTATGTGATTCAAAAAGTATATGTTAATTTGAAAGGCTTTGAAAAATAATTTGCGATGTAATTCCGTTGAAATTAATCTTTGAAACTAATTAACTAAGTTTGGGAAATTTACAATGAAAAATTAAATATATTAAATTTTTTTATCTAATAATAAAGTAACTCTTTTCATTTAGTATAGGTAAATGATACAGTTTGCTGGCATACAAATTAAACAAAAAATCATTGACGTATCCAAACGGGTTTAAACTGGGAAAAAATAATTTTTGACAAAACTTTTAATTTATAAAAATTTTCTTAATATATTGCCCTAATAAATATACTATGTATTTATTTTTAAGGATACACAAACTTTTCCCAAGAAATCAATAACACACAAGTTTCCCTTTGTTGTTTTGAACGACGTTGTATAAATGACGTGATTTGATACTGTTCAAAGATCCGAAAGGAATTTTTTAAATAGACATTTGAAATATTTACTAAAAGTATTTTTTTACGAGCAAAAACGTTGGGATAAACCCCTTTTTGAACAAAAATATTTAGATTGTTAAATGAAGTAAAAAAAAAAGGAAATGCTTACCTTAAACCTTTGTACATAGCCGAATATACAGGAAATCCATAATGATCAGTATCAACATCATCGGTGTAAACCCATGTGCCTCCAAGTTTAGTTCCCAATTCAAAGACATCACATTCGTGCGCTTCGGCAACTACATGCCTTGCAGAAGCTAAGCCAGCAGCTCCAGCTCCAATGACTGCTACACGCATTTTCCTTTCTTTTTTAAAAAGTCCAAAATAGATTTATAATGATTTAACTTATGTATGATTTAAAGTTTCTGTTGAGTAGCTTTATTTAAATAGATTGCAGTTAAGGTAAATTCGAAGTAGAAATTAACACTTTGAAAATCAAACCAACACTGGGTGATGCAAAACGAAGGTAAATTTACAAGATTACTAGCCGAACGCTCGGTAACTATTAAGAAACTACGTGAGACGGTTTCTCTTATATGTAAATCGATTATAAATAAAAGTAAATTAAAATTACAGCCATTCAGATAAATCCAATTCGTTATCACTCTTCATTGCTCCTTAATTCCGTCTCGCTCTTGCGTGGTAATATTCCCTAAAACCAAAAGATAGCGGTGATTTAAACGCGTGTGGACTTTTGAATTATGAAATGGAGCGTATTGATAATGTGCTCAAGGCAGTGTAAAGTTCGTAATTTCTTGGAAATACATGTAAAATCCTGGACATTCTGATGAAATTGCTGTGATTTTCTCTGTTTATTGTTATGAATTATGTATGTGATTGCAAACGCACTTTTTGTCTTATGGCCACTCTGATATTTATCGACAAGTGCAATTTACTTGTTTTGTACTACTTTTGCCGGTATCTTTTAAACATTCTAAAGATATTTTTCCAAGAAAATTTGTAGATGGTTATTCGATTGGGTATTTATCAATGCCAAGTTAGCGCAATTTTCTTGTAAATGCGAAAAATTGAATTAGGTACTCGTAAAATTCATTCCTTAAAATGAGATGCTTTATAAGCATTCGCTTGAATGTGTAAGATGGCCATACAATTTTAAACCTTAAAAATATGACTCTGTATATT
Organism: Melanotus villosus; assembly: GCA_963082815.1. Classification (NCBI taxonomy): domain Eukaryota; kingdom Metazoa; phylum Arthropoda; class Insecta; order Coleoptera; family Elateridae; genus Melanotus; species Melanotus villosus. Next base: position 81,826,016 of record OY720419.1, read on the forward strand.
ATGGTTTATTTATAATTTCTGGAATTTCAGAAGGGTATTTATTGTACTTTAATGATATGAATGTTGAGTATTTTTTGTGTAAAACTGGAAAATTTATATTTCCAAAATTGTTTTAAATTATAAATAAAATAATAAATTTTTATGGTGTAAGACTGGAATTTTAACAATATTTGGAGTTTTGCAGTTTCAAAATAAAAGACTGGAAATTCATAATTTCAAATTTTAATATTTACATTAGCTTCTTCACCCTTTTGACTAAGAATTAGAACTACAAAAACAAAAACAATTTACTGTTTTAGTTTGACCGTCAATCGTTGGCCTCATTATTATACTGTGTTTATGTTCGTTTATTTACAAAACTGATATTAAATGAAGTAAGACAATATCTGTTGGTTATTTAATAAATGCATCATATTTGTTTTTGTTATATCTTCAACGTCTGTTATTACACCCTATAAAGATCTTTTGTTGTTATTTATAACGTATGTGGAAATAAAAATGTTTTAGTTAATTTTAAGGCTGAACTAAAATTCAAATTGAAGTTTAAAAATTCTGGAAAATCACAACTTTCCATTCAAAAATATTAAGCTAAATATACATGTTTTCATTGAAACATATAAATAAAAGGTGTGAAATTTGAAAATATGTTAAACAACATGTTGTTTGTTCTTTAGGCTAATTATAAAATATGAAGAAATTCTAACTGGAGCCAATTTTTATCGTCCTCACATTTTTGAAAATTAAACACTTATTGAACAGAAAACACATACCTTTTTTAACTTTATCCTAATTTACTGAAAAATTTGGCACGGTTTACACTTCAAATTGTTTTAATTAACTTAAAGTAAACCACGAGTATTTTTTAAATATTGAACTCTACTTTGCAACAAATATGAGCAAACTGTTTGCTTGCATTTCTACAAAATGGATTTCTGACCCTGTTGCGCAGAAAAACAAAGTTTATTCATATGTTTATAAAGATGGTTAAAGACCCGTTCGTTCCTCTGAAAATATTTTTACACCAGCATTTTCCGTTGTGTAAACAATCACGTGGGTGTATAAATTTTATTGCAACAACCAAGTACCAGCTATTGCCAAGTACAAATTGCCAAAAAGTACAAATCTGTTTTACTTTCATGTTTAGGTGAAGCAAAGAGAGAGATGCAACTGTTTTGTTTTTATTTCCTTGCCACTTAAAATAAATTTACAGGTTTTAAGTAATCTGTGTTTTTCCATAACAATCCAAAAATTCACCTTGTATAAGTTATTTTTACATAATTACCTATTGAATTGCTTTTTTACGTTTAAAACTGGCGAAAAATTTTAATTGAAAATCTTATAATAAATATTTTAAATTAGATTTCACTTACCTTCGGATGAAACTATTAAAACTTAATATCAATGCTTAAAGGTGCCCACAGACTAGCATACATGTACGTTAGACATGTATGTCGTACATGTGTGACGTACATGTATGACAATAGGGTTTACCCACAGACCTACACACTAGCTTGTCAAACAAGTTAGTTTGGAAGTGCGCGGTGAGCAATGATGACGATTACATTCTATTAGCAGCGGCGTACGCTGCTTTAATTAAAAATAAAAGAAATAAATTAGTTCAACAGTCAGAAATTCGAACAAAATGGGAATGGCTTTTAAAATGCTCAGAATATACCCATATTAATCTTCTAGAAGAATTACGCTTAGCTCCTGATGATTGGCGAAATTATCTGAGGATGAACGAAGAAAGTTACGTCACGCTATTAACGTTAGTGTCTCCAGTAATTGAAAAAGGGGACACGATTTTGAGTACTGCTACATCACCACAGAAGCGATTAACAGCCACATCTCGCTATTTAGCCACTGGAAGAAATTATGAAGATTTAAAGTTTGTGTTAAAATTGAGAAACCGGCAGAAAACAAACTAAATACGCGAGACACTGTACTCAAAATGTATGCGAATGAAGCGTGATACTTGGCCACACACCGACAATCTTGTATGCAAGTTCATGCTTGCGCGTTGATGAATTCCGGCCAAATCAGAAAACTTGTGCGACGCACATGTTTGCGATTTTTTGAACACACACTGGCAAACATCAACGCGCGAGCATGTATGACATACATGTATGACGCACATGTATGCTAGTCTGTGGGCACCTTAAGCTTGTTTAACAATTTACTTGTAAGTATTTAGCTTCGCTTTACAGTTTAAATACTGGAAAATAATTTGCATTTACCTTGATTAGAATTTTCAAGGAAGAAACGATTTAAAAGGAAATTCCTTTTTTAGGAATTCATACTTAGTAAGATGGGTATTTTCAATAAACAAAGTATTTATTTAACAACCGAAGATTAAAGCACAAGCATGAAATCCTTGAATCTTTTTAAGAATAATTTCAAGGCTTATAGGTATGTATTCCTTTTTTGTTAATTTGTAAGTTATTTTCGAAATTTATATTAGCATTTTTTGAAAGTATAAAACTTCGGCTTGAGTTACAAATGTTTTGATAGTGTAAAAGACAAAATAATAATTTGTTTTTGTAGGCTTAATTCAGGTTTAGTTATCAAGGCAAAGATACCACATTTTTCTTGAGATAGAAGAAAATCCAGCATTTGTTCAGTCTCTAAAGCATTAATTTTGGGAAATTATCAAAAAATTTAATGATAAGATGTATTGAAATCAAAACAAAATATTGGATTATTTCTTTAAAGATATTTATTATATTTAACCTTTAGAACCTTTGTTTTATCAACAACATATAATACGGAACATTCTAGAAACAAAAACCTTGATCTTATCAAGTTTATACTGCATTTTTTTTAAACACACAAAAAATTTTTCCATTTCGCAGTATATGTTTCTACTGTATATAATGTCTTGTTATGAAATGTTTATAATTCATTTTTATTCAAAGTGTTTAATAAACGCGTAATGTTTATTTCCCTTATCAATCCCGGAATATTTTTCTAAAAATCTATTGACTGTGGAAAAGTTTTCATTGATAATAGTGCCAGGAAACATTAATAGAATCTTATTTTAAAATTTTTAAGATTTTTTAGATAAAGTTTTTCGTATTAATAATCCGCTAAAGTAAAAATGGCCTTTATTGCCTTACTTAATAATGTTATTTTTAAAAACCTTTATCACATTGGGTCATCCATGATACAAGCAAAAATTGCTTGACGACGATCTTGAATTTTGCAACGTCTGAGTTAATTTTGCGGTTCTAATCTCAAAACGTTACTATAATTATTTAAATATTTCCTGTTACTTACAGAACATTTTAATCTGAATATAGTAGGTACGAATAGGTTCTTATTTGTATGATGCAAATTTTCTCATTTAGTTGAACTAATTCTTACATCAGTTAAAACGATGCAATTTCAAGATCAGAAATCAAGTATTTCGAAGAAAAAGGTTAATTAATCATTCATTAATAAATCTATTTATAAAAGTGCTTACTTTATGGTTTTCTCTTTTTATGACAGCTTGTTTGATAAAATTAACGTAGAGAAAGTTGTATACATCACCGTTTTTTCTGATGTAACTAATTCAAATATGTACAATTTCCCCTCTTTTTTTTTTAAATTAAAATGACAAATTTTGAATATTTGAAATGCAAATATATTCTGAACGATCGTAGATTGTCTGTAAAAAGGTTAAAATTTGAAAATAAGTTAAAAATTGATTACCTATATAGAAATGTGGCATGTATTTTTGATAAATTGTATTATTATTAATAGTTTTCATATGAATGAGTATGCTGAGATTACTAATTGATTATCCCAGAAAGTAAAAATTTAAAAGGTCTACTGTAAAAATTAACTTCGTACAGCCTTTCTAAAACAAAACCCCGCCTGTTTTACATTAACTTATACAGCCTATTAACAAAAGCAAGCTTGCTCATTTTTTGTACAATAATAAGCGTTTGTATTCCTTATTTTACAGAGGTTGTGACCTACGGCTGCTTATTTTCTATTAAATTCAATAAGAGTTGTTGTGGGTCACCGCATTTTTGATTAAAAACAAGTTTCTTAATTTTTTGAATAGTCAGAAAATTTAGGTAGGCAGTAAAAGTTCGGTAATCCGGATGGCAATTAGTCGAAACGCCTTATTATCCGGAACAAAATTAAAAATTAAATTCACCGTTTTAATCGAAACAATTCATTTTGAATATCGATGCTACCTATATGCAATATATTGTGTTAATTAAAATTTTGCTAACTCTACATCGAGACCAAACGATGTAAAATTTGATATATGGATGTCCCCCCCCTTCAACGATTGTTTTAAGGTATAACAGCAAGATGTAGCTAAACATAGGAGGGAACTATCTTAGTGACTTATGATTTGCTAATGATCGGTCCATATTAGCATGAATTGGAAGACATGAAGACGTAACTTAATGGGATAACAAAAACATTGGTGGCCTACATATGAACTTGATTATAGCCAAGATCATGTCTAATAACAGTTCGTAATAAAATCAGAACTTACGGAGAAAATGGCAGAATACGTATACTTCGGTCATCACGTAAAGTTGGAGGAGCAAAATCAAATCGCGAAAATTAACAATAAGAGTTAGACTGCAATTTCTAAAACATTTTTAAAAGTAAAAAAGTGTCCAGTAATATGAAGATAAACAATGTTCCACCCATAAATATTGCTATTTATGATATATGGATTACAGTGCTGAAAAACTGAGAATAACGCAGCGACCCATAGTGAACATGCTTAACATAGGACAGGGTCAGAAGTTTATATTTAGAAATCAAATCAAAATAGAGTAAATGACATTATGCACCGAATTGTAAAGCTCAAATGGAGTTGGATAGAGATTATGGCAAGAAAGGATTCAGAAGAATGGTCAAATCGAGTGATGCAGTGGAAACCTAGGGTACACAAAAGAAGCGCAGAAATCATGGATCACATAATCTAAAATAGGTTGGAGGACATTAAGGAAGACCTAGGTCTAGCAGAAGACGAACTGGGACTGAAGAGAAATAAGACATGGTTTTTCTTCTAACATAATAGACAACTAGATAATAGAACAAGCGATTTTTCGTTTTGCGCCAATAATTTTATAACTGCACCGCGTATATCACATTTGTTTAGTTTAGAGGTTTAGACCATTGGAATCCTCATAAAAAATTGTACTACTTTGTTTATTTAATTGTTTCTCTATCTTTACAAATAAAAAGGTTACCTACCCGTATAACGTTCAAGAAATAGGGCACCCTGTATAGGGTATTTACAAATTGAAGGTTAAGGTGTTTTCCGGTGAAAAGTGATATATAATTCTTTTCCTGCTCTACAGCAGTTGTAAGCCCTAAAACTATAATTTTTCAGTTCTAACAAAAATAATAACAAACAAGGATAAGCCTGACACTAGATTTTTACCGTATAATCGTAAATTTGATAATTCAATAACCGGCCTCGGTGGTGTAGAGGAGTACAAGGTTTCCTTGTAAACCAAATGTCTCGGATCCCATTCAGGCCGAGGTCAGGTGCAAATTTCTGAAACGTAATCTTCTTTCCGATATGGGGTGAAACCGTAGGTCCCGTGTCAATATCCTTTCCAGGGGTGGAAGCCATTTGGGTTCGGCAAAATTCTGGTGGTACCAGTTACCATGGCAGTCGATACGTGTTCATATCCTTTGTACCCGTCGGCCTAGATTTCGTCCAATATCTAAACAAATGAACTGGCAATAGTAACACTGTTTTGGGAAATACTTGTACCTAATCACTTTCGACACATCTTAAATTATGTGTAAGTGCTCGGTCAAATACACCAGGTTGAGCCCCAGCGCCGGCTCGAGCCCTTTTAGCGCCCTGTGCGAGGTTTTTGATGCGCCCCCCCCCTCAATCCTGAAACAAGTGTATCTGTAATAAAAGAGGCTAAGAGGAGGGAGAAAAGACGTACGGCGCCCTTGCCAGCTTTGCGGCCTCACCAGCTTTGTGCCTCGCCAGCTTAACAAAGATGTTTATTTTTTTATACCAGACGCCTTCGCACGAGCTTGGCGCCCTCGCCATATTGGGGCCCTGTGCGGGGGCACAGTTCGCACACCCCTCGAGCCGGCGCTGTTGAGCCCTAACCATGAAGCAGTCTTATTCGATGCGTTAATGGAGTTATTGTGTAATAGTAATAATATTGATTCTGCGTACATAATTCCACAACAAGAAATCCAGCATGTTGAGATCGCTGAGATGTTTTCAAACTGCCAATGAAAAATTGTGCATGAACTATAATGCACGTCTGGTGTTTGTCACGTGCTAATTCCGCACTAAGACAACCTATAGGGCGACGTCAAAGTCGGTGGCTCGCGGCTAACAAGCAGTGGAGAAAAGGGGGGTTCGAAACGCTTAACCCTTTAGATGGGGGGTCGTAATCGGGAGGAAAAAGGGGCGCCACTGCGGATGTCACCCAAAATGGTCTCGAGGAACGTACCGCAGGTAGCTCCTTCAGGGCTCAGAGGGGTGGGGTGGCTGCACCCTATTGCCAGATGCTACTTACCCTTTCTTACTGAAAGAAAAACCCTGCTATTGGTAGCCAGGCTCACAAGGCTATATACAGGGTGGGCATAATCATCTGTGATCCCGGTAGCCATGGAATTAGCTACATAGAAATGATGACTAGCACTATATTTCAATATAGCAATGACAGTTGTGACGGTGTTGTGACAATACAAATGACGTTTGTAAGTTAGGTTACGAAGTTGAATTCCTCAATTTTATTAAGCGGTGATAATTTCAAAGGTAATGCGATCACGGATATTTGTACCCACCCGGTACAATTATTTGAAAATAAACACAAAACACAAATAAAAGGCAAAAGTGAATTAACAATGAAGTTTAATGTATGTAAGAATTATTTAAAATATGACACGAGGTGAAATCATAAGCTTTATCTTAATTTACGTGAGAGGGGATTGAGGGATGCCACATTTACTCAAGCTACTGCAAAGATGGTTAACAGCTAGGCTCCCTCAATTGCAATAAAATGTGTGGTAATGATAAAACTTAGACTAAAAATTTGATTACAAATAACATTAACATAAAAAATCATTACCACTAAAGCAAATATAATACGCACTGATTGAAAATTTAAACACTTCACCCGAATGGATTAAAAAGGGGCGCTTGATGTAGTTAAAATTACAAACAATAGTTGACTGGTGCCTGTTTACAAGTAAACCGTGGTATACGGTGTTAATTAGGGTTGAAGCTGGCATTGTTGCAGCCGGCAAATACAAAGGGGCAGCCTGAAATATTGTTACCTGGGCAAGGGCTTTGGTTGTCAGGGCCCTTGGAAGCGACGGTAGGCTTCTTGCCCCAAGGAGAGTAGCCGTGGTCGGTGTAGAAAGGGAGATGTCCTTTCCCGGAAGCGGGTGCGAAGATAACGAAGGTTTCTAGGGCTTGAGCTTATTTGATCCGATACGAAACCATATGAAAATGGTACTTCACCGAACACTAAACTTCCAACTAAACTTTCACACATTTATTTCTGAAACGGTAAAGCACTCTCTACAAGAATCCGACACGTCGTAAGGTAATTCTCCAAAACTAAAACGAGAGGCTTTTTCGGGATTGACCTACGAGGTCCGGAAAATTCACACGACCGTCAGATTTCAAAGCTGGCTATACTCTGATTTATCTTTTCTTTTTTTGTAAGGTGAACAGGATGTTAGAAAAAGATGCCCAAACGCGCCTTTAGTACACGGGGGGAAACCTTGAATGGCGCCGCTTTGGCGTAACCTCGCGCAATCGGGTGGTTCCCCGGACTCTTTAACAAAGAAATATACTGAAGAAAATATTAGATCATCATATTCGGGACTTCCCCGAATTATTTCGCAACAACAAGAATGCGCCGATCTGGCGTTATTTTTCTACGGAGGGGGAGGGACGTATTACACTTAATGTATACCAAAATTTCAAACGTCTTGACATGTTCAGTGGTTCATCTTTCAATGCTGAAAGCAACATGCCTGTTAAAAAATTTAGATATCCTTGATTGGTTTTAATCGGTTGGGTCATACGTTCAAGCTAAAACAAACACTACCTACCTACATACAAAATTGCTAATGTCTTCAGGACAAGTCGTTTGCGAACCTATATGTATCAAGACTTTTCTACTTCTTTTGGCCATACTATCTTTCATTAATTTTGTTGCCTTTTTTTAATACCCTCTATTTAACATCATAGGGTACATAAAGACGCAGATGACAAAACATTTGCACGTGACTGTACATTCTTCGTGTGCTAATATACCACAAACGAACATTTTAGAACGATGGTATCTACAATCAAAGCAGGCGTTATGTTCTCTAATCTTCGGAATGGAAATTGAACGCTAAGTTGAAGGAGAAGAACGTATAAAAAAGAGATGAAATCCATTGCTGTTGCCATTAAATATTTAATTGTGAGGTAGCAGTATGAGCATTTTTTAAATAAAAGTTTGCGACTTCTTTTTGTTAGAGGTATTAACTAAATCGTTAATTTCTAGATATTTAGAGTAGACTGGATGAAGTCACCAGACATGCTTTTATGACTATCTTCTTCTTCGTCATGTCATAACTCGTACAAATCAACACTACTTGCATTTTTTTTATTGCAGTGGGCCGAGTCTTTACAAATATGCAATGCAAGTTTAAATTTTGCATCACATCCAACTGAAGCAAATGAAATTATTATATTTATTTTTTTAGACAAAGCATACTCCTAACAACAGCAAAATATGCCACCTACTTTGTACAACGTGCACTAGTTATTTCGGTGTACCTATTGCTGTCGGTTCGTTATTTCCTTTTGTATGTTTTTCGTATTTTAATAAAACATGAGTATTCCTTAATGTCGATTCAACCTTGTTGCTTAATATAAAGTGTGTTTTTATTATTTGAATTAATAACAAACAGATTGGGATAATTGATTGTCGAAAGCAGAGGCGACCAATCCTTTGGCTTGTCTGGGCTGCACTGAGTGAAAACAAGTTGTCTTAGTAAGCATATAAAATATACACTATAAGGAGTATAAGGTAGCTATATGTATACCATAAGTACCTGCACATATTTTAAAATTATATAAATAAAAGTACTTAAAGGGAATTAGATATTTTTTTACAGAACATAAAATACGCTTCTTCAACTGATTTGCTGTTGTTGCTTTCCAACCATCTTTATATACCTATAGGTACTAGTTGAGACAAAAGTGCCCATAAGTGTTCGATGGGATAGCATTTTTCGGGACGAAATGTAGATTTTTGCTGTTTTGCCATTTCAGCGTTGATTTAGCATAATAATATGGGGCAAAATCGGGCCAGAAAACAGTATCATCATTTGTGTAATGCTTTTTAATAAAATAAAGTAGTATGAGAAGGCATTTCGTTTGATAAGTTAATGCATCCACAGCAACTCCACGTTGAGCTTCAATAAAAAGGCTCGAAATTCCTTAATTGAAATTGCGCATCTAGCTAACATTTTTGATTCGAATTTGGAGTTTTCGATGAATTTAACAAGACAAGAATCACTTTTATTATCAGATATATAATAAGCCTCAGTTTGCAGTACCAGAACTATTCGAAAATGTAAAATAGTTTTCGTTTCTTGATGTCAATCGAATGGCATTTCAAATTTTTTTATCGGAAGTAATATCATAAGACCTCCTGATTTTATCGATAAATTTTTATTTTACACGATTTTTTTTTGCATAGTAACAAACACGAAAACAAACTGCATGGTAAATCCCGACTCCGAAGGAGGAGTGGTTTTACCTAATGTCAGTTTGCTTGAGTGATTTTGCTTAAAAGCAAAAAAATGAGTGCTTAAAAATAAAAGTTTATCTGAGAAAATCCTAGAGTTCGTGTGGTATTTGGTGAGATAAATTCCAAAGACAACGCAAAATGAAACAATTTAATTATTATTATTATTTTATTTAACGATTTTAGAACATTAAAAATATAAATATTAGAAATTATTTTTAAACTTGAAATATTAATTAACTGTAACACTGACAGTTATAAACAATAGCAACTGTTTATTTACTTGATAGCGGAAATTTATCGGGGCAACGGAATTTTATCAGTATAATACTGTTCCCATTGGTTGAATTTTCAAGTGTTTTGCATCATGATTGGTTAAAAACCAGTCGTTGGAATTTATCGTAATAATCTACACATGCTAGGCCTTTCATTCAGTATATTTAAGTTAATCGCTTCTGCATCTACTTAATACAGTTTTCTTTAAATTACCAGATAGTGTATCTTTCGGTACTTAATAGTTATTTATTATACATACGGATTAAATTAATGTTTAATGAGCGGTACGTTTAACCGCGCGAGCGGCGGTAGCCGCAAGCGCGTTGATACCGCGAGTTAATAAATTAATTTTAATCCGCAAGTGTAATACAACTGTTTATTCAATTTTGACATTTATTTGTCATTTTTAAAGCGATTTGGCATTTTTAAAGCGCTAGCGGAATAAAAATTTTAAATCGCTAGCGGAATAAAAATTTTAAATGATTGTTTATAAAACATCAACTTTTATGTGCAGGCCAGAAACAAATAAACGTCAGTTTATACGGCAAAATTGAATAAAATTAATTATAAAATCAAAAATAGCTCCTTAACTCCAAATTACCCAACTGATTCCTAAATAGTTTTGCTACGTTCTGCTGGGACACCCTGTATACTTAAATATAATCATTTAAATCTGGAGATATTGTTTGTATGCAGTATGCAAATATAAGTATGTATAACTCTCTGCGTTCTATTTACAAGTTAACTATTTTTAACTAAATAGCTATAAAAAAATCAGGAAGGTCAGAGATATATAAAACAGTTAGTTATGATCTGTTTTCATTTAGAATACGTTGAAATAGAAGCAGTAAGCAAAATTTTTCCTGGTATTGCTTTATTGAAACAGTTTTAAAGTTATGGGTAATCTGCGTTGCCAGTTAGTTATATTCATTCCATTGCTATTTAGTGAGGAATTAAACAAACATGCATAACTTTTTTTTATTGTGATACTTGTTTTTGAATTTACTGCTTATGATATTTTCGACGATTTGAAAAATTAATTTTTGCATACATATTAAATTAATATTAGCCAAATAAAAATAAAGTACCATCTGCATTTCCCTTACCAACAGAATAAGCTTAAATTATACCCAACAGGTGTTCAAGTAAGGAGTGAAGTATTCGAATATAACTAATGAAAAACCGCATTAAAGAATTCTTCTAATTTATATACATAATTAACATTTACTATTAAGCAACTTGTATAAAATTCTCATCATCAACAACTTTAAAACAATCGTCCAAATTTCTGCCATTTCTAACCCTTTCGTACAGTTTATTTACATACTCGGGTATAGGTCGTATTCCAGCAGTGTTAGCAAGATCTTGAAAATACTCCCTTTGTTCCACGCTGCCTCCAATTCTATGTGCATGCCTTTGAGCAATTTCTCTTTCTTTCCTGTCCTTCATATATTCGTCTAATTCTTTCAACATGTTTTCTTTAGACGGCAAAATGAATTTACCACCGAGTGCAGCCAAAGCGAACCGAGCCTAAAATCAATAAATTTATCAATTTTAAAACGATTTCTGATCTAATTTTATAGATTTATCGAACTGTTCCAGTTCTAAGCGGTTCGCATATTTGAACCCGAACCAGAAAAATTTAATGAATCATACTCTTTTTCGAATAGATTCTTGTGTTTATTTATAAATAGGATGTGTTACAATATAATTTGCGTCTTTAAAATGTAGAGCGTTGACTTTAAAGTAGTTTGTGATTAAAATTTTATAGTTATTGTTGCATCACAATATTTTTATGAATAAAGTGCGTTTCCTATATACTGATAAAAGATAATCATGTGATTTGTTTGTTTTATTATGTAAGTTATTTGTTTCAGGGTGGAATAAATATTCGTATTTATTAAAGTTTTTAATTTTATTTGAATAAATGTGAGTTTTACATTGATTAGGAGGTTGACCAGGTTAATAAATATAGAACAATTTAAAAATATTTACTATTTCAGAAAAACCTATTTAATTTTATCACTTTAAATGAACCACCAAAGGTGTTCAAATTAGCTTTATTTTGAAAATCGGATGCTTATGTACTTCATCTAATTTTTCTGAATATATTAGTTTTAGGGCCGACTTTTAAATTGTGGGTTAAACCGAGTTCAGAGCTTGAAGTTAGTTCAGGCATAATAAATGGTTTTTCAATGCCTGTTCAGCACCTGATCTTTACATAAACAATTGGTGATTTGACTTCAGATTATCTTCTTTAACATTAAGTGTTAGCAAAAGAAATACTTTTTCAAAAAAACTTAACGTCAGTACTCTTAATTTTTATCTTTCTGTCTTACTCATTGCGTAATAATATCCATGAAGTATAAGAAAAGCATAATTTCTAAATTTTAACGTTGATGTTTCTTACTCATAGTCACGTTTAGTTACGTTTCTTATACTTTAAGGTGGCAAAATTGTAAGCACGAACGATTTTTTGCTTGAATTTGCATCTTCAAACAAGACGTATTCACTATTCACTTCTTCTTATCAGCCTTCTTTCTTGGTTATAGACCTACCCTAGATTTTGCCAAATTGTCCTATTCTGAGTTGTTTGGTGCCATGTATTTCCAACGATTTGTCTGACGTCGTCCAGCCACCTCTTCTGTGGCCGCCCGATGTTTCTCGTAATGAGACTCACCCATTCACTTGATGATTTGCGAGCAACGTGTCTAACCCACTTCTATTTCAACCTCGCGATCCTTTATATCACATCGGTGACCTTTGCGTGGCGTCTAATTTCTGTATTTCCGATTTTGTCTCTTAAGCTTATACCGAACATATCCCTTTCCATAGCACGTTGTGTTGTTTCCAGTTTTGTTGCGCCTTTTTAGCGTAAGCGCCATCATCTCGGTGCCATAAGTGATCTTGAACTAATGACACCTCCTGATTTCCTAGGACCCAATTCAGATTTCCAAAGGCCGTCCAACATGGTTTTACCCTTGTAATTTCTGCAGCTTGATTTTGTTGACCTAGTTTAGTTAAGAGGCCAAGGTTTACATATTCGTCAACATTTACTGTATTGTGGTTGTTTACATGGAATTGTCTTTATGAATGTGCCATTACTTTTCTTTTGTTAAAATTCTTTTGGAGTCCTTTGGTCTTCGATGCTGCATCTAGCTCCAATAGCATTTGTTTAGTTCTTCTTCATCTCCACTGATGATGACTATATCATCTGAAAATCGCGAGCGTAAAAAGCTTGGGGGAGATGGTGTCCCCTTTTCCAGTTGTTACGTTCTCGTTGAGCTTAATGTGTATAGTGACGTTTTTGTAGATATATTTCAAGAGTGTTGTATATCGAAAATCTACTCTCGCGTCATTTAATCAAGTAAATATTGACCAGAACCCTATTGTGTCAAAGGATTGTCGGAAGTCGACAAAACCCAGATGTAGTGGCCTATAATATTTCTCAATCAGTGTTCGTATTGTTTGCAGATGATCAATGGTGCCGTATCCTTTTCTGAAACCAGCCTGCTCGACGGGTTGGTGAAAGTTGAGTTTGAAAGGCGGTTTGTTATAATGTTTGTTAATAATTTATGTAGATGCGATAGTAAGCTGATTGGTCTGTAATTCTCTACATCTGTGGCATCTCCTGTTTTGAACAACAGCATTACTTGTCACAGCCTTTTTGAATTTTGCATAAATTAGTATAATACGGCACTGTTTTTCAAAGTTTGAGCCGGCTCTGTAGCTTGCAGAGTCTGCGTGATATTTCGGAGAAACCCAAAAGGTATGACCAAATATGGTAATGTAGTATTTGTTTCGCTTGATTTCGTCATTGTTAATTCGGGGAATCACCGGATCGCGGAAAACCACGCCAGCTTGACGCGTTCCAGAGTTCACCCCCGCGCACAAAGTAGCGTTTCTGCATCTCTTTCTATCATCCTTCTTTTTTTACGAAACAGTAGCAAAGATCTTCAGAGTATAACCAGCTGTTAACATCAATTGTCGTGCATTACCGTTTCCGGAGTATTTTTGGTAGAAATTCCCGTTTTACGTATTGGCCTCTCATTACCGGTAGTTTTCGTGGAAAACTACGTTACGACATTGTATCGGATAATCCCAGAGGCTGTCTTATATTTCGTACCGGGAAGTTTAAGTGCTGTGCTGGAAGTTCCGTTAAGTTCGACATTGGTGAAGTTTTTCCGTTCCGCACAGTTTTTCGTTTTTGGATTAAACCATCTACTGTTGAGGGCATCTTATTGTCTTCATATCTGCTTCCGGAAGAAGAATTCCATTCCCTTCTTTTACGCCGACCGCTGCTGTTATCTCTCCCTGGGTTACCATCGCTTCCAATAGGGCTACCACGAACAAAGCTCTGCCCAGGTAAAAATATTGTCTTAGGCTGCTTTTACTACCGGTTGCGAGTGTACCGATTTTACCTAATTCAGTACCGTATTTTTGGTGATTTACTCGTGGAAAGGCATTAGCTAAATTTATTGTCAGTAATTTCAAGCACTTCAAGCATTCTTTCTTTCGTCTAATTTGTTCGGCAAAGTGTGTATTACTTTTGTCTTAGTGTTAACAGTTAAGAAACATTGCGAATTGCCGTGACGATTACGTATTTCATGTTGCATGCGTGTAATTATTTGTAATTAAATTTTTAGCTTAAGTTTTGTAGTTGCCATAATCATTCTTTTGACTGCAATTAAGGGAACCTAGTTGTTAATGATATTTGCCTTAAGTTAAATAAATGTGGTCTCCCTTAACCACCTTTTCATATAAATTAGGATAAAATTAATGAACCCTTTTTGTGTCATATTTTGAATAATTCTTTGCATTCATTAAATTTCATTGTCAATTCATTACTGTCTTTTATTTGTGCTTATTGTTTGTACTTTAGAATATTTGTGTATAGCTTGTGAGCCTATTTACCAGTGATTTTCTTTCAGCAACCCCCTTCGAGCCCAGAGGAACTATCTGTGGCACCTACGTTCTTCGTAACCATCTCGGGTGACTTTTCCGTAGTAGCGCCCAATTCCTTCCCGATTACGACCACCTCTATTTGAAGGTTTAGCGTTTCGAACCCCTCTTTTTCACTGCTTGCTAGCCGAGAGTCACAGGACATCGACGTCCCCTTTAAATGTCGTAGTGCGAAATTAGCACGTGACATACTTCCGCGTTTTTCCAGCTTGTTGCTATTTCTCCTTCATATAGGCACCGATTTATAAGGAGCTGTACAAGGTGGTCCAAATTGGACACTTTTGATAGGAAACACCAATTTCTAGAGGAGCTAGAAAAAAACTAACCTACATGTTACGAGCTCGATTTTTGTGAGAAAGTGAATGCCGAAAACCGCACATCGATATCTTGAACTGTTTAGGAGATATAGGGTGGTTTTCAATTTTGTGCATTTTTGACCCACCCCCGTAACTTATTTATTTATGAATATTTTTTGTTTCTGTAAAAACATTCTTAAGGCACTTTTTTTAAAGGAATCCAATGGTGTCCCAAGTTTTTTTGTAAAAAGAATGGTTTTGAAGATATGTCATAAACTTGTATTTTTTCTTATGGACTACCCTATATATTTTTGCATATTCTTTTTCTAAATATATAAAATACTTGCTACTTTCCTTTTTAAACATTTATTTTATAACAGCTATAAGTTTATTTCGTTTTATTGTTCAACATGGCACTCCAGATTAACAAAATTCATCTTATACTATTTTAGAAACAGCAATAAGAAAAAATACAAGTTTATGTCATAGCTTCAAAACCATTCTTTTTACAAAAATACTTGGGACGCCATTGGATTCCTTTAAAAAAAGTGCCTTAAGAATGTTTTTACAGAAACAAAAAATATTCATAAATAAATAAGTTACGGGGGTGGGTCAAAGATGCACAAAATTGAAAACCACCCTATATCTTCTAAACAGTTCAAGATATCGATGTGCGGTTTTCGGCATTCACTTTCTCACACAAATCGAGCTCGTAACATGTAGGTTAGTTTTTTTCTAGCTCCTCTAGAAATTGGTGTTTCCTATCAAAAGTGTCCAATTTGGACCACCCTGTACAGCCTTGATCAAAGATTTATTACCAATTTTTAACATTTCTTTAGTTATATGGTTTTCTCCACGACATCTACCGTTTTTCAGCGTGTTTAGGGCTGCATATATTGCCTCTTGTATAATTTGGGGAATTTCAAATGCTCTTGTTACAATGTTGCCTTCTCTGTTTTTCATTTGGTAAATTTGTTGTTTACTAGCTGACGTTCTATTTTTAAAAACCTTCAAATTTTTGTTGTTTTCGATTGGCGCTCGTATTTTTATAGTATTGTAGTTTCCAATGTATTTGTTGATTTCTCGTTTCATGGTCTTGTTTATATTTTTGTATTCATAGGAGCTTCTATTTAAGGTTTTGCGAATTGTACATACACATAGATCAAAAGTAGGGTTCATAGTTAGCAAGTAAGCATAAATACAAGGAATCAGCGGTAATTATACCAAAAGCAGAAAGACAGCAAGAAAGAAAACAGGAACAGAATGGAACGAGAAATAATGCACAACCGCCAACTACAAAATTCAAGTAAGGAAAATAGCAGGTGACGGAAACTGCGTATTTGCAACAGTAACGGATCAAATAACAGAAGGTAAAAGTAACAAAGCAGAACTCAAGGAAGAAGCTCTGGGCTTAAGCAGGAAAATCGTAAAGTATGTGAGGAAAAACCAAGAAGAAATGCAACTGCAACTGGAACAGATATCAAAGATTTCGCTCCCAAATACGATCATCTGGGGTGGGTACGAATCCGTTCTTGTAGCGACAGAAGTCCTACAAAAGAAAATAGAAATTTACTGATCCTGAACGACGTCGAACTAGAAATTAACGTCGATAAATGCAAAGCCATGATAAGACAACCAGGACTACACAACCTAGAGGCAATGGAAGAAAACTTGAAATTTGGAAATTTTATAATAAAACAAAACAGAAAAATAAAGTACCTAGAAGCTTATATAACAAACACGCTGGCAAGACCAGCAACGGTAAATCAACGAATCACAAAGGCTCATCAAGCTGCCCACGTCATACTACTCACACTACAACGGCAGGAGCTACCGCCGAGACTAAAGAAGATAATCTACACAACGATAGTCGAAACAACGGCCCTATACGGACTAAAAAATAGAATGGTACTGCGAAGAATGGAGAACAAAATTCTAAAACTCTTCAGAATAAGGCTAAGAGAAGACAGAAAAAGGCATATAATCTAACAACAGACGTAATGAAGGTGGGAAGACCTTGCTACACGTGGAAAACAGCACTGGAACAGGATATAGAGCGATCTGGTATACCACAACAAACTTGGGAAGAGTGGGCAAGGAACAAAACTAGGATGAAGAGCGAAATGAATCGCATAAGTATATGACTCAAGAGACGAATCAGACAACAAGCAAATAGAAGTAGAGGAAGAAGAAATAAATATCAAAAAATAATGCAGAAGAACGGCGAAGGAACTGATACCACAAACTAGGAATACATATACCTGTGAAGTACAAGTGCAAAAAGAAATTAATAATGATAATAATAATGACTAGACTTATGTAGCTAGCATAAAGTATCACGTAACAGGGCAGGCATGTCTGCGCTAAGGCGTTTCATACCATAGCTCTAGGAAATTAGCGGTAATACAAGAAATAACTACTATTAGTATAAGATGGAAAAAAACATGTTTAACCATCTCGGTCATATATTCAACTCCCATTGAATATGTGATCTAATAACTGCCTTACACTGTAGAAGCGGTGTCCTGCGTTACAGGCATGTTAACGTTGTACAGTGCTCCCAATCCCCACCTATCATAACAAATCCCTTCACACCCTATTGAGTGACCGTGCCTATTGGCATGGGGTGGGCCACGGGGATCTGCTCCATTCCAATTGATGATGATGATTGGAGCTTATATCTAGGGTTCTTCTGAGGTCGATCAGTTTTTGTGTTTTGTCTGTTATTTTTCTGTTCATTTTATGTTTGGTTTGAGTACCCACTCTTTTCGCGACTGTTTGTACATCTTTGGTGATTTTGTGGCATAGATCGTCTAAATCTAAATCTTCGATTTATTCATTGGCGTAGGTTTATTTGTGAGTTCATTTTAGTATCTAGTCTTTATTTTCTAACCAGTCGATGGTCGCTGCCCGTATGGAATTTATTTAACACCGATGCGTATGTTATTATAGATTTATTGTTTGAACTTAAAAAATCAATTTCATTTCACGTATTCACCAAGACGTTGTATATAAATGTACAATTATACGAATTATAAATTTAGGGTGATATTAATAATTTCAATGCACTTTGTGGATTAATGTCTCCTCAAAAAAAGATAATACTGACCTGTACATCAAACATAGGAATAACACATATCGTAAATGGTACTCCTACGAAACACATTGTTGGATGTTTTACATTAACTATATGCTTATACAGATGACGAATCCAATTTTTTTTTATGGTTATTCCACATTCTTCAGTTAGAAAAGGAAACGAGTATTTATATCCTAAAATGTCCTTTTTAAATTCAAAGAAATTCCATTAAAAGTTTTACAGTTATCATAAACAAAAGCAACGAAACGTAAATTTTGTGATTTAGAATATTTTACCTGTACAATACAAAATTATATCAAAATTTTCTCTGGTACCATCTTCAAAAATAGCCCCGTTTTCATCAAATTTTGAAACTGCAGGTTTTTGAGTTAAATTTTCTGGCATATCTGGAATTGATTCCATTCTGTGGCTAAGAAAAACCTGCAAATGTTTTAAAACGTTTATTTAAGTTGTTAATTTAGTGCAGAGAACCAATTTTTCAGGTAAACAAGTTCTGTATATATTAACAAAACGTCTTCCGGATTGGGACCGTGTCATTTTGAGACAAGACTCAACGTTTCGCCCACTTTTATAAGGGGCTTCTTCAGGAGAAAAAGAGCACTAAAAGAGCACGGTAACTCAACGTGTCAACCACGCCAGAGGCGAAACTCTTTTAGCAAGAGGCAGAAAGGTAACGGTAACTCAACTTGTCAACCAAGCCAGAGGCGAAACCCTTCTGAAGAGAATCAGAGGGAGCAGCGACTTTATACCGGCCGTACCCGGCCAAGCGTATCTGACTGTGACGACGATTGGTCAGGGGTGGAGGGGGCGGAAGACGTTTTGTTAATACTGACACTGACCGTGGAAGTCTTCGAATTTATTATAGTTCTGTATATATTATTATTTTCTCTTAAAATCAGCTGTTTCGCCCTGCCTGCTAAACTTTTCCCCTTATAGATAAAATTTCCCAATATTCATCCCTAATGTATTTTACCTGTCCCGCAACTTTCGCAATTAAAACGGAAATATCACGACCAGAAGGTCCGGCACCAATAACTAAAACTCGTTTATTTTCGTAAGGATCTGGTGTCCTATAATTGTGACTGTGCCATTGAAACCCTTTAAATTTTTCATGGCCAGAAATTTCAGGAACCATCGGATCTCGATAGTGTCCATTACAGACTAAAACGGCATCGTACTCTTTTGATTCCTCTACTTTAGTCCCTGCATCTTGTGCTGTTATAGACCATTTTTTATTTGGGAGAGGTTTCACTTTTGTTACGCATTTGTAATACTGAAAATGTATGTTTAATTTAATTAATGTATTTAATATTTTATTAGTTAGTTAATAATTTTGAACAATTTCTGCAATTCACACAACTAAAGTTGTTAGTAATTCTAATTTCCAATATTTTTACAGTTTTGTTTGACACTGTAAATTTTCAGTTTCTAACAAATACAGATTTTAAAAGTTAAAAATATGACAATTAATTTTGGTTTTAAAAAGCACAGTCGATAAAGCAAGTTCGTGTCCTATTTACATATTCTTTGGGAATAATTTAAAAAATACTGCGTTTGGTTGAAGAAGTTTCTTAAAATGGTCACGAAGTAACAAGATGATTTCTGTTGACACTAACCTTGATGTGTGCTCGCAAGTTAAAATGGTCGGCATAGCTATTAAAATAATCTACAACTTCTGGTTGAGTAACATATGACCTTTTTATATTCTCAGGATATGGAAAATCTAAAAAGTTCATCACTTCTTTTGGTAAATTTGTCCTAAAAATACATTTTGTGAGTGTAACACATTTGACTGACTTTGACCAGTTTATTTAAATTTAAAAAGTCTGAACCGTAATTTTATAAGCAAAAGTTGAAATGTAACAGCAGACTGTGTTAGTTACACAGAAAAACTTTTATATTATTAACAACATAATAAGAAATTACAGTTTTACTACTGATAAACTCAGTTCCTAATACTTTTGCTAAAATGGAAATTTCTAATTCACACTTACATTAAACCTTTATACATAGATGAATGTACGGGAAGTCCATTTTCGTCGAAACCAACTCGGTCTGTGCATATCCAAGTTCCACCAAGAACACCAGTTTGTTCATAAACGTCACATTCATGTCCTTCTTCCAAGGCATATTTCGTAGAGACTAAACCTGTTGCTCCTGCTCCTATTATGGCTATTTTCATTTTCTCTTTAATTTCCCTCTGAAACGAAAAGGAAAGATTCTGTTACAAATATCTGATACTTTTAAATATTAATATTGGCCTATTTAACTTATATAAAATTATACCTGGATGTTAATACAAATTTCATCTAATAAACAATAAGAAAAATAACTAATCACCACAATACACAATTTTACTCAGTTCTATTCTACATTATAAGCTGAATCTCATCTGGGTGTTGTGTAACGGCAGATAAATCAGTTTCTCGATTTTCTAAATTGGCAAACAGAAATAACTGACTTCCTTACTCGGACAAGTTCAAGTAATATATTAAAATATTACTGTGGTATATTTATTGGGTGCTTAGCATTGTAAGGTAATATGTTTTTGTGTGCTATTTCTGCAGCTAATATTATTTCAATGGCATTCGAATGTAAGAAGCTGAGTAAGTGTATTATACACTATAATAAGGCTTTGCTTCGGTTCTGACACAATTGGTTATGTTGTTATGTGTTTTTGTAACTTGAAGGGCATAAAACGACTTAGGGAAATATATGTAGTTTATTGATCAAAAAGTAATTTTACACAAACAAATTCCTTAAGTATGATTCGTTAAAATTTCAATTGGCACTAAAAACATACCAACAAATTCCACTTTTAGAAAAATAAAATTTTTTCTAAGCAGCGTGTATTTGTTTTGATTATCTAAAAATAAAGGATAGTAAACAGCGGTGTTACCTTTAAAAATTAATGTATGGAATATAACAAACTTCAAGTAACAATTCTAGATTTTCTAAAAATAAATTAACCAGAGATGTCAACTGAATTTTTCCGCGTAAACAACTAAACTTTTATGTAACTCTAGTAAATTCCCAAAACAATAATCATGATTCTTTAAGCAAATACTGTTTCTTATAGGATAATCTTCTAAGTTTGATCATTAAATAGAAAAAGAAAGTAAGCACAGTTAGTTGAAAATAGAACTTTAAATAATTATGTTTTTAGTAATACCTTTTATTTGATCACGTTTATAAAATTTATAGAATATTCCCAAGTTATCTTGTTTTTAATATTGTCATACAATAGACTGGTATTTATTAAGTATTTCGTTTGCAGTTACAGGTTGGAAACTACAAATATAAAAAAAATATATATAAAAAAGGTCATCAAAGTTCGTGTTGCATTCAAATACCTACTTATTTTCATACTAAAAAATCTTAGCATTTTCCGAATTTATCTACATGACAACTTTGTCCATTAGAAAGAGGGAAGAAATCTACATAATGCAGTGCAGCTAAACGATGTTTAGTTCGTTATTCCCCAACGGATAGGGGGACGATCCTGCAAACCTAACGTTCAGCGGATTTTTACTATTACGCTATACTCCATAAGGCTAACCTCTTCCCATATATGCGCTTTACTTATAGTATGTATAAACAAAAAAAGCAGTATCACTAACAACATTTTAAAAAAATCGAGACTGCAGGTGATTTTTAAAAAAGCAGAGTATGTGATTGTTTATAGGTATAATAATCATATAATTTTGTTAAAGGATAACTCACGGGTACAATATGGAACCCCGGCAGTCACATTTTATACAATATGCCCTTAAATTAAGTAGCTTTCGAAAAACATTATTCTTGGTTCTTATGTTACGATATTCGAAAATTAAAAGTGCGATAAATTAATTCAATTACACCAATCATAGAAAAATTACAATCGAAAGTTGAGCCTTAAAAGGATCAATGTGAAAATTGAATTTTTTGATAGTCTTTTATAGTGTGTTACAATCATCATCATCAATTGACATGGAGCAGATCCCTGTGGATCAATCCTGGATTACGCCAGGCCCACCCCATGCCAATAAGGTGTGAAGGAATTTTTTATGATAGGTGGGGTTTGGGAACACTATTTTGGTTTAATAATCTGTCTATTTCTTCAACCTTTGGTCTTCGCGCTCCTCTGACATTCTACGACAATATCTTCAGTTTCGTTGATATTGGCACATTTATTTGCCTATAAGATGGTTGTGTTTGTAGTCGTATCGCTCCGGTTCTACTCTTGTTACTTGCTTTTCTAAATCTGCGTTCCAGTTCCCGCTTTGTGAGTCTCTTCTATGATTCTTCTTACATTATTTTCTTCTACCGTATCTACGATATCGTAATTTGTAACCTGCCTCGTAGTAAATTTATATTTTTATTTGTAGGACTTCTGTTGCTGCGAAGATAGATTCCCCCCCCAGAATCCTTCCGTTCCCAAATCTTCTATACAGGCGCCGATTTGCATGGCGGGGCTGAAGCTGTGATCCAGTCTTTGATATTTTCTTTCAACTGCAGTTGCATTTCTTCCTGGTTTTTCCTCACGTAAATTGCAATTTTCCATCTTAAGTCCAGGGCTTCTTTCTTGAGTTCTTCTTTGTTTCTTCTACCTTCTGTTAATTGATCCGTTATTGCTGTAAATAGTCAGTTTCCGTCATCTGCTATTTTCCTTATTTGAATTTTATGGTAGGTGGTGTACATGATTTCGCATTTTATTCTGTTCCTTATGATTTGTTGCTATCTTCTTGCTTCTAGTATATTCTTGTATTTAGGCTTACTTACTAACTATGAACTTTTTGATCTATGTATATGTACAAATCGCATGTACTTATTGCCTATTACAGAATTTTTGTAATGCTAGGTGCTATTATTATTTGCGTTCTATTTCCTATTTATGTATAACCTTATCTTATAACTATATTTTAGATATTGTAACTACACGCCTTTCTTACAACGATCAGTTGTTGTCTTCTTGATTGTGTCAGTTGACCCTGTACATATAATTTATAGCCATTGGGCTGCTATCCCGTTATTTCCTTTCTACCGAAGCGAAAGTTTTGGTTCCCCAAATTCTTTGAATTGTTTGCCGGCAAACTACCTGTTAGAGGTCTAGTGACGCCTGTTGGACGAAAGTGAACCCTAATGGTTATGAGTGTGCCGTGTGCCCGGTATCGTTGTTGGTATTTCCTTTTAGCCGTCACTGTAGTTGGGTTCTGCTTTCATCGCCTTGTTCACACTTATTCTTTCGTCATATTTACACTAAACCACTTTTAGTTTATTTATTCACTAGTTTTATTATAATTACAATTACTGGCACTTTGTTATTGCATCTAAATAAAACCTCGAGACAACAACCGGAGAGCGTTTACAAAACGATGCGTTCTCTAGTATCGTCCGCTTTGGACGGCCAAGCCTTTATAATAATTGTAAATGTTTTCAAAAAGAATGAAAGTTTTTATACAGTAATAAATAAATAACTTTGCAAGATCCTGTCTAAGGACACACGGTATAGTTTATAAAAGACCATCAACAACGAGAAAGCAAAAACAGCCAATGCTCAATAATTAATGTTGGGCCAAGAAAAGGTATCTAAGGAAGTTATGCACATATAAAAGTGTTATGTTTATATTTAGATATGGATTAGATACGTGGATGATATTTTGGTGGTTTTTCGTCATTCATATTTTCGCTTTTCTGCTGAATGGTAAAGGTTGGTATACCTGATTAGCGCTAGTATTATATACAACATGGGCGTGTATTGTTAACTGATACTGTTCAATAGAAGAGTTTGAAGAGCATTGTTAGGGCTTTTCCTTTTTACTGTTCCCACAGTAATTCAAATAACAAGGAGCAAATAAACATAATTTTGGCATTAATTTCAAAGAGGATCTGGTTCGTTGAAGATTCAATAGGGTTGATAAATCGAGCGAAGCCCAGTGTGTTTTTGAACTGGACCATAGTATTAAAGACTGCCTTTTAAAAAATCACTTTGTTTCTAAGATATATGGTTTTAAAGAGATACGTGAAGATCGTTTCCAACATCAGTTTTCATTTAACGTTTGGGTTGGAATTGTTAGTGATTGGCTAATCGGACCTGTGTTTCTACCAGGAAGACTTACCGGTGATGTATATCGAAATTTTTTGGAGCATACGCTACCTAAGTTGCTAGAGGATATACCATTGGAAACCATGGATGTAATGCGGTTCATGCATGATGGAGCATCGGCGCATTTTAGTGTGGTTGCTCGTAAGTTTCTAAATGCAACATATCAAGATCACTGAATTGGTCGAGGCGGACCTCATCTATACCCTGCTCGATCTCAGGACTTAAATTTCATAGATTTTTTCCTATGAGGCTATTTGAAATCATTAGTTTATAACACCCCAGTGGAAACTAAAGATGACTTAAGGAGTCGGATAGTCGATGGATGTGATGCAATAAGGAATACTCCTGGTGTTTTTGAAAGAGTCCGTTAGTCAATGAGGAGAAGATTGGATTCATGGCTTCATGCATACTAGCTCGTGGTAGTCATTTTCAGCGGTTCTTGCAGCTACAAGCTCTATATGTAATATTCATGTAAAATATATTGTGTTTCATAATGAATTCGAAGACTTCCACGGTCAGTGTCAGTATTAACAAAACGTCTTCCGGATTGGCACCGTGTCATTTTGAGACAAAAGACTCAACGTTTCGCCCACTTTTATAAGGGGCTTCTTCAGGAGGAAAGCGAGCACTAAAAGAGCACGGTAACTCAACGTGTCAACCACGCCAGAGGCGAAACTCTTTTAGCAAGAGGCAGTCGAATGTTATTTTTTAAAATTTAAATATTAAGTTCAGATTTGTGATTACAAAAGTTAGATTCTAGATTCGGTTCTTGTTTTAGTAAGAAATCGATTTGGAAATATCTAAATTTTAGATTTTTATACGACTAACACACAGTTTCGACCAGAAATGTTAAAACGCCCTCGTATTGTATTATTTAAAATTCTTTTTATTAAATCTAAAATTTAGCCTTTAGTCAAAGAGCAGTATAAAGGGAAGAAACTTAACTTTATAGAAAAATTCGTCGTTACAGTTGAATGATGGGTTGCCTATGCAATATTTACCAAAACTAGTTAAAATATGACTCATGCTGTTTCAGACAAAATGTTTTTACCTGCTTCTCAATACGCTTAGGAGATTTCACAAACAATTTTACGTCCTTGCTACATTTATTATAACTTTACAAACCTGTATCAGGTTTGTATTGTGTTCAAAGCTAAAGAAAGTAAATCTTGTTTAACCAAAGGTATAGAGAAAATACTGCTCTTTGCTTTAGTATACAACGGTAAATAATCCTGAAAAATCGCTATAATGCACTTTAAAAAATAAACTAAGTTGCCATCCTTAGTGAAAACAAATTAAAGTTAGATGGATTTAGCTTCTGACGGTTTAGACGGTATTATTTTCACTAAATTATAAAGGTAAAATTGGCGGAGATAATTCCGGAAAAGAAGATATACTATTTGTCAAATTATCAGAGGAAGTGTTGTTTTGCGGATTACAACCTAATTGATAACGTATTTTAGAGCCAATTATATTTAACTAATAATATAATAACTATTCACTAAACTCAAATTGAAAATCGTTAATCGAAAGTTGCCCCAAATGTTTCTTTTAGAAAGTGTCAGACTTGCAGACAAGCAAAAAACTGAATAAAATATTAAAAAAAGGAAGAATAATAGTCACATTAAGTAACATTAAAGTTTCATAAATTTAAAATAGAAAACACCTTAGGAAATGCAACATGTCCCTAATATTTGTTTATATTTGCTGTGGTTAAAAAGTTAAAAAAAAGCTGAAAAGAAATATAAACTTCTACGTAATGTGATTACAGAAAGACTTATTTATCATGGTATTTGTATTTTAATGATATACATAATTGAGCGGATGAATTATTAAATCAAATAAATCCTATTACGTTATATAAAGCAAGGAATCCTTTAAATTTTAAAAGAGCAAACATTTTTATAGTTTTAATCACTCAGGTTAAAAATACAAATATTGTAGTTTAAATTGATCAAAAATGGTTGGTCAATTTTACTGTTTAATTGTTATTAAGGTACCAAGGGCATTATGAGCAAAATAAGCGCCCAAGATTGTTAGTTTACAACCCGAGGGCCTTTGGTATCCCTGATCACATAACAATCAGATCCGCCAAGTTAATGTAAAATTTGGCAGGCAGTTTTATGATTAGTTTGCCTTCGGTTACCAGGTGGCGGCACCGTTGCACGAGCAGACGCGATTCTAAAGTGCTTGGAATCAGCTGATTTGTATGATACCAAGCACTTTAGAATCGCGTCTACTCGTGCAACGGCGGCGCCACCTAGTAACCGAAGGCAAACTAATCATAAAACTGCCTGCCAAATTTTACATTAACTTGGCGAATCTGATTGTTAGGTATGTGATCAGGGCCGGTATGGACAATGGACATACGGTATACAGCTGTGGGGCACAGCCAGTAAGAGCAATTTGGAAATACACAGCGATTCCAAAATAAAGTGATTCGTTGATACTGGGTAATACAACAAGACGTTCCCATACCAACAGTTCAAGAAGCGATTAAAAATTTTAGTGAAAGATATCAAAACAGACTAAGTGCTTACACAAATGACCTTGCAGTGAATTTACTTGGCCGGAAATACGCGGAAAGCCATTATGATCCACGTGACTTAACAACCAGATTCACCTAAACCGATCATTCACACAAACTTTAAATTAAGTGAATAGTGAAGACCATTAGTGTATAACTGACCTATGGTCTGTCAAACTATTTGCATCTCTTGCATGTTACTCCTCTTTGTTATTAAATTTACTGAATGTCTATGCAAGACAGATTGTAAATAGTTCATGGAAAAAAAACTGTATGTTATACACAAGGTACTGTTTAGGCGAAACGTTATTTAAGTCATATTAATAAAATTTTACTATCAGTGGTACAGTCATTCATTTTTTTAATTTTTAAGACCAAAAATGGAAGACTTAAGTGCAGTAAGTTTACAAAACTCTTTATTTAAAATCACCGTAAAAGACAGGGATTGTCTCTAGTTGTCTATGGAACTGTTCGAAATAAATAGGAATTAAATGTACATGGTGTACCGCAATTGAATCGACAAATTTCAGGTTGGAAAAGGGTGTCAAGGTGAGCAGTTTTTGAAATTAAACTCATGATTGGAAACCTAAAAGATAACTGCGCAAGAGGTTACAAAGAAGTTCCTGAAAATTTCTTAAAGTGTGCAATCAGTTATTCAGAGTTAAAGGCGGTTGTATCTATTGCATGAATAATAAAATTGACGGCAAATTTGTTTTTTTTGTTTATTAGCTTACTTACTGCAGAGCATTTTCAAGAATAGAGTTTGTCGTCTCGGGTGCAGTATTGTAGTATTGTTGATTTGCAAAAACACTTGCTGAAACACCTTTTATGACCTTTGAAAGTCTGTTGGTTGAATTCCAATACACCGTGTATAACATTAAACACACCAATTTTAATTAGAAAAATAGTAGTTGGGCTTGCCTTTCCTTATTTAGCTTAATATAAATCCATATTTTGTTATATGGAAAATAATATAATAATAAATTTATGCAGTTATGCTCTTATGTAATTTAATACGTTCTATCAAGTTACGTCGTTTAAATAAGATTATATTCGAATCTAATTATATACAAAGCACAACTAAAAAAAATTCAGAAAATAAATGAGTTAAATTATAACAAATAATAATTTTTTTTTAATGCTTGCGTATTCGTTTATCAATCAAGAAATATGAATTAATGGGGTGAATCTGAAATAAAGGTATAATTCAGAAAAAGTTTTTATAAATTCCTTAGCATCTTTGGCAACATTTTATGTGTTATTTGCAACTTTTTGGATCATTTTGTATCAATTAATTTAGTTCTACTGAATATGCTTTTAACGACTTTGAATGCAGGATTTTAGTAATGTTAACTATTTCGTTGCTCACATTTAAACCGTTCTTGCGAAATCCAAATGAGTAAATAAATATTTAAAATCAACTTGACAAATCCCTAATTATTTTTGACAAACTGCCATCAAATATCAGTAAATATTTTTGCCATCACATATCTATCTTTGATAGTTAAGAGTGACTTTTGGTTTAATTTAAATCTATCGAACGCTATTGATGCGGCCGCCGTTACGATGATCGATCAATTCTGATACCATCAACATTGAGTGATGGAGCCTTGGGTTCTTTAAGATTATGCGTCCTAATCAATTTACTACTCGTCTTTTCAACTTGTCTACATCAAACAGGAAAACGGACTAATGGACTGTAACATATAACCGATGAATGCTCTTCGTTTGATCTTTTATTTATTTTAGTTTATTACTTTTGTGTTTTTTTAAATTTAAATTATTACATTTATTGATCTCAACAATTAAACAATCCTTCGCTTAGTCTAAAGGTTTGAAATCTTTTATTTTGAATAAAACACAATCCTGGGTTAAAAGCAAATATCAGTTGCAATTTAAAATTAATAAACCTACACATTTTCTGATTTATTGTCCACTTTAGAGAACGCGCGAATTATAGTGCCTTGGTGGTAACTTCGTTTTCTATCCGTTGAAATTTATAGAGGTTAGATCATAGATAAGAAGAAATATAGATACAGGAATTTACTCAACGACGGGTTTAGAGGACGTCATACGGGGAAGGATAACACTGAATCTAAATTTATTACTAATGTTAATGCAAATATGGAAAAGTAGCTTCTAATTTTAGAAACAATTGCTTTTGTTGCACAGGTATGAATGCACTTAAAAGATTTAAATAGGCGTTTCAATTATTATAATTAACATGAACTTGAAAATTATTAGTTATGTAGACTTTTTATTTTATTCTAAAGTTCCTTCAGAAAAGGAACGTAGATATCCAAAGTTGGTAATGTTAAAAGAATGTTTATATGATGTAACAGGTGAAGAATATTTTAGGGATATTGCAGTCTCTGAATGATCAATAAAAAGTTGTTATTTAGGCTGCCTATAAAACTTTTTTCAAAATGCGTAGAATTTGAATTTGACAATAATCTATCATGAACATGAACACTTTCCTTATAAAAAATATTGCTAAATAGGTTGTAAAGCATAAATCTATAATTGTACACCATTTACGTATTTGGATAATAATTGGCCATGACTTCAGTTTATTATGTTGGTGATGAAAATTATATAGGTCGATAACTAGGTACTTATGATATTTGTCCTATTCTGGAATGTTTAAAAGCAAAAAGAGTAAATTCAAAAGAGAAACATAAAATTAAAGAAAGTAAAATATCAATGAATAGCATCTAAGATTACTATAGCGTCCTGGAATGTACCAGGACGTAACAGAGAGGGGAAAGTAAGACAATTAATAGACGAATGTAAAAAATAGCAGTACAAGAGTCGAATGTAAAAGAAGAAAGGATCACGAAAATAAAAGAATATGTATGGATGAATGCAGGAGAAACTATAAATAGATTGGAGGCTGATTTTCTAGTAAACGAACGGACAAAAGATTTAGTAATTGATGCTAAAAGGACAACAGACAGAATAAGCTGCCAAAGAATTTAGGGGAAATATAGAAAATATACTATCATTAATTTCACCAACGGAAGACGCAGAGTAAGAAGCGAAGGGAGATTTCTACAATAGCTTAGAAGACGTAATGAACAGTAAGATCAATTTTGATATAAAAATAATAATTAAAAATACAATACAAAAGAAGAAAGACATTTATAAAGCTACTTGGGTGTCCCCAGACTGAAAGACAAAGAACCAAATTGATCACATGCTTATAACAAAAAGACACATCTATCACATTGAATCAATAAGGTCATATAGAGGGACAGATATCAGACCATTTCATAATAAGAGCGATAATGAAACAAGTACAATCAAACCTGCAAAGGAAGAGCAAAAAAGGTAAGACAATAGCAATGATATTAGAGATGATCCTACCAAGGACAGGTATAAGGAAACTAATTCAAGAAAAACTAGGTGAAAGGCCAAAAGAGGGAGAAATAGAAACAGGATGGAATATAATAAAATCCAGTATAAATAAATGTGTGAATGTGTGCCAAAAAATTAAAAATGATAAGAAAACTAACTGGTTCGGCGAAGAAAAATATAATACAAGAAAAAGCAAAATCAAGGATGATTTGGCTGCAAAAACAAAATAAAGAGACGGAAGAAGAATACAATCAACTAAGAAATAAAGCTTACGCAATTTGCAGAAAAAGGAAACGAAAATCAAAAGAACCGAAAATTAAAGAGGTAGAAGAAGCATAAAAGAACAAAAACATTAAATTATTCTATAAAAATATTACATGGGAAATTCAAGGGTCTAGGAAAGAAGCTTTAGGTCTCGAAGATGAAGATAGGGTATTACATTTAACAGAAAAAAAGATCGTGGATCTTTGGAAACAGCACTACAGTAAAATACTACAAAATCGAGAAGCCGAACAACTAAGAAAGGGCATTAACAGATATATTACACCAGTCACCATCCTGGGAAGAGTACACAAAAGCGTTAAAAAAATGAAAAACAACCAGGATCTGATAATATACTAGTAGAATATATATAAAATGCAAGTGAAGAACTGGGGATCCGTATCTTTGAACTCTAAAAAAGATATGGATAATAAAAATCTTTCCAAAAGAGTGGACAATAGTAATGATGACGCACAGCAAACATGAAATTATAGACCAATCTCTTTGCTCAATGTGGTATCTAAAATTTAAACAACACTGATAAAAAACAAACTACAAGAATAATCTAAAAGCAAGATAGGTACATACCAAGCTGGTTTTAGAAGTGAAAAGTCAGTAATAGATATCATCTTTATACTGAAGCAAAAATTTGTGCGTGATGGCCGGTGGAACAAGTAGTGTCTCCATGGGCGCCCGCAGGATTTTTTCTCAGGGGGGGCAAAAAATTGTAATTGAAGAATCTTTTGCAATTAAAGAGTTGAAAAGTGTATGTTTTAAGCATTCTGAGAGCTGTTTTAGTATTGACGTATTGACAAACAGGATTCTGAATTAAATTAAGCCGATTCGTACCCTTTCTTTGTTTAGTTCCAATTAGAACAAAATTGTAATAAAAATTTTTCATTGTGTTAAATTCTCAATGGGAGCCACGGCCCCCCTGGCCCCTCCCTGCGGGCGCCCATGAGTGTCTCTATTATTTATTGTAAACGTTGTAAAAGTAAAGTAGTTAGTGGTGTTAAATGTAGTGATTGTGAAAATAATTACCATATAAGCTGTGCAAAATTGTTGAACAATATTAAATTTCGTAATGATAACACTATGTACTGTTGTGATAGTGCAGTTAAGGATGAAGATACTCAGTTTTTTTATGCTATTGGAGAAATTTCTACAGCAACAAACAAAGTACATGTGCGGATCTTTAATTATAGTATAATTAAGCAGCAATATGCTATTATTACGGTATTACCTGAAAAGATAGTTTTATTAACTAACCAAATGGAAAATCTAAATTCGCATACTTTGACGAAGCACCTTGTGAGGTCAGCTGAACGATAGATAACTGACAAAACAGTCAGTACCAAAATGCACATTTTTAACAAAAAGGATATTGACCTGTCTGCAGATAAACATAAAGAGGATAAGAGTTTCAATAATCATACTTTCAATCAGCAAGAGGTAGACTAGACTAGAAGTTTTCTGAATGTATAAAACTGGGAGAAATCGATAGAATAAATCCTGTACTGCAAGATTCTAAACCGCTATCTAAAGAGGATGCTAGTTGCAGAACTGTACACCGAAAAAAGCATAAAGATAACAAAATGATTGTAGGTAGCAACAGTCATGAGTATTCATCCCTTAAAGGTGTACCCTAAACCGTTGTATTGCATGTACAACCTATACAGATTAGCTCCTCATACTGACGTTGAATATTTGCAAAACTATTTGAAGGCAAATTTTACAGAAGTACAATGCGAAAAGTTGATTTCGAGAAACCCTGATTTATATTCATCATTTAAGATTTAAATAGATGAACAAAATCTACAAAATAAGGCCATGGATCCTGCGATCTGGCCTTTAAATGCTTGTGTGCGAATGTATTTTTTTCAGAAAAGGAGGATGAAGAGTCACTAAATACAAAAATCGCCTTAATCTTATCCACTGCAATATACAATCTTTATTCAAAAAAGCTGAGGAAGTACAACTTTTAGTGGATGAAATGCAACCGCAAGTATTGTGTTTAACTGAACATTGGCTACTAAATAATGAAAAAATTGTTTTGTCTGGATATGACGTTGCAGCCAAATTTTAAAGAAAAAATACAACTCATGGCAGAGTTGTTATTTATACGAAAAATGGAATAAATGCCGTTGGTATCAAAATTACAGTCTTATCAGGGGAAGTTGAATGTGCCGCAATAAAACTAAAAGTTGATAATTGAGACTACTGTGTAATTACGATTTACTGCTCTCCTGTAGGTAAAATTGAGACCTTTTTTTAGGAAACTTGACCTAATTTTAAATGTTGCTTTCAAGATAACCGAACATACCGTGCGTCCACGAGACTACGCAATATGGCGCTGGAGTGATGCTACTTTATTTTAAAGATCTACTCTTCCGGTGACAATTGATAGTCAAACGGTTGCTAAGCATTGACCATTAAAATTGAATTTGCAAGTAACAAATAATACACAAAAATCAAAACCAATAAAAATAAATAATTTAATCAATTTTGCAGCCAAACAAATTACAACTGGAGTATTCAAATTAAATGTTCAAATAAGTTTCCATTTACTGCCATACATACTCGGGAAGAGTAAACTTTAGATTAAGTAAGGCCATAAGAAAAAATCGTTCGGAGCGAAACCAGGGGACCGAGCGGGCCAACCAATTGCACCTCCACGCCCAATCCAGGTTTCATGAAAGGTATTGTTTAGGAATTCTTTAACTACTGCTGAATTGTGAGCGGGACCGCCATCGTGTTGGTACCATATCGGTCGCTCATCTCCAAGCATTGTATGTTCAATTGCAGGACAAATAGTTTCAGTTAAAAGTTCTAAATAAGTCTCTCCGGTCAACGTTCCGTTAATAAAATATGGTCCAATTACAACGTTATTTAATATTCCACACCAAACATTAACCTCCTGTGGATATTGTGTGTGTGTTTTTACAATTAAATGAGGATTGTCGGTACTCCAATATCGAAAATTTTGAGAATGTGGTTGATTATTTAAAGTAAACGTACATTCGTTGTCGTTGCAAATCGTCTACACGTTTCCCTGTAATTGTTTCCTATGTAGACCCATTTCACTATCTGAACTTTTTCTTCCACAGTGTAAATAGTCCAGTGAACGGAGCCGAAAAAGGGGGGTTATCCTACAAAAGGTCGGGTAGTTCTGAATTTTTGATTAAGTGTTTTGTACGATTAATATCAACGGAGCTATGAAGCTTCCAAAAACGGCTAAAATTGAGTACTTAGCAAAATTTTGGGTTTCTTTCCACTTTACATCGCAATAACTCCGTAACACTTAATTTTAGCGTAAAAGCCCTTATAATCAATCTTGTAGAGAATTTAATTACCTACAAAATTCATGTATCAATTTTGTTTACGACCAATGCAACAGAGTGGGGATAAATTTACAAAAAAAAAAACGAAAAAAGGGATTTTTCATGTTTAGTGCAGCAACTCTCTTTGCTTCATTATTTCTAATAATAAAAGTATTACCTTTCATTTCAAACAGAATAATCTGTATACATAGATGCAAAATGAATGTAATTATGTGTTGGCGAACGTCAGTGAAGTCTCGTGGGACTACTAGAAAAAACAGCACTTCCTTCTTTTATTTGCCTGCGACTTCTTTCTACTGCTTTTCAGCTCAGAATGAGTTATTTGCCGAGTATTATATATATTCTAAGGCTGGTGGTTTCCACACGATGGCGGAGGGAGCGGAGGAGGGGGGATTGTGGAAATTTGGATTTTTCACTAACCTACCATCCTATACAACATATCAAAAATTCAGAACTACCCGACCTTTCGTAGGGTAAAATCCCTTCGTTCACTGGACTAAAATATTCATGACGATTTTAGTATAAATTCAAATAGGACTTGAGTTGTTTCAAACCATACGTCAAGTTGAATGCCACTTGATCGTTTATTGCCATAGAAAAATAAATATAGTGGGGTTTGTTGTTAAGCTGGTTTCGTAAAAGCAAGAGCTGATCTTTGGGTTAAATTAACGTTGCTCTGATTCCATGGTGCGAAACCCTGTGGACACGGGGTATAATTTTTAACGGTGACTTAAACATTGATGAGTTAGACCAAGAAAGGAACCTACTTACCAAATTACTACTTAATGATATTTTTGATTGTTATCAGATGTACTCTTTAATACATGAACCAACTCGTAATATGTCGTACCAGGACTAGTGCTCTTGACTACTTGGTGACGAATGTAAATCAAAGGTACTGCAAAATTAGAATTTTTAATCCAGTGTTTTCGGATCACCTAGCACAGATGTTGCAAATTTCGATAGAAAACTTAAGGGATAGCAACAAACCTGAAGTTGTTATAAAAAAAAATTCTAAAAAGAATCTAAATCATTTGTCATCTCTTTTGCAACAAGCTAACTTTGATTCGTGTTTCTGTGGAAGAACAATTTGATGCATTCATAAACTCAGTAACTCACTGTTAAATTTATCATGCCATATAAAAACCGCCAAGTTAAAAGGAACTGTTTCAAACGAACGGGTTACCCTTGAAATTCGAAATATGAAGAAAACGTTAATTATGTGGCATGATCTGAGAGTCTTATTTAATAATAAAAATATTCGAGAACATTATGTAAATATAAGGACGCAATATAAAAGGCAATTAACAGCAGAAACTAAATATAAATTCTATCAATCAAAAATTCAAAGATCCCATAACAAAACTAAAGTAATTTGGAACATAGTGAACAACAAGCTAAACAGAAGTAAACCTAACAAAAACTTTACGTTACACAGTGAAAGTGACGCAGTTAAGGATTAGCAAACTGTGGCAAATCTTTTCGGTGAATATTTTTCCAAACATGCTGAAAATAAATTAAAATGTTAATTTTTCTGGTATATCCACTGATTGTACCTATCAGAAACACAAACTGGTGCATTCTATGGAAGTCATTCCTAGAAGACGTGCAGTGATAAATGAAATAAGAAATAAAAGTTGTAGTGCACCAGATGACATTAATTTAAAAGTTGTAATGGCTATACTTAGTGTGGTGCTGATACCGTTAACTAAATTGATTAATAATAATTCATTATCTCAAGGTGTTTTTCCGAAAATTTTAAAACCCCCGATTTTAAAGAAAAATAATGGTGTGAACAATATTACCAATTACAGGCCTCAATTCTTTCCATATTTTCTAAGGTAATGGAGTTACTTATCGCAAAACGAATTTTGAAGTTTCTACAAAAATATCATCAAGTGTCAGATGTTCAACATGCCTACTTAAAAAGAAAATCGACTGAAAGTGCGTGCATTGAATTTATAGAGTTCGTTGCCAAATCCATGGACGAAAATACTATTGTTGCTGGGTTATTATTCGACCTATAATGTGCTTTTGGTTTTATAAGTACCTAGTAAATTCTTGTCAGTTAAGTTAGATCGCTTAGAGGAGTTATAAAAGATTGGATTGTATCTTTCGTCACTGATAGAGAGATCTCAGTACAAGTGGGTGATATATTATCAAATAATTTTAAAGTAAACTTGGGAGTCCAACAGGGATCTGTTTTGGGGCCGCTACTGTTTATTTTGTTTGTTAATGATTTAAAAATGTACATGCAGGCCGAATGCCTCATTTCATATGCGGATGATACTACAGTGGCGATTTCAGCTGAATATCCTAACCAGTTAATCAGAAAGGCGGAATTAATGGCTAATACATTTTAAATGGAAGTAAAACTTCACTGATTGTGCATAAGAATATTATTCTTCTTCATATTACCTTTAGTAATAATATCATTATGAGCCAAAAGAGGCAGTAACACTCTTAGGTATAGAAATAGATCATACACCTTGTTGGCAGGGGAGGGGCATACTAATAGTGTATGTAAAAAACTTAATAGTGCATTTTTTGCAATTAAAAATCTTAAAACCACTTTACCTCTTGAGGGTATTCTTAATGTATATTATGCTTTTGCTTATTCGTTTATGTCTTATAATGTAATTGTTTGGGGTTGTGCGACTGATCATAAGCGAGTGTTTATCAATCAAAAAACATTAGTTAGTAAGATTAATATTTGATATTAACAATCGCGACTTGTGTCGTAAATATTATTATTATTTTATTTTTTTATTAGTTTATTATATTATATTAACTTTAAAAATTAAATTTGAAACTCGGTATACGTAGATATCAAATTAAAAAAAGGGAACATTGAATTGGGAAATAAAGATACATATTTTATACGCGAATAATTCTTAATTTAAACTTAGAGTTTTAGACTGATTTTAGAACAATTTTGATTGGAAATATGAATCTCTTAAACATTTGGGGATATCGGTTTTATAAATGAAATATTTTTGGCAGTTTCCAATTTCCAGACGATTTGTCATACATTTTTCGAGTGGGCTAAACCCCCTTACTTAATGATTTATGATGTCTATTTCAGATAATAAGAAAAATATTTAATCACTTAGACTGACGTGCAAAATTTTTATAATATAATCAGCCGAAAGTAAAACTATAGTTATGTTCAACGTTTTTCTCAAATCCTAAAATATCCTGTCAATAAATCCAATTAACATAGATTTTTTATTAATTGAAATGTTCTTACACAAGGAAGATTTTTACATTAATGCTTGACAACGATTACTTCCTAAACGTTATAATTTATAATAAACGTCTTAATTCACCGAAAATTTGTCAAAATATAGAAAAATGCACTAACCCACTTAATTAAATTATCTAATTTTTGCCAATTATTAAAAATATGAAACTGTAAGTGAAAGGATATCGGTTAATTTAATTAGGGATATTGGAAATTATAAACCGTTTATCATTTCACTTTCACATTTTACACCTGATATTTAGATATTTGATGTAAACTTTGATAATAATCAGGCATGAATAGATATACAAAATGCTGTTTAGTACAATTATTTTTAAGCCACAAATATGAAATTTTTATCCAGTCTAATTCAGAAGTTATTAAATTACGCTGTAAATTATAGGCAGCTAAACGAGTTAATCAAAGTGTCTTACGTATTATAAGTTTTTAATGTTAGGAACTTTGGTGGCTTAGAATTGCGTAATTTGGATGTTGTAATTTTAAGAATTTTTACCTATACATGACTGAGTAATTAATTAAGGAAAACTCCAAAAATTAGTAGTCACTTGAACTAGTAATAATAAATAAATAAATTTCTTTAAAGGTATAATGATTCCTCAGAAAAACGTAAAGATTTCTAATATGTAGCTAATATCTTAAAATAATTAATAATTCAAAACTTAAAAACTTACACAAAAACACTATTTTGAAACTTTAACCTCAGTAAGTATTTACACAAGTAAGTGGATACGGCTTGAGTAATTATTATTAAGTTATCTTTATTTCGTTTTTGCTTACGTCTTATCGGATAATAAATTATCGCAAATCGATGGATTTCCTGTGTGTGGCATCTTATTTTCGACGAATAACCACAGCGAAAATAAAAATATTTTTGTTTGTTAAATAACAAATTGCACCAAAAAAGACTGCAATGTTTATAGATTGGCAGACCAAAACCGTAAATACTTTTTTGCTTTATTGTTTGTATTCATACAAAATGATATTGCAGAAATTAATTTACTTTGTATTTAATCCGAAAAATACACAGTTTAAAAGAAGTGAAGTATTACAGTTTTTTTACTTTTTTGAAATATTACAAGTGATATTTTATATAGACGTAGCATGTCGAACAAGTGACAAATCGAAAATTTTGTTCGTAAATAATAATCTGGAAGCGTTCAAAACTTGAGATGTGAAAAAGGTTAACTTACAGGATATTTGTGCATTTAAATCTCTGGCAATGTATAATAAAAAAAGTCTATTTCTTAAAATTTTAAGTCCAAAAGCATATAAATTGAAAAAAAATTCTTTGGTTGCGTTAAGATGTCCACAGTCAACTTGAAATTTTCATAGGAATTATCGTTTTTACCTTTACAACTAGAAATTTTGTTCAGTGCTGTATACCTATTTAAAGAGATTCTATTTTACATAACATAATATTCAAACATGTTCATTTGAAATCACGATATATGTAGCGAATAGTTTATCCATACCACTTCAAGCTTCAAGGCTTGGGTGGATCTTAGCTAGCCTACCCTTGTGTTCACGAGGAAAAATAAAAAACTAAAATTGTCGCCTGTTTTTGTCGAAAAAGGTCTTGAATTTTGCTTATATTTTTTGTAATTATTGGCAAATTAAAATATCTACTGGACCACCACTTTGTACCCACCCCATTTTATAGGTCTAGTTATGTACCTAAAGGCGGATTTATGCAGCCATTTTCATTTACATTTAATTTTCATTTAATTCTCATTTATAATTTTTAAATGCCCCAATTCATGCAAACAAATAATAAATGAAAATAAACGCATACGCATATATAAAAATACGCTGACAGAGAATGAATGTCATAACGACATAACCCCAATTTTCGTTGGCATAAAATTTTAATTAGCTCAATTAGAACTGAATCTTGATTTCAGACATTTTAAAGATAATACATGGGTAATTCAACCCAAACAATATACAATGAAAACAGGCTGATCAACTTCTTGTCGTTGTCATACCGTACACGCATGTGTTATTTATAATTTTAATTTAAAAGATAAAAGTTGGTCATCTAATAATAAACTAAATGAAAATGAGAGATAAATGAAAACGTAAATGAGAAAGGTGTATGCATTGTTACATTGGTTTACTCTCTAGTTTACATACATTTATCTTTTAAATTAAAATTAAATTAAATTAAATGTAAATGAAAATGGTTGCATAAATCCGCCTTAAGTTTATCAAACAAGATATCACTGGGTTCTAAAACGGTTATCCAATCATGTAGTGCAATATTATTGTTGTAGCCTCCAGAAAAATCAGAAATCCATTTTTGCAATATTGCAGTTTATTGCAAAAGCGAACAATGAGGTCTGTATACCAGTACTTTGGATTTTTTTAAGTGAAAATGAAAAGGAGGATATGGTACACGAAAGACAAAAACATGCTTATAACAATATATTGCAAAAAATAAGAGTTGCGAAGAAAATGATAGAAGACATTTTCTGTGTTTAGCTACATTATTCAACTTTAGGTATTCAATTGACTTTGAATGAACTTAGACTGAAGCAATATATTTTATAACATATTCTGTAGCTCTAGATGATCTACAATATTGTGTAGTAATAATCTGTTATGGGTTTTAGAGAAAAAAAAAAAAGATAAATGGAACCTGTTTGGAAGTTTTTTGGGTCATAATCCCCTAAATGGCCTAAATAATTAAATACTAAATTTAATTTTTATTAAAATATTTCTTGCGAAAATAACGAACGTCAATTACCCTGAAAAACTACAAAATAAAATTAATGTAAATAATTTCGACAACTAAGTTGCCATCCTCAGTGTAAAACTTTCTTGACAAATTTGGTTTGTGTTCTTTTAGGGTACCTAATTGGCGTTCGTTATTGAACCAGACCACAAGCTCCGTACCTTGGATTTCTTGCGAAAGGTAAAGAAATAACCTGTATACGAAACAAATAGAAGCATACCATTAAAATGGCTACGTTCAGCAACTCAAATTGAAGTAATGGAAACTGCTTATTTACATGTAATTATATGTACCTATGTGCAACTTCTAAATTTTGAACAAATCTTACGTCAAAATTAGCTATATAATTTAATTTAATCAGAAAATATAGTTGTAGACCTATGCCTTAAAAAATTACTTGTAAAAACTGTTACAATAATAAATGTTTTAAAATTCAGGAAAAACACTTGTTGAAAAAAATTATTAATATCGGGTATTTTCACCTCTATTTTAAATTACAGCCTGACAGCAGTGAATCATGCTTAAAATAAGCATTCTTCTATCAACTGATCGCATAGGTAGGATTCTCAAGAAACAACATCAAAACCATCTTCAAGCCTTCTCCAGAAGTGTTACAGATACTCCTTTCAGTAAAAGATAAGCATCCCCTCTTTTTATGGTTTAGTGTACATTGGAGAAACTGGTCGCTCAGTACATAAATGTTGCTTAAAATGAGGTGTTATCTCACACTCAGCTGTTGCTGAACATCATCACGACACTGGCCATAAGATCTTGTTCAAAAAATCTTCGATCATCGCCAATGCCCCTTATTTTTTCAACAGGAAAATCCATAAAGCCATTGAAATCATCAAGACTCCCAACAATCGTGACACTGGTTATTACCTATCAGACATATGGAAGTCTGCTATCGTTACTGGCTCCGCCCCTCCATTGACGCTTGACCGTTTATAGGCCAGTTTTTCTTCAGAAGGGTTTCGTCTTTGGCTTGGTTTACATGCTGAGTTACCGTTCCCTTCTTTCTCTTGCTAAAAGAGTTTCGCCTCTGGCGACACGTTGAGTTACCGTGCTCTTTTAGTGCCCTTTTCCTCTGATGAAGCCCCTTAAAAAATTGGGCGAAACGTTGAGTTCTTCTGTCTCAACAATGACACGGTCCCAACCTGGAAGGCGTTCTTTTAACATTGACACTGACCGTGGAAGTCTTCGAATTCATTATTCTTCTATCATTCTGATCTAAGTCCGTCCCATATTTCCACAAACCGATATCCCACTTCCTTGCATCTAGCAAGTATATCCCAGATATATTCTATTGGAATGACAAGTGCACTGCGTGCTGGTTATGCCATGATGTTCACTCCAACGTCTGCAAGATAATGTTGGACGATCCGGGCATGGTGCGTTCATAAAAAAAATTTGGACCTATGTAGGACCCAAAGGGCACAACATGCTGTTCAGGAATATTCGTCACGTAACTGTCAGTATTGAAATTACGATTATTCAATACCACCAAGTTTGTATGGTCTGTTAAAGAGATTCCTCCTCAGACCAAAATCGATCTTACAGCAAATAAAGTGGCATTCATGATAGTACACTGATTTGTTCTTCTATATATTGCAACGTTCTAAAGGTTTATGAAAACAGTCGGAAAAGGCGTCCGAAAGAATTCCTTCAATTCGGCCGTTACATTTTTTTAAATGTCTTCCACGTCCTGAAACCGCTTTCTTTTGTGAACAGTTTTCACTTTAAGAAAGAGAAAAAAGTCTGCCGTTGCTAAATCTGGGGAATAGGGTGGGTGATTGATTTCAACAACGCCGTGTTTCATGAGAAATGACTTCACAGTTAGTGCGGAATGGACAAACTTTGTACAGATTTTCCTCTTTCCCAAATCTTCATGTAACATTTGTCGAATCGTCTCCTTATTAATATTCAACTCATCTGCCATTATTCGGAGACTCAGTCGGCGATCTTTTGCTACAATTTCACTGACCTTTGCGATCGAATCTGCGTTTCGAGCGGTTGACGGACGCCAGGTTCTAGCGTCATCTTGAACATCCTCACGATCATCTTTGAAACGTTTAAACAATTCAAATACAGTAGTACAACCTAAGGTGTTATCAGCGTACACACTTTTTAACATTTCGTAAGTTTCTGTTGCAGTTTTTCGTAATTTACAACAAAACTTAATATTAATTCGTTGCGCCATGACCACTGACAGAAACAGGATTTTCGAACTAGCGTATTGCGAAGTAACTGACAGCTATTCGATGATTCTATTAGTCAAGTTTTCTTGATAAAAGTGTGAACTAAAACATGCTGCTTTAATTTTGGCTTAATATCACGTATCTGTAGAGCTGCAACGTCAGTCCGGGAATTAAATTGCCAAACCTTGTATTATGTTCTTAAAAAAGAATGATAATTAATACGGATAAATTCAGCTAGATAAGAACGTAAAAATTAATTTCGTTGCAGGAACCGGCGTGTTAATTTCAATGCACGAGCAACGACCTTACAAATAGCGCTACAAGTGTTTACTATGGTTGGTATTTGTTAATTATTTAGTATGAATTTTTCGTTGTTTTCGGTTTTATTAGTTTTCGTGAGGTGTCGGGATGTTCGTGAAGGTTTCATGAATGTGCATTGAGAAGAAATTGGACAGTCCTGCCTTTTTTAAGGTAGAATACTGTGTGAAATTATTAAATTCTAGTTTTTTCAATTTAACTCAAAAAATAGTTTGTTACTTAAACAATACATCAAAAATATGGTGATAAATAGAAATTATTATTAATCACATAAACAAATCGCTCGAATAAAACGGATTCTAACAGGAAAAGATTGTAAAGCTTTCTTTACTTAATGTGTGTGTGTGTGTGTCTCCAATGTTTATTAAGCTAAGATATGTACAAGTCAAAGTGTACAAAGCAGAACCCAAAGGCTAGTTAGGGCAGAAGTCCCTCTTCAATCAGTTACTTGATGAAGAAGTGTATTTATGTAAATTTTAATATTATCTTTGGTCTAGGTTTCTAATGTCCTATAAATTTATATTTAAATGAGGTGTTTCTTCAAAAAAACTTAACACAAGAAACGCAGTTGTAACGGTAAAACCAAATAAACTGCATTCGAATGCAATTCTATCAGAATCGTGTACTCGAGAATGGGAAATTAATTCAGAAACACCGCAGTGCACACATTTCCGAGTCCGTAATTCAAATTATCGCCAGATCTGACAAGAATAACACCTGCTCGCGTATTCCGGTGTAGCGGGTGTGATATTACATTTCTCTTCCTTTCTTGGGTTTGTTATCTCTGTTGCTCTTTATAAATAGATCCATTTTAGATTACTATGTTAAATTTCATTAGTGGCTTTGCGAATGGTAGTGAAGATTTGGTATTTGTTTATTTTATTATTAATTTTTCAAATTGACAGAATTATCAAACATTTTGTAAATTTTCTTTATGCAAAATTGAAAGAAAATGTATCGAAATACTAACTTCTGTTTCTGTTTGTTAATACATATGTATATTTGTAAAGAAGATGATAAATAGAAAAATGATAGGTTAAAAGCCTGTTTTACGATGTAAGCCTAAAAAATTTATTATCTACAAAATCGAAGTTTTCACATCTGAATTCAAAATTCAAATCCAATTCTAAACTTGGAATTTTAGGTTAAAGAAAAAATTTCGGGTATGAATCGTAAATTCATACTCAAACATTTGATTTCACTGTTTCGGATTCGATTTTCAACTCTCACAGTTTAGAATCGAATTTTTTAATTCGTAAAACATGGAAAAATGGAAACCAAAGACTATAATAAAATCTAACAAAATTTTCCAAGTTGTTCCCCATTAACCACTTGGCATTGACTGACACGTATGTAAATACTCTGTATTCCATTCCTCTTTTAAATTGATTGATTTATTAAAGTAAATTTACGATTTTAA
The DNA here is from genome assembly GCA_963082815.1 of Melanotus villosus. Taxonomy (NCBI): domain Eukaryota; kingdom Metazoa; phylum Arthropoda; class Insecta; order Coleoptera; family Elateridae; genus Melanotus; species Melanotus villosus. The sequence continues at coordinate 81,869,911 of OY720419.1, forward strand.
ACGATGTTAAGCCAAGTGATCGCCCAGGCCATTCAAGCAGTCTTTGTTACTATATCAATGTATTAACATTTCATCGAGAAACTAGCAGATTAAATAATTGCTTTACAAATTATTATATTTAAAAGTATATGCACCTTTCCTTCTTGGGAAAATGAGTTTTAATTTTTTAATTTTGATGTATTTTATTGAATTTTGTTTATAAAAAATAATATCTCCAGAGATCACTGGTTCAAATTCCTGCAGAGGTGATATTTTTCTATATGTGGATTCTCATATTCTGTATTTTCATTTTGTTTCGTCAGCTATTTTAAATCGGAAAACATCTTTTTTTATCAACAGTAATATAACAAGTGATGCCGTTTTTCCGATAAATTTGGATCGGATAGTTTATGAGTGCTAGTTAATTTGACAATTTCACGAGCCCGTCAGGGCGAGTGAAATTTTCTAAAATTAACTAGCACGAATTAATTATCCGATCCAAATTTATCATAGGAAAATCGGATCACGCGTTGTATTCGTTAAGACTATATCACGAACAGTTAATTACTATTTATGAATTGTTTTCACTCATTTAAAATACCTAAGTGAAAAAACCACGCGTGGTTTTTTCACTTATTAAAACGCACGTGTGATTTTTTCACTTGAAAATCGTTTTTATTGGCTGTTGCTACGGAAATCGATCAATCTGATTGGTTAAGCAAAATGTGAGTGGTATAGTCAGATAAAATTACTTTCAAAGATAGAAGATTCTAAGTTTTTTAAGTACTGCTGTTAAAATAGAAAATAATAAAGTTAAAATATTTCAGAGCTTGTCAAAGAAATATTAAATAAATTTATGAATGTTGTGCAAAATTCATGATGATATAAAATTATTAAAAACAGGCTAATCATCGGGAAACAAGTTATTATACTATTGTTCTTCTTAGGGTTAGGGTAGCATACCCTTACAGGGAGTTGCTTCTCTCCATATGCCTGCGGTGTGCGTGTGAAGTGTTCTACAGACATAGGGGACCTACAGCTTAACGTGGGCTCCGAAAAGGAAAGTAAAATGTAAAAGCTTTTAAAGCAGTAACTCAGAATTAAATAATAATAAACAAATAAAGAATACTTACTATTGTAGATAAGAAATTCCTGGTTAAATCTGGAATTTATGAAGAATATACGCTCGTTGTACACAGTGTGCCAATCTTGTAATTCCGTACTCATTTTGAATAAGCAACACACATTACATATCATAGATAGACTTCGTAGAAGCAGTATAAGTGATTGCCTATTCAGAACGAATAAGGGTATAAGAAAATTTTGCTTCGAAACTAAAATTAAGCTTCCGATTTGAAACACTGACATTTAAATACTTTTATAATTTTACTTCTAATTAGTGTTTCACAAGAGTGAAGAGATTTTCCCTTATAAAACACTAATTCTAATGTTGAATTCGGCTTCAATATTGAAAGGTTAAATCTTTATACGAAATTCGAAAAATTTGCCTAAACTCAGAATTTGAAACTTAGAGCTTAAATTAATATTTGAAATTTGAATTTATATTCAAAACTAAAATTCATAATCGTCTTTTAAACCTTCTTATTTTTATGCGATATAAGTGCGATATAACTGGGCGAATTTTAAAATCTTTTCTAGCAAACGCTAACTTTTCAAATTGACAAGAATCTAAAGTTTCACTTTGTAGTTTCTATTGTTAAGTTTTTTTTCTTTCCAATTAAGTTTAATCTAATATTTTTTACCCTGTTAAGTAGTTTAGGTCGAAACGATATTCTTTTCATGAAAACAAAATATTTATTTTAGTTAAAAGATATACCACAAGTTCATTTTTAATATGTACGTGGTGCTATATCCTCACCATGTTCGTCTGAAGAATACTGAAATCGTGATGAACAGCAAAACAGGGTAACTAAAGAGGCACGCCAGGTCACATGTCACTATAAAGTCACGTCCGAAATATGGATTGCACTGCACGTACTTACTCTATCCTGGTTATATTTCTCTTTCAAACTGCAGTCGCATTTGAACTTCATCTCCGAAGTTCAAACTGTCTATGTACGTAGGTGGGAAATAAAAATTTTGAAGATAGCGACATAGCTTAAGAATTTTGTAAATATTATTTCAATTCGTAGAATTTTTATTTTGGTGTTTATGTGGTATCAGGGAATATCTTAAAATTCTTTTACTGAAAAAAATCAGCGTAATAATGCAAAACGATACTTGTCTTTCAAAATTAATCGTTTAAAATTAAAGAGATCTGATGGAAACTTATTGTTTTTCAAAATTTCCTTCTAGAATTCGTCACATTACTATCAATTATAAACTTGAAACTTGTTTAAACTTCTAACTCTTTCTATTCAGAAAACACTAATAAAGCCAGAGAAAAGTAAGAAGCTTTAAAATTAATGAAGTTTTTGAAATTATACTTATTAAAGTGTCTTAAATGAAAGAGCTTAAAAATAAGAACTAATTACAAATTTAGCCTTTTAAATTTTATCGGGCTAGGTATATTCTGAACTGAGTACTCAGATTCTCGAACAAAGGTTTCCTAAGTTTCCAAGCAGGAGCATAGAAGGGGTTTCTGATTCGTAAGCTTCCATGTTTATGGTGTAAGGTTAGTAGGTTGGGTTGTTTACCTACAATTCCTTGCGTTTTTCTTGTATTTTGACACATTTTTTCCTCCTACCTTCTTCGGCGCCATTTGCCCTGTTTATTCAGGTTTTCTGTGTCCTATTGTTTCTTAAATTTTTCGCCAACACTTTGTTGCGCTAACCTTTTTTGTCGTTGTTTCATTCTCCATTCGATGTATATATGACCCAAACTTTTTCCCTTACACTATTGCTTTCAAAGATTCGGTTGTTAGTGTTTTTTTTTTTAATGTTTGGTTCGGTAATTGGTCCCTGATTGTTTCATTTTTGTTCTTTACGAATCTTATTTCTTGATTTGTATTTTTTGTTGTTGTGACTTCTATGTACAGCCTATCTTCTTGAAAGTTATATAAGTAGTACGTCAAAGATTGAATTGGCAAAATGAAAAATCTGATATTGTTTTTATTTGTCGTTTTGTTGAATATTTGGTACATATTTTGAGATATTTTGAAAAAAAACGAAAAAATTCCAGTTTTTCCAATTTTATATACACCTATTCTCATATCCATTTAATTTCACTTTTGTTTTCGAGCTACAAGCGAAAATTAAATTTTTTGCGAAAATCTTTTTCGGGGTTTTAACTCATAGAAACAAAATGTAAGAACATCTTTAGGACACTTTTTCGTGAAGAATTTAATGATAAAATTGGATATGTGATTTGTTTATTCAGTTTTGAGTTAGCATAAATATGTGTTTTTTAAATAGCAACAACCATAGTTGGTTTTGACACCTTAGAATAGGTCGCTTTTAGACGTTTTCAAGAATAATATAGTTTAATACACCTACTTCAACTAGCAAATTAAATATCAACTAATTTTGCAATATTTACAAATCGCAATTATACACAATTATCAAGCAACACAATTGGTAACAAAAATAATGAATAGAAAATAAAATTAATGACGGATTATTCAACAGTATTCGTTTAGTTATGAAGCATAGACTTACGTTAAAGTTAAATATAAAGTGTAGCTGATTTATAGTTATAGTTATAGTCTGTCTATCAAAAATTTGAAAAGTATGACATGTTACAGTGTTATTTTACACTGAAGCACAAAACAGTCCTATGTTGCTTCAGAATTGTATTTGAACAAACATCCGAAAGGTACCCAAGCAAAAATAAAGATCAGTTTTGGGCCCTTTAACAAACCATGAAATAAACAAAACATCAAGTCAATAAAAGAAGATATTACAAATATTTTACAATATGAAACAACAAATACAACTTGCCTATTCTAGAAACTCAAGATAACCTAGGGGTGCAGCACATAAGAGTATTCCCAATACATGAATACATAACAAGTTTGTTGAACTAATAACGCATATGCATCTACAAAAGAATTATAGTTAAATATATAATACTTAAAACTATAAATTATAATTTCAAAGAAAGTGCTCAAATTGATTTCCATTGTGTTCTATACAAAATTGACACCTTTTTCTAACAGACTGAATACTATTTAATATGTGTAAGTTTACTGAAAGCTTCTTCCACATTGTTCCAAATTCCTCTATAGTGTTTCGTGGGCGTCTGTAAATTTCGTTTTTAGAAAACCCCGGAGAAAAAATCTACTGGAGTTAAATCTGGTGACATTGGTGGTCAACGAACAGGTCCATTTGTGCCAATTTACTGATTTGGAAATCCTTGATTTAAAAAAATGATCTATGGTGATATGGTTACAAGACAGAATAACGAACGAAAACATAAGAAAAAAGACCAAAATGATATTGCCGAATACGCAGTCAGAAAGAAGTGGCAGGTCACCCTATGCGAACAACCGACGATAGATGGACAAGAAAAGTGACGGAATAGAGAACAAGACTGGGAAAAGGGATAGAGGCAGGCTTAAAACAAGATGGAAAGATGATATTCAAAAGATTACCGGAACACGTTGGATGAGCAGAACATCAGACGGAAACGGAGGATCCTTGGAGAGGCATATATCCAAAGATGGAGTTAATAAATGCTGATGCTGATGATGATGACACCCTCTGTAAAACACCTGCTTTGGAAACGGTTTTAAGTCTGCAAATTTGTTTTAGCGGCCTAGTACCTAAAGGTGCCGTAGCAACACTTTAGCGTACTGAATGTAATTATTTTGTTGAGATAGCGAAGTACCTCATTTTATATTTGATTTTTGTGTTTTTACTGTACTTCCAAAATATTGAATTACAATGAATATTAAATTTTATTGCTTGTCATTTTGTTTACATTTTTTTTTTCTCGTAACTAACAACACGTTACATAGTAACCCAAAAAACAATATTTATATCTCGTGCACAGCACGAACATGCCGCCCACCTTGAACGCTCGTCTTTCAAATAAGAATGTTTAAATTGCATATAATTAAACTAAAATTAACTAATATATTAAAACTACAAATCCATAAACATATCTATAGCTATTGAAAACAATTAATGTGAATTAACCTACTGGTTATTATACAGTCATTCTTTGTCCATAGGTAAAACACAGATTTTGCTAATTGCACGTTTTATCACTCCGTTATGTGTTTTTATCGATACCACTCTGCACAACTTATCACTTCCTGGATGCAATTGTAGAATTCTACCCAATTTCCACTTTAAAGGGGGTAGGTTATCTTCCTTAATGACAACCATCATGCCTTGGAGAAGCTGCACAGGCGACCTTTGTTTCCATTTTGACCTCTGTTGCAACTGGCTTAGGTATTCTGTGGACCACCTTTTCCAAAAATTTTGACGTAATCTTTCAATTAACTGATATCTCGAAAGATGATTTAATTTCAGTTGCGTTACGTCTGGTTCTATTAACGTCGTCAGTGGGCCTCCAATTAGAAAATGCGCAGGGGTTAATGGGTTTAAATCGTCAGGATTAGTCGATAAAGGAGTGAGAGGACGTGAATTTAAACAAGACTCAATACCGGTGAGGATTGTGTACAACTCCTCGTAAGTTAGCAATGCATTTCCAACTATTCGACGTAAGTGGTGTTTTGTTGATTTGACAGCTGCCTCCCAAATTCCACCAAAATGAGGAGATCTGGGAGGTTGTGCACCGACAAAGGTAGTCGCATTGTCCGAATATAAATTTAATATGTTACCCCTACGAGCAATAAATCGCTTCAGGGTGTTTAAAAATGATAGCGTAGTGAGATCACTAACCAAGTCAATGTGCAATGCTTTCGTGGCAAAACATACAAAAATGGCCACGTATACCTTAATTGTCTTTTTACTTCGACCGTGACCGCCCTTTATTGTAATAGGACCAGCATAGTCAATACCTGAATTTACAAATGGACGTGCCGGTTGTACCCTGTTTTCTGGCAAGTCACCCATCAATTGGTCAATAGTCACAGGATTTGCCCTAAAACATTTTACGCATTTGTGCAGAATTTGCCTAACCGTATTTCTTGCCGCAATTGGCCAAAACCTTTGGCGTAATGAAGCTACCGTCTGTTGAGGCCCTGCGTGAAGCTGTTTATGGTGTTCTTGAATAACCAACAATTTTGTTACCTGATGGTTTGCTGGTAATATTATTGGATGTTTACTATTATATGGTAAACTAGTGTTACTTAATCTACCACCTACTCGAATCACGCCCCTTTCATCGATAAACGGATTGAGCGATAATAATTTACTTTCTTTACTGACCCTTTTGGCATTCTTTAATTCTTGAATATCTTTGCTGAATTGTTCACCTTGCACATATCTTACAATTGAAATCATTGCCTCGTGTAATTCCATAGGGCGTAAGGCACCAACGCGTTTGGATAATTTGTGTTTCATATTGTAACTGAACCTAATGCAATACGATATGACTCTTTGAAGTTTAATAAACGATGAGAATTTATGCATAATTGCAAAATTTGATTCGTGCACTGGAACTGTACTGATTAGTACTGTACGTTTTTCTTCGAATACATTTTGATTCTGACAGTTTGTTAATGTGAATGGCCAAGTATCGCTATTTTGTCTGAGCCATTCTGGGCCATTCCACCAAACCGACGATTGTTGAAGTTCCTGAGCTGTTGCACCCCATGATATGATATCTGCAGGATTATGTTTTGAGGCTATGTGATGCCAATCAGTCGCATTGGTTAATTGCTGTATTTCAGATACGCGATTTGCGACGAAAGTTTTCCACGTATTGGGTTCAGCAGCTATCCACGCAAGTACAATTTTTGAATCACACCAATAATAATGTTTACTAAATTTTATGTTTAATGTTTGTTCGAGTTTATTAACTAGTTGTGCTAACAGAAGGGCCCCACTCAACTCTAGTCGAGGCAAAGATATTGTCTTTAATGGTGCTACCTTAGCTTTGGCGCATAGTAATTGTGCCGTATAATTCCCTAAGCTATCGGATGATTTAACATAAAGACACGTACCGTACGCAAAATTGGATGCATCTGAAAAGGCATGTAATTCAAATGTTGACAGTCGATCGCCCACTACCTTCCGTGGTACTCTTAATTCGTTTATGCCTGGCAGATTTTTTAAAAACTGCGTCCATATGATTTGTAAGTTGTTAGGAATTACCTCATCCCAGCCTAAACGTTCAGACCAAATTCTTTGAAGTATGATCTTTGCAGTTATTAGAATCGGACCGATTAAACCTAACGGGTCAAATAACTGGGCTATTGTAGACAAAATTAGCCGTTTTGTCAATCTTTTCGGTGCTTCAAACTGCTTTACCCCGTATTTTAATTCATCCGTTTTATAATCCCAACGCAATCCTAGTATTTTTGTGTCACCCTGTTTGTCTAAGTCTACCCATTCGCACAACAAATCTGGTGCTAATTCTGGATGGTTCGACACCCATTTTCTTAGTTCAAACCCCGCACTGCCTAATATCTCTAATAGCTGATCTCGTAAAATTTTGGCTTCACTAAAACTATTTGTTCCCGTTAACAAATCGTCGACATAAAAATCAGTTAAAATTGCATGATACGCGAGTGCATCTTTTGTTCTTAAATCCTCAGCTGTTTGTTGTAGGCATCTTACAGCCAAAAATGGCGCCGAAGCTGTCCCATACGTCACGGTTTTTAGTCTGTAAGTTTCAACTGGTTGTTGAGGATCTGTGCGCCATAGAATTCTTTGAAAGTCGCGATGCATGGGTGCTACTAGTATTTGACGGTACATTTTAGCGATATCCGCCGATAAAACGTATTGGTATGTCCGAAATCGCGTAATTATACAGAACAAGTCCTGCTGCAGGGTAGCACCAACCATCAGATTGTCGTTCAGACTTACTCCCGAAGAGGATTTCGCGGACGCGTCAAACACTACTCGAAGTTTAGTAGTTAAGCTTGACTCGTTAACCACCGCATGATGGGGTAAGTAAAATGTGTTGACGGATTCAACTACGTCATGCGATGTTACAAGCTCCATATGTCCTAATTGCAAATATTCATCCATAAAATTTACATAATTTGTTTTGATTTCTGGATGTTTTTTAAATTTACGTTCTAGCGAATAGAAACGTTGCAAAGCGTTTTCCCTAGAATGCCCTAAATGTTGCTTATTATCTTTAAATGGCAATTGTACTATAAATCGTCCTTCTAAATTTCTTTTAAATGTTTGCTTAAAATGAGTTTCACATTTTAATTCTTCGTTTGACAACTTTTTCGACGAATTTATAGAGTCCATGCCCTCGACTTCCCAAAATTTGACTACTTGTTTTTCTAAAGCATTAAGGGTTACGTTACAACTTGTTCGTGGCATCGATTGACTGATATTTAATGAGCCACCAATGATCCATCCCAAATGTGTTTTGTGCAAGTATGGTTGACCGTTACTTGCTTTAATCTGTTTATTGCATAGCAGTTCCCAAAATACTTCTGCGCCTAATAACAAATCAATAGGCAACGATACGTTGAAACTTGGATCAGCGAGCTTAAGATTTTTTGGAATACTTAACCGAGATGGTATACTAGATGCCGGTAAACTATCTGTTATCTTATCTAACACTAAACACTTTAGACTCCGTGAATAAGGGTTATGTTTTGACTTAATTGTGACATTCGCGGTTTCCGTTGCCTTACTGAAAGATTGATTTATACCGGTAATGACTAGATTTGCTGTTTCAGTCCCAATTTTTAATTTTTTACATATTGACTGTGTTATGAAGTTTGATTGCGATCCAACATCTAAAAGTGATCGACAATCATGCAATTTGCCATTTACATCGGGTATTTGAACAATTGCAGTGGAAAGAAGAACTTGAGTAACTGTTTGACCTTGATAACAATGATTATTTACTACGCTACTTGCAACCGCATTTTCGTCAACTACCGATGAAGTGGGAGATTGTACTTCCGATTCATTTTGTTTAATTGCTGACTCCACTTCGTTTTTTGGTTTAACTGTTGGATTATGCAATAACGTATTATGTCGTTTGTGACAAACTCTACATTTTCGTGCAAAGCAATTTTGCATAAAATGATTTCCCTTAAAACAGTTTAAGCATAATTTCAATTTCTTTATTTCCAGCAATCTAGTTTCTACTGGCATATTTAAAAATTCGTCACATTGATAAATTGGGTGCTGTTTTTTACATATTTGACATACTAGTGTGTTAGTTGTTACATGCGCACTGATATGACGTGTATTTTTTGGGATATGTTTTAAATTTGGCGAAACCTTTTGCAAACTGTTGTTGCAACTTAGTGATTCCAAAATCTGACATCTACGTTTTAGAAATTCGGTCATTTCGCTCATTGTGGCTATATCTGATTTAGTATAGTATTCCCATTCTTTAATTGTATTGTAATCAAATTTAGACGTTAATAAATGTATAATTAATACGTCCCATGATTCAGTAGGTAAACTCATACCCTTTAATACTTTTAAATGCATACAAACGTTGTCTAAAGTTTGTCTTAGCGATGTGGAGGAATCTTTTATAATCACCGGTAAATTAAATAGGGCACACACATGATTTTTTATGATTAAACGCTTATTTTCAAAACGGCCTTTTAATAAATCCCACGCGATTGAATAATTTTCAGATGCTATTCCTAACGTTTCTATTACGTTTGCAGCTTCATCTTTGAGGCATGATTTTAAGTAATGAAACTTCTGAATATTACTAAGACTACTATTATCGTGAATTAGTGAGCAAAATGTTTCCTGAAAAGAAGTCCATTGTTCGTACTTACCTGCAAAGATGGGTAATTTTAACGTTGGCAACTTGACTTGTAAATTGAATTGCGAATTATGAATTACACTACTATTGTGACTATGCGTTAATGGTTCGTTTTCGCTATTGGACCTTGATGAATGCTCTGCCAGAAAGAGTTCTACTTGTGTCATTAATTCAAAATAGTGCGTTTCAAATATATCGCGATCGTGGTTTTGACTACCGTCTTCAACTAAAAATTCTATTTGTGATTGCACATCATCATATTCTTGGAACGCGGTATCAACCTTAGCTAAACGAAGTTTTAACTGTGTTACGCTATCCTTATCGGTGCAACTTTGGAAAAAAGTTTCAATTCTAGTGATGCGGGCTTTAATTTGAGCGCGTTTTGAAATCAACCCTTTTAGTTCGGGTTCCATAATGTGACCTTTACTTCAACTAAATTGAACAAAGAATATTGGAAGCTCCCTGCTAACAAACAAGAATGTACACTTGCCTGAATATTCTGTCTTTTACTATTGACAGTTATTATATTGCCGATGGCCCCTGGGATTTTCAAGTATTGCTGCGTTGCACGTAGTAACAACGGCCTTTCTGGGTAGAACGTAGTCTTCTAACTGTTTCTGTACCCAAATTCTTGAATTTTATTCTGCCAGAACCATGCAAATTAGAGCTTCTTCTTGATTTTATGTTACTTCACTTTTATTTCAATTATTTTTGCGGTTAACGAATCCGACTTTTGAAGGACCATGTTGAGATAGCGAAGTACCTCATTTTATATTTGATTTTTGTGTTTTTACTGTACTTCCAAAATATTGAATTACAATGAATATTAAATTTTATTGCTTGTCATTTTGTTTACATTTTTTTTTTCTCGTAACTAACAACACGTTACATAGTAACCCAAAAAACAATATTTATATCTCGTGCACAGCACGAACATATTTATTTCATAAAAAAACAGTTATTTTGAAAACTGACATTCATGACCTATCCTGACAGAAACGTTTTTTATGACCAATCAATAATTCCTAATTAAAATTCTAGCATTTTGGAAAGCTTTTACAAAAAAATATTATGCAACACGGTTACAAATAGCTTTAATGGACTCATCTGATATTAAGGATTCTCCTAACCTAATCATCGATTCGTCCGCTAAAACTTGTATTTTGGTTTTCCATAACCCTTTTTTTTATTCTGTTTCCAAAAGTTTTCCAGGCCAACTGTTTCATTTTCCTAGTTTTGTTGTTTACATCTGTTCTTATTTTCTTATAGTTTTCAGAATTTTTACTTCTTTTACACTGGGTATATTTCTTTTTTCTCCTTCCTTCCACAGCGTCGGTTTTTTTATATTGACATTTGCTGTTTCTGTTACTTTACGACCTTTTTAGCAGCTTTTAATATAATCCATTTTAGGTGTGCCCATTTTGTTCCATGCCCTTTACTGTGATTTCTGTTCTAAGAATTTCTCGCATTTCTTCTTAATATCGCCTTCTGTTAATTTTCATAGCTTCTGATTTTTATTTTGCAAATTTACTAATTTCGTTTTGTTAAACTTTAACAAAAAGCAACCACTTCCCAAAAGTGAAGTACTTGTGAGTTCAAGTATATTTTATTTATTCGCTTTTATATTTCTAATGGGGGGGGGGGGGGGGTTCTATGGCGCTGTTCTTGTGTAATTAGATATACAGATATTGATGTATTCGTTACTATTAGGTTGTTTTCTAAGAGTCGATTTGTAGGCCTATATTATTTTTCTATCCCTCTATTTTCATTACCCATCCTTTTTAATTTAATTCATTCTGTACATCTGTAAAAATTGCCCTTAGATTCCTTTTTCGAATCGTTATTTCGTCTGTATGTCACAAATCACAATCAGTGTCTGTATATTTGTTATTTCACCTAATATTATGTCTTAATATACTTTCATGTACGCTTTAGCTTGCCATACTTTCTATTTTTTTCGGTCTCACTATCAACTCTACTTCCGCTCTTTCATGATTTTCTACTCTTGCCGAATACATCCAGAACCCTTTAGCTATTCTGTTTAGTTCTTAACCTTTCTATGACTCCAGGTGGTCTAACTTAGTGCTATGATAATAATAGCATCTTAACAAGCGAATAAGTAATACCAACTGATCAAGAAAAAAAGGAATTAGAGCAGGCCATGACCTAGTTACCAAAGTTGGTATCCCGTGATTCCTCTACTGTGAGCGTAAACTATTGACCATTGAAGAGGTTACGTCAACTGTCAAAATCATGCAACAATGTTATTGTCCGTGTGTTAAATAATAGTAAGTAATTGCCTGTTTGTAGGCAGTCTAAATAAATAAATAAACAGTTTTACTTTATTTAATAACCATAAATGTAATTACGTCCATTAATGTTTTTATTTTAGGTTATAAAATGTCAAATTTATTTTTCAAGTAACAAATCAGATTACCATTGATATGAAAATTTAAAAAATGAGAAGCAATGTTACCAACCGTAACAGCTTAATCAGGGCTTGCTCTAATTCCTTTTTCTGGATCGCCCGGTACAAAGGTAATTCAACCATTTATGAGCAATTCAAGGTTAAATAGAAATTCCACCGCGAATTATACTTTTGATATTTCAACAAAGTAAAAGAAATTTACATTTTTGAGGGGATAGGCCCTCGTTGATTGTTTGTAGGGAGCATTAGCCACTGTTTTACAAATATCTAGATGCAGATGGACTGTGCCCAAGTAATATATAATAGTAATAATAATAATAAGTCGTCAATGGCAGCCTGCTAAGCATTTAGTAAGTAGTTCCTATGGTATGATTAGAAACTAGATTCATAAGGGTGGTCTATAAAATGTTGAAATCTTATGTATTATAAATTATAACAATCGATTTTGAATTCGAAATTCAAATATTAAGATCTTAAACTGAAATTTTAAATTTCAGTCTTATATTTTGTCGAGTTTGGTGTTTGAAGTGTACATTACGATCAATATAATTTTTAATAAAAGCGTGCTATAAAAATAGAAATGTGTATCTTTTATTCAGCTAAATTCTTTATAAATTTTCAACAAGTCAGACATGTTTATTTTAATGGCTTAAGTAGTTTTCTATTCAAAACCACTAAATTTATTTCTAAAAACAAAGAGAATTTAAATTTAGAATTCTTAAGTTTGAGATTTAATTTTTTAATAATTGAAAACATTTTAATTATAAGATTTATAAGATTATTTAATTAAATTATAGCAAAACTACTGAAACTCCTGCTAATTTACAAAAAAAACATTGCATTTGCATGTATGTGGATATTATAAATTTACTTGACATAAATTAACAGTAATAAACGAGAATTCGATTAAACAACAGGTAAATTAATAAACAAACAAACAAGGAATAACACGTAAAGCAAAGCACTAAAAATCTATAGCATTCCACATAACGAACAGTATCTATGTAAATTTCTGAATTATCGAGCGGTTAGTGACAGATATTGAGCATAGATGTCACGACTTGTCACATTCCCACGCAATAATCAGCTGAAACAAGCCAGTACATTTTTATATCAAAGTTGGCTTGTGAATAGAATAGTTCTTGATTTATTTAGATTATTCTTTGAATTCTTTTGTTTTATATATTCTTAATTGATATAAATGAGTGATAATAAAATTTCTATTACTTACGTGATTAATTAAACAATTAGTCTTCTTAACCTACAAAGTTGAACAGGACTTGCCAGGATTTACCTCTACGTAAACTAATGAAAATGAAAATTTACATTTCAATTTTTCACTATTACAGTGAATTTCTGAAACTGGAATTTCACATTCTAGCACAATGGAAGATAAGATTTATATATTTAATTATCTTATTCTTATCAGTTTTATAGCAACGAACTCTTTTGTATGAACATTACCATTTTAGACTGAACTAGTTTTGGAGAGTTAATTTAAGAAACTGAATAAGAAGACATTGTGTAGTTATTTTCAAATTATAATAAATTTTCAAATTGTAATAAATTTGAAATCTTTTGTAAGTAATTGAAAATTTAACTTGTTAACTATTTCATTTAAAATCAAACTTTAATTGTTATATCAATTGCAAATATGTACACGCTTTTAGAGAAATACCTTATTTAAATAAAGTTTTATTATTAAACATCCTTCATTAACTTCAAAATTGCGTTTGCATATTTTTTTACAGATCTAAGAACAATACTTTACTGCTGTTGTGTTTAGTCCAAATATAACGTTTTGGTTTAGTAGGCATAAGTAAGGTCATAAGGTGACCAGATTTTAATTTTGGTAAGGCGGGATAAAATCGACCGGGGGGGGGGGGGATTGTATTTCGCATTTGAGTGAATTTTTAGGTTTATGTTTATGCATATACATATTTAACTTTTTACTGTCAACTGGCGAAAGAATATTCTTCCGAAAAACCGGGACTTTATTAAAACTCCACGGGACGCGGGACAAATTGTTAAAAATCGAGACCAAAGCCAAAAGCGGGCCGTCTGGTCACCTTAGGCATAAGTGAAAATCCACATTCTGAAGTAAATTGTATATACCTGTGCTTGATTTGTTTGATTACATAAAAACGTGAAAGTGATTGAAAGAAATTTAAACTTCAATGTAATGCTTGACAAAAACTTATTTTTTGTTTTTGTATTTCATATTCATGTACAATAAATTCTGCGAGACAGATGGCTGATGGAGTGGAAGTATTCTTTTTCTTTTTTTTAAGAAGTAATAATACAATAATATAATATAATATAATAGGGGTTGCTTCAAAAACATTATATATTTCCGTTATGGCTTTACATTTTTTAATTAACTATAACTTGCTTTTCTTATCTCTTTTGTAGAAAGTGCATACATTTTTAAAGTAAAAAAAAATAAATAAACAATGAAAGACTCTTTTCCTTGAAGAATGAAGTGTTTGTACTAAGACAAAACTTGATTGTTTTAGAATTCCTGGATTTCCTGGTAAAGATAATCCATAATTAAGAGATTGTTCTCACTTCAAAAAGAATAATGTATTAAAGCAAAGTAAAATTGTTACACTTCAGCAATGCTTTTTATTGAATTATAATAATGAAATGAAGTTTATTCTGGAAAATATTGAAAGAAAAAAAAATGAAATGAAACTTTTTTTTAAATTTTAACCATCAAATTTTAAAGACACGTTGTTGCATTACTGTTAAGGGAAGGTGATTTGTGGCCAGCTTGACGTTACAGAAAAATAATTTCATCACAGGTACCTAACGTTACAGTGTAGTGGACTCTTCATTTTCCTTTAAGATCTAAAACGTAATGGCATAAGTCGTAGTGGATAGCAAACGGTTGGAATGACAAACTTACATAACTCAATAACTGAAGTTATCGTGGTAACAGGCGCTACTGAAATGGTTTTTCGTATGTAGTGAAGATAAAAATAAATTTTTATAGTTAAAATCGCCACATATAATGCAAATACAACCCAGTCGACAAAGTAAACGCTTTCAATTCTTTATCTACTATTCATAGTGTAAGAAAGCGTTTTTGTTTCTAGAAATATCTGAGAAACAAACTGGGTTTATGCCTGGAAAAGGCACAGATAATGAATGTTAGACAACTCATCGAAAAGACCTATGAATTCAACAATCAAACATATCTGTAGCTGTAGACTTTATCAAGGTGTTCGATTACATCGGGACAAATTGTAGCTTATCTTAGAAAAACTTGGAGTACCGAAATACCTTGTTCTTCTCATTTAAAACTAATACTTGTTTAATATCTACAGAGAATTATGTATAATGAGAGATGTGTTAGATGGTTGGGAAGGTGTTGCAGTATGCGGCCGAAAAATCACCAATTTAAGGTACGCTGACGACACATTGATAGTCGCTGGAAGTGCAGAGAAACTATAAGAAATTGCTGGTAAACTGAAGCCTGCATGCCTAGACATGGACCTCTCTCTCTTAACGCCAGAAAAACTAAAGTCATGATTATCGATCAATCTAACAATATCAGAAATACTCGAGAAGTGGTTGGTTTTGAAATCGTTAATGAATTTAACTATCTCGGATCATCGATTACTAACAGAGGTGGCTGCGACAATGAAATCAAAAGAAGGTTGGAAATTGCCAGAAGCTCAATGATAAAACTGACGAACATATTGAAAGGCTCTGCAATCTCCCAAAACACAAAGTTAAAACTTGTCAGCACTTTACTACACAGAACATGGAAAAAATGTATCTATCCTAAAGCAATTATACATTCACAATAGATTGTCTAGAATTAACCAGTCCTTCTTAAGATTCCTTGGTCATCTAGCCAGACGAACAAATGGCACGGAAAAACTTATAGTAGAAGGGGAAGTTGACGGACGAAGACCTAGAGGAAGATCCACACCCACTGGGTTGATCAAGTGAAGAAACTGATTGGCCATGAGCTGCATGAAGCAGTTCAACCTGCACAAGAAAGAGATGCCTGGAAAAATAATATCAAAGCTATCGACACACAATATCACCATACTCCTTTGGGGGTTGACGGACTGAAGAGGGACAGACAAAGTAAGTAGGTCCGTTCTTGTGAAAAAGGCCTTTCCTGATATAAATCTAACTTGTTAGTAAAAATGGTAATTAATTTTAAGGACGAAATCAGAGTTACCAGTCAAAAGTAATTCTTTACGTTGATTTATAAATTACAAATTGAAAGGACTCATAAGGCTTAATCCTATATTTCTACTTAAGGCTGGCATTTACATACAGTCAATTTCTATTTGACGTATCTAAAGTTGCATAACTACTTAAAAAATCAAAAAGGCATAAGCAACAATTAAAGCGGGCCCTTAAGCAGAACGTCAAAAACGAGTTGAGGTTAGAGGTCAAGAATTGCGTAAGATTAATATTGGAAAATTTGCATATTTACATAGTTATTTGTGTTATTACTGTAAAAGATATGACAAAAACAAAATTACGATTTTCTGTGTATTTAAATTGTAATCTCATTGTCAAGTTTCCGTAAAGTTCGGATTTAAAGCCGTTGTGACTGTGCTATTTGTGTTACCTAGTGTAGTGTAGCGTAAATGGGTAATTTAAACCGATTTTTCTAAAACTTTATTTCCAGTTTTTCTGGAATAATTTACATTTTGAAAAAAAATTTCTTGTGGCGTTTGAAAGAGAGTGGTTGTATCTATCTACTGACAGATAGATTTTTTCGGTATTAATATTTTTGTAAAAACTATTTGAAAAATTAGAAGTAAAATAGAGCTTTAGATTTTTTAATACTGTAAAGTTGGTTTTTAGAAATTAAAAAAATCGTTCTGTCAATAGACAGAAAAGACATGGCTCCGCCGTTCCTGCTTAAAAAATGAGCCCAAAAGAATGGAACAAAATGTGCTTAAAATGAGGTACATATATTTCATGGTGTAAATTTCAGCTATAAGAGTAATTTCCACAAAACATTTGGCAACCTAGTATTCTCTATATAACCTGGACTTGATAAATAACTTATAATTTTATCACAACTACCTCAAGCACGTTGCTTTTAGGTAACAGGTTACCAAGCAACGTGCTTTCGGTAACTGTGATAAAATTATTTCGTAATTATCAATGTCCTAGGGATATTATAGCTGAAAATTACTTTATGGATTTTTCCACAGTAAACTTAGTGTTAAAATTCCACTGCATTGTTTTATATCTAAAGACTGACTGTTGCTGTAGGCAAGGGTTATTTTTCCCATTGTTTTATTTGTTTGTCTGTTATAACGTAACGGTCACATATTACACAGTAGTTTAGGAAATATTGTGTATATAGTTTTTATTTGTGTCATTTTCTTTTTAAAATTTGGAAAGCGTAGCACTTCTAAAGAAATTTAATTTCCTCAAAAATCTATATCATCTGGTGTACTAGCCATTTCTGGTGTAATTAATAATCAGAATTTCTAACGGTCTTTCAATTTTTGTAAGTAAAATATTTTACATCGTCCAAAATACCTTTTTATACATAACATTTGCCTCATTTTTCTACAACAGACTGGTATTTTTTTAATTGTTTTCAAGTATTATAGCGAGGGTCTGTAATATTTAACACCTTTTGTTCCTTCAACATTCCGTTTTCGTTGTTAATACTAAATTTCTGTTGCTAATATTTGTTAACGCCGCAAAATATAATTTGTGCATTTTTAATTCTTTAAGTCAAAAGTTAAGTCTCTTAGTTTTTGTTTTAATTCGTTAGTTTGGTTATGCATCAGGCCTTAGTCTTTTTAAATACTTAGAAAACTTACAAAGTTATAATAAGTACTACTGAAAAAGTAAAAGCAGTGAAACTTTTTGAAATGAGTTGGCTTAAGCTGCATTAAATCGCCTATTTTAAAATTACTTCAAGGTTAATGTTGTAAGACAGTAATTTTAGTTTAGATAAGCTGGCAAAGATATAAAGTATAAGATATTCTTAAAAATATTTAGTTTCAATACTGTAGGATTTGCTTAGAAAGTCTGTTTTGAAATTTATTATGTATCTCGTAGTTGACTATATTTTTAAGTTATTCTTCTGCCATATTAAGTATAGATTGTACACATACAAGAATGGAAAAATTTTAAATCATCATAATAATAATACCTTCCTTTATACATATACCAGTAATAACGAATGTTTTTAAAGAAAATGAAACTAACAAAACCTTAACAAAGGCTATTCTCAGCCCATTCTTTCATTGCAATGTTATTTGCAGTGTAATATATCAACGCGTCTGAGTTCAAACAGTGCCCGGTAAAAATCGTAACAAAATCAATTTATCAATAGAAACCGAATCAATTTAGACAAGTGATAAATCGGCGAATATTATTTTAATTTGATATATGAGTCAATTACTATGTTTGACAAATAATTATGCAAAGCGGATTTATTTTTCATCGTTGTAAATTTAATTGGATGAGATGCAGCGGAAATGGAGGTCAAATATTTTTATATAATTTTTTACCGATTGTCATACGAATATCTCGATTAATCTTCGATTGTTATCTTCGTTCTTATTATAAATACCACGCCGGGCATATCAGATTGTAGTTTAACAAGCGGCTAGATTTTCAAAATCAATTTAAATGGCTATGTCTGGGCGGTCAAATTCAAAAACCGCCTTGTGAACATCGCGATTTCCCGCTAATATAGTAAACAATACAGTACAGCGTCTTTAAATTTGAATGTCGGACATTAACGACTGCTTTGTAATGAATATTTACGCATGGACAACGTCGCCAAGGTAGTAAACCGAAGCTAAATTGACTTTTATTCACGGTGCAGGCGGTCCAACGAGCGTAGCACACTCTGTAGCACGAAGCTATCACCCAAGAACAAATCCTTAAGATTTTAAACACCTACCGAAGAGAGTGAAAAGTGCGGTTGTTAATTTTATACGTTAAAATTTCTTAAAAAGGCTTTTGTCTTTGAAACACCATCATGGTACAAGAATGCCTGTGAACTTTTGCACTTTAGTTAGAGGAAGGAAGAATGATTTTATGGGTTCGTTTGTTAGTTGTTGAATTATTCGTATACAATATTGGTTAAGATGTTTAAGTAAAAACTGTGATAATAACTAAATTCTTTTTTAAAGGCATTGAGTCAAAATTTTTAAAATTAAACTTTATACCTTTTTGTTCTCCAAAAGTCTAAATTGTTACCGTAGAAAACAGAATTTCTTTCTGTAATTTGAACGTCGTTATTAAAGATAACATAACAAAACATTTTTCTTAGAGCAACTTTCCTTTTTATCTTACGCCTGTTTTATAGCATTTCTTAGGCGTCATTGGATTCTTATCTTTTTCTTTGAAAAGTGTATAACATGCCCAAGTAAATTCTAACGTGTGAATAT
This sequence comes from Melanotus villosus, assembly GCA_963082815.1. Lineage (NCBI taxonomy): Eukaryota > Metazoa > Arthropoda > Insecta > Coleoptera > Elateridae > Melanotus > Melanotus villosus. The sequence goes on from OY720419.1 coordinate 81,889,513, forward strand.
TAAATTAAAAACATCAGAAGTAGGACCGCATTTGCTCGCATGTTACTTAAGAAACATAAGAAATAAAAAAATGTTTCTTTTTTGGCTGTTAGCAGTCGTTTATTCTAAAAAACCTAAATTATTGTAAAAGTCCTATTTCAACGAAAAACAATTCAGTGTGGTGCAAAAGTATTGCTATCGTAATATGGAAAATGGCAATACTTTTCTTAATTAACTGCCCGACTCGAAAGGCATTTTTCAGTTTGACCTTTGTAATAGAACAAATCCTAGACGTATTATTTACAAAAAGAACGAAAAACCAACTTACGAACAAAAAAATCCAATAGTTCGCCCATAAGAAATAAAAGCTTAATAATAGTGTAAGACAGATAAAACGTTTTGGTAAGATTTTTATGACGTTACTTATTAGAAAAAGGTATCTTAAGAAAATATTTGTTTTTCTATGATATAATCTAAAAATAACGGCGGGAGAAGTAGAAACACAAAGAAATTAGTATAGCTTATAAACTGAGGTAATTTAGTTAAATGAAGTGTCATTGTGGAATTATATTAAGCATACAATTCTACAAAAGTGGCATATTTAAACATATTATCCACCTCTTATAACAATAGATATCCCTTGTTGACCCTTGAATTTGAATCAACCGTATAGTATTTAACATATTCTCGAATGGATATTTACGAAAACAGTTTATGTGATTTTCTGGAATGGTATGGATAGAGGATAATCCAAAAACGGCCAATCCCAAACAGCAAGTACAGAAATACAAGATAAAGTTGGAGCTATAAAGCTATAGATTAGATGATTAAACATTTGATTTATTGCTTTTGATTAAAAATAATAGAATCGAATGTTTTTTTTTAATTCTATATAATTTGGAATGAGTAAGATTTAAGGAAGATAGATCCCATATTAACAGAACGTTTCCCGGGTTGAAATTGTGATATTTTTGAGACGGAAGAACTCAACGTTTCGCCCACTTTTGTAAGGGGCTTCTTCAGGAGGAAAAGGGGAGCACTAAAAGAGCACGGTAACTCAACGTGTCAACCACGTCAGAGGTGAAATTTTTTTCGCAAGAGAAGGAAGGGAACGGTAACTTAACTTGTCAACCAAATCAGAGGCGAAACCCTCCCGAAGAAAAACAGAAAAAGGCAGCGAATTTATACCGGCGGAGCCAGTAGGGATTATAGAACTCCATATGTCTGGTAGGTGATAACCAGGGTCACGATTCAAGTTGTTAGGGGTCTTGATGATTTCAATGGCCTCACGGATTTGTCTGTTGAAAAAATAAGGGGCATTGGCAACGATCGAAGATTTTTCGAAAAAGATCTGATGGCCAGTGTCGTGATGATGTTCAGCACCAGCTGAGTGTGAGAGGAGATCAGATTTCAAGTAAAGTTTGTGTTTACAGATACGTGTGTGTACTGAACGATCAGTTTCTCCAATGTACACAAAACCACAAGAACAGGGGATACTATAGACGCCTCTTGATGACAAGGGTTGAGGCTTATCTTTTACTGAAGGTAGTATATGTGACACTTTTGTAGGGGGTTTGAAGACGGTTTAGATGTTATGTTTTTTGAGAATCCTACCTATGCGATCAGTAACTTGGCGAATCTAGGGTAAGAAAGCAGTAGCCTGGAATGTACAGGTATTTTGTGGAATTCCAGGGTATGAGTGGTGTAATTAGAGACTGTCTTGGATATGTGCTAACTCAATTTGAAGACTGTCGGGCTGAGACACTGTTATTGCACGATGAACGAAGGAATTGATTACGGAGAGCTTTGGTGCCCAGTGATGATGTGAATTGGCGTGAAGATAGGTACCTATCTGTGTGTGTGGTTTCACGATAAACTGAGTGTGCAAGATGACCACTCGGTTTACGGGTTACCAGGACGTCGAGGAAAGGGAGAGAACCGTTCAATTCTATTTCCATGGTGAACTTGATATCAGGGTGCTGATTATTAAGATGTTCTAGGAAGGAAGCAAGGTTATGTCTTCCATGGGGCCAGATAATAAAAGTATCCGATTGTCATTTGTTATCGTGGCGTTAATAGACGAAAATACGCTACAGAGAGTTCGTGCTTCAATGATAAATCGAGTGAATGTTTGCCTTGAAGTAGGAGGCAACCTATTTGAACACTTTTTGTGACAACAGATGTGGAAAATAACTTGTTTACAAATATTATTAGTTTTTAATAAAGTTTAAAGTTTTTACTTAAATTTTAGTCTTTTATTGATACCTCAATAACAAAAGACAAACGGAAAATTTTCCACTCTTCATTTTCGATTTCTTTTAGCCCCCTGAACCAAATCGCAGAAGCACGGGCGTCAATTTTGATACACCCTGTTTATTTGATCTTCATTTAGGGTTAGCTGGCTTTGATGGTGTAGATAAGTAATAAGCTTGTAATACAAATGTCTTAGGTTCGATCCCGGCCGAGGTCAAGTGAGATTTTTAATGCAAAAAAAATCTGAAACTTTACTGTTTTGCTAATGTAAGGTAAATTGTTAGGTCCAGTGCCAATAATGATGTTTGGCAACAATAAATGTCTTTTGAGTCTAAGTAAATTTTCACCGCAAGAAATTGACGTTTTCGACATAGATACGTTTTGATTTGGTTACTTAGTATACGAGCTTTAACAAAAGGCTTAAGCCACACCTGATTTCGATCTTTTTTCATCATACAATTGATATTTTTGAACTAGAATATTAAAAGGTTTCGACAACGTTCTGTGGGCAACATTATTACTAATATTGTATGTTATGGCGAGTTACGTTTTTATTTTTCTCTGAGTAGTTCACCAAACTTACTAAAAATTGAAAACGAAGATAATTTTATTCGAAACGTTACAGTATTTCTAATGGTTTAGTTTTATTTGTTTAATGCTTAATTTTTTGCAACTGGTGGCGAAACCGCGAAACATAAATTAAAAATTTATTACTTCTTGGTTCGAATCTCCCGAGGAGCAGGATTTTCTTGCAGTCTGGAGGCCGATATCGAGTCCTGGTGACCATTCGTCGTTGGGCACCAAATTAACGACGCTCTTCTACAAATACAAGCCCATGAGGTAGAGTAACAAGGTCCCACACGTACACTCCCTTACACTATATGCAGGGTGCAGTATGTAGGTATTAAATGGCGCACCAATCAAGTAACCCGCAGAATCGGGCCGGATTGTGCATTGCACCCGTAAAGACCACATACGCTAACGCACCAGCCTCGATACCAAAAGGTAAAGGAGGTTACAGATGCAGACAGCCAGATGTTACTGACCATGTTTATAATTCGCCAACGTTGCATATTTTCTCATCTCTTCATCTACTAAATACATGTGACATGGGGTTCTCTTATATTGCCTCAATTATGCTTTTTCGAAAATATACAGTAATTATTACCCAAAAAGATAGAAAATAATTATAGACAGTTTCAGATTTGCTTAAACTATCTCGAACATTTTTAGAATGCGTCGGGTTGTATCGGAATTCCCCAAATTATCATCGAGCTTCAGTTAAGAGTTTTTATTTCAATGTAATACTACCCCAGAATATTATACTTTCTCCTTTAAACTTTGGAATATATCTGGTATGTTTGAGTTTAGCTTGTCTTGACCTGTCCAAAATGCAATTTGATGCTCAACTAATTCCGATCTCATTCGATAAAGTGGCATTTGAGCAATTTTCAATTGTTCCAGTTTTGACGTTCAGACACCAACTTGACCAATAAATTTTGTATTTCCTGGATTGCTTAGCAACTCCTAACTCTTTCCTCATAAATAACATTTTACAGAAAGTCTATTTTAGGATATTTTAACTGAAACCCGGATACACTGATACATGTACTCCGTAAAAATTCCCTTCGGATATGTAAATGAGAAACGATTGGATATCTGCACCCTTTGACTGTTTTGTTTAGGTTTGTTCTTGGATGTGCCCAATTCTAACTGCCATGCATAGGTTTTTTCTTTTAAGAAAGCGCCTTGTATATATACGGTTTCTGTCTTCTTTTTAACCGTAAAGTTGAATTTACAAACTTACAAAAAATGGATGAATTTCTTCAGTTTTTTTTTATTAATATTGTAACGAGACGTACCAGTAGTCGCGGAGAGCGCGTGCGAGATCGTATGAGTCAGCCGCTAATGAGAAGTTTCTGGGTTCACCGCAAGTGATCGAGTTGAGTCATCGTTCTGGAGGAACTTCGAACTTACTGGACTAAAAGCCCGCTTTGGTATAAATAGGCGCGTTCCCTGAGCAAGCGGTAGTATACCAACAGCAAGCCTACCCGTGCGAATACGTAACGCGTAGTGAACGCTCGTAAATATAAATAAACTATTAACGGTATAAATAAATGAGTTAGTTAATTAGTTTTGGTTTAATATTAGTGTTGTGTTTTTAGTGTTTAATTGTTGTTTCGTGTTAATTGTGACATTGTCTAAATTTGTTAATAAATGATTCACACGACGGACCGAAGTTTAAATAACAGTTTTAAAAACGTTACAGTATGAATTGACATATTCCTGTTAAAAATAAATTATATTGTGAAGTATTTCTGGCACTTCACCACTTGATCAGTAATTTTTTGGCGAACATACAACCACCACACAATTATTCTTTTCGGAAATTTAACTATTTTTTGATCTCGGTTGGGACAGCTCCTTACACAGATCAACCGTTGTTCTGTGTCCCATTGCTCTGTGTCCCATTACTTGTTTTTGCCAAGAAGCCTATAGCGTTAAAGATTACTCAAATAATGAATAAAATGTTGCATTACATACTTCAAAAACAAATATCTTGGAAACTGTTGACTTTAGCGCCATTTAAACAGTATACCTTTTTTGCATAAGAAAATTGTTTTCTTTAATTAAATCTACCACAACTTTAAGTATAAAAAGGTTGAAGCAAACACAAACCTGACGAAATTTTAACATTTGGTGGAAGTTCCGTGAGGTTTTGAAGTTATTTTTAAGGCGAAATTAGGATTTTCTCAAATACGTAAATAATTCAAGAAATTTTCTAGTAATTTTTGCTGTTTTAATTTAATCTGGGTTATTACTGGAATTTGAGTTTTACGGATTATTTCAACAATTCGATTTTTATGTGAATGTTAATTAGTAAAATTTTTTAAATTTGTAAACTGCAAATTTTCATTCACAGTTTACAAACTAGGTTTCGTTAGTATTTATCGTATTCAATTAAAATTTAATTTACATTCATCATCTTAAGATTTAGCTGAACTAGCGTCAGAAAAGTAGCTTCCATTCGTTTCACACGTCAAATTTAACGCATAGTAAATAAATATTTAAACTTTGTTGCCGTTTACAGATGTAATACGCATCGGTCTGTTTATCATAAATAAATAATTGTCCCGTTATTCTTTGATACATCATTAATCCATCAATTTACAACCAAATTAGCGTCAAACTTTTTTATTTACCAAAAAACTCCGACGGACATACGTCCGGCTTAGGCGGTAGGTGGCAAAATTTCAATTTATTTACGGTTAATGACGTCTCTAGTATTGAACCATTTCACACATACCGATCTTTTCATAATCAGTCGAATTGCTCTTTGCGCTTTTTTATTACTATAATTTGCGACAAAGACGGGAATGGTAAAATTTAATTAAGAAGAGTCATAAAATAAACTATTGCAACGCAGTGTTTCATCGTAGAAAGGTTTTATGGTCCTTCGTAAACGTAAACAACATTACTTTATGATTTATTTAAGAGGTAGATCTGCTCCTTGCAGTTTTATTGGAAGCTATCAAAGAAGTAACTGTTTTAATAGCTCACAGTGGCGTAACTAAGTGGTATAGGACGGCGACCTCTTGCACTGTCGAGATTCTCAATTAAAATTGTACGAAATTCAATTTTTGCGCGCTTATACTGTTATAACGGCATTGGGGAATCTGTGGTGTCTTCTAAAAAAAATAAATTCGAATAATAACATACAATGTGATTTTTTAAAAACTCAATTGCAGCAGGCCGTATTCTGACTTAATACAGACAGTTCTAAGGTTATTAAGACAAAATACGGCCTGCTGCAATTGAGTTTTTAAAAAATCACATTGTATTTATTAGTCAAATCTAACTTTAAAAGTTAAGCCTTTTGAATTCTTGTTTATGATCGGATTGGGAACACTTAAAAGTACATATTTAGTCATCGATGCTATGTTTTATTTTATTTTTAATAAATGTTTATTACATTGTAACTTATGCGGTAATCTAGGATTGCAGAGATAAATTTGGACGAAATATAGCATCTAAATAAGATGTTAATCAATGTTCTGCTATTAACTATAATGTCAAAAAAACCCTTACAATATCTTCACTATTTTATTAAACAGTTGGTAAGGGTTCCGAGTTGCGGTAGCTAGATACCCCATTCCCGCACGATCAGGGAAGTTAAACATCGTTATCTCCGGTCAGTGCTGGGATGGGAGGCCCGATTGTTCCGGTAACGCGGCACCGCACTACCACGAGGACTGGTCACTATGGAGAGTAGACCAAAACCCCTTCACTAATAAGTGTGAAGATTTGAAACAGTACAAAGAATAAGGGAAAAGAGGGAGACTTCTGCCCCTGTTAAGGGATGTGTAGGCTAATAATAATAATCAGTTGGTAGTACACAATTGAAAAATTTGCTGTTCGCTGGTTTTTGTTATGCTCTGATGTTAACACGCTGTATTTCGCAACAAGGTGTCATTTACATATATCACCTACTATTGAATACCTTACAAATAATTAGTAAACAGTTCAATTTTCATACAGTTTTAATACCAACAAAATATCAAAATTCTTTGGATAGCGGTTGATGTGGCATCTAAAAGCCGTCTCTGAAAATTATTTACTTCAGAGTTACTTTTATGTCATTGATGTGTGCCTTAATAGCAAAAAAAGCAACATTTTAGTAACCAAAAAAATTCAGTTAAAATCTGCAACAAAATAGTTATTTATGTACCAAGGGCGTAAAGCCGAGGGCTAAATACAACACGAAGGCCATAAAAGCAAGTTACGCCAGTGGTACATACATAATTTTATGCACGATCGAAGATTTTAAAACTGAAATAAAAGGAATAAGTTAATTTTTTGCACTCCCGGGCGTAAAGTGACTACTTTTCGCCCGCAAAGAAGGGCGTAAAGTTCATTATTGCAGACCTCGGGTGTACTTTACGCTCGCGACAAATTGATTTGAAATATCATAAAAATGCGTCAATTTGACATTTTTAAAAATGTCAGTAGAAAATTTTTTATATAAATCAAAAAATTTATATAAAATCTCCGTTCGTGCAAAAAATATTGTATGTACCACAGGCGTAATAAGCCGAATAAGCGACTTTGGCCGTTGGCGTGTTATAACCCTCGGCTAAAGCTTCGGGTTATAATATTCACGCCGCAGGCCAAAATCGCCTTCTTTACGCCCTTGATACATAAATAACTATTCGAAACGGTTTTAGTTACAATCGAAACAGGCAATCATTCATACAAAGCAGAAGCCGAACTGAAAGTTAAGCAACAAGCAACAACTCATGGTCAATGAGCAACTATCGAATCTAATCAGCGGGGAAAATCCTCTTGAAGGCTTACCTAACTTCAAGGGTTAAATGCACTTTAGAACGTTTGGAGATCATGACTGCAGTTGCGGTCTTTCAAGAATCAGAACGAAAAAAACAGTTAAAAGTAATGGCGATTTGTGGGATAACAGTGTCCGAAAATTGTCGAAGGGTGAGATAATGAATGGAATCTACACCAAAGGTGGTATTTTGTTACGGAGGAAAAGGGCAGCTTTGGCTATACAATCTTTAATTTATTTGATTGATTTATTGATGTCGAGGATTTAGTTTGGAGTGAGTAAGGTTGTTCTGGATGCAGGATTCAGAGTTTATAACGTCCAACTGACTTAGTAGGGGTCAGTGATAACAAAGACCTGGAGTTGACGGTGAGCTTCTACCAAATTGAACGCCTTTTCTGTAATCCAGTGTTAAAGTATTTTTAGGGGTTTTCCTTTTCCCTTTTTTTAAATATTCTGTTCTGTAATTTCTTAGTTGTTCTGTTCTATTCAAACAAAATTTGACTGTTTTAGAAGTCATGTTAACGAATGTTCAATTGTGGTTTGTGGGGGTAACAATGAATATAGCTGTGGCCATTTAGTTACGACATAAGTTCTTATTTTGATTTAACGCTCACGAAAAGATATTAGGGAAAGTTCTTAAACGGACCCAAAGCGACCGCCCCAAAATTCGGTAACAAAATCTAAGAACGTATTCAACTGGTTTTTTGACTTTATTTCTCTTAGGTTACAGCCTTGAGTTCTCAATACACAAAAAAGTAAATAATTTATCGCTTATTGAAATAAACATTTCTCGTTAATTATATGTTGTACCAGCATAAGGCAAAACAAAAGAAAAAAGAATAAAGGTGAATATTGCTCCATTAATTGCCATTTTCTGTAATTTCCAATTAATTAAGGCAATAAATAAAATATAAAAGCACTCGATAGGTTTGTAAATTATCTTACAAATGTAAAGAAGATCAGAGTCTCACGATCACAAATTATAATTATTGTGAAGAGAAACAACTACGAATTTCTGCAACATCTCCGGTTGATTATAAATCTTACCTTTTATGTTTCGACACAGAGTATGGTAACGAAAGGAAAAGGATATGCAAGGATTAATATTCGCCCCTTATTGTTAATAAATTTAAACTTAATTAAACGGCATGCTGTAGACTGGGGACATGTTAATCAGCTAAGTAGTTATCATTATCGTTTTAGTTGGAGTTAATACCACTGTTACGTACAAGTGTGAAATTCTCACTCTTGAATTCCAAGTATTTCCTCAATATCTAACCGGGTCGATTTAAGTTGTTCTTTGCTGCAGTCTCATTAGATGATGGTCAAGAGGCTATTTAAAAGTGAGTGCGCCTTGTTATGTTTGTTTTAATATTATGTAAAGTGCGGAAATAGTCGATGTTAGATACATTTTGAATTAATCAATACGACAGTCGTTTGGTCACAAAGTCATCAGACTTGAAACACTGCAGAATTGTAATTAGCAAACAAAAAATGTGAAAGTCAGTAATTAATTACTTTAAGAGCCTTTTTAAAATCATCGGAAATAAAGAGGCAAGGTTTTTAATGCAAAGAGCTGGGATTTCATTTGGTTGATTATAGTTTTTAATTATTTTCAGTGTATACAGCAACAACAAAATCTTTACCTTCTACAATCTTGAAACGTAGGTACTGAAATCTTAAATAAAATGCATACAAGTTTTTGCCAATCAACAATAAAAAAAATTATGGATGTCACTGTCTAGCTTTAATTTAACCAAAGTACTTACAAACATAAAAACTTTAAACAAAAAAATTATTAATAATGTGACAACTTAAATAGAACCCGTTAAGTTTTATTATTTATTAGTGGGCATTGCCTTATAAGGTTGGGTTCTCTTATTACATTAAGAACAAAATAAATTTATAATCAATCGAATCTCATAACTAAACACTCAAGTAGCGGTTTCTCAATACTTCTTTTTCAAGTACCGCAATTATAATCGTTCTCGGAAGATGATTTAACCAAGAAGAATAATCCTTCTATCTAATATTATGAATTTTTCATCTGCATGCTTGTGACTTAATTTTGCATAGGTATTTGCGCAGTCATGGTTTACAGCGGCTTTTAAATTACAGAGCTTGTTTGCAAATTGAGAGTAAAGCTGTTTAATTAATGTTGCATTATTTCTATGTTTACGTATATAAATTACTAGACAAGTCAGTGTGTATTACTAATTATTAGCATTATGTACATATATTTCATAGCAGATAAGTAGGGTTTTGAAATTAATAAATTATTAAAGATTGATTGTTGTGTTCTTATATAACCAGCTTTTACAAGTGATTCTGCTTTCTGCAAAATCTTTTAAAAGTTTAAAGTTTCTTAAATACGTACAATCGTTTCTTAGTATTTTTAGGAAAACGCAAATAACATACGTTTTTTAAATGGAGTATTTTGCTTTCACAGTTAAATTTCGCTTATCACTTTCGTTTCTTTGTTATTTATTGCTAAATAAAATCCCTATTTACATGTTATATTTTATTGACACCGAAAGGCACTATAAAATAACTTGCAGATACAGAAAAATCACTGTATCAAAATTTTTCTTTTAGAATTTAAGAAGGCTAAAATTGTTATATAATGAAATAGACTGTAGGTTCTAGGTTTCCTCAAACAGCTCAAAACTTCCTTAATTTTCAAATTTTTAGTTCAGTTTGTATTTTGTGTTAATTAATCTAACTCCAAATTACAAAGCATATAATCTGCTCTTAATTGGTATATCTTTTGGCGAAGAAGTATCAACACCTGAAGTTAAAAAAATATTAAGCAAATATAACTGAGAATTTCTGTTTCCTCAGTTTCTAATTTGAGTTTCAGAAATATAGATTACAAACACTTAATTAATTAGCACTAACGTATATTTTTATCTCCAGACGTAACAGCCGCAAAGAACCTTTTATTCGTAAAATTAATTAGGAAATCTCGTTTAATTAATTAAAAAATTTAAAAAACTTATCATTTCATCCCATTCGTATGTAGATTTGGTAACGTTTGAATTAATTTATCTAGCTAATTAATTCAGATAGGAAGTATAAGCAAACAAATTCGCATTTTTGCAATAGTTATCTAGCAGGTCGATGAAGAAGTTCTTCCGACATCCATAATATGAAAATCCGCCGCGATTCTCACGCTCCTCCAGCAGAAACTGCAAGAACACGTGCATGGCAGCTTCCTATGATCGGGAATGTGAAAAACGACGGTTCGTAACTTTCGTAACTAACTCATCAAGTTATGATCAACCGCTATCTTATCGTATTCGTGTATAATATTTACATATAAAGGAAGTATCTATAAAATGTAGAAATATTAATTGTGAGATTGACTCTAATTATGCGGAGTCGGTATCGTTTCTACTTATAAGAAACGACAGGAAGACATTAAATGTTACGAATGAAACGAATAAGTAAGCGATATGCCAACATAAAATAATCTTAGATATGAGAAGGCGATAATAACACTCTGTAAACTTATGATGGTTATTATAAATAAATAATTACACGCTGAATTTATTAAGTGGGCATTGAAATTAATGCGATAATATAAATATGAATTATAATAACTCTAATTTCTGTTTGCACCCCTTCTTTATTTCTGCTGGTAATGGTAACAGGAAACACAGAATTTTATTTATTTTAGCATTGGATTGAAAAACCTACTATTATTTAAACCACTTCTACGAAAATTGTTGCGGAGAAAATGTTGCTTTATTTGTTTAATGAATGAATTCCGATAAAACCCACAGTAGTTTATAGCTATTAAGACAACAAGTGTTTTATAGAAGGTTTAAAAATCAAGGTCGTAGTTCAAATCCGAGCGAACGAAGTGAGCCGAGGATTTGATAGACTGAGATTTTTAAACTATAAAACACGAGTTGTCTTCAAGATTTTTTCTAACACTAATATCAGACATTTTTTTTTCACTAATATATTATTAGAAATTTTAATAAATTATTATTTGAGACGCGTCATAATGCACAAAATGCGCAGTTTGCTAGGCAACGACGTATTTAAAGGCCTATAAAATACGTTGTTATTGACGACGTATTTTATAGAGAAAGCGTATTTTAAAGGAAACATAACAAGTGAGCTCTTATGCACCATAGAAACAGTATAAGATATGAGTGTTAGAAAAAGTATATTAATTGGTTTTTATTGCATTTTCATTTAGTTATTTGTTCGTTTTTTTATTTTATTTTAATTGTTATTATCTTATTATAAGGGAATTTGATGTACTTTTTTATCTTCTACAGTATTTTCTAGTTTACGTATGTATTTATGTATATTAACTATTGATATTGGTTTTTCTCTTTTCTCTTTTCGTTATTATTTGTTTACTTAGTTAATACTTCGCACATCTCAAATTTTATGTGTTGTGATACCTTGTATTTACTAAGTACTATTAAAATTTGTTTCAGTTATTTTTTTCTTTCTGATACTACTTTTTTGATCGGCTAATGTGAGACTCGGTAACGAACAAATAAAGCAAGTTAGTGCATTTAAATATCTGGGATCAATAATAAATAGCAATGGGGATTTTGAAAGGGACATAAATAACAGAATCAGTATAGTAATAAGACTATATAAAGCACTACAACAAGTATTTTTAAATAAAGAAGAAGTTTCAAACACCACAAAAGTAAAAATATACAAATCCGTATTTATGCCTGCTTTAACTTACGGAAGTGAGTCGTCATGAGTGGTAAACAAGCAGCAGCAGTCAAAATAACAAGCATGCGAAATGCGTATATTAAGAAGAATAGAAGGAGTTTCTAGAATAGACAAGATAAGAAATGTAGAAATAAGGAAGAGACTGAAAGTGCAACCTTTACAGAATCATATTGAAAGAAACCAATTAAGATGGTGGGGACACATGAGGAGAATGCAGGACAATCGACTTACAAAAAATATATGGAAAATGGGAGTGGACGAAAAAAGAAGTAAAGGACGACCAAGACGTGGAACGAAGAAGTGAAAAGGATACTGGAAAAGAGAGGAACCACGTGGAGGGAGGTAGAAAAGCTAGCGGAGGACAGAAAATTCTGCGACCAACAAACATCTAACCAACAACTCTAGAAATAACAACCTCGACACCGAAATGTAGAAGAGGACAGGATTATGTATGTATGTATATACTACTTTTTTGAACTTTTCTGTCCCTTTTCATGTTGAAACATAGTTTTATCGTCGTCTATTTTCTTCTTTCTTTCTTCTCGTTTATTCAGTACATTCAGACATATCTTCTTCTATTCTTACTCTTGAATTGTTATAATATTCCCTTTTCTTGATTTATCATTAGATCATTACACATCCTTTAGTTTGATTCATGTACATAGCCATGTTCGTAGACTTTTTAATTCTAAGTTTACTTTTTAAACTGGTGTAATTCTTAACTTTCTAGTATTTTACACGCACATTTTAAATTAGGGTCTTCCTACTCTGGGCTATATGCTTTACCGATGAGTTTTCTTTGTGTCCTCCGATATTCCTTGTTTCATGTATACTGGGTGATTCACATAAGACGCGCCCCTTAACAATTGGAATAGGCAACCAACTTACAAATTCATAAATAACGTTGATTTATGTTAATCTTCAATTAAACGCATACAATTTGGGGTCGTTTTTTCAGAATGATGATACGTAATTAAATGTCATGTTATATTTCAAACTGAAAATTTTCATAACCTAAACTAAAAAAAATTACACACACACACATAGTACAACGGCCCTTGGAGAGCCTTGGCTTCTTTGACTTTGTCTATTCTACACTCTGTTCGTCCAGTTATGCTCCCAGATCAACGGCAACGGAAGGAGACGAGCCTTGGCTACGCCTAGGCTCGTATTCGCCTACCTCAAATGTTAATACGTTCTTACATTCCTTGCAACTTAAATACCTATTGTTTGTTTGTTAATTGAGCGAAATCTAAGCTTGCAGGTGCCAGTAATTTCAATGCGCGTCGACCACTACGGTCGTTGGTGTGAAACATCGTATTGGCATCGGACCTACGGTTTTACCTCGTACCCGAAAGAACCCATACTTTCAGATATTTTTCTGCATTAAAAATTTCACCGACCAAGACTGCGAATCGGACCCGAGAGCTCTGGTTTACAAGGCAAGTACCTAATCTCCCCGCTATCCAGGTCGGTTAATTTATTTTTATACTCCTATTTAGTATAGTTTAAGTGCAGGGTCTCGCGCGGGACACGGACCAGTAGACACGTGTTTCGAGCGAACTCCTACTTTTTCCACTAATTTCAAAGAGTTTCATTCAGAAAACGAGATTTGTTGAAAGTTATAATTACAGGGCGACACCAGTGCTCCTAGTTAAGTATCAAAGTAATAATAGATTGGTGCTAATTATAATAAAATTAGTGAAATAAGTGAATAAACGAACTTCATAAAAGCGTGCTAATGCAAGTGAGAAGAAGAAAATCTGAAACAGGAAAAGACCCAATCAGATTCACGGGGGAGAGAAAAGCCGAATGGGGATCTGGTACACCTTTAAATAATTCAGGAGCATATGTGGAATCAAAACACATCTATCGCACAAGTTAAGTCGTAGTTAAGAATTATCTAGGTTGCTTAGATTAGCGTAGATTGAACTAGAGTCGGATGATAATGATTGTACATTTTTTATTTGCATTCAAGTCAGGTATATGTAGTAATCAGAATTAGAACATAAATTAGATACATAAATGCAATTGGTCACGTCACGGCGTTACTATAGGGCAAAGGCAAGAACAAAACCATAGGGTTCCTTTTAGCTTGATGCGCGTTACTAGACGAGCAGGTACAAGAGGATCCAAAACTTTCTCTTTTGTAAAGAGGGTATACCGGATGTGACCTGGCCGACTCAGTCCCAAAGGAAATAAATCTATTTAGACACAACGAGGGAAGTAAACAACACCTAATTAATTAATATTACTTTGATTAATAATTAATTAATAAATCGCGAATAGAAGTAAATAATAATGGTAAAGATAATAATTTTAGAATTAAAGCAACATGCGCATACGACTTTTGTACGTGTATATTATGTATAAATTAATAAGTTAGAGTTATAGTTATTGGCCGGGATTAAAATTTAAGTTTATCATCATGCTTAGACAACACGATTCAAGAATTGCCACCATTCCATATCAAGCGGCGTTTCTCAGGGGAAGATCAGTCGAGGATCATTTGTTTGACACCAGAAGAATTATAGATAAGCGGTGGAGAGCAGGAAAACGAACTGTACTACTAACCCGGGACCTCGTTAAAGCAGTCGACACAGTATCACACGCAGTCCTTGTAGAAATCACAGGAAATTTAAACATGTGAGACTAGAAACAAACATCAACAAATGCGAAGCATGATAAGACACCCAGGACTACCGCGATGCAATGGATGAAAACTAAACAAGTAAGAAGACTGAAGTACCTTTAGAAGAGAATATTGTATACCGAACACACTTGAAAGAACAACAACGGAAGTATAATGCGGAAGAACAGCGAAGAAACAAATATCATAATAATAATAAATAATAATAATAACAATAAAATAGAATATCAATAATGATTAGACTAAATTAGCATAAAGCAACATGTAACATATTAGGCATGTCTGAGCTATGGCGTTCCATATCATAGACCTAGGAAATTAGCTGTAATAATAGAAATACCGTTAGTATGAGATGATAAAACATATTTAATCATCTCAGTCATATATCCAACTCACATTAAAAATGTCACTTACTAACTACCTTGCATTGTAGAAGCGGTGTCTAGCGGCTGGCGTCACTGCCATGTTAACGTTATTCAGTGCTCCCAATCCCCACCTATTATAAAAAAATCCCTTCACACCTTATTGGCATGGGGTGGGCCTGGCGTAATCCAGGATTGATCCACGGGGATCTACTCCATGTCAATTGATGATGATGATGATGAGTATAGTTTAAGCACAGGATGCTTTTATTGCATAATAAATTATATTCTGTAGTATAACAGAGAATATACTTTCAGAATATTATAAAAAAAAAATTTAATTAAAATTAAAATTTTTCGATAAGGAAGGAATTCATCTTAATTTATCGGCACACATGGCAAGCATTAATAATATAAAGAGCTAAACGATAATCATTAATTGACATAGAGTAGATTCCAGTTTATTTAGAATTACGCTAGGCCTACCTTATTTCAATAAGATATGAGTGTATTTATATGGTAGATGAGGATTGTGAGCAGTGTATAACGTTAACCCATGATTCAGTCTCAGTGCATGGTAGTTACTATGTCGCTTATTCAATGGTAGTTCTCTTCCTTTATTTTATGCAATGAGATGTTATGTTAACCCAAGATATTTATATCATTACTTATATTCTTTTCTTCTTTATTTTTTCATTATTCAGTTTTTTGATTGAATCGCATATTACAGTTTGGCCCCCTCTTCATAATAATTTTGTTTCTTGCCCATTCTTTCCAAGTATGCTGTGGTATGTTTAGGATTTCAAATTACTTTAAAATTATTGTATAATATTATACTAATCGTCGTTGCCTTTATTTTTATGTACCTATATATTATATTATTACATGTATGTACAGTGTGTCCCCGGATGGACCTAACTATACTTGTAAACTTCCTTGTTTTGCATTGTAGGAAGAACAATCATTCGTCATAAAAAGTTTTGCTTCATCTAGCAAGTCCTCAAGCACTACCAAAATTTCGAAATAACATACAGGGTGGTTACAATTTATTACACAATTTTTACAATACAACATAATTCAAACATTGACTAACAATTAGTTGACATGAAATCAATCATTTGAGTACATTCTCAGTTGCATTTGTTTTCATTAGATAACTGCGATAACCACGTTGGCAAAATTTATACCTATTACTTATTTAACTTAATAAAGGTAAAAAAATCAACTTTGAGATACAACGTCCAGATTAGATATATGAGCTTCTATTGAAATTTCAAATATCTTTTCCCAGTAATACTTATACTTTCCTTTCATAAAAGGTACTTTATTCTTAACCAAAGTTCACGTTGACTCGTTTTCTAACCACCCTGTATATTATTTCGAAATTTTGGTAGTGGCTGAGGACTTGCTAGATGAGGCAAAACTTTTTATGAAGAATGACTGTTCTTCCTAAAATGCAAAATAAGGAAGTTTACAAGTATAGTTAGGTCCATCCGGGGACACACTGTATATTAATTTTTATTATTGTATTTTTTTGTTCGAGAGTGTTATTTGGCAGTGAACTTAATCCTTTGTGTATTTACTCTTCCTTTACGATTTGTATTATTGTAGTTTATTATCTATGTTCAAGTTATTTTTCTTCTTCGCCCTTTTGTGGTTGGACGATTGGTCGGCTTCTTTTGTTTGCTTCTGAGCTCATTTTTATATGCTTTATTTCAGGTTTGGTTTTTAGCTTTTCTAACTAGGTTTTTGTATTCACTTTATTGACTCTATTTTTTGCTAGATGTTTCGTACCTTAATTGGTAATTTGCTGTTCCAGATAAACGGAGGTTTTAGGGAAATAGAAAAAGAGGATGACTCTGGTAGAATGTTTGTTGACTTTTACGTTATACATATACTGTTTATAATTTGTTAGTTTCGTTAATAATAGTTATTTTAATCATGATTTTGTTTTGCCACCGAAAATGTAATGATTTCCTTTCCATTCATGGCTAGTCGATATATTATTTGCATTATGTATTGGCATCAATCTTGTTTCGCATTGTATGAAGTAATCGTTGACATGAGATACTCTTACACTTGAATACTTTATACAGGAGGTGAGAGATCTTCGTAAATAAAAGATTCATTTACTTTTCATGCATTGAACATTTAAACGATACCTACCTACTAAAATTGTTCCCAGAATGTTAAATTAAATCATAAACCTTATTCATCAACATTAATTACTCATCCTCTTTTCCAGTAATAAAATTACGAACATAAAACCATAAATTCTCATAAAATATTTTGCAAATTTAAAATAGTTTCGTGAATTGTAAGGTAATAATTAGGTCAATGCAGCCATTAAAAGTTGCACTGGGAATCATCTTCAATTGCAAAAGTCATAAAATATTTGTTAATCTCTGAAGCGGATGCGACTCGCCTTCTTCTCATTGCTTCATAATCCATGAAAACGTCAAACAAGAAGCGATTTTGTTATTAATAGCAGCATTATTTCTTGATCCTTGATTTTTCTGGCACGAATTTTAAATTTCGATAATTGGCGAGTTTTTGTTTTCTAAAACGTGAAGGTCTTTTGATAAAATTGTGATTATTTAACGACTGACGTTAAAACATTTATTTCGCTTTCGAAATGCTTTGGAGTAACTTTTATGTTTTGATTTTAAAATTACAGAAAAAATGAAGAAGCTTGCTTATAAGACAATTTATGAAAATGAAGACGCTGCAGCTTAAAAATATATGTAGATTACTTGTTATCTTCGGCTGGTTTATTATCTTCAATCTTTGATAATAAAAATCAGAAATTAGAGACTTTACCTCATTAAAATAATTAATTTATTAATTTGTAACGGTAATGTTCCTGTTAGCAGCAATTAAAATTAATCTAACAATTTTTTTTCGATTTTTTAAAAGGAATAAATCACGACATATGGCAAATATAGTCATTTATTCTGTTTGGTCCATTTAAAACTGTCGCTATTACATATTTAAAAATTTAAACCCGATTTTTTAACTGTTATTATTTAAATTTTGAGAATACTTTGTCGGAATTTCTTTATTTATTAGATGAGTCCTACTTTTTTGAATGTATCAAAAATCATAAATAATATATTCAAAATAAATATTTTTTAGACAACCGTTACAGTAGATTTGTTTCAGTTTTATTTGTTTGGTCGATTTTTAACAAAGAAGACTAGTTTTATAAATGGCTAGTGGAATATGAAATGATCTTTTTTTTTATATAATACGAAAAGTTTGAACTGAAATCCCTAAGCAAGCTAAAATATTCTTGGAAATAAACCAGTTAGTTATAGTAACAGACAACCGAATAAATTCACCCAAACTTAATTACTTGCTATTAATCTAGAATATCGTAACGTTTATATTATTAAATATTAAATTGCCGTTATGCAGGAAGCAAGTCGTAACTTATTAATATGAACAGTAAATTTCTTGATCAACGTGATTTTTGTTGTTTCTGCAGAAGCGCTTTGTTGGAGCATTTCCTACGGAAACGAAGCTGCACGTAACTTGTATTAATATAAAGATACTTATGTTATTTTAATTAGCTTGTAAGGAAATTCTTGTTACTGTAATTATCTAAGATATATATCGAAGAGTTGTTATTATTGAATATAAAACCGTAAAAATAAATAATCAAAACTACCAATCGATGATGAAAATCTTAGAACAGATTCTACTGAAATAAAAGGCCTCTCATTGTTCCATTCACAGATGAATTCCACTTTATAAAAATTATAGGCCAATCAGAACATAACGATCGTGCATTCTGTTATAAAATAATTATTGGTCACGAATATAACAAACCCGATACCTAACACGCCTTTGTTATACGTAACTGAGGTTGACTTAATTTTAGGTTGTAGCTTTTTTAGATTATCGATAAAAATCCGTTAGGTAAATTGGTAAATCAACTTATTTGTTTGTTTAATGAGGTTTGGTTACCTTACCGATTTTGTGTGTTATTTTTTTAAATAATTATAATTGCCTCCGCAAATTTTTAAGCTATAGCTATATGTATTTGTAAGTGCTTAAAAATAGAAATTAAAATATGTTTTCGCCAGATCTTGCTCCTTGCGAATTTTAAATACTGAAATTTAAAAACCTTTCAGCCGAAATATCTTTGGTTAGGTATTTAATGAGGAATAACGAAAACAGTGTTAAGAATAAAGTATACCGATTGTTATAGTCAGGGGAGTGAAAGCTTGATGTCATGCCGGCCCTGGATAGCTCCACCCATTGTTGTGAAGTTCATTCTGTTGCTCCTGAAAAGGACGTCTAACTCCTTTCACATCTAAAGTCGTGCAAAGGCGTGTTGCTTAAGTGTAGGTTATTTATTATTGCGGAGGTCCACCCTGGTGAGAAAACAATCTTAATGTAATATAAACAAACCGCGAGTTGTAACGGTACTGATTATAAAACTGCCAGAATCTTCTCCTTTCATAATGCTTAATAATGAAATACATGCATTGTGAAAATATGAAATCCGATATTTTTCCCTTTTTATTAATGAAACGCGTGCTGATATTTTTTTTTTAGTTTTGGTTTGTATTTTGTTATTTATGTTCCGATTGAATTTAATTATACCGAAAAGTGTGGGACTTTTTATTTCCTTAAGAGTAATCGTTAAGTTTAATTCTACAGAAAATAGTTAACAGTATTCGTCGTTTTTGCTGTAGTGATTTGCATAATGAGTGCCTTTTTATGTTTTATTTTATTATTTTAAGTCCGAATTAGATAAAAACACCAGTGGGTCACCGATTTTGCTGCAAATATTTTTATTGGTTTGTAATCTTACAGAATTGCCACTAAAATCAAAAGGTGGCATTCAAAGTAAGCATTTTCTTTAAATAAATCCAGTTATTGAACATCAGCAACTTTTATTGCTTGATAACTATTAAGAAAATGGACATATTATGTTAAAAGACTTAAGGTTAAACGTAAAATTTTGATGACTGCTTTTAAAAGCGAATGAATTTAACCTCTTTACATTCAGAAAGCTTTATTTACAGCCTTTAAATTGCATTAATGCAAATTGAATTATCAGGCTGTTATTTAGTATTTAAGAAGAAGTCTTCATTGGTTTTCTCATAACTTTTTCGTTTTATTTATAAGCAGTGTCTCATCTTCTTTTCTATTTTTACCTAAAAGTATTTACATCACAAGTAAGTATACCTATAGAATGGAAAACAAAACTGATAAATGTTAAATAAGAGTGTACCTGCTATCTGCAGCATAACTTACACATTACCTAAATTGGCTGTTTAGGTAATAGAAAACTAATAGAATAGCCGATAATAATAAATGTTAACAGTTATTTCTACGTTCAAAGGATGGACAGTTTTTCTATAAGTAGCAGGACTATCAACATTATTAGTGGCCACAAAGCCTCCGTTTTAATGAAATATTTCTGTTGTAATACTGTATTGTAATAAATAAATTAAACCTTTTTATATGGAAGACTTTTGTACTTTCTTATGGTATGAATAGTTTACCATTTAACATACATAATTCGTTTATAAGTAAAATAAATTGTTTCTTTTAACTTTTCAAACTTGTATCTTTATAGCAAAATGTTACATGTTCACATATAACATTTTTTGTAAGTTATAATCGTGAGAAGTAGAATTTTTTTATCCGTTATTTGGTCAAATGAGGCAGGTCTCATCACTTTTACAAACTGTGCTGTCTAGAAATGTCCGTAACCGATAGCAAAATAGCAGTTTATGATAATTAAGCATGTTTTACATCAGAAGTTTTGAGCGATTCACTTGTAAAATTGGTTTGATTAGAAGTTTTTATTTAATTAGTTGCTTGGTTAATTTTTTTCTATTTCTATTTTATTTAATTATATTTCTTTAAACATTTTAAGAATGCATTGGGTGTTATTTATTGACACATGTAAGTAGTTACCAAAGAACATAGTTAAAAGGATTCAAAGGATTTTTAGAAGTCTATCAGAATATTTTTAAATAATAGGATTTTTAAGGTATTATTTGTTACTTTAAAAGGTATTAATAATATTTGTAGGAAATTGTAGTTAGTTAGCAATGGATTTTGAAATAATCTTTTTTCCAGAAGCGGACTAGCAACAATTTTTCTGGAGCGCTAAGATATAAGTACTCCTATCTTATAAACCTTGCATCCCATTTAAAATTAATTTTAACATAAATAATGTAACTATGTGTCTATATAATATTAGGAATTTATATTTAAATTTTGCCCAACAAAAGCCCAAGAGTTATCGTAAATGCAAAAAGCGCAGCTCTATGCTTCCTCTGCATTTTTCCAAAGCTCAGCAACCACTTCGTCAGATTGTATTTTTATCATCCAAATTTTCGCTGATTTGGAAATGAAAGAGTCTATTTTTTATATTAAATTTAAGTCAAGAAAGTCTTGGGAACAAATTATTATTAGGAGCTATCTTCGGTATTTTTCTCTTTGCAATTCTTTCGATGTGACCCAGTCACTGCAGTCTTCTCGCTTTTATTACCTTGTCTACAACTGGATCCTTGTATATTTCATCGATCTCTTTATTTGTTCTTCTCTCATACCAGTTTTCGCTTTTCTTTCCTCCTAATATTTTTCCCAATATTTTACGCTGCCATCTTATAGTTTTTCTTGTGTTTCCCTATTTAAGACCCAAGTATCACAGTCATATATTGCTGTTTCCTGTTTTATAAAGTCGTTTTGAGACGGTTCGGCACTTAGTAACTGGTTTAAAGCTCCGGCGCTTTTATTAGTCTTGAATCTATTAAAATTTCTTCTTCACATTTATTTGATGTTCTAGCAAAATTTCATTTTTCCCAAGCTAATGGTGTCACGTGGTTTTGCAATTTAACGAGGTTTTGTAATTCTGTGTTATTTTGGGGAAGTTTGCCTCATTTTGAATTTTTGGTAAAATTCTTTAGTACGGCTCTATCCTTTTTAATTTTAATCCCGTGCCAATTACGTTATTTTTGTTACAGTTTAAATTCATTTCAGTCTGTAGGGCATGCGCGTTTTCCTTGCTGTTCTACGAAATCTTTAAGTCACCCCAATATTTCGTCATTGTTAATTCGGGGAAGCCCCGATTGATCATGAGGAAAGCTAAAGCAGCATCGTTCAAGGTTTACCCCGCGCGCGGTAGGCGCGTTTGTCTGTCTTCTTCTAACATCTTTCGCTTGCGGAAAAATGACAAGACATTTCAGAGTATAACCAGCTGCGAACATCAATAGTCGTGTAATTACAGTTTTCCGGACTTTTGGTAGAAATTCCCGTTTTACGATTGGCCTCTCATGCCGGTAGTTTTCGTGGAAATCTATATTACGATATAATTGTCGAATACTCCCAGAGTGTGCCTTTTTTTTCGTACCGGAAAAAATTTAAGTTCTGTGTTTGGAAGTTCCGTTTAAGTTGACGTTGGTGAAGTTTTCTGTTCCTCATAGTTCTTCGTTCTTTGGATTAAATCATCTACCAGTGAGGGCATCTCGTTGTCTTCACCCTTGCTTCCGTAAGAAGGACTCCATCCCTTCTTTTCTATGCCAACTGCTGTTATTTCTCCCTGGGTTACTACCGTTTCCAAGGGCTGCCACCAACAAAGCCCTTCCCAGGTGAAAATATTGTCTTAGGCTGCCTTTTCTGCCGGCTGTGAGTGTACCGATTCAAGCCTTAATTTAGTAGTCGATTTCTGGTCAATCTGTTTGTCCGGCGGTAATGTGTTGAAGGCTTTGTGAATCGCCTTTAGGCGGCTTTTATAATCACACTGCAAAGGTTGAGGACCGCTGAAAACCAGTTGGCTAGATTGTTTTATTAATTTTGGTGATTTACTCGTGGATATGCATCAGCTAATTTTAGTGTCAGTAAATTCAAGTACTTCAAGTATCCTTTCTTTTCGTTTAATTCGTTCAACAAGCGTTTAAGTCTTCAACTAGTGTGTGTTACCTTTCGCTTTAGTGTGAACAATATACCTAGAAACATTGTGACGATTACGTATTTCATGTTGCTTGTATGTGATCATTTGTAATTGAATTTTTAGTTTAAGTTTTGTAATTGAAACCATCATCGTTTATTGCGATTAAGGGAGCCTAGCTGCTAATTTTATATTGGCCATAATTCGAGTAAATGTGACATCCCGTAATCACCCCTTTCACGTAATTTAAGATAGAACTTATACATTCTTTTGTGTCATATATTGAATATTACTTGCATTCATTAAATTTCATTGTTAATTCATTACTGTCTTTTGTTTGTGTTTTATGTCTATTGCGCATTATTTGTGTATAGCTTTGTGAGCCTATCTACCAGTGGCAGTTTGTATTTCAGTAAGTAACGGTAAGTACCTCCAGCAGTAGGGTGCAGCAACCCCAACCCCTTTGAGCCCAGAGGAACAATCTACGGTACGTTCTTCATCAACATCTTGGGCGATTCTTTTCCGTAGTGGCGCCCTTTCTACCGTTTACGATCATCCCCCCTTGAAGGGTTTTAAGTGTTACGACCCACCCCTTCTTCACTTCTAGCCTAGCCGTGTGCTACAGATTTTGACATCGCTTTTTCGCGTTATACGATATGCCGTAGTGCGGGTTTTGCCCGTGACAATGGCTAGTGTGGTTCTAATTCTGAGTTGGGCCGAGATTCTCATACTCTCATCATTTTAAATTTCTCTTGGTTTAGTTGTAGACCCATCTTAAATGCCTCTATTCTACTTGTTGTCTCTTCAGGATCTTTAATATTCCTGATCGCCACATCATCCGCATATTCTACTATCTGCTGAATTTTATATATTATGTCTCCCCTGTGATTCAAATAATAATAATTTTTAATGATAATTTTTGGGGTACATTTAATTATGAAGTCCTTTTCTGTAAGTTGCATTTCTTGTTATTACCTTCTTTGTATAAAGGGTGGCCATTTTCTTGAAAGTTGTATAGATAACTTTTTTTATTTAAGAAGTTTGTCGAAGGTTAAATTAGCAAAGTTTTGTAGAAGTAGAAGATAAATCTGATGCTGGTTTCTGATTTGGAATAACGCTTAAGATTTTTGAAATACATTTAAAAATCAAAAACTACCAATTTTTCAAATTAATGTTTTTTAGTAACCAATAACCAATTAAGTAAGTTCAACCATAAGTGAAAACGCTATCTTATAGATAATTTTGTGTAGAATTTGAAAAAGGTTAAACTTTCAGTGCTACCTTTAATGTTCAAGTAGCTATTGTTATCAATGAAAAACTTATTTTCTCCTTTGTTTAATGATTTGATGGGTTTCTCTTCAACTTTTTTATAATTATTTAATTAATTTAAATATAGGAACTGCAGTATCAGGTCAAAAAATGTAGTAATAAAAATACTACACAGAAATACATATAAAATGATCAAAATAAGTTGGAATATTGCGATATTTCGTATTTGTTTATCTGTCACAGTAGACCTAAACGCAGGGAAAATTATAACTTGAAAATAAAGAGAGCATGTAGTTTTTGCTAAGTTTACTGAATTCTAGACAAAATTATAAGACACAGTGTTTTGCATTAAATTAAATGGGCATTAACATCTATTAAATTGAAAAAATTAGTAGTATTTCAAAAAGTTTGTCGTTTGCCAGGTTTTCCAAATCTGAATACATCATTAGATTTGGCTCGTAATTCCGCGCCACTTTCCTAATTTAATCTTTGGCGTAACTCTTTAAATAAAAAGGTTAATTGTTTGTACAGTTTTTAAGAAAATGACTGTGACTGATATAGTCCTTTCCTTCTCTAACAATGTAGTAACAAACTAATGATCCCCTTTTGCAGTTTGCCCATGTGTTTCGACATTTTTATGTTATAATTTTTTAATTCTCCTCCTAATTTTCACTTATATTCTTCTTTTTAGTGTTATTCATAGAATTAATAACTATTGGGAATAGTCTTCTAATATCTTATTACGCCCTGCTCTTGTTTTTATGCCAATATATCTGTCTGAACTTTGGTTTTCTATTGTCTTTTTTATTTTCAATTATTTATTGTTCTTCTCCTATGTTTCTTCCTTTTCTGTTAAGTTTTTTTCAGTCCATTTGGTTTGCACTGTGTTTTCTATAACTTATTCCATTCGTCACCCTATTTTCTCAATTTTATTTATTTTTAGTGATGAATTAAGTACCTAAATTTCATGGTCTTGTGGCACTAAAATTTTACAACATAAGTACATAGGATTACATACTTAAATTACGCATAGGTACAGATGTGGTGGCATACTTGGTGTTAAATACAGCATACTTCATATTAAATGGAACAATTTTGTGTCCTTGAGAAACTTTAAAGAACCGTCACCCTCAGAAATTTTAAAAATTTAAAAATTAAGAATTAAAATTAAAATGGGAGAAAAATTTCAATTTTACATTTCAACACAAATGTCAGCAGTTTAATGCAATACGTAACTTAGGTTTCTGGGACTTTTGGGCTTATGTAAGATGTTTAGAATCAAAAATAACACTTACACATTGATTTCATTTTATACAATGAAACTGTAGATTTTAAGTCACTTGTACAAGAAGAAAATTAACTAAGTGTATTAGAAATTTAAATATTAATTCAGATATCTTATATATGAAACCGAGTATGAAACATAAATTGGGGTGCATTAAAACAAAACTGTAACTGTGCAACTTAAACGTTAGCTGAATTGGCTTCGTAGGGTTTCTGTTGTATACAATCATTGAAATCGCCAGAAGTTCCTTGAAATTGGCAAATGTTTACAAGATTTCGGGATAGGTTTACAACATTTTTGTATAAATTTTTTAACTTAGGGATATTTAATAGCATGATATTCAGTCAAACCATTTGAAAATATTTTTACCGTAAAACCAGAATTGCATTCTTGAAACTTTATTTCTAATACGATTGTTCTAAAAATTCCAGTAACTGAGTTCTTAACATTGTAACCTCCAAAAGTAAAATTATAAATCGAATTAGCGCTAGATCATGCAATGAATTTATGTGTAAATAATTCCCATCGAATTGCATTATCGCAGGTGTTCTGACGGATCGGCACCTAGCGAGGTTGGGCAGCGAACGGGGCCACTACGTGCCTATCATACATAATTTCACAGCAATTAGCGATCACTTTTTATATCTGTAACTGTTCCTGCCCAGTATATTAGCGATTAATCATACACGTAAGTCGTTACCACGAACCAAATTGAAGAACATTCGTGATTTCCGAAATTTTACAACACTAAATCAAGGTCATAGAATCGTTTTAAAATGGAATTCTTAGAATAAACGCACGCCCATCTCGCAACTGCGTGTGGTATGCGTAACCTTTTCTTTACCGTAAATTCCAGTTCTATCAATAGTAATTTATTATCTTATTATGAAGATTTTACTTTTAGCTGAAGAAGTCGAGATTAATTAAAGATTTTAATATGTCACTGTTGTTTTTGCTTATTAGGCAAATATTTCCACTTCATAAAGCATTCTTGTTAATTATCTCTGCTTGGTTAGCAAAGCACCGTAAGTAGAAGATCATACTACTTAAAAAACTAGAGATTACTATCGTAACAAGCGTATACGTCGGAATAATTAATTAAGTACGAAATATCTTAATTAGAAGTGCCCCATATAACAGCAATAGAAATTAAAAGAAATCTTAGATCGGAATTCTTGCAAATTTGATAAACGGTATGTTTATTGACACACTTAAAATATCTTACGTTAAAACCCAAAATTTGTTTATTTATTTTTCAGGTGTAATTCAATTCATTTCAAATGCTTATTACAACCTTCCGTTATTTTAAAGGTTTAATCATGCATGGCTAAACTAAAAGGTAGCACGTGCTGGTTAAAATAAAAACATTACCAAAAGAGTGAAGCTAAGTATACAGTTTTGCTAATTATTAAGCTTCAGATGATTATGCCCAAAAACATTTTCAGTCATAACTACACTTCGTAACAACATACGAGGTTTGACAATTTAATTCCAGGACTGCCATAATAAAAAGAAACAAAATTTAAATAATACAAAAAATTTATCATATAGATTCAAAGTAATCTTCAATCACATGAATACACTTATTGCAACTTCCTAAAAGTTTTTGAAAACAGTCGGAAAAAGCGTCCGAAGAAATTGCTTTCAATTAGGAGGTTACATTTTTTTTAATGTCTTCTACTTCCTGAAACCGTTTTCCTTTGAGAACAATTTTCACTTTAGGAAAGAGAAAAAAGTTGCAGGTGCTAAATCTAGCGAATAGGGTGGGTGATTGATTTCAACAACGCTGTGTTTCATGTGAAATGTTTTCACAATCAGTGCGGAATTGCAGATTGTGCGAGAGAAACTTTGCACAGATTTTCCTCTTTCCCAAATCTTCATGTAAAATTAGTCGAATCGTCTCCTTATTGATATTCAACTCATCTGCCATCAATCGGAGACTCAGTCGGCGATTTTTTGCCACAATTTCACTGACCTTTGCGATCGAATCTGCGTTTCGAGCGGTTGACGAACGCCCGGTTCTAGCGCCACCTTGAAAATCCTCACGACCATCTTTGAAACGTTTAAACCATTCAAATACAGTACGACCTAAGGTATTATCCTATTATCACCGTACACACTTTTTAACATTTCGTAAGTTTTTCCTAATTTCCAACAAAACTTAATATTAATTCGTTGCTCTATGACGACTGACAGATCCAATACCACCAATACCAATCGCTTAATTCCTGGAGCAGGAGATAATGATAACTTTTCTGCAATCTCTCAGAATTTTTCCGGGGGGCTTGGCGTTTTGAGAAAATATTTTTTGCAGATGATATCGGCCCATTAACATTTATATAAGTAAAGGTAAAGTTATCGGCAGTACTGCCTTGCAAGGAAGCATGACCCCGCTAAGCTTCGACAATTGCTTATCTTCTCTACTTCACCAATGTGTTATGGTTTGGTTTTCAATTATGTTTAGTGGTTGGGTAGGCAATCTAAATCAGCGACCTATGTAAACCATGCGCTAAACTTGGATGCAATCTCTGAATCCCCAAATTGCTTTATGGAGTAGCAAATAATTATGACGGCTTAAACATTCTTATGGAATTGTTGAATGGTTTACTTTATTCAACACTTTTAAAATAAACAGATAGGATTTATTCTTCCCACTATTCAGGGCCGCACTAAACGGGCGTGCAAGGCGTGAAGAGCTAGCGGACGACTATGTAAATGTAAAAGGAGCAGCCACCTTTTCCACATTTAAAGAAAAACGAAAAAATAATTTACACAATTGACTTGTTAAGGTCCACAGCATTAATAACAGAGAGTCCCAAATAGTTCCTTACTCTTACGAAATTTATCGTATCATTGATTATTAAGTCAACTTTATATTACACTTTTATTTTTAATTATACATAACATAATAGCATAGCAACTCCAACATCATAATTCGTTAGTTACATACTATTTGTGTACTGTTGCCAATGATACGATAAAGCTTGAAATATAACTCGAATATTATGCGATTTAAACCGACTCGGGCGTTGCGTGGTTGACTCGGCTAGCTCCTCGTCACCTAGCAACGTCCTCGTCTATTATAAATCGCATAATATTCTTGTTATATTATAGCTATTAAGACAACAAGTGTTTTATAGAAGGTTTAAAAATCAAGGTCGTAGTTCAAATCCGAGCGAACGAAGTGAGCCGAGGATTTGATAGACCGAGATTTTTAAACTATAAAACACGAGTTGTCTTCAAGATTTTTTCTAACACTAATATCCGACATTTTCTTTCACTAATATAGTATTAGAAATTTTAATAAATTATTATTTGAGACGCGTCATAATACACAAAATGCGAAGATTGCTAGGCAACGACGTATTTAAAGGCATATAAAATACGTTGTCATTGACGACGTATTTTATAGAGAAAGCGTATTTTAAAGGAAACATAACAAGTGAGCTCTTATGCACCTTAGAGACAGTATAAGATATTAGTGTTAGAAAAATAGCTATAATTGCTGAATCTTGGTGCTTTTATCAATAAAAGTATTATTACACGACGCAACCAAACAGCATAGCAACGTCAGGTTTCATTAAAATGCAATTTGATAGCTTCTCGGGCAGCATTTAAATATCTTCTGAATGGTTCTACAAGTTATTTTCGTCACTCAAGTCCATTTCGGAATTAGATTTCCAAAAATAAATGTATTTATTTGTTTGAATTGAATTCTGTTATGTCAAAAACAGTTCCTGTCAGATCGAGAATGCGCCTACTTTTTTCAGTGTTTTTATTAATTTTATTCAGAATGTATCTCAATAAATTTAGATAACTTTTTATGCGAGAATATAAAATGCGAAAAAATAGTACCTATACGCGCCGCGTCCGAAAAGTGATTTAACTAGACTCGTACGGCATTTAAGTACTCGCTATCGCTCGTACTCAAACCTGCCATACTCGTCTAGTAAAAATCCACTTTTCGGCACTTGGTACGTAATCTACTATTAGTTCTTATTCTCTCATTTACATTACTTTATTTTAAGCGATGGAGGGTTTGCACAATTTTGTGTTGGTTTTACACAACTTCCGGGATCAGCTTTCTTTACAGCTAAAGATAGTTTAGAACTAACAAAATAATACATTTCCAAAAGACTATTTGGTGTGGCAGACGATTTGCAGTAAAGAAGCAAATGTGCAAGTTTACTTGAAAGATTATTTTAAAAAATGTTTCTTGCCTTTTTTTTAACATTTATCGGACTGAATTATTTTAACTTTGTATCATTATGCAAAATTTAAATGGTTTCAAAAGTATATACTCTACCAAACAGCCCAAAATTGGTAAAAAGAAGCAGCCAGACGCTTTTTAGACTTAAAAACCGAACTTCTGGGGCAAAATTGGTTTCAGAAAACACTGTACAAAACTTGACTAAAATTAAATCTAGAGCCGATTATTTAATCAAAATAATTAAAATTAATACAACCGGTATTAATTGTTAATCTAGTCTATTAAATTATAATAATAAACTCGTCAACTGGTTTACATTACGCGGAACTTTCTTATTTGAGTTTGTTGGATGTTAAAAATATAACGTGCTTTATGCCTGAATTGTTTCTATTGATAAGTTTCAAAAAGAAAAAAAATTTTAACTCAAGATTAGTTTAATAATAATTTTTATAACAAAACTTCTAAACTTCGATCCAAGGACAAAAGTTTTAAATTTTTTTATAACATCTTTTAAATCCCGCAACCCATATTCAAATTTGGTAGTAATAATGCCTTAAAAAAGTTCATTTGTTCTGCAGGTTTTAGGTACAAATGAAACTGCTTACAATCCATATTGAGCTTCATACAGCAAGCTCTGCCTTCAACCGTTGAGTGAAGGACTAGTATACTACTCCTTCACTCAACGCTTCAACTCAACACCTGCGGTTTCTCCAGGCTGATTACACGAAAAGATGCGTTTTACAAACGTGTTCCTCTGGTACACTTAAAGCTTTGTCTACATTTTTTTAAATCTTAACTAAGCTTTCTTTTTAAAGTTATCAACTTAATTTTTTTCCATGATAAATCTTTTTTATGTTTTTTTTTTCATTTCCGGCAGATAATTCTTAATAGTGTTTACTTCATCAAACAATCGAGCTTCATTAATTCTTATATTCGATACGGTTGCTACTTTTAGAACATCATCTTATATGGAGTTATATTTTAATACATACTGTTTGATTCACATCACATTCACATAAGATGTGCCCCTTAAAAATCTGAAATGCAACTCAACATTCAACATGCACATTTTCAAAGCTACTCAAAATATCTGTAACTAAAAAACAAAATTTGATCTAGTTGATATGTTCACAAATGCGTTTGGTTTATAATAACTTATATCTATCGTCTATGGTTTCTTGTTTATTTATTCATTAAAAGTGACAGACATTTCTAGCCATGAAAATAATTTTTTATTAAAGTGATTTGCATGCCAGGGTGGCGCAGTCGCTAGTCCTTGGTTCGAATCTCCCGATGGGCAGGATTTGACTGCAGTTTGGAGGTCGGTATTGAGTCCTGGTGACCATTCGTCGTCCGGCACCAAATGAACGATGCTCTCCTACGAATACAAGGTCCTACGCTTATACATAGTTACACTATATGACTATACATACAGATTGTCCGAAAACCAGTCTTAACAAAGAAAAATTAATGAGTGCAACAAGGAAGACATAAACAATATTGGTAGCACAACAAAGATAGAATGAAATCATGGCTAGGTAAATTATTAAACTAAAGATCTCTCTCCAATAACAAGCAAGCAAGCAAAAACATCTGTCATAAATATTTTATCTGACATTAAAAGCATAAATTCCAATTCTTTCTCCGTATCGATTAGTGCTTCTTAGGGCATCACATCTCTTCTTCAGAATTGAATAGCATATCGTGGTTTTAAACTGCACACTTTGAATACCCGAATTAAAACGATCAGCAATTTAACCTCGCTTTATGCTTTTAATGGCAGATAAAATATTTATGACAGATGTTTTTCCTTGGTTGCTTGTTATTGGAGAAAGATCTTTAGTTTAAAAATTTACCTAGCCATGATTGCATTCTATCTTCGTTGTGCTACCCATATTGTTTATGTCTTCCTTGTTGCACTCATTAATTTTTGTATGTTTAGACTGGTTTTCGGACAATCTGTACACAGTGCATATTTATGAAATGCGGACATAGGCAAATCAAGGACCAATCAAATTTATGAAATGTGAACATAGGCTAATTTACGTATACCCAAAAAGACGCCAAGGCCGACGTAATTTTTGTAAATGTATCTGTTGACAAGAATTCGTTAACTGTCAACGTCAAATTTTCGGCATTTGTAAATTGGTCATATCGTCTGCTATGTTCGTATATAGTAACAAAATTTGCACTGTATAGGCATACATGGTGCAGTATGTAGTCAAAACGGCGTACCAACCACGTAACTCGCAGGGACGGGGCCGGATGTTATACAGGGTGTCTCTAAACTTACTGCCATAAATTTACCAGCCGATTGCTGACGCAAAAATAAGTCGAAAATGTCTATAAAACTTTTGTCCTAAACCGCTCCATGTGGAAGCTACAAGTCTTTGAAAATGGTGTTGAAAAAACGAAAAACAATTGCATTTTAAAAATGGTTTGAGATAAAAAATCGAAATTTTGCAGGCGGTCTAACCTATTGAAGGTATAAACTTCCTACAATTTTTTTTTGTAAATTAACCAGGGGTGGTACGAATGGGGGTTATCACCTTCTTCTTGTAACCCGTTTTTGTTAACCTGTTGTTTTTTCTATTTTAGTTTACAGATTTGTATTGCCTGCTGCCTAATTAACAAAAAAGGTACTCTTGTTTCAACTCGCCTGGACTAACCGTTTCCTATAAAATTCAGGTTTTCTGTTTGTCTGAGTGTAAAATGAGGCGATTGTGATTTCGGGTTACAAGAAAAAGGTGATAACCCCCATTCGTGCCGCCCCTGGTTAATTTACAAAAAAAAATTGTAGGAAGTTTATACCTTCAATAGGTTAGTCCATCTGCAAAATTTCGATTTTTTTATCTCAAACCGTTTTTAAAATGCAATTGTTTTCCGTTTTTTCAACACCATTTTCAAAGACTTGTAGTTTCCATATGGAGCGGTTTAGGACAAAAGTTTTATAGACAATTTCTACTTATTTTTGCGTCAGAAATCGGCTGGTAAATTTATGGTAGTAGGTTTAGAGACACCCTGTATATGTTCTAAGCCTAATAATTACTAATTTGAAAGCTTTATTGTCACAGATAAATATTATACATTCTTACGCTTATAAGAGAGAAAAATCGAATAAGAAGATTATGGCAAAGACACAAGCTACCGCATCATAGGAGGTTGTTAAATCAGCTTGTCCACCAAGTGACTTAGAATTGGATAAATATCGCATCGATAATTATCAAATATACATTTCTGAATTACAATCGAGTGATTCTTCGCTATGGCGCGCAACCAAAAAAATACTGCATCGTGCTGATACCATACCACCTCTTAATGGAAAACAACAAAAGTTACAGCAGCGATTATGAAAAAGCGGCAGTATTTGCAGAGCATCTTGAAAATACCTTCAAGTTAGACAATGGCCGATCCAATATGCAATTTACAGAAGAAGTAGACAGGAGTGTCCGTATAAATCTGCCTAGACCAGTAGACCTAGAATCGGTCAACTATACGTCTCCAACCGAAATAGCAGCTATAATTAAAAAGTTACCAACTAAAAATCTCCTGGATACGACCTAGTTCCCAACACGGTGATTAAAAACCTCACGTTTAGGGCCGTTGTCTTCCTTACCTCAATCTTCAACGCCTGTTTATATAAGGGTTCCTTCCCGAGTATCTGGAAACTTGCTGAAGTAGTCACGATCCACAAACACGGCAAAGACGCCAAAAGGGTAACCTCGTATCGACCGATTAGTCTACTACCAACGCTCTCCAAAATCCTTGAAAAAATTATTAAAGAACTCCTTTCTGGACAATCATAATCATAATATAATACCTAAACACCAATTTGGATTTAAAACCAAGCACCCTACCGCGCATTAGCTACTCAGGGTTACGGAGTCTATAAGTGGTGGGTATGAAAGCAAAGAACATACATGTTCTGTATTCCTAGATGTACATCAAGCATTTGATAAAGTGCGGATAAATGGACTGCTCTTTAAACTGATGCATATGTCATTAACTGCATATCTCTTAAATATCATCATGTCATTTCTAAGTAATAGAACGTTTCATGTGAAACTCAATGCATCGTACTCGGATACAAAGAAAATTCAAGCAGGAGTACCGCAAGGGTCAGTAGTGATCGGTCCGATTCTGTTCATTATCTTGGTATATGATATACCAACGTCAATACCCGCAAAACTAGCCATGTTCGCGGACGGTACTATACTATTGACACAAGATTCAGATATTAATATCTGTGCAGATAGATTACAGACGTCTCTAGATCAACTGCTTGAATATCTCACAAAGTGGCGTATCAAGCTCAATGCTACTAAATGTGAAAGCAAAATATTCATTCTTAGGCGGCCCCAAAACCCAAGAAACATCATCATAGATGGACAAGACATTGTTTGGAATCCATCCGACTCCACAGTTAGATATCTAGGAGTTTACCTAGATCGCCGCCTTACTTGGAGCTACCATGTTAATAAAAAATTGAGTAGGCATACGCCAGATTAACCGTATTGTACTCCTTAATTAACAGGAACATTGAATGTGCAACACTACTGTACCAGAGTATACTACGGCCAGTGTTAACATACGCTTGTGTAGTCTGGGGTGCAACGTCAAAGACGAACATAAGGAAGATACAAACCTTCTAAAATAAGGTGTTACGAATAGTAGTGAACGCGCAGTGGTATGTGCGAAACTAACAAATTCATCGCGAATTGGGTGTAATATCCATCGACAGTTATATTCGAAATACTGTTCGCAGGTTCTTGGTCAACCTAACTAAATGTTCTGGTGCGGTGTATTTTCTTCTTGGGCAGAAGACAGCAGTCTCTAGGTTGAAAAAGAGGCTCCCTCAGGATATCCTTCTATTGGAAGGCAATAGTGACAATAATGACATCAGTGATTAAGTAATAACGTATGTTCATAAAAAAAATTCGCAGCAATCCCTGGAAATGATTTTTATATGTAACATACAGCCTAAGACATACTTAAAACAAATTTTCAAAGCACTCTAGAGTTTTTTTTTTTAATGAACATACTTTATAAATAATAACATACCTGTAATTTAGTTCTGGGATGTAATCCCATTCTTGATATTTAATGTTAGTTTAGTTAATTCTATGTTCAATCAACCATATGTAACACCTTGTATGTTGAGCTGGTTTATTCTTAATTAAAAAAAAAAGATGAATATTAACTTCTTATCCGTATTGTTTAAATGAGGCAGGCTGTGAAAAGAAAAAATCATTCTCTCTCTCTCTCTCTCTCTCTCTCTCTCTCTCTCTCTCTCTCTCTCTCTCTCTTCTCTTCTCAGAGTGTTATTCTCTTGTAGTGCATAAGTACCATATAACTTCTATTATCCGAACACTCGATTATTTCTACACTGCAGTAATCCGCACAAGTCTGTGATTCGGACACTTTTGTGTTTATTTGTTCCTAAATACTCAACACGTAGATCCCTGAGACACATCTATGACAAAACAGTCCTACACAAAAATAAGAGGCTATAAAATCACAATTTTAACCAGAGAATCAGTTAATCATTCTGAAGAATGTCATTTACAACGAGTAGAATTTCAGCACAGTGCTTGGAATTGAAACTACAAAACAGAAGCTGACAGTTGGTGCTGTCTATTGTCCACCAAAACATAATCTTAAAAAGTAAGATTACCTAACTCTAAACAGGTAGATTGGGGATCCAGGTTAACGAAGGCTAAAGGTAGAGAACTGAAAAAAAGCTGCCAGAGAATTGAATTGCAATTATCGTAAGCCTACGTGCTGGCCCACTGATCTCCTAACTTCACTGAAGTAAAAGAAAACTTTGACTTGGATTCCGATCACTTAGCCGTCATTTTGACACTGAGTGAAAAGATAATCAAAAGAGCTGCCAGACCCACTCTTGTTAACAAAACCACTGATTGTGAAAGTTTCCGGATTGATCTTCAGAATCAGAATAATAGCAATCTGAATATTAACCTAAGAACAACTGAGAAATTAGAGAAAAAAGTTGAAAGCTTCATCAGACTTGTCCAGGTAGCGGCATATAACAACACCAAGGAGATTACTCACAGAACCAAAAAAGTAAATTACCCCGCTGAGATCAGAGAACTCGTCAAAGAAAAAAGAAGAGCTAGAAGGAGATGGCAACAGACCAGAGACCCACCTGACAAAACCATCTTGAATAATAGCGCTCAAAAACTGAGAAAAGAAATGCAAAAACTCAAAGAAGAATCAATAAATTTCTATCTGCAGAATTTGACACCTGACGAAGAAACGGACTACTCACTAACTTATAAACAACATTATTGGATTCTTGGCAGAAGCTCCAAGTTGTCAATACACAATAACTTACTGATCTACAATCAGATCCTGGAACCTGTGTAGCTATACGTCATCCAGCTATGGGGTTACGCCAGTGATACTAACATTCAGATATTCCAAAACAAGGTGTTGCGTAACATAATTCATGCTCCGTGGTATGTTCGTAACTCATATATTCATCGAGATCTTGGGATTCCTACAGTTAAAAAAGAAATCAAACGGTTTGCCGGTAAGCATGAAACCAGGTTACACATCCACGTGAATGCAGAGGCCCTCGACTACTGGACAATTAACACCATGTCCGAAGACTGAAGAGAACCAAACCATCCGATCTTGTGTAGTGTGTAAAAGCAGAGCATAGTATGCGAGTGAAATGTAAATAGTTATTAGAAGAATCTAAAGGACATCAGTGGATGGACTTTAGGTGCTAAGTGCTTAGTTGAGGATGTATTAGATAAAAATTAATGGTTAGTCTTTTCGACTAGTTTTAATAGCCAAACGCCAACAGAAGTTTTTAATAAAAAAAATTAACTTTTAAATATTACATATTTTCAACAAAAATAAATTAGGTATTATAAAAATTACAATTTAGAAAAATAGGTGTAGCCATGGCTTCTTAGATTTTTAAGTTGTCGGTTGCTGATTGTTTCAAATAATTCTTAACTGTAAATAGGTTGGTCGCCGGAGTGGATGCGGATGCTCGGTGGGTGGCCTACGCAGCCACTGAAAATAATTGAGAACCGAAACACAGTGGTCATTGTATTTAGAAGTAGTGGTGGAGCCTAGGAAAGGTAGGCGATTGTCGAAAGCGTGGTGCTTACTGCACTACCCTGTACGTATAACGTGTGAGACAACAGTGGTATGAAAAGCGAATTAGGAGGGTACCTTTACCTTTACAATAGAATAATTTACCTTAAAACCTGGATTAATACATATTTTAGGCATCGTAGAAAACGACTAAGTTATCATTTATAACTGTAAACAACGTAGAAATCTAATAAAACATGCTGAAAATTCCATCAGTATAGTATGATATAAACTAAATACTTTCTTCTACAGGTATCTACTTAGAAAGCTGAATGACGGGTTGAAATTCGAATTGTGACAATATTACAAACCTCATTTTTTATTTGAATTGTACAATTTTAT
Source organism: Melanotus villosus (assembly GCA_963082815.1). NCBI lineage: Eukaryota > Metazoa > Arthropoda > Insecta > Coleoptera > Elateridae > Melanotus > Melanotus villosus. The sequence goes on from OY720419.1 coordinate 81,926,960, forward strand.
TATAATTACTGCAAGTAAAACCTTTTAAGGTTAGAAACATAGACGAAGCCGACAGAACTTACATTTGTCAACCATATTCGAACGCGTTTAGTTTTGCTTTTCGTAATTTTTCTTCGCTTTATTTCTTTATTAACTTATATATCTTCTTTGGCACTTACTCCAAATAACATCATAACACGACGACATCTGTAAATCGGAAAACAGTGACGAGGATTCTAATTTGATGTTAAATATCACATTTTTAAGGGTTTACCCCGTTTGGGACATATGTACTTTTAATGTATTTTAACGAATTAAAAAAATTCCGTATACTGAAAAATATCACGTCCGCAGGGTTTGGAACAATAGACCTTCGGCTCACTTGGTAGACCATTGGCACGTAATAATTTGTTAAAATTGAAGATTCAAGATTACCAAAGAAGATGCATGAATACAAACCCAGAAGCAGAAGAAACATCTGAAGACCAGTGGAACGATGAAAATCACAACAGCCAACGTAACGGGCATAAAGCTCAATACAATACGATTTTGATGATGTTCTAATTTCGCTTTCCTCTGCCTTTTAGTATACACTTCTGTGTGTAATCAATTACAACAAAATTGAAAATCAGGCATTGAAATTGAAATCTATTGATTTTATTTATTTTATCTCACACTATACTCAACAGATTACATCCATTAATGTAAATATCAGAGGCAGCTGTGAGCTGTTTATTTTATTTTATTCGTTCTACTTTCTAAGCAATAATTCAAAGAAAAAATTGATTTTATTGTCGAAGAGCAGCGAAACGTTATGTAACAATCAGAATTCCAATTATCCATGAAGCTACTTCTTCCATTAATCTGTCAAAAAGGGTTATGAAATTTTGTGACTTATTTTATAAGGATTAAGACAATGATCTCGATCTTTAGTGGGCGTGAGAGTTGATGTATTGCGATTGGGAGCGTTCACTGCTTTCTAATTGGACCAATTTGTTGGCAGAGAACATTGCGAGATAATAGAGGAGTCATGACACGAAACTGTTGTCCGGTATTATCTTCTTTTTGTTGACCGCCATATAAAGCCAAATTACTTCACTAACATTTTATTATAAATTATATTTTAAAATACCCCAGGAAAATCGCGACAGCTCATTTCATTTGGTTGGTTGGAAGCCGATAAAAAGTAAGTAAAAATAAATTAATAATTGAACCTTAGCTGCCGCGAAGGCGAACAAGAAAACATTTAATGGACTCACTTGTAATCTTGTAAATTTAGAAATTAATATCCTCAAGCCACACCTAATAAAGTGTATTTACATCTCGTTTAATTTACTGGATAGTATAGCTATCACCTTGAAAATGCAAGTCGTTTAAAGTGAAATCACGAGAAAAAATGTTAAAATATTACAGAAACGCTGATTTGCCGAAAACACGAGGTACAACTTATTTGAAGTGCAGTAACTTTTATCTCTATTTTGCAAAATGAGTGACACAAGAATTTATGGTTGGTCCTTTGTTTTATAGTTTTCTTTTTGCGACTTTATTATAGGTAGGTACTTAGAATCATTTTATGCCTCATTCTGATGAAGGCTGTTTTAATAATCTTAGCATTTGACTTACTTGCTACGAGTTTAGTAGCTTACACTTACTCGTTTTTTTCTTAGGCTGTCGGAATCTTTTGTAATGGTGGTGTAACAGTTTAATATTTTGGTTCGCAGTGTATTTTTTTGAATTAGAAGTTTTTTAAATAAATTACCGATAAGATAGCGATGAACTTTGATACAAATAATCAAATATTTTATTAAATACCTTTACAGCTTCTTCTCTTCATAGCTCGTTAAAATATTCAGTTATCGTGGATAATATTAGAAAAAACAAGATTAAAAATGAGTAGTGAAACGTAAAACCAAGAATTTGCAAATAAACATTAGAACTTACAGCATCTTCAATTACAACTATAAAACTGAGTGAAATAATCGACGTTTGCATCCTGCAGTTGCTATAAGTTTGCGGTTATCTCATAAATGGCGTGTAACATGAGCGGAGAAAAGAACACGAAGACAGCGACAGGTACGGAGCGGTTGTCAGAGATGAACAGGACCGCTAGTGTGGTCGCCCATCCTTGCTCATCTGCATGCCTACCACCTGGGAGCCCTCATCTGTCTTTGAATTTGCATAGGTTTTAGAAAATCGCCAATTGATTTCCTGTTCTAAACATAAAAATCGGGGTATTAAATTAAACATAGATTGTAAAGGTTAACTGAGACTATTCTGAGAAGTGTTTGAAATTAGGCTTACATTATTGCTTAAATTCGTCATTGTTTTCAGACTTGCTGGAGTTTTCAGTTGAGCAAAGTTACATGTAGTCGGCAATTTAAACAATTCCCATGCAATAACAATAGCAATGATATTTTTTTACATCTGAAGTGTTGTCTAACTAAACGTTAACGGTAAATTTTGATATAAAAATTAAGGTTACTCCATTAGTAATATGGGGCATAAAATGAAAACCGCACGAAAACCGCTTCCTTGTTGTTTCAAATTGAAACTGCTTGTAATTAAAGTACAACCGAAACAACTTCCTTACGAAGAAATAGTTTAGTCGAAACAAAACATTTTATTGCCATGCAGAAGTACGAGGCACAAGAAAAGGAATTGCCGCAAAAGCTTTATAAAACGTTAAATGCTTAGGTTAGTTGTGCGGTTTTACTTTCCAACACCATTCAGTACTTGTGCATTTTATTTAAGTGCGGCTTACCACAGCATTTTAAGTAGCTTCACTGTGCTAAGACAATGTTTTCTTATTTATGATGAGTGGAGCCTTAGAACAACCGCAGAAAATTTATCACTTTTAGAAAAGTAATTATATTTTTAAATTATTTTTGAATGTTAATTCTTTTTGCTTTTGTTGTTATTTTTTCAGCCATTTCGTAGGTTATCTATATTCACGTAATAAAATTCAAATCTTTTGAATTGCATTAAAAAACACGTTAGGATACCAAAGGATTTGGAATTTATTTAAAACAATGTAATTTGATGGATATGCATTTTGTGCAGATCTCCCACGATATTTTTGTTTGACATACTTAGATTTAAACTTTCCTGATCTCAGTTTGCTAATGCATATTTGTTTTTAACAGAACATTGCTTAATGTCATGACCAGTACTTCGTCAAAACAATAATACGTACAAAATCAATCATCTTTATCGAATAGAAAAATCTGCCAATCTTACATTCGCAATTCTAAACCTGTACATTAACATACCGGAAGAACAACTCCACTGACTTAGATTTTTCTCGATTTCTTGTCTATGTACCTAATATCAATCAATCAAAATCTGTATGAAGATGCGTGTCGTGAGATCTCGATGGAAGAGCCCTGGGTCCGTTGCTTGGAGCAGGGGCAGGCACGCAACAGTGTCAAAGGTCAGATGGAACCGCTCTAACGCGAGCACTTCCGCGTCTTCTAATGATCCTCGAGTAGTTTGCACGTCATTTCACCTTCAAGCTGCTTACTTAACCTCTACAGTTGGGGGTTTTTTACATGGCAGATGTCGGATTTTGATCGAATTGTCCACCAATTTAGCAGTGACTTTTCGGGCGGTTGAGGTTTTTGCGATATTGGTGATAATCAAAAAGTCATCAGTAACCTTTTTAGGTAGTTGGATTAAGTTGTTACAACAGTTGGCAGGATTTTTTAGGAAACCGTTGGCAGGCCTGTAGATGTTAAATAATTTTTTTTCAGAGTTGACTCTTCGCACCATATTTGTAGTTAGGTGAACTTAAATTGACAATGTTTTAACATTCATAACAAGGAATTTTACTAATTTACAAAGTTTATTTTGTTCTGAAAATAACTTTCTGAGTAAATGTAGACTTTATAAACATTTACGAAACAAAAAGACTGAAATATCTTTGGTGGATTTTCTTTTACATGCCTTCTTATAGAGCAAACGTTTCCGCAACAATTTCAATAATTATTTTTAAATTTTACTATTTAGGATTTATTCTTGCAGGAAAGACTACGAGGTCCGTATACTTTTATCTCTTTTATAGTTGTGTCTAACTAAACGATGTAGCTTACATATAAGTATCTTATGGTAACTAAGAGTGGCTTTAAATTTAAACATTGTATAAAAATATCCCGCGTTTAAATCCAGATTAATTAATTTTCAAACAATTTTCCCAAAGACTTCTTCAGTATTCTGTAATTTATTTTAAACAAAAAAAATCAATTACGTACTTTTTTAATATACCTAGGATAAGCTGTTCTGAGGAAATCTGGACTAATAAAGAACTTTTTATGTCTTATTTGTTGTACCCACATAATAAGATAAATGTCTACATTTATTGCAAATCAATTTCTGATTTGATGTAAGTGTAATTAGTGCGAATCGTGTTTTACAGTACGTGTTACTGAACTTGTTTTATGCTTCACTTATCAGTATAAATTTTTACTGTCAGAAATGGTAAGTTTAGAATTAAGTAGTAAACTTAATTAGTGTTAGATCTTCTGTACCGTACCAGAATATAAAACGGTATATACGTGGGAAAATATTTTTTTTGTATTCAGCAAACATGCACGATTGCAATCAATAATAGCTAATTAAAAAATCTAACAGATTTAATCATGCAAGTGGGAAGATGAAGGCGGAGTTTGTATTGTTGCACATTGCAATTTGTATTCTGTTGTCTATACTTCTTCCCGATTGGTTTCAGCTAAGAAAGTTCTTGCCATAAATGAACTATTAGGGGGGAAAATAGAGATTAATATTGTCATGTTTCGTGTGTATTAATTAAAATGGCATCTTGAACTTATTACTTTAAAGGTAATGTTAGAAAGTGATATTCAAGTTGTTATTAATCTATCAATAAATTGATTGTTAATGTCGGTTTTACTGTTCTGTATTTCATTTGTTATTAGTTATTACAGAACTGTGGACTGTTTATGGAGCAAGCTAATTAATTTTGAGTCATTCCATTTCATTAATTGTGTTTTTTAGAGTTTAATTAATTTCAGATCGAATTACTATCTGACAATTCTCTGCTACAAAAATGTTGAAATTAAAAGATTGTTCTTTCACTGAGTTTAGTGTTTAATCTAATTAATAGTGTTTGCCTTACTTTCTGTCTTCTAAAGCAGGTTTTTAGTGTGTTTCTGAACTAATTTAAAATATAAAATGTCAGTTGTTACGGAATACGCTTTAAATGGATTCATGCTCTTGTAAAATTTGATGGTATTTTTATTATATTTGTTAGTTTATAGTTTTTAACTTAAATTTTCAATAATTTGAGATTCTAAACTACTTTTGCAAAATAACTAACTGAGATTTTAAAATTTGAAACTGTAACATTGTTTTGTTAAAAAAATTTTCATAAAAAAACTGAAAATTTAATTTTTATCATTCGTTTTTTAACTTCTTAAACATCAATTTAAACTTGTTTTGCATAAAAGTCATTTTACATTTATTTCATATTTTTAATTGCAAATTTGAACACATTTTTTTTAAAGAATCTATCTCAACATAGATTCAAATATTTTAAAAATTTGTCCTAATTACATATTTTTCAGAATTGAAAGTTCTAAAACTTTTCAACGCATGTTATAGGACACTACCTCGCAGGAAGAGTTTTGACAAACAAAGTAAGAATCTAAACAATAGTACATAATATTATTTCTATTAATCTAACATTTTTAAGGTACTACTATTGAGTTATCTTTGAGCAATATTTCATGCCTGGAATAACTTAGGGGCCTTTTTAAAAGGTGTGAGACAAAATTTAAAAAAATCAATTTAAATAAGTATTTTGCCCATATTCCCTTCATTTGATTTTTGCATTTAATTCCCCTGCCAGGATTTTTACCCTTTTCTTAAATTTAATTTGGAGATTATCCCCGGCAGAGGTGGAAAATAACAATGATTTTTCGACGTGTATTTCATACATATTAAAAAAATAACTAAGAAGTGAGTTTCTGAAAAGTAAAGGTACCACATTTGGTAAAATCATCTAATAATTTCATATTTTATATATAACTAATAACTAATAAGAAGCACAGTGGTAGAGCATCAAGCTAGCGTTGCGCTAGTCCTTGGTTAGACTCTCCTGATGGACAGGATTTCCCAGCAGTTTGGGTTCTGGTAATCAATCGTCGTTGGCCACCTAATTAACGACGTTCGCCTCCGAATACAAGTCTGAGAGGTAGAGTAATAAGGTCCTACACATACACACACATTGCACTCTATACATGGTATGGTCTTTTCATTCGTGTCCGCAATTTTCACTTGACTTCTTAATAAAAGCGTTATGAATAGTTAGAAGTGGCAAGTCCTGACATAAACACCCTACCAGGAACGACTTTTTAACTGTTTCCCAAATATATTTTAACATTTTATAAATGAATTCTTCTATTTTGAGGCAGCTGTAAAATTTTTCAAGTGCGGCCTAGTAGAAATGATTTACGATAGTTGTATTTAAATCTCGTAGTCCACCGCTAAGCTGTAAAATGCTTCAAACTAATTGCGCGGGTCTCTGAACCAACTATACAGTATGTAGGTATAAAGGTTAATTCACATTGATGCGACACGAACCGTCACGTAACAGCACGCCACGTACCGGCACCGGCACGACAATTTTCGAGTATATGATTACACCGACATCCGTTAGACGACATTCAGCAACGGCAATGAATGTATCATTTACTGACGCCGAATTGGCTTGTATAGCCTTTTACCCTTAGACGAAGACGAACACCCAAAAATTTCCCAAAGAAACGGCACCTAAAATGGGCATATCCAATATTAAAAAAAAAGGAAGACCGAGGTAGAACACTGGGCATTGTTTGAAGACATGCTAAATTATGATGACAAGTTCTACCAGTATTTTAAAATGCCAAAAAGTAAATTTAACGATTTAATGAAATTGGTAGAACCAATGATATTGCAACAAAATACATCATTTCGTGAGGCAATTTCATCGACAGAAAAACTTGCAGTTTGTTTAAGGTAAATATTTTATTATTCAATTTACATTAAATAATTACAGATTCTGATTGTAAAATGCTTTAATTGTCTCTGAAAAATCATACGAACATGGTGGAGTCGGAGTTACAGTTAATGGAGAAGGAATGGGAGTTGCAATCAATGATGGCGTAGGTGATGGTGAAGGATGTGGTAGGTTATATGGATAAGATTGACAGCGGTTCGCAAGATTCCACTTTTTCAATTAGCTTTTGCTGGTCCATTTTTTTCTGATACGTCCGTCTTCTGCTGTCTAGTTCATACTATCAGACAGTACCGACACTCACCGACACATAACGCAGCGTACCGTCAAAACATTCTTGCCGAAAATGTCTGTCGATGTCGTTCCGTGCCGTTAACGGAACATGTAGGTCGCTGCCGCTTAGTGTGAATAGTCCTTCCTGAAACTCACATTTAAAAATTTTGTCGTCTCGGTGCCGGTACGTATTGTGTTGTTACGTGACGGTTCGTATCTTATAATGTGAATCAACCTTTAAACGGCGCACCAACCTCGTAACCCGCAGAGACGGCCCGGGTTGTGCATTGCACTCGTAGAGCCTCAAGCATGATTCACATATAACCGGCATCCACAGACCAGCACAGACATTGACAGGACCGAAAAAATATTAAACAATGAAATTATATTACGAAATTCATATTGGGCCGTCCGACAACGTCCAGACACTATGTGCATGTCATGCTGTTCAGTATGAAAGCGAAAATTAAATATAACGAAATGACCCGGAAACCGTTGTTACGTTTTATTATAATTTTTGCATTATAATTGTCCAGCATAACATAGAAACAATTTGTTTCTGGCAGCTTTTAGTTTTTACTATTTCATATACGTTGTGATTTTCAAATTGAACTTCAAGATTTCTGTTTTTAGTTTATTCTAGGTTTCATCTTTCCACCAGCAACATTCTGTATTATTTTATATTACTATAAAAGTTATTTCTTTATTTAAAAGATTCTAAACAATTTTATGAATAAAAATATTTTTAGTTCGGTTTTGGGTTTTCTTGATATCAAAACTCAAAGTAAAAGGTAAAACACTTGGTAACTAAAATCCAGCATTTATCATTTATAAATGGCACACATTCACCACGATTGTTTTTCACATTTAGAATAAAAGATCATGAAACAGGCCGCAAGAATATTCGAAATATCATAAATTCCACCTCCGTAATGTATGGATTTCCATTTGCGTGTATAAATCCTATAAAAATATACAGAATATTGTCTATTATTCACGGTAACCTTTAACCAAGTAGTACTAACAGTAAGTTCCTCTACAATCAACTATTTTCTTTGTGATGAGATTGCAACATGGCCCTGCCCAGTCTCACCATGGCAACCGGTGTTAATTTATTATGTTATTACACGGTTCGATGATGGCAGGAATCAACTGAAATGTCTTGACATCCAGGAAAACGTGCGGGAAAAGTTAGAAAATAAACCAATGTGGATGTTTATTCTCACTTATTATTTATTTAGTTAGCGGATGTGAAACTGTTATTCTGCTCAAACTTCATATTAAACTAAAAGGTCAATAATTTACAAAATAGCAGGAAAGTATTTAATTGCTTTGATGAAGTAATAATCATCGCGGCACGTTTTTAATGTCTGTCGTAATTTTATAGATTTGTTTATCTAAAGCATTTTCTGAAGTTAAAAACAAACATAAATCTAGGTATATTTTTTGGGCGATAAAACGACCAGTAAATAAGCTACCAAATATAAATATCAGAACACCGCGCCGTGCGCGCCAGAAAGCTCTGTTTTCTCTATTTTGCAAGTTAGGAAGAATGAAGAAGGAAACGAGCCTGTAAAGGGGGGAACTGGGTGCCTAGACGAGGATCGCCTTTAAGCAACCAACGACTAATAATACCATCAATTTTCTAGGTATAAAAATAGGTTTAAACATCCTATAGTTTACTTTTAATCTCAATCAGTGGTTATAATTTTTATTAGGGGTTACTAGCTTACTAATGATAAATCAACAAACTTTTAGCATCTTTTTATGCTTAGTAACTTAAATACGATGCGGTTAATGAATTAGCATAAAACAAATAAAACAAGTTATTACTTGCAGTTGTTATAGCAGTATTATTCACGTAATTGGAGTTTAAGTTATACACACGAATATCACCAATATTTTTATAAATTCGGGAAAAAGTGTTACAATTCCGCAGAAGTCTCTTCTTCTTCTTCTTCTTTCAGCCGTTTTCTATCCTGTGGATATAGGCCTCTCTATATTCTTTCCATCGCTGTCGATCTTGTGCTGTTCTATACCAATTCAGCCCTGTAGTTTTTTTCAGGTCGTCGCCCCATCGCATCTGGGGGCGTCCCGCGCTTCTTCGTTCACCCCACGGTCGCCATCTAGTTAGTTTATTGCTCCATTTTTCCAATCCTCTAGCCACATGTCCTGCCCAGTTCCATTTTAATGCTGCCGCTCTTTTAATCACATCATGTATTTCAGTTTTCTCTCTAATCCAGGTGTTTGTCTTATGATCTTTTAGTGTTATTCCCAGGATGTTGCGTTCAATTGCTCTTTGGTTTATTCTGAGCTTTTCAGTTATTGCTTTTGCAAATGTCCATGTTTCGGCTCCATAAGTTGTGACAGGTAAAATGCATTGATTGTATAGCTCTCGTTTTAATTTTAGAGGGATGTTCATGTCGAAAACGTCTTTTAGCTTACTATAGGCCGCCCAGGTAAGTCGTATTCTTGCATCAATTTCTAAGTATTGGTTCGTCTTGCCGATTGTAATCATTTGTCCCAGATATTTGTAATTTTGAACTTTTTCAATATTGTTGGTGTCTATAGCTATCATATCTGCGTCGTCTATGGTGTTAGTGAGATATTTTGTTTTTCCGTAGTTTAGTTCTAGTCCTATTTATTCAGAAGCTACTTTTATATCTTTTATCAACCCTATCAATTCCTGTTTAGACTTAGCAAAGACCACAATATCATCTGCGAATCTTAGATGGTGTAGGTGTTCGCCTGATATGTTTATACACGTCTTCTAAGGTTAGGGTGAAGAGTTTTGGAGACATAATGTCTCCTTGGCGCACTACCCTGTTTAGCCTCACTTTTTCCGAGTTTTCATGGAGTCGAATTTGCATGGTGGCTTGGCTGTAGATGTTTTCGATGATGTTAATATAGCGGCTATCTACCCGAGCATTACGTAAAGCTTCTAGTACTGCCCATATTTCGATGGTGTCGAAGGCTTTCCTATAATCTATAAAAGCCACCCATAATTCTATATTGTATTCAGTGATTTTTTCAATGAGAATTTTCATCGTCTGTAGGTGTTCCACAGTGCTAAAGTCTTTTCTATAGGCAGCCTGTTCCTTCGGCTGGTAAAATTCAAGTTTCCGATCTATTCGGTTGGTTATAATCCTGGAGAATGTTTTGTATAGCTGTCAGAGGAGACTGATAGGTCGGTAGTTTTCTAGGTCTTCTCGGTCTTCCTTTTTATATATCAATATCACTATTGCATTTGCCCAGTCACTTGGTATTTTTCCCTCATCAAGGCATTTGTTGAAGAGGAGTTCCAGCTCATGTAATAGTACTCCTTCATTACTTTCTTTAAGCATTTCGGCTAAGATACCATCCTCTCCTGCAGTTTTTCAATTTTTCAGTTGTTTAATGGCTGCTTCTATTTCTTCTTTTGTGATCGGAGGTAGATCTTCAAAGTTGATGTTTGTAATATTTCTTTTACGTGTTGGTTCTTTTATTGGGCATTGTTTTTTTGATTTGTGTGGTGTTTATCTTGTGTTATTAACTCTCTTCTGTTTTCTAGCATCTTTTTTGTTTTATCTGTAAGTTTTTCATTTTTTTTTTAATTTGTTTTGTATTTTTTGATAGTTTCCTGTATTACTTCTACAATATTTTTATTATGTTCCTCTATCGTTGTTTCTAGTGTATTTTTGCATTTTTCTAATTTTTTTGATATAGTTTCCTGGTAATTCTCCTGGTCTTCTTGTAGTTTTTTACAGTCTATTCTTTCTGTTCTATTACGGTTTATTTTTTTGTATCTTTCCAGTTTCGAGTTAATTTTGATTTTGCATCTTAGTAATCGATGGTCGCTTCCCACACTAATTCTGTTTAGGACTTCTACATTCTCGATTATGCTGCGATTGCTTGGCAGTATAAAATCAATTTGGTTTCGTGTTTTTTTGTCTGGGCTTATCCAGGTCCACTTTCTACTGTCCTTCTTTTGGAAAAAGGTGTTCATATTGTACAGTTTTTGTTGTTCTAGAAAGTTCATCATCATAGTTCCTCTCGGATTTCTCTTACCCAGTCCGTGTGTGCCTATATATTTCTCATCATCTCCTTGCTTCTTGCCTATTATGCAGTTAAAGGCTCCCATTATCAAATTGTGTTGTGCTGCATCTAATTTTATGCTTTCTTATAAATATTCGTACAGTTTGGATACTTCTTCATCGTCATGCGAACTGGTCGGAGCATAGGCCTGTATTATTTTTATACTTATCAATTTGTTTATTCTAAGTTTTATGTAAATTACTCTTTCGGATATAGTGTTTAAGACTTATATGTTTTTTACTAGGTTTTTGTTGATTAACAGTCCCACTCCTCCAATACTTGAATCCTCATGTCCCCTGTAATAGAATTGATGTCCTGACTGAAGTGAAATACAGCCCTCTCCTCTTCTTCTTACTTCGCTTAGACCTATGATATCCCATCTCATTGCGGATAATTCATATTCGAGCTCTTCCGGTCTTTCATCTGATGCGATGGATCTTACGTTGTAGGTAGCTAAGGTCATTTTTACATGGCAGCCTGATCTTATCCAGGGATTCTTAGCACCCTCTGCCGAATCACCATTTTGACCGCTGCCTTGGTCAGTGGTTCCTCGGCTGCTGGAGACTGAAGGCCGTTTTCTACTTTGTTTCATATCATGTCATATATAGAGGTTTTGGCCAATACAACACCACGCTGGCCAGACGGGTTGGTGAGGGTGGAATTCAGCCGCTCCTAACCTGGAGTACCGACGCTGTTTCTCTTATGGTGAATGTAAATGACAGACACGGGATAGTTTCACATTCTCTGCAGGGATATAATTAAAATAATTTTTTCGTGTATTTAGTAATGATTGGTAATTTATTTAAGGTGTTTCTCAGTATAGTTTTTATATCCTATCTTACATCGACGTCAAAAGTACGTATCACATACGAGGGGGTATTAATCTATTGATATCTAGTTAGCCTGGAAAGTCTCTAGCAGACAAAATTGAATATGGTTGCTATGATATTTTATAAATAAGTTGTCAAAGTTTGAATTTTTGAATACAGCATGTCCGAGAAAAAGCTAGAGTTTGAAAAAATCGAGTTTCGGTCAGTTATTAAATGGATTTCGAAATGCTTAAATGCTAATCAGAAGCACGTTCGATTGACAACCGTTTTGAAGAAGATTCCTCCAACTGTTTGGATCGGCTTGTTACTATGGACGAAACGTGGGTCCATCACTATGACCCAGAGACTAGCGAGCAATCCAAAGAGTGGTTCTCCACGACCCAAAAAATGTCAGTTTTCTGGAACAACGATGGGATAATTCTGATAGATTATATGGAGCAGGGTAGAAGTATCACGGGAGCATATTATACTGAGTTGCTAACTCTATTACGTAAAAAAATTGTGGAAAAACACCGCGGAAAACTTGACAAAGGTATGGTATTTTTGCAAGACAACGCTCCTGCTCACAAGTCGTTGATTGCGCTGCAAAAAATTAATAAAATTGGGTTTGAATTGGTGGACCACCCACCCTATTCTCCGGATTTAGCACCATCAGACTATTATTTGCTCCGAAAACTCAAAAAACATTTGAAAGGTAGAAGATTTTCGACAAATGGCGAAGCCATATGTGTCGTTTAGGAGTGGTTTGCAGACCAAAACAACGCTTAGAAGTACTTTATGAACTTTCTGCTGAATGTGCAAGTCTTACAGAAGATTATATTGAATAAAAAAATTTTGTTTTTAAATATTGTGGCGTTTTATATGGTAGGCTAAGTACTTATTAATACTCCCTCGTATATACGTATCATATAAACGTACATTTTTTTATTACTTAATTATCTCATCTTTTCTTAGTTAATAGAAAATAAATTTAATAAGTTAATCATTTATGCCCAATTAAACACTAAACGGAGCTCATTTTGTTATGTGATTTGTTTATCGAAAAATAAGCCAATTGTTTTTTTTTCGAAATCCTAAAAATATCTTATTCACAAAAGTTGTCTAAAATTGAATTCTGGGTTCTCATATACATTTGTATGGCCAACTACAAAAAATCCCTTTTTTGTCCAAAATCCTATAGATGTACTATCACGTGCAAAAGTAATGACACGCCTAAGATTTGTTATTGTGTATTTAAATAGCCTTGCAGCAGTCGATGAGTAACTTTCTTATTCTAACTTGTTAATCCTACCTATAAGGTCTTATGGTTAGTGGCTTTAAAAATCTTGGCACCAAAGCGGGGCATAGTGTGCTGCCTGCTTAATGCTTAGGCGTGTCATTACTTTTGCACGTGATAGTACATATTATGTAGTTATGACAAAATATATTACTTATTACTTTAACTTTAATAGCTTTATTGCCACTTTTAATTTAAAGCAAATAGTCACCAAACCGACGAGAATCACTTACCAGTCAGCCACACTAATCGACGTTATATGCGTTGGGAATAACACTCGAGTAATAGATTGTGATAACTCCGACATTTTAGATAGCGTAACAGATCATGATCTAACACACTGTACACTAAATTATGTAACAAGTAAACTTAAGCCCAAGACTGTAACATATCGATCCTTCAAAAATTTTGAGCAGACTATATTTAATCAAGAAGCTGCAGCTATAGACTGGAAATTACTTGAAGCGTTTGACGACATAGATAACAAAGTGGATTACTTCAATGATGCTGTTGTTACACTATTTAACACTCATGCACCATTTAAAACTGTAACCATGAGACATAAATTTCGACCATATATAACAGACACACTAAAACTAATAATAAACTTGAAAACTAAGGCGTACAGAAAGTATTTAAAATCGAATCTAGAAAGTGACAGAAAATATTACAAAGATCTGAAAAATTATCTATCAACAGCGATAAAAAATGAAAAAAAGGCCTATATACAATATCAGATTCAATTGCATAAAAATAACCCTCGCATCCTCTGGAAAAACTTTGCATCTTGGAATGTTCATAATAAACCGAACTTAGAAATAGCAGAGCATATAAAGGATGTCAATTTAATTAATAATCACTTCGTAAACAGCGTACAAAACGCAGCTATTGATAATGATGTCCTAAATTTTTTTAGAAATACTGAGTGTCCTAAATTAAAGTATCAACATCATACCCAAACTGTAGCAGTTGAGGAAGTAGAGAGAATTATTAATGGCCTAAAGTCAAATGCAACTGGCTGCGACAATATTAATCTACACATGCTAAAGCTGATACTACCATTTTGTAAAGAGGCACTTACTCACATCATAAATTACTCTATTAGTAGTGGCACCGTTCCAAAACTATGGAAAAGAGCAATTATTAACCCTCTTCCTAAAACTAAAGTAGCTAGAGAATTAAAAGACTTGCGACCTATCAGTGTGCTACCTACATTATCGAAAGTACTAGAAAAAATTGTGAGCAACTTTTTGGTCCAGCATATTCGTTCCAATGATTTACTACCTCAAACACAGTCAGGGTTCCGCATTAACTGCAGTACCAACACTGCCACTATGAAAATAACAACTGACATTGCTCAAAACATTGACAAATCAGAAGTTACATACCTTGTCCTTTTAGATTACAGCAAGGCGTTTGACGTAGTTAATCGAAATCTACTGCTAGCCAAATTACACTTTTATGGTATTGATAAGCAGATGCTTTTATGGTTCTCCAACTATCTCAATTATAGATTTCAAGTGGTGAAACTAAATGGATCCATGTCAGAAGAATTACAGGTTGTGTCTGGAGTCCCGCAAGGTAGTATATTGGGCCCTACACTCTTCACAATTTTTACTGCTGATTTGCCTGATATACTTACGAAGGAATGGAATATTCATTTATATGCTGACGACACACAATTATATAAATCCTGTGCGTGTGAAAATGTTAATAAACTAATTCGTGAACTTAATCTTAACTTACAACTTGTACTTGACTGGTCGGGAAAAAATGGTCTTCACTTAAATGCCAGTAAGACATCAGTTCTGTGTATTGGTTCAAAATCCTTAGTGAATAAAGCAATGCAGACACTAAATGAGCAGATAGTATTGGGTGATACAGTGTTAGAAATCAGTGATAGTGCCCGAAACCTTGGGTTAGTAATCGATAAACATCTAAGTTTTGAAGAACATGTCATTAAAAAGTGTAGAGACTGCTATTATAAACTAAAAATGTTATGGAAGTTTAAGTATGTACTGCCTCAAAATACTAAATGGACTTTAGTAAACACCCTAATTTTAAGCCATCTTAATTATGGTAGTAATGTGTATTATAATTTTCTAACAAATAGGATGCAAAACAAATTGCAGGTTTTACAGAATTGCTGTCTGCGTTACTCCTATGTATTTAATTATAGGGATCATGTGACACCTTACTATAATAGGTTGGGCATATTAAAGTTAGAATATAGATTTTTATTTTTATTGGGCACGTTCCTGTATAAGCTATTAAAATCAAAGGAACCCTCATATTTATATAATATGTTGATAAAACGCTCAGCTATATTATTATGTGATACTAACTTAAGAGGGGGAGACCCTTATGTTATCCCTCAACATCAAACTAGTAAATTTGAGAGTTGCTTTAAATTTAATGCACCCAAGATAATTAACTCTCATCAAGATGTGTTTTTAGAACCAACTCTATATAAATTTAGGAAAAGTTTTGCAGCCCGTTTAATAAATCTTCAGAAGAACTCTTAGTTTCTGATATAGGGAAAAGTGAAAAACGGCAATGCCGATCTTTTTTCCTTTGGCCATATAATAATCATTACCTAAATTGTATTTTTTTTTGTTTTCTTTTTTTTGTATTTTATTGTATTTTTATTTCTCGTATTTCTGTTATTTCCTACTATGATATGCTCAATAAATATTATTATTATTATTAT
Source organism: Melanotus villosus (assembly GCA_963082815.1). Taxonomy (NCBI): domain Eukaryota; kingdom Metazoa; phylum Arthropoda; class Insecta; order Coleoptera; family Elateridae; genus Melanotus; species Melanotus villosus. The sequence continues at coordinate 81,943,108 of OY720419.1, forward strand.
TATTATTATTACTAATTAATTAAAATCCTACATGAAACCATTTCAGATCATTCCTTTTATATCACAATAGAAAAAATGCCCATATACATAAGTAAGTTTTCCAAAAATGTGTTAAATGTTGGTGCAAGAATATTTTTTTGTACAATACCAAATACTAATTTATTTGTGAAAGTTTGAAGAGAGAATACATACATCTCTTCCAAGTTTGCTTCATTCTTTTTCTTTCCTTCCTCTTCACCTCGTCATTTCACCATGTGGTTCTTTTAACTAGATTGTTAATGTTTTTTTGCTTTATTTATTAGAGCTATTTACACATTTCCTCTGCAATATATTCCGTTTTTCTTTCCTTAATCTTAGCGAGTTTTTCCTCTAACTCGTTTGTGTATTGCTCTCGTGCCTGTTTTATATTTTCAGCTTCTTAATTGCAATTCTAGTGTATGCTACATCTTTTTCCTTTTTTTTTAAACTTGAACCAAGCACAAAGGAGTGTCCCAATCTACTTTTGAAAAATCCAACCATTAAAAGTTGGGGACCTGTGGTCTTTTTGGCACACACTATTCAAAATTCAAGAAGAAGTGGGTATAAAAGTAAACTTAAATTGAAATTTAACAAATTAGTCATAAGTCATTATTCAGGTATTATGCTCAAAATAACGGCTTGTATCCCTAAAAATGAAGCTTAGAGTTGTTAACATGAAGTGGACAATTTAATAGTTCAACCAAAGACTAGAACTCGTTAGTTTCAATAAGAAATTTTTATAAAATTAATTAAATGCAAATGCATCTGAAAATGCAAAACCTAAAATAAAATATTAAATTTGACGTAAAGAAATTCTTCTAAAGTTTTCAAATCTCGTGATCTATTTTCTTCATAAATATTTGTCTAAACAATATTGATAAAAATAATTACTTTAATTTCTAATAAGCAGTATACCTGCCAGTGTTTTGCGCTAAAACATCGTATGTTGAAGACACTACATTTTATAAGTTAAGCAAAAGATATATTAAATACAGTACAAAACAGTGCAAAAACATATTTGTACAAATGATAACTGAATTTGATATTCCTAGAATTCTGCTAAAATTAACTTCTCTACGTTTATTGGTTATTGGAAAATTTATTTAGGTTTCATTGCCTAATAATTACTTCTGCCACAGGTATTCAGTAAAACCATTCTTATCAAAAAATACGAAGAAATATTACTAACTGAATGTACATAAAGAAAATGAAGATTATTAAACGTTTATGTGTGTGAGTGGGTTGGTATAACTATTCAATTTATACTTAAACAAATAATTACAGTAATTAAAGTAATTATAGCTTAAAACGGACATTAATTAGTTATTAAAAGAATCGGTTTTTCAGTTTCTTAAGAAAAATGCATTCCAGCATTATTTTTGCTTCTTGCATGCGCCTTTTCAGCAATTAAAATACTCATTTATTACGAGTACTCGCATTTTCTTTATGGTTATAGTTAATGACTATTTTATATTCGTATGGGTTTTGTTTTTATGTATAAATGTTTACAATTAATCAAAAATATCTTGCATTGAATATTCGAACATTTATTTGTTAACAAAACAAATTTGGCGATTTTTTTAACGTTAAACGTACAGTTGCAGTTGCATCTTTCTTGTACAAATAATTATAGCACAACATCTAGCACGGTCTCTCCTTTCGTCGACAGCACGACATTCGTGAGTGACTTCGATAATTAAATCGAGCGTAATTATTGTCTACCGCCATGTTTGTGAAATTATTATCTCGCCGTACTGTTCCTCATGAACCGTATTGTTCTTCCTCTAATTTCAGGTTAAGATACGTTTTTGTATTGTTTTTCTAATATCGCGATAGAATACAGATTATGGTTATTAGATTTTATTGTTAGTTACTGGTATTTTTACGTGTGAATTTTTCAAAATACAAAATATGGTCCAATTTTCGAGCCAGGTAATGCACGTCAACAATAAATTTTATGACATCAGAACTTGGTACGTCTACATGAAGTTTCAAACGACTTACAAATTTTATAACAAATTTTCTGTTGACATTTTCCTATTCTATCGCAATGACAATGACATACAACCCGATCTGTCAAAAATTTGTAAGTGAAATAATATAAACATGCCAAAAATAATACTAACTTTGCAAAAAGTAAATATGAGCTAAATTAGAAAATAAAAACCCGATTTTTTTCTTATTTTCAAAAGTGTATATACCTTGTGATTAAACACGGCTGCCCACTCTTAGAAAACTACAAAAATAATTTATATTTAGCAATTACATTTTGTATTTTTTTCTCGCGCATTATTGGTAACGCCGACCGTTGATCATGTGATTGATGACGCGCATTACCTGAATCGCCAATTCGACTATACTTAATTATTTATTTTTAACAGCAAAAACTAATTTCCGGTAAAGGTAAATTAAATTTTCATTGCCCTTTTGTATAGAAGTTTTTAACCTTTATGAACATTTTTTAAATGTTGTTCTGTAAATAAAATTTTCTGTAAAATTTTCAAGCAAATTTAAATTTTCTTCAGTCGTAAAATTCGTAATTTTTCCAAATTATATCGTTCCTTTGAAGTTTTTTCATAATAATCTAGGTTTAGTTAAACCTTGATTTGGCTTTTTTAAACAACATAGGTATCAAATTAGAAACAAATAGTGCTAACGTCGACATTATTTATTTATATTCAAAGGAATAACTAAAAACATTGCTGTACTGCTTCTTCATTGTTTCTTCTTTATAGAAGAGTCGTGATCTCTGACTTCGCTGATCATTTTGTTTTCCTATTCTGTGAACTATTTCTTGCCATCTTTTTTTGTTTCTTGCGTTTCTTACAGTTGGTGGTATTCTTGACTTGAACTGTCCATCTTCTCGCAAGCTCAAGTCCTTATATTTTACCTTGTGTGATTAGTCTTTCCAGTCGTTCCTTGTTCTGTCCAGTGATGTGCTCAACGAACTTCAGTATGCGTTGATTTATAAATTGTGACAGGCGTTGTGGCCCTTTAATTCCGTGGAGGATTGAGGTATTAGTCCTTCGTTCTGGTCATAGTATTTGGAGCATTCTTCTCCAGACTCACATTTCAAAGGCGTTAATTTTTTTAATGTTTTCAACTTTTAGGGTCCACGACTCCGACCCGTATAGTATAATCGGGAATATGAGGGTTTTTATAAGTATCTTTTTGGTATTCCTAGTAATGATACTTTGCATATTTCGCATAGCCTTTCTTGCCATTTCACATCTTTTTCTAATCTCCTCAGTTGTTTCCATCGTTGGTGATCAGGGCCCCTAAGTATACAAACTGATTTACTACTTTGCGTCTTCCTATTTGTGTAATGTCCGGTCTATTGTTATTTGTGCGGTCGATGATTATGGTCTTTGGCTTGTGTTGATTTCTAGTCCATAATTAAGACTTTCCTGTTCTAGTCTATTAAGGAGTTCTTTTAGTTTTCCTGCGTTATTTGCACATAGGGCAGAGTCATCGACGTATCTTAGATTGTTTATTTTGTGTGCGCTGATGGTAAATTCTTGGTCCCAGTTCTCAGAAGTTCTTCGCTTTATTCTCCGAATATATTGAAGAAAATTGGGGACAGAATACATCCCTGTCATTTATCTGGAAAGGGTTTCAGAGTCGATCTTCTATTTGTACTACCGCAAAGTTTCTATAGTACAGTTGTTGGATTAGTGCCATGAGGTGGGGCGGTTCTCCCATTTACGAGTGCATGAGTATTCTCCATAGCTCATTCCATTTAATGCTGTCGAAAGCCTTCTGGTAATCGGCTAAGTAAATGTAGATTAGTCTGTTAAATTCTTATGATTTTTCAATGACTTACTTGATGTTTAGTACTTGTCACCGTGTTTATGTGTCAATTCCGGATTGGTTAATTATGTTAAAAAAAATAGACTTTTCTTATTTGTAATGAACAGGGTGTATCAAAATTTTAGGATTGTCAGAAAGCATCAATGGAAACAACTTTTGCATAAATCCAACTCAGCAAAAATTTCCTAAAAACGCATTAAGTTAGTAGGCAACCTGCAAGTCGTACTAACGTGCGGTTACAGGGATTATTTTAATCACGGTAAGTCAACACGTGCTTTTACTATCATTTAATAACATTTAAAAAGATATCAGAATCTCTTTATAAATTATTAGAGTAAATATTATCATAGGTGCTTTAGTTTATGCAGTTATGCATTTTTGACGCTGTCTTGGTTCAATGGCATGGTTCATTCATTTACCTATTTTAATGCATTTTCAATCGATATTCTTTCAAATAAATATCCCTAGCGTCATTGTCTGAAGTCCAAAGATGGAGTTTAGTTACTTCCCTTGTCACCCTCTATCGCACCTAAAAGTTTGTTGGTCATATACACGCACACCCATTATACGAGTATAATTAAATTTTCAGATCATAATTTAAAGTTATATTATTTGAAGCTCCTTTCGTGCAATAATAAGTGCAATTTTCTCAATAAAAATTTTCAGTTTTTCTAGTGAATTATTTCAATTGTCTGCATTTTTACTTTACTTTTTATTTATTACTTGGCCTTTTGTAAATTATGCTGAATTTTATTAAAGTTGGAGGTTTACCTAACTTTACCTTAAATGTTAGAATTTTTAATTTCATTTTACAACTTTAAGAATAATTTTGAACAGGCAGCTACGGTAGTGCAGCAGGCTGGGTTTGTTTGGTGTTAGGCCCATAAAGGGAATTTCAGCAATGACGTGAACATTTTTCACGAACCGCTGAGGTTCGAGTCTTGTTAGTTAGAAAGGCGGTATGATTACAAGTTTCGATACCATAAAAATATAAAATTGAACTTCTTAGTTTTGTAGTTATTTTGCTATAGTTTAATTCCGATATGTTAATTAAAAATGTCGAAGTGTGGCATATTATTTCCGTCTATTTCTTACCTTCTCGGAGATCGATAATGTTTAATGAGACAAAGTGTTTCATTTCCTTCTGTTCATTGCAATTTTTCGGAGCGTATATCCAGCAACTCCCTAATAATTTCCCAGGCTCTCTCGGATGTCTTCTGTTAATTTTTTTCTATCTGGGTCCATTTACAATATTAAACAATGATATTGGGAGTAAGTGCTTTAACCATTCTAGACGTGTTTGGTTTATAATAATTCATGTATTCTCTATTTTTAGTCTGGCCCTTATCTCACTATTTAGCAGTATTAAGAGTATTCCATTCCACCTAGTAATCACTAAATTTCTTTGACAAGATTTCGGACACTTTTATACTTTTCAGTTATTCAATTCAAAATTTGAATGCACACAGAAATGTAATCCTTTTAAATTCTATCTAGACCATGGTTGGCCATGGAACGATAGCTGATTTCACTAAATATAATTTTGATTACCTGAATCATTGATGCTATTAAGTATGCTGTCTGGTTTTCTAAAAGATTTATAACAAATAACTACATACATTTAAACTTAATTTGGCGTCATTCTATCAAAGCAGTTAGTGCCAACAACTATTTTAAAGGCGCTTTACTTTGAAGAGCTCCTGATATACAGCCCCTACTTTATGAATGAAAATGCAGTCATGGTAGTAGTACGGCTGCATGCACTGTAATAATTAATGATAATCCAAAGCGAAACAAAATAGTATTTGTTATATATTTGTTAACAAAAAATCAGCACAGAATCAATCTTTATAGAAAAATGTAATCTAACAGCCTATAAAGTAATTGTTTTAGTTTTGAGCAGATTCGATATTAATTAGTATTTGCAAAGTGATCGTTTAAGTTTAATGAAATACGTTATGTTTGGAGAATGTAAGCGATAAAATAAAATTATCACAGATCATAGAGCGTTAATTGGCGAATTTTATAAATCCCATTGAAGGTTTTGGTGTCTATTCAAACAAAAGGTTTATGAAAACGATTTTAACGCAAAAAGCACTGCTGAACTAGATGGATTTAAATCAAAATTTCGCCATTTTAAATCTGATCACCTTAAAATTCTAAAGGCTGGAATATTAACTAAAGTGAAGTAAGCTGCTGATTATGGGCTTTATTTCGATATTCCACATCGAATTCACTATTTTTCCATAATTTTAATAAATTTGGTAGAAATTGAGCGGATGTTTAGTTGACGCATCTTTAGTTTCTCAAAACCAAGGCCAGCTAAATTAAATATTACATATTAAGGCCTTACCACTTTATTTAGCCTAGACGAAATTTAGAAAGGACGATGGCGCCATTTAAAGTGAACTATACCTTTTAAAGGGAAAAATGTATAGTTCACCTCAAATGGCGCCATCGTCCTTTCTAAATTGCGTCTTGGATAAATAAAGTGGTAAGACCTTAATATATAATAATTAATTTAGTTGGCCTTGAGAACTAAAGGGAAAAATGTATAGTTCACCTCAAATGGCGCCACCGCTGTTTCTAATTGCATCTTGGCCAAACAAAGTGGAAAGGCCTTAATATGTAATACCCCTGTAATACCTATTTAATTTAGGTGGCCTTGCTCAAAACTTTAAAAACACAGTGCTGATATCCTGTTCCACTTGCATTCTTCTTCTTATTCCATTGTTTGTGATTCTGCTTCTTTTAGTGAGTCTGCAGCTCCTTCACCAATCTTCCATTTCTGTTGCTTTGATCTTGCTTTTATATCTCTTATTTATAACCCAGTTGTCCGCTTTGTAGGTCGTTATGCTTTGTACCATAGTCGTTATCTGTCTATCCCACAGTATTGCATTTATGATTGTAAAATACACACTCTTGTTTATCCCAATCTGCCATGTGTGTCTTTTCTTTATAGTTAATGCTTTAATTATTGTTTTCCAGGATTCTGAGCTCCTTGCTCCTCCTATACAGGGTGGTCCAAATTGGACACTTTTGATAGGAAACACCAATTTCTAGAGGAGCTAGAAAAAAACTAACCTACATGTTACGAGCTCGATTTTTGTGAGAAAGTGAATGCCGAAAACCGCACATCGATATCTTGAACTGTTTAGGAGATATAGGGTGGTTTTCAATTTTGTGCATTTTTGACCCACCCCCGTAACTTATTTATTTATGAATATTTTTCTGTAAAAACATTCTTAAGGCACTTTTTTTAAAGGAATCCAATGGTGTCCCAAGTTTTTTTGTAAAAAGAATGGTTTTGAAGCTATGACATAAACTTGTATTTCTTCTTATTGCTGTTTCTAAAATAGTATAAGATGAATTTTGTTAATCTGGAGTGCCATGTTGAACAATAAAACGAAATAAACTTATAGCTGTTATAAAATAAATGTTTAAAAAGTAAAGTAGCAAGTATTTTATATATTTAGAAAAAGAATATGCAAAAATATATAGGGTAGTCCATAAGAAAAAATACAAGTTTATGTCATATCTTCAAAACCATTCTTTTTACAAAAAAACTTGGGTCACCATTGGATTCCTTTAAAAAAAGTGCCTCAAGAATGTTTTTACAGAAACAAAAAATATTCATAAATAAATAAGTTACGGGGGTGGGTCAAAAATGCACAAAATTGAAATCCACCCTATATCTCCTAAACAGTTCAAGATATCGATGTGCGGTTTTCGGCATTCACTTTCTCACAAAAATCGAGCTCGTAACATGTAGGTTAGTTTTTTTCTAGCTCCTCTAGAAATTGGTGTTTCCTATCAAAAGTGTTCAATTTGGACCACCTTGTACAGTGTGTAAATTAATGTCATGTAGATATTTCAGGGGGTGATAGTACTCGGCAAAATAAGAAAAAAATGTTAATATACATATGATCAAAAACGCGCCATTTTCGATACACAGGGTTGCGAAGTTTCAATTTTTTTTTCGTATTTTGCGTTTTTCTCCCGTATGTTTTGAGATAATTATTTGAAATTTAGTATAGCTACTATCTTTTCGAATCTCTACAATAAAATGTCAAAATCATCAGTTGCAGTATACAGGGTGTTACATTTCTTTGGGTTACCGACCATTTTACCTTCAGGAACTTTTTTTTGGAGCACCCTGCATAAATTTTTATATCTTAATTGAATTCCCTGTTCTTTTCTCCGGGTTTTTGGTTTTTTCATTATTCCCGTATCTGTCACCGTTTTCGAGTTATTTGAAAAAATAGCGACCAATACAAACCAAGTGTAGTCAATATAATTTTTTTTGTTTTTTTTTTGTAACACCCTGTATACTGCAACTGATGATTTTCACATTTTATTGTAGAGATTCTAAAATATAGTAGCTACACTAAATTTCAAATAGTTATCTCAAAACGCAAAATATAAAAAAAAATTGAAACTTCGCCACCCTGTAGGTATATCGAAAATGGCGCGTTTTTGATCATGTGTATATTAACATTTTTTTCTTATTTTGTTGAGTACTATCACTCCCAGAAATATCTGCATGACATTAAATAACACCCTGTATATTGGTCTATCTGTTGGCATCCTCTTTTCCAATCTTCGTCCTCTTAGTTAGTTTGCTACTAGTCGTTTCACTTCTATATTCTTTATTAAATTATTCGTACAAACAAAAATTTTGCTAAGCATTAATTGTTACTCCCAACCCCCAGAAACCCCCGTTCAGTTGAGCAATATTTTTTAGTCTTTTTCCAAAATGACTCGTTTGATAAATTACGAAATTCTTTCTTCATAACCTTAATAGATACTTGGAGATAATAAATTTTCTAAACTTTGATTGTCCGTATCCCCGCAGAGCTCATTAATTAATTAATTTGATCTCGCTTTCGCCCTTGTGTTACCCTTTATTAATGTGAATGCTGTTGTTAGTCGAAAACGGACACTCATTTCCGCAGCCCAGAGTACTGAGCTTGAAAATTTTTCCAGAAATAACCCATGCATTTATAAATGGAAACCGAGCTGAAGCACGTATAAAACCATCAGATTTCCATAGCGAAATACTACCCAAATAGATCATAAATAGTTTATAATTTTCGTTACACACACGACACGACAGGCCTAAACTTATCAGAATGGCTATAAATAACCGTGTTTTCCCACGCATATACCCTAAAACGCCTCCGTATTTCCCTTGCGATGCTATTATTGTACAAAATAAACCAACCATTTACTAAATTATACTAAAAATAAAAACAAAAACTATCGCTACGTTTCGATTAACTGATAACTTCACCACTACGAACAAGAGTTACGGAAATTCGTGAAATTATAGGAAATGAGTTTTTACAAAAAATAAAAACATAACTATGGAAACCTCAATTAATGAAACATTATTAATACTTTTCAGACCTGTATTTCAGACCAATGTTTCAGGCAACGTCCCACGTAACTTTACAGCAGAAATTGTAAACTAACAGGTTATTTCAAAACCATTCGACATCATTTGGAGTTATCGCATAATTATGAAAGCCGAACCGTAGGTACATGTAGTTTTAAATGTAAACTGAAAATAACTTCGCTTTGTTTGATTTATTTTGAACTTTCCGTGAAGGTTGCTTTACGTAGGCGTTCTGATTTTATTGCCCGTCATAATGACATCCGTTCTCTTGTTCACGTTAATGTACACGAGAGCAAACCTTCGGTACTTTTGATGATTTAACCACGTTAAGTTATTAACATCCCAAAGTGGGATTTAAAAATATTTTTAGAACCCCAACGAAATTACTGAGGACAAAAATGCTTCTCTATCAACTTCATTACTACATTTCAGAACACAAATGTAGCTTAAATAAGTTTGCATCAGTGGACCATGTCCTTCCTTCTTCTCATATCTTACTTTATTTTTCTAAAGTGTACTCTTAATTCGGTCTCATGTACAAAAGTTTCTAGAGTAAAAATGGAAATACTCCTGGCCAAGCAACTGGATCTCCTCGACTGATTTATGGATCAAGAAAAATCTCATGCAAAAAATGTATATTGCATTTAGTAGTATGTAACACAATCAGTAAATTGTCACTTACAATACCACCACAAGTGGTCAAAAAATTGTCGATTATTCTTTTGTTGTAACATCACGAATGTACCTTGTGCTTGCATATGAATATCACGAGTGCACAGCGGTATTCGCAATCACAAGGAACGTGAGTGATTTTACAGCAAAAATAATCTACAATTTTTTGACCACGAATGGTATTTGAGGGACTATTCAACGAAAAAAATCATTTCCATCGAATCATTTTTCATAAATTAGTCCACACTCAAGTTTGTTTACGTGAAAATTGTTCTCTATTGGATATAACTAGCAATAAACTGTTTTCAAAAAATTGTCGCTTAGTATCACTAGTGAAATTTTATCGACAATTTTTTCTAGTGAAAATTGTGGATGCAAATCTTGCATTTTGATTGGTCGATTTTTGACAGATGACATATGAGTTGAATAGTCAAGCAAATTAACAAAAATAAGCAAAAATATACAACAGCTGCATTCTCTGAAACCGATCACTTAATTGTATATTTCTTCTCTTTTTATGAGATTATATTTAATTCTTCTGTTTATCAAGCTGCTGCGCAAATTTTTAGATATATGTATTTGCAATAAATTAATCTTTTTTGATGTAACTAATGAACATTTCCACAATTAGGTACCTGGTGAGGGAAAAAAACGGTGACTTGTTTCGATTGTAGGTGTATATGCAAGAGTAGTGCTAGGGGAGTAATTTTTCAAGGTTGAAAAGCGTTTAAGAATTAAAAAGTCGTTATACCGGAAAGTGCTGCTTCGCGTTTGACAATCGGCGAATCAGTGCCTACGTCGAAATCACCGATAAAGAAAGCGAAGAGTTTGAAAAATCAAATAAAAAAGTTAAACTATTTTAAATATGAAAGAAATTCAAATGGAAATTAACGGAGGCGTAGACTATATGAAAAGATTAGGAAAATACCAGAATAATAATAGTAGTAGACCCATATTAATTGCTTTCCCGTTATGCACAAAAAAATGAAGGTACTGAAACAGACAAATAATTTAGAGAGCACAAGATATTGGGTTAAAGAAGATTACTAGAACAAAGGAAGAAATGAGCGTGAATGCCAATAAGAGCAAAAGATAATAGCCAGAAAGCAACAACGAAGCATAACAAATTATGGATTAATGGTAAACTATACGACGAAGCTAAATTGAAAGAAGAGACCATGGGAAATGAAACAGGAAACGATAACATAGAAGATGGAAAAGAAAAAGGATATTACAAGTTCTTTGTAATATATTCTAAGTTTGATTTTACAAGCAAGTTATAGTTAGGCATTACTCGAAGCTTTTCGGTATTGTGTGTTGCATATCTCAATTTGGTTTAACCTTTGTACATTTAGGGATATTTGAATCTAATCTGAATTGGTCTTTCTGAATATTTTTCGATTCCTATTTCCTTCTCACAAGTCGTTCGTCGTAGTCGGACGTGGATTTTTATATGGGTAATCGCTGCTTTAAAACCACATTTATGGAATTTCGGAAGTAATTTGTTGAGAATTCGAGTGGCGTTTGCCTTTATTTTGGTTATTTGGATACTTCCGGAATTTGAAAGCATGGTGCGGTTTTCCGTCCGATATTGCTTAATGCGACTTGAGGGCTTCTATGCCTTAAAAGGTATGCTACTGCTTGGTTTTGTTTAAATCCCCCTAACGTATTTCCTTTCGACTTTCAGCCCGATTTACGGCCAGTTGTTAGTTTGATTACGATTTACGGCCAGTTAGTTTGGTTACACTTTACGCCCAGTTAGTTTGGTTACAATTTTTATGGTTACGAACTTTAAGGCCGGTTATGGGAAGATAATTTGAGGCCATTATTTTATGGCTTATGGAAAGTTTTACTGCCCACTTTGATATGTGATAGATAGGTAGCCAGGTGTGCTGTAAATACATGGTTTTGTAGAAGACTACAGTTCTGTCCTACATAGTGATGTTCTACGCTGATTAACTTATAAGGAAGATTTGTTGTATTTACCTCCGTTTGGAAGGTGTACGAATTGTTGTAATTCACCGTACAATCATTGTAATACTTACCCCGTAAATTCAGATCACCGTATAGGCTATTATTGTATAATATTACTTAAGTAGGGCTCCTTCATTTTACATTTCGATTTTCGACTTTATTCACTGTCAATTTGTATTAACGCTATTTTACGCTTTGTTTTCTTTTCCATTTAAAGTTTAACTACCGCTTTGCTTTTTGAATTTTAAGACACTTGAGTTGTCGTGATACCGAATATTTAAGGTGACCGGTGACGCAAGTACCTTGTGTAATTGCTAATTGAGCAGCAATTAATTAGTTGAATTGTAACTTAATGTATGATACGCGATTTTAGGGTAGTGTAAGATACAGGCCTGAATCTATGCCATTCCTTACGTTATTTAGGGACCCTTCGATGACTCACTTGTAAACGTTATTTGTACATTTCTTGTTGAGTTCAAAGGTTTGTTTTTTATTCAGTCATTAAATTTGTTTGATCCACCGACTACCACTCATTGATTATTTTCAATATTAAATTGTTCATTTACGATATAGAGCTCGGTTACCTAAAACAGTCTTCGTCATATTGTATGGTCGTAATATACACTTAGTGGTTTGTGGTGGTATATAAGCCACTGATTATATACTTATTATATATTTATTGATATTATTTAATTGTTCGTTATATTTACATTTTTATTCTGTGCACCTGGTGAATGTTTATATATTATTATTTGTTATTATATTATTATCTACCTAATCTGTTTATATTAAATACTTGAAGGATCTGAGAGTTCTTTTATTGGGTTTATGTGTTTTGAAAAATTTTCAGGGAGTTGGTTTTCAGTTGCCGTTCATATTCTTCTGAAGGGCACACTTGCAACTGATTGGCGTGCATTCATTTCTTTTACAGCTTACTACAAGAACCCCGACCTTCCCACTGGCAGTCGGCGGCGTGTTCCCGAGAGCTATCTCGGTTATTCCCCTTTTTCCGTAGCAAAGAACAAAAAGAAAAAAACAATGTACGTTCACCCGAAGAAACAATCAAAAATGATAATAAGAAACACAATCAAGGGAACACAAGTAGCGTGGGTATCAGAAGTAAAACAGTACAAACTCAACTCTTTTGGCAGGTTTCACATCCACAAAACCAACCAACTACCAGAAACTAACAAGACATAACAATCAGCTATAAATATTGAAACCATCAAGATGACCACCCAGGCAACGGAAGCGGATAAAGAAAAGGGAAAGAAGGTATTGCGGACTGATCATCTGCAAACCTTAAGTAACCTTTCATTAATGCAACCTCTTCAAACAAAAATGAAATAACTCTTCAAAAAATATTTTTGGAATGAAGTAAAAGCACTAGCTAGTGTCAAGAAGAAATAGAAGAAGTTTGTGGAGGCGCTATGCTCCCTAGAGGAGAAGACAAGAACATTCATTCAAGTCTGGTGAACTCCCTTGTCAAAGATTCTCCGAACATGGTTACATATTACTAAATTCCTTTTTGCCTGACACCTTTTTCCTATTTCTGTATTCAGGTGCTTATTCATGTTATTAAATCTTATTGCTTCTTTTAATTCACCATAGATGCATCTTTAATTAACCATTTTTCGTATTTTTCAAATTTTTAAGCCCTTTTCGAAGTCAGTGCACATAAACGAAGGCGAAGTTTGGTTATATTTTAGAACATTTTCAGCAATTTTTTTTAAACTGAAATTTAGTGACGATTGTTTTTGTTCCTTAATATAATACTTCAAATAAATAAAAACGTAAACACTTTCAAAATTTTTAATTCAACCCCCTAACTTTTAAGGGCAGAACTTACACTTACACGACAGACTGTTTTAAATTAAGTTTTTATGCGAATTAGTGTACTACCTAAACTTTATTTTATAATATCCAGTACATGAAGCAAAGCTATATTATTTACATTCAGAAGGAAACGTATTAATAATACTTATTTGAAATTTGACTATTTATTTAAAATAAAAAATAATTTAATTTAAAGTTAAAATTGGCGTGCAGGCGCAAAGGAAATCCAATTTCTTTGTTAACTTACACGGAAAATTAAACATTAGTCACAGATCTAAATACAAGAGAGTCGTCGCCGAGTCTGGGATTCGTTTCGATTGATTCTAAGGTTGCATCACATCCGCCACCCACACTGTACCGCCAATTTTTGTTTCCTGACAAATAACAAATTTAAAATTCGAATTGTACACTCGAAATACAAATGTAAGTAGCAATATAAATAATATATTATATTAAAAAGCATGTCTGAAACTGCGGGAATGCGACTGAAACAAATGTCTACCAAAGTCGAAATGGTTTTTCGGGTACGTGATTGCCGTTTGTTTCCTGCAGTGCCATCCTTGATTTATAACGGAGACTTGTTTTTCCAGGTTATAAATTTATTAGGATGATAATCGGTTCGCAGACGATTTCATGAAATGATCAATGAGCAATGGACGCGCAGCGCCGACGTGTGAGAATGCCGCGTCTTTCTGGTATTTATTCTGAAGAAATAAGTCCAAGAAGAGGTTATACTCCACTGCACTCTAGCGGTGAAATATTTAGGTGAATATAATTCCAATTATGTTCTGTATCTAGAATTTTAGACATTTCGTTGAAGGTGCTTATTAATAAAAAAAAAATTCTACGAAGAAAACGTCGATTTGATGTAACATGGTATTAACCAATTTTTTGAATTGAATTCAAACGGAAGATGGTAAAGGTAAATATACTGTAGCACTTTTTCACATTTAGACTACATTAAAAGATTTAGAGGAGTTTTTGTAAATATCTATAAAATGTTTTAATTACATAACATTTCTGAATTGCTTGTTCTCGAAAATTTTTGGTTTTGATCAGTCAGCTGAAATTTAGTTTTAAGTCCCTGAAATATTTTCGTAGAACTATCCATTTTAAGACCACTTTTTTGTTAGATATTCCTGCAAACTTTAAAGGATTGTCACTTCTAAAAACTTAAAATTGGAACGAAATACAAGAGTTCGTGATTTTTTCACTTGCTCGATGTTTTTCAAATCTAATTTAATATTAAATTAATGCTAAAGTTGTCTATAAAATAATAGAATGTAAAGGTAAATGAACTTTATAAAAAATATTGTTAATTACGTGTTATAAAAAAACTGACCTACTTTCTGAATTGCTAATTAAATTAAGGCCAAAATGATTGATGTTAGCTTAATTTTAGCTAATATTATTTTATTTTTCTAAATGAGATCCTTGTGCATGCATTTTTTTCTACTAAAATAACTGTTAGGGAATTAATTACCTTGAAGGTGTTTTTTCATACATTTAAGAAGCAGGAAAATAGCAAGCTTTGAACTTATTAATAATCTTAGCCATTTAAGGCGCAGGTACTAAAATATAAGAATGAAAATTACTGCTTACAAAAAGAATTGCCTTGCAGAAAAGAGATCACAAAGAATTTCAAAGATTTTCAGTAGAACTGAATCTCATTATATCTCTGCGTAGCCACTGGCTTCACTCCACTTAATTCGCAATTAATTTCACTTTCCTTAAACCGCCCATAACAACAAATATAAAACTAAAATTGATTGTTACATGGTCATGGTTGTTTAATAAAACGTCCCATTATTAATTAGTTAATTAAATATTTCGTACAAAAATAAAAGTGAATTCTAAAGGAAACCGAAATTAAATCAAATAAAAAATCTAGAAAACGACCGGAATTTTTAAGTGTTGTCGGACAGTCCAGAGCATTTACAGGTTTTCTGTGTGAGCAAATAAAATGCGAACACGACAACTAACATTGATAGATTTGCTCTCGCAGTTTACTCTCTCGAGTCCACCTGTGGAGGAAAGCAAAAGTACACCGTGTCCACTTATGAAATACAGTTTTAGTACTTTACAAATCACCTGTGCAAATCTTTTAAATGCTTAATATTCGAGTTTATTTACTTTTCTTTGCAATATAACCAAGGACAATGGTACACTTTGGTTTAGATTTAAGAGGCAAGCAAGCTTTATCAGTGATGTTACTTGGAACATAATGTACAGTTAACATTTGGATTGATTTTTATCATTGTAATAATATAAATTATATTCTAACGTGAAATGCTTTTTTGTTAGTAAAGATCCTTGACTTTATTCCGATAACAATATGTAATTATAACCTCGTTATGAAGCACGAGTTGCCACATGACTGAAGCTGTTATTAAATTTTCAGGAAGCTTTTCTGCTCGAACTTGTAACCATTCGTAATTTTTCATATAAAAGTTTGTTTTATAAATTAGTCGATTTTTAAAGGAGAATTATCTTAAAATAGTCTAACCGCTGCTGATGTAAAAGGGGTTTCATTGTTTTATTTAACGCTAAGTAACTTTGCACTATTGGCAATATGCAAATAAATCAAAGGTAATGATTCATTTCGTTTAGTTCCAGCAGAAGAACCAATCAAGATTTAAGAAACGGTGCTTTTGTTTTACGAAATGTGGTAAATTTAAGCCGCTGGGCAGTGCCCGAAGCGAAGGTGGTCAAAGGTCAGTAGGGCGCAGGCCGTTCGTGACCGTTGCAACTGCTTGGTGGACACGAAATACCGGCCTTTCAGGTGATCTGACAACGAAATGAAAAATGGAGTATTAAGCCATTAAATTTTTAAATTGCTACGCATTTATTATACTTAGCTGTACACACGGACGTAATGATATGGGGTTAACGCAATATTATTTATTGTACCATGACCAGTACGTTTTTGGTACTTGGTTAAATGACGAAAGCAAAATTTTGAACAAATAGGAGAATTCTACCATAACGTAGATCAAAAGTAATAATAATCATTAGTATTACTATTGATCTGATTATGCTACAATCGAATTGTAAACAATGACGTCTGTTGTTTTATACCACTGATTTATCAGCACAATCTAACCAACCCGCAGAAAGAACTCCGGGGAAGGCTAGGACTGAAACTGTAAATACTTTCCAGCTCTAGAACTTTTTCTTATCAAAATATCAAAAATTCTACGATCGAAAGCGTCGTATTTACATAATTTTGTAAGACCTTTTCTTCCTAATTTTCACATTTCCCACAACCAGGGCCTAGACTTGACTTGTCTAGTATAAATGCCCTTCTAAAGGATTATTCATTTATTCGTAAGTACAATCAGCAGTCGTATTTGATTTCTTTAAAATAATAGTGTTTCGTTAATATTTCACATCTTGATAAAGAGACAAAGTTTCGCTTGACTCTGTCCTGAAATTTATCTTCATAAGTTCTGTTTTGTTCAGTGCTTAACATTTTTGATAGATTTTTGTGATATCCCATCGGTACTCCCAATTCGACTTGCTGTCTCCACTGATTAACATAAATCTCCCTGATCAACATAGCTATTTTGTTTGTTTTTTTTTTCTGTTGCAGAACGAAATAACTCCACTGAAGATAGGCTGAACCAATCTCTTAAATCCTTCAGCCATGATATTCTGCGGCGTCCAACGCTTCGCTTGCCCTGTACTTTTCCATGAATGATAATTTGCAGCAAACCGTATTCCTGGCCCCGAATTATATGCCCTAAATACTGCAGTTCACTTGTCTTAATTCTAAATCTTTATTTATATGCTTCTACAATCGTAATTCTGCTAACCCATGATATATTATGAAGTATGCGCCTGTACATCCACATTTCGAATGCTTTCAAGCGTTTTATTATTTCTTGATTTAGTGTCCACTTGTTGCATCATACAATAGTATGGGGAAATTATAGCGTCGGATCATTCTTAGTCTTAAATTAAGGTTCATATTGGGGCTGGTCAATAACAATTTCATTTTAATAAACACTGCAGGTGCTTGTTCTATACGGGCTAAAACTTCTTTACGATGGTTCGTTCCAGTTTTGTTGAACTGTCCTGAGAATTTTATGGATACTGACTTATAGAAGATTATTACAATTATCATATTAATTGTTACATTTTGTCTGTTGGTATCCGTCATCATTATGTTGTTTTATTAACATTAATTATTGTAAGGCCAAACTCCCCACTTTTTTAAAACGCGTTCTATATCGTTCTCTTTATTTGTTAAGATGATTGCATCGTTTTCCGTTTTCCATAGGTTTCTTACCTTATGTTTCCTGTATCTCGTTTGTTTTAATACGTTATACAGACAGATCAATAAAAAAACCAATTAGGGTATTAGGCTGTGAAATTGAATTATTTTGAATTGGTACTTTAGCCACATCCACAGAATGACATTTCTGACATGAATTTAAGGTTATAAACTTTGTTTACGAGAAAAATGTCAAATTACAAACGTTATAAAATGTCATTCTGTGGATGTGGCTAAAGTACCAATTCAAAATAATTTAATTTCACAGCCTACCCTAATTGGTTTTTTTATTGATCTGTCTGTATTATCAGACTGTCGGCTAAGAGGATTTCTATTTCCGCGGAAGGATTATTTTTGTCCATCTACCCATTCTTGCAATGTGCCCTGCTTAGTTCCACTTAAATGTAGCCCTTCTGGTTCTTCTTCTCCTTCTTCTTCTGTACTACTTTTATATCAGGTACGCGATCTTTGAGTAAGATATTTAACATTGGACGTTTACATTTCTTCATTGTGTTATCCTTCTGTTATTCGTCTTCGTGAATGTTAAATTTTCTGCTCCGTAAGTAGGAACGGAAAGAACACATTGGTTATAAAACTTTGTTTTTAAAGCAGATTGGTATTTCTGTTCATAAATATTTGTTTTAAGTTGTTTGCAAGCGGTCCAAGCTAATTCCATTAATAGAAAAGGTGCACATGTTTGATTCTCTCTGTTGATGCGGATCATCTGTCCCAAGTATTTGAACAACGTGGTTTCTTCCACTCGCGCATCGTTTATATACGAGTAGATTCCCTCGCAAAGCACAAGATTTGCTGTTGTTTGGGTTTTTGAAATAATTATTTTTGGTCTTATTTACTTGCCTATAGACTTTATATAAATTTTCAGCATATGATGGCCGTAAACCACAGATGATCTAGCATTTTTCCATTTGCATTCCTAGAGCATTCCTATTCGTCTGTTTGTTCATATATTGAAGTCAATTTTAGTGAGGTAGCGTCACTTTGACAAACACCCCTTCCTGTACTTATTGAATTCTTACACAAATCATATTAAGTTCTTTATGTGTTATTGGTTCTTTCAGTGCCGTAATATATTCCTAGAGCTTCTTTCGGTTGCTGCATAACATTTTCTGCAGGAGACTCAATTTTAATTAGGTGCTTGTCACTAAGTATAGTTTTAGGCCACTATATTAGTGTACAGTCACATATCACTACCGCATACAGCTTTTGACAGAATTCGATGAGATGTTAATTCCAAATAAGCTTACCTCTAGAATAATATTCTAGTGTTTGATTTTTCCAGTTAACTGGACCTTTTTCTCAAAAGGTTTTTTGCTAAAACAACTAAGAGTTGTTTTATCTGGAGAAACAGTAAGTCCTTTCTGTACATTACTAGGTTACAATAATGTCCAATAATATCTTCATATATTTCTGATTGTGTTTACAATTTTCGCTGGTAAAAGAATAATATTATCTGCTCACGTTTCTGTCAGATATTTAATTAATCCATTCACTATCATGCGCAATACTAAGAGAAATAAGACTTCCTTCGAAGCCAGTGCTTGGCTACGCACATTCTTACTGAGGCTTCAGACAGACATGTAACTATAATTCTCATTTTAATATGGTTTCAAGCTAAATATGTGCAGATGGCAAATTTCATGTCATGTCTGGTTGTGGCTGTAACCTTAAAGTTGGCAGAAGCATTATTAATGTTTGATTAGGGATATTTTTGCCATTAGGACAAATTTGCGAGTTATTTACAGCTTTTATTTCTCGCATGCTACATTTTTTTTACCAGAGTTCTTTATCTTGTCAATCATCGGGTTGTAAATTTCGCTTCTTCATTGAGTCTTCTATATCTTGTTTCCACTGTCTAGGCGATTGTCCTCCCCTTTTTCGTTTTCGTATAGGAACCTATTCCCATACTCGTTTTGGCCAACGCTCTAACGTCATTGTTTTCATATGGTCGTAACATAACAGTTGTTTTATTTGAACAGTATTTACTACTGTTTTCTCAACGTGCATTCGTTTTCTGATTTCCTCATTCATTAAGTGTTGTTCCTGTGACACTCGGCAGCTCCGTCCAACTGCATCCATATCTACTTGTATCCTCAAACGGTTTCGTTTGGTTAATTCCCAGGCTTCCAAGCCGTAAAGTAAAATACTTTCGATAACTGATTTATATATTTCCCGTTTCGTAGAGGAGCGTACTGTTCTTGACCATAGCACTGAGTTGAGTTTTTGCATTGCTTGTTTACCATGTCTTATGTGGATATCTATTTCTGCTCGACTGTTGGACTCGTTAGATATAGTCATACCTAGGTATTTATATTCAGTAGCCCCCGTTATTTTTTTCAGTAGGTAGTAGGAGGTCTCTCTAGTCGTCTACAACTAAATATTTAGTTTTTTTGTAATTAATCTTTTAGATCCTAATTTTCATAAGTTTTATGCAACTTCCTCATCATATATTTTATATCCTCCCGATCTGAGAACCTGTTCGTCTGCGAATAGTTTTCGTCCATGTTGTCGTCTTCTATTTTGACCGTCCTGATTCCGAAACGTACTTGTAGGAAGTTTAGCTTTCTTAAATATATTTTTATAAGTATGGAGTGCAGGCCCATCTCAACCCCCAACCTGGAGGACCAGGTACTTTCTTCTTCGGTGTTTCTATTCCCTAACTAGATCGCCAACCAAAGCTAAAGAGATATGTTCTCCCCAATTGTAACCCTAGTTAAGGGGCTCTTACAGGGTACTATCAGCCGAGCCAGTTAAACCCTGGTTGTTTTATGAGGTTGTTATTCCTCATGATAGGCTAAAATTAACGACTTTCTATGAAGGGTGATATAAGCCCAACAACGATAATTATTTTATCTTTTTATGGCGCCTATTATAATAAATACTGATAAATCTGTTAAATGTAAGGTAATATTATAAATTGAAACAGCTCTTCTAAGTAACATTCAAGTACAAAAACAACCCGTACAAACCAACTAGTAACTACCTACAGGCCAGAAATAGGTAAAAACGCCGCTGTTTTTAATTTAGTTGATGAAGTATCTAGTCCTAGTCTATTGAAACATAAATCATGGTAAAGGAGTCATGGTTTTTGTAAAAACCTTTTTCTTTACTAAAAAAGTCAACTCATTTATTTTGTTTTTATTAAACATGTTTCTTCTTATTTTTAACTTTTATACGAAAATAATTAATAGAAAATTGTAACTTCGTTAGGACTTTGAGTTAGTATTAAAAGCAATTATGTATTTATAAAAGAAAAACATTTTTCGATACATTTGATTAAAAGAAACTACATGAACCAATTCCTATACATATCGTAGACCTCAGCAAACGAGAATGAAAGTTCCAAATCTTTCATTCGAGCCGTATTTAGATTTTGTAAAATTTTAATTACTGTACTGTAGCAGTGTGGCTTACTTTTGAAATATAAGGAGAACATTAAGATTTGCTATGTAAAATACAGTCACTGCCT
The DNA here is from genome assembly GCA_963082815.1 of Melanotus villosus. NCBI lineage: Eukaryota > Metazoa > Arthropoda > Insecta > Coleoptera > Elateridae > Melanotus > Melanotus villosus. The sequence goes on from OY720419.1 coordinate 81,964,579, forward strand.
TTGACAGTTTTATATAGTTATTTGCAGACATTGCCACCCGACTATTATGCGTTCTTAAATCAATATTTTTTACGGTACAACCCGTGCTGTTGCACTTGCCCTTGACTAAAAATTTAAATAATCGTGTGGTTTATAAAGAAATAGATTCAAAATTTATGACAGTCAGTTTCTACACTATAAACAAACGGCAGATGTTTTATTACATCTTGGAAAAAATTATCATATGAATTCAGAAATATCAAAAAACAATATTTAGTCGGAATCGATAGTAGAATATTAGCATGTAATTTAAATTTAAACCAAAGTTGTAGGGCGTGGTCTCTGTTTGGAGAAGTATCTGAGTCGTTTTTCGAATACGAGTTACACGGGACGTGTCAGTGTGATAGTTGGTACGATAATAGTATATTATAGACCAAGGTAGAGAAGACATTTTTCTCAGCCGAGCAGTATTATTTCCCGACATGCGAAGCATGGAGGGAAATAAGTTGTGAGGCTGAGAAAAGTCTTCTCTACCGTGGTTTATATACTATTTTTTTCACTACTAGCACCTTTATTCCTTTTAATTAATCATTTTTACATAAATAAAAAATAAAATGACAGATGCGTATATTTATTTCTAAATATCCACAAAAATCAAATTGCCTTGCTTGAAAACAAGGGGAGAGGTTAATTTCAATTGACATTTGGGTAAAACATATTTAAAATAGGCACCTGAGCGCATAGCAATTGTTTCTATTATTAACCAGTAGTCAATAATAAAAAATTATTGACCACTAGGAGAGAAATTCATCTTCTGGGCTCGAAAATAAGGTCAATAATGACATCTTCTAATACTAGTAGTGAAAAAAGATTCTTTTAGGGGTGGAAGTCACTTGGGTTCGGAAAGATGATAGTAAAGGTAATGCTAACTGACTAGGATACGCACGCCAAGAGACTTGGTACCCGCAAGTCTAGATCTCGCCTAATAAACAAATAACACATGAAATCTAAGATACTTAACGAAAATAAAAGTGGTTGTTACATAAATAGCAGAAGTTACTTCTAAAAATAATTTCATAGACCGTAAAACGGTTACAGAATTCGAATAAATCACTTTTTAATTTCTGAACTTCTAGGAACATAGGTACCTTAAAAATTTTATATGATATTTTAGAATTTATAGCAACACTTTTAATAATTATTCTAATAAAGATGAATCGGTAAAAAGGCACCCTTACCGCATTTAGAAGCACTTTAAAACAGGTCGTAAATATTTAATGACCTCTTACGGTTAGAATATTTGCGGACTTGTTCTATTTATGCTTAACACTTCAATACTTAAAAAAGCGTAAATAGTTAGGTACGAACGGCCATAAACCTCTAATGAGTATCGAAGGAATCCGTCTGAATAAAAGTTCGCAGGTTACACAACGTTATTACCTATGAACTGCCAACTATGTGGGAGTGGTCGAAAGTAACCTGTTGGATAAGAAAAATTATAATTAATCGAGCTCGAGACGCCGGAGAATTTTTTCTAAAGCTAAAGATAAAATGATGAAAGCACAACCAAGAGAAATATGACTTAGATGAGCGTAAAATGCATCATTTTGCAGCAAGAAAGCGCAACCTGCAGAAGTGTAATGTACTGAGCTTCGCTGTTCGTACAATACTTAACCACCGGTGGTCACATAAATCAAATGCATATAGATTGAGTCGATCGGCAAGTAGTGCATTACATATCGGTCGTGACGGCTAAAAACTACCAGGAAAGACCATAAACAGCCGTACGGTACATGTTCTTTACTCTAATGCTCTCCATTTCGCATTTCTTAACTCGCCAGTTAAACATTTACTGTTTTCAGCGCAGCAGTGGCAGCAGCGAAATCGTGACACGGATGCCTACAAAAACTAAACGGGCACCACTGCGTCGTGTCTGCTTTTAATAGAAATCTGAAATCTGGAATCAAAAATTTGAAATTTGCTATTACAACTCTGCGGTTGAACCGGACGGTCTGTTTAATCCTTATTTGTAAATATGTCTTAAATACGATTTGGTTTTAGGTATCTAAATGGAACTTCTTGCTGATATCGTAAAACATAATATATCAGCAAGCATTGAAAATTGATTAAATTCGTTTTCTCGGAGTACTTTTAAAATATCATGCCTGTGCAAAATTTAACTTATGCAATAATTTTTTTATTTTTACCATCTAAGTAGTTAAGATGCAGATGCATATACTATTTTATTATTTTATACATTTTTAGGTCTATGTAGCTTTCATATACAGAAAGATCAGAAATGGTTGAGGATTGTTTTGAATTTCCCGCCTCTCAATCTAGAGATTTTCTAACTATTTGGTGTGGAATCGCCTGCGATTTAGGGAGTTTGAACAGTGACGGGTTTTTCTGTTTAATAATCGTGCTTTCGTTAGAGATCTCGCTGCTTTATTTTACTTGCTTTTGTAATAAATCGGCCCATTTTCATTCAAATTGTTAAAAAATCGGTTCTTTTCAGAGCCCCGCCAATTAATTTGGACTGATTTTTTGGTAAATTATTGTGTTAGGTGATGTTTATAACTAACTGTGAAATTTTCTTTTAGCAGAAGTGTTTTAAAAATGCCCTTTACAGAGGAAATTGAATTAACTTAAATTCCATTTTAAAACTCATTAAATCTAAAATCTAACTAAATCTAATTTTATTTACATATTTACAATGTACATGAAATTTCATTCAAACTGATACTTAATTCATAATTATTAGTGATCATTTAAAATTCATCAATTTTAACAAAACTTTTATTGACTCTGGAATATTAAAATTTATCTATTTAGTAAATTATTATTAATCTTAATTTAAATTATCAGGACATCTTCCTTATTTTCGAACTTACATTTTACTTATCTTACATTTAACTTACATTTGCATAAATGTACTTTAAAATTACTTTGAAAACTTTGTATTATGGATTAATTTATTTTTCTAATTATTTCTATAATATTGCCTTTCAGTCTTCAAATTCTTAATAAACTCATAGCTTATAAGCATTGTCAAGTTTTAATTATACTTTTACTTCAGTTAAATATCTTTAATATTCACAAATTAATAGATAAAATCTATGTGACATAACCTTCAAATTACCCAAATTTTATTTACATTTTATTTCACAGTTTATAACTCACTCTGATTTTTTAGCTTGGAAATTAGAATAAATAACAACCAAGGAATCAACATATTTCACCATATAACTCAACAAATTAAAATAAAGAAGATAATGACATATCCAACCTATGCCTTTCCGAAAAACTCTCCGATTCAAGTTTTCACTCATATCATGGATTCAACAACTTTACGGTGTTTTAAACTTTTAAATATTAAAATTTGTTTATGACAATTACTTTTAATCTAGTTTATATAAAAAAAAATTGATAGAAATATTACATTTCATATAGTAACCATAAATTAGTATTGTGTAATCGGAATGTCGGTTTTGTATGTAAATTTGTATATGTGTGTGAATAAATATTGTATGAATGTTAAATGTGTGTAAATATCACAACAGTATATTAAAAAAAATGCAGTATGAATTATACTCACGATTTAACATTGAAATTAGGAGAGAAAAAGTCCTAACAATTCAAGAAAAGGACATAGACAGAGCAATACAGAAAGAATGTATAGGGAAAAAATTTTTAATATGAGTTTTTGGAGAAAAATGTATTCTTTATAAAAAATTGTGCTTGTATCGAAACCCCTTATAGTCAAAGAAAAATCCAGTAATCACTTAAGATAAGATTAAAAACTTGAAATGATGTCGAGTTGTTGATTTTAAATATGACTAAGTCCGAATGTTACATCAGTATCGTGTTACACCTGTAATTGTCGACGTTAGACAAAAGGCAAATGTCATTTCGATAAAACTTTTATTACTTTTCTGTTTGTAAATAGTATTGCATATTTATACGAGACTTCTCCTATGCCATAACATTTCACCAGGTAGATTCGCTGCTCTAACGTCAACATTTTTTTCAGATTAAGCTCTTACTGTCAGTAAATGTTGTTGATTAACGAGTAATACATGGGTAATACGATACTCATGTAATATTCGGACTTAGTCATATTTACAGTCAACAACCGACATCATTTCAAGTTTTTGATCTTATCTTAAGTGATTACTTGATTTTTCTTTGACTATAAGGGGTTTCGATATAAGCACAATTTTTTATAAAGAATAAATTTTTCTCCTAAAGCTCTTATTAAAAAATTCTTCCTTATAGGAAACCTCATCACTTTACACACTGTATATGTATAATCATCTTGAAACAAAAAAGATGTTTCTGAAAAATAACATACATAAAACAAACTAAAATTAAAACAAATTACATAAATTACATTTTGCAGTAAGGTTTCAAAGCGAAGTACTCGATTTTCTACCAGAATTAGCGTGATGTTGTGATGTACTAATGAATTACGCATCCTCTGAAATGTTTCAGAGAGAATTACATATAACTGCAGTCGCATCTTACATGAGTTCCCAACAAGTTTCTATTACGTGAAGAAAACCGCCGCTATATTTTGTACACCGTACTGCCTCGTTGGCAAATACTATGTGTTCAAAAAGTAGCTGAATTAGAGCAAGAAACTTCCACATGTTAAACTGACAAGATGTGTGAAATAAATCTTATTGAAGTTTTTGAAAATTTAATTAAAATAACAAAGAACAAACATTACAAAAGGTGTTGAAACTGTTGACCGTTATTTTCCAAACAAAGTGTAATCCCTTTTTTCATGTTTTCAAAAACGTACACCAAAGTGACTGGTAAAATTTCTTCGGTGGCTTCTCTAATTTCATTCTGCAGGTCTTATACAGGGTGTCTCAGACATGACTCCCCAGGTCTATAACTTTGTTATTTTTAAAAATAACTATAATAAACTATATATATTCGTAAATGGGAGCAAATTCTCTATAAGATGGGGAAAGAAAATGTACTCATATTATGGCAGCGATATTCAACTTTTTTTTTCAAATTGCACACTATGCTTTTTTTCGCTCATTCTGATAGTACTTTTTATTCTCTTTATAACCATCTAAACCAATATTGGTCTTACATAAGAAAATTCTCGAAAAAAATACGATTGAAAGCTGAAGTCTAGGTTTGCCATGGAAACAACTGATTGTTGTAATTTGTACTCATGCTCTTACTCCGACTCGGGCTAACGCCCTCGTCGGGCAACTCAACGCATTCGTATGTTAATGATGCCTTAATCCCACTGATATAATAAATAACTATTACTATAAAATAAATTTAATTGCAGTATTTTTACATATGGAATAATGACAGATGTGTTTGACATAGTATAGACTCAGTTACCAACGTTACAGGTAAAATATTCCGTAAAAACAGTTGTACAAACATTTTCATTGTAGCACTGTTTTTGATAAAAATTCACTTTGTGAACGCGAGATAGGAAAACATGATTTGGTATCAAAGAGCAAAACGTTTGAAGTTTATTCAGCAAAGAAACTGTTTTTTATAATTGTTTTTACTTTAGTTTGTATAGTTTATTGAAAACCGTTCTTTTCTTTTATGGGCATCCTGTATAACACTTTAAACAAAGTTCTTTAAAAGTATCGAAACTGTTGCAATTAAATCAAACGGTTGTCAGATCTGCGAAGCCGTGTTTTCCCATACTGCGTGAGGTTTTGTTGGCGTTTTAATTACAAGAACACCAGTTGTTAGACAATGCGATAGTTAGTAGCATCTCTTGAATACAGCAATGAAAAATTTCACGCCCGAAGAATGGGAACAATCCAAGATTTTCAAAATAAACATATTCGATATGGCGAGGCGACTTCATTACGATCGAGTATTGTGGAATTGAATTGCACGTTGAGTAGAAATGGTTGGTGGTCCTCAATAACCAGAAGGCTCTCAATATCAAAAGCGCAATTCAACAATGATTTAAGCGATTGCTATTGCAGCCAATGCGAATCCTGCATATGGAATTGCCGTAAGATTTATGGAGCTGTCAGCGTACGCATTGTAATAATGAGAAGGCTGCACGATCTAGACGCTTATGGAGACACGGATCGCGCGCGTTTATTCGTCGGCAATTGTTCACAAGTGCTCACGATTGTTTAGGTGTCAGAATGATTATCATGGCTAACTATGTAGTTAAAGTGTTATAGTGGGTACTCTTCGATACAATAGGCTAATGCGGACGAGCGGAGGTGTCTTCTTATTGCTTTATAAGCGGCTCTATTATCGTTGCATCATCTTGCCTGCTCCGATCTGATTATTATCTTGTTATCTAAATTAGATATGACTTTTTTCCCTTGGTAAATGCCCTGGAAAATTTTCTATTATGTTACTAAACAGCCGAGATGTGACTTGAAGTTTTAATCCTACACGATTCGCTCATACAATCAATTAATTAACCACAGAGAAGAGCTAAACAGTCTGTTACATGTTGATAAATTGCAAATTTACTTAGAATTCATTGCTTACTACAAATTCATTTGTTACTATATAAATTTAGCGTAGAACTTTTTGTAATTAAGTCGAAGATTTTTAAATTTTATGCAATTTTAATGAAAATCAGCTAAAGTAAGTACAGTAGGTTTGCCTTCTTAGACGAAAAAGTAACAAAAATACTTTTTTATCCAAAGTTAGTAAAAACGGTTCGTTTGAAAAAATACAACATTCCTTTTCAATCTTGAAATATATTTATTTATAACATCTCTTTTACTCGGTTATTTTAACTAAACTCGCCTTTAATGTTTTCCACACATTTCTCAAACAGCGGGGTTGTTTTTAATGAAGTTGTCTCAATGGTTAAATATTTGTGTTAATTAACAGCTGTTGTCAAATGAATTAAAAAAATAATTTCATTTCATTATTTATGTTGGTTTGGTTATCGATCCGCTCTCAGATTTTAATTTTGTAGTCAATTTAGTTTACTTTAATTATATGTTATTTCCAGTCATTTACTTGCGGTTTGCATTATTTATATTGAAAGTATGAAAAGTAAGTAACATAAAAAGAAAATATTATTGACTTGTTAGCTGAAGATTTAAAGAAAATATAGGAAATGAGAAACCCATTTGTTATTACCATGGTATCAATAAAAATAACTATTTTAGAATACTATGCTTCGAAAATACGCATTTTTAATATTATAATGGCATTTTGAGGCCATCAAATTTTCAGGGGCATTTACTAATTTGTTGTGTTTCACGTCGAAGGCAAAGCATTGTTTTATTTGATAACCTTTGAAATAAAACGTAACAAAGATATTCGATACGTAATGGTCGCATTTAGCGTAATTAAGGTTAACAGTTCATTAGTTTAATTTACGTTTACTGGTGGCGAAGTACCCAGTTAAGAAGTATAACTAAAATGTCAAATATATTCATGAAGTATTATGCTCTGCCATACAAAACACTTAAGAATAATATTAATAAAGCTATAAATTGTTTATTTATTAATTGGGCGAAATCCAGGCTTGAGGGTACCGGCGATTTTCATTCGCATAGCATGGTTATTGGCACTACCCGAGTAGAATTTTGTCGAATTCAAGAGATTTCCACTCCTAAAACGGATTTTTATCGTGCTAAACCACAAATTCCCTTTGTTATCAATAGGGAGGCAGGTCGATCACCTTTAAAGTTGGCAAAAATATCAGCATGATGGCCAATTTAATTTTACGTAAAGCATCTCTGCCTCACGAGAACAGCTGTAAAGTTGAAAATCTAGGTAGGGATGGAAATCTATGTGCTAAATAGTAGATATGCATGGGACCTATGGTTTACCTCATATCTGATAGAGGTTTATTTTCAGATATTTTTCCACATTAAAAGCTCACCAATTTGGACCGCGAATCGAACCCTAAATCTCTAGTGTAGAAGGCAAGTATGTTAATCTTGACGCCATCGAAGCCGGTGGAGTTTTGCGCAAAGACAAATTAATTGATTAAATTGACTTTTACTTGATGAAAATCCATAATGCAATAATTAAACAAATACATAGTTGATTTTCACAAATTTTTATTAATGTACCATGACAATTGTTTCGCCCAACGTTGGCATCTTCAGATTCCATTCCATGGTGCTTATACGCAAAGGAAAGCAAATATTTTGGTAAACACTTTGGTGAGCTATAAATGAGTTTGATTCGAAGTCGATGACCTTTCGAACTAGTCTTGCTCTGGATACGTTTAAATTTTCGACTGATATTTAAATGCAAATCTTTCAATCAATTTATCAGTCAGGATCAAACTATTCTAATCCTGTCTATCAAGATTCTTTTATTTTACATTATTATTTTAATTATGTAAATATGAATTCGCACACTAAGCCTCATGAGCCAAGTATTAAAATTGTTCTTGAACATCACATATAATGATGAATGCGCTGTACGGGAAAGAGGAAGGAATTAAAGTAAATGGTGAAGTAATAAATAATATCCAATACGCTGACGACACCATTCTGGTTGCATCAACGCAAGAAGATATGCAAACCTTGTTAGAAAAAGTGAATGATTAGGCCTCAATATGAACATCCAAAAGACAAAGTTTATGGTAGTAAGCAAGATGAGAGACTTAAATGTGAGGCTCATGGTAGCAGATAACAATATAGAGCGAGTACAGAAATATAGATACTTAGGTACATGGGTAAGAGAAGAATGGGATAGTGACATGGAAGTTAAAGCAAGAATAGAAATGGCCAGAGACGGATTTAGAAAGATGAAAGTAATGTTATGTGATAAAAAATTGAGCATCGATCTTCGACTGAGAGTAGTTAATTGTTACATATGGCCAATATTACTGTATATCTCGGAAGCATGGACTCCAAAGAAATACACAAGCTCAAGAATAGAAGCATTCGAAATGTGGGTCTTCCGGCGAATATTAAAAATCTCATGGACAGAGCGACGTACCAACGAGGAAGTCTTAAATAGAATAGGAAGAGATAGAGAACTTTTACACATAGTGAAAAGAAGAAAAGTCGAATATCTGGGACACGTACTGAGGCATGATAGATATGACCTACTACAAAAAATAATGATGGGAAAGATAGAAGGTAGAAGAGGAGTGGGAGAAGGAAGGTGTCGTGGCTCAGAAACATAAGAGAATGGACGGGGATCACGAGAGTCAGCACCCTTTTTAACATAGCAAGGAACAGAGAAAGATTTGCAGAAATGACAGCCAACCTTCACTAGTCCATCCACAAGCCTTTAATAAACTACAGCACGACAAGCTTTAATTTATAAAATCAGATATCATACCTTTTGTAAAGGGCTAATGAACTATCTTTTTGTGAAATATAGAGAAACCCATTCATTAACTGGCGTTGAATTAGGTATTTAGCAAGGAACTGTCTTTGGGTCTTTATTGTTATCTCCTAGACATAGCAGATCTGCCAATCACAATTAATGTAAAAATGGCCGCTCCACAGATGAAACAGTCAAAATGGCATCCCATGTAAACTTAATTCCAGTTTCTATAAAATAATCTTAACAAGACTTGTTCTAAGAAATTCTGGATTAAAGCAAATATCTCAAAGTCGAAGTAGGCCACTTTCCCCTACATAAAGGGGTATTCCATCAGTGTGATTGTGTAATAAGTGTATCCCATAAAAAGGTGAAGATACTTAATTATGGCTTTCGATAAAAAACTAACCTAAAAAAGCACACATAGAACAAAAGCCTTTAGTTTGGCCTTTAGTATCGTAAGATTTACAAGGAGCGGCAATTCATACCTAATGGAAAACAAATGTCTCCTCCCCAAAACGATACTGAAACAATTTTGGAGTTGTAGCTCCAGAAGTGACATCAATATTCAGAAACTACAACGTTTTTAACTAAAAATGTCGTAAGAAAATCTGTAGGGCCTCATGACGTATTCCTAACTATGTTATCCATAAAGATCTTGAAATTTCTTCTCTCTCTTCAGTCCTAATTCCCTTGTGGGAATGTGGTGGCTACCAGGATACTGCAACATCCTTAATCATAGCTCTCCATAGTTCTCGGTCTTGAGCTATGGTAATTAATTCATGCATTGATCTGCCAGTTGCATCTGTTACTTAGTTAACCCATCTGGTAGGTGAGCGACTGCGTGCTCTTTTACCCTCAACCTTGCCTTGAACTATCAGTCTTTCCATGTTATAATTATCTCGTCTCCTAATACGGCCGAAGTAATGAATTATACGGAGGTTTATTTCTGTGGTTAGAGGTCTTTCGATATGTAGTTCTTTTAAAATAAATTCGTTTGTCCGGAATGCGGTCCATGGAATCCCCAGCATTCTCCTCCAGCAGTATATTACCGTTGCATCTATTATCTTTCTTTCCCTTTGTCTTAGTGCCCAGGATTCGCTACCGTATGTTAGAACTGGAAAGACTAAACTACGAGTCTTACTTTAATTTGTTTCTTTACATCACATATGGGCAAACCCCGGCCCGTGGGCCGAATCCAGCCCTCTACTCCTTTTGATCCGTCCCATTGCAATTTTATGACATCAATAATCAGGATTTTAGCATAGCATTTAAGAAACCTGCCAACGTAGAACGTAAAACTTCATACCAGAGCATTATATTATAAATAAATGAAATAAGAAGTAGCAACTTGTTTTAATTCATAATATAATTTATTTTATTTAAAAAATTGGTCCGGCCCTTGACTCGGAGACAGAATGATAATTTGGCCCCAAAACTACGAAAGGTTGCCCATGCCTGCTTTATATGATGGTCCTTCCAAATTTTAGTTAGTTTCTTTACCGCTTTTCTGATAATTTCGCATCTTCTTCGAATTTTATCTTCGACTGTACCGTTGTTTGTGATTGTTGAACCCAAATACAATATGTAGCGGTTTACTACTTCAAATCGCCCTATTTTACGAATATCCGGTCTGTTGTTATTAGGTCTAACTATTATCATGATCTTTGTTTTATTTACATTGAGCTCAAGTCATAAAGCCAGGCTTTCCTCCTCCAGTAGAGAGTAGAGAGTAGCTCGTATTTCAGCGGCAGCATTAAAAATTCGTTGAAGTGCATTGCGATCATTGGTTCTTTCCGAATAAACCAAATCTTTCATATGTTCTCATAAATGATAGTCGGGGACCGTGTTGGCCACGCATGTGGTCCTCCTCGACCGATCCAGCGATTGGAATAATTATGGTCAGCATAATCCACTACGTTACAATATTCCACAGCAGCTCTGGCATTGTCATCACAAAAACCGTAAATAGAGTGCATATCCGCATCTTCTTCATTTGTAAACTGCGATGGCATTATTAAAATAACAATCTGTGCACAAGCTAATGAGTTTACTGATGGCAGATAATAAACGTTGTTTAAAAAACAAACAGCAATTGTTTCTCTCGCCTACTTTCTGAAATTTACGATCGAGAAGCATTTTAAATGCTCCGAATTGGTCATGTATATGTTTTTCTTTAGTTGGCCATAACTCCTTAATTTTTCCCAAACGGACCTATGTTTATTTAACTTGTTTTACTTAGAATTACTCAAGCAACACGCCCTGGAAGTTTGGCAGATTCCTCCTGAAACACCTTGTATATGTTAAAAAGTTGTGGGGAAAAGATACATCCCTGTCTAACACCTCCCTGAGGATGGAATTCAGTAGAGTGTATGCCATTTATTTTAACGGATGTGGTAGTGTTAATGTATAATTTAGTAATTAGGTAAATAAGGTGCTTGGGGACGCCCATTGCCTGTAGGACCTGCCATAGTTTTTCCCACTTGACTCGGTCAGAAGCCTTACGCTAATCAATAAAACATATATAAACTGGGCTACTATTAGTAAACCGCAAAAGGATTGTCCCCATCCATTTGTAACGGTACATGTAAGTTAATCTGATCAAGAATATTGCTTCTAAAGATATTCCAAATTGTATTTTGGTTGGTTAAGGTGGGTGGGTGGTTTTGTTTTGTAACAGAAACGTGGATGGAGATATGCTTAAACTGCAACAGTCAGATAATAGATGAAGGTATGATTTAATTGTTAAATAATCGTGAGAGATGTCTTTCGTGGGGCAGAAATCTAACAAATCGATCTATGGGGAGTCAGTATTTTGGTTCATCTATTACGAAATGTTATTTTCATTTTCTTGGTATGATTATGTACTTCTTTTTCTTCTTCTTCTTCTTCTTTTTGATAGGCACATATGCCTGTTTCATAACCAGTTATTGGATTTGGACGCTATCTCTCCATCTTCTTTGGGGTCTTCCAATACTCCTCCTGTCTTGGGGGGATTTGTCTCGTGCCACTCTCACCATTCTATCTTGGTTCATTCTTGAAATGTGTAAGTTCCATTCGTTTCTTCTGTGGACAACCCAGTCTGTTATAGGTTTTATCTCTTCTGGTTTTGTTAATAATCTTTCTTAGTGTTTTCATCTCGGTGACTTCTAGCAGCTTTTTTGTCTTCATCGTATCCGGTCTTGTTTCCACAGTATATGTCATTATCGGCCTCACCACGCTTTTATATATTCTTACTTTGGTTTTCTTTCTCAAAAATTTGTTGTACCATGTTGTTCCGTTTAGACATCCCGCTATTCTATTTGCTTTTGTTATTTGTTCTTGTACTTCATTTAGGGTGTTCCCTTGACTTGTTATTTCCACTTCCAGACGTTTTATTTTCATCACTTGCTCTATTATGGTGTCATTTAGAACTGGCTTACACCTTATCGGATCTTTTGCTATCACCATTGTTTTAGTTTTGTCTATTGAGACCGTCATATTATATTTCTCACATGTCCCGTTAAATACAACTAGGTGTCTTTGTAAGTCATCCTCGGTTTCCGCAACTAAAACAGCGTCGTCCGCGTAGCAAATTATCTTCAATTGCTTATCCCCCATTCGGTATCCTCTTTGATCGTTTAGGCTCTCGATTATTTCGTCCATTATAATGTTGAAAAGTAGTGGGCTCAGTGAGTCACCTTGTCTTACGCCTTTTTCAACAGGGATTGGGTCACTTAGTTCACCATTTGTTCTTATTTTTACGCGATTGTTCTTGTATATATCATCTATAACGTTGATTAGATTGGCGGGTACTTGTCTCTTATATAATATTTCAATTATGTCTTTTAGCTGAATGCGATCGAAGGCCTTCTTGAGGTCTATAAAGCAGAGCATGTACTTCTTGATAGATATTATAAGTTTAGAACCCCAAGAAGTTATCCTTTGGAGTTAAAGTTTTCAGCGAAAATAAATCGATATACAAAAATTTGAAAATAATTTTATATTGTTCTTTACTGATAAATAATTCAGTTAGGGTAGCAATATACTGTAGAAAATATCAGTTTTGCTTGTGATATTTATTAAATTAAGGTTACCTGTTTCAAAGAATTTGATATTATTTTTAATAATAATAATATTTGCTTTTGCTCGAGATTTTGACTGTGAATGTTGTATACATCAGACTCCAACCAACGTTGTCAAGAAAGCTTAACACTGATCATAGCAACGTAGTTGCTGAAATACGTATTTGTTTCGTATTAATTAATTTTTGTGGTTTTACAGGGCCTTTGACGTTCGCTACTGAACCAGATCATACGCTTCTTTCGTTGGATTAATACAATAAATTATTACAATATAAAAGACCAACAAGAAAATTAAATGTTTAGATTGTAATATTGGCAGTAATAGCAACATACAGATTACATGAAGAGGTCTGCTAATAATCTCAAAACTAAGAGTTTCTATCTACAAAAAGTGGAATTATTTATTTATTTATTTGGCGTATGGCATTTGTAGCCAGGAGATCACATAGTGATTGTTTGGCTGCCAGTAGTGCTAGTTCTGTTAGCGCTATCCAAGGTGCAAGTGTAGCCTAGCTTTTGCTACGGACGCGAACTAGCTTAGCACCTGGATTGTGTGTGAGTTTGTGTGTGGGTGTATGTGTGTGACCTTGTTACTCTACCTCTTAGGCCAAAAAGTGGAATGCTACTTTGACATGAAAATGCTTAATTACTTATTATGATTAGTACGCATAATTTTTTGGATTGGCTTGATTTATAATATATATCCATAAGTTCGATGTTTTAACGTTTGAATGGGATTTTTAAAAATGTACATATCACATCATCTTTTCGATTGATTCGATGCGTCCTGAAGAATGTTTATGGAAAAAGAAATAATACTGATTTACATAAATAATCAATGCGGAAACCTATCAAGTTTAATATATTTTAAAACCAATTTTTCAGATTTGTTGGAAGTTCTTTAAATTAACGGTGCCTTACTATGACGATAACATATTCAGCAAAGCTGTTTGGCGCTTAACACGAAGCAGCAGCACAATTTAGCAACACTTACGAAACAAATAGCCACATTTTTTGCACTTTTATAAGTAGAATTGAGCCTACGAACCTATTTTATTTAATTGATTTCCTCAGTCGCATTTATAATAAAGACGAATCTAAAAAAATATTTTAAGCAATCTAATTTTTTATTAGTTTTTCATTAATTAATAGTTGCAGGAAAATGTGTTATACTTTCATAAAACTAAATTGCAATCCTGATTATATAAAAAAATTCCATATCAATCATTTATTAATGCAGGTCATAATTTTTAAAATTTCAGCCGTTTCGTATTTTTTTTTCTACATTGCGTTATTAACGCTTGGTAGTAGTAGTATAACAGTATTTAAGCATACAAGCTATTAACTATCATGTATAAAATTAATAATTTACTTTTGTCATGTAATAAATCACGATTTTGTTCTAGAATACACACAAAGAAAGTGCAGAATTTCCACTTCGACCTGAACAAATAAAAGTACCGTATAATATATTAACATTTATAACGAAATTGTAATACGGATCTGATTAATAAGCTAATTTTGTTATGTTAATGATACGAGATTATAATTAATAGCGTGCACTTAGTAAGTAATTAAAGTTCGATATAATTAACAAACAATTTTCTGGTATAATATTCCACCTACGGGCATCGAACGTTTAGTTACTATTTGTTTTTATGTTGCACGTATTAAACAAATTTGTTTCGCCATCATATAACGGATACTGTGAAATTTATAATCGATATTTGGCCTGTGAAAAATCTAATTCTACGTTTTTACTAATCGACCGTAATATTTTTGATTAAGTGGAGTGGAACTCGTGAAATTTATTTCCAGTTAAATTGTAGGTAAAACGTTTTACCATTCATGATTTATTGGCAGAAGCTGTTAAAAATAAAAGTGTATCTAACAGAATGTTTAATTTTAAAACCTAGTTTACTTATTCGAAGATCAATGAAAATTGAACCAAAGCTTTTAGACAGTTTTTTGTTTTTACTTGAGAATATTTGCCAATTTTTGGATTGTCTAGTTTTAAAATACTTGACTAGCACAATTTTCACGAATTAAGTTGTTAACCTTAAAATACAAAAACGAACCTAATAGGTACGTCACACGAACAATAAACCTAAATTACTTTGAAATTAAACATTTAGTCATCAATAAATTTAAGTTCGATAATTAACCGTTAATGATTCTAAAAGAATTTTAATGATGAAACTTTATAAACAAGGAGCTTCTCGTCATTGCAGATTCCGAATACTTTCGAATACGGCGAATTCAAGAAGGTACTACATAAGTCGATTTTATGTTTAAACATTCCCTGAGCATTTTACGCACAGGTAAACACAAAGACGAAATAAAAATGTCGTACATTCTCGTGTGTAAGCAAGCAGAAAGAATCAATCAAGGAGCAGATTGGTCTGAAATTACCCAAATCGTATTGACTATCGGCAATTACATTCTTCGAGGAGTATCGTAAATCATTTTGACAGTGTCGTTTCTCATACTACTTTCGTATTGTTCATTTTCATACACACACATACATGCGGAATAACGACCTCTTATACATTTTTTCATAAAATTGAATTAATTTGTGATAATTATGTTGTGATTAGACGTCAGTAAGTTAACAGCTTCTTAATTGCGAGAGCAACATTTTATGACGCCTTTGGGAATTAGAATTTTACTTTCTCATGCTAGCATAACAGTATTAAATAGTTTTTATATTAAAAAAGTAAGTAAATAGTTGTTTATACTATAATATACATATTCAGATGATATTTAATTTGGATGCGTATAATTAAAGGTTGTGTTATTTTTTTTAGTTAATTAACGAAAGTATTATTTTGCAAAGATTGGTAATGCAGATTATTTTTAAATTATAAAAGATTGTAATATAAATTTTAAGATAGCTAGATTAAATTTAAGTTATTAATGTAAATAAGTTATTGTTATGATCATTGTTAGTAAATAATTAGCTAAATTCAGTAGTCATAGAAACGTAAAATAAGTTACTTTCGAAACATTGTAAATAGTTTTATAGTGAAAAACAAATGTGGTTTAAAATATCCAGGATACAAAAAAAAAACAAATTGAAAATTTAGTTGATATTTTGCAATCGAAGAGGCAACAACAAAATTAAGTTACTCGTCTCAAAAGAAGTAAATATCGAATAAATAATCAACTGTAGGTACAGTTAATAACGAAAAGAACCAATATCCAATAAATCGAAAGTGAATTTTGAAGAAAAATTAAATCAAGATTGAACTTCAAACAGTTCAAGCAAAAGCAGTTCAAGTAAGAGCAGTTCAAGTAAGAGCAGTTCAAGCAAGAGTAATTTAGCAAAAGCAGTTCAACGGAAGGATTTCGAGAGGGAGCAATTCGAAAGGGGACAGCTTCCAGCGGGAACGAGTCGAACGGGGGAGAATTGGAATTTTTGGTTTTTGGAGAAAAATTGGAATTTTGGAAAAGAAAGGGAAGTCAAGAGTGGAAATAGTGAGTGTATAGAATAATACTAAGACAATTATAAGTAGGGTTGATAGTGAAAACAAAATAAATAAAAAGAATCTGCATTATAAAAATTTGAGTAAAGTTTATTTTGGTTAATTAAAATAATAAACAACGAACCTACCTATAACGACCCGAGAGGAGATATCTCTGCAAGCAATTAAATGAAAGAGCAAAGCAAATTATAATTTTTGAATATTGTTGGCAGCCCAACGTAAGTATTATTAAACGTGAGGCTCATTTCAATATATAGGTAGCTTCATAATGTAAAAAATCACATTATAAGTTTGCTAAAATCGTTTAGGGCGTATTTTGAATACCTTCATTGCAATCTCGAAACTTTAAAATAAACATTTTAAAACATAAACTTGTGATACTAGCGACTTATTGAACTTCTTACGTAGAATATTTTATAATTAAAATAGGTAGTCATTGGTGGTCATTAAAATAATATTATAAGGATGAACTCTGTCAATACATTTTCTGGAATGTCTTTTATTTTTGATAAAAATACGTTACGAAAATATAATAAAGGCTGATTTATAGTTCCGTAAACATACAACATAACATAAACGTATAAGTTAACATAACGTGGAATTTAAGCTTACCCTTTCATAGATCCATAACCTGTTAAATTTACCAAGATGTCAGACGTAGAAGTAGGAGCTGCTATAACAGTAGTAGTGTTGTATAGATATTATTATAACAATGAAAAAGTTCATAAGCGAAAGAAAAGAGCATTTAAAACAAGATTTATAAATCGATTTAGCGAATCAACTGGTTTTTATTTTTTCACTTTCATACATTTAAACGCAATTCAGCTTAATTGATCTGTATAATTTCATACAATGTGATTTTTTAAAAACTCAATTGCAGCAGGCCGTATTCTGTCTTAGTAACCTTAGAACTGTCTGTATTAAGTCAGAATACGGCCTGCTGCAAATCAAATTGTATGTTTATGTTAAAAATTAAAATTGAACCAATTCATATGTAAACGATTATGTATAACGGTTATGTTTATGGATCTATGAATGGTAATACTGCAGTACTATATTTTATTTTGTTATGTTTATGTTATGTTGTAGATATGTTTGCGGAACTAGAAATCAGCCTTTTACATCCATGCATTAAAAAAATGACAAAGATTAGACGGCATTTATAACAATTTCTATTTAATTATAATAATTTAGTTACGCTAACCTGTGAGTTCTAACTGTTAAAGATTAATTATTAAAAATGTTAAAAGTGTTAATATTAAGAATTCTGTATAATTGTAAATCGTAATGTTACTAAATGCGAAAAAACTAATACGAATAATGTAATTTCTGTAAGATTCACAATTTGTTGTGTTTTTACTTCCTCTTTTCCACTTTTAAAAGTATTGTTTTCTACCTTTTTTAAATTCTAAATGTGATACTAGGCAAAATAAAGAATTTTATTATTATCATTTATCATTTACTTGCGACATCGATTGCCTTCTAAATAAATTAATTTATCTTTTCGTCTTCTTCAGCGTGTGTCTGTCCAGTGCTGAACGTACGCCGTCCCCAACCCTTTTCATCTTTCTCTGTCCATCACCTCTCTCCGACATATTTTTTCTCCCCTAGAAGGACCCCCTGGTGGACGGCGGAGCTAACCAGGGAGAAGAAGGCAGTAAACGCGGCACGTAGGGCGTACCAGAGGGAGGAACGAGACCATCACAGGGCCGAACTCAGACGGACATACCTGAGGCGAAGGAACACCTACCACCACAAGATCAAGAAGGCGAAGCAAGACAGCTGGCGAGAGTTCGTAGGCCGAACCGGGAACAAGGAACCGTTCGGCATAGTCTACAGGCTAACATGTGGTAAGTTCAGGAAGAGGGAGGGCTACATGGCGATGGTCAGCGAGGGAATGCGCGCGGTGGATTGGGAAGGATCCATGAACATCCTTCTAGACGAGCTGATCAAAACCGACCCCGTCGACGAGGACATGGAACAACACCGAAGAACGAGAGCGGAGGTAAGGGAAATCCCTGACGTCGAAGATGCGGCCGAATTCGAAATGGAGGAGGCAGAAAGTGTCCTGCGGCGCCTGCCCAAAGGAAAATCGCCGGGTCCAGACGGCATAGCGTACGAAATGGTAAGTGAAGCTTGGCCGGTTATAGGGGAGGCGATGCTTCGAATCTGGAACGAGTGCCTGCGGCTAGGAGCATTTCCGGACGACTGGAAGATCGGCAACCTGGTGCTCCTCCTAAAAGGGAGCGAGAGGGACAGGTCAATTCCCTCATCGTACAGGCCGATCAGTCTGTTATCGGTGCTAGGTAAGATATTTGAAAAGCTACTTTACAGGAGACTAGAAGACAGCTTGGAAGGGGAGAGCAACCCGAACCAATACGGCTTCAGGAGAGGGCGATCCACCATAGACGCGCTGGAGGAATGCAGAAGAATCGTGGAGACATCGGAAGAGAAATACGTGCTGCGGATATTCCTGGATGTCAAAGGCGCCTTCGACAACCTTTGGTGGCCGGATGTCCTCCGGATACTCAGGGCGAGGAGGTGCCCGAAGAATCTGTATCAGGTAATTTTAGATTATCTAACCAACAGGAAAGTCGAACTCAGGGAAGGAGAGGACGCCGTCGTGAGGGAATGCCAGAGGGGCTGCCCTCAGGGATCGATACTGGGGCCATACTTCTGGAACCTGGTCTTCGACGAGAACCTCGAAGAAGACGAACCGTGGTGCAAGAAAGTGGCGTATGCGGACGACGAAGTGATCATCGTCGAAGGCAAGTCCAGAGCCCAACTAGAAGACCGAGCCAGTTGCTTAAAGGTAAATTTCATTGAGGAAGGCGACCGAGGGTAAGAATGAGGAACCACCGACTTCGTATGGTGGACGAGGTAAGACACCTAGGGATATACTGGGGGGAAGGAATGACGATCATCCCTCATATGAGGGAACTGAAAGAAAGGGGACGGATGCTAGGGATGAGCCCCAAACGAGTCGTAAAAGCCAGATGGGGACTAAACCACAAGACCGTAGAGATCCTCCACACGGGAGTTCTCGAACCCGTCGCTCTTTACGGAGCGGAGGTCTGGTTCGACAAGCTGCACAGTAGGGTCAGGGACGGGCTAGGCACCACCCAACGCCCGATGCTTCTAGCATCAACGAAGGCGTACAGAACGGCGTCCACGGATGCGCTGGGAGTTCTGGCGAAACGGATGCCGTTGGCACTTAGGGCAGAAGAAAGATGGTACCGGAGGAAGATACGAAGAAGGATCTCGTCGAACTCCGAGAACACATCCTGAGGAAGTGGGAAACCTCGTGGAACAGGTCGGGAAATGAAAGGATCGCGCACGGATTCTTCCCCAGCGTGGCAGAGAGGCTACAGATGTCATGGGTCGAGCCCTCGTTCTGGATCACCTAGCTCCTAACGGGGCACGGCGACTTCAGGGCGAAGCTGCGATCCTTCAACTTGACGGACAGGGGCGAATGCGAGTGCGGAGCGGAAGACACGAGCGCGCACCTCCTAACAGACTGCGCGACACAAGAGGTAGAAAGGGAGAGGGGTCTGTTACAGGCCTTCGTGGAACAACGTGGAGTCAGATGGCCACCACGCCCACAGGACCTAGTGGCAGAAGACATATACGACCGCCTCAGGGAGTTCGCCGAGAGAGTTCTGAAGGACCGAGAGGAGCAGCGCCGGGAGGAGGGGTAAGTAAGGTTAGAAGGTAGGAGTAAGTAAGGTAAGAAGGTACGTCCCTCACCAGGGGGAGCATTGCACATACGCACATGCATCTGGTAGCGATATTCGTGCTTATCGATCACCTCGGGCTCGGGTCCCAAGCCACCGCTCGGAAACGGGCGGGTATCCGATTTGGGGTTAGGTTTCGAGGGGGCAGTGGTAACGAACCGTACGGTGAGGTGGGCCCCAGGGTGGATCGGGTCGATGTGATCCGGTGATCCTGGGGCCTTGCCGGTAACTAACGCCTGAGCCGTAATTCAGGAAGTCAGTGCGCTAGGCTGGCGCCCGGACATCGTTCGGGTGGGTGAGGTCGGTGCAACGTCCAAACTCGCTTCATTCCCCTAAAGACGTCCCAGACATCCTTCAGATGTCAGGGGGGCGGATATGCTTAACTGCTTGGTGTCGCCTAGTCTAGTCATTCCAATAGATGCCCTTTGCCACTTCCCCGCACGGGGGTTCTGTGCGCAGGGAGGGTTGGCGGCTGGCCCGACAGGGCTGGCCTCGGGACCACCAGCGCCGAATACTCGCTTATTTGTTATCATGGAGAAAAGAGTTTAATGGTCTGACGCTAGAGGGCGTGGCGATTATATTCTATTGCCTATAAAATGTCTAAAGAATGTACCGAAAACAAGGGTGTAAGGCAAGGAGGTAGTATGTATGTAATATCAAGTCGCAGAATCCAAAAATATCTGAAAAAATAGAAACAACATTAAGTTCAAATAAAACGCAGTAAAAGCTTCTAATACTAATATATGCATCTAAAATGTAATGTTGGAAAACTAAAAATTCATATTTTTGTAGTATTCTCCTCAAAACGAGTATCTGTTCTATGGCCTGCTGCCAATTTAAATGAAGCTTACAGTGAATAAGCAGTTCTTGTATCATAAGGAAAAAAAATATTTCGCTATTTCAGAAATCTTGAATGAGTATGTCTAAGAGGGCCCAAAAGTCCAAAAGTATGCTGAATCAACGATGTGTTGACAATTATGTAGAACCCAGAGAGGATGGAAACTAAAATATAAGAATAGAGAAATGAAAGGAGTCGACTAGTTACATTTCTTCTCATAAGAAGAAAATAACAATTCGAAAACAGAATACTATAAGTAATCCAAATGCTTCTTCTTTTGATTTACTAGCCAAAAATCATCTTGTGATCTTAAACCATTACAAATACAAAACTTTAGTAATATTAATTTCGAAATTTGTTTTATTTATTGACCATTATTTTTTGAAAGCACCGACATTTCCAAAGACTCATTTTAACCTTATCTGTAATATTTTAGTTTTATTAGTTGTGCATTTAACGTTCTTAGCTAGGAAGATCATCATGTTTTCAGATTTCTGATATTTAAAAACTTGAATTTTCCTTTTCCACATTATTCGCACAACAGTTTAACTATCATTAATTACAAAAATGGTTCAAGTCATATAATTAGATTCTGTTTCATATTTTATCAATGTAAAAATCAGCTTGTGCATACAGAATTTATTTATAGTTTATCTTAATTGACATTATCTTTATTAATTACTTTTGGCATTTTTAATATAAATTTCAGTAAGACTTAGTGACTCTTGGAGAAACCAATAAACCAAGAAATTTCTATTTCATTAAACTTGATCGAAGCAGCACCGATGAAGAATTTCAGGAATCCGGGACAAGTGCGTTCATCAGGGGTTTGACAATCCAAGGCCTACCGAGATTACATCTGCGACCATAAAAGTCACATGAGAAAAAGACAGAAACTACTCAGATGCACTCTTATAATGAACAATTTATTTTTAAATGTTCGTTTTTAATATTACGGCCGGTAATTTAAACTGTAATTAAAACAATTTTTTAAAAAACGACGTATTTAACATTGAAACCTTCTCACGATAATATCATTAATCAAATAAAATGTTATTCAAAAATTCAAATTTCAACCAATGAGATTCTTCTTGATTTTCGGAGCTCAATGGTGGCCAGTTTAAGTTTTTGTAAATACCCACTAATGAGATTGCGGTTAATAAAATATGCTTTTTAAGCGCGGATCTTTTATTTCTAGCTCGGGTTTTGTAGCTGGTTCTTGTAACGATTGTTACATTGTAATTGTTCGAATCGAGTTGGTTTGGTATTGTTTCATTGCGGTCTAAAGTGAAGGAATTCGTCCTAATTAAAAGTTACTACGCCGTCTTCTGTCGCCGAGGGTTTCAATGCTATTAAAAACGTTTCCTTCAAGTTCTGTTTCGAACGTTAATAAAATAACTATAAATCTCAAACAAAAAATGCTAGACTTATTAGTCAGACCGGTATGTATTCTATTCTAGATGCTCAGAATGACTAAGAATATTTTACATGGGGTTCTTTTCATAGATTTCATTTTAATTTGCATACGAGGGACATTCATTTTATTCATACTCTCGTAGACAATCTTTGGAAAGGCCTTTAAATCTTCTTGTCAGTTCGATACTGATTTGTCGTAAAAAATACGTTCGAAATATTAACGAAAATTTACATTTGATTTTAAACATTTGCTTCTATATTTATTCTGTGAGGAAAGAGTTATCAAATTCATTAGAAATAATTTGTTATGAAATCTATTCTGTGGTTTTCAAAATTGAGGTTCAATATTATTTTTTTTAAATGCCTTTTTTCACATTAATTACTGGATATCTTCTAAAATACTTATTTAAATTAATGTCGCACTTAAAACCTTAGTATATAAATTATTTGGCTAAAATTGTCCGCATAAAACTTTAAGCATCACATAAGAACCAAAAAAATAATCTGCTTGCATTATCGCAAGGTCATAAAATGAAAGCTATTAATAAAATTTATACTTCAAAAAATGCATCAAAATTCTTCCACTTCAAACTAGTTCGAATATTAAAATGTCTTAAAAGACTGTTTTAGTTCCCATAAGTTTAGTATGCTGTATAACAAGCTTATAATAAGGAAATAAAAACTAAAAGTATTCATTTTTGTTGCAGCACGGCGCCCAAAATTCGCAACATTGCACTAATTAAGCTAATAATGAGTTTTCGTTTTTACTCAGCCGTTAACGTAAACTGCTACTACCTTCGTTTAACTCGTTTAGTATAATCTTACCATTAAAATGCGACGTATCGAAAAAAGAAATGAAATATTGAATTTATTGTGGAGATGCCTCCATTGGAAACAGTGGCGTAACATTATACTAGTATGTTGAATTTACAAATTAAGCTGACGAGAGAATTCTGATTTTAGAGTTATCTTTCTAAAAGTAAAACGTATGATTAAAATGAAAAACTTCTTCTGTGGTTAATATAGAAACCAGCGAGAAAATCGTTAGAATTATTCTAATGTGAAACTTAAGCATTTATTTTAGGTTTAATTCAATATGATTTCAAACTTACTATGATATTTATAAATGTTAGTTTCTTTGATGTAATTGTTAAGCGACAAAAGTATATAAAATAATTAACTTATAAAAATGTCGATTAGGATGATTAACACGTAGCTTATTTTAGGCTTTTGGGAAGACACCTTGAAGACGTTATAAAATCTAAATAAGTATCTGTTTAAATACGCCATATCAGATAATTTTTATAGCCTCGTAAAATTTAATATAATATCAGATGCATAAGAGATATGCGGTTTTTCAGCTGTAATTAACGAGGGAATAGATTAATCCAACTTTAAAGTGCCAAAAATTTATTAATTTATGGTCGTATTTGCTTTTTATGAGTACATTTTTATTTGTTCATATCTTAACATAAACTTGTATTGACTCATTTTCTAATAAAAATTAAGTACGTGGCTTGATCGAATGTTGAAGTCTCTAAAAATATAATACTCATAGTAAACCCTCTATGACTGGGAGAAAAAAATAAATGCTAGGCGGTTTGTTTAATGCGGCCACCCGAGTTTTCTTTGTGGTAATAAAAATTAACGACAAAATGCCACAGAATTCTTAACGACAAGCCATAACGTTTCTTCCTATTTATAGATACCAAAGTCAAAACCGATTAATTTTAGAAACCTCCATTTTGTGTCTGTCGAACCATTACCGCACTGACAGAGAAATGCGACGTGCGGTTACCTTTAGAGAATATGTTATGAAATCAGACACATAACAGAAGGTTAAAAGGTGGAAGCATCAACGGTGGCTGTGCGAAAGAAGCGAAACTATAGGTAAAGGGTTGAGGGGGCTTTTAATGCTTCGCATATGTGCGGTGCAGTCAAGTGTAGCGATTGCTAAAGTCAGAGGCGTATCTGTGAAGAGAGAGTGTGGGATTTTTTCAATTTTGTTATTTAATTATGTCATGAACGTTTAAGGACTTTCGGTTACTTAGAAATAGGATATATGATTACTTTAAGATGGCTCTTAGATTTTTAATTTTTTTGTCATTATACAGGTGATATATGATTGTAAAGCTTGATTTTTATTTGTAAGTGAGTTTTTGTTTAAAGCAAAATGGCACAAAATCGCAATTTTGAAACTCTAGACTTTTCTCCGTTCTAAAAGGATTTAAAAAAATCTAAATGTTTATATTTTAATTCACTGCTACTTACTACATAATTAAACTACAGGTTTGACATTCTCAGTTTATTGGAATATCATTCATATTACTTAAACTGAAGTTTTCAATTTAGGGCCGGTATTTCCATCTCCTAATAAGTTTATTCTCCTGTTAAAAACCTGTTAATACAATCGTTTCCATGGAAACTATTTGCCAAATAGCTTATTAGGAGGTTTATTAGGATATGGAAAGACCGGCCCTTAGTATTTGGAGGATTTTTACTCCATAATTATGAATTTTTTGCTAACTGAAATAGAATTAAAATTGCTACTTATACATGGTTAAAATATTAGAAAAATATATAATTTCTGAAATTTCTTAAAAATTTCTAACGTGAAAGCTTTTAGTAACCGCTTACAGTAATAACAAAGAAAGTTTGGGTTTCAAATTGTACAAAAGTTTCAGCTTGTGATTATTAAAAAAATCCTGTATATTAACTCTTGATTTGGCTCAATCAGGAATAAACGTTACAAAAATACTTAAAATATTGATAAAAGTGATCCCCTAAAAGAGTTTTGATCAAAACAAATTTTTTTTCTTATAATATTTTCAAAAACACAAACATGTTGATTGCAAGCAACATTGCCCGTAGTACAATTAAAATTTATTACATTATTACATTAATGATATATGTGTTAAAATTGTTTATTTGGTGTGGAATGATACAAAACAGTTTCGGTTAGGCACAAAACACATCACTAAATTATATTTTTGACAATATCTTGTCGAATAGCCATTTTTACAGTGACGACAACGTTATTTAGCTCCATACAATGACCATATTCACTGTACCTTACATCTTGAACTGGTACCTATAGGAATATCAACTTTCTTTTCGGCAGGTACCAGATCCGCAGCAGAAGGTCTACCTCTCTTGGTTTTATTTTGCGCTATTAGGGCCTCCGCTATCATAGTACGAAATACCTTTAGAGCAGGCTTTATTGTTTCGCTTTTCCTCCGATACACCAACCAAGAATTTGTAACACAAACGTCTATCATGTATCCAAAAATTCGAAGGTACCATCTTCTGGATTTAAGTGGTACTCTATACAGTTCAATAAGCATGCCAGCCAAATCAACACCACACACCACTCATGTGGTTGTTGTAATACTGAGCCATTCTGGGACAATCTACGTTTGTTACCATAAACTTATCAAAAAGATAATAAAAGCCATAAATAATTAGTACACTTTATTTTTCGGGACTCAATTTACGGCGCGAAGGTCAGAGTTCAAAAATAATTACACAAAAAAAATTAAATTATTGATCAGATTTAATTATAGACTTAATAAGATTTCAACATACACAAAAAATTGAAATATACATACAATAAAGTAAAGCTGAAGGCTTAATAAATTCCAATAAGAAAATTCAAAATTACACTAGCTGAAGGCTTAATAAGTTCCAATACGAAATCAAAATTACACTAGCTGAAGGCTTAATTTAGGGAACAAAAGGAATTACCTGAAATAAAAATTCAACCTATAATGTCGTAAACGTTTACCTCTTTAGGAATGAAATTAGTGGTAATAAACCCAACTAAACTCATTCAGTGCGGAACCTTTCCAAAATGATTACAAAACATAATTAAGTCGATTGCAAAAAAAATATATAAAAAATATGCAAATTGAATTTAACTAGTAAGCCACAGGCCTAACAAATGAATGAACAATTTTTACTACGTAGGACTTGAATATGAAATTTAATTACATAACCAAAAAAAGGAAAACATATGGCACAAAATTTAACCATACGTAATATAAATTACTAAGCTACCTACGTGATCAAAGATAACACATCAATAAAATCATGAAAAAAAATTTAAATGTTAAGCACTTATCTTCCAAATAAAATGTTCTTTACAGGTGTTGAAGGTGCTTTGACTTTGTTCTTCTCACCTGTATTTCATCTCTTCACTATACCTAATGGTTCAACCCCCACAAAAGTACTTGCCAAAGTAACCACCTTATTGTCAGCTCATTTTACAGCCATTAGGTTATTGGCCTCATCGTAGTAGAAATTCCTTTGCCTTGTTTTCGTAAAGCTTTGTCGTCTTGTAAGGGACATCCCTTCAATCTGTTTTTTCGCAGAGAACCAAGCGAATTAATATCAATTTTCTCTTTCAAAAACACAAAAAGATCAAACGTAGAGAAATAATTGTCGAAAAACACTTTGGCGGTTGAATTTGATGGTATGGTTTTGCATAACAGGATAACTACTTGACATCCAATACCAAATTTTTGTTCATCACTGTTTAGTTCGTCAGGATGCCTTTGCCTGTGTAAGGTACCCTAGTAGCACAAAGCTAGGATTTAGATAAATGCAAGCTATTTTCTAGCTCTAAAACTATCCTTTTCTAGCTAAGTGGAATTCTAGCTAAAAGGGAGTTTAGTTTGCTAGGAAAATTTTAACAAAGAATGTTAGCTAGATGTAACCTAGGGTTTACCTATAAAAACTAGTTAGTTGGAAAGGTGTTTTTTGAAGTTAAATTTTAGCTAGAATTTGGCTAAATAATATAGTTTCATAACAAAATAAAGCAGGCTTTAGAATGACTCCCTACTGTGTTTACCTGAAAAGGTGAAATTCGTATTTACTGGTACGGGTTAAACGAAAATTTCAGAACATATGCTGGATTTGATATTTCGACATATGTACTATATGTACTTAGTCACAAGTTAAAGGAAACTTACACCTAATTATTATAGTAAAGGCGATTTCGGATATAAATATAAAAATAGCATCTGTAAATTCTGGGCCTACAAAGAATTATCAGGTAAAATCTCAGGTTTGCTTTGTGATGTCAAACCTTCCAACTGTCTTGCGGTGTAAACAAAGAAAGAATTTTCTGTATTGATATTATTAAGTTGATGTTCTTAGTATATAAATTTTATTTTATGATGTGTGGTCATAATTACAGCATATTAAAACTTAGGGATATCAAACAAGTTCAGGGGATTGCGAAAACGTTTCTGAAATTATGATCAAACTTATTTTTTACTGGTTTAGTGTCGCGCACAGTAACAATAGTGTTTAGTTGTAACTAAAATGCAATTAAGTGTTCGCAGATATATATTATTAATTTGCCGAGGAGGTTATACTAACCGAATATTTATTATTTTATGAGGATAAAAAGTATATAAATATTTTAGAGAATCATATAGGTATAATACAACATACATATTTCAGACCAGAAGATATTTATCTGTTTGTTTCTTTGAAAGTTAAAAACAAATCTACCATCTGTACGCATAACTGTATTGGAAAATTTTAAACATAATAAGAAACAAAGCAATTATTGACATGATTTATATACATTATGAAAACCTTGGGTAAGATGTTAGAAGTTTTTTAAATGTTAGCATTAAAAAATTGTTAAAATTTCTTAATTTTGTTGTACATAAAATTCGCTTATCAATACGTGTTTAAATTTTTTTGCTGTGTGTGCACAAAACTGTTTTGTCAAACTCCAAATTGTTCATGAATTTTTCTAGAAACTGTAAGTATTGTTAGCGCCAAAGATGTTACTTAGAAATGTTAATCCATCTTAGGAAGTGGCTAAACCTGTATTGGAAGGTAAACCAAAATGAACCAAATGTGAAGACTTAAGAAAAGGTTATATCCTTTGAAGTTAGAAATGATGTCTTGAAGGCAAATATACCTTAAACGTTGCGAACCAAAACTTGTTTAAAATTTCGTGTCCCTAGCTTGTCTGCTTCGAACAAAGAAAAAGTGTTGTAATTTGTGTGCACGCGCTTTAAGTGAACTTTATTAAGTACTTGATTTTATTATAAGCACTGGTGAGTAACTATCTTTCTTGTAAGAGGTGTGTTTATTAAATTTGATTATTACCATTTTGATCTTTAGTTCATGAAGAGATACAAAAATGCCAAACGCATTTAGAAGGTATCATTCGGCAGGGATTGTACAACCTGGCAGAACGATTTGCTGAAATTAAATTTGAAATTAATGAGCTAAATAGAAGACATGATGAAATGTTGTTAAACCTAAACCATGTAGTGAAAAATAATTCCAGGGGAGAAAATATTTCCTTGCAAATTAAAAATCGCTTTCCGTTAAAATCACTGGACGAACTAAATGACTTTGAAGGACAATGGACAACTTGACGATCAGGAGATTATGCAAGCCTTGGTAAGTTTTCATTTGCAAGTATATAATTGTTATTGAAATAAACATGCTTAAATTTTGTAGGTAAATGTTTTGTTTTTATAGGGAGGTGAAACCTTTCATAAGGCGATATACATATTATATTTCAATGAAAATGGTCCTTACACCCGAATTGGCATCTTTATATTCAGGATAAAGGAAAAAGAGTAACAAACGAAACTTTTCGTCATTGAATTTATATAAAGCTATAACAGGTTAGTAATTTTTATTTTTTAATTTTTTCAACTAAAATAATTTCTGGGTATAAGTATAAAATTTAATAATAGTTATTTAATAATAATAATCTTTGCAAAGAAAAGTTTTGTAATATCCAAGGTTAATACATGAAAAGTTACCAAACCAAATTAAGAAAGCATTAATTACAATTTTCTATTACAAATTTCTTTTTACTTTCATATTTCTATATTATACTTGTTATTTAATAATTATACTGTTAGATACATTTTAGTAAAATAATTATGTGGTAGTCTTTTACATGCAAAATTTAAAAAAAAATCACCTTTTGGTAATACTCACGTGTTCATTGTTTATATTAATTGATTAATCAATTAATTAATTCAAAATTCTTTTATTGTATCTATTTAAAAATCAAACGAAAATTGATTATACAAATTTCAAATATAAGCACGTAGCTTCAAATATGTATTCTCTTAAAAAATTGTTTATTGTAAATATACATTCTATTGATTTGTTTTACTGCATAAGCAACCTCCTATTGGGGTTATGTACGTCTTTCAAAAAAAAAAATTTTTTCAGATGCAGTTCGCAAACGTTTTGAAACCACGTCGGACAAGGACATACTGAAATCGGTTTCGCAATTTTTTTTTCACTATAAAAGTCTGCTTACCCAAATAAATTTATACATATATGTAAATCCATGATGTATGTTAAATAAACATGATACACCTAAATATATTTCTCTTATTTTTTTAAATACCTATATTAGATCTTTAGAAGAAAAAGTATTGTTTAAAATATGTCCTGATCAAATGAACCTCAGAGCTGGGGGCCATTGTTTTAATTACCAACAAGAAAATATATCTTTAGAAGTGTATGAACTCAATTTGATGATATGAATTAAAAGGCTGGCCTAAGCGTAGAACATTTTATTAGGACTTGAATTTTGACTAGTTGCTAGACAGAAACCCAGCTAGCTTCTGGCTAGGAAACATAGTTCGATTCTAGCTAAGAAAGGTAGTTCGATTCTGACTAAAGAGGGTAGTTAAGTTATAGCTAGATAGGGTAGTTCAATCTTAGCTAGATATGCTAGTTCAATATTAGCTAGATAGGCTAGTTCAATCTTAGCTAGAAAGGCGTTACATTTTGAGCTAAAATCTAGCTTGAATTTCTAGTTAGATCTTAGCATCTTGTGCTGCTAGGGTATCGTACAAAACCATATATGATACCGGACACTCCACAGCGTACAAATATTCTGTATCCCCACTTGTGGGGTTTATTTTGGATATACTGTCTCAAATTTCCAGCTCTCGGACCGTTATACGGTACCATCATTTCATCGATAAAATGATGAGATTCTTGACCTAAAAGTCGGCACTGGTCTCGCACTGCATTTATCACTGGACGAATTTTCCAGAGCCGATCAGGTGATCCTTCATTTTCTTGGTTATTTGTAAAACTCATTATGCTAGAATTTTTTTCGTATCGATAGTGCTGACTCCAATAGTCGGTATATGATGGAAAATCTATAACACCCATAAGATTTACCATTCCTATAACCTGTTCGATTTCCTTAGTACTTGTATTGATGGATGTACCAGTACATTGGACAGAATAAATGTTGGTTTGCTGTACTATCAAGCCAAAAAGTTCTTTTGTAAAAACTTCTTGGAAGTATGTTAGTGGAGCGACTTCATCTATATCATTTTCTTCAAAATTTATTTCATTTTCGTCAGCAGCCAAAATTGTTTGGAAGCTTGAAGATTGATTTGTTGTCGATGAAATTTATACTTGTAGTTGAGCAAGAGGTAAATCGTCTTCAGTATCCCAGTCTCCATCAAAATCATCAGCATCGTAATCAAATGGAATAGCAGGAATAAGCTTGTCCTTTCCTACGCCACACAAATATGTTTCTGACACATCATTTTCAGCATCTTTATAAAAACCATCCTCATTGTCTGATATTTACATCTGATACGTCAGCATCAGACAAGTGGCCGTCCTGTGGTGGTTACAACACCAATTGTTTTTTAGTTTTTCCATAAAACATGTCAACATCCATCTCGATAATAATAGCACAATTGTTTGCAAGCAAGACTGATTTTGCAGTATCCAATCCGGAGAGGATTAAGTAATGCAATTGGTTTTACTTGTTACAGACTAATTTTGACATATTTACCTTCGCCAAAATTTCAAAAACTATCACAAATAAGCACTTTTTGAGAAAATAAACAATAAAAAGCTTGAACCAGATGCACATAACCTAAAACACCAGTACTAGAATGAACATCATCGGAACTGATCGTATTTTTTCGCCAAATTCTCAATGTACGTCACAAATGATGTTGCGTGAAAGCATCATCGCCCACTCAGACCAAGACTTTACTCATGAATCCTCCTAAGAGTCAGAAAACCATGTTTTTTGTAAGCAACATTGCCAATTAAATGGTTAATGTTAATACTCTTTTTCCATGACTTGATTTTTCAGATGCTTTATATTTTGCTCTATATTAGAATCTGAATCTGAATATTTTTAAGTTGCAGGCTAAAATACTTAAACTTAAATTTACGAACTTATATTAATTACAATAAATTCAAGAATTACAAAATTAAAAATTTGAATTTTAGTTTGAACTGAATTCTTACTAGAAATACCTACTGCTTTATTTCGTTATTTCATTATGAATATTTCTGAAACTTGACTAACTTTGGCACTAAATTTCGAAAATCAAAATTTTTTTGTTTTTTTTATTCTGTAAGTTTCTTATTTTTAATTTAATTTAGAATTCAGATTTAATTAATTTCAAAAACTTTTACTTGATAATTTAAAATATTCAAAATACAAAATTTTTGTTTGGGTATTGTTTGTCAAATACATTGAGTTTATTTATTGACCAAGACGTCACACGGGACACCCTGTCAATGTAGAGACATGATAAACTAAATTCATTTTTTAAATTTTTACCTATGTTCTGCTAATACATTATCAGCATAAATTGCAAAATTAAATATTTAAGCAAAGCACCTCTTTTTTACTGATTAATATATCGTATATTTCGGAAGTTACTAAATTGTAAATGTTTATTGGATATTCATAATTTATTTAAATATCTAATCTCTTGTATGTATATGTTTTAAAATTAATAATAATAAGAGACTATCTTTAATTAAATTCAAAATAAATAAAACGTCAGTACTATTTAGTTTATTTATTAACTAATATTATGTACAGTACAATTACTGGGTGAACCAAAATTACGAATACAGCATTTTCTTTTGCAGTTGTTTGTGTTTCATTTGTTTATTAGAGTTACTCTCTTTCGATACCACACGATTTAACTTCTCTTTTCGGAATAACGAAGCCATCACTTCGTAGCGATTCTGTTATCATGCTGTACCGTGAAAGTCTTACAGAACGCGAGTTCCAGAAGAGCCGCAACATTGTGTATACCACAATTTGAAGGTTAAGGAGCTGGGAAACAGCACCGATTGATCTGGAAAGGGAAGGATTCGCTCCTTTGCTATAATATCCAATCTAATCAGTGCGAAAAATATCGAGAAGTATGGACACCAAACTCACGTCGATGCAACGAATTGTCAAGAAATATTTGAATCTGAAGCCATACAAGAAGGGAAAAGCTCCCATGTTGATGGAGGCGAAGAAGTTTAAGAGGAAGGAATGCTGGAAGAAGCTGATCGTTCGCTGTCACGTTTTCACGTTGGAACTTAACAAGCAGAACGGTCGCGTCTACGCTACTTCCAACCCCAACATTGTCGTTTTTTGTGCATTGCACCCTGCATCCGTTATGGTCTTTGTACCTTAAGGTGCCAAGGTGAACAAGCACATCTATCTCCATGTATTAGGCATAGACAGAGGTCTTACTCTGGTCCATTTGCCACTTTGGAAACCATCATTGGATTTTTCAGCAGGGTGAAACTCCGGCTCATAAAGCTCAATTTCTGCAGAATTGCGCTTTCTTCATCTCATTCAACTAGTGGCCTCCCAACTCGCACCATCTAAATCCCATTATTCCATTTGTACAATCTTGGAAAGCAAGGTTGACTTGCAGCCACACAAAACCATTGGCTCACTGAAGACAGCACTTTAAAAAGTCTGGAAGCATCTTGACTCAGCTCTCCTACGTACCACCGTCGACTCGTTTTCCAAGCGTCTTCGTGCCTGTGTCCAAGCTTGTGCTTATTATTGTTCCATAATCGTTATTTTTATGGTTCGTATTAATATTCCGCCTTCCGCCTCTTCCCATTTTCTACGGACTCTTTTCCTTGTATTCGTAATTTTGGTCCACGAAATTATAGTATAAGTATTACATACCGAGGTGGAAAGTAGTTCATTACTGTCGAGAGATAATTATAGTTAACCGAGACGCGAAGCGTCGAGGTTTACTATATCTCGACACAGTAATGAAACTTTTCACCAAGGTTTGTATACTATTTTATTTTCAACCATATACAGGGTGACATTGAAAAAACTGCCATGCATAGTACCACGCGATAGAGGACCATAAAATAATAAAAAAAGTTCTTATACGCTAATGTCCGATCGCCTTTTGTTTTCAAGATACAAGATGTTAAAAGTTTAAATTTTCTAACAAACTTTTAAGATCCTGTATCTTGAAAACAAAAGGCGATCGGACATTAGCGTATAAGAACTTTTTTTATTATTTTATGGTCCTCTATCGCATGGTACTATGCATTGTAGTTTTAAAAAAAAAATTAAATTTTCTAACAAACTTTTAACATCCTGTATCTTGAAAACAAAAGGCGATCGGACATTAGCGTATAAGAACTTTTTTTATTATTTTATGGTCCTCTATCGCGTGGTACTATGCATTGTAGTTTTAAAAAAAAAAATTAAATTTTCTAACAAACTTTTAACATCCTGTATCTTGAAAACAAAAGGCGATCGGACATTAGCGTATAAGAACTTTTTTTATTATTTTATGGTCCTCTATCGCGTGGTACTATGCATGGCAGTTTTTTCAATGTCACCCTGTATATAAATTAATATGAATCATTTATAATAATAATTAATATTTTGAACAAACAAGCTGTCATTTAATTGCAGTGGGTGTGGCCGGGTGGTAATCAGCTGATCAACTCGGGCGGGCGGAAAGTGATTAGGGTAGAAAGTAACAGTCAGTGAAGGCCAATTTTCCAACTTACGAAACAGTTAGTAATAACGTCATTACATATATGGTTGAAAATAATTAATAGTACATTACATCCGAGGTGGAAAATGTTTCATTACAGCCGAGGGCTTCTGTATGACCAAGAGGCGAAGCGCGTAACATACCACAAAATTTGGCGTCTATACCCAAAAAAATGTGCCATTTTAAATGGTATTATCAAAAGAGGATGTTGCCATTTAAAAAAACTGATGATGACGTCATAACTCGAACAGGGATGACGTAATAAAAAATATACGTATGTGTACCAAAAAATGCACATCTACAAAAGAAAATCGACGTGTCTGTGCATTATTTTCTTACTTGCCCAATAAATACTTTATCGAATTTGTTACAACCTTACGTGCTCACTGTATATTCAGAACACTAATTAGAACATTACTAAACAAAGCAAAGTTTGCGAAAGCTTAACTGTTGTAGGGGAACAACAAAATTCAACGTGTTTTGTGTCAATTTATTAAATTATTCTGTATCTGTAACATATTTTACCTTTCGGTGTCGAGACTGATGAGTTAACGTATGTGGTCTTTACGGGTGTAATGCGTAATCCGGCCCGACTCTGCGGGTTACATGATTGGTGCGCCGTTTAATACATACATACTGCGCCAAGTGTAGAGTGTATGTGTGTGTAGCTGTAGGACCTTGTTACTTTACCTCTTAGGCCTGTATCTGGAAGAGAGTGTCACCAAGGCTCGATACCGACTTCCAGACTGCAGGAAAATTCTGTCCATCGGGACATTCGAACCAAGCACTAACCACTAACGCAACCCTAACCTGACGCTCTACCACTATGCCACCCTGGAAGCTTATTACAATTTTTTTTGCCTTTGAACGTTATAGAGATGCCGAGTATTCTCCTACGTTTGTTATTCGGCGGGGGTAGTTAAAGTGAATAAAAGCTCATGAAGGATGACAAGTGTTAATTGCAATGTTCTACAATTTCGTAGCATTCTCTATTACTACAGCGCCGATTTTGATTAACGATTAACAGAAAGTAAATACCTTGGACTACAGGTTTGATGGAAAAAGAATTAACAGCAAGTCAGCAAGTAAATACCTACCTTAGGCAACAGGATAAATATCATTTTAATTTGATTAACGCGCTGGGAATCATTTAAAAATAGTAATATTTGTAGAGTAAAATTCTCTGCTGTTTTGAATTCTTTTGAAGCAATTTTTTAGGCGAAATGGTTCTTAACCACAAATAAAATTATGTCATCCGAAGCTATCCTTTTCCGAATTAAACTTGTTAATCCGATAAATGGTTGTTTAGAAAGCTAGAAAATAAGATCGACTCTAAAAGACGTGATGACGGACAAACTAACAAACTTTTTCGGTATTTTTATTAGGCATATCTTAATCTGACACTATGATCGAACAATTTATTAAAAATATTTTGCAAAAGATTACAAAAATTATTAATCCTTTTGAGGCTTAAGATTTAAAGCAATCAACTTAAGATTTATTTTTAGTCTGTATTTTCATAAACAAAACATGAACTAATTGTAATTCCTTCATTTAAAAAAATAATTAGTGTTTAAATTTTGATTAAATAGGTAATTATTCAATTATTTGAACTGATTTGTTTATGGAAAATTTTTATTGCAAAGGAAAAGGCAACTTTAAATAACCTGCTTTTTAATATTCTGAAAAAGTAAATGTGACTAATTAAAGAAATATTCTAAGTAGTTCTTGTGATGTAATCTACGAACCGAAAAAAAAGGTTACCAGCAAGAGAAGGTGCCGCCAATATAAAAAGTTAACTAAACAAAGAAGAAACCAATTTACTCTAACAAATAATTGACAAATTGTATCAGGAATATCCAGTCACGGCAAGCGATTTATAGCTCGTATTATCTACAAAGTTAATAACTGATATAAGCGATAAATTACCAGCATTAAACGCAACTTGAGCGAATTATTCCCAATTAGACGTTTATTAATTGTGACTCGCACTAATGAGCAATTTAGACTAAGCTAAATGACGCTTATTTGTGGAGACAACTGGATAGTATTGGAATATTAATTGGGTGAACTTCTGAAAATGCCGAGATGAAAACGGCTCGCATCGCCAGGTGTACACAACGGCTTAAGACGCTTCTTTATTTTTTAAAGCCGGATTAATCGAGCTCGTTTTATGGCGTGCACTTTGAGAACCTGACCGTCGCCACTATCAACCCCCAAATCGTGCACCACGTCGTCGTTTTTTACAAGATTATTAATAGGGCTTGTTACGTAAATTTAAGATTTTATAAGAAAGATCAAAATTACGCGAGCTTTGCGGACAAGAAGCATCCCGAGATTTTAATCGAGACGTGATTAAAATGCGGTTGCTTAATTGATTGACAATATTTACATGTGAGTTTGTTCTTTATGTGTGCGCGCCGATCATTAAAGTCTCCGGTTTGATTCGAACCTGACGTTGGAATATCCGGAATATTTTGCATCCTTTTGTGCCGGGACGTCCTTTTTGTCAATATTCATGGGAATCGTAATTTTTTCTAGGGTTTTCGCGACAAACGAACATCTTCTCAACTGCTAGAAAGAAAAGGCATCGTTTCGCCATGTCGTTTATTTTATTTCATTAAACGAACCTCGACAGGAAAACAAATACGTTCGCTGTTATTCATTCTTAAGTATTCTTACGTTTTGTTCTG
The DNA here is from genome assembly GCA_963082815.1 of Melanotus villosus. Taxonomy (NCBI): domain Eukaryota; kingdom Metazoa; phylum Arthropoda; class Insecta; order Coleoptera; family Elateridae; genus Melanotus; species Melanotus villosus. The sequence goes on from OY720419.1 coordinate 82,001,871, forward strand.
TTTTTCCGTTTTGTGAGTCATTCTTGATTATCCTCGAGATAAATAAATTATCATGTACAAGGATCTAAGTAGCCATAAATCTTACAATCCTTCTAGTCTTTAATATATTGTACACATCCGTAATAAAATATAGCATGGGAAACGATTTTATTAATGATTTGGAAATGTTAACAGCGAAACGCTATTAAAAATTAATTCAGATCAATTTATTCTGTCTGTTCCTGTCGCTAAATATTAAAACTCGTTCGACTACTCACATTATCGAGACACTTTGATGCGCTTCCTTGATACTAACAGGTACTTAAAGTATGTTAACACTAATTAAATTGTACTGAAAGTCGATCAACGAAATTGTTAAGTGTCTAAAGTGTTTAATATTCTTATCCATTAGATATAACCAAAATTGGAATTTGCCACTGATGAAATCATATAAGGAGAATTTCTTAAAAAAAAAAGATCATAACTATTGCACATTATTTAGTATTTATTTGGACTGTGTAATTGGCCATGATTTCAATGGATTATGTTGACAGTAAAGATTAGTCAACCTGTGATGTGTTGCTCAAAGTTGCTTATACTTACTATACTTTTTATCAACAATTGGACAATTTTTTTGTTAAGGTTATTGGGTATTACCTGCTTTAAAAATTGATGAAGAAGTTCTGGCAGATTGTCAATACTACATGTGTGAACCTGTGTATTCATAAACAAACGATAGAAATTGCGAAGGTCTGAAAAATTTTCTTTTATTTTCTTTTATTAAAATGTCCATTTCATGAGCAACTTTCCTTGATGTGGACATCTGTGCCTATGAAATGGATAACGATGTAGGTACATTATAAAAACAAATTTTACTTTTAATCTCCCTTATGGGTGTATATTTTTAGTAATGAAACTTTAGTAACAAAACTTAAAAGCAATTTTTACAAAAAAAAAAATGTAAATTTCCAATTATTCCACAACATGACTTATGGGCCCATTTGTCACAGAGCCGACACTGGTACCATTCTTCCTTCTTCATCTTCTTAGAGTGGCATACCCTTTACAGGGCGTTGACTATTCTTCCTTACTGAGGCGATATTCTCCGAAACAAATTATACAGGCAGTATTATTTTCAACATGTTTGTCCTTATTGTTTTAGTGATCCGAAGAAGTGTCTTCCTCTTGCTGTAATTGAACTAAATATTCTTTAAAACTTTCTGGAGGGGGGGATTCGCCATGAAGAGAAATTTGAGTGTTCGTGTCGGAATCACTGGAGTCGTTTTGTTCGAATTTCTTTAAAGCCTTTTGATGTATTTTAGTATTTTCGTTTGTAGTTTTAGCCCTGATGCATGTATTAAAATTACTTTTATTTTCTTTCTTCTTCTTTTTATTCTTCTCCTCTTCAGCTATTAAAAGTTCGTTTTTTCGAGTGCTCGTAATAATGAAGGATTTTCCATTTTTCTGGCCGCACTGTTTAGTTTGTTTGCGTGGTGGTGCCTTGGGATACGGTCTTATAATTTCGAGAGAAATTAGTTCCAATTCTGCCCATTCTTGCTTTGTGATATCGTAGCTAGTAGAGGGAATATTTAGGACGTAACTAGAGGAAGGGCTAATTGGAACGGAACTTGCAGGAATAGAAGCCTTGCCTAGAGTCTGACTGGTGTCATTTGGTATGTCTTCTGTTTCCTCTAAGGCATTATTAACTAAAGCATCATTTTCCTGGTTTGCTGTGGAGCTTGTAGCAGTTCTGTCGGTAACAAATGACGATCGAAAGTCATCATCTGTAAAGATGTTGTAATTAAAAGGATATACTCCCGTTTTATTAAAACTTTTACAAATATTACTTATTGTAAACGACTCACTAAAAGCTGGATTAACGAACTCAGCAACTTCGTACAAATGTTACTGTTTTTCCTGGGTTGCATGTTAGCCAATTGTTCATAGCCTACTTATATCTTGATTTGAAGGGACCGTATGCCGCCACGTCAAGAGGCTGCATTTTATAGCTACAATGAGGGGGTATAGCGTCAAAATAACTATATGTTTTTTTTCTCGCAAAATCAACCACTTGCAGATTCACATGAGTCGTATGGTTATCATTTACCTCAATAATATCATATAAAATGAGGTTAATCTTGAAATTAAATAAAATACTGGATGCCAAAATCAAATTCTGATATGTAAACACTAGTTTTAGTATATTTCTTACTTTTCTTTTAAGTTCTTAAAATGTTTTAAACTTGTAAGGTCATTAGTGGAGCTAACACTAGTTGTGTTAGGGTGGTCGGTTGGCCCACCGGCGCAGCAGTTTTCATCCATGCAGCGAGGGGTCAACTGGCATTTGTATTGTCATTTTTAGATGAGCAATGGTTGGGTCAGTACTGTGTTTTTTTTTCTCTCCTTTATTTTATTTTTTTAGTCCTTTGTTCTCCTTTCATGTTCCTTATTTTCTCCGGACCTTATTTTTCTCCAGTTCCATCTTTGGTGAGTTCTCTCCTCTGATCGATGGTTTCTACTTTCGTCGTCTTGGTTGGGGGGAGTGTAACGGTTCATTTTCCGTTATATTATTTTGCTCCTTTCAATTGCTTATTTACGGTGAATGCATTTATTGAACCTCTATTTATTATATATTCACTGGTAAAAGATTACGTTGTTAGTGACTTTTTGGTTTTGAGTAGGTTTTCTGATTTGAGAGAGGGTCATGCGCGTTGGATGATAGGCGTTGCGTTCGAGAAATCTTGGCTTTTTCCGTTGGGTTGTCTGCCGAAGCAGTTGAGTTTATCCCGAAGTTATTTATTTAATTCTGATGGGATTATTGTAATTATTATTCGGTTAAATAACTTCCGAGATTTTCGGTTTTGTTTCACTTTGTGAAATTATTTTTTAGAAGCACCAAGATTTCTCGAACGCAACGCCTATCATCCAACGCGCATGACCCTCTCTCAAATCAGAAAACCTACTCAAAACCAAAAAGTCACTAACAACGTAATCTTTTACCAGTGAATATATAATAAATAGAGGTTCAATAAATGCATTCACCGTAAATAAGCAATTGAAAGGAGCAAAATAATATAACGGAAAATGAACCGTTACACACTGATCTGCTTAATACTATAATTTTGAAGTCCTATTTAAGTCAAAAATGTTGTGTTGTACCAATTTTTCAATATCTCTAAAAAGAGGAGGAAGAAAACCAAACAAATAAACAAATTCTGGAAACAAGAAATGTTTGATTTCACAATACAGGCAAAAATCAAAATTGACTTTCACTAAGATTACTTTTGATATTTTGCTTGTTTGAAAACCACAGAGCTAATTAGATTTAAAACAATAAACTGTAAACAGTTTAAAAACAACATCCGAAACAATTGTAAATAAATTACTTTGTTCAGTTTAGGAAAGAAACGAAAGACGAAGTAATTAATAAGAATTGTCACCCAAGCCTCGTCGTAAAACAGAGTTGTTCTCATGCATTCTCACTATTCACGCCCAATTTTATATTGTTTATTATTCAGTCTGTAGGGAAACAAAAGGGAGGTCCAATTTCGAAAACAATATGCAGACACATCACGTTTGAACTGTCAGAATACACGAAAATAACTGAAAACACGAGAAGCTCTCATGTAATTAGTTGACAGCGACGATTGATGATTTAGTATGTTATTGTCTCCATTACACCAGTTACATTATGTAAGGCTTGGTTCAGTTAAACTACCAGGCGGGCAGCAGCATCGATGGCGCCTCCTGTACGCGTTAGGAATTCTTAAACCGTGGAAATATACGTTAATTGATTTCCAACTACTTTTAGGAAACTTGAATTGATACTGGATGTGCATACTGATCGACACTTCCGAGATCTACGAGGTTTTAGAACGTGTTGTTTATTTTTAACACCTTTCATTGATTTATTGCTCTGATTGTATCAAAGTTGCCGAAGTTTTTCAGATGTTTACGACTTACAATTTGTTCATTTTAGATGTTTGAGTGGAATTTATAACTTGAAGATTTTAAGAATTTAGACTGTTTGGGTGAAAATATCCAAATTGTTAAGCAAAACCGTAATTTAGAATCACGATTTAATAAGACTTAAACCCACGAGGGATATTAGTATGCATAATATGTATATCCATAATCAGGTTATTACTGTTTCCGACGTTTTGTTTTCTTATTATATGAATTTTCCTAAGTAGGATAAAAGCTTTACTGATATCAAAATATTTGCTTATCTTTGGAAACCGTATTAAATTGTATGTTTTTAAGGATACAAACAAGCTTACGGAGCATATGTGTAGATAGCTAAATGGCTGCATTGTCATGCCCAAGAGAACAAACTAAGCCTGATTTTTGATATGTTTCAGTTTTTCTGCAGCTGAACTGTACTGAACTTATTTTTGGGAAGCTGCTTTTATTATGAATATGACCATTGGAAGAACTTTAAAGAAATCCAGTTAAACCATTTCTAGAAGTGGGCTGCATTTCTTTTGCTTGTGTTGAATGTTGTAATATGTAAGTAGAACACCGTTTAATTAAAGAGAGTTTATTATGTTTGCAACGTCTTCTCTACTTGGCCGTAGAATTATGACTGTTCAAAAAATATCTTCGTTTCGTAGGTTGGGTTGTTGGGTAGTACATCCCTAGTCCACAAAGTGGTAAAGTAATGTAAGGAATGCGCAAACGCCACTTACCAAGCTCTTTTGTTATTTTTTCAATTTCCATGCAAAATTTCATTATGTAATTACATTGATTGAATACTTCCCCTTCCCCTTTTATGATGTCTTCAAGGTACTCTAATGTACCCTGAAACGTTACAGAGCACCACATCATTTAAAAGATCGTCATTCCAATCTAACTATCACTACTCTTTTCAGTCCTTTCAGTTTTAGCTTGCTACTTCCACATCATTCAAGCTTCTCTTCATAAGTCTACGGATTCACTTCTTCCTTATAGACCTTGCTCGTTATTCAATTTTCAGACTTTTGAATTTCCCAGTCAGAACGTTGGTACTGTTCATACAGTATAGATATTTATTATTTATGAATTCGCCATAGATTTTTCATAAAGATCTTTTTTCCTAGACTTTGAAAGTAAAGTGTTCTTGATATGTATATTATTCATGACATCTTCTTTATATTTAAATATTCACTAGTTATATAACTATAAGATGGTGTAATTTCGCACGATATTAATGATGAAGTGAACATTTCTTATATTTATACTGATAATATATACAGGGTGATTCAGAAATAAGTGCCGTAACTTTAAGAAGAGGTAAATATTGACGAAATATTAAAAAAAGTTAAATACCTTTTTTTTTGATGCTGTGGTTTTCATTTTACAGGGTGATGAAGAAGGTCCGAAAACTTTATATTTCGTCGAATATCTTATTTCGGCACACAGATATGAATTTCAAAATAGGAACACGTTAATTATTCATAGTGTCCTATAAATTGCACATAATCTTGCTAACTTAGAATATTTCAGTGGCGTAGAAACAGGGGCGGCGGAATACATTTTGATGCAAAACTTTGTTTACACCCTGTATGTCGTGAGAATAATGTATGCCCGTAATTCTCCATTCGATATCACGCAAAAACGGTACTCTTTGTTCGGACGGTTCGCTTTCGAGATTTTTTAATTTTTGTTCGGACCGTCACATGAAAACAATACTACAAAACAACAGATCAAAGCGTATTAACGCCATTCACCCTAAATAATATGGTTTGAAACAAAAGTGATTGTCAGTTACTATCCAAACAAAGTTCGGAATAGTTGGTTCTTTTACTAATTCCCACTATGGTGGTTTACACATTTACCACCCTGTAAAATGAAAACCGCCGCATCAAAAAAAAAAAAAAAAAGATATTTAACTTTTTTTAATATTTCGTCAATATTTACCTCTCCTTAAAGTTACGGCACTTGTTTCTGAATCACCCTGTATAAAGAAACTTGTGTTATCCAACAGAAGACAAACTGCCAAAGAGCTAAAACTGCTATGGGCAGAATATGGAACCGATGCGATGTCAGCCTTAAAACCGTTCGTAGACATTTGCGTACATTTGGATTTCGAAGTTGTAGACCTTTACCAAAACCAAAGCTAACAGATGGTATGAAAAAGAAACGTTTACAGTGGGCTAGAAAATACGCGCTTTGGTCTGAAGCAGAATGGTCTAAAGTAAGTAAGTTGTACAGAGCTTATACTTAGTTTTCATATTCAAATCCAACGTAGAATTAAACGAATTTAAAGGACTTACTTAAATTTAAGCTTTTTCATGCTTACGTCAGCTTCGTTTCAGGTTTACTTTTTGGATGAAAGTACTGTCGAAATAATAGCTCAAAGGAGCAGTTTGTGCGAAGAAGACCAGGAGAGCAACTACTTCCAGATTGTGTAAAGTAAATGGTAAAACACCCGATAAAGTAATGGTGTCGAGCGTTATTTCTATCAAAGGTCTGTGAAGACTTTATTTTGTTGAAGGCATTATGCACAAAGAGCAATATCTGGATGTGATAAACTTAATACCTCAAATGACAGAGTGGTATCCCAATAACGATGGTATCTTTATGCAGGATGGGGCACCTTGCCATACTGCCAAAGTAGTGCTTAAACATCTTGCTGTAGCTGTAGAGAACATTCAGATTCTTGACTGGCCGGACAATAGCCCAGACATGAATCAAATCGAGAATATTTGAAGAAAATTAAAAGATCTGGTCAGTTCTAACCGTGCTATGACCAAGAAAGCGCTTAGAGGGCACATAATTGAAATATGGCAGTCCAGCTATGAAATTAGAGAGTTTATAGACAAGTGCATAAAAAGCATGTCTAGACGTGTTGCCGCAGTTATTGCTGCCAAAGGTGGTTGGACAAAATACTCGATTTACATATTTAAATTGGTATTTAATTAAGAAATATTGTTGTTGTATTATTTAGTTCTTCGTTAACATACAATGATTACCAAAAATTTAAAAATTCCTTATTCGCTGATCACCCACTGTATAGACAAAATGTAGAAAAGGAACTAAAAAGAAGAATCATACCAAAGGACTCTGGTATTCTTTTTTACTGTATTTGGACTTCTCTTCTCGAACTGGCGTGCTCTTTACCAGTCTTTTCTCCATTTATGTCTGTAGTGTGCGTGTCAAGTAGTCTACAGACATAGAGAATCCACGGAAGTGCTTGCACTTCTACTCCAGAGAAGATTTACTAGGCAGATAATACCTCCGTGGGGTGTATGCGTGGCCCTGGGAATCGAACCCGGGCCAATCTTAATCTCAGTAGTCAGGCGTACGCTGAAGCAACTATACCACGACCGCTGTGGTTCTTACTTGTTGCAATTTCTTTTTCCTCTTCGGCTGTAGAGGACTTATTTGTCTAAATGCATTTACAAAGGACCAATTTGACTAAGTATTTGTTAATTTATTGTTATTGTTCCTTTTACACACGATCTGTGCGTCGTGCATTACTTGGTTTTTATTTACGATTTTTTAATATAACACTCACAGCATGATTCAGAAGAAATATTATTTTACATTCTCATATAATCGAGTATGAAGTTCTTTACTTAGATAACGGCCACATAAAATTTTTTTCATTTTCTTAACATTACTATTAATTCTGCTCGTATTGTTTGTATGTGCTATTTTTGCCATTTATTTTTGCAAAGCTATTGTTAAAACCACCAAACAATATAAATTAGAGTTTGTTAGGTATAATTTCGGCTATTCAAATAAGTACGAAATCTTACACTTTGTACAGTTGTGGACAGAAAAAAATAGGACAACTCGAAAAATCAAGTAAACTTTATTCTATAAAATTTAGTTACTTGATTTTGGCTTTATAATTATGATATTTGTCACATTGACTTGCAATCAAACTACAACACAGGGGCCATTTTAAACTAGAAAAAAAACACTGTCCTATTTTTTTCTGTCCACAACTGTACATGTATAAGGGTTGTATAAGGAAAAATAAAAAGCAGAATGCCCTGGCTAAAATGTTTGGGTACCTAAATTAATAGCATGCGTTTTAACAGTCAGCGTTTGATAACTGTTAAACTTATCACTTCATTGGTTTTAAGTCCATATTGTTGGCATTCTTTATAGATCAGAAATATTCTTCGCCACTGTTGAGATTTTTGGTAGACCTACATATAATCAGTTACAGTATAAGTTTGTTCTTCGGTTAAAATTTCTGTGGTAACATGTTCGAAATATAATTTAAATGTCATGTTTCCCATTGCTTTATATCCTCCAATAGACAGCAGAAAAATTAACAATCTTATAGATACGCCGATGATACAACGATAATCACAGCTGATGAAGAAGAACTGGAAACAGTAATGGACAAACTAATAAGAATATGGCTATGGCCTACAACTAAACACAAACAAAACAAAAGTGATGATAATAGACAGTTCTAGCGAAACCCTGCCTCGACCACAAAACGCATATGGCTTCGAAGTAGTATGACAATTCACATACCTAGAGTCGATAATATCAGACACAGGAAGCTGTGAAATTGAAATAAAACGAAGAATAGCTATGGCAAGAGATGCAACTGCAAAGCTAATTAAAATATGGAAAAGGAACGAAATATCGAAAGAAACACAGATTGAGCTGGTTTCTACACTTATATTTCCAATTGCAACCTATTACGCAGGGACTTGGACTGTAAAGAAAAGGAATATGAAAAGAAATAACGCTTTTGAAATGTGGAAATACCGCATAATACTTAGAATAGCTTGGACGCAACATCGTACAAATAATTCTATTCTGGAAGAACTTATCAGCCAGATAAGATTCTCTACAAAAATCAAGGGATCTTATTTAAAATATTTTGGGCACATAACTAGAAGAGCGAATGCCATTGAGCAACAAGTTAAAGGAGGAAAAATCAATGGAAGGAGACAACGAGGAAGATCTGCTGGATAGACCAGATGACACCTATAATAGGACTGAAAATACATGAAGCCACCCAACGTGCTCAAGATAAAGAAGAATGGAAAGAGGTCGCTACATTAACTAGTGTCAGCATGCCATTACAGGGCTAAGGAACGAAGCCAGAGATATATCTTTTTATATATGCAACACTAATACTTAAGGATTCTGAATCTAATTTTAGCTACTTGAGTAATACTTCTTAGTAGGTTAATATCTGTCAAATTCAAATATCAACCATGTCTTGGCATATAACCCTTTACTTTTTTGTTGGTATTCCTCTTTTTCTTGTTTCGCCAAGAGCGTCATTTAGAAAACATTTCCGCTAAGCATAATGCTCTGCGTGTTATTCTTTTTTCTTTATCACTGTGTACCTGAAAATAAAGAGTATTCTCAATCTGCAAATGTTATAATTGTTCTCAAAAAGGAAACACCAGATGAAAGATATTCATTTTGTTCATCTTTAGGCTCAATAGTAAATAAACCTGTGAAGTTTGAATATATGTGAACATATTATGTATTTGATATTACATTTAAGTGTGATATGCTGCTAGTTTACTCTCCTATAATCCTCTTCCAGGTACTTTTATTGACTTTTGTATTGGAAGCACCGCAATCTAATCTTTAGCGGGAACATCAATCAAGGGCCTACTTCTGCTTCTGTAGCAGGGTTTCACCACTGGCTTGGTTGACAAGTTGAATTATCCCACCCTTCTTCCTTTTGCTGAAAGAGTTTCACCTCTGGTGTGGTTGACACGTTGACTTACCGTGCTCTTTTAGTGTCCATTTTTTCTCCTGACGAAGCCCGTCAAGAAAGCGGGCGAAACGTTGAGTTCTTCTTTCTCATTAATGTAAAGGTCCCAACACGGAAGACGTTCTTTTAACTCTGATATTGACCGTGGCAATCTTTGAATTCATTTTGAACTTATCTTGTAAATCAAAGATCTCTGGCAAGGTTTTTAATGCGGAAAAAATCTGAGACTTTTCTCGTTTTCGCAGAAGAGATAAATAATAGCCACCTTGCCAATGCGTTTTTTAACATATTAACTTCTAATGGGGCAGTGCTAAATGACTAAACCAGTCGACGCGTGTTGATATCCTTGAGAACCGCAAGCCTGGAGCGTGTTCCCCACAATACATATAAATAAATAAATGAACTAACAAATTTGTGCGATGCTGTAAGCCATTTTTAACAATTTACGTTGGACAGGAGGTTAACTTTATCCATTAATGGACACAACAAGATGTTAAGCCCTGACTCCCTACTTGCTTTTCCTGGTATCAAGAAGTCTATGACATACAATGTTGGTGAAATTTTGAGCGTCGTAGGAGCGACACACATACTACAGACATATGGAGAGAAGACCGGCAACGCCCTATAAAGGGTAAGCCACTTCAAGAACAAGAAGAAGCAAAACTATGTCTACACGAGAAATCAAAGCCTTGTAAACGTAGATGTTTAACTTAAAAATGTCAGTAGACACTCTATCTGGTACATCTTCCCATCATTCTGCAAACATATTTGAAATTGCATAACTATTCCACTTTTTCATTTATTATGCCAAAATATTTTACAGCAACTGTTATCTTCCTTGGTTTTATCCTATTGGAAAGATTTAATATATGACATTCTTATTCTTTCAATTTTGTCTTGAAGGATCAAAATATTTACATTTTATGATATGACACGCGTTCTTCCGTTCTGTGCCTGTTATTTCTTTGATAGAAGATCGTTGGCGCAATGGTAAGAGCTCTGAACTCCTAGCTAGGAGTCTTGGGTTCGAATCTCACGCAGTGGTAAGGATTTTTATAAAGAATTCCCCACTGTTCGAGGCCGACCATTTAATCATCTGGTTACAATTAACGATTATATCTGCAGAGTGGTCAACTTCAGATAGTAACATGACACAAACACTATACACTTAATATACACTCACAAACTCTGCAGAAGGCAACGGGAAACTACTGCAGAGAACACATTTCCCTAGCATAAAGGGGATAGGTATATCAAAGCTCATAACGCCAAGTCGTTTAAAAATGTGGCTTTGACCCCTTCAACTGGCACCAAACCGTCACTACGTGATCTCCTGGCTACAAAATGCTATAAGCTTAAATAAATAAATAAATTTCTCTAATGCTTTTTGTTTGCCATTTATATTAATACTGATTTTATTAGAAACTTTCTGTTTCTTTTTTCAGTTTTTCTCCTGATTAGACTATGTATGTCTTTGTATTTCTGTATGGAGTTTATATGTACTCGTATTATAGTTCTGCCTTTCTATCACCTAGACGAGTTTTACCAACATTATCTATTTCTTTCTTTAGATTACGGCATAGGTATTGTTAAAAAAGGCGTAATAAATTAGGTATGTATACTTTCCCTCGAAATAAAAATCAGTGGTTGTAAATGCGAAGGTCTTATAGGACTGCAAATTTGAAATTAAGTAGAAATGTATTTATTTGTTATTTTTTAAATTTCCCTGTATATATTCAAAATTAATTCTATCGTTCTGTTATTGTTAAACCAATAAGTTACGTAAATAAAACTATATAATTCAGAATTCAAGGAAGCGGGCACTAAATTTTATTTAAACTGATTGCAGCATCTCAGCGGTATCCTTGTATTTTACGATCTGTTTTTACTTTATACCGTTCGTAAATTATGGAGAGTGAAATTGCGCATCCGCAAGCGTAAAAAAAGACAAAGAACGAGAGCACATAATTGGGAGCGACAGGTTTGGGCTTCCATAAAAATCCAAAACGCTAATATAAATGCATATATTCTGAATAATAGTCAGTGAACTCGTAGGAATGTGCTTACACCTATAAACTTTATAAAAACTTGATGTGTTTATTACACAAAATAGAATAGTTCGGTCAAAGGCAGTTCTGGAGCGCAACTTTTTATTGGAAAGAATGCGACCGAACATTTATTTCGTTTGTGATAAGATAGGTTTGCACGTTTAAATTAATTAGGAATCTTCTTGATCCATAATGTTGTGCGAGATACGACATGGGACTGCCGATTATAAAAACGTCACCATATCAATATTCATAATGGATGTGTTGAAATTTATTGATGCTGATTTAAATTTACCCCGAATTTTATACGATAAGCTAACTGTAACTGTCTTGAAAAGAGATTGTTATGTTCTTCTCAAGGATAATTTGTCACAAGTTTTTTGCAAAAACTACCAATATTTTTTATCCTTGGGAAACGGAACGAACTTTTAATATTTAATAATTTTGACACTAATTAACTGCCTCTAATATGATTAAAATGTTTATAGTCGTAGGAAAAGTAAAATTATTAAGACCCCTTTTGAAAGGGAATCCATCATATTAAAATATAAGCGAGCTTCAGCATAGCAAAAATATTAACTTAGTTGTTAGGTTTGAAGATATTACACTTTTTCTAGTTATGTAAATAATTTTACGTTGACAACTTTCTTGATTTTTATAAAAGTTTTACTTTCTAAAAATCTAAAAATGAATAGCGTCCCGAATTTTTTGATTACATACACCCACGTTTCCTTAATACCATCAATCATCAAAATTTAAAATTAATTTTTAGGAAAAGGCAAATTTATTTAAAACTTGGATGTGAACACGTGTAAATTAAATTAAATTTGTGTCTTCGAATGTATAACTAGAACTTTTACACTTATAGAATTTAAATTAGGATCAAAACTACCTTAATTTGTTTATTAAGCGATGTCGAAGTGATTTAATGCAGTAAAAAAAAGATGTAGTTTAGTTTTTTCGGTAGAAATGTTAATTTATGCAATTCCGATTGAAAGATTATATTTTTGAACATAAAAGTACGAAAATCTTTACTTCGTTAGTTTAGTATGTGTACCTAAGAACGTATTATTAGGGGAAAAAAATGCATATTTCAAAAATCCTGTAGAAATTTGATCGAACTTCTAGAATTTTCTAGTTTAAATTTTTATCACTCAATGGTATAATCGAAAATTATGTGTTTAATTTTGCTTGTACTTGTACATGGTAAACCATTTTTGAAGAGATTCTCCTTAACTATTTATTACACCTACGTAAAAAATAGAGAAGGAGCCTCAGGCCAAAATTTTGAGGCTGAGCTTGAAATCTCTTGGGAAATGGTCCACCCTGTACATTAATTTTGCAACAAATTGTTTTCTTTTTTTTTCTCCTTAGTTGGTATCTCCACATTAACAAAGGCATCTTTTGCGGGGTGAGGAGGCTGGCATATTCCAAGGATCCTAAGAGCGATGCTGGCTGAAGATAAACTCTTGGTAGGGTCACCCATGCTAGTAAGGTTAAAGGGAAGGACTCAGACTAAGATTGGAGATATCCTGGCCCTCAAGGTTGAGGATTGAGGCTTTGGACCAGCACTCCAACCTCGAAAACTTTATTCAAACTCCTAAACTATCTAAGACAAAGCCTCGGAGCTCAGATGGATTTAATAGACGACGACCAAAGCTATGAAAAAGGACGATGCAAATTGAATGTACAAGGCTTAGCAAATAAATTGAAAGAGGTGGTGTTAAACTTAAAAGACATATGGACATCATGAGCCTAACAGGAAACAAATGTTATAGGAGATTATATGTACTTATATCTCTCAGGGGTAGATAAGGATCAGAGAGCAAAAGCAGATGTTGCCATGTTGATAAAGAAGAATTACAGTGTTACTTAATAAAATACATCAAATAGGCAACAGAAAGATACCGGACTATAAAAATGAAAATCTTTGGCCTGGAATTAGTAATACTAGTGATGTATGCAGCTACTTATGACTCCCCAGAATACATAAAAAAAAATTATGCTAGGATATCTAAACAATTAGAACAGGCTAGAGAGGCATAGACAAGAACTTAATTATTGCTGGATATTTGAATACTAGAGTTAGCCAAAGATCTAACGATGAGGTGGACGGCCAGCATGAAGAAGAAACTTCCAACAATAATGGAGAACCATTAATTAATTTCTGCAAACAGTACAGCTTAAAATTAGTAACACATCGTATTTCAAACATAAGAAAATCCATAAATTTGCATGGGAGAAACCATCTCTGAATCAAAAATTATTACATTACATTACATTATGCTAAAATAGAAGGCATCGGTTAAGACTCAGGATGTAAGAGTTGAAAGAGGATGCCACTCTGTATCACAGCATTACCTTGTAACTACTAAAGTACTGTTCCCTGTCATCCAAAAACCTACAGGACACAATAGCTCACACAACAGGGACTTGGTAAATATGGAGAAGTGGCCGCTATATAATTTACATCTATTCTACCACGAAAAGAAGAAAACATTGTACAAAAGAAGTTTAGAACAAATTCTGTTACTGGTTCATAAATATGGTGTGAAGGAAGACCATCTAATCATAATTAATATAATACATCGAGCTGCTACGGAAGCGCTAGGTAAAAAACAGATAACCAAAAGTTAATAATGGTGGTGGACAAAAGAATTGGAAACTGTTAAAAAAACGACAGACCTATAATAAATGGTTAATGAAGAGGACACCCGAAAACTTACAAGTATGTAAAACACTGGACAGACAAGAGGTTACCAAAGTAAGACAAGTAAAAAAAAAAAAAATGGTAGGAACAGAAATGCTTAGGAAACCAGAGTTTAAAAGGCGGATCACAATCGAGAAGTATGGCGTAATATGAAAAACATGAACAGAAACGCTACGGGACAAGAATGTAGGATTGAAATGTAGGCAACGTATTATGACTCATTAGTTACATAGTCAATAATTGCAATTTAATAGTAATAACAGATACAATTCCGCAGTGGCGGCTCGTGTATAGGGGCCTTAGGGGCCGGGCCCCACCTATATTTGTATAACTAACCCAATAATTGTAGTTTTAAAAAATATATTTCTTGTAATTATTAATTTTTGGTCTATTTCCAACACGTTTTATTGTTTAATAAAAAATTACTGCAGTATTTTGTGGCAATATTGTATAATGCGACAAATTAGTACAATCTTTGAGGCCATCCATGTGTTTTATAAGTGTCCGGTGTACCAGTCGCGTTTGCTTACCGCGCGCAAAGCTTGTCTTGGGGCCCGTTTTAGCTGGCCCATCGCTGCGTTTGTATGTATTTACGCGCGCTCGATTCTTTCATTGCCTTATTATTTTTTCCTCGTTGTTGATCTGTTTTATTGTTTTTAGTGTGTTTAATTATTGTTGTTGTTTTTTGTTATAATTTATTTTAAAGTTTAAATTTTTATTACGTCCATAAACGATACATTTTAACTATGAACAAAATCGATAGTTTATCGGAATAACGGTTCTCGTTATTAAGTCGAGAAGAATAAAAAAATTAAGTTGTTTTTGTCCCCTGGCCCCACCTGTTTCTATTGTCACCAGCCGCCACTGCAATTCCGACAATTACAATAACTGTTAGAGCAGCAGTTGGACAGGAAACACTCTTGGCCGTCACAGATTTATAAAAAGCATACGACTCTATAAAGCGATGTAAATTATGGGAAGCTTTAACATAATTTTCGGTAAATCAACAACTAATTGCATTGATGCAAAAGTTCTATAAAGACAATAAAGTACAAAATTGGAGAAAGATATTACAACCTATAATAACATCAAAAGGATTACGCCAAAGGTGCTCTCTACTCTATCATACATTTTGGTTAACATATACTTAGAACGGGAAACTTAGTGCACAGAGCATGGGAGTACCCATTGGAGAAGAGTACATATTCACACTTCATTTTGCCAACGATCTAGAATTTATGTGGAAAGACTCTATAACCACTGTGAAGAGTGAGGGCTAAATATAAATATTAATAAAACAGAATATTTAGCAGTAAATCCAGAAGCTCAATTTCAAATTTTTAATTACTGACGATATTAAGCATTAAACAAGTGATACAATTTAAATATTTGGGTGTGACTTTCAAAAACGCAGGCTTAGGTTAGGTACCAATGATATTAGAAACAGAATCGATCAAGGGAGAAAGGTTGAAAAAGACAGAGCCATGGTAGAATAATCGGTGGTAACATACGGAATGAAACGTGGCTTTTGAACGCGGAGAATAGAAGAAGGCTTGTTGTAGTTGAAAATCAAAGCCTGCCCTCTTCTTATCGAAAACATATGGAATGATTTATAAATTATTTTCAAATTTCAAAACTACGTAGTATATAAAATCTTCCCAAAGAATTTGTTTATTATATCCAGTGCCGGCTCCAAATGGAGGAAAGGTTATGAGGGTTTGAGCCCTCTTCATAAGCCCTTGAACATAATTTTGTTAAAAAAACAATAGATCTCAATATTTATTTCAGTCATACTAATCACAACATGATTATTGTTATGTTTTGTAACTTACCAATTGCTCTTTCGAACATGAGTAGCTAGATCTGCAAAGTTTTTTTAATCAAAGGCGCCTGCAAATCAATCACCATGTATATGCAGTATTAATACGTATTTTACACCCAGAATAAGAAAAGAATCACACTTACGTTAAGTTATATGATTTTATTGTATCGTATTAATATTCCAATGTGACTGTATAAGTTTATGAGCGCAGCTAGGTACTTGCTGGTACAGTGCTCGATGAAAACTGTTTTGTTTTTCTTTCCTGTGTTAGGTAATCACCTAGCGATTGACAACCTTATAGTCCATAAGGCACCTAACAATTATAAATAATAAAAGATATAAGACTTCAAATTTTGAAACCTGCACTAGTTGTATTAGAATATGTGTATTGCATTTAATAACAGGAAGTCACATACTCCTAAGAAAGAAACTTCGTTCGTTTTGTAGAATTTATAATTAGTTACGTTATCACGGTTATTATTTACAGTGTTGAAATGCTAAAATAGGGTGCATAAGTTGACAAAGTAAAGGAGGACTACATATTAAAAAACAGAAGAAGAAAAGAAAGGAAAGAACCGCGTTCGTAAACGGGTGACGTGTAAGATTCGTCGGCTCCGTTTCTATTTTTAAAAGTTATAGCTTTTATGTAAAGTCGTTTTTGATAGAATACTTTATCTATTATCCAAATATTTTGTTTTATTGCTATTTTAGAATGCCGATGAAAGTTGGAATGAAGTAGTATTTTAGGTTTTAACGTAAGTTAACTTGTTTTAAACCTAGAAAGTTGGATTGTTTAGGTAGACAATGTAAAACAATCCCGAGAAAAAGAGTGTCACTGAGTTCAAAGTTCAAGCCTGAAAGTGCTTATAATAAATTATTGATATAAAAATTCAGTTATTTTAACTAAAGAAAAACACCACTTTATATGCGTAGAATTTTTAGTGTTTTCACTTGCGCGAAATACTCTAATTAAGAAGTTTATTCAAACTGATTTTTTGTCTGTTATGTTAACAAATATGTATTTATATTGGTTTCCGCAAATTACTCTTTTTGACAAAACATGTACTTATTACTTTTGTAAATTTAAAAATATGTTTTTGCTTTGGGGTAAAAGGAAAGCATGGACGAAGTTTTCACCTTCTTTGGTCAACAATGGAAATAGACCGCATTCCTTAATACATATTTTTTAAAAAGTAAAAGTTCTTTTTACGTTAATTACAATCTCAAATACTCTGTTTCGGAGCGTTAAACGTAATTAATTTAAAAAAAAGCTGTAAGAATTTAGTGCTGATACTTTTAGATATTTTTTAACTAATTTGTTCCAAATATACTGAATATTTATTGAGTTTTGACGTTTATTAGCAAAATATATCACATCGCATTAAATGGGTGTATTGGTTTATCGAGCGTTGAAGTCTCTCGAAGGTTTCTATATTTCATGCAGATTTTGCCTTTTAACATTTCTTTGTTTGATGTCGACAGAACTATTCTTCAGGTTAATGTAGTGAAACCAAAGGCAAAACATTTAACAACAATAAGAACATCAGTATGTCAGTCATGTCTTTTAATGTCGCAGCTTTGTCGCAAAAACCGGCATCTCCAGTTGATGGACAATGTATTTGTCAGAAAAACTCTCTGACATACACAGGTTTGTCTCTTTCTACAATGTAACGATGAATCTGTCGAAAAAGATAAGACAAACAGCGTTGGTTCGTTACGGAACAAACAGCCTTAGCGCCGGCTGGACTAAGCGACGTTCGCTCTCAAGCAATTGACAATAACGAACTGATCAATGGCCGTGATCATTCACCAGCACCCATAAGGATTGCGTTTTATAAGTTCGAAGTATTTATGTAACCAAGTAAGAAATACGTCCGAGATTGAATTCATCTGCTGTGTGTAGTTACTTTCTTTATACCGAACTCGTCGTCTTATCTTCTTGGAAACGGCGATCGCGTATGGATCATATTTTCTCGTTAGACCACCTAGGGTAACTCCTCTTTGCCTTGTTATGAGGAAATAGTTGTAGATAAAGAGTTAATTGGATAGATATAAGTTGTGTTTTATAGTAAAGCGTTAAAAATGAGAAGCACTAAACTGTGACGGAACCCTTTATGCTTCTTCGGATGCATTCTTTCTATCTGCTACTGCGAGTCTTGGAAAAATTATTGCTTGTTTCTCGACCTTTATTTCTTTTATTAAAGATTATTTCAAATATCCGTTCAGATTAGCAGGGAAGCAATTTAATGTTAAGATTTAACAATTATTTACTGAAATTAAAAAAAAAAAGAAATCTACGGAGAACGTAATATTCCAATCCGTCGATAACTGCATCCTATGCGAGGTTAAAAGCGTTAAAGGTACGAGTAAAATATGCGTAAATATAGTACGCTGATAGGCATCGTTGACAAATATTAAAGAAAAATTATCTTCATCCCTTTTTTTAAATTTAAAAATCATATTTTAGGATTTTAAAAAGTTAGGTCCAGGATATAGGAACGGATATACGAGGGGTTATTCTAACTGCCGTGTGAAGGGGAGGCAACAGCGTTGTCGGTTCGAGCACAGTGTTGCCAGTCTCATTATATTTTGCCAAACCTAGAATATTTAAAAAAATAGGATGTTAGGATTTTTGGAAATTATAATAGGGCGTTAAAACAATCAGATTAACTAAGAAATTATTTTTACATAATTTACAAATGGCACTCTAAAAAGGCAATTATCCTAAAATCCGACCATTAGAAATTGGTTAAAAAAAAACAATCAAAACAAATAATTTATATCTGAAATGTTTTTATGCGTTTGGTAGTCATAATACATTAAAAAACAATTTAAAACAGAAATCTGTTGTAGATTTTGTAATTGGAACATTATTAATTAGAAAATACATATTATTAATAAGAGTTTTTTTTTCAGAAAATTCAAAATTACGCTAATCTGAAGAGAGACGACAAAAGAAAGAAAACTGAGTCAGGTAAATTCATTTTAATTGATTCACTTAAACGATAAAATCAGAATATCGCAATTATTCAAATTACCAAAGTTGCCAAAGAAAAATATTGGAAAAGTTAAAGTGCTGAAACTATAATTATTGCTTTCTCGATTGTGGTGGTATCATATTTAAAATGTTGAAATAATGTATCCTAACGATAATACTACAAATCTAAAATAGTTTCCAAGAGTGCGCTAAACTATTAACTTTTACCTTTTACTCGCTGTAACCACCATTTTGCAAAATATGAAAAATTTTAGGAGGCCTTAACCCTCCATGTTACCGGCCATAATCCCTCGCGGGGCGTTAGTGATGATATCTTTACCTTTTATATATTATATAAAATTTTACTTATTCAAGGTAACACACATAATTTATTCGGTATAGTATTTGATGCAGGCACAGAAATTACATACGAAATAATATTTAAAAGTAAATAAAAACGTTTTTAATATTCACAAGTACCTAATCAACAACAATTGTTGAACAGAAACTTGTTTTACAAGTTGTACCTACCGTAGATCAAGAAATTGAAAACAATTCAAAACTTTGAGAAATCTTACATTGGTTGCACTGAATAAACCAGTACCTTAATTTAGCCATATATCTTTTCTGTTTAATAAATACAGTGTGATTGGAGATAATTTAAATTTGACGTCAATTTACTGTTACGTTGGCACTATTTACAAGAAGAGAAAACAACCTAGGAGGAAGCAGTACGTATGACTGTAAGAAGAAAAGAATGGAGCAAGTTTGTTACCAAAACCTCAACACCGCAAGGTACATGGGAGTAAGTAAGTTGGCAGTATGCAATCCGTTTGACGTGGCGCTTCGAAAAGCGATAGTTAATATTATATTAATAATTAAAAACTAACTTTGGTCATTATTTATTTTCATATTGTATTAGAAGACAAAATAAACAAAATATGAAAATCTTCAACAAAGTTAGTGAGTTGCTCCTGTTATTTGATAGCGAAAGTTCCAGTTTAGCCAAATTTAAAATATGAAATACACTAAAAATTGTGACGCCAAATTTAAATTGTCCTCAATCATTTAAAATCACACTGTAGCTTATTTGTTTGTTTAAAACAAAACTTTACAATTTTCAATATATTTAAAAATCGTTTCAGCTTTTTTAAACTTTAATGATTAAAATCTGTTATTTCGTCTCTTAGATTTTATTTTTAAATTAACATTCCTTGGTATTAATTTGTAAGGATTTATAAATCAAACAACAAATATCGTTTAATCTCCTTCGAAGTATTGCCCCTGGCTTGTTACCCACTTATTCCAGCGTTAATGCCACTTATTGAAACACACCAGGAAATCGTTCTTCGTAAGTGATTTTAATCGGGTTGTTGAAGTCACTTCGAGCTCTTCTAGAGTCAAATCGCCTTCTTCATTTTAATTTTTGGAAAGAGTCAGTAATCAGAAGTTGCTAAATTAGGCTAATAAGGCTGGTGTGGAGCCACAGTAATACTTTCAATAAAAACTGTTGAATTTGTGATGTGTGACCAAATGCGTTGTTATGGTATAAAATAAGACGACTGCCACTTCTCTGCTCGTTGTCATAGTGCCGTTCTAATAGTACCTTATAATATTTTTAGTGTACAGTAGTGACCCCCAGGTACGAACCTTACATCACAATTTCTTAAAAATTGAGAAATTAATCAATGTTGAATTGAGTTGGCGTTCTTCCTTTGATTGAGATGAGCTGGGTGTTCTCCTCTGCGAAGTCTGAATCGTTGTCTTAGGGTCATAACACCCAACTTCCAAAAAAATTAAGGTCCGAAGCCACAAAGTAGCATAATACCAACGAAACGTTTGATCGAATGACAAAATGCTCATCTTAAAATCTCTGGCCAAAATTTGCTGCAACGAACAAAATGAAATGTGAAGATCGTTGGCTACTTCTCAAATGGCCGACCTGCTGTTTGATTGAACCATTTTGTTCGCTTTTTCGGTGTTTTTGCCAATGTAAGAAGCTGAAAGTAGGTCAGATTATTCTTCGTTGTCAGTAGAATTAAAACTTTTTTGAACTCGTTTACAGTTTTGAGGGTTACGGTAGCATCTCTGTAAGCTAACTATTCTTAACCTTTTAATGTCCTTCATATTTTTAAAACCTAGGATTTTCATTGAGCTTCCAGCGATAGATAGATCGAAGCAAAATTTCATTGCTGGAATATAAAGTTCGTCTTTAACTTCTCAGTTTTTCTTTTATGGCCATACATTCTAAAATAGAAATAATTATCAAAGCACAATAACTTTCCTCTAAAACCTTAAAAAGAAAGAAATAATTGCCTGGCAGTATAACTTATAATTATAAACTTGTAATTTTAGTATTTCAGACTTCCTGCGTTTGCATTTTAAGATCGTTTCTGTGTAAATTTGTCGTTGAATTACTTGAAACTAAGGTATTTCAAAACCGCATTTTTGTTAGTATATTTATAAATCTTTCCAAAGAAAAAGGAAGTAATCTTCTACTTTGACATTTAATACCGTACTGGATCGTATTAAATAAGAAACAAAGTAGCAGGAAATTTACATACCAACAGTTGCAGTAAGCGAAATTAAGTTCGTTTTCAGGTTCATTTTATGCCCCGTGGAAATTAACCGCAATCATCGACATAAAGTACACTCGATTTATTCCTTAATTAACCAGTTAATATTCCATCCGCATCTTCACGGAGCCACTAAAAAGTGGCCGGTCATTCATGCGTGAACCAAACCGCGGGATTCGCAACCCGTTTGAACGATTTACGATTTTCGTTCACGATATCTTGATACTTCTGTTCCAATGGTGTTTCTTGCATCTCCGCATGTTTTACCGTCTTCTTCTTGCACAACAAATGCAACGAACACGAGTGGGATAAATCGGCTGGAAAATAACCGTTTTTCTGAACAAATGTTTGCGTGTAATGTGCTGGGAAGCTACGTTATGATATGGTCTATGGATTCTAGCAATGCACTTGCTACGTGGAAATATTAGGAACACGTTATGGCTTATAGATAAATTAATTGTTTAATATCTTGCGCCGTTTTGATTCGACCTTTTCGGTTCCTAAGTCTTTGTTTCTGGAGCTACTGTTTAATAACATTCTTCTGCCGATCTTCGCATACCAAGTGCGGCAAAACGTTGAACTTCAGGCTCCCACATCGTAGACGCTGGTATACTTAAAGATTTTTTAGACCATAGGTCATGAGAAAAATGTGTTACATTCATATTAAAACCTATTTAGAAAGTAGTGAATTGTTAATTTTTTAGATGTTGAATGCAAGTTATTACTATTATCGGTGAAAGATTTCCTTGGGATAGCTGAAAGCTGAATGTAGTTGGACCCTGAAGATATTCTTTTCACCATAGTAGTAAAGTTGGCTGAAATACAACTCCTGAAAATATGTTCTTAACCAAATTATCAGAGGGTATTACAACTTATAAACAAAGCCTGTAACTCCAACTTGGTATTGGTTCGAGGTCCTTATTCAAAGTGTTGTTCTTATTCTTCAAAATAACAAGAACATACCTACTTTCTTTGGTGTAGACAACGTCCTTACATTTTTTTAAATCGTAAGCTCAAAAAATATTATGCCCTCCTTCGTAAATACATTGGGTTACCTACACTTAATTTTTCTTCCCTCTTAAATTTTGAAAAGAACTACGCCCTCTTTGAATTTAATGCCAAACATTATGTTTTATTTGTTCAGTATATTTTGAATCACAGTGGGAACAGTTAATTTCGTTAGTTTCTGAGCTCTCCACCTTATTAAAGCAGGATTTCCTACAAAACTCAAGATCATCGTAGAACAAATTTAACGCCAAAAGTTTTATAATTTTTCACTGGTTTGAGATCCTTAACCTCTGCGTCTTTTAAAAATTAAGGAATTTCAAACTCACTCTGTATCTTCTGCCTTTGATTAATAGTTATCGATAATACTAAAAAGGAAACCATTGTAAACATTAATACTTTTTTAATCTGAACTTTGTGTTATACCGTATTTTGCCGAGGAATGAAATTAGTACCCTGTTAATCGGACCGGAGTGGCCGAGTGGTTAAGGCATTCGACTACAGCGCGGATCATCTTGGAGTCAAACCCGAGTCGGATGCTCGGCGGGTGGTCTACCCAGTCACTGATTCATCACATAATTGGTAACCGAAACACAGTGGTGGAGTAAGCAAGGTAGGCAGTTGTCGAAGGCGTGGTGCTTATTACATCATCCTGTACGCGAAGCGTGCGAGACAACCGAGGTATACATATACAAGCGGCTTAGGAGACCTTAACCCTCCATGTTGCCGGCCGTACTTCCTCTCGGAGTGTAACTGCCGTTACGTTTACTTTTACCTCATCGGACTACAGGTTTCGTTTTATATTTAATTAATTAAGACAATGGAGAGAATAACTGTTCACTAACACATTTCCCTAGACTGACTCTAATGTCATTAACAAAATCAAGTTTAAAACTGATAAAGCTAATTTTGTCATGAACCATAACCTTAAAGTTAATTCAATGTGGCTTTTATTGACAGTACAGTTCTACATAAGACAACTCTTATGTAGTGACATCAACAGAACTGTTTCTCTAGCATGATCTATTAATTGTAATCTATAAAGATTGACTTTAGCGGTTTAGTTAAATATTCAAAAAAAAAATAATTTTTTTTAAAGAAACTGTCATTTAAATTTGATTTATTTATTTATTCAAAAATAAGACATTTATAAAATTATAGAATAATTGTTCATAAAATATTAACCCGAAATAATTTGAGTCCTTCAGTGGATTTGACAACAGTATCTCGCATTAATCAAATGTCGGAGTTTAAAAAAATTCTTTTCGGGTGTTATTTTAAATCTTTCAAAAGGATTACCAAGGGCAACGAAAATCTGTCTAAAAATGTCCACAAATTGTAATACAAATTAGTTTTGAAAAGCTAAACCCTGAATTTATGGTAATGTTATATTCGTTGTTGGAAATTCCTCGTTGATTTGGTTACCGGCCTACACACTAGAACACGGTAGATGCTTCCAGGGTGTTCTAGATTGAAACTCGGGTTCTATAAAAAAAACCGTTATTTATGGAAATTTTTTAACAAAAGTTTCAAACGTTTTTTCTTTAATTTTAAAGATATGTATTCGCATAGTTTTATTTTTAATCCTAAAATGTTACTGTAAATCTAAAATTAACAATCAAGTAAGGTTAATGAATTGCGTTTTTTTAATATCCTAATTTTATCAAAATATTGTTAGAGCTTTGCATTTATTAAATTTTATAAATCGGTGTTTCTTGTAACAATTCTCGGTAGGAAAGATTTCCAAACTTTTTGAATCTTGAAATCTGAACCTATAGGCCAAATTTTTAAATTGAGTTAAATTTATTGTTTTTAAATTTGAAATTTTAAGAATTAGATTAATTAGAAGTTTTCGGGGAGGAATCGAAAGTTTGTCCCTTTTCTACGTTAAAACTGCCTTTCAGCTTCACATATTTCAGTTTTCAACCTTGATTCACCATTTTATTTGCATAAACCGCGATTCAATTTGTAGAATTCTTACATTTAATTCTAAATTTGTTAAATTTAACTTCAGTTTCTAAAAAAATGGCAATACATTGAACCAATTTTTTTCCAAAAGCTTTTTGTATTTTTTCATTTTAAGCATTTTCTTTTAACATTTGTAAAAGTCAAGCGGACATTTATTTATTTTGAAATGCTAAAAGTTAAATTATGGTCTTAAATTGAATATAAATTTTGACAATCCTGGATTTTAAACCGGCAAAAAACTTTAGTTTCCTTCCTATTACGTTTTAATTTTTTGAAAATTCAGAACAGGGCTGTGTTTCCATATTCCTTTCAAAACTAAAAAAATCCCGAGCAGTTGTTCCTAAAATAAATATAAGAAGAAGCCTGGAAAATGTTGCACTCGAAAATTCAGAATTTTAAGATGGCTTCATAAATTCTTAATAAATAAATAAACCTAGAAAATGTTCCACCAATAGAAAAATTATCGCCTGCGTTTTCTTCGTAATACACTTTAATTTTCTAGATTAAACAAATCTTCGAACATTCAGAACAGAAATGGGATTTCAAGTTTATAATAGGCACTTTCAAGGCTAAATTGATTTGAAGTCCTGAGCCGTTGTTCCTGAAATAAATAAAACAAAGAAACCTATAAGATGCTCCACCACCAGCAAAATTACTGCCTGCGTCTTCTTAGTGATCGCTTTAGTGTTTCATTTTTTCGAAAATTCGGTACTGAAAGGCGGTTTCATATTTTTAATAAAAGTAATTTTCAGTTAAATTGATTATAGCAGGAAAATCAACGCCTACGTTTTCTTCGTGAATTGTTTTAATTTTTTAGTTTAAGTTTCGAAAATTCAGAACTGGAAGGTTCCATATTCGCAATAAAAGTAGTTTCAAAGCTAAGTTTATTTTAAAATCCTGAGCGGTTGTATTTGAAGCAATTAAAATAATCACATATGGAAAATGTTGAATCAACAGAAAAATTATCGCCTGGGTTTTCTTCGTGGTACTCTTTACTTACGTTTTCAGTTTAATTTTCTAAAATTCAGAACTGGAAGATAGTTTCACATTCTTAACAAAAGTAGTTCAAATTAAATTTTATTTTGAAATCCTGAACAATTGTTCATAAAATATTAACCCAAAATAATTTTTGAACGCTTCAGTGGATTTGATAACAATATTTGCAGTAATCAAATGTATTTCATCCAACGATATAGTGAAACTCGGACATAACGATATTGAATGGACTACTAAGATGCAGTTATAACCGAGTTGTAGCTCTAACAGAACATGTATCCAATTGTTTTTTGTTGTTAAAACCATCTGAAAGTTTATATATTTAATTGAAAACTTGAGCTTAAATATGTATAAAAATATTTTTGTAAAGTGATTATTCAATTACGCCGATGGTTAAGGTTTTTTGTTCTGTAGAAAATTGCTCGTCCTTGTTTGGCATTTTAACTCGGCGCGAGGAAAGTGGAGAACTAAAATCTTAATATTCTTAACAATACAATACTGTGCGAATTAGTTGGAACAAGTGAAGGAACGCTAAGTCCAAGCCCTACAATGGGTTCGCGCAAGTTTCGATATCTAGAATAGTCTCTTGTGTTACTTTGCTATTATTTACACTTTAGTCGGAATTAACATTTCATAGGCTGAAGACGGGATTAAGTAGTTCACAAGTCTCATTGAATTGTTTTTTATTAAGTACATCATGGAGATCACTCCTCGTAAAGGAGCTAAAATAAGCTAAAATATTAGGTAAAAACACTTCACTTACTGCTAGGCAGGTAGCAAACGCAATTGGGATCGGGAAATCCAGCGTTTCGCGGATCATGAAGCTACTACACAAGGAGGCAGGGTCCGTGGACATGTCCCATAAAGGACGTTGTGGCATAAAAAGAAAAACCACCCCTAATAGTCTAATTCGAAGAGTTAGCATCATAGACCCGAAGGAGACCAGTGGAGACATCAAATGGATGATTGCGTCTCGTGGGGTTAATATACAGGGCGATTCAAAGTTAAGGATAGGTAGAGCATATCAAATAGAACAACTTTTCTAAATAAATCACGTATCGCAAATAAACGGTAAGCTGAGAAAAAAATTAAAAAGGTCTATACAAAAATTGGTTTCTTCGAACGTTTTAATGGAAGGTCAGCCTAATCTTTTAGCAATCGAATTAATTGACGTTATTTTAATTTCCGGGAAAGCTCTTCAGAATGCTGCAGCAGCTCTGAAAGACAGTTTGTGTTTGTGTAGAAATTAATGGAGGAACATTTGAACATCTTCTGTAAGTCCTGTTCCTCTTTATTAACAACTTTTTTTTTCTAATATCACTTTTTAAACATGCCAGTAATTTTTTACGGCCAGTCTCAAGCCTGAAAAGATGTGAGAGAAAAGTGAAACCTGTAAATTGCATAATTGTATAATGTTTCATTTATTTTTGCAGGGCCAAATTTCTGGTGCAGGATTTTTAACTGCATATTAACCAGCGGTTCTCAAAAGTGTGTTACAAAATTTAAACAAACAAAAATCGAGATAAGCTTTAAATTTTTGCTGTAATGTACTTCTATTAAGGTCAGCATATTATACCCATTTAATTTAATGACAATACTTTTGAATCTGTAGATGCTTCCACACCGTACGTCGTCGCCTTCTGGAGTGTGGTTGCAGGGCTCGACGCCACTCAAAAAAAAAAGCTTTTGACACCCGTTATGAAACAAAAAAGGTTACTTTGGGCATAGAATGATCAAGACTGGACTGTGGAGAATAGGGAAAAACTGGTATTTTCCGAAGAAACCCACTTTGAGGTACATGGCTACAGGTTAAATTTTGTCCGTCGCTCGCCTGGAGAACCTATTCGATCAGGTCACATTCAGTAATCCCCCATCCACCCAAGATCATGTTTTGGGAATGTTTCGCAGCTTTCGGGCTACACACACTTCGCTCCCTTGAAGGAATGATGGACAGATAAAACTAAATAGGTATTCTGGTGGCGAACATGGTCACAACACTGTAGAAGCTGTTTCGTAACGGCGATGGGGTATTTTAATAAGGTCTGGTTTCATGCCATAGTTCTAAGCTTGCTAGGCTTTACCCTTTATTTGTGGGCCATTATTAAAGGGAGCATATCTAAGACGGATTGCACGACGAAAACCAAAATGATAGAAAGTGTCATAAAAGTGTGGTACCACTACCCTGAACTAAAGGAAATGTGGAAAGCTAGTGGCATCGATGGTTGAGAGGGTGAAAGAAGGGGAGGGGGCATATTCACTATTAATTACAATATTAAACAAATAAATATTTTAGTTGTGTCTTTGTTACTGTAGTTTTCTCTTGTCCCAACTAATTTGCACAGTACTATACTTTCAGAAAAATAGCTGGCATACAATAGCCGAAATACGCGATCAGATGTTGTTAAATGAAAGCCAGAAAAAAGTATCTACTTATAGGTTAGGTAAATACTTCAACTAAATGTAAAACTACTTAAGTGGCTGAACCGCTGAACTAAAAGTACCTAGCATAAAAAATTAAAATTGTAAGCATAATATTGTCGTTATAAACGAGTTAGACAACAAGAATCCATTTAAAATTCCCGTTGTAACCGATGCTTTTATAGCCGAGTTGTCGTTATAACTGACGCTTTTATAATCGAGTTAAATTATCAACGAGACTTATGAAATGCTGCAAGGACCTGTTAAAACGAAGTTATCGTAATAACCGATGTTGTTATTTCCGGTTTTCGCTGTATGCTTTTTTGTAAAAGTTCGTCTAAACACTAGCTTGAAGCTAACAATTGGTTAACTGTTGAAGGATGATAAGTCATTATTCTATAAATTTTGAGAAATCCATTAAGATTACCAATCTGTTTTAATAGTTACAAGTTACAATACAACTACACATTTGTTTCGTTTAGTTTTTTCATTAGAAACTATAGAAGCTTGGATTGAATTCGATTTTGTGACCTTTATTAGGAGACAACTGATCAGATAATCCTTACTCCTTCTAAAAAAATTAATTAATTAAGAATTAAAAGTAAATGAACTTCATAATCGACTTCTTAAAAAAGCTGTGTTAACGAGCGATAAAACCAATGTATGTCAATATTTATCTCCCAATGCCATTTAGTTTTATTTAAATCGTATTAAATTGATTTATTTGTTATTAAAGTACAAGTACGTAGTATAAACGAGTGCAGGTTTTATATCGACAACAAATTATTTACGATGTGAAATAATCTACAGTTTACATTCCTGTGATAAAATGTAATGTGGCTGGAAATGAAGAAGAGAATATGTAAGCAGCTACATTCTTGACTGCTTTAAACTAGTTTTATTTACGACTACCTAGAATCACATTTAATTATTGTACCACATTATTCTATCGACACATTTCAATTAAATTTATTGCTACCTTTACTTTCAGTTTTACTTTTTCTGAACTAATATATATAACTTTCAATTTTCATCCTTTAAATTTAGAAGAAAAATGATCAGTAAAAGAAATCGCTTCAATTTAGTCTCTGGTTTCTAATACAAGTAATTTCGTCCGTTAAGACACTGTTAATTACTTTATCAAAAGTTATATCTAAAATAAGCCACACTTGGCATTTATAGAAGAACTTAAAGCACAGAAAACGAATAACAACGCGATAATTACTGAAAAAACTGAAACAATTTCCTGTCAGAAAGAGCATGGTTATGTTGATTTATTGTATTCTAATAACAATCAAAATCAAGCGTGAAAAGCTAGGTGGTTTTAATTACATAAGTAGATAAGTGGAAGCGGGAGTTGAAAATTATAGATGATTCGAACCGCACCCAATTCTGCAAACTCATTGTGCTTAACGACGGATTATCTTGACCCTGCTCGGATTTGACTGAAGATCACACACAACCTTCGTTTTTGTTAATTTCTGTTTTTGAGGTTTATCTGTGAAATATTTCACATTTTGTTAGTTTTGCATTCTAATGATAGATAGAGTAAAGAATTGCTGTGCCTTGCTGAGGACGATTTTAAGTTACCAAAATTGTTGATCTGCCCATATACAGATGTGGCCATATTATTAGAAACTGAATTAACATTGGAAGAAATCTCAGATATCACGTTTCGTAAGACCTTAATTTAGTTTTTAACATTAAAAATAGGATTATATTAGGTGAAGTACCCCTTGGCAGACTTTAGAGCTGGAATTATTCTTGGCATACTGTTAATGACACTGACAGCATGCTAAAGTAATTTCGTATCACTGACTTTTTGGTTCCATCTCCCATACATTTTTTTAAAGAATTAATCAAATATCTGAAGTACTTTTGTACTATTACAATTTATTATACCATCCACATTGTAAACTAAGCCCTTTTGCAGAAATTGCAGGCCAGACCATCACTTTTATAGCAAACTTTTTACATTTTGTTTGCCCAAGTTTTAATTTCAGTTTTTAATAATATGGCCACATCTGTACAAGAAACTCAGGGTTTAAAATAATGAGGAATTTTTTTAATCTTTATCAGTCTTACTATAACAAATAAAATCTGTGTCTTAGGGGTATTTTTACAGTTTACCGTCATTTTCTTGTAATGGCTTTTACACAAGAGCAGAAGATTTTCGTAATCGAATTCACAGTTGTATTACTGAGTTTTATGAAAAATTTTTTCATAGTTGCAGGCCATGATAATTTTTAGGTGTAATAATCACGAATACAGTCAACCGGTTGAGAGATACAGGCAATATTGAATATAACAAAAAGTAATGCACGGCCATCCGTCCAAGGCAAATTATTTGTTTAAGATAGCATATTTGCCAAAAAATATTGATAAAAGACCTACACATGCATTAGTATAAAACGCAATCTTTTCATAAATTATTACAAACTGTTTATTACATAAGGATTTTATATTGTCAATGATTCCTACAGCATTTGTTGGTTAATCAAACTACTGGGTTGAACACTTTGTTCAGACAAGCTTTGTTTTATCTTCTGAATTTACCGAACATATTTTGTATGCAGCAAAAGTTGGAGTGTGAATTGCTGTTTGGCGAAGACATTTAATACTTCGGTCTAGTTTAGTTTAATGAAAGCTTTTGAAAGATATATGAACAACATCATGAAAATTTCTGTAAACCAGTTAATTATTGATGAGTTACAGTATAACTGTTTCCAACACTTTAAGGCTAGAGCTTACACATTACAAGAAATATTGGAATATTTGCGTGAATTTTATGATGTTCGTGTAATAAGCATTTGTTCCGATCCAGAATTTATGTTCTTTAGATTTAACTTAATCATTAAATTTGTTTTGTCAAAATATTAGACAGAAGGTAACGCAGGAAGAACAGAGATTTTGAAATAAATTAAAGGCAGTTTTACTCAAAACCAAAAGTTTAGGTGTTTTGTGCAATTATTTAGGAGTAAGAAATTCGTTGGTTGAACATAATTTGTATTTGAGGCTGATGGGGATTTATTGGAGAAAATTGTTTTCTGTCGTTGATAATTATGTTACGTGATTGAGTGATTTATTTTGTAAAACCCTAAAACAGTTAACACAAAAGGAGCCATACACAATGAAAAACATAAATAAAGAAGTCAATTGAAGAAGTGGAAATTATAAAGAAATTGAATCAATATTTTAACAAATTAACAAAAACAGAAGAAGTAGAAGGAAATTCAAATGAACAAAACGAAACAGATAAGAATTACGGCACAAAGAACTAACAATATCAGCTGATAACAAAGAAAGAACTCAATAAGGTTAGTTGGAATAATAAAATTAGCGAAGGCACCTGGAACGAACAAAATTATCCCAGAAATGATTAAATTTATGGATAAAACAGGACCAAAAGTTTTGAGAAATTTATTAACCGAAATTATAAAGAAGGAAAACGTATCCAAAGAAAGTATCCAGTCATTATAATAACGACATCAACGTAGATGGTGAATATTTAAATTACCTTAGATTTGCGGATGACATCGGCTTTGTAAATATTAATCCCCAAGATCTCCAAGACACGGTAACAGTTCTAAACAATCACTCAAACAATGTTGGCCTTACTATGAAGTATGAACATTAATAAAACAAAAATAATGCCAAACGCACAAACCTATACAAAAAACTAGAAAGACAAGAGCTAGAAAATGTTGACAGCTATATTTAGTTAGGGCAGCAAATAATAACCAAGAAATACAACATGAATGACGAAATAATTAGGAGAATCTTTCTATTCTGGGCGGCCTTCGGAAAATTGAAACACATCTTTACATCAGATATACCCAACTGAAAAAGAACTCTCTACAATCAGAGTATACTTCCAGTTCTTGCATATGGAGCTGAGATAATATATGGTGCATTACGGAGAAACTTGCACAGTGGCTAACCAGAACTCAAAGAGTCAGGGCCACGCCGCCCATAAGGGCGAGGGCGGGTGGCGACCGCCGGCGCAACACTGCCAAGGGCGCCGTAAGGCGCCCTTGGCTTAGACCGCCTATGATTGTAACATATATTTTTTACTTTTTTGTACCTATATAAAGAAACTTGTTCGATGTAAAGTGCAGCGACTGCTTTCTCGCAAATCGTTTTTTCCCCCATAATTTTACTATAAAACAACATATTTTATTTCGGTTACCTGTTATTTGTTTATTATAAATTATAATGAATCAAATAAAACATATGTGCTAGTCTATAATGCCCATAGGCCATAGGAATAATGACAGGGACATAGGAGTAATAATTTATAAATTATAACTTCCGCGTAAAAATATGCTGATTAAACATAACACGTACACTCTACATTCCTCTTAAAATAGCTACCCTGTATAAATCAAAGATAAAATAAACAGCGTTTAATACTGATTTTTACGATTACATTAGTTTCTCAATGTACGTACAAGTAGGTACATTTAAAAGTAAACATTATAATTTTTCAATATTCCATTCAATTTTCTATTTTATTTTCTTAAAATGTCCAGTGTTTATTTCTTAGTAATAAAATCCGCGTAAAATTTACTTAATAGTTACAGCTTCTCTGCAAAATTTTGAAAAATAAGAATATTTAATATTTACTTTGGAATTGAAAATCACTGGGAGGGAGGGGGCGCATAAGAGTGACTTGCCCGAGGGCGCTAGAAAGGCTTGGCGCGGCCCTGCACAGAACCCATGAAAGATTAATACTGAGCATGAGGCTTTCAGATAAGAAAAGAAACAACTGGATAGAGGAACAAACTAAACTAGTAAACATCATCGAAAGAGATGGGTCAAAATGGAGGTGGACCGGACATGTAGCCCATAGGACCGACAATCGATGGACCAAACGATTACTAGAATGGCGACCACGGGAATTACGTAGAAGTGTTGGAAAACCGAACACCAGATGGAGAGATGGCATCAAAAAATACGCAGGCCTTGTCTGGATGAGAGAAGCGAACAATAGGAAGAGATGGAAAGAAATGCGAAAAGACTACATCCAACAGTGGATCGAAATAGGCAGATCGTGATCATGAATTAGAGGTGGCTTACTCAGAATAATAATACATAATTAAATGTCATCTCAAAGTTATATTCCAAACTGAAAATTTCCATAGCCTATAACTAGGAAAATAATATCATCAATTGACATGGAGCAGATCCCCGTGGATCAATCCTGAATTACGCCAGGCCCATCCCAACTACGAATATAATATCATCAAAAATAAATTTATATTAATTGTTAGCACAAAAATATTCAAAGAATAATAATTTATACACAAATCACCTTAATACAAAATTATTTATAAGGATAGAAATTTATAACCGTCATTTTTAAAGAATAAGTAAACAATAAGTATTTATGAACATATCTTCTAGATCAAAATTTGTTTTTCAGCTTTCATTTATGTTTAGTAGTTTCAGAAACAACAACTTAAGTAAATCACCAATATAAAAACCGGGATACGAGAATATGCAGTAGGAAAAATCCCAGAGAGAAAATAATAGAAACAAAAGACTTAAAGGAAAACCCGACAAAAGGAATATAATATGGTTTTAGGAAAAAATATTTTCAGACAGATCAATGAGTAAGTAATTAGTAAAGATGCAGATGCGCATATATATATGCATGGCAGACCTTGAAAAAGCATTTTATAAATGGAGAAGATACAGGGTGTCCCCGGATGGGGTTGCGCACTCTTGTAAACTTTTTTATTTTGGAGTTTTCGGCAAAATGTTATTCTTCATAAAAAGTTTTGCTTGGCCTGAAACTTATTTTTAGCCTACTTTCGATTTTTTAAAATCAAGTAGGCCTTTACAGTTGAGCAAAAACTATTTTCATTTTAGGTAAAGTACCTTTTCTGTTCACAGTATGCCTAAACGTTGTTAAGAAAAGTTGTTCAGAATGAGAAGTTATGGCCATATGCAAATTTTCAGGATGATAGTCCTACTTTGATAAATTTCTTCATTTTTCAATTTCGTTTCAGGTGAAGTACTTTTTCTGTTGATAATACGCCATTATTTTACTAAGAAAAATTCCTTAGAACGAAAATTTATGCTAATTTTAAATTTGAGGATAATAGCATATCAAATATTTTTTATCACAATGAGACTACTCCAAATTCAAGAGCTGTGCCTGATAATGCAAGTCGAAAATCTAGTTGCTCTTTTCGATAGCAACTGTCAAACAAAATCACTTTCTGCGACAGTAAAGTTACATCTTATGTACCATCACACACGTCAAAAATGTTAACGTTAGATCAGCGTATCTACTTAGTAAAGTGTTATGGCATTGGAAATGTCAGCTACCAATATGCAATACAACTATTTCACCAAAAATATCCAGACGTGCGTATAACCAGGCAAGCAGCAACAAAACTTATCAAAAAATTTGATAGAACTGGCGATGTGAAGGACACCAAGAGACTACCACGACAATACAATGACGAAGAGGACGCTGCCACACTAGTAATTCTTAATTCAGTTCAAGAAGCACCAAAATTATCACTGCGAAAAAGGTCAGGGAATTTGAGAATAAGTAAGTCACACATTCAGAGAATTTTAGTTAAAAATAATTTTCATCCGTTCAAACCCAAGTTTGTCCATAAGCTAGAAGACGGAGATGGTGACCATCGATTAGAATTCTGTCTACTCATGGGAGAAAGAATAATGGACCATAGATTTTTCTATCAAAATATTCTGTTCAGTGACGAATCAACCTTTTGGACCAATGGCGTTGTGTCAACGCAAAATTGTAGATTTTGGGCTCAGAATAATCCAAATTTTCGTATCAGAACCCGGAGTCACCGTTTCAAAAAAGTAAACGTTTGGTGCGGAATGCTCTACAATAGAATCATTGGTCCCTATTTTTTGAATACTTTAAACCAAAATACATACTTGGAGATTTTGGAAAACTTTGTTATGACCGAATTAGAAGAGGAGAGTTTAGAGTTCAGAGGAAAGCTATTCTTTCAACAAGACGGATGTCCTGCACATTCCACACTTAGAGTTAGGGCCTGGTTAAATGAGCATTTTCCTAATCGGTGGATTGGACGCTTTGGTCCACTAAAGTGGCCGGCGAGATCTCCAGACCTCACCCCACTGGACTTTTTCTTATGGGGCTACCTAAAGGAAAAGGTTTACGCAAACGAATTAGAAGACGATTTGGAAAATTTAAAACAAAAAATCGTAGAAACTGTTGCTAGTGTGAATGAAGAAATGCTTTCATCGACCTACCTAGAATTTAGAAGACGAATAGAAGAATGTGTACTAAGAGGAGGATATTACGTGGAATAATTTCAATGTTTAGAATTTAATTTGTTTTTTGTTATGTTGTATTAAAGAATAAAATGTCCTAGATATGAAGTATGCAGTTACTGCAATTGTTTACTACAGTTCGTTCTATTTTTCCATTAAATCATGCGAAGTTTACGCAATTTTATAATATCGTTCAAATAGCAGTACTTGACCTACCGTACTTTGATAATAATCAATATGGCGTCGACAATAGCAGAAAGATCTATATTATTAATTTTGCGACGAAAATTTACATAACTCAATAACTTTTCGAATTTTATCAAAGTAGGACTATCATCCTGAAAATTTGCATATGGCCATAACTTCTCATTCTGAACAACTTTTCTTAACAACATTTAGGCATACTGTGAACAGAAAAGGTACTTTACCTAAAATGAAAATAGTTTTTGCTCAACTTTAAAGGCCTACTTGATTTTAAAAAATCGAAAGTAGGCTAAAAATAAGTTTCAGGGCAAGCAAAACTTTTTATGAAGAATAACATTTTGCCGAAAACTCCAAAATAAAAAAGTTTACAAGAGTGCGCAACCCCATCCGGGGACACCCTGTATATGAAAATTCCAAAAAACAGATAAATTACCGTAGAACAATTATTGGCACAATAACAATATTATAAGAACTACAAAATGAATGAATCAGCATAATTTCAAACTAAGGTAGGGTTAAAACAAGACTGTGTCCCCGATGATTCTCTTGGCAAAGCAATGAAGAAAGCTAAACTAAAAAGGCAAACATTCAATCTAAGTAACTGGAAAATGGAGATAAATAAAATATTCGACTTACTGGTCGTAGGTGACGTTGTAATCTTAGCCGGAATAGAGAAGAGCTTACAACGTAATGTTAATGTAATGAGTTAAGAGTTAAAGACGACGTAAATAAATGATTATTTCATAAAATAAAAGATGCCTAATATTGAATGAAAACGTATAAACAAAGAATAATGGAAGAATGGATATGGAGATCGTTAATGAAGTTGGAAAAGTTGGACATGTGTTGGTTTGAAAACTACTTTTTGGGTAAAAAAGAAATACCAAGAAATATGAAAGCAAGAGATGTACAAAAGTGGTTATACCTCCATTGGTATACAGAACTCCAGCTTGATATTTCTTGATCGAGACTTGTTTTTGTTATCTAAGATCGTATTAATTTATTATTTGTTATACATTATGTATCACTAATTGGAAAAGTAAAGATCGTATTATTGACTAAGATGTTTAAGAATTGATTGCCTTGTTGGTAAATATGACTTATTAGAGTCACACTAACTGGAATAGCAGCATCGAGATCTGATTTGCAGTGAAAACCTTAAATAAAACAATCTGATTTTTATTAATAGGATAGATTTATACGATTTATACTAGGAGAACTTTTGTTCATATCAACGAAATTATTTAAAACGATTATGTATACTTGTAGGAACGTTGTAAGTACATCTTATGATAAAGGTTGAGGTTTGTCCTTTGGCAGAAGTATTGCGAAATCTTTTGGGAAGGTTTGAAAACAGTTCTGATGTTGTACTTTTGGGGAACTCTATCTATGCAATCGGTGACTGTGTAGTTGTAGGACAAGAAGACTGTAGCTTGCGACGTGTAGGTGTTCTGGAGTCGTTTTACTTACTAATGAGGGGTGTAGATGCTTTTGATAACCTTTTTAACATTCCTCTCACTGTAGCTGTTCTGAATCAAATTCCTCTGAATGCGGATTCACCCGATTTAATGATTATCGGATTGCAAACCGAAGTAGCACGATGAACGGGAGAGCTAATCACAGAGAGCCTATATACTGGGCGATAATGAGACCTGACATGTAAGTACCTATCCGTGTGAGTGGATTTACGATCAGAACTGAATGTCCCAATCGACCATTTGGCTCTTGGATAGCTAAAACGTCAAGGAAAGGAAGAGAGCCGTTTGATTTTATTTCCACTCTGTACTTGATATCGAGATGATCTAAAAATGTTGTAAAGGTATGTTTCCCATAGGACCAGATTATGAAACTATCACTTTTATAACGAAAGCAGACATTAGGCTTAATTCAGAAGACTCTAAAGCTATTATCTTGACAGATTCCAGGAAAATGTTAGCCACTACAAAGAGAAGAGGGAGAACAAATAATAACGCTTGCCACCTGTTTCTAGAACAGATTGGGGAATAGAAAATAGGTGGAGGTAAAGCATCTTTCAATGTCAAAAATTGAGCAATATTTAGAATCTATCTATCTATCTATCTATCTATCTATCTAGAATTGTCAGTAAGATTTACAAAATGAGAGGAGCTGAGGAATGCGAGAAAGATTTTCCTGTATATTCCGTAAGGGTATCCGGAAGATAGCTAAGTTGCACGCAAAAGAATCTATCGTGTTGGCAATACGACGGCAGTGGGGAAAAGTAGGAAGACCTTACAACCTAGTGGTTAAGCTGATAAATTAATCATGTTGGATTTGTCATGAAGATTTTTAAGGAAAACTCTACATTTTTGGAGATGTTACAGCAAGGAAGTTCAGCTAAATGAAAGCACTTGGCAGTTTCAGACCATATAAGATCTGCAATATCTTAGGAGACTGAACTGGTGATATCATTGCAGGCAAACTTTCTTCTTCATGGGAATAACTTTCAGAGTTAAATATTTGATAATAATTTTCTAGGAGTTTTTCTTCATTTGTCGAATACATCTTGCTAGTATAAAAGGGAAGAAGTTCAAAATATATTATATAACTTAGCCTTAAAGTGAGGATAGTAAAATAAGTATTTTAGCTTAAAACATTAAATTTATTTACTTTCACATATGGGGACCTGTCTCAATATATGTCATAATTAACGATTCTCTGGGGTGCAAACAAAGTTTACAAATAAACTAAGAACTTTAATTACCCTTTAAGACTAAAAGTTTTTATGTATTAAAGCTATTAATCTTAAAAAGTATTAAAATACTCTTTCTTAAACTAAAATCTGTCATATTTTTGACAAAAAGGAATTTCAAACGTAATTATTCTGGTAATTAAAACAAATTCGGAAACTGTCACATCAAATTTATTTTTGATAAATATGTTTGTGGATATTGAACTATAATCCATTCAGAAAACTCCTGTGACATAAAAGTCACCATGTGTTGGTTAATATGAAAATCCCTATTAGGCTATTAAAAACTTTTAGATTTGAGATTGGCGCACCTTTAAATTTAAATTTAATGATTTTGTTTTTTTTTGTTTTCACTTTGACACTTAAATTATTTATTATTCAAGTTACGTTTTATAATTCATAATCTTTAGAGAAATGGATGAACAGAAGCACCAACGAAGTTTATTATCATACTTGTATTATTAATAAACCCATTTTTACCTTGTTCTACTTAATTTTACGAAAATGACAAATGATTTATCATAACCTTACATTTCAGTTTGACGTTAAGTACATTCACTAAAAAAGTTGATAGGTTCTGTACATAAAGTACACTCCCAAATTTTCATTTGACAGCGTAAACGTCACGGGAGTTTTCAGAATGGATTATAGGTACGATTAAATTTGTATTAAAGCATTTCTC
Organism: Melanotus villosus; assembly: GCA_963082815.1. Lineage (NCBI taxonomy): Eukaryota > Metazoa > Arthropoda > Insecta > Coleoptera > Elateridae > Melanotus > Melanotus villosus. Next base: position 82,040,938 of record OY720419.1, read on the forward strand.
TAAATCACGAATTAATAACGCGCTTGAACTTACATCTTTTACTAGGAACTTGCAACTTGGTCGTTCATTATTATTTAATTATCGGTTACTTAAAATTTGAGCTTTGAAAATCGACATTATTAGTATTAGAATTTGATCTATAATCACACAACACAACAAAAATTCCCTTTTCCCAAAAACATGACAAAGTTGAGTTTAAAAACTTAATATATTAATATATACTAACTAATAATTTAAAATTAAACAATTATATAAAACACTTCACATTTGTTTACTAGTAACTCCACCGCTCATGATGCACTCGATTTCTTCTTCCTCCAAGAAAGCTCTCTGATATTTAGCCGGGGTTTCTTCGTCGTAATACTCGATGGATGGTACATATTCAAATAATCCAGGAAAATTCGGGTTCTTGAACGACATAAGTGGAGGAAAATGTGTAACAAGTCTAGATGCGGCAATATCGGCAGCAGCCGTAGATACGCCAGCTTTAGCTACGGTAGCGAGTAAAGAAGTTTCCCGACCTTTTCCATGTACAAATCTTATAAACGGTAGTCGTTGGTTCTTTCTCCCATAAGTGCGTATTGCTTGCGTTATAAGTTTCATAGTTAAAACTTTAAAACGTAAAATTTTGTTATTGAAAACTTACTGTCACCGTTACTAATTTCGACAAATAAAATGTTGACGAGTGCTCACTTCGATTTGTGAACTTTCCTGACCACCGATTCATATTTTTCACAGTGTAAATTTTTTGATCGTTAGTGAACGTTCGTTTTTTAAAAGGAATGTTAGGTAGAATAGTAACGCCTATGTGGGTAATTATTTGCATTCCTAGCAATTATGAATGTTTTGAACTCGAAGCGAAATCTTCGAATATAACTAGTAGCTGGCTTGCTTACTTTTTAAAACGCCTCGAACAGTTTTCTTCAGTGCATCCTAATTGTACTTGATGACACAGCGCATTTTTTATATTCTTATAATATAAGTATGCTACACGTCATGTTGTTTAATTTGTGAATGGCCGCGGTTTTCGAGAGTAAAAACCCCTAAATCGGCAGTTATGCACTTTTTGATCTTTATAATTCATTGCGGTTTTTTCAAAGTGTTTACGTCTTGTAGAAGAATTTCATAAATAATTATGTTTAAGTTAGATTAGTTATTTAGATTTTAATTATGCTTTAATAAACTATAAAGTTTTGTTTATCATTTTCTATTAAGTCTAGTTTAAGTTTGTATTTGTGAGCAGCCGTTTGTTTATTTTTTTATTGTTTGAGAACTAGGTTTACGAATTTTTAAAAATCATTAAATATATAATAGCAAATTCCGCAGAAACCTGGAACTAAAATATTCCCCTGCATATAATACTTTCTTCTTCTTCTTCTTCGTATTCCTCTTTACAGACTTTACGAACTCTTAGGACTACTTTTCGCCAGCCTTCTCTGTTTCTGGCTTCTTTGGTTGCATTCTGGGGAAATGTACCAGTTAGGTCTTTAATTTGGTCTGTCCGTCTTCTTGGAGATCTGCCACGTGATCTTGAACCCCCCATTCGTCTCTGTACCACCAATATTTCTAGGTCATTGCCATCCCTACGTTCAATATGGCCGAAGAACCTTAGCATTCGTTCATGAACAATTTAGGATATTCTTTTGGATTTATTAATTTCTTGGATAACAGATGAGTTTATTCGTCTGGCAGTCCATGAAAAGCGGAGAATCCGTTTCCAGCACTAAAGTTCAAAAGCATCAATTGTTTTTTATGGTCCACGTTTCAGCGGAATATAGTAAAACTGGAAAAACTAAAGTTTCTTCGTATCCAGTGTCCTTCCAGATCTTCTGTAAATTTCGCTTTGTACTTCTTGCCATCTCGCATCTTCTTCTGACTTTATGAGTGTTATATGTAATACCTAAGCTAGACAAAATTCAACATATGCATACAGGGTGGTGAATTTCAACGGTAAATTTTTAATATGTAAATATTTGCTTCCTTAATCACTTTAGAGTAAAAGTACACCAAGCTTTTTGTAGATAAAAAAATACTGAATCTATTTAAGCATTTTTGCATAATTTTCGAGTTTCTTGCAACTGAAAAACCGTGGAAATTAAATCTTACGTTTTAACAAGAATCAGTGATGCCAGCTATAGAATTTGGAAAATAAAAGGATGGGTTGTCAGGTTCAAATTATTTTTTATTGAACATTTAACATTATTTGCTAAAACAAAGGGTATAAATTGGTTATTAGGTATTCATTGCTAAAAACAATCTAGGCAGTAAAAAGCCAAAAAATAACTTTTATTACGCAATGTCAGTCTAGAGCCTCGATGGAAATTGAGCCCAGCTGTCCCTCCGTCTTTTAGATGCTCTTCCTTGTGACCGTCTGGTGCCTGGTTTACCTCTCATGGCTATTTTTGCGAGTCTCTCATTATCCATATGTTCGACGTGGTCCCTCCAACGATTTCATCTAACTCATACCCATCTTCTCACGTCAGCGATTTTACAGTCTCGTATTTGTGCGTTTCTGACTTTGTCTCTAAGGCTTGTCCCAGTTATCATTCTCAGACTCTTCATCTCGGTTATTCATTTATGTTGCCCTAGTTATTCAATTCTTGTCTCAGCTCCATAGGTCAATATGGGTCTCACACAAGTTGTATAAATTCTGCTTTTGCGGTCAATATTCACACATTTACTTTGCCATATTAGGGGCAAGCATGATGTAGCTCTCATGCAGATTGCTCTCAATATGATTAGCTAATAGTGTTCGGAAGAGCATTTAAGTTTCAATCCGAGTAAAACTGCCAATGTTCCATTCACAAGAAGAGAGAAACTAAATTTAAGAGATCCCACTTTGAATGCAACACAGTAGCAATTTTCTATGGAAGTTCAATATTTGAGAATTGTCCTTGACCAACAACTTATCTGGAACTCCCATTCAGAAAGGATTCTTACAAAAGCAACAATGGCACTATGGGTATGTCATAAGCTGTTTCGAAAGACTTGGGGCATAAACCCAAAAATGAACCATCGGATATACGAAATGGTTGTAAAGCCCATTTTCACCTGTATGCCTCTTTAGTATGGCGGCCAAAAACCGAGCAAAACACAGACATGTGCAAGTTACAGAAACTTCAAAGATTTGCATGTTTAGGGATAACAGGAGCTATGCGCTCATGGCCCACAGCAGCAATAGAATCAATGCTAGACCTTCTACCCTTAAACTTATGTATGAGAAAAGAGGCACGGTTAAGTGCTTTCAGGTTGCAGCAGACAACGCAGGTCAAACCAGGAGATCTGGCTGGTCACTTAAGGATTGTAAACTCCATTTACATGGAGTCCGTGACCAAACCATCTGATGTAATGCCGGCAAAGTGAGACTTCGATTGCTCTTTTCAAGTGGTCATTGATAACCGCGAAGAGAGTGAATCAAGGCGACTACAGCTGGATAAAGGAGCAAGTGTATGGGTACACTGATGGTTCTAAAATGGTAGAAGGTTTGTAAACCGCTAGGAAACACCTCCACTATTTTCGAAGCCGAAATTCATGCAGTAGATCTTTGTGCACAAGAGTGCCTTAAGAAAGGTTTGCGTGGAGGAAAAATTTATATCTAATCAGATAGCCAGGCAGCTTTGAAAGCTCTGAGTTCTTATGCTCAAGCAACTGGCTACGAACAACACATTAACACTAATGTGGGTGCCAGGCCATTAGGGAATAGAGGAAAACGAAGCTGCAGATGCCCTGGCAAGACATGGTGCAAAAGCCTCATTTGTTGGACCTGAACCATTCTGTGGCATTACTAAAGGCCACATTGTGGAGGACGTATGCAAATGGGAAAAGCAGGAGAAAAAATCCTACTGGAGAAATGTCCCTCTTGCAAATCTGCAAACGAAACTGCTAAACACTTACTGCGCGAGTGCAGCGCAGTAATTCGCAGAAGATTTTAAATTCCTTGGAAAGGCGGATCACACGCCAAAAGACCCCTAAAAGAATTGTAGACTTGCTCAATAATCTTCTCTTCCACCATCAACTTGCAACGTATTGGCTCCTTCGGTATAGCCATAACTTTAGTCTTTTCTGTTGACATTTTCATAATATGTTGTGCGTTGTTTGTTTTTATTGTCGCAGTGTAGTTTGAGTTTAGGTATTCTACGAGTATTATATGAATTTCCGTTTTCTCAAAATTTCAGTTACACGCTATCTGCTGGTAATACATTTTCTTATGTATTTTTTAAAAATATAATCCTTTGTCAAACACGCCGCTCATTTAATGCTATTTTATTTTTTTATAATTTGGTCAATAAACCATGAAGGGTTGAAGGCGCACCTTACATATTTTCAGATTCAATTTATTGTACTTCAAGATTCTATCGCTAGGATGTAACCTAAAGAATTTTTTCAACTCTCACTCAGAATTTAGTTTTTTCTCTGAATATTATGTACTGAATTAGAAAGCAAATTTTCCTTAGCGCACAATACCCTCTGAATATAACTGATATGTTAACTTTTATTATTACTAATGATTATACATATAATTACATAGTAATGCCATTAAATAAAGATAAGAATAGTTGAATTTGCTTCAAAATTAACCTAAAACGCTATACTAATGGATCTAATTCTAAAACTTAAATCCCTAATTAAAAAAGAAATGTTTCTTGGTGATCCAGCCAAAATCGTGTTAACCTATGTATCCAAAACTACAGAATAAATTTTCAGGATTGTACCTTCTTCTTAAATAGGTATTGCTTTTATTAAAACAACACCTGAAGGTTTAACCCTCACTATGAATTTATCTTTTCTTTGAACCTCTTGTTCTTTCTTGGGTTCATAAACATCATTGATGTAATAACCTTTATCGTGATTCAACCCGATATTATCAAAAGTTACAGAGAGAGCATAAGGATAACCATCATCCCTCTTACTATAAAAAGCAACAGCATAAGATGTTGAGTTCCTAACAATAGGAGCAACAGGTCTAATCCAAATTTCTATCTCCGAAATTTTTGTTATCAACAATCCTTGAATACCCAACTTGTCCTGATTAATAGCAATAACTTGCTTGTTTAACAGAATTTCCTTGTATTCAGGTCTGATAGTCCTGAAGTCGACAGACATGAGCAGTGGTGCAGCTAAGATAGCCCAAAGTGCCATTTGAGCCTTACTTTGTTCGTAACTAAGCCCATAATTACCGACGAGTAGCATATCAGGGTCGTTCCAATGTCCTGGACCGGCAAAATGAGCAATCCTCTTCTGATTTTTACCAAACCATTTTAGTATTCCATTCATACTTGTAAAAGAGTCTCCAATGTCTCCCCAATTCCTCCAAAGATTACAAATTTCACTTAGTAACGTATAATTTGCTTTAATGTCGCTAAATTCGAAATAAGCAGGCCAACTGCAAGAATACACGATGGGTCTACCTGTTTTCTTCAAATAATTACCAAACTCGGTATAACCTTCTTCCATTTTGTGTAAATCGGCATTACATCCATCAATTTTGATATAGTCAACTTCCCATTCTGCAAATGTTTGCGCATCGGTTTCAAGGTGACCTAATATCCCAGGATAACCAGCGCAAGTACGGGTCCCGTAATCTTCATAAATTCCAAATTTTAATCCTTTGCTGTGGACATAGTCTGATAAACTTTTAATTCCGCTGGGAAATCTTTCATGGTCTGGTTGTAAGCGCCCATCTTCTGATCTATCCTTGGACAACCAACAGTCATCTACGACTAAATATTCATAGCCTGCTTCAAGATATCCGTCGGAAGCCATTAAGTCCGCCATTTTACGTAATAATTGCTCGGAAATGCAATCGTCTGGATACAGTTTACAATCGGTGATGCACCTAAATCTTTGCCAGCTCATCCAACCCATTGGGGGAGTTCTCGCTAACCCATTTTCCAAACTCTCCACTTCTAATATAAGAACCAGTAGAGCGCATAAATATAACGGACCCATTGTTTTCTTTATGTCATAACATAATTCGTTCTGGTATTTATAGGTAAAAGTTTATCTTAGTGCATTAAATTTTAAATGTTCCGATAAAAATTTGAATAGATAAATAAACTAAACACGTTTAGTTTTATCGCTCAGTTACTGATATAAAATGAAATATTTAAAATAATAAAAAATAAAGACATATCCTGGAGGGACCCGACTTTTATTTTAAAAAGGAAAACGTTATGTTTTGATGACTAAATTAATTAATTAAAAGTGAAACATTTCGAAATTAAAAAAGTTAATTAATTAAACGGGAAATAAGGTTGCCCAGAATATTTTAAGTAAGGACATAAATATAACGTTAAATTACGAACAAAATCAAAAGTTGTTTTTAAAATCAAAAGTAGCTTTAATTTTCTTAAATGTCTAAAGGAATTAGAATTTATGTGGCCTAATATCCTGTCTTTTAGGAGATGAAGCAATACTGACTTTAATTAAAATTTATTTTAGTATAAGGGCATCAAATATATCACTTTGGATTAATTTTTAGAAACAAGTAAGCTAAACTATCAAGGCATGTAAAACATTCTCTTGGCATTTATTTAATTGTGAATATTTGTAATCGGAAATAAATATAAATAAAATTTAGTTTCCTGTGTATTCGTAGAATATAAACAATTTGCAGTAAATCAGAAATGTTCAGATAAATTAAAATTTTCTTTTCATCTCTTTTGCTCTTTTTGATTTGTAATTGACCGCAAAGGAAGTAACAGTTAAGTAATTGCAATTGTTTAAGCAAATTTAAGCAGCTACCTTTTCATTTAATTTAATATAGGTCATAATCATAAATTATAAAAAATTACAGTGTTCTAGTTGTTGACAGGTTACATAAGATATATCATGTCGTTAGTCGTAAGTGGCTAATTTGGCAAATTTTAATTTGTCTCATAAATTTATATACTTACTAGAAGAAATATGCAAATGTCCCAACCTTATTAGGTTGTTTGTGAATTCAGTGTAATAACCGAATTTCACTCTTAAAAATCAACATTCATAAACTTCAACTTCATAAACAATCATGTTTTTTGATAAAATGAAAGTTTAAGTAAGTATTATACATTTATTCTCTAATACTATCAATTTTATAAGTATAATGGAAATTTAGAATCTTATTTAAGTAGTCTGAACTCTTTAGCTAGATTTTTGGATTCACTTTTAGGTTCAAGAATACGATTTTTAAACTGAAAACTTAATTATACATACATATTTCATACATTCACAACCAAATATCTATCTTAGAATTAGAGGTTTTAAACCAGATTTAACTAATTACCTAATTAACATTAAAACGTGTGGGTTTAAATTGGATTAACAAATTAAAGTATTTAAGATGGCATTTTCTAACTAAAAACCAAAATTTTAATTTTTAATTTTAGGAGGTAATATGGAAATCTTATGTTAAAAAATTTGTATTAAAGTCAAAATTTAAATATGACTAAATCCAAATTATAATTCTTACTGTAAATGTATTAAATAAAAATTTTTAAGTGAATACCAAAGAATGTATATCAATCAAAACTGATAATTTGTTGGTACTTATTAACAAGCCGTTATAAAGATAAGTATATTAAATAAATAAAAACAATTTATTATCAATTATTTTATTAATTATTTAAACAAATCGGACACTGTAAAAATAAAGATTAAAAATAATTTTATGTTTCATTATATACAAAAATTATGCATCTTAAGATAAATGTTATCTTAAAAATTAAAATCAGTATGATTCTCTGCATTGATACTTAATACCTAATTTATTTAAAAAATAAATGAATGTATGCTAATTACATATTCACGAGTAAACACAATAGGAAAAAAATATTGCACCAGATACTAAATCTATGAGAAGACCAGGTTTCAATTATTTGTAGAGGAATTTAGCATCAGAGAGAGAAAAGGGGGTTGCTTTTAGCAATACAGCTCCTGATGGTTTAACTTTGACGACAAGTTTATCGTCTATTTGAACGACATCTTCCTGTTCTTCAGGTTCGTATACATTTCGTATAGTGTAACCAGTTTGGTGTTTCAAGCCAATTTCACCGAGAGTAAGTCCTATAGCAAGAGCATAACCATCGTCCCTCTTGCTATGGAAGACAATAGCATAAGTGGGAGAATCGTCAATAATGGGAGTGATGGGCCTGACCCATACTTCGATGTTTGATATTGTTTTCACTAACAATCCTTGAATGCCCATTTCGTCTTGATTAATGGCGATAACCTCCTTGTTCAACAAAATATCTTTGTAGGGTTGTTTAATTGTTCTGAAATCGACAGACATGAGCAGAGGTGCAGCTAAAATCGCCCAGATAGCCATTTGAGCTTTGCTTTGTTCATAGCTCAGCCCAAAGTTACCAATAAGTAACATATCGGGATCGTTCCAATGCCCTGGTGCTGAGAAGGGAGCAAGTCTGTTTTGATGTCTACTAAACCATTTTAAGATAGAGGTCATACTTTCGTAGGAATCTTGAATGTCGCCATAATTTCTCCATAAGTTACAAACTTCTGACAAGAGCGTATAATTAGCTTTGATTCCACTGGTTTCATAATATGCGGGCCAACTGCATGAATAAACAATGGGTCGTCCTGTTTCGTTCAAATGCCTTCCAAATTCGGTGTACCCTTGTTCATAATCGTCAAAATCGGCATAACATCCATCGATTTTAATGTAATCAATCTCCCATTCAGCGAATGTTTTGGCATCAATCTCGAGATGACCCAAAATACCTGGATAACCAGCGCAAGTAAAATTACCATAATCTTCGTACATGCCAAATTTGAGCCCTTTGCTGTGAACGTAATCTGCTAGATTTTTAATACCATGCGGGAAACGATCCGGATCTGGTTGAAGACGACCTTGTTCGTCTCTTTCTCTAGCCAACCAACAATCATCTATGATTAAATATTCATACCCAGCTTCCAAATATCCTTCTGAAGACATCAGATCCGCCATCTTCCTAAAGAGTCTATCTGAGATGCAGTCATCTGGATACAATTCACAATCGGTGATGCACCTGAATCTTTGCCAACTCATCCAGCCCATTGGGGGAGTTCTTGCCAATCCATTATCTAACCCCCTTACACTAATAAAGAACACCAAACACGTAAAAAGGAATAATATCGATGACGACCTCATTGTTAATATTTTGGAATAAAATGAAATCGCTGTCTAATCTTTATATAGGTATTGTTGGCCTTATCTTTGGAACATAAACTTTTATGTTTAGTGGTGCGATAAATTTGATAAAAATTTAAATTTACTGAAGTGGGGCAAAACATACCTATTGAACGTTTTATGTATAACCATGAGTGTTTACTGCATTGAGTACAGAAAAATTTTACTAAAATTGAAAGATTGTTTGTATTATGCTTTTTGGGCCTTTTTACTAACTTTAAATGTGAAAATAGACGTAAAGCATAGAACTGACAGAAACTAAAAGCAATTTACTTTTAAGAAATGAAAAATTTAAATGGCAAATTAAATAATTGAGCGACTATTTATGATGGCCGTAACTGAAAAAACATCTAAGTAATTTTCTTGAAATAAGTCAAATTTAGTTTAAATTGACTCAAAAGTATTAAAAAACTCTTTATTTGTTGCTAAAACGCCTTGTAATACTATATGGTAACACATGGTTTAGGTGTTAACTTTTCCTTTGTTAACAGACTGAAATACGATCAATTATAATAAAAATTATTATTATTATAATACAAATCTAAAGTTTCTAACAATTACACTAAGAATACAACAAAACTTTAAAAAATAAAGGGCAATCAAATCAAGTTACTACCTACTCATAAGGATACAAAGCTTACTTTAAACTTGCTGTCTTCCTTTCAAAGTAATAGACAAACAACTAAATAAATAAACGAATAACTAAGTAAATGAAATGAAATTGGAACTTTTCAAATATTAAACTAAATCACCAATAACAATATTAAAAGGTGAGGCAAGAAAATTCATTTATAAAGCCAGCCATAATTCTTAGAAAAAATGACCTTTGTTTATAATGAGGCTCATAATTCATCTTTATTATTTCATTATTTCAGTTAGACTAGATACAAATTAATGTTATTAATAACTTAATTTACAATTGACCTACTCTTATACGGCTTTATTTGGAGGTGAAGGAGGTATTCGTGCTCAATTAAACTTTGTCTGAATGAACTTAAATTGATTTTTGTTTACGTATAAGGAAACGTGTAGGATTTTAAAGATGTTAATTAAATAGTATCCTTCCCATTATAATTTTGATAATAGAAAAGAAAAAGTACTACGAATGTCTAAAATTATTAATCGTTTTAATTATTATTACAAATCAAAATCGATAAACTAAATGTAACATGAAACAACTTATAAGATATAATACTTTTTCTACCACGAAAAAAACTGTAAGAAAGTATAAAAATGTATTACTAATTAATTTAAATACAATGAGGCATCGTTGCCTTGAATATTTTGCAAATCTTCAAATTGATTATTTGTTTTCAGTAAAAACAACCTAATCTTTTGTGGTTAACCTTTTCATGGATGTTGTTAAGGCAAGATAACACAGCCGAAACTTGACACAAATTTTGAAAAAAATAATAATTATCTTCACACCCATCTGTATGTAACTTTAGTTACTTAAATCTATTGTTAATTAAAATCTGATAAACTATTTGTAAGTTGAAGTGCGTACTTTGGAAAACACTTCACCTCTAATCTGATGTTTACTTTGTTCAAAATCCAACACTTATAAAAAATATATCTGTCTATTATTATTTATTTCAATCTATAAACAGGGAGCTTCGTCTAAGTAACAGTAAATAAAATGTAGAGGTTATAACGTATGTTCATTAAAAAAAAAAACTCGCAGCAATCCCTGGAAAATTAGCGTATGTCCAGTCTTAGGGCATGCATTTGTAAGGAAGTTTTATAATGGATATACGGAAAGCGAAATTACGGAATACGCAGCTGTTTACAGTACGAAAGAAGGGAGGTACTAGTTGAAATCGTACTAACCGTGGTAGTTTTACAAGAAATGTTAACCCATATATGCTATTTTGGGTAACGTTCTGAGATATTCCCAATTCATCATTAAATTTCAATTGATAACCACATTTCGTTTCCGAAATATCTCTTCCGAATAATCGTACCGCGTAATTTAATTCCTGCATATCGCTCTTCGCTGTCATTCAAGTGTCACTTAACCTCAAATTGTCGAACTTTAAAATGTAACATACAGCCTAAGACATACTTAAAACAAATTTTCAAAGCACTCTAGAGTTTTTTTTTTAATGAACATACTTTACAATTTTTGAAGAAATTGGCCTTAAACATGGCGAAGGTTACATACTTTTTATTATTATTATTTTTTTTTTAATAATTCTGAATAAACGAATGAAAGTAAAACCGACCGCCCTTCAAAATTTTGAGAAAGGTCATTTTCGTTTATCATTTCATCCACTTTTTAAAACACTTTCCACTTTGTTTGTTTCCAGTCTTCTCTGGGTATTTCCATTTGCCTTTTCCTATTTCGTCCTATTTTTACGCTTGTTTAGTGCCTTTTCTTATCTCTTCATTTTTATTTCAGTATAATCGAATTTCACCTAAATTCCTACTATTCCATTTGTTTTTCATATTGACTCATTTATTATTATACAAGGTGTCTCAGAGGGTTTTGCACTTTTCTTTCTCAGCTTGCTCAGCTATCAGGCCTATCCTCACTTACGCGTGCTCAGTGTGGTGTAATACAACAAAAACAAACTTAAACAAACTACAGGTTATGCAAAATAAAATTTTACGTATAGCAGCTAATTCCCCATGGTTTGTGCGTAATAGCCAACTCCACCACGAACTGGGCATACCAACCATCCTAGAACACATAAACAAAGTGAAAACCAAATTTTTTGCAAACATTAACCTGTGTTCAAGTGCAGTGTATTATAGCCTTGGGAGAAAAGACATACATGTAAGACTGAAAAGAAAATTGCCCCAAGATTTAACAGACTATTAGTAGGTCGATTGACGTATTATAACTACCTAATAATTTTAACGCTGTAATCTAATTTAGTTACAGAGGCATCGTCCACCAAATTATTTATATACAGTCATATTATAAATTATTGTAAAACAACTGTGTATAGCACAAGAAAGTGCTGATCCGGTTCAAATAAATTAAAAAAAAAAAAAAAAAGCTATCATCAGTTTTCACAACTAACTTTATTTGGAACTTAAAACTACATTTATTGGAAATTCATGTATGGAAAATTATATCATCTAGATGTCGCCCATTTCTCCGCTGGTACTCTTCCAAGCGATACCTTAGATTTTCCATTACGCTTGTGCATAAGTCAGGAGTAACGGCTTCAATCCCTTCCTGGATACGATTTTTAAGCTGAATCAAATTTGCTGGGGCGTTATTACAAACTCGACTCTTAAGATATCCCCAGAAAAAAAATCGTTTGGGGCCAAGTTCGGGCTTCTTGGGGGTCAGTTGATGTCGCCTCTTCTTGATATCAATTTATCCGGGAACCATTCTCTTACAGCTTATAATGCGGTATTTGCTATGTGGCTAGTAGCCCCATCTTGCTGGAACCACCACTGGTCATTAAAATCATCAAATTCTTGGAGCGCAGGGCCAAAAAATTCACGGATCATTGCGGCGTACCTGTCAGAATTTACAGTAACTGTTTGTTCGTTGTTATTTTCAAAAAAGTATGGGCCGATTATGCCACTGGAGGATATTACTGCCCAACCAGTAACTTTAGGGCTATGGAAAATTGCGTAATGTAAAATCGAAGGCATCGCTTAGAAGAGTGTCAGCGGCGAAATGGGAGACAGCTAGATGATATAAATTTCCATGCATGAATTTCCAATAAATGTAGTTTTAAGTTCCAGAGAAAGTTAGTTGTGAAAACTGATGATAGCTGAGCAAAATTAGAAAGAAAAGTGCAAAGCTCTCTGAGACACCTTGTATATACTGTCTTAAGTAGCGTGGTCTGATTTAGTCCCGCTTTAAGAAACTTACGTTCTCTTTCACTGCTTGCCTTAACGTCGGCTCTAGAATTCCGCCATAATAGTAGAGATCGAATGATATTCTTCTTCTTCGAGTGGCGTGCCCTTTGCAGAGCATTGCCGTCTTCTCTCCATATGCCTGTGGTGTGCGTGTCAAGTAGCCTACAGACTTAGGGGACCTACAGCTTTACGTGGGCTCCGAACAACGGAAGTGCTTGCGGTTGGGTGTTTTCGTTGTTTATGTGACCCTGGGAATCGTACCCGGGCCAGTCTGAGTGGTCAGACGCACGCTTAATCAACTAAGCCACGACCGCGACATATAGAATGATATGCTCCGGTAATATTAATGTTTCTTATTTATTTAGTTATCTACGAACCTTCATTTTCCATGCAGTGCTAAGGACAGAAGCCTCGTCCCTACAAAAATTTCTTCATTCTTTTGAGTACCTTACCTTTAATGCCCTTTGTCTTGCCTAAAATATTTGCCACGCTGTTCCAAGCAATTTTCCGACGGACGCGGACGTTCTCTTAAATTCCTCTCAGTCCTTCCCATCTTCCAAATGACCTATTCCAGCAGACTTTCTGTCACCTTTATAATACATCGAAACTAACTTAAACGCCAATCACCAAGCGTCCTTACGTATTTTGCCCTTCTGCGTTTCTACCCTTATTCTCGTTTCACTCATTTCGTTGTAACTTTATGTTTCGTTAATTATTCATAATTTGCAGCCACGTATCAAAACCAGAACAAAAGCTGCTGGATACATTTTCATTTTAGTCGTTTATTATGCAGTGTTTAATTCAAATTTGTGAATTTGTGATATCTACGAATTCGTTGAAATATTTCTTCTTCGTTATTTAATAATTATTCTCTCCCTGTTTTTAATATCGATCTTTAGTTTCCGATTCTTTCGTTTAATTCCCCTCAATATCTTAAACATTTTTGAGTGTACTCCAAATCAAAAAAATAATCTTGAAGAAATATTTGCTTTTCTAGTTTAATTTCATTTTATTTTATTTTATCTTTTTGTAATTCTCCTTTTGTTGGTTGTTTCTTTTTGCTGTTTTTTAATTTTCTCACATACCTTGTTATTTTAATTGTTCTGATATTTTTATTGCTCTTTACTCAGTTTAATAGTATATTGTGTTATTAGGAGTAAAAGTGTCATTTTATGTGCCGAGTATGACGTTTGAACGACGAGCGAAGCGAGTCCGGCCATTTCATACGAGGCACATAAAATCACTTTTTCTCCGAATAGCACATCTTATTTTTTCTCCAAACGCATAAATTAAAAGCAATTCAGCAAGAAAATTAAAAAAAAAGTCCAAAATGGCCGTCATACCAGCTGTCATTGCTACGGATTGTTTTGTTATAAAAACAGAAAAATTACGAATTGTCATTAGCTCATTTGTAATTTTTACTCCTAGAAAGACAAAGTAGTCACTTTTACTCCTAGGAGTAAAAATGACTGTTTAACTTCGTGTATCCAAGGACACAATGTCGTGTTTTTCTGACGTTTGAAGAAAAATGATATTTTCCTAGTCGTTCATAATTATTTCGCCCATTTTATATTTGCTTCGCTATTCTTCTGATTCTTAATTTTTCTTTACCATAAACAGTCGTTTTTGGTGCGTTCTGTTGACTTCTTGCAGTGCATTTTTTCCAAACGCTAATTTTGAACTCCTGCTTTTCCAATTTTCTCTTCTCCTTTTTCTACTACTACCTACCTCTTCTTCTTCTTCTTCTTCTTCTTCTTCTTCTTGTGTCCCTTCTCCTTCTCCTTCTTTTCCTTCTTCTTTTTCTTCTTTTACTAGTTCTTCTTCCTCGTCAGCCTTTTTTCTCCTTTTTCTTCTCCTTCATCTTCTTCTTTTCTTTCCTCTTATGCTTTTCAAAACAACTGGTCTTTTGTAACTTCTTGAAATAGATGCCTGTCGATAATCCTCTAACACTTTTTATTTTCAGTTGGCCTTTTTAATTTTCCAGCCGTTGCTGTCCATATTTCGAGTCCATTATATTAATGGGCATACATTTTAAATATTATTAGTTTTATTTACTATGCTGTCTATTTTTCTTGGTTTTTCTGCTATGTTTATTATACAGGATGTTAATTAATGGCATGCAGATATTTCAAGGGGTGATAGTACTCGACAAAATAAGAAAAAAATGTTAATATACACATGATCAAAAACACGGCATTTTCGATATACAGGGTGGCAAAGTTTCAATTTTTTTTTCGTATCTTGCGTTTTTCTTCCGTATGTTTTGAGATAATTATTTGAAATTTAATGCAGTTACTATCTTTTAGAATCTCTACAATAAAATGTCAAAATCATCAGTTGCAGTATACAGTGTGTTAAACACAAACAAAAAAAAACTTTATTTTGACTCTACATACTTTATTTGTAGAGATTTTAAAAGATAGTAGCTGTAGGTACTAAATTTCAAATAATTTCTATTGCATTTCATTGTGATTCGTATTTTTTCAGTTCCGTTAATCTGTTTTCCAAAATTCTGTAGTAAATTTGTATACAATAATTGTCATCTATTTGTTATAGTTTTTGTTGTGCTCCACCCGTAAATGTTTCCTCCATAAATTTGTCTTTTTTAGCATTTTTACTTATTGAATCAATAAGTCTTGAAACTGAGAATTTATTTGTGATAATTTTCCTATTCAGTGCTGATAAAGATGTTTTTACAGATATGCATAAATAAATCGCGGATAATCTAAAGCATTTAAAAGGTTAACGTTTAAGTATAAAGATAGGAATCTTCATGCTCACACAAGTTAATAAGAGTAAATACTGAGGCATCAATAGGTTGAATGTACATTTCCAAGTTAGGCTATGATAAATTTCATAATTAGTGATTTTAAAGTCATAAGTAGAGAGCGGATTTTATGCAGTATAAAATGCCGAAATATGTGCATATGTGCATATACATATATGCACTTAGAAACCTTAAAATTTTCAACAAAAATGCATTATTAATTCCAAATATGCACAAATAATGAATTTTCTATTTGCCTGTATTCCTTCCAAATTATAACATGAAATATAAAAAACTATAATATGCTGATACATAATTCTATTAATAGGAAAAATTTAATTACATACAAAATTATTATTTTAACATACAACATTATAAATGTTATTTAAAATTGTATTTAAAAAACTACATGATATTTACTTATGCTATAGATTTAAAAAAATTACGTCTTATTGTTATTATTTGCAAAACAATTTATAATTAAATATTTTTCTAAGTTTTCGGGCAGAAAATTTTGACGTCTGTCGGGTAGTATATTTTTGTAAAAGGAAAAACTTCTTTCTAAATCTACAGATGTTATGGGCGCATATTTTAAAGCGGCTAATATGGACAAATCTAAATTTATATTTATATATTTTGTCCGTTACTCTGAAATGTTTTTCAAGAAGGATTAAATAACTAAACAGTTACGTTGGGGAAGTCCAAATAACTTTAACAACTTAAAGCCTGTAGAATTTTAAAATACTAGGAAATAGTGGCATTGCAGCTTCATAATCCGGAAGTATTAATGTTGCTTTTAACTCCAAGTAATAACTGTTGACAGGCTATATATAATCTTTCTTTAAATCTATTATTCATTTAAAAATACACTTTCTAAGTTAGAAAAATGCGTTTTAAAAAGCGAATTTGGAACTCGGGATCGAAACAATTAGACACTGAACTATGTACATCTGGCAATGGAAAATTTAAAAAAATGTTAAATACATATATGTTAATTTATGCATAAAAATGTAAAATATTCATAGACTTCCAATATATGCAGTATTTGGGGTAATATGCAAAATATGCAAAAATTATTTAACCTCAAATGATTGCATTTACTGCAATTCGTCTAAAAACAAAACGATATTCTTCAACTATAAAAAATAAGCGATATGCACTTTGCATAAAATCCGCTCTCTAGTCATAAGTAAATTTAGGAAAATTTGCACATAAAATCAAACTTCCACGAAGATTTGAACCGCTGACTTCTAAAAATATATCTCCAAAAGAGCAAATAAAAAACTCATTCGCCCGTTCACCCCTCAAGACCACAATGTCACTTATTAAAAAAGTGCCTTTTTGAGTTCCCTCCTTCAGACAACACACTGTCACTGGCGCGTTAACGTATTATTAATGTTAACAATATAATCGTTAACATTCAAAACAACTCCTTTTAATGTATTTTTTTCTTTTGATTTTATACCTTTAATGCATATTTTTTAAATCAAAACAAACTGTCGACTTCTCGACTTCACTTTTTCCTGTGTATTATTTAATATTAGTGGAATTATATTCTTCCATAAATTTTTTTCAAATCAGAATATTTTAGGAGAGTTACCTATCGAGATTTAAGACGGTTTATAGATATAAACACTTCGTTCTGTAATAATTGTGATAATACTTATTATCATAATTTAATATTTTATTTATAGTATTTCTATAACATGGTTCTCTTTAATTTTAATTTTCAAAATTTTGAGCTTTACTATAATTCCTTTGCGTTATTTTGTAACTAACATGAGATCAGATATGATCCTAATCACAGTAATAATTTATCATAAAATTCCAGTAACTTAAATCCATTAAATAGGATATTGTTTTATCAAACATTTTTTACTTTTTACTAAACAAACCTTCTGTAATCGCAGAATTTTAATGAGAAATCAACACATTATGTACGATTTCAATAAACCAATAAAAATTAGAAATGATTTTTTCCTGTCATCTGTTTTTCAATCCAAGTTAAATTATGTAAACTGATTTCCGTTGGAATTCCTGTGTATAATTAGTAATTTTTAAATTTTACTTTGTGGATTTAATAAAAACTGAAATAAACTCATAGTTTAATTTGCCATAGCATACTGTAAATTCTTGTATTTATAATTACAGCCGCATGTAAGAAAATCTTCTTGTTTAATCCGCTCAAGCAGCGATCCGGTTTAGTAAACGTGGTGATTCCAATCAATTAATTCCGCAATATATTAAACAGCGTTCCGTTTGCTTAAACTGTTTATGTAAATAACAATTTTTATTGGTAACATGTGTACCAATAAAGGTGTACTTAATATTAAAATTATAACGTTATTATTACATCAAGTTGTAACGCTTAACATGCATATTTAATGAATATGACAAGAAACTCTTAATTGAGCACCGTAATAATTACACCTTATGTTCACATCATGTTACTACCGCCAATGAATATTAAAAAGCGAGCCGTCCCTGTTTAAACATTAAAAAATATTACGGCCTCGCCGTTGATCCGATTAGTAAAGCTCCTTGTAAACATTAAAATATAGTGCACTTAAAAAGTAAATGTTTGCTTGTTTCAAATAACCTCGTATCATTGAATATCCAGCCCCTGGGCTGGATATTCAATGCTCGTATCAATGTTAGATCGTTATCGTAGAAAAACATGTTATTAATACTACAATTTCGCGAAATCTAAATTGTAAAATGAAAACGAAACGATTTTTATACCTCTGGCCTATGGGAATTTATGTGCAGTTTATATAAACACATTCAGAAAGCGGAAAAGAGGATCAAGTGTATTAGAATAAACGGCTAATGAAGTGCATTGATCGCATCTGTTACGCTCCCGAATGTGTCATCTATTCATTGGTTTAATGTTAGGGTTTGGGTTTAGTTATGCTTATCAAGGGATTTTGAAATAGGGCGGTCAGGTATTGTTATACACTTGACCAATGCGCCTTTTTAAAATAGGGGGACGTAATTTTAGATATTGTTGGTCTGATGTTGTTAGAAGCTTGGCAGAAGTGTTCTAATTGTCACGATGATGGGCTAATAAATAATAATTTCGTCTGTTTGACATTCACTGTCCTACTTATGAATGGTTTCAGCTTATTATTTCTTTAAATATTTCAAACCAAAAAGCAAATACATACAGAGAATCTGAAATTTCAAATATTTTGCAAAAACATTTGCTGTTTCAAAACCTCTCAAAAGCTGTATACATATTTTGAAATTAGTAGATTAGCACCGCCGAGATTTAATAGCTAATTTTGAAATAAAACTATTTTACACATAAATTTGAAATATTAGACTAAAATAGTAAAATTGTTTATTTTTATTCAGATTATAAGTTAACGTTAGGGCTTTTAACATTGTGAGATAATTATTAATTGAAATGATATTAATTGGGTTATTAGATGATTTTGGTGGGATTGTGAGATGATGTTTAATTGGTATTTGCAAGTTGTTGTTACTAAAATGAGATTGGGTTTATGTGATAATGTGGATTTACTTATTTAAAAAAAAAAAAAGTAATATAAAAAAGAAATTGGCTAGTTTAATTGTTAAGTTTCTTATAAAAAAATTGTAAATATTATTGTTATTGTAAAGGGTTTGAATAGATAAATAGGGATACCAGATAAAAGTGTTGTAAATGCGGTTGCTAGGAATGTGAAGAAATTTTTTAATTTGATGGGGATGTTTCGAAAAACCGGATGAGGAACAAAGAACAATAGAAAAAAATAATAACCAAATGGAAAAATAATTTTTCACGGGGAGGAAGGTAAAATCTTCCAGTGTGAAAAATAATACAATTTCATTAGAAGAAAGACAAAATCTTCCATATTAAAAATAAGTTGTGAGAAGAATAATTTTACAAGAGGAAAGATAAAATTTTCGAGATTAAAATAAAGGCAGAATTATATCTGGATAAAATAAATTTAGTTACTGCATTTGAATTTGATATTGAAGATAAGTTTTGTTACTGCAAAGATTGGTTATTGGAAACCTGAATCAAATTTGGAATTTTATATGGTGGGAACTGTTGAACGAAAATAATAATTTGAACTTTCAAAATAACCGTGAGTGTAAAAATAAAGATAGATAAATTAATAGGGAATTTAGGGAATAAAGTTTTAATTGTAATAAATCCATATTAATAACATTGACTGTTTTATTTAAAAAATATATATAACTGAAAATAAAGATTAGATATTTAATAATAGCAAAGTAAAAGTAAGAACCTCAGTAACGACCCGTGTTAAGAGTTCTCATTAAATACCAATTATAATATCATAACATTTTGACAACACAACGTTGAAATTTTAATAAATCAAAATTAATATCACATCAATTTATCATTCTGAATATAATAAAACAGAGGCTGTATTAATATCACCTCAGTATGCAGGGTGTTCCGTATCGTTATGTTTAAATTTTGGGAGCATAAAATAGACTTAATTCTAAGACTAAAAAACCCAAAAGTGGTAGGTCGATCTTTATTCATTCTGAAGTTACAGGCCTTTGAAATTATAAACCATAAATAATCTAGGTGGCCATGCAACAGGACCACCACCACCGATCCATCGTGGATAATTGTTGTTCATGAAACTCTGTATGATAGAGTCAGAAGTGAAGAACTTGGAGAAATGAGCAAAATCCCGGATGTAGGCAAATGGGTCAGACAGAGAAGAAAGGAATAGAGCAGGCACATAGACAGAATGGAGAATAACAGATTAGCAAAGAATGCAAAACTTAATAAACCGATGGGAAAAAGAACGCGAGGCAGACCCTCGAAACGCTGGAAAGAATGCTGGACCTCAACATCAGAGGAGGCTTAATAGAACACACAAGCAGTTAGCCTACCAATGTGGATTATCCCAAGAGTTTCTGAATTGTTTATTTGACTTGCAACTTCTACTAATTTACCAGTAGTTTACCTCTGGTGTTTATCCTTACAGAATTCACTTATTTAATCTTTATGTAGTCTTTGAGAAAGGAATATGTAATAGGGTAATATCACAGGCTAAACAACCGCGGTCGCCTTGCCATCGGTCTGTAAACTCTTCATTTAGAAATATAAGTAACCCTTCTGCAGAAATGACAAGGTACCGTAGCTTGCGGAAACTACATTTCCTATTTTATAATCAGTAAAACATCTTCTGATATTGTAGTATTTCATAAAACCTCGTACAAACTAAAAAACTAAGTTAAGAGAACACCAACAGTACCAAATATATCGCTAGAAAGCGTCGTAGTGTTGTTTCAATCTTTTTATTTGATATCCTGTCAAATTCCCCAATCATCTGAAAGTTACTACTAAATATTCGTGAATTGGCTAACCTACGATTATGAAATCCTATTTATTTACTTACCTATTGGACGAAATCTAAGCTGACGAGCGCCAGAGATATCAATAAGTGTTTAGTGCAATGGTTGTTGGTAGTGCCCGATTAGAATTTTACCGAACCTAAGGGAGTTCCACCTCTGGAAGAAATCCTTATCGTGCCAAACAACAGATTGGCATAGGACCTACGGTTTTATCCCGCATCCGAGAAACTTCTGACCTAAGGTGTAATATTTGATAATAAATTAACATTTTCTTTACATATTGATTATTGTGTAAATAAAGCACACATAATGTTGGGATTTATTATAAGAAATTCAAGGAGTTTTACAAAAATCAGTACCTATGCTTCAGTGGTATGGTCACCGTTTTATTTTAATGCGATTGATGACATCAAGAGAATGTAGGTGTTCTAAACAGATTGAGCTTTTAAAACATAAATGATAATTCGTAATTCTAAGTAAGTGATAGTAACGAATTCATTTCAAACTTTCTGTAGTTTCGAAATAAAAAAAGATAAAACAAAATCAAAATGTGTCACTAAAAAAGCTTATACTAATTGCGAGAAGGAAAAACCACATCTATAATTGGTATTTACCAATTTTTATAGGCATCATGAATCAAAGTTTCACTTGCATTTACATAATTGAAGGAAAGCATACAAAAATATTTTCGACCAGTGGTGTTAAATCTATAATTAAATAGCAAAACGCAACATTTGATTGAACCTGTATTTGTATCTACAAATTTTCTGATTTATATCGCTGAATAACGGGTGTTAAGTCTAACAAGCATATTTATTGTTAAATTAATTATAATTTTTGATTGCACAATTTCACCTTCTAAATTAAAAATTAATTAGAATACTAATCTCTATAAAAATTTCTTATTGCTTATTCTCCTCGATCTATTATTAGATTATATGCTAGAAACAGTATTCCAACCGATAATAAAAATTTCTTCAAGTTTTATTTCGAAGAATTTGTCGTTTAGAGTACGTGCTTCCATTACGAATGGCTGGTTTTTACATGTACGTTCAACATATTGTCAATACAAAACCAATTACACAACAATTATTAAACCGAGAATTAAGTACCGCGCATTCTAATCGATATTTTATACGTATGCTATTATTTTGAATTTCTTGAATCGTGTAAAATGCGTGAAATTAAAATATTTCCCTGGTATTTTACACAACATACATGTTATATTTTGCAGTAAAATTGGGAAAGCTTGATCGTTATTGCTTAATGCTATTTTAATTAACATTAATTGAAAGAATACTTGAAGGAAATAACCTTTTTTTAATTTACTTTACAAAAAACCTGCAGCAGTAAACTAATCAGATTCACATGTTGTTACATAAATGCATTTCTATTCTTATGAAAGTAACGATTATGTGCTTGTTAATTTACAGATACGTAATTTGAAATTTTATTTACAAATTAATTAACGATTAACTCACTATAAATGTTAGTTAACTAACCTTATTTTAAATTTAATTAGCGTTGGTTTTAAAAGGTATTGATCTTAGGTTGAACCTAACATGGGAAATTCTTTGGGGTTTGGAAAGATCAATATCAAAAGCTTGTATAGAGAGCCTTAGTGCAGAATTACACTAAATGGATATAGTTAGAAAACTTGAGACATGAAAAGTGCTGAGAAGAGTAAGAATTGTAATTTTAACAAATATTTAACGAAAACACGAAGCAAATAATACATTTTTTTAGTGTTACCAAAGCTCCTGATATAGAATCTATAACAAAAAATAATGTCCTTGAACTTGTGTGCACCAAAAAAAGCAGGTCAGGTTGTATGATAACAAACAGACTCAAAATTTTAAGAAGGTAAGACCCTTTTTTGGAAACCACGTCGCTTTATCAATAAGGATTCAAACCATGTTCAAATACAAAATCCGCAATCACCACAGCAATAAAAGTAAACTGATCTAATTGATGATAATTAAGCAGAGTTTAATCAGGTTATTACTGATCCCAATTAGTTCTGCTCTTGTACTTTTTGATCTTTCTCGCCCTAGTCCTATCAAAACGGATATGTTTTCTCGAAGATTTGTAACATGCTTTTTACGCGAAGTTACCCCGAAAAGTTGTTGCTTCTTCTAGTAAATTGCCGGATAGTCTAAAATTATAAGTGAAGCTGTTTCCTCCTCTGTCTGACATTATCTACACAGTACGTTCCTTTTAGGTATTACCGTTTTTAGTAGGTGTTTTCTCAGTTGATAGTGTGGCAAGTCCTACTAACCAATCTCAGTATGTTCTAAACACAATACGTTAATTGTCAATCTGCGTGAAGATGAACCAATTATTTTCTTCTTTATTTGATGTACTTGTATTGCAACCTATTTAGATAAAAATGTCTCTCTCTTCTTCAGCACGTGTCTGTCCAGTGTTGGACGAACACCTTTTTCTGTTCAGCTCCTCTCACCGCCATAATTCTTAGGTCGTCTTTCTATCTCATCCTATGCTTTCCGGTGTTTCGCTTCTGTTTTGTCTATCTCTTGTCTTGTAGGCGCATGATGTGGCCAGCCCATTGTCATTTTAGTTTTCATTTGTTTTATGATCTCAAGCTAGCGCCCATCACGGGTCTTTCCATCATCATGCTGTTTGTAATATATGGATGGAATGTTTTATTAGTGACCAAGTTTCCGATCCGTATGTTATACTTGGAAGGACGCACTGAGTACAGACTTACGTTTTTAGATGCTGAGGTAGTTCAAATGTGGGAATATATCTTAGTTTTCCGAAAGCCGCCCAGTCAAGTCATACTCTTCGTTTGATTTCCCTCTCTTAACTATCTATTTCAAATCCTATGTTCTATCCCAAATATGTGTATTCATGAACTCTTTCTAATATTGTATTATCACATATGATTTGTAGATCATGTGTCTGGTTACTTACCATTTCATTTTGTTTATATTGAGACATATGTTGCTAGTGACTTGCATTAGTTTCGTTATCATCTCCGGTAGCTGCATTCCACTCTTCGCCACAAATACCAAGTTATCGACGAATCGTAAGTTGGTTAATATTTTGCCGTTGATATTAACGCCTTTGTATCATCAGTCCAGTATCCTCTAACGCATTAGTAAAAATTTTTAGGGATGTTGTGTCCCCTTGTTGTATACTTCTTTGTATTTTCACTGGTTTAGTGTTGTCAAAACTTTTAATAGTTATAGTGGCATTTTCTTGGAGATCTCTAATGATTTGGATGTAGCAGTAATACATATATTTTGCATCTATGAAGGCTATTTATGATTGACCAAATTTCAAAGCTGTCAAAGGCCTTGTGGAAATCGATGAAGGCTATTAGTTGTCTTAGAGTCTTGGACGTCTATGGTACTGCAATTTCTTCGGAATCCTGCTTACTCTGTGGGTTGTCGGTGAAATTGATCTATAGTTTTTGAGGTCGTATATGTTTCCTTTTTTATGTAACAAGATAACTATAGTTTTTCTAATTTGTCGGCACTTTTCCTTTGTCCCAACCCTTATTAAACAGGGCTTTCAAAGATCGTAAAATAGAGGATCTTCCAGACTTAATTAGTTCTGAAACTTTGTCGTCATTTATTGAGCTTTGTTTTTCTTCATATACATTTAGGAGCATTTTTTATTTGATCTACACTTATTTCGAGAATGTCCTCTGTGTAATGCCTTGTTAATCTGGCTCTCTTTTCGTCGTCCTTGATAGAGAAGTGGATGGTTTTATTCCAAGACATCTGCTGCTTTTATTTTACACATGTGTGCTTAGTATCTATAAACGTTAAACTATGTTCTTCTCAGGCAAGAGTGTTAGATGATTCAGACAGTAGTTAGTTTCGAACTAATACCACCTTTAAGGTTGCTTAACTATCAAATAGAATGCTTGTGCATTGTTGGATATATCAACGTTTTAAACATTCTTTCTATAAATATGGCATTGTCTCTCTGAGTTTTACACCAGGTGTTTTTGAACTCATGTGCCGTAAAAAGAAGCATGGAAAATCTTTAAAAGAACAAACACAGAAGAAAGCAAATTACACTACTACCAGAAACGAAATGAAGCCAAAGAAGCAGTAAAACTAGCTAAGAGAACTACATGGGAGGAATTTTGAAGAAAAATAGAAGAAAACTATGTAGAGAATCAAAAGCAATTCTGGAACCTAATAAAAAAGTTAAAAGGAAACCAAGCAAAACCAATACGGAATATAACGAAACAAAAGGGAGAATTGGCAACGACAACTAAGGAAGTCCTAGTCTAAGTCTGGCAAAGACATTACGAAAATAAATTCCACAACGACATAGAGGCCAACGATCAAAAAGCGGGCATAGAAATACAAGAAGAACAGCAAATAATGTTAGAGCAAGAAGGGCAGGAAAAAGAAGAAAATATAAGAGAAGAATTAATCAAGATGGCTGTAAAAACAATGAGAAATGGGAAAGCCGCAGGGGAAGACGACATCGCCCCAGAATTGATAAGAAAGGGAGGAGATATAGTAACGAAGTGGCTGAAAACAATCCTTCAACAAGCATGGGAAACAGAAACGCTTCCATTGGAATGGGAAAGAAATATAATAATACCCATACATAAGAAAGGTGCCACCACGAACTGTGAAAACTACGGGGCCATATGCCTGTCATCAGTGAGCTTAAAGATATACTCAAGAATCATAGAAAAGAAATTGAGAGCAGAAATTGAAGAAAAACTAGAAGATGAACAATTTATGCGGACGATATCCTGATAATGGTAACTAATACAAAGACAGTTACAATATAATATAAATATATGGAAACAAAATTTGGAGGAAAAGGGAATGGAAATAAATACACAAAAAAGTAAAATACTACACATCAAGAAAAACGATAGAGAAATAGAAGAACCCATTTTCCTCGATGGAACACAGCTACAATATGTAGAAAAATATGAATATTTAGGC
This sequence comes from Melanotus villosus, assembly GCA_963082815.1. NCBI lineage: Eukaryota > Metazoa > Arthropoda > Insecta > Coleoptera > Elateridae > Melanotus > Melanotus villosus. The sequence continues at coordinate 82,066,982 of OY720419.1, forward strand.
GCATATATAAAAAATGACGGAAGAATAGAAGACGAAATCAATAATTGAATAAACAAAGCAAATAATATACATTACCAGCTAAACAATACCATCATAGGAAAGAAAGAAATTAGCATCAAGGCAAAAATGCACCTTTATAAAACAATATTCATCCCTACTCTGATATATGGAGCAGAGACCTGGGCAATAATAGATAAACATAGATCAAAAGTAACTGCAACAGAATTGAAATACCTAAGAAGAGTCTTGGGAAAAACAAGGAGGGATAGGATAAGGAACAACAGCATAAGGGAGGAACTGGACCAACAGCCTAATGTACGCGAAATTAAGAACAAACAATTAAAGTGGTACGGACATGTACAGATGTACACCGCTTGGACATCACAAGATACCCGAAACTGATAATGGAGACAAGAATGGAGGGAAGAAGAACAAAATAGGAAATGGGTAATGGGCCCAACACCGCGAGGCATAAATGGGAAACGAGAAAGAAGAAGAAGAAGAAGTGACGTATATTATGCTGTATCCGTCTGTATACCAAACTATTCCATTTGACAATTAGGGTGGTGTTTTCCCCAGTTATTTGCGACACTCACAGTGAATGGATAAGTGTAGTTATAATAACTGAGTTTAGCATGACATTCAATTCTTGTATTAGTTTATCTTCACATCGTCTTGGTTGATATTTTAATTGCCGGTTCCATATACTCTGATTCAGACTTCCCTCCCCAGACATCTATTCAACTGGGTTAGTTCAGGATGAAGAGCTTCTACAGATAGTTAAATTGTTGTACATGTTTCTGCAGATTATATAAACAAACTACTCTTTCTACCGGCAATAGGTTAGTTAAAGTTAAAGTTTTAAATATGTTTTGTAGGGTATCCTTAGATTTTAAATTAATTAAAAAACACAGTTTCTAATAAATGCAGGTAGTGCAACATTGAAACGAAACTTTACTAACTTTTTATGAATAATTAACTGCATTATTTTTGTTGAACTTAAATTAAAATGATTTGTTTGTAATGATATGACATAGTTAAATTAACTGGTTACGAAGTATCCCGATGCATTTATTATCAGTAAAATGTGCAAATGCTGGCCCATTTCGGTAGATTCAGGATCCAGATAAATTTATTTTCTCATCAGATTCCAAATAATTCAAATAGATACCTGAAATAAAATTGTGTATTTTATAATAACTAGAAAATTAGCTTAAGTAACTGTTTATCGAAAACATTGTTGAAACTTTCTTAAAAAGAACTTTAGTTAAAGTTGCTTGCAACAATTTTCCTTTGATTAAAACTTTATCACTACCTACTCATTACACTTCTAATAGAGTTAAATAATGCTAAATAACTTCAATATCAAATTACTTATAATGTCAAATATACTAGATTTAAGATTTAGTGAGAATTGCTAAGTACTACACAGTTAAATTACTTTCAAATCAAAGCCTATACTAAAAATACAATTTAAAACAGAATATGTTTGTGTTTTTTGGACACTGCACTAGGAAGTCATAAGGTAGCATGGATCCTGCTACTGCATTGGACCATTTTTGATTTTAACTTGATGTTTTTCTATGCGTTACCCGTTTTGTCTGCAATATTTTTCAGGTATACGTTTCACGTTAGTTTTAAATTTAATGATATTTCACTTCCTGATTAACCTGAATTCTTTTCATCATCAAAAATTGTGAAGATGTTGAATAACTGGAATCATCGGCTTGTATAAGATAATGATTAGATATTTCGTAAACATAAGTTCTACTGCAGTGTCATTTAATAAAAATAACGAGAATTTGCTTTTTATTCAAACTTTAAAGATTTTATTTTATGAAGAAAAACAGTCTGTACCTATTAAAATTTTAAATAAAAATACGAAACTCAAGAAAAATACTGACAAAATAATATTCTAATTTTTTTTGTACGAAATCACTGTTATTTAATTAAAATCGCGCATTTAACCTGAAATTAAAAAAATATAGCAAGTCAATAACATTTAATTAAGATTCTAAATTTCATTATTATCAGTTTCCAAATCTTTAAAATTTACAAGAACTTTATATTTTCAAATCTTTTAATTTTATTTCATAAAATAAATTAAAAAATTTTATGAATTTAAACAAAATGACAAATTTTTTTTAAACATAACAAATAATCCCATCTTGAACTTTGGAATTTTAGATGATAAAGTGTTCAACAAGTTGTCTGCATTAGATTTAGGTATTGATAAGATTAGGATGAATTAGGTTAACTCAGGTCAAAGAAAACTATAGTTTTAATACGAGTAATAACTCACTGTAGTATATATTATTTTGTATATTAGTTAACAATAAGAATGCGTTAAACAGGTATTCGTCTTTAGACATCTAAGTTTATAATGATTAGAAATTTTTGTTTATTATTCACTAACTAATAGAAATGTATTTACTAAATTAAGGCCAATTCACTAAATCAGTCTTGAGGTAAGAATGGCTGTAATACAATCAAAACCCATAAAAGACTATAAGTTAGATCTTCCGGGAAACATTAAGATTTTTAAAATTTTTAATAAATATCTTTAAAATCCTAAAACTTTAAAATTAATCTGTAAACTGAGGAGTGCTTCGTGCTATAATCAATTTTAAAATTCCTTCTGAAATACGAGCTTCATTGCCAACATTTTTAAAAACTATTAATTTACTATTTTTACTTCCATTAGTCCCGTTGTAATGAATTTACTGCATCAGATAAAATCAACAGTCGGTTATTAACTCAGCTTAGAAAATTCCAGTAAATGTCCATATTTTATTTATATTTAGATTATGAAAGATTTATATTTTGACGACATTTACGACGTGAAATTTTTTTTTACTACATAATATTTTTGTGTATATCAAGCAAACCAATTTAAAATTTTCCTCAGTAACCATCGAATTAAAAGTTGTCTTAACCACTCGCAACTAATAAAAATTAAGTTTATATCCAGATTTACCTGATTTTATTTGTTTTGTATTTATCGACATTTCCTAAACCAAGCCTTATTATATTAGCTACTAACAGGTGCTTTAGGCACACAGCTTTGTTATTCTTTTCTATAACTTCCTATCTTTAGCTTAACTTTTTCAGTTCTCTATGTTCTCTATGTCTCTTTCTCTTAAGTCTGTCAATACGGCCTCCCGCCATCTCTTCCTTGGTCTCCCTCTCTGTGTCCTCCAAGCTATTTTCTTCAGTTTTCTTGATTTTATTACTTCATCAATCTTCGTCTTAATATACAGCATATATTTCTTCATTTGTTCGTCTTATGTAACCATCCTCCGTCTTCTTCCTCCTACTATCCTTCTGATTACTTTCCTTTCCCACCTTCTTAGTGCCTCTTGAGTGTTCTTATTTGACACTTATGTTTCACGCCCATACAATGCTGTTGGTCTCAGTATCGCCTTATAATTTCTTAATTAATTTTATTAATTCTAATAATTATTAGATGGTTAATCGCCCCTGCACATCAGCCTTGATTAATCTCGCTGCGATTTTTTTCTTCCTCGCACTTATCCTTGCTCCTAGATAGACAAACTCTTCTATGTCATCAAATTCTATTCTCCCCAGCCTTGTACGAGTATCAATTACCATTTTTCTTAGTTGATTTTGTGCTCCTATTCTCAGTAGTATGCATTTCTTTTGATTTATTTGTAAACCTATCCTCTTCTATAATCCTTATCGTTGCCTTTTTTTAACTCTTTTTTGTTTCTCGCTATTATTTCCAGGTCATCCGCATAACCTACTACTTGATAGCTTTTGAACAATATGTTTCCCTCTCTATTTAATTGGCTTTTACTGATTATATTCTACAGTTGTGGAGAGGGGATCTCCTTCTCTGAGTCTTCTGTAATGCCATTTTGCCGCGGGCTTTTGTTGTTTTTCAACTTTGATATAATTTCTTAGAATTTCTCTCTGGTCGGTTCATCTACTTGGTTTTCCTCTGTAGTACTTGATCTTCGTTCTGCTCACTCTCCCCTTCGTTTAACATTTCGGTCTATTTCTTATTTTATCTTCATCGCCTATCAAAGTATTGTCTTTATCTTTAATGTATGGTATTTGATCGTGTATTCGTTCCCCTTCTTAACTTCTCTACAAAAGTTTCTCATTTCCTTCCTTTTGTAATAGTCTTCTGCTTCTGAAACTTTCATTCGTTTCTAGCTCTTTTGTTCTGTCTGTTAATCTTTTTGACTTCGGACTTCTACTATTTATATACTATTTCTTCAAATACCGATTTTGTAGTATTTCAACGGAAAACTTTCACTTTAAAGTAAAAAAGTATACCCCCTCTAGATGTAGCAAAAGGGACTGGTATTCCTCTAGGTCTTTTTATCTTCGCACTCCTTGTGCATTGTCTCTCATTCTTAAGCTCCTCTTAAATAATATTAACCAGAAATTTCCACAAACAAGGCAATCGTTTTTAATGGGCCATTGAAACCTTCTCCTAAAAGCGCAATTATTGACAAATGAAATTAATTTCTAATAAAAATATTAGAACTCCTTCTGAAGAATGAAAGAATTTTAAGAGCGTCAAATTGATATTCGTCAGTCTGCTATGGTGTTCTTAAGGTAAACACCGTCGGCAAATCGGAGAGTTTATCCTCTCATCCTTTGCATATATTAATGACTCGATACGATTAATTCAGTCTCTTAAATATTCCTTTCAGCTTTGTCAAGAAAGTTTTTGCACTGAGGATATATTTACCTTATTTACCGAAAATATGTATGTGGTTTCAATAATATATTATGGTTTTCTGGATTCAGCAGCGTTCCATTGGGTAAGACCATAAGCACCAGTTGAACATGGAATTTGTAAATTTCATTATCTTCATTCAAAAGTAGTATCTATATTGAGTTTTAATATCTACCTATAGGGGAAAAGGAATTAACATTAGATATGAGTATTCTCCTCTGTCTTTTTCACCGACAGGTTTTCTATCTACTTTACATCAAATACATTTTGATTTCTTAAGCTGTTTCCGTTTATTCACTAAGAGAACGAACAATACTAATTAACGTTGCTGTAAACGTAAATAACTATTATGAAACGGTAGACAATGTAAGGTGAAACAAAAGCTATAACACGATCTTCGATATTATGCCCTCGACTCGCCGGCGCTTTACTCAGCATCCAAAAACAGAAAATCACGAGATCACAGTCAAAAATTCTCTCTTAATCTAAGAGTCAAAAGACATTTTACAAATCTTAGTTACTATTCTAGAATATTTTAATTTAAAAATTAATCCATTCATATATTAACCCCATAGAAAAGGGGTCTCTGCAGAGTCGAATTAACTCTGAAACGTATAAAAGAAGAACCTATACAAACAAAACGAATTAATCGCTAATTCGGATACCCACAAACGGAAAAATAAATAAAACGAAATGTCGACGAAGAAAACAAAAATAAGCCCACACTCGACTACCTGTGTAACTTTAACAAAGCCTACCTGCGCTGTGAAACACCGTTGTGGAGAATCTCGCAATTTTATTCGCGCGATGCGTTAAAACATGTTAAACCCTTTCTCACTAGACACAATTACGTTAGTGAGATATAGTCGGATTCGATCTAATTTGGCATGTACTGAACCGTTCTGAACACAGTAAATTTCGTTTCACAAGTTTTTTCATAAATTTCAGAGCGGCCATCTGCAAGACTTGCGCTCGTTCTAATAGCCTATACGCACTAAGAAACTAGAAAGAGAGCAGTATAACTATACAAGTAACTATATTGCGAAAACCCACATGCCAAATTAAATCAAATCCGACTATATCAAACGACGCGTAATAACACCAGCAATGCGATCATGACTAGAAAAATCAGTAACTACTTTTGAAACAATTATTTTTGAATAATAAAAACACAGGGATTTTCACATTTCTACCATAAGATTTTCGGGATATAAATACGCTCGCGAAGTCCACCTCATTATTGACGTTCCTATAGGCTTGATCAAGATTGATATCTCCGCATATTTGATCAATGTCGTCACTACGAAACTCTGTTGCAACCGGCGTTCGCCGTCGTTTACATCGCCGGACGCTACCAATTTCCAGTCACCTCGCTCATCCCCCCCGTCACCACGCATCGATAACAACAACACCTTCGCCGGCAAGCGTAGCACATCCTTGGCTGCATTACGTCCCGCTAACACGGCCGTCCACTGCTGGAACCACGTGCCGTCGCTTATGATGATGGACGCCGTCACATCGACACCTTCAACACCCTTCTCACCAAGTCCAGACCCAGATTTTCCACCGTCGCCTCGTTGGAACGCCGATGCCCCGCCGTCTTCGCTGTCGCGTCGGCGACACTGCAATGCTGGTACACCAGCATCGCCGCCCACAACTCCGCGATGTCATTTTATTATTGATTTTTTACACTTTACACATATTTACTATTGTGAACTGATCTTTTTGTTTGTAATAAATAATTATTAATTAATATAAGATTAAAAATTAATGTAAATTGAAAAACTGAAACTGATTGTTGGGAATTGATCCTTAATCACTTCCCAGCATTTTCTTTTAAAATTGAACATAAACGACTTAAATAAGCAGAATCCTCTACAGCTCTTTATTATTCTATTTGGCTTCTTTCAGTTCATTTCTTGAGAAGTCACGAATACCATAATGTACAGTTTTAAATAAATTCATATTGCAGCTCGGTTCTTTGAGGGCGCAAACTTTGGAATGTGCTTCTGTCAGTAGCAGTTGAAATTATACATAACAAAAGGTAGCGTGATGGAATTACAGAATTAAATTTGTAAAAACACGATACATAAACTTAAGATATAAAGTAATTTTATTTACATCCGTTGAAGACATTTCTTAAGTTTTCACGATATCTCACTCGGCATTAATTAGATCCTTTATCATTTAATGTCCCGTCGATCAAGATTAGCCGGAGGAAGCCTTAAAAACAATTTTTATATCAGCACTAAATCGTACCAGTTAGTGTTCGTTTGCGAGTTTTATTTGTTATTAATTAATCATAAAAGAAATAAATTTGTTTGTACTAATTTACGATTCAGAGTGCAAATGATAAGTGAGATTCGTGGGTTTTATGGGCAATCGTTCGACCAACGGGGGTCTAATTAAGAAATAAACTTTCAGTCATCCAACCCATTAGGTTTGTTTCTCGCTTGGATGAGCCTATTTTAGGGTCACTGCATTTTAATTACATCTTATTCGCGATTAGCCAGTCTACCACCTTGTCCTTGAAGCTGCGGGAATCTAACAACCTCGTATTCTCGAACTTACTTTGTTTGGTAGATTGGTTGCATAAAAGACTCCGAGATTTAATTAGTTTTTTTGGCGTAATCATTTTTGTTCGGAAGGTTTTTAATTTAACCGTAAAAATGATCTTTTTTTCTTAAATGTACTTCCTCGTTGGAATAATTTATCATCCTCAAGTGGACTACCGAAGTCTTAATGGGCTACCACTACAATAACTAATACAATTTAACTCAATTTCCTTCGCTAAAGTGTTGTAATATTCGGTCTAAATTAATGATGAATGCTCTATAATGCAGGTATCGAACTTTAACAAATTACCTTGGCATTTAAATCAGTTTGACTCCATATTAAGTAGCGGGTAAAATTTAATCTTATTTATTACAGTAAAACGGGCCGTCCTAAAGAAAGTTTTTTTAAATTGCGAACGATCGAAATAATGCGCTTATTATTACATGGTGTCAGATGAAAAAGAGAAAATGATCGATATTCGTTCGCTTTTTATTTCTCTTTGTTATTTTGATCAGACCAACGCCTCCATTGGACTTATCGGTCGCTTCGATGGTGCAACGAACGCCCGATTTTCGTTAATTTTTTTTTTGTAATTACAAGATAAATACGTCCCCAAAATTTTGATAGATTAACGTACTGGATTACCCCACACGCATCGGTGCTTTGGTCGATACATCCTCAGATCTTATCGCGTTCTTCTTATAAATGCATTACAAGTGCGCCTCTCTGAAAATGGCACTAAAATTTGTCACGAGACGCAACGGGGGATCAAATTAATTTCCATTCTTTAAGATAATTCTTGTGCGAGCACATTAGTACTTTCTCAAAGTTTACAAAATGGCACGTATCAGCTATGGCTATCAAGATTTTGGAATATTTTAATGGCGGCGGCGGCTCCGGTGAGACAAGACCAGCGCCTCTTATGACGAGTTTGCAAATTTAACCTTTTGTTTGTCCGTCACAGACTTCTCAGACTGTCTTTTGGATTATCAATCATCTTGAGAGATGACATAATGTTAATTTTATTTTGTTCGGTTTTTTTGTATTCAATAGATGTTCTGCTAATTTTAAATTCTATGGAAATAGGAAATAAAAAAAAAACGTCGAGTTTTACCAACTTACTAACAAACACACGTATATACAGAATTTAATATTAGGGATATTCGAGCTAAAACAATGATTCTGAATAACAATTTTTGCCTTCACTTTAGCTAGCTACATAAAGATGTTTACGTACTTTTCCGAAATTTAAATGAATACATCATATACTTGCATACCTGTTAAGTTCAATCCTTACTTTTACATTTCAGCACAACTAAGATATTGGAGGCGCTTTTAATAAACTACAATAAGAATAGAAATTTCTTAGTACGCTACGTTGAATTTCTATTTTTTTTAAGTAATAATATTAATAGTTTCGCGTTTCTTGGTTGTTGGAAAACCTTCCACTTTCTAAACGTTAAACGATGCCATATGATTTTAAAAAGTAAATAAGGAACGACCAGATTGTTTCATTACATTTAACAAAAAATTTAAGTTATAGTTTGTAATTCGTGCATACGACTATTTAAAGAACACAAAAGATGGGATTACCACAAATTTTAAGAAAGTGTAGAAAATAGAGGAATTTCAAGAAAACAATAGAGAATAATTGTGGAAAACATACATGAAAACAGTAACATTACCATAACTTCAACTCTTCGGAAAAAAATAAAGAAATCGCATATAACTAGTTGTGGCCCAAACCATTAAAAGGAACCAAGAAAGGGGAAATATGAGGATGAAGATCAATTAACAAATGACGACAAAATAGAACAGTTAATAAGGTACTGCATAGAAAAAATAATGAAGCTAAAAGAATGGTATACGGAAGAACTGATGATATCAAAGAATTATACGAAATAACAAAAAAGGAGCCGAAAAACATATACTTAGGCAGATAACGTTTTTAAAAGACAAAGATTAAGAAATTTACAAAACAGGAGATGCTGTGACTGGGTTCTGCTTTTATAACATTATAAATTGAAATTTTAAAATTAGATGTTATGATATGTTTTAATTAGTACTTTTTATGAAAACTCTGATCACAGGGTCGTTACTGAGGTTTTTCAAATTATAATTAAACTCACTCAAGTTTTAGTAAATATGGATTTATTACAAATGGACAACTCATATCTTCCCTACTTAGAAATAAACTTATCTACACTCACAGTTTTTAAATGCTTCTATCTTATGGTTCCCAATTCTTATAATTTAATCTTCGCCAATTTGCTATCCATTTACCATTAATAAAATTCAAATTTAAAGTGTTCCAAATTCTAATTTCATTCCAATCCAAAATATTCTTGCATCCAAATTTATGTAGTAAACCAAATATCCAATTTAACTTTATAGAGTCCTATCTTCTGTTCAATTCCGTCTCACTTGAAGACTGTATTCTCTTGTTGTAAAACCAAATTATCTTTCAGTATTATATTTCTCACTATTAGAAGAATTTTCTCTTCTTTAACTGTTTTTCTCTATTTTAGAGAATTACTGATCTCAATTAACATGAAAAATTAGTCGTATTTATATCAGCTGGAAGATTTTTTACTTCCTACTCGTGAAATTAATTTTCACAAATTGTTTTTATTATTTTTGAATTGTTTTTGTTGTCCCGGATTTTTCAAAATTCTCTTCCAATTAAATTTCTACATATTCCTAACAACCTTATTTATAACACCCTTATCTAGTACTCTATTTATTCAGTTATTTTTTACATTCAGAATAATTTTTACAATTTTTTATATACAAAATTAACAATCTATCTAGCTATCTTACTTATTTTATATTACATATTTATTTAAATAACTAAATCCACATTATCAAATCAATTAAATTTTATCTCAGTCACAAGTAACTTATAAATACTAATTAATAATCATCTTTCAAATCCAGTAAAATAATCTCAATATATAACACAGAAACAGAAACCGTAATAAAAGCGGTAAAAAATTCTATGAATCAACAACTCCAAACTGAAACTGAGCAAAGGGCATAGAAAAATGGCTGTGCAAATATCAAATATTTTAATAACGCAATTTAGGCTGAAAGAGAAAACTACTAGAAGAAAATAAGAATGGGTTTTAATCATTTACTGAATTTCGTGTATGCTAATGATAATATTAGAACAAATTTCAGAAGTGAGTTTTAAAATTTAAGCGAAGACTATGTGTTATTATCAATACTTTCCCTAATAGTAATCGATTGGGTCACGCTGGAAGTAGATTATACAAGAGGAATGAGTTGAAATATACTTTGGAAACTGAAAAATCACTTACTATGTGAATAACATTTTTCTAACAGCATAAATAAAACATAAAAATCGGCCATTCATGGACTAATTAACACCGTTAAATAAATAGGACCTAGGGTAAATGGAAGGAACACTTAAATGTTAACAAGTACAACAACAATCAAGGCGAAGAGGTTCATAAGTTCTGCTATATGAGATGTGGAAAATTGAAACGACCTTTTCTAAACTAAATGCAATATCAACACACTGTTAAAACTATGCTGTTTTTCTTCTTCATATTCAGACTTTTTCAGTCTAATAATGATTGCGAGCCTCTCCTTCTTTTTCAGGTAGCTCGTTTCTCTGCCATTTTATTCATCATGTAGTAGCTACATACCACTTAAATGCCATCATCCTTGGGCCTATGTAAACTTCTCCTTCCTAGTCTAAGTTTAATGTTTTACCCAACATCCTTGATTATATTGCCCTCTGCATTGGGCTCCACTTTTTATCTTTTTTTTTAATGGAAATGGGTAAACTCTCGAATAGAAATAGAGACCAAGAGATCCTTACTCTGGGGAATGCATCCAGAGATGAAAGTGAAAGCAGTTAATAGAACAGTCTGGAAAGACTTCGTAAAAAAGACGCAGATATATAGAAATAAAATAGAAGAATGACAGCTCAATTCAAGGTGCATGTGATTTGCAAATTTGTCTTGTAGGCTGAAGAAGAAGACGTTGTATAAAAAGTTCTATATAAAATTCCTTAAATCACAGTAAAAGCAAAATCCGAACCATATTTTGTAAGGACTTTCGCTATCACTTAAAATTCAGCTTAACTTAATTAATTAATTAATAACTACAACAGTCTCTTCTTCGCTTTTTTATGAGACCGCGCGATTTAAATAGCAACTTTAAACGACATGGGTTGCCTTCTATTTTATTTATTTACTTGTTTATTGTAAAGGTTTCAACCGTGTTGTCAAATATTAAAATTAATTTCGACAATAAATTAATTACTTTGATATCCTAAATTTTGATAATTATACTTTTATTAATTTTTTACTGTAAAAGCCATTAATTTCAATGTAAAGATCCTTCACGTTTTAAAGTAACTTTATAATTCACAGTTGGCGGACTAAATTTTCTAAATGGTTGTTTAGCATATTTAAATTTACCTTTATTAATTTAGTTAAGATTTCGTAAAAAAATACATAAAATAAAAAATATAATAACACAAACATGTTTGAAAAATATAATTATTATGAATTGTATTTGCCTTTTTTAATAACCTTTTCAGTTAATCTAACAGGATTCTGTGTTTGTTTTTATTGGACGAAATTAAAGTTTGCGGCTGCCAGATATTACAACACCCTTCAACTGAAAATTATTATGAAAGTTAAATGACCTCATTGAAGAAATAAACAAGCCAACCAAATAATTAATAACAATTCACATCATACTAAAGATTAATTAAAGTAGTTGATGGACTTGTTTAATTGTGATACATTTCCCAAATATTAAAAAAACCAAACGCTAGTAACTCCAAATATATAGATATAAAATATTAGAAAATACTTGGAAATAATCAGTGCAACGCCAATCACACATAAATCAGTTAGTTTTACTGTCTGTTTGTGTAAAAAATTTCTCCTTTTTTATTAAAACATAACTTAATTTATACTCTTAACGCTGTATGTGATTAACCAAATCGAGCATTTATAAAATGTAGGCATCTTCAGATTTTATCTTTAGGAGTTAAGTGACGTTACAATGAAAATTGAAATCTGTTCTGAAAACATTATGCAATTTAAAAATGCCCACCCGTTCTAAACGATTGCCCACGTCAGGAGTTTAATGCAAACTGCTTGTCAATTCAAGAACAACACTTCGTATATTCAATACAAATTTCTTACAAATTCGTTCTCTGCTCGAGCGAAACCATATAGGAAACTAATAAATATTAATTAGAACAATTTAATATAAGAATTTCGCAACAAAAACTGGTACAATTCACCTGCAACAGAGTGCAGCGTTTGTTTTTATAACTAAACGAACAATAATGCACACACCAGAGCCGAATTCGTAATCTTATGAGAGGAAAACGTACCATAAAATAAAGTGCACTGGGTGATTTGAACGCCGGATCACGAACGATCCCAAGAGTTGAAATTCTGCAGTTGTATGCGAAGTTGAGTTGTGACCCTTTTGCATCTTTGTGGTCTAGATATCAAGATCTGGATCAAAATGTGCGCAGAATTGTAATTATAAATGCATTTCTCGTAATGCTGCAATTTTTCTACCGAATTACACATGTGGAATTCAAAACGGTAGGATTCTAGCACGTGATCTTCATATTCTCAGGTTCACAAGTTATAAAAGCGTTGTCGGAAAATTTAAAATTAATCAAAGAAATCTATTTCGGTTGTTTACATACATAATGATCACCACATTGGAATATTAAAAAAAAAATTCTGTAATGATTAGTTTACTAGATTTTGACTGAAAAATAAATACAGAATTATCAGCTTTGATTTTGGTTTGTATTTGGAAATATTATTTTTATACAATTTTACATTACAATAAAAATAAAAACGTATCGAAAAAATTTCAAATAGTATAGTATAAGAAATTAAAATTTAGTAAACTTCATGCGTATTTTAACAGGTGTTATAAATCATCAGCGTTCATGTTTTAGGTCAAAAAAGGATAAATAAAAGAATTATGATACAAATTTAAAAATCATTCCAGCAATGCCCAGTAGTGTAGCAAAAATCATTACTGGAATATTTTTTGTTTTAATATTTTTGTAAATTTGTCTTCCCAGCTTAAAGGAAAACTATTAACTTTTAGTTTTCAGTAATTTAACGTTTTTAGGCAATTTTTAATATAAAAACTAATTATCTAAACATTAGGCTTAAAAGTGATTATAACGGAATAAACCATAAACTATTGAAAAGTTTCTTATTATTTATTCTGTAGTTAGTTAAAGAAAATGGAAATGTAAGACTTCTAAACTGCCAAAACGAAAGATATAATTCGCACCCAAAAAGAAAATGGGAATGCTAGAGCGAAATAAGTTAAAAATAAATTAATACTTGAGCAATAAAAGAAACATGAAAGTTATAAATAACAAAAAAAAGTTTTTACCAATTTCACAATTCAATTAACAAAACGTCTTCCGGATTGGGACCGTGTAACTCAACGTGTCAACCACGCCAGAGGCGAAACTTTTTTTGCAAGAGGCAGAAGGGTAACAGTAACTCAACTTGTCAACAAAGCCAGAGGCGAAACCCTTCTGAAGAGAAACTGAAAAGGCAGCGACGTTATACCGGCTTTATACCGGATAATAAGGAATTACTTTTAAATATACCAGTATTTAGTTCTAACTCCAAATTTTGAAAATTTTAATATTTCCCCTTTAAAATTCATGGACTAATTCAATTTTAAAAATTTCAAATTCGACAGCGGGGTAAATGTAAGCAAACTATAATTAATTTCATAAGAGATACCTACATTTCAAATGTAAGCTCTTAAAAGGTATATATTAAGTACAAAGATATGCGTACTATGTTCTGCAATTTGACTTTTAAAATAGGACGTAAGTAATTAGTATCGGCCTTTCTAAACTTATAACGTATGTTCAGTAATGGTATTATCCATAACTAAAAAGCCGTTTGTTGTCTCTTTATCAGTTTCTATTAAAAGGTGCCTTTGCCTGTCTATTACTATTAAACTACTCTTTATCACTAACAATGGAATAAACACCATTAAACAATTAAATCGGTTATTTGCATTAGAATGAAACAATTGAAAGCTTTATTTGGATTTAACCCCAGGATGTTGTTATTGTCATGTCATTACAAAAGTTAGAAATATTGAAGTTAATAAGACAGACAATATGACAGCTCAGAATAAAAAATTACATTACATCTGAACATGCGTTGAATAAGTCATGACCGAAAAATGTTATAAACAACTAAAAATTAAGAGCAGATAAACGTTACATTGTTTCTACAAATGTATTACTACTTTTAATGTTTATCATAATTACTTAAATTTATTTACCTAGTATTCATTTGGAATTGTTATTAAAGTACTTTTTATTTGCAGGGCGATAACAAAGAAAATTTTGTCTTGAAGGAGGTACCCATTGGTGAGCGTGTTTTTATTTTCCAGTATATTAGCCCAGTCATTTTAGGCGAAAAAATCGCCAACCCTCTAAAAAAATCCTATATTGTTTCTGATGACGTTAAATTTTTCCTTGCTATGAAAAACAAAGTTCACATACCAGTTAATTAATTTTTAATATTGCTGGCTGTTGTGTTGAGATGACTTGTGGCCTAGGCTAATAAAAATATTTTTATATCTTCAGGAACTTAAGTACGATCAAGCACCGAGGAAACAACTACCAAAAAACAGATAAACTAATAGTATTTACACTTGTGAATTTTTAGTATTATCAAATTTTACCTTATTATAGTTTGCCTGCCGATACTGATGACAACGTTGTAGATTGTCACTTCATGGATATTCAAGACTACTCAATAATACCGGGTGTCTTAAAAATAATTACATCTAGTTACCTTTGAAATTTGTTTCCATGTAAACTTTTATATGTATGCCACTACATTGTTTAAAAGCAAACTAGATGTACGAGGGGGTATTGCTATCTAGTTAGCCTTGAAAGTCTATAGTAGACAAAATTGAATATGGTTACTATGGCTACAACTATGATGTTTTATAAATTAGTTGTCGAAGTTTGACATCCATAAGTTGAACGGTGATAAAACTGTAAATTTTTGAAAAGGGCATGTCTGAGAAAAAACTGCAGTTTGAAAAAATCGAGTTTCGGTCAGTTATAAAGTATTTATTTTTGAAAGGCCTATCGAGCAAAGAAATTTTTGCTGATATGCTAGAAACCTTCATACGCCACTATTAAAAACTGGGTTGGGGAATTTAAGAGAGGAAGATTAGATGTCAAAGATGAGCACGGCTCTGGAAGACCAATTTCTGTGACCACTCCGGAAAACATTGATTCTGTCCATGATACGATTTTAGAAGATCGACAAATTGGGCTCAAGCGTATAGCAGAAGCATTGCACATTTCCTATGAACGTGTGTTTCATATCGTTCATCAAAACTTGGATATGAGAAAGCTTTCGGCCAAATTAATTCTGAGATGTTTGAATGCTGATCAGAAGCGCGTTCGATTGACAACGGCAAAGGAAATCTGCCGCCGTTTTGAAGAAGATAGATATGTTTTACAGTAAGTTAAGGCAAGTCAAATGTTAATAGGAGACTTTAATGCGAAGCTAGGGGAAACGACAAAAACCTGATGAAATATACATAGGATAGGGGAACACGGATACAGAACGAGAAACGAACAGAGGGAACTACTAAATTTTATAGAAGAACATAAACTGTTTATGATGAATTCATTCTCAGCATTGACGTAGGTAGTGAACACAAAATGGTCAGATCCACAATAAGTATAAATAAAAAACTAGAAACACGACGATTACACAAACTAAAAAACATTATAAAATATGAAGAACTGCAAAGATTCAAAGGTAAATACCAGCAAAAGATAAGGAAGAAACTAAAGGCTGCTAACTTGAGTTAAAACAACCAAAATTATACGGCTATGATGGACTAGAAAACATAACAACCAGTGTAAAAGAAATAAGCAACAAGATAATTAAAAAGGAAGAACCAGAAATTGACGACGACACAAAACAGCTGATAGGGAAAAGGAGAACTATGAATAAAAATAATCACAAACGAATAACTGAATATGTAGAAATTAACAACGGAACACATAAAACTATAGAAAAACCAAATTTGAAAGACTAATACAAAAAACACAACAAAGACCCTAATGAATAAAGAAAGCCAAATTAAAACGAGTAATTGGAAATAATAAAAATGGTAGAAGAATTCTATGAAAGTTTATATATAGAAATAAAGTAAAACAGGAAAAAACATAACAATATAGGATCAGAAGAAATAACTGAAGTCGGAATGTCACAAGTGGAAAACGCATTACGAAGTATGAAAACAAATAAAGTTGTCGGCGATGATGGGATAGGGTAATAGTTGAGATGATCAGAGAGGGAGGAGAAGAACTAATAAAAGTGTAAAGAGATTATTAAATGAATCAGTGGCGGCTGGTAAGGGTTGCCGGGCTACAGCACTGGCCTAAATTTTACAAAAGTAATTAGAAGTAATCAAAAATAAAAAGTGATTTCCTAAATTACCTTTTAAATTATTTAATTATTAATTAAAATAGCATTACATTATATTTTCAACTTAGACATTAATACAATCGCTTCCAAAAATGCCGCGCACATCACAATACAATAAATGCATGAATTCAAAGCTTCCGGGCGGACAAATTTCTTATAGGGTTTGATTTACCGAACAACGTGTGAAAATACCCGATTATAGTTTAAAGCATTAAGATTTACGTTTAAACCGTGTTTACGTAGGGTTGATAATAATAATAATAATAATAATAATATAAACATTTATTTAGCAAACAAGTTGCTATGCAATTACAGAATTACTACATAATTATGTACATATACTATTCTTACTTCTAATAATGAACGTAAGCTGTGTGTTTACGTAGTATTTTGTTTATCGTTGTAGAATAACTAAATTCAATATGAATTCCGTTCAAGAAGTTTTAAAACTCCCCTTTTCAAGGCGAAGTTTTCAACATTCTTAAGAAACACTACGTCGCAATAACGGTTAAATGCTTTAGATGTGTTATCAATAGCAAAGGATTTGGTTCAAAATATTAAAAACTTTAATTCTAAAGTTCTAAACAAGTATGTGAGTTTTAAAAACCGTCGCATGGACTTTATTTTCCGCCATTAATAAAATTAAGGTAAGATTTTCTCGCTAATTTAGAGTTATCTTTTGCACAGCCCCTACCCCTGAAAACTCATTAGCCGCTACTGAAATGAATGCATTTAACAAGACAAAATCCAGAAGAAATGGAAACTAATTATTCTACGTAAAAAAGACGACGAAAGAGAGCTAAACAATTATAGACCGATAAGTAGCTTGCCCTGCATGTAAAAACTCCTAAGATAATAACTAATCGTCTAACCGAGAAATTAGATGCATACCAGCCAATAGAGCAGGCGGGTTGCAGAAAAGAATTCTCAACTGCAGACCACTTGTTAACAATGAAAAGACTAAGAAATATGACACCAATTCATCTGGCATTCGTAGATAAGATAATACAAAAGGCGTTCGACAGCATAGAAGCATAGGCAGTCGACCAGGTGTTGAAGAATTGCAGAATAGACAGCCGATACATACAACTGTTACAAGAAATTGTTAATAAAGCAACTGTAACCACCTAAATGAGACAATGAATCCAGTCCAACCGAAGAGAGGCATCTATCAATCTACGATATGCTGACGACGTCGTGACAATAACAAAGAACACATAAGAACTTCAACAAATCCTATATACACTAAACATATGTATAATCTAAAAAAGTTGGTCTAAAGATGAATCTCAGCAATATGAAGATTATGACGAAAGATGATACAATCATGCAATTTGAAAATAACATAATAGAAAAGGTACAAACAATATACCTAGGACACGAAAAACTAAAGGGAAAAACAAACTCAAGAAATAAAACGAAGAGCGAAACAAAAACATCCCACTGTATCTAAAAACAAAGGTATTAGGACCAGTATTGTGTTATGTGGCAAAAAATTGGATTATGGCAAAAAGAAACTTAAATAAGCTTCAAACACGCAGAGTCGAACATGCCATGACATTGAAATGGTCATTCATAACAAATGGCATAAACAAATCTTGTCAAGAAGACCATACGACTATCCCAGACAAAGAAGCCGCCTCCAAATGAGAAGGGTTGACGACGTTAAACCAACAGCGGGTCCGAACTGGATGAGAAGAGCAAACAACACATATGGAGAGCAGATCTGGAAGAGGCATACATCTAAAAATGGATACGAAGCTAATGAAGAAGAAGAAGAAGAAGAAGAAGGTTGATTTTTAGTGACAGCACTGAAAAATATTGCATTTACTTTTGGGGTTGCAGACCCCAACTACGCTCAGACTGCAATGGTCAATTTTCAGTCTCACTTAATCTCAGCTTCATCCCTTGCCATGTAAATGACTGTTAAAACATATTTTCCTTTATTTTACCTTCAGTATTAATTTTCACATTAAAAATTAACATTCGTGCAGTATGAGAAAATTAATTTTTATTTCCAATTCAACTCACGTACTAAATCGATTATAATT
Organism: Melanotus villosus; assembly: GCA_963082815.1. NCBI lineage: Eukaryota > Metazoa > Arthropoda > Insecta > Coleoptera > Elateridae > Melanotus > Melanotus villosus. The sequence goes on from OY720419.1 coordinate 82,085,821, forward strand.
GGATAAAACTGCTTTTTAAATCTCAGGTTGCTTAGATCTATAACTCAAGGTTGATTTGCGATTCACGATTTGTTATTTATTAAAATTTTTTGTGATCATAATGCAGTTAGGTCAGCAAGTTAACAATCCTAATTTTAATTTCTACCTAACCTAACAAGATACCTATTAAATCTTTACTGGTTTTTAAATTAAATATTTTTTTATCGCTTCGTTTGATTTACTTGTCTACTTGAGATAATTACACTTCGTTATATTTTCAACATTTAATTAGTTGAATTACAGATGCAATTTAAATTTAGTTCTTGATTTGTACTTAATTATTTAGCATTTTGAAAGTGCGTTTCTTCTTTGATATCAGTTTTCTTAATATTAATTAAAAAGGCAAAAACTCCATAAAAAAACATAAACGTTTATTTGTTATTGTCACTACAAAAGTCTAATCGGCGTTTTAATACTTCAGACAAAGAAACTAAAGCAAATAACGAAGTTTCTTTCTAATTCGTTTTGTTCAAATTACTAAACGTGTCATACCTGAATGTGTGGTTGCATACCTTCAGGATATGTGTTTCTAAAGCTCGCATGTCCAATACCATTAAATCGGTTTGTATTCGAAGTCCGGATTTCAGCGAGGGCTTCGTACGATCTACCATGTAGACAGCCTTGCCCTCAGCAGCACAACGCACCTGTGCACCTGATGCACCTGAAGTACCCAGGCGCATCAGCGGTTCTCAAACGTTTATCGCCTAGTTTTGGTAATTACCCCCATCAATTTGTTTTCACTGATGCTTTCATTGCTTTCTATGTTTACCTGCCCTCGTCAAGTAACTTGTGAAAATTTTTGGACATTTTTAATCTTTGAAATAATTTTTTATATTAGATGTTAATCGAAGCTGACCAAGATCTCGTCATTTTTAAATCACAACCGGAATTAAATCTTGTTTCGTCAATTGTGAAGCAGACTAGTGACCCATACAAGCTACTGAGATCCAATTATTACGTTAATGTACGCACTTTTTGTGTTTTTGTACATATAACCCATGCGTTTTACCCTTTCTTCCCTTTCTGTTTCTTCTTCCAAAGTGTCGTTCCTAACTTCCTGTTTTTATTATTCTTGTTATGCATTCGCCATCGTCTTTGTTTAGTTTCATTCGTGCATTTTCTTCTGTAATCACTATTTTGCTTAATTTCACTGGATTATTCTACAGTCAACATCTTCATTTTTACAGTTTATTTCTTGTTACTATTCTGCTTGTTTTTCGAACTACGCACAATGATTTTACTAGTTTGCTTTTTTGTCCTAATTATTATTCATAAATTTTCTGTCAGCGTTTTCCATATTTTTGTAAAGGTTTTCCTTCAGATATTTACTTTTCATTTACTAACATTTTATCCTTCAACTACAGAAGACATCATTAATAACAAAATTGAAAATTTAATCTAGAATGTACCAACAAGGTTATTACACGATTTTATAGTTTATTAAGAAATGCTAAAACTTCTACACGTTATTAGATGTTAATACTTAATTCCTGGTTTTCTGGCATTGACATTTTGGAAGAAAAGTTGATCTGTTTTTCGTTGAACCTTAACAGTGTCATAATTTTTAGGTGTGGTTGTTATAACTGCAATTTAATATTATTGGATTGATAAAAAATTTCATTATTCAAATTTACTTTATTTCTGTAATATAGTTTATTAAATTACCGCCTAATTTAAAGAACTCAGTTGGGAATTTATATCATCGAACGAATACGAAAGCATAATTATTGATTGTGTTCAAACTCTGTAAACCAAATTTTTTAAATTTTAATGTTCAGGATTGCTTAAATAATTTTCTTTAATACATAAAGTGCTATTATCTTAAGATACTTGTAAAACGTTAATTGTTTGTTAATTATCATAGGAACGCCTTTTAAGAGACACATTTCGCAGATTCGATTTCAGGAGAAAAGCTGAAATAAAGTAATTTAAGAAACAAAAATATTAAAGAATAAGAAAATGTACAACCTCGCCGTGAATATTTCAAAACGTAACATAAACAAGAAAGTATAAAATTGAGTAATAATGTAATAAACCAAGTTTTATACGAAAGAAACTACCTACTTTAGATCAACTGCTGTCTTCAAAAAGAGAAAAAAAGTTAATTTTGAAATGGAAATGAGTACCTACAATTTGTAAGAACAGAAGTAAAAACTCCTGTTTTTATCCCTAAACCTCAGGTAAGAAGTTAAAAATTAAAAAACAAACATTTAAATTAAATCCGTGATATAAACGAACCCTTTTAACAAGTTCTGAACTGGATCCGCACGCAGCGAACCACAACACGGACATGTTTGAGAATTAACAGCCGAGATTGTATTTAGGAATGTGGATGAACTGCTCCACAGATCGCCTTTGTCCTTAACTCTCTTATACGCCGAAGTACAACTCATATAAGAAGTTTTTAAAATTAAAACCAAGGTTAGAAGAGTTATTAAAATTTATTTTATTTACCTGGATTTATGAATGGGTTGACAGTTTTATGTAAGGAAAATTCTTACTCGAGTTTATGAACGTCCCACCTTGAGTTTTATAACAGATTCGTTTATTTTTGAAAAGTATGTTAACTTTTAAGTGTTTTTAAATGCTAAATTTTGGAGGAAATTCTAAAATGTAAAAGATATGTTTCTCTATTAAACGTAAAATATATCCATAAACCGAAGGAAAATTACTAAAATTCAAGCAAGCCAAATAAACTAAATAAAAACAGCTTTTCGGAGATTTAGGCTTCGACCTTAATAGTCTGAATAGGGCACCTCTAAAAATTAAAAATTTGGATGCTAAACATTATAAGTTACTTTTAAGAGCTTTTGATTTAAAAAATTGAGCAACCGGAAAATAAGTAGACATTTTGGAACATGCAAAATAGAGTTTTAAACAATTAAAGGTTTATATGTATTTAACCTACTTATAAACCTTTAAATTTATATCTCAGTTTTAGTTGTTGGCATAACACAAAAAACAATTAATTTTCCTAGAATTTATATATTTTATTGAACGCTGAAGAGCCCTGAAAACCACAACAAAGTATTAAAAAACGAAGTTCATACGTATTGTGGTAGTAACTAAATGGTCATTCTCTTGGAAGATATTTTTATTAGTGAAGTTAGCTATAGCCTCTAAAAATTGTTCAACAAATTATAAAAAGTTGGCTGAAGCAGAACTCAGGCAGGCGTGTCGTTGGATAGTCATGTGTTAATGTTAAAATCAAAGGTAAAATCGTATCTTCGACATCGGTCTGAGGTTCTTATTAAAATGTTTTTATTTTTAGAGATAAAAAATAAAAATACTCTTAAAGGAACTTAGTTACTTTGGTGTAAACAACGCCTTTACAACTTAAATCACAATATTTAATACTACCTATGCCCTCTTTCACAGATATATTGGGCTACTCGTTTTTAATCCTGATAAATCTGAAATAAGCCATGTACTGTTTGAACCAAACACTAAAATTACTTTTATTAATTATTAAAATTGTGTGTTGATCTCGTCCTGGTCTTAAATTTACCTTTAAGATTCCTTAAATGACTCTTCTGTTGTTTTCAAATCTTCTCAAGACTCCTTGTAACAGGATGAAAAGGTATTTTAAAGTAAATTGGTTGAATTCCTTTATTTTTAAGACTTGAGAGAATTGAAGAATTTCGAACATTCAACTCTATCTTCTTCTTTGTCGGTAATCTGAGGAGAGAAACCGATGTAAACAACAATATTTTTTATAATGCGAACTTCGGTACAATTTCTACGTTTTCAGGAAAAAAATTAGCATTCTGTTACCTAAGTAGCTAAGAATTTATTGGGAACATAAATATTTTACCAATGTTGAAGGATTGATATGAAAATAATGAGGATTTAACTGGATGAAGCACAAGTGACATGGATATTCGGTTGAAGCTGTTATTGAGGTCCTAACGGCTGAGGATTGTGCGCCCATTGGCATTTATACACGAATGGGTGCTGTCTATGGCAACACCTGTGTCAGTACTGTTTGGCGGTGGGCAAAAAGTGTGAATGAAAAAAATCCAGCCACAATAAATCTGCATGGTCAGGCTCAGGAAAAGTGCTGATGACCGTCTTTTGGGACTGGAACGGTATAGTCCACATTGAATTTTGGAAGTAAGGCGACACTATCAACTCCGGCCAATATATGAACACTTTGAAAACTCAGAGCTCGATTGTAGCGAAGGAATTCTTCAAAATGACAATGCTCGTCCTGACCGCACCCCCCGTACAGCCTGGATCGTGCACCTTGCGACTTTTTCTTTTCTCGAAGCTGAAGAAAAACCTGAATGGGCAGTGTTATACTAACAATGGGGAGGTGCAAACAGCTGTGCCTTACAGGTGCCTGCAGCAGACGCCTGATTTATTCTCCATGGGATAAATAAACTTGTTCGGCGTTGGCGTACGTGTGTGGACAGGGGTGGTGATTTCGTAGACCAGTAATGACAGCCCTTGATAGAAGACATTACAATCTTATAGGAAATATAAAGCTTACTTGTATATCTAATCTATTAATAAATTTATCACGGAGAGGGAGGACTTTTCAAAACACCCGCGTAGATCTGCTTCCTCAAAATAAGAGCTTCTGGTTTTTTAGTCCAAAAAAATCAACATGTCAAACACACCAGAGGCGAAACCCTTCTGTAGAAATGAAAAGGAAAAATAAGAGCGTATTTATACCAATTGTTGCCATCAATGGCCTTGCGAGTTTTCCTTTTGAAAAACAGGAAGATTTACAGGTAAACGAATTTTCAAACAAAGTATATTAACCGATCAGGCAATGATGTTCAGTTACGACCTTCATTACCCCAGACCACCCACCTCTCACCACAGCCCAATATGCAAACGACACAATAATGTGGATCTCGTCCCGTTCTACATTTAACGCCTCCAGACAGCTGCAAGCTTATATCACGAAATAGGAGAGATGGATTAAGCAATGATGACTCAAACCCAATTCCGATAAAACAAAAATGATTTCCTTTAAACATCCACCCTATTCCGCCAGGCAAAAAACAACGTACTGACTTCAATATGTCCCTTTGGAACCAAAATCTTTCCCTTCTCCCAAAAGTTAAATACCTCGGAATTACATTAACCCCTACACTCAATTGATCTCTGGAAACTCGTCAGTGTTTATCCATCGCTTGCTACAGAGTTTCTCTTATTTCCGCACTAAGAAGCCGCCTCCACGGATGTAAACCCCAAACCCTCCTTAATACAATCACAAAACCTTCATCAGACCTACCCACCTCTTCATTAAATATCTTTCCTTCGAAAAATCAACCCTCCTTTTCACTTTCCTTCAGATGAACTCTACTTGAACATCCCCATCTTGCCTATAAATCAACGTCTAGACAACCTTTGCTTCAAATTCGTAGTTAAGACAATCAACGACTCTCAGTCACCATCAAGACAAATCCTCCTTACCCCTGCTGCCTTAACGAGGAAACCGAAAACAAAAAAAACTTCATCCATCAGCTATGCTTCTACAATCAACCGATGGCCCGCTCAAAGAATACTCCGAAGTGTTTGGCTGGACTTCACTCAACCAACGATGACGATAACTACAGACCTCCTCCGCTACCTCTTCTCAACACCGGACTCAACAACCTACTGGATTCTTACAAGGATCTTCACTGTTTAATTATTAATCATGCATAATTCATATCTGTCTATTACTTTCAATTATTTTAATTTATATTTTCAATTTAATTTATATTTAATAAAATCACTAACCGAAGAGGGGAACAACTCTTAAAGGGTATTGTTGTACTGTTTATATTACAATAAACGTTGATGACTGATGACTGCCTTATGTTCAGTAACAGCTGAATAGAAAATAACTGATCTTCAGTATTGCACGTGTTTGTATATTCCAAAATATGCCACACTACATGAACAAAGAATACTACAGACACCTTTTGATGATAAGGGTTGAGGTTTGTCCATATCTGCCTGCCAAATTTTTAAAAGAGGTTTAATGATAGTTCTGATACTCTCCCTATGTTATCAGGAAAACTGAGGTTAAAAGACTGTAACTTAAGGTGTGCTTATTCTGCGATCTTTTTAATCAAACTTTCGGCGTCCCTCTTATTGTCGTCGTTAACTATACTCTTTCAGTTATCAAAGCAAAAGCTATTGGGTTGAGATAGGATAGATGAGAAATTTTATGCGTTGGGTGATTATGAGACCTAACATGTATGTAAGTAGGTTCAGGGATTTAGTGAATTTTCCAATTTAATATCGGAAAGTAGATTGTTAAGATGGTATAAAAATATTTAAGGGTATATATTCCATATCATCTACATAACAAAAGCATAAAAGCAGTTTTTGAGTGGAATATGCTAAATCTTTACACAAAACATACTTTTCTTTCGAATGAAATACAACGCAGGATAAGTAAAAATATTTGAGTCCCTAAATATAACTGTACAGGGCCGCTTTATTCATTTGGCAGTGGGGACATTTGCCCAAGGTCCGGCAGTTGTAAGGGCCCATAATACTGTAAAGGTTAATGATCTACTCAAAATTAATATTATCCGCTGACTGAAGAATAGTATTTTTTATATGATTAATGTTATTTTCGAAATCTATATGCTGGAAACATCCGTGGATCGTGGAGAGGCTGATTAGGCAAATAAAACTGAATCCAATCTTTGGGCGTCAATTTTAACAGAATTTAATAAAATAAGTATTTCTTTACAGTGTAAAGTAATGCTTTGACCCTACACATCTACCGTTGCTCTGTATGCTGTTATTTAACGTCAACCCTGTATATAATTTTTGGTTAAAAAACTAATACTCAACTACCTTTAACTTCATTTTTATATGATGTCTACTAAAGGAAGGGTCCATCAGGATATATTTTGTCCAGCGGCTCAGCTCTGTGCCTGTAACACATTGTTGCCCTGAATAGATTATATTTCCATCAAGATACATATAATTATTAACAACACGTCTTCCGGATTGGGACCGTGTCATTTTGAGACAGAAAGACTCAACGTTTCGCCCACTTTTTTAAGGGGCTTCTTCAGGAGGAAAGGGAGCACTAAAAGAGCACGGTAACTCAACGTGTCAACCACGTCAGAGGCGAAACTCTTTTAGCAAGAGGCAGAAGGGTAACGGTAACTCAACTTGTCAACCAAGCCAGAGGCGAAACCCTTCTGAGGAGAAACAGAAAAAGCAGCGACTTTATACCGGCTGTATCCGGCCAAGCGTAAAGTCGCTGCCTTTTCTAACGAAAACGTTGAGTCTTTCTGTCTCAAAATGACACGATCCTAATCCGGAAGATATTTTGTTAATACTGATACTGACCGTGGAAGTCTTCGAATTCAAGATACATATACATATTAATACAATTGACAGCAATTTGATGCAACCGTGTATTTTTTGGTCGGAAAGGTATTCTTGTTGATTAATACCGGGTCTACATATTCCACGTGCTATTATCCCATCTAGAAATCTCCAATAGGTCGTTAAGGTTTAATCTCCCATGCACAATATACTTTAATACAGCGGTTCTCTCCATTTAAACATTCAATGTAAAACTGATATTAAACTGCAGCTTCAACCTAGTTATGGTTAATGTTTTCTATTCCAGCCAGCCATGTCGAATAGTTTTTCCATTTTATTGCGGTTTTAAGAAAACAATGACTTTTGAATAGTGATATTTATAGTTATTCAAGATTACGTCATATGTGATATGCATAGCTAATTAAAACAGAGCACAAACTCTATACGAAAAGGCTTTTTCAGAAAATTTTCAAAAACTGTCCAGCATGCAAAGCCGTAATTTCGTACGCTTGTCTAAGGCGTAACGTTAGCATTAAACTGGTAGCAGACGTAAAGAACGCAAGAACTCCATATTGACTTTAAGAATTTTAAGAAAAATTAAACGAAACCTGAAAGTTAACAAATTCTTGGCATTTTTGTTTAGAAACGCAAGCAAATTAATTAATTCTAATAGTCTGATAGTCTACGTCTTTTCTAAATAGTATAAGTATAATACATTTTGTTGTTTTTGAATCAAATCTTAGATAATAAACATAGAATTTAGAAAGGTTTTTGTTTGGTCCTTCGAAACGTAAATAAGAATTTAAGAGATGCCTTGCCGTTCTCTAAATAGGTCCTTTGAATATGCTATATTAAATAAGAATTAAAATAACTACACGTTTTTTTTACAAATTGCATAAAACAAAGAAAATTACTTTTAAAGAATATATCAAGTATGTTAATGTACAACTTTTTCCTCTCAAAAAAAAAAAACAGGCGTAAAGTTCCTTTCCGCTTATCCCTCAAAACCACAAATTGCCTGCACCTGTGGGCATAGAAGTAATTATCACCGGGTTCGTTAAGAAAATATTGTAATAGCCGGGAATCTGCACGTCCGTTTGATGAATTTGCTAATTGAGCACGAATGCACGCAATCGAGGGGCAGAATTTTATTAAGAACACCCAAGCTTACAGAATACCTCCACTTCTACATACGGAAAAACCGGTGGCGCACACGTATGCGAGTACACAGTAGATTTGCCCAAATATAGCACGTTGCTGCCTCCTATCTCTTAATTAAAGAATAATTTAATAACAAGGAAGAGAATAACACGTTTCCTCATGGGAATACACACAATACGCTTGTATTTTTAGCTTTACGCGTAATTATTGGAATTTTTTAACAGATAGAAGTAATGGGGCGCCTTTACCACCTGCTGTTTATAAAATTACGTTTTATCACAAACTCAATTAAAAAAGGTTAGTTTATTGAACTATATCGACCATATTTGGTTCATTTTTTAATGGTACATTTATTTTTTCTATAGAAGGTCTGTTTTAGATCGTATATAATTATTATTATGGGTTAATGAGTTAATCTGGCAGGTCGAGGTTGACCAGTAGCTAATTCTTATACGGTTGCTTATGCAGTAAGTTTTGTAGTTTAAACAAATTATTTATACAAAACTTTCGCACGGTTTAAATTGATTGGAATTTTTAATGAAATGCACAACTGATTTTCAAAGGCCACAAAATATAAGTTTCGATTATTTTACAGTTTTTTTATTTGGTTTGTATCTGTAGCCTCGAATCACCAATTTGACCTCTTCATTTATTCTCCAGTTTTTTAACGAATTTTTAATACACTTTGTACCCCTATCTAATAGATCATTTTTAATATCAAACGGATTGTTGCCAGTATTACTATTGAAAAGCTTGACAATTTTTATTTTGTCTTTAAGGGCCCAAATTGCTTCTAAGCGTCATGCGTACATTCAAATTTATAAGAGCTTTGTACAACTACCAATTCAAGGAGTATGCATCCACCTTTAATTTGCATTCTAAAAACGAACCTCAGAAGTGTAGCATCCCATATTTCAGTAAACTCATTTATATTGAAATGAATTCTCATATTGGCCACCTCTGAATCGCAGGGGGGCCAACTACTAACATCGGAGCCCGCGTTGACTAACGAGAATCATCCACGCTACCATAACCACCTAGATGCGGGACCATCAGCAGTCATTTGTTATTTTTAATGATGCGCCGATTTATGGTAAACAGCCTTGTTCTTTTAATCAACATAGCTTACCTAGGAGTGATTTAAAATTATGAGAGCAGACGGTATTTCGTAAATTTCTAGAAAGTACTTTGTTGCACGAAACCCAAATCGATAAATGGATCGACTATATATTTTAAGAGAAGGTTACACAAACAATATTAGGTGTCTACTAAATAAACATTATTGGATTATAATTTTTGAAAGAAGAAGAAAGAAACAATCCTTTTATAATGATTATAGGCGAGGTGTGATTTTTTTTAAATTATAAATGCAACATTTTATAATTTACTACTTTAAATGAATTTTTAATTAAATGGCTAGCATTTATAATTCTAAATGCAAAATTAAAAAGTTCAATTTTTAAACAACTAAAACATTCGTTATATTTTCAAATAAGAATTTTATGCTAATAGCAATATTAATAAAATAAATAAATAAAATTTTCAAGTCAATAGAATAAGCACCACATAAACAAAAATTTTAATATATTTGTATAAAATTTAGGTAGATTAAGGTAGCACAAAAATTAAGGGTATAATAACAAAGAAACTGTTTAATTGCAGTTGTTAGATCTTTACTGCTCAATTTTGTCTACTGGACAATTTTTAAGCAATCATTTTTATGAGAAAATGTAAGAAAAAACGTAACAAATTAATTGTTTTAGTAAAGTCTCAATGATGTAAATCGTGCAGTTTTGTACAAGATTGCCTATTTTTAACAAATAAGTAACATTTATTCTTAGTATTTTGTACGTTTCTTAAATTTTGTTTTTGAAAGGGTTCCTAAATGAAGACTACAGTACATAAACCAATTAGATAAGAGATGTGTTTGGTGAAGTTAAATGAAGTGCCAAATGTCAGTATTTTCCTTAAGTAAAGTGTGAAAAGGTAATCAAAATAGAGAACAAGTAATGGTATGAAGTGACTCCGCAAGTATAAAAACTCTGAACTAAAACTTTTGATTGGACAACGAATAAAAAGAGCAAATTCCGAAAGAAGAATACGACGAACAGACAAAATAAAGGCAACAATTATTGCCTAGTGATGCAGTTGATAACGCGACCCAACCTAATAAAAATGAAAACCCTGTGAAATATAAAAATGCACAAAAGTGAAAATAAATTAAAATTAAACACTAAAATGGATCGTGAAAATATACTAATAAAATAAATACGCAAGCAATGTATATTCAGCGGAGGATGGTAAAAGAAACAAAATAGAAGTAAAAAGGTAGCCACAATACCCCGAGGAAAAACTAGTAAAAGCGGAAATAGGGACCAAGAACAAGACGTTGATCATGAGAAATCACTGAAGAACACGTTAAAAAAGTAATGGGATATATTAAACAAATGCGACGAATCAAAAGTAACAACAAAGAAAAGTGTAAAAAATGTGAAAGGAACTAAGTTAAATAAAGAAAGAACAACACGGTTATCATAAACAAACAACTAAAATATAGCAACAAATGGGAATAAAGGAAAATGAATGAAACAGTTAGAAATTATTATCGAAATAAGAGAAAAACAAAGGAAGAAAAGATTACTAATTGTTAATATACAAATTAAAAAAAATAGGGCCATTTCAGCTCGAAGAAATTTGAGTGTCGGAAGCGTGCAAAATTAGAAAGATTCTAGCAAAATAACAATAGTTGCTAGAATCCAAACAGAGCATTAAATAATTGAAATAATGAGGAATAAAAACAGACTGAAAGGATAAAGAGTAATTATTAATAATGATCTAACAATTAAGGAAATGATGATGCAAAATAGAATTAAAGAGTTTGAAAAAGATGAATTCATGAAGAGGAAAAAGGTAAAAAACAGTCAGTGATCCACCTTATTGCGAGATGATAGAAAATACAAAAAAAACTAGAAAAAAGTAAACGAGATGGAACTGCGAAAAGAAATGCGAGAAATAGGACAACATATTTGCATAGCACAAAATGAGATGAAAAGCCATTGAAAAACTAAAGAATTAAGGTAAATTAAAATTTGAAGCATCGAACATAAGACTATTACTAGAAGAGGCTAGAATAAAACAGCTATAAAAAACAAAAGTTAACGGATCAAATGAGATAAATTGTAAAATAATGCAGATATTATTATCGGGAGAAATCAACCAGGGCTTAACTGGGATAGGATTTTATGAAAAAAAAAAATGTAATAGAAAATGCAAAGCAATTTGAAATCACGAGTTACTCGGCGAAATAGAAGAAGAAGATATAGCAAAGCTTATCAAAGCTCAGCAAATTAGGATGAGGCATGCATATCGAAGGCAACAGCAAGAAAACATACGAAAATTAATCGAATGGAACCCCACAGAAACTGAACCAGGAGGGAGACTGAAAATCAGACGGAAGTACAAGGACATATAAATATTAAAAATAAAAAAACTGGAGGAAAAGGTTACAGATAGGATAAAATTAAAAATGGCAGACCCACAACAAATTCTGGTCGAAGCAAAGGAAGTTTGAGAAGTGATTCACCCTGGTCAATGAATCTGAGAAGCTCTCAGAATGTATGTTCCCTCGGGAATGCATGTCTGTATCAGTCAATCACAGAAAAACATTACACATGCAGCCAACCAATTACATTTTCCACATAATATTGTATTGGTTCGAAAGAGAAAACATAAGCTCTCCGATGTTAGTGGCCGACAAAAAGTTCGCAACATATGGGAAACATTTTTATTTTTATCATCCAATCAAATACTCCCAATTGCTATTTCAAGTTCAAGATGACCACTGTGACAAAAACACCGTGTATTAAAATATTTTTTTACCTTTAAAATCTGCGCATAAATATCAAATATATTACACCATACAAAGTATCAAATCTATATCTTTAACTGTTTTAGCAGGAAGGTTTCCTTATTTTATTAAACTTTGTTGTACAAATATTGTTGCAAGAAATATCCTGCAACTAGTTGACAATTAATCTATCAAAGACTGAAGACGATGGTCCATATTTTCTCCGTATGTTTAAAGGAAATATAGAACGTATAGCTTTATATTGTTTAAAATGTATAGAAAAGAGATACGTAATATTACTTTAAATTTAAATCTGTTTACGCCGGAAAAATTACTATCCTGATGTTGATAGAGCATTCAGAAGCTTTTGACGCACCTAAGAATAACGTGAATAACGTTATTTCAATTTTACGTTATATTGACGTTCATATTCAAACTGTACTACTGAATTGTTCTCGTTAATGTAAGTCTACTTAGTTACGTATAAACAACTTAATTTTGATCTTAATCGATACTATCAAACATCAAAAAGATCGTTCGCTCAACTTAATTCTTTTAGATAGTAAGTAACGCTTTTAGACAAAAGAAATGGAATAGTAACATTTATTATTATTCAAATATGATTGTTATTCAACTTCGGTTTCAACTTTCGGTGTCCGATTCTGACATTAGAAAATCAGAAACCTAATAAAAAGAATCAAGAACATTCATAATTAATAAACCCTCGGATTGAAGTTTTTGACAGTCTGAAATATCAGGATAAATCTTGTAAGAATGTTAGATTTTCAATTGGAAAACTGTTTGTAATTATACTAAAAAATACAAATTTTAAGTTCAAAGATTCACATACATTGCTGTGTAATCTAATCAATTAACAATATAAAACAACAATAATTCATCACAATTTAATTCATTTATACAACATACAGTATTCAATGATATTTACGATTTATAATTTTTTATTACAAATATACAGAAATGAAATTAATATTAAGATAAGTTTTGTATGAAATAAGTATAAAATCATTATTATAACGAATTAATAGCTATTAATACCAAAAAATGTACGCGTGACAAATAATAATTTTTTCTCAATATGAATGTTTGATAAATCAGATTGCCTCGACTCACCTTGATTGAAAATGAAACAGCGTCAATCAGCTCGTGCAGGGGGATGGTTTTGCACCAATTGCAATGGCCATGGGTTAATGTTCTTCCGTTTAGGTTTATATTTTTGCACACACCCGAGCTAGCGTTTTATTTTAAAGCGTTTATTAAATGATTAAATTAGCGGTTTAATGCGAGTTTTAATGATTTTGATATTCGTTTTTTAATTTGACGTGTAATGTGAATTTTTTCAATTAATAATAATTTTTACCCCAGAAACCTAAACAAACTCCAAAATAAAAAATTGGCAGTTCAAGGCAACCCTTGGAAGGAAAATAATAAAAAGTAAACGTTGTTGGTCCAACGAGCGAATTAATTATTAATATCATAATATTCATAATAATAAAAGTAAAAGATAACAACAAACACAAAAAAACTAACTATTAATAATCCAACATACCGCCCACCATAATACAAGTGCGAAAACATACGCTTAAAGTTCGAGGTTGTTGCTATGCAACGAGACGAAGTCGAGTTGCATTTACAACCGAGATACTTTAAGCGTTTTCGCAAGAGTGTTATTCAAATTTTTTTTTATTGGTCATGAGCAATATGAGCATATCTAAAGCTGCTTATGAGAACGTTTATTCAAGTTTCTGCCATTGCCGTAATATAGACAATAAAGTATTGTTGCTATTGCCAACGTGTTTTAAATGCCTTTTGAAACACGTTGTTATGGGTAACGTGTTTTAAAATGCTGTTTATAACCTACGAGGGGCGTTCAAAGTGTGTTGCAATTTGGGGGTATCTAGCAAAGTTTAGATTTTCGTTCAAATTTTGTTTGATACATTTGATCTAGTTACCCTTGCTTGCAAAAATTGGTTGTCCTATCTTATTTTGTTTTCCTTCTGTCAGTTGTGAAATATGGCTGAGTGTAGTTTAAAGAAGTACGAGTAGGTATCGAAGCATCATCAAGTTTTTGTGTAAAGAGGGTGTAAATGCAAAGAAAATTTTGGATTGCTTATCGAAAGTGACCGTAGCATACGAAGACGCATCCGATCTGTACACTTTCGATAAGCAATCCAAAATTTCCTTTGCATTCACACCCTCTTTACACAAAAACTTGATGATGCTTCGTTACCTACTCGTACTTCTAAACTACACTCAGCCATATTTCACAACTGACAGAAGGAAAACAAAAGCAGATAGGACAACCAATTTTTGCAAGCAAGGGTAACTAGATCTAATGTATCAAACAAAATTTGAACGAAAATATAAATTTTGCTAGATACCCCCAAATTGCAACACACTTTGAACGCCCCTCGTAGGATACGAAGCGTGTTTTAAAATGCTGCTTATAATCTAGGATGTAGATATTCAAAAGGTGACTTAAAATGTCACCAACAAAAAAATTCAATAAAAGTACTGTAAAGTTAACATATTGAACAGGAAGGTTGAAAAACATACTTTGAAGTTTGACATTTTAAGATTTCGATTTCCGATGCTTGAAATTTTTATTAATACAGGTTACGATCTTGATGTTTTGGGATATATTGGTTCCTAGTAACACAGTTTCTTATTTACCTTGATAAAAAGAACAAAGTTAAATTTTTATTTAAAATTAGTAAATCATGTTTAAAAAGTAAGAACGGAAGTTAGAAATTTTCACATTAAAAGTTCTTACCTATTATAAAAAAAATTCATTCACATGTAAGATTATTACGAAAAGGTATAAACAAATATAAAGAAAAGGTGTAATTAGGTTTTAAGAGCAGAAAGTTAGTTTTGTAAGAATAATTAAAAATTAAAAATTTGTAAGATGACAAATATGAAAAGGAAAATTTGAGCCTTAACAGACAATTTCAGAGAAATTCACAAGAATGAAAATAATGTTATTTTTTTGTAAATATTATGTTAAGTTAGTTTTTAGTTGAATATAGAATAATTTATAAAATATTAAAAAATAATGACAGTTTAAATAAAAACTGTATTCATAAAGCAAAGATTAAATAAAATGCAAATCTTTATTTATTGTATATAAAAATTAAGTTAGATATTATAAGTTTCAAATATTTGTTTTATATTAGGATTAGTTAATTTACAAACTTTTTATAATTAAGTCAGTTTTTAAGTTGTATTATTCCTAGAAAATTATCAGCGTTCTGATTGGTTCATAGAGAAAAAATAACAATATTCAGTAGGTATGTTAAAATCATTTGCCACGAGAACACGTACAATTTTGTGCTCTGTAATTAAATAAAACAAAAGATAGTAAAAAGAAAAAAGCAACAAAAGTTGAGGTGACAGATTTGAAGTGGAAAATTTTAAAAGTACATAATTTTAAACTAAAAGCAAATGTGATTTAAAAATAAATAATTTAAAGTGAATCAATTACAACGAGTATAATTTAAATAAATAAAAATACAACGAATAAAAATTTAATTTGTACAAGTGTTAGTAGTGACGAATATGATTAGAATAATAAATAAAAGTACTTACAATTTGTGAAAATGGTGTTGTAGGTTATAAACAAACTAGTTATGTTAAGTTGTTGTGTTTACAAATCATGTAAATTGAGTTAAATAAATTTCCATCGAAGTTTTATGTGGTTGAAAAGTTCGTTTTATTTAACGACAGTGAGGATATTTCAAACACACGTCAAGTAATCTGAAAATAATAGAAAAATAAATTAACTACAAATAAATTTGATAAAAAGACTTACTTAATCAAGATTGTATGGAGAGTCAACAGGTTGAAGGAGGACCATTCGCCATTGCCATTTATAAAGAAGCCACCACAACTTAGTCTTCATGGACAACGAAGCGCGAGTATTCAAATAAAGATAAGTTTAGCAATAATTATTACAAATAATTAGATTTGATATTTCTTTTATTATTCACGAATTTTATTAATGTTTGTAAAAGTGGAATTTGATAATATTCGTTTTAACAAAATTTCAACAGTAACGATGATGCAATTTTCAAAATTTAACATTGAGAAGAATTCATGTTTATTATTAATTAATTATTAATTTCAAAGTAGTGTATAAGTTTTCTTTGAATTTCTTTTTGTGTGTTTTCTTTGCAGAAAGTGTTTAAATGTATATTTGAATACACATTAAGTTACACATATAACCCTGAGATAAACACTATAAAAGTTAGCTTACACAATAGTGAATTTTAATTTTAAAAAGTTAGTTAAAGAACACTATATTTATTGGCGCCCAAAGTAGTGGCTTGAGTAACTAGATATCACAACATTTATTGGAGCCCAACGTGTAGCTTTCAGAAATAATTTTGATTTTTTTTTATCCAGCTAAAGAACATAACAGCATATATTGTTATTAAATCGCAATAAATCGAATTAACCAAATTATATAAATTTAAATGTTGATTAGTAATGTTAAATTAGGGTCGTTACAATTATTATTTACCTCGGTTAGCTCAGTATTTTGGATCGTCATGAAGGTTCGTTTACTTTCTTTAGTCTTGTTGATTATATATTTGTTCAATAATAACAATAATAACTATTATGCAGATTTCTTAACAATTACCCTATCTTCCCTAACTTCTTAATAATTAAATTATCACTCTAAACATTTACTACTAATAATAATAATAGATTAAATGCGCTCACCTAACTGTACTCCAAATCAATCAATCCAAAAATCCAAGGTCAGCACTCAGTAACTTTTAATCAACAAGATAAACCTCCAATTAATACCGATATTAAATGAACAGGACTATTTTCCATAAACTCCAATAAACTTCAATAACCACATGAGCAGGGCTATTCTCCAATAAACTCACATATTAAATGAGCACGATTATTTTCCCATAACTCCAATATCCAATAACCAAATGAGCAGGATTATTCTCCAATAAACTCACATATATTCAAATGAGCACGATTATTTTGCCATAAACTCCAATATCCAATAACCAAATGTACAGGATTATGCTGTAATAAACTCACAAGCAAAATTATTTTTATTATATTTTTCTTAAAGGAAAAATTACCACTTCTTTTTTAAAAGAAAAATAATTCGCACCACTCTTTTTTTATATGTTTATGTTATCTCCCGTCACCTTGTATCCCTTTTATTTTTCTCCAATCAGAAAAATCCCTCATTCTCCTTGGTAACGATTATTAAATAATAACATTCTTTATTCAATTTTGACGTTTTAAACTGACGTTTATTTGTTTCTGGCATGCCCATAAAAGTTGATGTTTTATAAACAATCGTTTAAAATTTTTATTCCGCTAGCGATTTAAAATTTTTATTCCGCTAGCGCTTTAAAAATGTCAAATCGCTTTAAAAATGTCAAATAAATGTCAAAATTGAATAAACAGTTGTATTACACTTGCGGATTAAAATTAATTTATTAACTCGCGGTATCAACGCGCTTGCGGCTACCGCCGCTCGCGCGGTTGAACGTACCGCTCATTAAACATTAATTTAATCCGCATGTATAATAAATAACTATTATAGATGTTTCTACGTTTCTAGCTAAATTACTTTTACAATTTATTACTATACAAGAATATTCTTAACAATTAAACTATTTTACCCTGTCTATCTAGATTTTTATTTTATATTACATTATGAATGAATCTGCATAAAATTCATTTAACAACGAATAATTGTAATCAACTATAACTTTAACTTCATTAATAAATTACATTCAACTCAAATATCTTTTATACCAACAAATATCTGTTCAATATATTCGAACCGAACAACAAAATATGCATATATTTTTGTTTACTACAAATCTTTTATACCAACAAATATCAGCTCAATATATTCGAACCGAACAACAAAATATACATATATTTTTGTTTACTACAAAAATAGCAACAAAAAAACAAAATGGTAGTAGTAGATTAATGAAGTCATCTAAAATCTTTATTATTAAAATGTATACTTTTATAAAATGGCTGTCTGTAAATTTTGATTGGAAGTGAGGAAAAAACAAACAAAAGGTAATTTTTTGCTTACTTCAGGCGATTTAAACAAATTAAATCTTTGTAGCTATTTTAAAAATTAATTTTGAAATCATAACTCACAGTGAATACAACAAAACGTATAAATATGAACATCATAAACTTCTTAAAAAAAAGTTGGAAAGTCCTAACAAGTCCAAGCTTTTACACAATTAAACCTAAAAAACCATCACGATAAAAAACCTAATCGTGATTTAAGAAAATTCGTCCAATTTGACACAATGACATAATAGTAGGTATTTTAGAATGTGTTATTCGATTATTAAAGAGTGTCTCGGAGACAATATGGAATTAGGGGGGCGTGTGAACGAACCTGCAGAGAAATGTAATAACCGCGACACCTGGAATTAAAAAACCGAGTCCAAATAAAGCGACTATTACCTTGAGGCCAAGTAATGATAGGGTCTGGTTAATACGTCTGTTGATTCGTCTTCGGTTGTTGTTTCTTGTGCAACCGTACAACTACGTTGGAAAAATACAGGTACGAACGAATACACAAGGACGAAGAGATTCAAACAGGTTGTTAGACAAATATAATTCTTTCGTTTCGATGAACTGTGTAATTTTATCGAATTTGTTTTATTGCGGGTTTTTAAATTAGAAAAATCTTAAAAACCGACGAAATTATTCTACAGCGACGCACAAAAAGTCAATACAATCTTTTTTTCTATAGCAGCTGTTAAAGTGCTACTTTATCTATTAATTTGAGTAGATTAATAATCACTTTAACAGCAAGGGTAGATAAAGTAATTTATTTATTGTTTGTAACCCTAGAAACGCCCATACTAATGACATTTTAATACGTGACTCGATTTGTAATTTTTTAAACGTCAATGTCAAATAAAATTTATTTTGTAATTTTTTTCCTTTAAAATAAATGATATAGAAAAAAATAAAGTATTATACACGACGATAAAATTTAATTATCTTCTCGAGCGTAATTATACTTAATTTAATCTTTGATAACACAAAGTAGTTTTTTTACTAATAGTCGTCGATTCAAATAGTTTTTCTGTCTAAGACAAGAAGATTATTATCATTATTACTATTTTTCTAAAACTAGAAAAGACACCTAATTAAAATTTTACAAGACAATTGCCGTACCAACAATCAGTTACGGAAGCGAAACATGGGTAACAACAAAAGGAGAAGAACAACATATACAGCCACAAGAAATGAAGCTTTTAAGGAAGGTAAAGGGTTGCTCAAGAATAGACAGAATAAGAAATGAAGATATCCGGAATGAATTAAACATATTTAACCTGAACAAAAGAATTAAGGAGCAAAGGAATAAATGGAAAGAACACCTAGACAGAATGGATGAAAACCGCTTATCAGTTAAAATATATAATTACAAATGTAAAGGAATGAAAAGGGGGACACTAAAGGAGCACGGTAACTCAACGTGTTAACCACGCTAGAGACGAAACTCTTGTAGCAATGGAAAGAAGGGAACGGTAACTCAACTTGTCAACCAAGCCAGAGACGAAACCCTTCTGAGGAAAACCAGAAAAGGCAGTGAATTTATACCGATTGTGCTCGGTCAAGCGTAACGAACGAAGACGATTTATTAGAAGTGGAGGGGGCGGGGCCAGTAGGGATTACGGAACTCCATATGTCTGATATGTGATAACCAGTTGTTAGAGGTCTTGATGATTTCAATGGCCTCACGGATTTTTCTGTTAAAAAAGTAAGGGGCATTGGCGATGATCGAAGATTTTTCGAACAAGATCTTATGGCCAGTTTCGTGATGATGTTCAGCAACAGCTGAGTGTGAGAAAATACCAGATTTCAAGTAACGTTTGTGTTCACAGATACGTGTGTGTACTGAGCGACCAGTTTCTCCTATGTACACTAAACCACAAGAACAAGGGATATTGTAGACGCCTCTTGATGACAAGGGTGGAGGCTTATCTTTCACTGAAGGGAGTATTTGTGACACTTTTGAAGGAGGTTTGAAGACGGTTTTGATGTTATGTTTTTTGAGAATCCTACCTATGGGATCAGTAACTTTATGAATGTAGGGCAAGAAGGCAGTAGCCTGGGCTGTACAGGTATGTTGTGGACTTCAAGGCGCGAGGGGTGTAATTGCTTGTCGATGACTTTCCTAATATCCCTTTTGTTATATCCATTCTTGACGAGACTGTCTTGGAGATGTGTCAACTCGACTTGAAGACTGACTGTCGGGCTGAGACACTGTGATCGCACGATGAATGAGGGTATTGATTACGGAGAGTTTTTGTGCTGGGTGGCATGAAGATACCTATAAGTGTGTGTGGGTTTACGATAAACTGAGTATGCAAGATGACCACTCGGTTTACGGGTTACCAGGACGTCGAGGAAAGGGAGAGAACCGTTCGATTCTATTTCCATGGTAAACTTGATATCAGAGTGCTGAGTATTAAGATGTTCTAGGAAGGAAGCAAGGTTATGTCTTCCGGTGTCAGATAATAAAAGTGTCATCTACGTAACAGAACCAGACCTTGAGTTTTAAATCAAAGGATTCCAGGGCTATTGCCTCAAAGGATTCCATAAAGATGTTTCCAACCACCACAGAAAGGGGAGAACCCATATCAGCGCCTGTTACTTGCTTATAACGACAGATCAATAAAAACACCAATTAGGGTAGGCTATGAAATTGAATTATTTTGAATTGGTACTTTAGCCACATCCACAGAATGACATTTTATAACGTTTGTAATTTGACATTTTTATTGTAAACAAAGTTTATAACCTTAACAAAAAAGTGAGGGTTTTCACTTGACCACCACCTCATATTCTGTGAATTGACATATCCAGAAAGATAAAACCAGGCCTCGTCAGAAAAAAATACAGTGTTCAGAGCTGCTTCATTGTTGAGATTATTTTGAAACCAATTGCAGAATTCTATTCGTCTTGGAGGGTCTATTGGTAAAAGTTCATGAAAACATTGCAGTTTATATGCATGACGGGGTTCCTCACGCTCGCTAACGCTCGCGTTCGGAATCTTCCACTCGTATCGAATTTTCATTCTAAGCTTGTTACAGAATATACTATTAGATCATCACGAATATTAAATACATTTTTCCGAAGTATTCTGTAACAAAGAACGTTTTAACTTCTCTTTAAAAAAATACTTTCAGAAATTCCTAATTAAATAATTCTCCGATTACCTTTTAGTTTACCTTGCTATTTAATTATTCAATACGTGCCTGATAAACAAATAAATAAATACACGGCTGACCGTACCGAGCAACTTATTAAAGCTCCACAATTTTAAATAAAAATTTATCTTGTCAGAATTAACAACCATTTAGTTAGAGAGTTGCGTTCACAATTTGCGTGTCGTGTCACATTTAACAAATGCGAACCAGAATAACACGGCTTTGTATAAGGATTGTTAAAATAATCTATACTACATCAGTGAAAGTGGTATGTTTACATTGAAATTTAAAATTAATGTGGTTCCAGTTAGCCAAGATTATAACAGTCACGCCCGCTCGCCGTTCTGAACTTTTATGATATAACAGGAGCCTTCTAAATTTTTAAGGTTTGCTTCGTAACCTCTTAAATATATTATAAATAAATATAACTACTCCTAGCCCGTTTATTACTAATAGACGCGATTTAAATTTTAGAAAAAAAATCTCACGGTGCTAATTAAAAATTAATTTTAAAATAGAGATTTAAAAATTTTAATTGGATATTTTTAAGTTCGATAAATTTTACGAATTTAAGATGCATCGCTGTTTGCTTTTTTCTGCGTTCGCGAATTAGTTCTGAAAACCTGTTGGAATGCAATTTTGATAGAAAAACTTTGTATCAAAAGCGCAGTCGCTTCTCATTATTTATGTCTAACTTGTAGACCGATAAAAAGTCTCCTTTTTGATTATAATTAACTCGAGTAAATTGGCCAGACTGATTAACAGGATGTGCTCTGAATAAATGCAGATTTTATGAGTGAAAAATAATAATGCATAACATTTTAAAGGGGTTCTCTTTAATTTAAATTTTATTAATTACATTATGGCAACGCAGATAAAAATTTCCAGAAAAGCTGAAGAAGTTCTTTTTGTTTTTAAAGAATGAATAGCAGCTCAAAATTCATTAATATTTGTTGTTTCTCATTTATATATAACGTTAGAAGTGTTAATTGAACCTAAAAATATAAGTTGTTAAGAAATCATGATCAAAAAAATGTCAAAAAAGAATTAAAAACTGAAATGTGTGGGGCTCATTTGAAATTAACAATAATTTTTAATTCTAATTCTAAAGTTACTTGGATTCGACAAAACAAGTCATATTAATTAAGTTGGGCATGGCTTTGAATTACTAATCTTTAACTTCGAAAAAATCAAATTCAATAGTTAAAATAATACATCATTATTTAGATTTCAAGTTATTTTTGGAAATAAGAAGGACTAAAAATCTATTAATTTTATAGATTTATGAGGGGAGTAAGGCAAATGAAAAAGAAAATGCGAATATATTTGACCAGCTTGTATTTATTTTTCAAGATAACGTTGAGCTCGTCACATTTTGCACAACGATGTTCCAAAGCCGCTTTTATAAAATGATTTATCTTGGTCTGCAAAATAGCCGTTCACAACATGAACCAGGTTCGGGAACAAATGGAAGTCAGACGGGGCTAAATCGCAGGAGTAGGACGAATGATCCAACAATCCCAACTTGAGTCTATATTTTAGCCATTGAAACCCTTGACCTGTGAACAGGCGTATTGTCCTGATGAAAAAGGATTTTTTTGGCAAGGTGCGGTCGCTTTTTCTTGAGTTCTTCGCTCAAATTTTGCAGCAACCCTGCGTAGTGCTCTGCAGTGATTGTGCTTCCTATGAACCTCAGAAATCCGATGCGATGATCTTACCGGCAGACGCTATTATTTTCACCTTCTTTGGAGTAGGTTACCCCTTGGATGTCCATTGCTTTGATTGTCCTGTCGACTCTGGTGTATAGTGGTGAACCCACGTTTAATTGACGGTCACGAACCGGCGGAAATGTTATTGGGGTTACGCTGAAAATGCTCCAAGTACGAAGAGGGAATGTCCATTTGAACACGCTTTTGGTCTAAACTCAGCAACCGCGGCCCTCATCGTGCACAAAGCTTTTGCATTATGAACACGTTCGGTTTGGATCCCTACCATGTCTGCTATCTCCCTGATTTTCAATCTTCGGTCACACAAAACTATTTTCTGGATCTTAGTCACTATATACGAAGTTGTTCCATCACTTGGGCAACGGCTGCTGTTTTAAATGAAGGAGAAGACTCACCAAGGACACGCGCTAGCTTACTTTTTATTGGGGTCGCTGTTTTCCCCTTCGAAAAATAAAATTTTGTCACGGCACGAATCTCCTTTCTGTCTAGCATTTTTGAAAATGTTTGCACGTACGTGTACTTCACGTAACTAGACAATAACCTCACAATGCACTGAGCTGAAGTTCGGCAAGGGATTGGTTGAAGGGCCAAACTTATCAGCTGTGCATAGATTTTGATTATGGGATTATAATTTTATTCATATTTGACGATAAATTAAAGCTTTCATGCCAGTTGAAGTAAAAATAGAAAAACTATTAATGTTGATTTTTAAAAATTTTTAATTTTTTGCTAGTTCTGAAATTTCGTTAAAAATAAATCTAACAATTTGAAAACCAAAACCAATTCTTTCTATTTTCTAATTTTATTTATACCTACTTAAAAACAGTTTATCGTTTTATTCATGGTGTTTGTTGTAAGAAGTATTTTTTCCGAGCTGTAGTCAATTATTTAGAATATGTATTATGGCCAGTTTTTTGCAAAGCTTTTATTTTAAGAAATACTTCTAAGTTAAAAGAGGTTAGGGATACAGATGCAGATACTTCTTCTAAGTTCTTTTATTAAAAGTTTATTTAATTTTTAATAAATTTTTATCGCTTTAAACAGTAAAAAGACTCGATTGATATAATGTTGTGATATTAATATCCAAATGAAGGTTTGTTAAATTATTTAATATAATATAATTTGGATATTAATAACGATAATTAACTCCGCCTGCAGTATCCACTGGGTGGATTGAGTAGCTCAGTGGTGCTGTTGCCGGTCCCAAGCCCGGAAAAAGGAGGAGGGTTGGAGCGATGGGCCTGCAACCCATGATCCGTAAAAAAAACTAAATCGCAAAAAATCCCGAACCAAAGCCTCGGAACCAGACGGAAAAAATCGGAAAACGACAAAAGCAAAGAAATAGGAACTTGAATTTAGGATGCTGGAATGTACAAGGTCTAAATACAAAGCAAAATGAAGTTTTTAGAGAAATCTCTGAACTAAACATGGATGTGGTAGTCTTAAGCGAGACAAAAAAGAAAGGAAACGGAAATGAAAAAAAGGGAAACTTTATACACTTTTACAGTGGTGTTAACAAAGAGAAAAGAGCACGAGCTGGAGTATCCATAGCCGTAAATATCAGGCTACAAAAGTATATAAAGAGCTACGAGGCCATAAACGAAAGACTAGTCACCTTAGATCTTTTATTGTGGGGACACAAGATTTCAATAATAGGAGTATATGCTCCGACGGATGATTCTATACAAGACGAAAAAGAAGATTTTTACGAAAAACTGACGCTCCTACTGAATAGAATAGGAAATCATAAAGAAATTATTATTATGGGGGATTTAAACGGCCGCGTCGGAAATAGCGTAGCAAGTAAGATGGTTGGTAGCCACGGTGAGGATGTCATAAATGACAATGGGGTGAGGCTAATCGAAGTGTGTGACCAATACAAATTAAAAATTATGAATGGGTTCTTTCAACACAAGAACATTCATAAATACACATGGACACAACCCACAAAAAACCAAAAATCCATAATTGATTATATCATCATTCGACAAAATAGCAAAATACAATTTCAGGATGTAAGAGTACAACGTGGTGCTACATGCGGTTCTGACCACTTTCTGGTGAAAGGAAAAAGCTTCCTTAAATTTAATAAATACAACAAACAACCAGAACATCGACATCAAACCCTTCACTATCCAAAATACAATCTAGAAAGTTTTAGAAACGACTCCACCGTTTTCTTATATAAATTACGACTAGCGGAAAAAGTAAGCATATTCCCGACAGGAAACATAGAAGAACAGTATACCTATCTTGAAAGATGTTTACACGAAGCTGCAAATGAAGCGTTAGGACAAAAAGAGACAATAAATACGAGAACTGAACCGTGGTGGACGAAAGAATTGGAAATATTAGTACAGGAAAAAAAAATGGCTTATAGGAAGTGGCTAACAACTGCAGATATGCAAGACAGAAGAAGCTACAATAGATACAAATATTTAGTTAAAAAAGAAGTAAAAAAGTTTAAAAATATATATTGGGAAAAGCGATGCAGAGAAATTGACGCATCCCTGGGACATTCACAATCAAGAACTGCATGGAAAACGTTAAACACCCTTAAAAGGAACACCAAAGAAACTTCAATCATAGACCCTATTGGCATAGACAAATGGAAATCATACTATAAGGACTTGCTAACGGAAGACAGACAAAAGTTTTGTGAAGTGCAATACACATTGGAAGAGACAGAGGATCAGGAACGATCTATTACAGTGGACGAAATTTTAGAAGCCCTGAAATTTATGAAAAATAATAAAGCTCCAGGTCCTGGAGGTTTACCCATTGAGTTGATCAAATACTGCCCTACAATACTGATCGAAAAATTGAAGGAAATCTTTAACAAATGTTTACAAGGAGCTGCGGTTCCAGAAGAATGGAAACTAGCCTATATAAGTTCCATACACAAAAAAGGCAGTAAAATGAACTGCGAAAATTATAGGGGCATTAGTGTCACTTCCTCGGTGGGCAGACTGTACGGACGAATTCTGAAAAAGAGAATTGAACAGGAATTTAGGGAGTCAGAGGAACAAAGCGGCTTCAAACAAGGTAGATCTTGCGTAGATAACATCTTTTGTCTAAAACAGTTATCAGAAAAACAATTACATACAACAGAGAATTACATTTAATATTCATCGATCTAAGGAAAGCGTACGACAGCGTACCAATAAATAAATTGTGGGAAGCAATGAAGAGCGAAAGTATTAGTACCTTATATACAAATGCGGCGAAACAATTATATAAAGAAACAAAGAGCAAGATAAAAGTAGGGCAACATATTTCACAAGAGTTCTATGTTAATAAAGGACTACGACAGGGGTGTTGCATCTCTCCCACTCTATTTAAAATATATATAAACAAGGCTATAACAAGATGGAAGAAGAAGTGTAACCCAATGGGAGTTCAAATCGACGAGAAAACAGTATATAGTTTGCTTTTTGCCGATGACCAAACAATTGTAGCAGAAGACGAAGACGACGCGAACTATATGTTCCGGAAATTGGTAGAAGAGTTTGAATTGTGGGGGCTACAAATAAACATGAATAAGACGAAATACATGGTGATTGGAGCGGAAGGACATGACCTAGTAACAGATAAAGGAATTATTCAACATGTACAAGAATATAAATACCTAGGAGTCACGCTAACAACAGATGGACGAGACACGCACGATATACAGAACAAAATTAGACGAGGAAAAAACGTTATCAAACAGCTGCACCCTGTACTATGGAATGACACACTAACAACAAAAACAAAAAAACATATTTTTAGTACATTTGTAGAAAGCACTGTGACCTATGGAGCAGAAATATGGACAATGGCGAAAAAAGAAAAAGAAAAATTAAATGCTACGGAAATGATGTTTTGGAGACGATCATGTAAAAAAACAATAATGGACAGAGTGCCAAATGCACAAATAAAAGAGAGAATGGAAGTACAAGAGTCTCTTTTAGACAAAATAGAGAAAAAACAGCTCCTATGGTATGGCCACATGAGGCGAATGGACACAAGCAGACTACCACAACAAATATGGAAATGGAAGCCTCAAAGAAGAAGGAAAAGAGGAAGACCACGGAAAACTTGGAACGCAGAAATCACAGAAGCAATGAGAAAAAGAGATTTGGAAGAACAAACGGTTACGGACAGAAAAGCATGGAAATTGGGATGCGGTAAACGGCCACGACAGCTGTAAACACACCGCTAGATATATATATAATAACGATAATTCAATTCAGTATAAATATTTCTTTATAACCCCACATTTATAAATAGCAGCACGTTTAAAAACAGCCCCACGTTTAGCGCCATTTTGTTATGATATTACAATTTATTTTATCTTTTCCAAATGCTCTACGTTGTATCAATAAAAATTATTGTGATATCGGAATTAATATTTTAATATGAACTCTTAAGGGTCGTTACTGAGGTTCTTACTTTTATTTTTCCTTTATTCAAGATCTATTCTTTATTTTCAATTATATTTTTAAACAAATCGTAGTCAACTTCATTACTAATAGGGATCTATTATAATTCAATGATTCTTTCCCTCAGTTCCCTACTAACTTATTTATACTAGTCCTACACACACAGTTACGTTGAACATTCAATTTGTTTTCTACAGCCAACAGTTCCCAGCATATAAATATTTCCAATTTGAAACAAATTAGCAATAACCAATCCTTAACATTGAACCAATTTCAATTCCAGTTTATTATTTATTCAAGTTATCCAATGGACATGCAGTATCAAAACTTATGTTCAAACCAATTTTATCCAGTTTCAATTGTTCCCCAATTATTATTATGGAAGACAAATAAAATTATTCAAATATTATTAAAATTTTAATTTAACAATATTTATTTTGGCCTGGAAGATTTTTACTTCCACTTCGTAAAGTTCTTTTTTACTGTCTGTTTATTTTTAACCTTGTTTTCTGTCTCCCTGGTTTTTAGAAAATTCTTTATCCAATTGAAAAATTGCTTTTCTCACTACCACCTTGGTAAATTGACATTTCATTGTCAAAAAGTCGACAATAATGGAAACTAAAACATTTAGTTGAACAAAAACAGGCTGTATCTAAGGGCAAAAAAGACGATTTACCGCGCCAGGCCATTTTCCGCGCATGGTACCCCATAACGCTACACCATAACGGATATAAAAAAAATAAATAGTTATAATGGAGAATACGTGCTTATTTATTAATATTAAAAGTAATTTTACAATTGGAACAACGTTGAATGTTAAATGAAGGTGTATTTACAAAATGTTTGATTTCATTCTTTTCGTTACTGAAAGCAGAAATTGCGTTTGTGTTTGTTTGTACCATAGCAACAGCGCCGTTAAACTGTCATAAATATAAACGTCACAATTTTTGTTAAATTATTAATGAATTTTATTTTGTGGTAGTGAGAAAAACGTAATGCGCAACGCGTAGGTAAGTTTCTTTTTTATCCTCGGTGGCTTTATGGACCTCAGCTGCGCTTCGGTCCACAAATTACCACCTCGGATAAAAAAGTTCACTTACCATAACTTGGAGCGCAAATAACAATTTTTATTCAGGACAACCTTAACTACTTAACTTTTCTATAGCAACCCTATTTAGCTATTCATATTTTACAACAATAATAATATTTACATTTTCATCACTTAATAAATAACCTAGCTATCTAAATTTTTATATTACATTTTTTATATTACATTTTTTATATTACATTTTTTTATATAATTAAATCCGCATCAAATAATTAACTTTTATTTCATCAACAATAAATTCGTAAACACCAATTAATGTCATCTTAATATATATGACACAAAAATTATTTATCTGTTGTTTGTTAACAAGAAAGAAAAAAAATTACGTTCGCACATACTGAATAGTGTCAGTCCACGACTGGTATTTGAGGGACTATTCAACGAAAAAGAATCATTTCCATCGAATCATTTTTCATAAATTAGTCCACATTCAAGTTTGTTTACCTGAAAATTGTTCTCTGTTGGATATAACTAGCAATAAACTGTTTTCAAAAAATTGTCGCTTCGTATCACTAGTGAAATTGTATCGACAATTTTTTCTAGTGAAAATTGTCGATACAATTCGTTCTGATTGGTTCAAAAACGGCAAATCTTGCATTTTGATTGGTCGATTTTTGACAGATGACATATGAGTTGAATAGTCAGGAAAATACTCTTAGACGGCTCAAATAAAGATTCGATGTTATGAAATATTGAAATCAAAACTAATGACTTTGTAAACAAGTTGGAATACGATATTTGACCAAACCATGAAAACCAGTTGAAATATTTGTGTCTTGCAAAATATACATTAAACAGAGTTGTTTTCCAAAAAGAACTTATTAAACACATTTATTTATTAATTAATTAAGTCCATTTGTAAATATTTTTTTAATTAAAATGCTCTAAGTAGTTGCAGTTGGACATGAAAGAGAACAAGTTAACAAATTAAAAGTAGATATGTTTCATGATGTGGAAATAAGAAATAATAAATGATCGTCAAATAAACATCAGAAAAATAGTTTTATCAGTTCGAATCAAATTCCAAAAATTTATATTTCTCGCAACGCAGAAATATTGAAAGGCTTATTTCGACGAAATTTTTGATTCCTCTAAAAGACAGTAGAAAATCAATATATCGGAAATTCAACTAATTTCTTAGCATATACATATCTTGCTTACACTGTCTAAATATAGAAGTTGCAAGTAATTTAACATTTGGCTTTAAGTCAAAAGGTGATTTTAGTGGTATTATTAAAGAAAGGATGTAAAATATTAAAAACCTATTTACTTAAAATTAAAATTCTATGAAATTGGAAACAATGTTTTATGCCTGCGTTCCATGAACGAAATGTATCAAATGTGACAGAATTATTTCATACTTGTCCGGTTACGTAATCTTAACTTATAAAACTTAGCCAACCAGAGGTCAAATAAAATGAGTAGAATCATAGAGGAAATAATTACATCTATAGTAGAATATAATAGCATTTAACACCTGACACAATTACAAGTTGTCAGGTTCTCGCGTATCGCGTAAATACAAATATAATGATTGCAAACCAAAGTAAAGCCGCTTTAGAAATATCAAATTGATTACCGAACTGTCGTTGCAAAACATTTTTGGACGTTTTAAATTAAAGCTTGAAACATATTTGTAAAAAACCTCTTTTTTGTAAAAATACTTAAGTAATTAGAAATGGAAACGAAACCCATGCTACAGCTTTCATTCGGGGTCAGCCAGTTATCTTTGATCTCCACAATTTCCAAATGAAACAGCAACGTTTTCATCTTTTCCTGGTTTATAAATCATTAATTAGTTTGTATGTCCTGTCAGGAAGAAGTGTCATAAGAATTATTTTTATATTAGACTGATGTTAAAAAAGCATAAAATATTACATTACAGTAGACCAGCAAACATCATTTAGCAGAAAATAAGAATTACTGCTAAATTTTTGTTATTAAAAACAGGGAAGAAACCAGAAAATATTCAAACTTAAATTCCAGTTTCCCACAAAGTGAATTTTAATTTCAGAGTTTCAATTTCTAAAGACAATTTAGCAGAAAATAAGAATTACTATTATTTTGTTAAAGCATAAGGTAAACCAACAAATATGCAAATTTAAATTCTAGTTGTTTTTACTGACTTTCGAAAATTGTAATTTCAGAGTTTTCAATTTTTGAATGAAACAGCAAATATTCAAATCTAACTAAAGTTTCTCACTGCTACCTAAAACTTTTAAGTTTTAATGTAAAGCTGAACTTCTTCTTCTTAGTGCTACATCATTTTCAGGACATTGGCGAGGGAGATCAACGCCACATTTTTAAACGACTTTGTTATAATTATTCCCCTTATACTAGGAAAATGTGTTATCTGTAGTGGTTCCCCGTTGCCTTCTGCAGAATGTATAACCATGTATTAAGTGTATAGTATAAAGCTGAACATATGTAGTTAAGAAATTAACACATTTTCCGAAATTTGATCTTTCACAAAAGGCATTTTCATGGCGGTCCTTTATCAGTATCTCGTAATCTTGTCTTAAATTATAGGCATATAAATTCGTTTTTCATTATTTTGTAACACGTAACGATTCTAAATTAAAACATAGTCGTAATTATTTGATCTTTAGTAGAAATATGGACCATTTTTCAAACAATTATTGAATAGTTAAACGATTATCATTACTGGACTGGGACCGCACTTCATAGAAAGTCAGAAGTTAATTTTTGGCCTGTTAGTTGCTGTGGTTTGTAGGACATGTATTATTTGATCTAATGGCAAAAGTAACCCTGATGTGAAAACTTTACCAAATGATTTTAAACGTCTAATCAATTCGTTCCGTTAAAAACAAAATCAGTCTCTAAAGGCCCCCATTCACGTTGAGATCTGTATCGATACATGTATCAAGTATCAGTATCGCGATACAAATCTCAACGTGTATGTGACTGTCTCGGTATCGATGTATCAGTATCAGCTGGTATCGACGTCTGTATCGCTGTCGTGAAACATCGATACCGCGACCGTGCAACTGATACCATGTTTCAACGTGTGTGCGCCGGTATCACTGTATCGCGCGAATAAAGTTAATTAAATCATGTCTGCGGATCGAGATTTTTGGGAAGAGTTTTTGAATATGTATGTTATATCCGTGTTTGTGGAATTCTAAGTCAAAAGACTATTCAAATAGACCACTTCGTGAAACGGCAACAGCAGAACTTGGTTGAAAAGTGTAAGATTATGTACCCTAACGCAGATCGCAGTTTTGTTACCAAAAAAATTCATAGCTTTCGTTGTGCTGTCCGAAGAGAACTCAAAAAAGTTGTGGCTTCATTGAAGAGTGGAGTATCTTGTGATGGCCAAGTATTGTAAAGTCACCATCAGTCTTTCTTCCGCACTTACTGCTTCTCTCATGACAGTATTCTGTTTTTCAATTCTTTGTTTTACTATTCCCAATAGATTGATAAACAGTGTATCTTCTTCTTCTTCTTCGTATTTCTCTTTACAGGTTAGTCGTGACCTATAGAAACTAGTTTCATTTACGAACTTTTTCGGACTACTTTTCGCCAACGTTCTCCGTTTCTGGCTTCTTTGGTTGCATTCTGGAGAGATGTACCAGTTAGGTCTTTAATTTGGTCTGTCCATCTTTTTGGAGATCTGCTGCGTGATCTTGAACCCTCCATTCGTCCCTCTACCACCAATCTTTCTAGGTTATTGTCATCTCTACGTTCAATATGGCCGAAGAATCTTAACATTCGTTCATGAACAATTTGGGATATCCTTGTGAGTTCATTAATTTCTTGGATAACAGATGCGTTTGTTCATCTGGCAGTTCATGGAATGCGGAGAATTCGTCTCCAGCACCAAAGTTCAAAAAAATCAATCCGCTTGAGGTCTTGTTTTTTTATGGTCCATGTTTCAGCGGAATATAGTAAAACTGGAAAAACTAAAGTTTTCACTCTCCGTTTCTTTGTGTCCAGTATTATGTCCCTGTCCTTCCAAATTTTCTGTAAATTTCGCATTGTACTTCTTGCCATCTCGCATCTTCTTCTGATTTCATGAGTGTTACCACCTTCGTTGATATTAAAGACCCAAGATAGATGAACTGACTTACCACCTTAAATGGACCTATTTGCTTGATATTCGGCATCATACAGTGTATCATCCATTCGCAAATAGATTTTGAAATCGTTTTAGTTCCTGAAGTAAATTTAAAACAGTATATTTGTTTTTCTCGCGTAATCATTGCTTTGTCCTTATTCTTTTTCGGCGGCTTTTTTGCTTTAAAGATCCCGACAATGCTACTGCAACTGCTACAAACCCGGGTTCGAGAAGAAAATTTCAATCTGGCGTTTTGAACTAAACTGAGGTCTCATGATGCGGTCTCAGCGTGTGTGGTTGTACTGATACTTGATACAAATCTCAGATACATGTATCGCCACTTGTATCGATACATGTATCGATACAGATCTCAACGTGAATGGGGTCCTTTAGAGATTAGGTCGCATATCTACAGTATTTTTCATCTAGCATTTGGGTTGTGACGTCAACAAGCTCCGCCCGAAAACTGTATGGGTAGACACGCGTTAGTGAGCAGTAGGTAATGAAAACCTAGTTTAGAAAGAGATGAAGTATAGTTGGATAGTGAATTTATAAACAGCGCGTTGCCGTCGCAATCCAAATCCTAGGTGAAAAATACTGTACTTACAATTAATTAATTTATCGTATTGATAACGGTTATCAATACGATAAATTTTTTTAAATAGATGTCTAAAGCTCATGTCACAAGAGTAACGGTTACTCTTGTGACATGAGCTTTAGACATCTATTTAAAAAAACTTTATGGTTTCTTGATAAAAAATTTGCTTCTAATTTTATTGTATCAGTAATGACAATTCAATTACGGTTGCATTGATAAAAGTTTCATAACTTTTCCAAAAACCTAAAAATAATAAAGACTTAACTGAGTAAAGAGTTATACGAAATGTTTGTTTGTTTGTTTTAAACAAGCCTCACATCTATTAACACAATGTAGGGATATTTGAATAGTTCTTACGTATTTAGTTACCCGAATTCTAAATCAATTTGTCTAATCAGCACACAAATTGTTCCGTTCCAGCTCACTCCAAAATGCAATGAATATAAATCCAGAATTCCCGATGGACAAGCTACTGTCATTTGTTTAGGAAGTTTGCATTTAAACAAGCACCATATTCTCACAGCTATTGCGATGGCAAAATCTATCGCCATTTTTAATTAATCGCTAAAAACTTGCAATCTTTAACCTAACCTAAATAAGACTAATCGAATCTACTGTATCAGATTGTGTCTCACAAATTTTGTCAAAGACCTAAGAAATCGCCTGTATAATGTATTTTGCAATTTCGTTAAATTACGGACCACTACGTTTCAGTTTATTTTGTTATTAACTTTATATGAACATCGAATAATTTGGAATTGTAAATCTCAAAATTGAAAATATAAATTTATTTGTAAAACCATTAAATACAAAACCATCAATTTAGGTTTTTAGCCTGAAATAATAAATTCCAAGACTGAAAACCTGAAATTTTCGGTTTGGAATTGTGAATTTCAAAACTGCAAACTTGTTTATTTGTAAAACCATTAAATACAAAACCATTAATTTAGGTTTTTAGCCTGAAACAACTCCAAAACCATGGGCGCCGGCAGGGGGGTGCAAGGGGGTGCACTTGCACCCCCCTGGCTTAGAAGAAAATACACAATTTAATTAATTAAATAAGAAGTTGTTATGTTACATGTTTATTGTTATTTGTTTGTTATACCTAACTTATGTAAATAAACGGTTATGTATTTTATACACTTTAGTGTAAACTTTGGGAAAAGTCATTGTGTGAATAAAAACTTAAGGCGTCTAGGTTGTTGTCCAAAATTGTTCAACATCTTGTCAATGAATTCAGTGTCCTCCTTTACCCTTTTTCGATGAGCACTGAGCATGCACAGTCCGCTTAGCCTCGCATCTCCCATCGTAGACCGATTCCATGTCTTGACACGCCGTAATGTACTAAATGAACGTTCAATGCTACATGTTGTCGCTGGAACAGTTAGGCCAATCTTGATTGCCTCACATACAGCTGGGTAGAATGGTGTGGCTTGAGCAATCAAATCTGCGTACTCAAGGGATTCATTTAACCCTGGAACACTACCCGGGGTACAGGTGTACCCCAGCCTTTCTTGAAACGTCTGCTGTTTTTTGACACATGGCAGCACAAAATTGTGCTTCCTTGTAATCTCTTATACACACACGTCAGTTGAATTGGTACAATAGTTGCAGTGACACGTGTTTTTGTTTTGTGTAAAAACTGTATTTGGGGTACAGGTGTGCTCCTGGGTAGTATTAGTGACAAGTCTATATTTTTATCTAATCAGGTAGGATTATAGGTTTAATTATTATTATATTACATTTGGAATTAATTCAAATATCCTTTGTAAGGGTTCTAGTGCTAAAGAAAACGAAAACACATCCAACAGAAGAACGTATTTGCAAAAACTGGCAATAGATCTGATAACTCCGCTTATTTCGTGTAAAAAGTGTAATAAGTGCATATGTTTAGAAAATTAAAGCTAAGTGTGCCCTAAGTGCTGAAAATGACTCAAAATTTGTAACATTCATTTACTTAAAGCCTAAGTTTGTCACAAGATATGTTTTTAGTAGGTATATAATAAAAATTAAAAGTTAATTTTCTACGACTTTTTCTATTGGGGTACACCTGTACCCCAGGGTAGTAAAATAAAATATTTTTTGATGGGTAGTGTTCCAGGGTTAAGATCGCATCACTTGTCTTCCACATCTTGTACCACGTTGCAGCCTCGGCAATAAAAGTCTGTCAAATACCTCCGTAATGTCTTCTGCAATGGCTAAAAATGAAGATTTATCTAATTTTCTTATATTTTCTGGGTGGAGCTGCATAAGCGAAAATGCTTTATTGTGTGTAGAAGAAAATCGATCCCTCAGAGAAGAAATAATAGTCTAAGTATGGGATGAAGATAGATATTCTGAAGAATTCGGATGGTTGATTTGATCTGTGGGTTTGCCTTGCCGCCACTCGAGGACGTTTAAATTCAACATCCAGTTCTTCGCAAATATTTTGAGCTTTCTGGAAGATGGCTGTGAATTCCGTCGAGGCATTAGCGCGGTGAGACTGAGGCACGTTCGTCAATTTAGTTACGTGATCGTATATTGCCTTTATATTCATATTTACCTGATGTAGTTGCTTATACTTTGCTGTCCAGCGTGTTTCGCAAAAGGGAGGTATATTTGGAATTTTATTTCGTCGCAACGTACCTAATACCCTCTCTAAAAAAAATCTGAGTTCCTTTGTCATCCCAGAAGCATTTCTCACTTCACTGACATCGTTCGGGTCATTGATGACAAGATTCAATGTATGACTGGTACAGTGGAAGAATAGTGCTGTAGGATATTTGTCGTTGATAATTTTCTGAGCGCCACTTATGTAACCAGCCATTGCAGCACAGCCGTCGTATCCTTGGCCAACAAGTTTATTTAAATCCAAATTGCAATCTTCTAAAAAGTGAATAATAGTTTCCATATCCTAGGAATTCTTCACAAATTATTGGCTTTTTATTACCTTGATCACAACTCAGATACCGAACTGCAATCGATAATTGCTCTGTACCACTAATATCGGCAGTCTCATCAGCCAACACCGAAAAAACCGATGCATTCTTCACCTCTTCAATTATTTTGTCTTTCAGAACATCAGAACAAGTTTCAATCAATGCATTTTGAATTTGATGCGATATAGGATACAAGGAGTTTTTGCTCCCGACTCTAAATGATTTTTCAAAATCTCATCCCCAGATTCAATTCGAAAATGTAGCAGATCTGTGAAAACAGAACCCTCATCCACTTTCCCGCGAAGTGGAAGATCATGCTGTCCGCAAAATAAAATTGTTAATATAATTGATCGAAGTTTCACATGGTTTTCTTCCTTGCGATATACCGTATTTATTATATCATACTCGTATAATGTATAGATGCACCCCCCTGCAAATAATCCTGCCGGCGCCCATGTCAAAACTGAAAACCTGAAATTTGTTTTGAAACTAATTAAATCCAAAATTGTAAATTCTGACTTTTCAGGCTGCAATTATGAAATTGAAAAAGGTAAACTTTAAAATCTATTTTCAAAAGCATTAAATTCGAAACTATAAATTCTGACTTTTCAGTTTGGAATTATGAATTTTAAAACTGAAAACTTGAAGTTTATTTGTAAAACCATTAAATACAAAACCATCAGTTCAGGGGCTTTTCAGTCTGAAATAATGGATTCCAAGACCGAAAATCTGAGATTGGTTAATTGGTTAAACCAATTAAAATTCAACATTGTAAATTCTGACTTTTCAGACTGCCAATGCCATTTTAAAATTCAAAAATGAAAACTCTGAATTTATTTTCAAAATCATGAAATCTGAAACTATAAAGTCTGACTTTTCAGGCTGAAATTAAGAATTTCAAGAAGAAGAAACTGACATCAATAAATTCTGGTTTTTTAGTCTCGAAAGTTGAATTTTTGGTCTTAAATATTACTACTTTTAAATCCACCAATTTAGTATCTGAAAATTCCAAATTTGGATGTAAAAAGGACTACGTTTTCAAAATAGGTGTAAAGTATGTATAAGTAGTCATAAAAAAAGATATTGCAATTCAATTATTCGATTCCAAACAGGTACTTGTGTTGAATTAAAAGTTATCAAGGGAATACCTTGTGGTAAATATTGCTTGTGAGAATAAATCTAATTTGAATAACAGAATAAAAGTTTACAAATAAATGACAACGCTGGCCTTATTGGGAATCATATTCTTAAAATTCAGCGTGAGCTTAAGATAAATTTATACGAAGAAAAGTTTTGTTTACTTAAGGAAATCAAACTCCCAGACATAACCCACTCTGGTCAAAAAGATCGTGAATGTGTTATAGTTTAGAAAAGTTTTATATTTTGGCAACAATTTATTTACATTATGAGAATTTATATGATTTAATAAATTTAAAACATATTTTTCGAAACATCCCTTTTCGAACTCTGCTCATGCACGAACGCCATTTTAGACTACCACATTCTTGTTCTAGATTTAGCATCCTATACATATAGAATTTGAGATTTGTGCGATATACACAGTATTTTCTTGTAGGAAGCATTTTTTTATCTCAACATCAAATAGTCTTTCTGCTTCGGTTATTCGATGCAAGAGGAAATTCTCGTGTATATTTCTCAATTTAATTGACTTCTAACGACAAAACGGCAGAGCAAAAAAATGAGGGAAGATAGCCGTGTTTAAGGTGTCGTTTAATGTATTCAAACGAATTTCGGTTTCCCACAGGATAATATCAGATCATTTGTTCAGTACCGACCTTTATTAAAATAACTTTCGAAGAATGCATTCGTTTCCTGATTATAATTAGATGCAAGGACATTGTCTACTACGCTTTCCTGACCATCAAGCTTGTCTTACCAGAGTTAGCCCATCGCTCGAATGATCTGAACCGTGAGCACGAAAACAAACGGCGCCTTCGTAACAAGCGGAAAGAAGACGGGTGTACGGTTTTAGAAGTAAAAGTCGAATAGAATACTTGTTTTTACCATAAACTGCTCTGGTTCACATGATACAATGAGATATATATATAAGCGTTCAAAATGTAAGACTATTTAATTGGAGGTCTTGTAGTAATTATGCGTCAAACGTAAAATTTTTCTCGGACCGTTATTTATTTTTCGAAAGGTGGTTATTTACTTTATTTCAGGAAATGGAATCGTGAAACTCTAATTAAATGTTACAGTTATATTTGCGTAAAGTGGTCGGCGTCTTTCTATATAATTAGTTGTCACAAAAGAAGACCTTATTGAGAAATTGGGATATTTGATACAATGGAATATTAACACACTGTTGAAATAATTTCTTGTTTATTCACATATTTAATACAACCGTATTTTGTTTAATCCTTCGTTATTGAAAAAATAAAATTGATTCAAAGTATTAATGAACAATGGCATGTATTAAAATATTTCGTAGCTGGAAGCGTAATTCACAACCAATAAAACCAAGTAAAAATTTCTTTTATAAGCATAAGCACATTCTTTTTATAAGTAATATTCAGCATCTAATTATTAATATAAACTTTAAAAAATGTTCACGTTAAACTGCCTTTTTACAAATGAGTTTTCTGTTCCTTCATGCGTCAATCTAGAAGCAATCTGGGGTATTCTGTGGGTGAGGCAGTTTGGCAGTTTGAGACATTTTAGGTAGTTGGAGACATAATGGGGTATTAATTAAGCTCGATGCAGTTTAGAGGAATTTGTGGTAGGCTGTAACAATTTTCCCTCTTCCAGTCCTATCGATAACAGATAACAGTACATTTACCGCGTTAATAAAGTTTAGAATGATTTGATTAAATCATAATTACTATTTAGTAAGGTCCCGAGTTGCGGTAGTTAGGTACCCCCCCAGTCCTTCGTTGTCTTCGGTCAGTACTGGAATGTGTAGCCCGATTGCTCCGTTAACGCGGCACCTCTGTTCCACGAGGACCGGTCACTATGGGAGGGTAAACCAAAAACCCCTCACTAAAAAGTGAATGAGGCATCTGCCCTATAGGGATATGTATAGGCTGAGAAAGAAAGAAAGAAAGGTATTTTCTTTTAAATAATTAATTTGCTTCTGCATCATTTGCTTTTCGAGTAAAGACATCATCATCTTTTTTGCATTTTATGATATTGATTTTAATCCCTTTTTCAACAATATACATCATAAAAAAATTATAAACCATAACACTTTTGGACCATATCAGTTGAAATAAACCTCAGTTTCCAATGGATTTTGAAAATTGCAAACCTTTAAATACTTTAAATTCTGCGATAAAATAACGTTCTGTGACAATTTAAAATTGGAAAGTCATACAACTGGAACGTGATGTTAACCATTTTTAATTTTCTTTTATCAAAACAGCCACAACACCGAATAAAAACGCTTTATATCGTCAGCTAAAATACCTTAGCTGTTTATAATCCTGTAGTCTCAAATACAAGTTGTTCAGAATATAAAATTATTCTGTGCAAAATTTCAGGTTAAACAACCTACTTCGATAACATTGACATTTTTTTTACAAGCAGAATACTGTTTCAATGTATTGCTTTAATACTAAGTACGACCCTTCTAGAATAAAATAAAATTTTTCTTTTTAATGGAATTACATCATACAGAAATAGGGTTGCCAAACCTCTGGTTTTCCACCAAAATTTTAAATTTCTCTTAGTCATATTTCTTCTTAGTTTATGTTAATTTTTACTGGAAGTCGCAATTTAATTTTTTTAATCAGTAAGAATTATTCCATAAGACTGATTTATCTAAAATTTTGCACAGACATATTTTTACACTTTGATTGGATTGTCGATCATCATAACTATTAGCTATTAGTAACTCAATTCAGGAACTTACTGTATACGAATACGAAATTTAAATAAAATTTTTCGTTGCTGAGATTCAGACATTTACCATACGATAGGGTTGAATCATAAATGTTGACTGGAATTTCCAACCTCGAATCAGGGCATATTTTTTCAGCGTCGAATTTAGACACCAGATTTGCTAAAGCGTATTTTAATTTAATCTAGAATTTCGAATTAAATCTTCGAACTCGGGTTTGGAATTTCATATCTGTAAAACCCTGAGCTAAATCTAAAGTGTCTTTTAAATTCCTACTTAAAATTTGGAGGTTTGAACAGCAGTTTAGCCCTCGACACTATAAAGGTATAAGAGGGTAAAAGAGAAAGAAAAAAGAAAGACAGAACAACAATTTGGAAAAGTGATTTGAATTGAAAATCGGAAATTTACATTTTTATATCTCACAAGAAACACGGGATACAGTATCAAGTTTGGAGAAACCAAAATTTGGAGTTTGAAGTTAAACTTCTAAAGGTTAACCTTTCCCATCAATTTATTTTATAACAACCTCAAATACAATTTCACAAAATTAACTACAATGAGATTTTGATTACAGAACTAGGCATCTAGGCAACCCATTCACTATTGCTTGTGTTCTGAAAAATTAGAGAGTCACGTATAATTCGTATAAATAAATAAGCTGCCCTATACATATAGCCGTCTAAATTTCGGGTTTATATTGAATTTACAATACCACTGTATTAAATTCATTTCACCATTACTACACTTGGAGATTGTTTTTCTAAATTCCTCACTTAATTTTTCTATTATTAAATTATTATCTATTATCGTAAAACACATAGGATACAGTATCGGTTGGTTACATAGGCCTGACGATACACAATTACTTCGAAAGCGTGTCTGCATTCTACAAACTGAAGTAATTTAGTAGTAGTAGTAGACTAAGTTAGATATTTTTAACTTTTTTTTAATGTAGTTGGATTTCTTCTAACCTCCTAAGGAATTTGTTTCAGTTTTCGATTTCTTTAAATATTTACTTTAATAAATGCAGATGATGAATCGGCCAGTACCTACTATTAACCCATTACCACCAAGGAATTGTACAAAATAAGGAAATGATTTTGAATGAAATGCATATTTAAGTAGTTATCAAAAGATCTGTGGAGACTTGAAACTAATTATTTTATTCACTTTATATGTAGATGTACAGTAAAAATGTTATTGTTATCTAGTAGCAAAGACAACGGCAATCATACATTACAACGCACTGGTCACAAGTCGCTTATTCCAGGGTTAAAATAACACCATCATGATGTTTATTTACCTCCCAACGTTCTAATACAAAATTTAATTTTTACAGTATGTTTGTGTAGATTTATATAAACTAACTTAACTTTTAAGACAATTAATTCCATAATTATATTAAAAAAATATACTCACCATTTAAATTATTTATAGAACCCGATAAAATATTTGCTTTTAGTACAATACTTGCAAACTTTTTTCGTGGTCCTATTTAGCATCCCCTTAAATTTACTATTGCAATATAAAATGTTGCCATCAGTTAATGGTTAGTAATTAATTCAGACAGTTTATGAAGTTATTAAGTGCAGGTTTATATTCAATTAACGTCTAATAAAGGACTATCTTTGGTTCCATCTGATTGTATCCCCTAAGCTGTCACGCATGCTGAAATCTACCCCATTTCACATTCAGAGATTACAATCTCTTCTCCTGAATGCTTATATTATGACAGGCATTATAGTTTGGTTACCTCCATATAATCTTGTTAATCTATAACGCTGTAATCAAAGTTGTATACAGTGCAATAATAAAGAATTTTAGACAAAGATGGCTGTAGAAAACAATACTGTAACGATTTTAAAAACAGTTTTGTGGGTTTGTGTGAATTATCTATTACCTAACAGTTAAAAACACAATAACGATTAACAAACCGATTGCACTAATAAAAACGAAAGTAAGACTAAAATTACGCGGTTGGCATACCTTTTTTCGCCATTTTTCTATATCCTTCTCGTCTAGGTCTTCTCAAGACAGCTGATTTCCACTTCCTCGTACCCACCATCTCGCGTTTTATCATAAGTCTTGGAACTCTTCTTTCATTAATCCTTAGTGGATGACCACCTTATCCTCTGCGCCTTTATAGTTTGCGTTATGCTCGGTTGGTTACATAGAGATATCAGCTCTACATTCGTTCTTCTTTCCCAATGGTCTCCTGTTTTCTTACTGCCGAATATTCTTCGAGGGATTTTCCGATCCCATAATTCTAATGGTCTTAACACCGTTTTGTATATTAATTTAGCACTACACGATAACACTTTTGATTTCTTCTTTCTATTTCCAGGCTTTCATTCACTTGTTCTGTAACCATTGCTCCTAGAAATACAAAACTATTAATCCTAACTATCTTCATTTTGCTTCTATCTTCTAAATTCGCTGTTATTGTGTTACTTTTCGTGTTTTTTCTCTTCCTTGTCAACCTGTACTTCGTCTTCTCAACATTAATAGGCAACCCCCTTTTTGAGTCCATATCCTTTACAATCTCTTTCGACACCGTTGCTGATCTCACCATTACTGTCAGATCATCCACATAAACCAAGCATTGCTGGCTGTTGTTAAGTATGGTTCCTTGGGTTATGACATCACTATCTCTTATTATCTTCTCAAGGGTCATATTAAACAAAATTGTTAAGATTTTTAATGCGGAAAAGTATCTGAAAGTATGGCTTCTTTCGGATACGAGGCAAAACCGTAGGGCTCGTGTCAATACGATGCTTGGCACGGTAAAGATCACTTCCATAGGTGGTTCGGCAAAATTCTAGTCGGGTAGTGTGAACGACCATAGTAGCCGATGTGTGATAAGATCCTTATGACCAGCAAACCTATTTATTTCACTACCGTTTAACTATGAGCGTGTAGCGTTCAATTCACTTGTTTGCTTGTTAGCTCTGCCTATGAGTAGATTGGTCGTAATCCACTTCTTAAATATTATCTTATATCCT
Organism: Melanotus villosus; assembly: GCA_963082815.1. Classification (NCBI taxonomy): domain Eukaryota; kingdom Metazoa; phylum Arthropoda; class Insecta; order Coleoptera; family Elateridae; genus Melanotus; species Melanotus villosus. The sequence continues at coordinate 82,129,135 of OY720419.1, forward strand.
ATGATCCTATCGCTTGCTTCCAGACGGCTTTCAAATGCATCTCGACAGTCCCGGAATTCGCTTTGCTTCTAGGTTGTTCGAACCAACCCCCACCCGGCACTGATGACGTGCTTCGTTACAATATTACATTAGATTAGTTCATATACAATTAATCCTTCTGTTAAATTTGCTTGGATTGAATACAAATCTGTAACTTTATACAGTATAATGATGTAGTAATGTTTTAAAGAACAACCTCTTACACCTATGACCTATGAGAACAAACCAAAACGTTTATCGTTGTAGTTGTTTCGACATTCAATAGCTGGCGAATACGCCTCTATTTTGCTATTACGTAATTAAACTATGACAAGCAAAAAATACGTTTATGTGAGTTTTTAGAACATTAACACTCACTTGTATGCGATGCGCAAAAGTGAGACTGGGATCGAAAACGCGTAAGTATAAGTAAATAAGCAACCGCGCGCGTGTTGCAAACTCGCTCCCGCCGCGCCGGCCGGGCGGGAACCACAGACATCCGTTTATTAGTAAATACGTCATTTTGGTTTACTTGATTGGCCTCCGTAACTATTTTCATGGCCTTCCCCTATCTTACAGGACCTATTCATGTTACTGTTCCCACAATTAACTCTTAATTGCGTTGTCATTCAAGATGGAGGTAATCCAAGTTAATCTAATTAAATATTACCCTTACAATGATGTCTTATATTTTTCTATCGACCCCTGAGCTCGAATCGACCCCTAACAATGTTACATCGACCACTTTGGCGACCCCTGGCCAAAAGTATCCATTTGTTCCAATTTAGGCGATACAATACTTACTTTTGAATCGCTGTTCCACTTCTTACTTTATCTGGAAAACCGTCCTGGTTTAATTAGGTATCTTATTCAGAAAAAAATTGTTTTTCGTTTCGTTTGAAACGAACCATCGCCTAACTAAGATATCAAAAAGCCACATTAAGGTAGTGTTTAAGGTTATTGTAGCAACAAACAACACAAAAGTGTCGAATTTTGACGAATGTACATACATAGCTAGTTTATTTATCTCATCTTTTTATTTTTTTTTAAACGTAATTCCGATCACACCCCAACTGTCAGATGTAATAAAAAAAAATATTTATTGTAAAGTCTTATAGTACGGTACTGTAAAATTTCCAAGTTACAGGCGGCTCGCTTTTATTGGCCAACAGTGTCCCAACAGTGTTTATGACCGCACTGTATGTTACTTCTGCTATTACTGACATCCTATATACCTCAATTAGTCCATCAATAATTATTTTTAAACGTCTCGATTTGCGTGCTTAAATGCAGGAACTGTCAAATTAGTGCTGAGGTGCGCCGCGTTGTGCTTTTAACCCTCCGTGATGTAGCAGTTCTTGTTTATTTTTGGACTTGTATGAGGGTTTGTCGGTGTATTGAAGTCATGAAAAGCTCCAAATTTTAGCAGTGTTTCTGTGCAAAAACAGAAAACGTTAATATCTTATATGTATTTTTTAATGATCTATTAAATTTTGTTGTATAAAACCACATTACAAACCTATGGTGTGTTATCCAATTTTATCTAAAATTTCTAAAATGGCATATCTACACTTCTACAGTAAGTTCCGAGTTTTAACATTTCAACGAATAACCATAACGCCTTCACCCTTCACTGTTTAGTTTTTGTGGCGGACGAAGACACAATACTCGTGTTATAGGTAATCTTGATAACAAAGCAAAATCTATGAATTTATAACTGTTAATTCGTTAATCATGCTTCGTGAAAAAATATTCTGAAGCCCATGAACCTGCATTGAACTGAATAAAGTCCTTTGTGAAGGGTAAAACCTAAAGTGTTAAAATCTTCGACAGTATCTGAACAGTAGGCACCTTTATTACAAAAATGTTTGTGGGATTCCTCAAGGTAATATTCTTTGGCCGTTATTATTTCTCTTTTTTTCCATCAATAACCTCCCATCTTTCGTTGAAAGTGCTCACATTTCTTTGTGTGTCGATAACACTTATACTGTTTTTACAGGAAATAATAATAATAATAATAGTTATTTGGCTACTTTATATAAATAATTACATTTGTAGCAAGTCAATAATAAAAGAACAAACAATGTTACAATAAAAACAGACTTAGTACATTTAATTATGTAGATGGTTTGGTGGTACATCAAGTAGAAACTCGTTTACAGAGTAATAACAGTTGAAAAAGTCTGACATCTAACGAATTACGCATAGATTTGGTTTTTTTGTATTTATTCGCTATGATTAGGTTACGCATTCTTGTTTCATAATGATGATTATCTGAATGAGTTCGAAAATAATTCAACTTCTTATAAATTATTATCACCGAGTGATAGATGAATAGACAAGGGACTAGGGAGTGTCATAATTTCTAATTCCTTGAAGAATCGTCGACAAGACTCTCGAAAATTAATGTTTGCTAATATTCGAATCGCTTTTTTCTGCATTATAAACACCTTGCATAGGTCAGATGTGACTGAAGAAGGGAAAAATATGTCATTCTCAGGACACCTCTGCTTACGCAGTTCTTAAGCTGTCTTAGTAAGAATAACTGTACCGACAGCTTGCTACAAAGATGATTAATAGGTGCCAACCAACTTAGGTTGGAATCAAGAAAAAGTAATTTCAACTCATAGTTGGGGTGAGAGTGAGAGTGAGAAGATGATATTTTTAGGTTTAATTTATTCGCGTAAAACCATTCCCTAGCTCTTACGTTCGTATTTTCTAAATGTTGAATTAAGCTATTATAATCATCCTTGGCACAAAGTAAGGTAGTATCGTCCAGGGGCGGACTGGGCCGCCGGGAGTCCGGGAACTTTCCCGGTGGGCCGGTAGTACTGAGGCCGGTCAATATTATTAGAAATTGTTCCTATGGTGTTGACTGCACGTAAATCGTTTACTTACCCGCACCCGGCGCCTTCAAAGACCTGTTCGCCGTATTTATTTATTATTGTTTCCCTAATTATTATCTCTTTATTATGTTTCATGCCGATGCCCCTGATATTATTTGTTTGGTATCTACATTAATACAATTGCTACATTGAAGGTGCGTCGTGCATTTATTTATTAGTTTTCTTTGTAAGGTTTAGTCGTTGACGCAGTATTACTAAGTAGGCCCAGCGCGCTATATTCTGTTCCACAGTTTGTTAGTCATATTTTGACAGCCTATAATTATTAGGGTGGCCCACAAAAATGTCGTTTTTTATAGAGCTCTTTTACTCGCGTTTGAAAAACATTAAATGTGCTATTGTTATACACCATTAGAAACTAGTCAAGCGAATATCTCTGCCCGATTTACTTTTGTTATTCTTTTGTTTCTAAACTACAACAAACATCATAATGGCAGATGAAAAGTACAAAATTTGGATAATTATTGGAAACAAAACGTTTCTGCAACCGCCGCAGTTAAGAAAATATGTGAAGTGGAAGGAAAGGGAGTAATGAACATTCGCTTGGCACAACGTTAATTCAAAAAAATTAATGAACGAGATACACGTCTCAAGGGGAAACAAGGTTCTGGTCGGCTTAATTTGTTGAGTAACAACGAACTGCGAGACGCTGTTGAACTTAGTCCATCTACAAGTACTCGTAAGTTGTCAGCACAACTTGCTTATTTCAAAGAAACCATACGGCGTCATTTACATCAAATTAGAAAGGCCAATATACGCTGCAGAGAAGATTCACATGAATTGGCACCAGCAATGACAGAAAGACGAATTGAGGTCTGCAATCGGCTGCTTTCAAATCCTTAGGACGAACGTTATTTTAAACGGATCGTTACTTGCGATGAGAAATGGATATATTTTAATAATCCTAACAAAGAGAATCAATGGATTACCATCGTACAACCTGCGTTGCCTGTCCCAAAACGAGAAGGGTTTCAGCAAAAGGTCACGTTAAGTGTATGGTGGAATTTTCAAAGCGTTATTCACTTTGAGTTAGTTCCTGATGGAAGAACCTTTGACGCCAACCTTTATAGTCAGCAGTTGGACAGGATGAATGATGCTCTACCAAGGCCAGCTAAATTAAATATTACATATTAAGGCCTACCCACTTCATTTAGCCAAAACGCAATTTAAAAAGGACAATGGCGCCATTTGAGGTGAACTATATTTTATTTAATTCAGCCAGCCTTGGCTCTACGTCGGCGTTACCCTGGATTGGTAAATAAAGGGCGCACAATTCTACAGCAAGATAACGCCAGACCCCATAATGCTATTGAAACTCGGTAGAAAATTAGGGAGTTAGATATAGAGCTTCTACCTCATCCAGCTTCTAGTCCAGACCTTGCACCTTCAGATTACCACTTATTCCGATCGATGGCACACTTCCTGCATAGAAGAAATTTCATAAGAGTTGAAGCTGTATGCCGAGAATTCTTTACATCGAAAGATCCAGCATGGTATCGTCGCATCATTGAGTTACTTGCAGAAAGATGGCCAAAGACATTGCTTCATAATGGTCTATAATTTAGTGAATAAGAGTTGATGTTTGTTATTTTATTATTAAATAAAGTTTTCCACAAAAAAAAGACACTTTTTTATGGGCCACCCTAATAATAGTGGAAGGAGGCCGGTCACTACCAAATTTCCCGGGCCGCTTAAATTTGCCAGTCCGCCACTGGTATCGTCTGCAAATAGAATACATGTAGTTGGTGACATGTATTGGACTAAGTCGTTAATATATATTATAAAGAGCAAGGGTCCTAAAATGGACCCTTGCGGTACACCTTGATTAACTAGACTTCGTCTGAAGATTTACCTTGGTAAGACACAAACTGTAGTCTATTAGTTAAGTAAGACTGAATCAAAGACAACGGAGAACCTCTAACGCTATAATGTTCAAGTTTATGAAGAAGTAAGTCAAAACTGACACAATCAAATGCTTTGCTCAGATCGCAAGCTGTTGCAGCTACCTTATTGTCAAGTTCTAGGTGTTCAACTACCTTTTCAATAAGAAGAGAAACTGCTTGAGATGTTAACCGTTCTTTCCTAAAGCCGAATTGAAAGTCGTTAAGCAAATTACGGTTTTCAAAACAGTTATACATCCTAATATTTATCAATTTTTCAAAAATTTTGCTAAAGATGGGAATAATTGAAATGGGTCTATAATTAGAATTACTAGCACGAGTTGCATCACCTTTCTTGGGGATTGGAGTGACCTTAGCTAATTTAAAGGCATCATGATAATCACCTTCGACAAAGCATCTATTAAATAAATGGGTAAGTGGATCTGCTATCAATTCGCTTGATATTTTGACTAACTTACTATTTAAGCCATGCGCATCTAAAGAAGTGGAATTGCTTAGATTATGGATAACATTCTTTACCTCGGTAACCGTGATAGGTAGAAAAAAGAAGGAAGAAGTGATATTAAAGTGTTTGTTTAGATTATCAATCGGATTAATTTTTGTATTGGGTAAAGAACTGAGAATATTTTCTGCAACAGTACAAAAGTATTTTACCCGCCATGCACTTTTAGATACATTTTTCGAATTTACAATAAACGAATTGTATGCAACCTCTTTTGCATTGTGAATAGCTGAGCAGTAAGACCTTTTGTAAAGTTTAAAACAGATTATGCCCTGAATATTTTTTGCGGAGTCACTGATTATTTTCTTCTTCTTCTTCTCAAATCCTTTATGCCCAATATGAGCGTCGGATCTGATTATTTTCAAAATATCTAATTTATTTCTCATAAACTTTAAATCATCATTGAACCATTTAACGGGAGGTTTATTGCGAGGTTTAAAAATCTTCAGTGGAAACGCTAGGTAACTCAACTGCAATCTGAACTTTAGAAATGAGTATATCAGCTAAGTCATTAATACTGTAAGACATATCACTAAATATATTCCAATGTATCTTGGAAAGAACAGAAAGAAATTGTGTTATACCCTTATCATTGATTTGCCGTTCAGAAATATGATTATAAGAATTATCCAGTTTTCGGTCAGTAGGTACATATTTTAATTTTCATAAATTGAGCGCAAATATTTTCAATGACGTTAGTAAATGAGAAAATTATGATTCTAAACAAACGGCTTCTTGAAGTAATAATAACAGGCTAATTTTAAATTAACAAAAAACTTGATCATAGTACATTAATTAGATTTAACAATAAATTAACAACACAAAATCAGAGTGTAAAATTTTTAAGAATTAGGCTTTGTCCAAAATATTGAGAATTTGGCAAGGCCTATTGGTGTCATTTGACAAAATAAAATCGATACCGTTAAACTGTATGTGGAAGACCAAAGTAAGTTATCCCACAAAATCAAAGTATTAAAACATATTCCCACTACAGAAAATTGTATCTTGAAAAATAAATAAATAAATGGGAGTATACCCAATCTTGTTGATCCGCCATATACCTACATATAAATTATAAGTCCTAGTTTTATTAAATTTTGCTTAATATTTTAAAGAAATAATATTGGCAGAAGCTTTAACCTGTGAAAATACCTACATAAATAGTTTAAAAAATTTAATTTGACGAGATTTGCACGTAAAAGTTAATTAATAAAAGCTACTATATTTTCCATTTGTGAAATTTTAAATGGATCGATGCAATAAAAATTTACACGATCCTTGCATAAACTAATAAGAGACATTACTTAATAAAGGACAAATTGAAAATAAATACCATTTACAAATCTGATAAATAAGATCCAATATAACACGGGAAATGCCTTACAATCGCATTCAGTTTGAATAATGTTTATTAACAGAAATTATCATACACGTAACATTTTATAATTTGACATGGAATTTATCTTCGATAGGCCGTATTAATTGGCCTTATCTATCTCACAGGTAATTAAAACAAAGCGGCCGGGCTTGTTTTATTTATTCGCAATTACAACTCGAGTAAACCGTACAAAGACGACATTCTTATCATAATGTGCCAATTTGCACAACTAAGAGAGAACCGTATTGCAATTTTCCGCGGAATTGCTGTTATTAATTGTTTCCAATATTTTACGATGGAGCCGATTGTTTTATTGCTACGTCTGGGTGGTATAAAAACGTTTAAACTTGATTAGTCGTGGAAACGCGATCGAAGTTTTGTCAATCACATTACTTAACATTCTTCGATTTGGTAGATTCAGAGTTCCTGAAGTAGTCTCGTTGGTAAATTTTTAAATTCAGCTGTAGCTAACTAATTTTGTAACTTGTAATTTTCAGAACATTTCAAATAATCTTGTACGGTGTTTGAGTTTCACGTGAACCGTTGCTTTACTTTTGATGTTTTTCTGTTTTATAAACGTAAGCAATTGAGTATAATACGTTTATTTTAATTCAATATAAAAACAGGGACCTCTTTAACGTTTCTAAAAATGTCGAAATCGGCATAGAAAATAAACTGTAAGTACAAATTCAGCAGATTTTAGTACTTTTTCATAAAATAAAACTATATACATAGTTTGATTCTCATAGAGAAATGAAAAAAAAAAAGCTTCAAAACTGACTTTAAATCTTGTCGCTTAATTATAAAATTAATAATAATAATTAAAGGTTTATGTATCTAGCAAAAAAATATGTAAAATTTTATATTTAGGAGATGACTTAAATCATGTAAAAATAAATTATTATTTCGATTTAAAAATGTAGGTTTATGTTACAATTTGAAAATCAAAGCTGCAATAAAAATTTGAGAGTTTATTAAATTTCACACAAAATTATCTGTAAGAAGATAGATTCAATTTTTACTTTAAATTAAACAGTTTCCGAACTACATGCTGTAAAGTAAACGAAAAGTCTTTCGATTTTTCAAAATATCTCAAGTAGTATCCATAATATTCCAAATCCGATTTAATAATTCTGTCCAATTTTGCTAGTTTAATGATTGATAGAGCACCTTGAATAAAAATTATCTAAATAGCAAGAATCAACGCCATCCTAACCACAGAGCTAAATGGGCTATAGCCCCAGGGCGCCAGTCTTTTGGGGCGGCAATTTTGCAATTCGTCAGCAGAAGTTGAATTTGATGCCAATACCGAATTCCGCATAAATACATATTATGTCATTAGTCATTATTGATAAACATCTATCAGAAATACAAAAAAGAAAGTGTGCCTATGATGACATTTACTCAAAATTTGGCTTTCTGGTCAATTTGAAAAATTTAGATGAAGACACAATTAGAAAGAATGCTGCAGTTAAGTAAAACATATGTTGACGATCTAGAAAATAATTTTATCGAAGAATGTCTTCATTTTAAACACGTTTATTTATGTGAAGATAAAGAAAATTATATCTACTGCGGAACTTAGGTTGAGGACAATAATTGATTCAAAAATTGAGTCTACATTTCCTACCGTGGCCACAGCAATGCACATTTTTTTAAGTATTGCCGCTACAAATTGCAGCGCGAAAGATCTTTTTCAGCACTTAAAAGAATAAAAAATTGTTTTTTGTTGATATAGTTTGTTTTTTTGTTTATTTTTTGTTCATATACATAGTTTATGTGAATTTTGTATGAGTTATATATTTTTATTTGTTTATTGGTAATATATTGACTTTTTCTAGTTCTGAAACTTTTCAACCTTTCAACCTTTCATCCCCCCCCCCGTGTGTTTTATTATAAAGAGGGGCGCATTATTGTTAGTAGCCCGCGGGTGCCAAATATCTTAGGACGGCCCTGGCAAGAATATAATATTAATAATTGTATCAGTACATATAAACACTTACCTAAATGTTTTGTTCAAATCTAGAAAGCCTTGTCTACTGTCCATAAAACGAAATCCAGTATCTTTAATTTTTTCTCAAAAATGGCCAACTTTACAAATATTAAATATGTAGTTTTATCTTATTATTTTCTAACTCCTGAATCTTCGAATTAAAGATAACATCACTACCTCTCAGTGGCGTGTGATCCATGTAAGCGATGGAAGCACCGCTTCCCTTGCCTTCAAAAAGCAAAACAATATAATTTATTAATTTTATTTTTGTTTCAGCAGTATGTTAAAATTATTTATTTCATTTTCGCTTTATCGCTTTTAATATAATGGGAATACTCGTTGTAAATTACCGCATTTTGTGATCCGGCATTCAACGCTGACCGTGTACCGTTCGTAGTTGAACGGCAAGCATCGGGCGAACGTCGCAAGTTACCTTGAGCACAGTATAATGCTAGCATTATACTGTGCCTTGAGTAGCGCCGAAAAATTCGCTTCAATTCCCATTATAACAATCTTTGCACGCAACTGCGCTGTTGTAATTTCGCATACGTGATTTTAGCTGTAGGAGAAGCGCTTGCTGCTTGCCGCATATTTGTATTTGTCTTTTAGTGGAGTAACTTTACGTTTATATCTCGGAACCGGTTCAATGATTTTCTTTTAAAACGTCGTAAATATAAAATATTATTAAAACCTTTATGGGTTAAAATGACGCTCATTGTTCATTCAAAAATTTATTAATTTTATACAGGGTGGTCCAAAAGTAATGATACAAAGACCAACAGCAAATATTACGAATTACATAAAATTACCTTAGTCAAAAGTTAATATTTAGGGAGATATAGGGTGTCAAAGTCGAAATTTTAATCTTAATTTTTTGCTGTAATTTCAAAAGTTTTCAAAATATTGATATGGAAGTTGGGGAAACTATCTTTTTGGGGGCGAGGAACAATAATCCGTCCTCAATTTTAACATAGCTCTTTAAATAACCTTATTTTTGCTACACCTAATACGTTTATAGTAAAATTAAGGTTCTTTTAAGGGCTACACATTAGAAATTTTGAATAATATTACGAAAAAACTGAGAGTCAGGTTTCAGAATTTTAATGAATTAAAATTTGTTGAATTATGTAATTTCACCAGCTACAACAAATCTCGTTTTCCAAAGGAAGCTTTTAATAGCCTAAAACTAGTATGCCAATTTCTTTGACAGTGACGCTTTGCATTTACAATTAAATGTTTTGTATGATTCTGAAGAAGTCAAGAATCCGAAAACACCATTGAATATGCTGCTTTTTCTTAAAGAAACTGGTTTAGAAAAGTTTCATAGTTAAGTGTTGAAGTTTTAACAATTTCGGCAACAAGCGCTTCGGTTAAACGTAGCTTTTCTACTGTAAAGTGCATTAAAGACCTTCATCAGAAACTATTATCCATGGAGAAGGAGTGTATTTATTAAAGACTTATCGCAAAATCCAAGGTTTTATAAAAATGTAATTGACAGGTTTGCTCAGGTGCATAGAAGAATAGAACTTCATTACAAATCAATCACTATAAGTAATTTTTTTTTTTACTGTTTTGTATATCAAAAGTTGTCACCTTTTGTACTTATCAGTAAACCATAAGCGCTTCCCCAAGTAAAAAACTCACTGCACGCTACTGCAGTACCTGTTCAAGAATCAGTATACACATTATCAATAAACATCCATATTACCGATATAAATAGGCTCTTGGAAAATTAGCGACGCGTCAAAATGATCACATTACATATTTATAACTCCAAACTCGATTAAAAACTTCTGAATTTAGGAATGACAATACCTCAACAAAAGACAAATTTTATCTTGTGTGACTAACTCATTATCTTTTAGGATTTTCGACATTCTGATGATGCCTCGATTAATTTGGGCATATTGTATAAGAGATCTATGTTGCGACTGATATATTATTTTGGAGATAATAAATAAATAAATAATAAGAAAACATTACTCTTTACATTTTTTTTGTATATTCACCAGTGGCGGGTGGTATGTATGTAAAGGCTTCCGGGCTGCAGCTCGGACCTAAATTTTATTTAGTTATTAGTAGTAATCAAAAATATATAAACGAAATTAAATTTCGTTTACGTATTAATTAAAACAGCATTACATTGTATTTTAAACTTAGACATTCATTAAATCGCTTCTGAAAAAACTGCGCACATCATACTACGTGAATTCAAAGCTTTCGGGCGGAACACACCGAACAACGTGCCAAAATCGGCTAGATTATGGTTTAGCGCATTCAGATTATTCAGATTTAATTTTGCACCGGAAGCGGCCCAAACTGACGCTCAAAGTCCCCCTTACACTAGCAGTTAAATCGGACAGATTTGATCGCAAGGATTTCATACACGGTTCAGGCTCGCCAAGTACTAAAACTGACATTACTCACTAACGTTACATACTGATTCATATATGAAATCTTCCAACAAAGTGAACACAGTAAATTTTTTTTATTTTTAATTCTAAAGGTATAGACAAGTTTGTGATTTACAAAAACTGTCGCATGGACTTTATTTCTTGCCATTAATAAGGTAAGATTTTCTCATTAATTTAGAGTTACTTTTTCTGCAGCCCTTACCCCTCAAAATCCATGAGCCTCCACTGATACCTATTCACCGTACATACTTCACTTTTTAATAAAGAGCCATGTGTGAACATGAACAGAAAATACTATCGGAGTCGATAATGGAAATGTGGATTCCTTCAGATTTATTAGTGTAACTTATTAAGCAGATGTGGCAATTAATTTGACACAATGTCAATTAACAAACGATAAATGCCAAGGATTCAGCTGAGGAAAATAATTATTTGGATACTAAAAATACAAAAAATGCTGAAATCTAAAGGCACCGCAGGAATTGCGGACCACGTTCTTGTTTTCTACATTAATCAAATTTAAGCTTTCGAATATCGCTGTAAACAATGTGAGGTAACAATTATTGCAATTGCAAATAAACTTTTGTATTGCCAGTTGTATTATTTCTTGATCACATCGTAATATCATAAAATACTTAATTCTACTATTCTACAATAACCGGATGCTCCCGGCTCCCGAAGATAATCTAACGAAGATAAAACAATACAGCTAAATACAATAAAGCAACTAAATTTCTTCAAAATCTAAATAACACAGTTTTGTTAACAACGAAATAAACCGGAATGTCCAAGTACTTATGAAAACAGGCGAAATACTGAAAAAGCTAAACTTTCATTAAAACCAAACTACTTTATTTTATACTTTAGAAATTACAGATGTGGCCATATAGCCCAGTGGCCAGGTCGTGAAAAGGGGGGGTTACCTGACAAAAGGTCATGTAGTTTTGGATTTTGGATATGTTGTTTCTGCCTTGGCCCTTATTAAAAATCCAAGTTTTCTAATTTGGCGCGCGTCAGTACGACCACTTTTGTGTCACTTTTTTCGGTTTTCGCTCGATAACTCTTTACCAGTGCGTCCCACAGAAAAAAATACTCATTGATAATTATTTCTTCAAGATATTATTTTAAAAAATAGTGCGGAATTTTACTTCATCTACCTTATTCAGGTACTTTACGTTATAATGTTTTTAATTTTTTTTTGTAACATTTCTTAAATTAATGTGAAATAATAGTAGTAATATTGTAAATGTAATTGTTCGGTTATTTTAGACCGCTTAAAGAAGTATCTAAATTTATTTTACATTTTACAGTAATCTTTCAGAAGAATTGCCCAAATTAATAAGTACATTTAATGTTATCTTATAATACCGTTTCACATTATAATATTGTATAATTATAAATATGTATTACCTTATTTTAGTCTAAAACCAAATTGCATGCAAACACAGTTATTTCCCTGTTAAAGTTAAACAATCATTTTGTGTATCGTTTTTAAGGTTAGGTTTTCATTGAGAACCTTGCTGTATTAAATATTTAAGGTGGCATCTATCCCTAACACCGGGGATATATGCCCCCCATATTGTGGGATATATGCCCCCTCTATGGGATATATGCCTTTGTAAACATCTAGGTAGGTAGGTAATGGTTTTTTTCTGTTACAGACTATTAATAATATAATAATGCCACGAAAATATGTCCGTAAACCCAATTGTAGACCTTGGGTCCTTTGGTCCGAGCAAAACTTACGCCAAGCCATCGCGGCAGTCGAAAATAAGGAATTGAAAATCAGAGTTTATAAAATTCCCTCAAGGATTTTGCGCCACCGAATGAAATCTGAGAACTCGAAAAAAGGTCCTTTAGGGAAAAGTCCAGCTTTGGGATTTGAAAATGAGGTCAAACTCGTTGCTCACATCAAAAAATTGGAAAAATCGGGATTTGCGCCGGACATGACAACGGTTCGTACTTATCAGCTGACAAATAAACTTCAACGTACAACTTTGTTTGGCCCGAAAGAAAAGGATAAAGCTGGATATGCCGGGTTTTATTCCTTTACGGAAAGACATCCACAATTATCGGTCAGATAAAGTGAAGGACTTTCACTTGCCAGAGCTAAGGGAATGTGCCGAGAAGAGGTCGAAAATTTCTTCAATACTTATTCTTGAAAAAACTCTAGATAAACACTCTTTAAAAAACAAGACAAACTGCGTCTTCAATATGGACGAAACCAGAATGCAGTGCAATAAACCTGGACGTGTGATAGCCAGTAAGGATGCTAAGGTGGTTCATACTCTCACCTCAGCTGAAAAGGGCGGTTATTTTTTCCAAATTTCTGATATGGTAGCTGCAAGTCATGAAGAACCAATTCCCAATACAGTCAATATCGAAGTGCAGCTTGACCTGCCAAAATCTGACAATATTCTTGTGACGTCTCCCATTCTATGTCCCAAAGTTAAACCAAAATCACCCACCTCAAAAAGTTCACCGCTTGATAATGCCTCTTCAGGCAAAAGCTGAGAAAACCTTAACGTCAATGAGTTGCCATCTGATTTTCTCGAACTTGACGACAATTATTTATTTGAGGATATACTTAGACTATAATTATTCTGTATTCCATAATGCAGACAGCTCCTCAGCCTTGAACCAAAGCGATCCTGAACATGTAACTGACCCTAATATATTAGTTCAAAATCTACAACGCACTCCTGAAAATAAAACTGATGTTCACCTTGAAAATGTAATCGACCACGATGTTGTACTTCAATATCTACCGAAGATACCGACTTCTGAAGATAAAGAAACTGTTCGTATCGAACATGGGGCTGATCAAAATGTGCCAGTGGAGAACCTCGAAGATGCAACATCATCGAAATATTTAGACTTGATTACTCCAATTCCTAAAATTCCTGCAGGAAAATGTAAACGGAAGAGATCGGCTTCAGTTCTTACTGCAATTGAGATTATCAATTCTAAAAGGTCTAAAACGCAGTAGACAGTACAAAAATTGAAAAAGAGTAAAGATGCTAGAGAAAGTTGAGGTGAAGTAATCAAGAGCCAAAGTAACAAAAATTTCAAGGAAAATAGTTCTTCTGATGAGGATAGTAAAACAAATTATTGTACTGAATGTCTCGAAAATTACCACAGTACCACTGAGATCACAGATTCGATTAAATGTGTAGATTGCGAGCTTTGGCTACATGAAACGTGTACAATGTAGTATGGGCCAAAATGCAATGAATGTGGAAAAAAATGTAAGAGGTTGGAAAAGTGCAAGAGAAAAATTTAGTCAGTGTTTTTTTAAGTTCAAATTTTTATACTTACTTGTTTCTTTAATTTTTAATTTTTATTTTTATATCAATTTATACATTGATCATTACCTTGAATGTATTTTCTATGAATAAACATATTTTTACTTTTCTAATTGAATTGAATTGATTTAAATCTTATGAAAGTGTCTTATACCCGGCAAGATGGCATTTATCACGCAAGTTAGGAGCAAATATACCGTATGTGTGGGATAGTTGTCCATTTTTTGAATTTTCAGAAAATATATTCTTAGGCCATATAGGTAAGTTTGTTCCAATTAATCGATACCTGTAAGAAAATATTAAAAAATAATAATACAACTTACCATAAAGCTTTCTAATTTCCTACGTGGAATTCAATACATTTTATAATGGAAATGAATTATGACATTATGAGGGACATGTATCCCAAATTTAGCCTACATTTTACAGTAATCTTTTAAAAGAATTGCCTAAATTAATACATTGAATATTATCTTGTAACACTGTTTCACATTATAATATTGTATAATTAAAATTATAAATATTGGAATTATTTATTTGAAAAATCCCGCTATATTCCTCTACACTACAAGTAACTAAGTATTATATAGAATGGTAAAAACTAGTAGATATGTAGGTATATAATGTTGCTGTATAAATAATTCTCATTCTATAATATAGCATAACACATTACATTTTAAAATTTTCATCTTATTTTTAACAATAAAAGTAGATATGTTCAGTTCTACTAAGCTGTTTCTTGACTATTATTATACTCGTTAGTAAGAAAGAACATATAGAACAAGCAACACCATCAAATAAAAAAATACTGTTGGCGTTATAAAACTTTCTAACAACATAAAAATCGTAATTTTAAGAAAATGTAGTCCTGCCCGTACCTATTATGCAATATAGATTATACTAAAATATAGTATAATTTATTGCACATACACAAATCTCTCAGTGCTGTACCTATCTCATTTAATATTAACTTTTGGACTAAGGAAATCCTAAGTAAATTTATAATAGTTTGGCCCCACGACTCTACCGTTGGTGTCCCAGTACTTATGGACCACACTGTATAAATTAAGATTTTATTAATCACCGTTTGAGTTAGAACCGGCTTTTGACTACGGTCCTGTTAATAATAAAGACATTTAATAAAACTGGGTATTTGTGGAGTTGTGGTATTACTGTTCTGTTTATTTTTAAATTTTTGTTTTAATTTCTACTGTCAATTACGAACAGACACGTGTTCTTGAATAAGAAAAATATCCTGCTTGAATCGATTTATTAATTTTTAGGTATTTAGTAGGTATATATTGGTGAACCATGAGTTACGTTATTGTTGTAAATATCAGTATATAGGTATAATAAAACACAAAACAAACAAGTTACAGAAGGCATCGTTTTTGAGTCCGAAATTTGAGCACGAGCCGCGTAGCGGCGAGTGGCAGAACGGACGAGTGCTCGAATTGCATTGTAACGAGTTTTTTATACTATTTTCTCTGTTTCGGCTTCCATTTACATTATTTCTGTTTATAAAAATACTTGACAATTTCGAGTTGGGGAAATTTGGTTAAATAGTTAGGTTGGTAATAAGTAGTGATTTTTGCTTGACAGTTGACGGAAGTTTGACATTTGACGTTGTTGTTGCCTAGCAACTGACTGGTTGCCTAGCAACTGAGTGGTTGCCTAGGTATTTTGTGTATTATTTGATACGGTATCACCAATTTCTGAAAACAAAATATCACCAAAAAACGTTTAATAATGAAGCTCATTATTTAAAGCATCAAAATGCGTGTTAGAATATTGTCATTCTAATGCCGAAACAGAGAAAGACTTTTATATCTTTTAGAAATTCAAAAGCAGGTATTTATAAATTTCCACTAAAAAAAAAACCTTGTAATTTATATTTATTTAGTTATTATAATTTCATGTTTTACTAATCCCAAAACTGAAGCAGTTACTTAATACATTAGTAACAGTGTTGAAAATTTCCAAAATAATCGTGCATGTTTTAAAATAAACACCGTTAAAACAGTGTTTTTGAATTCAAGTGTTAAAACTTTTGTTCAAAAAGTTTGAATAGCCAAGCACCAGATAATTTAAGACAAAGTGCTGCTTTACCAGAGCCGGGCGCATAGAAACTTGGCGATTGGTCCTCGCAGGATGCTGCAAGGATTCCCACTACGGAAGCCTGCGGTGGTAAGGGGGGCGTGGGACCCCGCGGCTGCGTGGGGCCCCTTCAGTAGTCGACCGGCCGTCTTTGTAGTGCGTTTTGCATGTGCCGTTTCTCGATCGCGTCCCGTTCTTAGCCCGATGTGGGCCCGTATTTGTGATGATGTGCAGTGTCATGTGGCGGTTGTTGTGTAGGAGCATGACCCATGGATATTTAATACAGTATTTCTTACTTCTACTCACTTTACTACAGGTAAATTTTCTTCACCTCTTTACAACATAAACAAACAAACGAACACTTAACCCTACCATTCCTTTACGTGGTGGATGCCCGACTGGCCGGCCGTCGGTTTGTCTATGGTTTTATTTGGTGACCAAAAATTAATCCCTAAAAAACCATTGTTTTTTAGTTCTTTATTTAGTTACCTGAAAATGTTAAAAAAGAAACGAAAGCGCATAAGTACGTTAACCTTGCGTAGTTATCTCTGTAGTAAGCTCATGTTGCAGTCAATCAAAAAGTTATATGTAAAGTGTGCGATTTTTAAAAATCCGAGAAAGGTCGATATTCCATTTATTCTAAGGCTAAAATTCAAAACAAATCTAACGGTTTTATGACTCACATTACAGAATAAATAATGGGGGTAAACCGAAATTCCGTGCAATTATCAGTAGGTATTTGAATAACACTGGGGATGTTTAATTAGCTTATGCTGGTCGCCATTTGTTTCTTTGTACGTTAACATATTACCTAGTCCAAAATTTTAAAGACCACAATTAATTGTAAAAAGAAGCCCAAGTTGCAAGAATTTTCCTAAGTTAGGAATTGATTAATTGCTTCCAAAAACAGAAAATTTGGCCATTAATTGTCAAAATGGCCAATACAGCATGCAAATACTTAATAACTTAATAAATCTATTTATCTGTACGGCTGGCTAATACATGAAATAGTAGTACAACTGACAGCTGTGTGCTTACTTCGCTTAGGTATCTAAGCTCATAGAGATTTACTATAATTTTCTAATAAACCGTTAATTCCGAAAGTAATTGATTAAAATGTTCAATTAATTCTTATAAATGCAGGTAGGTGTCAAAATATGAAATTACAAAAAAGAAGCCAAAGAAGTTAAATTCAATCTCCCGACGATTCGCAGCTGTTAATTCCGTAAGCTACTGTGATTGATTTAAATTAAAAAAGAACTGCTAATTAAATAACCCACGAATAAAATCCCCGCTAGTTTTTTTCGTTTTGCTACGACTAAGCATGGTTGCATTTTTTTGTATTAAAAAGAAAATATAACGTCCAGTATTATGAAAATTCCATTTCCCCAAGGAGTGAAATCCTTAAAAATGTCATTTCTAAAACAAAAACTTTTTGTTGTTATTAAAAAAGAATCATTTAAACACAGTAGATGTGTGGTTGTTTATGCTTTATATTTCATTATTTCATAGGCTACTATGACTGATTTTAAAAACTGAAAAATACCAAGTAATTGGCTGAAAATTACAAGTACCTATCTTACTATACCAATTTCCTTAGAAATTTTCAAACATTGCATAACATTTCAAAATGTTAAAGGTTTTTATTGAATGTAAGCATACTAAAATAACAAAAAACATACATATATGTCTGCAGTTTAATAAACTTTACAATTCTGATAAGTATCTACATTAATTAAATTTGACTAACTTAAAATTCAAAAATACTGTTGAATTTAAAAGTTTAGAACCTGAGCAAAAATTAATAACTTTTTCGAACTGTAATTCCTGAATAGTCATATACTGCTGATGATTTTTAATAAACGCAATCTCCAGTTAATGCAATTAATTGTAAATAGTGTGTGAAAATCACTAATTATTTAGCTTCCGTACAAACTAGTTTCAATTCAAGGCCTACTATGATCCATTTTAAATTAGGGAAAAGAATTATGTAAAACCATAAATTCATCATTAAATGCAAAGGTTTGCGTAAAATGCAGAGAATATGTTAATAAGAGAAATTTACTTTATTAGTTAGTTAGTGGTTTACGGTTGTGGATTTCATCGCTTTTAGGAGTAATTCTCATAATTTCTACTTTTTATTTTTAAATTTTAATAAAGTAATATTTAAAATAATTTTCGTTCGTTACTAATTATTTCAGAGCATTTTGTGATATATTTAACTATGTATAAAGATACTTCAGTTCGTTTTGGAAATTATGACCAGTTACGGCAATACGTTTTGAGTTTTCCTTTTTAATTTCAAATCGACTATGCCGAAGTCACTGGCCAATGTTTTTGATATTTTTAGTAAAATGAGAATAAATGGGACAATCGCCGCATTTTGATATTATTTTCATGTTCAAAACCTACAAACTTCCCAAAATATTTTTAATTTTTCCCAACAAAAGAAAAAAATTGTGAAAACAACTCAGTTCATAAATTAAAACGCGTGCCCAAATCTATCTTGTAATTAATTTTCTATCCACAGCATCATTTCGAAATTTCACTTTAATTTTCACAGTAAATTACTTTAATTTCTAAACAATAATTAGTAGCTACCTTAATGATTAACATGGAAAGTGGTGTTTATAAATTAGAATTAATTGCTACTGTAATTATTTGTTAAATATGGAAATTGCAGACTTTGGTTCGTCAGATGTGCGTGTTAGTTTTTAACAGTAAACATTATTTGAGTGTTAATTAACCTTAAAATTTGCTGAAGCTTCAATTAGTTGGAATATCTTTTGCGGTTACTTTTGTATGAATAGTTAAAAAACTTACTATTCAGGAAAATTCCAACTACGGTTTTATAGTAATCAATCATTTACGGATTTAAGCAAACATAAAATTTTCCTAAAATATTGCATACTTAAAATAAACTTTCTATTCGTAATTTTATGGGTCATGAATCAGTATTAATAATTCTGTTTCCAAAAGTACACGGAAGTACCTACTGTTTTACGATCACTGTAATTTCACCCCTTAAAGCGAAAATAGCCATTAAAGACATTAGCATGTCAGGTTGAAATAAATCAATTCCATTTAAAACGAACGTGAAAATGCCACTTTCCTAATTTTATATTGTCAGTCATACTAGAATTGAAAATCGATCGATTTATGTAGGTGAATGATGAATAAATAATTAAGGGCGAGTTTGACCTACATGAACAAAACGCCTTTGTATGCTTTATTACAAAATTAGATATTTTAATGTTAATTACACATCATACTTCTATATTTGTAAGTCGCATACATAAACCGAATGTTCGTTTTTAACCTTGCAAGATACCCAGTTTTATTATTTTTATAGAAATGTTAATTAATGTGAAAAAGATCAAGGTAACCTGGGCGTTTTAAAATTGCATTTCCGAATATAAATACAGTTGGTAGAAATACAAAAATGATAATAAATACCGTTGTTTGGGCGTTTATATTCTAACCTAAATATTTAATAAATCTAGTTGTGCTAACCTAGAAGAAAAGTGGTTATTTTTTAAATAAATTAATTTTCTACTTGAAAAATTTAAATGAGCAACCTGTACATTTTAACTTCCAAAGCCCACATTTCAAGGTATTGTTGTAATAATTTCTTGGTTCGATTTAAATTTAAAAAGAAAACCCACGATTTCCGCTTGGACAAAATGCGCAACTTTGGGAATTTTCGTCTGAAAAACGTGGATTTGTCATATTTACTACTAATTTTGTTTTTAAGAGCACATCCAACCGTTTATAATTCACAAAGTCTATTTTATCCCAGAATTGAACCTGAAAAAATTCCTATGATTTTATTTACCTTTATGCATCATAAAATTGATCGTAAAGCGTTTCAAAATAATAATTTAATGAATATTTTAAGAGCTAATTAAATCAAATTAATAACAATTTAATAAATTAAATCAAACATGTCGTAAAGGTATGGTATTTGCAAATTATTTTTTACAACCTTATAACGTGCAACAGCATAAAGTTGATTATTTATGTTACATCAAGAGAAGGAATAGCTAATTAAAATTGGCAGGTTTTTAAATCAAATAAAAAATAAATCTGACCTTTTTTTAAATTATGAAATTTAAAAAAATCGATTTTTTATTAAAAAGTAAGATAAAGAATTGAGATTAAATGAACCGCTAGTTTTGAAACGTGCAAGGTGTTCACATTAATTTATGCAAAATTTATATATCAAGGTTAGTTTAAAATCCTGCATATATTAAAAAAAGGCATTTTCTGGTGACCCTGAAATCAGCATATGCACTTGACCTTCTTTAAGATTTATGATTTTCAGACAATTTCGCACAGATAAAAATGTTACAAATCAGGCAACACCCAAAATTAAGTAACGGTTTAAATATTGAAAGTTTCCTTTTTTATTATTTTTTAGTCTGAACAGGCAAGTTGCATCTGCCTAATTGCCAAGTATTTGGGTTTATGTTCCAATCAAAATCGCGATTTTAATTTTAATTTAGTTTTTTAATAAAAGTCGAAAAATATAACAAAAGGAACGACCTAATAGACGCAGCCCGTTACTGATTTAAATAGATAACTAACTGCTGTAAACTGTCAAATTTTGTATAAAATCCATTAATTTTAAACTTGCGACACCATAAATTTAGAAGTTGAAACGTTTACGCCCACCTACCGAAACCATTCTTGGATAATAATTGGGAGCCTTTGGTTTTTGTAGATTCGTAGATAAATACTATTAAATTCTAGTGTTTCCACTGAAGTAGAAAATTTTTAAAACAATTCGGTGGGTGGTTTTAAATTATTGTGGGAAAATGTTAGAATTTGCTTAACAACTGACATTCAAATTATGTGTTAATAAAAATTTATTATGCGGTATCAGAAAACTTGTCCTGTATTTGACAGATAAGAAATGCTGCCAAAGGAATAGACAACCTACATTTTGCAATGATTTAACATATTACGAGGCGAATTTCTTTACGTAAGAGGCGATTATTGTAAGCAGACAAAAAAGGACCAAATAAGTAATACAGGAAATGAGGCATCGATAAGACGAACTTGAAATATTAAAAACATTAATTAAGTTTGTCCAGAAGCAGGTGCAGAATAAAATTTGAAAAATATGGTAATGAGGTGTACCGTTTTCAAAGGTTATAAAATTGTGCAGGCTGTAATTTCACACTTTTTAGTGAAAATTATCTTTTTTATGTAAGTACTTTACATTTTTATCGATTTTTATATTAATCGCGATACAATAATTAAACATAAAAATATACCACCATCTAGCTTGCCTTACTATTTTAACAGATAATTAAATTAATAGTTATTTATTATACAAGACGATAAAATTGTATTCTATCTTCGAGAGCGTATTTTAGCGTCGAGACGCCAGTCGAGACGCTAATTACGCTCGAGAAGATAATTAAATTTTATCGTCGTGTATAATACTCTATTTTTCCTATAGCATTTATTTTAAAGGAAAAAAATTATAAAATAAATTTTATTTGGCATTTATTTGACATTGACGTTTAAAAAATTACAAATCGAGTCACGTTTTAAAATGTCATTGGTATGGGCGTGTTAGGGTTAAAAACAAAAAATAAAGTACTTTATCTACCCTTGCTGTTAAAATAGTACTTTATCTACCCTTGCTGTTAAAGTGCTACTTTATCTACTCAAATTAATAGATAAAGTAGCACTTTAACAGCTGCTATAGAAAAAAATAAATTAAATTAGCCGGTTGCAATTAATTAATTTGAAAAATGGGACTGTTTTAATAAGTAACAGTAACATTGAATTATAGAAAACATTTTTAGGAAAATTAAATAAGCGTATAATGAAAAAAATGGGATTATTTTAAAAATTAGTAAATTTAAGTAATGCAAGAAATAGATGGAGAATATTAATTTATGCGATGTTTGAGACAAGTAAAAATTTAAAAAAATGTTTATTAGGGTTGTTATTTCACAATACATTAACTTGGAGACTTAAATTTAGTGGTTGACCATTGCCCAGGGTCTTTTGCCAACGGGGCAATCTATAGGCATTCTATGGGCAGTATGAGGCAGTCCTAAAAATTCTGAGACTGAAATAGCTTTGAATATTCTTAGCGAATGAATCATTGTAAGACAATTTTCGGGCAGTTTAAGAAAATATGTACCTAACAGTTTATAGTAAAGCCAAAAGGCAATTCTTGGGGAAACAACACAAAAAAAAATTAGTTTCAAGATTTAACCATTGTCAAGCTCTTGAGTGATTATAACCTATTTTTCATGTATATTTTTTTAATTTACTTTCATCATATATAATTACAATTTACTTTATTGGAAAACGTTTGAAGTTCTTTCTTCAAAAAATCAGTGGAAGTTAATTAAAAGTCAAATTACAGTAATACAACCTAACAATTACATCTTGAATTTAAATAGTCGGTAATATTTTTCAAAAATTTTACAAACATTAATTTGTTTTCAGTTCTTTTTTCATTTAACATTGTGTTGGTAGTTGGTATGGAATGGTAATTTTGTAAGTAATTGAAGACGTTCTTTTCTGCAAAAACAAACGTGTTAAATGTTAAAGCTTTCGAATTTCTTCAAAAGTATTCCTTACTATTCATGTAAATGATAGTCATCAAATTATCTCAGATATTATTCCTGCAACAATTACAACTTTCACTGCAAATAGGAATTTCAAGAGTGTTACGTATTGTAGAAAATATGCATCAATTTGTATGCAAGTCGTAGTAAATAAACCGTAAGAATGGGCAATATTGCATTAAAAAATCCAAAAAGGAATTCCCTTTGCGAAATGTTTTTTTGTCCGTCAGTATTGTAAATCAAACTAATCAAATTTCTTGATAACCTTTTTTTATATTTTATTTTTCAGTCTTACACTCAAACGTATTTAACCAATCAATCAGTGTCAGAAAATTCAATCCGTGGATATAAAAATTGACGATGCTAAATTTAACATTCAAAGTGGATATGATTCACGCCTTTGCTAGATTTTTATGCACCTTTGTCATCATTTTTTTAAGGTTTGATCTTAAAATTTGTTCTTCGGTCATAGAAAAATAACCCTTGTCGTTTCTTAAGTCGAAGAACTCGTCGTCCTTCGTTTTACTCGCACACCAGGCACGCATTTAACAACAAAATTAATTATAGTTACAAGGAAAAAACAAAAAGCACAAAGTAAGCAAGACATTTTTTACAAAATTATAGCCGTAATTTGGTTATAAATGAGTTTTAGGATTTAATAAACATGCAGCTTTATTTTCCACTTGCTCCTTATTAAAACGTTTCAAATTTCTCTTCATTTAAAAGTCCAAGAATTTCAAGAATTCCAAAATATATAAAAGCCACTCTTGTTATAATCTTGCCTAATTAATTCGGCTGTCGGTTTTTTGCGTATCAGGTATGCCAGGCTTGTAGAAAGTGATTTTTGTGTTGCAAATTGTGTACTTGCGTCACTGTAAAACAAATGGAGGCAGTTATCCTGGAAATTAACAACAACAAAAAGTTTTAAAAGTGGATCCAATATGCTAATTCGGGAGACGCCACATGAATACCTGATTTTATGGGCCGGATTTCTGCTTTTTGATTGCATAATCTGTTTATATTTTCTAATTTACACTTCGCCAACTTCGATTAGAATATTCTTTTTTAAGAACGAGACTTATCTGGATCTTTTCTAAATTTATAATAGTTATATTTTCTAAAATGTACAACTTTAGGATTCCAGTAGGTACGCACAGATTGAAAGAAAACACATAAAAACTTAAATGATAATCTTTGATATTTCTTAAGAAAATTTAACTGTGTATTTTGTTAATTTAGTATTCCTACCTAAAAGATTAAAAAAATTAAATTTATACTTAGTTCTTATATATGTTGTTGAAAAATTTTGCTAAAACATGAAAAATCTTTTTAAACCCTTCAAACTATTATTTGAATTTCGCAAATATTTATTTTATCAACCCAGACAAGAGGACATCCCTAATTTTATTTTACTACCTCGTAAATATTAGGTAGTATTAGGAGTACTATTAGAAAGAGCGGAAACAATTTCTAATTTTCACTAATTGTTTGCTTGTTTTTTGGTAAAATTCAAAAAGATTGGGTTAAACGTTTTAACACAAGCTTTAATGAACGTGGCAAATTAATACAATTAAGTACTTAATTTTGTTACTCAATATCAGTTCCGGATTCACAGAGATAAAAATAGATGAAAGTTGATAACCAAGAAATTTATAATCGCACGGAATTTCCAGTTCACAAGCGATTACTCCCTTAGAATTATTCTCATAGCCAGAATGAATTCCTACTTTTACCTATTGTTAAACGTATTTACATTAACTTTACAATTTATAACCCATTTCTCATTGCTTCATTTATGCAGGTTGCACTTCAAAATATTAAATTAGAAATTATAATGTGACTTGAAAACCAAAACATCTTTCTTCCTATAAAGATTAGAAGGTAGCATTTATAAATATTTTGAATTAAATTCCCCTATATTTTACACTTTAAGTAAAATGAGTAAACTCGAAGTAAATATTGGTTGAAGATAAAAATATTTGATTAGGCTCCAGAGCTCCACCAGTTAGATTTTCTCACGCATTCTTATAATATTCACATTTATCGGCGTTTATTTTATTGTAGGTATGAATACATTAATTTTAATCATGCAGACAGTCTCGTTACAAACGTAGTAAAAGCTACTTACATGCACATATTAAATTATTTATTGTTATTTATGTTAGCAAAAAAAATTCTATAATGTTACCGCTTGTTCTTGTTCATGAGGGATTTAAAAACAATTTTATCTAGGAGTTACTTAGTCGTATTAAGAGTGAAAAGTTTTAATTAAGCAGAAGGGAGCACATTGTTCTAATTATTTTCTAAAGGTTTGTTGTGGCGAGTTTGACATTTTATATTTCTTGGTTGGGTTCTCTTGGCGAAAACTCCAACCAAGGATTATAAAATTTTTCTAATCATTAAAATAGGGAAGCCAAAGGATCCAAAACTATAAGTGATATGAATATAAAAGTCAAAGAACTAATGCGTTTCGAGTATGTTTGATAAATACTGAAGGCACACGTTTTGTCAGACACATACGTACTAAGCAAACATAACCTATATTTACACAGATCGTACTAAACTGTTGAAAAAATAAAATCAACATTAAAGCATTACCAACGTTTCGGTGACTGGCATACTAATATTTTTTAATACGTTTTTAAATTTCTCTCCAAAGCAATGCACGAAGAGCGAAAGCGTTAATTACCTTCGCAGTGTAAGTAACCGCATTAATTAATAGTTATGTAAGTAATTATTGCAAGTAAATAGCCTTGGCTCCGAAAGAATTGCTGTTTCTTATCACACCTTGGAAGTTTTTTTGATAACAGAAATTGCAAAACCTGAAAATTTGCATTAGAAGAATAAATAATTTTTAAAAAGCCGCATTACAAGGACTAGGATTATTCCATCAACTTTTCTGTTTATATTTTATTTTGAAATACTTTAAAGATTTTAAACGTAATCAAAATTGTACACAATAAATTCAGTCGTAATCTTGGAATAAAGCGAGTTTAGGTTTTTAAAAGTAATGTGATAAGATTTCTCAGAAAACTACAAAAACGAACTTTGTGAGATTAGCCTTTTTAGTAAAGCGAGGGTAAACTATTTTTCGATAAAACTAGTCAGAATTATTTCTGTCTGAAATTAAAATCACGTCTATTTGAAATCGCTTATTTAAATTCAAACTATTTAGTGCCTGAAAGTCAAGGAACCAGCCACAGTTAGGCAAAAGGCAACTTCCTAGGAATGCCCTTAAATTTTTTCGGCTTCCCTAAGAATCATTACTAAATACCATCCAGACATACTGCCCCAAAAGTTTCTTAAACATCCCAGAATTGCCTTCGAATGCTTTCTAATTTTTTTAATTCGCAAAATTAAATGCATTTGGATTGCCCAATTAAGCAACAAAAGAGGATCTGATAAGACTGAATAGACGAACCCATACTGAAAGTACACTAAGATTGGAGTTTATTTTAAATGAATTGGTTGAAATACCAACAAACTTTAGAAAAGCAAAAATTTCAATTATTTTCCAAATTAATCACTTAAGTTTCAGAACTTAGAATTAACGGAAACAAAGTCGGTAAGTACACAAAGAGCCGTGTGAATGAAATTATTTAAATGAACAAACAGGTGAATTTATGTGGCAACTGGGTAAATTGAGATTTTTGTGTTTTCCGGTATAATATTGTCCTAAGATATCGTCTTTACAATGCAAACATTCGTTTAGGTACGTCGGCGTTAGAATTTGATACACGGACCTAGGATTTGGTTACAAAGGAACTGTTAAAAACTACTGTTCGAGTTTAAGAACAATAAAGTTGTTTCCTTTGAAAAATAAGCAAGGCATATGGTTTTATTGAGTTTAAATTATTCGGTAAAAATACACCAGGAGCAATTCTAATAATATGTTTCTTATAACATTCGATTTATTAATAATATTTTAAAAATACATGTAATCAATGTAAAGAGAACGTGTTAATGGAAAATACTGTTCTAATCACACATAATGCAAGCAGTATTATTGTAATTACAGACGTAAATGGTATTATATTTTTCTAACAGGTAAAACCAAGGATATTAAATTAGAGACCATTTAAACTTCTTCTGTAGGTACTTAGTAAAATTCCTGTTAATTTCAATAAAGTTGCCTAGTTTTTGTGTAATTTTATGTTTTTATACTAAGCCGCCTTATAATTTTAGATATTATTCTTGCAGCTACTTATAAGTTTCTGACGATTTGTCGTAACGGCAATACAATTGCGGTTATTAATGAAAATCTCAGGGTTTCGTCGAAGGTTTTGTGTATTTCCGATCAAATTTTTCGTCATTGCTAGAAAAACATTTACAAGTTAAACTTACTAGTCGCAAATCAGTTTAGAATTATGGTTTGCCTTTCTAAACTAAGAAAGTAGCTGTCTAAAAAGTATAATTTAAGGAGGTTTTAAATTTAGAACCAAACCAATTACATGTAAGTAAAACACGGAATAAATACGGTCGACGTGAACATTTCTAACTGTAAACAAATTTAGTTCCCAAGTCAAGTAAGTACAGGTTTTGCCAATTAATTTGAACATTTACGGTAATTTCCTACCATAAGCCAATAAAACAATTAAAGCGTCAGAATCAGAAACTTAAATCTTTTAAATTGGGATTATTAAAATCGCGAAATTAAAAATTTATATTCCTATAGTCTAAATTTCTACGGAGAAACACCGTTTTTACGATAGCTTTCAACAAAGATTATCATTATAATAAAATCAAAACTGTATAATAAAGACATAAAAGGCCAAAAATTATTCTAATGTTTTCTCATAAGGAAGATTCCTATCAAATTATAATGAGTTTAAAAACTAAGAAAACCGCTTATAATAAATTGACAATATTGATGCCCCAATCCGAACCCGGAGAACCGGCTTATAAAGTTAAATTAATATTTCGAGCATCTCCGATGTTATAAAATATTGAGAAAATTAAATTTGTATACGAAATATAAGTTTGTCGTGCCGAAGCACCGTTAGTTTCATTGCAAACACACGAAATCTCTTACGGGTTACCAACGCAATATCAATTTCAATGTAAATGACGCCTGGTAGTGCATCAACCGTATCGTATTTCCCCGATATCGGTTTCTAAGTGATACTGAACCCTGAAATCCGTTCAGGTGTTTTCTTTTTAAAAAAATGGGAGACAATAGAGAGGAAACTGACATTTCTTTGGGTTTTCCTGTGCAGATATCAAGAGTAAATTGCAAGTTTTCATTTCACGCTCATTACATAAGTACACACTTATAGTTCAACTTTAGATAAGCTTTCATCAGTAAGGACAATTAAAACATATTTTAGGTAACTAACTCAGACTAAAAATGAAAAATAAAACTTTTACACCTAAACATTCATGGAGGGTTACGTAGACGAACGACATAAGATAGCATAAATAATTATCATAAAATAAACTTAGGTCATGGTTTGTAGCATTTAGAAACTTTCAGTTTGAAATTAAAAAGTAATATAACTGTTCTCTAAGAAAGAAACTGTAAATTATGGAACTACAAGTTTGCTAACAAATTGCAGTAAATATTCAAAGCTAATGGATTTACCGAACTGCCGTTATGAATGCCAAAAGGCAACGTCAATGATTTGAGTCCTGCAATATGGCGCTTGTTATTTTATATTCTTTGTAAAAATGATATTTTTGTTGTACAGCAAGGGCGATGCTGCTTTTACTTCTAGTTGAGTGAAAATTTCAAGTATTCAAAATAACATCCGGAATGCAAAATACCAAATTAATAATAGCAGCACCTCATATGGACAAGTTATCAAAATTCTTATTGCTGCTTTTGCCATAAACGTCATACATAGTAACACTAACAAGTTTGCTGGTTTTGTATATGACCAAAACAGTGTGATGTCGTGTATCGATAGGATACGAATAACATTTAGCAAAATCACAAAAGGCCGGGTTTATAAACAAATAACGTACAGCGCCATCGAACAGACAGCTAATTATTATTATTATTGGTGCTTGATGTGTTTGTATTGGTAATTTATGGATTGTATTGAACGTACTAAATTTGCAGAAGCTCAAAAATCCCCAACATTAGGGGGGAAATACAATACGTCAAGTCAATATTAACCACTTTTATTTATTTATTTATTTCTATTTAAGTAGTATAGTACCGTACCAACACCCAACACCTTTATCTAAACCTTAAACTTAGTTATATGTGCGATGAGTGAAAAATATATAGCTGTTGTTGCCTTTGCAAAAACGTAGAACATGGTTAATGGTTGTACTTTCGTAAATTAACTGGCTCTGTAAATGCCTAAAGCCTGTTAACGCATAGCAATATCGTGAATTATTTGTTAAAGCCAAACTCTCCTTAACGCTATTTTTTTCACTGAATGGCGCATTAGTAATTTTTTAATTTGACATTTTCGAATGAATCAATGAATTCGAGTAGTATCAACCCTATTTACATAAATGCAGTGAAGAGACTATACATTAACAACTACGCCATGATAACAACAGGAAAAGCAATGACACAACCTATAAAAATAACTAAAGGTTTAAAACAAGAATGTTGCCTATCGCCCCACACTATTCAAGACTTACTTAATCCAATTGCTGAAGGGATGGACGAGAAAATGTAAAACAAAGGGAGTATTGCTAGAAGCAGAGTATGCCCACACTTTGTTCTTTGCGGATGATCAGTTATTACTCGCAGAAGATGAAGAGGATATCACATAGGTATATGCCGAGAAAATTAATAGAAACATATAATCGATGGGGACTGGAAGTTAATACGGCAAAAACCCAATATATGGTCTTAGGGGGGAAAGGAACAGACATAAACACAGAATACTACTACTAAGTATAAGTACAATTACCTGTGAATAATGGTTACAGAAAATGGGGAAAACGAAACAGTTATATTAAATAAAATAGGAAAGGGAAAAAGAATACCCAAAGCATTGCATCCTATCCTGTCGAATGGGGGAATAACAGAAGAAACCAAAAGAATGATATGCAAGACGATTTTGAAAGATGTATAATATATGGCTGCGAATAATGGAGAACAGATGCGACATTGAATCGCAGGCTAGAAGCTACCACATTACTAAATTCCACCACTTCAGAAACGAAGAGATACAAGAAGGAATGTGTGTGAAAGAAAATATTAGAAACTGTAGTAGTAAAACAACTATTATGGGACGAACACATGAGACGAATGGGTGAGGAGAGAATACCGCAGAAGATGATATGATATGGAAATGGGTTCCAAGAGAACGAAGAAAGAGAGGGAAGCCACAGAAAAGTTGGACCCGCAAGAACATGGATGAAAGGTATTAAACAAGCACGTGGTCATAGCCAATTAATTTCTGGCAAATCAGCTAGCATTCTAAATATTCAAAGTTAGTTGATGTTCAATAAAAGTACTGATAGGTGATACTTGGGTATTTACTTGATACTCAAGTAAAAATAACGATTGTGGCGCCTTTGGCAGATAAAAGGTAAAAAAGAGGCATCGGCACTTACAGTCTGCGAGGGAATATGGCCGGCAACATGGAGGGTTAAGGCCTTCTAAGTCGGTTTCATACCCGGTTGTCTACCACGCTATGCGTCCAAGATAATGCAGTAAGCACCATGTCTTCAACAATCGCCTACCTTCCCTACTCCACTACAATAGTATGTTTCGGTTACCAATTATTTCAAGTGACTGTGTAGGCCACCCACCGAACACCTGACTCAGGTTTAACCCGGAGACCGTCCGCGCTGTGGTCGAATGCCTTAATTCCACTTCAATGGTTGCCTTTGGCAGATAAGGTACGGTAAATGAGGAATGGGGCCTAGGCTAATCATGGCGAACTCAGTTCTGACGAGTGTCAGTATTTCAATTTACTTTGTTCAAACCTATGTTCACTCTCTATAAGAAGAGCTCTAATTATTCATTTGTCTATGGTTTTAATCCCAGTTGAAACAATCTACAATGGTTGTTAATTAAAATCCTAATTAATAATTTATGTAAATGTAATATTAGCATTCTCTCCCAAACAGGATACAACAAATATCATGATTGCTCAAGTTCGAGACAAAAACAGAACAAACTGGATTGTTAACGACTTAGAACGCTATGCAATTTACTAACATTTAATTGAACAAGTGAAGAACAATGCCAGGACTGATCCAACACGAAGATTATACATTGATCCTTCCTCATTCCCGTCATTACTTATGTTTGTCATAACATGATTAGTATTCCGGCGCGTGTAAAAAGCGGAAACGCGTAGAAAGCGCGAAAGTTGTGTAATTGGTTGTTGCCGTTTCCCACATTCGTGTTTCTAAGAACATCCAATACTACATTTTTAAATAGGATGCAGGATAGAATTTTAAACAGGAATTTTCAAAGACAAAATTTACAAACGCCTTATGAATTTCAAAGCGCGAGAAATTCTTTAAAGAAGTCTTAATAAATAACGTAGAATTTGCACAAAAACCCAGAAATTAGAATTGTAAAAATTAACTCAAGTCGGCGTTTTAATGAGTATTAAAATTAAAGTACAAGTGTAAAAATTGTCTAACCAGATGATATCATTAAAAGATTTAAAGGTAAACCTTAGAATTTTCTTTGTTTTGCTGTACACGGTTTTAAATTTACGGTAGACCTTCCGTAAACAAAATCTGATAATTCGCGTGCTTACTTCCTGCCTAATTGCGTGAAATCATGTTATACAAATTTATTTTATGCAAACAGTGTTAGAATCTTGATTTTGTTAAGTTACATTAAACACGGAAATACTCGTAAATTGGAGGTGTTCTTTTGAGAAAAGAAGTAAACAAAATATCAAGAATTAATTTTTAATATAAATATTCATGTCGTAAAACACGAAACAATCGTTTGT
Organism: Melanotus villosus; assembly: GCA_963082815.1. Classification (NCBI taxonomy): domain Eukaryota; kingdom Metazoa; phylum Arthropoda; class Insecta; order Coleoptera; family Elateridae; genus Melanotus; species Melanotus villosus. Next base: position 82,161,127 of record OY720419.1, read on the forward strand.
TGTATACGGTGTAACGTGTTAAATAATAATTAGACATGAATTAGTTTTTTTTTGCACTGTATGGTTTGTTTAGGACAAAGGTGTCAAATCTTTCGGATGCAAGATTGCTTCATATTTAATTCTCAAGGAGTTAGCCATCGAGGCAGTGTATTGGTCCCTAACGGGCAAGCTAAATGTATTGTTAGAAACAATTTAAAACAATTTCGAATATTTGGAGACTAAGACAGTTCGGGCGGGGCATTCTGAATAAATTCCAAGAAGCAATTTAAAGAAATCTGGGACAATTTATACCAATTTTCCGATATGGAAGAATATAGATAAAAATAAAAAATAAAAGACATTGTTGGGAACTTTAGGTACAGCATCTTAGAAACATTCCCCAGAATATAAGGAAAACTTAGCCTTAGACTCTTTTAACTCCCCCAATGGGAGGATATCTTTGTAAAAACGTTTATTAATATTTATTTACCTAATGTAGATGTAATATTACTACAGATTTAGCATCTCCAAATACTTCAAGCTATCTCAAAATGTTTCAAACTGCTTGTTCCAGTCCAGAGTATATCACGAACTACTTAAGAAGGCCTTAATAAACAAAAGACTACTTCGGTGGTATACTCTTCGCTCTTCGGGAATTGTGATTTCACTTAATAGACTTGAGAATAATATGATTAAAGGTGACTATTGGCTAATGTCCCTTTCTTACTCAATAATGCTTATTAACTATCACAGAAAGGTACAATCACAAGGTAACACTTTTATTAAAAAAATAAGTGCGAGGCCTTCATCATTTATTAAATGACTTAACATTTAGGTAACACAAATGTTTTGTTCTAACAAAAAGTCTAAAAGAATTTTATTTCTTTTGCTGTATTAAATATAGTTGTTTTGAGTTCTAAATTGCCACTGTTTCGCTGCCAGCAGTAATCAACGTATTCTTGTCGTAGTATAAAGTAATTTAGTTTGAAAAGCTCAGACCACCGCTTAATTTTTTAGCTTCTTTAAACGAAATCGAGTCGAAAAGCATAATCACGCGATGGTTCTTCACTATTTTTTCCGCTAGTTCGTCTCGGTCGGAGGAGCGGACACCGATTTCGAAGACTCGGTCGGTGAAGAAGCCGCTATCTTCGTCACAGCCAACTGAGGCCACTTCTCTCGGCCCGACAGAACTGGATTTTGAATAAATATGTACAGGAATGTAAATATTAGAAAATGCATGATCTCAGATGTTCTTCTGCGCTAGCCTTATGTTGGATAAGCCATAAATGTATGTGCATTTTAAAACACACATAAACTTTTGCACGGTATTTTTGTTTGGTGAATTCTAAGGTGAGCAAAACGTATGAACGTTTTGTTTAAACAACGCCATTTCTTTGAGTCGTGACTTTTCGGACTTTAGAAGCCATTCTTACAAAACGCAATTGTATTTGAAGGGTGCTTAGTTTCCAACGAATTAATTAATCTAGTACGGCACTGTATTAAATTAAATGAAATGGTGGAGAAAGGTGAACTTAAACGTGAACAAATAACAGAGAAAGTTAAGTGAGTAAAATTAACCACTTAGAAATTAACTTCAAAGTAATGTCAAAGTTAAGGAACTGATTTCATAGGGTTTCCTTTTTTACTTCAGGTAGTTAATATCCGTCAAATTTGGTTATGGAAATTTCATTAAATAATCAATTATTCGTGATAGTTTATTTGATATGTAGGTTAATTTAATCATAAGACGGCCTTTCGCCAAAAAGAAATTGTAGTGTATAATTCAATAGGAAAATCCTAATTCTATGTCTAAACTTTAATATACTTAATAGAATAAAACAAATGATATCTTCTCCACAGATTGTGGAGAAAACATCCTTTGTTTTATTCTATTAAATCGTCACTCCACTAAAAACATGGATTTCAACATTTTTAATATACTTAAGTACTTAGTATTTTTGATATTATTATTATTCCACATTTATGTATTTCGAATCACTTTTCTTAGATCAGTGCACCTTTTTAGCGCTTTTCAAAATTTACTTTATTAGTTTTACACACAAAGTATTTCAAGTTGTCTTAGTTTTGAAAAGGTATAAAGTTATAATGCATTTACCATATTTTTAAATCACAGTAGGCCATGATTTTAATTGATTATCTTGGTATTAAATTTAGTTGAAAACTGAAGAGACGTTGACTGCACTAGTAGAGGTTTCTCATTTGATTCGATTGATATAATCGCACTAGTTTGATTAAGAGACTAAAATTTAGAATTAGCAACACTAGTTCTGTTGTAAACATAATCTTAATTTAGAGATTTAAAATAATTGAATTCTCAAAAACATAATTTTAAATAAATTTTGAAAAGCCAACCTCTTACTGCTAAACTCACTCTAATTTTTGAAAAATTTTGGAACTTTATAGACGAGTTTTTAAATACTTTTAAATTTCAACTATTTGTTTCTTTTATTATATTGATAAACTGAATAATGATGTTTCGGTGGTGAATGTAGCTTGTAAAATATAATCAAAGCAAATTATCAGACTTTTTAATAAACACTATCTTACAATTTAATGCACTATGAAGTTTAGCAGCCTGACATTTTAAATAGGTAAATAGAATACTTATAGATAGAAAGAAGATCGAATATTCATTTTTTTCATGTCTTGTTTTCACAGGGATAATAACCACTTAAATGTAATTTGCATTCCTAATTTATTCAAATTTTCAAACCACTTTTTGTAAATCGTCGTTTAAACTTGTGATTTATTTGTATTAGCTTTTTATAATTTGTTTATTGACGCTTCGTACTTTGTTTATTTTCACATTTATATTTTGTTTGTTGTTAATTTTGCTTTTTATATGTGTAAATGTAAAATTGAGTAAATATTTTCAGATTAAAATTACAAAGAAGCAACATTTTATTATTAAAACGTGTGCTCCCTGCAAAAATAATTAAAATAATAGCACGTAGGGGTCACTTAAGTTAGTCAAAAACAGTTATTTACCATCATGATGGTTAATATTTCGATTAGACTACATTGTGGTAAGTGTATACGCATATATCGCATGTAAGATTAAAATAATTACGGCAATTTCGGTATATACTAATAAAGTTTTTTAAAAAAGCGGGTTATAAAACAAACAAAAAATTTAAATTGAAGAGTGTAACACGTAATTACCGTTTGCCAGGTCCGCTATTAAGACTTTTGTTCTACGAACTCCCATTAGACCTAAAGAAGCCTTAAATGGTAGAATAGAGAGCGACCGGTTAGTTAATAACTATTTAGCTTCTGTGTACTATCTAATTGTATGCAAATGAATCGGAAATAATAAATCCCTAATTAACGAGCTATCATAATTAAGTGCGGACGAAAACTTTACACAAATTAAGCGCAAATCTCATTAAATTTACTTCTAATTAAAATAATCAAGCAACGAACTTCGTTATGGTGTAATTTATTCCACTTTCTACACTATTTCAACGGGAGCCATACTAAATTTACTGTTAAAAAATACGACGACGGTGCCTGCTGTTATTTAATTACATGCAACGGTAGCTCTTTTCTTTCCTGTTACTTTTGTTATTATTATAAGCTGAATAATAAACGAGTCGAATTTAAATTTACATAACATTTCGTGTCTTGGACAGATTAAGTAAAGGGTTGAATCTTATACTCGAACATCCGTACGATTTATCAATTCAATTATTTAAAATTATATTTGCTTGTACAAGTTTTTCAAAGACCTAAATTTATAATCCCACTCGGAACTCGGAATCCTAAGATATTTACAATTTTAAAATGGAGAAGATACATTTATTTCTTTATAGTATAATATAATATTTAACTGCTTTGTTTGATTTTTCAAAAACAATCATCGAAAATTATTATTTTGAACTGCCTATATGTATTTATTGGAAGTTATTTCTATTAATAAAAGGAAATCTTTTCAAGTCTCATTGGTCATTTAATAAACGAAAGAAATGTTTTGTGTTTTATAGCATTTAAGGATCGATCAATTGAGACAGTCTTGTTTTTGAAAGGAGCAATTCAGCAGTATTCTTATTAGGAACATTCTGCTAATGAAGCAATTTGTACTCATTTTACATCCAATGTCTTCGATATTTAGCAATAATAAAAAGTCAAAACAATCTTAGGGGTATTCCGAGGTAGTAAAAGAAAAATGCAGTCCCCTAGAATTTATTCATGACCGACCCCCTTGACTTAACCTGACTTACTATAATTTTAAATTAATATAAGTAAGCTATTTCTATATTACTTTACTTTAGTTTTAACCAAAACAGTTTTGAATTGAATGTTGATAAATGTTATGCTTTTGTTTTAAAACGGCACGAAAATCTTGCGAAAACCAAATGAAATCCTTTTCAAGTCTTCTTTTCCAGTACAAACTACCGTTTTTTTTAAGTTGTTAATCTGCTTTCTAATGTGCTTCCAAGTGGTTTATGTGCAAAATTTTATTTTTAGCAGTTTTTTTAGTAAACCCATCGCAAAGTTAAGAACGTGAGAGAAAGCTAAATCTTCCCGCCTTGATAGCTCCAGTTCTCATGCATTTCAGCCACATTATTGTTACAGATAATAGTTGTGTTATTAAATACCATGTCGGGATAATTGGTAAAATAAAACTAGTCTGCAGTAACACGCCTGGCGTTAACTGCACATTCTGTCCGACAATTACAGAGTCTGCTTCAGGTGAAGTTGGCGTTCTTGGTATTCGTTATTAGGCGTATTGCGTTATTTATTATATATTCTATGAGAAATCTATTATTTATAGTTAGTTTTTATGGTAGCAGGAACACGAGCAATCACAACTGACAAAGAAACTTGTTGGTGTTAATATATTCCAACTTTTTTCTCGGTAATAAATTACAGCTCTATATTAACGTAACGAGGTGTAAATGGTGCAACGGTATTTGTATTGTTTTAATCATAAGTTTGTTATTATAGTTATTAGTTAAGGAAATTTTTATTTCTTACATTTGCAAAAACATAACTTAACTACCTGATGTAGTCATAATATGTTGTACTTCTTGGATGCGGGGGCGACATTAACTTGTGCTATTTTTAAACCTTTATGGGAAAGAGAAAGATCGCAATTTTTTTACTATAACTTATTGAAGGTTTACGGTTAAAAATTATAAAGTAAAGTCAGCGGTTTTTATCAATAACAACCTGAAGTTTAAGGACCTACCCTAAACTCCTTGGAGATTTCGTAAATCAGAGATATTAATAGTTAAACTGATAAAGAACACCTGTTATGTAACTACATAACAGCAAATTTTAGTTAATTTTCACCGAGCTTTATAAAAGCTAAAGAAAATCATTGAAAGGTTTATATCTGGTTATATGTTATGTTAGCATTAATAACACCTGCAAGTGCTCTTTTATGGCATATACTTTGTGAACAATTTTTAATTTAATATTTTAAGTACTTTCTTGAAAGACATACAGATATAAATAATTAATTGAACAGGTCAGCAAATACAAACAATATTAATAGAACATAGATAGTAATTTTCTGAAACAAGGATAAAAGAAATATAGGTGTAATTGTATTTGTCATAAATAATTATTCTTTCAAACTATCTGCAAATAACTGATAAGTTTTGAACATCCATATTTTATAGAATCAAAATAAGTATTAAAAATACTCTAACTAATTACTTCAATCAAAACAAAAGTAAAACTGGAGTATCCTATTTAATGAAGTTGCGATGACGTCGAACACCTGTGCGTTAGTGATAATCTTTCAACATCAGGTTTTTATTTCAACACTAAACGCTTCGAACTTTTTGTATTCCTTTAAAAGCATTTTATTTACGTGGTATCCAAATGCCGAGTACTTCAAGGCTATTTATTTAACCAAGAATTTCTTGGCTTCGTCTACAGAATGTTACGTGAAAGAAATATGGATAAAATGATAGAAAAACGCCATCGACCACAAAATGCATAAGAATATCCGCTACTTAGGCTGTTAAATCGTCCAACTCGGGCTACTAGACGTTGTTGCCTCTATCATCTGTTCAAGCAGATCAACTGTGACGGTTTTTTGCAACTGAAAAATAAATAATGCATTGACCAGTTCAGATCTCGACAAAGATTGCAGGCATAATCAATGTGTATCGAACAGCGCCGTTCGCGTAACTATTAATATAATGGAAACTTGCAATGTTGTAGCATTCTTCAGATACATTGCGAGATATCTTGCCTGAACTGGACTTCGTTGCTTCGTGTTTTTATTTCGGTTCACCTCTTCTTTGTTAAAGAACAAAGGTTTGATGGATCTGGAGCAATGAAGGTGCTGCGATGGCATTCTGAATTCTAAAATATTATCCTGTCATTAAAAAAAGTTGTTTTCGACTGACAAAGACGACGGTTATTGTATTTAATTGACCTGCGACTTCGTTCTTGAATATACCACCCTGTAATTTATCAGCATTCTTCTCGTATGCAACGCAAGAACATAAAATATTATCAAAATAATGGTTTCAAAAATAAATGCCTCGATTTTTAATGGGCATACTTTTATATTTATTAGTAATCCCTAACTTCGCTTTAGGATTTGTTAGTATATCCTGTACAATTTCTCTGATATGTATAAATAATAAATGATTTAATTATGAAATGTTTTGTTTCAGTGCGCGCATGGCTCCGGTTTTTTCGAACTACAAGTTTTGGAAATGGCTAACCCTCGTGGTGAACTATCATCCGGAGATTGTTGTGGGGGTGCAATTCGTGCTGCGTTAGCTCCACGTTGTCCTTCGCCGTGTAATACATTCTTTAGACTGTGCCTTAAGGAGTATCAAAGTAATGTTACAAGTACTGGTTCGTGCTCCTTCGGGAATACTTCCAGTCCTGTTTTGGGACGTGATTCCTTCACTCTTGCTGATCCTGAACGAGGAAAACTCGTCTTGCCTTTCACCTTCAGATGGACGGTAAGTGATGTTTGAAATTCTTCAAAACGCCAACTTAATAAAGGGTGTGTGTATCTTCACGTACAAAAAGTCATATTAACAGATTTAATAAAAGAAATTGCTGTTTAGGATACTTAACTCTAGCTTTATGTTTTTTGGGAATAATCTGAAAAACTGAAACACTGAGTTTGTGCAAGTGTAATATCAACGTGCTGAATAGAAAATTCTTACAATAGAATCTTCTTTATGCTTCTTGCGACACAGCAAGACAAAGTTGAAGGCTTTGATATCTAATGATTTACAAAAATTCTTCTTAATTTATCTTTTAATGTCGAAATTGCTTACACCAAAAATAACCTAAATATTACAAAGTCAACAGAAAATAAAATAACTTAGAAATAGCTGGATCAAAACTTTTTCGCAAATTCTGCTCAAATAAAGCTCTCCTCTACTTTCTTTGCACTAATGCTTTTCGAACAGACTGGAAAACATGGATGCCTTGGCTCACAACTTCAAAAGCATTTCAGATTCGTTGAAGAATTTTAATTCATTTACTCAAACATCAGAGCCTTCGACTTCGTTTTGCTGAATCTCAAGAATTACAAATAATAGAAATATTCCAAATTGTTTCAACTCATACTTGTTACACCCTGTATATATTTTATGTAAACAATTCCCGAACTTAATTTGCACCTGCATTTTCAATTCAATTTTTATGAATTATGAATTCCGAATTTAATTTAAGCAGTTTTGAACTGCAGTTTGTCATGCACACTTGAATATATCTGCTTGTGTATTGCATAACGCTTGTTCGTTAAAATAATTCAAGTCGATTTTATATTAAAAAATGGACTTTTTCAATCGTAATAAATATTACTTTGGGTAAAACGGAGCCTCCCCAAATTTTCCTGTTGTTGCAAATTTTGTTATTGTACATGCTATGCTACATGTAATCGAAACAATTATTGCAAACTACTCGGCTGCTTTGGACGACGCAATTTAATGTTAAAACCTTTTGTGATGTAAAAATTGTAAAGATAAAACGGAAACTGATCTATAAGCTGTTAAATTGACGATAATTTCAAAAAAAGTGACGAATAACTAAAGGTGCAGATACCTAGTTGTCTGCAGACTCCCTTAATTACTTAATTCGTCTACCTGTGGCTTTCTATTTTTATTTTTAGCTTTGTAGCCGGTCGCATGATTTTATAGTTGTCACTTATTCGCCATGATTGCAAGGGGACCCATAATTGGAAAATTAACAAAATTACTTATGATGTAACTGAAATTATAGACCAGCATAACATTTTACTAAGGGCTGGTTTACAGGAACGTATTCTTTACGTTGCTGTATTTAGTTTCTGGTTGAATGAAAACTGTACGGCAACTGACATCTGAAAATTATGATTGCCTGGATTTTGGCATAATTCGTGTGAAACGACCCTAAGTGAGGAGTCAGTGCGGTATGAAGACTTAAAAAAAAATTTACATAGAAATTTGCTTTTAATATGGGAAAATTCCACTTTTAACATTTTCATGTAAATAACAAGTTGGCAACCCATCTAATCTATCTGTTGCGATTTGCATATTTCTAGTAGGTGCAACACGAAATTTCCGGAAAACAAGCTATTCCAGAATAGATAGGTAATTTTCCTGCCTGTTTGCATACCTCGATTCGATATAATATGCAATGTCGCATGTTGCTCATGCATCGACCACTTCGCATACCCAATGAGCCGTGCGTTGCACCGCTTTCCCACGGTGACCAACTCACTCATGATGTCATTCCATTCAACCGACCGCTCTCTGTCACCTCTCGCAACTCGCGTAATGCTAGCCCCGGCACTTGCTATGTTTATTGCACTTGCACTGAACTAAGCCGAGCTTGTAACTACATTTTGACGACACGGGCGTGGGTGAAGCTATAAATTTTACTCTTGGTATGCTTCAGGTGTGAGGCTTAAGAACGATTCTGGCTCGGACTTCACAACCAAGAAGACCCTTTGTTCGCTTTTTGTACCGTAAATGGAATTAAAACCGTGATTTAAGGTCCTTACTTCCAAAATTATCTTAATACGCTCGTGTAATCCTTTGGAAATTTAAATCATCAAGTGGTTGGAAGTTGGAACCTCTAATAAAAGGAACACCAGCGTATAAAATTTGTCAGAATATTTAATTAAAAGGGTTTGTTAGGTCCGCTCTTAACTAGAACTATAGCCAAAATTTTAGCTTTATTGTTTAATTAAAAATCGTAAAAGAAAATAAATCCGGTAAGTTCTCACGTTCTCAATTTAACATTATTATGTGGGTTAAAAATTCGTACAATTATTAAATAATGTATTAACGATCATTAGTGAGTGAGTGTAAGAACACATTCACTCGAACTTTTTATTTTTCTGTCGTATAAAATTTCCATACAGACAGTGAGAGTAGAATTTTTAGGATTTCAAACCAAATATAGCACTAAAAATTGGCCAACTTTCTATGTCTGCTAGTGAACTAAAACTAGACTATTAATTGCACAGGAAAAGCAACGGTTAAATGGTGTATCATTTGAATACGGTCGCATACGTCGGTTCTAATCTATCATATTAACATCAATTAGCGAAGTTAATGACAGCCGGCTCGTCTGCAATGTCATCCTGCCCCATTCACATAATGGTTTGACTCACAGGGGCCCCTTGTTAAAAAGAGAAACTTAAAAATTTTACATTAGAAACATTGATTGTGAAATTTAAAACAGTTATTAAGATTGATCGACGAGCAATTGCATTTTTATTAAAAAGCAGTTGAAAGTTTTAATACTTATTTCACTTAACAATTGTTAATAAATATAATATATGTTTCTACCCATCTCATGCACGACAGATGTAACTTTTTAATGTCTACTTTCGAAGACAGTTTTATCTTGGTTTTTGTTAAAATATATATCATGTCAACACCTTTTTGGTTTATAGGGAAAAAATTTATGTTTAAAATCTAGCTGAGTTTAAATAACGACTGCTATACCAAATAGTATGCCACAAGGTTCCAAGTATGGTCCTGTACTATTTCATACCTTAACCAATGTAATTTTTGTATTATTTTAATCACTGCGGTTAAGAGTTAAGTTCGTTTGAAAAGTGACTATAATTGTGGTAATTTTTAAAAGTCTGCGTATTTTACATTCAGTCATTCCAATTTTATTAAGCTTATTAAGCTATAATAATCGATGTTTTGCACCGTTACTCAATGAAAAGGTAAAAATTACTGCAACGATACACCCACTAAGAATAAATTAACGGGATTTTCTTGGAAGAAAGCCTTTTATTTCGATTTCTATTGTTATGAAATAAATATTCAGCTATAATTAATGAGATACAGTTGTTGAGTTCGTAGTAAAAATTAAACGGTGATTTGACAATGAAAAAGCGCAAATAAATAAAGGCAGGCGTTCCGTGGGCGTCCTGACGCTTCCTGTTTCCAGATAAAGTCATCGTTTTCGAAGACCCGCCAAGATAATAATAGTAAAATTAACGAGGAACATAAATTTAGGATGAATATTATAACTGGAATTTTTTACTTAATATAAAACTTTCTAAGTAGGTGAAAGCCTCCGAATTCGTATAAATTTATTAATGTCGGTGGAATTTAATATTAATGAATATCATCCTTTCTTATATTTTCTTTTATATTACGTAACTGCTACCGAATTCATGTTTGCATTGCAAATGTATGTCAAAATTATAATGATTCTAATTCATTAATTAATAGCAAAAACATAACTTGCGTGGGTTGGCTTGTAAATAAATGAATAAAAAATTCCTTTAGAAATATTCAAATTACGGCCAACTGTTTCCTCTTATTATTGTGCCATTAATTTTTTTTGGTTATAATAAGTTCCATCTTCGGCAAAAAATTACAACTAATATTTATTTTCATATTAATAAAACCCACTCGCCTTCTTTTTTCGTAATAATTTGCATAACATCAAAATGTTCATAGTACGAGGATTATTTTTTAGTTAAGTTCAACATCGATATTTCCCACCCACTGATGATGGGTTCGTAACCAAAAACCGGTCTAATAAAATAAAACTAGTGAAAGTATAACGAGTTATTTTTTTATTATCATAAATTAAACTTGCACTTTAAACTAGACCAGTTTTATTTTTTATTCGCTGAAATGTCAAGTATAAAATTGGAAACCTACAAATTGTATTTTATTATTAATTTAGTTGTAAAACATGGGCGTTTTTATGTGAGTTTACGTCGTTTTTACTTTTCAATTCTGCAGTTTCGGAAAGATTTTACATAATTTTTAAATTTTAATTCTTAGATTTAATTTCCTGTTTAAGGCAGGAAAAACTGCTATTTTATTTCGGATAAAACTGTAACCTTGCTGATATTATTACGAGAATTACCAGAATTCTGCGTGTGAACCGAAATTGGAACTAGTCCTTCGTGAAATGCAAAAGGACTCTCAAAAGTTTTTAAAAACTAACAAGGTTTGGGTGTTACCCTACAGCCCGTAATCAAAAAACGGTATTTAAGGAAAGATTGTCCAAGAATAATTTTTAACCTTTAACTGGTTTGTATTTGTATTAGATTTATCTAAGAATTTAGCGTGCCGCGCAAACCTTGGTTATGTGATTTAGAGTTTGTCCTTTATAAAATACAAAGAAATAATGTGTTCTGATTTCATAGAAAACTACGTTATCTCGGTTTTCCAATTCTGTAAATGCCTTATTGTTTGAAAATATTACTAAGGTTTGATTTCCACATCTATTGTGTAAGTCTCGCACATTTTATCGACAACATTCTTATACTTATTTGATTTTGCCCCTTTAGGTTTCTAATTTTCAATGAAGTATTTTCTTAACTAACTAACTAACTTTAAACCCCAGGGAAGATCATGTAAATTAATGCCCAATTTTTGTAGGAAGTACCAATAACAACCATAAAATTCACACGAAAAAAGGAATTAAATTAAAAAATTAAAACAATTAGTTTTGTTAGATAATAAACCTTACGACCGAAATTTTCATTTTATTCCAACAAATTTCCTTTTAAATAAGCATTCTCCAGTTTTTTTTTTTTAATTTCTCGCCTCCAAAAAAGGCACAGAACAACTACAAATTAAATGCGCAATTAAGTTAGTACTTTTTTGAACATAACTATTAATGCATAATTAATTAATGTACAAAAAAGCAGTTTTACGTCCCACAGTACCACTTGATCGTGGGAAGCGTGGAAATAAAAGAAAATAAACTGCAAGTTATTATTAAATAATACCAAATAGCAGACTGGGCAATAAAAGTTATAAAAATAATTCATTAAAGATTACCTTTTTTATTATCTATGCACTTTTATGTTTTCCAAAAATTATTTTTTCTGTTATTTGTGCCAAGGCCAATCTTCCTTTTTGAGTAGCTAAAAGAATTCTACTGTAATTTAATACTTAAAATGTTTGATCTTTTTTGCTATAAAGTTTAATAATAATTGTCATTTTAGCCGTAATCTTTGGCATTTCAAATTTTATGAAATGTGGTGTGACTATTATTAGTAATATCAATTACAAGAACACATAAATTGATTTGTTATTCCAGTTCATAATACGAATATTTCAATGTTTAATTTAAAATGCCAAGAACATTTGGAATTAAATTTTCATTTTTCCAGAGCTAACCTTATTTTTGGTTTTTCGAATTCAAAATTTTGCATTTGCATTATGGAAATCGAAATAAACAGTAACTTAATGTTATATTTTTTTAACTTCCTGTTATTCTTAGTTATTTCCTCTTAAATAACCAGACTTAGTAAATTAGTAAAAACATTTAAACTTCCGGAGGATGTGTTTTGATCACTGCTTGACATGTTATATAAACTTAGTTAAGTTTGTGAATATTCTCGCTAGCTTCTAAAAGACATGGAATCTATTAGACTAGAAACTTAAAATTTTTTTAAAGCTGTTTAAATTTTGCTTTTTCTGTTTTTAATGTTTTACGTTTCCTGAAGGATTTTTGGAAGACAAGCCGCTTTCGACCTTGTTTATATTTGTAAACTGGAAATGTTTCAGTTTTCTGTGATTTATAAACGTTTTCCGTTTCTTTTCCGTAAGTAATTTGTTTATCAGTAATGATTAATATCTACATTTCTTCTGACCAAAAACCGGAGCTTTCAAGGCGCTTTCACACTACCATGTTAATGAAGAAAATAAACCCTTCCAGATTCCTGAACATCATCGAACAGTTCGTTTCTTTACGTCCTTGTCTTCATCCAAATAACCACCTAGACCTGTCTCATAAGTAAAAGAAATAACATAAAACTTAAAGGAGATAAACTAAAGGGAGTTATCACATCATTACGGCGCGACCGCCCGGTTGACGGATTCAAATTCTCCGTCTTCTTTTTTCCTTTATAACTTTTAAATGTTATAGACGAAGACACTACCATTAAAGTAGCAGAAATTTTAAGTTAAATAGTTATTTTATAGTAATCTCGTGTCTGGTATAAAAAAAAGTAAAGAACAGGTTGGTTGTTGTTTGGTTCGAACGAGCCAAAAGTTTACACTTTTCAAACAAAGTCCGTACAAAAAAACACGACCTTTTCTAGATACGAACATGGTTGAACTGTAGCGAATGTCAAGATTTGATGGCATCACAATACGTTCCGCAATTACTTTGTATTTTGTTCAAAGAAGTCTTTGAAAAACTATAATCGCCAGTTAAACTTGAATCCAAGGTGGCTGTGATTTTTTTCTGTGTGGCATTTTAAAAAAAAACTTTATAAAAGAAATTTACATACGGATGCATGTACAAGTATTTGATAACAGAAATAAACCCACTTTTCTTGTTCTGCATTTTTGAATAGAAGAGGTCTTTGAACATTATCCTTTCTTCAGAAAGTGCCGATATTTTCTAAAAGGACCTACATAGATTACATTTACGGGTGATGCGTGAGATTTCTAGTTTTTATATATTCGGTATAAAGATGTTAAACTCAAATTTATGAATTTTATTATAAAATTTTCACTTTTGAATATGTTAAAATTTTATGTCTTGATTTAAATTCAGTTCTTGAAATGATAATTCGGTTTTAAGATGTGGGGAACAGATAATAATGCAGAAAAGTAAAGCCCATTTCCCCATATCGAACAAGATCGTAACTTTTTAATAACAAATTCTTGTCCCACCGAAGCTTAATTCACACCTACTTATTTTGAGAGATCAAGATATGATTCTTCTCTCGTTAATGGACGATTCAATTTTAATGAGTTTAGTTTTAATAAGCACTTCTCGAACTTAAATTTGCGATATTATCGTAAAAAAATAACTGAACTTTCTTTTGAATAACATATTTTAATATTTATTATATCTTGTTTGGAAGTTAAAATTTAAATTATGTCTTATATGACCTATTTTAACAAGTTAGTTGATGGTATAAAAATTTAAGGTTTAATATAAGCACAGAATTAATACCTGCTCTGTGATATAAGTTATTTGTGGTACATATCTCCGGAGATATGTATTGAATTTTTCTGTATCTTGGGCAGCATGATTGCAGTTTTGTTTTGCCAAGCCATTTAAGAACTGAAGATAAACTTAAGGCCACTATAATTGTCCGCTATACGTACTTCTGGGGACCAGAATCACACAAGGAAGAAATATAATACCGAATAAAAAGATAAGCAGTCTATTTGGTTATGTAGTTACCAAGAACTTCCGGTATAACATAGCGTGGTAAAAACGTAGTCTAACTAGTTAAAAGGCTTTGTTTAAGAAATTTGAAGAAAATCAGGTAACCAATGCTATTTAATGAATTAAACGAAGAAACGCAAAACTAAAATAAATCATATCTGAAGACGTATAATCTAGTAAGTCATCGGAAACATGAAGAACAAAAAAAAAAGGTTAAGTTAAATATTTTAAGTCAAATGTTAGGTTAGGTTAGAAACAAAATTTAAGAAAAAGTAGGAATTTCAACAAAATCATTTCTAAAGAAATTAATTAATCCGCCATGTTTCAAGTTAAATATTTATTTTTATTTAAAGCTTGTAAGTTTTCAAAGAATTCTCTGATCGTAGCAGTTCAGAAGTTTAATACATAAATTTAGGCAAATTCTTCTCGATTTTATGTACAACCACGATTGTGCAATTCCCCAAATGTTATTTCTCTGGAAATCTAAAACGGTAACTGAATTCCAAACGAACATACTGCGAGCTGCTGAGAATATGAGGCACCTGTTGGAGTGTCATATGTTAAGAGACGCTCCCTCGTCTCACTTTACATTTTACACGCGGAGATTAGGAATACCTTGCTGGTTATTTATAATTCGTTGGAGAATTATTTTCAACTACTTAGTTTATGCTTACTCTTCTTTGCTTTTATTAATACTAAACTCGTTTACTTATCCTCCGGTTGAAGACATGCACATTTTTATTACACTATTTTTAGATAATTAAAACAAATCATTATAGGTACCTAGTTTAAAATTACTTCAGATCTTTTTGGAATATTAAAACAAGATTCCTTGGTGGCTTGGTGGATTATATGTCTCATTTGAAAACGAAAGGATACCGGTTCGAATCTCATTCGTAGCATCGTAGCTGAATTTTTAAAGCTTAAACAACCAAGGTGCAAACCCTTTTAGGTAGAATAGACTAAGTTACGTAATCGTAGAGTAAGGTTCGATGGTCATTTGATGTATAGCTTTTACTGTAGCAAACCTCCCACTCTGCTGAATTTCCTCGTTACTTTTATCATTTTCTACGTAACTTTTGCTGATTTATTTGTCCTGTTAATTTCTTCAAATATTAATACAAAGAGCTTGTTTTAACATTCTTGATCTTCAAACTTTGAAAAGCAACACCGCCCATTTTGTTTCTCACGCCGAAAACTAATAAAACAAGCTACGGATATAAATCAATAGGGTGTTCTCAATGAACGAAAAGTCAAGATTATAAAAAAAAAAACTAGAAAGTTATATTTTAATATATTGGCATTATTTAAATATCAAAAAAATTTATCGTTCGCCATTCTAATTCGCACCAGACGCTATTAATCTTCGAAAGTCGATTACCAAACAACCTATTCTTCAATTCTAAACGGTGACCTAACTGGATATAAAACTACAGACACAATTTTACAGCAATAATCACACGAAAAGTAGTTACAATTAAAAGGACATTTGGACACAATGGGCCTTTCAAACGTCAGTGAAGATGATTTAAGCTCGGCTACCGGGAGTTTCTCCCGCCGTTGGGAATTGCAACCGGAATTAACAGATAACTTAGATATATTGTAAGCTAATACGACTAGCTGTGAATTGTGCACGTACCGATAACACTCTTTTCTAGATTAACCTAAATACATTCGAGTACATGTGAATGCATCTTTATGATGTTAACAACTCTAACGAGATCTATTATTGTGTTATGCTCGTTTGTATAAGAAGTCTATTTGCGGAAGACTATTAAGGAGGCATTTATATTGTGAAGGTTTTTATAGAAAATTAGCCACATGGAATTTTTTTGCTTACGAAGTCAATTTGTTTTGTAAGTCTATTTATTTCTTTAAGATTTATTAATTTGATTTAATTCTATCACTGGGCGTTTTCAAAGAATTGATAACTAAAGGAGCCTTTTGTTCCTCAATGAAGCAGTTTAGAGGCATCCTTAGAAGCAGACTGGGATATTTTGAGGCAGTACATGGCGTTTTAGTATTCTTGATCGATCTATCATCTTTCCTTAAAGGTATTCTTGAGAAAATCGAAGCAATTTTAAGGGCATTAAAGTAGTTTTCTGCACCTAAAATTCAATGGTGGTGCTAAATGTTTTCATACTTTTCTTTATTAGCAGTTAACTCACATTTTCTAAGAGTTTTTCTACGAATTTCTGCATTAATAATAAAACATTAATTTCAAACATACTTGTTATCCAAAATCACTAACCTTATGGGAAACTTTTTTATCATCGATTTCTCAAACATTTTGAATCTCGATAAAAGTTTATGCATGTTTTAAAACGTAAATTACGCTTAAAATAATTGCAGTATGATCGTTTAGAAGGAAATTTGAAAACTTTAAATTGGCGACAAAAGGAAGCTGCTGTTACTTTCCAATAAAAATGTTATTATAAAAGTCTGATTGTACTTATTTAAAAGACAATGCCAAATATAATGATGATTATGATTAAAAATCATTTCTTTCTCGCTAAAACACTGCTAAACCCTATACTATTGTTCTTAAATCCAATTATTTGCTTATAGAAGGCATTCTAATTTTAACAAATTAAAGGTGCATTTCTTATTGCAGTTTTCTCCTGCATAGATAATCTGTTAGCAGTAATCATTTTACTTAAAAATGAATAACATGTAATAGATACCTTTGTTTTTTAATTTTTAAGTTTCCCTATTTTTTATTAATTATTGTTCAATGCAACCAGAAATGCACCTCCAATTTGTAAAATTTCTTGCAACTGAAACTATTGTTTGTATGCCTTTTTGTAAACGAATACTTGCATTTCTTTTTATTGTAATAAACTTTACAATCTGTTACATAGCAATTATTTAGTAAATGCTTGGACAATAGAAATATAAATGAAATGCTGGAAATAATCCATTGAGTATTCCCTGAATATTTAAAATAGCTTATGACTATCTTAATTTAAAATTTAATTAAATATAGACAAAGCAGTACACTGCACATGACACTTAAGTAAATCTTGAATCTTTTGAGCCATGGTTCTTCAATGTCTTCATTCAGTAGTTGTTCCACCAGAGAGTTAGGATGGCTACCAAGTCTATCTTTATAGCGAATACTGAAGTTTTGGATTTCTTCATTGATTAATGGGATGTTGAGCCGTTGAGGTCTCGTTGCATGACTTCATTTGGGACATACCACGGTGCATCTACCACAAATCTAAGAACTTTAAGCTGGAATCGTCTTAGAATTTCGATATTCAAGTTACTGGCAGTATCCCGCAATTGTATGCTATTAGTCCAGATTGGTTTAATTATGGTTTTATCTAAAAGTATTTTATTGTCAAGCGACGCCGAGTTACTTTCTTCTCATCCAGATGTGTGTCCTCCAAGTTAAACGTCTATCTAGTCTAGATGTATTCCTATTAGGTATTTAACGTTTTCTGTTGATTATTTATCTGAACCGATGGGCAGTACCACTTTTAGTGGCGAAGGTTACATGTACTGGCCACTTCTTACACCAGTATTCAAATAAGTACAGATGATTTTGAAGGTGCATGGATGCTAAGTTAGGGTCAGTGTGCGAAGATAATAGAACTGTGTCATCTGCAAAAGTAGCAACGGATGTTGATTGCGAAGTAGGAAGGTGTGATGTAAATTGGACCCTGTATGCTGCCTCGAGGAACACCTTGATGGGGTGTAAAGTTGTTTGAGATTCACCATATCTGACAAGGAAGTGTTTGTTAGAGAGGTATAATAGTCTGGTGGTAAGACACTTTAGGTTTGTAAAGCAAACCTTCGTGCCAGACCTTATCAAAGGCCTGCTTGACATCAAAAAGACTGCAGAACAGTAACGTTTGGTTTCAAAATCTTTAATAATTGTGTCTACTACTCGATGGACTTGTTCTATAGTAGAGTGATGTCTACGAAAACCAAACCGATGGTCGGGTATTAGGCTGTTATCTATGAGTACTGGCGAAATTTTTGCAAAAAGTTTTTCGAAGACTATATTGATAAGACTGGTAACAAGCTAATTAGTCTGTAAGATGACACATTTTCAACTGGTTTAGCAGGTTTGAATATTAATACATATATTAATAGATACCTTCCATTGTTCAGGAAAATATCTTAGTTTTAAAACTGCGTTGTATAAATAAGTAATATATCTATAGCCCTTTTCTGGTAGTTCTTTCAGTACTTTGCCCGTTATGAGGACATAGCCTGGTGCTTTGTGGGAATTTAGGTTGAGCAACTAGAAACATCTGGGATGGTGCCTGAAGATATTCCAAAATTTCACTTTCTTCTTCTTTAGTAATTTCAGCAGCAAATGGTTTAAATACTGCGGATAAACGTCTAGAAAAAGTTAACGCTTTTTCGTGGTCACTTCTGCTTGCATTTAAAAACAAAAATAAAAAGCATAGGTTTAACAGTGCTTTAGTGATAAAGAAAATACTTGTCATGTGACTTTGGAGTAAATACAGAAAAACTGTTATAATGTAGAATACAACACTATTTTAATAATTTTAAAAGATGCACAAACTTTGATCAAAGGTAATTTTGAAATCAATAAAAGGTTCCCATTTGTTGCCTGCTTTTTAGGAAATATTGTATAAGTTTGAAAAATACAAACTTGCTATTAAACAACGCGTGGTTTGTGATTGGTCTTGGAATTACAATAAGATAAAGATTATCTAATTTTGATATGTTTCTACCTACTTGTTTTTCAATATTAACATGCATTAAAATTAGAAATTGAGATATATCTAAATGTGTTCCCAAATTTCTATATGAAGTTTAGTACTACAGACAAAAATTGTAATAATCATTATTCATTCATAAACTCAAACATAAATAGTAATATCAGAAAAATTAACGATATTAAGAATATACGACAAAATCCCTAACATTGTTTTGTATTGTATCTTTTGCCATGCAGACTGCACTGATTATAGTTGTTCATCAGTTTGTGAAAGAAAGCTTCACATTATTTTTTTATAGTTTCTGTTAGGTTAGAAAACTTCAGAATTTTTAGTGGGGCGGTGTCACTGCGTTGCAGTTCTGTAGTAAAATATTCACAAAATTCATCAAAAGCACATTTATAATAATTACAAACCTTTTAGATTACGGTAATTTGCTTGATAGCGAAAAGGTAAATGCTTTGTATTGCTGGCGTTTCCTGCAGCTCAGGGTTGAGTTCACATTTCATTGAAAACCTGATTTTAATGTCAAATAAAATCTGAAATATTGGGGAATTACGATGAATAAGAATATAAAAATTTTCCCTGAATTAAATGCGACATACCAATCGAACAAATTGTTACTGGCACCACTGTAAGAAATTTATGAATAGGCAATTCCCGAGTACGACGTTGGCATTCCTTCACGTTGAGCGACAATGCGTACCTGATAACGCGAACGTCCTTTCTAAGGACTTCTTTTACTTTGACTGATTTACATCTCTTCGAAAAGTAAATAATGATTTTCCTTTGAAACTGATACACATTCCCATTTGCACTGGCTAAAATAGAAAAATAAACATTCTAAACGGTTCCTATCATTGCTATGCAGCTTTTGTTCTTCTAACGTTGCTGTGTTTACATACTTAAGTCTAATGTTTTTCCTATTAACTCACCTGTAATGTATTCTTGCAATTTTAACGAAAAATATGTATAAAAACGTAAAGGCATTACTGAATTGCATTTCTGCAATTCTTAACAGAATATTACAAGTCGCGATTAAAGCCGCTTATGCGAAAGATCTCTTTAGATTACTGTTAACAATTTCTGGTTCTATAGAAGACGTTGATTACCTTATTCTAGTAGTTTAATTGAAAAATTGCATAAAAATGTAGACATTGTTGAGTTCCAGGTAGAATTCTCAGAGCAATATCGTTGCTTGCTAGCTTGCAATTAAAACAAGAACTTGTCTTAACATTTCCTAGACTTAATTTTATATTTTTCTCAACAGGTCGTTGGAATTGTCTATTTCACTGGAAGTACATATGTAGAAACATGTAAACAAGTTAGCGGATTTCACAGAAAAATATGAAAATTACTATTTATTCGCAATTGAAACGGGAATTCTTACAAATATTTTTTTTAGGGCACTCTATTGTTGTTTTTTTTTATTTGTGTTTAACCTACACTTGTTGGTTGTATGTTTTGGTGCTTTTCTTTATTTTTTATGGAGAACGTGAGATACCGCATTTTTAAATCCTGTTTAAGACATAATTTATACAAAGCATTAGTGCTACTGTGAACAGCCTCATTTCTCCTTCTGCAAAAGCTATGAGAATTAAATTAAAAGAAGTTGGACGAATGTGGTAGGTTGCATCTTTATTTTGTATTGAAGGGGTGACCGAAAATTATTTAAAATTTAAAGACGAAGGGAAATAACATGGAGCGTAGAATTTATTTTCAATGCAATTTCAAACTTAATTATTTATTCGCATTTCTGCAGTAGATAACGGCAAATGTACGGTTTTTGCTTTTTGTATGGTTGTTCTTATCATCTAAAAACATTGTTGTATTACAAAGTAAATTTAGTATACAGGGTGTTTCTTAATAACATGCTAATATTTAAGGAGGTTATTCTTGGGTCCATTTTGAGAAAAAAACTTCATATGAACATATGTCCTAAAGGTCTTAACTTTTGAGCTACAGGGTGCTAAAGTTTTAAGAAAAAAATCTTTTTTTTATGATAACTTTGGTATGACCCTAGATATTTTTGTGAAACGTAGTACGCATCTTCTATGCATCAAAAGGCATTTTCTGCTGTACAACATAATTTTTTATTCTTGCCAGTGGCGTTCGTGCGGGATTTACACTGAATCATTTTAAAGAGAAAAGTGATACGCCACTGCTTTTTCTTAAAGTAAAAATTATTTTTGAAATCCTCATTCCTTTCTGAGCAAATCTGGTCTCTTGATTTTTTTCGTTTGACGTACGGTTTTCGCATAAAAAAATAAAATTCATTCATTTGCGTCTCGCTAGACCACTTACGAGAAAAAACAATTTATGTAACTTTAAACAAAAATTTATTTAAGAGAATAATTTTTAAACGGTAACATTATAAAATTATGTTGTACAGCAGAAAATGCCTTTTGATGCATAGAAGATGCGTCCTACGTTTCACAAAAATATCTAGGGTCATACCAGAGTTATCATAAAAAAAAGATTTTTTTCTTAAAACTTTAGCACCCTGTAGTTTAAAAGTTAAGACCTTTAGGACATATGTTCATATGAAGTTTTTTTCTCAAAATGGACCCAAGAATAACCTCCTTAAATATTAGCATGTTATTAAGAAACACCCTGTATTTATTTAAAAGGAGGTTAACTATCCGGATTATTAAACTAAAACTAAAACCATGTTTTGTAACTGAACGAGCGTACGCATGTCGTACACTAACGCTATAAATTGAACATACACTATTTTTAATAGGGCAAAAACCGACCCAACAACAACAACCTCATGTAGACAGCAATCAACCAATTTATACAACCGATTATTTAAGTTAGCATGGCATTTAATTACCCGTGCTACGACCCGGTTAAGTACAACTCCACTAGCAGGTAAATCAACTGCTCGACCTAACCGTTAATTAGACCTAATGAGAACTTGGAACAACGAACATTGTGAAATAATTCAAAACAATCATTAATAAATCAACCGAGTTTACTGCTTCTTGCCCAAGTTGTTTCTATCGATTCCCTTTACGGGTTTTAAATTATTGTAAAACTATGCACATGACGGATTAGATGGTTAGAAAACGCGTTTTCCACCTCAGGAATTCCTGAATTAAGAAAACTCGATCTTCTTAAAATACGATAGGTATTTAGCTGTTGTAAGTTAGGCGCGGAATATGTTAAGAATTAAACTGTGTGATAGTGATACGAACATCCATTTAAGCTCTCCCATTCGTGATACGCATTTATTTAGTTTATTTATATTCCGCTTACATGTTAGGGCCCTTCCTTTAGTCACCAACTCCTGCTGAAAGGACGACAGGTGATCTTTATATCTATACGCTTATATTTTAACTTTCATCTGCTCTGCTTTGGTTCATTTTATCTAGGTATTGGTACGTAAACTGAATATCAATTTTGCTATTTCCCTTTTCAGTTTGACAAGCTCTGATGGCTGTGAGAACATTGCGGTTTGTGGTTTGTTATCTATTTATGGTGATAAAAACTGTGCCACAAGATTAGTTTCAGTTTTAGATGTAAAGACTTCAATTAGATTTGATTTTATGCCGCTGTGCGCTTAAAGTATGCGTTTACTTTTTTTTAACGTAATCGACTTGGTAAACCGCTTAAGGCAAATTTTTAGTAAGAGCAAGGTATGTATTTAAATGTTCTATTTTAAGGTTTTACTAAATAATCGGAATGTAAAGAGTAAAATTTATGTAAACAGCAAACGAAAAATTAGAAAAAAATTTAGTAACTTAGTACCTATGTGGTAAAATGGGGAAATAATTAAAAATGGTAACATCTCCAATTTTTTTTTAGCAAACTTTCGCATTTTTTAAGACATAATTTTGGAAAACTAAATTTCCCAAATTTCTTATTCTTTTCCTACTCGGACTCCTTTTTCCTTTTGTCTTCCCTATTAGGCATTCTAAATGTTCCGTTTTAATTCCTGAAACTCTATTTAGAATTTCTTCGAACAGCGATTGCTAAATGTGTTTCTACATAGAGTTTGTCTATTTTGTTTAGTCTTTCTGATTGTTTAGTTTTGTCTACCTCGAATTTTGGCAGTTTCTAATATCAATAATTAATTAATGACTCGTATTGGAAGGAGACTATGTACGAATGAATTATGTATTTGTCGCTCTTTTCCTGCTCTGAAAATTTTCTACTCTTATAACCTTTATTTTAATACTTTAGGATGTAAATTTTGTTTAACAGTTTAAATCCACCGTGACTCGCATCCTAATTAAAACAAGTATTGAAAACGTCACTTTAATCTCTTGTTAAAGTGGAATATATATTAAGTCGCATAATTAGAAGGTGAAACCTCACTTATCGACCAGGTCGTTATTATTAAAAATTGAACAGGCATGTTTGGAACGAGTTTACACGTCCCGTTTTTTTGCGGTACCTACTTTTACATAAATTACATAAATCTTTAAAATTACCAAATCGACCCCCTACGGCACCTGCGAATTTTACGAACTGACAGTTACAGTGGGTGCTTATTGTTCTGTTATCCCCAACAGATTGCACTGAATTGCACGGTAGTGAATGAGCCCATTGAATGCCCGTTGGTAACTTTGATTAAATAGATTTAGAATTGCATAAGAATAGCGCGGTACTGCGTGTTCAACTCATAATTTGCATATGTCATAAGTTGAATGCGAGATTTTTAATGTTTATTGGTTTTAAAAGCAAACTGAATTATTATTAGAATCTTTTGATCTTCGCTAAGTCACGTAAATTTTCATTGCTGTTTTAGATGTTTGAAACTTAAACGAATTTGTATGTACATCCGGATTTTAATTGTGTTGAAGTAATTGCCAAGTTAACAACCAAATCGAGGGCGTGCAAAAGACACAGACCTGACAACTTACAACGAATTTTGCTTTTATTCAAGTCGGTCATTTGGATCTTACAAAAAAATATTTTTTATTAAAAATTGAGCCTTAGCATTGTTTAACTTAATGGTAATCTGTCAGGTGTTGCATAGAACCTTCCTTAATTTTCTCATTGGGAAATTGGAAAATTTTTAAATCAAATTTGTTAAATTCACATGAGATGCAAATAATTATATCAAAATGTCTCTAGGTATATCTGTTACGAATATCAATTCCAACCTTAGTAGCTGTTTTCTTGAATACTTATACAGTTACGAAATTAAAGTCTAGAATTTCTAATTCCGTATTTAATCTTAAATTTTCCCTTATATAGTAAAAACCATCTAATGACATACAAAAATCTGACTACATGAAATTACCGACCGATTAAATTTTATCTAAAAGGAAACTTGTTTCTCCGCCTATTAATTCAGTTATACAAAAACCGTTGTACATTCTTAATTTCGTTTTATTACCTAAAACATTTGCGTGCATTAACTGAAATTTACAACATCAGCTGAATAGGCTTAAATCATGGTTTGAGGAAACGGCGAGCTCAATTTAAGTACACAGACAAAGTAGCAAACTAATAAATACACATTTAACTAGTCTTGAGTGCGTGTACTAGAGCAGTAAGATCGATTTAAAGCAGTCGTTAGGGCTTTATATCGCATGAAGATCTCACTCGGAAGTCTAATCCAGTTCCAGAATAAATTAGATCGGATTAAATCTTATAAACGTTCTCTTTTTATGAGACAAGTTTCCATATAAAGCAGAAGAACGCTTTATCAAAAGGAATTCCCTCGATTAGGAAGTATTAACAAATAAATTACTTATTTTATAAAGTCGTCGACTCTGTTCTAGTAGGAAATATAAAAAATGTTCGGATTTTCGTGCAACTTTTAAGGTATTTCACTTATTGTTATAATTTCATGGAAGTGTTTACATGTATACGCGGTTATCATACCAATCTAAATCATTCCGGGTGCGTTGACACGTTTCGCAACAACAATATTAAGTCTGTAATTGTCCGCCTCATATCGTTACAAGGTATGAATTTTTATAATCCCATTTTACGCCCACACATACCTGGCACATCAAAACAACATAAATAAAGGCATTCGATTAAAGCGAACCAATCGAACTTCTAGATTTTTCGGACCGATACAGCAGGTTACAGATTCTCCTTTTAATTGCCATGAGT
Organism: Melanotus villosus; assembly: GCA_963082815.1. NCBI lineage: Eukaryota > Metazoa > Arthropoda > Insecta > Coleoptera > Elateridae > Melanotus > Melanotus villosus. The sequence goes on from OY720419.1 coordinate 82,186,494, forward strand.
CATGCCTTAGCCACACTCTTTGGTGTTGTAAATTAAAAGAGAATTCTCTGAAAAATTTTATATGAATGGGCGGTTTAACAAAAAAATTTATTAGAACATTTGTAGTAAATTTTAATTGGAATCCGCTAAACCTTTAGAAGGTTGATCGAGCAACAAAATCTAAAATTGCTTGTATAGAGAACAAGAGAACTTTTGGATTGTAATGAAGGAAAACCGCATAGACCAAAGGAAGTTCTAAGAAAGGTGGTAGAAACGAAAATTCTACAGCCATTATTAATCAGTTCATGAGGCGTTTCACAGAGGTTTTTGCTATGATATAGTAAAATAATAGTATATTGCGTCATAAGGGAAGATATAGGCATATTTCATCCCGAAGATTTCTGCTGCACGAGCGAACGTTAGATGCCGTTAGATTCCCGTAGGGAACAAGTTATTTTTCCGCATCCATGAGAAGTTCGTATTAAATAAAAATAGTTATAATATAATACGTACCTACGTTTTTGACATATAACCTCAAATTACATAAATATGTCAAATTTTCGTATTAAAAATAACTTCTATGACGAATTTATGTAAAAAATAATCGTATTTGCTTGAATTTTAAAAAATAATTCCACTTAAATGAAGATTTTTGTATAATCAAATAATAATTTAGATTCTAATTTCTATCGGTAGATGTCACGTCGATAGCATGCACGGTAAAAACCCGCAAATGTTCATATCGTCCCGCTTTTTCATATTTACCCGCCATCCGCCATTGTTAACCTCAAATGAGATAAATAATCTGTCAATTACATACTATGGATACGGAAAAATGTTTTATGTTTTATAAACTTTCGGTTGGTTTGATAATACTCATGCTTGTACGAATTCTAAAATTTTTAACATTTTATTTGCTCATAAAGAATGTGAATGCTCTGATACTTTATGTTAATTGATTTTACATATCGTACTTGAGGTTCCTTTCCACTCAACTGTGAGGGCGCCTCACGTACCCTAGATAACAGTTATCAGCAATATTTATGTTTTAATTAGTTAAGGAAGAAGAGAAAGAAAAACTAGACGTTTCGTACACTTTCTTAAGGGACTCATCATAAGGAAATAGTGAGCACTAAAAAAGCACAGTAACTCAACCCTTCTGAAGGGTTTTGCATCTGGCTTGGTTTACAAGTTGAGTTACCGTGCTCTTTTAATGCCCTCTTTTTCCTCCTGATGAAGTTCCTTAAAAAGTGGGCGAAACGCTGAGTTCTTCTGTCTCAACAATGACACGGTACCAACCCGGAAGTCGTCCTTTTAACAAATCAATCCAACAATTTTGGACTTTCCTCAATCTCACAATTTTTAGAATTTCTACGATTTTATCAAGACCATAGGAACTTTCCTAAATTTGACATTCTATTAAAGAATTTAAATATCGAGCTCTCTCGCTTATATTTTTCGAGGATTTCCGAGATGTTTAAAATTTTACCTCAAATGACGTATGTAAAATGAATCGAAGTTTGAAATCTTTCATGAAGTAGTAAATGTTTTAGTACGGTTAAAATTTCCAGACTGCTTATTTTTCGAGGTTCTGAGTGCTATAACGTAAGAGGATCCTCATCCAAAGTTGATATGATTAGTAGCTTCAATACTTTACATTTACAGTATATTCTACCTTATATTCTTCATCTTCCTTGTGTTTCAACATTTGCCCCGTATTCCCACATTCGTTTTCTGTGCTCTTCTGTCCATGTTTTGCCTGTTCTTAGCTTTGACTTTTCTTGAAAACCTTATATTATTATTAATACTCCAGCTATTCCCCTTGATTTTTTCTATGTTGTCAAGACTACGAGAATTTTCCTAAATTAATAACGTTTAACGATACAAAAAATGAAACTGCTAGTAGGTAATATTTATCAAAGTCTGTTGTTTCTAACAAACTTCAAATTCGTCTAAAGTTAATGGAAATGGTCGAAATCTCTAAATTATCGAAAAATATCTTGAATTGACGCAGCTACAGTCTATTCCAGGCTACCTCAAATTGCCGTTATTAAACAATAAAAGATTAACTTAGTGATCACTCTCGAGTTAGGCTAACATTAGGATCTTTAACGTCATGCTTTATTTCTTTAAAACTGTTTGAAGCAGTTGCAAAGTAGTTCATTGAGAAATCAAAGAAAATTCCTTTCTCGATTCTTTGCGAGTGATTCTTTTTTGATAATTATGGTTGTTATGTAAGTGGTCGTTTCTGCCTTTTTTTATTATCGTATCATGAAAGCTGTATCGTTTGAGTTTATATATAAATCTTTAAATTTTATTAAAACTACTTTTGCAACAGTCTGAAATATTTTGGTTTGTTTTTGAAAGAAAATCGTCCTTTTTTGGTCCCTTGTTGTTTAATAAAACTCCGTAAAAGCTATTTTTAGTTCTTTTTCCGTCATCCTTTTAATTGAATAGGCTGAAAGTTCTTATAATGCAAAAAGTAATCAGCTGAATGACTCCAACTCCGAAGCTAAAATAGGCGTAAAATCTTTCTTAAAAATGTAAGTTCAATAATTCCCCCACAATGTTAACTAGTTATTAACTAGAATGTTTCTTTTTAAAATCCAAACATTCACGCTTGGTGAACAACAATAGAATTAATTTGTTTTAATCTTTAATGTGGACGTATAAAACCATAAATCACTGTTGGAATTCCCTTAGATTATTAAAAAGCCTTTCTACCAGGATCTTTTTTCCAAAAGCAACAGTTAGAGAGTTAATATTCCTTAAACGATAATGATGAAAGTTAAATTACATGTAATAACGGAACATCTTTATTTAATTTCAGTGCGCAACACTTAACCAACAATTTTCCTTATCAAATAATAATCTGTCATAGAACAAAGTAGGTACATTGTAGTTTATTTCCTTGTAAAGAAGTAAACTGATTATGGGGATAATTAGAGTATCTACCTTGTGGAACGAAGTTCACGCTCTGCTTTATACAGGCATGTAGGGACATATTTTTTTCCGGTAATGATCGATTAACCGTGACGAAACCCAAGTGTCACAGACAAGTGTTCTCTATCGAGGAACATCTACCAATAATGTGCAAAAGAACAATTTAAAAACTTCCAGGTTCGTGTAACTGTGTGAACATTCTCAATTAAGTCCGATGCTTGACGCATGTCGCCGTCAGAGCGGAACCAACAATACTCTAATTAATAACTCTTGGGTCGTACATATACCCAGTCTTACTACCTAAAAGTATTCAGGGATATATGCACACGTACCATTAAAATAATTATAGCTAATAATTACGTATAATGATTTAATAATAAGTTATACGTCGATTATTCTTGATAGCATTTAAGATTACTCTTTAAATATGTGGATGTTATGATTATTCCGTTTATATTATTAAATAAAATTATGCAAACCGCATTTACATTAAGGATAATGTCGGTTATTTAAGGATTTGTTTGTTGAAATGAACTGTGGGAGAAAATCTTGAATCATAAAGTAAAAGTTGTGTTTTAATATTAATCAATATTTATTATTATTATCATTTCGCTCGAAGCATTTATACGAGCATTAATCCTTGTTAGACTACTACATAAACACACACATACATATATACAGGCTTGATCTAAATGTCAGATGTTTTTGTTGTAAACGACTGAAATGCCTTCGTAATTAACAAGTTTCAACCTAACCGTATTCTTTACCTATAATTAATGATCTTATTCAAGGCCCCCATAGTTTTCTCTAATAGCTGTTCTCACAGAGCAATAAATGTAATAGAGTGCGACCTTAACTATACAGTAAGAAAAGCAACGGTTACGCATTTTGTTCTGATAACTTATTGCCTTTTGTGTGCATTATGGGAAAAGTTTAACATCTAAATTAGAAACGGTAGCTCACCTTTAATTCCTGTGAATAATCGATTTTAATTACTAATACATTATAATTATCTATATTGTCGAGATAAAGAACAATATTTATTACTTTCATTGTTATAAATTAAAAATGTAGTTATATTTTAGGAAATAACATTGATATGTCATTAATTAATTAATTAATTAATTAATTCTGTAAATGTACACAGACAATGTTTAACCTTATTGCTTAGAAAGGTATTTATGTAAACGTATTTTAATTTATTTCTTTTTCTTTTAGTTTATTCCAAAGATTATCTCCACCTCTTCCTAGGTCTTCCTGGAGATCTTTTTCCTGGTTGTTTATTATCTCTGGCTATTTCCAGTAGTCTATCTTCGGTTATTCTATCTATGTGTTCATATCGTCGTATTTCTTCACTTCTAATATGATCTGATCTTTTGACGCGTGTTATTTTTCTTAAAGTTTGTGTTTGTGTTGTTTTTAGGATTTGTTTAGTTTTAATAGTATGTATTAGGTCGAGTTTCACTAGCTTAAGTCATTATCGGTCGTACCACTGCTTTATATATTTTTACCTTTGATTTGATTTCAGACATGCTGAGACGTTGGCAACTTTGTCAGATCTCTTGCTAATATTCCATTACTTGTAAGTTGTACTCCTGGGTAATTAATTTTCATCACTTGTTCGATTGCTTTTCCGGAAAATTCTAACTTGCATCGCAAAGGATCTTTAAGGACGGTATTTTCTCTTTTAGTTGTCGATATACATATTTAAATCAAACTTCTTACAAAGCCGCGTCGTCAGCATAACATATATAATATAATAATTCGAATTTCCTTTTGTCCCATTTTATGTCCTCTTTTACATTGTTTCGGTGTTAAGTTTGAAATTTCATTCGCAGTTCCATTAAAAAGTATTGGACTGAGTGAATCTTCTTATCTGACTCTTTTATTGACTGGTATTCTTTCCGTCAATTCCCCTGTGCTCAACGAGGATCTAACAAAGAAAACGCATGTTTTTTGGACAAAACATTTTATTTTTCAATATAGTCTCCTGCTCAATCAGCACACTTATTACAACGATACTCCAAATTAGCAATGCCTTCATTGTAGGTCGATGAATCCAAGTCTTCGAAATAACTATTTACAGAAGCGATTACCTCGGACTTGGACGAAAATCTCTTACCGCCGAGCTATTTTGTCATGTTTGGAGATAGATGATAATCGCTGGGTGCAAAATCTGGGGAATAGGGCGAACGAGGCACTAATTCAAATCCCAATTCTGCATTATCCTGATGGAAAAGTACTTTCTTCTTTGCCAAATGAGGCCGTTTCTCTTTGATTTTGTCACTCAATTGTTGCAACAAATTAGCATAATACTCGCCATTTATTGTTTTCCCCTTTTCTAAGTAGTCGACGAAGATAATTCCATGATAATCTCAAAACACAGTTACCATAACCTGTTGACAAAAGCGTTTTTGCCTTCTTCGGTGGCGGATAACCTTTGTGTATCCATTGTTTAGACTGTTCTTTGGTTTCGGGAGTGTAATAGTAGATCCAGGTTTCATCAACGGTTATGAAACGGCTCAAGAAGTTCTTCGGATTGCGGCGAAAATGTGCCAAAAGGTCGCGAGAAACACTCAAACGATTCAGTTTTTGCTTCGGTGTAAACAACCGAGCACCCAACCCATTTGGAACATTACGATCGCCCAATATTTATTTTACATGTTTCAGCTGAAGATGGTCGAATGTTTTTTCGATAACAATGAAGCAGAAGAATTTGTCTGACTATACATCGGTTCAGGATCGGTTTTTTCTAAACCTTTGTTGCTCATCCCGACATGGCACTATTAAAAAATCATCATACGAAAATTGTTTATATACCGTCCGATTTATAACAAAGGCCCCAGCTTATAGTGCTTTTATTATTAATATTACACCCAATAAACTATATATATTCTTAAATGGCATTATAAAAGCTATATTTTCCCATTATAACTTTCTCAATATCAGTCAATTGTTTTGAAGAGCGATATTCAACTTTCTTATTTTAAATGCAACACCCTGTATATTTTATTTTTTTCGGATAGATTTTTAAATTGTCGTTCTAGGGGTACCATATAAGTATACTTTTAATACATAGATGAACGATTTTTTAATTTAATACCTAAGATCTAGTAGCGATGATTAAATACAAAACTAACATGATATTCACTCATTTAACAGCACTATTATTAACCAAATTACTGAATAAAATGCATAAAACAATTTTGGTATTGTTAATTCGTTTTATGCATTTTATTCAGTAATTTGGTTAATAATAGTGCTGTTAAATGAGTGAATATCATGTTAGTTTTGTATTTAATCATCGCTACTAGATCTTAGGTATTAAATTTAAAAAATCGTTCATCTATGCATTAAAAGTATACTTATATGGTACCCCTAGAACGACAATTTAAAAATCTATCCGAAAAAAATAAAATATACAGGGTGTTGCATTTAAAATAAGAAAGTTGAATATCGCCCTTCAAAACAGTTGACTGATATTGAGAAAGTTATAATGGGAAAATATAGCTTTTATAATGCCATTTAAGAATATATATAGTTTATTAGGTGTAATATTAATAATAAAAACACTATAAGCTGGGGCCTTTTTTATAAATCGGACGGTATAAAAGCAAAAACCACAACAATCTTCGATTAAATTACACATGTTGTATAATAACTGCAGGCAAATATTTTTAAGTTATTATTATTTATATGAATGAACATAACTACTTATAAAGACAAATTTAAAAATATAGCTTTTAGAAATTCTAAAAAGCTCTCATTAACCCTCATTGAATATTTACATTTTATTTTTTTTATCTTAAAATCTATTGGTAACTTAGGACTCTTTAGGGTATTTATAAACTATTATTTCATATATTTACTTTTCTTTTTTTCTTCTTCTAGTTTTTCCGTTTCAATTAGTGTTGAATGTAGATGCCATGTATTTCCGTCAATTCTTCCTTTTTTCTCTCTATTGTCTTTAACTAACTTTTCTTCGATTGTCAAATTCTTTTCTTTTATTCTTGTTGCTCGTATTACTTTCTTCATCAATGGTTTTTCGCCTATTGTAAGTATGTGCCCAAACTAACTTTATTGTTTTATTTCCAGTTATTGGTTATTATTACAATATTGTCTCTTATTTATTTTTCTGATTTGCTTCATTTCTTCTTCTGCCACTGTTAATTATTTATATTTCTTTGTCCACAAGTTATATTTGCTTCTTTATTGATTTTATCATTTTTTTTTCTTTACACATATTGATTATCGGTACTTTTCTGTTACCGGTATTTTAAACTTCCATATATGAGGTCGATTATTTTTAATGGGTTCTTAGATTACACTATATATTTTTAGGCGTTTTTTCTTTAATGTTCTTTAGTAATCACTATAATGTGAATTTAGCCGCCTCCTTGATGTTTCTTCCTTTTCTCGTTCGAATAACCTTATGCTTTCTCCATTTATTTATATTTAGCTGTAGACTTTAATCCCCTTTTTTAATCACTTAATTTTTCTGAAACTTATATGTTTTCTCAATAATTTTACAGTAGGCTATTTATTTATCTATAGTATCAAAAACTCTTTAGATCTATGAAAAATTGATTTATTTGTTTGTCTGTTTCCATTGCTTTTTCTTTTTATCGGATTGTTAATAGGCTGATGTTATTAATTGTTTTTCTTTAGGATCGGAAATACACTTGCTTATCTTATATGTTTTTTTCTTTCTTTCTTTCTTTCTTTCAACTTCGACCCACCATGCTCCATAATTCTCGTATTGCAGATATCCATAATTTTAATTATCTAGCTGTTCCCTTTTTTTATAAGTTGTTAATATGAAATTCTAATATCTCTGCGAAGTTTGTTGTTCATTATATATTTTACATTATACATATCTATTTCTTTTAATTGATTCTATTATTAATCTTTTGTTTGTATTCCACAATTTTCTGTTATTTTAATCGTCTTTTACTTCTTTTCTAAACCTTCCGTTTTAGCCTTCTTTGCTGCGTTTTTTTTTTATCATTTTTATGTTCTTATGATATGGTGCTCTTTTACGTTTTGTAATAATTTTTCATCCTAACTTTTTTATCAACACTGATTCCTTTACCTGTTAGTTCACCATATTCTGTTTCGAAATTTGTAATGATTCCTTTCTTTCCACATATCTCTTCTGTTGTTTTATTCATAATTTGTTCTGCGTTTCTTGTACAATGTGTCTTCTGCTCCCAGCTTTTCCCTGATCTGCTTTAAATATTTTATTCTCATTTTTCAGTTTTCTTTTTTTTACGTATAGTTTTCCTCTTCCTCGAGAGGTACGTATCTTTCTTATTTTTGTTTTCATTATAACTAGTTTTCCTTTCCTATGTGTAAAGATACACCATATAGTCGATTTTGCTTTTTGCATTTTATGCCAAAGCTAGCTTAGTTACAGCGATACTTGTTTACGTTTTCAGAAAACTAACCACTCGTAAACACTTTAATTATTTCTGGATACTAAATTTGTTTGCATCTAAATCCGGAATAACTGACAATTACTAATGTTTACGTCCCTATTTTTATGGTTTTAGACTACATCTAATTGGTCGACGTCTAAAGAATTGAGCATAATCACCAATTAGATGTTTAATCAAAGCAGAAAAATCACCCCCGTTTTTAAGAAAATACTTAATTGCACATTAATTGGAAGTTAATTGCGCATCAAAATTTGGAAAAATTATTTTCTGATATGTGAAAATTAGCAATTAAAATGTAATTAAGAAATTATAATTAAAAAAACTGGTAAAATCGTCAGGTATAACATTAAAATTCTATAATGGAGAAGTTACTTTTTGATAATCCAAAATAAATATAAAATTGTATTAGTAAATTTGTCAGAAATCCAAAGTGATATGTTTGTTCCATCTCTATTTGGATTAAATGGGCTTTGATTTATTATTATTATTATTATTATAAGGTTCTTTTTCCCTTATTCTTGCACCCTTTCCAGTCGACTCACTTCATAATGCGGAGTTTTTGGTCTACTCTCCCATAGTGACCGATCCTCGTGGGAGAGAGGTGCCGCGCTAACGGAGCAATCGGGCCACCCATCCCAGTACTGACCGTGACCGGAGACAACGAAGCTTAACTCTCCTTATCGAACTGGACTGGGGTACCTAGCTACCGCAACTCGGGACCTTTGATTTATTATATGCATCTTTAATTAGTTATAAAAGTAGTTCGAAATTTACTTATTTTAGGTTATAAATCGTCTTAGCAAAATAAAACAATGACTTGAGATGAGCTCTTCATGCACATTTCTTAGAATTGTCTATTGTGATCCTATTAATCTATGAAAAACTTTGGTAACATTCGCCATAAAAATTACGAGCTTAATCTAATGCTTGTTAACATCATAACAACAATATCACCAAAGATTAGAAAACAAGATAATTTGTTATTATTTTCTTGATGGTGTCGCATTCAGGATTATACTTGACGAATTCAACTGGTTTCCCATGGTCAACCAAGATTTAAATAAAGTTAAAAAGGACTTGATTTCAATATTTAAAAGTTCCAAACCCAATCCATATTTCGAACCTAGAATGGACTACAAATTTGTCTGCGTCGTCTAAAAACGTTTGACATTTTTGTCGGAAATAGTAAAATGAAAATTTATACTCAAAAATGTTGGGTCTTTTTGGTTTCACGCTCCATCTACAATAACAAAAATTATGGGCCACCCTTGTGCATCTTTTGGAAGTTGGAGACTTCCGAAGCCTCAGTTAATCGGATTAAGGTAATTTGTCTCTTTTATCTTCTCATCCCTTCAATTGTCAGTCTACTGTCGCTCGTCAACCGGCCAAGAGGACAAACAAGGGACAAAGAAGGACATTAAGTGAACAAACACACATCGAGGCTTAAGTTTGAATCACGGACTTTTAAAATGTCACTCGAGTGGACATCACAAGTTCCGTAATTGTATGCCTGTTCTTAAACAAACGGGGCATGTTATAATTTTTCTAAAAGTCTTTTAAAGGTTTACGGTTAATTGCGAGGTAATAGTTTCAGTGCAGAAAAAATATTAACGTTTCTTAGAAAGTTTTATTATGAAAAGGCGGACACGAACAACGTTAATTTGTTTCGTGATGAAAACATATAACTGTATATAAAGAGTCGTTCGGGATACTTTTACATTAACTAAAATTAAAAATTCATTAATTTATGTTCCCGTATAGCCTTGATTTAGTTTTAACTCGACGATTAACGCACCTATAATAAAACTGTTGGTTATGTGGTTATGTCGGCACACACGCATTGTCCGAGAATGTGGTATTCCATAATTATAGATATCAGAAAAACTAGATTGGTGTTTTAATAATAACGTAAGATACGTAAGAATGTGACAGCTACCATAAAATCATAAAATTGTAGACCTGCTCGATATATTTGGAAGTAAGTGAAAAAGTTCATCCGAACGTACAAATTGGTGACATTCGAGATAAATTATTGACCTAAGTGCAGAAAGTGGAGATCTTCAGATAATCTGACTTCATCTTCAGATTTAGTATCTCACAATAAATTTAAAAAATGCAAACTTTCTTCGCCGAATTTTGCTTTAATGAATTCCTGCAAGGTGCAAGAATTTTCGTACTAAGACTTGCTGAGGCACTTTTTAAGTTCATATTGTCAGTAATTTTGACATTTTTGCGAAAAATAATTTAAGTTGCTAATAAATCAGGCAGTAATTAATGAAATGTATTGCTTCAGTAATATGAAATATGAAAGAAAGTTGAAGCTTTCTTTAAATTTCGTATCTTTTCTGCTGTTATAACTAAAAATAATTATTCAAATACTTAGTTTTTTACGCTCCAAGTTACAAAGAGAATTTCCATCGTAGACATTCATAGAAACGGTTAATAATTTTTACAGCCATCATAGATTATTTAGAATGAGTTAAGATGACACATTTACTCATTCCTTTTCAAATAATTTAAAAAATCTTGGATAAATGCCAACGTTTTAAGAGCTAAGATGTAAGCTTGTAGTTCGCACTGTACATAATTAAGCTTTTAAATTAAATATTTTGATGTTTCATGCCCTCTTTGTATTTATACGACCGCGGCTTATAAAAATAAAACCCATTTGTTTGGTTAAGTTCTAAATAACTTAAAGAAAATTCATGTTTAAGGCTACTACAATTTAATTTGGTTATAAATTCGATTGTTTATTTAGAATGGGAATGACTAGAAATCTTCAAACGAAAATTTAAGAGTTTATAAGAGTAAACCCTGGCTTCTCACTGCAATTACATTTTTTAAATTAAATATTTAACCATGTTATTACGCCTTTTGTATTTATTTAACGAATAAATCTTGTAATACAAGTTATTTATAAATTAAAGAAAATAAATAGTTTTCGGGTACTTCACAGAAGTTAATTTTGTTATGTATTAATTCGAGTGCTTGTTTAAAATCAGAATAACCTAAAATCACATTTACTCTTTATTATTTCTCTTTTTATTTCTTTTCAGGTAAACAAATTAAGCGCTGAAATATGTTATTTTTATGTATTGTTGAAAAACAGTCTACACTAAATACTTAATCAAGCGAACGTAACGCCTTAAATTGTATTGAAACCTGGCTTTCTTTGTGGGAATTGATGAAAAACCAAGTGAAAAACGTCCTGAAATATAAGATGAAGTGTATCCTGTCGGATTGCTAAGAAGAGCATTTAAATTTAAAAAATACTTACCTACAGTTGGTTATTTTACAAAACAAATAATGATTAAAAAAAATTAATCACCAACTGTCGATGAAAAAGTTGTTTGTCGGTGATGAGCTACCTCACAAAGAAGAAGCAGCACAGCAAACCAATTTGTCTTATTTTGTAAACAGTAATTTATTTATAAAATAAGATAATAAAAAATCCAACACCTTCGTAAGGTGTTAATTACGATTTAAGTTACTACGAAGGTAGTAAACCTTTTATTATGCGTTTTTATTATGAGTGTCACTTTTACATAAACTCAACTCGATAAAGTTGCCACAAACTAGGCAATAAAACTTTATAATACCTACAGTAAAAAGCGCACACAGCGGCCAAATTCTCACAACGAAATTTTAGAACGTAAAATAAGAGCGGATATTGGCCACATCCTGTACAAATTTATTTTATTGGCTTTTATAAACAAAAAGTTCATTTTTAGAACCTTTATGTGTATTTTAAATGCCGTTTTATTACTGTTTTTTGTTTTAAGATGCTTTAAGTGGGAGACTTAGATTTGCCATCTTAATAAAAAGAAGTCGGCGATTAAAAATAATTATGTAACGGTTCCGCTGCAACAAAAAAGCCTTAGTAAAGTGATTGCGACTACTTTTTATGCGGTAGGTTATGAATGATGGCTTAAAAATTAAAAAGGCTTTTCCCAAACGTTCATGGGAATTCTCACTAGTTGATGGTTGCATCATGGAAAGAAAACAAAAGAAATTTATAAATAAAACCAGTCAACATGTGGGTGTTACGGAAAAAAAGATTAAAACACGAACAAGTTGAAACATGCTTGGTAGTTACAAAATCAAGGAATCTTAGATCCATACGTCACATCAAGACATGTGTTACTCGTGTTGTTTTTTTATCATTCATCTTGTAAATTATGTGCTTTGTTAATTGGGTCTTGTATACACGTTCGGTCTTTTTTTGCTCTATATTTATGGTAAATTTTAATCACGATTTTCCTTTTTGTAGTTCGGTTTAAAGAAGTCGTCCACAGGATAGTGGTAAGAAGCTTTTGCCCTTCCAAGGGATTTGTTGCCTTCTTTACTTTTCTCAACTTGATAAGGTTTATAAACAGGGGGATTAACCACTGAACCGTTAATAGGACTCTTAGGATAATGTGAGATATTAATAAGACGAAGTTTCAAGCTTCCTGAGATAATTGTAATTGGTGCAATTTAGGGAATCTTAGGGAAAGAATCCGACCTATAATTGGTAAAAATTGTCATGTATTTTCGTCTTTTTTGGGTAAGCTGTGACAATCTTAAGGGCATTAAGGCAGTACAAAAAATGAAAAAGCAGTCTACCGTAAGATCCCAATCCCTGGGTTATGCTCTAAAAACTAATCTTCATTTATTTAAACGAAATTTTTACCGTAAGTAAACAGATTCGAACATAAAGATAACATCATGAAGTTAACATAACCTTAAAAATTAAAGAACTAAAACGGTATCAAAGCAATGTAGATTACATCTTTCGGATTTAATTGTCAAAATTCCAACTTTTAAAGCCCTGTGACCATTATGAAGTAACCAAATCTGGTGTAATTTTGATTTTTTATAATTGATTCACACCAGATAAAAGTATCCGTTTTTTTAAATCTAAAGAAATCGAATTTGAATATCGGACATTATACGAGTTGACTTACAAGTTTTTTCGTACCAGATCTAGTTTTATGTTGACCACTAATGGATTCAGAATTAATTCGTACTGATTAGCAAACATAGACACATTTTGATGCCCGTAGAATTGGACTGTTGATAAAACCAAGATAAATGATCTAGAAGTGATTTGAACGAGACTCGATTTTCCCATGCATTTATGATTTGTTTTTTTTTTTTATTAATTTCCTGAACTGTGCAGCATGTGAAACAGTTGATGGAAGTTTTTTTCATTGAAGCGACTTGATTTTTTTAAACTTCCCATAGTAACTATGCAGTAGGTAAAATAAAAGAATGTTTTTTACATTACTTTTTTGCATTTTTATTATTGCTTCCTAACAATTCTGTAAAAATAAACTGTAATCTTAGATTGCCATTATAATAAGATCAAAATTAGTTTGATTGATTTAGTGTATCTGCTATGCAGAATTTCAAACTGTATTTGCTAAGGTAAATCCTTAAGTAAACCAAGTTGTGTGATATCAAAGTAAACTGAGCAAAAAAATATTCTTCGAAAATTAGTTCTGAAATTTATTCTGAAATTCCTTTTAAGATTCAAAGTTAAAGGTAGCAAACAAGGCAACATGGAGGGTTAAGGCGTCTTAAGTCGCTTTGATACTTTAACTTGTTTAGCTTAAAATACATAATCGTTTCATATTGTAACAATAAAACTATGCTGAAACTGTAAATATCAAATTAGGTTAAAAAGCGATTCTTCGACTTTCGTAAGTGCAACTGTTTCCAAATACTGCTCCTCAGAATGTTAATTATTTAAGTAGTTTGCGCAAATTGGTTGGTTTACAAAATTCTTATAAAAAGCAGAAAGCACCAGAAATTAGTAAAAGTATGTTAATGGTTCTCACACATCTGGGCTAAATTAAAGTAATTAATTCACACCAGAAAAACGAAAAATTCATAAATCTAATACACGCGGAAATAGATTTTTAGTCCAATATCATCCCACGCAAACTTAATTTATTCGAAATATGAAAAAAAATAAAAAAGCAACGAAGATAAGCACCTGTTTTAAGAAGGAACATTTCACTTTAAAAAGTGTGACATACCTTGAATTTCACGAATAGTAAAATCAGATAAATCAATTAACACAGCTAAAAAATTTATTTTAGCACATCTTGTGCTGCAACTTGTTTGATAGTTTTTAATCTTCGCTGTGGGAACAAAATGCACAACGTTGTCTCACTGCAGGAGATCTATAGTCATTTCTAATTAGTTAAAACGTTATACGGATGATGTTCTGGGGTCAGGAACTAAGAATTAAATTTAGTAAGCTTAGTTGCAATTCGCAAAAAGGCTTTGCAGTGTAATCGATACAATTTAATTATAATTTTAGAGGTATAGAGTTTTTTGAAATTAAAATTAATTAATAAAGTTGATAGAACCTAACCTCATATTTTGTACGTACGTTTTCCATGAGTTTAAAAGTCAGTTTGTAAACTTAATAAAACAGCTGAAGCCTTGAAATCTGAAAATTAAAAGAACTCCTTCATATGTTACAGCAAAAGTTTATTAAGATTCTAAGTAGATTTTTCTTTGAACTCGTTGTAAATCTATTAAATAAAGAATGCGAATTATGAGTAATTTGGTTGTTAATGAAAATTCAACTTTATTTTTAAATTGAACTCAATAATTCTTGATGTATGGGAACGTACGAGTTAGTAGTAGTACAAAACTGAAAGCAGGAATTATAATTTAACAAAATTCCAAGTCCATCTCATTCAATGAACTATAAAAACTCACGATAACAATCATAATTAGACAAACTAGAGTAAACTTATGACCTAAGCACCCTGATATTGACCTGTTGAACATGAAGCAGATGTGCAGCCTGGGAGTTCGTCCTCTCTTTAATCCGTAGTGAAATTATTAACTAAATAATCTCATTTCAACGGCATGTCATCGCCTGGCAGACATGCATAGAGTATATCATTAGTATATCTAAATTTTTAATTGTTTGATGCGTGGGAGGGCTCCGAAACCAAATTTTACAAGGTTTAATGAGGGTATTATGGAAATGTTTCTTTTACAAAATAACTGGTGCCTAATTAGCAGTTGCTTTCGATAAAAAAAAAGTTCCGTTGCATTTAGAAATTCGAAAACAATCCCAGGAACGTGAAGAGTTCAAGAAAGTTCCTTTTTGTATATTTGAACGAGGCAGTGACATGCAAGAGGCAGGGCGTTGACAACTCGACCTTCGCCATGCATCATTTGTAATTAAAATTATAATTGAAATAAAAACAGAACACCGTTATGTAAACACGTTGACGGGATCGTGTAAAATACATGAAACTTTAATTTCTCAGCTTCTGACCGAGGTGAACCAACCCATAAAGACGCGTCACATCTTTTAATTGTTAATCTTGAAGACGAGATGGATGTGACAGTTCTGTTTCCATTTTTAGGCGCTAAAATAAACGAGTATAAAAAGAACGAGACTCTAATATAAAACACGTATCTAGTTTAAAAAGTCGACTTTATGCTTTCTACCCGTGGGTAGTCCGTATCGCTCGCTTCTTTATTTTAATAACGTTTAATCCAATTTGTATCGAAATCCTGATTCTTGGAATTCTTGGAAAACATCTGCGAATTGTTACAATTTTTTAGATAAGTTTTTGCTCGACGGAATTGAAAGACTTATTCTTATGATTGGTTCAGACTTCTAAATTATATATACAGAAAAGTTGACGATACCATACCCATCGCGTTATAACAAGATTTGTGATGTCATTAGACGAGACCGAACTTGACTGTTTTTGAATATTAGTAGACTATTTAGAACGACACGTGGCTTTACAAATTTGCATTTCTTTATATCTTCAAATATCCCGAAACTTACCTACTTGTTTTTCATTTTTAAGTTATGGGCTTCTTTTGTTTATTTTGATTTGATTTTGACTTTTACACAAATGAATACCCATATCATTGGAGTTCATGCCAATTTCTTATTAGAACTATTAATTAATTAATTAATTAATTAATTAATTAATTAATTGAAATATAACAAGTTAGCCAATGTACAAAATAACAAACGTGCTTGATATTGCAGATTATCCAAAGTATTGCACAGATCTTAAATTTTTTATAATTATTTCGTTCTCAAAAATGATGAAAATTAACGGAAAAACGATTGAACGTTTTTTCATCATTTTAAACTTTACTTTTAACATTAACAAATTTAGTTTTATTGTTTAGAGTTTAATTCGCCTTTGGCTTTATTTATTTTCCAATTTCTTTAAATATTGTAATTTAATATTATATACATAGATCTCCCTCTTTGGAAATCTGATGGTCTTCCCCTTTTTCTCGTTGAGGTTGGTTGCATTTTAATAATTTCCATCGGTGGTCCTCCATTCTTTTAACATGGCCGTGCCATTTCAATCGCCTTACCTCCATTTCTTCTGTAAGTTTTCTCTTTACCTCTATTAGGTCCCCCTCGCCCCTTTGGGGGTCGAGCTGCAGGGGCAGCCTCCTATAGTTGCGCGCCGCGGACGAAGGTGCAAAGTCGTTCGCTTTTTTACAACTTAAAGTTTTGATGGAACCCGGGTTCGCTTAATGTAAAAATAAAAATATATATTATGGAACAATTCTTTAAACTTGTATTAAGAGCAATTTTAAAGAAATTAGGGGTAATAATAAACATTAAAATCAAATCCACTACTCGAAGGAAGTCTATAAAGTATAAATAAACAAAAAAAATGGTGCCTCACTAACTTATATAGTCACTTCAGAGTTTACTTATGAAATTATAACCGAAACCAGAAGGCAGGTTGCGAGTGACGCAGGTCTAAAATCTGTTTCACTTCTCCATAAAATTCATTTGCAAGCGTGCCGTTGCCATGCCAACGGGGCCCGTATGCAAACATACGAAAATTACCGCAGTATTCCTGTACAAGCGAACCTGCTTCAGTTGAACGCTTGTGGTCTTGTGCCACAGAACACATATGTTCTATGGAGCGGCATAATCTGCAGGGGCTTGCTGTGTGCGACATATAGCTACTAGTAATTAGGAATGGAAGTAATTATTTAAATCTTTTCTGGTTCAGCGCTTCATCTGCGTCATTAGACGAGCCGCCACTGCTCTACCTGTATTCTTCTCCTCATCTCTTCGTTTGTTACCCTTTCCAAGTTGGTACCCTGCAGCTCCTTCTTAGAAAGTCCATTTCGACAGCCTCCAGTCTCTGTCTATCTCATTGAATTATTTCCCAAGTCTCTGCTACGTATAGCAGTATATGCTTCGAATAATTGTCTGACATATTCTATATTTTATACTCGTATTTTTTATAATATTTGTTGACCATAATATACTGTTCAATTTATTTATAGTCGGTTTACCCTATTTATAATTTCTCGTTTGCTTGCCCCGTCTTTGCCAATTGTCACACCTAAATGTTTATATTCTCTGCAGAGTTCGATGATCTAGTATAGTTTTAAATTGATTGCGTCGTCATTAGTTAGGTTCACTTTCAGTCCGGCCTTGTTGTATACTTCTGTGAGTTTTCTCATATTCGTCATATTTGCGTCATATTCGTCTCCAGCTATTAGAATCTGGTCATCCGCAAATAATAAAAGTATGCAGCGAGCTTCCGTCTATGTCCCTGCCCACACCACCACATTTGTTTTGCCACTCTTTAATAATCTCGTTAATGTACGAATATATTTTAAAAAGACTTGGTGATAGGCAGCAGCCTTGTTTCAAGCCTTTAGTTGGTGTAATTGATTGAGATAGCTCATTCCCTACTTTTATTCTGGTATGTAGGTTATTTATTGTAGAGACTCTTTATTGCTGCTATATAATGGCCATTAATATTACTGTTATCTAAAATGCGATAATTTTTATAGGTGCCGTGTTATAGGCCCTTTCCAGATCTATGAACACAAAGTGGGTCTCTCTATCCCTTGTTCTCCTCTTCTCTATCAATTACTCTACGGTAAATATGTTGTTAACACATGACCGCCCCACCGTGAATCCACTTTGTTCTTCCCGAATATATATTATTTTTTCTAGTCTTTCTTTTATTATGCGGCCATACAAGTCCTCCTATAGTAGCTATCATTGATGCCCCGGTAATTTTTACATTCTTTCTTTGAACTTTTGTTTTATATGGATGTTAAATATGCTAGTTTCCACTCTTTTGGTGGGTCTTCTCCATTTATTGGAGCATTTTTAAATTTACAAACCAACATTTCAAGCACGATTTCCGGCGCATTCTTCAACAGCTCTATTGGAACACCTCCATGTGAGTAATTATTTTACTTCTTCTACTGTTATCTCACATATGAAATTTAATATTCCTTCCTAAAATCGAAGCAGCTGATTCTTGTATTCCAAGATTTTCGGTAGTTTTCTTTTCATTTTCCTAATTTAATAAAGAAAGTTTGGTTTTCAAAACTTCGGTATCTGTCATGAACGGTCCTTTTTTAATTTATACATCCCGATTGTCATTTTGTTTTAATAGTTTTCAAGTCAAACTGATAATAGGAATATTTTACAAGGAACTAAAATTAATTAAGAAATATTTATTTGCAATGTAAACCGCTTGTTTATTACAGTAACTCTGTTATTTCTGTTAACTAATTTTTTGTTTTTGTTTTAGGTAAGTTGCAGTCGTTTGTAACCCATTTAATGCTTTGAAAGCGAACAGTCTAATTCAGTAAGTATTTCTCTCAAACAATTATGTAACTATATACCAAGTTTAACCAGAAAATGCAAAAAACCTCAATGTCTTGCTTTCATAGCTATGTTGGTTTACGAGGTTCTCGTTTTACGTAAATTTCTGGTGCTTTAACCATTATGTTGGTAAGAAATATTTATTATAGTAATCACTTGCATTGTCCACAGTCAACTGTTTTTGGAAATCAGTTATGATTTCAAAAAGTATCTTTGATTTTGAAGCTGAGGAACTTGTACCAATCGTAAAATTATATAACCCGAGTTACCTTTCTTGTAAAAAAGAAAGTAATTATAACAAATGTTAAACAAGAATTTTTATATGTCTTGTGCAATTTCCCCATAAATAAATTGTAGGGTGTTACAAAAAGTAAAATTGAAAAACATAGAAATGGTTTAGGGTTCCTTGACAGTAGGTGTATATACATATTTATTCATGGCCCAAATATGGTCGAGTTTATTTAAATTAAGTTCAATGGTAACCAGGTTGTTTTCAGTAATTTTTGCTAGCTTGGAAAATAAAATTTATAATCTTACTCGAACTTCTTCTTGTTTCCTGCAGAGTCCAGGATAGAATTCGGTTACCATAATAAACTCCTGGACAAAATTAACGCACCACTTTATTAAACGTACTTAATTTCAATATAGAAATTAAAATCAAACCAAAACTACGCTAAAACTCATAAATTAGACTAGTGTTATAACATGACCTCAATTCCAAACATTTTTGACTTCAAATCTTTGTTTTTTGACTTCAAATCTTTTTTTTGCTACAAATCGCTCAAATTGTGAGAACGGAAAAATTCGTAAAAACTGAAATTTGAGTATTCAACGCGATGTTAATACCGCGTATGACCTCCTCTGCTTCTAATTACTACCTCCATACGCCTTGGCATGCTGGAGATTAAATTTTCAATCAAACCCTGAGGAACATTCTCCCATTCTTCAAGCGTTGCATTTACCAGTTGGTCATGATTGATAGGTGCAGGTGTACGACTTCGAAGATTTCTTTTTAGGGCGTCCCATAAATGTTCAATAGGATTTAAGTCAGGACTGTTCGCTGGCCATTCTATGAACGGGATATTAACAGCATTCAAGTAGTCAAGAACCTGTGCAGCTACGTGGGGTCGAGCATTATCTTGCATAAACAGAAAATCAGGTCCAATAAAGGAAGCAAATGGCATTACATTATCAACTACGATGTGTTGCAGATAATGATCTGAATTCATAGACCTCACACGTATAGGGACTAACTCTGTGGGACCGTTGAAGCAAATCCCTCCCCAGAACATTACCGAGCCGCCACCAAAAGAAATTTTTTGAGAGACATTGCAACTCGAAAATCTTTCTCCAGGTCTTCGCCAGACACGTTCACGTCCATCATTAGATTTTAGGCTCACTCTGGTTTCATCGGTGAATAAAACCTTCTTCCAATCATCAAGAGTCCAATATTGGTGATTTCGGGCAAATCGCAGTCTTCGAACTTTGTGTTCCGTAGTTAGGAATGGTTTTTTTTGCCGACCTTCTGCTAGTCAATCCAGCTTCCTTTAAACGTCTTCTGACAGTTCGAGACGATATTCGAACATTGCGAACAGTTCTAAGCTCATTTTGTAGCTCAGTGCTAGTGCTTTTCCTGTTTCTCAGAGCGCAATGCCTAATAAACCGCTCATCCCTTGGAATAGTACACCGCTTTCGACCTTGCCCTCGTCTTCGTGAGTGAGATCCAGTCTCGTTAAAGCGGTTTACCATGCGACTAACGCTGGAATGATGTCTTCCTAGCCGATTAGCAATCTGACGCATTGAGTATCCCTCACCCAAAAGAGTTACCGCTTGTACCGATTCTTCCACTGATAGTTTTCTGGCTCGATTCATTTTTGTAGTCTAGGATGTTCATAAATGATGAATTGATAACAAAAATCATGATAACTAAAGTTAACTTACGTTGAAAAGAAGATTTCGAATCGAATTACGAAAAGTTCCCAAGTCAAGAATCACATAAAATGAAAATTGCAAATTCTAAACAAAACAAACCTATGGCAACAGAGATAAAAATGACAGCGGAGGTCCACAGCTTACTTGTAAAAAAATTAGTAAGTCAAAAATCCTTCTAATCTAGGAATTATTTGAAAAAAATGAAGTGGTGCGTTAATTTTGTCCAGGAGTTTATATTATTATAAAGCACTCGTAATTTTAGTACCAATAGTAATTTTCCAAAATTTACTGTTTAATCATGCGATTTATGAGAATTTTTGTGTAGGTGTGTTTCAACATAAAAGTGCAAGTTTTGTAATCTAAACCATTTTATAAAGCGAGTGCAGTAAATTAACGTGTGGATTCCTCATATAATTTTAACTTATATCGGCGTTATTTATGCGTTTTAATGTGAGCTGTCATAATATCAACTTTATAACTACGTAATAAAGTGAGAATTTTTATTAAGCTGTCTGGAATGTCGAGCAACACCTTATCGGTGCAATGAAGCATCAACTTATTATGAAAAAGTCTCTGATAAATATTTTTAACAGTTTCTTCGGCTTGTTTATATGTTTCATTTTCTGAAACAAAAACGCTTACCTTAAAAATGCCGCAATTAAAAAAGTCTATAATCTTAAAGGAAACAATCAATTTGAGCAGTATTTACAAACCAGTTTTTCTTTAATTAATTTTATTGCTTTTATTAAGTCAACAACTAAAACTAATTAATTTTTTTATCGATTTTCCGGTTATTATTGTAAATTGGATGATGTATTATTGCTTTATTCATTAGTAATACAATTTTGTGGGCAATCTAAACGTCAACATGAGAATTTCAACAACACATCTGACATTGAATTCCATAATTGAATATAGTGTTTGTTTTTATTGTTAATTAAACATGCACAGAAATTGTAAATATACGTAAGATTTATTTAATGTCTGAATTATAAAAATTTGTTATCTTTTTTAACATCGTTTCCTTTCATTATATAATATAAAGGTAGTATTACAGACGAGTATGCCTATTTAAACCATCTTTAATGAACTGGTTTCTTTTACTTTAAAAAATTCCATTAGCTACCGATATATTTATATAAGATGATTTTCCAATCTTACCTAATTAGCGAATCTTTATAATTTGACTTCGCAATCTTGGAGAACCATATTTGTAAGTAAGACACTCCTAAGTTTATTGTAATTATATAATACCTTCTAATGAGCCCCTGATGATTATCTTTTGAAAATAAAATCGATGAAGAAAGTGATCGGTATTTAATGTAACTTGAAACCTTACACTAAGCCTTAAACTTACTAATAATTATCCAATTAAATGAGTTTTTAAATAAAAGATTTAACCCGTCTTGAGAAAGCAAAAAAATCATAATTCGTTGAAAGAAGAATTAAGAAACGAATTTTAAAATGTACTTATTGGCTAATTATCGACAAATTTGCAATCCTTTCTTCTATAATTTCCTTCTTTTTTATTTGGTTTGTGCTCTTTTCACATTAATTTTACAAATATATATTTTCAGAACTTTTCCTGTAGTTGATACTTTCGGTGTTGTGGCTATGTGTTAATAAATATCTAAGTTTCATTCTGTTGGCAATGATGCTTCTAAACTAGATATTTCGTCTCACACAGTTTTTATAAGTTGCCCTAAATTTGTTTAAAAGAATCCGTTTCAATTTTATGGATAGATAATTATGATTAGAATCTAAAGTCGTGAAATTAATTGAATGATGTCAAAAACAGGAAATGCATCACGTACTTAATCCAAATTCTAGGAAAACGGTTTAGGTATTTTCTCACAAGAAGATTCTTCATAAACTGTGATAAATTGTTATTTATATTAAAACGTTTTTATAACAGATATTGAAGGATGCTGTTTTGTAAATCCACTCTATTTTCTTTTTTCATGTTTGAAAACTAGATTTTGTTGGTTTTTATTAAGGATGTAAAGCCAGGAATTTGTTCGTAATTTTGAAGTGAAATTTGTAAAGAATTTAGTTTTTTGGTTGCTTTTTCAGAAAAAACTTGAAGATAAGATCATAATATTAACTCCAAGCTAGTGAATAAAACTAAAATGTAGTATACTTCTTTCTAATCTGCAAGAACAGTAGAAGTAGAAAAAGTAAACTGGTATTTGTGTTTTAATTGCAAAACTCGCTTAGTTTCTTTAATTTTAAGTCCTTGGGATGCCTAGAAATACACAAGAGTATCTATTAACTCCTAACAAACTATGAGAACCATTTAAAGTTAATGAATTAAATAGAATTAACAATGTTGCTTAGGCAAAGCCACTGCTAACCCAGAACCTGTCGCAATTACTAATGCGATAATTAAACACAAATTATCAGCACAGTTATACTCGTTATTAGCAAACCCGTTTGTCGTTCCTACATGGATAACTTCACCAATTAATCGATTCCATTTTTAGTATGTCACCTAAAGGGAAAATGTGAATTATCTCACAGAGTTTAACACGAAATGTGTGTAATTATCGGTTCGTACAGTTAAACTCGACATGGGTTAATTATTCGTTAACGAGGCAAGGTAAAAAGTGTTTGTACAGTTTATTTATTTAAAATTTTCAGGAAGTATGCACAATAAAGGACCGTTAGTCAAATTTAATGTTTGCGTTTTTGACCGTGTAGAAAACAGATTATTTCAATAAATAAAGTAAATTAGAAATTAAAGTAACACGGCATAGAGATGTCCATCACAATCACGCGAAGGTGTGTTTTTATGTCGTTCTCGCCGCGGGAATTTTGTGAACATCTCATAAAATGAAATTTAATTTCAAAAGTGGGCGTTATTACTACCGCAACCACTAATACAATAAAAAAATTTATCTTAGCTATCACTCGCTCCCGTAATGAAGATATCTTTATATCGTTTCCGAGTGTTGACCTCATAGGATGAATCGTTAAATGTGATGATAATAAATACTTATATATTTAATATGAAAAATCCAGGAACTGTTATAAACTATACGCGAGTTCTAACAGGTTCTGCTAATAAGAATTACAAAATTCCTACCAAGCTAATGACTCATCTAATAAATTATTTTAGATTTCAGTCAGTTATTAATGATGTCCCATTAGTTATTTTGCGTTTTTACTTACAACAAATATTCAGGTGCCTCGTCGTCTGACTTGCCTGACAGATATTAAATTTATTACCAGGAAAATTAAGTAAAAATTGAAACTTAAGCTTAATTAAAATTCAATACTTTTAATTTACTGAAAATTACAGAAAGTTAAATTAACGTCAACTGAAATCTCCACAGGAAATATGTTAATAAGTATAAGACAAGGATTGACTTTTATGTGTAAGTGTGTTACTTAATTCATTAATTTACTTATTTATTTTGAACTTGTAGGTATTTAGATATGCGTATACTAAGCACCAAAAAGGACCAGAAAATTTAGGTTTTCGAATTACATTTCACTTAATAATAGTTTAACGATCAAATAATGAAGGTCCTGTTTTAGAGCTTTCTATCTGCAGAAACAAAAGGCCTTCGTTTTGTGAGTTTCTGAACACGAAATATTTAGTTTACTTAGTTATGGTTCTCATGTAAGTCTTAATATTATAATTAATATTCTCCAACTTAATATTATTTATACTTCGTTTTTGGAATATTTTTCTGCTCTGTATGGTTGCCAGTATCCTTATTATCACGATTTATTCAACCTCCGTCTAAATTATGTTTTAATATTACAAATCTTAGGTACCGAGTTGCGGTATCTAGGTACCCCCCAGTCCAGCATGATCTTGGAGAGTTAAGCATCGTTATGACTGTTCTCCTTGCATTTGGTGACTTTCTGGAAAATATATTCTATGTCCAGTTAATTATTTTTATCTTTAGAATTACTAGCAGTTTCTTTCATAGTTTGATTTTATTCCAAAATATAGAATTGGATGTGTTTGAATTCCCTAGTTATCTTGTTATTATTCTTGCAATTAAAACCCATCGACATTTGCTAGTTATGACCGTAAGTACGCACAAGCTCAATGTGAACCCCAGTTTCCGTACCGTTCCTTTAATTTTCTGCAAATAAAAAGCTGAGAAACCGCGCTATTTCGGGCTACGGCAATTTGATTATGATTATTCGTTTGTGATAAAACCCTTATTACGGCTGCCTTTGGCCGCCTTAAAGCTTTGGTTTCCTAGGAAGCGGTGCCGTCATTTAACGGCCGTAAAAGTACGGTGGGTGACGTCACGAAAAACGGTGTCGTGTATTTTAAGCGAAGTGTTTTCCAAAAGAGCGGTAGCGCACACCCAACGTAATAGAGCGGTGTCGTCTCATCTGAAGCGCTGAGCCAGTATGGTACGAATCAGTTCAGCAACGTTTTTTGGCGGTGCGTCTTGTCACCCACCGTATTTTTACGGCCGTTAAATGACGGCACCGCTTCCTAGGAAACCAAAGCTTAAGACTGGCATTTACATATAGTGACTTTCTATTTGACGTATCTAAAGTTGCATAACTACTTAAATAAGCAAAATGGTTTGTGCACGGATTTGTGTATGACTCAAACCTGTAGAGTCGGGTAATGTAATAACTGACAAGTTGAGATGATTAAATTGTTTCGTGGAATAATACGAAAAGTTTGCCTTCGAATTCTGTTTCATATTTTAAATATTTCCTATTATTGGTTCGCATGTTAGTTGAGTTGCCTAGACGCTACACTATAAATAGTGAGTTACCATGATATTTCTAAAATTTTATTTCCATTATTTCCGAATTAATTTGCATTTTGGAAAAATGTTCGTGTGGCCTTTGAAAATGGGATGTTTTTATCTATCTATTTCTCCACGTCAATACTATTTAAATTTTTTAAAGTAAAATAGAGTTGTACGTTTTTTATTGTTAAAACGTTATCTTTTTTAAATTTAACAAATTCACTATTTTTCAAGGTGTAAACTCCGTCGTTAATGTTCGGTCCAAGTAAACTAAATAAAATTCGAATAACATCCACTGAAGTAGCTATTTCGTATCTTCATAATAGTTTTGGAATTTATATACAAAAATCACTTTTCTGTGATTTTCATTGCTATTGGATTTTCGGTGATTTTTCGAACATTGGTTATCTTGGTTTCTGCTTCTTCGATTGTCCTTGTTTTATAAGTTAAATAAAGTTTCACGCAAATATCTATGATTTCAGTAATTCCATTCCTATGGTTGTTTTTCTTCTTAATTTTCTAATTTTTGATTATTCTTTTCTTTAGAAAACTATTTATATTATTGAATTCGAAGACTTTCATGGTCAATATCATTGCTAAAAGAACGTTTTCCGGGTTGGGGCTCTATCAGGAGGAAAGAGGAGACACTAAAAGAGCAAGGTAAGTATCTCAACGCGTGAACCAAGACAGAGGCGAAGCTCTTTTTTAGCAAGAAGAAGAAAGGCACGGTAACTCAACTTGTAAACCAGGTCAGACCCTTCTTATTACTTTATGTATCTCGACACCTTTTTCAGGTTTCTGTTTAGAAATTTATTATTCTTTAAATTGTTTGCTTTCTTCTTAATTTGTTAAGCTCTTCCTTCTACTTCTTCTTCCTCTCAGCCCATATTAGTGCACTCCTGGACGTAGGCCTCTCCCATATATCGACATGGTTTTTATTGACATTTAAACACCACGCTTGACAGACGGGTTGGCGAGTGGGTGTTAGGCAAGGCTCAAACGGTCAATCGTGAAAAATTTTCAAGTCGATCGCGTAAATAATTTAATGCTCACTTAGGTACGTTATTACGAAGTGCCTAGAACAATATCTCGGTTTAGAGGGACTGCACAGCAATAATTTAAAAAAAAAACGCATTCCTAGAGACATCTAGAAGAATCCATTGGCGAAAAATTCGGAAATATCAATGATAAACTTTGTATTTTTTCCCTGCCCACTTGATGTTAGCCTTAAACTATAGCGCAGATTTAAGTATTTATTGAGTATACTAACGAACAATATTGTATTGGATGAGAAGATAACTAAAATTAGCACTAAATTTGGAATTTTAGGGATATGTAAATGTATATCACTAAGCAAAGAAAAATATGATCTACAAAGCAATAGCTTAACTTAAAGCATAGTAACATACGGAAGAGAGACGTAGGTATTGAATAAAAGAATTACCATAGAGAAAGGGTATTGGAAAAAGTAAATGCAGATAAAATTTAGAACGAGAAAATAAGGAACGGAATGATTGCTCTGAGGAAAGCTCTGCACAATATTCTTCGTGTCTGATTTTACTCTGGCATAAAATATTATATTTAATTTTTTGTTAGATTTTGTTAGCCGTAGAGACCTTCAAGGAAGAACGGAAACTTGTGGAACACGATATTCAGCAAATTTATGTGGAAAGATAAAATTCCAGAAAAATAGGTATATGTATCTTTTCCTTCATTTTTTGAAGTGCAAATATTTTTTGGCATTATTCCGATTTTGATTTCACTCCAATTTCAATAATCCATGTTACTTGTGGTTCCTGGAGAATTTCTTTGTCCCCATCTTAGCTTTTACCCCCTTTTTTGTTTCGTGAATGCCGCAGAAGTAAATGTAGAAAGTAGGCACAAGAAGATGAGATGGCATATCGTCAAGAATACTTAACACGGCGTTGAAGCATTTAGAAAGCTTAATTGGGAAGAGTAAGCTTTAAATAATGCAGATGCGAACGATATATTTATTGTATTACTGATAAACTTGATGAATTTCACCACGGGTACAATCATAAAAATGTTAAAATGATTGCTACAATTAACATGCAGAGAATCTTTACTTTAAATCTATGTCACGTGTTAAATATTGTAGTATTAATATGGTCAGTACAAAAATTTGGTACTCAGGAATTTATCGTTCAAGTGGGGAATAATTAACTATTCAACTTTGTAAGCGTCGTTTGTTACCAGTAGTGCTCCGTGCTACGTCTCAAAGAGGTTTCCCTAACTCCAGCGATTTAATAAATAATCTCAAGCCACGTTTTCCCACCATAGTTTACCTGCACAGGTTGTACCATAACAAACGAAATAAATAACCAAATTCGCAATATTTTACCTATCGATGTCTTCTGTTAGTAACGGTTTAGCAGGAAGTGGGTTGTGACCCTTGACATTGCGACCTGGTGACCTGTCTCTTCTACAAGTTAACTTGTTTAATTTTTATACAGGTGAATCGTCTGCCCCCGCGTCGAGCCGTGACATTAACATTCTGGTTATTTATTACCATCGGATTTAGCTTTCATATATGTACGTGTGCTCGTATGTTTGTCTTTTAGACGTGTGCTCATTTGACTTTATAATTGGTGTTTGTAGTACGTACTAGAAGAGCCAAATTCTCAAATATGTGGGCTCGAAGTGTTGTTCGTTTTAGCGATTTATATTTGGAGAATTCCTTGCGACGCCAATAAATAAATCAAAAACCTTGATATTTAAAAATCAAATACTCCAAATGGCAATTACTGAGAGCCTTGGTTCGCCAAATACACCAAACTATCTTTTGTAATAATTATGCACTATTTATGGTAGATAAAAGGAACACGAAAAACGTTTAAAGGCGAATGGTATTTTTCAGGTCGCGAACAAATAGTTCACATACTTGAAACGATTTCGGCCCTGCTAGAACCACAACGAAACTAAAAGTCAATTATATTAAAATTAATTGGACGAAATAACAAAGTAAGCTGCCGAACTAAGGCACACAAAAAT
This sequence comes from Melanotus villosus, assembly GCA_963082815.1. NCBI lineage: Eukaryota > Metazoa > Arthropoda > Insecta > Coleoptera > Elateridae > Melanotus > Melanotus villosus. The sequence continues at coordinate 82,215,176 of OY720419.1, forward strand.
TCCAAGAACGAGACCGGCACCTTAAAAAGATGCACGACACTTCGTCGCTAATGAAATTGAAAGTTGTTGCCTTAAAATTTAATTGGCACTTTTACTATTATTAATCGCTGTTGTTTAACAAATTGTATCCACAAATAACGAAAAAATTTCTCATTGACGGTCATGGTCGAAAAAATGGCAAGGATATACGATTAACGTTTTTAAATAAGTAAATTAAATTTGATTTTAAGAGTTCAAACCCAGAAAAATCAAAATATTCAATTTGTAATAAACTCACCGACTATTTAAGAGAACATAATTTTCAGTTTTGGATTATCGTTTTAATACTTTAAATTGGATTGCTCTCAAAATATTTTCTTTAATTTGTATAGAAACAATGGATACTTCGTCATAACTAGAGACTGGAAAATATGTAAAATACATATTACATAATTAGCTACATATACCAACTGTTTTGGGATAAAAACGTATGTACAAATAAACACACATGTGTACTTACATATAATAACATTTTTTTATATGTAAAATACATATTTCAACAGATATTCCATAAAATTAGATTTTAACGATGACTCATGAATGGAGGATTATAAATTCTTAAGCTGATTACTTATTTTTGCTTAACTTGTTAGGCATTAAGGAAGAGTTTGCTAAATACGAGTATTCCCTACTAACCCTTAGGAACAATACTCGTTCAACTTAGGATGGACAATAATGCGCTATTGACTATTTGCCGGATGTACGATATTAAACATTTCTATAAGCATCTTTTGACCGACATGCGACAAAATTTAACGTCGGAAAACATAAACAAGTATATCACTGTTCGTTGTTATAATAATTAAAAATAACATTGCTTAATACGTTCAATTTGCTTGTATGCCTGTAAGACACCCTGTATAATATTGTATTGTTTACCTATTATGTGTACGTATGTAAAATATTAATAAACTAGATTTTTTAATAATTTTCTTCCTTACTATCTCTTGCATAAGTAGCTATGTTTTTTTTTAATATTTACATATTTTCAAGTTTTTACTAACATATATTGGCTATTTTTTAGTACATACTACATAGATGTTTTGCTCATTTTTTACTACGTCTCCAGTCATAAGCTTCACGTCAAAATTAATTTTAAGATAATTCATTGATTATATTGATTTGTTTTTGGTTGAAAACTACTTACTTTCTGTGTAATCTGTAACCAAACATTCTTATTTATTTTATTAATTCACTTCTTCTGTTTGAACCATAAATTATTTTATTCTTCTTGTTCGTTTTTTTTTTGTTGATTTTTATTTTTTCAGTTCATATTGATTATATCATATTTTGGAAAGAAGTTATTAAGGCACCTTCTTCTTCTTCTTCTTCTTCTTCTTCTTCTTCTTCTTCTTCTTCTTCTTCTTCTTCTTCTTCTTCTTCTTCTTCTTCTTCACCGTTTTCAGTTTTCTTGGGAGGTTGATGTTTGATGTCCAGTATTCCCTTCATCGTTTTGGGGTGGCCTGCGTTGCTGAAGGACACATTTGTTAAGTTCAGTTCAGACTTCGAACTAAATAAGAAAACAAATAGTTCTTTTCTATACATTCCTGTTTTTACAGTAAAGTTAAATACAACTTTCGAGTTGAAATAGCATATCAAGCCTAACAACTTGAAGTTGAACTGTTGTTAAAATACAATAGGAGTGTGTTAAGTTTAGTAAGACATCGCCAACGGACTGCTGAAACACTTGGCTTGGTTGATTTCAAAGTTTATTAACAATAAAAGTTAGTAATTCTATATATCAATAATTTGTATGGAAGTTTAAACATTTTTATTATTGTTAGTTTATTTTAGCAATCAGAATACATATAATTCTATGAACTAATTTTTTGTCTTTATGCGGAAGCCTCCAGTGATGCTACCGTGGACAATTATTCTAAATTAAACTGTTCTGAAAAATTCGTGGGCACGCCCCTGGTTATAAACTCAAACTATTAACGATTTAGAAAATTAGCTTTAACTCTATTTAATTTATTTAATAGGCTTTCAAAATTCTTTTTGCCTGAGCCCCTTAGCCTTAAGATGAACTTTATTGACTTCTAGATAGCTTCAGGAATACCACAAATATTTAAATACCTATGCCCATTGAAGAGTATTTCGCACGCATAAATATAAGTAATTAAGACATAAAGACCATTAAAAAATTCCAGAGATATATCTAAAACTCGCATTATGTGAAATACCTAAACTAATCAGATTTTCATTGCGAGAAGTACTTTGTATAAAATGGTTTTTATCCTTAATTACAATGTCATGTGAATACCATTATCCACAGTACGAATAGAGATATCTACAATTTTCCGCAGTTTACAGCAATATAGCTAATCAAGAGCGTGTAGTAATCGAGGAATAATCTAAATAAACTAGCTCTTATGTTGTAATTTTTCAGCAAAAGCTCTTCTATCCGTCTCCGTCTTTTCGCGAAGCGCACGCGGTTAGAGATTTCCTAAAGAACACACGCACATAATCTGCGTGTCCATATATGTGGAGATTGTCGATGTATCGGCATCGAGGTCAATATTATAACCGATTTGTATTTATTACCGCAATTTAATGGGAATAATTAAATGCGACCGTCTCGTTTCAATGCACGTAAAACTTTTAACTATTGCAGAAGGCATTAAGTTTATGTCGTATTTTACGTTTATCTGTTATTACCGGAGAATATTTATGTAAACAGGTAATGCATAGAAATCGTTGATTTGTATGTAACGTCATTTAACTAGACGCAGATAAAATGTTTTTACAGTATTTTAAACCCATAATGAAACGAGAAACTAGGCATTTTCACATTAGCTCGGAGTTGGAATTAATTGTTTGCCGTATTACGGTAGCCGCCAATTATCATATTTAATAACGTTGAACTTAACCTTAATTAAAATATTTCTAACGTTATTATGTGTTTGATTGTTTTGTTACCTTAGCGGTCATATTAACTTTCATTATTATTGACTTTAACTTAGTTTTTTTTTTATTACATTGTTACATTACATACCAACTCCTGACATATTTGTTGCATATACAAATAATTGCTTTAAACTTTAAGGATTTGGTTCTCAATATTTTGTAAGATTTACTTACTACTGTTTCTTAGTCTAGATCTCAGGTTGCGGTTTCCAAGCTTGGTTATGGAGACTTCATTAAGTTTGTTATGAGCTTTTAAAATCTACTATAAAGTAATCAAACCCTTACTGAAAAAGTCGTAGGCCATTTAAGCCAAAGTCATTCAAAATTTAAGCACCGCTTAAATAAAACACCATAATAACATAATAATCGAAAGAAATTTTAATAGTTCAGTGTTAACGATCCTTACAACATTATGTTTTTCCCATAGTGTTAAATAACACTGAAAAAGATAACATTTTGTTTAGTTAACTGTTTATTAATTCTTAATGTTGTTTTATTTTGATAATCAAAAATGAATTTTAATAATTTTTTTCTTGATTTTACTACCAATTTTGCTACATTTTCGGAACCCCGTCATTCCATTTGCTAACATAGTTTTTCCTATTTTAACATTACTATATTTGTTTACTATACCATATTTAATCGTGCTTTTTATAATTTCTTTCTTTTGTTTTTTCTTCTTCTTTTTCTTCTTCTTCTTCTTCTTCTTCTTCTTCTATCGGGTTCCTCTTTTGCCGTTAAGTGTCGAGGGGTAGGGTTAGTCTTACTTACTTGTAGAATAGCTTCCAGCTATTCCTATCCTTCGCTATCGACAATACTTGTCTCCAGCTGCTTCCTTGTTTCTCCACAATTCTTGTTACTTCCTCGTTCCACGATTTCATTGGTCTTCCTCTTGGTCGTTTTTTTATCCGAGCTCATTTCCCACAGATCTTTAACTTTCCTGTCGGTAGGCATATGTCCAAACCATCTGAGTTGTCTTTCAATTTTTAATTGTACTTGTTCCACTTCTAATCCTTTTCTTATTTTATCGTTTCGTATCCTGTCTCTAGTAACTCTTCCCACTTTTCTTAGAAATTTAATTTCGCAGGCTTGTGTCTTACTCTTTTGCCTTTGGTTTTTATATACTTCAAATGACAATAATTAACAACTGAATCAAAGTTTAACAAAAAGTCTTACAATCGTCGAGCGAAATTTTCTTAAATTGCAGTTCACTAATGTTGAACCTTATCGTATAGGAAGAAATAAAAAACGTATTCCAAAATCATTAGAACAGAAATTGCTCATTTGCACTTAATAAACCCGCTTTATAGTTATCTAAATTAGAAAGTCTAATATTTCTGTTTTCTGTATCATCTACAGCTAACAACTGACGTATCTTCTTTTATTACTTGCAATAAAACTTTCATTTTACTTACAAATTACTGTATATTGAACTCTTGACCACTTAATTTAATTAGTTTGAAAAATATTGTATAAATAATTTGATCAATTTCAAAATTACCCTTATTTTTACTTTCTTTTCCATGTGCTGTTTTTTTTAACATCAAGGTTTTTTCTCCATTAAAAGAAAATAATAATGTATTCACATACCATTAAATCCACATTCTAGAATGTATCACTTATTTATCTAACTCTAGTTCACTATGATTAATTACATTTAAATTAATGGATAAATTTGCATATAGCGATTAATTATTTTGCATGCTTTGTATTCAAAGTTGATAATTTGCACGATTAGTTCAAACCGCAACCACTTAAGAAATATCTAATCCCGTTAAATTGAAACTTTTTGTAATTTTTGAAAGTTAGTTCAACCATATTCACACAAATTTAGTCTAAATTTTTTAATTGTTTTGCGAAGATTTTAATTTGGTAAAAACCTTTGATATTTAAGATAATAGAGTGTCTGAGATCAGCGGCGGTCCATCTGTGACGCTGCTTCACCTATATTTTTATTCAAAATCCGAAATCATTTTAATTTTTTTTCATTTTCTTTAATTCAGTTGATATAGAAAAGAATTCTAATTTATGTATTTTATGCCCGGCGCACAGTACATCGTACAGTAAGCCCCAGCAGGTTACGCCACTCCGCAATACATACTGCAGACCACAAGCGTTCACCTGAAGCAGGTTCGCTTATACAGGAATACTGCGCCAATTTTCGTATGTTTGCATACAAGCCGTTGCCATTGCAACGGCAAGCTTGCAAATTCATTTGTACGGAGAATTGAAACAGGTTCAAGACCTGCGTCAGTCGCAACCTGCCTTCTGGTTTCTGCCGCGCGTTTGGTTCAAATGCAAATTCAATAAACGAAATTCAACAATTTTTTGTCATTACTTTTTATAAATCATTTATTTAACAATTATCAATAGTAGTACAAAGATTACTTCTACTCTGAACAATAAAATATTGGAAATACAGTGAAAATTGCTGACACACTCATATTCGTACAGTTTAATAATCGACAGCTTGCTATATAACAAAACAATTTAATACGTTTATCCTAGTATTTGGTTGATTGCCTTTGTTATCTATGCTATGACTTCCTGGAGTCGCTTTGGCATCGATTACACCAATTTTTAGTTTTACATTAAGCTAACCCGGGTTCCATCAATGTTGTAAAATAGCGAATGACCTTGAACTTTGAAAAAATTTCGCCTGCACAACCAAGGGGCTGCCCCTGCAGCTCGACCCTCAAAGGGGTTAAGAAAAACATAATAAGCTGCTTCGCCCATTCCTAAAGTCACGAGCCGCCATTACTTGAGATTCTTTTACTTTTTCTACCAAAGCTCACTTTATTTTTTGATATCATATTTCAGGTTACTAGCTGCGAATATGTCCGAGTATGAAAAGAAATTTGGTGGTAAAAGGGAGAAAAAGGACCAAAGCATTCTGTCATATTTTGAAATAAAATGATAATTTTGTTGTTTTGAGTTGAGCTTATTTAACCTCACTTTATTACTTCGTCTCGTCCTATTTTCTTTTGGACAAAATAAACTGAAATATTATACACAAAAATATATGTATAAATTGACACTAAGTTCACCAAGAATGCATAAAATCAATTATAAATATGTCAGAAAAATTCTTCCGTGCCCAATCACGTTCGAACTGCAGTAGAAATCAGATATTCCTATACCGAAAATGCGTTTATGACTATTTTGCTCGCCTGTGTAATAAATTACCGTACATTTTATCTAATACCGATTTTTTTTCTTGAACATGAAATGTAAAAGAACTCTTCGGTTGTCCAGTTATAACAGAATATTTTATGAGTAAAATTTGTTAAAAGATTCAGAATTTCCAGTTATATAAATTAAAAGTGTTGATGTAAATCTAATTTTAACGGATTGCAATTTAAAATTTTGCAATAAATTAAAGTCATGTCCGTTCATCCTTGCTATTTTCGTGACGCTGCAACAACAGCTAGTTGAGAATTCGGACTGAGTTTTTGTGAGGTAGAATGAAGATTGTGCAAACCAAGGTGGATAAAATCAGGTTTCGACAATAAACTAAATATCAGGTGGTTTTAATTGGATGGGAACCGCGGCCAGGATCGTCTAGACCGATCGACGGGTGGTGCAAAATACTCGGTATGTGAGCTGACATGGGCGGCTCGTTATTTTTATATTTCTTTGTTTCATTCAAAAAAACTTTTAATTAAAACTAATGGAACGATTCTTATCCTAAATTTAAAACGCTCCATTTGCGTGTGCACTAAGACTCCTCTTGTAATTTTCGAACACTAAATTCGGTCCCCGATTGTTCGTTTAGATTAACTTTAAGTTAATACCACGTACGGCTATGTATCGACTTCACCTACGTACCTATTGCAATTCACGACGTGTTTTAATAATACGTTTGATTTGTTTGAAATTGAAAGATAAAAAAGTTCGTAGGAGGAGGAACTTACTTAAAAAATAAAACAACAAAGATCTTTTCTTTTGAAAAGCATCGTAAAAACATAGATGAGGTTAAAATAGCACTTGCGTGATGCACGCGCCAATAAAACATAGAAAGAAAAAGGGATTCGACGGCATTAATCAAGACTTATTTTCAATTAACAACATACAGGTAAAACCGTCAAGACAAAATGCAAATAACCGTAATAAACGAGAACAGCTACTAAAAGAACAAGTAGTGTGGACGTGTCTATTAAACTTGGCTTATGTCTATTGAGCTCGGATTATATGACGTATAAACCCTGGATTTATTCCAGTCATGCCAATTAACCGTATTTATAGAATATTGAAGGGGCAGAATTTATTTTAGACTGCTACCCTGTCCGTGTTTGATAATAACTAATACTAACAGGTTCGTGCACTTGTAAACAACGTTAAGTGTTTACGTTATAATTTAGTTAATTAATGATATTAGAGACTACTGAAAGCATTTAAGAACAATTTTACGGTGATTAAACCCCTAAAATTTCATCGAATTCTCAGTTTCAGGAAAGGTGGGGCTATTCAAACGGAGCAGCTCTAACTAACAAAAAATTAGCTACTAACCTCAACATCAGGCATCATTTAGAAATCAATTAGGTAGTCAGGGATTTCATATCTGTAACGGAGGTTTAGCTCTTAAGAACGAAGGAGAAATCAATTTAAAGCAAATCGTCTTTTTTAGGTTATAATCACTGCTTGTTTTAGCACTATTAGTGGTTCTTTATATATAATTCTTTAACTTTAATTATTTATTTCTTCTCTTCTTTGTCTTAAGCCCGTATGCCTTTAGAGCGTTGGGCCAGTTGCCTCGATCCATTTTTTCCATTTCTTTCGATCTCTAGCCTTCTCCTTCGCTCTTTCCCCTTTGTCTTGCCATTTTGTGTATTCCATCCAGCCACTTCATTCTGGACCTGCCCCATCCTTTAGTTCCCACCGGTCTGGCCTCCAGAACGTGTTTGGGTATTCTATCTGCCCCCATCCTGAGAACATGTCCATAGCTCCATACTAACCCGCTGCCAGTTTTCTATTCTTCCATTGTTTGTTCCACTTGCTCTCTAATTCTGGTGTTTCTTACTCTATCCCTTCTCGTTTTGTTGACCATTTTTCTCAAGAATTCATTTCTGCTCCCTGTATTTAGCTTTTGTGTTTGTCCTTTTTTTCTTCCCATACACTTCCTCTGTTGCTTTACATATGTTTTCCTTTATACAGTTCCACGTTTTGATAATGTCCCAGTCGTTACAAACATTTTCATCATCTTATTCAACTTCAACTATCTTGTAAGTTAGTTTTATATGCTGTTTGCGTTTCCTCTTCTCTTAGTTTGTCTATATTTAGTTTTTTATATACATTGTATTTTTGCTTCTTAGGTTTATTGATGACCGGCAGTACGGGAGAGTGGGAGTACATGTAATACTGAAATATACAAAGTTAAGCAGAGCCTGCTTGGCCAGAAGTTAGGTGGGTGACCGCTCTGTGGCTCGGTGTGTCCGGCCCCCTCAACACTGTAGAGGTATAAGAGGGTAAAAGAGAAAGAAAGAAAGGTTTATTGATGATTGTGTCGCCTATTAGAGGTCTGTGATCCGTATTAATTTCCGCCCCTCTGATTGCTTTTACATCTGTAACATTTCTCCTACTTTCTGCATTATATGTTATGTAATCTATCAAACTTTCGACGTTTCTTTCTTCTGCCCTGAATGTTATTTTGTGTATTATTTTGTAATCATATAAAATATTTCCTATAAGCAGTTGATTGTCTATGCAGAAGTTGATCATTTTTTGCCCGTTTCTATTTAGGGTTTCTTCAGCACTATATCTCCCTATTCCATATTATATTATTCTCCGGTCATCTCTTGCTTTATTTACTGTGTGAGGTGTGAGTACTTGGTAGAACTGATCATTCTCTACATCTGATGTCTCCTCTGTAGCTTCGCATATCTGTACAGCATTGATCTTTTCTTCAAGTTACATTATTCGACTGTTGGCTGCTTCCCATTGTGTTACCTTGTTATTTAGTTTCTCTGCTAGTATTATTCCGGCTCCTTCTTTTCTTCTGCCTTCTGATATTCCTGAATATGTCTGCCTAATGGTCTCTCCCCTTTATCTTTTATTTTAGTTTCACTTAATCAGAGAACACTCAGCCTGTACCTCTGCATTTCTTCATATTCTATGTAGCCAATCTCATATCCCTACTTCTCGCCGGTCGCCGTCTAGTGTTCCGTCCTGGTCCGAGACTTCTTGAATTTCTTTGAACTATCTTACTCGTTTGGGTGGTTGGCCTGAAGACGAACCCTGTTTAACCTCTAGGGACGAGGGGACGGTTTATACCCACCAGCCTGCGTCAGTTTCTAGCAGGGTACACCACAAGCACGTGAGGTTGGCGCCACCACCCGTTACACCCCATTTCTTATTTATTTATTAAACATATTTCTCAACTAGTGTTTCGCGAAACAAGATTTCTTGTCTTGTTTGACTATTGCTTTTCACGTCTTGTTTCGATCTTGCACATCAAGAAGCCCTTCTTGTTTTGTTTGTACTTTTTGAGTTTATTTTAACACCAAGGCCGAAACTTCTTGATTTTCTTCCAAAACTCTTGCACCCTTTCAGGCCTATTCAAAGGGCAGCTCCTGTAACTAACAAAAAATTAGCTACCAACCTCAACTTTAAGCATTATTTAGAAATCAGTTAAATAATTAGGGATTACATATCTCTAACGAAGAAAAACGCAGAAAAATTCAAAGCTATATAATCACATTTTTGCAGTTACAATCGCAGCTTGCTGTATACACAAATCAACAACGAAAAATAGCAGCAGTGTTTCTTTATCAGTTGTAATTTTATTGTTTATTTATTGAACATATTTCTGAGATAGTGTTCCACGAGACAAGATTTCTTGTCTTGTCTTGTTTCGTTTTTACACATCAAAAATCTCATCTTGTTTGTTTGCCTAAAGTTTGCATAATTTCTTTTAACATCAAAGCTGAAACCTCTTGATTTTCTTGCAACTGTACTGTACTGTTTCAAAGTTTTCGCTCTTCTTGTTTTTGTACCTTTCTGCAAGGCAGTTGATTGTCCTCTCGTCCCATCAAGAATTTATCATTTGTCTTGTTTTTATCTATCATTTTGTGCAAGAACAAAATAATAACAAGTTAACCATACAGTGTAATAATTAATGGTACGTTGCTATAAAACTTTAAAATTTATTTTTAGTGAAACCGCACTTCACTATCCTCGCTTGACAAATGTGAGAATTTCTAAAGTTTATTACCCTAGAAATCAAGTGAAGGTGTAGTAGCTTCTTAAGCGTAGAGTTTCTTAAGATGTTCGTAAAAGACTTTCTCATCTAATTTTAATCATTTATGGCAGAACATTTATACCCAAGGTTTACACAAACATATATCATAAACCGTTCGAGCAATTTATCCCTCTCTAATAACTGTTAATGCATCTTTATATGTACATGTTACTTTCAATCTTTCATAATAATAAATTTCCCAGCACCGTCGGATTGACAAAATAACTGCCCGTATATAAGCACGTCAAGTTCTCAAATTACCTGACGCCAATTTCACATAAAGAAAAAAAAAGAATCAACAAATACCAACACCTGAACACTTTTAACATCAAAAATGTATGTCATAAGGAACTGTCTATTCGGGTTCGCACATTCGTCTTCGGTTTATAAATAAACCCATCACGTCCCGTAATTATTGAAAGCAAACGGATCTCGATTTTTTACGGGCCCATTTTATTAGTGTTATTTGCTGAGATGTGACCCCCGGGTCGTAAGTACAGTTACGCTCAATGCAAGTTGTCCGGCGTGTCTTTTACGAATGCGATTACGTTTCTGTTTCTCCCACAACATTCAACATCCACTTAATAAAGCTTGTTTCAGACATACGAAAATTTGTTTCAAATTTTATAAAAATTAATGCGTTATTTAGTCTTGCATTGGCTTTTTCTCAGACTCGCTCATTCAAATATCATAAAAATCTAAAATATAGTTATCTCCTAATTTTTAATAAAACTATAGAGCTTGACTTATTTCTGTTACAAGTAAACTTAATATTTCTTCCGCTGTAATTGTTTTTAACAAAATTTTTGGAAAAGAAATATCAACAAAGTATCCTGGAAAATTTGTAGCTAATAGTTTTATAGTGTATTGTCGCCGGCGGTTTACCAATTTTTGGGTAATTGATTTTACGACATCTTATGAGGTTTCATTAGTGGCATTTTCTCAGAAGTATTTTGGTAGTTTTTTCAGCACTTAAACCCAATTTTAAAGTTTTCAAAATCAAGGTTATAATAGATTGATAACCCACTAAATATAATTTTAAACAAAGTTCTAACTAAATTTCATGGTATATGACATTTTAATGTTTATTCTTGCAATTTCATGGTTATAATAGAAGTGCAATAAAAAACGGTTACGTAAAAACAATTCGGTAATTAATTTAATCCCATTATGAAAATAAAAAGGATATTAAATCGTAGAATATTACAAAAGGAAGCCTGGTTCCCACGCGTAACACTTCGGCAGATGCTCACTTTGACTTATATCAGCAAATTTACAACAGCATTGACTTTGCAAGATCCAAGACCGGTCAGTGCAACCGCTTTCCATAATTCGATGTAAATATGGGAATGAAGACGCCGCCGTGAACTTACAGCCTCCCTTAAAGGAGGTGAGATGACACTTGTATATCTGTAAATCCATTGTCCCGCATTATTGCCACATACCACTAAAAAGCATTTTGAAAATCGCATGTCGTCTTGCTCTAATTTACGGCCGTCTACATCAGATAGACAAGAACGGTAGCTGTTTGAGAATGCAACGCCAGCATATGTGGGGCATGTGAGAATTTAAGAGCTCGCGGATATGGTTTAGTGCCAAATACAGAAAGGTAATGCTTTCTTGATTGCGTTGTATATTGTGAACTCCATCGTCGTGATTTCTTTACTCGCAGAATTATAGCGGTTTTATTTGCTAATTCGTGCTTAAACAAATTTGCTTTAATATGTCGCATATGGGAACTTTCGAAATGTCCATGCCTTAAAAGCTCCGACCGGATGTTTCTAAATGCATATATGTTGCTACACCAAGACTAAAAACTATTTAAAAATTAGGTCTCACTAATTGAGCGCCTAACAAAATTTACAATAAAAAGTTTTCAAATGGACACGTAATATATTTATGTTTTAAGACAAATTGTTCTGTAAATCCCACGGCTGCCACCAAATATTGTATAAGTTTCATTTCCGAATTAACTTACAATTTTTTTAAATTCTGGGTTACTTTTTGAAACACCTATAACACCTAAACACTTTCTCAATTCTATCATGTTCAGAATTATGTTCAGTTTAGCTTGATTTTCATAAAAATCCTTATACATATATCAAGAAGCCACCCATATAAAGTAAAGTGGCAACGCCACAAGCCTTAAGTAATTACGGGTTAAGTGCAAGTTGCTTAAGCAGTATGTTATTAACAACAAAGCAGTTAACAAGCTATAGGTACATTTATATTTTTATAAAAATGCAGACATCTGCCAATCGTTGATCGCCATGCTCGAGGGTTGAAATAATACGTCGGTACTTGTATACTAATTGCATCTGTTGGGCTTTTCCGTTTAGCACATAACAAATCTTATATAAATTTTAAGTAATTTGAAGCAAAGTTACAAAAATTTTGAAAACATTAACTAGTTGGTCATTAATGAATCTTCTGATTTTCCAAATTTTCAGCTTAGATTCGTACGTTTCTGTTTGGCTATGTGTTTTTTTTGCAATGGGAATTAATAAGATAAAACTTAAAATAGTTCAAAATACTTCTAATGATATTTTTATAGATGCAGTGGATTACCTAAATACAATCCATATTAAGTATTAAAATCTGTTCAAATATCACAGTTGGAATGTTAAAACATATGTGAGAACATTTCTCTGAGTTAAGAACATCCAGTTCCTGGATCGCCTCGATTTATAGCGATGTTTATTTTTTGACAGTGGCACAATTCACCTTAAACAGCAACTACCGTTAAGGTATTTAACAGTAAAAAGACATATACATCCACTTCACTTACTTGCCTTCCACGCTCTTTGCACTTGAAGTACGTTAATTTCAACCTCTTAAGATTTTGCTTTTAACTTCTCAGTCTTACACACATTAACATTCTCCTTCAACTGTCCATTGCATATTTTTTCCCCGTTGCGAAAGATTTAGTCGACCGCTTGCAAAAAGAAGAAATCATACAACACCGATAATGTAATTTTTTAATGGAATGCGAATATCCATTGCACTTGAGCTCGAGAATCACGAAACAGGTTGGATGTCTGCACGGGAACATATCTGCAAACCAGTCTTAAAGGTGCTTAACATAATTTAGACTGTGTGTTACCTTCGCTAAGTAACAAAGAAACGCATTTAATTCCTAAACATTAAACAAATAAGAAACTTTATTAACATTTATATATGTATTTCAAAAAAGTGGTTTCATTTTTGCCATGGCCGACGGTTCGCCAAGTAGGCTATACAGCAGCCGAAATGTACCCAAAACGAAAAAGGAAAGGTTCGACGCTTCTAATTTTTCCAGTCTCTTTTAGGCGGATTAAAACACGCTGCTGTTAATTAAGTGTATTGTTAAAAAGCTGACGTTGATTACGGCAGTAGAATGGTACGGCCTGTCCTAGATCAAAACCAAAGATACCAAACGAAACAGGATGGACACCCTAATTATAAACTGTTCACCATCGCTCGGTTGAATTACAAATAATCGGATTATCGTTATTGGATTCGATGGGGAAGGATATCTTTTGGGTATCAATTGACAGCACTAATAAAAAACTGCAGACTTGGGATTTACGATCTGATAAGTTTAAGATCTTATTTTACTTTTACGTATTGACCATCCCAGGCTTAAATTTTGTTTAAAACGCCAAACAAAACCCTGAGATTGTCTGACCCCAAAATTAAACCCAAACATTTAATAAAAATTATTGAAACTTCCTTGACATACAACTGTCAAAATTAATTAAGAAACCAAAATATTTTTGAATTACAAGCGTAGCAATAAGGAAGTTACTCTAGTATAATGTTTTATAATTTGATACGAAAACGATAAAATAATTTTAAAGTGAAAATATCAATTGTAAGCCAGTTGAGATAGATCTGTTTTCTCGCAATTTATGCGGTTTTAATTTTGAAACGTGAATCATGTAATATTAAGTGCAACAAGTAAAATAAATTAAATTTCACTCATGTATTCTAAATTTGAATATTAGAGATGCGTTCAAGCTTTTAAGATTTTATCATTACTGAGTTTCATTTTTAATCTGGGTCGTATATATTTAGATTTACACATTTCTCATTTTTTAAACATTGAGAGCTAAAAGTTACCAATTAATTCTCACAGAGTCAGCTTTTTAAACAAAGGCAATAATTACTTCTGCTTTGTTTGCAAAATACTTGTTACTTCCCTAGAGAGATAAATTCGCAATTACTTCACGACTGTCGCAACAAAAAATGATAAAATCTATTTACCTCCCTGAAATACGAGTATAATCAAATATCAGCTTGGAAAATCTGCAGTAAACTAAAATAATTTTAGTTAATACATTAATTAATACCAGCGCAGATAATCATTAAATACATAACAATAGTTATTTAAGCAACTGCATCTATTTTCTTGTACTTACTTCTGGTGAAAGGAAAAAATTGGTTATGCTTGGCAATTGTTTCAATAACAAAATTTCCGGGTTTCTCTTTAATTCTAATACAGTTCATTTAAATTAGATAAGTTAATAAAACAAAATAACAACTAGGAAGCCCCATAAAGTTAATTGAAAGAATTGAAAACCAAGTCAGCTCGGAATTACGTTTTTAGACTACTTTTCTCGTTTAGCTTTTTAAGTGGTTATTATTCATCTGTTTTTTGAATCAATTTAACTCTTTTTGTGGCCATGTTTCTACTAGCAATAATTATGATGTTATAAAAAAAAAACTTTAGTGTGTTGGTGCGGACAAAAGCAAAAAATTAATCGAATGTTTTATATATAAAACGGAAATTATTCAATATTTTATGTTTCCTTAAAACTGACGTCTTTAAAAAATTATGAAACAACAAACATTTCAATTAAATTCCGGAAATTAACAAAATAATCTAAAATGTTTACGATTCGTATAAATTCCTACCGTTTCTAAGTCAAGATAAAATCTAGGAAAAGAAAGAACGTGTCGGAAGTTAGTTACATAACTTTCTTAAACTCCAATTAAGTTTTTAGTAGTAATTCCCGTTGTTGCTCGCTTCTGCCTGTTATTTTTCACGGTGCAGTAACCCAAAACCGAGGTAAAGGTAACGCACTTAACCTTCATACACGAAACTGACAAAATTTCTGCCATTTCATGCCTGGTAATTAATGAGTAACAAAGAAAGCAGTAAAACTGTGTACGTCTGGACGCAAATTACAAAAAAGAAAAAGATCTCATTTAGTTTATTATTATGTTCGATCTGCAAGGTTATCTCTTACAATATTTAAGCTCGTGAATTTTAAAGCACGTCGTTCCAGAGTTTAAACGTTTCAGATTCATTGATAACCGCACCGAACCTGTTGGTGTAGTCGAGAGTGATGTATAAAAATTAATGTGCCGCTTTAATATCGTATTATTTTATTGTGTAAATGTATGTATGTAATTGGTTTTAGGCATTTTCAGTGTGTTTTTGTACGTACTGGCACTTGAAGATCGCGTTTTTCACTTAAAATTCTTGTGCGGACGCGTTTTGACAATTTATAAGTCTGGAAAGAGTTGTAGGCGCAGCTTGTTTTAAAAATGAATTGCGGTTTTAAGTTGACATTCCTAGAACTTGCAAACCTCACATGAAATAACCATGACAGGACAAAATGAGGACTTTTAATTTATGCAAGAATTTCGGTAGTCTCTGTAATTTTAATGTTGGATTAGCACACAATTTGCTTTATTTGTCCAAAAATTTTACACAAAGAATAAAAAGTTTCAAACTCTTAACAAAAAACTGAATTCCTTAATAATGTTAAAAGCGCAAGATTTTCAGAAATCCAAACCATAGGAAAAAATAATAATAAAATGAAGTTATGTCATGGTTTATAAGTGACTATTTCCATAAAAATCACTTGTAAAATTGGATAAGTCCTCAAAACACGTCAAAATTTATTAAATAAATCGACAAAAATTAAGGTTTGATTACTAACTGAGAAATGGTCGCATCATAAATATCCATGTCTATAAATAAATTTAAATTGGAATGTATAAAAATTGAAAATATTGCAAAAGAATACATATATACATAGTCCGGTCCTCTTGTACCCGAAGGTGTAGAGGTTATTTTCTAATTCATCAGGTTCTTTGTCTTACGAAGTTGCTCCATGTCTTCCTGTCTTTTGCAAATCTCAATGCTTCCTTTAATTCCATTCCTCTTTCTTGTAGTATTTCCCCACTACTCCCGTTCTATGTTCTTTTTGGTCTTCCCACTTTGCTTTTACCTATAGTTTTAGCTACCCACGTTTTCTTAACTTGCCTACTTTCCTCCAATCTTACTAGATGTCCAAATCATCTTAGTTTTTGTTTTTTTAACGTTTCTTTTAATGCTTTCACTTGAAGCTCTGTTCGTATATCCTCATTTCTTATTCTATCTTCTCTTTTGGCAGCTTAGAAATCTCATTTTTGCTGCCTGAACTCTGTTTGTGGGCCTTAGTTAGGACCCAAATTTCTCTTCCGTAAGTTAAAGTTGGAGATCAATAGTTTTATACACAATTATTTTGGTTTGTCTAGATACTTCTTTGTTATTCAAAACATGTTTATAGTATAATCCCTGATGGGGAGGCGAGGCGGTACGGTAGTGAGTATTGGTATGACGCATCGCTCTGCAAAGTTAAGCATGGGTGCCCATGGTCAGAACTTGGACTGGTGCCCCGATCCAGGCTTAGCTCACTACGGCTCGGTGTGTCCTTCTCGACAAGCTATGAGCTTTAATGGCCTGTTAAAAGCCGACTATATATTATAATCCCTGATATACCTTAATTTCAGCTCCTTCCTGTTATTTAATTCTTGCTCATGTTTCCTTGTACATTTATGACACTACCCAGATACTTAAAGCTACTACTTGTTCTGCTGTTCTGTTTCCAATATTCATATTTATTATTGTATCTCCGTTAGCTATTGCTGCCACTTTTGTTTTGTCCACATGAATGTCAAGTTTGTATAATTATTAAGTACTTCCTTCCAAATGTTTAAATTAGCTTGTAAATGTTTTTCCGTTTCAGTACTAGTACAATATCATCTTTACTAACTGAGAAATGGCTGCATTATAAATATCCATGCCTATAAATAATTTGAAATTGGAATATACAAAAATTGAAAATATTGTAAAGAAATAACGTTTAAATCATGATAAAAGAATAAATACCGTAAAAGTGCCTTTAAAGGTTTTAGTTTATATTATTTTTGTGTAATTTATCAAGAAATTAATTTCTGAAGCGAATGCGGAAGCTTCTATTTTTACTTTTATTTGTTTTAAGTAACTTACGTTATTATGTATATTTACATCTCTAAAATCTTTCATGAATTCGTCTGTGACTATAAACAGTCAGAACTAATCATTTAACATCCTGTTGTAATTAGGATAACTGAAGTTATCAGCAACTAAATTGCACATCGTTAAGTAAGACAACAGTAAGCAATTCCGGAAATTATAAATCCATTAATCAATTCATAAAATGCAGTTAGGAAATAATAATTCAGCAGACAAGCGCCATTTTCAATTTATGTATAAGCAAATCAATCAATTATCAATCACATTCGTTATTATAATAATTATAAATGTGGCTAGTTTCGTTATGTGGTGGCACTTAATATATCTATACAAGCCGTTATAATACAAATTGACGCCTGTTGTTATTGTTGGTATGCAGAGAATAATAGAAAATTATCTCCTATGGTGAGAAAACAATACACGTGGCACGTTACGGGATTATTAATGTGATACCGTGAAATTCACCATATCGAAAGCTAAAATAAATTCCAACTTACTTAATAAACTCGCAAAACGAAATTGGAATAATTGCTACGTTCGGCTCGTGTTTTGCCATTTTAGGCTAAATAAACCGGGTTTGATTACTCGGTTTGTTTGAATAATTATTTGTAATGTTCTTTCTATGTTAAGTCGATATGGATTTAAACTGAAAGTAGCGCGTGAGATCACTCGTGCTGTGACAAACTTAATGGCCTTTTGTGTAAAAATGTTAGCTTCGCGTGGTTTAAAGCACGAAGTACCTCTTTGTCAAGAAAATAATGGCAATTATGATCATCTCGTGGCATACCAGTTCTATAAATAGGATTTTCACTAGACTTATGTCTAATTGTTGTGTTTGTTTAAAAATTGTTTGAAGCCTGGCTTGCATTTTTGTTATTAATTTGCTGTAATATTTTTGAACATTATTTGGTCAGATTAATTTCTGTTCAGAAATTTCAAAACTAAATGCCAAATATTTGAAAATAAGCAAATTGAGATATATATTCTTGGAATTAGAACCCTTCTTCTGAAGAACTAAGAATAAAATGTATAATCAACTCAATGTCCAATTTGGGATCTGCTTATTTTAATGTTAGCAATAAATCATTAAAGATAAGTTACGTCACGTCGAATTTTGAAGTTTGGATTTTTAAAAACTTAATGCAAATTTGTAGATTTTACTTTTTTTTTTTAAATTTATTTTTTAAGCCCGTTCAGCCTTATTTTGGCTATTTCAAGGCTTGTATCATATATATTGTTCACTGGTTTATGCACTATGTGTTTCTATACACTATTAACTATTTTTATGGGTTATTCATTAAGCATTAGGTTATTTATTCACTATCTTCGGCTGATAGGTAGATATCTTGCGGTAGTCTTCGTCTCAGACGGGTATGTATATTTTGTATCCCTATACTATAATGTTCTGAGGCTGGGCTTATGCGCAGTTTAGTGATATATTGTTTACAGAATGTTCTAATAAGATCACTCATGAACGGGGTCCCAGTTTCACGATGGATTTGCACATTCCTGACGTACCACGGAGCATTCATGACTATTCTAAGCACTCGGTTTTGAAAGACTTGTACCTTATTAAGTTGTGTACCGCTGGCATTGCCCCATATTGGACAGCCGTATGTGAGGACAGGTCTGATTACTGCCTTATAAATTAGCGTCCCACATTCTATTTTTAATGCGGATTTTCTGTTAATCACTGGTTATAACTTTGCTAACCGCGTGTTAGCCTCATTTAATTTTTATTGATGTGGTATCCCCATTTTAGTGTTTTATCTAGATAGATGGCAAGATATTTTACTGCGCTGTTGGCACTGTTCCACTGTATTAATTGATCATTTAGTATAATATTGGATGGATTAGTTATTCGTCTCAGTGTGAAGATTTTTGCTTCGGTCTTGATTGGATTTAACTGTAATCTCCATTTGGAAAACCAACCACTAATTTCGTCAATACTATTTTGTAGTTGGGTTATTGCAGTATTTAAACTGCTATTTTGTACTGCTACAACCGTGTCATCGGCGTACATGGCTAGGGTGGTGTTAGCAATTTCTGGAATATCATGTACGAAAATATTAAACAGGATTGGGCCAAGTATCGACCCTTGAGGGACTCCGGCTTGAATGTGTTTCACTTCTGACACTTCTGAGTTAATCACCGTTGAAAATGTTCGATTCATCAGGAATGACCTAATTATATGAAGCAGGTAACTTGGGGTATTAATTTTCAATAACTTGTAAAGTATTCCTTTTGTCCAAACTCGGTCAAAAGCTTGTTGCACGTCAAGGAACACCGCTACTGTGTATATTTTATTTTCGAACCCTTGTTCGATGAACTCCGTAATGCGACTTAGTTGGTGAATAGTAGAATTAGATTTTACTTTAATAACGTGAATTGTTCTTTCTTTTTAAGTTTTAAACACTGTCGAAATGAGCATGGATGTTCCGTAGGGATCTGTTGTGGGGCCGTTGGCTTATACTATAATATAAATACCCATCTCTGGTATACCATCCAGTTTTTATGCTAATGATATTATTTATACAGGATGCGCAAGAGGTTTGCCAACTTTCTAACAAAGTATTTTCTAACAAATTTTATTCGACAAAAATAATTACAATGCATAGTGATATTACAAAGAACATAAAATTTTGATTAAACGACTTTATTTTCAAAAATTTCTCCCCTTGCATTGATGCAAACTCGCAGACGTCGTGGAAATTGATATATTGCGGCACACACAATATTTTAGTCCATTTCGTTCCACGCTTTCACTAGATAGTCTTTAAGAGACTCCTCCGATTTATGGAGCTTGGCCCAAGTCTTTGCCTCAAGACTCCCCCAGATGGCGTACTCGAATGGATTCAAATCGGGCGAGTATGCCGGCCACTCTCGAGGACTGATAAAGTCTGGAAAATGTGCTCTGCCTTGAGTCGAGATTGCTCGATGAGCCGGTGTGCTGAAATGTCCATTGCAGATGAGGATAAGTTTGTTGGGTTCAGGGAATCACTACGGCTTCCAGAACATCGGTGACGTAGTTAATTTTTATGCCGACTTTGACGAGAATCAGGTCAGTTTTGCCTTCAAACGACGCCCCAGCCCAAACCATGAATCCTGCAGGCTTCTGGGTACATAAAAAGACACGACCTTTTCTGATAGCTTCTGAAGAACCACTAGTCGTTTTGGACGTTTTGGGCCTGCTCAATGGTGGAAAGTTTCTCATCGGTGAACAGGGTCCTTCTGTGGAATTGACCACCATGTCTATGCAACAACTGCCGGCAGCGTTGCAAGCGTAATTCGCACTTTTTATCGTTGAGGTGCTGAGGTCTGTGCAGCTTCAAAGACTTGAGTGTAAGCTCTCTCTTGACGATATTTCGGACGTTGGACTCACATATTCCGATTTTCTTGGCCATTTTCTCATTGATCGCCGAAAACTGCGCGCGATGAACAAACGACGAATGATTTTGCGGTTGGCAGTGCACGGTCGTCCCCTTCGTGGACGATCTTTGGTTTGTCCTAATTCCTGGAAACGTTTAATTGCTTTGGACACCACAGATTTTTCGACATTGAGCGAATGAACGATCTCGACTTGACGCTTTTTTTGCAGATGCAACGAAATTATAACATTACGTATATTCTCTTATTCACTAGTCATCTCGAAACAAAACCAATACACTAAACGGATACTGCGAAATCAAGGCATATAAACATTTTTACAAAAATAACCTGTATTCACAAAACATTTATAAACAAAAAAATTTGCCGAACTTTTTGCCCGCCCCGTATTTATATTAGATCTAGGAAATTACTATAATAGTCCAGTCAATAAAGCGGAAAAATCGTCAAAACTTCTAAACCCGCAAAAACAGAACCGATTTTGATGAATTTTTTTTCGATGAAATTTTAACAAAGTCGAAGTGACTAATTTTGAAAATTTAGTTTAAAAAATAATTTTTGAATTAAAAAGTTTCAAAATTTCCATTGAAAAATGTTAATTATTCAATCATTCGGATGCAAGAATTGAATTCCAAATTTGAAATTTTTGAAAAAACTTTGTGTAATTTGTCTATCTGCACTCTCTTGTTCTTTGCAAATGCAACAACAATTAACTGTAGAGTCTACAGTATCTTGTTGCTGTTCCTGTAACATATAAAAGAATGTTGGAAAATGTTTTTAACACGTATGATTTTAAATATGAGGATCAAATTCAAAGGGAAATAGCTGTAAGACAGGAAATATAGTTCTAATAATTTAAAAAGATTTCATTACATCCAAAGAATAACTTAACACAAATTGTTTTTGCAAATAATCTTAACGACGAGCATGACGCGCGGAAAATTCAGTGAAAAAAGTACTGTAGAATTAAAAATATTACACTTAAAGGGCTAAAATTTTTAGATTCGTTAAATCAGTACGTCCCAAATAAGCAAACCAAATTTAGTTAAGATTGAGTGATTATTTATTAAACGGGAAACATTTTTTAACTTATATGCAACGCAAGCGATTTTGCTGTAATGATCAAAATTACAAAAAATATGATTTTACAGCATATAAATGTATCATAATAACTGTAATAATCTAATATAAATGTAACATAATAATAAGAATAATAATTCGATTCTTCAAAATGCATAAACAAACTTAAAAGCAAATATAATCCAATTATTTTCAATACAAACCAAGAATAAATGACATACAATTACTTTTTCCATCGTATTTTTACTTGTCTCTTTGCACTTTTTTCTAAATTTTTATCAATAATTAAGTTCTCTTCAACAATTTTCACTAATATTTTCAATATTTAGTGTTAAAAACTTATTTTAACAGATTAATAACCTCAAAACACACGCGTTCACTCCGAAAATCATGGTGAAACATCAGGAGTTTGACTTTGAATTCCTCTACCTGTGATACAAAAGGTCGATTTCTTGTGCGTGTTTAGATATTCGTATAAAAGAATTGATTTTTTCAGTTGACAATATACATATGTCTGTATATTTGTATATTATCTTCTTGCATCCGACTGATTGAATATTAACATTTTTAAATGGAAATTTTGAAACTTTTTTATTCAAAAATTATTTATTATACTAAATTTTCAAAATTAGTCACTTCTAGTTAAAATTCCATCGAAGAAAAAAATTTTTAAATTTTTTTTTTATTTTTATTGTTTAAACAATATAAATACTTGATAGCGCCAGCTGAAATGTTTCTGATTTTGAATAATTTAATATAACAAACAATTTAAAAAAACAAATCATCAAAATCGGTTCTGTTTTAGTGGGTTTAGAAGTAAAAACCTTCATTGACTCGACTATAAGCAAAATGTAATAATTTTTCGATTAACTTACATGCCTAGCTCAATCATCATGAATGTAATCATGTAATTTTCCACACGCATCATAGTTATGTTATACTAACGTTTAATAACATAATAACATTCAGTTACTTTCTTAGGATTTAGTAATATTTTTAGTTTAGAAAAGTTTTACCTAATATGCTGTGTTTATATATTTAGGTTTTTAGCGAAAGAACAACTTATTTATCTTTATTATGGCTGTATTTATTTAGGTTTCTTCCATGTTGGAATTAGCCCTGTATATAGATGTTTTTATAGAGCAAAAGAAGACATTTAACGAGTTACAAAAGTATCAAATATATTTTTATTTATATTATTTATTTCAAACGATTCCAAATCTTAACTCTCTTCAACGTTTGTCTTTAAGAACTTTGATTGTTTGCTTTTTGCCATTTTTGTTACTTCTTCTAAATTGAAAGGTGAATACCTGTTCAATTCATTAATTTGTACTTTCGTTGGGATTTTTAAACAATAAATCTGTGTTATGTTAAAATAAACGAGTAGTTTTTCATAATTAGTTAAAAACAATAAACCCATCCAAGTTGTAGCCAAGCAAACCCTTGCTATCTCTCAATATTTCAGTTTACGTGCACTCCCAGTCTGCCGTACTGCCGGTTCCAATTTACTCTTACAAAAACAAAATTAAAATTAAATCATTTATATAGTTATCAGTTTATTTATATTATCTTAATAACAATCTTATCTTATTTTACATCTATGATCTATGATTAAATGATACATGAAGTTTATTAGCTGCACACTTTTCACCTTGAATTCTAAGTACGCAACGAGTAAAGAATGCGTAAAACGCATTCGTAATTCTTAAAAGGCCATGACCGTCCGTCACAATAAACGACAACGGACAGATTTTGATAAATGTGCATGTGTAAGATTTGTATCTTGGGCTTAAAAGGAATTTCTTGGGCAACTGCGTGAGAATAGAAGTCTTATGAAACTAGGTTAAAAGGATTACGTTCAATAATCAAACGTTTTCAAATTAGAGATAACAAGTTATTGCAATTAAGTACATCTTCGTTATTTCGAGGGCGTATCTGAAACACTGCACCTTGAAAGTCTTGGGAACGATAGCAAAATTTATGTTAAAATAAAAATATAGGACGATGGGCGTTATTGTAATAAAATCGGAAATATTTATTAATATTGATGGAGTGGCTGGTTACACCTTGTTTCGCAAGTATTAGGCAATATTTACAAAAATATAGCAAGAAATATTTATGAATTTATTAACAGCCTTTGGAGTATAGTTCAAAGTAATTATGGAAAGAAAAATGGCCCAGAATGATAATTTATAAATATCATAGTACTTAACACCCGCAATTTTTTTTAAGGATTCCTCGTAAATCACCAATTTTATTACATAATATTTAATAATTTACTTCATTCCCCTACCGTTTCAATGGTTTTGTGCAAAACAAAGATGTATGGCGATGAAGTTGGGTTGGGTTTGTTAAAGCCGTTTAAGAAACACGTAAAAAGATCATATCTGCAATTTAAACTAAAATTTGTTTATTGATCATATTTATATATCAAGTCGAACATCTTTTAACTGTTTGTATGAGAAAATGGTAAACTTTTATTAAAACATGAGCATTAAATTTTAAATTATAAATAAGGATATGGGTCATTTATTTACGTCCTGGAAATATCTTCCTCTTATTGTCCATATGAAATTAGAGCGGAAGCAATTTTAAGTTTATTTTTACGATTTGTGTTTTAACAAGAAACGTCCAGTCATATTTTATACGAAAACTTAAAAATTTTAATGAATCCTGATGGTTATTATTATAATTATTACAAGTCAAAAGGTCAACGGCTCAAATTATTTAAATATATTACTTTTAAGTTTAAATTTAAAATTTGAAGATAGTTGTTTATGATATTCCATAATTAATGATTGAGTTTCCTGAATTTATTGAGGAAGCGAATTTGAATGAAGATCTCAACGCTTTTATTTTGCCAAAATGTTTCCCGTTATTAAGAATTTTTAATTAATTTTTTGCTTTAAATATAGGAAAGCGTAATAATTTATTCTTCGAACAGTTTCATAAGATTTAAATAAGGTTTCTTCTTCTTATTCTTCGGCTATCTTGCTCATCTTCTTCCGTTAAATCTTTGTCCTGCATTGCCATTTTTATGTATGTCTCCCATCCCATCCTTGGTCACTTGGTCTACCTCTCCTCCTTCTTCCTCTTGGAGACAATTGCGTAAATTTCTTCAGCCATCTATCAGCTGGAAGAGAAGAAATAAGGTTTTTACCTTTAATTTTTTTAAATGTGATAATTAGACGAGATTAATTTTTCAAGTAGGTTAAAATACTTAAATTTACTGTAGATCTCGGCATAAACTACCAATAATTTTATTGTCCACGAGAAAAATTCCAGTATTTCCTGAGCCAGTACGCCACTGCTTTGCACCTCGACTAACTCTTTGCGAAAAGGTATATCCTCGATTTAAAGTAAAATTTCGTTTTATTTGAGCATTTATAATTTATTTTGCCCAAAACAGTAGAATCTCTTGGTACGGTGCAAGTTTAGAATTCAAATTTCACATTTACAATGTTTATAATGTGCTCCTTGTATTTTTTTGGCGATTCAGACATGTCTTAACTTTTATGACCATTTTGTTTTGTAAAATTTAGCAATTTCGAAATGTTTTTATGCTAAAAATATAGATACGAGCGTTGCATACCAATAAGTTTTCTAATGTTGTTTTGCATTTCAAATTTACAAACCAAAGCTATTTTAATCCACAGCTTTTGTTTATCACATGAAATATGCAATTCATGTCATTTAAATGAATTTAACAAAGCGTTTTGCAAACTCATCTGAAATATTCGAAGGTCCAAACATCAAACAAGTGGACAAGGGATCTCGTTTGACTTACGGAACGCCAGCAGGTTGCACATTCTTGATACTTATCTTGACTGAATACATTACAAGGCGCTATCCGGGCAGGGTTCGGAAACACACCTACACTTGTAATAAAAAATGAAATTTACTTTAATTTCTATAATCTCCTTTTAAGTTTACTATGTCGCAGGCGTTGTATTATAACATGTAAACCAGGGTTCCCTCTGAGTTTTTATTACTGGACGTTAATTTAATTATAAAACCCGGATTAAACTAATTAATGGAACTCGGAATAATATAAATTCAGGTATTTTACGATCCAGTAAAAACCTATCCAAATGGCATTATAAGCTCGCTTTTAAATTGGTAATCAGTTCTCTTTCCTGACCTTCCATTTTAATACAAGGAATTTAAATTTGAATAGATCTCGAGTTATTTAGTTCCAATTAACCACGACATTCTCTACTCGATATTGATGATAAATAAAGTTGTGCTTACGGTCGTTTGCATGTAAATCGTGAAAATTTGAATTAATTAATTAACAAATTCGCCTCGACGATCGAAAAGTGTACGTTCGTGCGTCGGTGCCGAATTTAGCACTGAATAAAAACGTTAAATCATCGTCTAATCCCACTCCTGCCACCGCTGTTACAATTGCAATAATTCTTTCGATTCGGTCATCAAAGGTTCAAGATGTTCGCTCTCACAGATTAACGAGGGACCGTCAATAAAAGCGACCAAATAAAGACCATTTCCGATCAGCTGATGGTGAAACAATGCAGATAGAGACATGAGGAATAAAAGCGGCTGGGAACGGAGAAGCTTGCGGTCGCCACAATGGCCGAGACAATTGCATTGTGGTCAAACTTAATCCGGTTTTATAGTCGCTTCAATTAGCCGAACACAAAACGGAACGGTACTTCACCGTTTATAGGTTACCACGGTGAATATTAAAACGGCCGAGCACTTGCGCCAGAACTTAAAAGGAAAACCGTGAAAGTTACATTAGCGATAATTAAGAAAGACATTATTTAGTAAATTGCCGATAATGAAATTTCTATATTTTAAAACCTCCGTAATTTCGATTAAAGACTAACACTTAAAGTGTCAAACAAGACATTTATGATTATTTGAAATGCCTTTTACAAAGTAACCATAATTTGTTAAAACGAAACATTTCAATGCTGTATACCTATACCTATGGTTTTTGTAATAGTAACATTAGGCCATGTTAAGGAAATGTTTTCTGGTATAAACCAACAAACATTACCTCTACCTCTTAAAGGTAGAAGAAGATAGATTATGGATGAATGGAAACCAATAAAAATCATAATCAATTAAGCTTATGGTTCAATTATTATTAGTCTGTTATACGATGTGAAAAGAATTCCAAAGCCATGTTCGAAATCAGAACTTCTCCTGCAGAACCTACACCAACATTTGACAAAATAGCCAACTGTTCAGTTTTTAACTAAAATATTACCTGCCAGTTTCCTACATTAAAATCATGGGCGACTGTGGTCAAAAGTTTGTTTTACTGAAAATCGTACGACACTAATTAACGACCAGTAGAAACGTAATATTGCGCATAGTTACCACGGCAACGTTCAAATTTCTCGGAAATTTTTTGTTGATCGCTAGACCAACCTAGCTGAAATTAATAAGTGGAAATTTTTATGTCAAATGTGACAGCTGACGTACAAGTTGCTGTGGATGCATTTCTAAAATTTAAATATATACTGAATTAACTATTATTGCTTTTAATGGCGATGTCGGTACGATTTTCTTACCGAATCTACACTCGAGCATTAATTCATGTCCGGGAAATTTTTAGTAGTGCGTTCCGCTCGGGCCGATTAATACGTTGTTGAAATGCACACCTAAAAATTTCCGGAAAGAATTAATGCTCTTGTGAGATTATAAGTGAAAATTCAAAACTTTAACTGCAGAAAATTGTAGAATCATGTAAGCGTAAGCTAGCTTTTTTAATAATTGTATACAATTCATCTTTATTGTTTGCAGACAAATTCCACTGTTTCACTTTCCTATACCTCAACTTAATAGGTACAAATTACGACCACTTTTCATTATGAAATTTCACTACCAACTTAATGAAAACTTAAATTCTAACTGAATTAGGTCCAAGAACTTTACCATCAAACGTAATGAGCCTCATTTCTTTATGATGGAAAGAATTGAAACGTAATGTTAAGTTAGCTTATAGCTAAAAATCCCAAATGTTCCAACGAATCTAAAATTGCTAGTGTTAAATATTAAAGAACTATTTGTTAAATTTTTAAATTATTACTATGAAGGAAGCCTAATCTATTTACACAACTAAATCCTTTTTAAACTTTTCTAGTGAAACCAAAAATATAAATAAAGCTGGAAACTAACTAAAAATCGAAATTAAATCGTTTCTAGAACCATTCATTCTAATATCGAACAGAGTCGTAAACTTCAAAGTAAAGAAACGATTGAATAACTCGCCTCCGTACCAACTTTTATGTCAGAAATATCTAATGATAAACAACAATTGATAAAACACCATTTGTAAATCTAAAACACGTCTAACACGCCGTTTTTGTGAAGTTATATTGCTGTTACCGTCTTGATCTACCGTTGAAATCTCCGACGCAACTAGTAATAAATCCGCGGTAAATAATGGGCCGTTTCGTTATTTCGCAGCATTTTCGGGCACAATGCAACATTTATATGGCTAATGCGAGCACGACTCTCACTTTGTTATTTTCTAACAACATTTAACATTCTATAAACCATGAGCCGTCGTCATGCAGGTAGGCATTTAGAACCAGTAATATAATATAAATGTCAGTGCAATTTTTCTAGTGAAATTACCGATTAAATTCCGCAAACAGTTAAGTTTCAAGTTCATTCTCACGACTGCAATTGTAAAAGAGTGACGTCAGCGGTATGTCTGTACTTTTCTTAATACTTTTACATGATTGCAAAAACCGTTTGTCGACTGACTTGAACGATAGGTATCGAAACGTGTTCCTTATTACTATTCCATAAGAAACACACATGCGCATGTTGTATATCAATCAGAATTCGAGGACATCCATGGAATACATTAAGATTTTTTGACAGGATCCCACAGTCGGGAAAATTACACGGAAAACCTTAAAGATTCTATTTAAAACCAATTCGAAACGGGAAAAATTTAAACCGTATCCTTCACCTGCACGTACTTGTTGCTCCAATTAAAATGCTACTGCTACTTTTACGCTTTTTAAAGATTCTTTTGCGATAATACGCCGGTTGTCAATTGTACCTAACCAGTCATTCGTGAAGGCTGAAAAACTCGGCGTCAATTTTACGGCTATTTTAATTTTCAATGTCTCCGATGTTACTCCTTGCATTTTGTTTTACAAAAAGCTCGACTTTTTTCGTATGTAATTAATACCGATCGAAATTAATTGGGATCGCTGCTTACTTTTCGTGTTTTTCAACTGTAGAAGCACAACCAGGTTAAACTCGAGATTTTTTGATCGTTATTAAATAAGCGATTCTTTGCAGATAATGAAATTGGGTTCATTTAATTAATTTTTTTTAACTGAAAGTTCAGGTCTAAAGCGAAACGTTTGATTAGTCTTTGACAAGGATGATTCCATCAGTTACGGCTTTAATTTGCGGTTTTAAGTCTGGAAAGTAGAAGCAGTACACGTTTTCTCATAATTTCATTAAGATTAAATGCTGGTAAGAAACTGAAAACGTGACTGTATGTATAGTTTACAATTAAAAATTCGTTCCGCGATGCATATCTATTTAAAGCCATCAACGTCAGTTAGCTGAAGTAGTCATCAAATCGTACACAACTGCATTTCAAGTTTTACTTGATCTTTTGCTTTTTTGCAAGAGCTTTATATGTGATGTTCGGTTTTAGCATCTGCAAAAGGTAAAACTGAACAGAATTTAGCTTTTTACAGGTTTGTTTTTGTTTTTACTAATTTTTACAGATTTGAAGCGTGTTGTTTTAACAGCTGATTTAAAAAAAATCAAAATGTATTCATTTCATTAGAACGCATCCACGAAAATCAGACATTGAAAGAAGTTTTATAGGCAACTCAAGTAATATTAACCGTTTATTGGTCATTTTCTTTTCTGCTAAACTATATGAATATTTCTTCAACGTTAACAACTTCAAAGCTCTGCATTCTTACTCTAAATTAATTTTGGGTCTGTTTTTTCAAGCTAAACTAAAGTGAACTACTTTTTACGGAGCGAGTTTTCTCTTGGGAACTCGATCGACCTATAAATTTTATCGAATTATTTATATTATAAATTAAAATCTCTTTTTTATTTCAGGTAAGTTACAATTCATCACTCTTTACCCCCAACTTCAGGTTGTGGTAAGTCTTAAACAAATTGTGAATAGTATTTTAATAAAGTGATTCGCTGAAATCTCAGTTAACTCCGTATTACACAATGACAAAAGCGTTAATAACATGTTTTTTAAATTTGCCAAGACGTTTTTCCTAGAAACAGTCATTTTTAAATAATGAAATTAATTGATATATTACTATCCCGTGTGAAAGGTTAACAATATCTTAATTAACTCGGTACAACTGTAACTTTCGCACACTTTATTTTTAGAACTCGGCGAACGTTTTAAAACCACTTATATTGAAACCAGTAAGTTAGTGGTTGAAATGTTCTTGTTTTGACATCGAAATAAGTGTGTGAAAGTCGACAATGTCAACCGCTTAATTAATATTTTTCTAAGCATTGCGTGTTTCTGAATATATGAGTAATTAGCAATTGCGTACAGTTTAGAATACATCACGCATTAATTTTTCTAGAATTACTTCATTTCTTTTTACAACACATGAACACATAGAACTTATTCAACGCCGATGTTTGTTGGAGAGCAGAATTGTTTATGGAAAAATTGTAGCTATGAATATTTATTAAATTTACTAAATGAGAGAAAGTATTTGAAGTAAATGTTACATATTAAACAATATTTTTCTTTCACACAGATGAATGTAAAATTTTAAAAAGTCAATTATCAGTTAGGTTTACTAATCGAAGATATTTACGATTTTGTAAAATTTCAATTTACTTTTAATCGAGTAATGTTAGGGATTGTTTGAGACATTTTCTCTAAAAAAATATGGGCTTAAATTATACATGTTTTCTTCAAGATTACACAAAAAATTAGTCTTCCAAATATAGAAAGGTGAATGTAAATATTCATAGAGCATTTTTCTTAGAATTAAACAAGTCGACATTCATAATTGATTATTATTACGGTGATGTATCACGTCAGTTACTTTTCAAAAAATGTCGCCCAAGTCGCTCTCTTTCAGCAAGTTCAAGGCCCGCTTGGACTTCGCAACAGTCCTATAAATCACTTTTGGAATAATGGTTTGCGTCAAAGAAGTTATGACGTTAAATTATGATACACAAAACCAAGACGGGTAGAAGATTCCTTTAATCGTTGTTACTCCATTAGAATCGCTCTTAATGAAAATTATTTGCCGTCTTATCGCAATTTAAAACCGTGTTGCGTTCGGAAATATTTACAGCTTGTATTTGACACATAAAATAATGGTAAACTGATCGCTAGCTGTATTAACAAGCCGGTATTAGCGACGAAGAATTAAAAGAATGTCATCGCATTAACGGAATGTCTATTAAGGTTGATTTAAATGCCGTATAATATATCTGCGGGTTGTGTTTTGTACAGATTTATTAGTAGTGCCATATGAATTAAAAACTCGTAACATTTCTCTTGATGGAAATTAATAATAGAGGAATTCTGTTGAATGTTAAAAATTCCCAGTCTTATTGACTTCATTAAAAATGAGAAGTTAACCTACGTCTATTGAAAGAAAAATTGTGAACCATTCGACAAGAAAAGGAAGAATAAGCTCGGCAAAAACTAGTAAAATAATCGTTACCTATCAATTAATAGTTATTTATTATACATGCGGATTAAATTAATGTTTAATGAGCGGTACGTTTACACGCGCGAGCGGCGGCAGCCGCAAGCGCGTTAATACCGCGAGTTAATACATTAATTTAATCCGCAAGTGTAATACAACTGTTTATTCAATTTTGACATTTACTTGACATTTTTAAAGCGATTTGACATTTTTAAAGCGCTAGCGGAATAAAAATTTTAAATCGCTAGCGGAATAAAAATTTTAAACGATTGTTTATAAAACATCAACTTTTATGGGCAGGCCAGAAACAATTAAACGTCAGTTTATACGGCAAAATTGAATAAAAATATTAATGACTTTCAATAAAACGTCAGCGAGCGCAATTTAGTAACTTCACCATCGAATACACTTGCAATGCAAAAAACTTTATGTAACCACCATTAAGTTTTAGATTTATGTTATGACGACAGGTAGGATAAAAGTAACAGAGTTAATTTTTAAATCGTTGCACTCGACTCATCAATAATTCATGAGACATTTACAGGCAACGTCGGCTAATATACACGGACACGCACCCATCTCTGTATAGTGCTTCTTGTTGTGCATTACGTGAAGGAAAAATTTTCAGGTATCTTTGATAGATTTGGTGACCACCAATGCTGCAGTCTAAACCAACATTTTTCTGTCTGACGTATAAAATGCGAGTTGAGATGGGAGTGTTATCTGATAGATTAAGTAATTAATGCCAAGTCCTCTACTTGTTATATTACTAAGGGTTAGTCTTCTTTTTTCCTACCATGGCATTGAATTCGAATTCCTTTTTGACTGTATGCTTTACTGTTTAATCTAATCCTAATGCAGACTTTGCTTCACCGAATAACAACCTCAGAAACACAAACTGCAGCAAGAATTAAAAATACACAAAATGTTAGTCGAAAGTCTTCTCATTTGTTTTTGGCCACCAGAATAGCATACTGAAGTTCAATTCCATTGCTGTATCACATCGTGAACATTGGACTTGAAAAGATCCAATTACTAACTAAAATAAACTGCCAGGACATTTTTGATTCCAAAATTACTAGAAAATATATTGAATTTGTTCAATTAAAAAATAATATTCAAGTCTAAAACTCATTTTTTGTATGCTGCAAAATGCGATGGTTAACTGTTATGACCGTCCACTCCTAGTAGCGATTTTTACTGCACATCCTAAAATGTTTAAAAAATTACGTTAAAGAATTTCTCCACCTGGACCGCGAATCAAACCTGAGGCTTTTGAATTACAAGAAATTTACAGAATTGCATCTTTAAACATTTTCATTTACGTACATAATAAAAACAGCTAGAACACATAAAATCCTCGCATTGAAAAAATGTATTAAATAGAAAGTAATTTCATGATGTAACTGAAGAATTTAACGCTCTATAGATTCTTCGAATTCCATTTGTAAATTAAAGATTGAACTGTCTTCAAGCTTCGAGCAATATTTTTTTAATGAAATCAGGCGTGGTATCTGAATCGTTTTAATTATATACGTCAATTTTTAATTGAAGGTCCAAACTATTTGATATTTGAATATAATAAGGTATGCGCGCAGGTGTCTTCTTTCGTAGTGATTTTTTTAATGCTTTGTTGGTTATACCGTCTTAAGTTTTTAATTTAATCGGTAGCTCAGACTATATCGTTAAATCTTTTATTTATAATTAATTTGCTGATTCTTATGCATATTTTAAGAATGTTTCTTGTTCATACGAAGAACTTCTTCGGTAATATTTGATAAAGCTTGTGGTCTCTATAAGCTTTGAGTTAAATATATTTTGTGTTCTTCATTCACTTTCTTCTTTGTTTTTTACGATTTCCATTATTTTCTTGTTGTTCTCTTTTAGCATGTTTTCCCTTACCTATACTTTTTTCTTTGTTTTTGCCTACGTTGAGTCACCTCTCAATGCTATTAATAAAGTCAATAGTTACTTCTATTAAAGTTCCGTCAAACGTATTAAAAGATTTGCAGATATTTCTTCGTTTTAAATCTTCTTAATACTCAACAGTCTTTCATTTCGTATTCAGAGTCCAATTCGTTTATGTAAATTTCACGTCACATTCAATTTCTTCTTAAACTAATTTCCACCCATACAATAATCCCTCATTAATCGCTTTGTCATCCTGCAGAGTCACGAGAGGAATAGATAGGAAAAAAAGTAAATCTAGTACAGCTTCTGAAGAAGCACGTCATAGAAGAAGTATGCGAAATAAAAATACTGGTACCAGTATTGGTCGCGCACAATCGAAGCAATCTTTACATTTCGAAGCGGGACAAGGGAATTTAACAGTTGGATTCAACTAATGTTACGGTGGATTAAGCTGCCACTGGGCGGCAGAGTTGTCGGTGTGAGGCAACTGTTACCACCGTGACAAAGACAGAGACACGCGTAACGTTCTCCCTTTTTGTTGCCCCCGCACGTTTTACAAATGGGAACGAGAAACCCCACTGATGAACCCAACTGAAAGCTGAAATTAACTGCAAACTTCGCTACACTTCGTTTATAAATTAAAGAAGAGGTGGATGCACTTTTCTGTTCAAGGACATTTTCTTGTTTCGTTTGTTAAGCTCGGTGATTTTGTTTGTGTATTGTTTGAATTGGAGAAATGCAACGGTTCTGGTCTTGGTACATATAGATGTATTAACAAATGAACGTCGATACTAATACGATCGGCGAAGATCATTAATAACATGCAGTTTGTTTCTGTTGGGTTCGAAGATGCTAAGCATGTACTTGATGTGCTCTCAGCTTGCTTCTTTTACCGCAAACCGACATTCATGATCTATAAGAATAATTTATCATTTGCATGAAAGATCCATAAAGTCGATCGACATCATTTTCAGTGCAATCTACAGTTAGTTCGATATTTCGAAGACAGGCTAGGCTGTCAGTATTTTTGAACTCTGTTTATGAAATAACCTTAAAAATCATGACTGAAAAAATATACTTCAGATGGAATTCTTTTTTATTTCCTTCTTGCTTTGTTAAAATTTTATTTTTCTTTTCCGCTTATTTATGTTATTTTTACCTTTCTTGATTTTTTTTCCACTTTATGCTTATATTTGTTTATTTATTGGGTACATTCTCAGTTTAATGGTGCCAAGGATCTCAACTGTTTTCGTCATTTAACACTACCTAAAGAGACTCCTGTCTGATCCACAGGGTACTAGTAGTACCTGTCTTACCTCACTTGTAAAAGAAATTTACCCCACTGGAGACTTAGTAATCTACCAGATTGCAACCTTACCCAAAAATCCAAATTACTGTTATAAAATGTATCAGTCGTTCAAAAAAATTCACGATTAGTAGTGCTAATAAGGGTTTTTTGTCCGTCTCACTTTCCCCTAGTCCTGTGTAAGTACAAGTATCTCACATGTTATTTATTCATTCTTTTATATGCTACTTTTTGTTATACAGCGGTTGTAATCCTATTATTTACATTTTTTCAAGATAGTGTTCCTTCTTCTTCTTGGTAGTTTTAGTTTATTTTTTCTTTGTCGTTTATATGTTGTGTTTTCCGTCTTCTATCCAGCAATTTTCAGTTTGAATAGTTTTTAAAAGCTACAGCGTAAACTTTTCGCACTTTTTGTATCGATTATAAATTATAAATTTATGAAGATGTTTGTTTTGTAGTAAATTATATTAGTAAAACTCAAAAATAATTGCTGTCAAATTTAATAACGTCAGTGTAAATTGGGTTATAAATTACTAAAACATTTAATATATAAAACCTATTAAAAAATCTAAATTATAGTTAACCTTCCTAAAAATAGCCTGCCAAACATAAAATATTTCTGTGGAAAGAAAACAGTTTTTGGCAAGGTCAATTATAATTTCACTTTTTTTAATGTTACTGAACTATATGTATATAATTTATATCCCAATTTACATTTATGGCATTAAATGGATATGTTTATTGATTATTGCTGTTTTTATTTAGTGTTTGATTTGTTATTTCTAATTAGTTTCGAGTGGTTATTTAATGAAGCAGAAGAAGATTTAATTTGGTGGATTTTAATCTTCTAATGTGTAAAGCCTTATTATAAGTTGTTCCTAATTTTTCAATTTTAAACCAAATAAAAATGCAACTGTTTCTTGGCTCAAACAACTAAAGCTCGATTCTTCAAGGAAAAAATTCAAGTTGAAGCTGATTGTTATTTCTCGAAAAATTCTTTCATGGTTTCACCTTTAATAACTAACATCATTTGTATCTGTACAGATTCATTCTTTTAGAGCGTTTTAACTTCGGTTGTGGCATAAACAAACTCGTGCTTGGACGGTACCGAGCTCGATATAATTACAGATAACCAAGATCCGGATCCCTGCTGTGCTATCAGAACTCATAGCCCGTTTCGTGTTTTACAAGTTGTTTTACTATCGTGTACTTAACATCTGCCTACACGTTTTCTTACAGTTTTTTTTTTCTGATTGCAAATTGAACGCTTTAATAAAAATAGTTAACCCCTTTTAGGGCAGTTTAATAGGCAGTAGAGTTTTGAAAAACAAAAATGCAGCTTGTTACATTAAAATTTTAAACGAAAAATATTGAAGACGTTGCTGGGACTTAGCCTTCATATTTCGTGTTTTTAGAAAACTTGAAAATTAATTCTTTGGGTAACATTTGGAAAAATAGCAACAAAGTTGGACATTTTGTAGTTGTGGAAAGACAGCAACAAAGTAGAATCATCAAACAATATAATCCCAAAATTATTTCATTCGTTACAAATTTAATGCTAGATACTTAAAAATGATATTGAAGAAATTTGCGTATTCTGAATGAAAAATTCATTGGTAGGTAACATTTTCGAATGCTGAGGACTTTGATAAAAAGAACTGAAACTGTATGAAAATTTAAAAAGGGGAATTGTAGCCTTTACGAGTTTTCTTGGCTGAGGATTTGTGTTAAAGCTACAAAATTATTTTTATAATTACCAGCATCTAGTTATGAACGAATAAAAATTAAAATATCTGATATATCTGTTAAAAAATTGTAGTTAAATATAACTAAATATAGATTTACATTCCTCTCCAAAATTATTAAAATAAGATCGCAGTATAAAAATATCAAACTCATCAATTACTTTCATCGAAAGCATTCAATATAATAAATTAGCATAAGTTCATCTTTGAAAGAAATGCCATTCGCATGCCCTATCGACATCTTATCCATTCCTGGTGAATTGATTGACGAACAACCGACCCCTGAAATTCTGACCTTATGTGTGCATCGAATTCTTACATCTTTATCCACTCGTTTCAAAATCTCACTCAGCAATAGATTAAGGTTTTTTCGTCACTTGTCGTAAATATGGTTATAATGTAAACTTAACTAAGATAAAATTCGAGTTGTCATTTAAAATTATTACGACACGGCACAGATTAAAACATCCCAGTTCCAAGTTTGATATATTGCCCATACGGGTCGTTTTAACATGAAAATACTCAATAAACTTATAATACAGCAGCTCATAACTAGAAATTTATTATTGAAGTCATAAAAATGTTGGAAATTTATTAACAATTTTACGCCTTTATTTAACTACTACCTCGAGTGAATATCGTTAAAATGTTATTATTGTTTAAAACCCCCTTTTTTTATTTCGCTGTAAAATAATTTCTTCTGTATTAACTACCAACATTAAATTCCTTGCTTAAACTAACAAAGACAATGTAAGACGCCAGAAAACCGCAAAGAATGATCCATCACAGTCGTTCGTGGTAGACGGATCACTTGAACATTCGATTTTAATAGTTTAAATTAATCGTTTATTCTGTATTAGCGGATGCTTTTTGTTAGTTCAACAACAAAGAAACAGCCTTGTTGATGGTGTATTGTGCTTCTCTGTACAATAATGTTCGACTCGGTTGCTTCGTGGTGCTCGTTAGCTACGACTGTTATGTAACATTCATCTTTTAGCTTCTTATTTTTGTTAATCGTGCACTTAAAATTTGTATAACCAAAGCTAACTAGTAATAGGTTTATTAATTTTTTTCTGTATCCTTAAGATTGAAAATTAACATTTATTTATAGGTAGGTACTCTTCTTTTCCTGAATTATATTTGAGGTCAGTTAAGATTGAGAAGTTTAATTCCTAATTTGTTTACTGTCATTTAACGAGTATGAAAGTTGTTTTTCATTTAAAAACCAAACTTCATTTTTTATGTATTTATTCCAAAGTGTGTCTTCAATTCATCCATAAATACTCGCTTGAGGGATTGAGGCATCACCTAAAATGGTTCCCCATGTATAACAAGCTTAATTAATTAACAAAATAATTGGACAAAGTCTTATTCGCCCTCATATACCACGCTAGCTTGAAGAGATTGTAAGAAAAAACCCGCAAACTTTCAAAAAACTGTTCATTTTCATATTAAATCATTAATTACCTAATTCAATATACTTAGCGATAGGTTCCACAGTCGTTCCACATTTCTTAGTTCCATTCCCACGTGATGTAATGCAGAAATGTCACCATTCACGTGTGCTTGTAGCATATCAAATGTTATTACTAATAAATAACCGTTATTCCGATCGTTTGGCGAATTTTAATTTTTAAATATATTTATAGGTGATACATCGTTGAACTTTGTGTTTTTTATTTTCCTAAACATGCGGTGCAACTCTTCTTTTGCATTTAATCGGATTCTTTTGCGTGGGTAAAATTTATTAGGGTGTCTTTAATTGCACATTTTTCGATTTGCTCTGGTAATTTTGGTGTTTAATGGATTGGAAATAGCGGCAAAATTAATTAGAAGATATGCTTTGCAAATTTCTAACTGTTTTGTGTGGATTAAAATTTTTAACACGCGAGGATCTGGTTTTCTTTGTTAGATCATTTTGATAAGATAAAAATGTCACTATCCTTTTTTAAATATATTCTAAAGAAGTCCATAACTCTTGGGAATAATCAAGGTTTCCGGCTCGTTAACCACACGTCTTTTGAAAAAGCTTAATTAAAATCAAACAAAAATGCAATTGTTATTAAAACTAACACGCGTTGTCATGTATGATATCAAAACGGAGCTGCTTAGCATTATTATGTGATTTCCTTAGTTCAGTCTTTCGAAATTCCCATAATCTACATTAACATGGTTACTTCCTGCCTTCGGAGTGTACGTTTCTGATTTGTTTTATTAAAGGTAAATGTCGGGTATGTATGCACATGTATATGGTTTTAAAAAATGGTTGGGAGCTCGGGTTGGTTACTCCCACTCACACCTGTGTAATCTCATACATAAATATCTTATTAATCAAACATTTGTCTCCTATGCTTTCAGTAAATATTTTTAGCGACTCTCTACGTGTAGGACGCGACATACGACTTTAGCTGCAACGGTGCATTTAATTTGTAATTATTCACATGACTAATTTCAACTAGAAAATCGTGGGACTTTAAATTAATTGACCGTAACCAAAATTTTACCACAACTTACAGAAAACGCACTTGTTACAAAAAGTAAAACATTATTCTTTTCGTATTTTGGTTTTTTGTTCAGCGACGGGCAATACACTCGGTATCTTTGATGATGCGCAAAAGTCTATTAAATTACAGTTACGTAAAACTGTACACGAACAATGTGAACAGCTAAAAAATTACAGTGATAATTCAGCACCACGTTTCCATTATCTAGTAATTTATCAATCAGTTCCGGAAATTCGATACCTACTTTTTATAGCCCGTTTCATTACACGCCGATTTTTCACAATTTTCTTATATTTACAACTTTGTTATCGCACATCCTACATAATTTCAAAATAAACAAGTAAAAAACGCAGCCCCAAACGAAAGGTCGAACCCTCAGAGAAAAACCGATCCCTAAGAGAAAAATACCCTCGAGGGATATCACTTGGTTACCACAGGGATCTAAAATGGGACCTTTGTTATGCATATGTCTAAAGGGAATGCCATAAGGCGGGTGGCTGTTTAAAAACGTGCAAGAAGGGTCTTGCTTGATGTATTTTATATAAACGTGTGTTGTGTTAACAGGCAGTTTTGCAGGCGCGATAAATTGCAAAACTGTTGCACGTTTCACACCCTTGCGTAACCAAATGGGTGGTTTGTGGTTTTAGGGCGTTTGGAATGTTATGGCTTGATTGGCACAGATTTTTGAGACCTCCCAAGAGCCCCAAGGGTGAAAAAATATATTGTTTATTTAGAACAATTTCACTTAATCAACTCGCTCTGTATTATATATTTTAATATAAATAATTTTTAGATCAATTCAGATATTAAATTCAAAGATTTTTATTAATTGCAATATCGTGATTACAGAG
Source organism: Melanotus villosus (assembly GCA_963082815.1). NCBI lineage: Eukaryota > Metazoa > Arthropoda > Insecta > Coleoptera > Elateridae > Melanotus > Melanotus villosus. Next base: position 82,255,078 of record OY720419.1, read on the forward strand.
AACGTTTTTATTTAATTTTGGGTACCGACTGCTATGTTGATACGGCCTTCCTAACTAACAGAATTGTTAAAAGCTTCGACGACTCCTTAGTTTCTGTGATTTAGAACAGTTTTACTCTAACGTCAAAGAGAATTAATTCGCCGAATTTCAAGGGTTATTAGATTAAAAAATTAAAATTTGTTTTTCTTTCTTTTTTTTTTAATGTCGGTAGATATCTACATTTTCCGGTTTGCATTTCTAAAATTAATTTAAAATAAGTCAAAATATTTAATTAAATAAATACCCCACTAAATATCTCAGACAACTGGTATTCCCACCAGATAAAAACTAATCGGATCCGTGGGATTTCAAATAAAAATTCTTCCGGGATATAAAAATTATGAATGGATACAACATTAAAAGAAAATATTCATATTGGTAAAAACTGGTCCATCAACAAGCGCATCCTCTTTTTTGCCGAAATTGCTATTTGCTTCTGCCAACACCAGATATTTACAGTTCGGTTATACGTTTTAAAGATCTAAACCTATAATCAGCAAAGAATGTAAAGATGAAGGACCGATAAGAACATGAGAATTAAGCGTTCTGCATCATGTTTAATATTTGTAATTTGGATAGAAGTCACAAATGTAAATTCTCTTTGATTACAGGAACTGAATTATGATTGAATTCGATGTTTTATGATAATTAAAGGTTTTGTTGTGACTTAACAGCTACATACGTTGGTTGGCTTTTTAATTTGTTTATTTGATTGCCAGTTATGGGATACAAACACGCTGTCTTAAAGAATCTTCTCAGCTTGAGGTTTCCTTCTTCCTCGTATCGTTTAGAACTCTGCAATCTACAGTTTTATAAATTCAGTCGTAATAACAAAACACCTTAATTTAGGTTTAAGCTGAATATTTCAAATGCTTCAAGAAGGCTTGAAGAAATTCCATTATAATTTATAAAGTTCCCTACTGTTAGTATTTTCGATTTTTGTATATACGTAAAAGCCCCTGAAGACTTTCAAATAAATTACAAAATACTGATTTCTTCCCCTCCTTGTAGTGTGAAACAGATGATTGCCTTAAAATAAATTTTCAACATTAAAAATTTATGACAAATGGAATTACATACTAAAGTAAACTAAAAATTAACCTTTATTATTTCAATAAGAAAAGCTTGTTGCAAAAATCAATTAAAAATAAAGTCTTCATTCAAGTATAAACATCATTAACAATAAACTAAATATCATTGATCATAAATCATTTAATTGTTGAACAAAACGAATACAAAACAACCAAAAGATTTCAAAACAAATCCAAACAACGGAAATAAATAAATAGTCAGTCACATAGCCCACGATTTTGTTTTTGAATAAAAGTAAATCAACCTTGATAACAACACGTTTGCAATAAGAGATCGTTATTCAGCAATATAAAAACTTAATAAAAACCTGACAAAAGTAATCGATGTTGCAAATTACGTTTAATTATTACAGTTGCGAAATAACAAATTCTCAATATTGTTAAAGAGAATTAATTTCTAGATCTGTATTTTTAATAATGTTCCCATGAACAAATTGAGTTTACAGGTTATTTTTCTCACGAAATTAATTTATAAATTAATTGCAAATTGTAAAAAGTGCGTGTAACTAATTTTTTAATTAAGAGAAACCTACATGTAGACACAACATACACACACACACATTCGTACTTTTGTGTAACGCAGTTTAAATTTCATAATTAGATTTGCAGAAATACATTTTAAGCTTGACATTTTAAAACCGCAATCATGTTTTTCGGTAAATGGGTGCTCCGTGCTCATATTGAAACCGAGCACTTCCATTTACTTTCTTTATTAATAAAAGCCAATCACTGTAAAGTGCAGGATTTAATAACAACAATAATTTCCATTTACTGTAATTTTGAGAAAGGATTCGAAACTGGAACGGAATCTTGCAATTATATATTGTGGATTGTGGAGTATAATCGATATAAGTGCGCAATTAAAAAATAATCTTAAAATTTCTGCCGGAATGTTTTCGTATATAAAACAGGTCAAAAGTTTATGATTCCGGTTAAACAATTAGGATACGAATTTTTGAATCGTGTCTAAAATATTTTTAAGGAAGAAAGAAATGGTAGCATTAGGTTGTTGAATTGTTCTGTACATTTTACACTATCACACTTTTAGAAAAGATTTGTGTAAATTTCTTTTGATTCTTTTCGGAGGTGGATCAGTCCTCGTTGCACGTCTCGTTTTATAAACCCTTGTGCCTGTGTTTCTTTCTAATTAGTAATACTTAAAAACTTGATATATTCTGCTATAGCCTCATGCCATTTTTTACTGGGTCTGCTTTAGGTGATTTTTCATAAAAATATCATTCGTTTTGTGGTGCTTTATGATTTAATATACCTTGTTTTGTCTTTTGCCCTTTCAGAGTTCACCATTTCCTATTTTGACTGCGATTTCCTTCGGTGTTTTTCTTTCAAATTTCCTTAGTTCTTTCCTTTCACTCTTTCTTTCTTCTATCATGTTCCTACTCCATATGCGACAACCTGCCTCTGCCTGCGTCTTGTAAATTCTAATTCTTGTGGTTTTTGCCATCTTCTTCCTATAAAGAAGTATTTTGTTTGGATTGCTTTGTTTTCCTTTTGGTTATTTGGTGCCATGTAGGAATGCCATGTTGGTCCCTAAGTTTCTTCAATTTGTGGTTTTCCATTTTCCGCTCTTATTTTTGTCCCTCATTCTGTTTTGCAGTACTTGATATATTTGATTTTACTTACCTTCGTTTCAAACCCAACTGATTCTTCTTTTTTACTTATCTTTATTAGTTTTTCTACCAGGGCCATTTCGATCTAACAATGACGACTAACCTGATTTGCATTCGCCTTATATTTCATGATTTATGCGGATAATGCTTTCCGAAGTTAATTTGGTTAACTTGATAGTGTTTTGAAGGCACCCGCAGCTTCTTCGGCAAGGTGATTTGGTTTCTGTTAAGGCCAAGTTTACAACATTTTTTTTGTGTTTCTAGTTGTAGCATTGGCAATGTTTCTTCTACTAACTTTTCAGAAATATCTAAACACGAGTGTTATACTTTGCCATTTTTTCACCGTTTATTCTAAGCTGTAATAGGATTAGCTTAATTAAGACCCAAAGACCGAAATGGCTAGGTCACACAATGAGAGGCCAGAAAACCGACACGATATGATTAATATCGGAATGGATACCACACAATACAAGGAAAAAACCGCACACCAAAAAACAAATGGTGGGATGAAGTAATGAGAGACGTAAAAGTGCTAAAAATTACAAATTAGAGAAGGAATAAGAGAATATAACGCAAAGGGCGTAGAGAGCTGATCCACCTGACACACGGATGGGAACCTTCAGGAGAAGGATCTATAATCTACAGCAGTGGTCGCCAATGTGGTTGTTAGGGGTCGATTCGGGCTCAGGGTTTGATAGAAAAATATAAGACATCATTGTACGGGTAATATTTAATTCGGTTAACTTGAATGAATAGGATCTGTAAAAGATGTAGCAACGAACTAAACTTCATGTTGAAGAGTTAAGCAGGGCTGGTAGTTTTGTATATCCTATGCGTACGCGTCTTGTTTGCTCGTTCTATTATACTTACGTACCTAATAGTAAAATAGCGGGAGTCGATAAAAAGTCAAGAAACTCTTAAAGGGGTCGACGGTCGAAGAAGTTTGGCGATCCCTTATTTACAAGATTGGAAAGCCTGAACAAGAAGAAGAAGAAGAATAGGGTTTATTACAATTCAGAAAGACAAAAAGATCTGAAACGTGAGGGAATTTTTATAAAGAAAAGAAAAAAATTAAATTTGTATGGATTTTTTCCTCTTATATCATTTCACGTTTCGGCGATCAGCCTTCTATTTGACTTATATATGTCACGGGCAATGTGGGAAATCCGGGCAGTGTTCACAATGCCCGGGCAATGTGGATAATGTACTTTTATTTAAAAAAAAAACTGCTCTTTCTGTACCTCTAACCTCCAATAAACACCTCTACTGTTTTGGCAGAGGCATTGACTGGAGGTTAGAGGTAGAGTAAGGTAAGTTTTAAAAAAAAATAAAAGTGTTATACTAAGTACATTATCCACATTGCCCGGGCATTGTGAACACTGCCCGGATTTCCCACATTGCCCGTAACATATACACCATACATAGCACCGAAAGTACTCAAAGTAGTAGGCCTTCTCAGCAAATTAAACCGAAAATCAGTTTTTGTTAAAGTAAAATCATTTTATAGATGGTGTTTAATAACATTAGTCTTCCTAATTTTCTGCAATCTGGCTTATCTTATATGCTTGGCGATTGCCACACTTCTTATAGTTTTTTCTATTTCATAAATATTTTGTATTACACTGTAGATTCATTGTTGTACTTCTAGTCCCAAGTCCCAAGTATCTTAAATAACTTGCGAACTATTCTGTCCTTTCACGTTGCTTTATTACTGTATTTATTATAGCCTTTTGATTTAGTGATTTCTATTTAATTTCTCTTAATCACTTATTATTATTATTTTTTAAAGGGACTTCTCGATCGAACCTCTTATTTCTTCAATGCTTTCTAGCTTCTTGTTCATCCATTCTTTTTTCAGTTTCATAAGCTAATAGCTCTGTTCGTTGCTACTTTAGCCTCTTATACATCTTATTTCTTCGTTTCTATTTATGTATTTTAATACAAGTTATATACAAGTATCGAGTACAATAAAAGAATAAAACTTTCGAATTGCATCCCGTATGTGTAATTTTAATGTTTTATCTGTATCTCCAGTTGTATCTTGTGAACGTTCTAACCGCAGCATATTTGGTTTTAATGCATGAGATTACAATTTCGTCTGTGATTGCCGTGATTGGATGAATTTGTTAAAAATAAAATTCTCTGGCTTGGTAGGCTTATGCGCGTTACAGTTTGGAAATCGTCTGTTTCTCATTTTGCATTGCCCACTTCGCCTTTGAAAATTGCGTATTTATTTCGTTGTGCTGGTATTTTAGACAAAAGGGCCTATAATCTAAACGTAATATAAATCTTCATTTTTAATAAGTGGCCATAATACTTTTAGTATGAAATTAACAGGAAAAGAAAAGGGCAAGATATTTTGTTTCTTAGTTTTGGAAACGTGTAATCACCGCTTTTGCAATAAATTAAAATTTGAAAAATAAACAAAATAGACTCAACCCGACTGCCTTACATATATCTACACAAATAAATATTTTTTTTAATATCGATTTGAAAACGTTTGTTATCTTCAGTCACTTTCTGTAGATGGATGGGTTGAATAAGTAAAAAAAAACGACAATTTTAGTTAAAAATACGAACAATTTTTAACATAAACAGATGGATATTTAAATTCAAAGCATACTTTACAACCTAAAGGGTGTATTATTTTACTAATTTAATTTTCTTTTGTTTCAGGTAAGTCTTGGAACACCGTATTTGATGTAAAGGTACCATAAAATAAATCTTAATTCGGCGGCTACTCATTGTAAGTTTTTAAAGTCCTTTTGTACTGACTTATTAAAAATTTAAACTTGGTTTAAACTAAAAATACAAAACGGTAATAAGCAATATATTCCTGATGCATCACCCTTTCTTGAACGTTATTCAAAAAATTGAAATCTCTTGAACTCTGTTAGATTTAGAATTTTAAACTCTCTAATACTCTCTCCATGAAATTAATTTAAGTTTTTTGTATTTTTGTAGTTTATTATTAAACTTTCCGAAACTACTAAATAAAATTATTGGAATAAGCAAATCGTTTACAAGTGATAGCTTTCAAATATTTCTTCGGGAGTGCCTAGAAGATTGCCTAGAAGAAAATAAAAAAATTACAAAAATTAATAAATAGATTAATAAAAAGTTATCCAGGTTTTTACAAACGAAAGAAATTTTTGGTTAAATTTATTACTAGCATAATATTTAATATATTTAGAAGAAATGTTTAAATTTCTGAATAACATTAAATATCATTCCTACGTTATTATATTATAAATCCTAACATTCACGCATACTCTAACGTTTGCATAAATATGCGGTTTACATAAATATTTTAATTCATATCTCGTTTCACACGTAATTATGAATAATAAAAAAGGTTATGAAAGTTATTAGATTATTGTTAATACAAACATGTGAGAATTTTATAATAACAAATGCCCGAGCAGTTAGCAACAACTGTTATTTGTTGTTAATAAGAATTCTTATTTTTTCCTAGAAGATTGAAATGATGATAACATTTCTATTTACTATTATTTTTATGTCAGATAATACAAAATGTTAAGTAACGGTTCTTTTTGGAGTAGTTGCAAAATGTGCCACATTAGCTGTATTGAAATTGAAACAATTTGTAATTTATATACATACAAAAATAAAGCTGTGTTTAAGTTCAGCTTACGTGAATACAATATTTTTTGTTACGATTAAAGTCTGCGCCTCTTGACCTTGAATTAATTTGCTTTTTCACTTTCGTTGCATGATTAATAAATATCGAAATCCCCCTTTGTTGGTGATTTTCTTGACCTATTGTTAGTTCATCAATAAAAAAATACAAGAGTTAAGCTTGGAAACAGGTTTATTGAAGCAAAACTCTTACAATATGTCTTCCTCTACCTGGAGCCCACCACATGTGACGAACCGAAAATAAAGCAAAAACTTTTTGTGTGAATCGGCGCCTTTAAGCGTTTATATACACGTATGTTGGTGCACGGAGCCATTATGAGATGCATTTCCCTTATATTTTTATACACGTTGAGTCGTTACCTGCTCATTATTTACTCATACATGACCGTTTCGCATCTCCTTAAGGTTGCAAAACGTGCAGCAGCGTTAAGAAGAGGCAATAATTAATAAATGCATAGCCTACTTTATATACTGATCGCTAAATTATAGCGCGCAAAGCCTGGGAACAAATCTGTTATAATTAGTGCTCGATTTTTTATGTTGAAATTAATAAATAATGTTCGCTTGTTTCGTTTTGTCAATTAAAACCGGGATTCTTTCGTCAGACGTTTATGTAACCACCGATTTAATTACAAAGAAAATTTTTTAACTTTTCCTGTTTATTTGCGTGACAAAGTTAATAAGAAATAATGAACTTTATTAAAAATTCATAAGGAAAGAAGTTCATTGTAATTTGTATAATTAGTTTTGTATGTTTAGCTTCTTGTTAGGAAATTTTAGTGTAAATAATAAATTATTTATTCTTTCCCGTAATGTTTATTCATAGACCTGTTAACCTGCTACGATGGCAGATCCTACATACTCATCCTGAGTTAATGAAGTTCACCTCTATTCAATTTATTATTTCAATTTCACGCCAGACGTTCTTTTGAAAGTAGTAATTTTAGCCCTGAACTCTTTAGTTAGAAAACTGTTACGGCGCTTCTCTATTATCTTCGAAGGGAATTTTTGAAAACAACCAATATTTAAGCTACGGTTTTTATCTTCTGCTTGATTTCTTGTAATAACCACATATGTTTTGTATTTTTCGGTTCACCAATTTTCTTTGACGATTAAAGATAACTTTTAGCTACAGCCGAAATACTCTAACGAAACTATGTTTTCCGTGAACCTCTACATAGTCACGGCTGAAAAAATATGTTTGATAACTTTTGACTGAACCCCAGCGGCTGATAAAACAATTGATATATTTTTTAAATTTTGCTTTCTTCTTTTATTGAACGTTTAAAATATGTGTTTAATTAAACAATTCGTTTTCAGAAATCAACGAAGCATTCACATATAACTAACAAAAATAAAACAAAGCAACATGATAAAATTATATAATGTTAATGAAGATACAGGAAGCACCAAAAATCCAACAAACTCATATAAAATGCCCTATTTTAAAGCCATTAACGAAGAATTGATTACATATACTGCTTAACGAAACGTATCAGGTGCAGAGAGAGTATTTCCGCGATCCGAAAGGTTTCTGGCTAGTGATAAATCAAAGTAAGCGCTGTGTGAAATTCAAAATTACACGTAATTGGTTTACTAAAGAAATTTAATAACAGTGCAGATTTAACGCGATTTATTAAATTATTAATGAACGACAATTAACTCCAGACTAATAAATACTTAATTATTATCTTCTGAAGTTGGACTTCGCTTGTATCAATGAAAGTGCATACATGTATGATGCATTCTCAATAATATTAGACCACAGAGGGCTTTGATTTTAAGTTACATAATATTTAAAAATTGCATAGCTTATTGTGTTTCGTGTGTTTAAGCTAGACTATTAGAGCATCTCTTACTTTAATAACTCTTAATCAAGCTTTCTGAGAAGTTTTACGTAAACGTTTAAGAATTGCTTACAACTGTAGTTCTGCAGTGAACCAGTGAACCACAAACCTTTAAATTAATTCATTGTGATTTACCTACCATACCATAAAAAGCCTTGTTTACACAACGAAACTACCCCCCCCCCTCCAAAATGGCTCCCTGTGGTCAGAAAAGATCGCGAATGTAATATATTGAGTAATTTAATTTTTCTGGGAATTTTTGTTTTGTGTTCAAATTATGAAAGACCTTAATTGGGAATTTTTGCGATCTGAATTCATTGTTAACTGTTGTTCTTTTACGCGATTTTATATTCTCATAACAGTATGAGAAAGGATTAACCTAGTCATCGTTTCCGAAATTTCCATTAAAAACTTGTACTCCTGATTGTTTATTTTAAAATTCAGTCAGACTTTTCCTACCGATTTCTTGCATGATACGAGTACAGTAATTTTTCCAAGATTCTTGCAATTGTGTAACTGATGCATCTAAATTCACTAATTAACTTAATTGTAATTACATAATTAACAATGAATGTAGTCACTTAACACATTACTGTTAGATGCTAAAATCAACTATTTTTCTTTCCTGTAAGATTTATGTGGGAATTGCACTTTATTTTGGCAAAACGTTTACTGCTACTACTGCAAGAAACAATACAATTAGTGTTTTACTAATTTTATAGCATTTTTTGCAATTGTATTTATATTTATCATATGAAGAGGAAGCTTATTATTTTTTTACATTTTTGAGACAAAGAATATTGTAAAACGTTCGCCCACACAAAGTAGAAGAAACTTTTTAAAACAATAATTGACGTACTTTGTGAATTCTTGGTGTTCTAAAACGGTCAAGATGATAGATATAGGCAGTAGAAACTTCATAATGCATTGCCTAACAAGCAATTTACTTTGGTGCAGTAAACACTCGAAATTATAGCGTAGCAACTTACCTATTGTTTATATGCCATTGAGGGTAATGGGCCCTTAATCATACAGGCTAACCCAAGACGAGAACTAACCTGTACCTTACTGTACTTAACAGTGGCGTACACGTTCCTTCTTTAACTTAGCTAAAATTTTATTAATTTTAACGGGGCAAATGTTACGAATCCATAAAAATTGGTATTAAAATAATTATAAATTTAGCCTAGTTTATTATAATAATTAAATGATTCTGTAAAATACTAAATTATTGGAATGTTTGGCTAAATAATCTTTTTTGCTGTTTAACTTTTTGAATGTAAAATAACTTAGATACTGAATGTACACAAAACACTTTTGCAAGCAGAGCTCTAATTTATACTTAAAGTAAAATCGAAGTAATTTTTATATACATAATAATATGTATAATGCATTCAAGATTTTTTAAGGTATAGCAGACCATGTTACGGAAACAGCCTCACTAAATATAAATTAAAACTTAGAAACATATCAGCAAAGATTTTAATTTGGCACCATACTTCCATAATTTCAAGGTCCATCATCAGGTCCTACATGTGAGCCTTCGGAGTGCCAAAACTTTGTATCACGTATCTCCTCCATCTCTTAATTTTATATCTGGCATTGTAGGAATCTTCAGTACTCATCAGTACAGAAATTCCAAGGTGTTTCGTTACCGCCATTCTTCTTCTGTGTAGGCCTCCTCTAGTATTTTCCAAGCTTCATCTGTCTCCCTTCTTCACCGCTCTAGTCCCGCTGTGCGTTTGATGTCGTCTACCCATCTTTGCTGTGGTCTTCCTCTGACTCTCTTTCCTAACCAAAGGCGCCATTGATCAATTGTGGCATTCCATCTATTATCTGCCTGCCTCGCGTAATGGCCTGCAAATTTCCAATTATTTTATTTAACTTGGTTATACGAGTATATTCTATTAGTTATGTCGGTTACTTTTGTTGCCGATCTTAGTCACGTGTTGGTTCCTCATCATCAACTCAACTCATCCTCATCATAGTTTGAAGGTCTTCTTTGTTTTCGGATATTAGTAGGACGTCATCGGCGTATCTGAGTTTGTTTAGATAGGTGTCATTGATATTAATATCCTTGAAAATATCTTCGAGTGCCGTGATGAAAAGCCTCGAAAATATAAGGTCTTCTTGGCGCACTCCTCTATTGACTAGAATTGGATTTTGTCTCTTGTAGTAATTCTAATTGCAATTTTATAGTAGTTCCTTTATTTTTATTTTATATCTATTAATTTAGCATACCAGTCGACTATACAATTCCATAATGCTTGCTCTACTGCCCATATTTCTACGGAGTCAAAGACTTCCTCATAGTCAATGAAAGCTAGGTGTAACGGTAGATGGCATTCCGTGGCTTTCTCAAAGAGTAGTTTAAAAGTTTTTTGTTAATTCTCTTAGTGACTATTCTACTTAGCAGCTTGTAAGATTGTGATAGCGGGGTATGTTACCCTCAGACAGGAATTTGTTTAATAGGGCCTCAAAACTCTCCTTTAACTTCCGTGCTCCTTTTTGGGTCATTTATTTTGGAATGTTATCGGTGCCAGGATCTTTGTTAATCGTTGCTAATCGTTGCTATTTATTCTTTATTTCTTTTAGTGCGGCGTCTATTTCGTCTTGTGTGATGTCTGGAATTTACGTTCGATATCTTTATTTGGAGCTTTTCACGTCGTATTGTTTCTGTCATATTCAGCCTGTACAGTCCTTCATAAAATTCTTGTAGTAAATCCTATTTCTTTCTCAATTCGTTGTCTTCTTTATTATGTATATAATGAAATCACTTGAGTCCTGTTGGGCGGCCGCCGTAATACCTTCATATATTTATTTCTTTCGATCACTTCCATTATTTGTTTTCCCTTCTTTTTCTGTATTCTATCGTACCTCTTTTACCTTCAGTTATTAGCTTTCTTCGTTAGCTGAGCACTTTTATTGCCACTTTTGATAATGTGTTGTTCTCATTTTTATGTCTAGTCCTTACTTTCTGGACTCCTGTCTGTATTGTATCAGTGGTGCCTTTATTCATATCTTCTATGTTCATATGTTTGTTCTCAACTTATTCTGAGTATCTGTTTCCTTATTTTTAGTCGATGGTTAATTTTTTCTGGTATATTAACTTTGGCTCCAACTAATCTATGATCACTGTTACATCTTTTACGATATCTTTTATTGGACTTAAGATATATGTGTGGTCTACTTCGTTTTTCCAACCAAGTCCATTTTCGGTGCAACTTTTCTTGAAGAAAGAGTTCATTGTAGCTATATGTATAAAGGTATTGAAGAAAATGATATAGTGCAATTCCTCTTTCGTTCCGCGTGTCGTAACCAAAATTTCCCATTTTAGTATCGTTGTTATCTAATTTGTGTCCCAACTTTGCTTTGAAGTCGCCTATAACTAAGAATTATCTGGTTGGATCTTCTTCTATTGCTCTGGTTACATCTTCATAGAATATAGCTACATCTTCTTCTTCGCAAGCAGTGGTTGGAGTATAAACTTGAGCGACCTTTAATGGTGTATTATTATTATCTGTTTGAAAGAAACTACTTGTTCCGCGATGGTTACATTTATTAAAAAGCCCCAACTTTTGTGTCTTCTGTGTGTATGTATGGAATAACGTATTTCCTGAGGCCAGTTTTAGTAATCGTTCTTCTTTTCTTCTTACGTTCGTTAGTCCTAATATAATATGCTCATTTCTGCTTCTACTTCGTATAATCTATTGTCATTTTTTTGTGTTTTAACATTATAGGTTGCAGTTAGTAGTCTTTGCATTCTGATTTTTGGTATTACAACTTTCATGGTATGACGAACTTTGGCCCCAACTTTCACGGTCGGCCTGTATAACGTTAAATTAGTTAAAACTTTAAGTTTAAAGACAAGAAAAAAAGTGTTTTTTGTTAGCTGTCTGTGCCTTCCCAGGGATGAAAAGTATATTAAAAGGTTCTTAATCTTCTCAACATTGTCAATTATTTAATGATTCGACGCAGCTGTAGAAAATTCTTATGCATTATTGTAATGATTACTTTAAAAATCCTGACAAAATCCGCCCTATTTTCATACTTAAACCAACAGAATATGCAAAACTCGTACCAAACAAAAGAAACATTCGTGCAAAATTAATATTCATACTATTCAGATTGAACTGTGCGTGTTTTCGTCAATGGGGTTAGCGTATCGGACGAACAGTTTTAGAGATCATTTACCTCTCGGCGAACTTTATTCTATACCCAAAGGGCAATTGTAAATTACGTATAATTTACAAAGGAATATAGGAAAATTGCATCTTAAGCTACCACGCAAGAGAACAAGCCGAAAGTTTTAAACTCTTGCCCAAACAAAAAAGAAATCAACGTCAGTTCGTTATAATTTAGATTTCCTTACTTGTCTGACGGAGTTAATCCACATGTCCATTTTTTCCCCGATTGCTTCTTCAGGATAATCAATAACATGGCATGAACCTTTCATCTAATAAGTAATAAATCAAGCCATCATAATCGAATCCTACGCAACAGGCGGCTGAAAAACACTCAAAGAAACTGAACCTACGGAAGAGGGACACGATTTTCTACGATCCGTCTGTGTGTATTTAGACTTGACATGAACCGCGATTAATGATTCGGTTAAACGAAAAAGGCGGCATTGGATTGTTTCAAATTTCAACCCGGTGAGCGGTTCTTTATTTGATGTGTTATTTTAATGAGGTTTGACTTCTGTACAGATATTGCTGTTGTAATGCCAAATTTAAAGTTCGAAGGTCGCTCACTAACTAACTAAAATCGTTAATAAACATCTTTTGTAATATGCTTTATGCAATCACGTTGCCTTTAGTGTTTTTTTTTTGTTACAAAACCAGATCAGATTCAATTAGAAACGTTTTTGGCAATGGAGAGACACTTAATCTCCCAAGAAGTTATGAAGTTGCGTAGTTATTGCCAACTCGTCTATGGCCATGCGTTAGTTAGCTGTAGGTAATCGTCTATCAGATACTAATATTTTTGGCGACAAATAGAAAATTGTTAGTAATTCGAGAAGTCACTCTTTTTATTTTGAAGAATATTTTCAAAGAACAATAATACAAACAGATCATTGTAGGAATTATTTTGTTGCGAATTCGGAAGTTTAAAAATTTGAAAAATATAAATATGTAACATCTTTAAAAAGGAAGCCAAATCAAATCAGCATTCGATGATCTGTATGTTCCTCAGAAATTTTTTGAAATAATGAATAATTAAACATTTGTCGATCTGGAATTAGATTACCGTTAACCCAATTGCAAGTCCAATTTATATAATTATAAATGAAGCGATGCGCAACTACAGTCATAAATTTAAAGAAAAGGAAATCCAAAATAAACTGAAAATCCCGTTTTTAGGTTTTGTTAATTAAAAACCAAAAACTCATTTCTAGTCAAATTTTTAGCATATTGTTCCTTGCCAAAATTCGGTATTAATTCAACTCGGTTTTAATTCTCCAATCTAGAAACTTACCAATGAAAAACAATACTAAAGCTGGTTCTCAAAGGGAAAGTTAAAACCGACGAAATGAGATGGAGGTCCCTTTCACACTTTCTCCCTTCCGAAAAGGTAATCTGAACAGGGTTCTTTAATCAAATAAAAAGGTCGGATTAAGTAGGTGACTGACTTCATGCTTCTCGCCCTTGGCTAAGTTGGGGTTGTTGACTGACTACTTGGGTAAACTGGTTAAATCTTTAGGAACGTCACGGTAGCGACCCTGAGGGCTCTTCTTCTCACGCTACATACATCATCCGCAGAGGACCGTATTGTTCAATGATTGGAACTGTTTATAAGAGATGAGATTTATCGTTAACTCTGGACATTATTGTAAATGATTGGAAATCATTTTATCAGTTTAAATTTTTTTATGCAAAGTGCAAGAGCTTGTCTTAAAAAGAAACCTAAAATTAATTAATATAATAATTGCACTCAGAATGAACTAACATGCTTTACGAACATCATTTGTCTGCGCTCGATATACAAAAACTTTTAAAAAACCAATAATTTAGAGACAGATATAGGTTGATACAAAATCACGATTACAAAGTGAAAATAGTAAGGTTAAATCTCGTGCTTAATGTAATTATAGAGTAAGGAATCTGTATAAACGGTTCACTTAGTTTTTTGTCCCGAGATGTGTAATAAATTATCCTCATAATAAATAGATTAAGGTTAAGTCAGTATGAAGAAACAAATGGAATATTAATAGGTGTGGATGATGATGTTAGTCCAGCTGTGATGTAATCAAATGTACACCATACACACGTCAAACGATGTTTAAAATCGTATTTGTTACTTTACTGTATGTTTGTTGCAAACAAGTTTTATTTTGTTTTTAAATGTTGTAATTTTTATGGACGTCGTTTCTTAATGCTTGTTTGAAATTTGAAATTGTTTATCAAGCAAGCACATTTAAAAATAGATTTTATTTATTTTTCTACACCTATTTAATTATATTGCAATTATTAGCATTTTTTTTGTGAAAAATAGTACCTATAATTCACTGCAGTGAATTATGGATTCATAATTCACTGCAGTGAATTATGATTTCGGCCAATCACAAATACATAAATATTTCGCTAATCCAATCATATTTTAAATCGCCCGCGATCAACTCCTTCTGCGGCTGCCAATCGACTCGCGTGACACGCCCAAGTGTGTTGTCATATTGCTTGCTTAAAAAGTTATCAAATTTAACTAATTTGAGTCTAATATATTTGTTTAATAGGTGTAGAAAAATTATCGTATTACATTCGCGATTATGGCCATTATTCGCTCAGATGATTTGTGCCACTCGCCTGACGGCTCGTGGGCTCAAACGTCATCTTCGTGAATAATGGCTGTCATAATCGCTCATATAATAATATACTATTATTTCAGGGAGTATTTAACAATACAAGTTGACATTTGGATGAACTGAAAAGATATTTTTTTTATCCATAAGGATAAGTTAAATATTTTTGTGCATTGTTCCGCTGGAACAAAGACATACTTCCAATTTTATGCCTCCTCGTCGATTTTGAGAAGTTAAAAATTTCATAAATTTTTAAAACAAACTTTAAAACGATGTGAATTCTCCATAACCATAAAGAAACTAATTGAGCGCCAAAAGTACGTGCGGAATTACAAAGAAACAGCTCACCGTTCTCAGTTACGGATATTATCTGATAAATTGAATGCATTCCTTCACGGTCCAAATTATCGATTACTGTATTTGTAAGCAACACTTCTGATTTAGCTGCAGGTGATATTCGATTACAATTTTCGTAAATCATTCGGTAATTACAGACTTAGAGCAAAATTCGATTAAAAAATGCATCTCGCCTTTAACGTTATTAAAATTACGATACAAATACGTTGATAAATCGCTGAACTAAATCAGAAGCTTCGATCCGAGGTTGCTGCAGATCCTTATTAAATATGAGTCCAATACACGCTAACCTAAAGTTAATTTAGGTTAGCCTTGGAACGAAGAAGATTCAGGAGATTTGTCAGTTTCAAGTCAAATCTTGCTAAGTAATCGGACAAGTTTTTATAAGACGTGCTGAAATCACGTTAGCACTCGTTTGTCATCAAACAAAAGATTGACTTAATTTTGCTTTAAAGGTTTAAAAAATTTTGATTAATATTCTTGATTGAAACTCTGATAGGAGCTTTAAATAAAAAGACAGTCAGCTGACAACAACCTCAATCACTGTCAAAGGGCTGCCCTTGGAGGGTGGCTAGCAAGTCTGAAAACTGATGCAGACTGCTGATTTTGTCGCTGGTGCGGCGTTTTCTCCTATCTTTGATCAATGTTTTGACTACATCTTATCCTCAGGTTTCAATTTCAGTGTTGCTTTAATTGACATCTATGTTTTTTAACTGAGTTATTAGCGGTCGTAAGGGCTTTTATATCAGAACTGTTGCAAGATAAAGTAGTAATGAAGTACGTATTTATTAAAAACGAGTAATTAATCTGTTTTCATCCAATTTCTTATGAATGTTCTTGACTTTATTTAGCGAATCTGTGAATATTCGCAAACTTTTAATATTTTCAGGAAAAGAAAGGGATTTACTAACAAAAGCTTATAGAATTTATATCAAAAGTTCTTTACAGAATTAGAAACTCGAAGAGTTTTTTAAAATCCAAAAGTTATTTTTCTGTTTAAAATAAAATCAAAATATTAAAAAATTTACAAATACTTCAGAAACCTTAGAATTTAAAATGTGAAATTGCATGATTTATGCTTTATGATTAACACCTTTCTGACAAATTTGGATATTTATTGATTTATTAAATTTAATTTATTTTTCCCGATTCTAACGAAATATCGGTTTTTGTTGCTGAAGCAAATATTTTTGAAACCTCAAGTTCAACATTAAGTTTAAGAACTGAGCAGCTGAGGACGTTCAGCTCAGTTTCCAAGAATTCAGAAATTACTATGACATAAAATATTTTGAAAATTTTAACGTTTTCAGAACCTATAAGTTATTAAAAGATTCTAAAATCTTAAGTTTGGTATATTTGTAAATAAATATGTACTTAAGTTTGAAATCGCTAGATAAAAAGTAGTTGAAGTGAAACCAGTTACAAATTATGAAAATCTAAGATTTTACTTTTTGTTTAAAAACTCAATTTTTTTAAATAACATGAAAAACTGTTTCGGTTCTCAGAAATTAAAAACCATACTATTTGTAATAAAATTTGTATATTTAAAGTCTATCGAAGAAACAAAGCGAGAGAGGGAGATAGATTAAAAACATCAAACATCCTAATCTAATATGAATATCTTCGTTTGGGATCAACTGTTATTTACTTCGTGCTTTATTATCTCACCAATTTGGTGGTCCACGTACCTTTGAAGAAGCCATGAATCTGACCATTAACGCATTAACACACCAAGTAATAACACCCAGAGGCCCTTCCTTTTATAAATAATAGCGCTAATAATCTGTTCGAACTATTTCTCGTTGTTTGCCCTGAGGGACACGCGTCTAAAGAACGGTAATCGATTAGGAACGGTAGATTTGCATTTCATTCAGATCGATAGCCAGGGGCTTTTTCAAAATCATAGTTCGAATCTTATTTGGGTGATTTTTATAAGTGGATTTTTCGGTTATTAGACACCACACGTGCCTGATGCGAATCGACATTACTTGTTTCCATTGTAAGTTCGATGGGCTCATTACCGAAGAGCTTTAGGGCAGTTTCGCTCGGTTAAGCCCAGCTACTTGGCTTTATCTTTTGCTACTGCCCGCTTTGTTATGTATACCGTAAGATAACTAATGTTCGCTTATGGGTATCATAAATTTTAGGTACCCTCTTCGTCGAGCTGTTTATATTCAGTTACGGTTCTTTTTTGTTTAACGGTCGACGGAAGTTTCGATAACAATCGGGGTAATTTTGGTGAAATTATTTGGCGATGTAACGGTCCTATCGACAGGTGAATGATGTTATGGTTATAAGCAGAAGTTATTTCGTGTAATACGGTCTATTAATTAAAAATAATGGGTCATCTTGATATTTATTATGTAAAAATTTTAGAGCTCCAGAATTCTTTAATTAGTTATGGTAAATTAGCGTTACGTAATATTCTGTTCCATTCCATATCGGGCGTTAATTTTTTAATTATGTGTATATTTTATATACGGTCGATTAAATGTAGAAACGAAGGAAGCTCGGAATTCTGATTTTTATCTCATAAAGTTAAAAATAGTTCTCAATTTAAACTAAGTTAAAATTCCGAAGACGATTATTTTTGAGGATTTTAAATAAATTCGAAAATATCGTATACGTTTCCGAAACACAAGTGTGTACTTTGTTTCATCAACAGTATCTTGTTTTTTATATTTTTATAATAGACATTTTAGGAAGATAAAAATATTAAATACCTAAAATTAACAAATTTAAGTTGCAACCTTTGTAACGTTTCAAATGTATAATTGTTTTATAAAACCTAAAAATGTAAAGAACTTTTTAAAGAAAATTGGCTATTTACTAGATATTCCTGTTTACTTGCAAATTAAGAATCATCCGTAGCAGTGATTAATAGATAGGCTTGTTTTTTATAAGCCTTGATAGGTGATAAGTTTTTAATATCTTCAAGAATTGTGAAAAACTATCTTGCAGTTAGAGAAAGAATTATTTCATAAAATGGCGCGTAATTCAACTGCAAATGTTAAATTGTCCTCTCCATGTACTATAAGAAATACTTCAAATTGAAGGGTATTGTATTCTGATCCAGCATTAAAGTCTCCAACATTTTTTACTTAACAATAGTTAAATGTTTGCTTTAATTTAGCAAATGTTAAAAATTAAAATTTAGATTTGGAAAAAGAACTGATATTCCTAAAAAAAATACATATGTATATCTTATTTGTGTCTTTAATATATTGAACTTCTACTTTATACTCGATGTTTCTATTTGGAATTGATACGATCATCCTGTTAATGTGCTTCCTAGACATCCAAGAGATAAGAGTTTATCACAAACAAACTAATTAGGCGTCAGAAATACGTGTGAAATTGCCAAGAAGCTGTTCGATATCCTTAAGTACTTGCCTGAGAAATTGATTAGAGCACAATTTAACAAAGTTAAAATTTTAACCAACATCATTTTGTAAATCAATATTGAAGTTCTTATAATTAGTGAAGGAACATTTCTAAGATTTTGAAACGTTGGAAATATTGTAAAAGCCTTTGTTTCAAAATAATAATAAGGTTTTTAATAGCAAATTATAACATGAATAAAGTTTACACTTTAAGATTAAATCAACTTAAAGGCAATAGAAATTCGTTCGGGTTTCTATCTTAATCGACCGTTGAAATTTCCGCTGTTATTCTTCTTGATATCGAGTTAACTGTATTAAAAAAATGTTTCTAAAGCTAAATTAGATCGAATCTAATTCGAGCATTCTTTTTCTGCGTTAAGTGATAAATCAGATCTGTTACATCAATATTTAATTAATTTTTTATCCTCCTAATCTTGGTGACTTAGGTTATCGTAAAAAGAAATCAAATCAGTCTATAAATATCCACTGTTACAAAGCAAAATCTTACATAACGTCATTCTTATTTGGTGGTATCGTTATCCTTCGTTCCATATAAAGAATAGATTAAAAGTTGTACAGGCCATATTGGTCCAGTATTAGATTAATAATTAATTAATTAATCGGAGTAAAAAAATCAATGATGGATTTGTAAGATCCGGTAGGTAAAGGAAGAATTGGCTACGAGCAGCAAAATGCAGTGAAATAGAAACTGGAAAGACGGGTTGCGTATGATAATGGCTGGTCAATGTCCTGCTGCTGAACAGGTGCGAAGACTCTAGGTCGAAGGATGGAGACGACATCGTCACAAGTTCAAGTTTAGGCCCATTCAAAATCATCCTCACCGGTTATGGTAAATTGTCGCCATATTAAATAATTTAGAACTGTCTGGGAAAACGGTCGAACATATACATCAAATGTTACGTCAGTATTCAAATCGGTTAAGTAATAACGTATTCGAGAAACGTACGAGTAACAGAAACCTCACTTCCAGTTTGTAGTTACGAAGAATAATAATAATCTAAAGAGACCGAAATGAGCCTTTGTGTTGTAGACTATTGGGGAAAACCTGAAACTGAAATTATGGGGCGTCGTGATAATCATTAAGCACAATTAGTTGGCAAAAATTCGAGGGCTATTGTATAATTTGGCAGAGCAAATTGTTGCACCGTCGAATTTGCACTTCTTTAGCGACCAACATGATTTTGACATTTTTAAGTGTTTTCAGTCTGCCAATGAAAATAACCACCTACTTGCGCACTAGTGTTGACTTACACTTTAAATAAATGTTAGCCTGAGGGTTAACCAATAAGGCTATTTTAAGTTTGTTAATGAGGCAAAGTTAGGAACATTTTGAGGCATTTTAAAACAGTTCGGGGATCTGGGGCAATCTATATCAATTTTTTACTTTTTTGAGGCAGTCTTCCCCATCTAGTGAGAATGAAGACAAGACAGTACGAAGCAGTACGAGAAAGGAAATCTCTTATTATTACGATGACCAACCCTGATGTTAATAGATATTGAAAATAATACAGTCTGAACCTTTTGCAGCATTAACATTTAAATGAAATACATATTTTTGTGTCATGTGGATTCAATCTTTTTCTGCAATAAACGTGCAAATATTAACACAAATGTTTATTATTTGTTTATTGGATAATTTTAAGGTTTTTAAACCCCTTCTTTGCTATTTTTTGTGATGTAACGGCGAATGCTGCCGAATGGGTACGAAGCCTTAAGCAAGATTCGCTTGCATTTTAAGTCTCTTCACTCTCTTAGCTCTTTTTGTTCTTCTCTATCACTCTTCTCGGCTAGTACCTACATTTACCTAATAACTAGTGGCGGTGAATCTGTAGCTAAACACGTGGTTTTTGTTCCGTATTTTGATCATTTTGTTGTTACAAAGTTAGTGCTTTTAATTACCATTAAATCTTTGAAAACCCAACAGTGAATTTATTAAACTCACCAGCGATTACATTTACAATTCCATACAGTCCATTCCGTTCAAGATCAATATTAAAACAGATAAGGTACTTAATTTCAGTTTATAAACATTTCAAGGCGGTCCGTTGCCGTAGCATTTTCGTCGACTGTCATGGTCTTTTGCACCACCCAACTGGAATTCGGAAGGCTTGATGATGGCTTTTAATCGTGTTACACACAGCATTAAACCGACATCTATTATTGTTATTATTATTACCCAGCCTGTGCCAAAAATCAGATAAAAAAATTTGTATTGGCAAAGCTACAATGTTAACATTTGCAGCATCTACATTTGTAAATCTGAATTCTGAAAGGTTTAATACATACTTAGGTATATCCAAAATTGTTATATTTCAAAATATCTTTAATTTTTAAATGAACAGACCAAGCATAGAACTTTCTATGTATTTTATGTATTTCTATCTGAAATGTCTTTCTTTTCTCAATTGTTTGTATTTTTAGAATTTTCTAAATATCATAATTTACAAAATTCCCTATAGAAAAATAATTACATGGTTTTTAGTTTTGTCTGGGGTTGTTAGGCGTTCGACACCGTCGTTAGTTTGTTTTACTTTTTTTTGTATACAGGGAAATTTTCTTTTTAGTATACATATCCCCTATGTATACTTTTACAATAAACGCAATATGTAGGCAACCAACTATACACTATAAACGTCACGTGACGTGGTGCGTAAAGGTTATGTTTCATGTTTGTAAATAAAAATAAATCAAAATTAGTGGAATATCAAAATAATTTTAATTCAACGATTATTCTAAAACATACAATATCAACAATAATTAATTAATGTTAATGTCAAAAAGTTAGTCTTTAACTGTTGCTGTTTTTATTTTCCTTTCTGTTTTGTATTGTTGATATTTTATGTTTTAGAATAATCGTTGAATTAAAATTATTTTGATATTCCACTAATTTTGATTTATTTACAAACATGAAACATAACCTTTACGCACCACGTCACGTGACGTTTATAGTGTATAGTTGGTTGCCTACATATTGCGTTTATTGTAAAAGTATACATAGGGGATATGTATACTAAAAAGAAAATTTCCCTGTATATTATATCTGTTTGCCATTTTTGGTATCTTCTGTAACTTAATTGATCACACATCAGTTCTTTCAAAATCCGTTTTTCAATTGTTTCCTAAACCTTTTCAAAGCTCTCACCTGTTTGATTTTGGTATTGATTTTGTATACATATTCTTTTAGTTTGTAGAAAAGTTTAGGAACGTAATTTTTGACAGTTCTCATACAAAGGATGCTGTAAAGCTCTTCAATAATTTCTGAATTAATATCTCATAGAATGGAAAGTAGTTTTATGTTTCTACAACATTTTACGCTTTGTTGTGTTTATCTTTCTGCCATTAGAAGTTGTTAGTTATAATATGTATCATGTATAGCGGTTATAAACGTTTTTATATTTTTATTTATGTAATTTATTCTGCAGGAGACTTTTAATTCAGCATCAGCAAAAATTGGAGTGTTGCTAAAGTTTAATGTTTAACCGATGCACTTCTGTATATTCAGATTTACTTCTTCTTCTTCTTCTTCTTCACGTAAAGTATGTTACTGTGAAAAATTAGATTGGTGGAAGTTCTGGTAATATTTAAAGTCTTCAGAGGTTATAGAGAGTAACCTTTGCAAATACAGTTCAGGTGTGGACAATCAAGGACAACGAAGCCAGGGTTATTAAAACAATAGGTACTTTTATTTTTAAAATTATTTTTATTTAGAATATATAATTCGAAATTATCGATAAGGTGCCATTTAGTACTCTCTGTTTGTATTAAATCATTAAATGTTTATTTCTGTCCATTTTACCTCCAATTAGTTTTTGTAATTTTATTTCTTTGAATTCGTACAATTTATATTTCTTTGCGTCTTTTTTATTGTGCATTTTGCAAGACTGCAATTTTCGAAATTTTAAAACAATCGAGTATTCAGACATTGTTATTTTTATTAAATTTGTTCTTTTACTATTTGTCTATAGCCCTGCCCTGACTGACTGCTTTCAACATTAATTTAATAAAACGAAATTTAACTAAACAAAGCAGACTCGCAATGCACTACGCCACTGAATCCCCCAGTTTGTTTTTATTAAAGGTATTTATTACGTTATTGTGATATCGTCCAACAATCTTCATTAAAACGTGTTTTTCACCTTTCAGTATTTTGTTGTCAGTGAAACTTCCTTGAAAAACTTTTAACACTTGATTAACTTTCTGAAACTAACTTGGCGATGGCGTCTTCAGAATTTGTATTTGTTTTTCCTGATACTGGTTTTAGATTTGTGGTAAATTTTCACTTTAGTTAAATATTTCAGAATAAAATAATGAATTTTTGAAAGTTTCATGATTCATTGATTTTTTTCTAACTTTAATGTATTTTTTGCTTGCGCATTTTATTGCCAATATAGCAATAATATTGGTTAGTTAGTTTATGAACATCAAGTATCTACTAAATCTTCTCTTCATGAGTTTCTGAAAGACAAGCTCATCATTAATCATTAATGATTCTTTTAATTTGTTGAAATAATCACCAAACAATCCTTTCATAATTCATATTCCTCCTCAAAAAAATCACCTTTTGAAAAATTCATGCAATTACGTGTCCTGTTGTATACTTTAATAAAAAGTTACTCAGGTTTGATCAACACACATGTTGGGGGCGAATCATAAAGAAGTTCAGGGACACCGGAAAGTCTGGTCTGGTTTCCTTTTCGAGACCGATGTAAGAACAGTAAGGAAACGAGATCCTGACCCTGGTTCCGTTTCCTATACTCGAATATCTCTGAATGAATGAATGAATGAAATGAACGCCTTTTCAGTTCGTACACGTGCATGAATGAAATGTGAGAAATACTACCGTATTCGTTTGTACCCCTTCAGCATTCGACCGTAAAATTTATTTTTAACCTCAAACTTACGCATTGGCTGCACAACAAACTTTATCTCGTTTCCTGGTGCGTGTATGAGACCATTGTGAAATGATAACAATTTGGAGTTTTCTCAGTTTTATTAACGCATTTGTTTGTACTGATAAACAAAGAGGACTAGTTGCTAGTTTTTCTCGTGCATTTGTGGTGTGTTGAATAATGTTTGATTTTTACTACTGGATTTTTTTTTTATTAAAAATTTAATTCACCAAAATTTACAAACAAAAGTAACTTGAGGACTTGATTAAGATAAGATCTGTATGGTAGAAAGGTTAATTTTGAGAAATATTAATTTTACTTTACAAGACTGTTAAGGTAACTGCAGTTTATCTACATTTACAGTAAAAATGTGCAAATTTGCAATGATAACTGTACATAAAAAAAATCTTACAATAAGTTTTTTGAGCTGTTAATTTAAGTGATCCCATATTACATACGCACTAAACTGTTAAGGAAATAAATGGTGATAGAACGAAGTTGTACTTAATTTTAAAAATCTGCTTTTCCCAGACCGAAAATAGGTCATCTAACAAAAACTTAACAAATAAACTGTTAGATTAAGGTATTCCATTAATTTTTTCAACATAGTATTGGGATCTTATAATGCTTATAATAAATTCTTCGCTGTGGGAATCTCACTGAACTATCGTTTTTAAAATGCAGGCACAATCTTTATAGCATCTTTGTTTATTATTGATATAAACTTCCAGGTAATTCTGCACAGAGTTATAAAACATACAATACAAAGTGGGATTTATAAACTTATAAAGTAATCATGAACTCGTTAAATAAGAGCAATCCGGGGTTTTATGAAGTACTAAAAGTAAGTAAACGACTATAGAAAGCTTATTAACTGTTATAATCGTGATAGTACGTACGGACAGTGGCCACTGGCAACTGCGATTTAATCGAACAGCATGTGTGAAATCGATGATCATTTGTTAGTGTAATCCATGTTTATCGTTAGTTCAAGTTATTCTTGCTTGTACGAGAGTTTTTTCCTAAGATAATATCATCAGAAACACATGTCGAGCTGGAAACCGCCGCACGTAGGGCATTTGAATGAATTTGGACCAGCGTATCGTTAAATAGCCGTGTACTATTTATTCATGAGTGGTTATTAAATTAAAATAACAATGGAGAACGCTATAGTACATAAAGAACTATGATATATCGCTTATTATATTTGGTTTCCTTGTTCGGTATCTGAACGGCGGATCTACTAAGCATATATTACAGTGGAAACGCGTTACATTGTGTTTATTGTTTTTAGAATTTATGAAACGCGTTGAAATTGATACTTCGGTACCGTTAATTGAATTCCATAATCTTCCCAAGATCGTATCGGTAGTTGAGATTAATCGCGAAAGTGTTTTTAGTTATTGGCTTCAGGAAGAATGTTTCTGCATTCGCTCAATCACTTTGCCTAAGCTTTTTTAATTTTTGGCAATTAATAATTTGATTACACTTTTCAAACTAGGTCATTAAGAATCGGATTTTATTTCATTAAGTAATAAAATTATTAAAACCTTCTTAACTGTGAAATCTCAGCATTGTCAAACTTTTTGGGAATTCATCATCAATTGACATGGAGCAGATCCCTGGATTACGCCAGGCCCACCTCATGCCAATAGGGTATGAAGGGATTTGTTATGATAGGTGGGGATTGGGAGCCACTGTATGTCAAACTTTTTAGGAATTATACAACAAAAAAATAAAAACAAAAATTACTAATAATTGTCTTAATATGCCATACAAATACTTATAAAAGATTTTTTGGCAACACAAAACTTACTATTTTGCGATTGAACATTAATAGTTGAACAAATATCTATAAAATAGGCTAAGCTTAAGGTTTTTATTTTCAAAAGAACATGAAAGAAACATATTTTGAAAATATGATTTGATTGATTTCAATTGTTCATGAGTTGTAAGAAAATGTTAAATGTTAAATTAGATGTTTGGTCTAAGTAACTGAAATGGTTGTGATGGTAGCCATAATTTATCGTGAAATTGCGTTGTGGGATATGATTAAAAGCTGATAGAGCGTAATAATGCAAGCACATGAACTTTACTATTGCACGCCATCAACAAACAGAACTGGACGAAAATATTTTTTTCTGGTTTCGGTTACATTAGGAATGGTTCCAAGTTCTTATATTTTCCACACGCAGAATTTTACTGATAGCCATACCGCATCCAAGTTTTTAAATTTATTTTTATTATTCATTCAACTTAACATTAGATGTAGTAAGTCACTGTAATTTGATTTTAGACTTTTCCTGTGTTTTTATGGTTATTAGATACTGTAACGTAGTGGTTTCACCAGCTACGCCACGTGGATGTTTCCGCTGCATTTCAATATTTTTCACAGGGCTGTGACCCTGTTCTGATATAATTTCTATTGTTTAAAACTGCTCTAAAAAAACTATAGGAAATGTTCGCTTATAATTTTTACTGTAATACTTAAACTATTTTATTGAAAATTTAGATATTTCCCCAGCACTTAACATTTATTTCTGATTTTTCCCCTAATGACAAATAACATCGAACAACGAAAACGCAAACAGAGTAAATGGAAATACATAGTTACAAATTACTGGTACGACGAGACATATTCAAATTGTGACACCAGCATAGAAATTCCAATGTATTTTCAATTCACAACCGTTCACTGGCGTAACTACAGACCCCCCGACGCCGGGGGGCGCACTCCTCCGAAGGGCGCTACTTTCCAGAAATTTGATGTTGTGAATATCAGCTGGTTATAAAATTGGCCTATGTCTGTAAGTGTATGTTCAGTAGTTCAGTTCCCATATTTCTGTGTCCGTGATAACATCAATATTCCATTTTAAATTTAAAGAATACTAAGTACTTATCGTGTTTCGAGTTTTGTTCATGAGTTTAGAATAATATTAATATACCTACTAGAAATAATGGCAGAAAATGATGGGCGCATACTAAGTCTCGCGGGGGCGCGCAATTCTACGTAGTTATGCCACTGCAACCGTTCTAGGTAACTGTTAATATTTATATACCAGTTCCACAGTAACGTAACAAATCTAACCTTTCAATTTCTCAGCAAATGTGAGTTGACCTCTACCCTACATAGGAAAAAAGGGTATTTAATATTAACAATTCTTCGGCACCGAAAGGTAGAAGAGGGCAGGATTATGTATGTATGTAATATTAACAAATGTTTGTTACGTTTTGAAAATACAATTTTAAATGCAGATCAGTGCCATTATGGCTCGGTGTAAAGTCGATTAACTTCTTTAGCCAAAAAAGTATACTCCCAAGTGTGATATGTCTAGCTGTTTCTTGCAATAAATAACATCAATAAATCATGGCATTACCTACAGACTGTTACTTACACTAATTTCGTCGATGTAATTATGATAAATTTGTTAATTTTTTTCGTACGGTGTATGTAAATTAATAATCCCAACTAAAAGACTTGGGGACGTTTAAAAGCTGCACTTCGGTTATTAAAAGTAGTATATTATAAATGAGTTCTTGTCATTCGAAATAGCTAAATCGATAACCGAGTCGTTCATTAAACCGTGTTATTGCTGATATTAAAACAAGCGTAAAATTAATAAATATATGCCATTTGCATTTCATAACAAGTTGATTATTGGTCATTCATTAAAATTATTA
Organism: Melanotus villosus; assembly: GCA_963082815.1. Classification (NCBI taxonomy): domain Eukaryota; kingdom Metazoa; phylum Arthropoda; class Insecta; order Coleoptera; family Elateridae; genus Melanotus; species Melanotus villosus. The sequence continues at coordinate 82,282,473 of OY720419.1, forward strand.
CGGTTATCTAACTCGAGCTTGTCGTAACATGAGGCAGAACCGTTTTATCTGCTTCCTGTAAAAGATAGTAAAGCGTTGACAAGTTCATAACAGGGATGCCACTACTAAATATTACGCTAAATATATCGCACTTCCGCAAAATATCACTATTAATCAATCATCTTTTTCAATTTCCCGTTCCTTTTTTCTTATGTTAAACTCATAAGGTATTTTTCCGTTTAATGAAAGTTTTAATAATTCGTGGTTCGCATGCGGAGTGAACTCTCGATAGCAACTTTGTTAATTAGGGCGTGAAATTGAGTTAAGATTAAAATTTAATTGGGGTTTAATATGCTTAATGTGAAGTTAATTATGTTTGTATGTTTCTAATTGCAAGCAGCCTTTACATAGTACTAAAGTTGCGTTCTAACCTTCTAATCGTTTTAAAATACCTCGCTTGTTTTATAAAAGCGAGAAAACTTGTACACATATTTCCGATTTTGTAGTTAATTTCACACCGTAAATTACCCTCAAAATAATTACATGCCTTTTTATCATAATTAAGTTACGAATAGGGAAATTGGGGGCACCCACATAAATTTTTAATATCAAGGTAAAGAAATTTCGGTATAAAGAAACAAAGCGCTTTTTCTGGCTTTTACTTAAAATAGATTTATGGGGACTGAATGAGGGCATCCTTGATCTTATGGAAAGGCTTTAGAATTTTCGCTTATTTTGTATTGTAAACATTTATTGCCTTGCGTTAGGGTTTGGTTCTTATACAGAATGTTGTTGAACTTTAAATAAAAGTTTCGCTAAATGTTTAGTTTTAAGGTCAAAAGAATTAGAGTAGCCGTGTAAAATACTCCGATACGTGATGCTAATTTTCTTCTTTTATTACCTCTATCTTTTATTTATTTTTTAATAATTTATTTATGTAGTATGAATGAAAATTTTTTAAATGTTTGTTAATTTCGTCATCCATTCTTCTGTACCTGTATAAAGTAATCTTACATTTTAGCGAAGTTTTCAGAACGTTTCAGAATTTTAATAGCTAATATGTAGGTACTAATGATACAGATTGTTTAAATATTTAAATTCTGTTAATTTTTAATTTGCTTCTCTTCGGATCTAAAAACTTGCTCACAATAAATTTGAGATTCAAAGGTATTAATCTTATTAATTTACTACGTTTTGTTTTTCCCAAAGGATTCACTCCTTAAAAATTTAATTTCTATAATATGCTCAGATGATATTTAATTAGTATTTACGAGTTTATTGTTAATGAAAATAGAATTAATTTTTATTGAATTGGGTTTGTAAATATAAAAAATTAGATAGCTAGGTTAATTATTAAGTGTTTTAACAAAAATATTATTATTGCAAAATTCAAGTAGCTAAATAGGGTTACTATATAAAAATTTAATAAATACTGTTGTCATAATGAGAAGCAATTTTCCAATTGGGTGGGGATATTTTGAAAAACCCAGGAGACAAAAACAAAATATAGAAATAAACAGAAATTAAATTTTAATTTTACAAGGATGAAGCAAAAAGATCTTTCTCGCAAAATAATTATTAATTATTGAAAAGTTTAATACGAATTGAAGTTTAAATACTTATATTTATTTTCCAATACAACAAATAAAGAAGGATTGAAGTTAAATAAAATAAATTACAAATAAATCATATTACTACAAAGTTGAATTGGAATTTGAAGACAAAGTAAATTGGAATTGAAGACAAAGTAAATTAGAATTGAAGATAAAGTAAATTGGAATTGAAAACAAAATCAATTGGAATTGGATATAATGGTATGCTAATGTATGTGTTCTGAAGAATGAATTAACTGGGGAATAAATAAAGTTCAAAAGAAGACAAAACAAAAACTGTGAGTGTAAAGATTATGTAAAATAAATTTTAAATAGGGAAGATAGGGAAAATATAAGATTGTAATAAATCTACATTATTAAAATTGGAGTAAATTTTGTTAAAATCTCGAATAAGAATAAATTAAAATTATCGAACCTTCACGACGGCTCGTAAGAGTTTTCATAACAATAATTGAGCTAACTAAGCAGGGTTAGAAGTGATCATTACAATAATTGTCACATGCAAACGTGAGCTATTTTACATTTTGCATTTGGCAATGTTGTTAATATCATAACAATACATAGTAAGTACAGTAAATATCATTTAACTAATAGTAACAGTATTGGCAAAGTTTTCTATTAAAATGTAGAGAAACAAACACAAAAATACAATAATAATGCAACAAACGAAGGAAAAAAAGTAGGGAAACAAACCAGGAACTGAATTACTAAATAATGGCGTGAAACAATTGTTTAAGATATTGAGAGATCTGATGACAATGACAAAATGTATGAATGAATTTGTTTTATCTAAGCAATGCAAAGAAGTTTATAGTATAGCAATGCAAAGACAAAGAAGGATAGATGCGATAACTGTAAATATATAGTATAACTAGCACAATAAGTTAAGCACATAGAAATATACTATAAACCGAAATATAGAATACGAACAAAGAGAACAAGTACAACAAGGTAGGTTTGTGGAAATATAATTCTTCAAGGAGATTCTGTCACTCGCAAATAACTGTGAAGGTACTGTCAGGAAGAAGAGAAGTGTATCTTCAGCTTCAGTTTATTGGTACAAAATATATGCAATAGTGTTTCACAAAAACAAATATGTGGAAATTGTTAGAAAATATACGATTAAATATTAACAATGCATTTGTGGTGCCAATGTGTAAAATTGTGTAAAGTATACATGGATGTAGTTCTCAAAGTTCTCATTTTTTTTTTAAATTTAGGGTCAGTCTTTCTATTGACTCTGGCGAACACTGCAGCCTAAAGGGCTTATTGTGCATGTCCTGATTAGTACATCACGCACATTCTGTGATCTTTGTTCCCTGTATCAAAAGACAAAGGTCCTTCACCGGGCGTCTAGCAAACTCCTTCGGTTCCATAGTAAGCTGCCCGAATATGCGCTGTCTTCTTCTTGCCAACGCATCACAGACACACAAAATGTGTGTTGTTGTTTCTCTTTCGTTATTGCAAAGTCTACAAATAAGGTCTCCATTGTATTTATCGATCTTCCACAAGTGTTCCTTAATAGTCGCATGTCCTGTTAGTAGACCGGTGACGATCCTGAGTTGTGCCCTACCCATAGGTAACAAGTAGTTCATACTGTTAGTTACTTCCTTCAGTTACCGATGACCAAGTAGGTATAAATTGCTCAAAGCTGCTGCGACGTAGAATATGATCAGAAAATTACAACAAAAGTACAAGGACTATGGTAAAAATTAACTTACTCATAGGATGCATAGACCTACAACTAGTTCTCAAAGGAAAACACGATCAAAACTGCTCAAAAATATACAATCCTTGGTTATAAAAATTGATGACAACAATACGAGAAAACTATTAAGCATCGGTTTGTTAAAGGTAAACGAGTTAGGAGAAAATAAATTTAGTTCATAAAATGGCATTATTAGTTTTCGATGAATTGCAAATAACCTTTTCCAAATATTTAAAAGATCATTCCATTACTTGCAAAAATATTCGAAAATTGTTTATTCGAGTAGAACAACTTTACATCCCAGAATACCTCGAAGATGCACTCTAGGTCCTTTGCTGTTTTTAATATAATGTGAACTATGAGCATCTTCAGTCTTGTCTTTGGAACAAATTCCCTCATTGTGCTGCAGTTGTAGTTAATACCGTATGAGGTTTGTCATAATTTTTAAACGAAATTACGTCTGGAATGATCCACTATCATTAGTTCAATTATTTAGATTTTAATGCAGAAAAAAATCACTTCAATGTTTTTCAGATACTATCTAAGTAAAAGAATCTCTGCATGTGAAAATCATAAGATTACTAATTATTATCAGATATATTCCACAAAAATTTCGTTAGTAACCTTCCTTACCTGGTGTGGAAGTCCAGCCCAATACTTTTTTCCAGAAAAAAAAAGCTTTCAATTTAATATAATAGTATTTTATGTATCTAGGACGAAAAGTAAGTCTTTAAGGTATGAGCAAGTTGTTTACGGCTGAGGCGGGTAGCCGAGGCCGTAATTACTTGCGAGTACCTTAAAGACACTTTTCGTCTGAGGTACATACATAATTTTATGTCATACTGGTTTCTAAAGTTGTTAAATTATTAAAAGAAATCTCCAGCAATTTGTAGCAGTATTAGTTTTAAGTAAGTAGTCTAAGGCGCAACAATTCGTATCTCCTAGCAACGAGCATTTATAGAACAAAAAGTGACACTTTAAAGAACTAGGACTTTAAAATGACACTTTAAAGTCCTAGCACTTTAAAGTGTCACTTTTCGTCCTATAAATCGTTCGAAAAACGTTGCTTTAGAAACGAGTATGACATAAAAACAATTGATGAAACTAAAGCCTTCAAAGGAAGTTTGAAAAGGTCATGCCCTTTATGAAAAAAATATGATATTTTACAGTATTTTATTCATAATAATTTAACTAATTTTTTAATTTGTATGTTGATAGTCATTTGACTTTGTCAGTGTTTGTCTATGCCAATAAGGCATTGAATAAATTATTATTGTTAATTATGAGGTAAGGATATTCGAAAACAATGAAACAATCGTTAACACCTCAATAGAGTAAATGCATTACGCTTTGGAAGTAGGACGATTAACTAAAATTTAAAAAAATTCCCTCAGTATGATAGACTTTTTGAAGGGCAGCCAGATTTTCAAACCTGTAAAATGAAGAAGGTAAATGAAGATGCTGGCTGATGTCACTCAGAAAAGAAAACAAGTGGAATATATACAGTTAGGTGCAAATGTTTCGTCTCATGTGCTTTTCGATTAAACAACGCACTTATTCGACAATTATAAGCTTTGATGCAGCGAAGAATAAATCATGTAAGGAGTAAATATAATCAAGTGGCATGCCATAATCGCACTTGTCAGAACCGTACCTTAATGTACAACAGAGGGTAAGCTTGTCCCTACCAACAAAAGGAACAGCAATTCCACCCACACAGAGAAATGAAAAGTGAAAGGAAAGCAAAGGAATAAAAGAGGCACTACAATCAAGAAACAGATGTAAATCGCTGTAAAAATATGGAGAAAGTTTTTGTTACTGGAAGGTACCTATACATAAAAGTAGTGAAAAGAAAGAATTTTCTAAACGTATTATCAGAGAAATTAATTATTAGGTGATCGGAATCGGATTGATATTTTTCAACAAGTTTCACAGTTTGAAATTTTTCCCATGTTTTAAAGATTTGTACTTTTTAGTTCTCTAAATTCGCCTGTCTTTATTGTTGTAGAATTACCTTTTTAAGACATTTTTTAAAAACATTTCATTTTTTTGCTGTTCTGATTCTTCATCTCTTTCATCAGTTTTAATATCGAACAAGCTGTAAAGAACCTCTCAAGTTAAATAAATTCACCTGACCATTATCTTACATGGAGGTCCTCTTTAATATTTACAACCAAGTAATTAATTACACAAATTCAACACTGAAGATTGGCAATTAATCAAATTCATTATATGCTTTTTCATAAATTAACACGAAGGATAATAAAACCCCGAAAGCTCGGGATTTAATTCAGAATGTTAGTTGTTTTGCACGTTATTATTAATAGTTATTTTATGGTATTCTTAATTAATATACGACCATTTCTATGGTTTTATTTATTAGTTTACTTTTTGTTTGTTATTTAACTTTTATGTGCCATTTGACTTTTTTATTTGTTATTTATTAAGACATTCCCGTGTGTGATTTTCAGATATAAAACTAGTTATGCAGTCCTTTATTACGTTTAGTAATTTCATAACCTACAGAAGTTGCAGAAGTAGAATAGAATATAAAACATATAAGGTTAATCTATGTTAACATTTATGCCATTATGGGCGTTGGTATGTCTTAAATGCGTTTTTGTAGAAATTGTAAATATTTTAATGTTTTGAAATCGCTTATCTTTATTTATCGGGACCATATTTATCTTAAAATTATCATTACGTAACTGCAACTGTCTTTCCTTATTTGTTAGTGGAACGCCTAATTTGTATTAATATTATACCTAATCTGTCAATATTGGATCAACAAACAAGTTCTATCGGAACTTATTTATTTATTAAATTGCTATACATAGTGCAACAAAATTAAGGAATTTGAGAAAAGCCAATCATATCAAAATTTGTCCAAAAATTAATTGATTTGCTTATGGAATTATTGCCTCAAAATCCACTCAATATTTTTAAAATTTGGAATAGTTTTATAGAATTTTAGTTAATAGTTATTTGTACACCAAGAGAGTTAAGTAACTGTTTATTCACGAGAAGCTTAGTCCACGAACTATAATGGAGCTAACCTGTTTTCCTTATTTTAGGTATATCCTGTACAAAATAACTCAGCTGATAAGAGTTTTTTTAATTAAAATCTATTGATTGTTAGGAACGTATCAAAGTTGTTTAATTTTCTAATCGGTGACTTGATTTTTAAAATTTTAAAAAATAATTTGTGGCTAAACCAGTATCACTTAATATTTTATCTACTTTCATTTCGTAATATCAATATTTCGAAACGAAAAATCGTATTGTAATGAACTATATTACCGCACTAGTATCGTAATAACTTTTGACATAAAAATGACAGATTGACAAGAGAATTCATAGTTATTTTACTTGTTATAAACATTTATTATGCACTTTTTACGATTTTTACGATATGAATATAGTACAAAGCTTTATCTACTTGCATGAAATTATCAAAAAATATGAAATATTTGCCAATAATTAATTACCTTATGCAAAAGTTGACTGTTCCAATTTTCATTCAAACTGACAGCAACCAACACCAAATAAACAAAAAATCAAGCCTTAACGTATTAGATTTCAATGAAAATTGGAACAGTCAACTTTTGCATCAGGCAATTATTGATAAATATTTAATTTTTTTGCTAATTTTATGAAAGTAGATAAAGCTTTGTACGATATTCATATCGTAACCTCGTATTACGATCCTCAATGGATTTGTCAAACTCGACCTGCGGTCTCGTTTGACAAACTTTCCATCTCGCATCGTAATACGAGTTGTTACGATACTCATATCGTAAATAACTATTATGAAGTACAAAATTCCTGAATTATTAACTTCAGGCTTTGAGTGAATTTTGATGTTTTTACTTTTAATAAAAGTGAACGTATAAATATCAACCTCTTCATTTCCCTGTTCGCATTTTTGCTGTGAAAACGCAAAGATTTAATCTAGAATTCTCAGGAGTAATTTACAGAGTCGACCCATTTTATGCAAATTTAATCTCTTAATCACCCAGTATAAATTATAAGCATACAATTCCTCGATTCCTCCCGTCGATATGTACGGTCATCAGTAATAAATGTTTCCTCTCCTATCGTCGTTATCGATTCTAGACGATCGATATTAGTAAAATATTTAAATGTTCGATTTTGCAATTGAAAATAATGGATGTACCGATGACAAACATTGGCATGTGCTTCATTCTAGGAGGAGTTTACTGTGAGTTTCCCTTATTGTTCCATCGGCATTCATGTATTATATATTGTGCAACGCGCAATTCTCTTCGAATAGGTTGTTAAATATCGTGAGATTTAAACCCACATTGACAACTCTGTGAATAAATAACTCTTCAAGAACAAAGTAGGCACGATTGCACAATATTGGCTATTGTTGCAGAAACTTATCCTCATATTTCACAGTTGTAAAAAATTTCTACCGGAGTTGGCAGAGATTAAAAGATCCGACATGGAATGGGGAACGTATGTACTTTTCTACTTCTGCATTATCGGATGTGCAAAGTTTGCCGTTGTAGAAATTTCTGCAACATAAGGGGAAAGTTTCAGATAATATTTGTTGACATATATTCCGAACACACCTGGATACACTCTATATAATCTGCAGATTAATAAAAATTTCATGTATGTAAGATTCTATATTTTTCCTTTGCTTGGTATAAAGGTCGCCTTTTAACCTTTCGCAGCACAGTCGATTGTTCTAGTTATTACGCAATTATCGAATTTGGAGTAATTTAAATGACCAGCATTTTAGGTTTAAGTACGCTCCCTGAGCTGTAGTTTTGGATTAAACCTAGTTAGGAACGTGCATGGTTCGAATTTAATGCACACATATTTATTTACCCAGAAATTCTCCGTTTAATACCTGCTCTGTGGTAATACGTATCTGACTTACCGAAATACCTTACGTATTTTCATAGTGGTGTGTTTTCAGACGTTAAAAAAATTGATGAAAACCGCTCTAGAAAAATCGTTTATTCTCGTTCAAAGAGATAATTTTGTTTTTCTTTTATTACCCTTAAATTGTCTTTTGCCATTTAGGTTTTGGTTTTGGCTACCGGCGTGACTGAAAGTCTGAATCAGTTTTATCTTGAAAGGTTTGAGTGTAAATTATATGTTTGCAGCACTTATTTTCTAAGAGTTGCTGTTACTTTAGATATTTTAATTAAGTTTTAATTAGACTTTAAAGGAAATCAGAAGGCAACCTTGAAAGCCCTCACAAAGCCCTCTGCAAAGCTCATGTTTACAACTTAATTCAAAAATTTATTTTTGTTTTCGTTTTTAGTGAGATATTTAGTTATAATAATTTATTTACTAATTTCTTTTCTTTTCCATTTAATTATTTTTTGAGAAATTAAGTTCACTAATTCCTATTTTAACTAATTTTTCAAAATTGAGCTTGAATTTTCCAGATCATTAACTACAATAAAAGAAATGTATATGTATTTTTATTTATTTTTGTCTGTTTAGGATGTTCGGTTATCCGTTGAGTAAAGAGTAAAGAAACTGTAATAAAAGAAACAAATAAAAAAAAATCTCAAAACTGAATACCTACAATATTTTTTTATATGTATTGTAATGTTATCTTTGTTTACAATTATTAACAGCCGGTTATCTCAGTAATTTGGTCGTTAATGAGGTTGTTTTACTTTAATAAATGAATATTAATACTTTTATGTTATATAACAATAATCAGAACAACTTAATTTTTCTATGCAGATTTATTGCATCTTTTACTAATCTACTAATCTATTTACTTATTACAGATTATAAATTATAACAGTATTAAATTAGCTCACATATCACTTGTTCAGTATCCAAATCACAATTCCATATTCATATCCAACATTTAATAATTTTCAATTTATTCTGCAACATCCAATATAAACCGGACCAAACCTTTTTCTCTCAGAAGAATAACAACCAGTTATTTATTTTGACCTCTTTTATAAGAGATTACTATTTTTATTTCCAGCAAAGTACCAATTAATTATTTAATTTTCTTCTTTCCTTTTAGGAGACTACCATTCTCCTTTTCTTAAAATAATATTTCACTTTATTATATTGTCCTTCCCAACGGAAATACGTGTTCCTTTTTTGAGAAGAAAATTTCAATCTTGTTTATTTATCTCTTGTCTTCCGTCTCCCTGTTCTCTGATATTTTTCCTGTAATGAAAATTATCTTTGTCTTTCCTTGGTGATTATTAAATACTAGGTTTCTACCTAACTTATTTTATAATTACAATAGACCATTCCTAACAATTAAATTATTCTACCCTAACTATCTAGATTCTTGTTTTTATTACATTTTTAAATGAACTTATATCAAATCTGCATAAATTAACTTACAATTAAACTATAACTTTATATTCATTAACAATTATATTCAACTCAAAATCTTTAATACCGACAAATATCATCTCAGTATATATAATTTCGGTTCAGAACGTTTTTCGACGATGTCCGATGCCTATTTTCCATTCTTGTCAGTTGTTCCACTGGTTATCTGTAAGTTCTTTTCTGTATTCCTTCCATCCATGTTTTCTTCGGCCTTCCTCTTTTTCATCTTCCGCGAGGTGTCCATTCTGATACTTGTTTGGGTAGTCTGTGATTTTCCATTCTTCGTTTGTGGCCATACCATATTAATTGCTTTCGTTGAATGTCGTCCGTGATTGTACCTTCTATACCCATGCGTCGTCTAATTTCCTCATTTCTTACTCTGTCCCTACGTGAGATTCTCATTGTTCGCCTTATAGCATCCATTTCAGTGGCCTCTACTTTTCTCCTGTTTCTTTCCGTAAGTCTCCATGTACTTTTGATCATTGTTTAGTGATTGTATTGAATATACACACATAGCAAAATTCAGTAGATAGAAGAAGAAGATACTGATTGAATTCAAGATATAAATAAAATATAAACTAGACAACGTAATGCACGGCAACGTGAGATATCTATGTACATATATCAGCGGCTAGACGAAGATTTGATAGATGATGCAGAGCAATCATTCGAGGAAAAGATATAGTAATATAATTGAAACCATCCATAAAGCGGCTAAAGAAGTACTAGGGACAACTGAAAAAAGAAAAGTAACAATTTGTGTTGGACAGATGAAATCGACATATTAGTTCAAGAAAAGAAGACGTTATGCTTAAAATGGCTGAGCTCGAAAGCGGAAGAAGAGATATTAAGGTATCTCAATAAGAAAAACGATGTTAGATAAACAGCAAACAATGAAAGAAATAAAATGTTGGATAAAAATGTAATGAAATAAACACAAAGACATGGAAATTTACTAAAGCTAACACAATAAATAAACGTGAAAAAGTGTCAATACAAATAATACAACAGGAAAGGATAAAGCACTATAGCAGTTTGCTTTCAGAAAACAATATTCTTTTTAAATATCTTTAATCGTTGACATGTTTAATCATCTTTCTCAATTTTTCAATACTTGATTAAAAAAATATTCTAAAGACGTTGTTAAAGCAAAAATGTTAATTTTTAAGTGTTTCGGATTTATAAACAATTCATAAGCCACTATTATCTTAAAATACAATGTTCGTTCAGCTTTAACATTTAGTTTCTAGGGCGAAATGTGAAATTTCATGCGAAATAGCTTAAAATGTATAGTTCATTTAAGCATCTTTTTACTTTTTGGATTACAATGTACGACTGATTTTGGAGCATCCTGTATATAACAAGACACAATATTACGCTACGAGTTTGTTATAAATACTTAATTGGGATGAATAGAAAGTAGTCCAGAGAAGATTCTTTGTCATTAATTTATCATTGATTTGAGTCACCTTGTCAAAATCACCAAAGCTTAGAATTTCTCGAAAATGTAGTTTCTGTTTTGCGATAAGTATGTAGATGATTTACCCGGTAACGGCAAAAGCATCTGGTGGATGTGTATTATGCCTTGGTGCAATCAGTGCTTATGTACAACACTATGATTTGGGGTAGATCCTGTGAAGCAAAACGAATTTTTATTTTGCAAAAACGAATAGTAAGGTTTATATTTAACGTATCTCCACGTCACTCTCTTAGATCTACTTTTAAAAACAATAAAATACTAACTTTTAGATCATTATTTACAAATTAATGTTGTCTATGGGTGAAAGATAACAAATTACTTTACTACTACTAAATTAAATGCTGATGTAGGTACATGAACACAGCACTCGATTGCATAGGAATATACACATCTACCAGTATAAATACTCATTGTTTGAAAAATCTCCGGCTGTAGCATGTGTAAAAATATATGTATAATAGATTACCAAAGCATACGTATTAAACAGATTCATGGAGGTAAATTTAAAATCAATCTGAAACAATATTTATACGAAAATTGCTATTACTCTTTAAATGAATATTTGTATTGTGTTGTTATAATACAGGGTGATTCCAAAATATTGCCATTAAATTAAATGGGTATATGCTGACCTTAATAGAAGTACATTACAGCAAAAATGTATAGCACTTTTGAGAACCGCTGGCTAATATGAATTTAAAAAGCCTGCGTTAGCTTGAGACTGGCAGTAAACCATTATTGGCATGTTTAAAAAGTGATATTAGAACAAATTGTTGTAAATAAAGAGGACCAGGACTTACAGAAGATGTTCAAATTTTCCTCTATTAACTTCTACACAAACACACACACAACATAAACTGTCTTTCTTTAAGAGCAGCTGCAGCATTCTGAAGAGCTTCCCCGTAAATTAATTCAGTTGCTAAAAGGTTAAGCTGACCCATTAAAACGTTCGAAGAGTGACTGACATACTGACGTAGGTACGTAATATATCTGGGCTCTCTTATCAGTAAGGCGTTTGATACATTTAGATTCCAGTGACCCCAAACCAATTTTTGTATTGATCTTTTTAATTTTTTTCTGAGCTTGCCGTTTACTTGAGACACATGGTTTATTGAGAAAAGTTTGTTCTATTTGATATGCTCTACCTGACCTTAAAATTAATGGCAAGAGTTTTGAATCGCCCTGTATATTATTTTTGATTTAATCTGTGACTTGTTCCATTTGCATATACTATAGCTACCGAGCGAAATAGATTATTATAAATATTAATACAATACGAATTTCTGAAAATGAATGGAACTTACTTTCCAACTCAACTCATCTTTCTCAATTTATGTTGAAATACTTAAAAATGCAGTGCTTTTAACAAAAATTTAAAAAAGGTGTTGTCATTTAATCGTTCAAGATTAAGTTCAGCTGATACGCTGTCTCAAGCATTAAAATATTTTATATTAGCTGTTATCTTCTTCCTATTTTGAATAACTTTAACCGTAAAAAAGCCATCATGACACCATCTGAATTCAGTTCCTAATTTCTAATAAACATTTCCCGTTTTAAAATTAAATATTAGCACATTATCGCCCGCAAACAAAAACGTGATGTGTCAGCATAAGCGTTCAATTAAAATCTTGTCAGTTCCTTTATTGACGTAAACGTATACCTACCATTATGGAGAAACCCAAGATTCCTTCATATGTGGGTCATTGAGAAGAGGGCGGACGCCTGTCGGGGGAGATACCGATGCTTCCGGTGATGTACTCTTCGAACCGGAAGCCGGGAAGATTACAGCATCGACTATCTACGTGGGCTCTATTGGGAAAAATATGTTTGGTATTTTGGGCAAGGCAGGCTGCCCATTTAAATTTGCAAAATGAATAATGGAATAATTAATCAAACGGTTACATAAATTGAAATCCTCCTAAGTGGAGGTGGACTTTGGCTTCTTTATTTTCATTAATTATTTTGTGCAACGGTTTAACTACGGGTTATTCATTTGCTTTAAGATATTCAAATTTCAGATTTGCAACTATGATTGTGTAAGTTTTCCGGACGGATTTATTGTTTAGTTTTGCGTTTTGCATGAACCTTCATTATTTATTTTTTTTGTAACCTAGTGGGGTAAAATATTAGTGGAATTAATGAAAAAGTTCCAATTTTTTAAATTTCTGCGACTTTTTCTGATTGTATTGTTTGCTGGTAGAAACGTGTTAAGTAGTTTCTTTAGAAAATTTCCATGCTTTTTAATATAAATTATAAGAATAAGCATCCCCTTTTAGAATCATTAAACGCTATTTTATATTTGTTTTTTTTTTTTCAAGAAACATTTATAACAGACAGGTACATCCTCATTAATCTTTAAAATATTTAATTTATAATTACGCTTTATATCTCCCAGTTTTTAAAGATTTGCCTTATATGTCTATCCAATTCATAAATATAAAATATATTGCAATAATAAATCGCCGTAGTGATCGAGTGGTTAAGGCATTTAACTACAGCGCGGACGGTCTCGGGGTCAAACCCGAGTCGGATGTTCGGCGGGTGGCCTACCCAGTCACTAAAAATAATGGGAAACTAAAACACAGTAGTGGAGTAGGGAAGGTAGGCGGTTGTCGAAGGCGTGGTGCTTACCACATCACCTCGTTCGCAAAGCGTGCGAGACAACCGAGGTATGGAAGTGACTTAGGAGGCCTTAACCCTCCATGTTGCCGGCCATACTTCCTCGCTGAGCGTAAGTGCCGTTACCTTTACCTTTATTACAAAAATGAAGTCCATATAAAAGTTCAACTTCAAGTAAAGGAAATTATTTTACTTAATCTTCACGAATTTTCTTGAAATTTTACAGACATCTTAATATCTTCTCTAACCCCCTGAACTTATAGTTATACCAGTTATAACATTGAAATTTTCTTATGTGTGTTTCAAAAATAATTTTTAAGCCCATAAATCAAAATTGGATAATAATCTCAGTAAAAATTCCTCTCCGTGGGGGTTCAATCTGGAAATTTTTAACGTCGTGCCAAGGTGTTGCTTGCGCTTATTACAGTCCATTGTGCTCAAACAATTAACTGGTCATTAGAGAAATTTTTAAAGCAGTTATTGGTAATAATTCCATCCCGTTTGCGGCAGCACGAAGCTATAAAAACGTTTTAATAGTTAACTTTTCTAAGCGCTTCACTGTTTTTAAGCGTCAAAACGTCAAAACTCACATATGAAATACGTAACTGAAACACGCTGAGCTTTATGAATATTTATGCCAGTTGCACGCCGCATAAAGTAGTTTACTTTTAACGAGTTTATAAATAGAAATTCTTTCGCTTTATTAAGCATCCGCACCTGAGACTTTGCTACGAAGTTCGAACTGTGAAAAGAATTTTTTTGATTACCTACAGCAGTCCTTTACCACACAAGCATTTGAGACCGAAACAATCGAAGTACCTACTAACATGTATACACCACAAAAAATAATTCAAAATTCGTTTCCCAAAATAGTTCAATCTGGTTTTCAAAGTAATGCTTAATGAATGAAGATATTTGTTTTTAAAGTTAAAAGGTTACGTCAAACGAGAGGATGATAACGTGATGAGCTCAAATAAGCGATTGATGTGAAAGCATCTAACGGTTTAATAGCAGTATATACATAGCAAAAATTATGATATGTAAAAAATCGAGAATGTTAGGACGAACACGTCAGGACTAACAGTGCTGTTCGCTACACCGCATTTAACCTGTCCAACTAAAACCGCCTTGTCACGACGCTCACTTATAGGCTGGTTTAGTTTACACGATAACCGTGTAACCACTAGTTAAAACTAATAAGTTAAAATGGTAATGTAAAGGTAAATCTGAGATAAGACTGGAATTTGTTATGATGCAAAACTTCAAAATTACTAAGCGGAGGGATGCTTCTTTTAAATTTTCTTTTCTGTGAATCGGATTTTCTATGGATTGCCTATAATGCATTTCATAACTTTCTGGACCACAGCAGGCCATAAATTTTATGTTGATTTAATTTTTTTTTTAGAAATTGACAGTGTTGAGTCCTAAGTTATGTAGAAGATAACCTGTTGCTAAGTATAGCCCTAAACTCGAATAACTTAATTAAATTTGCAACTAATAATGTTGGTAGATGCTTCTTCTTCTTCTCTTATATTAGGCACGTGGAGTCTGTTGATGATTTCAGCTTTTTCGGACTTTCGGTATCCTTGTGACTTCCAATCCCTTGTTATTTTGATTAACCTTTCATTGCTTCTTCTACTAATATGTTCGTCTCAGTATTTTCTTCTCTGTTTTGGAAACTTTACAACAACTTTTCATCTCAGTTGTTCTTAGTAATTGTTTTGTCTCTGACGTATCGGCTCTTGTCTCAGCTCCATAAGTATTAATCGACCTAACAATTTTCTTGCAAATTTGGACTTTGCTATTTGTGTGCAGGTATTTATTCCTCCATATTACGTCTCTTAGGTATTAGGAGAGTATGGTTTCTTTTCATGTTTGTTGCCTTACTTCGTGATATAGATTACCTGTTCTATTGGTTCATTCTCGACAACCAACTTGCAGCAATTGGCTCCTTCGATAGTACCATGGTTTTTGTCTTATCTGTTGGGATGATCATATTGTATGGAAGCGATGGAGTAGTCTCTGCAAATCATCTTCTGTATTAGCAAGAAGTATCGCCTCATCGGCATAGCAGATTATTCGGACTTGGTTGGGGCCCATATTATATCCTTTTAGGTTGGTTATACTCTGTATATAATTTCGTACATTATCAGGCTGAACAGTATGGGGCCTTGTCTAATACCGACAATAAATGTCATAAATTATTTTAATAAGGTTCTGTGGTATGATTTTTTGTTGTAATATAGTGATCACATCTTGAAGTCTAACCTGATCGAACGCCTTCTTTAGATCTATAGAGCATAAGAAGGCTAGCAAGCTCTGCAATTTGCCTTACAATGAACATCGCGTCTATCGTGGACCAGTTTTTGCGAAAATCTTGTTCTTCACTCAGTTTCGCCTATGGTTCTATTTTATCTACGATAATTTTGGACAAATGTTTTTGGGGCGTGTTCCGAAGAGATACACCCCAGTTCAGGTCCGTTTTTTTATCTTTTTCTATAAATTGGAACCATTAAGCTGCGTTTCCATTCCTTTGGCACTCGCGCTTCTTTGAGAATAATATTGTACAACTTCAGTAGTTCATCTTGTAGGTGTTGTCTTCCATATTTTAACAATTCTTTACTTATGTTATCAGGACCGGGCGCTTTTCTACATTCAAGAGATCTTATTGCTTTCTGCACATCTTCTACGGTGAAGCGGATCTTCGTTTCCGATCTCTATATTTCTGATGTCAAAGTCTGTGTGATGTTCTGGTTTTCTATACAATTCTCTGAGGTATCTACTCCATTCTTCATTGTCAATTTTATTAATTTTTACTGTCTCTGCTATTTCTGCCTTTCTATTTCGTAACATCTTCCATATTTTTTGGTTGGTTGATTTATGAAACAAAACCTTAAAATTATTCATTACGAAGACAGATTTATTTGAGGAAAAGTCTTCTTTACACCTCCAAACGTGGCCTACTTGGCCTTAAAAAAATCGTGAATTCGTTATACGTGTAGCAATTAGTAATTAACTTACATTTTCTAAATTATGTATTTTTGGTTTTCTGTACATCTCCTGTTGAATTAAGAACTGTTAGTTTTCATTTAATTGCACTTCTTATTACTTAATCAGCCATTCTTGTGTTAACAAAAAAAGAAATTTTTTACCTTAACACTAATACAAGTTCAATTAAATCATAGATTAAATACAGGTTTTCCGTGTTTTTAAAGTTAGTAATAATAATAATCATATTAATGTTAAATAAAAATAACTTAAAAATACATTTCATTTGAAAATCAAAACAATTATTTTTTATTGAACTTGAAACACTGCTACTATTAAAATCAAAATTCTCATATCTAAAGTAAAGGTAAAGCTTCATTTTGAAATTAACGTTAGGAACATCTACGAGGGATTCTGAAATAAAATCAAGCTTTGCGTATAAAATTGACCCTTAATGTTTTTAAATAAAATTCGATTCTCCTGCTGTTTTGGAATCATAATTAAATCCGAGATTAAATCATATGTAAAGTTTAAAAAACACTATTGTATAATTAAAAATGCTCAGCGTAACTAATGTTAACCTCTTCAGATTATAAACTGATTTCATAAGTTTATAAATAAAGTCAAGCCAGTTACAAATTTCAGTGAGATTTTTTGAAAAATTACTTAAAATCTCAAAATTACAATCCTCACCTGAATCTGTGTAAAATGGTTAATTTTAATTAGAATTTCCCTTTTTGGCACCACGAAATTTTACAAAAGTGCAATGCTTTAAATATCTTGCACTCATCTTGGTAAATTTTAAACGATTTAACATCTTCTGAGAAGAACATAAAAATTTTAGAAGATTCTCGGTTCCAGTTTCAAGCAAGATAGGTAGACGAAATACGAAACCCTTCACACTTCGTCTGCTTTTAAATAGTTGTAGGAACATTTTGTGGTTTGTGTCTTGTCTTCTTTTTTCTTTGAAAGACCAAAAGAATCTTTCATAAGTTTCGAGAAAAACTGTAAATCATATTAATTAGGTTACTATCGTAAAACAGATAAAAAAGACTCTTTTCTTGTTGGTTTGTTAGAGGAACCTTTTTTGCAAGGCTTTGTTTCTTCTCGTGTCATAATATTTTGCCATTAAAAAGGCAAGTTTTTTTCTAATTAAAAAAAGTAAAAGTAAGATTCATACCTAAAGTATGTATCATCAACATCATCAGCAGCAACAGTAGGAAAGTAGTTTAAATAGCCTGGAAATAATGACAGCGTTGATGTACTAGAATGTGGCCTTCGGGTTGTAATTACTCATGTTTGAACAATAAAACATTTACATTTTAATACAATTCCGCATACCCAAAACAAGTTTTACAATTGTGATATCTTTTATGAATGTTTTGTAATCCGAAAAAACATTAAATATTTATATTACTGTGTAATTACATAAACTGAATACGTTTATAATTTCTGAACTAATTTTTTTAAGTGATGTTAATCAATTACATTTAATATCATAATCGTTTTATAAACATTTAGAAAGTTTCTTCCAGAATTAGTCATAGTTAATCTTGATTTTAAATATTAATCAATTATGCATGGATTATTTCTAAAGAAGCAAAGTTAATGATAATATTTGGAATGATTCACTAACAACATTTGCAACATTTGCAAATTATTTGTTGAAATGTATTAACGTGTGTAATGGAAATTGTGGGTGGATAACACCATTAAATTCTTGAATACAAATCAGCGATTATGCAATTTAGATTTATTAGCGTGCGGAGTGTATTTATTTCGTTTTCAAGGTACGTACTTGAATTCCTTGGGAACCGATTTGAACTGTTAAATTAACTAAAAATTCAATTTAAGAAACTGATTACCTTTCCCTACCCGACTTTATTTTTTAATCGAAAATTTTGCCACACAAAACCTTAAAATGTTAATTAGCTATTTTAATTATTTCTTGTTGACACTTGTTTGTTACTAGTTACCAGAATTGGATTTTAACATTTGTTTGTTATTTTCAGAGATCATTTACCCTCATTCTTCAGGCTGTGGACCACAATAACTTCTCAGTACCAAGTAAGTAAACGAAATTACTTTTTCTTACTTATGTTTTTTAAAACTCGACTGACCTAAACAATTAAAGAAAAGCTTAACAGTTATTATTATATACGCTTCAGCTATTTGTATTTAGATTTTCTAAATTGCTGAATGATTTGCTTTGTTATTATAATAACTTTTTATTAACAGTGCTAGAATTTTCCTTTATTACTGCAGTTCTTTCTTTACATTTTGTGTGTCCGGGTTTTCACTTGCTGCTACTACAACCTTACTTTATAAATTTAAACAGAAAAATAGCATAGCATTATTAGCTACCTAAATAATTGGATGACAATAATTAACAGTTTTTAGCAACGTCACAATTCTAAAATTATAGCTGAAACTTTTTATTTGAAATTTGTGCACCAAAAGCAAATTTCTCTTTGCACTTTTAAAGTTCAAGTTCAGAAAACCATATATTCTTGTTAACATTGAAAACTCCGTAACTGTTGAATTTCATTTGCTAGACATCTAAACAAATGTATTTTGAAATTAACCCCAGTTATTATACCCAGAATACTGCCGTGCTAAGGTAGAGAGCAGTATCTCCATTTTGATAGTTTTGAGAAAAACCCAAAAAACCTGTTCCTTCTTTGGCCACCATCTTAACGTTAACATATGGGATTACAATTTTAGTATGTTATGTACATTTAGGTAATAAATATGATGAGTTAAATAAATATTTAAAATTTTTATCAAATAACATTAAAATGGTGGTAACTGCTTTTTAGTATTGTATCTTTAGTTCTATAATATTTATAACACTATTGCATATGACTACAACACTTTCAAATTTCTCTAAATAAAGAACAAATGGCAATATTTTTTACTTTGTTTTGTTGATTATTGATACCACATCCTGTCTGCCGCGAATATAATATTTATATTTGTAGAAATCCACAACATTAAAAAGCAGTAACTTCCGTCAACTCAAACACTTACTGCACAAACAGTATAGCTGTACAATACTAAACAGCAGTATATCCAATTGTAATGGCATATGTATGCTGCTGTTTAGTGTAGTATATGTCGCTTACTGCTCTTTAGCTTTCTGAAATAGTGACGTTATGGAGATACCTACATTGTTCTAAGTAAAATATGTCGTAAACGACTGCAGATACTGCTTTCTAGGTTGGTATAATGATGAAAAATGGTCCATAGTA
Source organism: Melanotus villosus (assembly GCA_963082815.1). Classification (NCBI taxonomy): domain Eukaryota; kingdom Metazoa; phylum Arthropoda; class Insecta; order Coleoptera; family Elateridae; genus Melanotus; species Melanotus villosus. Next base: position 82,302,468 of record OY720419.1, read on the forward strand.
TACAACAAGCAACGTAACTCAAAATGACCAAAATTGGAGATACTGCTTTTTAGCTTAGCACGGCAGAATAGAGGATCTGCTTATATAATTTTTTATTAGCTCTTTGAGAAATTTTAATTTCAAAAAATATAAATTTTTCTAATTTCGACTGCATAATTTGTTATGCATGTCTAAATGTTACAAAAGAAACTCTCGAACTAATCGGTGATTCCATTTAGTCTAATCTAAAATGCTGAAATAACTTTTCGGCTCTCATCACAGGACTGTATTAATAACGAAGCAGAAGAAGGGATGGGATCGCTTATATCGCAAAATTTTAGGCAAGAAACAACAATCGCCAAAATTTTGTGGTTTATAACGTAAGCCGAAAACGCTCTTTACTTTATTTTTTAAGAAATACATTTGCGTACTCTCCTTGCTTCTAGCAGTCTTCTTCTTTCTTCCTTTCTCAACCCTCAGCTGTCCACTGTTGAACGTAGGTCTCACCCAAGGTTGCCCTACACTCCTCTTTGATATTCTGGGGCGCCATTCTAATAATCTTTTGATCAATCTTCTAGCAGTAACTTCCCTCAAAGCAGCGTTGTTTATCAATAATTTGTTTTAAAATTTAAATTTAAGAGTTTACCATAAAAAAAAGAGAATCTAATCAAGGCACAAATCACCGCCTAAACGTCGATAAAAGAATTATAAAATTTGAAAAATTAAATGGAATCTTTTCTAGTTTTATTTGAAACATTTCTTTAATTTATGGCAACCTCATATTTGTTTATTCCGTTTTGATAATAGCTCTTATAAGGTAGTTTAATAAACTCAAATTATAAATTATCAATAGTGGCGTGGCTAGGATTTTATTACGTTGGTAAGTAGGTTAAATTTGGTATAATAGTATGAAAAGTAAGATCATCTTTTTTCCTGTAGCTTCTTCTGGCGGGCCCTTTCTTCTTCTTAAAGTGGCGTGCCCTTTAGAGGACGTTGCCAGCCTGTGCGTGTAGGTCCTCAGGTTTCAATATTTTTCTATTATTTCTATTTGTATATTCTTCATAAAGCTTTTTCCCAAATGTTGTATTCCAGTTTCATTACTCTCTCGCCATCCTCTCGGTATCTAACTTTGATATTACTTACATTTTGGTCTTATTAATGTCCTATGTGTTTCGTTATTTGCTCAAAGTTAATTTTAGGTGCAAAGTTGCCATTTCAATTGCTTTTCTTCTGATTTTCTGGGTATTTCTCTTTCATTTCTGTTTTACACTTCATTTGTCCCTTTATCTATCGAACCTGGCATTCCTTATTACTTTTCTGTCCTTAGTGTGAAGTCTTCCTGTCATACCATATAATGTATGTGATGGTAGTAATACAACTACATTACGCACTTGTATTTTTGTTTTTTCCATTGACAAATTTTGCTGCTGTCAATTTATTTGCTTTCTTATTTTTACTTATAATTCCGTGAGTGTTTTCAAGAAGGGCCAACGTCAATTCTTTACTGTTTGAAGTTAAAAAGACCAATGTAAATAGAAATACCATTTTGTCCTCTTTCATTGACGTTAAAATGGCCAATGTCAGCCCTATCGCTACCTTAAAGACCAAAAATTATTCTATAGCAATTGACTTTACTATAAGGCCTATGTCTAGATCGGCCAGTTTTGACAATATACAACCTAAAGCCTAGTTGTTGCAAAAAGGCTAATCTCTGACAGTGCCTCATTAAAACCAATGATAATTTGTTTTATGATTCTACAAATTTTCTAAAGCCAATATGTAACAAATGCCAATTTTGACATTGGCCTTTCTTGAACTCATTCATAAAAGGCATCAGCATTATTCTGTGTCTTCGAAAAGACTTACATTATTTAAGCGATTTGTTGTTTTATATTATAAATAACAGTTGTTATCTCCTGATTCGACTCCTAAAACCGTTTTGATTTCTTTCCCGTGATTATTAGAAGGTAATACATTTTATACAGCAGCGTTTTTCAACCTACTGGGTCGCGTCAAATTTTACGTCAAAGCGAGGAACTGGTGATACTCATCAACATCGGTATTTTCCCATCAGAATAATTTGCCTAAATTTTGGTTACAAATTGAAGAAGAATATCGAACTCTGACTGACATGGCAATCAAATTGTTACTTCCATTTGCAACAATTTATTTGGCTGAAAGTGAATTTTCAACAATGGTTGTTACGAAAAATAAGTTCAGAAACCGACTCGACATTAGTTTAACAATGAGAATAGCATTAACTAATTCTATTGAAATAAGAATTGATAAATTAATTGAAAATAAACACTAACAACTAACAACAAAGCCACTAAATATTTATCTTGCATTATGTTCATAATTTAAGTATAAGTTTTTAATAAATATGATTCAAATTATTTTGATTTTCATAATTTTTAAACAGCCAGTTTTATTTAAAATCGTTAGTCTTCTTACATTTTTCCATAATTAAATTCAAATAATAATAAAATGAAATCAACGCTTTTAGGTATTGTTTACCGATATATCAAAGGCCAATTTTTTTGAAATTTTTCGCGCATACTTAATTTTTTGTTGCATCTTAAGAGTACAGAAATGGTACTTTACTTGAAAAGAAAACACTTCTTCGGCAATTACCAGAAGGTATTAAACTTTAAAAAGTTGGAAATGCGCTTAAAATTAGTTTCAAACCAAGCAGGGCTAGATTCCCAAATATGAAATTTAACTCAAAGATTATTTGTCCATTATACGGTTTCTTTTTTTAATTTTATGTTATAAACAATTGGATCGCAGTACATCTACAAACAAATATGTTGGGTTGCGCGGCAAAAAAGTTGAGAAACGCTGTCTTCTTGTGTTATATCTCATATCCTTTTTAAGGGCGTTGACGAGGGGGTCAAAGCCACATTTTTAAACGACTTAGCGTTGTGAACTTTGTTATATCCCACTTATACTAGGGAAATGTGCTCTCTGCAGTGGTTTTCCGTTGCCTTCTTCAGAGAAGGGTATTTATTAATTAATAATCTTTATTAAAATAAACAGCAAGTATAGCCTATTTAAATCTGTAAGGTATTTAAATTTACGTTGTAAATGGATTACTTTGTAGGTATATATTTTTTTAATACCATTTTATAAATATTTCCTTTTCTAAATTGTCCGTATACCGGAAAATGCATATTTCTATCACCCATTATTTTACCACTACAGATTAACTGTAAAAACATTGTGTAAATGGGACTGCATTCACTTCGCATACGAGCAGGGTGGGTAAGCGTAGATAGCATGTGATTAGTTATTAGTTCGGTATAGATTTCTAATTCTGAATTTATCAACTTGTGGGAATGTTGGTTAAATTTACAACGGTTGCAAGTATTCCAGTAGGTAACATAACGATTTTAAAAATGCTCAATTTTTTGTAAATATTCAAATTCAAACACAAATATCATTAGTCGAACATATATAGTTTTCATTGATAATCAAAAAGGTGTTATTTATTATATCGGAAGTTCAGTATAGTGAACCTCTTTGATCGTCGTTAAACCATCTTAATAATATGGTTCTTTTATCAAGATATGCTAAGCCTAAACCCGATAGTAGAAGTTAATTGTATACAACTACAAATGTAAATACTGTAAAGAACGACTTGATGAATAAACCTAAGAGACAGTCTCTTGATCTTCTAAGGAATTTAATTTTTTCGGTAATCTTATTCTAACATTTTTTGCGAATTGAGTACAAATTTGAGAGTTAAATTTAACAAAAGATCCAAAGACCGACTCCTAAAGTACTCGTGATTTTTTATTAAAGCACGCAAAAGAAATTTATAACTAGTTTTCACAACTTAATTGACTGTAATTTATTCGTATTCAAATTTGGAGTTTACAATAATTAAAATTGTTAGTGTAACTAGCTGAGCAAAAATATCCAATTCTAGTAAACTAAGTACTAAGGATATCCAACGATGTTAAATTCATATTCCAATACTAAACTATAGCAATTACGTAACAGAATATGATGAAAAATTAAATTCCTAAGGGGATACCTATGAATTTTTAAGTCATGTTTGGTAAAACGATGACAATAATTGTCTTTAATCCATCTCTTACAAATTTACTGTATGGTCATGCTATAGGTTATTTTACCTTAATACAACCGATAATTATTACATCTAAAAGTTCATTACATTTCTAATATGATAACGTATATCCTTACCTCACACTCATGCTTCAGATTTCAGTTTCAGATTAATTATCTAACTAAAACACAAACGCTTGCCATTTGCGGAACAGATCAGAAATTGGTAAATTCGGCAAGGAACCCAATGTAGTTTCTTACAAGAACTAATCATTTTTGTTATGTGAGGAGTTACAATGTTTCGCAACCCCCATTTAGTACGCCTCTGCTTATAGGTAACCTTAAAGTTCATCGCCCCTTTTTTAAAATTCTATTTAAAGTTCTAAATGGATAAATTATCAAATATTTCATGGTTGTTGTTTCTTACAAAACCAGATTTCATAACAGGAAACATAAAAAGTATTTAATAAAATGATATTTTAAAAAATTAATAACCCGTGTTAGTATCTCAAGGCTGGAAACGTAAAAATTAATAATATCATTCCGTTTTTTTAATATCAAGAACAGAACAACCGTTTAAAGTTGGGTTCCCTTGGAAATGCAGAGGCAGGTAGACATGATTAGAGACGTAACGTTATTCCATTTAGAGCTATGAATAACAAATTCGCTGCATTCAGCATTACATTTGCACAATACTAATAATTTCATACATTTACACAACAATCCTATGATATATTGCAATCACCCACTCATTGAAAATCATTATTGCAGTTGTTAGCAGGAGTACACGCCGCCGAGTTGTATATATGGAGTTGTGAATCACAACACAGTAGGTTGTTGGATCGGAATCGGAAATAATAATAACGAACCATGTGAATGAACGTAACGAGCCACGTTTGTCCCGGGGATGTATTATGTTATGTTTTGGTTAAGTTAGAAGCTCTACGCCCTAATTATGTTATTATAATTGGTTCACTCGGGGCAAGGACGAAGCGTTTTAAGATATTATTTTAAAGGAACGCTTTCGGCTGTTAAAAAATCGTGAGAATTAACGGTGTGGATATTTCACTTTGTGGTTTTTAAATATCTCTTTATATTTGTTACCTTACGAGGGGGTTGATTTAATTTTTGTACACAGATATTTTGGGATAGAAAAAGTTAGTTTATTTTCTAACAGTCTAAAACTTTAAATTAGTAAAGTGAAAATCAGCTATAATGTTTTGCATATTTTCACAGTTAAGAAATTAAACTTTAATTTTGAATATTGTAAAAAGTGTAAACGTAAAACAAGCTAGAAACTTTTCACAAGTAAGTGTGTGGTCTAAAAGCTCAAAAACGTATTTAAATTTCTTATCTTCTGATTCAGGGTATCTAACTGAAAAACTCTTGAAATTCCAAGATGATCTATTATTGCTTATTGCTTTCAAGGATAAGCTTCCCCCTTTCTTTTATATTTGCATTAATTTTTTCATTTTATAGCATAATTCAAGTAAGAATTGAATTTAATTAAATTTCTGCAATTTTTAAATCTTGTAAATTGGGTGTTTATGAAAAATAAAAATCTTCTTTGAAATTCTGCATTGATTTATATAAACTTTTCCCTAATTTTAACAAATTTAATATTTCGGGAAATATTAGTTTTCTGAAGTGTCCGACACTATTTTAAACTAAATGTTAAACACAAGTTTTGAAAATCTGTGACCGATTTTACGAATTTACAAACTTCAATACATCAAAATTAGTGCATTTCTGCTTTGCACAGTTGTCTTCATTCTATAAATCATCTAAAAAGAAACAGTGTTATAACAAATTAAGTAAACAATCTTTAGATCGTATTCTAAAACAATACACAAAATTAAAATAATTCCACGATAAACCTGCACCAATTTTAACATTCTGCTGTATTTGGTTTTCGGGTTCATATTGAATCGAATTGCTTGGCTGCGTATATCGGATGAGATAAAGGACCTAGAAACTGTATAGTACTGCCGACTGGAGGTGCTTAATAGTTAAGTTAAGTTAACCCTACAACATCGCTAAATTAAAAAAATATTAAATATCTTTACTCAGCTTAATGTTTATTTAGTTTTATCAAATAACTACGAGTATTAAGTATGCAGTAAAATTTCTGATTATCTAATAATTAACTTATTTACTGGGCAAAACGTTCATTAGTCCATTTTTATAAAATTAGGTTTCGTTATTTAAACCAATTATTTTTAACTGCATTTCCGCGTTAATTAACACATTCCTAAATTTAATAAGCAAAATTTTGTATCAGTTTGTAGAAAACTTTCCAACTTTAACGTTTCACTAACTTCATTAAACATTTCATTCTGTTAGGTTTTAGTTATTTAGGTAGTTATTAATAGTGTCATTAATCTTAATTTCGTAATTTTGAACGCTTAAAAGCATTAGGTAACAATTAAAAAAAAAACAAATTAATACTGTGAACATCCAACCTTCGTGTATTCTCACAATAAACCTTTAATACTTAAATTTGATAGCAACTTATTTTCAATTAAAATCAAATTTTACACGCAGTAGCCCGAGGACTTCCTTCTCAACGTTTCAATTAGAAATTCTAAATTTAACAATTTGGAGAGGCAAAAATGCACTCGGTTTTTAATTTTGTAATAATTATGTCCAAATTTGAATTTACTGCAGCTTTTGTTATAATCCAGACATGTGTTCCGACATTTATCGGTTGTTTGGAAAGTCAAGTGTTAGCCACCGGGGAAAAAGATTAAGCCGCACTATAGAAAACGTTATGTTAAGAAACAGTGAAGTGTCAGAGTGTAGGACGACTATTAAGAAAGCAAATACACTTGAAAACGCCTCTATTAATCCATCTGTCACAACTACTTAAATACATATACGCCTACACCGAGTCAATAGTTAATTTCAAGCGCATTTATTATAAACGTGTGGAACTTTAGGTTTTACAATAATGAAACAAATTGTAAGAGGGTGGTTTTTAAGGTTACACAAGCACTCCTTACATAAAGGATTTATTTATGAACTACCAAAAGTGTATTCTATTATTTTAGTTTAGTTGTATCAGATTTCAGTCGTGACATTAAAATTGTTAATTTTCGTGAGAGGTGGGCGAATGATTTTTTTATAAATACTGCTTAATTTATTATTAATAAATACGAGATGAATTCGAAGCGCCAAATGTCGAAAATAATTTATATGTATAGATGAATAGATTTAAAATAATAGAAAGGTCTTCTAATTGCAGTGTAATTTTGGAAATTCATTTGCACGTTTTCAGCCGAAATTCAGAAAAAACGACTGCGATTTTAGTATATACCGTACTATTTGGTAGATTTGAATAGTAAATGTTTGCCAATACCTAAGAACAACCAAGTCATTTAGAAACGTGGCTTTGATCCCCCTCGCCAACATCCTGAAAAGGATATGGCACTAAGAAGAAGAATACGTATATTTTTGATAGTAGCGTAAATTCCTCCCCCAAGGACGCTGAATAGCAATTTTCATAATCAATCATTTTAAAGGTTTTGTACGTTGTAAAAGTATCATCAATTTTTGTCTTTGGGGGGAGGGGAAGCAGGAATATTTTTAGCTTTACTGAAACTTATGCAGTGTTTTTAGAACTATTGTTAATAATTCACATCCGACGCCCGAAAGGGCATTAAGGATTAGAAAAGAAGAAGTTAATAATTCACATACGGCTACATTACCACTGAATCTGCAAGTGAATGCTTATCTGGCATGAAAAAGAAACGAGCTTCATTAATGACCAAAATATTACTCATTTTTTCATTTCCCACACTGAAATACATTATATGTATGTTAAGTTATGGTATGAAGATTTAATAAATTCCGAGTATTAATGAATGAAAGTCAAAAAATGTTAATAAAACAATCACAAATTGCCTTCAATATTTTCTCAAACCTTACTACTAAAAGTTTATATTATATGTTAAGAAAATCTAGAAAATTACGAATGCCCCAAAAGTTTTGGAATCTTATACCTACTGTTAATGTTGAATTTATTGTATCTGAACTGGAATAACAAGAGGGGTGATCTGTAAGTGTCAAAAAATTATTTCTAACTAAATCGCGCTATAATAAAATTATAACAGGAAACTGTGAGTTACAATAATGAATAAACTTAATAAAACAAAATGTTAAGCAAGAATTTCCTTATTGTTTCAGCTACAAATAGTATAATAGAAGAAGCAACGTATTCAGGAATTATAGATCCAAGTGCAGAATGGCATACGTTAAACCATCGGGGACCAAAAGCTCGTATAACATACAGGGTGAGGGTAAAATGTGACACCCATTACTACAACGCCACCTGTACGAAATTCTGCAGACCACGGGATGACAAGTTTGGACATTATCGTTGTGATGTCAATGGAGACAAAGAATGTATCGAAGGATGGAAAGGAGTCAACTGCGAAACTGGTAAGAGTTTTTCTTTTTTATAGTCTGTCCTTTCCTCCTCCTAATACATTGTCTGATAAACGGTTTGGCCAAATTCGAGTTATTCCTTAATTTATTTTGAAACCTATTTTTCTTTAATTTTTCCTTCTTTCTATTCAAATGTTTCTTCCATTAAAAACTATTTTGATATCAACGAAACAATAGTGATAAAAAAACTGTGTAAACGATCTTCAATACTTTTTTCTAAAGCATTTTTCAAAGATATTAAGTGAAGATAAAATGCCGGTACATGCAGTTTGATGGGGAGTCGTTGCCCTGTAAGTACTGATAGATCTTGTTGGCATGTTCTTCGCTCGCTAATTGTAATGATCGTTAAGCAGCAGCAGACTCTCTAGGACTGAAAAGTTGTTAAGATCTTGCAAGTGTATGAAAGCTTCCCGTAAATTACCTCTGTAGGTATCCGCCTCGAATTACTTTTATTAAAGAATCTTAAGTTGTGTAAATATCCTTTTTCAATTCGAGCGCTTGCACGCAATTGCAAATCCTATTTTTAAAACCGTGTAAAATTTAAATTAAGGTCGCGTAAGTTGTTTATGTCGTACTTATGATATTGAACATGTAACAGCATTTAATAATAACAGTATTCCTGTATCTGGAGGATGAATTATACGACATGTATCATAAATCAGGACAAATTTACAATCTTCGCACTATTATTTCGATGTCATAACATCTCGTTGCTGTAACTATGCGTTATAATCTGTTTAAATTACACCCATGTAGAACAAAGTGTTTAAATTGATAATTAAAACTAACAATGTTCAATCGGTACTAAATTTATGTCGGTCACCTTTATCTTTTTAAATTTTCGCACTGCAATACAATGGATGTTAACAATTCTATTAATATCTTTGAAATAAACTACCAAAATAATTAAGATAGATTTCAATGTTTCAGAACCGCACTTAATAACAGTAATCTAATATTAAATTCTCATTATAGACTATTGTTAGAAAAATATTATTTTAAGTACCATCTCCATGGATATGCGTTTGTAAACGTTGTGAATCACCCTACATCATTAAATGACACTTTAAAGATAAATTCACGAAATTTTACGAATGCTGATGTACAGCAATATTTAGCTTCTAAGACAGTTCCTTACCATTCAGTCACCAAACTTCGATGTGATACGTAAAGAGTGAACTACCGTTCATGGAAAGTCAATAACCTAACCTCAGATTGCGGCTGTGCAGGAAAATTCACATTGACATTTACTTTCAAAAGCATGGTCTACTGTAATTGAAATTTTTTGATCGCATGTTACATTTAAGGACAATCCATTTATTAATTAAATGTAATGAATTTTTTATATTACTGAATTTAAAAACTATAGGTACCACTATGGTTTTACTTGGTAGGCGGTGGAAATGGTCCAAAATGTAAGATTCTTTTGAAGGTAAAACCTCGGTATTCGTTGTAAGGAATTTCGTTGTATGTAAAGTTTCTAATCCGAATGTTTGATCGTGTAGTGACACTTAGCGTGTCTCGACCGATGAAACATTTCACAGGAGATGGTTAATCGTCATTAACTACCAACTTCCCAAGTGTTTCAAGTTTGCAAGCACACACAGCATGGAACATAGCTTATTAGAGTTACTTTACACCCAGCCGTGTTTACTGCTAACTTAATAGGGGTTTTGCAGCCTCGACATGACACCGATTGACTGCCTATTGGCAATCGATGCGATAATGCACATGCAGACTGCATTGCGCGGTGTAAATCACTTTTACCGGACAATTAATTTCACTACAAATCAAATAGACGTGTTTCATTGTTACGTGTTTGTTTGCTTGTTCCCTACGGTTTCCCTGCAGGTTTTACGTCACGTTGTTTTACTAATTCATAACGTGGTTGAAAATTGTATTTAAGTGTTTTCTTTGTTTCTATTTGATTTCTAACAACAGTGGCATGCGGGAAATTGTTTAATGTTTTTAACTTTAAGGGTTTCCGTTTCCAAGCCAGTTTAAAAGTATTCAAGATTCTTCTAAAATATCAATTTTGTGTTAAGGCTCGTCATGTTCCAAATGTTCTAAATTTAATGTTTTTGGTTTATTTTCATAAAAATATCAAAACAAGTCTTCTCCTTTTCTTGTGCCATAAAAACAAAAGGGCCGTTTGCAATGTTTCTCTGGCGTGTGTTTGTGAAACTTTTGTAAATTTACCAGTATGCGAGGTGGTCCTAAAATTGTCAAAATTAGGAATTGGATCGAGCTCATTGGTCCAAAAACGCATCCCTCAGGAGTTATGGTTAATTTAATTATCAATTTCGTAGGATAAACACTTGAAGTTTTGATGGCACTTACTGTAATTTGTGGTACGTCACAAATCTTTGAGCGAGTCAGTGAATGGTAACGTGTGTTTTAATTAAATATAAATAAAACGTTTTGCTTTCATGGCCTTCAATTTTTGTGTATCAGATATTAATAATTAACTCCTGAAGAATGCCTTTTAGGACCAACATTTATAGAACTTTTCCTACTTATGACGAGCCCAATCTAATCGCTAATTTTGACCTATTTCAAGACCATCCTGTATATCGAAGCATGTGTTTGTTTTTTTGTATCATTTTAAGACTTATCAAAAATTGTATGTCGTTGCTACCAATTTTTTCAATGTTCAAATCTAGTTTTCCTATTCTTCCTTTTCCTTTTACATTATAGTATTATGCCAACATTTTATTTTCGTAATGTATGGCCCGTTTCTTGCCTCTTCCTTCTTCTGATTGTCTTCCCAATAGCTTTTTGATTTGTATTGTTCAACAGATCTTCATTTGTAACAGTGCTAGGCCAATATATTTAAATGATTCGAAGCCGTGTAACACTAGACTTTTAGACTTTTTACATAGTTCTATTAAAAATGATCGAAGTTTCGTTTGAAATATTTTTTGACATGCATATCTTCCATAGCGTATTGAAAGCTACTTGTGCTTTAGTTATGCTTCTTTTTGACATCCCTTTTTTGATACCAAACTTCCTATATACAGGGTGGCCCACTGAAAACAGTAAACGCAAGTTTTGGCAACTAAACATCAATTTTGCGAAAAACTCTGGAACACGTCAGTTTTAGTATCAAGGGGAACATCTGAATTGATTAGTATTATTTACACAACTTCAACGCTAAGATGAGGGTGAATTGCACCCCAAAAATTTTAAATACAAAGGGGTATCAAACGTTACACAATTCTAAAGGCCTTTCGATTATCTTTTCAACAGTCTTTTTATTTTTCAAATCCGATCATTAATTCCAGCAAAAATTACATTTAAATTTTGTTCTAGGAGGCTTAAACAGTTGAACGTAGTAAACAAAAGCACTTCATCTGACAAGTTGTTTGTAATAAGCAAGTACTTTGTGAGTTTGTCAGCATTTAAATTTATAATGTTAAGTGGCCAAAACTTGCGTTTACTGTTTTCACTGGGCCACTATGTATACGAATTTTTCCACTGATTCCACTGCTTTGTTCTCTAATGTTATATAACATTGTGTTAACTACTTCTTTACTTTTACTTAATCCGAAGTCTTTCTGCCGTTAGGTGCAAGACTATGAAGCTGATTTGATTTTGGTTTTCCACTCCTTCCTGTGCTGGGCTAACTTCTTAATTTCTTTCCATTAATGTTTCTCTCCGATACCTCTTGCTTCACTCTTTCTTGCCAAGTTCTCCTACGTCTGGTTCTATTGTTTCTGCCTTGTGTTCTTGTTTCGTATACACTCCATGTGAGTCTCTCCTTTGGCATTCTGTTAATGTGTCCTAGCCATCCCAATTGTCATTCCTGTATTTTTATTGTTGCCGATTTTATCTTTAACTTACTGTTCCCTAAAGGTTTGGTTTCTAATTCTATCCCTTCTCGTCTTTCCCTGTATTTTTCCTAGGAATCTCACTACTTGGAGCCACTCCTTTTTTAGTCACTTCAGCTTTTATTTCTTTTGTTACTTCTCTTTTGCCCAAAAAGATTGTTTTTAAGGCTTTAAATATTCTTCCAACTTTTTCTATTCTGTCATCTATCTCTCTGTCTTGTCTTCCATTACTTTCAATTATCGCCCCCAAATATTTAAAGTTGTCCACTTGTTCGACCCTTTGACCTTCTAGTGTAATATTGTGTGTTTTGTCCTGAGTTGTTATAATCATACATATGTTTTATTTATATTTATCTTCATGTTTATCTTCTGTAATTCTTCATTTAAAATATTGGGGTTGTGTTGCAAGTTTATTTCTTAGTCCGCTGCTACGGCCATATCGTCAGCGAATAGAAACTCTGTTAAGTTTGTTGGTGTTAACTACTTTAATAATACGAATTTTTGTTTTGTCTAAGTTTAGTTTAAGCCCCAATAACTTCGACTGTACTCTAAAGAATTCGAATTTTGTCATCGTCTGCGAATTCCAACTTTTCAAGAATCTGCCCAAATCTCCACGTGAAACCACTTTAATGCTTCAGTAGATAAACTACTACAATCAAAAAACTTAATGGATATCAGATATGTAATTTCCGGTTTATACATCAAATTTTCCTAATTCTATACGGTTATGCTCGTTCCATCGTTCAATAGTCCTTGTAAAACATTCGAATTAATCATATTATCTTAGCCGGTATTCCAAACTCTTCTAGTATGCTTCTTCCCAACTGATTCCTTGTTATTCTGTCTTTTTCGAAATCGATAAAGCCGCAGGAAATTTCTTTATTCCATTCGGTACTTCCTTCAATAATTATTCTGAAAGGGGGTACTTGGGGATTGAATATTAATTTTTCTTATTTTTTCAGCCGCCTGCAAAACTGGATGTCATCCTGTTCATGGAAAATGTGATAATCCCAGCGAATGCAAGTGAGTAAAGTTATTCATTTTATTTCAGATCTTATTTATTTTATTTATTACGTGTTTTCTACAACCACTGTCAAAAGTGGCCTGCTTCCTATTGATTACTACACAACTCGGTTAATAATTTCTCACAACTGTGAGATATCATTTCCCACGCTGCAATATGGATTAACTTGTCGTCAAAATATTAGTTACTATTTGTCAAGTATAAATTTAATTAAAACATGATCCTGGAAAAAGCATAATGGAGTAAAGCTCATGCCACATTTGTGGGGTTTTCTGTACTTATAATATAATAATACTTGAGACTTTAGTTACATTATCTTATAATTAAAAAATTTTATTTGTGTTACTGTTAAATTCCAAATAATTAAATTTAAATGAATAAATAAATTTGGCTCTTTTAACCTCACTGTAATTTTCGTTTTCTTTTTTATTGGAAAATGTTTTTGAAATAAAAATTTTTTGAATTTTTCTTTGTGTTGTAGTTGCCCTATCGTTTACGTGTGTTTATTTTACGTTTTGTTTTGTAAACTGCCCGTATTTTGAAGTTTTATTTTAGGATTCAATCTTTGTGAATTTTAGTTGCCTCTATAGAAATCTTGTACATTTAATTTGTAATTTATTATTTCAATCTATGCTTATGTTTTTAAATTCAAAAATTTGATGTATGAGTTTTTTAAACATTTAAACTCTTGCTCTTAGGGTCTTATTTTCAATACTGCTTTAATGATGATCGGTTTTTACTTTATTTTATATCCAGCTTAGAACGGCTCTTTGTAGTTATTATATTTTATTCTTCCACCATACTCTAGATTTATCTTTATTGCTTTAGGCGTTGATGATTTAATTTTTCAATGTTTTTCTTAGCTTGTTTTTTTCTTCCTTGATTGAAGCCTTTGTTTCTCTGTTACTGTTACGGTTACCCCAACGCTGTAACTAGTATTTTGTTTGATAAACTTAGCCCATAACTTGTTCATTACTCTCTGTGCGTTTGATCCTACCTTTTTCTGCGTTGTAACAGCCACGTATTCCTTCTTTTAAGCTTTATTTTTATCGCCAATTTCTTTAATTTCTTATCTAGTTTTTGTGCATTATTTACTTTTCTTCGAATTTTATATTGCAGATTTTTTTATCAGTTTTTAAGTATTCGTTCTCACCTTTGTAAATGTATAAATTGGCCTTTTATATTTTATTCTTACTTATTCCCTAAGTTTCTAGCTTTTAACATCACGTTAAAGTATTAGGTATCCTTTTCTACCTCTTCTGAACTTGAATTCTTTTTTGATTTCGTCCCTTTATTTAGATACTTCCTTTTGTACTTAATATTTAATCTTGATTTCGACGATAGAAATTTTTTATTTTCATCCCTAGATTCGTATCCAGTTATATCATTTCTCCATCGTCCTCGATAAACGGCAAATGTTCAGGGTATAAATTCTTCAAATTGAAGCTATAACTAAGTGTAACCTTCGCAAAGTTAAAGGAATTATCTCTTCGCAGATAAATCTCTTCAAGCTTCAATCAACATGATGTGATCTAAAACTCATTTGTCACCGTATTTTTAAATCCATACACATGTTTGAACCATAATATCAGATCCAACAAGTTCTTGATTTGATAGGCTTGTTGAACATAAGGGAAAAAAAGATCGTATATATACTAAACATCAACATATCCAGAGTCACGATTTCCAAACTACCACCCAAGGAGCGGTTAGTAATGGACATTCGAGACTTTCGTAACGATTGGTCGTGTCTTTTCATTGATCTAGATAATGCATACGTAAAGTATGCGTTATCTTGAAACTTTTTTTCGTTCCTTTTTATAACGGCTTCTTTATATTGAATATGGTTTCTTAATTAAGTATTGTACAACCGATCGATTTCAGCTAAGCAGTTTATTAGCAGCATTGTCAGTGTTAGATTATTTAGTTAGATAAAATATTAACTTCAACTTCCGTTATATTGGCATGTAACGCCTACCACTTTCTTTGTAATTAAACTTAGTCTTGTTAAGCACCTCACGGTTTCAGATTGTATCTAAATTTGTGTGTGTGTGTGAGATTTCCTCGGGCTTAGGGAAGTAATTTTTGTTAACATTTAACGATAGTAACATTTCCAAAAACAATCTAGAACGAATTTTAGATGAAAAAATGTCAAGGTGAAAAAAGCAAAAAAATTCAATTTCGTTCTTTAAATTGCGTGTATTAATTTAATTCAATGTCATGATCGCAGTAAGAGGAAATACATTTTTTATTTTCGGCATAAAATACTAATGCACTTAATGAGTGTAACGAAATAAACAAAAAAAGTTTATGCCTCTGAGCAAACGAGTTTTACAGACAACTTTTAACCAATTATTGAACATAGTCTTTGTTTTGGCTGCACTTCATTAGTGAGAAATTTTGTGGCTCAGAATTTATACGCCCAAATTTGCTACGCATCCAAAATTTTACGAGCGCATTGTGTAGTCTGAAAAGAAAAATTACTATACAAGTACCTGTTTTATTAAACCAACATATACTCAGGGTAATTGTAATAAATTTGTTCCACTACACAAGAACCCACGAATATTTATATTTTTCTTAATTTATTATTTGTCACGTTGGAATAATATTAAAAATGCGAAAAACTCATTATCTAATTTTTAAATAATAGGTACATCAGTTACCGATAGAACATTGAAAACATTAAACTTTTTAAATTCAGAATGACTTTGAAAGTATTCGAGATTCCTTTAAAGGCGTGTCCTTATTTATTAAAGTGAGATACACCAGATAAACTAATAAGGTTTTGGTAAAATATCAAAACTTATTAAGTTATTTATTAAAGCTTAAGTTAATTACAACCTAACACAACTTCTTTACTGTTTTAGTTTAAAACTAGCATATCTAATATTTAGTCTAATCAGGTATGTTGTACATTTCTGCAGGGAAACTAGAACGTATTAAAAAAATTTAAACAATTAGATATAGTTAAAGACATCAATACTGTGGGAATTATAGCAGATGACCGATGTTCAGGTGGGGGTTCCGGTGGGCATCGGAGGGAGTCAGTAGTAAGTCGGGAAAAGCGGTATGATAACGACGGCAGACGTGGGAGACTGTTTCAAAAATATTGAGACATAAATGTTATTTAATTAAAATAAAGAAGTTGTGCAAAAGGCCCCCACAATATATTTAACCTAGAAGTTCTAGAAGTCCTTTCAAAAATTATCGTACAGATTTAAATTACCAGCTAAATTATGGTATTACTTATAGGCCCAAATAAGGTTCAATAGTTATTTATAAATTTGTAACTAAAAACAAATTATTTCGTATTTGTGATCGTACAAAATTAAAATGAAAAATATCAATTCTTTAAATTAACATTAAAATTGCAATTACATTTCATAGAAATTTATCATTTCCTCATTTCGAAGTGAACATGTAATCATTAAATGTAAGTTTGAAAGCTGAAAGGAACGAATAAGGTGTAAACGTTGCATATCAAATGACTGACAATTTGGACGGCAAATTTGATGAAGATTTATAGCCGTTATGTAATAATGTAATTATTGTTAGAAATAGATACAATCAAATTACTAAGATTTAAAGTACAACTTTTCATATGTTGGTTTGACAAATGATAATTCAAATCAGGTGTTAATTTTATATTTATAATTGAAATCCTTACCAAATCAAATGTCATGTACCAGATAACCAACTACAAGAATGCTTTAAATTCCTAGTATTTTTTTTATATTAAGCAAAATATATACGCCTTTTACTTAATCTTCTGATTCTGATTAATATAAGTTAAAAAAAATTAAAAGAAAACGAAAAATCGGTGTCGGATCAATTTAGAATAACAAAACGTTAATGAATTACCGATGAAGCTTAACCATGCCCATGTCAACGTTCCCATTGTGGATGGCAAACAAACCAAAACACAGCACGTACACATCGGACTTGGAAAACGTTGTAAGGAAGTATCCTCAACATTAGGAACATGGCATCACGTAGGTTATTCTGCTATTTATTATGAACATGACCCTAGTATGTTCGGTTGTACGCATTTAATTAAGGTACGCGAGCAACACGCGTCAGTAATCCTTCCACAAATGTTAGGCCAATTTAAACGGTACGGAAATAATCAGTTATGAAACCATAAATTATGTAATATTAATTAATTAATATATAGGCACGTGTAACGGTCAATAAATTCTTTATTTGAAATTTCGCATCCTTTCTTTTTGAACGGTTTTTATTATTAAACCACCAGAGAAGAGAAATTTTGTTAATAAACGCTAATTTGAGCAAATGCTGTCATCTTAATTATAAATATTCCATGTCATTTTTCAGATTTATGTATTGGGCGAAATATTTGTGATCTTTCAGATTGTGAACTGAACTTTATTAACGTGCCGATAACTTCTTCATTTATTTTTTAAGAATATAACATTGTGATATATTCGTACATGAAACAATTCGAATTTATCACGTAGGTAACTAAAATCTAGAATGATTCATTGAAATAGTTTTGTAACCCCATAGACACATAGAAAACTTGCCCTAAGCAACAGCTAGAGAATACATACATAGCAGAACAAGTCAGTAAGCTTCCAACGTTTTGTATGTGTTCTAGTGTACAACCTCCAGATTCGCATAACGAAATTGTTAGCTTCCTTTTTTGAGGTATTACTAAATTTTGACATTGTCCAATTTGCGAATTTTGATTCTTATTTTGTACACAACGTACCCAATTAGGGTATAAGACACCAGAAACAATCCTTAACATTTGTACTGCGAAATATGACCTTGTTCTTTGTCAATTTGACTTTAATAGAGCAGATTCAAAAATTAGGAAGATACTACCTACCACCACCACCATCATCTTCGAAGAACTTTAAACAGTGAACATTTTTGAAGCTGTACTACGTCAACAAACAACTTACGGAATCAATATAAGGTATTCCAAAGTACCATGGCTTGCCATCACTTTAACAAAAGCTATCGATGAATCGAAGACTCTAGAAATTTTTTTGATTCACCCTAATATTTACTTCTTTAGTTTGACTTTCTGCAGAAAATCTGCATCTGCTTTCTACTTTTCACAATATTTCTAATAGCCGCCATATACGCATTGAGCTTTATCTTTACTGAAACGTAATCTGCTGCTAAAACATCTTGTTCACTTTTACTTTTGTATGGTGGTCTCTTCTCAAATACAACGCAGTTGATTTGTCAGATTACCTATCTATTTTTGATCTGACATCGACATCTTCATCTAAATTTGTAATGTAAACTATTCTGCAGGTGAAGTTCCTACAAGCTTACAAATAATAATAACACTGTAGGAGTACACGTCATTGAAAAGCGTGTTGCGAGCGTCGAATGCCAAGAACGATCTGGAGGTCTCTAGAAGTCTCTAGCATACGCGAGAATAAACCGACGGCCGCATATAAAGTCCCGGTAGGAGTAACACACTCAAGTCTACAAACTCACGAGAACGAGCGAATGTTACTCCACATGTGCGGTTTAAATTGAATTTTTCTCTACATACCGGTAATAACGGCCCTTCGACTTAGGCTTTGGCCCAACACAAGAAAGAATCTAAAACTGTAGCTTGTTCCAAAGACCTTCCAGTTTATAAAATTTGAACCGTATTTTCGTTTTTAGTTTACAAATTGCAAATCCAAATCCAGATCACGTTTTAACTTCGATCTAGCTAGCTATCACACAGCGTATGAAGTTTGAGCTACAGTCTATTCAAGAGCTTACTAGGTCGGGTGTTTTTTATCGTATTTCTGGTCAGAATAAGTTGTACATTATTGCCTGCTTTAATCATAACATCATTTTTGTATATCTTTTCTCTTAAAGAAACAAACAAAAAGCTTTCGTTACAATAATGGCGAAGAAAACAAGACCGAAGGAAATTAAAGAGTATAAACGGCGTAGAAAACAAAACCGAAAGCCAGGGAGTGTTCGGCAAGCAAACAAATTCAAAATTTCTACAAAACGTTCTTTGGAGGTAACTGAAAAAAGGAAATACCAATAATGTTAAAGATAATGGACGAAATATATTAATAAATAAACCAGAAATAAAAAAATATATATAGAAAGATAGAAGTGGTATTTGCAAGAGTTGTTGGCTGAAGATGGCAAGGAAAAACAACAGTAAAAACTAAAGGGTTACCTTAACTTAGACAAAATAGGTCCAGACAGAAACTTTAAAACCTGAAGAACTAAATCAGGCGTTAACGAAGCTGAATCTAGTGAAGGCATTATCGAAAAGTCTTCGAAGCTGAAGTACTTACATGCGAGAAAATAGAAAAAAAAACGAGTTACTAAGATAATTTCATTAACACCAAGATAAGAATGAGAAAAACCTGTAAAATTTTGATGCTTACATTCAAGAAAGGGAACCGAGAAAAAAACAAACTGAAGAAAATACTTTCTTGGTAAAGGTTGCTCATGATGGTGTTAGATAACGCATCGAATGTTTAAACCATATAGTTAGTACACAACAAATTTGGGGAAAAACAATTTGCAAAAAATATACATGTCTTTTGGCCTAGATTAACCTTAGTTCGTAAATGAGGGGCAACATTTTTACAGGCAGATGAGACTGCTCTGAAAATTCTGAGGTTTTGGCAGTTTTGCAAGCATTTCAAAGCAGTTCAAGACATTCTGTGGAAACTTGGGAAAGTTTAAGGAGATGTGAGGCAGTTGGTAGTAATTCTACCTCTGTTTTGGGGTAGTAGTTAATGACTGTTAGGAAAATCGAGGCAGCAGTACAAGGAGAAAGTATTTCCTTCCTAAGATCTAATCGTGACCAACTGATTTTATTAAACTAGGAAGATCCCTTGCCATTATTCAGGAAGTAGAAGTATCCCAATGCCCATGGAATTGAAGAATTCTTTACAGAAAAATTATATAGACCAACTGATCTTATTAAACTAGGAAGAACCCTTGCCATTATTCAGGAAGTAGAAGTATCGCAATGCCCATGGAACTGAAGAATTCTTTACAGAAAAATTATATAGTTACGAGAGCACCGTGGATAATCAAAAGAAAGTATGTATAAATAAACGAAATAATTTTTGCTATTGTACAGGATGAAACAAAAATACCGTAAAAAGTGCAAGCAAACATTACACAAGAAATTATAAATAATATAAAAGATATTTATAAAAAGATACATACATACAGGGAATTTTTCTTTTTAGTATACATATCCCCTATGTATACCGTACTGTTCCGTTTTTAATAATAGGTTTTTTATTAATTTTAGTTTGAATTGTTTTAGAAAATAAGATCTATGCAGTGTACGCGTTTAAATTCCCTTTGGCATTTGAATATTCATTTTTAGTTTATAAATCGCATTGCTTCGACAAGCTCTGGTTTCTTGGGAAACGATATTACTGTTTTGGAGAACAAAAACATTAGAAGTTGATTAGAAGTGAATAAATTAGTCAAAAACTTGAACATTAGAATTATATAAACAAGTGGAGTTTTCAAGAACATTTAGAAATACAAAATACATTAGATTAGTTGGTTTGAAGAATACATTGGAAAGAAACTACAATTTAGAAAAAATAGCATTTGGCCAAACCAGGAAACATTATCAAGGTGAGTCGAAGCTATTTACACATTTAGTAGGGTCCTTCGAGTAAACCTTTAGTTTTTATTAAACATATACTTTTATAATAAACGCAAATAGGCAACCCACTATACACTATAAACGTTAAAAAATTAGCATGCTGTGGCAAAAATCATCAAATTAAGTTAATGTCAAAAAATTAGTCTTTAACTGTTGCTGTTTTTATTTTCCTTTCTGTTTTGTATTGTTGATATTTTATGTTTTAGAATAATCGTTGAATTAAAATTATGTATTCCACTAATTTTGATTTATTTTTTATTTACAAACATGAAACATAACCTTTACGCACCACGTGACGTGACGTTTATAGTGTATAGTGGGTTGCCTATTTGCGTTTATTATAAAAGTATACATAGGGGATATGTATACTAAAAAGAAAAATTCCCTGTATACAGAACTTTAACTTAATGATACAATGATAGCGTATGGTGATATTTGTATTTTTCTTTAAAAGCCCACAGTTAATTTTAAATTACATATTAAGAAGATTGAAACAGGCGGTTATAATGACTGAAGAAAATACAAAGGAAAAAGATCAAATAGGTCAAATAATTTAAATATTTGTTCTGAGTAAGAAGGAAGAAATGATAAGGAAATAACATAAACAGACGAGGCTACAAACAAATTTTTCTACCCTATCAAATTACTTTTTTTAGAGGAAAAAAATACCTAAACATTTGAAATAGCAGTTACAGCTTTCCTATTAACAAATAAATGGGCATTCTGAATAACAAAAGAAAATACCAATGGTGGAAGGCATAAAAATCAAGGTTCTGTATAAAATGAAGGAAAAGGCAAAATAAGTCAAAAAACAATGCCAGAAAGACAACTTTGATCACATTAACATCTTACTTAATAAACGATTCAAAAAAGAATTGCGAAAGGTGTTCTTAAAGCCCAACCACTAAGAGAGAACAAAAAAGAAAAACAAGAAAAACATGGAATGACGGAAAAGATAACAATTGAAGTGAAAATTGTCGAAGAAAGTGTTAGACAAAAGCTTGGAAAAACATTTTGCCTTTTCATTCACCTTTTCGATGCTAACATATAAATTCTTCACTGTTATTGAACATATTGTATATAATTTTTATAAACCTGTCCATAACAAATCGAAATGTTACTAAAACACTATTACGTTTATTTTTAAATGTTGTTATTTAACATCAACCAGTAACCCAGGCATCTTTACAGCTTTTTTATTTTCACTCATGTCTTACCACTTCCTTAATAATTTGATTGTGGTTTCCACTCTCTAATAACAATTTTTCTTCGTTTTTTCTGGAAATTAGATAATTTCTTCGATTTAAAACCCTTCTGGTATTAAATTTTCCAGCTTTAGTCTTTTTAAAGAATCTAACTAAATAGCTACTTTCAGAAACAAATATTGTGTATAATTAAAATACCATGTTTTGCTGTAACATGCAACTGATAAGAGTGATAAGCAATCATTTACTATACAACATGAAGACATAAAATCTGGGTAATCATAATTAAATTGGCTGAAAGTGCCTATAATGCTAACAGAGAAACACTTTAGATGTTTAGATATACGTATAAATGTCTTCTTTTAATTACCCTTCTCCATTAAAACTTCTTTCGCAAACTTTATGTTCATTATGAATTATTTAAGCATCGCATAGAAAAGTCAGGGGCGCTAGGGCGCATTTACCTCCCCCCACCCATATTAATAAATAATATATACATATATTTTTTAACTTTAAAAAAATGGGACTATTCATTGCCACCACCACGTTGGCTGTTATTATAGCTCTAATTATTTGTTAAGCCGCCGCCAAGCAACAAGTCTCAGTACGCTGTTGGTGTAATTATTACAATTAAAACTAAAAAAGGCGCCTATGCTTGATTCCTGAGAAGCTTGGTACGCCTTAAAAACCACAAAACTAATTTAAAATCTACATAAATGTGCATTCTTGCACCTAAATTGTCATCCTCAATGGATGACTTTTTGGTAAAGTTAGCTGATATTGATTTTTGAAAATATTCGCTTTATCATTTTTGGAAGATTCACCAAATTATTATAGAAAATATGGGCAATTTAGTTGACGAAATACATATTTTCAACTAATTGTATGGTTTTCGGATTTTTCAACTTTTGCATTCGGTGTAACTGTCCAACATTTAATGCATACAAACAAAATTTTGCATGCAAAAATTCACTACCTGCATTTCCATATGCAAATTATCTTCTCTAACTGCATATTTCTGACACATTTATCGAGTATATAATTGCTGCTAAGGACATGAATTAATATTAGCGTACATGCAACCATAAATAGATTCTAAGTAAACATATGTAATAATTATGGATATTTTTATCAAACTTAAACTAATTATTTTCAATTACGTTAATTAATTATGCAAGAACTGGAAATTCATCGTTCGTGTGTGTAACTTGGGAAGGAATTTTCAGCTTCAGGCGTAATAAGTATTACTTGAAATTTCAAACTAATTGCTTGTGACAACATGTAATTTTCAAACTTTTTACGTTTAAAAATATTTCAGAACTATTCAATATAGATGTATGCATTTTTTTGTGTAAAAAGAAGTTCATACTATACTCATAAATAGAATCACTTTCCAGTCAACAAATCATAAACCTAGGATGTGTTTTGCCCTAAATCTTTTTGTTAAATCATAAAACTCAAGAAGAACTATTTTTTTATTTAAGTTTGAATATATAATAGAAAATAAACAAAATGCTTTCATTTCTAATTTTGGTGCATTATGTGCTCGTTTCATTAAACATACAATTCATTTAGCTAACTGAAAATTTCCAACGCTTTTTGTTTATGAAATAATAGTCTGATGTGTTGTTTAATACTGAGTTTCCGCTACATTCGATGCATATCCTGGCTGTTTTATTGCTAATGACGTTGTTAGTCTATAAACATACAGTGTAGGTGCAAATTTGTTTCGGGTTAGCTTACAAATTGGTTAGTTCTTTCATTGTTTCAAGCGGAAACGTGTCGCATAATGCATTTCTTATTCTTTCTTAACAATTTTTAGCAGAAAATGAAACCAAGGCGTGGTGTGGTAATTTTCTATGCAAGGTTTCAGAATTGAATCAGAAATGATGATGTCATTAGACGTAATATATAGGAGGAGAAAAAACAAAAATCCTTGTGTTAAATTTAGATCCTGAATAGAAACATTTTAAAATTTAAGTTGACTTAATTTATGATCTCATAATTTCGGGCGTATCAGATTTAATCTCTTTCTGGTTTGCATATAAGAACGGTAAAAACCAAACTACGTATTTAAGAATACAAAATCCTGCAATCAAACGCTATATTTATGTATTAGAATATTTGTTTTTGTGTAATAAACATACTTTTCAAAAAAATACTAAGCGGAAACAAATTTACAATTGATGACATCCTATAAATAACACTAGGATTTCCATCCACCTCAAAGAAAAGGCTATTTACAGTAACTGTCGTTGAAAAACCAATCCTTATATACTGAACATACCGTGTGATAGTCGCATTTACCATTTGTTGACTTATGTAACGTACTGAAAAACTAAATTGAATGTGATGAATCCAAGTTAGAAAACCATAAACAGCAACTCTTCGTAATCGAAATCCGTTTGTGGAAATGATGGTAGATTTAAACATTTCACATCAACACTTATACGGTTGACAAAGTCGTAGTTGGCTTGTGAATTACGTGTGCTAATAAAACAGACATAATAATTTATTTTAAATAAACTACCGTTTGTAATTACACCATTCCTTGAAGGGAGAATGAGAAATGAGATGAAAATTTAATGCTTATTAAATTTCTTCTTTTGTTACAGTTGTCGACCAGGTTGGCGAGGTGAATTTTGCGATCAATGTGAACCTTATCCTGGATGCAAGCATGGATATTGTAATGGATCATCATGGCAATGCATTTGTGATACTAACTGGGGTGGAATTTTATGCGACCAAGGTAAGTGTTGGCCTAATTATTTAAATTTAAAAAAATCTAAACTGAGTTATTGAATCATCGGAGGCGTTCCGATGTGACCAAGTTTTAGGAGTGTGATTAATATCAATTCATTAAAAACATTTCTCGTAGCACCCCTGACGTGTGCATCCAAAACCCAAAAAAAATCAAAAAATCACGTGTTAGACACCCAGGATGTTATTATTCGTTAGACGTTGATAGACAACTTAATAGTTCAAATTCGAAGCGCAGCTAATCGTTTCTTCTTTATAAAGACAGAAAAAAGTTGGGAATTCGACAGATGCATCAAGGGCACTTATACAACTGTTGCAAAATCGCTAAAAAAAAACTTAAGCACGGCCAAGGGACGTACCCTATTATAATCATTCATCAAACCTAAAAAAAGTAGAGCAACAAATGAAAATAGGGGCGTTTAGTGGGATTACGTATGTAGATGAGATCGTTCCGGGTTGTGAAATTCTGATAATGGTGCACTTGATCGAGTGGTTTGCACCCTCTATGATTGCCAGTACAATGCTATGAATGGGTATCACATTAACGCGATTATCCAACCCTTTCGTATTTATGTGTTGCATGTAATTGTCGTTGTATGTTAGTGTTTCTTTAGGGTTTTTATATGAGATGAATCACTTTGTATGTCGTCACCATAGTTTAAAGCATGCAGGGGTTTATAGGTTTATATCATCAAAGTTTTATTTTTCAAAATGCAGGTACAAGTAGTTTAAAGTTTTACGTTTTTACAATTGTTTATAACTTTATTTAAAAAAAAGTTTGAATGAAAAACGAAATCCTCGAAAAATAACTCATCATCAAATGGTTAAACATACGTAAAATTTATAATTATGAAAGCAAAGACCCAACAAACCAGAGCTGTTGATGAATCTACTTTACCTAATTTTGATTTGTGTAATTTCATTTTGCGAAATTTACACTTAAGGATATCAGGTACTTCAATGTGCGTTTGTTGATATATTATTTACTAAAAAAAAACTTACTAAAAAGAATGTAAAAATACTCCGCGAAGGAGTGTGACCGACAACATGGAGGGTTCTCTCTTTATACTTCAATCCTTGGCTTGGTTGCCAGCTTTCCATTTTAATTTGTCGCAAGTAATTTTCTTAAGAGTTGCATAATTCCCTGCACCATTACTTGCCTCATAAACTCGAGACGGGGTCTTCCTCTGGCCTTCCTACCAGTCTTCCATAATATTTACTATGTATTGGTTATTTCTATACAGATGTCTTCTTCTTTGTAGTAATTTTATGATATTGCTTTCCTCTTCTATTCGCTCTAGTACCTCTCTATGCGTTACCCTATCTGTCCATTTAATTTTCAGTAGGCTTCTCCATAGCCACATCGCCAACGCTTCCAATGAGCTCATTTCTTTTTTCTCCAGGGTCCATGTTTCGGATCCATAGAGAACCACACTCTAGTTAGATGTATGTTTTAACTAGTCTTTTTCTTCTTTTCAGACTAATATTTGATGTTCAAAGTTTCTTATTATTAGTAAATATCATTTTTGCGTCTGTAATTCTGCTTGTAACATCTTCCGTACTTCTCCCATCTTCTATAAATTTGCTTTTCAAGTATTTATGATTTAACCTGTTTTAGAGCTTCGTCATTTATTCTCATTTCTTCAGGCTCTTTGAAGCATGCATTACTACTGTTTATGTTTTATTGATTTTAAGTTTATATTCTTCATTAAAAATTCTGTCTATTTTGCCCTCTTTAAGTTTCTTTCATCCTAAGCCACGACAGCAACGTCATCTGCAAATCTTAACATTTGTATCCTTTCTCCGTTGACTTTAATACCTGTACACAGCCCTTTACACTCGTTAATTGCTTGGCTCTATATGTATGTGTATACATATGTTAAATATTCCTGGAGATAAAGTCGCCGAATTCTCGCAGTCCTCAATTTTTATTATTGCTTTCTGGTTTTCGAATAATTCTTTCATTATTCTTCTGTCTCTATGTATAATCTACATGTATAGTTTTTCAGTATTTACATCATAATAGACCAATTCTGATTATAAAAAGCCTTTTTTGTATCAATAAATGCTATATTGTACATACTTGTGTTAACTTTTAGACATTTTTCAACTAAACCTCATATACATAAGACACACGTCTATCTGAAATCACCGAGGTATTCTACCTAGTAAATCTTCTCTGTAGTAGAAGTGCAAGCACTTTTGCACTTCCGTGGTTCGGAGCCCACGTCAAGCTATAGGTCCCCTATGTCTGCAGGCCACTTCATTTCACTTCACTTCACAAGCACATCAGGCATATGGAAAGAAGACGGCAACGCGCTGTAAGGGTATGCCACTCTTAAGTTATTTTGTTTTGATGCTTTTATGGATTATTCCTGTAATGATTTTAGAGGCATGCGTTAATATGCAGAGCGTTCTATGATCTTCACATTTCGTTGCTTTGTCTTTTTTTGGCAACGTTACCATGATACTGCTCTTAAAATCTTCTGGGACAATTCCTGTTTCATATGCATATATCTTTCACAAGTTCGGACAGTATATTTTTCCCTTCATCATTCAGTGCCTTGTAGTCGTTCTGCTGTTTATTCAACACACTTTCCTATTCCTTACTTTTTTAGGGCATCTTCGAATTGTTCTCTTGTTGTAGTGGGGAGTAGTTTTTCCTCTAGTAAGTCTTCTTGCTTTTCGATTATTAGCATGTCGTCTACGGAATTGTAGAGTTCTTCAATATATTGTTTCCAGTGTTTACATCTTTCTTTGGTTTCCATAATAAATTTACCTTAACTGGTTTTTAGAGTACGGTTTCTAGTTGGAGAGTTAAGACCTCCTAAGTCGCTTTCATACCGGGTTATCTCGCATGCTATCCGTAGAGTGTGATGTGGTAAGCTTTCGACAACCGCCTACCTTACAAAAGAGTATTCCCAATCCTGAAGAATTCCACCTCTGGTAGTACCAAACATCGCATCGACATTTTCGTAGCATACTTTAGTATTCAGAAATAGTAAATATCGATGGCATAATCCGAATGTATGTTTTTTGAAAATCTAACAATATTACGCCTGATGGTAAGCGTATATACAGGATATTTTATAAAACTACAAAAGAAAATTTGCTACTTAACTTTTGAGGATTTTAGTGAATTTTAAGATTTTAGTGAATCCGACGCCTGAAAAGGCAGAAAGGATTAGCGAAGAAGAAGAGAATTTTTAATATTATGTGTGGTTTCATAGTAATTAACTCTTGTGGAAAATAAAAGTAAACCTAATTCAGTTTCTGTTTTTCTGTATTTATTAAAAGTGAGATAAAGTTCTGTTAAATCATTTTTAAACCTTCCTACTAGAAACTAGACTAAAGCCGCGATTTTAATTTAACATTGATAAATGTATGTGAAGATCAAGCAACCTGGGTTTTTGTTAAATATTCCAATGTTATGTAGAGGTTATTGACTAACTTATTGGTATTCCTCGAAGGGCTAATTTTTTTAGCAAATTTCCCAGTAAACTATTTGGCAATGACAAATATTATTTTCTATGAGAACGATTTTATTAACAGCGGTTACCAAGAACAATATCTAGAAATTGAATATAGTAATGGAAAAGTCAATCCTAACAAAATCAAGTTTATAGATTCACGGATGACAATCCAGATTTTGTGGTGAGCTACAAATTTTCTTAAAATTGATTCACTGATTACTAAAAAGGTACACTTACACTGAGGCAAGACTTATTTACATCGACAAAACTGTCTCTAACGTGATGTACCTATTCTGCTTTTATTATGACAAGGTTGCTTAAAGAATCTTAATACCATAGGTATGTAATAATAGGCCAGGCGTCAGGGAGTTCAGCAGACGTAAATATCGTTTTAAATCGGGAAAAAGATTTAACTATTGGAATCGGTTGACTGTAGGCCTCTTTTAGACATACTCATTTATCCCCCTCGAGCAACCCCCGGAACACCCCCAAATTTGACGAAATATCGCCCAAAAATTATTTTTTTGCCAATATCTCGGTTCTGGATGGTCCTGCACAAATAATGTGAATATCAAAATTAAATATAACTAAATTCTCTATCGAAAAGGTTTATACACATTTTTACGTAATATCAATATCCAACGAGCTACAGGCGGGGGAAGTCACGTGTCGTATCGGATTGACGAATCTGATTTTCAAACTACAAATACAGGGTGTTCCATGACTCGAGGTCCATAGCTTAAGGGCGTGTTATTGAAGTCAAAATAAAAAAAAAGTTCCGTAAATAAGGGTCCGAAATTACTTCCTTTTCGAGATACAGGGTGTCCAAGAAATGAGCAGGACCACCCAGAACCGAGATATTGGCAAAAAAATGATTTTTGGGCGATATTTCGTCAAATTTGGGGGTGTTCCGGGGGTTGCTCGAGGGGGATAAATTAGTATGTCTAAAAGAGGCCTACAGTAAACTGATTCCAATAGTTAAATCTTTTTCCCGATTTAAAACGATGTTAATTTTCCTGACGCCTGGCCTATAAAACCGAACTCTTTTATATAGCCTGTTGTATCCCGAAGCAATTTACAGTGTTATTCGTTTAAAATCGTGACTAGTTACTTTAACGTTTTTTTGGACACCCTATACAACCTAAGCTAATTTTAAGCCACAAAAGACAATCATACGGATGGCGAACCTTATCAATATTTTCTTTTGTGTTGATAATTCTTTCAATTAGTTCTAACCAGCCTTATATTTTTACTAAACCAGCCTTATATTTTTACTAATATTGTTTAACCGGAATTACTTTACCAGTTGTCTTTTCAATGTTCACTGGTATTTTATATGATTGCAGGAATGCCTTTGAAATTCACGAAAACGCATATTTACCACAATAAGCCAAGTAAATATAAATCCTTAAGTCTTAATAACAGTAATAACTTAATAAAACCCTTCCTTTACAAAATAAAAAATAAACATAATAACCAAGCCCGTGCATAAAATACAGGAAGATTAAAAGAAATAAGTGCATATGCAGCTTAAAAAAGGAAAGAAATTGGTACATGGGTATAAAGCAACGAAAGACCGTGGGATTCATGCACAGGTGCTCATCGGTTGCTTCGCTAACTAAATAATAATCTCTTAAAACCGGATGCAACTTTACAATCTGTACTTTATTAGCACAGTAACTCGGTTGTCGACAATTTCTGATCTAATTAAATTTAATATATGTCCCAGAATTATGTAAGTATTACGTATGAAGATATAAATGTGTTATCGTCAATAATTCCTTACATTTATTAATGAGTGGAACTCGTTTAAAAGCTAACCCTGTAAATTGTTTTTTGCTCCCTTAATCTTTTCTTTTGTGTTATTTTGTAACGAGAATAAAATTTCAAAGAGCTGTCATATTAGTCGGTAAGCTAGATTAACGATGCTGACACCTGAAGTTGTTGCTTTAATTAAATAAATTCGTCGTTCGCAAATGGAATTTATGTGCTTTTTATTTTATCGAAACGTTTCATCATAATTTTAATCGAACATCACTAAAAACAACGAAAACAATTTTTATTACGACTACATAAATTGAATGAAATACACTTCACCTATACGAACTTCAATAAAAAGTGTGGAGTAGTCGCCAAGTTCGTAAATCATACGAGAGTCAACAGTCGGTTTTTAAACGGTCGGGCTGTAAATTCTTAGAGTTATTAAAATCATAAAGCGTACTGTGGTCATATATAATTGTGTAGTTTCACTGAATTGAAAGTACGCAATGGAATGCCTCAACATATATACATTATACGTGTATACTATACATCAAAATCAGAGATGCAATTCATATATCGTTACGGATGGTCAGCGTGGGGTGTTGTAAAAACACCTTGTCGTCATTACAAGAGACAAATTGGGATTCTACGTATAATAATTCACCTTTAAAGTAGGTACCATTTCGAACGAAGAAGTTGGTTTGCCTAAAATTTAGCGAAATTTCTTGTATTAGTAGGTACACAAGTCAAAATTTTCTGAAGAGATCGGCTGAAATTTTCTCGGTAAATGGTTTAAAAAAAAAATTAAATTCTTCACATTATTTAATAAAGTTAGTTATTTACCAACTAACTACCATACAGCTACAGCAACAGATCAATAATTTAAATGATTGCCCATTATTACCTATGTATTTGTTTCGCATATTTAAGTTTGCGACACCACATTTGTCTTCCTAGAGGTCCCAGACTCTCTCAGATCCCTTTTAAAATTGCCTTCATTTCTAGAATATATGCGTTTGTTCGTGCAGGCCTAAGTTACAGCCGCTTTAATTAATTCGCTTAATTCTTTTGTGTATTCAAAATATTAGAAACTCTTTGACTCAGTGATAAGGGCGCTGGGCTCCTACCTAGGAATCTTGGGGTCGAATCTCACGCAGTGTACTGTTCGAGATCGGTACTTGAGCGAGTGAAGCTATTGAATCGTTTGGTTGCAATTAACGATTCTGTCGACAGAGTGGTCGACTTCAGGTAGTAACAAGACACATACACTATACACTTAATACATGGACACAAACTCTGCAGAAGGCAACGGGAAATCACTGCCGAGAACAGATTACCCTAATATAGGGGGATACAACAAAGACGTTTAAAAATGTGGCTTTGATCACCCTCGCCAATGTCCTGAAACGGATATGCACTCAGAAGAAGAAGATTTAAAATATTAACAAATTCTGAAAAAATACAGTTTTCCAAATTAAGTAGACCTAACCTAACTCGAAATTTATCTAACACAGAAACTCTTTCCTGCATAAAGCTTTCTAAAAAAGTACCTATGTATTCTAACAATTCGGTGGCTTTTAGTTGAAGAGTTTGGATACATTGATGTGTGATGTATGTTCTTATATTGATTTAAATTTAAGGTTGCAGCAAAATAATCAGATACGAAAAAAACAAAATAAAAACTATACAATCGGTGAAAGCATTAGCTGAAGTTTTATTGTAATTATTAATTTTGTTAACAATTCGAAAATATAGCTGTAAAAGGAAGACTTACTTAAATTTCAGTTTTATATATTATAAAAGAAATCACAATCTAATCTTGAAATTTGAAGGATGGGAATGAAAGCCACCAATAACTGAATTTTTATATTCAAAGAAACATACACAATATTTTGAAGCAAGGTATGTAATTCAGAAAAGGAAACTTAGCAACCAAAAACCCTTAAGAGTTTAAAAGTTCAATAAAACTTTTTAGGAAAATTGAAAAAGAAAATTGCAAAGCTATCAAGAACAATAATTTATAATTTGTGTGCAGAAGAAAACTCAAATTGCTATTTTTAGGCCTTGAAAATGGAAAGGCTATAAAAAATTAAAATTTCCTTAATACTTGTAATTTAACGATAAGTTTTCTAAATAAACATCAATTTTAAAAATTTACTTTACTATTTTGAAATTTACTTTAAATAAATTGAAAAGTGGTTATCTTGTATTTGGTTACTTGAGTTATTTATGTCTTTTAAAATTATATATCGAAATTTTAATGATTTAACACAGTAAGAATTCACTTCTTCTTCTTCGCTTGGCTCTACGTCTACAACCCTTGTGGGCTTGGGCCGTTCCAGGGACTTTCTTAATCCTCTTGAGTTGGAGTGGATTAGTCTCTATATTTGGTTTTATTTCTTTCCTATAATGCTTTGTGGGTTTTTGGTTTTTCTACGATCTCTCTCCATATTTTTCTATTTTGTGCTTTTTCTCTCCATTTATTTACTTCTAATGTTCTTAGGTCTCGCATTACTTCGTCTACTAATTTTGGCATTTATTGTCTAAACTTTAGGTTCAAGAAAAATATGCTCAATAATGCATTTCGAATATTTATATTTATTTCATTTCAGAAAACAATAGATACAAATTCTCTTTGCCATTAAGCAAACCGTGTGTTTTTATTCGTTTTATTTTTGAGTAACTTTGTAGTTGTATAACCATCGTCTCATATTGTCAGTGTTATTTTATGGCCACCTTGTTGCATATTTTAAGGTAAAGTATTTAAGGAAAGTATTGAATATTTGTCAATTGGCGACAAGGTCACATGATATTATTAATAATCTAAAACAGGAAAACGTCGATTTTGATTATGTAGAAAATAGCATGATTGTCTCACTAATTCTATATGACCCCGAACGAAGTAGATGCGATCTTTCATGAGAAAAAAAATGTTAATCGCTTGATAAAGATCCCTACCAGAAGTGGAAATCCTCTGGATCAGGCAAACTTCTCGTAATACATGATCATAGCTGTAGACATGCATTAAGATCTTTGGCATAATATATGCAAGTCCGCATCTTGCCGAGTATATTAAAAAAATCTCAATTCATACTCGTAATTCATAAAAACCTAATTTACATAGGCAACTATACCATGTTATGGCAAGTTGTTTTGTGGTAAAAAGTATAAAGACAAACATTTCAAAATCTGAATCCAATTAATTTCGAATTACATATAAAAATTGTAACTGTGATGTTGAAATTCCTTTGCTAAGACATGAAATATAATAAGCATGACAAATATTTCTTCTTCTTCTTCTTCTTCTTCGGTTATAACCCTCTTGGGTTTGCCGTTTTATGTTTCCATAATTCCCTATTCTTCCAATCTCCTTCCTTCAAGTATTTTTCTGTCATTATATTATTTATATGAGTTTCCCAGTTTAGGACTGGCCGACCTCTTTTCCTTTTACCTCTCGGGTTCCACTTCATTATTTTCTTGGACCATCTGATTTCTGACATACGTGTGACGTGTCCATACCATTGGAGAGCTCGATTTTACAAAATTTTGATGTTTGGGTTGGTTATATCTATTCTTTTCCACTTTTCCAAATCTCTTTTGTCCTCAGTCCTCCTCTTGTGACTCTCAGGGATCTTCTCGTATAATATAGCTCTGCCGTTCTAATTTTATCTCTAACAGCTTTTGTTGCTGGTCATATTGCAGCGCCATATAGTGCAATATTTTCAACCAGGCTATGAAAGATATCCTTTTAGATCTTCCAAGATTTTCACTCCATAGTAAACCATACAGAGTTTTTGTCGCTATTTTTCGCATAGCTATTCTTGTGGTTATGTCCTTTTCACATACATGTACCTGTCGAGCTTATAGTCGTTTCTTGATATTTAAAAGCGTCGCAGGATTTAATATCTTGGTCGTCTACTCTTATATTTTGTGCAGCTCTTCCCACCTGTTTTTTGGAAGTTAATTTTTTAACCCCATTTTGCATATTCTTGCTTAAGTTATCTTAACATGTATTGCATGTCCTCTTCATCTTGTGCGAAAATGAGTTGGTCATCTATTCTTAATCCCATTCCTAAACATTTGCGGTACCACGTTTCCAAGGCCTGTTTGATTGTATATTAAATAACAAAGGCGGTAGGCTACAGCCTTGCTTCAGCCTCTTTAATATGCTTATGGCTTTCGTTATTTTTTCCTGTTCTAATTTTTGTCTGGTTATTCGTGTAGAGTCTTTTTACTAAGTTTACCCATTTGTCATTTATATTGTCTTCTCATCGCTAACTATATTTTACACCTGGGTACGTTATCACACGCATGATAAATATTAAAAAAAAATAATTTTACGATTTTTTTGATTAGTTTAAAATAATCACAATAAATAATATCGTCTCATAAATTGAATAGTTCATTTCGAAATATTTTAATTTCTAAAATTTTGCATTTACAAGGGAAAATTCCCTTTAACCCCTAGAAATTCGTTCTGAGATAGTCGTTTTTGTAATGAATTACCCGCGTATTACATACATTTATTTCAAACAAAATTTTGGACAATCGATGACTGGAACACATCATTAGCCTTCGAGTACTTGATTGACCACACACAAATTAAAACCGAACAACTGGAGGTATTCAGTATCTCGTTGTTATCGTCCGAAAACGGCAGCCACTAAATTATTTTTTGGTAGGCATTATCTTGACGTGAGTGGGACATTAGAGAGGACCAGTTACCAACCTGCATAATTTGATATGATAATTTTCATCGTATCAAAGCGTTAAGCTTAATCCAATTGTAACTATCCTGTTGAGAGCATTGTGTTGTAGCGATGGGAATCAATTAATTTTTTTTTTTATATAAGAGCCGTCGTTCCCTGATAAACAGTTTTTGACGCAAGGGTTTCTTGTTATAAAGTATTGTGTAAACGTTGCCTCGGTGCCTGTTGAATAGATTTATCCAGGAGGGTTAGATTTGTCAGATCCCTTTTTGGGTCCCTAAGGTGTTTTTATATTTTTTGTTGAGTTAGGTACAAAGTTTGAACAGTTGGTGCTGGTGTTTAGGAACTACTGTGTGAAAGAGGTTCTCATACAGAACTTGATGGCAACTCCTGTTTGCTTTTAATTGGATTATTTAATTCTTTATTAATTATATCGGTATTATAATTCCTTATTAAACTAAACGTAACTTTCTGTTAGTTACGTTTTTAATCATTTATATGCTATATTTCCTTATTGTAGGCACACTTTGAATTTTTTAAATACATATTTTATTTATTAACTGCAGTGATGGTTGATGGTAAATTTCAAGATGCAATTTTGGAGCATACGCGATGTCCATGCCAGTATTTCCCAAATTGTGTTCCTTAAGTAACCACCCACTGTTACGAAAGCAAAACTGTAGATTTTAATATTTTTAGCACACTACAAATTTTATACCATTGTGGCGGAAATACATATTTATTATAAAGATTTTTTTGGGCCTTTCTTTTTTTTTTCTATACTCATTTTCATCTTTATTTGGACTAATGTTGGCATTAGAAAATCGGTTTTAAGTGGGTATAATTTTGACGTACGTGAAACAGACCTATTGTCAATGACCATCATTTTAAGTTAGGCGGTCAATTTTTAAGAAATATGTTGTCGAATATTTCCAAAAATTGAACACAATCGATTTGTTAACAATCTTAATAGCAATGCACAAAAAATCTGTTTTATTGTGTCAAAATAATTTCTTACTTAAAATACATTAAACCTTAAATAACTTACACGGTGAAATAGAAATTCAAAGCCAGCTCGGTGTTCAGTTTTACTGTCTACTGATTTTTTAAAATTTTTATCAGCTATGTAATGCAAAGTTAGTGTTTTAGATTTGTTCACATAATTATTGCAGCTAACTTTAATTTTGTTAACTGTTACAAACATATTAAAATCTCCCTTTTAAAATAATTTTCACACAAGCTCATGTATTTCATGTATGAATATTATTTTCGCATTGAGATTTAAACCTCCAAACTTATACTGGGGATTCTCTTAGCAATTGGAATAGGCAACCCAACTTACAAATTCAGAAATAACGTTGATCGATGTTAATCCTCAATTAAACGTATATAATCAGAAGTGGCTTGCTTCAGGATGGCAATACATAATTAAGTATCATATCAAGGTTATACTCCAAACTGGAAAGTTTTCCAACCTACAACTAGATGTAAATGTTTCTAGTAGCTTTGGAAACATGTATGTTGGGTTGCATTTGAGGGGCGCGTCTTATTCGCACAGTATTAATAAGTTTTTGAAAAATGTCCATGACTTGAAGATGATGTTCAGAATTTACTTTTATCACGAACTTTGTCGACTAATTTAAATACACAGGCAGTATTGAACGTAAAAAAGTAGTAGTGGACTGCCATCCCTCTGAGACGAGGCAATCGTTGAAGGCAGCGCAGCAACCAAATATTGAAGTTATCTCAAAAGGTTAGATAATCTTAAAACGTTTGTTTAAAAAAATATGAAAAAAAGGCCTGCAAGTTCTTTATGAGTTATTACCACAGAAGGTTTTTGTATTATCAGCGTTCTTCAGAATTGCCGAATAATAATTATTCCTTTATGTCCGGATAGTTTAACAAATATGCTGCACGAATTTGTTTTATTTATTTCTTGGTTATGTGGTTGCAAATTATTTCTTGAATACTTTGATAATATGGCTACTTCCCACACAAATTTATACTCAATTTATGTTTGTTACAGATTTAAACTACTGTGGAACCCACGAACCTTGCTTAAATGGAGGAACTTGTGAGAATACAGCCCCTGATGCTTATTTATGCACATGTCCCGAAGGCTTTTCAGGAACAAACTGCGAAGTTGTGGATAATCCATGTGCTCCAGCTCCATGTCAACATGGTGGAACATGTATGGAAGCAGGGGGCTCCTTCAATTGTGAATGCGCCCCTGGATGGACTGGTCCCACTTGTCTTGTTGGTAAGTGTCATTTTTACTTTGGTTATTGAAACGGAAAGGAAAATGAATTATTTAACTAGTTGATTGCGTGCTAAAGGTACCCTGCAAGCTGTGCAGTGTCTGCTGCTTTAAGCTGCAACAAATACAGAAATCGTTAAATCTTCACTGTTACACGGAACGGTTCTTTTTTATTCAATGTTATACTCTGTGCGGACTTTGGAGACATGTTAAGTGGACAATTACAGAAGTTTTACATTAGAATAAAAGTTTTTGAGATTGAAGTATAAAATAATTTTATATTCATTGCTTAAGCAGAAACTCAAATTTTCAATTAAGTTGGAGATATGTCGTCCAAGGTTTGTATAGTACAGAAAGATGCAATACCTATCTCCAGCGGTATCAATCGAAGATTACGTAGCTCCAGAAAACCTGCTTCAAAAATTGACATTTTTGTATACTTAATAGAAATTTAAATTAAATTAAGCTGATTACAAAATTGTATAATAATAACAATAGTAATCAAAATTTTAAAAATTAAAAACCTTAAATAGGAAATTTCGAATTTATCAAGCTGAGTTTATAATTTTTTATTAAAAAAAGCTTTTGTAAACTTTGTAATTTTCATTAATGTACATGGTGTATGCTGTAATTCATTTATACTGCACTTCTCGGGGTTACACCTTGGGCGTATAGGAAGTATTGCGGCGTCGTTACACCTGATATCACTACATACTATAAATTACAAACTTTATTATTTATAGCTGTATGAAATTTTTGTTATTCATAATTTTTTTTTTTATATTTTTGTTTTCTGTGCTTATAATCTTAGGACTGCAAGGATGTCTTTTCATTATTTACATATTTCTCACGTTTGTTTTCTATTTTAATTTTTGTAATTTGCGTTTTTCAGTTTGCCACAATAGTTATATAGTTGTTATTAAATGCAGCCAAACTTTGTTCATTAGCTTTTCGTTTGTGTTTATCTAAAGTTGCCAAAATATATTAGTATTTATTGATGGTTTACTTTGTCGTTAGTAAAAGATTTGCCGATCAAAAACCAATATTCCATCCAACAATTTAATTAAGTATTACGCAATAAATCTGTACACAAAGTCGGTAATTAAAGCAAAAACTAATTAATAAAATGATAACCGCGGAATAGCGCACAACACCTACACACAAAACCCAATCAGTATTTATAATCGATTCCGGTAGATAAAAATCTAAGAACGCAATTCAGACTCGCAACTAACAATACCGAATGGTCGGGTTCGTTGGTTAAATGTTGTAAGAATTTGGGCGTAAGCAGGTTGTAGAGAGAGAATTAATAGACTATAGATGTATAAAAATAGGAGCCCGACTGGGCAGTATAAATCAGCCCGTACCTGGCAATTACCTCGCTCCCCCGCCCCGTTATTATATCTATTACTGGCAGGGAGCTTTGCGATCGCGGGGAGACTTAATTATGGCCGGACTGCGGTGCTGCTCTTCACCTCTGACCTCGCATTCCAGTGCTGCCACCTATACAACACGAACATTGTTCTATCCTTGTATATCTGATGTACACACACATACACACTCTTACAAAATTCTTAATTTTCACTAATTCTTTTTTTTTAATAAAATTCTGAACTTTCCGTAATTTGTTATTAATGAGGTTATTCCTCTCGAATTCAAAAAAATCTAATTTTTTTTCTTTTATGTATTTTAAAACATAAAATTCTCAGACAAGCCAATCTAATTTGTGAACGGCTAAAGATAACGGAACATGCATAAACATTTAGAAAATATGCAAGAAATGTGTAGTAAATAATTTAAAAGTGCAAAAAATTCTAATAAATTCCATAACATACAAAGACAACTTGACTCTCCCGTTTTCTAGCAAATCAAAACACGATTTTATTAAATTAGCATCATTTTCCTTAACTGATTTCGTCTTTCGATGGTTTTATAGAAAATTATTGTCGGTTCCTACGACATCATTATAATAAACTGAGTTAAGCGTGCGAGGCACTTTTTATTTATCCTTAAATACAGAAATATATTTATAACAAAAACAGTTTTCTGTGGAAATAGAAAATTACTTTGTAAATTCTTGTAAGTAATGGAAAAAGGTTTTGCTTTTTTTAATTAAACCGACTATGCCGAATTTGACACATTGAAATGCCTTTTGGAAATATTGAATTTTTATGTTGTAGAGAAAGAAGTGAATCTAAAAACGAATTATTTTTAATGTAATTAAACACAATGAAAACATAAATTTAGGAATACATAAGAATACTTAAGAAAATTGTTTGAGGCACGCATAAAGATTTTATTCTTGGAAAAGGAAATAAAGATCAAACAGATTTCTTCACTTTTTTATTTCTAAATGGAAAGCTTGAAATTAAACTCATCAACTCATCAGCTCTTTCGAATAAAACGACTTGAAGAAACTTTCGTCCATTAAATTATTTGTTCAAAATTTTGGAAAAAAGAAAACCTAAAAGCCTCAGCTTTAATTCATATTCCAGTTCTTAGTTTGTATTTGTTAATAAGTTAGTACTAAGGTTTTGCTTACAATTACAAAATCTAATGTTATATTTGAGGTTTCCTTCATCTTAAACCTTGTAAATTTTCCATTATTTTCACAGGCTAGTTTCATCGATTCATTGTTCTGTTAACAAAATTAGAAAAATTATATAAAGTTTAAAATATCCATCGTGTTACATGTAAGTACTTAAAAAAACACGTACGTTAGGTGAATTTATTGGTCTATTTCTGTGAAAAATTCCTTTAATGCCAAGCATTTATCTACACCTTACGTAACTGAAAAGTTGTTTGAAAACCAAACCTTTTTGAACAAGCCGTACTGACAACTTCAGTCACTTTCAGAGGCACTTTTCAGAGTTTCTCAGGATAAATATTTATAGGCTTACGTAGTCCACCTGCATTTGCATGTTAATTTTTTCAAACTCTCTAAATGCCTGCAATAAACCACCATAGTTGCCAATAACTTAGTTTGAATTAAGATATTAGAAAATGCAAGTGAATATAAATGTCTCAGGGCAACCTCACCTAATTCATTAACATATTAGTTCGATTAAACAACGTAATGTGAATCCATCACGGTCTTAAAGAAAAGATAAATCGGTCTCTATGCGCTCCATATTCGCGTTACCGTGTCTAACAACAGTTACAACTCCGCTCATGTGGATTATGTATTACGTACAAAGTGAAACGAATGGGAATTATCGAAATGATAGCCTCAAATTACTGCCTTCCCAGCAACCGTTGATAAAATATAGCTTCTGAGCTCGGAATTGCGGTCGAAGTGATTCTGAACTATTGGAAATTAATAGAAATCGCTTTCGTGCCTTCGGTTGACCGGTCTACATGGCATTTCTAGCTTTGTAACAGATGTAGTTCGGATTAGATATTATCTTTATTGTATGTTTCATGTTCACGTAGAGATATTGACAAAAATATTTATCAATCTAATGTTAAATCTAATGCAATACTATAGAAACGCGTTAATAATCACTCCTTCTTGATATTGTGTTTTCATTAATTAAATTCCAGCTCGCAATGAGATTTTTTGTTCGTATTTTTAATACTGTTTTAGTTGTGTATTCGTTTTGTTTAAAGTTATTTTGATTGATGAAATAGTTTAGTTAACGAAATCCTTATTTGTTACTTGACGAAGCATTGAAGTCTCCGAGTTTGTTATTTTAGTCCCGTTTTGTTTGTTTTTCCTTTAATTTTTAAATGATTAATTTTAATTTTTTATAATAATAATAATAATGTACTTCTAAGTTTTTAAGTTAAGTGGCCGAACGTATTTATTTACACGCTAGGTATGTTGCTTCTACGAGTGTTAAAGTCTCCAAGTATCCTCGTTGCTTGTTGCCATTTGGGTATCTTGGATTTTTATACTAAATGAGAGAATTTTGATTTTTTTTTAAATCTGTAATAAGATGGCTATTTTTTTAATTAGCATTCAAACTTCACCTGTTGTTTTCCAAATGACTAAATCCTCAAATATGCTGTTTTCTTACAAAGTATTTTCTATTTTTTAAAGTTTAAAAACAAATTGATTTTCCACCGTCAGATTAATGTTAGGCATTTAATTAGTTGTTATGCTTTCAGTATGTTTTTTTACAAAACTTTATTTTAATCATGATACAACAATAACAGTAGGCAAAATTCACAGATTTAAGACGTTGTGATTACTATGTAAGTGTTAAAATGTTTATCCTGAGAGCGAAGGCAAACCTTTGACCGCAATAATAATCGAACATGTTCAGAAATGTGTTGCTTTTTTTAATTTTCCCAAAAGAAAAATCTCAAAGATTCAAATCCTATTAATCTTGTTGGTCAAAATTGTGAACCGTCTTTTTATTCATTATTCATAACAAAAATGCCTTATAATTAAATGTAGCAGACAAAACGTTCATAAGAATTTTTTTACATATTTTAAGCGTTTTTTAAAATTTTTGAAAAGCCCTTACAGGACATCGTAGCCTTATAGTTATTACTTTGTGAAGCATTAAAATCCTTACTATTGGTAAACTTCAATTTTCTTTTTATATAATTTATTTCTGAATTTTTATCGTTACAGTTAGTTGTTCAGTTGTAATTTTTTTTGGTTTATTTATATACAGGGTGTAAACGAAACCAGGAACACCCCCCTTTTTTTCTACGAGTTTTAAGTTAATGAAATGAAATTTTGGGATGTTGAATTATTGGTAAAAGCGCATTATACGATGTATAAATCGCTGAACTAGCGCTTCCGGTTTAACCGGAAGTGACATCAACTTCAGATTTTTAAATAGCACCCTGTATATTTTTAACAGATTCTTGTACTATTCTCTTTTCAATGGTTTTTTCAAATTTAAACTTGGTAAATAAATGGCGTAGAAAATTGCAATTGTTTCTCTGCAGGGAGATGGCCATGAAATCAATGTTAAGTTAGCAATATTTAACAAGTGGGCATTCAAAATTATTGTAAACATGTTTTAGTACAATTGTGGTAAAAAATATTGGTAGGTCCCATTTAAAAAAATGGAGTTATGGCCAGCTATTTCATACAAAAGTTTTTTTTTTTAGAATTTTGCATTAAAATTTAAAAATATTGGGTCTATTGGTCTAAACTAGTTTCGATTTTTTACCACAATTGTACTAAAACATGTTTACAATAATTTTGAATGCCCACTTGTTAAATATTGCTAACTTGAACGTTGATTTCATGGCCATCTCCCTGCAGAGAAACAATTGCAATTTTCTACGCCATTTATTTACCAATTTTAAATTTGAAAAAACCATTGAAAAGAGAATTTCGAATAGTACAAGAATCTGTTAAAAAATATACAGGGTGCTATTTAAAAATCTGAAGTTGATGTCATTTCCGGTTAAACCGGAAGCGCTAGTTCAGTGATTTATACATCGTATAATGCGTTTTTACCAATAATTCAACATCCCAAAATTTCATTTCATTAACTTAAAACTTGTGGAAAAAAAGGGGGGTGTTCCTGGTTTCGTTTACACCCTGTATGTTAAAAATTAATTATTATTATGATGGAAGACGTTAATTTGTAAGGCTTAAGAATAGGTTTAAATATTATCTTTGCCAAATCTTAAGATTAATTTACTCTATTTTGTTTATTTTACTCTTCAATCTCCCCTCTTTGGTTATTTTTTCAGTTATTGTAGGTAATTAAGTTTCAACATACCAAAAACGCATAACACACGTAGGGACTTCAGCAAATTAGACTCAGTCACACATCAAGTATTTCTAACATCAAGTTATTAAAGGTTTGCTCCTTTAGGAATATATTTTTGATTAATTGGCGCTTATAACCAGAAATTAGAGATTCAAATCCGTGTGTAGGCAATAATTTTATATATAGAAATTTTCAAAAATTCATCAAAAAATGTACCTTCAAATTTCAACGACGAAACACTTTCAGTTTGTGTGTTTTTATTATTTTAGTTTTTTCTGATTAATTTATTAGAAAAATCGCACTCTTCATACTTTTCGAAGGTGTAAATTAATAATAAACCTCAACTGGCAGTTTTGGTGCCCTTTTACTTGGTTTACTTATTTCGGCCCCGATTACTTTTAATTACTGTCTGCAAAAACTAAAAACCAATTCCTGAATTTTCTCACGGCATAAACGAACATATACTTATATCTGCAATTATTACTAATAATTTCTGAATGTAAGCAGTTACCGGCTTTAATGTGCTGTATTTCGCTAATGAGCTTGAGCTAGCGAAAATATTTAATTAATTAGCGTCATTATGGTCGCTCAACCAGTTTAGATGCACTTCCAGGACCAAAAATTACAAATTCCCAAAGGTATTTGCACTCTCATAATCTGAAAACATCGAAACATCCGGGAAATTCGGATTAATTTGAAACTTCTTTCTGTTTTAAATCCGTCAACAAAAACTTGGAGCTACTCAAGTGGTTGGGGTTACAAGTGTTTTTAGATGTGAAACAAAGCATTAAATTATCTTTAAAAACGCTTTTAAGTGTGCGTTTTTAAAAATAAGGGAGCCAACATTAACGTTTTAGTTAACCTACTTCAGATAAGGTGCATGTGAGAGATTTATGGAAAGTTGGACTTTTACTTCGGTGTTTTAATTTACTCGGTTAACTAATAAAAAATGATTAAATATAAACAGAACCATTTATTAAGGCATTTTAAAATGTTGCCGCTTGTACTAAAAGGGCTTAAAATGTGTGTTTTGTTTCAAATAAAAAATTCTTTAATGGCGCTCTTAAAGTACTAGGTTTCTGGCTTTTGATTTTCGTTATATAAACCGTTTACAGCACTAAAAATTTGTGCGTGGTAAACAAAGTTTAAAAACACACGAGTTAATTCGTTGCTCGGTCCCGCCTCTTGGTAAACCGCCGTCAAACTAAAGGCCAGTTATTTTCTGAGAACCTAAATTAATTGAGTTTTTTCCTGATGGACGAACCTAAGCGTTTCTACCGTCGACCATAATGAATCTCGGCCCGACTTCTTCAGTAAGTAGTAGTTATCTACTGTTGAAGCCACTATATTTGTTAAAATGTTTAATTTGGTTTCTTTACCTTTCTCACATTTAATATTATAACCTCTCATTCTGCACGAAATTCGTGTGCGAATTAACGGTCAGGAAATTGGATTTCTTTAAAACCTACTTTTTTGAGAAACTTTATTAATGTTTTATTCCAAAAAAAAACTAAAGCAACTTATAAGGTTTAACCAAAACAACGCTTTGGGAGTTGTCTGTTTGGGTAATTTGTAGAGTAAATCCGAACTAATTTTTAAATTATTTGGACATTTTTAATTATTTATAGTAATATTCAATAGTTAATTTAGAAATTTC
This sequence comes from Melanotus villosus, assembly GCA_963082815.1. Taxonomy (NCBI): domain Eukaryota; kingdom Metazoa; phylum Arthropoda; class Insecta; order Coleoptera; family Elateridae; genus Melanotus; species Melanotus villosus. The sequence goes on from OY720419.1 coordinate 82,346,963, forward strand.
TGTGGTAAATTAATGCTGGCAAGAAACAAGCACAGAAAATAGAATTTACTTGGAGATTTCAATGCTTCGCCAAGAAACAAACCTGGAATTTGATTTTGTAAATCTCATCACGTTATTTTATATAATTAAAAAATATACATTTCGAATGAAGATTTGCATTTTCCTCATCAAAATACAGAAATTTAAAAGTAAATGATTTTAGGACAAAAAAGCAATTTATAGTAAGTGTTAATTTTGAAATATGTATTGTTTTGATATTTGAAATCAGATATATAAATTTCCCTTACGATAATTGCAATAAATTTTACTTAAACTTAAACATTTTGCTTCGTATTTTATTGTCTTTAAGAAGCTAACGGTTTGTTTCCAAACTGCCAAAAACATCCTTTCTACCTATTGAAACTGATAAAATCTAGTATTGTTCCTTTGGTAGAACTAGCAAATTTAAATATTTCATCTGTAAAAAAGTTTGACTCTATAATTTTTTATTGTCTTACTTATAGTTTTTAAAAATTTTAATCAGATCAAACCCATATGTTTTCATGAAATCTAGTGCAACAAAAAGGAAAAACTGCAGGACATCCGTTAAACCTTCAAGAATTAAAAAAGAAGCATCAAAAACGATTTGTAACTGAAATTAACAAATCTTCCGCGTTGTTATCAGTCAAATCAAAAATTTTCCACTTATTCGTTAACCTTCAACGGCAATTACAACCAACGGACGCGCTTTAATTTAAAAAAAAAATCAAATATAAACATAATGAAAAAGCGTCAAATGTAATTTTGACAGGTGATATTCTTTATCCGTCGTCCGATCGGCCCTGATAAAATATCTACGAGGGCATCAGGGATTTCAAATAGACATTGTCGTGTCGCGAAACAAACCACGACAAATCAGTCATCTGCATTTAATTGTCATTTCTAACAGAAAGCCAATTAATAATGTGGTTAGTTGACATCTTATTCTAGGACGACTCATTAGATCGGCACTTGAGATGGTTTACGATGATAGTAGAGACTATCGAGAAACATTAAAAACTTGTTTTCAGTTTTACCTGGTCTGTGAGAATTGGTTTAATAGGGAATACTGATTTATTTATAGAAACCGAAGATTATTTGGTCGTTTTGTTATTCACGTTGCTGCTTAACGAGATGATTTTCCTGATTACGTTTACATGCAAGTTCAGGATGAATTTATGCAGAGGATGTATTAAGTATGGATAATTATTTTCTGTAAGGAAATGACGGTTTACTATTTTACTTTATTGCCTGATTTAATGATTTAAATTGCTTGTCTTACGAAAACGCTAATCTTTAACCAGAGTTGTTACAGCTACAATTCCATAAATTACAGGCAAAAAACTTCGCGTTTAAACAAATTACAGCTTCGCCAGTTGAAGTAGCTTCGAAATTAAAATGCTAAATTGATGAAAGGACGCAACTTTTCAAACTTTTTTCTGGGCATACGAAGTTAAATGTTCGTAGTTTAAATTGTTGATTGATGATGTATTAAAGGGTTAATTTAATACCTAGGCCAGTTTCATTCTAAAAAGCTTGATAATAACAATAAAGAGAAATAAAAATGTTTTGCTCCTGTTCGTTTAATTAAAATGATTTACAAAAATAAATGATTCAGAGTTAATCAAGGAATGCCATAAATTCCTATTTTTTTTAATTAAAACTTTGAAATTGAATTCCTAAATCAGGAGGATAATTAAGACGTTTTTTTATATCGCTACTTAATTATTGTTTCCTTTCCGATTCAATTTAGTTTATTGGAACCAGAATGTTAGATTTGTTAGCTTCCGGTTCCATTTCAAACTTAAAGTAAACTGTAGGTAAATATATAATCTTTGCAACCTTAGCAGTTACATTGCACTTAAATTTAATACATTTGAGAATTACAACTTTTTGCAATTCCTTAAATACAAATACGGAGGAAGTTGTAGAAGCTGAGAATGTCTTTCTTCATGTTGAAAATCAACTTTTGTCTCAATATTTTGAACTAAGTAGCTGCTATTTAAATCCATTGCAGAAAGTACACCGACAGAAGTGCTTCGCTTTTATTTAAAAAAAAATGTTATTTTGTTTGCTCAAGATATTTATATTACAGTGGAAACTACTCTACGTTCGTTAAAATTGTAGCACCATATGAAGAAACAAGTTAATATACTTATTTGCTGATTGCAACTCTTAATGCCCAATAAAGTTGCAATTATAAAGAATTCAGTAAAAAATTTTAAGAATTATTTGTTATTTTGCCCGATTCTGTTAACTTATATTAGGTTTAGATTTATGTTGTAATTTTTCTTTTCCTTTGTTGTAGATATTGATGAATGTGCATCTGCTCCTTGCCAAAATGGAGGTAGTTGCATGGATCTTGAAGATGCCTTTTCTTGCCAATGCCCTGCAGCCTGGGAGGGCAATGTTTGTCAATTTGGTAAGTTCTGTTTCCTTTTCTTTATATTTTAATCAAATCAGCTCAGCATACAATATATCCTGTGCTATACGAATACTGTTAGAAGTAATACTAACGGAGTGAGGATTGCTATACACAGCTAGCTGTGTTAACCACAAATTGATTAGAATTATTATTACTATTACAGCAAGTCTTGTCGAAGCTTTATTTTTGAGAAGGTATTAGTAAATCTGCAAAAAAGTCTTTGAAGATACACTACCTAAAATTGTTTTGTTTCTAACTTCTCATAAAGCACATGATTCAAAAGTTTCACAAGCAGAAGCTCCAAACTTAATCTTGGCCCTTGGGTTATTCATTTTATTTGATAATTTTAAACCTAGTCGTAAAAGCTAAGGCTAAAGGTACAGTGCTGCACTCCTCGATTGAGTGTAATACTGGAACAACATGGCTTCTTAAGCCGTATTAAAATAAAAAAAGGATTATGGTTACCATAGACTTTGAATGGGTGTAAAACGGGCTTACTGTTTTTCTACAGGTAATATGTTTACCACCTACCAAAAGGTAGGTTGGCTTGGTATTTTTTTATTGAAAGCCCACACAACGACTATGTTGTGTAATAATTACTTATATCTATTTTGCATAAACGCTTAACTAATTAAAATGCTAATAATTAGCTTCCAAATAAACCACCCATTAGTATTACATTACTTCATTTTTTTTTTATAAGCCAACCACATCGACCACACATTACTGCTATAAATTGTAATTAGTCAGTTCATCTAAACTTTTTATACTTAAAAAAATACAATTTTTTTTATAGATGCAGACGAATGCCTTACTAATCCTTGTGTAAATGCCCATTCGTGCACAAATCTCGTCGGTGATTATCACTGCAAGTGTAGAATGGGTTGGATGGGGAAAAATTGCGACCAGAACATCAACGACTGCGTTGGTCAATGCCAACATGGTGCTACTTGTATCGATTTGGTTAACGATTACCATTGTGCTTGCCAACCTGGATATACAGGTAAATCCCTTATTCTTCTTTTTCTTTACTAAAATGTCGTTCCGATTGTTTTGACGTCCAACTGAATCTTTCTAATTTATAGGAAAAAAACCGAAAATTTCAGTTCTTAGCATTCCTCCGCGAATTACAAATACATTAGAACGGGTAATCGTGAAGAAAAATTTAAATACTTGCACTGCAAACTGCAACGTGTCCTTAAACGTATCAGAAATAATTTTTGCATCAAGACTTAGTGATTTTAATCAACATCATTAGGTCTTCTAAATCTTAAATCTCAACTATCAAGTCTTGTTTTTAACGAGACCGCCTACTTTACGATTATAGATCAGAATAAGATAAGCGTTCGTTCCTCAGAAAGATGCGAATTTACAATGATTCGTGTAAGTACTCGGAATCGTTCTGAAATTCTTCGTGCGAAACGTGGAATAAGAATGTGTCATTAAAACTGCAGTTGACGTGCGAATGTTATCATAAAATACGTCCCTAACGTTTGGTTTTTGACTAACGTTTTTGTTGCGATCTCTTTTACTGCTTTCCTAAAGCGTAGGAAGAAGTGGGATGGGAATACATTTAAGTATGGATTTTCTTTTGGACTCTGTTAAGCTTGCAAATAATCAAGTAGTTCACGATTTCACATAAAACTGAAAATTATACAATTATTGACGCTCCTTCCGACTTTTAATATTTAGCACGTGGAATACCAGGTTGCTGTACAAAACTTGTATAATAAATAAAGTTTCACGGGAATTGTTATAACGGCAGATTGTTTAATATCGTTGCAATTATGGTTAGAAAAATTATTGGTATTGGATTTAGAAAACGTTTTTCGAAGTCGTCAAGTTTTTGTCTTAAGTTCTAAACGATTTACAATTTTATGTTTCTCAATATTTTGCAAGAAATTCATTTTAATGATAATTGGATTAACCTGTCACGAACACGAAAGAAGTGATTACAGTTCACTTGTTAAATGCATTAAAAGAGAATCTTCCGAAGGTTAGAGACCCATTACATCTAATTCAAACTCCATTTTATAAAATTATAACTTACGAACCTCGGGTCTTTACCAATATATTGTTTTCGTTTCAGGACGAGATTGTGCAACGGATATCGATGATTGTGCATCAAATCCTTGCAAAAACGGCGGAGAATGCGTCGACCAAGTTAACGGTTACAGATGCATATGTCCAGTTGGATTTACAGGACACGAATGCGAGGTAAGCGATTTTAAAATAATTCTCAATAAGCCGGTAATGACTGTGCTAAGTCGTTTATTATCCGGAAACCGTGATGTTATTTTTTTACCCCCGCGCCTTTTTGCATGCAATTAGGAAGTGAAAAATGTAAATTGCATTCGCATCCAATTAGAGCTAACAAGTAAGTAATAAAATATTGCGAATACCTAAGCAAGCTTAGCGTATTACGGCAGCTTACGTTCTACAAGGCATAGTTGCAAGAATGATTAAGGTAATGATGGACATTTACTTATTTCTTGAGGCAAACAAATCGTTTAGTGTGTAAGTAGGCAGTAATCAAAGACATGTCCGCCCGTGGGGACATTTAGCGAGATAATCGACCGCATTTCAATATAGTTGTTTAAATGACAGGTGCCAAGTGTTGAGGCGTTTCTTTGTAGACACTTCTACAACGACTTCTACACCTCTTTCCGTGTTAACCTGCTCTTTTAGGGACCGTTTAAGTGGTTGTTTAATCTGGGCAAAGTCAAGTGAATGATCAAGTGGAGCCAAGGCACTGTGGGCGTTGCTATGAATAATACATGCATTAAATTAAATAACATTCTAATAGGTTTAGGTGAGAAAAACTTTGTTTTAATTTTATCTACAATCACCGAACAAACACCCCCAGGAGACAAACAAGAAAAAGAAATGTTAGAACCACACGTCGTTCGAGAACATCGATAAATAACTGCTAATAATAAAACGGTTACATTAATTATTGTTTAACATTCTTATTTTCATTAAGTACAACATATGTAGTTATACGTTTTTTTCTTTTTCTTTAAACTATGAATAACTAGCAAGAGTCACAAAAGACTTGTTTCCAATATAAGTACATTTTGATTTATTTTTTTGTTGGTGTTTCTTCCCCTTCTTATTGTTTTCATTGTTATCTTCAGTGTTTTTATTGTTTTTTAGTTTTTTAATTTCTGTCCATTCCTGTTATGTATTGAATTTCTGCCGTTAAAGCATTATTTTTGCTTCTGTTATATCAATCTATCTATTTTATTTTCGAAAAACTTGAATAAAGGGAAAATCTAACATTAATTTTTGCCTAGAATTAGTTGTATTTTATTTTATTAATTAAAGTCGATTATTTTTACAGAACGATTATGATCACTGCAATCCCGATCCATGTGAGAATGATGCCCCGTGCTTCAATACACAAGCAGATTATTACTGTCACTGTCCTGAGAGATGGCAGGGAAAAAATTGCAGCCTATCAAGACTCGTTTGTGATAATCCTCCTTGTGATAACGGTAAGTATCTTTTGTCGTTACTTTACGATTGCAGTATCCATCCTGCTTTATATGAAATACATTTAACATTTTTAGGAATTTTATTATATTTCCGTTTTCAATTATCGACAGATGTTTCCTTTATAGTTAATTTCACTAGTTTTTTTAAGCACGTTAATTAGAATACCGTCAGTGTATGACTTGACCTTAAAGCAAGCTATTTCGGTTTTACTTACAAAGAAACGCAAGTCACTGTTGAAATCTACAAAGCCAAACGTATTTAACATTGTACAATAGCACCGATGATAGATATCAACAAGATTTATCAACTGTTCGATCTCTATTTAATACTTATTACTCAGTTTGTGTTGGCTTCAACACGTGTAGGTGTTGTTAATATGTTATTGTGTTTTTTACAATAATCATTTTACAGTTCATAAATTTTTCTTACACGCCAATGCCCTCTTGATAATAATCTAATTTTCTGATTTTAATAAAAAATTGGCCGTAGGTTAGCAGCTTCAACTTTTATTCCATTTAATATTTTGTCTTTTACTGTTTCTGAAATCTCAATGATGGACCTCAAATTTGCTGCATTTGTACAATTAAACTTCAGTTAACGACACAATAAATACAATTTCAAAGGAATGCCCAATAAATTAAAGACAGATGTTGATTGTAATTTAAGAAACAAAAATTATAGAAATTTCCTGACCGACCGAAAAATCAAGTAAAATAAAACAGAACTAATTTATCTTTGAAATAAACCGCGTTGTATTTGCTTTGTATTTTATATCCTAATATTTATTTAATTTAAATGTCTTAATTAAACTCCTGAAGACTATACTTGATGGACTGGAATGTCAGTGAGGGAAATATCTTACATTGACGCTATAATGAAAATAAATGAGCTAATCTTATTTAATAAAAACCAGTTTCTCAGCTTGAAATTTTCTTTTTCCTTGCGTATTCCAGTTTGATGCATTTGATGTAAATTTACGATTTAATGGTCAAATTCTCATGTTTTGAGTTAACCGAAATTTCGTTTGTTTTGTAACAACAATGGTTAATTTTTTAAACGAGAAATAAGGATAAATACCACACTTTTATAAAAATATTTTCTTTAAACACGACTTCGAATGAAATGCAACAAACCCCTTTTGCAACAAAATAGCTTTCCAAAATAGGAATTTTGAAAAAGTATAATATTATCCTTTTCTAAAATATCGGCAACATCTTGAAAATCTTCATTTTTTCCTTCATCCTTCATCATCTTTATTTTAAAAGAAAAAAGGACAAGAATTGTAGGGAAAAATAAAAAATTAAACGGAAATTCTAAATCTAACTTCGTATATCATCACGTCATTCCAAAGTTGGTGAAGCTGAACGCGGTTAATATTGTGCATGAATCTCTGGGTGACGCGTTAGTTGACAGGTAATTTCGTGTCCAAGGAGAGTGGGGAGCTACACCCCAGGGGGGCCTGATGTCCTGCTGTGCTGGAAATGGAGCCGGACCGTCGTCTCTTTAGTTTACTCCGTTATTTTTACACAGAGTATTCTTTATTTTAATTTCTATAAGTTCATTGATAATCTCGACGATGTTCTCTCCATTCTTTTATAGAATTGATCTTTGTTTTAAATTGTGGAAACCTCTGCATAGGAACAATTTAACATTTCAGCAAATTACGTAATAGCAAATAAAACTTCATTTTGTACTTTTTAGATTATTATTAATGTTATTATAATCCTGTACTCTTCTACCTTTCGTTGTCGAGGAACTTGTAGTCATGAAATTTACAAAGAATGCCTTATAAAAGCCCCTGTAGAATAAAACTCCATCACCTTTAAATAACTGTTAAACATCATTACGGCGCCCTGCTGTGTTTAAGCCACCAAATAATATTTAAAAAACGAATGTGTACTTCTTGCATCTTCGTTGAACACCTGTGAATGATCCCTGTTACTAGAAATAACAACTACTACCGTGTAAATTTAAAATTATTCGAAATTAGAGAGACTGCTTGCCTTTACTAACCGATTGGTAGTTCGTCATATTTTTGATTAAAACTATACAACATAGATGAGGATTTTTGTTACAAATTTTTTATACGTAGATGTATATCATGGATACACGTGCGTGTCGAAATTAAACATGTAAACGTATACCTGCAAGGTTTAATTGGCCAGAAATAATATTAAAATCCATACATCTTTAGGTATTCTATTTGATATTTATTAAGCATTAGAAGAATAGAGAATGACATATTATTAAACTTCTGTCAGTGTAATTTTTATTTTGATACTCAATGGTAATTTTTTACTGTTTATATAACTGACTTTGATATGTGTTCTTTTCAATTTTTTCCGAACATGTTTTTGCAGTTCAAATAAAAGATGTACATTCTGCCAATTACTAACAAAACTTTTTAAAAAATCCAGTAACAATTAATAAACGAAAGAATTTGTTCGTCATATGTTAGCACAGTTTTCAGAAATACCCTACATAATAACAATACCTACAAAATAAAATGTTGAAGTGTTTTCTTATTTAAATTTCTTGATCACATCTCTCCACCTCTTCTTGTTTCTTGCTTCTTCTTCTGCTTCCCTGCATTCCATATCCATTTCTTTCACATCACATCCTATTTCGTCGTTCCATTTTCGTCTTGGTCTGCCCTTGGTTTTCTTTTCCATTCTTCCCATTTTCCATATTCTTTCTGCTACTCTTGATGTAGACATTCTCACCATATGTCCGAACCATCTCATCGCATTTTTTTTTAATTTTTTGCTCTACTGACTTTGCTCCCAGTCATTTTCGTATTTCTTCATGTCTGACTTTGTTTAATAGTTGCAGTCCAGCTATTCTTCTTGATAGTTTTATTTCACTTGCTTGGATTCTCTTCCTCTGCTTCTTGTTGAACGTTCATAACTCTGATGTATATGTTAAGGTTGTAATGTACAGCGAGTTATACAATCTAATTTTTGTCCTTTTTGATAGTTCGTTTTTGTTATTGTGTATCCGTTTGTTTCGAGCATAGTGTAATTTTGTGGTGGCTTTAATTCTTTCGTCTAGTTCCGCATACATTCTACCATCCTCTGATATGGCCACTACCAGGTATTTAAACTGTGCTACCTGTTCGATTGTCATTTGATCTAGTTAAATCTTGATCTTTTGGGGGTTATTGAGGTTACCATTGTTTTTGATTTGTCTATGTTTATTTCCAGTCCGTATTTCTTTATTATTTAATTCCATTGTAATAGGACTAGGTCATCCGCAAATACCAACTGGTTTACATAAACTGCATCCGTATTATAATGCCCCACCTTGTCTTCTTACTTTTCGCGTTATACTCTTCAATTATTTCATCAATCACTATCGAGAATAAGCATGGGCTTAGAGTTCCTCCTTGCCGCATTCCAGAAGTCGTTTTCATTTTTCAAGATTCGGGTTTTGGTTCGCACATAGTTCTTTGTCTGTTTGTACAATGTTCTTATATTATAAATCAACCGTTCATTAAGCTTACGCTTATTTAAAATCTTCCAGATGTATTTTCTATTCACTGAGTCAAATGTATCGGATCCGTAGTTCCTCTTCCTGACCTAAATCCGTTTTGTGCGGCGTCCATCCCATTTTCAATTTCTCCTTTTACACGTTCTGTTAATATGTTTCCGTTATACTTAATAGTGCGACACCTCTATAATTTTCACAGTTTTTTAGATCTCCTTTTTTGGGAATCAGCAATATTAGAGCTACTTCCCAGTCATTTTGTATTTCATCCATCCTCCCTATTTTCTTCATCGGTTCCAGTAATATTTCTTTCCCTGTGCCACCCATATTCCTTATCATTTCCGGTGTTATCATGTCGTGTCTCGCGGCCTTCCCCATTTTTAGTTTTCTTATTTCAGTTTTTAGTTGCTCTGGGGTTATGTCATTCCCTTGATCATCTTCTCTATTTATTTCAGGCATTATCTCCTCTAGTTGTACCTCTTCTTTTTGTTCATCATTGTTGCTATCCAATAATTCTTTAAAATACTCTCGCTATCTTTCTATAATTTCATCTTGATTTGTTAATAGTCTATATTTGTCTCTGACGCACACCAGTTCGTAAGTAATCGTATTTTGATTTCTCATTTTTCTTATAACTCTATAGAATAATTTTTCTGTCCGAATTTTTCCCATGCTATTTTTTTTTTATTATTATTTATTGTATTACTATTTCTTTTACAGGGTTTCTGTGTTTTTTGTATTCCTCATAGCTGTGCGCTTGCTGTTGTTTTTTCCGTTGTTGTTCCGCATACTTCCCTCGCACTTGAGTTTGTTTTTCTCTTATTCTGCATGTTCATTGTTCTAATCTTCTTATCATTTCTTGTGCTAATCGTCTTATTTATTTCTTTATTTGTTGTTATTTTTAATTCTACTAAATAACGATCACTGCCTATTTCAAAGCTCCTATTGGCCCTCGTATCTCTTACTCTATTCATTAAATTTTTTGTTAATATTGCGTAGTCTATAATTGATTTTTCGTTTCTACTTATTGATATTGTCGTGCGTTTGTGTATATCTTTATGACAAAATTTTATGTCTGATATTATTAACTCATTTTCCATACAAAATTCTAACAGTTTTCTACTATTCGCCGTTATCACACCTTCACCTTGCCCATCGATTATGAGTCCATATCTACCTACCTCGATTTCAAATTAATTATAGGTAATTAAAGGCAAACCAATTTTAAAATGATATCTACTTATCTACTAATAATTAGAAAAAGAACATAAAACTAAAAATATATATCACCAAAGAATACCTACCTTCTTTATTCTGTGATTTAATTTATCTTGCAGGATTGGTGATGGTGATCAGTATAAAGAGAGCATAAACTGTATTTCAAAGATGCTTTTAGGCAGGGCCGGCCCGAACAGAAGCGGGGCCCGGTGCAAAGTTGACTTGCGGGGCTTTGAAACAAATTTCGTATAACAAAATAATAATTTATTGCGTTTTAGCAAGGAGTACATGAAAATGATAAATAATTAAATTATTTTAATAAAATTAACATTTCAATCACACAAAAAATCGTTAATAAATTAAATAACAAAAATGTTTGCTTCATACATAGTGGCCCACTGAAAACAGTAAACACAAGTTTTGGCCACTTAAAATTATCAATTTAAATGCTGGCAAACTCACATAGTACTTGCTTATTACAAACAACTTGTTAGATGAAGTGCTTTTGTTTGCTACGTTCAACTGTTTAAGCCTCCTAGATCAAAATTTAAATGTAATTTTTTCTGGAATTATAGATCGGATTTGAAAAATAAAAAGACTGTTGAAAAGAGAATCGAAAGACCTTTAAAATTGTATAACGTTTGATACCCCTTTGTATTTAAAATTTTTGGGGTGCAATTCACCCTCATCTTAGGGTTGAAGTTGTGTAAATAATACTAATCAATTCAGATGTCCCCATTGATACTAAAATTGCCGTGTTCGAGCGTTTTTCGCAAAATTGATGTTAAGTGGCCAAAACTTGCGTTTACTGTTTTCAGTGGGCCACCCTGTATAGGTACTTATAAAATACAATTTGGTATGCGACTTACTAGAATAAGGTTACAATATGTGATTTTTGTTTCATTTTCTTACATGTTTTATAGCAAATTCGTTGATATCATCATAATTTAGTTTTTTGGCTAATTCGGATTCGATAGATAAAATGGCTAAGGAGGTAAATCGTTCTTGACTGATAATGCTAGATCTCAAGTAATTTTTTATTATTTTCAATCTTGAGAAAGATTTTTCTGCAGATGCGACGGTAATTGGTAAGGTTAACATAATTTTCAGAACAGTAACAAAATTTGGATACAATTCAAATAAATTATTTTTGAATAAATATTGTAATATTTGTAATATTGTGATCCTGGAAGGCAAAATTCGACGACAAATTTTGATTTCATTACTTAAATAAATCAATGCAACTAGTATCGTCTTGCAAGGTCGCATTTAAGTCTTTGCAACATTTAAGAAGATCGTCTTCAGTCAGTTTTTGAATATTATCCGAGTTATATAAAAAACCATATGATGTCTCATGGTCGTGATAAATTTCGAATCTTTTCTTAAAAGAAATAATCGCACTATCGATTATGACTAGAAAATATTGAATTCGGAAATATTCTTCGCCAGATGAAATCCGCTGATCGGTTCCCTCATAACAAAATTGTTTTGTTTTTCGTTCAGTTCTTTGATTCTTAAATTCAGGCGTCACTTTCAATTCTTCAGCTATTTCCATTACCTTCCTTTAGTTATTAAAGAAGAACCATCAGCGGCGCGGGGCCTTAAGAAACGCGGGGCCTTGTGCGCTCGCACCGTTCGCACCCCCCTCGGGCCGGTCCTGCTTTTAGGAATGTTTATAAGATACTAAAGAAATCTTGCATCTTTTAATGAAATGGAAGTGTGGTTTGTTTCTTTTGTGCTCTTCTTTGACTTTTCTCATTTATCTTCTTGTTATGATCTCCATAGACCATAATATGATATGTTGAAACCATGGCGCCAATTCTATTAATTGAACCCTTTTTCCTCAAAAATATATGTAAGTTCTTCTAATTTCTTTAAAAAAAAACCTAAAGGCTATTTTATTGTAATCAAAAAAGTAATTGCAAGTATAAAGATACATACTTAAATAAATTAATACTGAATTTGATAGGACCATGGAAAAAGTTCAGATTAAGGAAAAGTTCAAGTTAAAAAATTAATTAAAGAAAGTTGATATATATATATTTGCGAATTTTTTACAGTTTATAACCGTTTTTCGCATCCTAATCGCCATTTTCTTCGGTCGTGCCAATCATGTTCTTCTAGTCCTCTTTGTTCCATGGCTTCTTCTACTCCTCTTTTCCAATTCTTTCGAGGTCTCCCTCTTTTTCGTCTTACCCGAGGTTGCCACTCCCACACTTGCTTTGGCAGGCGGTCATCTGCCATGCGTCTTAAATGGCCGTACCATTTTAATCTTTTTGCCTCAACAGTATCAATTATGGTTGTATCAATGCCCATTTGTTCTCTTATTTGCGTATTTCGTACCCTATCTAGTCTGGTCAAACTGCAACATTTCCTCCAGTACTCCATCTCCAAGGCTGCTATTTTGCTTTCCTCTCTTTTACCTATACTCCATAGTTCAGATCCATATAGGGTTATACTCTCTATTACGGTTTTGTATATTCTAATCTTAGTTGTCTGTGATATGCTTTTGCTCCATAACAGAGGGTGTAATGTTTTTATTGCTGCCCGTCCTTGGCCTATCCGTCGTAAAATTTCACTCTTACATCTTCCGTCATTAGTAATTTTTACTCCGAGGTAGTTTTATTCCTGGACCTGTTTAATCCTTTCATATCCAAGTTGAATATCGGTTGCCTGGTCTCCAATGACTAAATATTCTGTTTTCTTAAAATTTATTTGTAGGCCCCACTCGTCGTATTCCTCCCTTAATTTTCTGAGCATATACTCTACGTCATCCTGATCTTCTGCCAATACCACCTGATCGTCCGCAAAAAACATCGAGTATAGCTTATTATTATCTTCAAGGGCTATTCCCATATTTTTACACTTTTTCTTCCATATTTCTAACGCACCACTCACATACAGTTTAAATAATGTTGGTGCTATACAGCAACCCTGTCGTAGGCCTTTAGTTACGGCGATTTTATTTGACACCGTTTTTCCCGTTTTGATGTAGCTGGTCATATTGCTATATAGATTCTTTACTGCCTGTATTAAGATAGTTTCAACCCCTTTCTTTTCCATTATTTCCCACAGCATTTAGGGGTACAGTGTCGTACGCCTTATGTAGATCAACGAATACCACGTGAGTCTGTAGATTATAGGCTAGCCTCTTTTCGATAATCTGAGTTAAGCAAAATATATTATCTGTACAAAACCGTCCTTGTCTAAAGCCGCACTGTTCCTCGTCTTCTTCCAAATGCTTTTCTATCTTGCTCTTGATTATCCTACCATAAAGTCTACTAAGAGAATTTGTCACACTGATACCTCTATAATTCTCACATTTTGTACGATCACCTTTCTTGTGTAGGTTGCTTATGTAAGCTGCTCGCCATTCTTGCGGTAGTTCGTTGCCTTGTAAGAATTTGTTAAACACATATAGCAGTAGTTCAAATAAATTTTCCGTTCCATGTTTTATTAATTCAATAGGTATGCCTGCTGGTCCAGCTGCTCGACCATTTTTCATTTGTTTTAAGGCCAATCTGAACTCTTCAAGTGTTATTTCTTCCTCTTCTGCCAAGTCGTTTATATCTTGTTCTTTTTCTTGCTCACTACCACCATTGATGAATTGAGGTCTGTCTTCATTAAGTAATTTTTCGTAATATTGTTCCCATTTCTGTAAGCTAATCATCTCTAGATTGGCTCGTTCTTTTCTGTCATTTCGCATACTCTTTATTGTTCTCCATGCTTCCTTAGTTCGTGTTTGTCCTAATTGTTTATCTATTTCCTCACACTTTTTCTGCCAGCTGGTGTTCTTTGCTATCATTACGGTTTGTTTTACTTTTCTGCACATTTCTCTGTATTTATCTTTTGTGTCAGCGTTCTTATTTTGTAACCAACTTTGATACAGTTCTTTTTTCTTTTTTGTCATTTCTTCTATTTCCTTTGTCCACCATGAGCAATTTCTTTTCTGGTTATAGCGGGAAGTTTCTCCAAGAGCTTCAAACGCAGCCTGATTTACTCGGTTAACTATTTCGTTATACATTTGTGAAGGAGCCGTGTAGGGAATTTCTGAGTATGATTTTCCGTTTTGTTTTTAATCGTTTTAAATTTGATTCTAATTAAATTTGTTGAAGTTTAAATTTCCAATAAACTAAACTAAGAATTTTGTTGTAGGTACATATTTATATCCAGAATAATATTTTACAAAGAAGCTATTTTTACTGTTGCAGGTATCGATAGCTGTGTGGTTGTTTCGGCAGGAGGAAATAGAATTTCATCTCCTAGTGTTTGTGGTGAACATGGTCACTGTGTTAACAGTCCTGGCGTCGGTTATCACTGTTCATGTCAACCCGGTTATACGGGAAAATATTGTCATGAAAGTAAGTTTCTGAACTAATATTGTGAATTATATAATTTTTGCTGCAGCTCACAATATATTCAAATTTATTTAATGGTAAAAAATACAAACATTTAAAATATAGTGAACATTTTCAATAACTAAAGATGATTAAATAAACAATGAAATAACTAAAGTTTAAACCAATTCCAGATATAAATGACTGCAAAATTAATCCATGCGAAAATGGTGGTACTTGTGTTGACAAAGTAAATGCTTTCCAATGCATTTGCAAGGAAGGTTGGGAAGGTGCATTGTGTAATATAGGTAAGTTTTATTTATATTAAGAAATTTTTGAATTTATATTCAGTAACTAACTCTGCAGATGCCGATGATTGTAATCCAAATCCTTGTCACAACAATGGCAGCTGCAGTGACAGAATAGCTGATTTTGAATGTGAATGTAGAGATGGATGGAAAGGAAAGAGTTGTACTTTAAAAGATAGTCACTGTGATCGTACTACTTGCAAAAATGGAGGCACTTGTCAAGATTTAGGCAGTACATTTGTATGTCGTTGTCCACCTGACTGGGAAGGTAATTATATTTCATTTAAAGTTCATATATTTATATGCTAAACATATTCTTCTTCTTCTACCCATTTCTTCCAGTCCTTTGCCATCCGTATCATTAATTTTTCTATTTGTTCAATTTGTTCTATCCATATTTTTCTTGGTCTTGGTCTATTCTTCTCTTTTTTTCTCTCACAGCAAACATCACCTTCCTTTCTAAGCTGTTCTGGTTCACTTTAAAAATATGTTCAAAACTAATTAGTTTTCTTCTGTTCATCACAATGCTAAACATATCCCATCAAAAAAACATAAACCATCTTTTTTGCAACTAAAATGAAGTATTTCAAAATATTGCAGGTACCACATGCCACATTGCTAAACAAACTGCATGCCGATCAAACCCTTGCCAAAATGGCGGAACATGCGTAAACACTGGTGACTACTATCAGTGTATCTGTCGAGATGGTTTCACAGGAAATCATTGTCAAGAAGATGTGAATGACTGCATCCCACAACCGTGCTATAATGGTGGTAAATGTATTGATGGGGTTAACTGGTTCCTTTGTGAATGTGCTGTTGGATTTACTGGACCAGACTGTAGAATAAATGTTAACGATTGTGCTTCTAATCCATGTGGGTATGGTGGAACTTGTATGGATGGTATTGGTGAATTCCAATGTATCTGCCCTCCTGGTCGACGTGGAAAAGTTTGTGAATGTAAGTTCATCTTTAACTTTTAAAATTTCAGAAAATTTAATGCTCGTTTTTATTTCAGTGAAAGATATCTCATATCTACCTTTACCAGATAGTTGTACTTGGCAAGGTCATTCTTTAGAGAACAATGCCACCTGGCAACATAAATGTAATACTTGTATATGTGCCAATGGTGCGGTTAAATGCACAAGAATTTGGTGCGGCCTTGGTAATTGCCGAAATGCTAACACGCAATGCAATGCAAATCAAGTATGTGTACCATCCCCTGCCGAATCTTGCCTTACACCCCCATGTGTTCCATACGGAGAATGTAGAGATTTGGAAAGTGGACGTCGGGTGAAACCCCCATCGGTACCAAGTCCAGTGACATGTTGGCCAAATCAAGCAGTTCTTAGCAACACTTGTGCACGTTTAACTTTATTGTTAGATCGTGCTAAATTACCACATGGAATCACTGTAGAAGGCTTGTGCAACGATTTACGGCGACTTTTAGCAAATTACGAAGCAGCCAACGATTACCAACATGAACTTGTACTTCTATGTGATCTGAAAACAGATTATAATGACACCATCGAAGTTACATTGGTAAGTAAAGCCTATTCATTTTGTATTCGTTGTTTCATCATTTACTCTTTAATTTCAGTCTGGAAACGAAGGTGTATTAGAGGGCATTCGTATTCTTGGAGAAGCTATCTCAAGAAAACAGACATCATTGTTGGCACTTACGTCCATAGTTGAAGTAAAAGTAGAAACAGCATTAGTGTCTGAAGAACCGCCGAGTAATAAATACCTAATCGCCCTTATCTGCTTTATCCTAATAGGTATATGTGCCGCTGTAGTAGCTGGTCTTTTGTATCTTCGTCAACGAAGACGTAACATAGGATTAAGTGGTGTAAACTTATCCCCATCTTTAGATCCTTGCCACAGGAACCATGAAGATGAAAAATCAAACAATCTACAAAATGAAGAAAATCTACGAAGATACGCGAATCCTTTGAAAGACGACGTCGGAAGCATGGCAAGTCTAAGTAGCACAGGAGCTTGTGGACTCGATATTCCCAAAGTTAGCATTGTTAGACCATTGTCTACACTCTTGCCACACGAAAATTCGAGTGAGATGCTCGAAATGATATCAGAAGCTGACTGTCCCGGTTCCAGAAAAACAATGCACGTTTCCCCTAGTACTAGCTCAGATAATAACACTTTAAAATTAAACGAAAGTTTAAAACTACACGAAAATATAAGGTTAAATGATGGTTTAAAACCTGCCCACAGAAATAGCCAGATTATGCTTTACAAAGCGCAAAATGCCGATGTTCGTAAAAACACAGCTGCATTTGATGACAGCGTAGGACACAAAGACTTTAGTAAAAGTGTTATCAATGTTAATAAGCAGCGGACTTCGCAGCAAAATACTAGTGCTAGTGCTGATGTACTAACAGTGTTAGTATGAGGACTTCCATTTGGGGCCAGTGTAATAAAAACATTTAATTGCTGGGGCTCTTAAAATACTTTTTCTAACAAAATTTTTATTTAATACTTTTTGAAACTTTCATACATTCTTTTAAAGTATTGTTATTGAAAATACTTATAAATTGACTGATTGTGCATGTAAATTTGTTTTGATTATTAATGCATTAAATTTTAACATAATTCCGTTGAGCAATCATTTCATTGTGAAACCAAATACTGTGGGCCGCTGTAAGTTGGTGAGAACTCAAGATGCGCTGTAGCTGTCGAACTGTGACTTCAGCTCTCTTCACCATTGGCGTAACTATTCTCAGTGCGATGAGGCACAAATACCAACATGTAATTAGTACTAACAAAACATAATCAATAATTTTATGACTGAAATTTTTCCAAATACTACTTAGAAATTTATTGCAATTGCGGCACTCATAAATCGCCTACGCCACTGCATTACTTTCAATACTGAAGCATGACTTTGAAATCGCACGAAGTAAACATTCGGTATGCGCCGGAGCTCGCCAACTTACAGCGGCCCGACAGTAATTCGCTATTGTTTAGTCAGAATTTAAGAGCCCTACAAATAGGAGAAGTAGTCTAAGTGTAAGAAATTGTAAGTGAACATTTCGTGATATTGAATAAGAACATGATCTCGTGATGATTTGATATACCTAGTGAAGTGGACAAACTTGTGTTTGTTAATAGTGTGATATTATTTAATAATTTGATTTTGTTTTATTTTTAAATTAATATAACGTGGCAATTGTTAGAATTTTTAAAATTATTTAAATTTAGACAATTTTGTCCTTAATTAATTTTTTGTAAATATGTTTGTTTTTGTCTTTTTGTATTTATTTTATTGTTCCTGACTCTATATATTTTTTAATGACTAGCGCATTTGCATTAATTTGCCTTCCATAGAATTTTGTTAATAGTATTAGCACCTTTAATGAAAATTTATGTATAACATTCCTATTACTGTTAAGCACAAAAATATAAATTTTCATAACAAAGTGTTCCTAACATTGTATAAAATAGATGCAAATTTTTACAGACAAGGTGAAACTAGACAAAATTTTATTTGTACCTACTACCTACTTTTTAAGTAATTTTCTGGAAATAAATGATCTTTAGTACCAAACACTGAAGCTGAAATTATTAACCTAGTGAAACTTGTAGTCATAAAAAAATTTGCATTTCCGACTAATCTTCAAACATATCTTAATAGCTTTGAAATATATTGGAAGTACATATTTTTGTAAATATGTATATATAGAGTGTAGATTGTGCAGTATTGTGCAACGTTAATACATTTTTTTTTTACATGTAATAGCGAGTAGAACAGAGTACTTATATCTAGATTCAATAAACGACAATAGTGCCTTTAAAGTGCCTAGGATGTATAAAAAAAACAAAGAAAATGTTACAGAATAAAAATGTGTTTAATATTTATTGTAATAGTCGATAACTCCATGACACACAATAAACTTAAGAGATTTTTATAGAATACACAAGTATTAAATAGTTTGTAATTAAGTAATTTATGTATATTTTGTATAATAAATTTGTATTTTAAATATGCAATACACAAAAGCTTTGTAAGTAACGAAAATAGAGCTTGCGAATTAAGGATTAATAAAAAATGAAATTTATCTTTATTTATTAACTTTATATATTACAACCATACTAACATTATGAATTATGTACTTTGTTGAGTATAGACAGAGGGTGGGCCATTTTCGAAAGGATCGTTTGTTTGCAGAGATAGAAACAAAAAGTAAAAACATTTTTAGGACACTTTTTCATATAGGTAATAGTATTTAATGTTGTTATTAGAATTTTAATTTGCTTAAGTTTTGTGTTTTAACATAAACCTGTGTTTTTTAAATAGCAACTGTAGTTGGCTTTGACACCTTTAAATAGGTCACTTTTCGACGATATCAAAAATATATAATTTAATCACGGAGAAAAAGACAGGAGACTGCACCAATTACGTTTAATAATATTAAACGTCATTGGGCTGCACTGCCCGACCAAACCCATGCCGAAATTTGTCGACGCAATTGGCGACAAGGATAGAAAATGCGATAATGCGAGTCTACGGAAGTACAGAGAGCATATTAGAAACACACATAAAATTAATAAAACACTGATTATATTGCATTTTTGAGTAATAAAATAAATATTATACAGTATGTCCCAGGATTGATGTTACAATAGGTGCGACGGACTAAAAATTTTTGAATTTTATTTTAAAATTGTGGGATTAAGTCCTGCTTGGTTTGAAGAGAATTTTAAGAATATTTTCAGTTTTTGAAAAACAAGTCGGCCTTGACATTGAAGCGAAAACTATTTTCTTTTCAGGTAAAGTACCCTTTTTGTTCATGATACGGCAAAATTTTACCAAGGAAAGTTGTTCAGAATGAGAAATTATGGTCCTATACAAAATTTCAGGGTTTTATGAAACCTTATTACAGTGGCTATCTAACTGTCGTATCGAATATGGGTAGTTCCATTGAAAAATTTTGAGAAAAATCGAGGTCGGCATTTTTCGATCACCCTTTATACTGGTAAACGCTAGCGTCGAATTATTCCAGCTTTTCCATGGGTGATAAGAGTCCTTAAATTAAACCCTGAGAAAGAACGCTTACTTCGATGTAATTTCGCAGTGGCGTTCGTCCAAAGTGAGGTTAGTTTTCTTAAAGACAGTTGAATAACTGCTGAACTGTTAGCGATAGTCCCCTATAGTGCTATATCATTACACTCGCCGTTGAAAGGCGAATATCTAAATATATACAGGGTGTTCTATTTGAAATAACGAAGTTAGTGTCTACTTCCGGTATAACAGGAAGTTGCACAATTTTGAATATATTTTAAATCAATTTATAATATACCAAAACCCAATTTTGCAAATTTTCATTTACGTACCATAAGTATTTCTTAAGAAACGTTTAATCGACGGTCGTCGTGACACACCCTATGCCTTACTTTTTACTAATTTTTCAGCCTACTAATTTCATATTAAAGATTAATTTACGTTTTTATTAATATTTTTCTTATAACTAAATATTTTGCAGGCATGTTATACATCGTTGAAAAGCACTTTTTAAGGACTACCTAACTAACCAAAAATCCAATATGACCGCCATATGAAAAACAAAAGATAGCGCTAATAACTTAAAAACAAATGACAATCGGGGGTTTCTGTTTGTATCAAATAATTTGCCTTAAAAAAGTGTCTGAACAATGTAAAACTTTAAAAGAGGTCAAATTAAGCGTTAAAGAGTTATTGAGGAATAACGAAATCGGCAAATTATGGTTTTTTCTAAATATTTTAAAAATTAAAAAAGTTAGGTCAAATTTGAAATGATATTTGTCGTGAGTATTGAATTCTGCAAAACTTTCCCCATTTAACCGTTGCTCTATGTCTTCTAATAACCGAGATACCAATGGTGAGCATCGAAATTGGGACACATTGTATATTTGCATATAGTTTTCGCCAACGGAAATGCAAAAAAGTACTTGAGATTTACATTTATAATCCCTTGTAAAACCTAATGTAGGTGCCGACAGCAGGTAAAGATAGCAGAGCCGTATTTAAAAATTCTATTTAAAAGCAGGAAATAAATACCTAAAAGCGAAAAGATGTTTCGGTATAACTGTAAACCAGTTATCCCTAGAAAATTTATTAGTACGGCCGATGCCGACAAGGTGCTTGCAATGTAGTTAAGAGCCGCTTACTACTGGGTTTTGCAAGGGATTATAGCTGTAAAATCTCAAGTACTTTTTTGCATTTTCGGTGGAGGCAACTATATAGGTATATTTGTGACAAATGTATAGTTCACGTCAAATGGCGCCTGCGTCCTTGCTAATTGCGTCTTGGCTAAATGAAGCGGTAAGGCCTTATACGCAATATTAATTCAGAGGGCCTTGTGCTCTGTGGTAATACTGTAAAGCTGCGCCTGGAATCGAGTTTCCATCTCTTATTTTGGGTTGGAACTAAATACCGAATGGCGCTCTACCACTGCGCCAACCTGTCTCTGGAATATTATTTATATATTTTTTTAATCATAAAAAAATTATTCTTGTTTGTTGGTTTACTAAAATTAAGAGTTTCCAACAAATCATTTTCGCTTTTCAGTAAGAATTGTGAAAAATAACAATAACAACTTACCATTTTTTGGTTAGTTCTTTTTACCTGTTAAGTTGGCTGTTTTGCTAAAAGTGACAGCCAGTGGACGTCGTTGTGCGTATAGGGAAATGTCAGTTTTTCTGAACATTATAAATATTTGGAATTTAAAATGTTATCTTATCCTTAAAATGGATTTTAGTGATATCCGTTTAAAAAAGTAGAGAAGTGGTAAGTAATTTCCGCTGCATTCACAACGAAATGAATTCGAGACTAGATTTTCTGTTGTATAACCTATTTGTTGTTTTGGAAAAACATTTTTATGAATAATTAAAAATCCAAACTATTTCATGTTATTTTACTTTAACAAGTCGATACACTGAAAATACTTAAACTAATTTTGTAGATTGTAGTAATTTACTTTAGTAGTAACTTGTCATTTTTTATTGTTTGTATTGAAAATGTAGTAATAATAATTTAACAAGTTTCTACCATTTTAAATTTTATTTTACATCCTTATTCTTTTGTATTTCAAGTGTTCAATATGAACTTCAATCCGGGATGGGGTAGTAAGCGTGGCAGAAATCATGGACCAAGAGGTCGTGGAAGAGGGTGGAGAGGAAATCCTCACCAAGGAGGAAATCATTTTCCTCGTGGTGGACCTCATGGACTACGTGGAGGTCCTAGAGGGGGAGGTGGGTTTCGAGGACCACCTTTAGAAAACTTCAGACAACCGTAAGATCCATAATTAGTTTATTTGATATTAGAGTTATCAATAAACTTGTTCAGCTTGCTGTTTAAAGTGTCTGTTGCAATGAAAGTTGTTAAAACAGAGTGAAGGAAAGCATAGGAGCACCTTTTGAATGTCAAAAATATTAATCATCACTTACCCTATATTCACCCAAATCCTAAGCAGAGGCCACGTCTACCATTAATTAACCACAGGTTTAATCTTGTACATACAGGAGGAGTAGTTTCTGTTCACACAATACGCGTATAAAAGTAACACTATGCATTTTACAAAAACTGGTACCATGCAAATGCATTGTACTGCCAAAGTGTTTACATTATTGTTGAGTTTTCAGTTACGCTACAGTTAAAATTAACTCGTTCGTATTGCTATTACAATACAACATAAAATAATTTGATGTATTTTCTTGTTAGCATTTAATGAATTTTTGTAGTATTTTGTGGCTTATAATTATTTATTTATTACGTTGGTTGTTATTAACAGGTTCTCTCCAAATTTAAATCCAAATGATCCACCATGGGGAAGAATACGAAACCGACCTCCATTTCAGCCGAATTTGTCACAAAGGCGACCGCTATTATCACCTCCTCGTTCTCATCTCTCACCACCTCGACCTACTTCTCCATTACCTGGTACAGAAGAATACATGCAACGTGACATAAGTGAAAAAAGTGCATTTTTAAAACGTGAACTTGAACTTGAAGCACCCGAGTTTGTTATTAACTCTACTAAATATGACATTACTAATACTAACTTTGCTAGTGATACAGTGACTGAAAATTTCTTTGACACTCCAGCTAGATTCCGTGCAATACCACCTACTGAAAGCGTACAAATAGAAAATAAACCTGTTCAACAAATCATGACTGAAAAGGCACCATCTCCTCGCCGTAATAAACGATCAACACAGCGACAAACACAAGAGCGTGTATTGGGCGTAGAAGAAATCCATGATAAAATTATGAATCACATTTCAAATTTAAGCCTCGGTAAAAAAATAAATATTGTTAATCAACCTAGAACCACAGGATATGACATTGCAATCCAACAAATAACTCGGCAAAAACGGCTAGAACTTTCAAAAGCGCTTAGAGATATGTGTAACAACAAATTTAAAGAAACCGAGGATAGTAGCGAAGTTATAAATGCTATTATACCTGACTTTGATATTAAAATTGAAGAACTACCTAGAGAGCTTGTGGAACAACTCAGTAGTACACTTAATGAAGATATTGAAGAACGTATTCAAAATTTCTGTGTTGATCCAGAAGCAATGTTTCAACAAGCTGCTGCTATGTTGAATAGTACATTAGAGGGAGATTTAAAAACCAATAATATTGCAAACGAGACAGTTTTGGACGATGTTGGTGATAATTATTCCGAATTCCAAAGTAAATCTGATGATACAGCATTAGATGTTGACATATCACAAAATATTGAGGTATATTATTTTAATATCTTTAACATAAAAATTCTGATTAAAGCCATTCTATTAAAAATACTAAACCCTGTTCTTGATAAAACCTACCATTGTATGATGCAAATGCACTTGTTCTTTCCAGTAATATGTTTACCGAACAATCGCTAGTGTACCAGTGAAGAAATTTAATTGTTTTATATTTGTGTATCGGAAGTGAAACAAACTAATATTGAAACCTAGAACCGTCTTTACAGTAACGTACTTAATCACAAAATGAATTTCTGTGCTTTCTTAGTAATACAATATCTGCAAACACAAAATATAAGTATATTGTGTGAAGTTACAACTTTTGTTAATTGGTGCATTCACAAAGTAAACAGGGTTTATTATTTTTTTTCGACAACTTATAGAACTATATAATGCTTATTTTCTTTGTCGCCATTAACATCGAACACTTTAAAATCAAGAAAAGTATTTTGCCTTATCGAAAATATAGTATGTGCAACATGCATGTAATGTTATTTTATGGAACTTGTGTTAAGATTTAAATATGATTTTGTCTCGTAAACATTTGATGCTTGTTCTATAAAATAACAGTTCAAGCACTTGTTGCACAAATAACAGATTTATACAGGGTGTAATATAAAAACGAATATCTTGAAAGAATTTCAAAAATAGATTAAATTATATGACAGAAAGGACACCATAAACAGGGGAGACCATAACATTTTTTTACCATTTGTTAATTGGTGAACAATGTTATTTGTTTATTTTAATAGCAGCTGTGTGACTATACTAAACAAAATTATTACTTTATTGAACAGCAAAGATAAATGATGATATTACCATAGTTTCTGTATATAGAAAACAAGATTTAAAAAAGGAGTGAATTCTTGAAAATTTGACCTTCAAAATAATGATTTCCTCAAATGCTAGTTAATGCAAACCCATTTAGATTATGAGTGGCTCATTAACCATAAGATGGAATTTCTATTATGTACATTTTATAAATGTAACTCTCTAGGTCTCTGTATCTTCTTCGTCTTTGACGACGCTACAGCCCAAATTGAGCCTTGACCTACTTCAGCTTTTGTCTCCATTCTTATCTCTCTGCTGATGTTCTCCTCCATCTTCTAACACCTAGTAGCTTCTGCGTCCTCCTATCGTTTTCTTGGTTTTTCCACTGTCCTCCTGCCTTGCCTTCTGGTGTTTAGTGTTCTTTTGGCAATCTTGTATATTCCATTCTATTAACGTGTCCAGCCCACTCTAGTCTTTGTAGGCGTATAAAATCTACTACTGACGGTTCTTTGTAAATCTGGTAGATCTCATGGTTATATCTTCTTCTCCAAAACCCATTTTCATTCAGTGGGCCCAGTATTTTCCTTAGAACTTTCCTTTGAAAAATGTTTAGTTTGTTTGCTGAATTTTCTATCATTACCCAGGTTTTGCAATCATATATCAGTATCGGTCTAATTATGGTTTTATATATCCTCAATTTTGTGTTGCGGTGGATATTTCGTGACTGGAGGGTCGTAGAGTATGCTTTATTGGCCGCCGTTATCCTTTGTTTTAATTCGTGTTCTTCGGTTCCGTCTGGTATGGATGATATGGTCTTCCTGTATAATGTCCTGGGCATGTCTACTAGATTTAGACTGCGTTAAACCTTTGGTTTTTTCTGTGTTGATTTCCAGTCTGAAGTTTTGGACATATCTTTTTAACTCTTGAGTACGCTTCTTGAACTCCTTGTATTGTTCGACTCATGATGTTGATGTCGTCTGCATATGCTTGTTGGTCAGTAGGTTTGCAACTCCTACAGTCATCTGTCCTATAACGTACTCTAACGTGAGATTAAACAGAGTGGGGGTAAGTCCGTTGCGCTGTTTCAATCCTTGAGTTATTTGTTTGGAGCGCGAACGCATGCTTCAGTATTTTCCATTGTTGCTTTGACAAGCCTTATAATTTTGGGTGGCACTTTAAATTGCAATAGTTTATTTCTATCGATCGAGTGATATGCTTGTCTGAAGTCCACAGAAATGTCATGTACATCAATGTTATATTCCCAGGCTTTTTTTAACATTAAAAACAATAAATAAATTTGCTTAACTGTAACTAATTAGTCTAAGACTATTGTTAACCTGCCACGTCTAAAACTCGTCTGATATTCTTTTATGGTGTTTTCTGCAATTGGTTGTAGTCTTTTATTTAATATGTATTTGAAGATCTTATAAGCTGTGCAAAGAAATGAAATTCCTCCGATAGTTCTTACACAACAGTTTGTCTTTTGGACGGAGCATATTATGCTTGTTTTCCATTTGTTGGGTAGCTTTTCCTCTTGCAATATGTTTAATATTAAAGCATGAAATTGTTTACATAAGTGGTCGCCACCTCGCTTATGGAGTTCTGATAGAATGTTATTGCATCTAGGGGCTTGGTTCTTCTACCTGATGGAGATTAATTTCTTCCTCCGCATTTACCGAGAGCCAAGCAGTGTTTAGAAACAATTTTTCCAGATGCTTTTAATGCTTACGAGGTCACTTACAATCTGTCCTTGTTCATTCTTGCATATATTTGTTTTGGTTGTGTATCCTTTCCTTGTTTGTTTCAGCTTTATGTACGTCCCATATTCTCTCTTGCTTGGTTTTTTGCTTTTGTGTAATAATTTTCTGCTTGATTTTCATATGACCAGGAAATGGTCGCTGTTTGCATTGACACCTCTATATGAACTCACATCTCTTACATCTTTCA
Source organism: Melanotus villosus (assembly GCA_963082815.1). Lineage (NCBI taxonomy): Eukaryota > Metazoa > Arthropoda > Insecta > Coleoptera > Elateridae > Melanotus > Melanotus villosus. The sequence continues at coordinate 82,373,722 of OY720419.1, forward strand.
CTCTTGCTTGTTTAATTAAAATATCAATAATAAATAAGGCACTACACTTCTGAGTGAAGTTTCGCCGCTTCTCTTTGAAGCCTTTACAATCCTTTCTTTGGGGTGGATTAGTCCCCTCTGTCTGGTGCTTGGGTTTGTGACTTTATCTTTTCCATTTTTGCCACAATTTCTGTCCATTCTTTCCGGTTTCCTGTTTTTTCTTTCCATCTGGTTATTCCTAAGCTTTTTAGGTCTTCGTCCACTTCTTCCTTCCATCTGATTTTTGGTCTACCTCTTCCTCTTTTATTTATTGGATTCCACTCCATTATCGCTCTTATTTTGTTGTTAGGTCCTGCTCTCCATACATGACCTAGCCATTTTATTCTTTTTGCCTTAATACATGTTATTATGTCATCTCCGTTTAATTCTTTTTCTATTTCATGGTTCATTCTTTTTCTTATCTCGTTCGTTCCAATTTTGACAGGTCCCAGTATTGTTCTGATTATTTTTCTTTCCATTACGTTTAGTATGTTTTGTTCTTTTATTCTTAAATTCATGGTCTCTGCCGCATAGGTCATCACTGGTCTTATTATAGTTTTATACATTTTCAGCTTTGTTTTTATTTTAATTGCCGCGCTGCATAGTATTTTTTGTTTGCGTAATACGCTCTGTTTGCTGATAGAATTTTTTCTTGAATTTCTATGTTGTTTTCTCTGTTGTTTGTTATTGTAATTCCTAGATACTTAAACCTGGTTACTTCCTCGAATTCATATCTTCCTATTTTTATTTTACCTCTTGCTTCATGTCTTCCAATCCTCATTATTTTTGTTTTTTCCATGTTTATTTCTAATCCCATTATTTTGCCCTCAGCTTCTATTTCATTTAGTATTTTTGCCATTATTGTTCTTTGTTTTGATATTATTACTAAGTCGTCTGCATACGCGATTAATTGAGCGCCTCTTGTTCTCAATGTACCTTTTCTGTCTGCCTTTCTTAATACGTATTCTAACGCTAGATTGAACATCGTGGCAGACAGTGCATCGCCCTGTCTAACTCCCTTGTTAATCTGGAATATTTTGGTTTTTCCATTTTCTGTTTGTACATTGGCACTTGTCCTATTTAATGTCATTTGTATTAGTCTTCTCAGTTGGTATGGTATTTTTAATTTCTCTAGGGCTGTCATTAAATGGTTTCTTTTTATTGAATCAAACGCTTGTTTAAAATCGATGAATAACATTTCTATTTCAATGCTATTTTCGTATGTTTTTCAATTATTTGTTTCACCATGTGAATTGCATCAGTTGTTGATCTTCCTTGCACAAAACCACATTGATATTCTGCTATTATGTTTTTGGCATATTTACATAGCCTCCTTTGGATTGTTGATGTTAGGATTTTGTATGTGTTATTTAATAATGTTGTTCCTCTATAATTTTTACAGAGTGTTTGATCTCCTTTCTTATGAATTGTTATTATGGTTCCATTTTCCCACTCTTTCGGCATCTTTTCGTTAGACCATATTGTTTTAATTAGCTTGTATATCTCTTCGTGTAGTTTTTCTCCACCATGTTTTATCATTTCCATGTTTATGTTGTCCTCGCCAGGTGTTTTTCCATTTTTACTCTTCTCGATTATTTCTTTTACTTCCTCCAGTGTTGGTTCGTCTACATTTTCTTCATCTTCTTTTTTTATTTCTTCGTATTCTATTAGTCTTTCATCTGTTAATAATTCCTTGAAATGTTCTTCCCATATTAATGTTTCTTCTTCTGTGCTCTCGGCTATTTTCCCGTTTCTGTTTTTCAATCCTTTTATTGTTTTCCTCACTGGTTTCCTTATCTCTTTTACTTTCTGGTAGAATTTTCTCGAGTTGCATTTGGAATTTTCTTTTTCTATCTCTTCCATTTTATTTTGTAACCATCTGTTCTTTGCTTTTTTTATAGTAATGTTACTTTCCTTCCTTTTTATATCATAGTTTGACTTATCATCTTGATTTTTTGTTTGCAGCCATCTTTTCCTTGCCCTTGTCTTTTCTTCTACTTTTATGTTACATTCCTCGTTCCACCATTCATTCCTTCTTCGTTCATTATTTATTCCTATTTGTGCTGTTGCTGCGCTTCTCATGTAGTTCTTTATTTTCTCCCATTTTTCATTGACATCTGTTTCTAACATCGACGTTCTTTCATTTTCAATTTGCGTTTTCAAGCAGTTTTTGTATTTTTGTCTTTGCTCCAGGTCATTTAGTTTTTTTATATTCCATATACTTTTATATTTTGGTTTGTTATTTTTTATGATTTTTTGCTTCATTGTTGCTGTGACCATAAAATGGTCGGAGTCAGCATTTGCCCCTCGATACGATCTTACGTTTGTAATTTCTTTTTCTCGTTTTTTGTTTATTAAAAAATGATCTATTTGATTTTCATATATTTGTCCCGGTGACACCCATGTAATTTGATGTAGTCTTTTGTGTTTGAATTTCGTGCTTACTATTACCATCCCTAATACTGTTGCTAACTTGCACAGCCTGTGTCCATTGCCATTTGTCTTGTCATGTACGGTATGATTTCCTGTTACTGGTCTTAAGTATTCCTCTTTGCCAATCTGTGCGTTAAAGTCACCTGCCATAATTATTGTATCTTGCTTGGGTATCTTATCATATAGATTTTCTATCTGTTCATAGATTTCTTCTTTTGCTTCTTCTTCTGCCGTTTCTGTAGGAGCATAGACGTTTATAATCGATATGTTGGCGTACTTCGCTTTCAGTCTTACATAGGCTAATCGGCCGTTTATTGGTTTGAATTCTATTATATTATTTCTCAATTTGTCCATAACCATAAAAGCTACTCCATTTTTACCTTGTTTGTTCTCTCCCGAGTATAATAACGTATAGTGTTGTTTATCTATTTGTCCATGATCTTTCCATCTTATTTCTTGTAGTGCTGCCACATCTATTTTATATTTTATCAGTTCTCTTGATATTTCCTCCATTTTTCCTACTGCCAACATTGTTTTGATGTTCCATGTATCAATCAACATATCAATCAGATTATCATAATTCTTCTCAGGTAGCATCCACGTTTCTTTATGTTTTCTGGGATGTATAAATTTAATACTAACTGTATAAAACCGTTGCTGCAGAGAATTTACATAGTCTGTGGCCATTGTCGTTGGTTTCCTTTCCTGCAACTTCTTTGAAACAATCCTCCTTACTATTTGAGCATTTAAGTCACCGATAACTAACAATGAAGACCACACGATATTAACACAAAATGTTAAACTACATGTGGTATATCAAATTTCTGCACATCGTTAAATTCTTCATAAAAAAGACTTTCTCTATCTCTACAAATACAAAAGTTATCCATATAATATTCAAGAATTAGGGCATCCTGTATAGAAAATAAGATTTAAAAAAAAGAGTGAATTCTTGAAAATTTAATCTTTAAGATAATGGTTTCCTCAAATGAAGTTCATTACAAAAAATCACAGCTATTCTGAGAGTTAATGTGAACCCATTTAGATTTTGAGTGGCTTATTTGACCGTGAGATAGGATTTCTATAGAATAGTAGCCTATATAATCTAGAAGCTAGTCGTTCACATCCCTACGAATATTTCTAAATTCCTAAAAAATTCATATTATTTGGCAACAATCAATCATTAATGGTCCGTCTGTATATTTTTATATCAGTTGTGATAGAAAAAAATGTTATAAGTTTTCATTGCCCATCAATGGGAATGGGTAAATTATAAAAAAATGTTATCACTTTCATTTGTAATGTTGGTCCCCTCATTTTATTTTGTTATTATTTTAGAATTTCTATGTAACTAAGGATATGTGCATTTTTTATATTACATGCTGTATAATATGTTTCACTTTCTACTTCAGTTTTATAGATATTTACTTCCTATACAATAGTGACAGCAACTAGAAGCATCTGTTAATTGTGTACTATCATCAAAATGATTCCTCTCAGCTGTTTTCTGTTTTGCTACAGTTAAGTAACATAAGTGAATGTAGCTACAGTTAAGTAACATAAGTGAATGTAGCTACAGTTAAGTAACATAAGTGAATGTAGCTACAGTTAGTAACATAAGTGAATGTAGCAACAGTTATGAACTATTCCTATAATGGTCAGTTTGTTTGAAGGTCGTCAAAATTGAGAACACCAATTTGAAAGGTGCCAATGACTTTTGTCATTACTGTGTATGAAATAAATATCGATGCTGTTTACGTATGTATGTTATATTAAATAATTAAATGAAGCAAAGACAGGGTGGCCGCTAAACCGGGAAACCTTGAAAACCGGGGAAAAACCGGGAATTTTAAAAACCGATCAAAAACCGGGAAAAAACCTTGAATTCAATTTAAAAACCTGGAATTTTTTAGTAATTGTATCACAAATTATTTATAATATTTTTTTCGTGCCATTACCACAGTTTATATTTCAAAATACTATTTGCCATCACTCCATATCAACTCAACATGAAGTTGGGACTTCTGCGAGAACAGCCGAACGTTATTAAAGATTAGCGAGTTTTCCCGACGAAAATATTGTTATGTAACATACCATAAAATTTGGCGTCTTTACGCAGAAAAATGCCCTCTTTTAAATGGCACTATCAAAAGAGGATATTGCTACTTAAAAAAACTGATGATGACGTCGTAACTCGAGCAGGGATGACGTAATAAAAAATATACGTATACCAAAAAATGCGCATCTAAAAAAGAAAATGACGTGCCCGAGCATTATTTTCTTACTTGCCCAATAAATATTTTATCGAATTTATTCCAACCTTTACGTGCTCACTGTATAATTTTATGTTTACGTTCATTTTATCTGAATAACACATACTGAGAGTAATTATAAGCGATCAAAATTTATTTTCATTTTGATAACTAATTTCGAGTTGTGATGGTACCTAACCCAATTTTATAGTAACCAATCTAAAATAGTCCACATCAATTTTCTTTTAATTTAATCATAAATTTCAGTTTTATTCTCTACTTAGAAGTTAAAAACAAAAAGCAGATTAATGAACTTTAAATTATGAACATTAAATTTGATAATTAGCATGAGGAATCCATAGGATTTATTTAAAGATAAAACCTGGAAAAAACATGTTTCACGACCTGGAAAACCGGGAAAAAACCTTAAATTTGTAAGGGCCAAATCGCTGGCCACCCTGAAAGAATACCGAAAATAATACCTGCATTGAGTTATAATAGTATTTTCATTTAATAGTTTTTAGTGGCAATATTTTATTAAAATAAGTACGGTATTAGCTTAATACTGATTTTATATTAAACTAATTTTTCTGTTTTATAGGAATGTGCCATCCATTATAATGTAAATGATGTACAAGCTCAGCCTGGTTTACCATTTAATGAAATGGCACCTTTAGCCAACATAAGAGATTTTCCAACTCAGTGCCAAACTTCATCAATAGACTTCAGTGTTCCTCCGCCAATGAATTTTTCTGTTCCTCCTCCTCCTATGAATTTTACTCTTCCACCGCCCTTACCGACATTGCCAGATTGTCAACCGCAAAATAGCCAGGTCATGCAGTTTCCAACAGAATTTTCAAATACCCAAATGGATAATACAAATACTTTTCAAGATCCTTCAAATAGCAAAGCGATAGAGAGTTCAGAATTATTCCCAGGTGGTAATTCAGATGGACTGCAGTACTATTCACCTGGGCATGAATCTTTAGATTCGAATAGTTACCAAGCAACACCTGTTTTTAATGATTTGATGATGGAACAGAATGTTGTAAAGGATAATGGCACGAAACAGACCGATTTACCTTTGCCTGCAGAAGTTAATAATGTATTAACAAATCCATGTGATAATCCTCAATTTAATTTAACGGAAGATCAAGAATCTGGTCAATATTTTAATATGAACACTAAAGTAGATGAGATTTTGTTACCACCAACTGAACCTCCGCATGATTTAGTGCCAGAACAAAACCAGTTACCAGGGAATCTTCCAGAACAAACCGACAAACAGTATTTTCAACCAAATGTAATTGATGATTTGTTATTACCTCCTGTTTTAGAAATAAAAAGTGAAACTAAGGAAAAAATCGATATGAATGTACCATTATTATCACCTAAAAATGAAAACACTGGATCTGTATCTGATGTATTAATTGAAGCCGCAGAACTTGAAGCTTGTCTTGCACAAAGTGACCGTGACCTGAAATTGTTAGATTTGAATAGTAAATCGATTAAAGTCAGTTTTACTTTAAATAAAACAAATAGAACTATTGAAACTGACAATGTTTTAGAAACTGATTCTAAAACACTAAAATTACTCGAATCTACCAAAAAATTGAAATTGCGAAGGTCACCTATTAGAAACAAGGAAACAGTTGCTGAAACATTAACAGATAAAAGTGAAAGTAAAAAGGAATCAAAGAACACTGAAAATAAACTTAGAAAAAAAGAGCCAGTAAAGAAAAAATCTGAATCAGAGAAAAAGACTAGTACTTCTCAAAAACCCATCAAATCTTGTGAAGCAATAACGGAAGAAAGTAAAAGTGTAGTTAATACAATTGCTGAACAAAAGAATACAGATATTTGTGATAAATTAAAAGATGACAGCCAAAAAGAAATAGTTTCTGTTGAACGAACTGAAGAAATAGTAACTGCCGACCTAGATTCGAAAGATATGTCTGAAACTAACGAAAAAGAAAAATGTCTCCAAAAGTTTCTCTCGAATACATCGGGTATTAAGGAAAAAGTACCAGATATATCGATAATTGGCAGTGTTGAAATCGAGAAGGAAAGTAGAAATAAAGAGAAGTTTGTCGAAAGTCAAACTAAAAAAACAAAATCAAGAAGTAGAAGTATTGAACAGGAAGTATTTTCAGAAACAAAAACTGAAGAGAAAAAATTAGGACATAAAGAAAAAACCAAGCAATATGTTTTTGATGAAGAAGAAGCAATTGAAAGAAGAAGAGATCAGAAGGCAAAAAGTAAATATGCTGATACAGAAGAATTATCCAAAACAGAACGTCACAACAAATCCAGATTTGAAAGAAGCCGTTACGATATCTTTCAAACCGAAAAATGTGAAGAAGAATATAGGAAAAAATATAAAGAAAAATTTGCAAATGAAGATGAAAGATACAGAAAATCTGATAAGGATAGAAGTTTTGAAAAATATCGTGATAAGCATCGATCACCTGATTCTGAACAATCGGAGACTTATCGATATTCCAAATACCATTCTGAAAGAGAAGAAACTCGTCATTCAAAAAGGTATTGTTCAATTTGTTTAATATATATTTTTTTTATTCAACATTAATCAGCGGAGTACATAATATGTAATCTACAGTGTGTCTCGCTTTAGACGGCACCACCCCAGTATTTTTTATATATTATCGATTTAAAAAATTTCTTTTTTCTGATTATACCCCTCACTAAATTGTACTTTTAGGGTATGTTACTTTCCCTTCACAGTAAAATGCTAGTCTACTACGTTTTAAAATAAACAGCAAAATTGAAGAAGTCATATTAGCGATTTTTTTATCAAAAAATTTTGTTATTAAAAGTTGTTGAGAATCGTTCAAATAAGCTAAATCCGAAATTTAATTAAAAACAAAAAATTTCCGACTAATTCCGAAGATATCCGGAAAAACCGAAATTTTGGAAAAACGTTTTTATTTTTTTCTGAGTTTATTTGAAGAGATATTTAAAATTAATTCACACTTTATTATTACAATTTTTCCCCTCTACAAGATGGTGTTATCAAATTTGAAATCCGACGTTTCGTCTCTGAGAAATCATCGTCAACTTTATTTTTTTATATGGCCGCAAACAAAGAGATACCCTGTATTCGGTAGTATTTATTATTGCGAATTTAACAGTGTATCACACAATATGGTTTTAAAGCTAATTTTTAAGAAAAAAAATGAATTTTAATGTTTTCTTACTTTTTAAACTAGTAGGCATTCGTACAATAACAGAACTGAACGTTAAAAAATTATAATAAATGTTCTAAAAGTTTGCCATTATTTTCTAGACACAAGTAAGCTCTCCTTACTGTTTTTTAAAAATTAGCTTTAAAACCATATGATATATTGTTAAATTCATCATCATCAATTGACGTGGAGCAGATCCCCGTGGATTAATCCTGGATTACGCCAGGCCCACCCCATGCCAATAGGGTGTGAAGGGATTTGTTATGATAGGTGGGGATTGGGAGCACTGCATAACGTTAACATGCCTGTGAGTCTGCAGTGCAAGGAAGTTAGTAAGTCACATATTCAATGGGAGTTGGATATATGACTGAGATGGTTAACCATGTTTTAACATGTTATATACTAACAGTATTTCTATTACAACTAATTTTCTAGGCATACGATATTATCAGACATGCCTATCATGTTGCATGTTGCATTCTGCTAATTTAGTCTAATCAGTATTACCATTATTAATATTCTATTTTTATTGTTATTATTATTATTATGATATTTGTTCCTTCACTGTTCTTCTGGATTTTCCTTCCATTGTTGTTCTTTCAAGTGTTGGGTACATGTGCTCCTAGGTACTTCATTCTTCTTATTTGTTTTATTTTCATATTTTCATCCGTTGCATCTCGTTTGTGTAGTCTTGGTTGTCGTTTGTTGTATCATACTTCACATTTGTTGATGTTTACTTTTAATCCCACGTTGTTCAGATTTCCTAAAATTCTTCTGGTGACAAACAAATTATCCTCGACTGTTCTTCCCCTGAGAAACGCTGCTTGATATGTTAACATTTCTTGAATCGTGTTGTTTAGGCATGATGTTGAACTTAAATTTTAATTCCGGCCAATAACTATAATTCTAGCTTATTAACTTACACACGTATACACGTATAAAAGTCATATGCGCATGTTACTTTTATTCTAAAATTATTAGCTTTACAATTACTATTTACTGCTATTCGTGATTTATTAACTTTAACTATGTATATTTTCAAAATAATATTAATTAATTTGATGTTCTTTCCTCGTTATGTCAACCGACTGGGTAAATAGATTTATTGCCTTTGGGACTGGTCATTGGTCAGATCTGGTTTACACTTTACAAAAGAGAAAGCTTTAGGTCTCCTAGCCTTGAAGTTTTTGTTAACTGTTCAGGTAAGGCTACTAACACGGTAAAAACGAAAATGCACCCTAATGAACCGTAATGGCGACGGCATGACGCCACCCGTTGCTATTATGTTTATATCTATCTTATTTGTGTTCTAATTATTACATATACTGAGTTAAATGTAAATCTAAATAACCTACATAATGCTTAAACTACGACTTATCTTGTGCAACAAGTGTTTTGATTTCACATATTATGCTCCTGCATTAAATTTCAGGTTAACCAGAACCATATTCGGCTTCTGTTCCGCGTGAATGTGGTTAGATCCCTTCCCGTTTGTTTCTACTTTTCTCACGGGTATTCTTCCCTCTTCCAGCACGCCTCCATGTAGTTCATTTATTCACTGGTATTAATCTTTAAATTTGCCTTCATCATTCTGTGGTCTGTACTAAATTTTAAATTAGTTTTTGTCCCGATTATTACTAATACGCAGGTTAAGTTCGCCCATAATTATGATGTAGATGTTGTGTTTGCTGTGTTTACAGCTCTTCATAAAAGGATCTCCTTCTTCTTTTGGCTTATTAATGTCTGAAGGATATATACTCAAGAAATGGACATGATTGTTGTCGATGATCATTTCAGTTTTTAGGATGTTTTCATTTACAAAGTCAATCACAGTAATGCAGTTTTCATATCGTTTGTACAGAAGTAGACCTACACCAGCTTTAGCTCTTTCAGTTTTACTTAGCCATTGTCTTAGTTTCCTGCCCATATCCGAGGCTGTGGTGGTCGATTATTGTCTATTTAGTATTAATTTTATATAATATGAATCTTTAATATTATTAACTGTTTTCTAATCAAGTAACATATTGTTTTATTTTTATTAGGTACTATCATGAAAAATCCACATATCCATACAGAACAGAATATGATTATTCCTACGGTGCGCAAAAATATACGTATTCCCCAGAATTTTATTCAAGACAGGAAGCTCCTTATTTACCTGCAGAATATGAAAAATCGCATTGCAGCAGAAGCAAACATGAAAAATCGCATAAAAAGCGATCCAAAAAGCATAAACGACACCGTGAGGAATCTTTCAGTTCGAGTAGTAGCGATTTTAGTTCGGACAAGGAATCTTCTACATCTAGTCAGAAAAAATCTAAAAATAGAAGCAAATGTTCAGATTTACCTGACAGTTCTGAGGAAAGAATTCCAAGTAGAACCCTTAAAAAACCTCTCAAGGAACGTATTCAGGTATTGTATGAATCTAAAAATATTAATACAGAAAGGGATGCAAGTAGCGATTATGACGAAAACCGTAAAATTAAATCTGAACCTGTATCTCCTGAAATCAGTAAACAACTGTCTCCTGAACGACGAGCTAAAAGCATAGATAGATGTATGGCAGAAAAAGTATCTAGTCAGCCAGTAACTGAAAAGTTTAAAAATGTGGAATCAGTTGTTGCAGATTCTGAAATACTACCACCGACTAACAGGTTACAATGTCCTCCAACTCCTGTTGTACCTTTTACCAACAAACCTTGTCCTGGTAGAACACAAATTGAAAATCCTGAGAAAGAAAGGGAAGAAATGATAATGAACACAAGTAAAATTTCATTTAGAGACAAACCTTGTACCTTAAGTACTAAACCAGTTACACCAGATGATTTAGAAAAACAAAACAAACTCGAGATGGCTAAAAAATTACCTGACATGGATAATATTGCTAAGATAATATCAAATTTGTCAACAATTGTACAAACAAAAGAGGATTCCAAACAAAACGTAGAAACAATTAGTGATAAACAAACGTTACAGGTAGTTGATGAAATGCAAACACAGGACATAACAAAAAAACCTAATCAACGCCTGTGGAAGTCTCCAGGAGAGAAAAAGTTCATGATGGAACATTTGAGCAGAAATCCACCATTTGAAGAAGAAGAACTCGATTATGAAATTAGTGATCCGGATCAGATAAAAATGTCAGAAATACATTTTTCAGAAGAGGCTATAAATGAAATGGATAATCAGAAAGCAAGTAGAAGTGAGTCTCCTCATAATGAAAAATTGTCATATTTAAACCCGGAACCTGATGTACTTGTACCATTATCTGGCGAAAAATTAATTGAAGAAAAACTTGAAATAAAAAGTAATTTCCAGGAATTAACAACAGATGTAAATAGTGCTGTTATGGGTAACGATTGCCTTAATGTAGAGAACCTTCAATGCGTGGAAACTCAAAATGACAATGTGAATGTACAAGATAATCCAATTAATATTATCACTGACCAAAACGAATTAAAACCATCGGCAGATGTTACATCTGTAGAAGTTAATTCTACTTCGGTTGTGGAAAATTCTAAAAATACGGCTGCCGAACAGTCGGAATCTTTAAAATCTTCCACAAGTGCAAAATTAGAAGATATTGAAAAACCCGAGGAAAAACCAGAAAAAGAATCAAAATCCCATAAGGCAAGATCAAATTCCAAAAATCGAAAGCATTCTAAAAACACCAATAAATCTTCAAGAAGTAAATCAAGATCAAGATCAAATCCTAAAGAAGTTGAAATTTTACATTCTGCCGAAGTCTCTTCAACTTCGGATGCTTCAACAAAATCAAATCCAAAACTACCAACTTCAGAAACTACATCAAAATTAAAATCTGAACTGAAAGATTTAACGGTCACGAATGATGCAAAACCTGAAACGATTAAAACAACGGAAATTAAATGCGAAACAAACGATAATGTAAAATCTAGCCGTTCTACAGATGAACGAATGTTCGTAACAACATATACCCAAACAAACGATTCTCATGATAAAAAGGACTCTCATAAAAAAAGTAAAAAGGACACAAAGAAAACTAAACATCGATCTGTATCCCCTAAATCTGAAAAGATTAAATCTAAAAACATGACGAATACATATTCTCAAACGTCTGTAAGTAATGTTAGTATTAGTACACAAACACCAAACATAAAGTGCAAGCACATTCACATACAGTGTAATTTAGACGAAAAACCTACTTCAAAGGAAAGTACGCTTGTACAAACCGACCCTATTGTTATAATAAATACTGAAGATGAAATTGATATCACGGACAAACCAGAAGATGTTGATAAATCTAGTCGTAAAATTTTGAAAGCAGTTCGTAGAAGAAACACTATTCAAAGAATGTTTGATTTAGATCGAGAAATAGAAAAACTCACGAAATTTAGACAGAGTTTGTATAAAAAATTAAACTTTGATAGTGATCTAGATGAAAGTGATTCGGAAATCAAAGTCTTTATAAAAGCCGAAGAGGGATCAGCAACAGATGATCAGACAAATATGAATGCAGAAAAACATAAACGTAAATTAAATACCGATAAGAAACAAGCAGACAAGCAAAGCGAAAGTATGGAAAAAACTTCTACAATTCGTAATGTTCAAAGTACCGAAAGCACGCATGCCAAAGTGTCGAGAAGAAACCAACTTCCAACTGATAATAGTGAAATTGCAAGTACAAGCAGAAAATCATCAAAGGAAAGGATGGAAAGATCAAAATCACACAAACAAAAATTAGATATGTCTACAAACTCTGAAAATCAAAATACCGATAAAACTTCCAAAAGTACAAATATCGAAAAAATCAATTCAAGTAAAGATGATAACGTAAAAGACAATGAAGCAGAAGTAAAAAGTCGGTCTATAATAAATGGAGAAAATTTGAAGATTTCTGAAGATGTTTTACTTGAAAAGAAGGAGTTGGTTGATATTAAAAGCGAAGCGAAATTAAAGATAAGTGAAACGCACTCTACAGACGAAAGAAAAGGTGATCATCAGCAGATATCGAAGAACTCAGATGTAACAGACAGTAGTAATATAAATAAAGTGGCAGAAAATGATTCCGAATCAAAAATTAAAACAAGATCTCCGTCTGTAGGTAAGCAAGATCACGAAGAACGAGAGAGTCCCAATTATGAATTAGCGAACTCGTCCACAAGGAATAAACAAAAAGGCCTGTCAAAAACAAAATTATTAAGTACATCTGAAGATATGAAAAAAACAAGAAGAAAATCTCGAAGAGAAGCCGGAGGATCTAGTGAAAGGGATACAAGTACTGAGCTAATACCTTCTTCTTCTTCCGAACACAGAACTCAAAACACCAGAAAAAGACGGCATAAAAAGTCTGATATAATAGAAAGTAAAAGGGAAGATTCTAGTGGAAGAGATACAAGTACCGAACATAAAGAGTATGAAAAAAAATCAGATTTAGAAAATACCAAAAATGAAAATAAATCTAAGAAGAAATCAAAACATTCTAAATCTTCCAGGAAAAGTAAAGAAAAGAATATACTAAAAATAAAGATAAAAACACCAAATTTACAAATGAAGTTAGAAGAAAGTAGGGGAAGTGAATCTCCACCATTAAAACGTCGAAGAAAGACTCCGACAGAATTATCGGATGTTAATCCAAAACAAGAATCTGAAGAACTGTTGAAAACAATCGACGATGCAATTAAAAACGAAACCGACACAATTACTCAAAGTGAAAATAACATGGAGGCAATTACATTATCCAAGTCACATAAAAAAATAAAAGATTGTAGTAAAACTAATAAAAGTAAATCAAAAAGAGTCAAAGATACACCGCATTCCAAAGAATTTGAAGAAGCTACTATACCCGAAGGTGCAAATACATCCGAAGAAAAAGATGGATCTGGTAATATTATATTATATATTTTATACGAGTATTTTACAATAAAAATAATATCGCTTTTTATATTAACAGGTGTACAAACAAGTCAAGAAACGAGTCGTCAAGATAATTCTTTGTTACTTGGATTTAAGCGGTTATCAAAATCAAATCAAGAAATATGGTCAACATCGGAAGTACCAGATAAGATCGAAACTGCAAAAATATCAGACGATGTTCTGAATGAAAGTGTCAAGGAAGAATCCCAATTTCAAAAACCGAAAAAACGGAAAAAGACTGACGTTATAGAATTAGATCCAGAAATTGATAGCCAAAACCTGCTATTGGTTAAGTCATCCAAAAAAATAAAATCATTAACTGAATATCCCGACGGTGATCATGGCAGTACGCATAAAAAGAAACGAAGATATCCTTTTAGTAAAGTCAATTCAAACTATAGAAGTAGAAAACGAAAGTCTTCAACTGATACAGCTCATAAAAGCTCAAATTCTAAAAGAAAATCACCCGTGGATGTTTCATGTGATAACTCGATCAATTCAACTGTAAACGACGGTAAGGTACATGTCACGCGATACTCCTTATTACAACTAGAAGAGATGCGAAATAATATACGTAATAAAAAGATAAGCATATCTGATTGTACCGCTGAAGTTACTGATGATTTTGACTGTATTAGCAGAAATATTGAAAAAACAGACATGGAAAATGAAGCATTTCTAGATGGTGTACTAAACAGAGTAGAAGAATCATCGACGGATTGTGAAATAAAGGTTGATTCGGCGATGACTATTCCTACAGAAATTTGTTCAAAACCTGAAGAGAATGCAACAGAACCACCTACAGAAAGTAACTCCGAAGCAATTCTTGAGGAAAGTCGTATTGATGAAGAAATGATTTCCAATGAGAACATCGATGATGTACCTTCAACATCAAAAAATGACGCCAACATAGATGCATTATTACATTTAGAAACCAGCAACGAAATGTTTGAAGATTTTGTCAAAGAAAGTATGACTGAATGTGAAGATGAACCACCAATTCTAATACCTGAATGTGATGAGGTTAGTGAATCAAAAGAAATTGATTGTGAAGTTTTGGAAATTTTAGATGAAGATGATGATTATAGAATGGATTTCAAAGGATTTTCTGGAGCTATTTTAGTTATCAAAGTAAGTAATGTATTCTTTAAATATTATTGCTGATGATTTTTTTTACTTGTATCAAAATACATTCAGCAAAATTCTAGTAATAAATAAACATCTTCAAACTTAATAACTTAAATATTTTTGTAGGTAATTGCATCAACAGCATTAGCAGCATCGGATAAAGGAAAAGTTTTTTCTTTCAACATGCTAAACGGAGACTTAACAAATACATTTGAAATGTCAAACGTGCCCATAACGTCTATGGTTATAATTAAGAGAAATGAAGCTAATCTTTTATACACTGGTTCACTTGACTGTTCTTTAGGGATATTAAATTTTGATACTAAAGAAATTCTCAAACATAAAATGTTAGTAGAACCTGTGCAGTGCATGGAACATGCTTGGAATTACATATTTATAGGATCAGACCGAGGTTCTTTGATTCGATTTGACCTAAATGTAAGTATAAAAAACATCTTGTATATTATTATAACTGTGGACAGAAATGATGGTATGTGTCAGTATTAGCATATGCTGTATATTTGTAACCAAACAACAAGTCTATAGAATGGGACTTTACCACTTTTTGCTTTCATATTTTTCAAACCCCATGATTACCCCAAAATGTGATTATATTGTCATAATAGTCGTCTTCTATCTTGTAACACATCTGCATGTGTGAAAGTGAGAAGTGAGACAGCAAAAATACACCATGGTTTGGTGAGAATTGAAGGGTTGAGTAGATGAAGATGATACCTATGTGACAAAAATTACTTTCTGTGTAAAATTTATTTAAAAGTTTTTTTGTTGTCATTTTAACATTATTATTTCGCTTTTGGCAACAACCTAAAAGATATACAATTTTTAGAAGCTACTTATTAGTAAAAAATATTATTTATCTTCAAAATTTTGAAAAATGTGACCCCATTTATCCACTAATAAAGGTGAAGGTATCGGCACTAACGCCCCGCGAGGGAACTCAGTCAGCAACATGGAGGGTTAAGGCCTTCTACGTCACTTTTTATACCTCGGTTGTTTGGCACGCTAGACATACAGGGTGCTGTGGTAAGCACCACGCCTTCAACCCTACTTCATACTGTGTTTCGGTTCCCAATTATTTTCAGTGACTAGATAGGTCACTCTGCCACTCCGGTGACATCCACTAATAGCATATTTGATATATTAGAGGCCTAAATTAAGTGGAGGGAGTAAGTGAAATAATAATCCTTATTATTAATATTACAAATACATAGCCTACATAAGATGAGCAACTTCTGTTAACTATGAGGGTTATTCAATATACAGGGAATTTTTCTTTTTAGTATACATATTCCCCATGTATACTTTTAAAATAAACGCAATATGTAGGCAACCAACTATACACTAAACGTCACGTCACGTGATGCGTAAAGGTTATGTTTCATGTTTGTAAATAAAAAATAAATCAAAATTAGTGAAATATCGAAATAATTTTAATTCAACGATTATTCTAAAACTGCTAAAACATAAAATACCAACAATACAAAACAGAAAGGTAATTTTTTGACATTAACTTAATTTGATGATTTTAGCCACAGCATGCTAATTTTTTAAATCATCAAATTAAGTTAATGTCAAAAAATTAGTCTTTAACTGTTGCTGTTTTTATTTTCCTTTCTGTTTTGTATTGTTGATATTTTATGTTTTAAAATAATCGTTGAATTAAAATTATTTTGATATTCCACTAATTTTGATTTATTTTTTATTTACAAACATGAAACATAACCTTTATGCACCACGTGACGTGACCTTTAGTGTATAGTTGGTTGCCTACATATTGCGTTTATTTTGAAAGTATACATAGGGGATATGTATACTAAAAAGAAAAATTCCTCTGTATAGGGTTGACAAATAAGTCCATTCGGTTTATGTCTGGGCAAAAGTTTGTTCCTGATTATCTCCAATTGTCTTCTGTGTGATCGTACAACTTAAATGCACATGTAAAAGGTGATGTTTAGCTTGATGTTTGTGCGTATTCTGTGTGCTGCATACCTATAAAAATGGAAGCAAAGAACAAGCATTTTCAACACATTTTACTTTATTATTTCAAAAAAAGCAAACGTTGCAGAGGCACAATAAATATGCCATGTATACGGGGATGATGCCTTAACAGAATGCGTACTAAAGTAGGGGCACGAAATCAGACGACAGACGTCATCAAGAGTGATGACGTCATAAAACATAGTATGTTTCTATTATATCCCAAGAACGATTATAATTTCCAATTTCCTGATAGTATAGGCAACCAACGACACAGTATAGTATAGGCAACCAACGACACGGCGCTAGAATTTTTCACAAGTTTAATGGAAATTGTATATTCAGAGTTAAAATAATAAAATGCCGTTTTCTTTTTTTAATATTTACTTGTACGGTGTACAGTAAGTTCACAATAACAATACTACACTGTGATAAACATGCTATGAATTACTTAATTTTACAAATATAATTTTTATTTATTTTTCG
Source organism: Melanotus villosus (assembly GCA_963082815.1). NCBI lineage: Eukaryota > Metazoa > Arthropoda > Insecta > Coleoptera > Elateridae > Melanotus > Melanotus villosus. The sequence goes on from OY720419.1 coordinate 82,391,138, forward strand.
TATGGGAAGCGTACAATATTTGTACAGTAATGCTTATCAATATAACATGCAGTGTATACAACGTATGATCATAATCTACATATCTAACCACAACGTACAAACTACATAATTTACTACAATATAGACTACATTATGACTATATAAAACAAGGAATTAATATAACCATGCACTGTAAAATACAAGATAAATATAAATATATAGACAAATATAAAAATAATAATTAAAGAATTTTAAGATTCATCGTCACTACTAACATCACTATCGCTACTGCTATCTTCATTTAAATTTATTATTAGGGGACATATTTCTTCCCTATCAAACCCAATTTCTCTTTCCCACCATCTTTTGATTTCCTTTTCTGTATGCTCTATGGTATTTGACCATATTTGTGGTGTTACCGTTTCTAATGCTTCTTTCCACATTAGTAAAGCTTTCTCGGTACCATAGCCATCTCTACCGATGTGGTTACTATAGTACGACTTTGTGATTCCCCAAATATTTTCAATTGCATTAAATATGCAATGATATGGCGGAAGTCGTAAGATTTTATGGCCATATTTTTCAGCCAATTGGTCAGCAACATATAACTTCGGAGGCTTATTTCTAAAAATGTATACCAAGATAAATATAATTATAACAAGTTATTTTCTTAGTCGCATACCGTGATACTAGGTCTAATAATTGAATTTTCAATAAAGTATCTTCAAATTCAATACCACGGCTTTGCAGCCACTCCTTTATTTGAGGTTTTGTCCAACCGGTGTTTGGTATTTTTTCCACCAGAGTGTTATGGTAGGGCGCATTGTCCATCACTATAATAGAAGGTTCTTCTAAATTTTTTAGTAGTTGTTCTTCTAACCAAGTTAAAAAGTTTTGATGGTTCATTTCCCCATGATAATCAGGATTTTTCGTTTTTGACGAAAATACTAAAGAGGCTCCAGGAATAAACCCTCTTCTGTTTCCTGCGTGTAACACAATGTACCTGAAAAGGCATAGCTGTAAGCAAATACTACACTTTAATAAATCTAAAATGTTTACCTATGTCCATCGACCTTTATCCTTTTGACGCTTTTCTTATTATCATCCTGCCAGGATCTTAAAACCGTTCCATTTTCAAACACCCATGTCTCATCAATAAACACAAATTCTAATGGACGATCTGAATTTAAGTTTCTAACATATGATTGCAGAAACTTTGCTCTTGCAAATGCAACGTGGGCTAGTTCCATTAAGCCCCTACGAGGGTCATCCTTCTTCCACCGAAATCCTATGTCCCTTAAACCGTAACCTAAGGATGACTTGCCGCCTTGAAAAATGTCGCGTTCTTTTAATTTTTGCAACAGTGTCTGCCTTGTTACGTGTTGTTCTAAAAAATGACAATAATTTACAGTTAATAAAAGAAAACCACCTAATGATAATATAATCGTTTATTAGATTAGGGTGACGATATTTTATATTTTGCAAACACTTTTATCCAAACAGCATAACAGCATACAAATTAATTGCTGATATTTGCAGATTTTTTCAATATTGTGATACTTACTGGTTTCATACATTTCATAAATAACATTCCGTATCGCAGTTGAGTGAAAATCATCAATATCTCTCACAGGTTTGCGGCGAGGTCTCTTTTTCTTTGGGCTGCGAAGAACTTCGTTGCTTTTAACAGCTTGTGAAACTGATGAAACAGCAGATCTGCTCAGTTGTAATGCATCTGCAACCCTCTGAAATTACAAATTACATGTTATGCTTAAAATTTCTACTAAATCTTTTATTCACATACCTCTCTAACTGCAGTAACTGGAAGCAACGGCCCTCCATTATTTCGTTCACGTTCGAAATAGCCTATCAACTTGGCAACAAGTTGCTTGGATTGGCTACTCAATGGTTTAGGCATGTTAAACACTAAGAACTCGACACTAAAACGCAGGTTTTGTTCTTAAAAGAACAGTTTTTCAAACACAAAAACAGACTTAACCTCGAAGTCAAAACACGTGCGGCAGGTTCGATAATAAATCGATACAATAGAAACGTAAACGTTGTGTTAGTGATTTTTACTACCAACACTGAAGCGTGAAAGTCTCTGGCACATTTATGTTTTTTATTTATTATTCTTCATAAAAGCTAAATGTACATTAAATTGTTAATTTTTCCTTGATAATTGATTAAGCTTAAACCAAACGCATGATTTAAAATGAGCTGGAAATAAGAAAATAAATATCGGTTTTGTAAATCTAATGGTGGTATTTATGACGTCACTAAAATTTACTTGGTGACGTCTGTCGTCTGATTTCGTGCCCCTACTTTATGTCAAAAGTGGTTTGCCACCCCGCTCCGGTTGCCTGATAGAGATTGATTTGAGTGTTGTCAAGGCCACCGTCGATCAAAATCTATCCCAAACAGTATGGGAGATTGCTATGGCACTCAGGATATCGCACACAAGCGTAGAAAACCATCTGCGCCAGCTCGCATATTGTTCTCGGCTCCACGTTTGGGTGCCGCATGAATTTTTCTTCTTCTGGCTTTCAATCCCATGGGATTATATCACCTCTTTTTGGGGTTTTAAATCCAATTCCTGACGCGGATTAGACCTCTATCTACTGTTATTTATTACAGATGTTTGTGTGTTTTGGCAGTGTTGACCATTTTTCTCCATCCTTGTCTATCTCTGCACAGGGTTCTCCAGTTATCTCTCTTTGAGTATTCTTACATCTTCCATAACCATGTTCAACCATTTGCTTCAAGGTCTTCCTCCACTTCTTATTCTTAGTGGTTTCCAACTGGTAATCATCCTCAGTAATCCATCCTGCTCACTTCTCATTATGTGGCCCAGCCACCTTAACCTCTGTGCTTTGATAAAGCGCACTATATGATCTTCCATAATTTCTCTGTCTAGCTCAAAGTTCATTCTTTCTCTATATTCATTATTCTCGACTTTCACCGGCCCCAGAATTTTCCTTTCCCACCTTCTTAACTCTTCTTCTTTTCTATTGATGATCCAAGTTTCTGCCATATATGTTACAATAGGTCTTATTAATGTAGTGTATATTCTGACTTTTGTTTTCTTGTTCAGGGATGTACTTTTGAGCAGTTTTATATTAGCATAGTACGCTTTATTTCCCTATTGGATACGTTCCCTGATTTTCTGGTTATTTGGTACCTACTCCATTTTCTTAGCATTCACATCTAACTTATAAAAATTTGAAAATACAAATCCCTATTTTTGAAATTTTTCGATAGGTCACTTGACCACAGTTTTTTTCGAACACCCGTTACCTTCTAATATTGTTTAAGATGTACCCTGAGATCATTTAAAAGTGGGACAGAGAGTGCTATGGAATGTCTAGATTAATATATCAAACTTTACTGTTTTAACAGCCATATTTGTCAATTTATTAAACTAATCTCAAAGAAGATAAGCTTTATCAAACTAATCGAAGATAGAAATTCCATGATACTCTTTGATCCGCTTTTAAGTGATATAATTACAGCTTTGCTATTAACGGGTTACAACTAAAAATCCGGACAATGTTTGAGTTTGTTTATTTTACAAGGCAAATTAAAAGAGATCTTAGTTTTCTGCTATTGCAATCTAGTTTGCATGGCACTTATGATATGTAAACTAGGAAACGATTGTACAACCATTAGTTGAGAAAATAACGTCGAAAGAAGAGCTTGTGCATTCGCGTATTGTACAATTTTACGAAAAAAATATAAGTTGCACTAAAAGTTTTACTATGAACCATTTTTTAACAGAAGGGGCCCCAAAAGCGACCATTTATGATATATTAAGATCGAATAACATTAAAAGGAAGACAGGATCTGGACGGAAGTCAGCGATAATGACTAGAAAGAACAAACAACGCTTGAAAGTTGCATTTTTGAACAAAGACAATATGAGCCAGAATGATGTTGCAACAAAAATTCAACTGAACCCAACAGTATGTTTCAAAAACCTTAAAAACTCTTAAAACTGCGGTAAGAAAGAAGCAACGTTATCCAGGTTACACACCAGAGTAGATTTCATCTCTAAAATCCAACTGTCGATGAATGTATCGAAATTACAGTGGAAAAGCTTTGATTTTGGATGACGAAAATTATTTCTCCTTGAGTGCACCTCAGATGCACGGAAATGATATTTATTACACTGACGGCTTGTCAGGAACACCATCTAACGTCAAATACAAAATTAAAAAGAAGTTGGAGCCTAAAGTAGTGCTCAACATCGCTGTTTCCGAAAAAGGCATATCAGAACCTTATTTCAAGCCATCGGGTTTTGCTACAAATCAGAAAATTTACCAAACTTGCTGTTTAGAGAAGACCAAGCTACCCTTCATCAAAAAATACCATAATAATGACGATTTCGTATTTTGGCCTAGCAAAGCATCGAGTCATTATGCCAAAAGCACTTTACACTTTCTTCATGCCTTTTGTCCCTAAGGATAAAAATCCTTCGAACTTTGCCACAGTGCCGTCCAATCGAGGATTTTTTTGTGAGCTTGGTAATATGATTTACCACAATGGGTGGAAGGCACAAACCATAAAACAGCTCACTTGGGACATTACAAAATGTCTAAGGGAAATTGACACTAGTGGCGTCCAACGTAATTGCGGAAGAATATTTTCCAATTTATGAAACGTCGAGGACAATGGGCCCTATGCAGAAATTCATTAACATATTTTTAATATATGATGAACAATCTACAATGAAGAATAATACTGTTCTGTTATGAACAAATTTTGTTGCTTAATTTCATGTGTTTTTATTGTCCGGATTTTTAGTTGTAACCCGTTAGAAGCTGTTGGAGAAATGTCTTAATTTACAAATCACTTGCCATGGCAGCTGAACAAAATTAGCGTTTGCCTCGCAATAAACAATAAGCAATCGAAAATTTGTGAAGTGGTAGAGTCCCAAATTATTTTAACCATTGCTAGTAAACAAATAGAGACTTAAGGAAAATCAGGATACTTAGGCCACCGTTCCAGTAGTTATTGTTTTAATATTACTTTCTTTTTTTTTTAATAGACTGAAGAAGTTGCAGAAGAAATAAAAATATCAGACTTCAACGTGCTTATGATAAGGGCTACGCAAGAAGGTCCCAGAAGGGTATTAGTTATTGCAACTCGTAATGCACCTGTTTGTATACGAGATGCATGGAGTGGTTTATTGCTCAGAACCATGGAGACTCCTTTTTCACCAACTGTATATACTTTATTGTTTGATAAAAATCTTATTTATTGTGGGACCAGCCAACATGATATATTAGTTTATACTTTTGAGGTAAGTACATGTATAGATATAAATCAAACGGGGTAAAACTACCAAAAAATAATAAAAGTTAAGAGATAACTAGAAGTATACAAACACAACTGTGCTTGGCACCAAAAGCTGTTGATGCATGTATGAGAATACCCAAAGCATAATGTCCAGTGCCTTATACAGCCTGTTGTATATGTAGCTCAGTTGTAGTGAAAAAATTAATAGGTGGCGCTACAATACACAACACCTTTTAAAAAGTGTTTTAAGGAACTATATTTCGTGTGAGACATTACAGTAAATAAACTTCATACAATTCAGATTAAATTAAAGTTAACATAACTGTCATTATGACTATCATTACAATTTAATATTTAAATTAATCAGCCAGTCTTTTGTCTTCGGTGTTAAAGTATGTATATCCTCGGGGTTTCCATCGTAGCGGTAAATTGGACACTCAGTAACAATATGGGTCATTGTTTGCTCTTCTGCTCCGCATTTGCATTCTTCTGTTTCTGTGCAGCCCCATTTGAGCATCAGGCTGTCGTATCCCTTACGCATCCTGTTCAACTTGGTCCATAAATGTTGGGGTAGGTCAAAGCCAGGTGGTTTTTCCGAGGGTGTGATTTGTGTTACATTTATTCCAAGAGGAGACTCTCACCATCGTTCTTTTCATACTCCTTGAACATACAATTCTTTAACTGCGGAAGATAATGGGGATCTGTCTCAAATCTTCATGGATTGGGAGTGTGTTATTGATTTGCAACTTCTCATGTGGTTTTTGTAGAGCATGAGCTCGTCGTAGCTGTGGTGTGGATATATTGCTTAATATCGGTAACCATTCTCTAGGAGTAGATCGTACTGCCGGTGTCACTATTCTCATAGGATTATTAAGTGGTACATCTACCTTATTATATTATAGGCTAAGTGGAAGTGACGGAGGAAATGCCAATGATTACAACAGAAGAGCATTGGCGAAATGAAAAACGGTAGATCTGCTGATCCAGGAAACATTGCAACAGAACTAGTTAAATGTAGAGGACATATGTTAGCAGAAAGAATAAGAGCACTAATGAATAATTGCTTGCAACAACGATTAATCCCAACAGATTTGAAAACATCTTATGTAGTCTCTATCCATAAAAAGGGAGACAGAAGAGACCCAAATAACTATAGAGGTGTCAGTATAAATGGTACTCTAAGTAGATTATTTACTAAGATACTACAGAAACGTCTTAGAGATGAAGTGGGACATGCTACAGGCGAAGATCAGCGTGGATTCACTCACAGTCGTTCTTGTGTGGATAATCTTTATAATCCAGTAGCTTTTAGTAAAGAAAATTGCAAAGCACGATGAAGTACATATAGCATTTATTGATTTACAAAAAGCCTATGATAATGTACCCAGGAACAAATTATGGGACGCACTAGAAATCATAGGAACAAATACTCATTTGCTAAATACCATGCAGATACTATACGAAGCCAACATCTCATTTGCTAAAGCAAAATCATCAACTGTCACAGGCAATTATTACATCTAAGGGACTTCGACAAGGCTCTAGAATCCCCAGTATTGTTCAATATTTATATCGAAGTAGCCTTGAGAAATTGGAAATGCAGCTGTAGAGAAATGGGATTTTGCGGACGATCAGGTTGTGCTGGCAAAATTAGAGGTCTTGTTAAATGAGGAAACGGTCGTGAAACAGGTGAATAATTTTAAATATTTAGGATGTATGGTAAGATTGTTTAGGAAAACTAGAAATTAAACAGAGAATCCAAAACTCGAGAAAAGTCATCGGTGCTCTAAACTCACTATGGTGGGATAAAAATATCAGTACTGCGAACAAGAAACAGGATAGGCAGAACTATGGTGGAGGCAATACTCTGTTATGCATGCGAAGTGTGTTTACTAAAGCTTTGGTTTCCTAGGAAGCGGTGCCGTCATTTAACGGCCGTAAAAATACGGTGGGTGACGTCACAAAAACGGTGAAAAAATACGGCCGTCGCAGCGGTAGTGAGTAGTGTAAAGTCTTTAAACGAAGTATCACCATGGATGATTTTGACGTCGCACTTGTAATTATTTTAGAGGAAGAAGAGTCGTCACAAGAAGAGACACATCGCCAAAAAACGTTGCTGAACTGATTCGTACCGTACTGGCCCACCGCTTCAGATGAGATGGCACCGCTCTATTGGAAAACACTTCGCTTAAAATACACGACACCGTTTTTCGTGACGTCACCCACCGTACTTTTACGGCCGTTAAATGACGGCACCGCTTCCTAGGAAACCAAAGCTTAAGAGAAGATGAAAAAAATAGGGTACTAGCAATTGACGAAGCGCTAGAATATCACAACTATACCATATTCAGAATCAAGCTGCAGTGGATCAAAACAAACGTATGCATAGATGCTGTTTATCCAGACTGGACAGCAATATTCTGCCACTGTATAAGCCAGTGCAAGTTCAGCTGTTCGTAATGGGTCAGTATAAGTACCCCATGTAGTGCCAGCAAGCTTTTGAATGATGTTACTCCGTGTTCTAATCTTGGCAGCAGTTCCTTCTAGATGTTGTTTAAAGCTTAGTGTTCTGTCCAAAGTTACACCCAAATATTTTGGATTGAATTTGTGCTTTAACTTTGTTCCGTTAAACTTAAACATAATAGAAAGCTCAGTCTTTGCTTCTCTGTCAGTACAATATCATCGGCATAGGTAAATTTTCTGGAATGGGTTTCGGGTAGGTCATGACTGTACAAGTTAAAGAGGAGAGGGGCAAGGACCGAGCTCTGTGGTAAACCATTATTCAAATGGCGTGTTTTACTAAAACGACTATTTAGGTAAACTCTGAACAGTCTGTCCTGCAACATGTTACTTATTAAGTTATTACCTTATTAGAGTATAGATTTTAATACAAGGTACTACGCTGATTAGTTTGAACAACATTCCTTTTCTCCATACTGTGTTATATGCTGCAGTGAGATGTAAAAATATAGCCGCAGTTGTAAGTTACCTTGTCTTTGAAAACCATACTCTATGTGGGTTGTTAAGGCCAGTATTTGATCAGCACAGCTTCTATTAGGTCGAAAGCCTGCTTGTTCTGGAGGCACGATTTGGTTTATGGTTGCTGAGATTCTATTGTATACTAATTTTTCTAGAAGTTTATATGCAACACTAAGAAGCGATATTGGTCTATAACTGGCAACCTCTGTGATTGGTTTTCCAGGTTTTGGTATGGCTATGATTTTAGCTCTTTTAAAGGCAGATGGTAATTTGCCAGTTTCAAGGATGTTGGAGAAAAAGTATGTCGACCATTCTCTAGTGCCATTCGGGAAAAATTTTATCTTCTGCAGCTTTTCTCGTTTTTAATTTGGCAACTACTTGTTGCATTTCAGTTATGGAGAAAGGTTTCGAAAATTCTTCATTAGAAGTGGTAGCTTGCACTTGTTGTTTAAGTTGGTATGTAACAGCCCTAGTATGTTCTTTATCAGATGGTACTTTCGAGAGGGTAACTATTCTACTAGCTATTTTACTTCCCAATTTGCGTAGGAGATTCCATACCTTTCTGCTAGAATGTGTGAAGTCGATTTCCTCTATTAAGCACTTTCATTTATTTGCAAGTGCCGTTTGCTGTTTGCGGTTTTTAAGTGCGTTAGTACTCCTCGTAAAGAGTGCAGCTTTCTTTAGACCATCTTGGGATATATGATATATTGTTTTCGAAATCTCCGTGGAATGTGTTCCTTAGCAGCATTCTGTACGAAATTCATGAAGGTTTCGTAATTGTCATAAGTGGGAGGTAGGTACAACATGTTTAATTTCTTCGTCCAGTTTACGAGCATATTCTGCCCAGTTAGCTTTGGTAAAGTTTAAAGTTCCATCTAGTCCTGGGTAGAGATGTTATCAGTGTAATTTGAATGCCGACTTCATTATATTACTGGTTGATGTTGGCTATGCGGAAAATCCGACAGCACCCTTCTTGTTATTGGCTTATTGGTATTGGTCTAAGGTTATCGTCTAAGAAGGTAACAAAACAGAAGTCTGGGTTATATTCTGATCAGTATCCACTATGATATAGCATATTAATTTAAGGAACTGGCTGTGTAATAAAAACTCGATAGCAAATTATTGTTCAAACTATTAAAAACCTTAAAAAATTCAGTTTGCTTTGAATTCTATTGATTATCATAAATCACTTCTGAAAATTTTGTAAAAAGACAGGTTTCTTATAGATATTTTTACCTAGATTAGAGAGGTGTATTTATTGTTCTTAGTCATACTGAAGTTATAATAAGACAATTAAACAACAACTGAGTTAATTTAAACAATTTACACTACTAACTAAACTTTGATTTTTTTACATAACAGATTTTAATTTTCCGTCAGTGATAATGTGGAAATATTTCACAAACAACCACAATACATATTTTTTAAATTAAATTTATAATAGGATTAATTATTAATAAAACCAAAATATCTTTAGTATTCATTATTAACTAAATATGCTGCAGAATAACATTTAGGGATGATATTATTAATAGTTATTTGTATACTAAGGCCGCGAAATTCCATTTTAGCGTACCGAGAGAAAAATTTGCGGCCGAGGCAAGACAATCTCGAGGGTGCTAAAGAATTTCGCGGACGAAGTATACACGACATTTTTTGTGCAGCTGTAAAAAATACATAATTACAAATGTTTATCATAAATGAATGTAAATAGAGTCGGCTTTCACGTCACAATGTTTCTATGGAAACAACATAAATAAAACGCGTTTCGTGGCCGTTACCCTTAGTAATGCAATACAGGCCCCGAATTCGGATCTCGCGTCCTGTATTGCGTACGCGAAATGACCACTTCGCGTCCGATTGCACAAAAAATAAGTTAATAACTAATAACTTTAATGTTAAATAGGATGGCCAGTTAATATTCAAACATGAAGCTACCAAGTCAAAGGGTGTCGTTTGTATGCAGATTGTAGGAAATCTATTATTTGCTGGTTGCTATAATGGCAACATTTATGTATATAATACTAAAACAAACATCCATCTTGGTACAATGAACGGACCTGGAGGACTCATGTTATCTATGGGAATTGTTCGAAATAAGGTATTTATTTTATCATTTTATATAAACAGACAATGACGTAAAAATGACCCAGAATTGTATGAGGATATTTAAAATTTATTTTACAGATAATTGTCGGAACAAAATCCAGCAATTTTAGAGCGTGGAGGATACCACAAAAATACTTAGACCAAATCTAATTATAGATTTAGTGTTTTTGTTTAAATAAATAGATTTCCTTGTTCTTCAAACAAATATAGCTAAGTCTGTAAATAATATATACCATTGACTGTGACATGTATAGGTAATGTTTTTTATTTTGTAATGTTCCTTTAGGTCAGATTGCATGAAAACAATTAGATAGTCAGATATCAATTTCAGGTTTTTTTTTCTAAGTTTTGTAACCTGACTGTAGTATTTTCTTTTGTTTATGGTTTTTACCTGTAGTTATTACTAAATATGTGGCTAGTGTAAGTTGTTTGTTTTATTTTGATTGCTGTTGATATTTGATTTTATAAGCTTTGTAAATATTATCTACCTTAAGTTTTTGTTTGTGATCTATACTTTTTTACTACACTAATAGTTGCATTTCTGATTTAAGTTAGTTTTTTTTATTTAATATTTTGAGCAATACTACCTACCATTACCACGCCATTTCTGTGCCTTTGTCATGAACAGATATGGAAAGAAGATGGCGTTTTATATTATAAACATGTGAACTGTATTTTTTTTTTAAATTTCTAATGAAATAAAATCAATGATTTTGTTATGTACCTAAAGAAATGACAGTAGGTACAGTTTCTTAAATGGTTATTTTATCAAGAATTTTTAAAAATTCCCATTTACATTGTTTTTTTGTGTGACAAACACAGAACGAAATCATCGTTAAAAAAGAGAATGGTAAATTGTAAAATTTTATTGTATTATAGATAGATTGTAATATAAACACAAGTTATTTGTTTGCTTCCATTTCACTGTTAGAACTTTGTTATCGATCAAATATTCTTCATGTAGAAATATTTATGTATCTTCAATTTACGATTACGTCATTAATAAGAGGCATTTATAATATAAGACTTTATTGAAAATGTCGCTAAGTAATCTAACATTAATTGTTTTTTCTATTAGTGAAGTAATTTTAATTTAATTTTTAGTGTACCTAATACATTTTTATTGAAATGTACAGTTTTTGAAATATATTAAAAGAAGTTTGTTATAACTTGTTTTTTATTTTAATAGTTTCATTAAAGTGCTTTCAGTAGCAGCAAGTCTAAATAAAATACTAACTTTAGGAATCTATGAAGTTGGTGTCTACTTCCGAAATAACCGGAAGTTGTCCAATTTTAGAAATATTTTCAATCGATTTATAATATTCAAAAACCCTACTCTACAAATTTTCAGTTATGTACTATAAGTTTTGCTCAAGAAACGTCTAATATGCCCCACTAGCTAGTCACCTAAAAACTTCGTCGTTTATGTGTAGCACCATACTTCGAACTCTTCCAATCGTATCCTTTCCGCAGATCCGATGGTCCATGTCTCGCATCCATACAGTGTCACATTCCATATGTAAATATTTGTGAATTGTTATCTGGTATTAGTTAGTAGTTTTTTCGTATTGTAAAAGGGTTTTTTAACTTGAAGAATTCACTCACTTCTTGTTATTTCCAATTGGTATATCAGTGGTTCCTTGATTATAATTCTTTCCGCATATCTTTTTTATTTTGTTTATTTTTATGTTGTAGTTCTGTGATACTATTCTTTCTAATTCATTCAGTGATTGTTCTTCTTTGCTTTCTCCAAGCATGGTGATATCATGGGCGTATTGCAGCATGTCAATTTTTTCCCCCGTATCTTGATTTCATTCTGTGTGAGCGTTCTATAGTCTTCAATTGCTCGTTGTATGTATATTGTTATGCCCCACGTTGGGTTCGACAATTATTGTTATGGTTGCAGTCTTTTAATTAATTTCTTTTTATCAATAAAAGAAGCTCCATACAATTTTTCAGACTCTCTAATTAATATTTTTGAAATTTTGAAATTACTAATGAAATTTTGACATCTCAGGGTCGTTGAAGGATTCGATTTTTTGAATTTTGAAAATTGAGTAATGTAATAATTTCAATCAACTTTTAAAATGCAAGATTTATTACAACAACATAAACTTATTTCTAAACTTAAAATTAACACAAATCTAAAACTAAAAACACTCACTCACAACAACCAATCCCCGAATTTGAAAAATCCCACCAAAATATAGTTCCTTGTCCAATTTATTCTTATTTGTTCCAAATATCCTTTTTAATTATAATTTAATTATCCAATTTCCATTTATAAAATTTTATCCAATAAATCCAAATCAATATTATCCGTTTATCCCAGCTTGTAATTATTCTTTATTAATTTGTATTAAAGTTTCCGTTGATTTTATTTTATTATTATTAATTTTCAGAGGAAAACTTTAAAAACACGTCTTTTTCGTTTATTTCAGTTTTAACAACTGTTGTTTTTCGTTCTTCAACTCAACGTTTCTCCCACTTTTTTAAGGAGTTTCTTCAGGAGGAAAAGGGGAGCACTAAAACAGTAACTTAATGTGTCAACCATACCAGAGGCGAAACTCTTTGAGCAAGAGGAAAAAGGGAACGGTAACTCAACTTGTCAACCAAGCCAGAGGCGAAACTCTTCTGAAGAAAAACAAAAAAGGCAGCGACTTTATACCGGCTGTAACCGGTCAAGTGTAGCGTACGAAGCCAACGATTAGTCAAAAGTGGAGGAGACGGAGGCAGTAGGGATTACAGAATTCCATATGTCTGATAGATGATAACCAGTATCACGATTGATTTTTACTATTTTCTTGCTTTCATCATTTTATATTACCGCTGTTTGATCTTCATAGAGTCTATATATTATCCTCTTCTACCTTTATATGTAATGCTAATTGATTTTAGTATGTTGAACATTCTTCCCCATTTGACGTTGTCAAATGCCTTAATCATCTTTTCGATTAATGCAAGGATTACGTCTCTTGTTCCTGAGCTTCTTCTAAGCCCTAACTGATCTTCTGTCAGGTTTTCTTTTATCTTTTGTTCTATTCTTCGTTTGATGATCTTTATTTTACATAAACATTTGAAGGTACGTAAGCTTTGTTTCCGTGGGATAATGCTCGGCCACACACGGCTACTCGAACGATTAAGTTTTTTTTTCATGGATACAAAAATGCATAGACTGTGTAGGAGAATACTTTGAAAAATTATAAATAAATGTTTTTTATCAATAAACTGCGTATTATTACTCGGCTCAGCGGAAAAAGAACATCCTATGTATTAATCTTTCTCCTTCAACATTAAAAACAATTCTGCACCTTTTTGAAAAAGTGAATTTAAACTTTAAATTTAACGTTGAAGATTTAGATTTTGTATCACTAATGTATCTAAAATTTCTAATAAGGAGTTTTCTAAGTTGACTTAACGGTATCGAATTGATAATTTAGATTTGAAAATTAGATAACCGAATTAAGATTCAGATGTTTCAGTTTTCTTTCTCGATTACTTTTTTCTAATAACCGTCTTGTATATTATTATCAATTGATTAATATATCTTATCAAATTTTTAAACAGGTGTTTATTATTGTATCTTATTAAAATACTATTTATTTACTCTACATATTGAAGTCTGTGACTAATCATTAATTACGTCTTGTCAATGTCTGACAACATTCATTATAAATCTTATCTTACAAGGAATCTGTACAATTGTTATGTGATGAGTTGATGACTATAGAAGTTATTTAATTAACTTCCAGGTGTTTAACAAATAAAACAGTCAAACTGTATTTCATTGGTATATAGGTACTTATGTATAAAAAATTGTGTTTATCCTGTTCATACGAAATAATTTATCTAGTTTTCTACTATCAACACCTGTGTTTGCATAGGAAGATAAAGCAGGTGTTACACTTGTAATAACATAAAAAATGTTGATAGAAGATATTTTTAATACAATTAATTTTGTCTTATTATTATACTATGGGATTATTTCTTCAGAAAAACTCTATTAAGGCACTGATCGCTTAGATATACAGGGTGTCCAGAAACTCACTTCACAAAAGAAAACTGCAAATTCTAGAGCTCATTTTATGTCGATTTGACGTAAATCACCTTATCCAAAAATGCTTGCTAAGGGAGCTAGAGCTCTTTGAACATGAAAAGTTCAAATCGATTTTTTTCGAAAACAGTGCGTCATAGCGACTTCAGATAAGAGCATCATTTTTTTTATAAAAAATCGAAATTTATTACATGTTATGTCAAAATGACAAAATTTTCAAAGACAAAAAAGTTATGAATAAAAATGTCCAATAGGGGTATTGGGAGGGGTCCCAAACGAGCCGCTTATGACTACAATTAAAAAATCGTATTTATGCCATACGATTGAGCATATTCCACGAAATAAATGTACAGAATGTTATCACTTAAAAGGAAACCGTTTTGAAGATATTTGAATTAAACCGATGTAAGGGCGCCATCTTTAAAAAACTCTAGCTCCCTTAGCAAGCATTTTTGGATAAGGTGATTTACGTCAAATCGACATAAAATGAGCTCTAGAATTTGAAATTTTCTTTTGTGAAGTGAGTTTGTGGGCACCCTGTAGTCACCCTAACTAATAAAATTCCAAATTTTCTGTTATCAACAGGATTTGAACTTGTATGACTAGTTGCAAAGGAGTCTCTGCTCATTCCATTGATGCTTCACAGGGTGATTTAAATCTTAATTACAAATTTATATTAAGTACTTATGTGAAATGTTAATTATTAACAAATGTAAAATAGCTACAATTTAAAATGTATTAGTTATGATCAGCCATATAACCAAAATTTAGTAGGAAATAGTTCGATAACCTTATCATTATATGCATAAGATTTCAGTGTAATAAACACTTTCGTTTCCATGTTTTTATCATATCAGTTAATAGTATTTGAAATTGTTTAGTATATTTCAGGTTGGTCCGTAAACTTACTTACAACAATTATAAGAACAAGAATAATTTGTTTTTGAAGAGTAATAAAAATATATTGATTTGTGACATTTGGTAAAATGTTTTCTGAGATTTATTAAGTGTTTAGTACTATTTCACTTGAATTTTTCCTGACTTAAAGTTCTTGACTTTTTTATTTTGCTAAATATTACACTGACAAAATATTTATTGTTTTACGTTATATCTATAGGAAATTTTTCTGTGCAAAAAATCTTATCAACATGGATAGGGGTCAAAATTAGAAATCACTTTAATAAAATAACAAATTTGGTCTGCTTCAATAACATACTACCATTATAATTCAAAGGTTTCAATTTAATCGGTGAGATTTCTATGCAGAAAAAATCTGAAAGTAGGGCTTTTTTTATATAATTATAAATAAGTTCTGTGTCAACATTATGTTCGACATAATAGTTACCTACCACAAGTAGCACATCCAGCATAATTCTAATTTATAATGGTACGAAGACCAGTGTTTTAAGTAAGAATCGTTTTGGTTTAAACAAAAAGATGTGTAGATAATATTACTTCAACTTTTTTTATTGCTACACTTAATAATCACCTTCCGCTGTTCCGCTACTTTCCAACAAAATTTTTATTCCAGTCACGGCATTGTTCTGAACGGGTGATGTGTATAACAATCCCCTTGTCGTAGAAATCGACCGTCAGTTCATTTTTCATTTAACTAGTTGTTGACCGTATCTTTGATTTCATTCGTCTGTATCTGTTCCTAAAATTAGTTCGATCTTGGGGAAAGACAATAATTATTTTTTAGTTTTTGTAGCAACGATTGGGTTTTTTGAACAATGTGCAATTGGGCATTATCAAATAAACACATCACCCTGCTGAGCAAGCCTCGCCAATGGTTCTGTTTACTGTAACCTTAAATGTTTATTAACACTAATCGATGAATTAATGTTGAATTTCGGCAGGACTTTTTTTGTCTTTAGAAAGCTAATCACTGCTTGCACTTTCCAATTGGCAGAATTAGCAATATGGATGATTACCTTAATAGCTTTGTCCTCTGTCAAATATTGGGGTACTCTGACAACGTAATCAATTACTAGTTTTGTATAGACAAGATGGTTTTTATCAAATACATATGCATATAATTTAATTTGACTTTTATTGTACAAGAGTCAGAATTGTGGGTATTGTATTTACAGTTTTTTTAACTGGGACATAGGTTCCAAATTTTTTCCGAAGGAAAAATCTTATCGGTATTTTTATAAGACATTGTTTTAACCACTACATCACTTAAATCTTTAATATTTTTTATTTCATACTGTGTCACATTCTTTGATTTCCCGGATTCATTTCAGTCCGGTAAGTGAACCTTTATGTTATAAGGCTGGTAAAAAAAACTACTGGACTGCCTTAAACAAACATCATACATTTTATTCAGTAATTTTGAGTGTTAACGGAACGACTTCCGGGTTGAAACCGTGTCATGTTTGAGATAAAAGAGCTCAACGTTTCGCCCACTTTTTTAAGGGGCTCCTTCAGGAGGAAAAGGGGAGCACTAAAAGAGCACGGTAATTCAACGTGTCAACCACGCCAGAGACGAAACTCTTGTAGCTCTCTCTGGCGTGGTTGACACGTTGAGTTACCATGATGAGGTGTTTTCACTGGTCCAGATATTCGAAAACTTTTCAGAGATGAACTGTTTGAAACTAAAATGGAGGAAGTTGAAAAAGAGGCGTGGAAAGCATTTAAAGAAGTTGTAAATAAATTTCTTGGGAACAATAAGGACACAAATTTTAAGTGTATAGTGGAAAACATGCTAATAAAATTCAAAGACTTGGGTTGTTCAATGAGCTTGAAGGTACATTTTCTGAATTCACATATTGATTACTTCCCGGAAAATCTTGGGGCTCAAAGTGAAGAACAGGGTGTACGATTTCACCAGGATGTAAAGGAGATGGAACGTAGGTATCAGGGAATGTGGAACGTCCACATGAATGCAGGCTACTGTTAGAGCATTCACAGAGATGATCCGCAAGCTGACTGCAACAGAAAAGGCAGCCCAAGAAGTGTTGAAAGAAAAAGAAAAAGGCAGTATAAGTCTCTGTAGAGGTAATACAATGTTTATAAAATTTTTTCTTTGAGTATTATAATTTTTTAAAAATAAATATTTTCAATGCAGAATACATACCATAGAATACGCTTTTCTTCCATTTTGTTTTTCTTTTTTCTGAAAAATCCTTACGTGATAGGAAAAAACGGTGGCCATATTTGAAATCAGCGCACTAAATAACATAAAAATTAGTTATTAGATTGCAAACAATTTTCAATAACCTTAATTTTGCAGGCCTGTGATATGATTGACCACACAGTGTTGCTAAGTTTACAAAACCTTAATTAACTATTCTTTAAAAACTACACGTGTTGGCCTAAAACAGTTATACAATTTTTTGTTCAGTTTTTAACGCAGAATCGCGTGGTGCAAATATTATCCGCCATTTAGGATTCACCCTGTATATAAAGTACACGCATTAACGCTTCAGGTTCTATTAAATCTAACTCGAGGATCTTTAAAAGACTCTGAAATTGGTATTTGCTTAAGATTTGCGCAGTAGTTCTTTCTTCCTCCTTACAATATCTGTAGATAGGATTAGTTTCTATGCCCATTAATTCTTCATTAATTTGAGGTTTCCTAGGATTCCAGTTACCTTCGTCAATTAAAATATTTATTTTATCTCATGAAAAAATGTAACAAATGTCAGTAATTGACTAATTGTGTTATCTTGTAGATAAAATTCAGACAATCAAACACAGCTGGTGTGCATTATTAAGTAAAGGTAAGTAAACAATAATTTGTTGTTTAAATTGTCGACACCTGGGTACTCATTGTTTCCATTTTTATCATAAGCAAGTATCTACTTAAAATTATCAATACTAAGTTTAAGCAACTTTTAAATTCAGTTTGTTTTAGATAAAGGTAGAAATATTCAAATTTTTAAAATAAGTTGTTTATAATTCAATTTCTGAAAATGCAGATAATCTGTAGGTAATTATTGAAAATAAAAGGAATTGAATTTCTTTAATAAGATTACTAAGGGGACAGCAATACAAAAATTCGTCATATAGCATATAGGTATCTTAAGTAAAAAAAATAATGTAATTGTAGCAATAAGTTTCCTATAAAATACTTCAATATTTATTTGTTTTTCTTTTACAACTTCATTACTACGCTGAGTTCTAAGCAGAGTTACCTGAAATAAAGGAAAATATTTAATTTATATCTTATACGCTTTTTTCATAATAAACAAATTTTATTTTATATTAATTCATTAATTGTATTAATTCTCATAATTGAAAAAAGGTGTGGGTGTAATTTTTTTCTATATGAGGGATTCCTGATTTGTAACAATTTAAACTCTTTAATTCAGCAATCACAATAATCACCCACCCCAGCATTCCAAACCATACAGATACTACAATTAAGAAAGATATTCTACATAGTTCTGTCGTTCTTTTTTGTATGAAATAATTACATGTTAAAAGAAATACTACAATCAACAATGAAGAATATAAAATTTCAAATCTAAACATTTTTCCTAAAAATCAAAATGAGAAAATAAATCTAAGTGCAGAACTAACTAAATACATTCGTGATATACTGATATACATACATAGTGTAAAGTATAGTGGGTCCTTCCCGGGATTTCCAGGGAGTGAAATTCCGGAAAATTAGCTGCTTTTTATAATCCCGATTCCCGGGATTCACGTTTTAAAACCCGGGACGAGTTTTTTTCTTCAAAATCAACCATTTCCTCCATCGCTAAATATGCAAAATATTTGGTTAACTAGTATTTTTTTGATGATACTGAATCGGAATCGGAACCTAGTGATTTAGTAGAAGTGAATGACGAAACTTCCCCATCTACTACTGAATCTTCGTTAAGGCTTTCTTTATCAAATGCAATAATTGCATCCCATAAACCTATGGAAGAAGTAAAACCCGACAAAATATTATCAATTCAAAAGGATGAAGCAACAGTAATGAAGACACGTACTCTGGAACATATATACGATTCGTATTTTTAATTTCTGGCACAAAAAAACGCGTTGGTCTATCATCTATCTGATCATTCTGTTACGTTTTTCAAAAACTTATTTTAAAAATCAACAAGACCTATAAATTGAATATTTATTTCCTGTTTGTTTACTTGATTTAAAAAATTAATTTTGTTTAATGTTTTCTTTCAAAAAAAAGATGTTTTTTGTTTTTAATTTTTTAAATAATGAAATAATAAATATGTGTTTGTTTTCCACTAAGTTTTTAATTTCTTTTCAATAAAAATAATTAAATTGCTCCATAATATCAAAGTTTAATATTAAAATAAATCCCGGGATCTTATGAACTTCTAATCCCGATTCCCGGGATTGAAAAAATCTTCGGGAACACCACCCACTAGTAAGGTATAATAGTTCGATCCAATGGCGCTACAGTCCAAATCGGACCTTGGCCTCCTCAATTTTCGGCCTCAAATTTTCCTTGCCTAAATAAGCTGCCCTTTTCCAGTTGGTGGTTGCCAGTATGGCCTGTGCGTCTGTTTTTATTTTTATCTTTTTATCTTGTCATCTTCCTATTGGTTCCTACTTCCGCAAGATCTTTCGTTCAAATGCATTTATGGCTGTTTCCGCTCTTTGTGACAGTACCTAATTCACCTTTGTATCTCCTTCATTTCCTTCTGTTTGTTAGAGATGTTGGTACCTAGGTATATGAAGTCATTCACTATTTGAAAATTCTGGTCCCCTATTGTTAAGTTCTGACCTCTTGCTCGGTTACTCCTGGTCTATATGTATAGGTAGCTCGGTTTTGTCCTCATTGACTTCCAGGCCGATCTCTACCGCAGCATTTTCGAGTTCTACATACATTTCTTTGATGGTGTGTATGTTTCTTCCAAAGATGTTAATGTCATCAGCATATCCTGCTATTTAGATTTATAAAACAGCGATCCACTGACGTCCACTGTAACATTCCTTGTCCCATGTTCGAGTGTTAGATTGAATAAATGGGGGGCCAGTCCATCTTCTTGTTTTAGAATTTGTTTTACTTCGAATGGTGCTGTTAGGTTCCGGATTACCTTCACTCTGCTTTTAGAGTTATCTATTGTCAAGCGGGTTAGCCTGACTGGTTTAACTGGGATGTTGAAATCCATCATGGTACTATATTATAGTTTCTCTATGTCAATATTATCGTATGCTTGTTTAAAATTCACATACAGTGGGTACACGTCTATGTTGAACTGGTCTATGGTTGAACGTCCTGGCCTAAAACCTACCTGGTATACACCTATTATGCTTTACGATATCGATTGTAATTTGCTTCTCAGTATGGTGGTAAACGTCTTGTAGGCTGTGTTTAACAATGAGATTCCTTTGATGTTTTTGCAGTTAAGTTTGTTCCCCTTTTTGTGTATGGGGCATATAATGCTGCTTCTCCATTCGTCTGGTATAGTTTCTGTTGTCCATATTTTGCTTAACAGGCTCGTCATCGCTGTCATAAGATCCGGGCCTCCATGTTTTAATAGCTCGGATGGTATGTTGTCGATTCCAGGTGATCTATTACTGGTTAATGCGTTTATTGCATTCACAACTTCTATTCGTGTGGGTGGCTCATAGAATTCTGCGTTTTCTGTGGGTTCTGTTGTTTTTCCATCCTTGTTAGTCGGGTTCTGTTCTCGTTTTCAAGTTTAGCATCTCCTCGAAGTATTCCCTTCATCTCCCTTCGATTTACTTTTCACTGCCGATGACAAGACAGAATTTTGACTCTACATAGATTGGTGTTTGCTTTGTGCACGCTTTTAAAGATGTGATTTGCTTGTATGCCTTTCTGATATTGTTACTCTCGAAATCTTTTTGTAAGCTTAACATAGTATCGTTGATTGCGGCTCTCTTTTTTCTTCTAATTAGCTTGTTTGTTGTTCTTCTAACGGGCGTTTATAAACTGTCAACATCGTAGTAGGTTATGATTTCAGAAACATATTTCGTAATTCGATTCAGAACACAAAACCAAAAATGTAAAGATTTGCAAATGCCATTGTCTTGTATGATTTAATGAGACTTGTAATTTGTTTTTCAAAGCAACTGAGATTCCGACAGTTTATGGACACAGGTTAGCTTTTTCAGATTTAGGCCCGGTATTTCAGTGCAGGGTTAAACCAGAAATTCTTGGTTACCCGTTTATTTTTGTGGTTAGGTGTATTTCAGTACGTAGTTAACGCTAAAACCGGTTTAATCTAACCCAAAAGTTAACCCAGGCCACCCGGTGGTTTAAACCAGGAATTGACGTTTTTTCTAAGTTACACCACTTCTCTTTTAAAATTTTGGCACTACGAGGCACACAACCAGGGCCGTTTTAAGCCTGCTGCAGGTCCGGGGCTAGACATTTGGTTGCCCCCGCCCCCCATAAAAAAAATTGATTTGTGCTTTGTGCGTATTGAAAAAGCGGTGATTAAGTTCAAATTTTATAAACAATTGAATAAGAACGTTTTATTTGCTCATTAGCTAATTAAGCAGTTTATTCTCTCATTAGGCCCTATCTTACATACTTGGTAGGCCCCTTGCCTTGGTAGACCCGGCGCTTCAGCTCCCAAAGCCCCCACCTTAAAACGGCCCTGCACACAACCCGACACAGAATTTAATTCGGGGGCCAGTTCCAACCAAGCCATCGCCTTTTGGTTGTTGGTAATTACAACGGTTTGTTTATTTTCCAAAACCATCCTTTCTTTTGTTGACCAATTCAGTCAGCAAGCTGACTTCGCTTTCGCTGAAGTTTTTGGACCGTGAGCGTTCGTTGTTCATTATAATCATTATTATCGGTAAATTAAAAATAACACAATACACAACAGCTGCTCTGCGGAAAATGTAAACAAGAACATGTGATTTTCAATCTTTCATTTAATGCGCATGCGCAGCTACGACAATTTGCCGAAATGCCTAGCAACATAACGAAATTTTGGGTTTGTAAAACTAGATTTACTTAACCCAGATTTATACACTGAACTACCCACTACGAAAAATAAACTTGGTTAAAAATTAAACGAGATTAGTTAACCAAGATTTTAACCCTGCACTGAAATACCGGGCCTTAGTCTTTCGAGGTTTTTGTGGGCCTTGTTAGATATGTGTTGTAGTTTCTGTTTTTCTCTTTTAATGTTATTTCGAACTCTGCATTGAACCAGTCTCCAGAGCGTGCTTTACGCGCAGGCCCTATTGTGATATCTGCTGCTTCTACGACTGTTCCCTAGACGTAATCCCACTGTTCTTCCACTCTCGCATCGTCATTTTCTGTTTCTGTTACTCGCCTTCGGTTCAGGTTCTTTTATGCTTTGTGTATTATATTTTTCTCTGTCCTGATTTCGTGTTGCCTTCCTGCTGCTAATACGGTTTCTAAAGATTGCCTTGACTAGTTAGTGGTCGGAGTCTATATTGGCTCCACGATACGCTCTGACATCCAGTATACTTGACACACAACTCTCGATATTTAGTTGATGGATTTGATTAGAAGTTTTCCCATTGGCCGATATCCGTCTGTGTCTATGAATGTTAATGTGTGGGCCGTTATTGCTGGACGCTTGGAGTAACTAGACTGTGTTACCCTATTGTTGGCCGGCAGTGTTCTTCTTTCCCTACGACACATTGAAGAATTTCACTTTTAACCGTAGAACACAGATTCTTTCATTGGTGGGTTTGAAGTCGATGATGGTGTTCTTTGCCGTATTGCTTACTATAAAGGCAATTCCTAATTAATGGTCACCTGTTTCCTTTCCACTGTGCAGGATTGCGGGAGTCTTGGTATCCATCACGCCTTTACCTAGCGATCTTGTTTCCTAAATTGCCGTGACTTGTATTTTGAACTTTTCTGTTGGTAGTAGTTAGTTGTTTAATTGACTCGGTTTTACTTAGGGTTCGCATGTTCCACGTGCCTATGCTCATATCCATCTCGCCTGTATTCCGTCTATTTAGAGGCTTCGTTTGAGATTTCATGACTGGGATTTCTTTATGGGTGAAGGGGTGTTAACCTCTAGGTGTAGGCAACCCCTTGTCCGACCCCTTTTAGTCGTCTCTTACGACAAGCAGAGGATACTGTGGGTCTACTCTTACCCCAACCCACAAGGGACAAGTATAATAATTAACAATACGAAAATAGAAACTTCTATGTACCTAAGTTCTTAAAATTAAAAACATTCACACCTTCCTCATATTGTTATAGAAATAACTTTATCATTAGCAATGTGTGTTTTACAGAAACAATAAAACCAGCCACGTGTGGTAATAAATAACATGAAATGAAATTAAGAAGGCTAGTGTTAATAAATAAGTAGCCTAAAAAAGATTGAGCGTGACAAAAGGTGTAAAGCGATAAAAAACTAGAAATGAAACATTGACAAAACTAATACATACATTTGTTCTTCTTCTATGTATAATAAAAATTTTTAGAATTTACTGAAGAAAATTCAAAAAAACGCATTTAAAAAATCAAATCTTAATTATTAACACAAGCACCACATAATTGTACTATTTTGATAATCTATGATTTTTATGAACCTTTAATCACTAAAGTTTTGATGAGACTGATAAGTTATTATTATCAATCACTTCATGTACTGTAACCGAATGTGAAACACGTTTTTCAGCAAGTGTAGAATAACATTTGTAATTTAGTTTACTCCTCGTGAATCTATTCTGTGATATAGTTTGTATAACTAAATAATCATGACAGGTAATAAGTATTTTTAATATAATTTCATAATTTTCTTATTTGTAAAATTAAAATAATTATCAAGAATATTTTAACTTATTTTAATCTAGTTTATATATTTTAAAGAACTGTTACCTGACATTTAAAAAATAGAACTAATTTTTTATGAGATGCATAATACCATTAAACCATTAAATCACTTCTAAATTATACAATATACATACAATAGCAATGATTGATTGTTTCTTCTCTTTGTGCCTTTGTTTGTATCATTTTACAACTGTTTAAGTTGAGCTTTTGTTTAATATTAAACTTAAATTTTTTAAATCTATTTCAGTTTACACAATTAGATTGTTTTTTTATGTATATTAAATATTCATTTGATTTTTTAAATTAATATTTTAAAGATCAAGAAAACTGCTATTCTTTTATTATATTTTTAGTCAATAAGAAAATATACTTCCAACAGAAAATCAACTTCAAAAATCATTTTTTTATGTAATAACTGTAGATATTCTTAAAATGTTATATTTAAAAAAAAAATAACTTTTTAATCTAATCGCACAATTATGGTTCAATATACTATACGAATTTAATTTGTGTCTCACAAAAACACTTGGAAAGTTGATTATTTTTGTTATTAAACATAATTTAAAAGTTATTTTAAAAGCAAAGGTTATGAATCTGTTGCCAGAAAACATTAGTAATATTAATTTTTATCAATATATATTCCGTACTTGTAGTAATTCAACAGTCTAATAACGTAATAACTAATAACCACTTAATTAAATTAATTTGAATTAAGATATACCTACGAAGGCGTATTTTTATGTTATCTATCTAGCCATAAAACAAAAAAGCGACGATGTCAAACCAATTACTAAAAAATAGCTGTAACATTTAGAAGTAAGTTGTGTTTAATTTGAGCGGTTTATAGAGATTTGTGAACTTCTTAATAAAATGAGTGAAATTAAGGTGGAACATTGCAGTGTCATAAAGTTCCTTACAAAAGAAGGCAATGGCCCAACAATTATTCATCAAAGAATGGTTGGGGTTGCTGTGTATGGGGAAGATGCTCCATTTTATTTTTAAATTAAATTTTGGTCTAAACTCTTTCGATGGGGCAGAAAATCAATTAACAATGACCCAAAGTCCGGACGGCCCGTGGAAGCTTGAACTGAAGGGATGATGCGAAAAGTCGAAAATTTGATACTGCAAGATCGGCGTTTAGAGGTCTCTGTTATTTCCAATGATATCGATATATCCGAAACAAGCGACCTGAAAATTTTGCATGGCGATTTGGGTATGAAGAAGGTGTCTGCACGGTGGATTCCCTGATTGCTTACACCTGAGCAAAAACTGTCGAGAAAAGAAATTTCTCAAGAAAATTTGGCTACGTTGGAGAGGGACAAAAATCTTTTTTATCGGATTATCACCGGGGATGGGACTTGGGTACATCACGGAACCCTCCCACTGTACAGGAATCCATGCAGTGGATTCACAAGGTGTCACGTGCCTATTCTGCACTACGACATTTAATTGGGGGATGATGTTACCCTTTAAGCTCGCGGCTAGACTAGCAGTGACGATGGGGGGTTCGAGACGACAGAACCCTTTAATTAAGGGTTGGTCATGAAAGGGATGGAAATGGTTGCGCGCCACTATGATAATAAAGTCACCCGAAGATCTAAAAGGAGGAAACCCATCATAGAAGATTCCCAAGGGCGCGGAGAAAGGGGTTGTCGTAGCTGCTTTCTGCTGCGCAAGATGTAACTTACCTTGCTACTGAAAATTACTTTACTTAACTGCAATGCTCAACTTGTAGACAGGCTAACACTTTACACATACATCTTTAACAAAACACTGAAACACAAATAATATCGGGAAGGACTGAACGCAAATAACAAGGCCAACTAAATTGACAATGAAATATTTAATGAATCTAAAGACACAAAAATGAATACAAAAACATTACACAAAAGGTAATCAAAAATACATAGCGTTAAAAACACATCATAAAAACAATACTTACTTTACGGGAAGGAGAATTGAGAGTGCTATGTTTACGTTATGTACGGAAAAAATATTCACAAGCTAAGCCCCCTTAATTCCAAACAAAGATAGGAAGACACAAATAATAATGCATTAACAAGTTCAATAAGCACCGATAAATTTCAGACATGCAATATAATACAAAATAATATCCTAACTTGACTACAATTTGAACACAAAAGTCTTTACTTTACAAACACCGATGAACGTTACTGGAACACCAAAATTGCTACAAATTAGTTAACTGATTTGCCAGGGGCTCTCAATTTTGCAATGTGAACATTAGATCCGACCAAGGAAAGGTTCACAAAGCCTGCACCACATACCACTGGACAAAACAGATAAACTAGAATCGATTACTTTAAAGCAGGTTGCACACAAAACACAACGGCAAATACAAACGGCGGTACTTATTAACTTCAAACTTAAAGGACGTTGATAAAGGCCTGTCGGCAAGAGGCAATCGTAGATATTGAACTGACGTTAAAACACAAATAATACAAACGAAGAAAGCAGGCGCAGCATAAAGGAAACTGGTTTTTACCTGGCGACTTAAACGATAAGCCAGGGAGTGACGTGAGACTGGACGGGCTAGATGCTCTTTCTTCTAAGACTGGTGCAAAACAAACGAAGAATAATCCTTAAAGGGGCGGGTTTGCTGGATCCCTCAACGAGGAAATTGTGTAGAAACGGCACTCGACAACCCTGTCACTTAAAACTTCTCAGACAAGTCTATTTCTTTCCGGAATTATAATGGCGTCTTTTTTTGAATCCGACTATGTCGTTAATTGTATCTTTCCACAAAAGATAACCGATATAGAAGCCTTTCCGGTATTTATAAGGACCCACCCTTGGAACGGTAAACGATAAATTCCACCACGTCTAGAAGACGTCCGATAGGATCGAGATGTTGTCACGCACTGAAGAGGGGAGCGGAAGAAGAATCGAAAGCAAGCCCCGGAACGGCTGACGCAGCCCAATGTACAGGAGGGATTCGCCTGCACCGCATCACGAGATGTTGCAATGACGGAAGCAAGATGAGATCATGCCTTGGTGACATACACGTGAAATTGGGCCACCTTGTGATTTTGAACAAAGATACCTCTTATAAAAATGAAACACATGACTGTAAGAATTCGTAGAACTGCAAGGGAAGAACGTGCCATCAGGTTTAACCTTTTATGTCCTCCAGGCTAAATGAATTTAAACTGTAGCAAAATAAAATAATTGACACGGAATCAAACTTAAACATTCTTGTTCGCAAAAAAACTTGTTGCTGCACGACAATTTTCGGGTTCATAAGACAAACAAAGTCCAGCAGATAATCAATGACTATGGGTTTATAGAGTTAAGGCATTCACCTTGTAGGCCTGATCTTGCTCCGTCAGACTTCTTTCAATTCAAAAAGGAGTTGAACAATATTTTGCAAAGAAGCTATTGAATAATATTTTGCAGAGTTGCCGAAGAAATTTTGTTCTCGTGCTATGGGACAATTGGAAAAAGGACGGAATAAGTGTAAAAGTGTTAAAGGGAGTTCTTCTAGAAGTCGCGTGCTCATTACAGGGCGTTGCCGATCTTCTCTTTATATGTCTGTGGTGTGCGTGTCAAGTAGTCTACAGACATAGGGGACCTACAGCTTAACGTGGGCTCCGAACCACGAAAGTGCTTGCACTTCTACTCCAGAGAGGACTTACTAAGCAGAAATACCTCGGTGGTTTTCCATTGCCTTCCGAGGGAAGCGGTCGGGTGTTTTCGGTGTATGTGTGACCCTGGGAATCGAACTCGGACCATCTCAGTGGTCAACCGCACGCTGAATCAACTGAGCCACGACCGCGACGACGAAAGAGAGTTATCTAGAAAAATAAAGGGTTGTTAATGTAATACGTATTTTTTTTCATGGTTAGGTTGATAACATAAAAATACGCCCTCGAATTATAATTTTATGTTTTACTAAACATTACTGATTTAATGAGTTTCAGCAGACATCTTAGTTTGGTATTTCATTACATGCTTGTTAGTAAGTACATCTTATGTAATCGCCGGTTGTGGTATGTATGGTATATGTAATCAAAATTTGACAACTGGAAAATTTCAAAACTGTTATACTGAAAACACACCAGCTAAAAAATTTGATCGTAATAATGAAGAACGTGACCTAGCGTTACAAGAATTGAAAAAGCATTGCCCTGAGTATTTTGTAGACACTGGTAGGTAATTTTGTTTCTATTGTAATTTTTTTTTATGAAAATTGTCTTTTCTAGACGATCCTGAATTATGTTGCGATATTCAGCAAGCTTTGGTAATGTCAAAAGGTATTCAAATGATGGATGTATTTAAACGGTGCCCTACATGCATTAGGAATTTAAAAACTCACATTTGTGAATACTCATGTGGAAAAGACCAGTTTTTATATCTTGACAACTATATAACAGATGAAGGAAATATAATCCCAGAAGGTAAATAAATATATGTGTCCATCTGCAGTAATTCCTACTATTTATATTTATTACACTTATTTGTAGAGTATGTAACTGAAGTTGACATTTATTTAAGTGAAGTTTATATGAATGCAACATTTGATTCTTGTAAAGAAGTAGCAATGCCAAGTACAGGTCGGCTTGTATTAGATACTACATGTGGGGACTGGTCTTCAACATACTGTGATTCGCATAAGTTCGTAACAATATAATTATATTTTAGAAATAAATATATAAAAGAACGGGAGCGGGAACGGAAGCGAATGCGATATGGATCAAAATAGGTTGCGATATCTTTGCATTTATGTTCAAACGCCATTCCACTCAAGCGAATATGGGGTTATATTAGTTAAAACATATCGGGGTCAGTACTATATGATTTACCTAGACCATGAAGACTAAAAAAAAGTAAAAGAACAAGATAAACTGTAGAACAAAGTAGGTTTGGAAATGAATGAAAGTGGTAAATCATTTTTAGTTTTATTTAAAACAGAGTTTAGAATTTTTAGACTTTACAGATAGTAATTAACTAGTTCAATCCTTACAATGAGTAACAATATTTTTTATGAATTTTATGCTCACCTAAGGTCATTTTCAATGCTTCTAAATGCTTCCATGAACTAAAAATACAGGTCGTCGTGCTTTTTTTGTCTTTCGGTTACCACTAATAACAGAAAGGTGTTTTTCTTCATTCGATGAGGAGAACACTTTAAATAGAAAATGAGTAGGTAGATGTACGTGTGCTCTGTTTGATTACCTAAGAGTAAACAACAGATTCATTCCCGTTTCCCGGTTTCGTGCAAACAATAGTTATTTGTATCACAAGGCTAGAAACTGTCACTTTGCAAGTGCGAGTACGTTTGTAGGCCGAGGTGCAACCGAGGCGCTACAAGTACGAGTACTTGCAAAGCAGTTTCTAGGCGTGTGATACACAATATTTTTTCGGCCGATAAAAATACGTTAATTATAAAAAAATCATTTTTTATTCAAATATTTGACGTTAGAGAATTTATTTTTCTAGGGAATTTATTTTTCTGGGCGTGACAATGGGCGGAGTCAGTTCGGTTCAGCGCCACCAATCAAAAATCCTAATTTTACTTTCTGGACTAGTCCGGCAAATAGCATTTTCCAGACGATTTATACGCATGAAAATTGAGTGTTTCTAGCCGGAGGGCGAAAAACAAAATATTTCTTGCTCCTGCACTTGACGTATCGCATTCGCTTACGCTTCCTATCCCATTGTACCGTGTTGGTTTGAAAGATGCTGGATGTGTTTATCATAAAGAATGTTCCAGATGGTTTAATTTTTTTGGGGAAGGAAACGAATTGGCGCCATTTCCTATTCATTTTAGAGCTGTACCTCCAAACGATGAACATCCGAAAATAGAAGGACGTACAGTACCTTGTAATGAAAAATATGATGTAAGTAATAAAGCTTCATTTTATTATAACACTTAATGGCCGGTTTCACCAACCACACTTAACGTTTAAGGATTCCCTAAAAATTTAAACTAGCCCTTTTTTGTTTCACCAGTCAAATATCTCCACTTAAATTCTCCTAAGGAGCACTTACCCTAAACCTTCAATATCGGCCGCTTAACATTCACTTAGTAAAGTTGTGTATTTTTGACGTTTCGTGTATAACTTTCAAAATGATTAATTATTATTTAGACGATGATGTTGATGATATAAATGATATAGATGAAAACGATATTATGAATTATATACCCAGAATGATTTATGAAAGGGAAGATCATTTCCACAATTTCTCGGAGATTAAATTTTTCGAAAGATTTCGTTTAAAAAAAAATACAGTTTTGCAAGTGCTGCAATTAATAGAAAACAGATTGGAGTATCCACACAACTAGTATGTATATACAAAATATATAAAATTAAAATGATAAATAAATAATAACAGTCAATGTATATTGAAGAAACAATAGTGTATCACCAATAAACCAGCTGCTTGTGGCATTACGGGTATATGCTACAGGAGGTCATCTTCTGGCATTAGCAGATTTTGGAGGCATGTCAAAGGCTAGTGTATCTAGAATTGTCGTCCGAGTCTCAGAAGCCATAGCAGCATTAAGGCCTATTTATATTAATTTCCTCAAACAAACGGAAGAAGAAATTAGAAAAACACAACAAGACTTTTACGATCTTTACTCATTTCCACGAGTAATAGGAGCCATTGATGGGACTCACATACGTATTCAATCGCCTGGTAAAATATTGTTTATCGCACTCTGTACTATGAGTGTCAGTACAAAGAATAAGTACTAATTTTATATATTTACAACAGGAAATAATGATGGTGAAGTTTATCGAAGTCACTAGTTCACATGTCTGCACTAAAATTAAACCAAATATTACTAGAAATATGTCTTCTTCATATTCTTTCGTTTTTAGATCTACATTTTAGAACAAGTACGTGTAAGTTAAGTTGCTCTTAACTAAGGACTTGTATATTTTTGTTGGTGGAACAAAATATAAATTTAAGTATCACTTAGTATTAAGTGTAGTTTAGTTAAGTTTCATTTTAAGCTACCGTGGTGAAACTGGGCATTAGTTACTTAAGAATTAGTTTTAAAAATATTATTTTTTTTAGGAAAGTTCATCCGCATGCAGTTGTATTGACTGTTCACTAACATGTATGACTGAAGAATTTCTACCTCTAGAAGAGGAATACCAAATCTTTGACTTTAATGGTTTTGCCTTCATATGTGCAGTTTTACTTTTTATAATAAGCACACTTTTCGTTACATGTGCACTGTTAAATTACCGAATATTTCCTGGACTTGACAGTGGCAAAGGTAAAGACGGCGTCGTTTTAATATTTATCCAATTTTAATGTATTTATTTTAATCTAGAAGAAATTTCCCCACCTGAAGAAGAGATACCACGGCTTCTCGAAATATTTTTCAAGAAATTAGGAACGGGTAAGTAATGCTTAAAAATAATGTTTTTGTACTTTCATGGGACTAAGCCTAAAAATTATCTTATTTTATTTTGGATGCTACTTCTTTCAAAATATTTCCTTTTGAAATGTACAGTGACCGGCAAAAAGTTCGCAACATATGGGAAAAATTTTTATTATTAGAGTATCGAAAAAACTTTTATGGGGTATTGGTTCTGCATGTCCGATAACCTAAAAATCGAATTTGAGGTATGTCACGTGACCACTGGTATGGGGGCAAATTTAAAAACATTACTGTGAAGTCGCAAAAAGTGGGGTTAGATGACAAGATATCGAAGAAAATTGTTAGAAAAAGTTGCTTAGAATTTAATTTTAGGCCTATGTGCAAAATTTCAAGTATTTATTTAAAAAAATTGGAAATCGCAATTTTTTGTAAATATTTTTTTATCAATTTACAAATACCCAATTTTTTCCTCTGGTTCAGCGTGCGTCTGACCACTGAGAATAAGACTGGCCCGGGTCTAATTCCCGGGGTCACACATACATCGAAAACCGCTTCCTTTGGAAGGCAATGATAAACCACCGAGGTATTTCTGCCTCGTAAGTCAGAACTGGAATCGATGAAATAATAAATGTCATGAAAAAGCCAAGAAATTGTAAATCTGTAGGTTCCGATAGAATATCTTCAGAAATACTAAAAGAAGTGGGTGAAATTGGTACTAAAGAAATTCACAGAATTTGCCAAAGAATATGGGCAACCTCCAGTTGGCCAGACGACTGGACAACCTCCACCCTTATACCACTTCACAAAAAGGGCTCAAAAACTAAATGTGGAAACTATAGGTTAATAGCTCTGATCTCTCACACTAGCAAAATAATGCTCCACATAAACAATGAACGGCTTAAAGTTAAAGCATATCTCTCCTGGCAGATCCCGGAAGAACAAGTGGGGTTTGTGAAAGGCAAAGGGACGCGTGAGCAAATCCTAAATCTAAGGCAATTAATAGAGAAAGCCAGAGAATACAACACACCCTTATACTTATGCTTTGTTGACTACAAGGAATCTTTTGATAGCATTAAATTATGGACAATTCTCACGAAAATGGGAGTACCAAATCATCTTGTCGCTTTGATCAAAAATCTATATCAAAACAGCAAAGCAATTGTAAAGCTAGATAATCATTTCTCAAATTCTTGCGATATTAGAAAAGCCGTCAGGCAGGGATGTATATTGTCCCTCCTACTTTTTAACATATACATACAACGGCTTACTGGGAAGGCGGATACACAGTTGGAGGAACAAAAATCAACAATCTGCGATATGCGATGATATGACCCTTGTAGCGAGTTCAGAAACAGAATTAATGCAAATAATTAAAAAACTAGAAGACATAAGCTTGGAATACGGCTTAGAAATAAACCATGGAAAAACAAATATAATGATAGTAGACCACAAAAATGAAAACCGTCCGAATCTGATGTTCTTAGGAGACTTCAAAGTTGTAAACAGTTTCGTGTTCTTGGGTTTATTAATAAGCAATAAAGGTGGTTGTCATTTATAAATTAGAAGGCGAATACAAATAGAACGAGGTGCTATGACCAAGCTACATAAAATATGGAAAAACATACAAATCACCACCACTAGAAAAAAGATGATAGCAGAAACATTAACCTTCCCAATCATGGCATATGGTTCCGAAACGTGGGCCATAAAAGCCGTCGATAAGAGACGAATCGATGTATTCGAAATATGGTGCTGGGGACGCATCTTAAGAATATTTTGGACGGCACACAAATCGAACGTATCAGTATTGGAAGAAATAAATGTACAAAATCGCTTATCCAATCGAATTGAAGAGAAAATCGTCAGCTTACTTCGGCCACATATCAAGAAGGGGTAACAATAATCCAGAAAGGCTAATCGTACAAGGCAGGAGATCAAGAGGTGATCAGACCAAATATGGACTTTAAGATCGGTATGTCAATACATTAAGCCACGAAAGCTGCGGACAACAGAGAAAAATGACGCGAGATTGCTCTATGAATTTGCAACCAAATATAAATTTGCGACCCAGTTATAGGATCACGATTCTTCTGCCAAGAAGAGAACGCAAGAGAGAGAGAGAGAGAGAAGTTTTCTCTGAAGGAGAAGTGTTTCTGTTTCTGTGGTTCGGGGCCGACGTAAAGCTGTAGGTCCCCTATGTCTGTATGCTACTTGACACGCACACTACAGACATATGGAGAGAGACCAGCAACGCCCTGTAAAGGGCAAGCCACTTCAAAATGGAAAAAGATCAGAAGCACCATAAAAATAGTTTTGTCGAAGGCCTCTGAGTATTGCTTGCAATTCCATTTGTCTTGAGGAAGATGTAAACTGACTATGGTTATTCACCTTGAAACATTGCAGTAAACTCATAATTTATGACTGCCAAAAGGAAAAACCGTAATTAATGATACCTTTAATGTTAAAAAAAGATGATACGCATTGCTTTCTTTGGTCTGCAGTCACG
The DNA here is from genome assembly GCA_963082815.1 of Melanotus villosus. Lineage (NCBI taxonomy): Eukaryota > Metazoa > Arthropoda > Insecta > Coleoptera > Elateridae > Melanotus > Melanotus villosus. Next base: position 82,425,153 of record OY720419.1, read on the forward strand.
CACTGGCGTGCGATCCATGGAAGCGGTGGATGTACCGCTTCCCTTGCCTTCATTCACAAGGCAAAACCATAGGCGGAGTTAGACTGCCAAACTTGGGGGTGCTAGAGTCCTCCACGAGCGAAGCAAGTTGCTTACCATGTAGCGCCGCAGGCGAAACTTTTGAAATTTTCAAGGTCAAGCGCTCTAATGAAAAGTTAGAAAATCGCGATACAAAAATATTTTCTCCAAAAAATAGGTTTCATCAAGAAAACTTTTTTGCAAAACATTAAAGAAACCATTTTTCTCTAGGAATTTAGGTATAGGTATGACAAATTTACATTATTCTCTCTATAAAGTCATTAATTATAAATTTACATAGGTAACTTAAAAATAAAATATAAAAAGATATAATTCTGGTATCGAAAAAACATTTATTTATGACATCATGAATTCAACTTTTAATATTTATTTAAGAATACAAAAGAAAAGAAATATTAATATTGCAATGGCATTTTCATGCTTGATGCTTTTCGAAAAACGTCTCTAGTCTAGGCTCATAGGCTGGCTGTCAGCTAAAATTATTATTTTCGCTCCGAGAATAGATATAAATAATAAAAAATAGAAATAAAGATATTTAATTTGGGGGTGCTAATTTCAAAATTGGGGGTGCTAAGCACCCCCTAGTACCCCCCTAACTCCGCCTATGGGCAAAACAATATAATTTATTAATTTTATTTTTATTTCAGCAGTACCTATGTAAAAATTAATAAATTATATTGTTTTTCCTTATGAATGAAGGCAAGGGAAGCGGTGTTTCCATCGCTTCCATGGACCGCACGCCAGTGCTGTACGTGGACTGATTGTAGTAGAAGAGTCCATGTACAAACTCTGTACATGGACTCTTCTACTACAATGATTGTTATTTTATGCTTGGATTGTAACCATAAATCCAATTTTCATGTCCCGTAATATTCCTGTAAATAATTGTTAGGCCATCATTTCAATGTTCAAACCACAAGACAAGATACAATAGTAAATGGTACTCAATGGCCTTCAAAAAAGGAATTCTGTGTTTTTGAGGTATTATTTTGAAGGGGATGGTAACCAAAGTTAAAGAAAGTAAGTTAGTATGTTTTAGGCATTTAGACACTTTCCACAACACGACTTCCTATTTTATGTTACTATTTTTTATATAATTGTATAATTTTATATTTTTAATTTACAGTAATGGCAAAGTATAGTACTATAGTGCTGTTTTTAACTTCTTGGGTTGTAATAGGACTAGGATATGGTGCTATTTACTTAGATATAACAACAGATCCAGTAAAATTATGGGCTTCACCTAACAGTCGAAGCCGTACAGAAAAAGATTATTTTGATAAATATTTTCAACCATTTTACCGTACTGAACAAATTTTTATTAAGCCTGTTGGTTTGGAACCTGTAAGTAAAATCTATGCAAAAATTCTAAAATTATTACCTGTTGAATTTTAGTTTAAATATAACTCTACGGGAGGGCCGATGATAATGGGGCCAGCATTTCATAAAGAATTTTTGTTGGAAGTTTTTAAACTACAGAAAAGAATCGAAGAGGTAATTAAAATTAATTCTTATCCAGAGAATTTGCGTATACTTATTGCAACCAATACTATCTAAACTCTAAACCATCAAAACGTTTTGTTGAAAAATGGCAATATGATGATGAATAAAGACAAAAATGCTCCATAAGAGCTTGTACTTCTTTCTAAGGTTGAGGCAGATTATAGTGAAGGTGAAAGTAGTATTTAAACCACGGCTCCCTATACTATATTAACAAGAACAAAGTGTCTTATGCAGCTGCTTGTAATTGTCTAAATACTGTGACACTCCCTAGGATGTTCTCTTTCTCCTAAGCCTAGTAAAGTAATACGCAATTTAGCCGTGTGTGGCCGAGCATTATCCAACGAGAACAAAGCTTACGTACCTTCAAATGTTTGTGTAAAATGGTGTTAATTGCTTTCACACCAATCTTTGGAGTTGCTTGAATACTCCTTACAGTAACATCCCGGTCCTCTTCAATCATGTTCCGAACAAGATCAATATTCTTTTCGGTAACGGCTGTTTTTATCTTAGGAGCTCTAAAACTGTCACTTAAGGAAAGTCGACTACGTTTATGGTAGCTAAAGTCACCAAATACTCCATTCATTTCCTTGAAACATTGTTTACGGCTTAAAGCCGGGTTCTCATTAGTCGATTTCATTGATCAATGAGACTGAATCTATGTCATTGTAAAGAAATTGAATAATGAGAACATCATTTCCACGATATTGATCAATGATTTTTCGTTTCAATGGAAGTGAAAGGCAGGTCTACTTTGGTTGATCAACGGGATTGATTCAATGAAATTGAACGGTGTTTGAAATGTGAGAACAAAAGTTCAATTATATTGAAACATATAAAGTTGCACCGTCAGCTTATTGTTGGCACCTACACTCTGGATAAAATTGCGTAGAGTTCTGCGTCATTTTAACAACATGACACATTTCAAATGGTTTTCTCGTTTTTCGTTTTTTGATTTGGTTTACTAAATATTTACACACAATGCGGACTCCAGCACGCACAATTTTCTTCTTTGCAGCAATTTTTAAAATTGATCGTTTCTGACAGAATGTTCAATGCGCTTGAATCGTGTGAACAATTTTCGTATTCAATTGTATCTTCAATGGTATAGATTCAGTCTCATTGATCAATGAAATCGACTAATGAGAACCCGGCTTAAGCCACGTTTGAAATTGTTAATTCCATGATTTCTTGCGAAAAGGATTACTTTAAGCTTATGTATTTTAAAATATTCAAATAGGTATATTTGTCAACCGTCATTGTCATTAAATTTGTAAACAACTAGCTTCCACTATCAAACAAAATTTGTTGCAAATTTTAATGGCCCTAATAGATAGGCTCAGCGGAAAGAGAACAGCCCTCGTATGTTTGGCACCTTACACCATTTCACAATCACATTCACAATCAGCCTATTATTCAATCAATTGTTGGACGTAGGCCTCTCCCATTATATTCTTCCAATCTTCTTTATTCTGTGCTATTGTCATCCATCTGCTTCCCGCTGTTTTCACTAAATTGGCATGCCATCTGCCATCTCAATTGTGGTCTTCCTCTGCTTCTTCCACCTATCCTGGACCTCCACTCTACTAGCTTTTTCGTCCAGCGATTGTCATCTTTTCGCGTGATGTGTCCTTTCCAATTCCATTTTAACGTAGTTATTTTTTGTACGTTCGTTGCTCATAATGTTAGTTTTGTGTGTATTAAAAACTCTACCTTTTAGATTCTTCATTCAGGCCTCTTATCATTTTTTGAATATCTTGCGTGTTGTGAGATATCGGCGAATCTCAAGTGATTTAGTTATTCTCCATCTCTCTAGGGTGTGAGGAAATAGCTTGGGGGACAAGATGTCGCCTTGTCTTACTCCTCTTTCTATTTTTATTTTATTTGTTTTTTTATTAGTGTTGTGTATCTGTAGTCTGTAGTCTACTCTACCCTTTTCAATTGCTTGTAATACTACCCAAATTTCGATCGAATCGAACGTTTTTTCGTAATCGACGTAAGTAAATTGTATTCCTTCTATCTTTCAATTAACAATTTCATGACTAATAGGTGATCTATAGTAGTACTAAACAATTTTCTATAACCTGCTTGCTCACGTGATTGATATGCATCCAGTTTATTTGTTAGTCGATTCGTGATTATTTTGCTAAAAAGCTTATAGGCTTGCGAAAGAAGACTTATCGGCCTGTAATTTTGTAATTTTCTTTTTGTCTCCCTTTTTATGTAGCAATAATACAATTGCATTATTCCATTTATTTGGTGTTTGTCCTGTCTCTAGGCGTTTGTTAAATAGAAGGGCTAAGTTCTTCCATAATTCTTTTCCTCCTCATTTCAATAATTCAGATATTATTATATCTCCTCCCGCTTTATTATTTGTATTTGTTTTATGGCATGCTTTATCTCATCTATTTGTATCTCTGGTATATCTGCAGAATTTATTTCAGGCGATGAATGAATCTGTATAGTTCTGTGTAGAATTATTCAGTTCTGTTAATAATTTCTTTTGGACTAGTGATTATTTCTTCGTTTCTGGATTCAAGTGAAATTTTTCTCTCTGTTGTGAGACTTTGCTTTAGTAGCTCCATTTTATTGCTTTCTTCTAAGGTTTCTTATATTAAACGTAATTTATAATTTTATATCTTCTTTGATAGATGTTCGAATCTTTTTATTAATTTTGCTGAATTTTACAGTACTACCTCTTTTGTTATTTTCCATTAACTTTCTTCTTTCTGCTGTTCCATTATGCCATATTTCATTATTTTGTGTTTTTTGTTTTTTCCCTACCTGCCCTACTAATACCTACTCCGGTGTTGTACAATGCGGTTGTGATTTTACTGTTGATGTCGTCTATGTTATCATTTTCTTGAACAGAGTGTTGTTGAAAGTTATAGTCTAATTGTTTTTTGCAGTCTTTTCTCTTAATTTTTATTTCTTCAACATCTATTACTTTTGATTTTTTATTTATCAATTTCATTCTCTCTAATTTGGTGTTTTTTTTTTGTCTTAGTTCTAACTAATCTATGGTCACGTCCGATATTTATTGAATTTAGAACTGCGACATCTTGTACTATATATTTATGAGTTGATATCATGAAGTCTCTTTCATTTTTGGTATGTCCATTCGGACTTAACCACGTCCATTTTCGCTTTTCTTTTTTCTGGATGAATGTGTTCATAGCATATATGTTATGCTGTTGTAAAAAGTTTGCAAGAACCTTTGTAGAACAATGTATGGCCTGACTCCAATCTTCAATCTTACGCAATTTTCTCGTCGTCTTCTTGTTTCGGCTAGACCTATTAAATCCCATTTTATGTTTGTAATTTCGTTTTGGAGTTCTAATAGTTTTGCTTTTAATGTTAACGTTCTTACATTATACGTGCAAATATCCAATTTCGTCTGCCAGCCTGATCATACCCGGTGATTCTTCGCACCCTTTGTCTCACTCCTTTTCTAGCCGCTGCCTTGGTGAGGGGTAGTGGAACTGCTGGGGACTAAGGGCCTATACTTTGGCATTTTATTCATGTCACTGAATATTAGGAGGCTGGCCAGGAGCCTTGGTGTATACTGGTAGCTCATCTTACTAGAGCTGTGTTAGCCAGCGATCGTACCTTAACGATTCTTCCGCTGGCAAACTTGCTTAATACCCCTTCTTCTTCTGGTTTCTTCTCCTAACGGAGGTTGGATATCATCATGGCGATTTTTATCTTGTCCACTGCCGCCCTAAACAATTGGTTGGAGCTCATATTGAACCATTCTCTTAGATTTCTGAGCCACGACATTCTCCTTCTTCCTATATTCCTTTTTCCCAGTATTTTCCCTTCCATTATTAATCTAAGCAGGGAATATCGTGTTCCTCTCATCACATGGCCTTGATATTCTAGTTTCTTTCTCTTGAGGGTTAATATTATATCTTCCTCATTATTCATCCTGCGAAGCACTTCTACGTTCGTTATGTGATCCACCCAAGAGATCCTAAGCATCCTTCGATAACACCATCTTTCGAAGGCCTCTAGTCTTTTATTTTCTCTTTTCTTCGTGGTCCAAGCTTCGACTCCGTATAATAGTGTGGAGAAGACATAACATCGTAAAAATCTAGTTCTTAATTCTAAGTTTATGTCTCGGTTGCAAAATATTTTCTGCATCTTAATGAATGCGGCTCTAGCTATTTCTATGCGGGTTTTAATTTCCTTTGTCTGGTCTCCATTTGCCGTTATCCATGTCCCCAGGTACTTATATTGCTGTACTTTTTCTATTTGTTTGCCCGCCACGGTTAGATCTTCTTGAGCGTTTCCTTCTTTCTTCGTGAATTTCATAAACTTGGTTTTCTTAAAATTCATTTCTTAATAATACCCCACTTTCGTATTAAACAACTTATTGTCCTTCTCAAGTCCTCTTACTCTCGTCTGCTTGCTGACCTCGTTTTCCACTGGGGTTTCCACCCAATCTCCAACGAGGTTGCTCAGCGTATCATGGTTCACCACTAGAAGGTGAGAGTAGAGTTGGAGTGGAGAGGCTATGGAAGTACCTATATCTTGATTTTGCTCCTGTATTGCGTTTCAAACCCCTTTAAACCCCTTACACAAACAAAAATGTCTGGAACTACTTAGTAAATATAACCAACCATATAAGATACTTAGCTCTTATTAATATAGTCTGAGACTTGAAACTTATCTGTAGTGAGTAGCACTTATTAACCTTTATGTCAAAATCTAGAAGGTAGCCTTGAATATAATATAATTTTCCAAATGCCATTTACAGATTGGTCAAGCGGAGAATGCTGGTTTACAAAATATATGTTTCGCACCTATGCCAAATGCTTTTACAGCTCCAAGAATGATAGATTTTTGTACCGTGCAATCACTTCTAGGTTTATTTAAAAATGATATTGCAAAATTTGAAGAATATGAAGGATTAAGTTATTTAAAAATAATAATAAAGTGTATGAAGTAAGGAATAAAACAAGTATTTATTAAAATTTTTTGTAAACAAATAATTTATAGGAGTCCGTACAATATAGAATGTTTAGCCCCTTATGGTGGCCCTGTTGAACCAGGAATTGCCTTAGGTGGAGCAACCCAAGATGATTATACAGATGCTGTTGGTATAACATTAACATTTCTCATTGATAACACTATAAATCAAACACAATTAGAACCTGCTTTGGAATGGGAACGGAAGTAAGTTTAGATCAATATTTTACTAACAGTGTATTAATTCTCAAATTGTAGATTTATAGAATTTCTAAAAGAATGGGATGCAAATGAGAGACCTGCATTTATGGATATCGCCTTTAGCAGTGAGCGCTCAATTGAAGATGAATTGGAAAGAGTTTCACAAGCAGAGATAGTTACTACAATTATAAGTTATTTAGTTATGTTTGTTTATATTACAATTTCTTTGGGTAGAATACGATCAGCAAGCACATTGTGTGTGAGTATTACCTTTTGTTTTGTGTATACGTATAATGCGTTAAAAAAATTTCTTATTGTTAAAAACAGCTGGATAGCAAATTTACAGTAGGAATTGGAGGTATAATCATAGTTCTATGCTCTGTCTTATGTTCTCTTGGAGTTTGCAGTTACATTGGAATCACTACTACATTATTAACCATTGAAGTTATTCCATTTTTGGTACTAGCTGTAGGTGTCGATAACATTTTTATTATAGTACAAACTCATCAGCGTAGAATAAGGTATCAATTTATTTATATTTATGTAGCACCCAACATTAATAACATAAAAATTTCAGACAAAAGAGTTTAACTTTAGAAGAAGAAATTGGAGAAACTATGGGCAAAGTAGGGCCAAGTATGCTACTAACGAGTTTTTCAGAAATATTCTGTTTTGGCATTGGTAAGAACAATTAGACTATCAATGAAAATTTCAGCATTAAAGAAACATATTTTAGGTGGAATATCGGATATGCCTGCAGTACATACGTTTGCTTTATATGCCATGGTTGCTTTAATATTTGATTTTCTTTTTCAAGTAACCGCATTTGTTGCATTATTATATTTGGACGAGAAGAGATATGAAGTAAATATTACTTTTCGTCCTTAATTAGTAATAATTAACAATAATATTTGTAGGACAATAGATTGGATCTGCTATGCTGCATAAAAGTCAAAAAGAAGGACTTTAGTAACAATCAGGGATGGATACAAAAATTCTGGGCTGAAATTTATACTCCTCTTCTAATGAAGTAAGATTTAGGATATTATGATTTTTCATGCGAATTTAATAAAATATAATGCTTTACAGGTTTCCAGTGAGGTGTGCAGTTATTTTTATATTTATGGCGGTGCTCTGTCTAAGTGTTATGGTTACCCCAAGCATTGAACTAGGTTTAGATCAAGAATTGTCCATGCCAGATGATAGTCATGTTTTGAAATACTTTCAGGTAAGCATACAAAATAGAAATGCCATGCTCCCTCGTGGGGCATTAGTGTCGATACCTTTACCTTTTTAGGATATGTGAAAGAGACTATCCTTTAGGCATGATTAAACAGATGAATGAATATTTAATATTCTACCATATCTAGAAATGTTATATCATACAAATAATGTTGTAGGTCGGGCACTAAGTGAATAATATTCTATAGACCGTCTCAACCTTAGAAATAAGTACAGGTTTTTGTGGTGCATGTTTGTTTTCGTTTAATTTGAGAGCTTTCTCAATTGCCTCTTTTAACAAAATAGTGTTGCCAATTTTATTATATGTACCACTATGGTGCATGTTTTCGGTTTACAGATATAGTTCTTAAATTCTAAGCTTACTACGGAACCACTCGTTTTCAACGAAATCCTGCGATCAAGCAAAACAGTGATAGCACGCTTGTCAAATGTATTGGTACTCCCAACTTACCATGTCAGGGTAAAATAGTCTGTATGAAAATACACTGCTCAACAAAATTATCGAATCACCTTATCAAAATAGAATTCTCTTTATAAAGAATGGATTTAATTATTTTTGATATGAGATTGATGTCTAAGCTTGAATCTTCATTGTCTGAAATATAAAAAAATAGGAGGCTTTGATGGTTTGCACATAAACATAATATGATAATCAGTAACAAAGCTCATTCTAGCTCATTCTTGTGACAGTAATCGACTGGTTTGAGGTGATTTTTGTGTAAAGTGCATTTAATTTTTGGTCGGTAATGGATCCTCGTCGTCAACAGAGACATTTAAGCAATGAAGACGTGGTTCGAATTGTTACTCTCCTCCAAGAAGGTCATAGTCAGAGATATGTGGCTGGGGTGTGTGGAATTCAGCAATCTTCCGTATCTAGAGCAGCCAAAAGATACAGAGAGACTGGAGAATATGTACGCCGACGAGGACAAGGCCGAAAGAGGGCCACATCCGAAAGAAACGATAGATTTATTCGAATGAGTGCTCGTCGTCAACGTTTTGTGACGGCAAGACATATTCAAAATCAGCTTTCTGAAGTACGACGAGTAAGAATAAGTGATCAAGCCGTTAGAAGACGATTGAGGGATATGGGATTGAAGCCTAGTAAGCCTGCTACTGGACCCCGGTTAACCAGAAAACACCGTGTGGCCAGGTGAAAGTTTGCTCGTGAACACATTAATTGGTTTATTAACGACTGGAGCAACGTACTTTTCACAGACGAGTCAAGATTTTGCCTAACATTGTCTGATGGACGTATTAATGTGTGGCGTCGTGTAGGAGAACGATACGCTCCAGGAAACATTCTTCCAACTACGAGTTTTGGAAGTGGTTCAATAATGGTATGGGGCGGAATTTCTTTGAACGCTCGTACGGAGTTAGTGGTGGTGGATAGGGGATCAATGACAGCAAACAGATATGTGGCGGACATTTTAGAACCACATATAATACCCTTTGCCCCATTTATCGGGGATAACTTTGTACTAATGCAAGATAATGCCAGGCCCCACGTGGCTCGGGTCTCGCTCCAGTATCTTCGTGATACCGGAATTCAAGTCATGGACTGACCAGCTTGTAGTGTTGTAGTACAGATCTTAACATCATCGAGCATGTATGGGACATGATTGGAAGGCGAATCAGACAAAGAGAAGTCGCTCCTGCTTCACTTGCAAACCTTGGTAGGGCGTTGACTGAAGAATGGGACAATTTTCCGCAGGAGTCAGTGAGAAACTTTTTTCATAGTTTACCGAGAAGAATGCAAGCTGTTATTAATGCCAGAGGTGCAAACACGCGGTATTAACTGTTATTTTGTTTGTAAAAAAATCGAGTTAGTACGTTTTCTTCTTTTTGTAAACTTGTTGCTGTTTGTTATTTATTTTTAATAAAATTAGTATTATTTATTCTATTTTATGTTTAAAATGAAGAATCTAGCATTAAAACAAAGAAGAAATAGTTGCAATCTATAAATATTGTGATGTAGTGGCTTGTTGATTTATTGTTAATAATTAATATAAATAAGTTACTTTAATTTAGGTAGAGTCTTTGACCAACTGCATCACTTGTCATATTGCTTAGCTTTTACGAGAGGTTATTATTTAAAGTCGGTTTCAACTAACACAACATTATATTGATAAACGTTAAGTTTTACAGACATTCTTCAAAGTTAAAAGTACAGAAGTACATGAATAAACACTTTGGTCAGTTTAAAAGTAAAGTCCAATTATACAAAAATAAACAAAGTAGATACGTAAAATAATTAAAATGGTTTGCCTGAACATTTTACAAGTCTGAACATTAAATTAAATATAATACTCCTAATAAGAATCTTACTTGATAAATTACACAAGACCCCATCGTGAAGGGTTTCGAGCTGGAGATGTCGCTTCTTCAATGCGGGTGAACTAACTATGGTTCTACCCTAAAGCGAGTTAACTATTTATACGTTTGTTGGTTCCCTTCCTTGGGAACCAACGTGCATTATCTTGAAGTAAGTGCTTAGTTATCATCTTATCATATTTCAGTTACAGTACGTGACTTTTTTATACATTCCTTAAGATGCAACTCGTGGGAATATTTTAAAACTTACATTCTTTCACGTTTTCTCGGCACGTGGATCTTGTCTATTACAATAACCCCTGATATCACATATCAACTTGCGACGCGTGTTAGAAATAATTTCAATATCTTTAGATGTTGTTTGATCTGTAATTAATTTGTAAATATCGCTTCGCTACAATATTGAGTGATGCGATAATTTTGTTGAGCAGTGTATATTGCGGTTCAGTATCGGTTGGCGTTGACATGATCTATTCCGTAGTAAGCTTAGAATTTAAGAACTATACTAGGTACTGGGTGCAGTACGGTAACGCTGTTATCCATATACTACTATACATTTTTCTGAGGTTGAGATAAACTATAGTAATTTAATACATATTTGGTCAGTAAATCTCAACCTTTATTTGAAGGTATTTGATCAGGTCAGATACTTTTTCCATCAAATTTTACCCTTCTCTGACTATGACCCTGGCTTAAGAAGTAATAATCGAAAGTGAAACCAACTCCCTATGTTTTGTATACTGTAACGTTTTTAAAACGTTTATTTAAAACTTCGGTCTGCTGTGTGAATTATTTATTAACAAATCTATACAATAAAATAATTGACAGGAAACAACAACTTAAACACTAAAAACACAACACTAATATTAACCCGAAACACTAACTAATTTATTTATGCAATTTATTTATATTCACGCACTTGATCACGGCTTGTTAGCAGACTTTGGTAGACTGATCGCTTGCCAAGTGAATGCACCTTTATAGCAACTGCGGCTTCAATCTGGAATATTCTTACCAGACGATGACGTAATCGAACGGTCGCGGTAACTCCAGAAACTTCTGTGGACAGATGAATCATACGTTCACACCTGCTTCCACTGACCGCTGACGTGTCTCCTTACAATACTATATTACCTTATTGGTGACTATTGCCTCATATTGCCCTCATCATTCTGTATTTAATTCTATTTGTTTTTTAACACCACTTGACATTTTGTGCTGTTTCATAACTAGGTTTTTATCAAATATTTAAATAAATTACATTTTCAAATATTTTTAAAATTTTGCTAAATCACTTTCAGAAAAAAATTTTGGGTTCAAATAATAATCAGTGGGCGAAAACAATTAACCGTTGATGCAATCGTCCATAAATTTGATAATAGGGTAGCAGGCATAGAAATATTTTTGAAAAAAGAATGTTCAGTAGATGAAGATTTTTCTTTAAACCTTCATAGTTGGACTTGGTGAATCCCTTCACAGTCTTACCCCAAATTAACTGCCTTCTACGCTTTGCTGACACCTTAACACAACTGGTCTGTAAGATAAAGGGTAAAGACTCGCACCACATAATCATATACACACAGTATACACTGCCTGCCAAGACCATACGAGAAATCAGTAACTAAAAACAAATCTATTACTAATTTTATATCAACACAACAAATACCATTACGTAATATAAAATATAATAACAGTTTACACTGTAACATAAATGAGACCAAAAAACACCAATATTTTTAAAATGTGTGTTAAATAAACAATTTCACATTTTAGTACATGAAGGACTTATTGGGGATAGGGCCCCCGGTTTACTGGATTACAAGAGGAAATCTTAATTTTACCGATATTAACAATCAAAGCAAATTTTGTGGAGGTGTTGGATGTTTAGGATATTCGGTAGCCACACAGTTATATACAGCTTCAAAACAAAATGAGGTGTAAGTATTTTTAAAATATGTGTATATTTGTAATGGGGTTTTATTAGTTTTTATTTTAACAAGTTTTCTGTGGAGAAACTCATCCTGTAAGTAAACCTCTAACTGAAAAGTGCAAATCCATTTCTACATTTCCAGTAGAATTGGTAAAAGGACTGCATGTATAATATTTTGTGCAAACACACAATGAGACCTATACAATAGTGAAATTTGACTAATACTAGCAAGTATAAAACAGACTACCAATTATCACATCCAAATTCGGGGATCCCGTTTTAATTGTATAAGTATTATACAAAAATTATAATGAAGTTCCTTTTATTATGAAACAATTTTAGAGTGTTAAATTTTAAATTAAAATGAATAAACAGGTTTTTTCAGTCATACGCTGTCAATTGTTAGTGTCTGGCTGTTCTAGTGTGTTCCTTATGTTTTGCTACATCTGCATGGTTTTTCTTCTTCTTTCGGCGGTGCGAAGTAGCAGCACTCAGGCTCTAGGCCCTAGGCCCATTGTGCATGAACCGAAAATTAAGGTATGCCTTCATACAGATCGGCACCTAGTCCAAAGGCCAAGATTTTGTCCATACAGGTGCCCCGTGTATCATCGTGCTCTAGAAGACTGGCACCAAATAGGAGATGCCTCAGAAGAAGTAGTCTGGGGCATCGCAAAAGGAGTTAAAAGGAGGTTTCACCTTTTTCGTTGCAGAATCTGCAACTTCGATCCTCAGAGAGGCTCATCAGATGCAGATGTCTTTTAAAGAGGCCATGGCCCGTAAGGAGGCCAGTAACTATCCTGAAGTGCTTCCTACTGAGGCTAAGAAGCAGGTCGGACCTTGCGTCGCTTGTCTCAGCCCAGGACACGAAGCTCAATATGAGATGAACTGAAGCTGAGTATAGTCTCTAATTGCTTGCTGAATGCTTGCTTTAGGTAGGCTGAGGGCCTAAAAATGGGTTTCAAGGAGCCCTCTTTGATCAGGCGATCAGCCTCCTCATTGCTTGGAATGTTACTGTGACCGGGCACCCAGATTAGTCGAACCCAGTTGGTTGAGTCGAACCTTTTCAGAGCCCCTCGTGGCTAGTTTTGTTTTGGTTTTTACAGAGCTCAAGGCTTTGAGTGCTGCTTGACTGTTGGAACGTATATAGATATACTTGTGCTAGTAGCCTTGGCACAGACCAAGATTGTAAAGACTTTAGTCTGGAAAATGATAGGAAGCTTGCCTAGTGCAAGAGACAATCTCATTCTAGGTTGTTCGCCATAAATGCCACCACCGGAGTCTGTCTCTCTTTTCGATCTATCTGTGAACCACAGTGGATCAGAAGATCTGGGCAGTAATGAGCATTTATGCCTTGCAGGGATAGTTATCTCGTAATTTCTGATGAAGGAGTAGCAGGAAGGCACTATATCGCTGCGAGCACTAAGGAACGGGTCGGACTCTATCAAACGAGACTGAATCTCAACGTGTCCCTTCAGCCTCCAATCGCTCTTCCAAAGGCCGTTGGTGAACAGCCTGTAGGTCGATGTTCGTGCTTCCGCCTCAATCACAATGTAAAGGGGCGTTAGGTTCCCTGCGGTTGCGGGTTACCACACCAGTGAACCATAAGTGATGACGGGTCTAATCACCGTAATGTAGATCCACAGCAGTACTTGAGGAGACAGGCCCCATGTGATGCCGAAGGATCGACGACATGCCTGGAGGTAGTCGTGGCCTTCTTTATATGTCTGGCTATATGATTGTTCCAGACAAGCTTAGCATCTAGGATTAGACCCAGGTACTTTCCTGTGCTTGAGAGTCTCAAAACTGTCCCAAATATTATGGGTTCCATGAAGACTTCTAATCTTCTTTTTCTGGTAAAGATTACAAGTTCGGTCTTGGCAGGATTAACTATCAGGCCCTGAGCTAAACACTACATCTGCACTATAGATAGCGCCCCTTGCACTAATCTGCTAACTGTACCAGAAAATTTTCCTGGGGCCAAGATTGCAGGATCATCTGCATAACCCTACATATAATAGCCAGCGGCTTCCAGTTTCACAAGAAGCCCATGTAGGACAAGGCACCACAGCAGAGGTGATAAAGCACCACCCCGGGGACAGTCTCGTCTCACCGAGGTCCTCACTGTGACACCACCAAGCGATGCTTTTATTCAGTCTGCAGGGCAGGCTCAAAGTAGATGATAAAGGGGGCGCTGAAAGCTCTCCAGCCCCTCTTGGGCTTTTAAATGGGTCAAATGAGGCTACGGCCCAATCAAGTGAGGCCATCAAAAGTGGCCACTTTGAAAGCCATTTCCCACTCACAAGTAAAGAGAGCGACTGGGAATGGCCGTTGTGGGACAGCTAATGTTCTAGTGAATTTTAGTAAGGCGAATTGTTTCACCAAGGACTCAAAACTGGAGCAGAAGTCCCTCCACGCATTCTGGATAGTTCAGTCGCAGTACCTATTGTCAATTTTTATTCAGCTGGGGTTTCGTTGCCTTCTAGAAGAGAACCGAACAATCTAGCAACTAATGAAAAACCCGACGTCGACAGGAAAATGTAAACAATTGGTCACGTTAATTGATAAGTACGGAATTATTCGAAATATGGCAAAAACCAAATTACCATGTATCGCGAACGTAATGTTTCAAAATCTTTTAGAGCCATTTGGAAGAATAAAATTAAAATTAAAGAGGTTTTTCTTCGTCAACTGTGAATACCAAAATTGAAAATTAAATGTTTCTTTTTTCAGAATATTTACTTTCTATTAAATATTGTATCAGCAATATAAAGTTACCAATAATTTTTTTATTTTCTTGACCTATTTTGCGCGTGTCATTTTTGATGAGCTCCGCATGTAAAAAATTGAATTTTGTGTTCCCCCTGGACTCCACTGAACTAATTTTCTGGACACTTTCACATTTGCAATCGTTATTGGCATTAATGTCAGCATACATCTACCTTGTAAATCAAAGTAAAAAAAGTTCTTAGTTTCGAATCACCACCCAGGTCGGCGAGATTTTTGATGTGCAAAAATATCTGAAAGTATGCTCTCTTTCGGATACGATACGTAAATCCTGTTCCAATATGAATAAAGATCTCTTATAGGAGTGAGAATCCCTTGGATTTAGTAAAATTCTTGTTGGGTGGTGCTAATAACCATAGCAATTGGCAGAGATTCCTAGCATCAGTGCCGATTTAACCATTAGGCGGACTAGGCGGCCGCCTAGGGTCCGGAAGCTCAAAGGGGCCCTAAATCCATCGAACAAAATTTTTCGCGACACCGCGGCAACTCCGCGTCGTAATCCTAAGTTAATAAGTTACACTACACTACTTACACTATAAGTTAAAATTGGAAAACCGTTGGACTAAGTAGTGTATCGACCTAAAAGGTGACTATGTTGAAAAATAAATTGTTTTTGGCCAAAAAAATTATTCCTTGTTTCATTTTTACCAGACTTATCACTCCATCCTGGTATTTTTTGCACAACTTCTAGCACATTCGTTGTATTTTTGATCCAACAACCCTGGAGCCCCTAGACCCCCCCCCTCTATTTACAAGGGGTTGCGCCCGCCAGACTCCCCATTGCGCCTAGGGCCCGGCAGCGCCTTAAACCGGCGCTGCCTAGCTTCCGCAAGCTTAAATCTCGACTAAAAAATAAACAAACAAACTTTCACATTTACTTTTTTTTAACGATTTGCTTAACGTAATAGTAAATATTGTACTGTACCCCTGTATACTGCTGTAACTTACGTTGGGTACGACAAAATTCAAAAATAATTTACGTCGTTAGGTAGGTTCATTATTTGTTCAAATTTATTTTTATTAACCAAAATAAAAAAATTTACTCAAATTTTATAATGCAGATTTCTGTTATTATCTTGTTTTCCCTATCAACCCTACTTAAGATTATCTTAAAATTATTTTTATAAACTCACTATCTACTTTTAACTTCCTCTTCTTTTCCAAAAAAATTCTTTATCCCCAAAAACCAAAACTCCAATCTGCCTCTGCTTGACTCGCTCCTGCTTGAAGTTGCCCCCGCTCGAATTGCTTTTACTCGAACTGCTTTTTCTTGAACTGCTTTTGCTCGAATTGCTTTTGCTTGAAGTTCAGTCTTCACTTAATTTTTCTTTAAATTCACTTCCTTTTATTTAATACAGGTTCTTTATCTTGTTATTTGTATTTATAGTTGATTATTTATTCAATATTTATTCTTTTTGGGACGATCAACTTAATTTTGTTGTTGCCCCTTCGATTGCAAAATATCAACTAAATTCTAAATTTGTTTTTTCTGTATCCTGGATTTTTAACTCACATTTGTTTTTAACTATAAAGGCTATTTACAAGGTTTCTAAAGTAACTTATTTTACTTTTCTAACACTACTAATTTAGCTAATTATTTACTAACAATGATCACTATAATAACTTAAATTTAATCTAGCTATTTTAAAATTATATTACAATCTTTTATAATTTAAAAAATCTGCATTATCAATCTTTGCAAAATAATACTTTCGTTTTAACTCAAAAATAACATAACCTTTAATTATAGGCATCCAAATTAAATATCATTTCAATATAGTTGGCAATTCCGTTATAGAAATGAACAAAGAAATTCTATAGCAAATGACTTAGAAATTGTTTTACTTAAAAGATAGTCAACTTAGACAATGCGTGTATTTGTTTTAAGGACGTATATGGCTCGTCAGGCAACTTCGTGGTTGGACGATTTCAAAGATTGGGGAGAAACTGAAGACTGTTGTAAATATTTTAAAAATAATGGATCATTTTGTCCCCATACATATCTACCTGATATCTGTGATAAATGTGATATTAACACTGTAAAATTAGAATGGGAAGAATACTTTGGTAAATATTTATCCTTCTTCCTACAAGATAATCCTGATGAAACATGTGCTAAAGGAGGACATCCTGCATATGCTCCTGTAAGATTTATTAATGGTCTATTTATACAAAACCAGCAAAAAGTAACTCAGTTCCAAAAGCCTTTGCAAACAAACATTTTTGTTTGGCCTAAGTAATAACCTAATAACATTGCATATTTTCAGGCTACGAGCAAATGGGTTACTTTTTACTCACCTTGTTGTTTCTATTTAATTAAAATAATAAGGGCTTTGATTTTAATAAAGTTACCTCCGTGAATGTCTTTAGGGACTAAATTACTATTTGACGGATGATGGAGCAGCTGTGGTAACTCATTCACATGTAATGTCATATCATACAGTGCTAAAAAATTCTAAAGACTACTACGAGGCCCTTACATATGCTAGAATAATTGGAGATAACTTAACAAAAACAATTGGTATTCCTGGTGTAGATATCTTTCCGTACAGGTAGTACATTCTCAATTTTTATTTTTATCTAACGTGCTACTTAATATTTTCTTTTAGCGTATTTTATGTATTCTATGAACAATACTTGGATATTTGGTCAGCAACTCTAAAATCCCTAAGTTATTCTCTGTTAGCTGTCTTTGCGGTCACGTTTGTAGTATCTGGTTTTAATTTGTTTACGGCACTTGTAATTTTAGTAGTTGTTATTATGATAGTTATAAATATGGGTGGTTTTATGTATATCTGGAATATTACTTTAAATGCTGTATCACTGGTTAATCTTGTTATGGTATGTTATACAATTAATTTTAAATTATTATTAAACTGTATAGTAATATTATTAAAATAGGCCGTAGGTATATCAGTTGAATTTTGCGGTCATATCGTACATTCATATGTCCATTCAAGGGAGAAAGGATCTGTTAATAAAGCTGCTGATTCATTAACACATATGGGAAGTTCGGTAAGAATTTTTTAATATCTGTAAGTGTATATTAGATTTTCAGTCCAAGTTTTTAATATCTATTCGGGTTTTAAACTGTTTTATTTTTTTAAGGTGTTATCTGGCATTACTCTAACAAAATTCTGTGGTATAACAGTATTAGCATTTGCTAATTCTCAAATATTTCAAGTATTCTATTTTCGAATGTATCTTGGAATCGTTATAATTGGTGCTTTACATGGTCTTGTGTTCTTACCTGTACTCCTCACCTTCTTAGGTAAGATTTTCCAAATTTTGCCGAAATTTAGTTTTATATATATATTTTTTATTTTCAGGAGTGTTTCATGATATTCTCAAATAGTTACCTACAATGGTTAATATTATTTATTTACATTAGGTATAAAAATAAAGTTACATATTTTAGCATTATTGATTATAAATATACTTAAGCTTTAAATTATTGTGATTATTTTTAAGCAATTGTTGAAAGTGATCTTAGTTTTTTGTATTATTAAGAAACTGGTGTGTATTTATGTATTGTGATTATTGTCAAAATAACAAAGCACTACTACAACATTATTGTTTTTCTTTAAAGATGTGTAAACGATAATCAACCATTTCAAGAAATGTTCGCACAAAGAACAAAATTCGTAAAAAAATATTTTTGGTATTTAATTATTTAATAAAAGCAATATATTTTTCTAATTTTTGTAAGAAGTACTCTGCCGTACTAAGCCCAAAAGCGGTATCTGACCTGGTAAGTAATTGTTTTGAGATAATTGATAGGGATGAGAATGGACGATAAATCGTCATTGTACAATTAAAATACATTTATTTTATAACTGAAAATTCGTATGACAGGTCTTACATGATTTAAAAAACAAATCAATGCATGGTCTCAGAATAAAACAACTTTGATGAATGATGTTGATCATCTTATCTCTAGATCCATGTCCACAATTAATGTGAATATCCTTTAATCTGTTATATACTATGTGTTCTTCAGGAATAACATAAATAACTGATATAACGTCGAACGTATTTAATAAGTAATAATCTCTTCTAGATTGACTGTTACCTGTCTTGGCTGTTGTAATCTCGTTGGCAATCTTAAACCCAAAACGCACCAAATTAAATCTTTACCTAACCTCAAAATTAATTCTAATTTTTATTCCATAAAAATACGAACCTCGTTTAATTGACTGAAGTTATACGGTCGTTTATTCGGCTTCACTTTGTAATACACCTTGAAGTGATCCCTGAACAATTCTTTTTCACTTTTTTCTTCCATAATAAACAAAACAAAAAATAAGCAATAAGTGACAGAACACAATCTGCCATGTATCGGTAGTCACTTCATGAACCGTTAACATATAAATCGCGACACATCGTGTACAGCTAATCGAAAGACGATGCGCCGAGGCGAAACCGGCGCTTCACGAAGAGCCTAGGCAGAATGTGTAATAACAAGAATTTTCATGATACGCCGGCAGTTCATGTAATGCCTAGACGTTTCACGAAATGACGTATTTCACCATGAGACTACGACACCTATACTCCTATACAAGGTTGTCTTGTAAACCAAACGATTCAGGATCGGTCCCAGGTCCCAGGCTAGGTGATGTGAGATATTTAATGCAAAACAGTCTGAAATTTTCCCTTTTTAAATATCAATGCGATGTTTGGCAGTTTGGCACAACAAAGATCCTTGCCAGGAGGGAAACTTCCTTGGATTCGAGGAATTTTAGTTTGGTCGTACATACAATGAGATCCTTAACAACCATAAGCCTAGATCTCGTCTAATAAATAAACAAACTAATAATTAAATAATTCCTGTTCTAAAAATCTTCATCTCCTTATGATAATTTCAAATATGTTTAATTTTACTCGTTTGTTTATTTTACAAGATCTAAACGTATAAATGTGTTCAAACTAAAGAAAAATTAGAATTTACCTTTTTTATTTTAATTTAAAAATTGCATTAATTTTAAATTTTTCGTCATATAAAATAAACTAGTAATAACAAGAAAATGATTTGACGTTATTAAGTTAGAAGTATAACTTAAATTTTTGTTTATAACTAAAGGTTATTATAAAAAACGACCAGGAGTATGAATAAAGCAACGTGTAACTTTTGCCATAATGAAACGTCAAAAGAGAAATGTTAATGTACTGTTAGCTGTTAAATTAGAAAAAATTCGTATTTTTATTTATTTTTAAAAATGTAAATAGTGCAATGTGTTAGAACTTTCACGCTTCGAAGCTTAAAGGATGTATTTTCCGGTTGGGTGGCCAAAAGTTCTCAAACTTCCCGAATTGGGTCGTACATCTATTAAACAAATAACTTGCAATAGAGACAGAATTTTATTTGCCATTCTAACAGATGATTCGTTAGCACTTTGGTTTTGCAAGGTATGTTAAAATTTTACGATAATATTCAAATGTAGGTCACATATTTATATGCTAATTAAATATTTTTTACAGCCTTGTGTTCCCATTGTTTTTCATAGACGATCTCCAGATTCTCTCAAAAAGTTAGGTACAAATGTTTTAGTAGAATGGAAGCCAGATTCGAGTATGCTTGTAATTGCTGTAAGTGTATTTCAATAACATTTTGAATACTAGTAAAATTAATGTTGTTACAGACCTCAGAGGGGCACTTATTATTTTACAATGTGGGTGTTATCGCAGATCAAAAAGGGTTATATGTACAAACAGATTCGCCACATGCAAATTTAAGAAGAGATAGTGCAGAATTGTTTATCAAAGAAATAATCCCACCTTTACATTTAACACTGGTATATTTGCTTTATTTTTTGTAAGTATATTACAATTCCGAAGAGTACTTCTTTATAGGGTGAAGAAGTTATGGTGTGGGATGGTGCAATAACGAGTATCGTCTGTATAACAATGACTGAGATAATGGTGGCAACAACTAAAGGACATGTTTTACGATATCGTTGGGATGGATCTCAAAATAGAGATTATAATTTAGATTTAAGAAGGATACCTTTTTGTATAAATCAACAAGTTTCAAAAGGTTAATTTTATATAATTTTAGGAAACAATGATAATAATTTTATATCAATTTTAGCTGTGCCAATTGTTGAAGAAAATACGTATATAGTAGCAATGGAATACTCTCCTTTGGTGGGCGGTTTTGCAATAGCGCTAAATGACGGAAGGGCTGCATTTTTAACAGCATCCTCATTAAAGTTTGATCCCAATGTATGTAGTAGATTTGTTTGTAAGCGAATAAATTTAATAAATTACATGATTTACAGCAAGTACAAGGTATTTGGGCCCAAGGAATCGAAGATGCAATCTGTACTACTGTTAATCATAAATACAGGCTGATTACGTTTGGTAGAGCAAAGTAAGTGTAATTAGATGAGTATCTTGAAGTTTTTCTTATTTATAAATTGTAGTTCCGAATGTGTGGTTTACTACATTGACGAAAGCACAGGTGGTTTAGAAATCTCCCATAATTGTGTTTTGAGTAGCAAAGATTACCCTGGATGTCCAGGAATCGTTAGTGAAGTAAAATGGACTCCAGATGGATGTGCAATGGCAGCATCATGGACAAAAGGTGGCATTGCTCTATGGTCGACTTTCGGAGCTCTTCTTATGTGCTCGTTAGGTTGGGATTATGGATTACATGTTGATTTGGAAAGGTGTAACCCATTGCTCGTAATATCAATGGTAAATTATATTTTAAAATATTTTTTTTTTCGAGGAATGTTTGGAAGTATATATAAAATAATTATGGTTTAGGAGTGGTCAACAGAAGGTTATCAATTATGGATGATCCGAAAACATAGTTACAGAAATTCCAATGCAGTAGAAAGCAAAGATATGAATAGTAATCCTGACAATATAACTGAATTCAGTGTTATTCAACTGGATTTTGTTAAAAGCGCCTTGACTACTAATCCATGCATGGTAAATAGTTTACAGTACCTATATAAAAATCCGATAACTAATTTTGTATTTATAGAGCCACCAAAGTCATCTCTTTTTACAAGGAGACGATCGCTTATATATTAATACAGCTACTACTTTAATCAAATTATTCTCAGATCGATCATCAAAAGATGACGGAGTATTTAGTGAAAATGGAACTTTTGCTGCAACTAGTACTTTAGCTGAGGGTAGACAGTGGTTGATCGTTCCTATCCCATCGACATATTCTTCGACTAATTGGCCTATTCGAGTATGTTTTCTAAACCGTAATTATATATGTTACAGTTTGCTCGATTTAGTGGTGTGGTAGCAATGAAAAGTCATAATCACAGGGGAAAGTATCAAAAAATTTGTTAATATTACTAACATGAACTCATTCCAGTATGCTGCAATCGATCATGACGGTCAAAATATAGCAATAGCAGGTCGAACAGGACTTGCTCATTACTCAATGATGACACGTCGATGGAAATTGTTCGGCAATGAAACTCAAGAAAAAGACTTTATAGTAACTGGTGGTCTACTGTGGTGGCGTGACTATATCGTGATGGGTTGTTATAGCATTATAGACAATAAAGATGAAATTCGATTTTACCCAAAAGACTGTAAATTGGATAACAAGTTTGCGAAAGTTGTACGAGTTGCTGCACCGGTTCTTCTTATTAATAATTTACAAAATCTATTGATCACTTTTGGTTCAGATGCGCAAGTTGTTATTTGGTCCTTAAATCAAATTGATGCAGGTAAAATTACCACTTAAATACCTATAATCTTACTTAATTGTCTACTTCAATTTCATCCTTTCCTTCCAGGAGTTCTTTAAAATAACATCTCATCTTGTCTTCTGTAATTATTTCCCCTCCTTCAACTTTTATGTTTTGTCTTTATCCTGCCCCTCGCCTCGTATAACTCCATAGAACAGTTTTTGGTTTTGTCTGAATGCTGTCTCCATTGTATTTCCAAAATCTATCCAGTCATGTCATTTAGCCTGTTGTTAGTCTTTTAACTTTCTTTTGCTCTTTCTTGTATTCTTCTTAATCTGATAGTGTTTTACAGTTTAAGTAATTCTTCCATTTTTGTTTCTTATTCTTCGCTGCCTTTTTATGTTCTCCTTCCACCAGTGTATTCCTTTGAACTTTCTATTTGTGATCCTCGCTTTTCTACAAACTTCCTCTGCTACTGACAATATTGCTTCGTTTAGGATCTTCCATGTTTCCTCTATTGGTCCTGATTCATCTACCTTTCTGAATTTTATGTCTGTGACATCTAGTCTTTCCATTTACTGTCTCTCTTTTGCATTAAGTAGTGATCGTTGCCGATCTTGGGGCCTCTTCTTTGACATCTCAAGTAGTCGATTATTTATCGATTTTTGTTCCGGCTCACTACTTCTCTCGTTATTTTGTGTATCTCTCTCTGTTTAAACTTTGAGTTGGCCACTACTACTTCATTTTCTAAACAAAAGTTTTAATTCTTTCTCGTTCGTATTTTTATTCTCTTCTCTATGCTTTCCAAGGCACCGCTTATCCCCTTTCTTTATTTCCTACTCTACCATTTAGGTCACCAATCACTATCACTTGTAGATTACTTTCGTCTATTTCTTGCTGTAGGTCTTCAAAGGATTTTTCCACATTCATTTGGGCCGTAGGCAATTATTAGTAGATACTCTTCTCCTTTTGTTCGTGTTTTATTGTTACCATTAGTATTCTCTCATTTACGTTTTTTTCCCTACTGATGAATTTCATTTTTTCCTTTTTAAATATCGGCAGAATGGGAGTGCACATAATACTGACATATTGAAAGTTAAGCAGCGGCCTGCTTGGCCTGAACGAGAATGGGTGGACCACTCTGTGGCTCGGTGTGCCTGGCCCCCTCGACACTGTAAAGGTATAAGAGGGTAAAAGAGAAAGAAATGTCAGTGCTATACCTACTTCCAATTTTTTCCATCTCTGTCTATCTTTCGCTTTCTGCATCCAGTCATAGTCGGCTACTCTCTTTATATCATCCGTCCATCTCGTAGCAGGTCTTCCTCTAAATCGTTTTCCCTGTCCTAGTGTCCATTCCACAACCACTCGTCCATCTGTTATCCTCCAATCTCGTCACGTGATCCGCCCACCTCCACTTTTGTTTCAGTATCTTTTCTATTATGTCTTCCACCTTCGTTTTACTTCTTATCCATATGTTATGTTTTCCATCCTTTAAGCGTATCCCCAACATCGCTCTCTCCATTGCTCTCTGTGTGACTATTAATGATTGTTTCTGTGAATGTCCATGTTTCGCACGTGTAAGTGAGAACTGGTAGAATGTTTTGGTTAAATAGTTTTGTTTTTAGGTGTTGTTCAGTACTGCTTTTAAATAGTGCCCTCCAACTACTAAATGCTCTCCATGCTAGTGTAATTCTTCAAGTTATTTCTTCCTCCGGCTGTTTTTGTTTATATTAATTTTCTGCCCCAAGTAGATATAACTTTCTAAGTACATCTTCAATAATCTCGTTTCCTAGCATGATGCTTGTTTGTTAACCCTTACTGTTTATAATTTTAATTTTAGCAGTATTAATTTTTAACCCCACTTCCAGTGATTTTTGCTACAAATCAGGTAACATTTCTGCTATGAGTAAAACGTTGTCCACGAATCTAAGGTGGTTTAATTTTTTGCTGTTTATATTGATTCCCCTGTTGTCCCAGTTAAATGTCTTAAAGGACTTAAAAACATCCTCCAAACAGAGTGGGAATAACTTGGGTGATATTGTATCTCCCTGTCTTACCCCCCTTTTCATTTTTATCGGATTTGTTTGTGTATGAAGTTTAACTGTCAATGTTGCCTTGTAATATACCGAGAATTTACTATAACGTGCAATATTAAAACTGGGAGTTGCTAGACAACGATTTTCTACAGTAATGTAGTAATAGCCATGTGTATACGTAGTCATAGAAACTATAACTTTTGTATTGCACGTAATGATAAATTCCCGGTATGTTCTGTATTAGATTTGTATATCTATGATCTATACGGCTATTTTGTAAGGAATTTAGGATAGCTGGCATTTCTTCAGAATCGAATGCCTTTTGGAAATCCACAAAGGGTAGGTATAGCGACATATTGTACTCTTTAACTTTTTCTATTAGAGATCTTACTACTTGGCGGTGGTCGCTTGTCCCAAAACCTTTGCGAAAGCCTGCTTGTTCACATGGCTGATATTGGTCAAATTTATTTATTAGTTTGTTAAAATTTTCGAAAACAATTTATACACTTGTGATAGGAGACTAATTGGCCTATAGTTTTCCAACCTTGTTCTATCTCCTTTTTTTGTGTAACAAAATCACTATAGCGTTGTTCCAGTTTCTTTTAAACATTGGTTAAAAAGGTCTTTAAGGTGGTTTTAATAACTTCTTTCCCCCAGCTTTTAACTTTTCGGGAAGAACTCCATCTTCACCGGCTGATTTATTGTTTTTTATCTCGTCTAAAGCATTCTGTATTTCGAAAATTTCTGCCAGGAATCTTCTGAATTCACATTTACTATTTTCCGGTTTTGAAAGGGTAGTACCGGCGGCTTTTTTGAATAAAACAGTTGTTCATAGAATTTTTCAGTCCTTTTCAGATTATGGTTTTGGTCAGTGTTGAGTGATGAGTATTCCATTATGGTCCCTTACGGCTGTAACAATATCTCTACCAAGCATGTCTTGTGTTTTCCATTCTTTAGTTCCGCCGTTGTTGTTTAATGTTTCTTCTATTTTATTTTTGTGCCATGTTCTAAAATCACTCTTTATTGCTTTCCTGATTTTTCTATTTAACTCTGTGAATTTTGGTGTATGTCGTCGTGTTTTTGCCATTTTACGCCTCTCATTCATCATATCTTCTGTTTCTTTACTGAATTTATTTATTTTTGGTTTCACACTTCTCATATTTTTTGTGACGTATAATAATAATTGTTAGTAGTACATATAGGTATTGACTATAAATGTAATAAAATCACAGAAACAATTATTAACGCCTTCTTACCTACTCCTGACCATATCATTCAATATCCATTTTCCAGCTCCTAACTTCCTTTGCCTTTCTTTTTTGTTTCTGTTATACCCAGGTAGTGGAGCCTTATGCTTTGCATTTCTTCTATTAACTCTTCTTCCTTTCTGTTGATGCTCTTTACATTCCATGTTCCTATTTTGCTCTATACATTTGTTTCTTTATTTATTTCCTTTGTGGTGCATATCCGCTCTTTATTTCTGTTACTTTCTTTCTCATCGTCTTCTTTATCCATCCTTCTCATTTCCATTATTTTATCATTTTTCGTCCCTCAACTCTGATCATTCTTCCTCCCTCTTTTTTTGGCCCATTCGTACTTGATATTGTTAATATCAATTTTCCTGTACCTTAGTCTTCTTACCTTTGCCCTTCTCATCTCTAGCCACTTTCCTGATTTCTACTTATATATTGTTTATTCTTCTTGTGTAAGGTCACTTTCTATATAGATCTCTTGTTGTCTTACCTCCATTTTTGTTTCAATACCTTTATTTTTTGTTCAAAGTTTTCTGGTTTCCCTATGTTAAATGCTTCTCCAATGTCCGGTTGTACTGTAATTTCTTTTTGCAAGAATTCTTGTATTTCATGTTTCATATCCATTTTACTAAACTTCTTTCCTCTAATGATTATATTATTTCCTTTTTCTTTTCTTTACTGACTTTCTATCTTTTTCCTCATTTGTCCTATTTCATTATAAAACTCCATTCTTTCTCTTTCCCACTGTGTTTCCTTCTTTGCGTATGCTTCCTTTATAATCCTTGTCTTCCCCATTATTTTTCAATTACTCATTTATATTATCTATGGCCGTTTTTGTGCTATTTGTATCAGTCTGGATTTCCTGGATCTGATTAGATAGACTTTTCTAACCTTTCCATATCTGCAGTTGCCTTTTCTTGTTGTTCCCCTGCTTTTGATGTTTTTCTTATTGGTGACCTAAAAGTTTTCTTATTCTTATTAAACACTTCTGCTCCCTCTTCGGTTTCTATTCCTTCTTGACTATCTCTTTTCCTTTTGATGAAAAAAGTCTTCTAGCGACCCACTATATGCTCTTATTATGGGCCTCTGACATTTATCTTTTCACTCCCTTCAAAGTTTTCACTTCCCTCGCTGGACTACCTAGCTTTATCACTTTATCTTTCACAAACACTGGGAGATTATTTGCTTAAGATGCTCGCAATTTCCTGTCTGCACTCATCCCGCACTACAAACTCAAACTCCTAATTTCAATCTCGCAGTCTAAAATATTGTTGATAATATAATATAATAATCTTACGACTACTAATCATGATTTTATGATAGCTGGAAACGTTGAAGCTAATAAAGTACAAATGGTGGACATATCAGCTCTCTGTGTTCACCCAGCTTGCGTTACTTCAGTTACTCTAACATCACTTCGTACAGAAGCGGGACGTGGTCAAAACAGAAACTCGGAAAGCATTGTATTAAATGTCAGTGGAAGACTTCTTTTAGTTCAACGTGAATCTCGAAATGGTGACCGATATACTTGTTCTATGCCTACAGTTCTTGCTAGTTGTGTTGAGAACGTTTGGGTGCCTTCACGAAGAAAAGTTGAAAAGGTACTTGGCTCGATATGGTTATTCGTAAATATAATAGTAGTAATAATATAAACATTATAGGTACATTTAACCGAAGCTTTATGGCTTTTCTGTGGTTCACACGGTATGCGTGTTTGGTTACCATTATTCCCAAGAGACGGCGATAAAACGCATACGTTCATGTCGAAAAGAATAATGTTGCCATTTTGTTTACGAATATATCCATTAGGTAATAATTGTTTATTATGTGGTTTCTTTACTTCTTTTATTCTTTTTAAATAAATATGTTAAAAAATTTGTTGTTAATCTAGCAATACTCTTCGAAGATGCAATAATCTTAGGCGCTGAAAATGATACAGTTTTATATACGACAGATTCAAATTCTCCATTTTCACTGCCATTTAGTGTCCTTGAGCGTACTGTAAGTATATTTTACTACGTAAGTTCGTTTAAATTATTAATAATAATTTTTACAGAGTCAAGTTTACCTTCATCAAATTTTAAGACAGCTAATAAGACGAAACTTAGGTTACCATGCATGGGAAATAGCTAGAAGTTGTAATAGTTTACCATATTTTCCTCACTCATTGGAGTTGTTGCTGCATGAGGTAAAATTAATTTAGGTTAATCAACTATTATTTTTTATTTTTGGTGCAATAAGTAAATCGTATGCTACATTACAACAATGTCATGCAGGTATTAATCCTGTGATCATTCCCTATTGTTAAATGATTAATTAAACTTGTTTAATTAATTTTATCTAGTAAGAACTAAAGTATTTGATAAATTGAAACATTGTTAAGTCTGCTAGTTTGAATCGTTTCAAACGCCTCACTTCACCGTCACTGTTTGTTAGTTTGTTGGTTAATTCGTTTGGATGCGCTTCATGGATGGAAGGGATGTGCAGATCATGTTCAATGAGAAAGGTTAGGTATGTACCATGGTGGATCTTGTTTTGGAACCTTTGCAATATTTCGATTGGAGGTACTGGCAATCCGCCATGGCTGTATGCCGTAGGTCCATACAAGCTTCAGTATGACCTTATAGATCAATATTTTATTCTCTAAAGAAAGTTGCGAGTTTCGTCCAATTAAGCAGTACATCTGGCGGAGTTTGAGGCCTAGCTGCTCTCTCTTCGTAAATATAAGTTTACGCCATAAATGGAGCCCAAGATATTTTACGTCTTCTGCTTGAGGTAATGGTGTACCATTTAAATTCACCTAGGGACATGTCTTCTTTCGTAGTGTAAATGTTGTGTATGTGGGCTTTGTTTCATTTTCCAAATTTTTAACCATCTAGGTTTATTTGTAAATTTCTAGAAGCAGATTTTGGATTTGTATATGAGGTCGCAACTGTCATTATTCTGGTGATAGGTAGATCCGCAGTGTACAGTAGGTATAATATAAGACCCAGTACGTTCCCCTGGTGCATTCCAGCATTTATGGTGTGCAGATCCGTGTATTCGTTTTGGTGCTTTACAAGAAAATGCCTATTGTTAAGATTTGGTAGGTTCAATTTTAACTTGTAGCATAGGCCTCGAATGCCTGACTAATATCTATAAATGTGGCAGAACAATATCTTTTGCCTTCTTTGTCTGATTTACAATCCTATGTACTTATTCTACTGTACCATGCTTGTTTCTGAACCCAAACTGGTGTTTAAGGATGAGGTTTTTGTCAATTATTGGCAATAGTCTTTTTAATATTTTAGATAGTTAGGGTAAAAAGCTAGTAAGAGGTTATTTCATTTGGGTTTTTGTCAGATTTAGGTAGTAGAATGATTAGTGCAACCTTCCATTTATCAGGAAAGTCTGTTAACCTTATCATGACACTAAATACCATTAGAATGAGTTTCTGACATCAGTTTCTTGCAGAATTTTCCCAGTTATAAGGTGTAATATAACTGGGAGTTTTCTTTATACAGGGTTCGTCAGTGAAGCGGGAAAATTTAAAACGCCTGTATCTACATAAGTTTTTATTTTAACATTAATGTTTTTACAGTTTTCTGTTAAGTTAGACTTGCCATTTTATTTTTTAAAAATAACGCTTGACAGGTGCGCACCATTACGATCTACGGACTCTTGTAGTCTTACTCGAAAATTTTCCATTACTCGCCGTAACATTTCCGGTGTAATACGTGCAACTTCTTCTTGAATTTTTAGTTTTAGTTCCGGTAACGTTTGCGGTCGCTCGACATACACCTTGCTCTTGAGCCAACCCCAAAGAAAAAAGTCGCATGCGGACAAATCAGGAGATCTAGCCGGCCAAACAATGTCTGCATTTTTTGATATGATATGGTTCGGAAAGAGTTCCCTTAAAGCAGTATGACTGGTAGCACCGTCTTGCTGGAACCATCTGTGGAAATCGAACCACTTCTGACATCAAAAATGCTGTGACCACGTTTGTGTAATGAACTGCACTAACGGTTGTAGCGTTTCCTCGATCGTCTTGAAAAAATAATGGTCCAATAATGCCAGATGATGAAAGTGCACACCATACTATCACCTTCGAACTATGCAACGGTTTCTCATGTAAGACTACAAGAGTGCGTAGATCGTAATGGTGCGCACCTGTCAAGCGTTAATTTAAAAAAATAAAATGGCAAGTCTAACTTAACAGAAAACTGTAAAAACATTAATGCTCAAATAAAAACTTATGTAGATACAGGAGTTTTAAATTTTCCCGCTTCACTGACGAACCCTGTATTAGTTTATTTCATGATGATTCTCTTCAGTTCTTTATATTTGAATTTCTGTATAGGAAGACCCATTTGGAAAGGTGTTTCGAGAAATGTTAGTATTTCTGCTTTCTATTCAGCTGCTTGTTCATCGTGATGAGGTGTAAACACTTTAGATAAATGTTCTATGAAAGCGCTTGCTCTTCCTTTATCGTTCCTGCACCATTTTCCATTAGAATCTTTAATTGACGGTATTGATTGTTGAGGCCTCTTTATTTTCCTAGTTTTGCCTTCCATAGCGCATAATTGCTAGCTTCGGTAGCTGAAAGGCTGCTAAGGTAGTCAGACCCATATCTTTACCGAATGAAACATATAAAATATTTTCAATGGTAATCTACAACAGACTCGAAAAATATAGTGAACAAATAATACCAAACAGGATCTACAATTGATAGCATATTATGAGACAAGTTATTGAAAGATGCCGAGAGTATGACGTAGAGATGTATTGCTTTTTCATTGATTATAAGAAATCTTTCGAAGAGATTTAATTATTAAGAGACTAGCCGAAACTTATAAGAATGATCAAGTTTACTATGCAAGATACCAAAGCACAAGCGTAGGAGTAAGGCAAGGAGATGCACTCTCAGCATTTATATTTAACTTAGCACTCAACACAGCAATTCAATGAATCAAAAGAACAGGGAACATAATAACACAACAGACCCAAATATTAGCATATGCTGATGATATTACAATAATCAATTGCTTCGGAATAATAATAACAACGGATGGAGACATAAAAAAAGAAATTAAAAACAGAATAAACAAAGACTTCAGAGCTTTTCTTACAGTTACGATTTACTTATTGTTTTGTAGTAATAGAACAGATTGTAAATATTAATCATTAAAAATTTTTTTTTATGATTCTTTACAGGTATTAGAAGAGGAAGCTACCAGTAAAGATCCTATACCTGATGCTCAGCTTCCCAGTGTAATTGAATTCATAATGGAATTTCCTGTTTATTTACAAACCGTAGTTCAATGTGCTCGAAAGACTGAAATTGCACTCTGGCCGTATTTGTTTTCAGCCGCTGGCAAACCTAAGGATCTGTTTCAAGAGTGCATGGCTAAAAGACAACTTGATACCGCTGCATCCTACCTCATTATTTTACAGGTGACCAAATACAATATTTTAATATTTCTCATCGTTCATAGTTCAACTTAATACCTGCATCCCTGTAGGATTATTTTTAAAATTCACTGTTCAAAGCATGCCTCTTAGAAATTATTTTTTTATAGAACCTAGAAACCTCCTCAGTTAGCAGACAGCATGCAACGTTACTCCTTGATACAGCCCTGGACCAGTCAAAGTGGGAATTATCTAAAGAGTTAGTTCGCTTTCTAAGGGCTATAGGTATGATTAACTGTGTTCTGATTTTGTATACATTGATAAATATTCCTGTTCATAAAAGATCCCAACGATGTGGAATCTCCCCGTACTTCGTTTATTCTACCGGGGAAATTAGGTCTAAATCAACAAACACCACCTGTGAGTCCGAACGCAGAAGATTTATCATTAATACTAGGCAGTGTTCAAGGTCCTAGAGGTCGTAGTTTCAGTACTACAGTTACTCCAAAACTGCCGGATACCAAGGTTGCTAATAATATCAATGTTAATACTGTAGCAGAGTCTCCAGGTGTGGTTCGTAGAAAAAAATCTGTACCATCAAACAGTAATACACGAACTAGTGAAAGCAGGTTTGTGACAGTTGTTTAAATTGAGCCTTTGGTTTATGATTCGTCGATTGTAGGGATAGTACAGCTGAAGAATTCTTCATAGATGTTATTTTACAAAGACATGCACGACGTTTATTGTCTTCACATCGACTAGTTGATTTGGGCTACTTTGCAGCTCATTTAGATTTTCACTTAGTTGCTTGGTTAGCTAAAGAGAAAGACCGGGCTGCTCGGATAGACGATTTTGTAACCGCCTTAAAACATTTGCATGAAGAATTTAATTGGCCATATCCAGCTGCTAATGAAGTTTCAAGGACCAGTAGTTCATCAGGTATATGCACGCTTTTTTTTAATTACTAGCGCTGATTTAACTTTGTAGTGCTACCATCAACTCCAGAAAGTCCAACGACAATAATGGATGAACGTCTTAAGGCTATGTATATTGATCCGAACATTCAACCGACATCTAGCAGAGTAGGAGATAGCGGTTACGTGAGTTTTCCAGGTGGTTTGCCTTGTACAGGCATTGTTACAGCTCATAATCTAGAATCTTCAAGTCAGATAGCAGAAAGTGAAATTGAGGAAGATAGTAACATTACACAAACTGAAGTTGTGGATGGTCAGAGAGAAGTGTTTTTAGGAACCGATACGTACAATGCAAAAAGTGCCAAAAGTGATGTATTAAATACTAAAAATTCTATGTATGACGGTAAGTTTACGTTACTTGACAGAAGTGTCGGTTTGGAAAGTACAAAACTATTAGATTCGACGATGAGACCAAGCGTTGTGGACGAATCTATGATGAGTACTGTTAGTTCAGTGTGGGGAGACGACAGGGACTTAGATGGTCCTATCAGTAATGAAAATTGGGAAGTACCCACACCTCAAGTGTTAGAGCAGCTATCTAATTCTGGCATGAAAGGATCACAACGATCTGATGTGCAATTAAGGTGAGATATGAAAGTTTTATTACTTAGGAAAATTACATTGTGATTCAAGAAAGAAGGAAAAAAATTTAACTGTTGATTCTAAAGCTCAAATCAAATACCATCATAGACATTGACACTATAGGGATACCAAAGCACTTCATAAAAAATTTAAGATTTTTACATAACTAGAATTAGCTATTTTATATACCATGATGCCTTGAAATGTTGCATTACTGTTTTTCCTAACAGGTAAGCTGTGTTTGGTGTTTTGATTATTGTGCTCAGACTTCCTCAAACTTTTCATTTATTACTACATTACATTTTGAGCCCTGGAAGCAGTAGTTAAATTTATGCCACTCATTCTATTCATCACCTTATAGACTGAGAAAGTTAATGAAAATTTTTTCTAGATATTTACTACAGCTATTTATGGAAGCTAGCTGTCTCGAGTGGTCACTTTTGATCTCAATACTCTTAAGAGATGCCATGGCTGTGTTACGTACTGTAAATGCTGCTCGAACATCCGAACAATCAATTGAAGCCATAGCTAGACTTCGACAGGGTCTTCAGCTCCTTTGCTATTGGACCAATAGAGAATGGTAATATTTTTTATGAAAAAAAATTACTTGACAAACTGGGCTGGGTAAGGGCTGAAATCTATCATGGAGCGGGTTTTACTAATTCGAATATTCACAAAAAAATGCAGTCGTGTTTTGACAGCTAACAACGGGAACTATTTCCAATTAAATACATTTTGATACTCTCATTACTAATAATTTGGTGTTTACCATGCAGTACCTATCCCGTTTGCATTATTCTGATACAATTATTGGGCAGTTTATTAAGAGGACCATTTTGAACAATAAATATTACGTAAACATAGATAGTATTGTAGGCAACAACGCGAGTTAAAAGAAAAGGTTACATTAGTGTAATACAAAATTTACAGATTTTATTTTGAGTGACCATTAGAACATAAATGGGTTGGTTGTATTACGACTTTAAATTGTTTAATTATCAAGACACATCGTATATCTTCAGCTGTTCTACAAATTTAAAACTATCAAACAATCCATTTTAACACTTTCACTGCCTACTGTATAATGTTGCAACACCCCAGGTGCCCCCCACTTTTTTTTAAACTTGTCAACTAATGTGAGCTCTTGTTAACATTAAACATGTATTATTGTCAAAAAAATTTTAAATAAGCAAAAAATCAGAAAAACGCGGGAGCCGCGTTGTGGGCACATGGGAAGCCTAATCCCTGTCCAGTGCCCACAACGCGGGTACCGAACGGGTAGAACACTCGGCCTTACCGCCGCCCATTGCTTTAGTTATTACATATCTAGCTACATTTACGCACCATACTAAACAAGTGTAGAAATAATGTAACTTTAAAAATTACGTAAATATTCCAAAAATGCATCTGTATAGCTTCACTGTTACATCAAGATAATAACTAACAAATCTAGCTAATAAGAAACTAAAATCTGAAACCGCCGCTGAATTTCATTTCTACAAGTCTTTCACTGTGTGCCCACCAAAAATCAGGAACATAAACGCAGTGCCCGCTTTAAAAACCACATAAAACATGGGATAAGTAAGAACGCGGGAGCCGCGTTCTGGGCACAGAAGCGTTGTACATGGGAACGCGTGAGTCGCGTTGCGGGCAGTCAACGTGTTAAAGTCATTTTTAGTGACCCATGGAAAATCATGTTTGGTTTAGGAAATGTTGACAACTGACCTTCTGGATTTTGACTTAAAACGTCTTTATTATCTGGCCTGATTAAATGCCAGTCTCAGGTATTCTCCGCATAGATCCACCAGTGAGTATTGACAAAATACTGATCATCTGAATCAATAGTTATCAATCACTCCAGCGAAATGTCAAACCATATGTGCTGCAACTAAAAGCCATGCAGAGTGCATCAGTCTAATAGTGTTTTTAAAATATGATCAGGCTGGATAAAGACATTTTATGTCAAAATCTAGAAGGTCGTGGTTGACAAGAGATAAAACAATAACGTATAAAACTTATTCTTTTAACAGCCCCTAGTAGTCCACTCCTGGACATAGGCCTCCCCTTGTACCTTCCATGAATTTTTATCCTGTCCCAGTTGATGCCAGTTTCTTCCCGCTTTATTTTGATATCATCAAGCCAGCGTTTCTGAGGTCCTCCAATGTTCGGAATATGTAGTCAGGGTCTCCATAGTATTAGTGTCCAAGTGGCGTGTCCGGCCCAACTCCACTATACAAATTATGACATCTTTTACCTTAGTTGTTTATCTGATCATCTCATTGGTAACATGATCTCTTAGACTTAATCATAGTATTCTTTGCTGTATTGCTCTTTGAGTTGTCCTGAGCTTATTTTCTGATTTTATCATATGTCATCACAGGAAGTTTACAACTGTCACATACCTTTCTCTTTAGATTAATAGATATCTGTATTTTGTAACACATTCATCAATTTTTCTGTGGCTGCCTATGTCATTCAAATGCGTCTGTCTATTTCGGCAGTCTGGTTTTCCCTTCTCAATCTGATGTTATGTCCTCAGTAAACATACCCTTCTACTTTTTCTATATTCTTACTACCCACACTTATATTTACATCTTATAAGGTCATGATTTTTGTTTTGTTCAGGTTCATTTGTAGTCCAATTTCAGCAGATTTTGTTTCGAGTTCTTGTAGCCTTTGTAATTCATTAATTTATGTTTTGATTAAAAAGGACACTATCATCGGCAGAACGAAGGTGGTTTAAATACCAACCGTCTATTTTAATTCCCTTCTTATCCCAGTTCATTGTTTTAAAGACGTCTTCCAGCACGAGTGTAAACAATTTTGGAAAGATGGTGTCTCCCTGCCTAACTCCTTTTTTGCTGGTATTTTATTTGTTTTTAAGACATCTGTAATATTTACCACAAGTGTTACATGATTGTAGATATTTTGGAGTAGGTTTCTAACTTGAGTTGATTCTTGCATTATTCATATGCCTTTGAAGATAGCCCATAACTCCACAAAATCGAACGCCTTGCTATAGTCGACGAATGCAAGATGTAATGGTTCGTCATATTTTTCTCTCAGTGATCGAACGGATTGTATATGTACTGTAACTTTTCCGAAATCCAGCCTGTTCTGGAGGTTAGTAGTCATCGAGTTTGTTTGTCAGTTTATTTGTTACAATTTTCGTCAATAGCTTGTAGGGATGAGGACTTATAAGCCAATAGTTTTTAATTTTATGTAGTAAAATCACGTGTGGTTTTGCCATGTTTCTGATAGACATCTGTAAGACATTTGTTGAGGAGCGTTTTTATAGATTGTATTGTTGTAATCCCTCCTGTTTTGATAATTTCATTTCTTCATAGAACTCCTCTTATTTATTCGTCTGGGGAAGCACTAGTTGGAGCATAAACCTGAATAATCTGCAAGCTGTATCGTTCTGATATTTCCATAACTATATATACTAATTACTAGAGACCAGATCTAGTAAAAGTTTAGTAAAATCATTTCAGTAGAGCGGCACACTTTAGTAGCACTTTTAAAACAGTTGTTTACTATTGCCGCTCTTTAAAAATTATAGTAGTGTTTCCTAAAAAATATGGTACAATATATTTACTATAGGAGTGGCCAAGCTTTCGTTGAGGCACCAAACCAATCATTTGTTATTGAAGAAAATTAACGGTACAGGTGGGGGAAACCTAATTTACAAATATTTAGTGCGCCTCTGGATTTAGCTAAATTCACCTATTTGGATGACTCATCACCTAAAAATGTCACCTAAAATCCGTTCTCTACTAATTACTCTTGGTGACATTGCTTTCATTTTAGTGACTAAATAAATGTTTTACATCTTTATATGTATATCATAATAGCTATTTATTTATGATACGGACGGATCGTCAGGACGTATAACCAAACGTCATGTGTTTAAATGAGTAATTTCACATGAAGCGCGTATGATCCGTCCGCGTGATTTGGTACGACGGCCATACGTCGAGCCCTTGCGTCGTCGTATTGTCAGCACGCGCACGGGCCGTTGTTTATAATGAGTAGCTTCACATGATAACTGATGGTCCGTTTCGTACCATCTCGCCTAGTTGTCGGATTTGCCCTGTTCTAGTAAACACGTGACCGTCTAGCTCTAGTAGATAATATACTGGACCACCGCCATGAATTATAAAATAGATACGGAAATATAATTTGCACAATAGAAAATCAAAGGTGCATATATTCTATTACGTCGATACATTGTCAAATGAACATCCCCATAATCAGCAAGAATGGCAACAGCGACTTGTCGGTTGCTGACCATACGATATGCATGTGAAAAGGCGTAAGTCGCGTATGGAAATGGCTCGCATGGTCAGCACTGACGATCAGTGCTGAACATACGCTCCATGTGAAACGGCACTTACTTTTTATACAAAATTATTCGACAATATGGCGTCTTATTCGTGTGGTTGGAGAAAAAAATTATTTTGAAATTTGTAAATTTGCAAAGAAGACCATTAGCAGGAAGTTTATATTATGTAAATCCCTACGATGCAGTGAAAAAGAAACTCACTCTCTAAAGCTATAACCTTAAATGTACAGCTAAAAAATATGTTCATAATTTGACTTGTATTTAAGTTAGTCAGGCATTTTATGTTTACAGTAAGAACAAATTTATTTCAAGTTCAAGCAATTTCTTCTAATGGCAAATTAAAATTGCATTCATGAATTTTTGATATTTCTAAATTGTTATGTTTTCTAATGCTATAATTATTTTTTGTTTCACATGGTCTTCTTAACGTACTGCCAAAGGTTTTTACTTTTGTGATTATGATTGATCAGCTTGTATATAAAAAATGTTTATTTTAGTCTTGGATATAAAACCTTCATCTTAGCAATACAAAATCAAATATCCGTCCTCTCAAAAATTCTTGCCACAAAAATCCAACAGCAACAAATTCAAGAACATCAACAAGCCGTCTCAGCTACCCTCAGTAAAATTATGACTCCGGTTCCGACCAGATCACGTAAGAGCAGCTCGAATCAAGATTCAAGTAGTCAGGTTGGGGCAGCGAAAGAAAAATTGGGTAGTATAACTGGTAGTCATTTGGCTAACGATAGGATAGCCGAAGTTGCTCATAATACGAATGCCGCCACAAACAATGATCATTATGATTCTGATAATTCTATGATCCCTGATAGCACGGGTTGTATTGTTTCGTAGAATAGGTTTTTATGTGTGTGTGTCAGGGCACTCGTGTACAAACTAATTTAAGAACGTGTATGGTTATTCAACTGGTCAATTATGTGTGTCTGTTATGGTTTTAATTTTTAAGGCTCATATATCCATCTCAATTCATAATGATTCTTTATAAAGGGGAAGTATTGTTTAGTAGTAGCATTGTTCTTAAAACATTATGAACGGGGATGGATTGTAAACATTTAACAACATACTAACTTTTGAAAAATCATATAACTCGGTCATTTCATCGTGTAACGAATAAGAATACGTCCAAAAATGAATTTCAGGGTATCAGTTTTGATACCTAACTCAGAACTGAATTGATAGCTTTTGCAAAGTTTTGTAAGCAAAATTGGCTCATTTTTATTAAATGAATTTGGTTCTAAGAAAAGTGGCATCGAATTACAGATACATATCTAAACAACCAGATTTTTTAATGTGTGGCACATAGAATTATTGCATTTGAACTTTGTCGCTATAAACGATTCATTATGCTTTTATACTAAATTAACGGATAAAAAAAATAACCATCTAATATTCATATAAGCAATAAAACAAGGCAGAGTTCATTTGTCGGTTGTGAAAAGAGCATAGCATGTCAGCTGAATTTAATTTACCACACTCGTTTTCCTTTTGTATATGAATAGCACGTTAAATACGTTGTTCGTTCCAAACTTATCTAATTGAAACCTCTTTTTCATTTGTTACTGTTGCACGAAATTTTTATATGTTTATAAACTCAAAGCTATAAAATACGAAGGTTTAAGAGAGTTATATTTTTGCAATTGGTCTGCCAAATGATATTAAATATATTTATTGATGCTGCAATTATTATTGTTATGTAGCAATTTGTTTGAAGCAATATATAGGTCAAATAAATCATTATATTTTTTTGTATATGTAACATTTTAAA
Source organism: Melanotus villosus (assembly GCA_963082815.1). NCBI lineage: Eukaryota > Metazoa > Arthropoda > Insecta > Coleoptera > Elateridae > Melanotus > Melanotus villosus. The sequence goes on from OY720419.1 coordinate 82,464,212, forward strand.
AAGGTTTTTGAGTAACTAATTATACGTTGGTGATAGAATAGTATTTACTACCAATATTTTGTAGATTTTATTGTTCGTTATCAAAAAACTAACCTTACCTGTCTATAGTTTTTAATGTATTACCAGTATAATTTATTAGGTAGCAAATTTATAACCTGATTTTTATTATTATATTAGTATCAATTTTATAATGTCTTATAACAGAAAAGGTAATTTTAATCAGATCGATGTAAAATTTATTAGGAAATATATAAGAACTGGAAAAGTATAATAGAAAAATTTAAGGAATGCATTTTGTTGTAAGCTTAAAATTGGAAATAAATAATAAAGTAACACTAACATTTATTTTTAATTATAAGATAATACTTGCAGTACTACTTCTGTTACAAAAAACGTTCACAATGGCGCTGGGCAGTGCAGTCACGAATAGAAATTGTGCTCCTAAAACTTGTAAAAGATGCAAAAATGTTGTGGAGATAGGCTTAAAATGTGTAAAGTGGGGTGCTGCTGCTCACAGTAGCTGTGTTGACCTTTTAAAATCAATAAAAAATAAAGATGATAAATTAATAGACTTGTGCCGATTTAGGGGAATCTTTTAAGGCTGAGGATTTATCATCCCAGAACAATGATAACTTATCTAAACTAAATCTAGAAATATATTATCTAAAGGAGTTGTTATCCCAAAAAGAAGTTATAATTCTAATTCCTACAGGGGTCTCCAAACTACGGCCCGCGATATAAGTTCATCCGGTCCATGGAAGAATTTTATGAATGGAAAAATGAAAAGAAAGGTTGATAATGAATGTAGCATATTTAATGAAGAATGGGGCTTAAATACTTCCTTGTACAATCGAAATCAAAGGATAAAGCCGTATGTCTGATTTGTAAAGACATTGAACACAATTTACGTTGTCTCTTATGAGTCGAAACATGCTTCAACGTTTTCTCAATTTAAATAAAGGCAGTGTTCAGAAAAATCTGAATTATTACGTCGTTATTTGCATTCTCGGCAAGACTTGCTTACGAACGCAAACTCAGAAAATGAAGTCTTGGTAAGCTACATGGTTGTTTATGTGTTGCCTAAAAGAGGAAAACCTTTTATTGATGATGACATTATTAAAGAGTGTATGATCGTTCTCAATCAACGGTATGATGGAAGCAGTGGCTGAGTTATTATGCCCAGAAAAAATTAATCTTTTCAAATTGGTAAACCAACTATTGTTGCTCGTCGGATCGAAAATATGGGAAGCAGCATTGTCCAGCAAATTGTAGGCAAAGCACAATGTTTCAGTTAGTATTCTTTTGTATTGGATGAATCAACTGATGTTTGTGATACCTCGCAACTCTTAGTATTTTTTAGTGGCGTCGACGATGAACTTAATGTCATACAGGAATTAGCCTCACTTCACACCATACATGCCACTACAAGAGGATATCTTTAAAACAGTTCTAAAAACAAACAATATAATTTGGACTGGAATCGTCTGCAGTGCTTGTCTATGTGGAGTGCGTGACAGTTGATGGAGGAAAAAACATGTTTTGGTTGGACATGGACAATCATAAAAGGGGTGCGGGCCGTCGTACGGAAACTTTTAACCGCATGCGCCAAAAAAAGAGTCCACAGAACGGCATTACAGTGGCTCGAAACATGTTGATTTGACCCTTGTATAACTGGTTTCATACACGCGTAGGCGCATTTGTGCAATGATGTGCATATATCTGTTGTATAATTTCTTCTTGGGTATAAGACTGTAGTAAAACTGTAAAACTATTAATAGTTAATAGGCATATACTTGATGGTTTTACATGGATGTTTTACAGCATACAGCCATACACGTAAATATTTGCGGTTTAGATTAGAATACTTAAACTAATTAAGAACATTCCAACACTAGTAAATTTCTAATTTGTCGTAATTTATCTCTACGGCAAGTATCTAAAGTGTTACCTTTTTGCACGCCTAAGAAAATATAAAGAACAGACCGAAGGCTTTCTAGAAATATTATTATTTTAGGAATTCTGATTTCCTGTACAAAATTAACCAAAATTGACATGTATGTATGTAATCGTTAACCACTTATAGGTAACTTTCGGTGTTGAGGCTGGTACGCATTATAAATTGTCACAAAGAGATAGCATATCATAGTTTTTAGTGATGTACGTCTTTTGTCATTAAGTTGCCTTTCTACCGCACAAAGTTATTTTTGAGTGATTATATGTATTAGTCTCGTGTTAAGAATGAGATAATTAGATTCTCATCTGAAAATAATAATTTTTGCCTATAAAAGTTGACTTTTGAATTCAATGATAATTAATAGCAATAACATATCATTATATGTGATCCACATTGATTGAAGACAGGTTGAATTTCCGGCCACATTAAATTGTTGTCACATTGGCAACTCGAATTTATCATGATTTATTTTTCAGTGGCGTCTCATAAGGGAGTGGTATAGGCGTATTTCAAAATTACCTAACAACAAAATCTTTCAACAAATTGTAGTTCTGAGAACTGTTTCAATTCCTACGATTGCCGCTTGCGGACAGGCCTCTATCAATGTTGTTCAGTTGGGTTTGAAGTTTAGTAAGTACCTCCTTTTTATTATTTTTGTGTTTTGTTTGCAACTTGTAATTTTAGAGTAGCCGATGTCTGGTCAATTTGTTTGATCCGGCGATAATGTGTGAAGGCTTTGTGATTCGCCTTTAGGCGGCTTTGATAATATTCACATTGCAAAGGTTGAGGACCGTTGGCAAACGGTTGACTAGTTTGTCTTAGTAATTTTGTGTTTGAATAAAGATTTTTGTGTTCAGATTGTAGTTCAAGTTTGTCAGTACCAATTCACCTTTAAAGATTTCATTGTCGCAAGTTTTAAGTAAAGTCAAGTTAAAATTTGTGTCATGTTGCATGTATAAAGATTTAGCTTTACTGATTGAATTTTAGTTTAATATTTGTTAATCCTATATTCTGCCTGGGATTGAGGGGCTTAGTTTGTGAATGATTTGCCGTACGTAACGTAAATGTAGTACCCTCAATTCTATCGTCCCATCGTCCCTTAAAGTAAGTATCGCATTTATTATTTATTTTTGACGTAACATGTTAACTGTCGCCCCTTTTGTGTATCCATTTGTGCCTTTTTGATTTATTAAATATCTAATTGTCAATAGTTTGGTCTTGTCAGTGTTTTCAGTGCCTCCCGATCATATTTTGTGTGTTAGTGTTTTGGTAAAGATTTACGTATACAGTGGGAGCCTGCCTACAAGTTTTAAGAATTTCAGTAAGCTATTTCATTAAGCAAGGTAAGTCACATCTTGCAGCGGGGTCCAGCTAACCCCAACCCCTTCGAGCCCTAGAGGAACTATCTGTGGGTGATTTCCGTCGTGGCGCCCTATTTTTATTCCGATTATGACCACCCCTATTTGAAGGGTTTACCGTTTCAAACCCCCCTTCTCCGCTGTTTGCTAGCCGCGCGCCAAGGGACAACAACGTCCCCCATTAAATGCTGTAGTGCACGTGACAAAGTATGGACATATAATATAAATCGCTACGCCATGTTGTAATTCTTGTACTATAATTCTAAAAGCGGAAACTGTAATTTGCATATATCTCAGACTAACATTTGAATTAAAAGATGTCAGGAGAATTATCAGTCACAAGTAAACTAAACACAAGATAGTTATATAGAGGAGCTTAATATATTAGGGAGGGTTGGTTAGGGGGTGGTGAGGAGGATGACCCCTACAAAATTGGATCGCAATGCCTAACAATCGAAGTATAAACTACTAGCATATCTTAGAGTTTTGGTAGTTTCCAACTTAAATTCTATTTTCCTTCACAGCTCGCATCATCCTATATCGATTGAGAAAGACAAAGATGCAAGTTCCTACCTTTACCGTGTTAAACCCTGTTTTTTAAAAAGTTCGAAAAACTTGAATCGTTACAAGCCGACTAATTATTTACCACCGGTTATGTAACCCATATACTCAATTCCAAAGGCTGAGTGCACCTTAGAGTGCAAAAACGATTATTTTTAATATGGCGGGTGATGGGAATCGAACCCACAACCTTTGGTTTTACAGCCCAATGCTAAAACCTCTGACCTACGCTTCACATTGATTAATTTATGATCACACAAGTACCCATGTTTCCAGTTGAATACTACTTTAAAAAAATTTAGAAAACCTACCTCAAATGCGCTGCAAGGCAATTGTTACTGTCACTAGTTGTGTAATTCGTACACTAAAGTCCATCTTCCAAATCTGCGTGCTCCTTGTGTCCAAAGAATGCTAAGTTAGTATGGCAGGTATTGGGAATCGAACCCACAACCTTTAGCTTCATAATTTATCTGATCTTTTTTTCCTCATTTGTCTTGGCTGTATCTACAGTGTGTCTCACTTTAGACGGCCCCACCCCAGTATTTTTTTTATATATTATCGATTTAAAAAATTTCTTTTTTCTGATTATACCCCTCACTAAATTGTACTTTTAGGGTATGTTACTTTCTACTACGATTTAAAATAAACAGCAAAATTGAAGAAGTCGTATTAGGGATTTTTTAAATCGATAATAGGTATATATAAAAAAAATACTGGGGTGGTGCCGTCTAAAGTGAGGCACACTGTATAGAGCATCTGCGACTAACATCACAAACTCATGGAATTTCAAATTTTATACATCACTTTCAAGGTTCATTTGATCTACCGGACAAAATTCATACAGGATTTTAGTTGGGTAGAAAATTACACAGCATTTAAGATTCATAAAAATTTATTTATAGGAAATCTTTTATTTACACTAACGGCACAAAATTCTAACCTAATTTTAATTAAAAATTCTAATCTTACCTTACAAATATATCAAGATTCAAACATGATTTTAAAATAAACAAAATAAAACCGTAACCTAAATCAAAATTAACCTTTGACGTCTAAAACTTCTAATATTTAACAAATTATTTGTGTTTATAATAAATTTTTAACGCCCAAGGTTTTAGACGTTCTAAAATTAATTTTAAAATTTATTCTAAACATTAAAAAACAACTTTATATTCGAAATCTATTTTCAGTATTTAAAAAGTAAATTTCGAATACTGAAGAGTAATTTTGGATGTCTAAAATAACAATTTTAGAGCCAAATGCATCAAAATAGCGGATGTTAAGTGCAATATTCAACATTATGACGCATTAGACTTCTAACGCTTAGGATAGAAAAAAAAACAAAAACAGTTTTATTCAAAATTCACACATGAAAGTAAATAAACAATATATACATGAAGTCTTCTTTTCTTCACGAGCAGCTGAGGAAGATGGACCAACTTAAGATTAACCAATTGGATTGAATTGGTTACAACGTTTTAATAATAAATAAATTTGAAATTCAAAATCTTACGTAGAATTGAGAAACAAAAAATAAAACAAAGATATTACAAAGAGTTTTGCAGCAATTCAACTTAAAAATATTAAAGTTGAAAATTTAGACATTATTTTAATTTTTAGAATAATTTTAAAAAATGAGGGATCTCCTTGATTAAATGTGACGATCTGTACATAATTTTCTACGTAAATTTTATCAAAGTCAAATTATTTACTATCTCAGAGATGAACTGAATGCGATTCCTTGAGCAAACGATCATAGTAAATTCAGGAAAATTATTTTACGTAAACATTTTATTAATGAAAGTGTTTAATCGGTGTACTTTTTAAACAGCTTTGAATTCTCCAACAAAATCACCAAAAAATTGGCAAAATTTGCAGATTTAATTTTAATTCACATAATTTACATAAGTTAACTTGTAAAGAATTTGATATTGTATTTATTTTGTACAAAAATGTTTATTCAAAGACACTTAACTAGTGACTACCTACTTTCGAAGATTTATTTAATTTGCTATTATACGCGTAACAATAGACATTATTTAATAAATTTTAAAATCTTAACCAATTCTAATTTAAAAAATATTCCAAGCCGAATCAAAAATGAAATGTATATATTAGGGTGGCCCTTAATTATGGTTGAAACAAATTTTGACCGGGTCACCCCCCAAATCGATTCTAAAAAAATAAAAAGTAATTTTAAGATTTACCAGACCTCCAAATTCCAACGTTAAGGGGTGCCCCAAGGAGCCTGCATTTTCCCATTTAAATAGCATAGGCTTTCAGCACACTTCTGGTTTTTATTTTTTTACAAAAGTATGTGTGCCTGAAAAAATCCACAGAGTGCTGCGATTCATTGCTCACTGATGCCCCTTTCACGGAAAAAATCATGGGAGCCAGGTGTCATATCTTAACAACTCGTTACAACCGAGAAAAACGACAATATTTTAAAATTACCACTTTATTCACCCCCCATTTATTTGCTTAAGATATGACACTTGACCTCCCATATTTTTTCCATGAAAGGGGCATCAGTGAGCAATGAATCGGAGCACTCGCCGGATTTTTTAAGGCATACGTACTTTTGTAAAAAAATAAAAACCAGAAGTGTGCTGAAAACCTATGTTATTTAAATGGGAAAAAGCAGGCTCCTTGGGGCACCCCTTAACGATGGAATTGAGAGGTCTGGTAAATCTTAATATTACATTTTATTTTTTTAGAACCGATTTGGGGGGTGACCCGGTCAAAATTTGTTTCAACCATAATTAAGGGCCACCCTAGTATATACAGGGTGATTCAAAAGGTATGGTCCAAACTTGAGGGTGTGATTGGTGATGTTAAAATAAGTAAAAAATGCCAATAAACTCATGTCCGATTCACAATTGTTTTCTAGTTATAACAACATTTAGGATAATTTATTATTAATAAAGAGCATATACAATTATAAGAAAAATTAAAAAGTATCACAACAAAAAATGTTAAAAATGTCCACCTAGTACTTGTATACAAAGTTGGCAACGCCGACGCACAGAATCTCGAACATTCCTCAACTGTTGAGGATGTTTTCGAATATCTTCAACAGCTTCATTTATCCTATTAACTAAATGGCCCCTGTCCTGAATTTGCGTTGCATAAACTTTTTCTTTTAATGCACCCCACAAGTAAAAATCTAGTGGACGTGAATTGTGCAACGGTGCCCCGTCATGCTGATACCACATGGATCTTCGCACATCAAGTTGCAGATCTTCTAATAATTCCGACAAGGCATTATCTAAAAGGTCTAAGTACATGTTCGGTGGTCAGACTGTCTCCGGTGAGGATACCTTCTCCCATATTCTACCACAGGTGCACGGGCATTTCCGCTGCAATAACCATACACAAAATGCATTTCTGCACGTACAGAAAATGGCTCCATCATTACCACATTTATTGAAAACTACGCCAATTCAAGCTTGAAACGTCTTCTGCCATAAGGAATTAACATTTGTTTTACTTAGTTCCTTGATAACGTGATTTGGCAAAACACAGATAAAAACAAAGAAAACCTCTGTAACTAGATAGCGGTTGGAAATAAGACATGTGTTTATTGACATTTTTTGCTTATTTTAACAACACCAATCACACCCTTCAGTTTGGACTATACCTTTTGAATCACCCTGTATAGCAAATAAACAACATTTATCAACTTGGCCATTTGTTAATTTAAATCTGGCATTCCAATCCACGCAATCAATCAAGATGGAAAGGCCAAAAGACCAAAAATTAAAAATAGACGAACAAATGTGGAAATGAAACAAAGAAATGGATAAACTGGAAATACAACAAACCGAAAATTACAAACAAGCAAGTGAGTGAGTTGCTACAACCTGAAGAGAAAGAATAGATAACAACAATATCAGATGAAAATGAACCAATCGATGTAAACGACAAAATAAACAACGACCAATTGAGAAAAGAAAAACTGCACGAAGCAATAAGGAAGCCAAAAGTGGAAAATCGGCAGGACACGATATGGAAGATATGGAACACAAGTAAAATTCCAAAAGACTAGGAATTAAGAAAAATATTACCGCTTTATAAAACATGAGATTAAATTGTCAGAATTATAGAGGAATTAGTTTGATTAGTACAGCCCGTAAGCTTTATGAACATAAACTAAGAAAAGGTGTCGAAGAACAATTAATTAATTCACAGAGTGGGTTTAGAAAGGGTCAAGGGTCAAGCCTAAAATACATGATATTTATAGATATACGAGGTCTGTCCCAAAAGTATCCGACCTATCTCGATTTCTCGGCACTTGATTTATTTTTCGTCATCCGGTGGGTGGCATCCTTCGAAGTAGTCCCCATTTGATTGAATAACACGCTCATATCGATGTTTCCACTTTTTAAAGCACTGTTCAAAGTCAGCTTTTGAAATCGCCTTTAGTGCATTCGTCGCATTAGCTTCAACAGTCTCTTTGTCGTCGAATCGGTGTCCTTTAAGCGGCATTTTCAATCGTGGAAACAGCCAAAAATCGCAGGGAGCTACGTCGGGACTATATGGAGGCTGGCGAAGCTGTGTGACATTATGTTTTGACAAATACTGCTGCACAAGGTTTGATGCGTTTTGGGATGAATTTAGCACACACACGAGTCATGGCCAAATTTTCAGTTAAAATTCACCAAATAGTACTTTTTGGTATTCCAAGGTCATCTTCTAGTTCCCTCAAGGTGCATTCAGACTCAGAAATTTTGTCCGGAAAGTTGACGGAGAAATTTAAACGCACCAAGCAGGAGGTGTGTAGAATTTGAATCGTAAGAAGCGGCAAATTCTGCACACCTCCTGATTGGTTCGTTTAAATTTCTCCGGCAACTTTCCGGACAAAATTTCTGAGTCTGAATGCACCTTCACAGTCAAACGACGATCTTGTTCAATCGCAACTCGCACACGCTCGACATTATCCGGTGTTGTTGTCGTCGAAGGTCGACCAGAACGAGGATCACTATCAACAGATGTGCGGCCACTTTTAAACCTCATATACCACTCTTTTATTTGTGTTTTGCCCATACACTCATCCCTGAAGGCCTTTTGTAACATTTCAATCGTTTCCGCACAGTTTTTACCGAGATTAAAGCAAAATTTGATGCAAATTCGCTGTAAGCAGTAACAAAATCCGACGAACGCAAAAAAGACGTAGTAAAGAAACAGACGCTGCGCGGGAACTAAGGCGTCTTATGGGTAACTAAAAGGCATCTGGGGAGAAGGTTAGGAGTTACTGGTGATGTTCGTACCCAAAAGAGGCCGCCTGAGTGTTGTGGCGCGAAGATATGAATGCAGGTCGGATACTTTTGGGACAAACCTCGTAGATAGGGCATTCGACCGAGTACCGAGAAATATGGTTTGAAATAGCCTAACAAGAAGAGGAGTAGAACGAAAATTAATCAATGCTATTAAAAGTCTATGCAAGAATAATAGAAATTATGTTAGAAGAAAACACGCGCGAATTAAGACAGGGGGGAGTCCTAAGTTCATTGTTGTTCATCACATTTATGGATGATTTTATAGCTGAGACCAGATGACCAGATCAAGAATGAGCGAGTTACAGATAGGATTTAAAAACATGGAAAAGATAAGCATAACAGACAGGGCCGTTCCTGGCGGGGATGCAGCACGTGCACTCGCACGGGGCAGCAGAAATTCGGGGGCGGCATTTTTCCACATCAAATTTTATAAATTCTAAAAAAAATTTAAATTCCTTGTAAAAGCCAAACTCTAAACTACATTTTAGATAGTAGTAAGTTAAATTTAAAATTAAAAGTAGTAGTTAAGTCAAAATGTAGACGTATCATCCATACCTAATAAATGAATTTGCATCCAAAAAATTTCGTTTTACTTTAGCTTTATTATTAATCACGTAAAATTAATGTAACATTTTTTTTTATTTATATAATTGTTTGGTCAATACTTTTTATTTTATTCGTTTTATTTGTGTTAATTTTTAGTTAAGAGCTAACAGTGATTTTTATTAATGATTTGTTGGTAATAAATTGCAAAAAAGTGAATGTTTTATTCTTATTTGCATTTTTTAAATTTTGTTAAATATTTAAATATAATGCTACTAAATTTACGACTTTATTTTATAAACGACATAAGGGGGCGACAATTTTATCTTTTGCACGGGGCGGCAAAAATCGCAGGAACGGCCCTTATAACAGAATGCACGTTCGCAGCAAGTGAGATGGGATTACAGGGAAACTCTTGATAAATACACCGTGAAAATAAATTACAGAAAAACTACGGCCACGTAATAGCAAAAAAAAAATAGAAATAAATATAGAAGTCCAAAATAATAAAAATAGAACAGGCAGTCGAATTTGTATATTTGGGAGTTACAATAAATAAGGAAGGAAGACATGAAAGTGAAACAAAAAAAGAATAGATAATACAACAAAATTGTACTACTCAATAGCGAACACCTTTATAACTAAAAAAGAAATCTCAAGGAAAACAAAAATTACAGTTTACAAAACTATGTATCAACCGACCTTAACTTTTGGTAGTGAATCCTGAATCTTATCAAAAAAAAAAGAAAATAAATTGCAAACCATGGAAATGAAGTACTTAAGAAGAGTGAGGGGGTCACAAGAAGGGGCAAGATAAGGAGTCAAACAATACGAAATGATTTAGAAGTTGAAACGCTTACTAGAAAAGCAAAACAGAAGAACTACAGTGGTTGAGGCATCTCGAAAGAATGGGCAACGATAGACAAGTTAAAAGAATATGGGAGGCAAGAATTACAGCTAGAATAACTAGAGGAAGGCCACAAAAAACATGAAACCAAACAATGGAAGAAATACTACAACAAAGAGATGTAACTTGACAGAACAAGAATTCGTTCGTGCTAAAGAAGAAGACGTTTAGTTTAGATAATAAGTTCAGTTAATTATGAAGTATCGAATATGATAGTTGTAATATTTGTAAATTTGTAAATGTACTAAAATACCTTTACACCCTACGGGTAGGAAAGGTTTCTGAAGTAAAATGTGCAATCTTTAATACTACTAACCTAAAAATAATCGAATTATTTGTCACCAATTAAGCCAATTAAGGATTTGACATTTGAAGTTACATTTTGGCATTTGGCAAATTAACTTCTTACAGTTATGAAAAAAAAAAAAAAATTAAAGCAATGAAGCATTCAAAAACTACAAAAATAACGAAGGAACTAAGTAAAAGCAGACTTTGATCGTGTTTAGGAAAGCGAATTCAGTTACCTTTGTTGTAACCGTAGTCATCTTGACGTCCTTTTCTTGTACGTTCTCCTTGCAGATTTTTGTAGAAGTTGTCCTGGTATAATTCGTGTGCCCTAACAGCTAGCTACACCTTAGTAATCACAACATTCACACAGTTACCTAAATTTACAAAATTAGGAAAGATAATTCGCTCTTTAGCCTTGTTTGCTTCTGCTGTATAGTATTTACTTTGAAATAATTATTTCTACCTAAAGCTAAATAGTTCATACCTGAGATTCTTTTCAGGATTTTAAAACAACGTGCACAGCCAATATATAATGTTTTTGAAGCCAATATTAAAAAGGGTGTTAAGCCAAACACTTAAGAAACTAAAGCCAAAAAAGAAACGATTACATCAAAAATTCAAAAAAAAAAAAAAAAACTGCTGCTAAAAGTTGAAAGAAATTTTTATAATTAATTATTGTAATTTTAAAAGTACACAGTAAATTTAAAAACATTACTCGAAACGGATTTCTTCCTACATTGCATAAAAATAGTGAAATGCAACTGATTGTTTTCCATTGCCTTTATGCCAATTATAAACCTAAATAATCAAATAATAAGAAATTACGTTATATTGAAACTGTCTTAAATCGATTCAATTACATTTAAATTTTGATTATTTTTATGTAAGGGAATAGATAATTATAAAAAATTACTTAGTTCTGAGATCTTTTAATAACAAAATAACAGTCTATTTTATTTATAATTTTAACGAATTATGTAAATTCTATATGTATACCCGGTGTCTCAGGTAAGTCGCACCATAGGGAAACTCCAATGTATTTTTTCAGAAAGGATCCGCTGTGCCTTTGGAATATGTATGGGTTCAGCGTTCAACGTATGTTATTGGATTTAGTTAACGCTAGAAAGAGATAGAAATACTGAAAGCATCTGTCATTGCGACAGGCGATTATTTCATTATTTATTTTTTATATTTGTCAATTTTGGCAGCGACAAAACGTCAAATTGTTAAACTTGTCAGTTACTAAAGAATCTACATCTGCAATGCAATGAAGCACAATTATAGATTCATTATTATTATTAGATATTATGCTAAAACAATAAGTATAATTTAAAAAATTTATTTATAATGCCATAACCATAATACTTTACATATTTACTAAAATCACTATTTACGTAAACGTACAATTGTTACATTTTTTTCTATGTAACCAATTTCACCCCTATCTACATGAACCATTAAAATTTGTAAGTTGCATTAATAACTTCTGACTAGACAAATTCTTATTTTCATTACATTTTTTTAAGTTCATTCGGTACCTGGCTGATGACTGATGTTCATTTGCTTTCTTTTGATAGGATTCAATACTATTCCATGTTTATAGAATTTACTTACGTTTTCTTCGCGTGTGCTGTTTAAAATATGCAGAATGCGGAAACGGCGATTTAAAAAATTACGTATTTTGGGTATTTTTATTGTAAATGAAAGTTTTAGGTTCTGCCAAAATTGACAGATATAAAAATAAACAATGAAATAATCGCCTGTCGCAATGGCAGATTTTTGAATGGAGCGAAACAACGCAGGAAACGCTGGACTTATAAGTGTATTTATTAGTGTGGACGGTAGTTATGTAGAAAAATTAATTTTTTGAAGCTCTGCGAGTTTTCCTTCGTAGCTGGGTAGATAACTTAAAAACACCCTCGTAGTATATTTGTTGCAAAATATACCTTCATGTTACAATTTCTTAAGCAAACTGCGAATACTAAACAGCAAACGTAAACAAATTTCTGAGTCACTAAAGATTTAGGATATGAAATTATAAGTTGCATATTTAAGAAGAAAATGAGTACATTTAATGTCTCAATTTGTTACGATGCGACTGCAGATGATTACAAATAAGTAGGTACTACCGCTCCTTTTTTTAATTGTGCCCCCCGCCTCCCCTGGGTTAACCAGGATCTTCACTAATTTTTATATTATATTTCTATTTATAAAACATTTAAACATAAACAAGTAATTACATACATTTAAAGAATTGGACAAATTTCGATGAAAATAAAAAGTAACGTTAGTACCGCCCTAACAAAAAATCTTTTCAAAGTAGAAATGTTTATTTTCCTTTTATTCACACTTATAACTATTGCAATAATGTAAGACCTTAGACTAAAAATTCATCTTAACTACGCAGTCATTAAAATGCAGTTCCTAAATTTGTATAGACTGTGATCGATCACGTCATGTATTCACCACTCACCTTTGACTTACAACATCCAGCGACGTCTCTGAAGACTGAAGACACCCGCCTTCCGACGATAGAAATTTGAACATAATCGTAACTTTCATTTTCAATAAAATTTAGACTTTTCTATAAATATATTATTTCAAAACCATTGTTAAGAGACCACTCGTAAAACATTACAAAGAGTAGTACTAATTATGTGCTGCAGAAAGTTTCCCAAAAGCAAATTGTAGAAAATCTTCTTGGAAACAATATCCAATTCTCTAAAATAATTTGAAAAATAACCCTAAATTACTATTAGCAATAACTACCTTGCTTTTAAATATGTTCCCTTTAAAGATTTACAGAAATTAATTAATTCGGTAATTCTGCTATATTAATTAGAATATTTGTTGAATATGTTTTTAGCTAATTAGATTTTAATATCTAAACAGTTAGCCACTGGCTTGCACTAAGAAGGACGAAGCATAAGAAACATAATTTTGTCTGGTTTCAATATCATATATCACTTTCTTCTTATAAAATGTAATTTTGAAAAACCAATGTTTCACAAAAATTGATCCTCAGACACTTGCTATTCTATAATTTAAGCCGTTTTCCTAAACACTTTATATCAAAACGAATTCCAAAATTCAACAATTTTGAAGTTAATTTAATATTTCAGCTTGCCTTTAAAAACACGAAAACTGAGCTACTATTGTTTTTTCACTTGCACAACTACTTTAAACGAAAAATGTAACACCTAACATAAACTTTATTACAAGTTTTCCTAATAAACACGGAACTACACTTAGTAATTCGTTTCTATATTCCACTCTTTCCTCGAATGGCCTCTAATCTGGCTTAATCAGATTAAGAAAGTGACTAGACAAAAGCAAAAGTGATTCTCCCCAACTCAAGTGAATCTCTTGCCTAATTAGCAGAAACTAACGAGATACTGACCAACTAGGGCCTTTGCTCCCGTTATACACCACTAATAAACAGAAACAAAATCTCGGGTAGCAAAGATGTGCGTCGTAATATCGTGGAGTATGAGGGTCGTCAACCCCATGAAAGGACGGTTACTGTACCCCGACTTCCAGAATTATCGCCGACCATAGATGCATATCCTAAACCTGTACCTATAGTTCTCGGGCAAAAAAAGGAGGAGCATAGAAGGGATAGGAGTGCATAATTAACAGAGGCTAACCAGATACTGACCAATTAAGGCCTTTGCTCCCGTTATATACTGTTAATAAACTAAAACGAACTCCGATCGTACATAGATGGGTGAGGCAGCGGCTTACCCCAATCAAATCCGGTCCAACAGTGGCGACTTCCTCAAGCCAAGAGTGTCTTTGGTACCAAACGCTTTGCCCCGTCCAACTCACCAATCCCAGAAGGACCATTGTTGGAACGCGTAAGCAGCCTAAACACCCGCGGTCGGATATAAAAATACCCAACTAGATATAATAAATATATCAAGTGCGGTGTGGCATACTTCGCCGGGTGCTAACCGCGGTAACCCCACCTAACGGACAACCAAGATGAGCCAACTTTACCCCAAACATAGATGCACAACCAGACCACAGTTTCTAGTTCTCGAGCGAGAGGATAGATGGTAAAGGACCGCGAGGGAAATGATGAGATTACTTAATATGGGGGAGAAACCTGAATTGACATTAGAACCTAAATTTTAAAACAAAATGAGACCATACGAAGACTACAACGAGAACGAGAAACGATTATGCAGATTAAAATAACTTAAAATCGTCTCAACACCAACTGATATTAATGAGAAATATATAAAAAATTGCAACTAAACGAGTATTTGTCAGTTTGAATTTTGTAAAAGCAAGTTGAAAAATTAGTTAACGCCAAATAGGTTAGGTTAAGTAATTTAAAAAGAAAATCGTGAAAGACTTGCATTTGAAAATATGGAAATATAATTAATAAGCAGGTAATTGGGTGTTTAGAAAAACTTGCTTAATTTAGATACTTAATATTTCAAAAAATTATAATTTTATTTCAACAATTTAAAGAGAGGCAAGAATGAGGAGAATAGAATTCTATTTCATAAAATTACGTCTTTGAAAAATATCGAGAATTACGCGTATGATATTATTTGTTATGTTATGAAATTACATGATAAGAAATAAATTGTCAGAGATGTATGTAAATTTCACACAGTGTTTTACTAAAATATCGTATATATTGAAAATTTGCCATTTCGAAACCTGCCTTATGCGAAATAATTACGCATTTTTATGAATACCTGTAAGAGAACAATTCTTCTAGGTATGATCGACCACACTTTGTACATTAACCATCTGCAGTTTTTGCATCCTATTTAGATACCTATTGTAAATACACACACAAACACGTACACACACCCTATCAATTTACAAAATTAAGAGAAAGCTAATCTAAAAGATATTCCATTTGTTAAGTAAACTTCGGCCTGAATTCTGTGGAAAAAGGAAAAACAGATAAACTACGATAAAACTGTGGCGTAAATTATGATAATTTTTATTTTCTTGTAGTTGACTCCACGTAGAACAAATAATTATTATGTTTTAGTGCTCAGTATATATTTCATTTTAATCAAATACAGTCGAACTTCGATAACTTGAATTTTTGATAACTCGAAACAAATTGGTTGGCGTTAGCGTCAAGAGTGAGAATTATGTGTAATTTTTACTTGATAACTCGAACTTCTATTACTTGAATATCTTGATAACTCGAACTTCTATTACTCCAATATCTTGATAACTCGAACAGAATATTTGGCGCCACCTTCGATAAGTCGAATTTTTTGGGAAGCGTTGAGTGTTTTGCGTTCGTATTTAAAAACAAATGAACATACAACCGATTCTCTGTACAATGGTTTAAATAACATTGAACCCTTAACCATAATATGTCCCCTCCCCCGCCCATGCCTTATTGTTACACCGATTAAGAAATCGTAGTTTTTATTTAGGTTTCTTTGCGGTCACCAGCAAACTAATTTATTGTTTAATTATTAAACTGCCCTGCTAAGAGTAGACAACACAAGAATGCATTGGTTCAGAAATTTGTTTACAAACCCTAAATTCTCGGTAATTAATTAGTCATGGACATCAAACTTTTTGAATCCGGGGTATTAATTATTTTCAACGTAAAATATTTCTAATAATTCAATAGTATATGTTTCAGACGGGAAATTTCAGAAAAAGGCTAGATATGCGGCTATAAACTTTTTTGGTATTTTTTAAGCAAACTTAAAATGAAATAAGTTAGATTTACCTTAAAATAAGTAGTCATGAATGATAAATTTAAATAAAGTCAGCGAAATATTCGGTTATGCCGAATATTCATTAAAATGGCCGAATATTCATTAAAATGGCCGAATATTACGATTGCCGAATAACCGTTAACCAAATATTCGTTTCACCTCTGTAAAATAATACATACGTATTATGTATTTTATTTAATAACTCGAAGTCTTGATAACTCGAACTTTTTTTCTGGCAAGTCATGGTTCGAGTTATCGAAGTTCGACTGTGTTACGTTACAGTTTCTCAAACTGGATGAAAATAAATATATTTGTGGGCAATTTACTATGTTGGAAGTGATCATGCAGAAAAGGAAAATGTGATGGACAAACATGGATTAGGAGTTGTGACCAGAGAAAAGTTTGTTGATTTTTCTAAGACAAATGGCCTAGTTAATAGTTAATTGGCGGTATATTTTTCAAACATAAGAAAGTTTTTAAGAGTTTCCTTCACAAGTGTTCGTCACCTGATGAACACTATAAGAACCAAATTGACCTCATAATGATCGAAGAAAAATGGATAAATTCGTTACGGGATGTAAGAGCGATAAGAGATGCCGACATAGCCTTCAACCACCACCTCGTAAAAGCAAAAATAATAACGAGAGATGAGATAATAAAATAGAATAACAAAAACATACCAGCAAGATCTAAATTTAACCTCGCAAAACTAAACAATATCGAAGAGGACAAAAAAATATATATTCTGTATAGGAGTATTGGATCACCTTACAAATCGTCCCGTAGAGAATGTATGGCAAGTGTATAAAACGGCAATTAACAAGAGAGACCATGGATATAAAACCATAAAGCTCGTGTTACAATAAACACAATCGAAGGAAGGCAAAAATAAAAAATAAAATTATTAAACAAGAGGTACAAAAATGATGAAAGAATTACAGTAAAATTATTGGAACAAAAATAAGAGGTACCTTAAAGACAAACGAACAAACATAGAAAATTTAATGGAGGAAGCAGAAGAAGCTGCTCACAACAAAGATATGAAAATCCTATATAAGATAACTAAACAAACAAATCCAGATCAAGACTTAAAGGGGGAAATTACGAAGTATATAAAACAGACGGAGAAGTAATGGAAATATACTGACAAAATATTTTACAGAGATCTACAAAGTAAAAGAAATCAAGGAAGAAATAAATAACAATATGGTAACCCAACAACTTGACATAAGTAAGAAAAGCTCGCAGCAAAGGGCGAAATAGAAGAAACGCCTAAACAAATAAAAAATTTAAAAACACCAAGCATAGACGAAATAGGAATCGAATTGCTAAAAATAGATAAGGAGAGCACAATAGAAATATTGTACATACTAGTAAACAAGGCTTAATCCGCAGAATGGATCCCAGATGATCGGACACAGGGCATACTAATAAAGATACCAAAGAAGGGCGACCTAACTTCATGCGAAAACTTTAGACCCATAATGCTTCCATCAACAGCAAGTAAAAATTATGACCACATTAATTTTGAAGAGAATGAAATCTGCCATAGCCATTAAGCTAAGGGATTTATGGAAAGGCGTTCGTGCATAGATCTGTAGTCTGTAACCAAGGGTAATAGAACAAATAATAGAAAAGGGACAAGACAAATGTGTTAACTGTAACAAGGCATTCGACTCAGTTTCAAGAAATGTAAAAAATACTGAAGTAATATGGTCTACCTGACAAATACATAAGAACACTCAAACTAATGTGTGACAACTTCTCCGCAAGAGTCGAACATTCAATGAAACTATCACAGGAAATCTATATAAAAAGTTGCATTCTGTCCCAATACCTTTCTTTATTATTATCGACAGGTCGTGGAGAAACTCGCGTTCCCACAGTTGAATACTTTATAAAGAAAATTAACCAAAAGTTTTATCGTAACATACATCAGCATAGTGGCGCAGTGTTTTACAATGTTGGCAACAAATCATTGCATATCAAACTTAACTACCTGACCTTTTAAATAGTGATAGTGAGCAGTGCTAAAAGACAAGGTCTAAGAGACCCATTAGCGATTTAGACGTCAAAGTATCATCGAGTTCTGCCATGAAATACAAAAGGGTCGTGCGAAATACAGAGGATAACAAATCCCAAATAAATTGGGGCATTTTCAGCAAACTGGATGACTTGGAGAGTTTGCAAATGATATGTGCTTGCCCACACCGAATAAAAAGCTAATGTAAGGAAAGTTAAACAAGTTAAAACCTAGAAGCAGAAAAGGTTGGCTTAACGATAAATGGGAACAAGACAAGAATTCTCTCAAATGCAAATAAAGAAGAACCAACGATAACACTCGGGGACTTAGACATAAAGAAAGTGGACTATTTAGGTAATTCGATAGATACCAACGGCGGCGCATAAAAAATATAACCAGAAGAATAGCCTTAGCACAAACAACATTTGATATGCTAAACAAAACATAGAGATCAAAAAACATTCTGATCAAAACAAAACTCCGTCTATGCAATACAACCATTAGAAGTTCGCTACTTTATGGGGCAGAAACATGGGATAGAAACAAACAAAACATTAAGAAACTTCAAACCTTCGTTAATAAATGCCTTAGATACATACATCGAATAAATTTGCCCGCATAAATATCAAGTCGACATCTGTGGGAAATTTCAAATGAGGAAAAGATCGAAACCACAATTAGAAGAAAGAAATGCGACAGGATAGAACATACACTTAGAGAACCATATAACAAGATAGCAAAACAAGCATTAGAATTTAACGCACAAGGAAAGCGAAGAATAGGTAGACCGAAAGATACCTGCCGAAAGACCTACAATTACAAAATCTATCACGGAGCAAAGCCAAATGCATAGCACAGGACATGGAAAAATGGAAGAAATTTGTTCTGAAAAGAGCAATAGAAACGAACTCAACCCATGATGGGCAGGACTAGCAACTCTGCCATCCACTTTGCTTTTGAAACGCCCCCTCTGGTGCCATTTGCTTCTTAAGGAACTACAGGAGTAAGAAGAAGAAGTAGGGAACTTATAAGGTCTTGGTTAAGACAGTTACTTCTCATTCATTCGCACCACTTCTAATAAAACTAATGAATAAAAATGTGTTCTTACCTGACACCTATGTTGAAATGTTCTCAATCCGCAGTCTTTTGTTGGTCCAGGGCCATCCACGGTGATCGATATTCTCCTTCTTTCATCTGCTCCAATGTCACAACCCCCATCATCCTCGTTCCTCAAATATCCTCTTGCTGTTTGAGACACGGCTTGGTTCTCAGCCCATTATAAATTTGTTCGTATTTGCAGGTTATTTATATCAATGCTGTAACAGTTACGGTATATACAATCATGAACTGTATTATTGATGAACTTTAGTTCATTCTTTTCAATGCATGAAATCCAAATGTTATAGACCAAATAGTAAGATTTTTTTCAATTCTTTCACATTAATTAAAAACGAAGTTTAAATTTCCAAAATTAGAAGAATTTAGATTATTAGGAACTTACGAATCACCCCAGTAATAAAAATATTCACTTAACTTTCTACTAAGTTCAGAATATTGTTCCAGGTAAATCCGTCTCCATCATTGCTACATTTCCTACGTTACATAATTTATTAGAATGACATGCTAAACAATGAATGATACTAAAAACAGCCGACCATATGTATCTTATGAAACCTCTTATCAAATATTCCAATTTTTGTCTGCGACTGGTATTTCGGATAAGTAGGTACAAGAGACCTGCTGATACGCAACTAATAACTAATTATGGAAAAAAATCACCGAAAATGCTTAACTAGAAAAAATAGTTTTTTAAAATATTTCGAGGCGGTTTTTGGTTGATTATTCTACAATTTACCCATTTTTTATGTTTCATAAATAAAGAATTTATTACCTATTATAATCTAATAAATCCTACCATCTTTATTTGCACAAACTATTAAAATTCAATAAATAGTCTTCGATGAATTGTGTATATTAAACTAATGAATATACTCAAATAAAAATATGAAGCTGGGGTACTTCCTTGGAACTAATTATACAACGCTAATGATACTAATAAAAGTAAAATCAGGAAATAACAAATAATTCAACAAAATAATATAAGTGACAAAAAGTGTCAAGTGGAGAGAATAAAATGACTTACAACTTACAATAAAAGGCTTATAATTTTTAAAGGAAAACAGGGAGTCCTAAATAAAATGCTATTAAACAATAACATAATTTAATAACCCTTACCATTTCGATGCACTCAAATGTCACTATAATTTAACGATAATTTATAAATTTACTTTGACGATGTTGCACTGAGTTCCGCACATTTCAACGTTCAATATTAAAAGAGCGAGAATGTTACAAATTATCAGAAAGCCAGTTTTGTGAAAGGTTTGAACTCGTTTTGGGCAGGGATGATAACGAATAAATATTTGTTAAACGGCCTTGTATTCATGTTTCATCAAAAAGTTGCATGTCCTCTACGTTGAAAAAATGTTTCCTTGTATTTAAAATTGCATTTTACTGTTTTATAATTCAAAATGTTTCAGTTTCAGAATGTAATTTGTGTTCGCCAAACCTGAATTTTGATTTGAAATACTTTGAAATTTCCCAATTTATTTATTTATAACGTAACACAAATTTTTAAGTTTGCTGAAATATTTCTAATGTATTCCTTAACAAAAACCAATAAAATACCAATGATGAAAGGATCTTCGTCCTAATTAAGGCTGTTTTTGAAATATTTCCAAACGATTCTTAGTCTTAAAAGTATTTAAATTTAAAAAATGTAGAAAAATATTTGTAGGTCTGTGACGAGAACGGATATTTTTTAATTTTTATATTTTACCTTCCATTTAGTATAATATTTTAGTCGCCCTATTAATTAACAACATTTTAGTTCATTTTGACCATGTTTTAACAAAAACATTATAACTTTCTTTATTTAGGATAAAAAATTTGAACATTTTTTCGAAATAACCAATTCAGCATTTGAATTGAACATTTGAACATGGAAATAGGTTTTTTAAATTTGAAATCGATAAACCTTGCAAAGTTTTTAAAAAGGAGGAACATTATTGCTTCAATTTTTGTAGGATTTGTTATTCGATTTTTGAAAGTGAAAACTGGAACTTAATAAGAAATTAATTGTTTACCTCGTTCTTTAATTTCAAAAATCCTTCTCTTGGAAATGTGATTTAAATAGATATTTTTGAAATTAGTTTTTGCAGGATTCTCAAATTCAGCCTTGCCCTTTTTCATACTCATATACCCTGCGATGCATTATTCCAGATATCTTCCTTGGTGACCCTTGTTTGCCCTTGGACTTAGCTTGACATTTTAGAAAAATTGCAGAATTTTTATTTGCCACCTTAGAAAATAAGAACTGATTAAGATTTCCGATTTCAGTTTTAAAATCTTTAAGGTAGAAACTTTAGAAAGCCCTTTTTTAAGCTAAGCAAAAAACCCTAACATTTTGAAATACTAAATTAAAGATATAAACATCAGATTTTTAATTTATTCAAAACGTAAAGTTTTAAAACTTCAAGTTATGGATATGTCCGAAACCGTTGGCTTATTTGATTCTAAAAATTTAAGTAGGCACTTAAATTTCTAATATAAAATTTGATATTTTTGTTGCCCAATTTTAAAATACTTAGCCGTAATACTGTGTCATTTAAGAATAATTAGAATTTTATTGAACGTTTACGCTATTATTTCAGCTTCAAATAGTTCCTTTCAAATTTTCAAAATAGTGAATTTAGTCTCAAAACGTGAATTTTTAGAATTAATTCTAGGACTAAGTTTAATGCCAAGAACCCCCTCACTAATAAGTGAATAGATTTTAGAAGGTGCAAAGCAAAGCCAAAGAATAAAAGAAAAGGGGAGGCCTTTGCCCTATATATAGGGATTTCTACAAGCTAATAATAACAATAATAACATTGTCACGGACTGTGCCTCTAATTTATCAAGATGTTTTCAGTTAAAAAAAGTAATATGTAGTAAAATTTATTTTAGAACGGAAATGAATTTACAGTATTTCAATTTCCATACTACGACTTTTCTACTACTGCCGAACTTACGTAATTTGTGATAAAATCATGTACCTACTTTCTTTTTTACCAGTAAACATCAGGATTCTTTAATTAAATTGTATTTTCTACAACAACAAAAAAAGTAACGATCAATATTTTTAGTGTAATGTGTTCTATAGGAAATAAAAGGAAGTTTTTGAAAAAATGGTTAATGGTTAGGATTTATTTAAGTTTTTATTTGTTGACGTAATGTTTAAAATACGTTTTACTTTCAATAAAGAAAAATATGTATCCGACTGCCGACTTAATAAGGGACCAGGTTCGTTCTGCAGAGCTTATAGGTCAAAATTTTAACTCACATGTTCTAAGATTCTTTGACAGATCGCTTACTTAGATAGAGCCAGATAAATGGAAAGAAATGGAGGAGGCATATGTCCACATGCGGACCGAATGAATAAAATCCAAATTTTAAAGATACAATTACTAAGAACTTTCGACATTAGTTCGTATTAATTAAAAATAGAAATTACATCTTCAAAATTATAGAAATTTTTAATTATTGTTTGTTAAAATTAGATTGGGTTGACAATAACATTTTTCAATTTATGAATCACCCCAGTCATAAATTTATTCGCTACGTTTGTACAGAAGTTGAGAATCTTGTGTTGAAAAGACATTTACATCTGCGAAGGTGTTGCAAAATAAATAATAATTTTTAAAAATCAGTGTCCGCAAAAGTTGTCTCAACTAAAAGAACAACAACGGGATTATCTACTACCAAACTGTAGTCAAATGATTAACTGAAAATGTTTAATAAAAAAATACTAGCTCTTAAGAATACTTATCTTAGGACGTTGTCTGTCTTATAACTGTATAAATGCGTATTTTTTTCTTTCTCCTATAATAAATTTGAAAAATATTATTAAATAGTAACAACTTGCACAATTTAATAAAGCTTACCATTTAAATGTACTCAAACATCACTGCAATTTAAATTAAAACCGTCAAATTATTTTTAAACAATTCACAAGTTTTGTTTGGTGACGTTGCGTTCATATATAAACGTTGAAAACAAATTTGGTATTGAATTTTAAACGAATAACGTTTTAGCAACTTCAGAATTACAAGTTAGGTCTTTTAATTAAACGTGTTAATTTTTAGAATACAAACTGCGTTCATCATATTTAAATTTAAATTAAAATCGTTTATGATTTTCAAAACACAAACGTAAGGTAAGGTAAGCTATTGACCAACGCCCCACGAGAGAGCATGGCCGGCAACATGGAAGGTTAAGGTTTCCAAAGTTGCTTTTCATACCTCAGTTGTTTCGCACGGTATATTTACGGGCTGGTGTGGTAAACACCACGCCTTCCTGTGTTTCGGTGACTTGGCAAGCCACTCGCCGAGCATCCGACTAGGAAACCGTCCGCCTGCCACTCCGGCGAAAAAACGTCAACGTAACAAATTTTTAAGTTTGCCAAAACATCTCCATAAATTGTAACATATTTCTTAATTTGTATAAAACGAAAATCTAATTCAGAAAAAAACTTCGTCCCGACCAAAACTGTTTTTGAAATATTCTCGAAAGATTATTTTTAGTTACAGCATTACTTACATAGTATTTAATTCCAAAATTGATTAAGTTAAATTAATTCGAAAAGATATTAAATTACAAAATGTCGAAACTGCGGCTCTGTTGTTTTACAACAACAGCAAAATATTTCAGCTCTCATAATTCCGAAAAAACTTAAAAGTATTTTATTTTTAAATATTAATCTGTAAATGAACGATAAAATTTAAGGCTAAAACAATATTCAAACACTAACCTCTAAAAATTAATTAAATAAATTTAAAATTAAAAAAAAAATAGTGAAGAGCAGAATCAATAACTGGAATGCAGTAAACAATAATAATTTAAAATATTTCTTATATTTCATATTTCTCAATAAAATTCTTAAAATAATTTATTCAGTTTGAAGTGCATTTTATAAATTGAGATGAATAGTACAAAATACAGCAATGGAGCAATCTCTCCATCTTTTAGAATTAAAATTTTTGTACATGGTTTGTCACGACGCGACGCAAGCAATAAATTATAAATACAACCAAATCTAACTTTCAATTTGACTTTAGATTAAAAATGTTCATATCGCATATTTAAATTTAAAATGAGCAAAAGATGTGCGATTTTAACGTTTCTAAACCAACAGGAACTGAGAAATAAATGCCATTTTTGCCTAATATTTATGATTATTAAACTTAGAATGCTTGTGAATAACTTTCAAAATTAATTGCACAACCAAATGAACTGTTATCAAAGCTGAAATAATTTACTACATTAACAAAAACATGGTGTTTTAAGGGAAGCGTTTGTAAACAAAAAATATCAAAAGAAGGCCAACAAATGTTTTGTTAGTTACGTAAACACTTTGATATTCAATAAAATAGTACTCAATAAACTCAAACTCAAATTTGTATAAAATGTAAAAATATTTCAGTTAATTCTGCTTTAATTCACAGAGATTACCTCTTCCTTCTTATATTCTCAAAAATGGCTTTACAAAGCAAATATGGAGCTTTGTAAGTAGAAGTATAAACTATTTCTTTGATATTAAATATCAAACAATAGCTGGTTAGGTAATTTTATAAATTCTTACCTACGTAGACGCCCAAGCAACAACAATAATCATTGTTTATGTCAAAACTTTAAAACGTTATTTTTAAAAATAATTAACAGTATTTAATTTGATGTCATTACTTTAACACTGCAACTTGTGCTCTGCACCTTTAATTGAAAAATTAAAGGGCAGAGGGGCGACAGTGGTGGGCCAACTGGTGCTCAAGTATGCGAGGCCAAGCTGATAACACGCAGATGCTAAGTTTTAGCAGAAACTTACCTTTCCTTAGAATAAAATTTGTTATTAAATTTAAAAGGACCAAAGTTTTGATACTTTAAATAAAATTTAAACACATTTGCATTTCGTTAAAGGTGCAGCAATAAATTAATGTAAAAATATACAGTTTCCACTTCTAATTTCCAATTTTGAAAAAATCACTCCAAATTTCCCAAAAAATCGTGAACATTAGGTATTTAGTTACAGAATGACTACAACGGTGGGCCAACAATAGCAAAATTTCTATTCTGATTCTTACGTATGCAAAGCTAAGCTAATAATGTCTTGACCCTTAGCAATCTTTTAGATTTAGCTGCATATTATTTATTATTTATTATGAAGAAACAAACAGGCAAAGCCTAATTACATGTTTCTTATAAACATAAAACATAGATATTGCTCTTATCTCTAATTACAAGCTAAACTAAAACTAGACAAGGAAAAGAAAGGAATTGTAATTAATCATGTTGTACATGGCGGTACCATCACAATGCATGGGCGCGAGAACTATAATTTTAGATCCTTTAGTTGCATCTTTAACTGATTTAAGGAAGATTCAAATAAATCTAAATGACGACAATGTGTGTTCATAGTTGAATACAGATTAACAATAGGTGAATAGAGACGTACGTTTGTTCTTGCAAATTGGACCTGAAAAGAAAAGGTAGGTCGATTACCGTGTGGAGACACTCTAAAGGCAAGTTGGGAGAGTAGATAAGGACAGTCTAAGATAATTTAGGATTTTAAAAGAAAAGATAGTAACATGTGAAGTTCGTCGGTATTGTAAAGTTTTTATATTGAAGTAATCCCTAATGGGTTGATAAGATTCAAATTCAGGACAGATGCCAAATTCCTTGTAGTGTAAGTATTTAATAAATTTATTCTGTACCTTCTCAAGGTGATGCTGAAGATACTGCGTATGCGGTGACCAAATCGTGCATGCATATTCCAAGTGGGATCTGACAAATGCGTTAAATAGAACGATAACCGATTGACTATAACGAAATGCGTAGGCATTTCTGATAATAAAACCTAAGTTTTTGCTGCAGGCATTAACAATTTTATCGATATGTACTTTGAAATTAAGATCCGATGTGAAATGAACTCCCAGGTCTTTAAACTGTGTTACCCTTTGTAACTCATTATTGTTCATTGTATAGCGTACGTTTATATTGCTTTTTTTTACATTGTAACTCATAACATAGCATTTTGAGAAGTTAAATTTTAACTCATTTGCAAGACTCCATTGAAAGATGCCGTTAAGGTCTTCCTGCAGCTCTAGTGCTTGTTGTAAGTTATAGATTGGTTTATATAGTTTTACATCATCCGCATAGAGAAGAGATTTAGAATACTTTATACTGTTTGGTAGATCGTTAATAAATAATAAGAACAGGAGTGGTCCCAAATTTGAACCCTGGGGCACACCAGACTTTGCATAAAAGACAGATGAATAAGCACCATCAAAAAACACCAATAATTGACGATCGGTAAGGTAAGATTTAATAAATTGTAACAAGTTGAAGGAAAAGCCAAATAATTCTAGTTTACTTATTAATATCGCATGATCAACTTTATCGAAGGCTTTCTGAAAATCTGTATAAATTACATCAACCTGGCCACCCCTATCCAATTCAGCGCTCACTTCATCCACAAAGACCATTAAGTTTGTGACAGTCGATCTCTTTTTTAAGAAACCGTGTTGAATATTGGAGAGCGCATTACTTACATGGGAATAAATTTTATCATATATTACGTATTCAAAAATCTTTGCGGGAACAGGTAAAACGGCTATCGGTCGATAATTTTTTATATCATTTTTATCACCAGATTTAAAAATGGGGACTATCTTCGATCTCTTCCACGCTTCTAGAAATTCAGACAGTTTTAAAGCTAGATTAAAAATTATAAGCAAAGGGAAAGATAAGCTTTCACTACATCCTTTAAAGATATAACTTGGAATTCCATCTATTCCACAGCTTCTAGTGTTCTTTAACAATTTCTTTAACAATAAAGGTAACGGTACCGGTTTTTGGGTATAATCCTACTTTTTCATTCTTGCCTGATTTAATTTTTACTTGCATCTAGAATATAAAAATGAATTTATAGGATGGCTGTTCGGTAGCAGGCGGTTGCGGTTTCGACTTTGTTTATTAAATTTAATTATTGGTCAAATGTGTTTTTACAAGATTAATATCACGAAACCACAACCGCCGCCCGTTACCCATCAGCCATCCTACACATTCCACTATTTTGTAAATTGCTGCGGTTCTTTTCAGGAGGTTTTTACATTTTTGTTTTAAATCGAACATTTTTTAAATTATATTTAAAGGCAACTGACGTAAGAATGTGACTAAAGCAATTATTAAGTATGCTGATCAAATGTATTAAAATGTGTGACTCGAAAATTTGTCCACATACGAATATTCTAGAAAGAACGCATGCAAACTCAGGGATGATTTCGAATATACGAGTTTCTAAAACTTATGTATGTTAGTTGCTAAGGTCAGAGAATCCCCGAAATAATTAATGACTTGAAAACTTTTCGTGATTGACTGGTCAAAAAAAGAGCCCACAGAACGGCATTACAGTGGCTCGAAACATGTTGATTTGACCCTTGTATAACTGGTTTCATACACGCGTAGGCGCATTTGTGCAATGATGTGCTGATATATCTGTTGTATAATTTCTTCTTAGGTATAAGGCTGTAGCAGGGCCGTAACTAGAGCTTTTGTGAGGGGGAGCAAACTCGTATTTGCCGCCCCCACCATAGGCGCCGGATTTTGAAAATTTTCATTTTAAGGGTATATTTACCGGGGGGTCTGGGGGGTACGGAGTACCCCCCAGGTATAAAGGGGGGTTCGGGGAAAATTTTGAAAAATTTGAGTTTAAATCCACAGTTTTAACGCTCCCAATTGACTATATTTTTGCCACTGATTATCAAATTTAAGCTCCGGAAAACATAAAAAATAACGCATAAAATTAAAATCATTTTTATTGAGAAACGGAAAAAACAGTAACTATGTATAATATACAATATACATTACTTGAAACATATTGCGCCTCATACTGGTTCGTGAAATAAATTCGTTGGCGATATTGTTTAAATTCAGTTCGCTGGTTTCTTCTCTATGTATGTTTTTCGTTTCTTCAAAATATGCCGCCCCCTAAAAATTTGCCGCCGGGGGCACGTGCCCCCTCTGCCCCCCCCTAGTTACGGCCCTGGGCTGTAGTAAAACTGTAAAAGTATTAATAGTTAATAGGCATATACTTGATGGTTTTACATGGGTTTTACAGCATACAGCCATACACGTAAATATTTGCGGTTTAGATTAGAATACTTAAACTAATTAAGAACATTCCAACACTAGTAAATTTCTAATTTGTCGTAATTTATCTCTACGGCAAGTATCTAAAGTGTTACCTTTTTGCACGCCTAAGAAAATATAAAGAACGGACCGAAGGCTTTCTAGAAATATTAATTATTTTAGGAATTCTGATTTCCTGTACAAAATTAACCGAAATTGACATGTATGTATGTAATCGTTAACCTCTTATAGGTACCTTTCGGTGTTGAGGCTGGTACGCATTATAAATTGTCACAAAGAGATAGCATATCATTTATAGTTTTTAGTGATGTACGTCTTTTGTCATTAAGCTGCCTTTCTACCACACAAAGTTATTTTTGAGTGATTATATGTATTAGTCTCGTGTTAAGAATGAGATAATTAGATTCTCATCTGAAAATAATAATTTTTGCCAATAAAAGTTGACTTTTGAATTCAATGATAATCAATAGCAAATACCTTCAATGATTAATACCGGACAGTTGCATGTAATTAGTATAGTAAGAAGTGGGAAGAAAACTGTGGTGCCATCTATCGCTGCGGTGTGGCAAAAGCGCGCGAATTTCAAATATAAATACTTTTGTTAGTACCTTAGTAAAAAATAAATAAAAGTTCTGATTGTTTTTAAATTAAATTTTATATTATAACAATTATATCAAAATAATACATAATCAAAACAAGCTAGATATGCATAACTTTCTTTGCTTTCTTATTTTCCTTATTTTTTAACAATCTTCCACATTTGTCATTTGTACTTTTTACAAAGCAATTAATCAAAACATTAAAATATTTGTTAACGTAAGTTGTAAAACATTTACTACATAAATTGATGTTAAGTGGCTTTTCAACCAACCTAATCATATTTGCTTTAACTTTATAACATGATTCATTCAAATAGTCAGTAAAACAACTATTGAATATACCACATATTTTCGTTGATAAATCCCGTGCATCTTTATTTGGATATAGTAGCTTTGCATTATTATATTTCTTCGTGGAAATATGTATATCTTGCAAACTATAGGTTTCTTCATATGATGCAATTTGTTTTCTGCAATTATCATGTGTCTGTTTTAAGTTTGGCGCAAGCCTCGGATTCAAATATTTATCAGCTTGATAAAATTTACAAACATAGTCCCATGAAATCAGTTGCTTATTAACTTCAATGTTATACTTTTTAAAGTTATTTCTAACCGATTTTAGTAGATGTGGCGCATCAAAAAATACATATATTAGTTCATCATCCAACTGAAGAAATGGTTTTTTCTCAGATATTCCTAGTAGTCGATGCATTTTGGAATTATTTGATCCCTGATCACAAACCAATACTTTAGGTATGAAACCTGTTGTCCTAATTCGTTTTAGCACATCCAAAACAATATCTTTAAGTATTACTGCAGGCATAGCATCTTTTGTTAAGTAGTAACCTACAACTTGCTTGAAGTTTTTTCTTATTCCTCGTATCATAACCACTAACACTTGGTTAGCAAGATCTTTAGAAGTATCTCCTTCTACGCGCTTTACATTACCATGCGCTAAGTCATTTCCTAAATCTGGAAAACCCTCAAACAAATCTGCCTGCGCATCATAATGAAGGTACGTCTTTAGTGACATCTCATCAAATGCCACAGACACCACACGCTCATCGACTGGTAGAACCTCTGATTTTAGTTTCATCATATTTAAAATGCCTTCATTCATACCCGGCGTTACAGAAAGATTGTTTAACCACCTTCGAAGTGACCTAACACTTGGCAAGCAAAACTGTTTCTGAAGAAATTTGTAACAGTTGGTAGAACAATAATAAAGTGCTAGAGCGAATGTTTTGTTGGATTCAGTATATCGCCTAGCCATTAATCGCTTTTGTTTAAGTTGCAGTTGGGATATAATAAATGGAGACATTGTAGAATCAACAAGATCACTCTTGGTTTTATAACATTTACATTTCTTGACTAGAGTTTTAACATCTCCTTTCAATTTTAGAACTGTCTGGCGAAGTCGACTTGCTGATTTCTGCTGTTTAAGTAATTTAGCACTGAGCAGTTTAATTTTCTCTTGGGGATCTTCTCGAAAGCGCTTTGGAAGTCGAGCATCTGGGAGAGGTACTGATGCTGCAACACATTTTAAAATATTATTCATTCAATTATGTAATTCAAGGTTGTGGGTCATTATTAGGTTCTGAATACTTACCGTCTATATCGGCAGTTTTGACATCTTCTTGATGAGAAAGATCGTCATCTCGTACTCTTTTTCTTGGGCTAGCACGGCTTGGTTGTTGGGCGTTCTGTCTAAACAAATTTTCACTAGGCACACTTCCATTAATTAACCTGTGATCAGAACACAAAAACCGAATTACAGAAACATCTCTAAATTAGTATTAATTTATTGTTATCGTAGATTTAATACATTTATGTTAGGTAATACAAAAAAAAGTTAATATAAAAGCAAAATTGCAAAATTTCAAACTATTACATATACATACCCTTGACTAGGTAAATTTGGATTTCGAAAGCTTTTTGCAAGAAAATGATCAGAACACACGCGATAGTTCTTATTTATGTGTTCTGGGCCAAATTTTTTAAGGATATCATCTAAATCCGCTCGCTGGCATTTTTGTACCCATTGCTTGCAACTGAAAAAATAAATGTAGCAATAAATAGGTACAAGAAACGTAATATAGTAGTAGGAAGCACAGCAGGAAGTAAGTAAATTGCATTTTTAAAAACGTACCAAACAGGATCTCTTGGAAATCGAAAATATGATTTGGAACTGTTGGAAATACTATAATTATAGCAACCATATATTGCACACACACCACCAGCCATTTTTAAACTAATATAAATCACTTTACACAGCCGAATCCGTAAAATAAAACTGACATTTGCTCTGACACATTTGAAAACTTGCTGCAAGCATTTGTTCGCGCCACAGTTCGTCACACCGCTCCGCAAGAGAGCAGCACCGTCGAGTTTTCTCGTTTAAAATCGCTAGCTGTCCGGTATTAATCATTGAAGGTATTTGTCAATAGCAATATCATATCATTACAGCGCCACCAAGCAAACAAATCCATCGGAAAATATGCCAACTAATTTTAAAAATTTGTGGCGGTAAAAGTTTAAGCCAATACCTACAACTCCTGCCGGCGTTGTACCTTCCGTGTCAAAAGTGAAAGTAGCTAGAAAATTGACAGGTTATCGCGTGTTTGTGTTTCTTAATTTTCTCTGCTTTCGTTCCTCTTTATAAAAAAAATCAGTCTTTTTTAAGACTATTTTTGTTCGACTTATTCCTAATAAGGTAGGCATATATTTTATAAATAATTTAAAGTATTTTTAAAATGAAACTTTCGTATAAGCTCAAAATATATTTTTTACCTATTAGGTATTTGCTATTTATGTATTTATTTATAGAATCCATTTCTTCTAACCGCTTTTATCGCTATGGCAAGTAAAGGGAAAAAACTGTTCATTCCGAAGCCAGAAATATAGAAATTTATCTAAAATAAAAATAAAGTTTCCTTATTTATTTCCTTCTCAAATCTAATTCTGGTACTTGTCTACTAAATTTTCTTTTAACAGTTTTAACAAATTTATATAAGAACGTAGGTACAGAATAAAAATTAATAAACTTGCAAATACACAATGTTACACGTTTAAATTTACCGCCAAAGTACTATTGACACTGAGTGTACCTCTAAAATACAGCGACACCACACCACGCCAACCAGACAGACTTGTTTGCTTGGTGGCGCTGTATATGTGATCCACATTGATTGAAGACAGGTTGAATTTCCCGCCACATTAAATTGTTGTCACATTATTGGCAACACGAATTTATCATGATTTATTTTTCAGTGGCGTCTCATAAGGGAGTGGTATAGGTGTATTTCAAAATTACCTAACAACAAAATCTTCCAACAAATTGTAGTTCTGAGAAGAACTGTTTTGTAAAATAAGAAAACGAGCGAAATTAAGCAAAAACTCAAGAAAACCTGGAAGAACGAGGCAAAGCACACTGATGTAAACAAAACAATAACGAGTCGACGCTGTACTTTGACACAACATATTTTATTACTGCCAAGTTAACAACGTGAAAAACACTAAAACCTGCGGCGGGAAATTCAACCTGTCTTCAATCAATGTGGATCACTCTGCTGAATATGGATAGGAGTTACTAATGAATTAGCTGGGTAAAGTTATCTGTACGTATTATCTAACACGTCTATTTAAGAAAGAAAAAGGTCTGACCCACTTGACTGCGATCGAAATTGAAACTTCGTTAAAAAATCTACAACATTAAGGCCGGTATGTGAGTTATAAAGTACCTAATTTAAAAATTTGTTAATTTGATAGTTTTTCTACACCTATTTAATTATATTGCAATTATTAGCATTTTTTTTGTGAAAAATAGTACCTATAATTCACTGCAGTGAATTATGATTTCGGCCAATTACAAATACATCAATATTTCGCTAATCCAATCATATTTTAAATCGCCCGCGATCAACTCCTTCTGCGGCTGACAATCGACTCGCGTGACACGCCCAAGTGTGTTGTCATATTGCTTGTTTACAAAGTTATCAAATTTGACTAATTTGAGTCTAATATATTTGTTTTTCTTCAAACGTCAGAAAAACACGACTTTGTGTCCTTGGATACACACAGTTAAACATTCACTTTTACTCCTAGGAGTAAAAGTGACATAAACATTCACTTTTACTCCTAGGAGTAAAAGTGACACTTAATGAGCCAATGGCAACTCGTAATTTTTATTTTTTATAACAAAGCAACGACAGCTGGTATGACGTTCATTTTTGACTTTTTTTAAATTTTCTTGCTGAATTGCTTTTAATTTGTGCGTTTGAAGAAAAAATAACATGTGTTATTCGGAGTAAAAGTGATTTTGTGTGCCTCGCATGAATAGTCCGACTCGCTGGCGCTCGTCGTTCAAACGTCATGCTCGGCACACAAAATGACACTTTTACTCCTAATAACACAATATACTATTAATAGGCGTAGAAAAAGTATCGTATTACATTCGCGATTATGGCCATTATTCGCTCAGATGATTTGTGCCACTCGCCTGACGGCTCGTGGGCTCAAACGTCATCTTCGTGAATAATGGCTGTCATAATCGCTCATATAATAATATACTATTAATAACTTAGATGTAAATAAAACTAAAATCTGTATTTTTAATTAACACCAGCAAGTGTGAATGAGCCTCGACACTGCATTACTGTAAAACAGGAAGTGGATTATGTAGGTATGTATGTAATATTCAAACATAATAAATAATAATTATGTCTAAATATTCTTTTTTACTTTAGTTTAAAATAATTCATTTAAATATTTTATTACGTGTATACGTACATAAAAGAGATTTAGTATTGTTATGTTTGTATTGCATTTCTTTTGTCTATTATTCCACACTAGTAAACTAGTTAACAGATACTTACACATTTATTTACAAATTTAATAATTATACAAGCGTATAGCAGTAAACAGAACTACAATTAACTGCCTATTACCAGGTATATGGATTTTTAAAGCAAGTACAAACAATATTTGCAGTCATTTTAATTGGAAAGCATTAAAATAACACCTTGCATGAAAATCTCTACATTGGGTTGCATAATACCATGAGATCGAAAAAAAGATGATTCTGAGCAGGCCTTGACTAGTACAACAAGATTGGTTACACTGGTTCTAGAATGCCTATGAATTATAATGTGACAGTGACATTTCAAATGTAAGTCAGTTTTGCAATCTTGTTTCCAGAATTATTTAAATTTATCGTTGTAATACTAGTGAAGGATCACATTTTGAACACCTACTCTAACATGTATTCATCTTAGTTTTCAGTTTGTTCCCTAAATAAATACTGTTTTGTGTTTTAATTTATTTGACATTTATTAACCTCTAACTTACTGCTACATTTTGAAATCAGTCTTGCCAATCGTGTTGTACTAGTCAAGGCCTGCTCAGAATCATCTTTTTTTCGATCTCATGGTATATTTATGCAGTTATTACCTGCAAAATAACCGTCTATCGGATACTTTTGAGAATCACTGGAACCTAACCTCAAATTCATCAAGTGAATTTGAACGGTAAAAAAAATTCCGTCGGATGGGGTGCTCCGCATAAAAGCTTGTGAGGTTACAAGTCTATCAAAACCAATGTTTCTTTACTGTGTTATCCACCAACAAGCACATTGTGGAAAACACGTTGATATGAACTGTCTTGAAACCTGTTGTTTCTATGATAAATGTCAGCCTCTTTCATGCACTTAATCATCGCCAGTTTCTGTCTTTTATCGAGAAATGTGATTCTGAGTAGGTATATTGGCTTGACCGTATTATACTGCATACGTGCATACTGCAGTTCGATGGCTTATTAGCTGTGGAAAGGTCCTTTCACGCTTCTTTTAGCTCTGGAATGGAAATGATATACAGGGTGTATCATAAATGGCGCATAATATTCACACCACGCGATTGTATAACTGTTTTAGGCCAAAACGTGTGGTTTTTGAAGAATTGATAATAATTATTATCTGAACCAGGAAAGATGAACCCTGCCTCATCAATGATATCCCGCTATCCGTATGATAGGTATAAGAATTTACTTGCTAATCAAATTAGCATCAGTTGTATTCTCAAGCATTAAGTACTTTCAATACGAATTTAACATTAAATTATTTTCGTTTTGATTAAGAAATTTAGAAATCCGTTTTCTATTGTATTGTTAGTTATTTCCGTTTATTTATTTTTACACGGCCAACTTCATTCATATCCACTAACGTCTATATATGGCCGTTCCAATTCAATTAAAAACAGGTTTTAAGAAAGTAGGCCATTGGTCCTCCCTGTGGCGACATCTATTAGATAGTTTCAAACATTAGTAACATTTGACGTTTACAAATTGATGAATTACTTTTCTAAATCCGTGAAACTGGATTTTCTGTATGTTATTATTGCCATAATAACAATGCATAAATAATAATAACAACTTCAATTAACAAAGTTATCAAAGTAGAATGACAAAGTGTAGTTACACATTCTGCCGGAGAGGACTCTGATAGGAGGACCTCATGTCAAAAATATTTAGAAATGGAAACTTGAGGCACCCCCATAAATTTTTTATTTTTTAAGATATTAAAATGAAATTTGGTATATGTAATATACTCTTTAAATGGCATTTGTTGA
Source organism: Melanotus villosus (assembly GCA_963082815.1). Lineage (NCBI taxonomy): Eukaryota > Metazoa > Arthropoda > Insecta > Coleoptera > Elateridae > Melanotus > Melanotus villosus. Next base: position 82,500,300 of record OY720419.1, read on the forward strand.
CATAGGAAACAAGATTCCGCCACTTCCGGTTTCGCCGGAATTGACATCAACTTTGTTATTTTAAATGGAACACCTGTATATGTATACATTTTTGGAATCTCTATTCAATTTTACGTATGGTAGTATCAAGTTCGAAACATTTCGATGACAAAGTAAATTTTTGCAGAAATTAATCTAGAGTGTCATGACTTACGCAAAATGAACGCCAAGGTGCCCCAACACTCGAGACAAATTGTTTTGGAACTTTAACTATTTTAGTTGCTGTATTAGAATGACCTAAAGTTGGCAAAAATGCTTTTTTGAGAATAATTCTATTTTTTCAAATGGAACTAGGGTAGGACACTAGGATATTAAAAACGAGCGTTTTTCAAGGATTTCATTGATACCAATAACGCGGGATTACTATGGAAATTTAATTCGGAATAACACTCTCCATTCAGAAAAACCATATTTTGGACATTTAAATCTAGGAACTGGGTTTCAAAACAATTGAAACAAATGAAATGCACAAAACAAGTGACACACTTGCTACAACTGAAGTTCTAAAACAATTGGGTGATGGAGCACCGTAACTTTCATTTTAAGCAGGTCACAGCATCCTAGATTAATAAATAAACTCTTCTGCAGTATTTACTTGGTCATAAAAATGTTTAAAACTACCATACGTAGAATGAAATGGAGATCCCAAAAATGTATAAATATACAGGGTGTTCTATTTAAAATAACAAAATTGGGAGTACTTCCGGAGAAACCGGAAGTGGCAGAAACGTGTGTTCTATGTCAAAACATGTAATTTAAAGAGTATATTACATATACCAAATTTCATTTTGATATCTTAAAATATAATTCAAAAAATAGGGGTGCCCCAGGTTTCATTGACACCCGGTATGCACGTTAGTGGAAGGTGGCCGTGATATTTATGATGACTAAGGTTAGATGCAACTTAAATTATTTAAAATTATTCAAAATTTCAAACTATTCTCGTCAAATAAGCGATTTAATCATAACACAGGCTTATTGTAATGCTATCCTTGTTGTGTGTATGGGGTTTGTGAACAAATGTACACGCGTGTTTGTCGTTACTAAATTCAGCAAGTGATGAGGCAGGGCTCATCTCTCCTGGTTCCTATAATAAAGTCTTGTAAACTTAGCAACAATGTGTGGTCAGTCATACTACGTCTTATGTCACCTGCGATATCACCGATAGCCGATAGCAACCCGCTTGATTTAATATAATTTCATTGTACATCGTTGCAACATTTTTGAAAAGCACAAGCACTGCAAAAATTTCAAACTTCGCATGGAAATTCTAATTAAACGAAGGGTATGTTGAGTACGATTACAGATTAGTTATTTCTTTTGTTGATTAAACTACAGCTAAAAATCGTTATTTCGTACAAATATGACACAAGCAAACCAGAATACGACTTAAGGCTGCTAATAACTCCATAACTAAAGAGTTAATGGCAAATTGGTACTGGAGTTTTTTGCTTGGATTTTGACGTAGAATCGCGTGATATGCATATTATGCGCGATTTTCGATACACCCTGTATACCTCACCGTAGAGATAATGTTACCATGAAATCACCAAACTATGTAGGACCTTAACATTTTTAATATATTGGCTTCAAATATTACGGACTGTACTTACATACAACAATTTCTAATTATAAAGGTGAAAGCATTATTTGTTAGAAAAGTGTTTATATTCAAAGAACGAATGTTTTTAACATATTATATACAGGGTGACATTGAAAAAACTACAATGCATAGTACCACGCGATAGAGGACCATAAAATAATAAAAAAAGTTCTTATACGCTAATGTCCGATCGCCTTTTTTTTTCAAGATACTAGCCAACTACAGGAAAGCGTTTCAACGCGTTAAAAATATGATAATATTCTAATAATACTCGAAACTAAAATACACAAAATAGCCACCTGCAAGGGCATAGTGTGCACCAATTTTGGTTCAATTATGTCTTCACAATCGGAAGAATCAAAAAAAATTTAAATTTTCTAACAAACTTTTAACATCCTGTATCTTAAAAAAAAGGCGATCGAACAATAGCGTATAAGAACTTTTTTTATTATTTTATGGTCCTCTATCGCGTGGTACTATACATTGTAGTTTTTTCAATGTCACCCTGTATATATTGTTGTTATCCTTTAAAATTCCCTGCACAGTGTAAGTACTGTCAAACGGAAATACATATTATTATCTTATATCAGTTGGTCTCCTTCTGGTGTACGGATGGATCAGAAACGGTGGAAAGTTCCAGAGCTGAAAGTTATGGAACAAACACTGGGGAATGCTTAAGCATCAACCTGGGTAGATCCTACATTTGCTACAGTATTGTTGTGTAAAGATTATGCTACAGAAAAGTTATGAAAATCGACAAATATACATATTGTCGGACAGCCAAGCTGCCTAAAAAGCTGTGGTAGATATTGGAAGGAAAGATAGGGACTAAGGTAATCGCGGATGTTCCTGAGAGATCCCTCCAAAGTCAGAGCAGGAGAACTACTGCTTTTAAGCAGGGAAAAATGAGAAAGATAAATAGTTGGGCTGCTAACGGGACCGGCTCAGAAGGCACCTTCAACTAATAGTAATAGCGTAATAGGTGTCATAAAAGATCCAAACTGCAAATTTTGCAGGGAGGAAGATGAAACTGCAGAGCACATATTGTGTGAATGCCCGATGTTGGGAGTCTTAAAACAGCGTTGCTTTGGGGTGGATTTAATAGTAGCGAATGCATCCTACAGATATTTCATACTTCGCAAACGGAACCAATCTGTAGGATTAAATCCTAGAAGGCACAATAAGCCGGTGGTTCAAGTGCAGTGGGTTATAAACCACACCCCGACTTCATGTGAATAAATAAAACAAATACCACCATAAGATGTTCTAGGTAGTATATAAAAAAAATGTAACAAATTTACAATAAAATTTAACATATTTAAATGCAGTTTGACCAATCACATTGTAATCTACGTAGTACCTGAACCGCTTGGTCACTTTAGTCAGTAATGTATTTTGTTATGACATGATGTAATTAGCTCAAACAGCGATAATAAATTATATATTTATTATTCAAATATACAAAAACTTAAATTTAAATCTTATGCACAAAACTAAATCAATCCAGTGCGTTTACACCACCCAAATGACCTTCATCTCTGGCTCTTTGCTGAACTAATCTTTCTTGATCGTTTCCATCGATACCAAGCCCAAGACGTTCAATGGCTTTTTCACCATGTATGCCATATATTTCCTGATACTGGCGAGCACGTTTGATACCAACGTCAGGATCAAAAGAATATTCAAAGGATTTATGAAGCACCGGGCTACCAGCAACATTGTATTGCAGCAGATCTTTAATTATGTTACCTGCACCACTGCATGTATTTATTACTAATAAAAGTACGAATATCTGTAAATAAAAACACTTATGACATAATATTATTCTTAAAACGTTCATAAAAAAATGTCTTAGTATAAATGGTAGTTTACTAAAATGCATTTTACACACAAAATAAATCTGATTTTTTGTAACAAACACAGTACCTCAGTAGGTACTACACAAATTTAATGACTAATATTTCCCATGAAAAATGAATTATTTTAGAAGAAAGTTTGACATTTTACACGTTGTTCGGATATTTCGCCACCACAGTTGCTGAAAATTAAAAATCAAACAAGAAAAACTACTAAAACAACACAACATAATGGAGACAAATCTATCTACGTTTTTAGATGAAATTTAAAAAAATTATAACTAGAATAGTTTTGTAAGTTAATATTAAAAATAAATTTCTTTCCAAAACCTTACGTTACCTACATAGTTTTATTAAGTAGTTTTACTAGTTTGATTTTTAATTTTTAGCAGTTTGAGACGAAATATCCAGAAAAAAGTATAAAATATCAAGCTATAATTACTGATAATTACTAATGAAATATTTTAAAATGTCAACTAAAGCAGGTTAAGAAAATAGGAACACATTTTATAAACCTTGAACAATACTTAGAGAATAATTACTGCTGTTTTCTGTTTTATTAATAATCCACATTAAAAACAACTTTCACTAGAATTATTATTATTATTATTATAGGACCCATTACTCCCTTTCTGGGACATAGGGATGTGCTGGTGCATTAACGTAGAGGTATTAAGGGTGCAATGTGCAATACACAACCTGGCCCGACTCTGCGGGTTACCTATGTGATTTGTACGCCGTTTGATCCTACATACTGCATGGTGTGTATTATAGTGCAATGTGTATGTATGTGCAGAACCTTGTTACTCTACCTCGTAGGCCTGTATTCGGAGGAGAGTGTCATTAATTATCGTCCATCAGATTTTAATACATGATTTGGGCATGAGAAAAGTGTGCGCCAAGATGGTTCCAAAGAACCTCACTGCTGAGCACTTGGATGTTGCACCACAACAATGCCCCACGGCAGTATCCATAAACGAATTTATAGCAGAAAACAGCATTCCTGTGGCTCCCCATCCCCAGCCCCCCTATTAGCCGGATCTCAGTCCCTTTGACTTCTTTTTATTCCCCCAGCTGAAAAACCATTTGAAAGGCAGCAATTTTGGTACTTTGGATAATATCCAGCAGAGCGTACCTAACCGACGAGTTGAAAGACATTCCAGCAGAAGCCTTCCAGGACTGCTACGAACAATGAAAAAAAAAATGCCTCCATCGGTGTGTAACTGCCCAATGGAACTACTTTGAAAGGGACAAGCTTGATTTGTAAAAAGAATAAAATTCACGGTTAAAAGAAAACCAGTCTTATTATTTTTTCTGCCAAACCTCGTGTATCGACATTATGTACAGCAAGGTGTAGAAGTAATGACTACTGCGCCTTGCAAATATGCAGCCCATCTATCACCAGTCCGGCTTTCACTCAGCTGTTTCAAACATCTTGTAGCCGGACTGGTGATAGATGGGCTACATATTTGCAAGGCGCAGTAGTCATTACTTCTACACCTTGTTGTACCTACTTAAACCGTTTTTAAAAGTTATTCATTACTAAAAGCTCTCTCAACTCACAGTTTTGATTCAGAAATGGGTTTGGTACACGAGAAACTTTATTCTTATAGGGGGTTTGGACAAAGATGCCGGCACTTTGCTATAGACATGTTTCTTAGTCACAAAAAGACAGCTGACAAGATTAAGACAAAAAAATACTTTACATAACAAAAATGTATTACCAATCGCTGAGAGCAGAATGCCCAAACCCTTAGGTATCCAACCAACTAAATTATTACGAGTATTAGCTACACTATGTAAGTAATGCTACAGAATTTGGGGAAAACCATTGAGCTAAACTACATAATATATATTCTGGAGAATGCTTAGCAATGATGAATTGTCACACAAAACACCTATGTATACTCTAAATTCTAAATGCTATTTGTAGTATCAAGCTTTTGCTTCTTCTAATATTTAAGTGGCATTTAAAAATAAATGTGGTTACCGCAGATGGTTGCTAAAGCGAGACTATTTTATGATAGTAGCATTCTAGCTTGTACTCTAATTCACTGGCGAAGTATAAAATATGAAGGATCAATTATACCTTATACCTTTAATCATTAGATTTTGATTTCGGAATTTAAACAAGCTAATAATCATTGTATTTAGTAGAGTCCCAATATTTGTGCTGTATCAGAAAGTCAAATCCATTTGTTCCTTAAATGTATATTCTTACGAAAGTGTATTTTATAAACTATTACTATCAATTATTAAATTATTATTACGGTTTTTTTACAGAATATAGGCGGTGCTATGTCCCATCACTAATTGAGATTGTAAAGTCATTTCCTCGGCCACCTACCTCTTGCTTCCTACACCACTGGTAGTAAGCACGACCCCATTGTGACAATCATATTATTTTGTTGTAACCCCAATGTAAAAAAACACAAGTCATACTTCGCTCACGTAATATACTCAACAATGAGATTATAATCCATGTCCATGACATTCCTAAAGAATTATCTATAAAAGTCGACTACTTACTATATTACCTACCCCTGATAAAAATTTTGATTGAGACTGTTTCTGAATTTAAATATTTGCTTGAATTTTTAGAAATACTTTTATCTATTATCCCTATTTTTCAAACATGCTTCAGTTTTTAATAAATATACCATTTTAATATTTAAAACTTACGTTTATGCCCCACGACATGCTTTTATCCTTGAATATTACACATTCAAACGATTACTACACTGTGTTAAAACGTCTCGTGTGTCAACCAATACTGCACTAAGTAACTATGTATTACATAACATTGCAAAAGCAAGAGAGAAAGTTAAAAATTATGGAAGTAAATATTTAACTAACAGGTCAGTTCCTTGAGGACAATTTTTCAGATATTTTCCTTATGTATTGTGTTATCATTACTACGTCAGTACATACTTACAGCAATGACGTCATTAATATTAACATTTGAAAAACCTCAAGATTAAACAAATTTATAAAATTGTATAAAGAAAACCCACAGTTAATTGAAAATGACATACTGATCTCATTTCATTACGTATAATTTTATTAAAATCCCAGTCATTAGCATTTTTGATTAAACAGATGATTAATTAATAATTTAAACACATTTTATTAAGAAAAGTGGGGTAACTTTCACCCATTACTTTCAAGTAGGTTTCACCTTGAGAGTTCACTCACTGTTGTGTTAACAGTGAAAGTGAATTACAGCAAAGGTGCACAATGTTAAAAATCGGTTGCTTTTTGGTGAGTAAATTTTAGTAAAAGTCCGGGATGTTCCAATAATTAAACGTTTTTTAAAATCAAAGGTACTCCTTCTTGTCTGTCACGGACTTGCTTCAATAAACTTAACGCCTAAGGCCCCAAATTTTCAATATTTTGAAAGGTAAGAATTAATCTATTCTCTGATTTATATTCTTAAATGTTAGAATTTGGTAAATATTTACAAATTTTACTGTGTAATTTTTAAATAGTAAAAATATGGCATAGATTATCAAATAAAATTTTTTCGCAGTTGCACTACACTTAATATAATTTCAGTTAAAGTAATACATCAATTCCTTCAAAAATTAAATTTGATTCTATTATTATTAATTTTTGTATTATTTTACTAATGTTTTAATTAATATCGTAACTGAACTTAATTCAAAATTTTGCATAGAAGGTGAAAACAGAAAACAGCCAATATTTATTTATTTACTAAAGAAAAAAATATTCTAATGTGTAACATAATTTTTAATTTTTCAGACCGAAGTACAGATACCCTTATTATGATGAAAATGGAGTAGGTCGCTTACTATACGGTTATGGTGACAACAAATTATATCAGTATAAGACATTTACACCGCTGGAAGGCATTCATTAGGTTTTAGAAATAATTAAGTATACAAATTGGAAAACCTGTTGAAATCACTTGCAACATGCTTAAGTATTGAGTAAAACTTCAGTATTATAAAGCAAAATAAAAGTGTAAAGTTCAAACCAGTAACACAAATCTAAGCCTTGGTCTAATAGACATTTTGCACATTAGAATTCGTATTTGTAGAGATCAGTTTGAAAAAAATCATTAGTAAATACATCCTACTAGGTTAGCAATTTAATAAAATAAAAAGTCATTGAAATTTGTAGATGTTTCGTTACCTATTTGAAATAAAATATTGATTTATTTATATTATTATAATCATTTAAATAAAACCCCAGCTATTTATGGAATAAACATAAATTATTCAAAAGAGAGTGAGTGCGCATTTCTAGAAGATAAAAATAAATAAATAAGAATTACTTATCTTTAATTAATTCTCTCTATACGTTTGAAGAGTTATGCCATTAAATATATGTATGTAGTTTAGGAAACTGCCCAATTTAATTAACATTCGTAATAAAAGTAGAAAAAATAACAATAAATTGATTTCTTTGTTGGAAAATTTAATTTTCAAATATTATCATTAGACAAACATAAAGTGACCATCCATTCAATTTAAGCATTGTACCGGCTTTTGTTTCATTCAAAATGAAACATTCCTTAATTAAGATACACAAGGAATCGCATAGTATTTACGGTTTTTATAACAAATTGCACAAAAACGTCGAGTTTTGATGACAAATGCAGCTAGTTTATTTGTTCTTATTTTTTAATACCGTAATTCCGAATGCAACACAAAATAATAATTTAAAAATATATTTCAAAGTCTTATAGATGACTGTTTTCACCTGACTATTAAATTTCTGTGAAGATTAAATCTTAGATCAACGTAAACTCGAGAAGAAATAATAAACTTATTTTACAAGGTTGAAAACCGATAACGTTGTAAACATTACTGTATAGAATGCAATAAACTTCCAAAAACTTTCATGATAAAAAACAGGTCATCGCACCTTAGTCGTTAACATAAAACAGATTTAAGTAAAACTGTTAAAAACGGCGAATTTTAAAGCGTATGATATTAAAGCAATTAGTGACCATACAAAAATAAATGTGTTAATTAAAGTTCCCTGAAAACGAGTTCCATTTCTGAAGGAAAATATTGGGCTGCAAAAAAAGTAGAGGTTGCTTTAGACTTGTTTGTTTATTTATGTATTTTTATGTTAGTACCTTAATTAATTAAATTAGAAAAATATGCATCAGCCATGAAATAAAATCTCTAAGTTATAGCCCGTTTGTTTTATTTAAATGTCCCACTTTTTGATGTTTAACGGCGGAGTTTACACCTTGAAAAATAGTCGATTATATGCAGACTTTGCTCCATTTTTTGAGAAACAATTTTAATGTAGGGGTGGCGGGCGATTTTTGCTTCTAATCATTTATGTTTTGTCTGTCTACAGATACCTCGGTTTTGTCAAATTAAAAAAAATAACGTTTTAGCAATAAAAAACGTACAACTCTATTTTACTTTAAAAAATTCAAATAGTATTTGCACAAATTGAGATATCTCCACGTCAATAGATACATAAAAACATCTGCTTTTTAAAGGGCGCACGAACATTTTTCCAAAATGCAAATTAATTTGGAAATAAGATATTAGAAATATCGTTGTAACTCACTATTCATAATGTAGCGTGTAGGCAACTTAACTAACAGAGTGCGTTAGATAATAGGAAATATTTAAAATATGAAACAGAATTCGAAGGCAAACTATTTCGTATTATTCCAAGAAACAATTTAATCATCCCAACTTGTCAGTTATTGCCAGACTCTACAGTTTTGAGTCATACACCAATCCGTGCTTATTTAAGTAGTTATGCAACGTTAGATACGTCAAATAGAATGTCACTGCATGTAAATGCCAGCCTTAACATCTGGTCACTTTAGTCAAACAGTGATCAATAAGTATATTGTGGAAGATATAGACATATAGAGGAATGGCTCTTTCTACGCAGCAAGCATAAATGTGAGTGCTTCATGTCGACATTTCTTCATTGTGCCCACAATGAGAATGTGTTACGTTTTTTTGTCACCACAATGCTCAAATATTTTTTGTAAAACTCGGTAAGGAATTCTTGGACTTTTTAATACCCGTTTGAGTTAAGAAAAGTGCAATTTTTCCTATCTAGAATGGAAAAATAAAACAAAAGAGAAACAATGACAAGATCTATTTTTTATATAGGTGTGTTAACTACAAAATTAGAACAATTTTTCCATGGCAATGAAACATTTCACTACATCAAAACGAACTTGATTGATAGAGTATTTAACATAAAAAATGAAATATTTAGTTAAAATGATAAGCAATTGTTTACCGAATTTTATAAAATTTTGTATACAATTCGTCCGGAAAAGTGTTTTTTGATCTCGACTTCGCCTCGATCAAAAATCTCACGTATAGAATGGAAAAAATGCACTTTTCTTATCTCATTGTACAAATAGCTATTTAGATATTAAACAACTAGTTGAACTGTTTTCACTATAAAACCAAAATGATTCTCATTAACATATTCTAAACCAAATCAGCTGTTCTTGTAAAAATAACAAATGAGGGCACGAACAGATACAGAGCTTTTCAATCTACAAAAAACTTTGCTCTAAAATAATTAAAGGATACATATTTCGATATAAAGAAATTACCATTACAAGCGCTATGGTGTCATTTCTACACCCTGTAAATCATCTAATACAGTAAGTAATATTTAATTTAGTTGGCCTTGGCAGAAATGGCCATTATGCACATTTTTGACACTGCTTGCTCGTGGCGCTAGTTATCTATCTTTTGACAGTTGCCTTTGATTTTTTACGATTTATGACAAACACGGGTTATTGGATATTTAATGTTTAATCCAGAAAGTGTATTGCAGTTTTAATTTCAATTTTACACAGGTTTCCAGAACGTTATGAGACTATGTAAAAATTAAATAAATAAAAATGTAAGAAGGATGCAGATACTTACTACTTTTCCTCGGCATGAAACACGAAGATGATTTTCGAGGGATGGGGCTGGTTATTTATCCTGAATACAAAATTAAATCTTTAGAAAAGAGTACAATTTGTTTGTTTGTACCTTTTTCGTGTTTTGTAATTTTTTTTAATTCTGCATCTTTGGAATCGTAATGCAAAATACATACATACAATATTTGCGATCTTTCTGAACGAAATTTAAAATTTTCTTAAATAAAATAAGAGAAAGTTTGGTAATATGTTTATTAATAAAAAATATAAAACCTTTCAAATCTTCTCCTGCTGTAATACTACTTATCCACAATAGTTATTTATGTATCAAGGGCGTAAAGAAGACGACTTTGGCCTTTGGCGTGTTATAACCCTCGGCTAAAGCCTCGGGTTATAATATTCAAGAGATTTTATTTAAATTTTTTGATTTAAATAACAACATTTTTAAAAATGTCAAATTGACGCATTCACGGCAAGAGTGATTTTATAAAAATTGTATTGTAACTAAGGTATTTTTGTGATTTTTCAAATTAATTTGTCGCGAGCGTAAAGTGCACCCGAGGTCTGCAATAATGAACTTTACGCCCTTCTTTACGGGCGAAAAGTAGTCACTTTACGCCCGGGAGTGCAAAAAGAGTATTTGACTTTGTTACTTAGAAACTCATGATAAGTTACGCCCGGACTTGAATTATGGTAAGGAGGGATGCCACAAGACATTTTTAGAAAGTAATTTTTGTTAAATAACCAAAAATTAACAAATTTCAATTAGAAATACCACTGTCAGTGAAATGATAACTAGCGCCACGGACAAAACTTGAACTAGTCGATTAAGGCGGCAGTCCCATTGAGCCACCATCAACCACCCACAGCCATCAACTAAAATTTAAACATATGCAATCACATGCTGTTAGTCTCACTGAACCACCGACATCCACCCACCGTCATCAAATGGTGGTCACCGTTTTGAAATTTTCAACTTGTTTGAATTTTGGTGGACGGTGGCTGTTGACACTGTGCGTGCGCCAGGGCGTGTAGCGTCAGCTGATTTGCGACAGCGAAAGGCGGGAAATTTAAATATAAGTTAAACTTGGGCAGGTCAGTGGCGTATTTAGGAATTTCGCATGGGGGGGCCCTGGGGTAGGTATATACAGGGTGTGTAAAAACTCGCGTACAAGCTCTCCGTAACTTTATTCCTTGGACAATAATAAGGCGAAATTCTTACAGCGAAAAAGTCATTTAAAAGTACCAAAAAAATACTAGTTTGCATAATTTCAATTCACAGAATTCTTCCAAATGTGTTTGCTTGTATCAAAAATACGTAGTAGGCGTAAACGGGCTGTCCGTGTCCGTGTATGAGAAGGTTCGATTAAAAGAGGCAATTTAACATGTCTTAATAGTTAATAATAGTAAACCGCTGATTTTACAAAATCTGTCCGCTTATAAATGTTGTTATATTAAATAGCGTTGGAAGTAAAATGTTTAATTACAAAAAAATATATATCTTTTTCTCCAACCTGCATTGATTTTCCGGTGCAATACTTAATAAAATTGTGTGTTAGATTAAGAATATTTTATACCCTCAAATACGCTAATAAGGACATTAAGGCGCCTCGTTGTAAAAACTTCAAACGTAATATTAAAATTTGTAAAATATTTAATCTTAATAACAATGGTAGGTACTTACTGAACATTTCCACTTTACATACACATTTCATTGATACGTAGTGAATTGGGAGGGAATTAGGGAAAGAAGAACTTCTTGCTAGCGTTCGTCATATTATTTTTGAATCTGGCTGCCTAACTTCAATATTAAATAAGAAATAATAACTATATGTTGTCTAAGGGGGGGGGGGGGACAGGACCCCTGCCCATATTTTATAAATTTTAGAAAAAATGGCTTATTTTCCGTTTCTGAGACAAGGTTTTTTTAAGAAACACTACCCACATAATCGCAGTGTGAGGTGTAGTAAGCCGCAAGTAAGCCTTGAGAGATTATAGATCTCTCAAGGGTTTCAGCAATAAATGAACAGGTAGACTGTTTTACGACTCGTCTATCTGTACTTTCTGGAAAAAATCCCCATGTTACCTTTGAAAAAGATTTTCGATCGCCTGGAATAAACGTTAGGGCTGCTGTTTGGTCTGGAGGAATTATAGGTCTCTTTTTTCTGGAAGAAAGTATTACCGGTGATGTTGATCTTAATTTGCTCCAAGAAAGAATAATGCCGGCTATTTTAGAACACTGTCTTCCATACCATGATCAATGGCAGCTCGACTAATGGAGCCGAAGAATCTGTTATCAAAGGCTCATTCCTTATGTTCTTGCGTTTTTTCGATCTTAAAAACGATCGGGTCAAGCGCCGTCTCCACGGATTTGCCTGCTTGATAAGCGTGTTGATGCGGGTGCAAAGGATTGGTGATAAGATCGTTATCTTTAATGTACCTCTCAACCATACGATCTAACTCTAACGTTTTGAGGAGGAAGAAAGTTAGACTGATAGGTCTGAAGTCTTTGGCGGTGTCGTGCATGGCACGTCCCCCCTTGGGAATGAAGATGATCTTGACCTTCCTTACGGGTCTCATGGCCAGGCAGCCCCAAAGTAGATGATATTAGGGACGTTGGAGGGTCTCCAGTCCCTGCTGAAGGAGGGCAGGGAAAACGCCGTCAGCCCCATGGCTTTTAAATGTTCCAACTGAGGCGATCAAGAGTGACCACTTTGGAAGCCGTTTTCCAGTCAGAAGTAGAAAGAGCGACTGAGAATGATCGTTGTGGAGCAGCTAGAGTTCTAGCGCCACTGGGAAAATGCATTTCCAAAAGATGCTTCAGGCACTCTTTGTGGCTGGAAGCAATAGTGCCGTCTGGGAGTCTCAAAGACTCCAATTGCGACTGTTTGTCCTTACCAAGAATTTTAGTAAGGTGAGTTGAGAATGCAGAGCTCTGTTCAGAAGCCTACGCGTCTCTCTATCGAGTGTTTGAAGTTCAGAGTTCCACCATGAAACTATTTTGCTTTTAATTTTCTTCATCCAGGAACAGAATTTCTCATATGAGGTACTGATTGTACCAGCAAGATGGAAGTGGAATATTTAGGGTTAAAATTATTTTTTAGTAGGTCACAACGTTAATTTTGTCAGATTCGATGCATTTCTTGTTACACTGAACAATATTCGATATTTTGTTCTAACAAAAATATTTAAATACAAATTTTGCAATTTAAATAAATGAATGCATTATTCTCAAATTTGGTGATTTTAGTTGGTACTCTTGCCCAGCACATGTCGATGAAACTATTGATATATCGGAAGGATAATATAATAAATTAATAAAATCCATTTGCCGTATAAAAGCCATTCAAAATACAGTTACCATTTACAAAAATCTATTACATTTAAAAAATAACTAATTACAATATAACAAATTAATATCAAAGTCTACTGACTATGAAATTTAACAAAAGTTAGTATATCGCAGAAAAGACACATACACTTGTGTGAGATTATTATCTGTTTTAATAACATAACTGCAGTTATCTTATGTATAATTTTAATTACTAACAAAACAATTCTCAGTTTATGAATATACAAATAAGTGTAAACAAATTACCACTACTAACATTTAATACCGATTAATAAACATTTCACCTTTAAATATGAAGTAGATGTAGGTTTTTTCCAATATTGTAAGGTGTCATTGTATTTATAGAACTACATAAACAATAACAAGTATAGTTTCTGTGGTACAAATTGTTGAATTACAGTTACAAGAATTAATAGATTATTATCATACACAGGTTATTCCATAAGTCCTGTTGTGCAGCTATATTAAGAATCTGTTAACTTTTTGATCTTATATGAGTGGCATGAAAGTCAATGCGAAGAAGACCGAGGCAATGGTAATAGTTAGGTATAGGATTTATATGCACTTAAAAATGCTGAAATATGCATGCACTTATGCGCTATAAAAACGTGAAATATGCACTTAAATATGCATTTAAAAATCATGAAATTTGCGTTTATTAGAAATTTTTAATAAATATATGCACTTTTGATGTCGAACCGTGTTGAGATGTTGTGTATCTTGAAAGCGTTTTGTTGCATTTACTTTATCGTCGCACACTGTACAATACAACACCTTATCTGAACCTTTCTGAACTGTCTTATTTGAAAGATTAGTAAACAAAAGTACAGGTAAATTTTTCTATAAACAGTAAGTTGTCACAGGGTCTTTGGAATTTCCTAATACTTATTTATCATAATACCGCAGGATGTATTTAAATTTTAGTTGAAACTTTTTCTTTCTTAGAAAATATTAACAAGTACACAGATAGTTAAAGCAGTAAAATATTTTAAAGCCTAGTATTTAACAATATGATTAGATTATGGGTTTCTCCTAGACTCAACTAATCCACCCTTGGTTGGTTGCCTAAAGTACTAAAATTATTTTAAAATATTAGAAATTTCATAATTAAAGCATGTAAAACGCCCAAAAAGTGATAAAATATGCACTATCGTTCAAAAATGCTAAAATATGCATGCATTTATAAAAAACATCTAAATATGCATTTATATGCACTTTCAAATTGACATATGTGATTCATATGTGGCTTAAACATGTAGAAATATAACTCTGCATATGTTTGCTATAAGCAGAAAAAACATGCAAATGCATAGAAATCCTATACCTAGTAATAGTAAAAGCAGGAAGAGTTTAAACTAAAACTGGACAACGAAGAAATCGAACAAACCACAAATGTTATTTAGGAGTGATATTGGACGAGATTTCACAAATACACAAATGATGAAGACCATCTTCCATATAAGACATGAGAAGAGGTGATTACCAGGGCCTCCAGTAACATGCTGGAAAGACAATATTGAGAAAGATCTGATGCTGAATTTGCAAGTAAATATGAGTTTTAAAATTATATTAGGCTGAAACTGTTCCCAATAACATTGATTTAGTTGGAAAGAAGATTTTTTCAACAGATAATGAGCCTCGTCAGGCTGTGTTCCTTAATTCTACATTAGTTCCGGAAGATCTGGTTTGAACATTGGTTTGTAAATATGGAAAATTATGTTATTATAATAAAATGGAAAATATTATGGAAAAATACGAGTAGCACATGACAGGACTTCAGAAGATTCTGTGTAAAATTGTATTAAACACAAAAATATATAACCAATCCTTTACTATTGCCTACTGCTATATTCATTACTTCTCAACTCAACTAATACGTCGGAGACTATATTCATATTTAATAATAACACAATATTATAATTGACCTTCATTTGTTTAATTATTAAACGTATAACTATAAAATACTTTCTTTACTCTTATTTTGTTATTAATACTACAATTTTTCTTAATATATACTTTTACGTAAACAAACAAACTTATTTTTTTAAATATGTATAGGTATAAATTATGATTAATGTGCACTGTAGGTTTGCATATTCATAAAATGACCATCACTTATTTGTTATTGTATTACAATAGACTCAATAATAAGTACAAATGATGATAGTAAAAACCATAAGATAACTTGCAGTTTACGATATAAAATTAATACATTAACTGTTTGTACTTTACAACAATACGATTTGAAGCACTTGAAATTAATATTATGAATCTTTGTTACGTTTGCGGTTTGAAAAAAATTAAACAGTTTGGTTTACTCACACATAGTTTTATGATTATGATAAAGCCTCAGATGCTACTGTAGATACATTATTATAAAAACAATCTTTGGACACAAAGATAGATAAAATTTATAACACGTGGGCCTCACTAAACCAAAAATTACGTAGTGCCATAACACAGATAAAGTTCTTAGTTATTTAATATAACAGTAAAGATTAATGTAACCGACAACAAAAAAAAATTACTAGTTGTTTTAAATGTAATTGCACTAATGAATTATGTGTCTTATATTTAACAATACGAATCCATCCAGTATTCAGTTAAAGAACTATATTACTCGTCTTTTATTATTTTACAAGTAGTAACTATCAATAATCGTGAAATTTTATAATATAAAACTGATTTTGTAGCTTTAAAGGCCCCCGTGAAACAGTGTGCTATTTTTGGCAGGAACTACGACATTTATAACAAAATCTACATAAAATTTAAAAGTCAAGGCATCGTTTCTTTGTCAAGCAGTCTTTCACATGATAAAAGTTCTAGATTGTATCTATATTTTCTGCTACTTTACATTAATAAATGAACAAAGCAAAATTATATCACCTGAAAAATGTCAATTTATGCTTCTTCTACATTATACTATTTGTAAAATCATTTAAACTACGGTTGGAATGGAAGGGGTACGGAGCTTTTTAAATGCCAGTGGTATCACATAACTTATGGTTATTCATTTTTTAATATTAAATTAGTCAGTACTAATAAATGTAAAAATAGTATAAAAGTCGAGATTTAACAATAAATTTTTATAATTTTTTGATGCAAACAACTGACTGGTATGTTTTGTAAAAAAATGTCTCAATATAAATTTAGGCTGATGTGTAATTAGCGGTCCAAGACCAACAATGTAAAGAATACTTGAAAATGGGAGATGAACAGGCCAGAAAAAGATATTTTTCATTAAAATATAAAAATTGAAAAGGCTTTAAGCTGGTGCATTATATTTTTCTTATGTGTTATTGACTTTGTTGATTGACATATCGCTCCGTTGATAGAAAAGTGACAAATCTACTGCATACGCATTTTATAGTTTTTAGTTTTTACCTTTGAATATAAAAACTTAGGAAGGAGTACTAATATCTAGCGACTGTATTCAAATCTGCGACGGAAGCGGCCATTTTGAAAACCCACGTTTGACTCATTCGGCGCTTTCTTTTTACCGTAAATCTCACGAAATCTCAGATCCAGTTGAGCCGATTTTACCTAATGAAGTTCTTTTTAACAATTTCAATTTGAGTAAGTTACCTCCATCCTTATCGATCAAGCACAACCAAGAAAGCTTGTTCAAAATGAAGTGAGCAACTCATTTAGAGTGGGGGAAATATATGGTTTATGTATTATTAAGTTTTTTATGTTAAAATGTATTTTTATATTACTAATAGATTTTTTTTCTAATATTGCAGCCTCCATAATAATTGTATCTCTTGTTTATTTACATACACATCGAAAAAACGTACGCAATTGTTAGAATGTTAGGTTAGGTTTGGAATGCTAGTCGATTCTAAATCTCAAATATTAGGGATCTTTTTGTCAACTGCGTTGACTGAGCTTTCGTCGTTTTTTTCATACCTCGCTCATATCACGTTTATAACTTCAGACAAGGCCCGCTGAATTAAATATTACATAAAGGCCTTACCACTTCATTTAGCCAAGACGCAATTAGAAACAACGGTGGCGCAATTTGCGGTGAACTATACATTTTTTAATGGAGAAATGTATAGTTCACCTCAAATGGCGCCACCTCTCATTTCGGTTTTGTAGTCGCAAACCAGCCTAAGCTCATTCAGGAGGGATTTTTGTGTTTTTCACATTTCTGATCTAACTTTGGATAGTGCTTTGGCGAGTAATATTTTTACATTCGTCATTTGATTTTGTTGGTTATTTGATATGAGAATTTTCATCTGATTTAAAATTAAATCCCATGTTGTTTGTAAAGAGATAAGACTTTTTTTGGTAAAGCTACTATGCAGGAGGATATGGACAGCTGTCCACACCCTCCCCAAACTGTCCAGATGCTCCCCATAGATATTTCATTAGACTACGTGCGGTAGCTTTTATTGTTTTTTTTTTTATTACTTCCCTTTAGGAATGTGCCTCGTGTATATGTGAGAAAAACGAAGGTAATTATTCTATAGCCGGTGAAACGTCCAAATTCAACTTATTTAAGAAAAACTTGCTTCAATGTATTATATTGTTGCGTAAAATCCAAAATCCGGGGTCGGCGGAGGTGAAATTAGTGTTTTTCTTCTAAAAAAACTCGCTTTTCTCTACTTCCAACCTCGAATAAACGCCCCTCCCAACATGCTATGTCAAGTACGCTATATGAAATGTAACTTCGCTGTCGTATGCGCACGTCGCTTATCGCCTGTCATGGCGGTTCTGCAATGCTTTTTATATGGGAATTAATTTTAACATATTTACATTTCTCGGTGAAAAATATAATTTTCGTTTCCTGAGACACCGGATTTGGTTTCTACGAAAAAAAGTACACCACGACAAGGTTATAGTTTTTCAAAAAGTGAATTTTTAGCGTTTCACCGGCTATCGAATAATTACCCTAAAAGGTGCCGAATTGTACAATGTGAAAAACTCTCGTCTAGGGAACTTTTATATCAAGAAAGAACGAATGCAGGGAATAGAAAATATTTCATTCAAACCGGAATACGTAACAACCCAAGTACTCACAACTGAAATGGAAGATAGACTCCAAGAATATTTACTTACATGCTCCGACATGTTTTATGGGCTGACTCCTAAGGCTACAAGACGCATAGCTTATGAATATGATGAAAAACATAATGTAAAATATCCAGAAAAATGGTTTGGCGAGTGGCTGAATGGATTTTTACGAAGGCATGCCAAGTTGTCAATCCGAACACCGGAGGCAACTAGTTTAGCTAGAGTGACTAGTTTCAACAAAAGTAATGTCAGTTTGTTTTTCCACAAACTAGCCGATGTGCTGGAACGATACCAAACTACTCCTTCTCGAATCTATAATTTAGATAAGGTAACATTTTAATTCTTAAAGATTTCTGATACATTTCCTAACACTTCTCTTTTTTTAGACGGGAGTAACAACTGTCCATCGAGTTCCGAGAATCATAGGTAGAAAAGGACAACATCAAGTGGGACAAGTGACATCTAGAGAACGAGGAGAACTTGTTACCCAAGTGGGCATCATATGTGCAAACGTAACATCACTGCCACCAGTTTGGGTATTCTCAAGGCAAAGATTTGATGAAAGGAGTACCTAATCAAGAAGATGGTCCTATGGGATTAGTATATCCATCTGGATGGATGACTGCTGCAAATTTTCTCAAAGTTCTCCAGTTTTTCTACAAACATGTGAAGTCACACATTGACAAAAAAGTGTTATTAATCATGGATAACCATGATTCCCATTTATCTATTGAAGCGATTGATTATTGCCGTGATCATGGAATTGTGATTTTAACCCTACCTCCACATACCTCTAATCACTTGCAACCTTTGGATAAAACAGTCTTTGAACCTTTTACGACCTACTTTAATCAATCTGCTGATAACTGGATGTTAAATCAACCGGCTCAAACCCTTACAATTTATGACCTACCAGAGCTGTGTTATAAGCCTTGGGATTTAGCAGCCACCCATCGAATATTAAATGCGGCTTCCTTAGCACAGGGATTTGCCCGTATAACAGAAACAATTTTAGAGAGGAAGACTTTCTTGGTGCATATATGTTAGGTTTCCTAAAAATCTATTTTTTCACTGCCATTGACTATTTGACAATGTATTTATTTAGTTATTCAGCTTTAAACTTGTATTTTTTTGAGTGTCCATATGGTCCTGCACGTTTATCCATTGTCTCCCGCGGTCGGGGAGGGTTTGGACATTTTGCATTTTTTACAAGTCATTTTTTTCATGGACATTGTTTTTCCCGAAGTCAATCAATAAGCGAATATCTCGAGTTGAAGGCTCCATAGATTAGATGCTCTAGCATGGGATAATTTTTTATTGTTTTGTCATGTTCTAGGTGAGTTCATAAAAAATTGTCCAGACCGTTCCCACTGTCCCCTACTTATGATAGCTGATAATTATTCTGGTGTATATAGTGCGTAAATAAACGAATATCATAGATAATAAGTGATGTAAATAGTACGATAGTGTCATAGAATAGATTAGTTTATATTATGTTCGAAAATAGAACCACGGGACCGCGGTTAGTTTTTTCAGGAAACCGGTACTATTTACGAACGCGGTTCCTGAACGTTGTGGTCAAATCTGCGTACCACAGTAACCGCGATCTGAACGCGGTTTCGTGGTAAAATATTGTGACATAACCTTAAACTCACAACTACTACACACTACAGACCATTCGCGCAAGAGAGTGACAGTTGTTTTATAGGTTATCTGTAACCACGCCGTTCGAAAATAATAACGCAAACCGTAACCGTTCAGGAACCGCGAACCATAACCGCGGTCCCCTGGTTCTATTTTCGAACATAATATTAGGTAGAGCCACTGGCGACCGGAAACGTCAATCCGCCATATGCAAAACCCATCGCGGTCTAAATTTTGTCTTGCATATGCTCCTTCCTGGGTTTTTATATTCAAAGGTTTTTACAATTTATTTATACTATATCAATTTTAATTGTTATTGTACCAGATTGTACCATGCCGAATGTGGGTTCTTCACAAAATTTGGACAATGATTTATCCAGTTCTAGTGCTAATGAGTGTTGACAGTTCGACTATCCGTAATGAAGATCCATTCTACAATAATTTTGATGATACACATGAAGATCCAGATTACTTATCCGATTCAGATAGCAAAAGTTCAACAAATTGTGACAGTGAATCTTCAATATGTCATTCAAAAATGGAAGGGGCACAACAGGACACAGAAAATGCTGGTGCAGAAAAAGTAAAGAGAACTAGAAAATGTAAGCATAATAAGTCCGAATGGAAAGAAACTGCTGCAAAATTGGCCAGAAATTCTGGAAAACAGTAGGTATATGTCAGTGGCGGCTCGTGGCTTGAAATTATGGGGGTGCTGCAGCTTTCGAAATATACTTACATACCAGTAACGATCCTTGATATTTTTAAGGTGCCTTTTAAATAAAACAAAACAAATCGAAATTGTACTCAATTTATAAAACAATAAGCTTACAGGAAAATGAAATAAAAAGAATTTTTATTTAAATATAAAATCCATTCTGCGATTTTTAGCTTCACAAAATTTTTCGATCACCTTTTCATTAAAAATTTTTATTTTTGAAATCATGCTTTTTTCAATGGAAATCATCGACAGAGCAGTTAATCGTTCTTGGTTCATATTAAGGACTGTCCCAGAAATTAATGCACATATTTTGAAGAGTCGTATGAGCGTATCTTGTTAACTATTAGAAAACTGCTATCTATAATAATTTAAGTATTAAGCTAAGCTAAGTACTTAACGCGCGGGCAACTGCTTTTAACCCAAACATACCGAAAATGGCATCGAAACATCAAAGGGTACACCGTGAAATTTTGCGCACTTGGGTAAAGAATTCCAGCAAATCATTTTCATTAACAGCAAATAAAAGTGAGCTCTACAAGACGGGCTGTTGAAAGAAGTGTTGAAATATTTTTAGAGACGGGTAGTACTGAAGAAACACTTGGTCGTGGAAGGAAACAAGAAACAACATGCAAACAACTTGAAAAACGGGTGATCCGGTTTATGGAAAAAACAGATCTGCTTCTGTAAGGGATATGGCGAAAAAGTTCAACACAAGAAAGACCACAACTATAGAAAAAATTAAGCTAAGAAATAATTATAAAACTTTTAAAAAGCAAAAAGCTTTTCTGTCCTGATTTAGCGACATCCCACTATGCTAAAAAAAACATTGGTATGGTTTAATAAGGAAAAAGTGCAATTTGTTCAAAAATCAGTCAATCTACCGAACACTCTAGAACTCCAGAACTTCGACCGATAGAAAAATACTGGGCTTTAGTAAGAGCTAACTTAAGGAAAGAAGGAAAATGTGCTATAAATTTCGACGATTTTAATAAATTGTGGTTGAAGAGATCAAAAAAAGGCACCGACAATGTTGTGCAAAATTTGATGCGCCACGTTAAGCAAAGAGTCAGATTATCTAGCCGCCAACGGCATATTAACTAAGTAATTGTAATTTCTACGTTTCTTTTTGTTAGTAGTATATCATCTATATAAAATAGTAAAACAATTTTAAATTCACTCTTTGCTGTTTACTGTCAAAATATGTGCGTTAATTTCTGGGACAACCCTTAGTTCTTAAAAATGATTTTATCCTTTTTAAAGTTGAAAAACATCTTTCTGGTTCTGCTGTAGTCATCGGAATTGTAATTAATATTTTTATAAGTTTGATTGTTTCAGTAAAAACCATTGACAAATTTTCTTCAGTTAATAGATTTAATAATGCAAGTAAGTCAATAAAGTTGTGAAATTCTTTTCTAGAATAAAATACTTGTAATTCTGTTTTCAATTTTTCTTGCATCAGAATATTTTATTGCTGACCCTCAACGAAAACAATAAAAATATTATCCTACGTACCTATATGAAAGATTAATTCGCTCTGAATAAAAACATACAAATTAAACCTAGCAAATAATGCGGACGCTGCCCAGACAGTAGGGATGGGCGATGTTCATCGATGTTCTAAAAACATCGATGTTTTTCTTTCGATATTCGATGTTTTTACATCGATGGTTACATTCCCTAACATCGATGTCTAACATCGATGTTTCAATCGATGTTTCAGAAACATCGATGACGAATGCAGCTGCGATTTTATGTGTCCCGTCAGCGCTGACTCAGCGGCGCGCCGAAATCAAAACATTACACAGTTTTTTTTTTATGGGAATTTCGTAGAACACCAGAACGCCAACGCTATTATATTTTTCGTTATCAGAATCGTGCCAGACAAAAAGTGTTAAGTGTTGTGTTAAGTTTCGGCTATTTAAGAAAATATTTGTTTGTTATTTCTATTGCTCTAAACTGTTTTATATTCGTATTTTTGTTACCACCACTTACTGCTTATTATTAGTACTTCACTTTTCACTTACCACTCGCAATTAAAGAGCGTTGTTGAGAAAACATCGATGTTGAGAAAACATCGATGTGTTCTTACCGATATTTTCTGAGTATCGATGTCCAGCTTCGATGTTGACATCGATGTTCAACATCGATGTTTCTTATCGATGTCCCATCCCTACCAGACAGCAGATTTCGCGCCGTTTATTATGGTTACAAATTACTGGGAAACAATGCTGATGCTGTCCAGACAACAGCTTTCGCGCTACTTATTACCATATATTATTAAGAACAAACAAATCTCGGCGGAACTTGCACAGAATGCACGTTTTCGACACTGCTACATTTGTCAGCGCTCTTCGGTTAAAATAATTCCTTTTAAAAGCGGTTTAATTAATTAAATTTATGTAATAATTTTGCAAAATATTGAATGATTGTTATACTGGGTGGGCCATAAGTCACGTTACCATGGAAAAATTGAATAACTTATTTATTTTTCATTGTTTTGTTTTGTGATTGTCAGAAATAAGTAAGTGAGAGTTGAGAAATTTATAATGGAGAAATTTACAATAGAACAACGAACTAAAATTATAGAATTTTATTTTAAAAATCAGGAATCAATTATTCTGGCCCAAAGAGCATACCGTCGTCATTTCAACACTAGGATTTCGCCCTCCAAGCCAACGATTTGTCGCTTGGTTAAACATTTTCAAGAAAAAACCAGACAATCCAGCAGCTCAAGGACAATATCCGCGCAGAAATTCGAGCTCTACAGCAGAAATATTGAGATCTGTAATGGAAAATACTCTAAAAAGAGCCCGACTTAGCGAGGCCGAAAATGGTCATCATTTGCATGGCATTGTCTTCCATAAATAGATTAAAAATTTCTCGGATCTTGTGTTTTTATTTAGATTTTCTTTAATGTATTTATTCTTAAAAATAAATAAGTTATTCAATTTTTCAATGGTAACGTGACTTATGGCCCACCCAGTATTATTGATATTTTCCAGTACAAATTTAATAGGTAATTAATTTCCGTATTTTGTTCTGGGGGTGCTGCAGTGTCGCTTATGGACCAACCGCCACTGGTATATGTCATCTTCAAAGTCTAAAAAGGTGATCAAAACAAGAAAAATGAAACCTCCCTGCAAAGATAGTTCTAAGCTCAAATACAATTCAACAATTACTATACCGGGTGTGGCCTGACATGTGAGACAGGTGAAATGCATGGGAAATTGAACATATGTGAATATTATCTTCCTGGCTAATTGTTGCTTACGTTGTAGCTATTCATCGAAAAGTACTTTTTTTCCAGTCGATTATAGTACGAAATTTATTTGAAATGAAGAGAAATGGTATTTTTGCTGATTATTAGACTGATATTAATTCTACAAAAACTTGATCAACTAGACTTGTTCTGATGAGCTGCAGCATCACTATGGAAATTTCAAAATTTAGTACGAACAAATGATGCGCAGCAGGCCTTAAGCAAGATGTCATAAGGTGCATGTGTGACTTTTTATTTAAAATATTTACTTTATTTTACGTTTAGGAGTGATAATAATTCATTTCATTTTGAAACAAATGGCGTATTCACGTGTGCAAATCGTTTTTAAAATCCACTCTAAATATTTCTGATAGACCGATAAGAACTATAAATAACAAACGGAATGCAGTTCGTGGAATGATTTCAGTCGACTTCCGAGGAAAACATGGGAAACATCATAAATTGGATGCAAGTATGTATAAAGGAAAGGAATTCGAAAGCACATAAAGTCCATACCCAGGATTGAAAGTCATTATACAAGACCCCATTCTTTTCGTGAACTCATGATATGTGGAAAGTCCTTATGTGATCTGCATAGAGATTATGTTAAACCTGCATGCATAATAACTTACCGCAAGCAAAGTATTTAATCTATCCTCAAATTTCTATTCGTTAATTTAACAATTCCTTTGTTACACCGAAAAAGGACCAGTGTGGACTTACATAAACATAAACGCCTGTGAGGAAAATAAAGAAATTTTGAAAGATGAATACGAAAATCATCTACTAGAAAAAGAAGCTAACAAAAAAATTTAGCCAAAATAATATTGAAGCTTGTTTTGATCTACAGGTAGTGATGCCTTGCCCTAACGGAGACACATTGACTTTCTACTATAAATCTAAACTGAACGTTATCCATTTCACGGTATAGGAAATAAAACAGAAAGAGCAAGAAGACCAATGTTACCCAGGGCCAAAGAGCCATTGAAATTGGTTCTTGTCTTCTCGATCATATGGAGAAGAGATTAAAAGCAAATCCTGATACTGCAATTGAAATTATATTGTATTGTATTCTGACAACTGCATGGCACAACAAAACAATCGTTACATTCTAACAATGTACGTCGACAGGTGAAACGTTCTTTGAAATCAGGGCCGATTTTTTTTCAGCAGAATACATTGGATTGATCAAAAGCACGAAGAAACTTGGAATTACATTAGTAAAGAAAATGTTTCTTGTGGATTTCTTTGACATAAAGCGATGAAATGAGAATTTTGGAAATGTAAATAACAGCAGGAAGATGGCTGATATCAAAATAATAAGAATTAACAAGGAAGATCCATTTAAAATTCTGTACAAGATGTCCTATGCTCAAGAAGATTTCTGTGAATGGAATAGAAAAAGACCTAGAACCACAGTAGATAAAGGAAACCATGCTATTAGAATGCCTGAGGAAAAATTACATTCCTAACCGTCATGTTGGGTTTTATAAGAACTTAATAGGTACTTTATTTTGTAAAATAGAATTAGAATCGTATTTATGTATCAAGGGTGTAAGGAAGGCAAGTTACGCCAGTGGTACATACATAGTTTTATGCACAATCGAAAATTTTAAAACTGAAATAAAAGGAATAAATTAATTTTCTACCCACATCGAGGGGACGTGGCGACGCGATAACCGACGAGACGGCTCCGTCACACGTCAAACAATAAATTTGTAGTGAAACAGTGAGATAAAAGCAGTGAGAAATCTAAATAGAGTGGTTTAAGAGGTATAGGAAGACTAAGAGTGTTAAAATAGGTAAAAAAGTGCGACCAGTGAGATCCCAATTAGTTATAAAGTGCCTTGTCCAAAGAAAACGCCCAGGAAATAAAGGGACAGAATCGCGAGCGTAAACAAAGTGAAGTGCGCGCGGTACGTACGAAGGTCAAGTCGTGAAAAGAGCGCGAATTTTAAAATTCCAGAACAGCGGGCGGTACTGACCACAAAGTGGAACGGAAAGATTAACCAAGGAGATGGAAGCTGATGAGATTCAAAAAGCAATACAAGCGATACAAGACGAGTTCGAAAAAGTGAAAAAAGAACTAGAAAGCCAGGAATTAAGAATCAAAACTAAAAAATACACAGAAGAATTAATAGAATTGGTGAGAGAATTAAGAAGTAAAGAAGAGGAAAGAGATAGGGAAAGAAAAGAACTAACACGGACGATAGTAGGGTTAAAAGAAAAGCTATACAGACAAAAGGGTACACGAATAAAAAGACAATACAGTACACGCAAGGTAAACTAAGGCAGCTAGCAAAGGGAGATAGAGTAGCAGGCAGAGAAAGCTGGTTAAGAAGATGTGAGGAACTAGGTATCAGAAGGAAAACAAACCCCAGAACAGGTGAAGAGAAGACGAAAAAAGATGAGATAAAAGTAGCAACCTGGAACGTAAGAGGACTAAATAATGAAGGAGCTCTGAAACAATTAACTAAGGAAGCAGATAAATACAAAATAGATATATTATGTCTTCAAGAAACCAATATAAAGGGAGAGCAGATGAATGAAATAAATAACTATCTCTTTATAAATCAAGGCGGTGACATAAACAGATTCGGAACAGGATTCCTGATAAAGAGTAATTTAAAGAACGCACTAATAGAAAGTAAAAAGATAAGTGAAAGAATGAGCTATATTAGACTAAGAGGAAAATTCAGAAAAATAAGTTTGATCAACGTACACGCTCCAACGGAGAATTATGAAGAGGAAGACAAAGACAAATGCTACGAAGAATTGGAATCACTATATGATTCCATTCCAAAGTTCGATATCAAGCTAGTGATAGGAGACCTAAATGCGAAGATAGGAAGAGAACCAGAATTTAAAAAGACAATAGGGGTAAACAGTAAACATAAAACAACTAACAAGAATGGCAAAAAACTAATATCATTCGCAATGACAAGAAAACTGATAATTAAATCAACATTCCTTGCACGAAAAGATATATACAAGGGTACGTGGGTAAGTCCCGACAAAAAAACAATCAACCAGATCGACCATGTACTCATTGAAGGAGTCCACGGGTATTCAATAAACGAGGTACGATCCTTTAGAGGAGCAGAGATAGATAGTGATCACTTCATGGTGCGGGCAAATCTAAAACAATACATACCAAGAATAACTACAACATGCAAAAAGCAGGGTGGTAAACTAGAGTGCCAGAGCTTAAGAGATAGATTAATGCGAGTTTCCTATGCAAAAGATATAGAAGAGAACCTAACAGAAATAAAGGCAGAAGGTAACATAGAATTGGAATGGAATGCAATTAAGAGTAGCATAAAACAAAGTACTCAAAAAAATTTAAAAGCAAATAAGAAGAAGAAAGTTAAAGAATGGTTTGACAAGGACTGTGAAGGAGCCATAGAGGAAAAACGAAAATCAAAACTAAGACTATTACAAAAGCAAACAGAAAAA
The DNA here is from genome assembly GCA_963082815.1 of Melanotus villosus. Lineage (NCBI taxonomy): Eukaryota > Metazoa > Arthropoda > Insecta > Coleoptera > Elateridae > Melanotus > Melanotus villosus. Next base: position 82,528,141 of record OY720419.1, read on the forward strand.
AGTGAAACAGATTTCAAAAAAGCAAGAAATACAGCTAATAGTTTGCTACGAAGAAAGAAACGAGAACACATAACAGGAATGCTGGACGAAATTGAAGAAAACTATAATAAACAAAATATGAGACAATTTTATAAAAAAACGCAGGAGCTGACTAAATCATCCAAAGCAAAAATAAAACTAATTCGCAATAAGAAGGGGGAAATAGTAGGAGAAGAAGGTGAGATCTTAAAAAGATGGGCGGAATATTATGCAGAATGCTTAACAACTGAAGAAGATGAGATAATAGAAGTACACCCGGGGCAGATAGCAGAAGATAATGACGAGGTGGAACCACCAACAAAAGAAGAAATAGAAGAAATTATAAAATCGCTAAAAGACAACAAGAGCCCAGGGAGTGATGAAATACCGGCAGAGTTAATTAAGTGTGGAGGAGACACCCTGACGGAAAGAATCTACAATTTAATCAGGAAAATATGGAATGAACATATAATGCCAGAGGAATGGGCAAACAGCGAAATAATCCCAATATACAAGAAAGGAAATAATCTGAAGTGCGAAAATTATCGCCCAATATCGTTGCTAAACGTGACATACAAAATACTGGCAAAAGCATTAGAAAAAAGATTAAGAAGGTTCGCGGAGAGGGAATTAGGTGAATACCAGGCCGGATTCCGTCAAGGAAGGTCAACAGTAGACCACATACACACCTTAAAAGTTATTCAAGAAAAGTGTGAACGGAAGAATATACAAATACATATAGCATTTATTGATTTCAAACAGGCATATGACCGTCTAAAAAGAAATGAGGTGATAAAAGCGTTAAACTATTTAAAGTGCCCAACAAAATTATTGCAGTTAATAAACATGACAATCGAACATACAGTTTCACGAGTTACGATTAATGGGTGCAAATCAGAGAAATTTCGTACGAACCTTGGCCTAAAACAGGGGGACCCATTATCACCTACAATTTTTAACCTAGTCTTGGAAGCAATCGTTAGAAGATGCCAATTGAAAAGAACGGGATCGGTATTGAATTATGCCCATCAATGTATAGCCTTTGCAGACGACCTAGCATTATTAACGAGGACTAAAGAAGAATTAAAGGTACAACTGCGTAGAGTAATAGGGGAAGCTAATAAGATTGGAGCCAAAATAAATGCTGAGAAATCTAAGTATATGGTGGTGGGACGAAATAAGAAAACGGCACAAGAAGATTTAATGTTGACAGTGGGAGAAGAAAAAATCAAGCTAGAAGAAGTAGATAAGTTCATATATCTAGGATCCGAAATTTGCAACTACGGGAACCCAAGCAGTGAGATCGAAAGAAGACTGATGTTAGGAACAAAAAGAGCAGGATCAGTAATGAAGATCATAAAAGCAAAAAATATATCAAAGACCACAAAAATCCGTATTTATACAACAATAATTAGACCGGTAGCCACTTATGCGAGCCAGACGTGGACACTACAAGCGAGGGATGTTGGCAGAATAGAAGCTTGGGAGCGAAAAATGCTAAGACTCATTTATGGAGGTGTCAAACAGAATGGGGAGTGGAGAAGACGAACGAACAAAGAGCTAGAAGAACTCTACAAAGACCACAGCATAATAGCAAGAATAAAACAAAGCAGGATTAAGTGGTTCGGGCACATTTTAAGGATGGACAATAACAGGGCACCTAAAAGGGTCCTAACAGAGGAGCCACATGGGAACAACAGGAGAGGAAGACCAAAAAGAAGTTGGCAGCAATGTGTGATAGAGGACCTGGAAGAACTCGGCATCAAAGATTGGGAGAAAAAAGCAATGGAAAGGGGTCAATAGAAGCACGTTATACATAAAGCCATAAGCCTCAAAGGCTTGGAGAGCTGATTAATATATTAATATATATGGGCGGCAACGCTGTGTAAAGGGTAGCCACTCTAAGAAGAATGGGAGCACGAAAACAACAGTAGCCATAATGTCAATTAACACAGTTTTGTGAAAAGGTATTTAAACCAGTTTCGCAACCAGTTCTTCATTGTTATATGAAATAGTCAAGATAAAATAATGAACGAAATTGAGGAAGCTGCAAAAAATTGCAGCTTAATTCCTGAAAAATCTACGCAGTTATATGAGAAAACTTAAAATGATTATCAGAAGTGTGATACAAGGAAGGATTCTATTGAAAACTGCTACTGTGAGAAGAGTCTTTTGGTATCTATCGAAAGAAAGGAAACCTTCTTCACTGTGGTCTTATTACTCCATGCTCAAGGCAAACCATAACGTAGATATCAGTAATTACTCAAGCTTGTTCGGATTTTTGAAGAGATAATCAGATGGATTCAAGCCCAAAAAATCTAAGGTTTTAACGATGGAACAGATTGACACCTTTTTATACCAAGCTACAGATGAAATATATTTAATGAATAAGGTAAATGAAACCCCGTTTTTAATATAGTTTCTTTTAGCAAAATTTGTTGTAACAGGTGGCTTTAATTTTTGGTTTAACTGAGGCAAGAACTTGTTTAGCTAGAAGTCGTGGATATTCAGGATTTAAAATCTTCGTTGTTGATCACTTTGAGAGATACTAAAACCAAGAGGAATCAAATGTTTAGTGTAGTTGACAACCACAAGTTACCGAGCCTCCTGGAAATTGACAGAAAATATGCCATCTTACGTCCGTCAAACATTGACAGTCACCGTTTCTTTCTAGCATACAGGAATGGAAAATGTACAACGCAAGTCGTCGGTAAAAATATTATTGGTGAAATTCCGAAAAAAAATAGCTACTTATCTTAAATTGTCTAATCCCGAATTATATACTGGACACTCATTGTGTCGGTCATCGACGGCATTGTTAGCAAATGCAGGGAAGGAATGATTGGTATAAAGCAAATTGGAGGCTGGAAGTCAACATCAGTGGCAGAACAATATATAGTATAGCTATAGAGGATTCAGTGTTTACTGGAAAAGACAATTCATCAGATGCTAACAATAAATTAGCAACTAGCACAACCGCCAATTTTGTAGCAAACTGCAGCAATTCTACTAGCTACTGTCAAATGGTTGAAGCAGTTGCGCCTAGGAATATTCACATGAATAATTGTGTTAACTGCATTGTTAATATAAATTGCCCCAAATAGAGTTTGAATAAAGAGTATACTTTCGATTTTAATTTAAGTTTATCATTGTATGACATTTTATTATAGCCCGTGGGCTATAATGACGTCAATGGGCTATAAAGACGTTTATATCCAAAAAATTCACGCATAATTGTCAAATTATAATGGGCTATAAAGTCGTTTATATCCAAAAAATTCACGCATAATTGTCAAATTATAATGCGATGTTATTCTAGTGATCTTTGAAAAGCAGGTCAACTGTCTGTAATATACTTTATATTAGGGTATGTTTACGAAATAACCAAATATGATGTAAACAAATGCAAATCCAACCTGCAGCAAATGCATTATATTGACAAAATTGATATTTTATATTTAGTACAAAATACATTACAGGTAGCTTACATCAAGTTATACAACGAATTTGTAAACAAGCAATAGGTATGTTCAATGCATTTATTTCTAAATGCCTGCGTAAAGGTTGAATACACCAAAACTTGGGCATGAATAAGAACTTACCAATCCTAAGAAATAGGAGACATAAGCTAGTCAGAGGTGATATGACGCATTCATCGTATTTTAAAAACAGTAAGTTGTTCGTTATAATTAACTTTAGTTCGTAGTTCAAGTTGTTACCACCAGATATTAGCAGTATTCATACATACGCCAACGAATGTGATCACGTTATCCTCCATTGTACTCGATTCCCGCGTGATAAGTGCACCGGAAGTTTTGTTTACTAGTTTACTAGTGATTGATAAAGGTTTTGTTGATGTTCCCTTTGGGTGGCATAACCATTAAGGTTGTGTTCGGCTAAATTAATCGAAGCACAGATAATTACTTGTCATGTTGGTTAAAGTAAAATGGATATCTATGGTTTGGGTGATATGACGCAAATAAACAGTGGGTGTTAAGACGGGCGTCATATCACCTACTGTTTACCCTTTATTTTTATGGTCTTTTACAAACATTCAATTTAATTCTTAAAAAATAGCAATTCAGTGAGTCAGTTTAAATAGTTATGTATTAATTTTAACCTTTCCCATGTAGGATCACGCCAGAGGGCTTAGGGGAAAGCGGTCCCAAGGTTTGGATGGGGCCATAAGAGTCGTATCAAATGGACAGTCTATCCGCTCAGCTGCGAAAGACTTCACGATACCAGAGAAAACATTGCGTTTTCGATTAAAAACGAACAACCTAGTAAAAGGCCGCCTTATCTGGGCGTTGACGCCGAACTTAAGTTAGAAACCCACATAAAGATTGTTTTGCACCAATTAGAACTGAATTAAGGCGTACGGCCTTCAATCTAGCTGAAAACATGGAAATAAAGCATCCATTCAAGAAGGAAACGGGTTTGGCGGGCCTAGACTGGTTCAAAGACTTTATGTACCGACATCCGAAGCTATCTATCAGAAAAGCGCAAGGGGTCTCTAATGTTTGAGCTGATGGAATGAATAAGGAAGAAGTGGATAAGTATTTTGGCCTTCTCCGACAAGTACTCGAAGAGCATCAGTTAATGCAAAAACCATCTAATATTTATAATGTAGACGAATCCGGCCTACAACTGAATAACAAACCCGGTGAGGTCATTGCTGAAAGGGGTAACAAGGAGGTTCAAGTTCGTCAGTCAGCAGAGAGATGAGAAACAGCAGCAGTGGTAGCATGCTGTAATGCTGAAGGGGCGTTCTTACCTCCATTCGTAATTTTTAAAGGGGTAAACAAGCAGCAACCTCTGGCTACATTAGATTCTTCTTTATTTTTAGAAAAGATATCTAGTAACAACAGGAATACAATCTGACAATGACTGATTTTTATTGCTCTCGTTGTCATCATGGGGAGCTAGTAACTTCAGCACCGTAAATTAATTTTGTTTGAACTTACTAAAAATTTTCTAATGAGTTATAGAGCACTAGCAAAAATTGATCTATCCTCAATCAACTGTCAAAGTCGTAAAATGCACCAGAACTAAATGACCTTATTTCCCAAGAACATATTTTCTTCTTCAGTTTTAAAAATGTATTACATCAAAATGATTTTAAATTTTCGGGTAATGTGGTACCACTGACATTTTATCATAAATATAAATCATGTAAAAGAAGCATTAAGTATTCAGTGTTATATTAAACGATAAAAAAGAAATCCACAATTTTACAATATTCCTCAACTACTGCAGGACGGCACTTTTTTAGTATTAGAATAAAATTGCAAACACTCTAGTACTGTTTGCAATAATAGTGTTTTGAACATTCAAGAAATAAAAAAAAACGCTGTGCTTAAAATCATGTAATACCTAGTAATCATTGTAGAGATAAATAAAAATAAAACATCTAATAAAGTATACTTAAAAAAAAGTAATTAAAAAATATCCCTGACCTTGTCTAGTAAAGAGGTACTAGAACATAATTGGTTTATCTTTAGTTTGGTTTGTAACATATGCTGTAAATCGTTTCAAAAACTTTGGGTACTCCCTTTTATATACTGCTCTTAAAACCGACGCTGGAGCCCAACCACCAGGGTTTACTGAAAATGTAAAAAATGTGTGAACAATTTTAAACCTACAAAATGTCACAAAAAATATTTACTTACCCACAGAACAATAGGTTATTTTACATGAGATATCATCCCTCGATATTGGGGCCCCATCTTTCGGTGGATTTACTCGGGTTTGGCATAGTAAACATACTGTCAGATATATCCTTACACATTTTCCAGCATTTGCCTAAAAATAACAGAAAACTAGGTACTCATTCATTTATCTTAATAAACAAAACTGAGAACATGGTTACAAGAATAAGCATTTCGCTTACATGGATGAACATTTTTCACATACCACCAATATGCTAATCCTATTAAAAAAAAAGAGTGAGACTTACAGGGTGGTCCTTATGTTCAGTAGAATGATTGACAACAGTCCAAATATCTGGTCCATCTCGGTCTTGATCGTTAGGCAAGTGACGCAAATGAGACCAAAAAATAACATCACGTTGACTTGCAGGCCATATACGTTTATGTGTTTGTAAAAAAAGGCAAGTATCTTCTGATATCGTTTCTAACACAGTCATCTGTTCTAAAGTTGCTGTAATTTTTTAAAAATATCTAGTACACATTTTAAAACAAACATAACTTACAAAACCTACTTTCCCAATCGTATCGATACTGAGGACTAAAGAAATAATGGCAAACTTCGTGGCCAGTAATGCCTTTAACAATATGCACAGCCTTGAGGGGGTCTACTACCATTCCATCTACTTCTTCTTCACGCCTGTACATGCGCATTTCACCATCTTCTGCAAATAACTGCCAACCAGTCCCTGATTCACCTACACCTAACCTAGCCCAAGCTACTTGTTGTTTTACTACGTTATCGATCTGAAATAAATTATACACTTTTGTTAATGTAAGAAACTTAATATCAATGTTATAATAACTATAAGCAAAAGTATAGACCATGATTGTCAATATACAGAATTTTTTAAATTAATTCAAATTCATTATGACTTGCTTACTGGTATTAGGTGCTTTTGTTTTTAGTGGCGGTACACAATCAAACAAATAGCCTTTCTAAAATTTACTGACATTGCTGTTGAATAGAGTAACATTTGCATGTTGAACTGCCTTTTAAACTTAACTGAAGAAATATATTATAAAATATTGTGATACATAAGTATGGTTCAAATCCCTAGGGGTTAGGTTCATCTCGGGAGCCGATTACAACGCGAAACACCCCCACAGGGAACTGCATTATGGGAAGTGATTCAAAACAGACAGCTAAATTACCAATCTACAGACAAGCCAACATATGGCCCACCAACTTCACTGGGTTGATTTCTTCATTACAAAAGGCATTGGCCATGTATACATGAAAGTGTAAGAAAGTTATGATGTAAGAAAGTTATGAGCTGTCATCTGACACTCTCTTCTCCGGTGGTTCTAACCCTAAGCACAACACATCGAGAAAAACCCTCAACCACAATTACATAATCCACATACTAACTGGGATCTCTTCAGGGAAAAAGTTGAGGAGGATCTCCTAATAAACATTCCTCTAAAAACAGTAGAAGACATAGAAGTGGCAGTAGAAAAGTTTACGACCATCACACAAAATGCGTTGTACAACAAAACCCCACTTAATGAAGCACAACTACCCCCTTGAATTTATGAATAAAATAACTACAAATCAAGGACTAAGAAGACAATGGCAAAATCGGTGATACCCGCCTGAAAAGCTAACATACAACTGAGCAACTAGGAAACTAAACCAGATGATTAAGGAATACAAAGATAAATCCTTCAATGACTACCTACAAGGACCAACAGCATCTGAAAGCACTGAATACCTCTTATGAAAGGCTACTAAGCGTTTCAAACAGCCACAGAGGCGAGTGCTGCCAGATCCTGGGCTAAAAGCGACAATAAGGAAAAAGTCGAAGATTTTGCGAAACATCTTAAGAATGTCTTTATTTACCCCACTGTTGGGAGATCAGGCAATAAACATCGAGCAAGAAGTCGACACCTACTTGTTGGAAGCTCCTCTACAGCTCTCTCTACCAATCAAACCCTTCATCATGAATGAAACCAGCCTGAAACCCCAAAAATTACCTGGATATGACCAAATAACAGGGCGCACCTTGAAGGATCTACCTAAAAAGGGCTGCTGATGATTACTTTTATCTGCAACGCAGTGCTGAGAACGGGTTACTTCACAGCTCAGTGGAAAGTTACAAAATGATACTGATTCAAAACCCCCGGAAAACCACCCTATGAAGCCGACTCGTATCGACCCATAAGCCTCCTACCCATCATCTCGAAACTGTCCGAAAAGCTATTACTAAAAAAACTGATGCCGATTCTAACCAAGAACGAACTGATACCCGATTATCAGTTCGGATTCAGGAAAGAACATTCCACCATACAGCAGGTACATAAAGTAGCCGACATCATAAATAACACCTTTGAAGCTGCTGCCTTCATACATGCAAGTCAAGCATTTGATAAAGTTTGGGACAAAAAACTGTTATACAGGCTGTTTGATAAAAAACGGAGCAAGCCGTAGCACTCTTATTTATTAACTGATTGTAATAAAAAAATGTTTGGTCTTATAACTCATAAAAATCTACATTTTTCCGTAAAAAAATTTTTTTTTCGGCCTCATTGGCCTACTGGCTTGTATTGGTTTTTTGTCTTTAACTCGAAAGTTTTATTATGCAACCATATGAAATATTTAGACGGTTGAAAAGAGAAAAAAATTCTCTATGAGAATATCTAAAAAAATATATAGAGTGTAATTTAAAAAATTCATCATGACGTCACCACGCTTAACCAATGAGGCCGAAAAAAAAATTTTTTTACGGAAAAATGTAGATTTTTATGAGTTATAAGACCAAAAATTTTTTTATTAAAATCAGTTAATAAATAAGAGTGCTACGGCTTGCTCCGTTTTTTATCAAACAGCCTGTATAAACTAAAACAGTGCCTTCCTGATAATTTCTATTTGATATTAAAATTCTATCTACAGAAAAGGTATTTCCTAATTAAGCATGAAGAAGAGCTCACTAATCTATAGCCAATAGAATCTGGGGTGTAACAAGGGGGCGTCCTTGGGCCAATTTTTTATCTCCTATATACTGCAGATTTGCCTACCAGTGAGGAGGTAACAACAGCCATATTTGTTGATGACTTGGCCATCCTGGCTACAGACAAAGAGCCAGTGTTAGCATCTAGGCATCGAAACTCCAAAGAAGTATTGACTCCATTCATAGCTGATGCATAAAAATAAATGAGAATAAAGGCCAACGCGCACTTAACCACGGCACGGTGCGCCACGCCGGACGGCAATTTTTAAATTACATTGGTTGTTATGGAATAACGCGCCGTGGCGTGGCGTGGATAAGTGCGCGTTATTGCATAACAACCAATGTAATTTAAAAATTGCCGTCCGGCGTGGCGCGCCGTGGCGTGGTTAAATGCGCGTTGGCCTTAAGACTGTGCAAGTTACTTTCAAGCAAATGTAGAGGGATATGTCCAATCGTCCAATGATCACATTAAATGAAAATCAAATACAACAAACATGTTGTGTTAGGTACTTAGGGATACATCTAGACAAGGGTCTAACATGGAGAACCTATACAGGGTGGCTGATTTTTCATTGAGCAGCTTATATCTCGTTTATTATTAGAAATATAAGAAAAAGTTAGAGGAAATAGTTGTTTAGTATTAATTCTTCTATATAATAGCATAATTAATTATTTTTCATGGCCTACTGTTTTTCAGGAAAAATTTATAACTTTGGTTTTTTAAATTAATTTAATTTAAAGTATATTTATTCGCTAATGGACCGAGGGTTAAATTCTCTTTTCAAAAATGTATCACATGTGATATTTTAAGTGTCAATTAAACAAAAAAAATTTCAAATAATTAAATCATTCTAGTTACCTATGCGCGGTTTTTTGGCCATTTTGAACATTTATTAAAATAAGTAAGTAATTATTAAATTTGTTTTATTTTGTTGCTTATTAATTTTTTTATAGCATTGTTACTTGGTACTATCAATTGTATGTAAAATAAACAGCAGGCATAGCCAACTAGTACGATTTTATTATTTGAGTTTTTTCCCCAAATGAAAAATATCACATGTGATACATTTTCGAAAAGAGAATTTAACCCTCGAGCCATTAGCGAATAAATATACAGGGCGTTCCATTTAAAAAACCAAAGTTATACATTTTTCCTGAAAAACAGTAGGCCATGAAAAATAATTAATTATGCCATTTTATAGAAGAATTAATACTAAACAACTACTTCCTCTAACTTTTTCTTGTATTTCTAATAATAAACGAGATATAAGCTGATCAATAAAAAATCAGCCACCCTGTATATGGAAAAAATGGAAACAGCTAAACCTTAAATTTAATAGACACTACTGGCTGCTAAAAAGTAACTTTCCTCTTTCACTCGAAAACAAACTGCTTCTTTATAAAATAATACTTGTCAGTATGGATGTATGGCATCCAGTTACGGGGAGCTGCATCTGCCTTAAACTAGAGTTGTGTTTATCGATATTTTTGACATTCGATACGATACCGATACGATATCGATATTTAGTTATTGTATCGATATTGTATTCCTTGGTAATTATCGATATCGATACGATATTTTTTATAAATAAAGCACTAATTAATATTAAGGCATATATTGAAACTGCATATTTCGTAAAAGAAACAATTTACAAGAGTAAACTTGTACGACGTCGATCGGGTAAAGTCGGCTTATAAATATTAAAACAACTGTATGTAAAAAACTTAGAAATTATTTTGTAAAAATGCGAAACGCAAAAAATAATAATTATGTATAACGATACATATCGATCCTGTATCGATATTTAAATTGTGTATCGATATTGTCTGCTTATTTTCTGAATCGATATGATATCGATATATCGTATCGCTAAGCACAACTCTACCTTAAACATTGCTATGCTTGTAAGATTTCAAGCTAAGATGCTCCGAACTTCACCAACATTACATTACTAATGTAAATATTCAAAGTTACTTTAACATAAGTGCAGTGAAAGATGAAATAGTGAAAACTAGTGAAAAGTAGGTATATCAATGAGTTGTAACATCACCCAAATGTGTTAGCGCTCAACCTATTGGATAATAGTAAACAGAACTGCAGACTCAAAAGACAATACACATTAGACTTACCCTTTAGATTTACCTAGTAATGAACTAATAAGTAAATTAAGTAGATAAACCCAACCTAAGTCATGCTGTAAGGGTCCCGAGTTGCGGTAGTGAGGTACCCCATTCCCGCACGATTACGAAGGTTAAGCAACGTTGTCTCGGGTCAGTGCTGGGATAGGTGGCCCGACTACTTTGTAATGCGGCACCTCTCTCCCACTAGGACCGGTCACTATAGGAGAGTAGGCCGAAACTCTCTCACAAAAAAGTGAGTAGATTTGAGAAGGTACAAAAACAATAAGAGGTCTTTGCCCTATATAGGGGTTTGTACAGGCTAATAATAATAATAATAATAAAGTCATGCTGTATGTAAGTGCGTACATGTATGTATAGACATATGAGAGTGTGATTACATGCACGTATATAACATCTATATTAGTACAATATGGCACAACAGAGTAATATAAATATTCCTAGTACCTAGTCTAAGAAGTAGCAAAAACACAATAGCACTAGTTAAAGCTGAAGATGGATGCCTTCTTCTCTTGTCACTAACCATACTAATTTACTTATTGCTGTTTAAGCAGATTGTAAATAGAGATATGTCGACAAATAAAAAAAAATAATAAGTATTGTGATTGGGAATGTAAAATGCAATGTCAGTATAGAATAGATTGCACCTATTTGTTTTATTTATATTTCACTAAAAAAACCTAAATGATTCTGAAATATAAATACCTCAGGCCATAATCGATGGTTTGAAGCTGGAGATGTAGGTGGGGGTGTGACCGGTACAACAATTCCACTTTTAATTCTATCCCGTAATTCTTGCTCTTCTTCGATTTTATCGAGGCCAGATTCAACAGCATCATAAAATTCATCATCGGCGATTATACTATGTGGACCTTCCTGAATAAAAATCACAAAATTACATTGGTTAAAACTGTACTTTGTGCTAATTCGTAGATATTTTAAATCATAGTAATTTTTACTCTTTACAGTCAATAAAGCTAAATTTTATTCACTTGTTGAGCTTTATTTGTTATCACTGCAATTTAATGCATAAGTAAAGTACCTTTTAGCTCACAGATTTATATTACTCTACTCCTTGAAAAACGTAGACTTAAAATGAAATAAGAACAACATATCACGTGATCGGCGCATAGCGCGAATTTCGGTCGGACTATTCCATTTCCAAGTTTGATTATCAGTGGTTCAGTGTTTCTGCAAAAAAACTGTTCTTTTCAGAACAAATCTGCTTAGAGTTGAACGTGTTCAAGGTAGGTTTTACAGAAATTATTAGATTTTCATTTCATAACCACTGGGGAACTTCTACTGCGCATACAGACATCATCTGATGTCTTGTTCTTACTTCAATATATCTCTATCACCTTACTCACTTTGTTGCGTAAATTTCTACTAGTAAGTAACATAAAACTAATAATTAATTACGAAAAATACTAATGAGATAATTATAATAACAAAAGATAAGTACATATTTAAGGGCATATCTTTTACAATCTTCAGTGCATACTTGCATGCATGTACTGAAGTTTTTTAATGCATAATTATCCTAAGTCTACTTATAAATGTCATTTTTGTATTAAATATGATATACAATCAAAGTAAACTTGGCTTAAGTGGGTGTGGGCTGGCCACGTGGCCAGGTTGAATGACAAATGGTCTAAAACTGTAACTAAATGGGTGCCAGTGTTAATTAAAAGAAAAAACGAAAGACCAAAATCAAGGTGGGCCGATGAAATTGCAGGACGACAATGGATGGAAAAGGCACAGGACCGAGCTTGGTGGAAGATAAAGGGAGAGGCCTTTGTCCGTGTACGGGAAGCATGATAGGCTACATTACATTACAATCAAAGTCAAGGTCGAGGTTAGAGAGAACAGATTTTGATTATGAGGCGTTAGAAAAATCTGATGTAATGAACGATAAACAAATGCAATTACAAAACATAGGTTGTTCAATAAGTTTTGCCTCCTGGGCTGTAGCTCGTTTATTAGTTGATGAAAGTGAAAGACGTTACACTAAAAAAAAAGTCTAAAATGTCCTCTTTCGGAGTACATCATTTTCGACATAGCCCTCGCCAGCGTTGATGCACTTCCGCTATCGGTGCACTAGTTTTTGTATGCCGTCGGAGAGGGATGACACCAACAACGCACTGCATTGGTGACGTCCACGTTGGACACGAAGCATGAAGTCACATGGTGCCAAGTCCGGGCTATAAGGTGGGTGAGACAAAACATCCTGGAACTGCAGCTTCTCCAATGTAGCGGTTGTCTTTCGACTTGTGTGGGGCCAAGCGTTATCATGTTCAATGATAGCATTTTTCTGCAGATGTGCATGCAATTTTGGCAATTACGGCATGCTATTTTAACCGCACATCCAGGTAGGTTGACATTTTGCAGGCGATTGCTTCGATGCCGGCACCACTTGGAAAATGCATACATCGCCTGAAAGCGGGAACTTCAAGTTTTCTTTCGAATGTTCATCTTTCACTTTCTTCAATTGGTAGACGAGTTGCAGCCTGGGAGGCAAAACGTAATGAACAATCTACGTACATATACCTATATATATTTTAATATTTTATCAACAAATTTATGCACTACTTTAAATGACTTTAATTACACAATATTACCATAATATGAATTTATTAATTTATACCTACAAATTTCAGAGAACAGTCACGATAACTTTTCTTTCTGGATTTATTACGCATTTTCAAAAATTTAAACGTAAACACCTTGTTCACTTAAATACAATGCTATAAAAACTAATAAAATTGTTGCAATTACTTTAATGGCACAATATATACTGAACTAACCCACATACAACTATGAATAAAATTATTGTTTTGACATGAGGACATGACTAATACTTATTATTCACAACTTGTGGCATGACATTGCATCACAAGTAAATCACATAGGAATAAAAATCAATAATTTCATTAAGAACCTAGTGCCAATTACACCTAATTAATTTAAAAGGTATTGTCATAGGCATGTGAGAAGGGGAAATGTTTATCCACAGTTGAAAAGCAACTCAATTAAATTTCCTGTTATAAGCTAGTACTAATTTAATACTATATGCTAAATATACGGGTCAACAAATAGCGATAAGAGTCAAAATAAAAGTAGTTAAATTTTAACCTATGCGTGATTTATGTATGTGAAAATACCTTTGATTGTAACGATTTTTTCGCAACACTGGAAGCTCGTTTAACAAAGAAATTAAATGGCATTTATACAGAAATTTTGGGAAAATGTTTAAAAAAAATGTAAAATTGACACATGCCAACAAAATCGACATTTATATATCTGAACACATTATAAACGCGGGGTTAAATTTCAAAAAGTCAAGGCCAACTTTATAGTAATAGTTCAATGAACATTTTGATAAAGTGTAATCGTCTGCAGTGTTGTTGTTAGTCGGTTCATTGACTCTAATTGGGAAATCATATTCCCAGTAGATGCCATTAGTTTGTAAATTAATGGAAATTGTAATAGTTTAATTTGACCGGGCTTGGAATCATTTTATTTGCATTAGCTTACTGTTAGATAAAGATCTTCATTAAAATTTTATACTTGAAATAATGGGAAATATTTTCCAGCATGATAAAATGTCAAACAAAAATTACAACTGGCCTGCTAAAGATTTCCTTACATTTACGTGCGCACTAGTCAAAGTTTTAGTGGAGAGAATGGCATAACAAAGTAGAATTCAATTTGACAGAAGAAGGAGCATGAGTTCAAATGTTGAAAAAAAAAAACTGTTCCTGCATAAATTATATCAGCAGTCAGCAGAACACTCGATAAGATTTTGTATTCAAGATATCAATAAAAACTTAATTATACTGAACAAACCTCCAAATCAGGCCCAGGATGTACATTACGAATTTTCTGTAGCTGTTCAAAATATGTTTTTGAAAGACATTCGGCACGTCTGCGTCTGTCACTTTCTCTCTCCAATCGTTTTCTCCAAGTTTCTTCCCTCTGTACTACAAGTTCGATACAGTGAGCCAAAGTATCTAAAACTCCTGCAGTGGTAGCTCTAAAGGTAAGTGCTTCACCTCTGAAGTCGACCGCTGGTACGCTTACTACAATCAAAGAAGAATAAATAAATAAACGTATAAAATTGTGGAAGTTTTTATATTATTTAAAAACAAGGGGTAAATAGTAGTAGAATTATGTTGTGTAACTGAATGGAAGGTCCCGAGCTGCGGTAGCTAGGTACCCCAGTCCAGCTCGATCAGGAGAGTTAAGGATCGTTGTCTCCGGTCAGTGCTGGAATGGGTAGCCCCATTGCTCTGTTAATGCGGCACCTTTCTTCCACAAGGATTGATCACTATGGGAAAGTAGACCAAAAACCCTTCACCAAAAAGTAAAGGAGGCCTTTGCCCTACATAGCGATATACAGTGACCGGCAAAAAGTTCACAATATATGGGAAAAATTTTTATTATTAGAATATCGAAAAAACTTTTCTGGGGGATCGGTTCTGCATGTCCGATAACCTAAAAATCGAAGTTGATGTATGTCACGTGACCACTGGCATGGCGGCAAATTTAAAAAAATCACCGTGAAGTCGCAGAAAGTGGGATTAGATGACGGAATATCGAATAAAATTATTTGAAAAAGTTGCTTAGAATTTAATTTTAGGCCAATATACAAGATTTCAAGCATTTATTACAAAAAATTGAAAATCGAATTTTTTTGTGAATATTTTTCATTTCTATACAAATACCCAATTTTTTCCTTTTAAACAGCTTGGTTGAAGTGCAACTTATATATTTGGATAACAATGGAAGAACTTTCTCGTTTTTTCCATAATTGACAGACCTAAATCTAAAAAACAGGTTTTCGCTAAGACACTCCTTGTTGCATCTAACAGTAGTTGTAGAAAATTTTTACGAATACTTTTTTGCTAGAGCACTTAGAAAAGCTAAATTTTTTTGGTTATGGTCAAAGTTCATCAATTTATGAAACAAAGAAGAATAAAATAACCAATAAACTAAAAACCACCTTTCTTATATAATTTTTCTTTTTCTTTCCATAATAATTCAGGGAGACTTATCCACGGTTAGTGGTGAAACTTGATTATTACCGAGAAAACTGATCTTTTCCAAGTGCTCCAGCATAAAAATATTTCTAAAAGTTTGAAACAACTGCTAGATACAAACCATTGCAACTAGGGGTTCCATTACCGGTAAACGGTTAACCGGTTTTACCGACCAATATGATTACCGAAATTACCGGTAAATTTTGACAACAAATACCAGTCATTTCGGTAATTTTAATTCTCAGAAAGAACTCGTTAAAAAGTGTTTTGCCGAGTCTGGTCTATTACTTTAGTAATTGATTATTGTTTTGTTAATGTATTAAGCTTATTTCATAGTGAACCGCCTCATTTTGCGAATATCTTGGACACAACACACTACCAATGAAGAAGTACTGCGTAGAATGAGGAAACAAAAGGAAATTCCTTTCACGGACAAAAAACACAAAATATAATATTTGGGACATGTAATGCGACACAACAAATATCAACTCCTTCAGCTAATAATACAAGGTAAAGTAGACAGTAAGAGAGGACCAGGTAGACGAAGACACTCCTGGCTGCATAACTTGTGCGAATGGTTTAAGCTCATGTCAATAGAACTTTTGAGAAGTGCTACCAATAAAGTAAAAATAGCTATGTTAAGCCAACATCCGTAACGGATAGGGCAACGCTAGAAGAAGTTACATAGGTGCTTGCACATGGCACACAACACAGCTTTCATAACTGTTATTTGTCGCCTCTAATCTGTCTTTTTTTTTGCAAGCCCTCCTAGCACTGAAACACCACCGGTTTATTGTGCCCCCTAGATGCCTTCTACAAGCCTACATCCTTGAAGAAAATCAGTATGTCTTTGTAAGCGGCATTCGCCATCTCTTCGGGTTTTAAACTTCTAACTCCGAAGTATTGCAGCCTTTTTGGTTCCAGCTTAGAACATTCGCAGAGAATCTAATCTAGTCTTAAGGGCAGACTCAAATTAATGAACGGATTCGGGGGAAGTAAAAGCTTCAAACTCAAAATATGCGGTGGGCGTTGTGCCTGCTCCTTGTTATTCGTACAATGTTCAAAAGTGCTATAATGGTGGTTTGAACGATTGGCACAACGAAAAAGAGTCGTTCATTTACGGCACATTGGAAAGAGTCGATCAAACTGAATGACTCGTTCATGAACGACACATCACTAATAAAAGGAAAATTGAATTGATTTTCCGAGGAATTCTGTGTATAAAATTTTTACAGCAGTTTAAATCAAAACTATCTCTAAAAATGAGACGACATGGGCACTTATACTAAAAATAAACTTAAGTGGAATCTGTGTAATTTATTTATTATCTAGGATACTTCAAGTTTTTTTGTTTCATTTCTAGTATTAATTGAAATGATCTTTATCACTAACATTAGGAATTTGTGTTAATAATTATAAAAAAAATTGGCAGACTTCAAATTAAATTTTATACAAGAACATTATGGTTTTCACTAGTTAAATATAACCTTATTGCTATGATCATTTGACTCAATGTAACCTATCTTAATTAAGAAAATTCTTATTTCCATGGCATCAGTTAATTAGTTGAAAGATAGACTTCGAATTCATTGTGCCAACAAATACTTATTTAATATTTCACAATTTTTAATAATTAAAGAAATTGAAAACCTTTTGTGACTTATTTACTCCATAAAAATGATATTTCTTGTTTTCACACCTACAGTCATGCATCCTGAGATAATACTTATCTTGCAATTTATTCTTAGAAACTTCATTAAATTTATCATAACTACTTTTTGTGGGGTAACAGGTTTTTATTGAATTGCTAATAGAGGCAGTTCAGAACTACATAAATGTAGTAAATATTGATGTAGGTATAACCCCTGATCACATAATAATCAGATACGAAAAGTTAATGTAAAATTTGGCAGGCAGTTTTATGATTAGTTTGCCTTCGGTTGCCAGGCGGCGCCACCATAGTAGGAGCAGACGCGACTCTAAAGTGCTTAGAATCAGCTGATTTGTATGACTCCAAGCACTTCAGGGTCGCTACTGCTCGTACAGTGCTGCCGCTATCTGGCAACCGAAGGCAAACTAATCATAAAACTGCCTGCCAAATTTTACATTAACTTGGCGAATCTGATTGTTATGTGATCAGGGGTATAACCTACTATTCACATTCTGATAACGTAATAATCCCTTACATAACTTGACATACAAGATTGGGTGGATAAAACGTAGGTTCAAAAATTGTTATGAATTGGGGGTTCGTTAATTTAGCAATAATCACAAATAATAGAAATAAAATTTGAGAATATTTTAAGACCTAAGCAATAACAATATCCTAACAGGGTAAACTATATGTCTATGACTGTCACAAGCCTAGAACTCGCTCAATAAAAACAATAATTTAAGGACTGATTTCTAAATTTATAGTTTACTTGATAATAAACCTTAACAGGAGGTTTCCGAAGTCAATTGAAGACAGACAAAAATAATAATTTAAGGTTCGACTCCGATTCTTTACCAAGTTACAAGGTGTTTAGGCAAATGTAATTTCAGGTTATGATTTTAACATTCAATTTTTTAAACAAAGTTAGTTTTGATTAATTTTCAAAATCAAAACTAACATGACTTTTGCATAGAAATTACATTTATATTTATAGGTATAAAGACTTTGGCATATTATAACTTGGCAAGGAATGGGAATCGAACATTATTAGCTTTTTCTTCAAATGGCCTTGGAAGTTTTCCTAAGTGAATTTATGACTGAGTAAGTGAATCATCCTGTATATCCATAAAACAGTTACAATTTTGCTTGCGATTAATTCACTTCGACTACATTAGGACACTAGGGTAGCTAATAGTAATAAATTAATAAATTACCTTTTACACTGTCACCACCAGATACAACACTTCCTTCAGTGTTTACTCCGTTATTGGTGGTAGTTTCGATACAGGAATCAAAGTAACGCTGTAATGTATCCATTTGATTGCACAAAATATCTTTAAAAGTCTCCATTTCAGCCAACTTCTCACGTAAATTGCGACTTGATCTTTTAAAACTACTTCCAGATGCAGTGCTATATGTGTTTGATTGTAGACTGACTGTGGACCCATGGCGTTTTAAGCTATTTTCAGATCCTGTACCGTAACCTGATTCAGCCTA
The DNA here is from genome assembly GCA_963082815.1 of Melanotus villosus. NCBI lineage: Eukaryota > Metazoa > Arthropoda > Insecta > Coleoptera > Elateridae > Melanotus > Melanotus villosus. Next base: position 82,547,144 of record OY720419.1, read on the forward strand.
TAAAAATTTTATGTGAATTATATTATAAAACTTTGCAGCAAAGCTATAAATAAATCCTAGTCATTTGTTAAGCAATACCTTTTTAATCTATGGCTAATTGTCTATATGAATAAAAGCATTGAAATTTTTCTGTCTTTTGCATACAACTTTCATTTTTTTTTTTGTAAGTTATTGTAGCTATTATTGTGTCCACAAAAAACTAGACTTTTGAGCAGTTCATAATGTTACTGCACTGAATGATAATAAATAATAACCATAGAAACATTGACAGCGACAAATTATTATTAATTTCATACCAACAATCTTTTGTTTTTTTAACGTCAAGCCCAAACTAAACAATGTAAATAGTATATTATTATATGAGCGATTATGACAGCCATTATTCACGAAGATGACGTTTGAGCCCACGAGCCGTCAGGCGAGTGGCACAAATCATCTGAGCGAATAATGGCCATAATCGCAAATGTAATACGATACTTTTTCTACACCTATTAAACAAATATATTAGACTCAAATTAGTCAAATTTGATAACTTTGTAAACAAGCAATATGACAACACACTTGGGCGTGTCACGCGAGTCGATTGTCAGCCGCAGAAGGAGTTGATCGGGGGCGATTTAAAATATGATTGGATTAGCGAAATATTTATGTATTTGTGATTGGCCGAAATCATAATTCACTGCAGTGAATTATGAATCCATAATTCACTGCAGTGAATTATAGGTACTATTTTTCACAAAAAAAATGCTAATAATTGCAATATAATTAAATAGGTGTAGAAAAAATACATAAAATGTGGGTCAAGAATACGTCGTTTCTTTTGGCCGCTGTAGTACATGTACATATATTAATAAAGTTTGACATGATTTTATTGTGACCAATCAACAACTTGACGATCAATCAATTGCTCTATATTGAAAACTTGATTCATACAGAAAATATAACAGTGCAATCAGAAATGAACACAAAAATACGTGCAATGTTATACTTTAAAATATAAATAAACTAAAATCGCTTTAAAAGTTTCAACTAATAAAAAAAAAAACCAAAACAATCTGTCGTTACAATCTTGTTGTCAACGAAAATTATGATACTCCAAATTACATACAGTAATTAATGATGTTCTTACTTTATATAATTCTAGAGCATCTATCCATTGCTGTCTACTTTCAACACTGGTCGCACGTAAATACCAAACACAGTCGTTGACGGATACATCAAACCGACATTCATCGAATTCATGAGGCTAAAACAAAAACAATAACATCCATGTAATTATGATTGGTTCCAAAACAGTATGCAAAACAAACAATGTGTTTCCAATCAAACATACTTTGATAGCTGCTTTAGCAAGCGACAAAGCCCCACGGCAACCATAACCACTTTCTTGTTCGCTTTTATAATAAGATAATGTTCCACTTTTAAGCACTATATACCTATCCTGCCAGCCATGAATATAATTGGTCCATTTATGCAAAATGCCTTGTAATTCGGGGCGTTCTGGGTTCTCACTATCAGAATCATCACTACTGTGTTCGTCCACCATTTTATTCGCTTCTATTTGCGCAATAAGAATTAAAATCAGACCATCGTAATTTGCAAGTTGGGACCAATTAACCACGTTACATGCCTGGCTGATAATTTACAAAGGCCGTGTTTATCAATTACTATCAATTTTGTGTTTATTACCCAACATTTTTAGATTTTACACATACGACATCTAGTCGGCGCTAAGAGTAATACAAGAATTTGTGGTTTGTCACTTTACTTTCTAAAACAACTCGGCCACAACTCGGCTAAAGTTGTCTGTTAAGTTGGTTGTCTATGTGACAGGCGCAAATAAATGATCAATAATAATTGTTTTAAGGTTTTTAATAAATTTATATCTGTATTTTAAACCTAAATTAGTTGCTCAGAAGTATGTAACAAATAAGTTTCTATGAATTGGTGGAAATAATATGTTTTAAAAAGTAAGTTGAAATTCTTATGTTTACTATTGATAATAATTTTATTAAACAACAAAATTGAGACGAAAATTTGTTTCAACATTTTTTTAATGTTCAAATCAAATTAGGTACTTCATTAAAAATGAATCTGTAAAATTGTGTATTTAAACCTGTGTATCTATAAATAAGTAATGTATTTATTGAACCAGCATTAACTTGACACATAAATTTTGATTAAAACTTATTGTAATTTCGAACGAACTGGACAAAACTTTTATTAATGAACAATCAAAGTTTATAAAAGAGCGTCAATTTTTGTTTACTAACGTGCAAGACTTACGAATTTTGACTGAATTTTATTCCTTCTGATGAATGTTAAATTTTGATTTCCGCTTGAAATAGGCAACACAATATACAGACAGAAACTTAGTTAGCTGTGGGAAGTAATGTGGGTTGCCTATTTACTAATTTTCAGGCAAGAACAAGTAAGATGGGCACAGGGTGTCCATTGTCCATTTGAAAACTCTGAGCCTAATCGTTATGAAGTAGGTACCTAACTCATATAACAGCGGAGTATGGACAAATAATGACAAACTAATTAATTACCACCTTGAATGCTCTGATTACAATTTTTCAAATATAATAAATTAAAAATGTAGTCGTTTGTAAAATGCTGTATGTGTATCTATTTTTAAACTTTCAGACGCAACATTTGTGGTAACATTATAAAATACAGTGCTTGCTTAGCTAGGGCATTGAAGAGCAAGTGAATATTTATGTTGTATTTACTTAAACCGTAGATCATTCTGGAATACAATTCCCAAATGTGCCTTATAGTTATTCTCCTTAACTTACATTACAGACACTTTAAATATAAAGTGTTGCTTTTTTATGCTTTGCACTTTTTGATGCAATGCAATTATTTGCTTGTTTAATTGTTGGGCGAAGTCTAGGCTTGCGGTTACTAGGTATCTCAACGTTAATCGACTGACTACTATGGTCATTAGCCCTATCCAGTCATAGAATACAACAAACCACTACACTAGAACTGGTGTTTATATACGCGTACTTTCAAAAGGCTTTCGATACAGTTGAAAAGGAAGCCATTCTAGCAGCCCTAAACCAATGCCGCGTTGGTTACAGGTACACATGTCTGATAAACAATAACAACTCAATGGCAATTGTAGCTCTGCATAGAAAAACTGAGGAGTTCTCAATAGAAAGATGCATCAGACAAGGGTACAATATGTCGCCTAAGCTGTTCACTACTGTCCTAGGTCCTAGAATATGCGTTTGAGGCTCTCGACTGGGAGCAGAAAGGTATTGGTATCGATGGAGTGAGGTTGAATAACCTACATTTCGCCGATGATATAGTACTATAGTCTGTTTTTAAACTAAGAAGAGCCTTTCAAATTTGCCGCGCTAAAATGTACGCACGCTATTGGCTCTGCGCGCGTCAGTTTTACACGATGCGAATTTCTGTGTTTTGTTTTGACACATCAGCTGTTCGAGGTGTTGCATTTACAGGCCAGTTACCGGTTGTTAGTGTTCTAAGTCTTTTTCTGTATAATCCCGCAAGTAAAAAAACAGTTCTTTTCAGAACTAAATCATTGTTTAGTGTTGTTAATACTGCAAACATTTTCTAGTGTATTTTCTGGTAACATTTATCGAGTGAATGTGACTTTTATATTTACTCCTCCTAGTTTAATATGACTATAATAGCAGATAATGTAAGAGACGCCAAGGAAATGCTAGAGCAACTCACACATGCAACGAACAAAATCGGATTACGAATCAACACACAAAAAACAAAGATTATGTCAAACGGACAAACCTAATACCAGAGATGGGTAAAATGCATTCTAAAATCTATTTAAAATAGAAAATACAAAATGGTTTCTATATATGTATTTAAAATACAAAATACAAAATAGTTTTTTCGATTGTATGTAAAATGCAAAATGGGAAATAGGTATTTCAAATGAAACAACAAAATAGAAAATGCAATTTTTATTTAAATAATTTACAATTTGCTTTTAACAACAATTTTTCGAAATTGTCATCGATTAATTTCCCTCTGTCTCATGACCATACCACCATACGAAAATAATCTTTCCACTAGTCCTGATGACGGTAAAGGAGTATTATATTTAATGAATACATCTTTAACATATTTATAATTATTTAACATATTTAATTCGGTACTTGCAAATACTGTAATACTTGAAGCTCTACAGTATTTGTCGTCAAAATTTCACCATTACCATCGTCCTCGTCATCAAATAAAAATATTCATCAATATTCTTATTTTCTGCAGCAACATCTTTGTTTACAAAAATTGAAATTTCTATTTCTTTTATTAATAGGTAACTGTTTAATATAATTTCGCTTTTCCTTTACTGCCCATTTTAGTTTAAAATATGGGCGTGTAACCGATTGCTACTTACCAAACTGAACAAATTTCACCACAAGAAACTGATTGTTCTTTACACAGTCTATCACAAAAGGTACCTGCTATCAAGCCAATAGTGACTAAAGAACTAAACACCCGACCATATACAACAGACAGGAACAAAGCTAAACTTACTAAACTTAGCATGTAAAAGTGGTGGTTATTACAAAAATATAGGAAATTCCCATCCACTTGTACCTTTTATGTATTAGAAAGTTCCCACCCTTACCCCTTGCTGTTCTTACTTAAAAGTAAAACTTATTTATTTAGGAGCTTTGTCTGTTGTTGCAGAGGATTATATATTCAATAGAAAGAAATCTTCTTTAAGCCTTATCTAAAAACTAAATCTTGTTCTATGAATCAGAAAACTGAACTTTCTTCTTAAAATAAATTTGAGGAAAAGACACCTGAACCAATATCTGCAATGTATTTTAAATAGAAAATGTTCTTAAAAATCCATTTTAAATGAAAAATGGAAAATACGTTTTTAAAATGTATTTAAAATGTAAAATACAAAATGCCATTTTCCATTTTAAATAGAATTATTCAAAATAGATACCCATCTCTGCCTAATACTGAGTGAAAAAATAATGAACGGAAATGAGAACATCGAGGAGGTTTGAGAGTACAAAAGTATCCAAGACATGAAATTCAATTAAACTGAGATAATCAAAGGAGTGAGATACAAAGAAGAATAGGCTTACGATGGGCCGCGCTCGGAAGAATAAGAGACATTTTCAAAACTACCGATAAGTACGAAGAAGATAAAAGTGAAATGTTGGAAGGTCCATGTTAGGGATTAAGCTGCAAGACCGACTGAAGAACCTAGATATTCGCCAAAGAACAAAAGTGGAAGATGTAATAAAACGCATAACTGAGCTAAAATGGAGTTGGACCGGGCATGTGGTGAGATTCAGAGATGAACAATGGACAAAGAGCGTACTGGAGTGGAGACCTAGCGAGACAAAGGAAACGGAGGTAGACCACCAACATGGTGGAGTGACGATCTTAAGAGAATAGCCACAAATTGGATACAGTGTGCACAAGACAGAGATAATTGGAAAAGTTTAAGGGAGGCCTACGTCACGCACTGGACGCAACAGGCTGGGCGAAGAAGAAGAAGGAACTTCCACCCACATTGTTACAAACATCGTATTGGCATGATACAGAACCTACAGTTTTTGTCTCGTTTCAGAGAGGAGGCTGCGAAGTTTCATATTCTTTCCACTTTAAAAATCTCAGCTACCTCGGTTGGAATCGAACCCAAAACATTTGGTTTACAAAACAACGTTACTACAGCATTACACTATTAAGTCTGTGAATGTAATTGTTAATATAGAAAATGAAGTAGTACGTTAATTTACAATCTATTGCTGCTGTTCTCGAAATTTATGTACAGGTCGTTAAATGAGAAGTTTCACTTGAGATGTGTACAAGAAGAAGTAGGATGGCAATAGGAGCAAAGGAGATGCAGCGTAGTTTGCAGCCCCACTCGTTGCTGGTACACTCCACCTAACGAGCTTAAAATATTTGTCACCGCATTCCTTAGAAACTTATACCTGACTGTACTCGATGTGTACAACTCGAAGTACAGTAACAAAGTGAGTTCCCCCACCTAGTATTCGATTTTGCTACCGCGCAACCGAGACTCAGGTGAAACTTCTCATTTGACCACCTGTATGTATTATATTTTAGCAGTGACAATATAACCAACATTATTAAAACAAACTATGTCAAAGGATACCTACATTACCAAAAACAAAAGAAAATATACTTGTTAATACCTATTAATGGATAATAATAAAATTGAAGGTTTTTGTGTATGTTCGGGGAGGTAACATTTTTCTAGGTGCAGAATTTTTATAATTTATTAAAACAGATTAAAAACGGAAGATAATCACAGTAGTAAATTTACTGGTTAGCTATAAGTAAACACAATTTTTCATTTCTAATATCTTTATACTGGGCGATTCACATAAGACGCACCCCTTAACAATTGATGGAATACGCAACCCAATTTATAAACTTATAAATAGCGTTGATGTTAACTCTTAATAATTGGCATCCGCGAGCCTACATTTGGCCCAATAAAATAAATAGATAAATAAGTTTATAGTACCAAAGACGCATTATTTTAATATGGCAATATATAATTAAATGTTACGTCAAGATTATTTTCCAAATTGAAAATTTTTATAACCTACGAAACCTTTGAATATAAAAATCCAGGAAGAAGCATATGCAAGACAAATTGTGGACCGCAATGGGTGTTGCATATGGCGGATTTTCGTTTCCGGTTGCCAGTGGCATTAACTAAACTAACCTAATGTATAGCACTATCGTACTATTTACATCACTTATTATCTACGATATTAGTTTATTTACCCACTATATAGGTACACCAGAATAATTATCAGCTCTGATAAATATCTATAAATAGCGTAATTTCTTATTTCAGCGAAAAAAAAATGTGAAAACCTAACCTAACTAACAGATATGATCAGCAAATGACACGCGGGAAACAATCACAACAACAATCGACAAAGGGCGTTCAAAATGGCGACTTCCGTCGCACTTTTGTATAGCTACTAGATACGCTACACTCCTTCCTGAAGTTTTATATTCAAAGCTACGAAACTAAGAAAAATGTTATCAATAACAAAAATAAATAATAATAATAAATATCAATTGTTAGTACAAAAAAACGGAACATTACAAAACGGAAAAAATGCGAAAAAGTATAACAATTTTAATGAATCATAATTAAACAATGAGTATTTGTGAACATATCTAGTACTAATTAGATCAAATTTTGTTTTTTGATTCCCAGCTATTTCTAGTAGCTTTGGGAACATTTACCTATGTTAGGTTGCATTTGAAGTTTGTAATGCGTATTATGTGAATCATTCAATATTCGAGTATTATAGCAGAGAGATTTGAAGTAAAAGAAATTAGCATCAAATAACATATAAAATAAGTTGTGCAGCAATTTTTGTTAAGTCTACCCTAACAATAAAAACGAGAAATCAAAATGAAACAAAAAAATGCAAATGTAAATTAATTTTATATGGCGGAACCATACCAGATAATATAGTAATAAATAAAGGGAGTTTAATCAGAGATGCCGTTTTTGCGTGGTCTCAGCAGGGGATTAAAACAGGTCGACGGCTGTGCTACATGGTTCCGACATTATCGTGATTGCAAGGGACGCTACTGACGTCGGTTACCCACATATCCAGTGCAGGAGCGTCTCGACGCTTGTTTTTCATATTAACGACCTTTCACTGCTACTACTTAATTTTGACAAACTACTTATAAACTATTAGGTAACTAACTACATTTTAAATTTGCTTGGTACTTTATGGTTTTTGTTATTATTCTGAACAACTAAATTGTGGGCAAGTGATTTGATTTCTTTGTTTGTCCTTGTCTAATGTGTAGCGCCAAAAACCACAAAGAAAAGAAGACATAAATATAGCTTCGCATTTTAAAGCAATAAATAGCATAATGTTAAAAATTGTAATTTAATTTAACAAAAAAAATATGATAGGATTTGCCCTACTATGTTCTTATTCAAATATATAATCCATTACCAAACGACAAAATATCATTTAAAGCTCCAAGCGTTATGCAGTCCCATGACAATGTTTACCAACTTTGTTCGATTTGCATATAGTCATCTACCTAAGAGATTTAATATGTAAAGTCCACATCAAAATGCACATAGAAATGAGTCCCGTTATTCTGTCGGGCGTCGGCGATGCTATGTATCACCGTCGGGGCGCAAGTGAGATCTAATCACAGTTAGTGCAATTCGGTGTTTGCTGACCGGCAGCTAAGTCGTTTGACAGTCTTAATGCACCAGTATTTAGTAACTCCATTTTAGTACTTTTCTAGTAATTAGAGTGGCATGAAAATTATTTGATAACTTCTGGAATTAACCGTGAAGGATCGCATTTTTTATAAACTTTCTCTATAATAAAAGCTTCAACTTGTAGTACCTACAAGTCGTGAAAACGTATTTTTTATAATTATAATCTGTAAAGCCTGGAAAACAATTTAAGTAATGGATACGTACTAATGACTTTTATAGGGTTGTTTTGTTTATTTTGTTATTTTTGCAATTACTAACAAGTTAATATCAACAAAAGTCTTTTTCAACTTAGGGAAAATTAATTTATATGGGTTAAATTCATAATTTGCTAATTTGTTTGTCAAATAAAACCAATAACTTATTAATTTTGTTATTGTTATAACCTATATAATTTCTGTTCCCTTCTCCTTTCTAAATTTTTGTGCAAAAAGGAATACGGTTTATGCCCAGTACAATTTAATGTGACAGAGTTAAAACTTATAAAATATACATTTCTAATCTTTTAATATAGCCAAAAGCTCATAGAAAAATAATATCTAAATCTAAAAATTGTAGTGCAAATAAAACCAATATATTGAAATGTAACTATTTGAGACTTTAAGTAAGGAATCAATTCAGGGTGTATCAGAATTTGATCAATAGAATTTGAAGGAGGATGAAGGATGCTAAATAGAAACATTTTTTGCATAAATCTATCCTTGGAAACGACGCCAGACGCCTGAAAAGAAATCCTTGAAAACGTTTTAAAATAGGCAACCCTCCAGTCGAATTCTTATAAACTCGTCTGGATACATGTATATGGTAGCAATATTTTTACAAGTGGATTTAATGTTTATTTTGTATAATTTCAACGTCATTGTGCATCTGGAATCGATTACAGGATGACAAAACAAGTCAGGCTTTGAAAAGCTTGTCTTCCTGGACATATCATCAAAGCTAAACAAGAACAGTAACCGTCATCAAAGTAATTTTCGCCTTAGAGCATCAGTTCGTGCTAAAGCAAACGAAAACAAGAATCGCACAGGAGCGAGAGAATCGAATAAACGCATAGCCGGTAACTAAATCATCCCAATTCTCACTTAATAATAAGTCAATTGAAATCAAAATGAACAGTGGGTTAACAAAGGCAGGAGGCGTTGGGGGGCCAAGGGAATCTGTGCGAAGTGGCGAATTCTCGGCTTGTTGCTTTGATGCACACTGAAGTTCCCCTAATTTACATTCTGGAGCTGTTCTTGGCACCAGTCAATAATTGCCATTGACGGGCCCCACCAGGAGGTCGCTTCCGCTCTGACAACCGATGGATGTCGATACATTTTAACCCTGTTCGATGCAGATGAATAGGGATGTTCTCGTTATTTGTTCCAGTAAATATTAATTTAGAGAAACGTTCGACATATTACGTCATTTGGAAATTGAGTTGTCTACCTTGTTGATAAAATTTCCATCTCTGGGGAAATGAAAGCAATACATATTAAAATTTGCAAATATTGCAACTGTTTACAGCACTTTATTGCTGTGGCTAAAAAAATGAAAATATTACAGTACGATAATAGATAGTTTCGTATTTTTACATAACTTTAGGTTCGACATATTCTAGAATCATAATTGTTTTGTTAGGAATTTCTGCATAGGACGAATCTCAAATGGCCCACAACATACACACTGCGCGATTCTGCATTAAAAACCCAGCACTAAATTCTGATGCTAATTTCAGTAATTTCATATTATTTTTTTTAGTTTGCAACTTCTCGGAGTCTTGGGTTATATTTAGATTTACTTGCTGTAGAATATTTCTAACAAATAACCATATTCAGATGTAATTTAATCAACAGAATAAATAAATAATATGTAGTTGTGCCTGTCATACCCACAATTCTCATCCCATTTTTGTAAATTCTGCGCTGGTTGTGCATTTCAGAAATACTGCAAGAGGTAGCTACAATGATATCTAGGTTACCTTCTTAAATTTTGTCTTGGCCACTTGCTTATAAATTAGCGTTAATTTTTTTTTATTTAACAAAATCCAGACTTCCGAGTGCTAAGATCAATATGTGTCGCCTGCTAGGGCCATTTAGCACCATTTAGTAGAATTTTGTCGAAAGCAAAGATGAAAGAGGCTCTCTAATGTACCAATATATAAAGGGAAAAAATATCGACGATATAATTATCATTATTATTTCTGACTTGCCTTTTATTCCCTGCATAATTTAATTATCGACTTTTTACGAGTTGAATTCGATGCATTTTTACAGATCTAGGACGTATAGAAATCCAGAGTTATTAAGTTTTAGCAGAAATATTTTATTTGCTGTGCTTTTATTTCTACAACATTATTTCTGTATTTTAGCTTTGAATGTTGAATTTAATAGGTAATGATATAAAAGGTTGGGGCTTCTATTTTTTTTTATTTCTGTGCAGAAGGCAGAACGTTCTCATCATTTTCAATTATACAGGATATCAATGAAATCTGTAGCACCCCTATTTTTGTAATTAAGTTTTAAGATATCACAATGAAATTTGGTACTTTTAATATAATCTTTTTCCGGTTCTTAGGAAGACCAAAGATGCGATAGGATGACGATGTGAAAAAGAAACTACTGACAGAGAAACCTGGAAAAATAAAGGGAAGGCTTACATTCAATACTGGATAAAATAAAAAGCTGTTTTACATTTTTGGAATCTTCATTTAATTCTACGAATGTTACTATTAAGTTTGAATGTTTGAAACATTTTGAGGACAAGGTAAGTTTTTGCAGTAAAATTGATTTATTAATCTATATTCTAGAGTGTCAAGAACTGTAAAATGAAATAATAATAATAAGAATAATAATAAACTTTTTTGTCGTAGCTTCTAACAGAAGATGACATTGTCCCAAAATATAAACAAATAGAGTACATACATACTAGCCAGGGGAGGATGGGCTACTGTAAATCAGCCCGGAAGTGACCAAGAACGATCGGCCTGCTATTATAATAATGTTGGCTAAGTGATTACAATTTTAAATGTTTACTCACACTGTGTATTTATTTGGAATTGAAAAATTAATATAAAGGTTTAACAAAACAATAATAAATAGTATTGCTTGCATTGCTTGTCCGAAACATTCAAAAAAGTTGCCGAAAGTGGTAAATGAATCGGATAATGATTCAAACTCAAACTTTTTTGTAGTAAATAATGTAAATATTAAGTTCGGCCAACGTAATTCTGGATTTACGTTCTGTAGCTAACGAAGAAATCCATTAGAAAAGGATGACATATAAGGGTACCTCTCACTTTGCATTTTCGATGGAAACCAACTTTCTTGTATTAAATATTGACCTATGTAAACCAAACTTCATACATGAGGTCCATATGGGTTCCCATTGCTATTGAAATTCATTGAAAAAAGTTATCAAAGAGAGGCACTTCTCTCTTGTCATTTTTTAATTAGGATTTGGTAATTGGCTTTAATGTCAACGTAAGACAACCAGAGTGCGTATATAAGGTGTATGTCAAGTCCTCTTCCTTTTTTTGGTGCCTGCTGCAACGTTTGGATAAAAAAGGAGAACTTTGGTGTTGGTATGAAATCAGTTAAATGTTACATAATTATGAGATCCATACCTAAATAAAGGAAGATTTTTTTATCAAACTTTCTGTTTTTTAGAAACAGATTAAAACGCATATATTAATCGCATATGACTTAATAATCGCTAGTATAATGCACAGTGGATATTCTACTTTTCATTTACCGGAAATTTTTAGAAAATGAATGACACACCGAGAACCCTTAAACTGCTTTTTATATGAACTTCTTTTTCATTCAATTGCAGGAAATTTAAAACAACTCACTTACTTGAACACCTAAGTTCAAAATAGTAAATTGTTAATTGTTCTTGTATAAAATAAGAAACTGCATGCTTGCCAAAATAACAGAAAAGAGGTAGATACAAAAAATAACTATAATAAGTATATCAAATATTGTACGGGTCCGGCATGACCGTTGCAAAACCGCTTTCCGAACGGGCTAATTTTACTAATTTGTATGCCCAATTTTTTCTGTTGGGGTTTCTAAAATAACCAGTATATAGTTTAAATACAGACTAGAAACTTTAGAAGAACACAGAAGATGAAATTAGCTATATCCACCAAGAGACAGATATTTCGCACTTTGTTTGCAAATTTCATCTCCAATTTAGAGAAGTGTATTGCTGAGAATGGGTGACATACTGTTCTTAGATAAATATTTAATTTCCTAATTGTTGGGTTCACGATTATGTGCACATAGTTTATCTCAGCTAAATAAATTAAAAGTTATTACATATTAAAGACGTTCAGCACGTTTTCAGGACCCTGTGCAAATAGGTTCACGTGTTGCAAAGTATAGTATTGTGTATCTAAAAACGTCCCTACCATTGTTTGAACTACTACACGGCCATTACATTAAAACAAAATTTGTATTTAAAGGAAATAAGGAACATTTTTCAAATTAATGGCAATATTATTTTAAAATAAGTGATACTAATATCTTGTTTGGTAATCACTTCAAATTAAATTACTTATAAAATAGCAGTGTTGCTTATTCTCTAAAATAAAGTCTGATTTTATGATTTTAATGCTTAACATGTAATAATTTGGTACAAGTTATTTGGAAATATTTTAATAAATCGTCGTGCTTATGAGAACTATTTTACATAAATAACACTAAATACTACAATCTATTTCCTATATTGACTAATATTTAATATGTTCAAAGGTCACACCCGTATCGACCTGAAGGTGTGATTCTTGTTAGATTTCGTTTTGAGTATGCATGAAAAAAGAATTTGTACTTTCGCTTTGTAGCTATATCTTTTCATGGTCTTCAATTTGTTGGTAAATATGTTTTCGCTCAAAAGAAAATGTTAAACAAACCAAATAGTAAAGTATATTTTTTCAAGCTATTTTAAAGCCCGTTCACCTTCGAACTTTGGGGATGATATTGAAAAACAGATTTAGTTAGCCCTTTTCCGGGAAATTAATTCAATCCAGTTTCATTTATGTATCTACACTTTTATTACTTGGGACAGGATTTTATTAAAACTAGTTACTTTCAATTACTTACAATTTTTGCGATATTTTTGTCCCATTTCCAAAAATTATGCTAAGTACCTACATACAACAAATGTAAATGTCTATTAATAAATATTTAACCCTCGGTTCGAATAGAATGATTAACTCTCACCATGTAATATGAGTTTAGTCAAAGCAATAAAACTAATTATTTCCATGGTGTTTGTTATTTCTACACAGAAAGAATCTTATCAGGTTGCTTTGTATATCAATGATTACGTTTACAAAATAGGTGTCTTAAAAAAAGATTTTGCAATTCAATTATTCGGCCCTAAATAGGACCGGCCGTTCGGGAAATTTGCCATCTTCCCAGCCGTCCCATCCGCCCCTGCAGACTACATAAAGTTACCAATTATAATTAATTCTGTCAGGTTCTAAAATAATCTAAAATTTCACTAAGACTATAAAAACAATTTTCGGTCAATAATTCTCTTAAGCATTTTTTGAATAGTTTATGCGATTCAATCTGTTTAATATAATTAGGTAAATTATTGTAACAACCAAAATAATATATTGGAGATTTTTTTTATAAAATTCATGATTAGGCCTGATTAAACAAAAATCTTTCTGAGTGCGTGTATTATACGCGTGTATTTGGGAATTAGTTACAAATTTGGTTTCATTTGTATTTACCTAAATTAATAGTTCATAAACATAGGTACATAGAATAAACTGTCATAACTAATCTTGTTTTGTATAGAAATCTGCCTATGAGAATTGAAAGTCAGGGAGCTCCAACCTTCGAGGCAAAATGTTTTTGAACTTTTCATTGGTGTATTAGGTTGACAAACGGCGGGACACTAGAATATTAAAAATCAGTATTTTTCAAGGATTTAATTATTACCAATAATGCAGGATTAATTTGAAAATAATATGAAGTTGAAATTACAAACACAACACATCAATTTAAATTTCAAAAAATAATCCCATAACTGAATCTTTGTATTCTAAATGATTAAGTAGCTGGAATGTGAATTTAAATATAGCAGAAACAGTAGACTTCTTTGGCAGGAAACCGAATTGATTAAATGCAAACAAGTTGTTGTTAGTAAAGAAATTAATTAGTCTTTTATAAATTATTCTTTCCAAAATATTTGAGGAGATCGACAAGAGAGAAATTGGGTGGTACCTAATTATTGATAACTTCAGTAGGTATTGAAAAATTATAAAAACGTTTCCCATTTAATGCAGCCTTTCTGAACCACACCGTTTTATAAAAGTACTGAAATACAAAAGGGAATTATGTACTTTAAAGATTTTTACAGTAGTATAGATGTTAAGCTCATAGTTTCGAGTTGTTATTACCGAGTAAGTTATTAATAATTTCTTAGGCAAGGTAAAAGGATTACAGCTAACATGGCTGGTTAAAAAGCAAATTGCTATTCCGATATTCTCAACACGGTGTGTTTAGTGTGTTATATTACCTGACTACGAATTACGAATTTGCGAATTAAAAGAAGTTCTATAAAAAAGGCATCATTGCCATCGACTAAAATAGCCAGTGGAGTTCAAAAGGTTTTCGAAGATACAGGGACTAGCAGGTTTGGACAGCGTCGGGATTATCATATTTGACTTGTAAACCTAGGGTTCTAGGTTGAATTTCCAATCGGGAAAAGTTTTAAGTTGGAAAAATTATGAAAATGTACCTTCCGTAAGAGATAAAACTCTAAATTCCATGGTAATAAAATGTTTGGCACGATGAAGGATGGAAGTACTCTAAATTCAGCAAAATTCTAGTGTAATGATTAATGATACTAATAGCAAAGAATATCTAATACTAATAGCAATGGATTGGTGTTGAAATACTTGACACTTATAATAAGTCTTAAGTCTTTCCCACTCCAATGAAAAAATCCAAATGTACGCTTTGGATTTATTCAGAATTCAGCATAGCGAAGGCAAAAAAATAATTACATTTACAGCACCCTGACGAGCAATAATCATCCTGAAAGTGGCATCTACGAGCAAAAACATCACAACCTGTCAGAAGGAATCATCCACACGTGTCCAATAATGGCTGAATCAAACCGAGCGCGTACCAAACAATGGCCGACGAGAGACAAGACGTCAAGTGCATGTTGTACCACCTGGTGTGCTTTCAGTCAATTACGTAACCTCGTACATCCTTTTAAAAGGGGGTTAAACTGAAAGCGACGAGGAAGACGTCCTTAAGATTTACGTAAATAACGCAAGGGAAAATAATATAAATATTAAGGTAGAATGTTGCTGAGTTACGCAAATGACGTATGTATTTGTTGACATGAAGTTTATGAGCGTGAACGTTAATTGCTTTATTTGATTGTCTGCGGATATGAAGCTTGTCAGAAACATACAAATTGTATTCGGGGAAATGTGTTTGTGTATTATAAAGAAGAAAGGAAATAAACCGAGATTTCGTTATTGTTCATTTAATAGCGGATATCTCTCATTTATAAATGGAGAGTATATCCTTTCCACAATTTTTTTTTAAATTAAAGACAAACTATTGCCCTCTTTTTCATTTTACTGTTTAGTCATCGATCATATATAACTTAATTAAAAGACGCACCTAAACGCTCTCGATTTAAATATGCCATACGACTGAGAATCGAACCTATGTTTTCTTGATTACGAAGCGAGCGTCTTATCCACTATCCAAATCACATTTTATTTGTATGATTTTTACCTGCTTTTATTTTGATGTATGTTTAACTAATAAAATGTAGTAAAATTATTATTACGTCTTTATAGTATCAATTACTTTTCTATTTCTTTTTCTTTTACAAACCCTCTTTTTGGAAAGAGAAATAAAAAAGTCGTATAAGCAAGCAAACCTGAAAAGATGCATAAATAAACGGGGGAGTTCGTATGCGAATGTGCAGACAAATTCGAATAAATTAAGAGAATGGCGAAGGCGAATTGAATGTGATGGTAATGGGTGACAATCTCTTTAGAGGTGATTCAATTTGGGCGTGATTTTATTTGACCCGCTAATTCGATAAACCGAACCGAGAACGCGGCGCTGAGCACTTCGCTTTCCGCTCCTCAGCTGCTATTTCCTTTTCAACGCGCCAATTGCTTTAACATCCTGCAAGGGTTGCTACTTTTATATACCCTGACATTTGTCATAAAATCTTGTAACGAATCAAAATAATATTGTTTTGAGAAAATTTTATTTTTAATTAAATTTGTGACAATGCTTTGAATATGCGTTTTCAGCATCCTTATATGTATTTACAAATTTTCGAGGAACATTTAAATAAGTACTACTTAAAGTAACATTAGTTTAGTAAAATGCATGAGATTAATAAACAGCCTGAAAAAGGAAACAAAAAATCATTCACATGAGGATCTTAAAGAATTAATTCGACAGTAAAACTATTACAGTAAGGATATATTTGTGCAGAAGCAATCACTTCTCGAGTTGATTGAGGGTTATTGGTGTGCTGGGGCGGTTGAGAAGGGAAGTTTAAGCCTTGATTGCCGCCAGGCCCTCAATCATGCGATTTGATTGTATCGTAATCCGTGTTCGGGAATTATATTAAATTTGATTGCATGTCGCATCGCGTGTACTGCACCTGGTACGGGGTCATATTTCAATCTTTACTACAACTATCGAAAAGCGATTACGTTTAGACTGGAAAGCTACATTGTTCAATATGTTGGACACAATGAATACATGCTTTATTACTATTAACTATTACTATTCTTATGTTAAGATTACTCTCATATACTACACAGTAATTTATAGAAATATCAGAAAATTTAATTAATCTTTATAATCAATTGTTTTTGGGCGAAGATTGTATTATTAATTGATTGATTGTTTCCAAAAATTTTGAGATGAATCAAGTTTAACAATTATTATTGTAAGGTTATAGTTTTTTGAACAATTCCTTTACTCTTATAATATGGATTAAGTAATTTACTTAAAATGCCAAGTGAAATTCATTGAAGAAATATATTATATAAAAAAAATGTCGATTTTTCTTTTACAGTTTATTCTCGTCTTGTAAAATGTTTTAAAGTTACGTGGAAAGATGTCAACTGTCCGAAAGCACAATGATTGATTTAGAAATTTTCAATTTATCATTTTTACTATACATACTAACAAAATGCTAGTACCTAAGAATCTAAGAAAGCGTAGGACGAAAAGGAGTAGGAAGACGAGCGCAGAGCCTAGAGCGCTTTTGAACTCCAAACTCTCGGTATTTGAATCCCCGTTTGGAGTTTGGACTATTGATCAGTCAGGTTCCTGCTGGAGCTCGAGTCGTTGGCCGCGTCACAGGATAGACTGGGATCAAAATAAATTGTCTTCTCAATTTTTAACTAAACTAAGAAACAAATCAACATAAATTACAATTTTGTCTAAAATAGTTGGAAAAATTATACTGTTTAACATCGTTTCTAAAACAATATTATATTAATGGGAAAAACGATTGAATTATTATGTTTTAAGCTGTAAACAAATATTTTTAAAAATATGGCTGAACAAATATTTTGATTTAAAATACAAGAAGAAAAACGAATAAACTATACCTATAGCTTTAAATATAATAAATATACACTGTGACTGACAAATTAGCAACCAGCTAATATTTCGCTTAACTGGCAGAGTCGGGGCGGATTGTGCACTGCACCCGTAGAACCTCATACATTAAGGTACCAGCCTCAACACCGAAAGGTATAAGAGGTTGCAGACAATACATACATACAAGAAGGCAGAAGAAAATCAAAATTACATAAGTTTTTACACTTCCTAATATGTTGCACAATAAAGAACAATAGAATACCTAAAAACAAAAATCTATAATAACTTTATTATTTTACATACATTTTACCATCCTGAATGTACCTACCTTAAACTATCCTTTCAGCTATGATTTCACTTAAGAATTATTAAATATAATGTTTAAAAGTCAAATTTGCATTTCAAAATTCAGTAATAATAATAAAAAAATTTAAAAAAATGCATACCACTATCTATATAAATAATAGCAAATAGGGAAACAGAAACTGAGCAGAACCGAATACAAATCACAAACTATGTAGTATTAATGGCAATAAGAGAAGAGATACCTAAAGAGGAAACAAAAAATTATATAACAATAAAAGTAAATAGGCTAAATGACGTGGAAACCAATTTTTTTATTTTTTAAGATATCAAAATGAAATTTGGCATATGTAATATACTCTTTAAATGGCATTTGTTTACATAGGAAGCAAGTTTCTGTCACTTCCGGTTTTGCCGGAATTGACATCAACTTTGTTATTTTAAATGGAACACCCTGTATATTTATACATTTTTGGAACCTCCATTCAATTCTACGTATGGTAGTATCAAGTTCGAAACATTTTGATGACAAAGTAAATTTTTGCAGAAATTAATCTAGAGTGCCATGACTAACGCAAAATGAAAGTCAAGGTGTTCCAACACTCGAGACAAACTGTTTTAGAACCTTAACTATTTTAGTTGCTGTATTAGAATGACCTAAAGTTGGCAAAAATGCTTTTTCGAGAATAACTCTATTTTTTCAAATGGCACTAGGGTGGGACACTAGGATATTAAAAACGAGCGTTTTTCAAGGATTTTATTGATACCAATAATGTGGGATTAATATGAAAATTTAATTCAGAATAACACTCTCTCTTAAAAAAAAAACGTATTTTGGACATTTAAATCTAGACACTGGGTTTCAAAACAATTGAAACAAATGAAATGCACAAAACAAGTGACAGACTTGTTACAACTGAAATTCCAAAATAATTTGTTTAGAGTGTCGTAGCACCCTGACTTCCATTTTACGCAGGCCATGGCATGCTAGATTAATAAATAAACTCTTCTGCAAGTATTTACTTTGTCATCAAAATGTTTCAAACTTGATATAGCATACGTAGAATGAAATGGAAATTCCAAAACTGTATAAATATATAGGGTGTTCCATTTAAAATAACAAAGTTGATCTCACTTCCGGCGAAACCGGAAGTGACAGAAACGTGTGTTTTATGTCAAAAAATGCCATTTAAAGAGTATATCATATATACCAAATTTCATTTTGATATCTTAAAATATAATTTAAAAAATAGGGGTGCCCCAGGTTTCATTGACACCCGGTATACAGGGTGGTCCTTAAGTAATGGACCACAGACCAACAGTAGATTCGCGGGACCAAAATATTACGATTTACCTAAAATTACCTTAGTCCAAAAGTTAATATTTAGGGAGATACAGGGTGTCAAAGTCGAAATTTTAATTTTAATTTTCTTCTGTAATTTCAGAAGTTTTCGGGATATTGATATGCAAATTGGTGAAACTACCTTGTTTGGGACGGGAAATAATAATCCGTTCTAAAGTTTAATGCACCTCTTAAACTAACGTTATTTTTGTTACACCTAATACCTTAAAATACTTCAACCGTTTCCAAGATATTTGCTATTGAAGTAAGCGATGCAGCGCCTTATTCACTTCTTAAGCACTCTGTAACGCAGTAGGCCTATTTATATATTTGTCATTAAAAAATTTCTAAATTTTATGTGTACCGCAAGTAGTTAATGCTCTTTTTAACGAATAAAATGTAGCATCACTGACTTCAATCGCTTATATCTTGGAAACGGTTAACTTTAGAGACATTGAAATAGTATACCTTTTTTGTATACAAAAGACGAGGCATTTGTTTTTTTTTTCAATTAGATCTGCCCTAACTTTAAGTACAAAAAGTTGAAGTATTTTTAGGGTATTAGGTGTAGCAAAAATAACGTTATTTTGAGAGGTGCATTAAATTTGAGAATGGATTATTATTTTTCGTCCCAAAAAAGGTAGTTTCACCAATTTTCATATGAATATTACGAAGAAAAAATAAAAATTTCGACTTTGACATCCTGTATCTCCCTAAATATTAACTTTTGGACTAAGGTAATTTTAGGTAAATCGTAATATTTTGGTCCCGCGAATCTACTGTTGGTCTGTGGCCCATTACTTAAGGACCACCCTGTATACATGTACAGGGTAAAAATATCGAAAATGGGTCACAGACCAGCAGTAGATTCCTGAGACCAAAATATTACGATTTACCTAAGATTACCTTAGACCAAAAGTTAATATTTATAGTCCAGTCAAATTAGGCAATTATGTGGCAAAACTTCGGAAAAATTCAAAGTGAGCTGAATTTTTGTGTACACCTTTATTTAGTGTTTTTAAACAACATATCAAAAGTACCCTTGATTGGACCTTGAGCTTCTTGAGTTATAGGGCTTGAAAGGTGCGAAAAATTGGTTTTTCGCTTATATCTTCTTTTCTATGGACTTTAGGTATAGAATAGTCTACAGAGAAATTGAAGGCTATAAAATTCTGTAGAAAGAAGTACTCTTGTAGTTTTTTCGTGGAACCAACCGTTTTCGCGTAATGTGATGGATATCTTCAAAACCAAGAGAGTTATTTATTGAAGTTTTCGATATGGCCAAATTTTGAATTTTGGGCTATAACTAAAAACTAACAAAAGATAGCGGAATTTTGTTTTCGGGACTTGAACCTGCATCAAAAAAGAGCCCTGGGCTCCGACCTCAGTTTTTGCCTATCTCCGATATTAAGGGTACTTCCCATTTAAAAACATCGAAAATGGGCCACCCTGTACATGATATTTTTCACTTAATTCTGGTTTTTCTAGTTTCTAGATATATATTTTGGTGTAATCCTGCTTTTCTTCATAATCTATCTTGTCCATCTTTATTTTCGCTTTTACTATTCTGTGTGCTGTTCCTATTTCTGCTTCTGGTATGGTTCTGATTTCTTTGAATATGCTCTTTAATTCTTGTGTGTAGACAAATAAGTCTATGATGCTTTTTGCCTCCCTTCCCTCTGCGACATATGTATACTTTTCTTGTAAAGTTTGCTGCCAATTATTAAGTCGTTTGTTTGACAGAATTCCAGTATCCTAAGTTCATTTCTATTAATCTCTTCCTCTCCATATTTCCCCATGCATTCTAGTCCTCGATTTATATCGTTCCCTATTCTTGCATTCCAGCCCCCCATTATTATTATTTTTTTACCCCTTTCCCTTATTTGATCCAATACCTATTGTAGTTGTGTCTTCCTCCCATAATAATTTTTTTTTTGCGTAATAATGCGAAAAGTCGGATTTATTGAGTTTTAATTATAGGTAGTTTCCTTAAATAACTTCAGAATATTTTCTGAAAAATAGCGATTATCACTAGAAAATCACACTAAAATTACTTCTGTTTAAATGATACCTCAAACTCAATTTAATCACTCTTTCATCAAATAATTTTCTTTTGACTTGTTTTATTTAAAAAACTAATATGTAATTTAAATGCAAAAGCATTTGTTTGGATGACATTCTCTGGAAAATTATATCACAAATTAATATTTTTAATTTTCAAAATGATTTTTTTAATGGCTACCATTTTCAATTACCAACAATTGGCGGATCTCAGTAGCGACGTGGACTAGAAGTCTACCTCGCAACCAGCTAACACGGGGTTCAAATCCTATTGTAAATTTTAATGAGTAGTTGACATAATGAACTGTGTCAGTTAAATTTACGTTAAGTTATGATTAGTTTGATAAAATCCTCAAGCAATCCGTGTCATTAACGAATTAACATTAAAAAAAAAACTAGTAATTAAAATATAATATCGGATTTAGAATTCAAATATAATATTAAAAGTGCAGTTGTAAATTTATAATTTTTACACCGAATTAATGATATTTTGTATTTTCAACGTTAATTTACACATAACATTTTTCGTTTGTATGAGTGAAGCGGTCGGAGCGAATATACATACATATGCAAATATACATAAAATTCATTCAGTGTATAAAATGCAATCACACGGCATATTTGATATGAATGCAGACAAAACAGAGAATAAAAAAATTTAGTTAAATGAAATTTACGTTTGCTTTGATATGCGAAGCAAATGCACGCTGTATGTCTGTCTGAACGGAACGGAGCACTTGCAACTCTGTTAGGGTAGGACTGTCGCTATAATTGCTCGTATTACTTACATCTCTAATTCAATGTGATGAGTACCCACATATGTGTTTACGTGACTGTAACGTGAATTCAATGTGAATTTATCAGTTTATGGTTTCAGAATTTTGTCTGATGGAATTTCATAATTAAAGCACGTTGCGTTTGCGTATTTATATAGCTAGTCTTCGCCATTATTAATTTTTTAAGTTTAACAAATTGCAAAAGTTTTAATAAAATTCGAAATTAATATTTATTTAGTCCTGCACATATACACAGTGGGACGATACAGAAAAAAAATGATAGTCTTTCCAATAACGCTTACTTTTATATTATAGCGCAGGATTAGTATTATTTCTGTATCCAATTCAGTTACGAAATGTCAACATTTCGACATTGATTTTAGTTGTGAAAAGTGGTTCATTTTGTAACTAGTTACAAAATATACTCCCATTTTATCACCCCCATTTTATCACGATGACCCAACTCCTTTTTTAAGAAGATGTGGCATTTACATTTTGTTATCTGAATTGGATAAAACCGGATAAAACTGTTACCTGTTTAATCTTAAAGGATTTTAATATAATAAAATGGGCAATTAGCAAATAATAGGTACAGAGGTTGTAAACTAAGTTTCTGTTTTCCTGGCATCTTTTCCGTAATTTTGTAACCTTATTTTATTAATCTGTCACTATCAGTGTTATATTTTGACATCGCTAATTTTTTTGTAACTAAATTTCAATACACTGTTAAAAAAGCTCCTACGCAACGTCTACTCTGAATCGTAATAAAATGAAACAGATTATAGGCACCGACTTTTCAGAACCATTACGAAGGCACAACTAAACAATATTTTTAATTCACAGTTAAAATATTCTATATCAGGAGAAATAGTTCGAAACTCTTAATATACAGCATAGTTAACAAAAAAATGTTATTAAATATTTACTTTATGTAGGTAACTAATTCCCATTAGCCTCTAAAAATTATCAACAGTAAAAGCACGAGACCTTTTATTTTTATCGATAAAATTTCATTTTGTACGAAAACGAAGTTGCCATGGAAAATGGACGAGACTAGGCCTACATTAATTACGAGTCAATTTTCTTATGGCAACTTCGTTTGAGTGATACAAGAATGAAATTTTATCCAAAAAAATAAAAGGTCGAGTGTTTTTTTATTGGAAAAAATCCTGAAACAAACAAATTTTTATTAAAGACATTTTTTCTGACGTTTATTTTAGCAATTAATGTCAAATAATATTTCTGAAGTTTAGGTTTCTGTAGAAACAGAGCAGACAGAGACGCGTCGTTTTTTTCGATGTGCGAGAAGGACGTAATGATATTTTTTATCATGATAAAAATGAATGATTGGCTGTTGAAATGCTGATCCAAGCGTTGTTATTGGACAAATGTGATGTCATGACAGTTGTAGGATTTTTTCAACAAAAAAAATTGTAGATTTATACTAAGATAGAAAGGAGTAAAACAAATATTTTAAAAAATTTCAGCTAAAGCTGTAAAATTTTCAATAAAGGAATTGTAAATAAAGCTTAAAATACATAAAAATGCCACGCTAAACGCTAAGTAATAACTCGAAATGAGGTTATAAAGCAATGGTTCCTCGAGAAATACAAAATGTAACAAAGTAATTGAAAGAAACAACAAAACAAAGAAGCAATAATAGGAAGATACAGGAAACAAAGGAGAAATTATTATCATACGTATGTGAAAAGAAAGCATAAGATAAAAAGCATATAATAATCAAAAAATCAGTACTAGAATAATGAAATAATCTATTAATAGTCCAGTCAATAAAGGGTTTGTAGAATGCATGGAGGGTGTCACAATTTTTTACATTTTCTTTCTAACCACCCTATCTACCAAAAGAAAGCTATTGTTTATAACTTAATTGATAAAGCTATTTTACTTTCAGATAAACAATTTCACTCACGTAATATTCAACTTGTTAGAGAAATTCTTATTGCTAATTATTACCCCTATGAATTTATTGATAAGCATATCAAAATTAGGGTAAACAAAATTAAATTTCCCAATGTTCCTTATGTTAACAATAACCCCTTTTTGAATAATAGTCAGATTATAATGTTGCCCTTTCAAGAACATATCTCTAACAAAATTAATAAAATCTTTAAAGATATAAATTTCACTATCGTCAATAAAATTTATAACAGGTTAGATATTTTTGTTAAAAAAGGTAAAGATAAGACTAATAAACAGGATCTTAGTAATGTTGTCTACAAAATTAACTGTAATAATTGTTCTATGAGTTACATTGGCCAATCTAAGAGGAATTTACGTACTAGAATACGAGTAAAGGAACATCAGAAAAATATTTCTAGTAATTTCCCTAATGTCATTTCTTTACACCGCATGGTACAGTCTCATGATATGCAATGGGATAATATACAAATTTTAGATTCTGAAACTAATCTTTCTAAAAGACTAATTTCTGAGATGCTTCACATTAAATCTAATAAATTAACACTTAACAACCATACTGATACACAAAAACTTAACCCTGTGCTATCATTAATTTAGAATAATAATTTAAAAAATTTTCTGTCCTTGTAACCTTTTTTAGTGTATACTTATGTTTCGTTCCACGAGATAAATTAAAATGTGGGTTGGGCCCTTTCTGTCCTTAGTTAGTTAATATCTTGTTCTTTTCAAGTTCTACTTTAGTTTGAACCAACCATCCTAAATTTCAACATGTGTTTGCAATAAAGTTTTTGGTGCTCGAGTCTTTTGATTTTTCTAAACATATTGTGTTTACTAGCAAATTTATCAATAATCTTTTTGGTTGTTTCTAACTCACAGGTAATTATTTAATTTTTAAATTTTTTTACTATTACAACTCCTTTTTAGTTTTTTACTTCTTGACTAATTTTTAATTATTGTTATAGTTTGATAAGGATCTAAAACCAAGATCGAAACGTCACGTTATGAATTAAACTTGTATTAAAGTTTTTTATTGTTTTAATTTGTCTGTTAAATCGGTCGTTAATCCAAAGTGTTTAGTAGTTGCCAGACGTTAATTTTTCAATTTAATTTTTGATTTTGTTTGGAATAGTTAGGAGGTAAACATACTAAAAGTCCCCGGACATAGGAGCTGAGCGGGGTGCAGGGGGAGACTGAGAAGGTCTCTGTTTTTGTTTCTTTGCTTATATCTTGAAGACGGTGCATCTTATCAGAAAGTAAAATCAAATCTGACAAAATTTTCTACATTTTTGCTTTTTTAAGTTTTTTTTCTATCTCCAACCGTTTATGAGATATCTGCTCTCAAAAATCGCTAATTTTGGAAAGAAAATATTTTGCCTCACGTTTTTCGTTAAACTTTTCTCTCTAGCACCTCATCCCTTCGGTTTACAGAAAAATCCCCAGAAAAGAAGTTGTAGAGGATTAAATTTCCTTAAAAATGGTATAGACATTTTATATTTTTTTTTTCGAAAATTAGCGATTTTTGATAGCGGATATCTCATAAACGGTTGGAGATAGAAAAGAACTTTACAAAGCAAAAATGTGGGAAATTTTGCCAGCTTTGATTTTGTATATAATGACATTTCGCTAAAATGCACCGTCTTCAAGATATAAGCAAAAAACCACCCCCCCCCCCTGTACCCCGCTCACCACCTATGTCCGGGGACTTTTAGTATGTTTACCTCCTAGCGACTCCAAATAAAGCCCTGAGGTCAAAAATTGTGACACCCTCTATGCATTCTACACTCCCCTATTGAGGGTTCGTTGACTGGACTGTAAAGAATAAATAAAATTCATAAAACGATATCACACAAAGGAAATAGTGTAAAGTTAACAAGATAATAAGACTAAAGCTAAAGACATGTCGAAAACAAGAAAACAGTGATGAGGTTCAGATCAAAAATTTAGAAAGAAGCAAAAACAAAAAAAAACTAGAAATAGTGAGGTGGAGACGCGGATAGAGAGAGATATAAGAAAAATGTAAAGATGATATGAATCAGGTGAATGTTAACAAGAATCGTACCTTCAGCTCGATACGATGAGGGCCACTTTCAATAGGTTGCAGTGTGTAGCAGTGTAGTAATAGTACACATGTTGCTGAGCACATAGTTCGTGTACCTACCTACACTGTATAGTCACATTTATCACGTGTAAAGTTACGGAAAAAACGAGTTGTCTTGCCTTCAAGTAATAAGAACAAATAATAGTGACTTATACAAATCTCAGATACAAAGTTTTGTTCAGCTAGCTCAATAGTTAATGAAATTTGTCTCAAAAAGCGTGACTTTTTGTAAATTATCTGATTCGTGATCTACACCTTAAAGTCGGTGCTCATTTTGCCATCTTCTACGTAGGTATGTACCTACACTGCGTTTCAAACATCAGATTCAGTACGGTAAAGATAGGGCAATGCTATTCTTATGCGAGTTTTATGGTCAATGTTGTCACTTCTCGGCAGAAGCCAGCGGTTTAAGCTATTACAAAGGGATTAGCAGTTGTTAGGTGCCTTGAAATACAAAGTTTTGTGCTGAAATATGGCTACATCGCCTTCCATAAGAGCCCGTACTGAATCTGATGTTTGAAACACAGTATTCAGTATATATAGGTACCTACATATTGCAGGCCTGGCCCTTAAATTGGTAAAGTAAAGCAAAAGCAAGGTAGTAAAAAATGTACTATCCGCCTACAAGACTAATTTATGGGGCGCTGTCTCTATAAAAATTTTGTTAAGGAGACATGTATCCCGTTGCCCCACGGGGGTCGGTACTTATGCTTATGGATATGTAATACCTAATAGGTTTTTGAATTTCTTCTTTTGCTTAGAAAATTTATGGAATAAAAAAACAAAATATACATTTTTTTTAACAGGTTTTAATATAAAACGTTTTCATTATACTCGTTTTTAGTCTTTTTTTTTAATCCATTTCTTCCTCTACCGCAATTCAGTGTAGATGCTCATTCACCACTTGGTGGTGTGCGTTGGAGTTGATAAGTCAATTTTTGGACTTGTATCACGCTCCAACCAGCTTTCATCCACAACACACCTTAAACCTAAGCCTTAACTAACGAATTCGACCCAAACCGGGTCTATAATACTATGGCCACCGCTGGAATCGAACTCGTGTCAATCGGCTAGCTAGCAGGCACTTACCTGACAGAGCTAACCAGGCTACCTTTATAAATTATATTATAAGTGTTAATTAAAAATAAAAAAGGAAAAACCTTGACAATTATTTTCGTAAAACTACTGAAAAATATCTATCGACAGCATATACCTATACGATAATGATTTCGAAGTGTTTTGCTACTAAGTAACTGATACCGTTTAGAATAAAATATGCTCGATAATAATAATAATTATCTCGAGGTACTTACTAGAAATTGTAATTTTCTGTAAATTGTAAGTATTGCCTTTAAGGAAATCTGAAATAACTAAATTTTAAAAAGATATCAAAATTAAAATTTGCATTTTTATTTTTGCCTATATAATTTTTTAGAACATTTTTTTATTTTTATTTTTTTAGTAGTTACATATAACCGGCAGTACGGTAGAGGGGGAGTGCACGTAATACTGAAATATTGAGAGTTAAGCATGGGTCTG
The DNA here is from genome assembly GCA_963082815.1 of Melanotus villosus. Taxonomy (NCBI): domain Eukaryota; kingdom Metazoa; phylum Arthropoda; class Insecta; order Coleoptera; family Elateridae; genus Melanotus; species Melanotus villosus. The sequence continues at coordinate 82,575,075 of OY720419.1, forward strand.
CTTGAACAGAACTTGGATGGGTGACCGCTCTGCGGCTCGGTGTGTCCGGCCCCCTCGACACTGTAAAGGTATAAGAGGGTAAAAGAGAAAAAAAGAAAGAAAAGAAAGTAGCTACATATGTGTACCTATAATTAGAAGAAAATAAAGAGGTCAATTTATAATGTAAAATGTCTATTTTTAAGAGTTTAGGAAACATCGGTTTGAATTACAACAAAAAAAGATTAGACAACTTTGTGCATTTGAAAATTAGTTTCAAAAAACTTTTATAATTTAGCCACTAAAAAGATTCAAGTTATCACATTTTAATAAAAAAACTTTGTACGTTAGATGTATCGACTTACCTAATTATTTTGAACCAAAGAAAATAAAATCATGAAGCATCTGAAATTAAAATTGTTAAAATACTCGTATAATGGTATAATCAAGGTTTTCTAATATTCTTAATAGAATCAACAAAATAAAAGGCTAAAAGATAATAATACTAATAATAATCAATAAATATTGTGTTAGGTATTTTCAAAATTAAATCCACGAATCCAAATTAAATAGGAACATAATTTATTTTCAATTGAAACTAAACACGTTCCATAAAATTTTTTCTACTGCTGATTTGATAAGTCACTTTTACATTTAGTCATATTCGAAGGAGGTAGTGAACTGGTTGTCATAGTATGAGTAAGAGAAAAAAAGTGAAGTTAACTCACTTAGGAAGGTAACAACTACGTACTTTCAAAGCTAAGAATGGGTAACTACCTAACTACTAGTGCTTTTGTTTATGTGAAATTAAGTTAGTGGCAATTAATGAAAAAATATTATGTCAAAAAGTAATTAGATTTAAAGTGACGGTTTATAGTGGTATTGGAAAAATTATTGGACATATCATTAAAATTAAGTATCTTGCCCACCTCTTTTGCTATGTAAATAAGAATAAACATCAGCGCCTTAACAGAAAAACAATGGATTACCCATTTTAAATTTTGATGTAAATATTTTTCTTATTAATTTTTTGAAAGACAAGCTAAAACGTAACGTAACGTAAACTTTGTCTTCTCAAAATGCAAAAATTCTATATTAAAAATTTAAAATTAATTTTAGTTTTTTTAAAGACTAGGTACCTAGATATAATACATAAGTATAAAGTAAAATACTGTTCAAATATTTCCAAATCTACTATTTTCAAATTTATTGAATTGCTAAATAATGAGATACTCTTTTGGTTACTAGTTTTTCGTTTTTCAACGAAAACTGTTATTTTTTGTAGCTTTTGAAAATTCTGAATATCAGTGTAAAAAGGAGGTATTCAAGTGCAAAATTTCGATTTAGTCTTGTGTAGTAGTGCAGTTTTAATTTATGGTAATGTCTTCTTCAAATTCAGTGTAAAGGTAAAGGGCTTTAGGTAAACTTCGAAATATAAAAAAATTGTAAAGGATACATTTGTGGTTATGAGGTATAGTCATGGAAAAAATATTTTCTATTTACTTTCAGGGCAGCTTTGTAAAATAAACTTATTAAATAACAGTAACAACTTTTCTTAAACCATTTGTTTTGTGTTGCAAGTATCATTTTCAGAATTCTTTCCATAAAGACATATAAATAATACAGTAATAAATAAACTAAAACCCAAAAATTATTTCCTATTACAAAAAGTGGCAATCTTAAGGTTCGAATGATACAAGTTTGAAATCCCCAAGCAGTAAGGTTTCTGGTGGAGACGCCGGATTCCAATTAATTTCCTTCTCTATTGAGCACTAAATATATTGCCAGAACAAAAACAATCGTAATCCTTCTTTAGTCCCGGCGGCGTCGTGACCGGAGCAGCACACACCGGAGCCCGGAGCAGGGCAGAGGTCACCGGAGCGTAGTGGAGGGGCTCCAATGTGGGTAAAGAGCATGTCAGACCAATGGGATTAGCGGGAGTCTACCAATGGCGGCGCTGCTCTGGCAACCACCACGACTCACAGATCAAACCCATTTAGACTGTGACTGTTTTGCTTTCGACCCCTAACCAAGGATCTTACTTATCCTGCAATATTACCTTACAGGGATACTTAATTTATTACCAAATTTATACAAACTGTAAACTAGGGATCTTGTAATTAATTTTAGAAATAAACGTGGGCAATTTACGAATCACCCTGTACGTAGGTACATTGACAATGTAATTTTCGTAACTACAGAGAAACGCTATTATTCTTTCTTTAAGTAAAATTGTTAAGACTTTAATCATGAACCTCAATTTAATACGCAGATTCAAACCATGATATTTATGCTAGCTTTGTATAGGATGGGCCATTGATTTGGCTGCTGCAAAAGCTTGAAATAAAAAGATGGATTTTTTAAAGCTCTTCTAAGATCGCCGGCCTCAATGTCGCCAAGGTTACATTGTAAACCAGAAATCTCAAGTTCGATTTCCGGTCCAGATCGGTGAAACTTTTAATGCAGAAAAAATTTGGAAGTATGACCTCTTTCAAATACGAGGTAAAAGCAACTCCCATGCCAATACGATTTTTGGCACTATAAAGATCCCTTCCGGGGGTGGATGTCCCTTGGAATTCTAAACATATCGACGTTTCGAAATATTGATATGTCAATGTATCGATTTAATTATTGACGGTATCAATTTAATTTTAAAATATTTTCATTTAGGTATACAATATATTATGTATAATCATAAATTTGATATTTCTCAAGGAGACTATTAAATTAAAATATCTACAAGAATTTATTATCGATATTTATATTATGGAATCATTAGACATACCTATTGAGTTATTCAATATATCGATTAATTTCAGACATCGATTTGTTCGATATGAGGACAGCGTCGATACTTTTTCGATATTTACGTTTAAGAAATATACACTAACGATTTGTTTGTTATTTTTAACGTAGGAATTAAAATGGTCTCAGTTCTGGAAAATGTCCACACCCTTGCCGATTTGAACCTATGTAAATTGGTTGCGAAGTAGTAGACACTCAATCCGTTTCACCGTTCTTTATTATTTTAAAACTGATGAATGGGCTTGGTGTGGACTTTGTTTTGTACCTATTTACTTTTTGATATGATTTTCTTTTTATGAGAAATTTAAATATTGACGGATTTAAAGGGAAACTACGGCTTGTTTAAGATATTTTCTGAACACCAAAATATATTATCTATCATCTAATGTAGTTATTTGATCGGAGATCGAACTTGAGGCTTTTAAATTATAATTATAGTGCTACCATAATATACCTATAACTATTTTATATTTAGCGATTAAAAATCATAAATTTTTTTATAAAGTATGTAACTTACATGCCAACCAAATAATAGTGAATGCAAACTTTAGAAAAGAACGTCACATAGGCCTAATTAGAATTAGTTGGACACCATTAAACCTATACAGAAAATAGTATTAATAATCACTAATCACCCTGTATACAACCCGAAAGTCTTGGTATTTGACAGCAACCTCTTGGAGTATTCCCATCATTAACGTAATAGTTTCCCTGAAACGGGGAAAATGAGAAAGGAACATTCTAACGCGATCTGTAGCTATCGCGAGGGGGTGATAAAGACGAGGGGGTGTCGAGCGCAGTCGCGTGCTATGACAGAAGTTAAACACGGGGTAGCAAAGTCTGATCCCGCCCATGGATGACATCCTCGTAATACACTACCCTGGTCCTAGCTCAAAATCCCTCACTTTACAATCCAACCACCGGCTAAACAAATCTAGTGATTTGAGGGTGCTCTTTCTTCTATTAATGACACTCTATTATCATTAAGGTTATATTGAAATTAACGTGTTAACTATTTACATTGGTGAAAATTAAACAATAAATTACATAAAACGCGGCGAATAAGAATAAAGCGACTAGAAGAATTTTTTCATAATTTTAAGAAATGAAATTTTAACGAAAATTGGCTAAATAAACAAAGTGAAGTTAGAACAATAATAGAACGTAGGAAATGAAATCAAGTGTGTTGAGTGAATTTTTTAAAAGTAAAACCTTACCTTAAGTAATTACAATTGAACGGCAATCGAAAAATTTAATCTTGAAAAGTAAAAACACATCACTAAACAATTTTTGTGAATTAATGCACATTTTGCACCGTACCCGTTCGTCCTACAAGCGGAATGAATCTATCGACGGCAGCTATGGAACAAGCGACTGCGATGCTACCATCGCTTCATCAGTCCTGCTCATCGCCTACTGAGAATCACCATCTACATGGCGGTAAGTAGGAAAATAAAATCGCAGCGAGAACTTATAAATTGCCCGTTTAAAAGATTAAACTTTGCACATTTTTTATAAAGACCAAGTTGAATTGTTGTTTGCCAATGGATAACTTCCTGTAACAAGAGTTTTTTAACGGATCGAAGATACTGTTTTTGTATTAGGTACACATAATTGAATCAATGCGTAAAATAAAGAATTATCTATCTAAATATAAATTCAGACTTTTATAATATACAGTAATATGGTAGTATAGGTTTATTTTAAAAATTAATGCTGGTATAACTGGAAACCGCAAGCCTAGGTTACATTCAAAAAAGAAACGAACAAACTAATATTTAATATTTTTATCGAAATATAAGACCAACGAACGTCATATACTCTGAAAAACCACAGAATAAAATTAATATAAACAAATACGTATTTCGGCAACTAAGTTGCCGTCCTCAATGTAAAACTTTTTTGACAAACTTGGTTGGAGTCAGTTGCTGAAGATATTCTCTTCACCAAATTATAATAAATGAAGTGTTTACCTGACTCTTTCTGGCGATTTGAGGAAGAGTTTTCTTCAGGAGTTCTGTCTCAGTCAACTTAATTTATTATAATTTGATAAATAGAGTATCTTCATAGTCTGACTCCAGCTAAGTTTGTCAAGAAAGATTTACACTGGGGATGACAACTTAGTTGCCGAAATACGTATTTGTTTATATTAATCTTTTTTTATGATTTTTCAGGCTATTTGACGTTCGCTATTGAACCAGACCACATCAGGCTCCGTTCCTTGGATTTTAAGAGAAGTATAAGAATGAAATTGTTTACCTGAGTGAAAAATGTTTTTGTTATTATTTATTATTAAATTTAAATATGACTATTCAACTCATATGTCATCTGTCAAAAATCGACCAATCAAAATGCAAGATTTGACGTTTTTGAGCCAATCAAAACGAATTGTATCGACAATTTTTTCTAGAAAAAATTGTCGATAAAATTTCACTATAGTGATATGCAGCGACAATTTTTTGAAAACAGTTTATTGCTAGTTATATCCTACAGAGAACAATTTTCATGTAATCAAACTTGAATGTGGACTAATTTATGAAAAATGATTCGACGTTGAATAGTCCCTCAAATACTTACTATTCGTGGCCAAAGAATTGCAGATTATTTTTGCTGCAAAATCACTCATGTTCCTTTTGATTGCGAATACCACTCGTGCTACGCACTCGTGATATTCATATGCAAGCACAAGGAACATTCGTGATGTTACAGCAAAAAAATAATCGACAATTCTTTGACCACTCGTGGTATTGTAAGTGACAATATCGCGCTTATCTCTGTTCTACACTTTTCCAGTTATACCAAATGACTATAAAAGATTGTGGCCCATTTTGATAAGTTGGTAAAATTTTTCTGATATTACCTTAGCAAACCTTACAAACGATAATGGCATGTCAAAGCAGTTTTAACACTTTTATTAATACATTTTCTGGATTAAAAATAAATATTCCAAAATGTAATATATTACTGAACTCAATAAATTAATTGTAACGGCGTTAAGTCTAAGCCAATGTTATAAAAAATGAAGTATGATGTTGGGATATGCCAATAGACGAATATCGAGTTTCCTGGTAGATGATAGAAAATATTGGTAATCTTGCAATAGCCATAACAGCTGCTGCGGATAAGCATCTTAAACTAAATCGAAAAATCCCTAAAAGAATTTTTGAATTTATACCAGAACAAATATTCCTTAATTCATTAACTAATTATTTAATTAATACGGCATGCAAACCATTAAGGCTTTTTTGGCCATGCTTGGTTTAATTTTTCTGATTTCATTAATTCTTAAAATTATAATATCGCCAGCATAATATCTTTACTATTTTTAACAGATTTGTATGAAGTTTGGATACAAAATCTCTCATGCTCTGAAGACAAATTAGTGTCCTAATTTTCTTGTATGAAATATGATAAATGCTCTTCTGCGACAATAAACGGCTATTTCCAACAATGCGTTACCACTATTAATTCGTCATGAGAAACAATGAATTAGTTGGAGTAGTTTTTCTCAATGCTGTTGTAACTACAACCATGGTTTCGCAGTTATTGTTGCCCATCAAGCGGTCATAGTTAACCGATTAAAATAATTATCTGGAGATTAGATTACTTTCCAAAATTGTTTATACGTATTTTTAGGAAAAAGAGGTTTATCTTTTTTGACAGTATTTTGTCATATTTTGTAATTTGGTTTGAAATAAAAATTAATAAAACCAGTGGCATTTATGTACATTTAGAGGAACAATTTCAACAACGTCGTCGTGTTGGTTATCTAATGGAAGTAATTTTCAAGTTATTAATTCATTTGAATTTTATAAACCTTTAAGAAAACTGTTGGCGCATTATAAGTCATAAAAATATCTCTTTTTACATGTATAAGACAATAAATCACTTAACTTCTATAACATATGCAATTTTTTTCACCGCCGATATAATAATTTTTTAAAGCAACAATTTGAAATTAATTTTGACTAAGTTAATTTATCAAAACCATAAGCAATAGTCATCAATGTGTGGTTTTCAAAGTAGTCACTGTCTTAGATAGATACTGTTATAATAACCAATTACCAATAACCAAATGGTAAAATTAATCTACCTCCGTATTCAAATATGATTAAATGTTCCATGGTAAATGCATCTTACAGAACCAACAGTGGAAAAGGGATATTTTCGGTTATAAATCTGCAGTTGCAACATACAAGGCGCTTTATAGACCTTTGCGACAAAGACATATATTATCAGTAGTGTAAGGTACTTTCTGTTGCGCCCTGTTTCAGGGTTGGTTTCGTTAACGAAGAAGTTAATCAAAAGACTCTTCTTCTACTTGTTTGTCAATATAAATTGCTAAAACAATGAGTTTCTACGAGTATGTAGAATGTTCATTTTCTGAAAAGTTATATAAGTATTTTATTAAGAAGTTACGGCAAAATTTTAAGTACCAACATTGTGTAGAATTAAAAAAAAAATTATAGTGACTTTAAATTTGGAATACAAATACTAATGAGATATTTTCAAAAATTGAATTTCATAGCAAATTTTGGAGTTGAAGGATTTGTTAAATAGAAACAACATTTTATTATGACATTATTGGAAAGCTTATTTTTTTACCTTTTTAATAATGTATCACTCGATATATCTTTAATAGCTCTGAGTCTACTATGATCTATAATGCCAAACAAATTCTAAATTCCGTAATACCTATCTATTGCTTATTTAGTTAACTGCAGTGATTACCTACTTGTGATTACTTTCGTTATTTTTAAAGTTCATTAACTTAATATCATAGCTACAGTGGTTTGTAAAAATTAAAAAGAAATACACTGTGATTTTTTTTAAAACTGAATTGCAGCAAGCCCTGGATAACCTTAGAACTGTCTGTATTAAGCTTTTGAAAACTGATACGTCTATGCCTGTATACTGTATATTCGTTATGTACTACAAACTGCTGCATAGAATTCATCTATTAGTTACTAGAATTTTATGGCGGTATCTATCCAAAACAAACCTAGCTATCACTACAAATATGGGTCAATATAGAATACCAGCAAAAAGTTTGCAAAATATGGGAAAACTTTTTATTATTCGACTATCAAACTAGGTCAGTTACAGCTTTTGGGCTTAGTACGGCAGTATACATAATTATACAATATATACAAGGATCACTACACATCACATATGTATACAGTCTGTTCTACAAAAAGGGCCCAAGACTATAGCGACTTCAATTGTGAATTAACCTTCAACAAACCATATGCATAATTATATTATCTAACGGGACACTTTTAGCTACAACTTGGCGAAAAAAATTCTTTTTTAAACACCTTCATGTGTTTGTTGTGGCGTCACCGACAATTTCTTTAAATTGCTCGGTATAATTTCTTTTATGTATTCTTGTAGAGAATTTTAAGTCCTTTTCACCGGTCTAGACTTTTAGTAGGGTTACACTATGAAACTTTTGCAAAAATGCAAAAAACTGGTTTGAGCTAGTAGGCTGTTAAATCCAAAATTCTCTGGAACAAACAAATGGTACTTGGTGTTTATTCTCTAGGTAGCTTTAAAAAAAAACCGTCTTCGTTAATACGTAATATCGAATCCTTTGCTTTAGTTGAAATGTATTATATAGTATTTCATTCACAGCCGTACTGCATCAACTGTTGAACGTTGAACCTAAAATCAAATTGTTGAAAAGTGAGGAGGCGATTAGGTAATTGGATTTAAAAAGTTAGACTCCCGTTCTTCCTGTGCTATTTCTGAGAACTAAGCTTATCAGTAGCCTCTTTTTCATAAACTGGTTCGACTCTTAATAACTTTAACAATTCGGGAAATATTTTGTTAATCGCGTATTACGCTGGTATAGCAATTAAGTGGGCTGTTTTTAAATCATCTTCATTGTAGATATCAATGACACGAAATTGTCGATTTTTCTAATTATCGTTATGATTTCAATTTCTTTAACAAGAGCCAACAGGCTACGAATGCTACGATGATCGGTATTTTGTTTTGTTTTGTGTTTTTTTTTTGCCACGTTTTCTTGCAACAGTACAAAAATGTTTGCTAAAAGTTTCCGATGATATTATTTTGTAATTGCTTTGTGTTTTGAGGTGTTATTGCTGATAATTCTCCAGGCGATCTTTTCGAAATTTATGGATTTCGCTAAGAAGTTATCGACTTTTAATTTATCGCAGTGAATTTTGATTTAATTAAAATTAGTACAGTTGTAAAAATTGTATATACCATTTTGGGTCAGATTTCATACTTCCTAAACGTTCTGGGAACCACGGAGTTTTGAATCGGTTAAAGATTTTTCCTAGAAAAAAGGAAGTCAACACCATTGGAGTAGAGTAGAGGATCTTCTTTGTCAAGTAATTCACATAATCATTAGCACAAAAAGTTCCTCAATCAAATTTAATTTTATGGTCAGGGGATAGCATCGAAGCAAAATGAAGTAATAACAAAAATAGAAAAAGTAAACCCGGACGTAATAATATTTACAGAAACGAAGAAAAGGGGTAACGGCCAAGAAGAATATGGAAACTATCTGCACATATGAAGTGGGGTGCCAAAAAGTGGCCCAGTAAAATGCGGCGTATCCATGCTAATAAGAATGGACGAACACAATACATGTGTGGGAAGGGGTCAGTGATCGAATTATTAAAAAATTAAAAATTCACGGACAATCAAAACAGAAGTACATGCAGTAAGTGATGGTGTGCTGGTGGAACAAAAAAGGTTTTTTAATACATTATATGAACAAATAGAAACGGCAGAACGACAAAGCGGATTAATAATGGTAGGCAATATGTATAACAGAGTGGGAAAAAAGGACAAAGACGAAACAGTGGGAAAATTCGGTGAAAACACCATAAATGATAATGGAAAAATGGTAGTCTATCAGTCTATGCAAATAAATAGACTGAAAATAGCCAATACGTTTTCAAATGTAAAGCTACATTGGATACCAATATACGTGGACATAACCAACAAGAGGTATCCGACCGATTTGATAATTGTTTAAAGACATCAGAATATTATTATACAGGATGTCAGAGTATTCGGGGAACCAAAGTGTGGATTCGACTTGGTAGTAGGAAATTTTATGCCAAAGTACTGGAAAAGAAAAGAGAATGAAGAAGACAAAATAAAGAACTAAGATACCCTATATACAAAATCGAATTTCTGAGACCAGAAAGCATTAAAAAACTATATCGAGACCGGTTAAAATTAATGTGAGACAAAGATCCAGACGGGATACCGAATAAATTCTACATACACCTTAAAATATGTACCTATAACTGAGTCAACACCGAAACTTAAGGAACAGAAGGGAAAAGAGCTAAACCCCCGAAATATTTACTACAACATTAAAAGAAAAAATTGACTACAAAAAACCAAATGTACCTCTACCATAAGTAGTTAACAGAAAAGAATCGGGACAAAAATATATTGAATGTATTAGAGAAATGAAAATGAAAAGAAAAATAATAATAAACTTAATAGTCCCAAATCAGTGGATACAATATTATGAATCCCTTTTAGAAAAAACAAGGCTAGAATATATGAAACCACACGAGGAATTGAAAGACAATAGACAACTAATAAATAAAAAGTGACATACCTTATAAAGGCCTTAAAAGTCAATAAGAACAATAAATCAGCAGGACAGTAGTACAAATGATAACTAAGATATTTAAAAAAAAATAGAAAATGAGGAATAATTTTAATGCACAAAAAAGGCGGTAAAAGAACATGCCATAGTTATCGTGGGATAAGTATACTGTCTACATTAGCAAGAGTATTTGGAAGAGCAGTAAAACATAAAATAGAAGACCACATAAAAGACTTTAGTGAAGAGCAAAGTGGCTTCAGAAGAACATGTGCTACGTGAGTCAGATTGTAAAAAAAACCAACGAAAAAAACTTGACTTTCGTGAATTTGGAAAAGGCATATGATAGTGTACCAAGATGTCTGACATGGCAAGCTGTGAGAAAAATTGAGGTTGTAGAGAAATGTATTAAAGTTTAAAGTAGTAAAGTCCTTATATCAAAATACCAAGCACAGATAAAGAAAGGAAGAAAGAAAACCACAAGCATTGAAGTATGAAATGAGTTAAAGCATGGCTGCCCTTTATCCGCCCTGTTACAGTCGCTAGAAAGGTGGTATAGAAAATGCAAGAGAATGGTCATTCCAATAAAAGATAAGACCCTACGTTCCCCCATGTTTGCGGACGATTAAGTCATATTCACACAGGAAGAGATGTTAAGAAAACTAAGAGAGAATTACGAAGTGTGGGGGGGGGGTTAAATATAAACTATAAGGAAACAAAATATATCTGCACTGAAGGACAAGTGAACGAATTAAGAATAGATAACGAAATTGTTAAACTATGCACATAAATGTTTTGGAACAATTGTAGCTGATACGAGAAAGACAGAAGCAGATATAGAAGACAAAATTATAAAAGAAAAAAGAGCGACACGAGCGTTACATAGAATCATCTGAAACAAAACACTCACGAAGAACATGTTTCAAGCAATAGTAAAAAGCATAACAACATATTATAACGGATACACTAGACGAAGCGAAGAGTATGCTGACAACACTTGAAGATAAATCACGTAAAGTTGGATTAAAGATCAACTTCGAAAACCAAAGTTATGACAAATTTAGATATCAATGGAAATATGTCGGTGGGTGGAGAAAATATCGAACAGGTATCGTCATATAAATACACGAAATAGCAATAGGACGAGACAATCAGACCCATGAAGTTCGACGAAGAACAGAATTAACTTGGGCGGCTTTCGGCAAACTACGTTACATCTTTAAATTTGATATACCAACAAGTTTAAAGAGAAAGGTCTTCGATCAATGTGTTTTACCCGTACTCACATACGGACTTGAAACGTTATGCCCACAGAAAGGTCCATATAAAAATTCGCATAGCCCAGCGAGCGATGGAACGGTCTATGTTGGGGCTGTCCTTGAAAGACCGAGTACCCATCACTGAAATCAGAAAATGCACAAAAGTAACTGACATATACATGGTGAAGTGGTTGATATAGGACTGGACAGGACACGTGGCCAAGCGGTACGATAACTGATGGACCAAAGGGATCTTGGAGTGGCGACCCAGAAGAGATGCTGCTAGAAGCAGATAAAAGACCCCCAACGAGGTGATGGATGATAACAACCTATACGGACGCGAAATGTGGCAGATTACAAATCAAGTCCAGAACAAAATAAGAACGGTAGAAATGGAGGAGAAAGTGTCTGTAATACACACAACGAGACAATATAAGAACATAGGTAATATAGTAAGAAATAGAAGTAACAACATCGATTCTGGATCTGGATCTGGATTATGGGTGGAGGGTGACTTGCGTCACATGCACTTAGGTCTTGTATGGGCCCATTGTGCTACCTCCGTTGCAACATCCTTTTCTTAGGCGCATCACTCAAGCCATCCTAACCTTTGGATGAACCTGAGGATAATAACCAGAGGAATGCTGCTAATACTGGCCATGTAGCCATACTAGGCCAGAAATTCACTAGCATGGATCCTCTGATTGGAATCTGTTATGGAATCATGCCAAGGGACTCCCTGCGAGTGCAGGGCATTCGCACAGAATATGCTCTGCTGTCTCGTCTTTTAAGTTGCAATCACGACAGATTGGAACAACATCGGTTACTAAAAGTTTAAAAAATAAAGCTCTTAGGTGGAACGACGACGTCGAAAAAATGGAGGGGGGAAGGTGGCGAAGAGAAAGAGGAAGACCAGCCATCCAATGGAAAATATGTATACAAAAAGCAATGAGAACTTGAGAACGGCAAACGCTTAAGGAGAAGAAAGCCATAGAGAGAGAAAAAACGAGGGAGAGGGAGAGAGAAAGAGGGAGAGCTTTGTAGTCGACTGCTTAAACTAGATATTTAGAAAAAAATATTATATTTAAAAAACTGAAAGCTAGTATTTTTTTATAATACCTCAATTTACAATATATTCCTAATTCGAATACATTAGCTTTTCTGTTTAATTTTTCATAACTTTGCTAATTTATTCTTTCCGAATAAAAATGCAAAGCGTTTGATTTTATTTATTTATTTATTTATTTATTTACTTACAAATAAAGGCCAAAACCAACAGATTGAACATTTTATGCTTCAAAAATATTTTCTTACCCCATCAGAATACCTACACAAAAATTTGGTGTTATATCTGCCTCTATATATTGTAATTATTAGTGGTCCCCAGATATATCGTGACCCTAAACAGTTAAGGAAGGAAATCAATAATTAAAAATTATATTTTCCTATCTAGCGACTTTAGTAACACTCTGTACACAAACAAAACTAAATTCAAACAAGTAGGTAATACTAATTGAATCCCACTTAAGCCGTTCTGGTACAAAATAGGGGGCGCATCACAAACACCATCAGCGGGGCCCTTCGAGTTGACATATGGGACCAGACCTGTCCCATTCACATGATAATCAAGCACACTTGATTAATACTCTGACGTCAATTTGATTGGAATTGATTTCATAAACTCGATACTTTTTAACATCAGGGACCACTCCAACAATATTTAATTTGACAGAGAACTTAAACAACGTTGTATGGTTACATGTGTTAAGTTTGATTGTAGTAATTTAAAGGGTGGGACTGTTGGAGAATTCAGAACACAGTACTTTAAAGGGAATTAGTTTATACTGAGACTGAGGACGAATACCTAAAATTATTTAGATCTTTTTTCTAATATCATATACAGTGTGTTCTACAAAATCTCAAAAAGTCTTAGATACAACCAATCAAATACAATACAAGCTAGCATACTGACTTCGACTGTAAAAACTGTATCGCTTCACCGATTGTCTCTGTGGTAGCCTCATCTCTTTTTAAATCCTATTTAACATACGCCAAAAGCCAAATTAACGGAATTCAGACCTTTTATATTACATTATTGTTAATTGTTTTCAAGGCTGTTTATAAAATTTAAATGCATTTCTTAGCTCACTCTGCAAATTAACTTAATGTACCTATCAACTGTCGGTATAACAAATGAATTAATTGTGAGTATGCGAATTAACTTAAGACACAATTTTCTTCCACAGCAAAACTTGCAAAATATTTAAAAAAATATCTGGGATAATGATTAAACCATTTAATGTCACTTTTGAAAGTATACTACTACATATTTAGTTATAAAATAAAGTACAAATTAAACTGCAATATTCAGCGGACCCTCTTGTACGAAATCTCAGATATTAAAACCAACAATAAAAAGTTTCAATAACAAATCAACCCCCTTTTAAAGCTCAAATTGATTACATATGCAAAGTGCAACAATGCATTTTTGATATAAGCCCTTCGTTAAGTTCGTACCCTTAAAGAGCAGGGAAGATAAATATTTCTAACATACGAGCAAGAACGAAACGTTTGGCTGCGGATTACGGGGTGTCTCAATTTAATGGCAGTGTATTAATTTGTGTTATCCGGGGATAAAGTGGTAGCATTATGCACGAAAATTTAGGGTTGGGGGATACGAATTCGCAGGATTGCTATTGTGCTTTGGAAAGCTGAAAGGGGATCTACCAAATATTATACCATGTGGTCAAGCAAATTAAAGATCTATTAGACTTGGAGGGTTATTTCACGCTCTCTTAAGTGATTTTTTTGATTGTGTTGGTTATTTTATAATAAAGACCTGTTATTGTGTCATTTAATAATAACAACTTTGATCTGAAACCTTCTTTCTTGTATACTCACATGTAAAAACGGCGTTAAATATGAAACATTTTCAATGATTTTAAACCGTAATATTTTAGAAATGGAAATTAAAAAAATTGTACAAAAGAATATTTAACCTTTCAGAAGTAAGAAGTTCTCCCGCAAGTGTGGACTGCTATTCTTCGGCACCAGAAGATCATCCCTTAGCTTTAAGTCTTCAGAATTCACAGACGTTGGTTCAAGCTTCAAGAACACCTCCACCTCCTTGGAGTTTTCCTACAAAAAAAGGAACCCCCGGGCTTGTTTGCGTTGTTTGTGGAGACACAAGCTCCGGAAAACATTACGGTATTCTGGCGTGCAACGGGTGTTCTGGGTTTTTTAAACGGTCTGTAAGAAGAAAACTTATTTATAGGTAAGTGTAAAAGAAACTTGTCTGCAAGATATTATTATGTTTAAGGATTTTTCTATGAGAATTTAATTTTTAAAAATAGGAAGTAACTATAACCCATTTCATGAATATATAATAATTTCGCAATTTTAAATTACTAAAAATCAATTAAAAAGGCTTTCCTTAATAATTATACATTGGTCGGTATTCTGATCTCATATTTAAATTTAACGTCATGTTTAATTACCATGGCAACATCGTGTATCTCTCTTATACACATATAAAATTATATAAAGCTATATCGTTTTATGTTTACGCTAAACACGACTTTAGTTAGAGACAACTTTAAACATAAGATCAGAATACGGGCCATTATCTTTTATTGTTTGTACAAATTTAATCTTAAGTTACTTGGCTTTAATTAATATTAATGTTGAAATTTTACAATTTTGAATTTATGTTTTAATTTACGGTACTTTTAATAAATTTCCTTTGTGTTAGTTTAATGTTGTTTATAGAAGTTCAGAGTATTACGAAGCAATTAAAAAATGTTATAAGTTAACTATATTTTATGTCACTCGTAAAACAAAGACATTGTAGTACTTGTATGATTACACGACTCGGTCTTCAACTTCGTCGTGAACTTTTCACACTCGTATTAGAAATAATGCTTTTACCTCCTACTATTGAATGAGAGAGAACTGTTTAGTTTGCAATAATCTTAAAAAGCTTGGTTTACCATTATTACAAAAATGGGCGTTATTTATTAGAAGACAATACTATATGACAGTTATAGTACATATAGAGCCCAAATCTTTTTTATTCTTTGTTAAAAATTCACCAATATTTTGATAATATTTTATGTGTCATTTTTTCATCTAGCTGAAATGTTTTAAGCTCATTAATTTAGTTTGAATGTTTGTTTTTTTTTTAGAACGATATAATAGATAATAAACCTGTTTGAAAAGGCAGTGTTTGTATGACATTTCGTTTACATCGGTTTAACGTAACAAAGATTAATGTTCAAGGTACGTTTTAGTACCTATAATTTTCTTCACAGTGTATTATATTATGCTACAGCAATTTATAAAAACTATAGCTTATGCGGTTGACATTTCTTCTCCCATTTAAAAGGTTGTTTGTAGTATTGCATTACAGAGGTGGGAATGTTATCAAAAGAAAAACTGGAGTTCCCGTAACTTACCTATCTAAAATTATTTTATTGCTAGGATTTATTTGGTAGAAGAAAGATTTTCCTAGAATCAAATTTTCCAATTGGGTTTAACTCAAAGCACATGTACAAAGACATCTTGAAATAATTTTTTTGTGTACATATAAACAAAATCTAAAACGAAAAGAACACTAATTATATATATTTTTTGTTTTGACTAATGAAAATCATTTATCAATTTTCTTGTTACATGCTAGCAAAATTACATAATCATTTTAATAACAATAACGATTTTATTACAAAACAAAACATGGAGTCCGTTTTATATGTCGCGAATTATAGAAAACCCAACAACAACAAACTTTCCAACTGGAGAACGTAAACTTTAAATGGGCTCTAACAAAACTACAAAATTTAAACCGAATTCAATTAAACTCTGCGACGATGGAACGGGTAGAACACAGTAAAATCCAAATCCCACATGAACTAGTAACGAGCGAACTTCAGGGCAAACCATCCGACTGCGCCTGCTAGATATGTGTAGAGCAGAACAGCCGTTGAACCAAGCGGGTTGGGACATGTGTTCTAGTGGAATCACTTTATATATACCGGCTCATCCTTGCCTCCCCAGGGAACACTGGGAATCATTTGGCGAGCCCGGATTTGCCGTCAACTAAACTATTGGAAAGCTATTGGAAACAGATCCGGATTTATCAAAATTTTAAGCCCCAATTGTTTACTATTAAGAATTAAATAATCTCTGCTTCAACAAGCAATGCAACTAAAAACTTACTCTGATATCACCATCATCATCATCAATAATAAATATAATATAAATAAAGAATCAGTATCAGTGTAACACCTTTATTTTGATACAGATTCCTTCATAGCTTTGTAACGATTTTTCAGAAAGATCTCTTGACAGTCTGTTTTTAATGGAAAGCGTAAATTTGATGTTAAAACCTGTTGAATTTATAACAAAACTCTAATCAGTTGAAATATAAATCCTAAATTTAATTATGACAAATGAAACGACACTTTAATAATTTAAGAAATGGAACGAATGTAGTCAGATCTAATCAAACTTATTAAGGAAAAAGTTTCCATGCAATGCTTTGCTGATTCAGAATATAAACTTAAAATAGATTTTCAGGTTTCATTTCTGATTAGATTTAATCAATTCAAGAAACGAACCAACATTGTTTGATATTTTCTAAAATTAGATTTAAAATGAAACCAGAACTTGTTCTAATGCCACTTATGCTTTTACCTTAATTTAGAGTAAACGATTTTGGATTGAGTAACATGCCTCTAGATTTCAGCTTAGCTACTGAATTTTA
The DNA here is from genome assembly GCA_963082815.1 of Melanotus villosus. Taxonomy (NCBI): domain Eukaryota; kingdom Metazoa; phylum Arthropoda; class Insecta; order Coleoptera; family Elateridae; genus Melanotus; species Melanotus villosus. The sequence continues at coordinate 82,592,476 of OY720419.1, forward strand.
TCGTAACGTACCGCTCAGCTATTCTTAAAAGAAAAACGAGGGTCCTACCCTGCGTCATATGAAATCTCATGAACTATACCGTATATAGAAGACTGAACAGTGAATGCCGTGAGCCAGATGGGAGAAATGGAAAATTCTTTTCCACCTCCTCTTATAGGATTTAGAAAAACGTCTTATCAATTTACGATGACGCGTGTGTTTTCTCTTCACTTTGTGTCTTTTATCAGTGACGATATTCAAGGTTTTTACGTTAGATGCTTATACAATAAAACATCGTTTAAAAATATAATATTTTCTTTTTGTATATTAAGTAATAATTACAAGATTACATTATCAAAATTAAATAATTGGATTATTTAACTGAGATCCAATACCTCAGAGTGTAACAATATTCCATCTTTATAGTAAATTTGTAGTAAATTCGGTGAATTATTTGTTGTAACCTCCTAGATACTCGTAAATAACACCTTTTTTGTTTTTAACGTAACTGCAGAGTTAAAATTTCCTTGATTATATCTAGCGCACGTGTTAGTCAGAGATCAACAACATGTTTGCTTAGGACATAATTGTTAAATGTATTGGTTAATATCAGTTTTTGATAGGTATAACCCGTGTCCACAGGGTTTCGCACCATGGAATCAGAGCAACGTTAATTTATCCCAAAGATCAGCTCTTGCTTTTACGAAAACAGCTTAACAACAAACCCTATTACATTTATTTTTCTATGGCAATAAACGATTAAATGGCATTCAACTTGACGAATGACGTATGGTTTGAAACAAATCAAGTCCTATTTGAATGTATACTAAAATCGTCATGAATATTTACACTGTGGAAGAATAAGTTCAAATAGTGCAATGGGCCTACACAGGAAAAAGTTACAGGAAAACGTGTAGACGATTTGCAACGACAGATCCCAACAGACCTCGTCCTGCATACACTACTGTTGGAAGAATCATAAGCAGATTTGAAAATATTGGTAATGTTTGCTCAAGATTTGTAGCACCTGATATCATTAATCCTGCGGTTCATGATCGTGAAATTGATATAATGGCGGTTGTTCGTGCTAATCCCAACATACCAGTGCGGCAATTAAGTGCAGAAAATGGGTACATAAAATATTAAAGAAACATAAATTTAAATCGTATAAATACCAGCCGAAAATAGATGTGCATTTTGTCAAATTATGATGGATAAATGCAACAAGGAACCTGATTTTCTAGAAAGAGTGTGCTTTACTGACGAATGTACGTTTACTTTAAATAATCAACCACATTCTCAAAATTTTCGATACTGGAGTACCGACAATCCTCATTTAATTGTAAAAACACACACACAATATCCACAGTAGGTTAATGTTTGGTGTGGAATATTAAATAACGTTGTAATTGGACCTTATTTTATTAACGGGACGTTGACCGGAGAGACTTATTTAGTACCTACTTTTAACTGAAACTATTTGTCCTGCAATTGAACATACAATGCTTGGAGATGAGCGACCGATATGGTACCAACACGATGGCTGTCCCGCTCACAATTCAGCAGTAGTTAAAGAATTCCCAACCAATACCTTTCATGACACCTGGATTGGACGTGGAGGTGCAATTGGTTGGCCCGCTCGGTCCCCTGATTTGGCTCCGAACGATTTTTTCTTATGGCCTTACTTAAAATCTAAAGTTTACTCTTTCCGAGTTCATCCTAATTTAGATTCTCTTAATGATAACATTACCGAAGTGTGTTTTAATATTAGTCCCCGATTGTTAGAGGATGTTAGACGTAATTTTTATGATAGGTCAGGATACTGTATGGCAGTAAATGGAAACTTATTTGGACATTTAATTTGAATACTCCAGTTGTAATTTGTTTGGCTGCGAAATTGATTAAATTATTTATTTTTGTTGTTTTTGATTTTTGTGTATTATTTGTTACTTGCAAATTCAATTTTAATGGTCAATGCTTAGCAACCGTTTGACTATCAATTGCCACCGGAAGAGTAAGTCTCTAAAATAACCTAGCATTATTCCTGCGCCATGGTGCGTAGTCTCGTGGACGCACGGTATATTGAGATAGATGTAAGGAGATACACCATCCTGCATGAAAATAAAGTTTGCTGTATGCTGTGCAAACTTCTCTTTCCTTTTTTTGTGAAAGTATATAGGCAATGGCCAGCTCAAAGTGCGAGTACTACGAGCATTTTGAATTCGTATGCTTGGCAATAGGTTAACTCGTTGCCCATTAAAGGAAGAGAATAAAATCTATTTGAAATGTTATGACTTTAACAGTAGCCAAAGATGTGGTTGCAGGGTAAGCTGTTAAAATTCTTCAGCATATTAAGCATTAAGTAGATTGTTATCAGTTGGATTTTGTAAAAAAATATGTATGGTGGTTTTTAAGTAATGGGCCATAGATCGACAGTAGATTTGAGTTATGAAAATATTATGATTTACCTAGGATTACCTTAATCTAAAGGTTAATGTTAAAAAATAGACGAAGTGTCAAAGTCAACATTTTAATTCATTTTTAGATAGGACGGTTTATTACACGGATCTACTATGACTCTGTGTTCCACTTGTCTTTGATAAGAATGTGTCAAAAGCCTTTTTTGCATAAAATAGATAAAGTAATTAGTTTTTTTCAATTACATCTGACATGGCTTTGAATATAAAAAAATATATATGTATAAGCTTTTTTAAGATATGAGGTGTAGCAAAAGAAACGTTCTTTTAGGAGCTACATTATAATCGATTACGGATGATTGTTTCTCACCCTAAAAAGGTTAGTATCATCAATTTACTTATGATTAGTTCGAAAACTTGAAATTACTTAAGAAAATTAAAAAATTAAAATTTTGACTTTGCCACTCAATATCCCTTGTAATATTAATTTTTGACCTAACGTAATCCTAGGTATTGCAATTGTTTAACAGTGATGAACCCAGATCGGAAATTCTTGAATTTTCTAATCAAGAACCTCCGATACTGAGAGAGGAAGTAGATCAAGCGATAAAAAAAACTAAAACCTAAAAAATCTCGTGGTCCTGATGGAATAACTGCAGAAGTCATACAAGCCGCAGGTGAAACGGGAATTGACACTATTCAGAGACTAAGCAAACAGGTCTGGGAACGCGGGAGATGGCCTCACAACTAAATAAAATCTACATCCATACCAAATCACAAGAAAGGCTCCAAAGAAAAATGTGGAGACTATCGTCGATATAACGTGTTATCTAGGGTCACTACACTGACAGGAATCAAGGCGTACAACATGCACGTGAACGACCACCGTGAACCAGAAAGATGCCAAGTGGGCCAGCTAAGTAGAGCGTGGGAACGCTGAAATAGCATTCTGTAAAAGGCATAGCTCAGCATGTTCATGGCAGGGTGAATGCGCATAGCATCAGCACAGAAAGTGCATACCTTTGTTCCAAGACACGTGTGCGTGAGCTGACTTCTTATAAAAGAAATTGCTCAGCAGAGCTCTTTATGGTTAGTGTAGTTATCTAATAACATGCATGCATAGTAAGACTTGCTAATATTTTGGAGCAAACCCTTTGTTTCATTTTATTAACTTTGATATTTGTATATTGTATGTACTCTAAAATTGTTTATCTTTAACTTTAATTCTAAATAATATTTTGTGAAACTTAATTAAAGTCGGACAATATATGTATAAGTTATGTTAGTTAAATCAGAATTTTTACATAAAACCTCTCGCAGCAAACCCCCATGTGGCGTAGCTGATTAAATACACTACCACGGTGGTACTTAAAAATTATCAGTAATTCTACTAAATTTAATTAATTTGTTGCTAACTTTTAACATTACTTTTGGTAATAACCACTACTTACAATATCCCATTCAAACAAGATACTTCTACGCATCATAAATGAAAAACTGAAACCTTACTTATCATGGCAAATTCTATCAGAGCTGGCTGGTTTTGTAAAGGGTAGGGGATACGGAAAAAAATGCTAAACATCAAGCTAATCACTGAAAAATCACGAGAAACCAACAAACCAGTCTACATTTGCTTTGTAGATTACCAGAAGCCTTCCGACAGCACTAAATGAAATGAGCTATGGAGAATACCCATGGAAATGGGTGTACCACCCTACCTCATAGCACTAACCCAACAACTGTATTATGGGAGCATTGCGGTGATACAAATAGAAGCTCAACTCTCAAACCCTTGCCAGATAGATAAAGGAGTACGACAGGGATGTATTCTGGCACAATTCTCTTCAATATATGACGCGAAGAACTCTTGAGAACTGCGACAAAGGATTTTCCATCGGCGGACGCAAAATAAACAACCTAAGATACGCCAATGACACCGCCCTCTTTGCAAATAACGTAGAAGAACTCCTTTGATAGACTAGCACAAGAAAACCTTAATTATGGTCTAGAAATCAACACAAGCAAAACAAAGATCATGCTCATCGACCGCGCAAATAACAATAGATCGAACATTGTACAAATAGGAAGATACGAAGAAGTAAACCAGTTTGTATACTTAGGGGCCCTCATCAACAACGAAGCAAGCATCTGCTTGGAAATTAGAAGATGTGAAATGGCAAAAAAGGCTACACGAGATATGCAAACATTTGGAAAGACAGTGGCATTACTGTGAACACCGAAAAGATGCTTATTTATAGTATAAACCCTCATATTCTCGATTATTCTATACGGATCGAAGTCGTGGGCCCTAAAAATTGAAGACATAAAAAAAATTAACGCCTTTGAAACGTGCGTCTGGAGAAGAATGCTTCACATTACATGGATAGCAGGAAGGACTAATGCTTCAATTCTCGAAGAAATTAAAGAGCCACAATGCCTGATAAAATTGTAAATCAACGCACATTGAAGTTCTTTCGAGAAAACAGCGAAGGCCTGAAAAGGCTAATCATAAAAGAAAAAATAGAAGGAACTGGGGTTCGTAGGAGATCAACGAGAAGATGGGCAGGTCGTGTCAAGAATACAACCAACAGTACGGCTCATTAAGTTGCAAGAAAGGTAAGAAACTGAGAAATTTGGTGAGAAATAGTTCACAGAATAGAGAACCAAATTGATTAGCGAATTCAAGAAGAAACGATGAAGAAGACTCCTAGGTAAACCGTAATATTTTGATCCCACAAATCTACTACTGGTCTTTGTTACAACTAAAGGACCACCCTGTATAGTCCTGTATTGAAATAAAACATAAGTTAACCAAACATGATCAATACTAAATCATGTTAGGGACACATGTTAGCTGTTTTAGACTCTACAGTTTCTTTTAAATCACACGATCAATTTTCTACATTTATAAATTAGCCTTAAATAAGCTTATAAACTGAAATAGTTATTTTTGTAACAAGTACCTAAAATCAAGTTTGTTGGGACGAATCGTTGCTGTTTCCGGACGAGGCGAAGCCGAGTCTGGAATAGCAGATGAGTCCCAAAAAACGATTTAGGTACGTGTTACAAACAACATTTTTTTGTTTTTCGAGCGTGTACTAAAAATTAATTTTCCAATTATTTTTTATTCTACATTTTGCTGTAGCCACCAATAAACTTTCAGTACACTCATAGTAACAAGGAATAAGACTATTAACAACTTAGATGGCCAAAACCATTTTTAAACAGTACATAAATACACTGGCGAGCAAAAAAACCGGGCCACTTGAATATTATCAAACGTAGTGCACTGAATGTGTTTGAAACTGTTTATAACTATTCAGCATTTATGTATTAGGCTTAGTAACATGTGAAACAATAAAAAAATTATCTCATTTGTGAAACAATTTAAACTTAAGTGCATAGATATTCATTTTGAGTGGTTAATTTGAATTAATATTTGTTCTTTTTATCAGTTCTTTTAGTTAATTTTGATTATTGCGATACTGTATCATTATTTAAATTTTGCGTTTAGTAGTATCACTAATAAATTCCTGTAAAATTGACAACACATGCAGCTCAAATTATTGCTCTGATAGAAGACGGACGAAGTCAGCCTTATGTTGCAGCAGCTTTAGGAATCAGCCGTTTTAGTGTTCAAAGAGTGTGGCAATGCCATCAGGAGACGGGTTTACTTGGAAGAAGGCCAGGTTCGGGACGAAGAAGGGCTACCTCAGAGCGGAATAGCCGTTTTAGTGTTTCCTCCGTATTAAGAAACAGGCATACTACTGCAGTTAGCGTGAAAAGTAGTCTGTTGGAAGTATGTGGTACCAATATCAGCGAGTGGACAGTAAGAAGGAGACTTTGAGAAGTTAATTTAAAGGCATACAGGCCAGTCACAGGGCCTAAAACTTCGCAAAACTCATCGTGTAGGCAGGCTTAATTTTGCTCGTATCCACAACAATTGGACGGCGGAGCAATGGCGTGTTGTACTCTTTGCAGATGAGTCAAGATTTTGTTTATATGGTGCTTATGGCTGAGATTGAGTGTGGCGAAGACCAGGGGAACGCTACGCACAGTGCAATTTCTCTCATCGCTTCAGTTTTCAGGAAGGCTCTTTGGTGGTTTGGGCCGGTATTTCTTACGAAGCTCGCACGGAGTTAGTCTTCGTTGACGGGGGTTCATTGACAGCAGCTCGATATGTGACAGATATCCTCCAAGAACATGTGGTCTCGTATGCTCCATTTAAGGCGATGCTTTTATTCTAATACACGATAACGCTCGGTCACATGTAGCAGGAGTTGTAACTGACTATCTTCATGAAGCAGAGCTAACCGTCATGGAATGGCTTCCTCTTAGACCGGACTTGAATCTGATAGAGTATGTCTTGGATGAGCTCGGGAAACTTGCTAGAAGTCGAATACCCTTATCTGGTAACTTGGAAGAGCCTAAAACAGCACTTGTAGAAGATTGGAACAACATCCCGCAAGAAACCATTCAGAAGATAATTACAGGAATGAATACAAGAATGCAAGCAGTTATAACAGCAAGAGGAAGGAACACTTCCTATTAAAACTCCAAGAAGACACTTTTGAGTTGCGTTATTCCGTTTATGTTTCCCTTTTAATTTTTTGTTAGTTCTCTAAGCATTTCTTTCGTTAAATAAAAACAGTAGCTTCATACATACATCTACTGAAAACCCACTATTTAAGTTGTTAACAAACCAGACAGATAGTTATTGGTAGTTTTCAACATATATAATGTCTTGAATCTGAAAATATACCGAAATTTTTAAGTGGCCCGGTTTTTTTGCTCGCCAGTGTAGTAATGAATAATAGCAAAATTGCCATTTAAGAACATATTTATTACTATGGTAACAAAAACTGAAACACAAGAACTAGAAGTAATCCATTGATTTACGATTACAAATCTGTTTTCACTTTACATTGTGATTTTTAAAATTATTGCTTCATATTGAATAACCGAAGGTCATAATCTATATTTCACTAAAATGAATTAAAATTGAATAATAAATCATATATTTTAACTGTCGAGAGTTATTCAAAAGAATGAAATAATAAAACAAGTTAATATTTTGCAAGTTCAAATAAGGAAAACGAAAGGACTTAGTAGAGGGCAAATTTATTTTCCTTGCTCCCATTTTAAAGGGATTTTTAACAGCAGCGATGTGCAGTATATTTACATATGTATTACGGCATTATCCTGTAGTCAGGACAGCAACTGTCGCTCGCAGCGTTACTGCAACACCTGATGCCCCGACCAGGATTAGAGTGCAGCTCGCTTGCCGCCCTTTTAAACACGCGCCATTGATCCCACTCCTGAATCTCTACGGGGAATTCAAATTATGTCCAGAACAGTATCTTTTATTTAGTTTTTCTTTTTCCCGTTTGGCCGTTTGGTTTTTCTTTCGAAACCGAGATAGGGTGGTTTTGTTTGGCGGAAATAAAGGAAGACAAAATCGTGCGTCGATCCTGAAAGTGCTTCTGTCATAATGTATCGATTTGGGCGAGGGCAGTCACGGCAGACGCGATTTCTGTAACCAGATTAGAGCACAAAGGGCGCATGGGTCAGCTCGACCGGGATTGGGATTATGTGTCCCCTAATTGATTGCGGTTCACACTCGTCTACTTCACTTCAATCATAATAAAACTAAAGTTAGGTTGTCTATACTGATGAGGGAAACGAGCGGCGCTAAAAAAAGCTTCTCATCCCTGCGACGTTCGAGCGGCCGATATCAAACAGAAATGCAAATTTTACGAACCAGCAATCATAAAGTATTAGGAAGGAATCGTAAAAATAAATCTCCGTTCAAAAATACAATTAAAGTTATATTCTCGGTCCCCTTCTACTTCATTTCGCTTCTCTTCCGCGTTTTTAACTTCTCAGGGAAATACAATATCGCTATATAAAAGTTTGTCGTGCGATATCTCGTCCCCAAAACCTATCAAAGAAGACTAAAAATAAAAATCCTATCAGAAAGAAAAGCAATTTCAGGGCAAAGCTACAAAATTACATCATTTTTTGAAAGCCTCGCTGAAAGTTTTGCCTTGAAGGACGGTTATTCTTTATGAAACTCTTCGAATAACGTAACTTTGTTCTTTCCGGTCTTTCGAAATATAATGAGAGCAAGATGAGGATTAGTATTTATAAATCAAATACTTACTATAACTATAGAAATAAACGCTGTAAGCAGAACCTAAAAGAATTTATATCTCATACACTAAATTTTTAGCGTAACTTAACGTATTCTATACAGACTGTACCTCTATAGCATTCATCTTTCTTCTGAGAAAAACTGTAACACCAAAAACAACAAATAAAATAAAATAAAAACAGTGACCTGTATTCTGACCTCATGTCTCTAGAACTAAAGCAGTGTTTAAACATAGAACGGTATACCTAGCTGTATTGCTGTATACTGTTTTTAAACATAAGGTGAGAATACGGATCAATAGTTTCTATATTTACTCCCTTACCCAATAATAGTCACTTTTTCTTAAATGGTAACCTACTCTTTTTAAATTGGGACAGAAGACATTGGTCCCATTCTACAATTTTTAAATAAACAATCCTTAAAAATAATAAACCATTTTGTACTTTAAAGTAATTATTGTTTTATTTACGAAACAGTAATCTGTGATCAAAAGGCATAGTCTGGGGCGGCTATGGATTGTAGAGCTTTAGATACAACCGTTGTGTTATAAAAAAAATCATTAGTGCCAAAAAATATAAGATATAGGTCAGGTATTCATACTGAGTAATGACAGTTATCATGTTTCTATTACTAGGGAATGATACGGTATAATTATGTATCATACTATATCATTTTTATGTACTTGTATGTACATCTCTCTCTCTTTCTCTTTCTCCTATCCAGCTTCCTTTATCCAATACTGAATGTAAGCATTTCCTTTATTTATCTAATTTATATGATCCACGACTTCCCCACTACTTTACGGATATCATCATCCCATCGCATTCTTTGCCTTCCCACACTACGCTTTCCTTGCCATGGTCGTCACTCTGTGTTCTTCTTTGTCCATCCTTCGTCTTCTTTTCTTACGATACTTACTTTTTCAATTATATTATCGACTTTGGTTTGTTCTCTTAACCACTTATTTGCTTTTCTGTCTTTTAAAGTGATGCCTATCATAGCCCTTTCCATTGCTCTTTGGCTAATTTAAAATACAGTAATAGATTGTGTATGCAGACTCCATGTCTCTGATGCATAAGTCATGTTAGACAGGACGCACTGATTAAACGCCTTTATTTATACCGGGTGGTCCATCGGTCTGTATTTTTTTTTACTCGATTATTTTAAATATTACCGAAATTTATTATTTTACATTAAAATGCCCACATATCTGCAGTATAAGTTTTTCTACCGGGTGTTCCATTTTCGCGCAATGATATGCAACTTTATATTTTTTAATGGAACACCCTATATATTTTTTACAAAATTTTAAAGATTTTTTCTTCTCTTTAAAATAGTTCTTATTCATTATAGTCCTAAAATGATCAGTACAGAAACTATTCATGTTTTTATTAATAAATAATCACACAGAAAGTATACCATTACAAAATATAAAGTTGCATATCATTGCGCGAAAATGGAACACCCGATAGAAAAACTTATACTGCAGATATGTGGGCATTTTAATGTAAAATAAACTTTGTTTGAAAAAAAATTCGGTAATATTTAAAATAATCGAGTAAAAACAATACAGACCGATGGACCACCCGGTATATGTTGGGGAATGTTAGATTTAAAGATATTTCGAAGCTTCCCAAATGCTACCCATCTCAAAAGTATACATCTTTATATTTCGTTTAATTGGGCATCTTTATTTAATTTTATGTTCTGGCCTAAGCAAGTATATTCTGTTACTTCATCTATTGTTTCCCCATCAGATGTTATTGTTGCACCCTGTAGATCGATATTGGTCATGAATTTAGTTTTCGCTTTGTTTCTCTGGAGTCCTATTGCACTACAAGCATTATTTAGTGCGTCGGGCATTTCTTGTAATTCCTTTAGCTTTGTAAATGCAAGGACTATATCATCGGCGAAACTTGATGTGAAAACTTCTCGTCTTGAATTTTATACCTCTTTGAGTCCAGTCTAACGTTTTAAGTGCGTCTTCTACAGTAGTTGTAAATAACCTAGGGGAGATAGAATCTCCTTGTCTTATGTACACCCCTTCCAACTGTAATGGGTTCTGTTTTGCTGAATGTTTGGACAACCGCTGTGGCGTCTTCATAAGCGTCTTTTATAACTTGGATATATTGGTGGTCTATTTTGCATCTGATCATGGAGTCTTGTATGCCCATGCTTCAACAGAGTCGAATGTCTTCTGAGAGTCCACAAATGGTAGTATTAATGTCAGTTTGTATTCGTTCGATTTCTGTATACGCTGTCTAAAAGTGTGTAGGTATGTGATCCACAGTACTATACTTCTAGCCTATTTGTTAGTCGAGTTGTAATGACTTTTGTAAATAACTTATAATGGTGCGATAACAATGCTATTGAGCGATAGTTATTTAAGTCATATTTACTGCTTTTCTTATGGATCAATAATATTACTAAAGGGTTCTTCCATGCCTTTGATAATTTCCCTGTTTCTATACATTCGTTAAATGAGATTCCTATGATTCTAAGGAGTGCCAGACCTCCGTATCTAAGTAGCTCGGATATTATTTCATCGCTTCCGGAGGCTTCCTCCGTATAATATACCTCCTTAGTTTCGCCCTTCGTTCACTTCTATTTAAGTCAGGTCTTTTTGTTTTACTACAATATAGTTGGTCATAAAAGATTTGAATTTAATGTAATATTTCTTTTCGGTTTTATATGATCTTGTCGCCTATTTGAAGCTTTACCATTTGTGTTTTCTCATTTGATATGTTCGTTCTGAATATCTTCGTGCCTCGGACATATTATTATTGTATTCTATAATATTCTATACTATTGAATGTACACAATCAATCACAATATATATTTATTTTCTTGGCTGTTATAGTAATTCGCTGAAAAAGTGCCACTGTTTTTGCATTTTTACCACCAAGGAAAAAATCAAAAATTTTCACAAGCACAAAACATAACAGTGGTGTCAACAAACGTCACCTTTGACAGTCATCAAAAGTGAAGAGAATATTAATAAACAAATAAACAAACAACAATATTTATTAAGTGCCTACACATCTACTTTTACCATTGATCGAAATATTTATGCATAAGTAAATTGATTTTTGTTGTTAACGATTTTTTTCTAATGTTTTTTGCAAGCATACAAGAAAACTATGGTTTTCTATTTTATCAAAAGAAGTATGCCGTTTATAAAAGATAATTTCAAAACACCTTCTTAATTGATTGAATATAACGTCACATTATAAAAATGATCTGTAGACACCCAAATTAATTTATAAAATACAATTTAAAAAAACTGAAACCTTATATTTCTTTTTTTAAATTTTAAGCATAGGCTTTTGTCAATATAGCATTAAACTGATTGTTAAAATTGCTGATAAATTTTTTTTGACGCCTCTTTAAATGTAATGGAACTTATTCCAGTTAAAATGCAAACCGCTAAAAAAATCTTAGAATTTTAAGGAAAGAATTTAAACTGTTACGCCTGAGAAAATAATATTCACCCTGTAATTTCAAAGATGTAAAATCGAAAAAATAAGAATACTAAGCAAAAAGTCTGATATTTCTGTACAACAATAATCCGCAGAAATGTATCTCCTTTTTATTGCCAAAACTATTACATTTAATTTCTAAGTGTCGAACCTTGATGGTGTAGTACTAGACAGCGTGGTTACACAGAGACAGTTAGTAGATGAATCTATTTTGATTTGAAAAATATAGTCTTTCATTTCACAAGAGCTTTGAACAGTTTTAATTTATAATGGTCCTTAAGAAAGACTCCCTATATTTTACATAATATACATTTTATTTGTACTACACAGTATATAATTTATGAGCCACAGATAATTATCAAAAAGGTTTTATATCCCCGAACATTTTCCAAATTTTAAATTTGGAAAAAGTAAAACTCTTAAATTGTTTTCAAGTATTTATTGTCCCTACATTTTCGAAATGTTAATTTGGCAATTAACCGAGAAAAAGGGAGAAAACATACTTATGAAGATCAATCGATTCTTTCTTTTTAGTATCTGCTTAAATTTTGGAAAATTGCGAATTTTAATATCCAAATGCTAATTACTGGTTTTAAATATGTTCATTTTACAACTATGTAAGTTGCAGCTTTAAATTGATATTATTAACTTTCCATAAATAATCTATTAAAAACAGAAATAAAGTAAATGCCATAGTAAAGCAAAACCAAGTAAAAATTTATATTAACATTTAAACAATACGTGATTTAAACACCAATAAAATCAATTTAGCATATGTAAAGAAATAATGAATAAACAAATTAAAAGGTTTCCTAAAATCAATCTTTGTTATGAATAGCATAGGACTTACACTCAGGAATGCATTGCGAAGTAAATTAAATTACGAAGTACTTTGATTAGCTTTATTAGTATTTGGCCGATTTTAACGAAATGATAAAATTTACTTTTTCAATTTTTTCAGTTTTCGAACAAAAAATTTAAGGTTTTGTTAGAAATTTTCCTAAACATTAAACACTTTGGATTAACGACCGATTTAACAGACAAATTGAAACAATAAAAAACTTTAATACAAGTTTAATTCATAACGTGACGTTTCGATCTTGGTTTTAGATCCTTATCAAACTATAACAATAATTAAAAATTAGTCAAGAAGTAAAAAACTAAAAAGGAGTTGTAATAGTAAAAAAATTTAAAATTAAATAGTTACCTGTGAGTTAGAAACAACCAAAAAGATTATTGATAAATTTGCTAGTAAACACAATACTACTAGCAAATTTATCAATAATCTTTTTGGTTGTTTCTGACTCACAGGTAACTATTTAATTTTAAATTTTTTTACTATTACAACTCCTTTTTAGTTTTTTACTTCTTAACTAATTTTTAATTATTGTTATAGTTTGATAAGGATCTAAAACCAAGATCGAAACGTCACGTTATGAATTAAACTTGTATTAAAGTTTTTTATTGTTTCAATTTGTCTGTTAAATCGGTCGTTAATGTTTAATAGTTGCCAGACGTTAATTTTTCAATTTCCTAAACATTGTTGCGAAAATAAGCGTTTCGATAAACATAAATTAATTTTGACGCAGGTAGATATGGTAAAAATAATAAGTGCACAATGTCGTTTTAGAAAAAAAGAAGTGTCTTCAAACATCTTAAGTTAGTTTTTTTTATACAAAAGTGGTTGTTTTCTTTTACCACAGATTAAAACTTAATCTTTTCAACTGCTTCCACAAGGTGGATCGGCATTTAGAAATTTAATAAGATTGTTAATTTTAGAATTAAACTTAATTATTTGTTACAGATGTCAAGCAGGAACAGGCCGTTGTATAGTAGACAAAGCCCACAGGAATCAGTGTCAAGCCTGTCGACTAAAAAAATGCCTTACGATGGGCATGAACAAAGACGGTAAGCAAAGAAAACTTATTCTTTTAAAAATAAATTCTATTCGCACAATATTTTTATAATCCCAATTAACAATTCCGATTAACGATAAAAGCCTTAATAATATATCATAAAACCAACCCGATGTTTTTTTGGTAAATTAATTTAAAACTTTCGAAATAACCTCATTTAAACTCTACGCGATGGCAGGGACGAAAGGAAACAGGGGCGGGCAGGATAAAGGATGAGAGTTAGAAATGCGAGGTCCTGAGAGAAGTGAGAAAGCTCTCTATGAACATTACGGAACTGAGAAGTTCCTCAACACCGGCGCTTTCTGCATACTGAACAGCCTGGGGAATTTTCGGCGACGGTGCTAGTTTTTTAGGCGAACGAATAAATGGCGAACTTTAAATTAATTGTTCTGATTTTACATCACATATTATGGATTATATTAACAAAAATTTTAATTATAAGTATTGTATTATTTTTATGAAAACGTGATTATGGGCGATATTCAATTGAGTTATAAAGAGGCCTTTAGTATTTTACCAATAGAAGGAAGAAATAAATAATCGAATTAAAATAAACCAAATTATTATTTGGCCGAGCAATAACTTCAATCTCATTCAATTTTTTGCAATACTTAGAGTATTTGTTTAATTTCTTCACGCATGACTTCCAGTTTTTGCTGTTTTAAATAACTTGCATTTGTTTGTTTCCTGTTCTCTTGTGTCGTCCTTTCGCTAATTTTAACTTTCCTTTTAAAGCTTCAACTTTGGCTATGACTGAAATTTGAAAACATTCGTAAAAACACTCAGAGTTGGTGTGTGAGCTCTCTTAGGACCGGTTTTTCAATCATAGTTTAAACTTAAGTTTAATTGAACCCAGTTCTAAAGAGCAACTGAGCAAATGTTCAAATGGTCATGTAAAGATCAGTGTTGAACGAGCATAGAAATACAATTTATTGTAACCAAAATCCAAACTAAATTTAAACTCTGAACTCAGTTTAAATCACGATAAAAAATTGGTGTTTAGAGTGTGTTCTTTGACAAACCTTAATAAATATGTATGTATATAGTGTGATCAAAGAATAAATTCGTCATGAGTGGAAATTTAATCTTGTATTATAATACACAATATTGGACTTTGACACATTTCTGTGTTAGAATACACGTGGCTTCAAAACTTCATAGCCAAATCTTATAAAAATGTTTGATCATGCTATAAATATTGTACAAAGTAAAAGTAATAAAAATGCATACATATGGTAAATCTTTTAGTAATAACTTTTAAAAATAATTGCAATAAAAATACAGCAAAATGATTTCCTTAAAACTTGGTAAACAATGAAGATGCTGAAAACTTATACGGTAATTCCAACAATATTCATTGAGATCAAATACGTATACGTACTTTGCTGGCCCCTAAAAATATAACTCAAATCCATTGTCGTATGCTGACGACTAATGCTGTTCGGTAGTTTAATAAAAACTGTAGGCTGAGTTATTGTACTTTTAATTGTTTTAATTGAAAGGCTTTTCTATCTTATCCTCTTGAAATGGTATTTTTTGCCCATTTATATATTATAATAAAAAGGGAGCTAGGGCGACACAAAGACGCAATGCAACTTTTAGATGCTGCCTATAACCTGTTAAAAAAAACTTAAAATCAAGAGTTACCAGTATTAAGCTTGCTCCCTTACTCATTAAGAAAAAAATCATAGTATAAATTAATAACGACTTGCCTCTTCCAGAAGCGGTTTTCCAACTCTCATTTTTCTTTCAACGGTTTTTGAATAAAGGGTTCCTTAATTTAACTCTGTATTTCCTGTATCAACTTTTCTTTGCTATTTCGCGTGCTCATCTCTAACACTACTATTTACAAGAATGTGTAGGGATTAATCTGAAACAAAGAAAAAGTAATAAACTTCGCTTTTTATAGTTTGTTTTTCTTTTGGGAGACAGATTATGCACTACTTCTTGACGAGAGATATGGTCGGTTTCATGACCCTTTAAGTCTGATTAAATACTGTTGAAAGTGCTATGTTGCAATAATTACAAGGGTTTAACAATAGGTAAACTCAAACCCATTTTGACTAGTCAATTACAGAACATAAAAATGTCGGCATAGACAGCTGTGTCCACTAAGTTAAAATAATAAATTGTATTTGCTATGGTAACTTTACCTAACACGAAAGAATGTTTACAGTCAAATTTTTTATTTTACTATCACAATCACAAGACGTTAGCATTTTCTTCTAACAGGATGGTAATGTTTTACATCCAGCAAGCTGAAATATCAATTTATTAATATGTTTCCCAACAAACTAATTTTATTTTTGGGGTTTGGGGACTTAATATGTTCGTCAACATTCACCGAACTCACAACTCTAGCTTATTTCCAATGTTGTTTCTGAGTTCTAGTGTTTTATCAAGGTATTTACCAAGAGTTAAGCTACCAATTATTACTCATACTTCTTATGAGGTGAGCCATTAATATAAACAAGACCGAAACCATGTCAAATTTGTATTGTAAATAAGACTATTTGCGGTTCTGTCTCCCCTAAAGTACAGTTCTTGAGAAAAGAAATAGGTATAAGCAATTCTTGTAGATCCTTTGCAGAGAATATAACAGTGCATTGAGGCACCGAAAATTAGACCATATCAGTAGTCGAACCTTGTACAATTTCTACTAAATTCGAGACTAATACTGTTAGCGTCTTCCAAACCAACCAAGTATCTTGTCAAGTGGTAATGCACGACTTCTAACTATTTTGCTTTCTCAGAACATCCACCTGAAATATAAAAAAATATTTTATTTATAATTACTATAATTAAGACGACAAATTTGTATGTCGTCATAACATTTTATAAGAGATTATTATTCTTATTTCAACGTTATTCAAATAGCTGCATTCATTCCAGAAAAAAATCTTTTAATAGGTTTAAGAAATATTCGTCCACATCAAATTTTAGTTTATTATTTGAAGAAAATCATCTCTGCCTTGAAGATTCTTTTAAAATTTTTAAACAATAAGAAATCGTAGGACTTTAAGTCCGGATTGTAGGCTGTGTGGTATCTTAGTAAACTCGTTTTTGAATAACAGTTTTAATTGCGTACATCTTATGTATCTTGGATTTAGTGCGAAAAGCAAATATTTGCCTCTAAGAATGTTACTATTATTTTTTTAAGACTTTATTCGAATTAATGATTAATTTATCAAATAATATAAAATAAACAATAGGTACTTTAATTGTGGGTCATTTCTAGTTACTCTTGATCAGCAATACTTCCTCTTCTTCATTAATTTTCCAGCAAAAGACTATTTTGTTTCCGCTTTTTTTTTTATGACACAGAATCCCTGGGGGCCCATTACATGTAGTCTAGTTTAGAGTTCTGAGTAGCTGGTAGAAAGATTAAATTTTCTTAAAGAATTTCTTTCTTGATAAATGCTTGTCCTGATGCAGGTAAGCAAACTAGAACATGTTTTTTGGATGTAAATCATCAAGCAAAATTTTTAATTCAGTGCAATTGTTTAGATTATGGTTACTTGAAGAACACTCTTTTTTGCAAATTTAATAGTACCTACGAAATGTTTAACTGTCTCACACTTTACGTTCAAATTTAGATCATTCTGCATTGAGTGATCTAGTCTCGGTCCCTAGAAATTGTTTTACTCAACATTTTACTTGTCAATTTGAAGACCTTTTATTCCCACATACGTTTGTTAATAATTTCCAGTTCATTCCCTTTTTAGAGAGAAACTTTATGACACTGGGATGGTCTAAATTAATCATTCATTTGAGATGTAATTTAGTTGTACAAAAATCTTACAACTTAACTACATAGAAATTGATACAATATGTAAACCAATGCCATAGCAATTTGCCATTGAAGCAATTGTTATTTTTGTTAGCCATTTTCAGGGCTACGTAGACCTTCAATCATTGATCTTCTCAACAAAAATCCACCAAACTTTAGATATGTATGCAATTAATAAATCCGTTGTGGAGTTCAGGAAATTATGAAAATCACTTTCTCAAAAAAAGCTTTCAAAAACATACAGTGGATTCAAAAACAAATGCTTCACTATCACATTAAAGTTTTTTATTCGTATATTTTTAAACTTATTTACTTATTGAAAAGTGTAAGGGTAAGATGCGGTGACTATTGTGAGATTGTGACCATTCACAGTGTTTCCACGTCTTCCAGTCCTACTTATTTGGAAAGGCTTAATCGCTTAATGAAAATATCTTCAAACAATTACTATATAATGTGGGTTTGCGCCATTTTACTGATACCGCAAGCTTTCGTTAGAAACTCCAAAGTTATCTACTCTACTCGATTTAGTTCAGTAATAAAAGGATTAGATGAAGATACCTTGATTTGTCGCTGGGTGTCGAAAATCTGCTTTTTTAGCAATTTCAGCCCAAACGTTTACCTTTTGTGTATACTGTGTATGATGATCTCTTATCCATTGATGTATGTCCAGTGTCCAGTATCTACAGTCTTGTCGATTGACTTCACCATTTAATGTAAAAGTGGAGTCATCCAAAAAATTATGTTTTTACTAGTAGAGGTTATCATTGCAGATATCCATTAATCTTTGACTAAACTCCATTTTTCGGACTGTATCACCTTCAGATAATTCTTGTACAAAAAGCATTTTAAAAGGGTGCCACTTCTATAACTTTAACACTTTGTATACAATTGTTAAAGGCAACCAACCTAGCAAACGGTAGAATTTTTTATAAACACAAACAAAAGTCTGCTTGATATTATGAAACTACCTAATTGATTCAAGATTATAGCTGTTAAGACAACAAGTGTTTTATAAAAGGTTTAAAAATCGAGGTCGTAGTTCAAATCCGAGCCAACGAAGTGAACCGAGGATTTAATAGACCGAGATTTTTAAACTATAAAACACGAGTTGTCTTCAACATTTTTTCTAACACTAATATCTTATCAGAAATTTTCTTTCACTAATATATTATTAGAAATTTTAATAAATTATTATTTGAGACGCGTCACAATACACAAAATGCAAAGATTGCTAGGCAACGATGTATTTTATAGAGAAAAGCGTATTTTAAAGGTCTATAAAATTCGTTTTCATTGACGACGTATTTTATAGAGAAAATCGTATTTTAAAGGAAACATAACAAGTGAGCTCTTATGCACCATAGAAACAGTATAAGATATTAGTCTTAGAAAAAAATAATTTTTTTACTATTAAAAAATGCATCTATGTACACACCGTATAAATAAGAGCATAAGACTAGCTGAACTGTTTATTTTAACAATTTGAACGTTATTATGAAAAATTGCTACAAAGAATAATACCTACAAATCAATAACTAAATAATAATGAAATTTATATAATGTTACAAATTTTAACATGATATGTAAGAATTAATCGCTATGAAATATTCGCTATTTTTCATGTATCCATAAAGAGCGAAAAGAGGAAAGTGAGCGGGGTAAGCGAGACCTGCAACAAACAGCCATAGCCGGGATTTAGAAGACGCTGATTAATGCGATTCAAAGCCGGTTAATTCCCACCAAACGCTCTACCAAAACTCCCGGGGACGGTACATTAGAATATAACCGCGCCTCCATGAAACAGCGTCGTTTTCCCGACGCCCATCCCATACAGTGCCATTCTGGCGCTGGAAACTAAAATCGCATGCGTATTACACTGCTGTAATTTACAATCTTGAATAGATGGCTGTGAAATGGTCATGGAGTCCTGCGATTTGCTCGAATGAAATTGTTTTTGATCCTCTGCCCTGTTTTTGTTGGATTACGACAGATACTCGTTCCGTTTTAAATGCCGCCGACTTAGTTATCCCTCGATTTTGACTTTGATAAACAACTACTCTATTTGTTATTACTACGAACAATAACAATAAAAGCTTACTGTTAAATGAGTACCTAATTAATTTCTTTATTTTTAACAGTTTAAGAACTTCATGTTACAAATATTGCCTTTAATTTGTTCATTTTTTAACTGTTTATTCAATATCATTGAGAGAGAGGTACATTAATTCTATAATTAATTTTAGGGGTTTTGACTGTTAAAAATTTTATGAGTCTAACATAAAAACGAAGATTAAATTTAAGACTAATTTTTTTTACATTTTGTAGAATTAGATTTTTTTACTAAAGTGCATAAATAACGTTCAAAACGATTCTAAAACGACATAAATATTTTGTATCTTAAAATTTAGAAATTTTGAAGTTTTGTGGTAGATGTCTACACTACGCCGCTAATAAATCTTTATAAACGCTGGAAATTGATGAGGAAGTCGTGTTATAACAAAACGGTAATTTTCTGTATTTAAGAGTTTCTGATTTATCCTTAGGGCACAAAAGCAGAATTTCTTATGATCATCGGGCACCTTAAGTTATACTTCTGCCATAGAAAACTAAGCCGAGTAATGATAAAACGAAAATGTGCTTTATCAGAGTACAAATTTGCAAATAAACGAAGCTAATAACAGAGTATAAAGCAGGCCTTGAGCGAGCACACGACGCCACCGACGCTTAGCGTTGCCTGCGTCACCCAACGCCTCTGACACCCTCTACATTTGCATCCCATCCTTTGTCACTGTAACTCTACCAATTACACCTCAAGCAATCCTGGGCTTGACTCACGTAAGTCCAGGTTTTAGTGCGTCCTTTTTTAATTTTAAGGGACTGGAAAAGGACAGAAAGGGAAACGACGCTACGTAACAAACACCAAACCGACGACGACGTGCTTGACTGTCGTTAACTGTTTTATTTTGCGTCTTTGTGTCGACCACACGGCGCGGAAATTATTTTTAAGGGTAACTTGAGCAACACAAAGGATTCTCTAAATTTGAATGAGTAATAACCAAAGGAAAACTGAAAAGTTGTTTGTTGAGAGTTTCTTTGTGGTGTAAATTTCAGCCTGTTTTCGTATACTTCATGTTTTCTTGTTAAAAGCAATATAAATACATGCAAATTGGAGGGTTTTAGATAATAATTTATCACAAATTAATTATTTACAAAATATAACTCTCTTCTTGGTCCTTGCTCCCGCCGATTATCTACATTTTAAGATTATTCTACCAAAACAGACACGATACATATTTAGATATAGAATAATATGATGTTACTTCGTTTTTCCAATGCTATATACATTAAGAAAATGTTAGTATAGACTATAGAGTTCCTTTTAAAGGTTAAGCTCTAATAATATTAAAACTAATGAAATGCAAGAAGCAACTCAGTAAGAAATCATTACCTCAAAGCAATTTCTAAAGCTAAAAGGGCGTGAAGTAACCAACATGAGAGCACATCATTTAAATATAACGCTCAATTATTTTACATACATTAAATCACAGGCATAAAACGTAACACGCGCGTAAAACACGTGCCGCCCACAAGAGAGCCCCATTTCGTTGGAAAAGGGGTAATTTGGCACGCAAATAGGGACCCCCATCGTGAAAATTTGACGGCTTGTGGCCACGATTTAATATTTTTTCCGTAATTTTAGCACGTTTCGTTAAATGTATATTTTAGATGTATAATTTTGCACCATCAACCTAATCTAAAATGAAACCAAATACTTGTAACAAATCCAATTATTAAAAATATATAACTTGATATACACCACATAAAGTAGACTCTACAAGTTAAAAGATGTTTTTCCTTAACTTAAAATGCGAATGGGCAAAAAGGCTTGCCTAATGAGCCTAACGTGAAAAACACTTTTAAACTGTACAAAAAAATTACTTAAATTACACGAACAGGATTTGCTACATCGTATTTTGAATTTTTTCAGTAATATTAGCTTCTTATGATCTTCTAGCTGTGCAGAACGAAAGACAGCCACGAAATACAGCCACAATTCGACCGGAATCTCTTAGGGAAATGAGTGCTGAGCAAGAACGAGCCTTACGAGAAGCTGCAGTCGCAGTTGGAGTATTTGGGTAAGTTTATAAATGTCATTGGTAACACTTAATTAATTTATACCTATAAATGAATCAAAAGCTTTTCATTAACTGATTTTCACTGTAATATATAAGATCCTTAATTATTCATCTTAATTTTAAATAAATACTGAGAGGAAGGATAAAATGTTATTATTATTTTTTGCAATACGGAGAAACAATATGTTTTTCTTCTGAGAATAGAGCTTTAACCATAAGCAAGGACTGAAACTATAATGATTGGAAAAATATAAAATTATAAATTACGGAGTGTCTCAAGGTAATAGCAGTAGGTCCAGTTGTGTTTGACTGGTAAAAAGAGCTTACGAATACTGATCTAAAATCTAAACGTCACTTTTTTAAAAACTCTGCAGATCCCACAAGGTTTCGTTACATTAAAAGAATAAGCAAGAGTTAATTTTAACAAAATATCCCATTTTGTAGGTTAATACTTCCACAGCTTTACGTCATTCGACAAAGAGCTTCCTTATACATTGTTTTTGATCATCAACCCATAATTTATCATTTTGAGGGTATTTAAAGACGCAATAAGCTTAAAATACCCAAATATAGATAGAGACCCGTTTTTATTTTTACTCATGATTTAACGTTGTATCGGTGGATGGCGCCGCAACGTCGATCAAAAGATGACGCGTCCTTTGTCAAAGGCAAAGCTGAAAAGCTGACGTTCAAGCTTTCGAGTTCAGGTAACTGGCAATGCTTTTGAAGCCCTAACGTATGATGGAATCCAGCACATCGCGGAATCACCTGCTTTTAAAAGGTGCTGATGCTCAAAACCGTGGAAATGTTTGGTTGGTTTAACATGGAACGATCGATATACTTCGTTTTATACCTGCTGTATTTTTATAAAGGCATTGCTGCTGTTAACCCTATGAGGAAATAGTAGTTTTAGTTCAAACAAAAATTAAATCCTTTAACAAATTTTAACCAAATAACGATCATTAGGTGTAACAATTCCATTTTAATGGGAAGACTAGAAAAGGACCAACAATTATTTGTTTATTCCTTCTGATACAAGTATTTTATGGCTGAATGGAATGAATTTAGAAAACTTTATATAGAAAAACATCTTCGCAAACAATTTTTCGATAGCATCAAGTTAAACTCAATCAAAGAATGAATGTGTATTCTGTAATACTATACATATAAGTTGCACTTTTAAATGGGCAAGTTGGATACCTTTTTTTAATATTACCATTGGTTCATCAGATGGATACTGGATACTATTGTAGAAGATGAGAAAAAGTTTGTCAGTGCTTTCAATTAAAAAATAAGCCTTTTTATAGCCCAAATAAAAGATGATAACAGAGATTATATATTCTTTTGATCCTAAAAGGAACTTTTATCTCCATGACTACCTATGCCATTCTTCTATGAACCAATATAACGGTCTGGCCATATGTCGTAGGTAGTAGAGATTGTTAAATGCTATGGTATGGCTGTGGTAGATACTCATTATTTTTATGTTACTTTTTACAATGGAAGCTCGAACATGCTCTATTATCTGCTAAATAAATCATTATTTACTCTAGTACATCACCAGTATTGCAACATTTTCAATTAGAACCTCATAAATTAAAAAAGAGCATATGTAGAGTATTATGTATTGTGTAGTGGCTAAAGTAAAAATAAGAAACCTCAAATATGAAGAGGGCTAAACAAAAACGGTCTTTTGCAAATGACATTTTATTGGTGAATACTGTAGATAAGTACCTACTGCAGAAGATATATTTTGTAGAAAATTTTATACAGAGCTTAATCTATAAAGCATATTTAAATGTTCAAGTTGTTAGATTGCAGGGGGTTTTCCTGGGCTCCCAAATGTGCTTCATTTTATGCACCCTGTTTCGGAATGTTTTTCATCAATTTTCTTACATTGATTTGATGTACACTTAAAATAAACGATGAAATTCAGAATTATAAATTAATTTAAATAATAATGCCAACACATACAAAATTGTATTATCTTGTAATTGTAGCAAGTATTTGGATAACGGTTGCATGGGAAATTTGAAAGTCATCTCTGAAATTATTTACTTCTATTATTTTTGTATCATAGACATCTATCAAAATTGTAATAAAAGTCAAGTATCAAGGAAACACTTTAGAAAGACATCAAATAAATATCAGCAACATAAAAATATTAAAAGTAAATAATTTCAGAGATTATTTTTTAAACAGTCCTGTCAGCCAATCATAATGAGAAAAAAATTCAAATCGACCAATAGCATCATAATTACACTGATAATTAGCTAGTAGCTGACCACAGCGATAATTTTTTCACGTTGTTTCATTGGATCACAGAGAAATACCTGCTCTGTGATTGGATCTTTGTTTAAATAAATCCATAAAAAAGTTAGCTTTGACTTTGACAAACGTCAAGACTGTCATCATTGTGTAATAGTTTAAAAAATAATCACGCCGAATTACATTCGTGGTAATAATTTTTTTTGATAATTTTATCTAGATTAGCACTCATCTTTATTGCTATTAGGAAATTCCATAGCAATAAAGATTCGTGCATCTAGTTAAAATTATCAAAAAATTATCACCACTTATGTAATTACTGTTGATAACTTTTGAATTACCCAGCAACCACTATCCCAAAATTTTTTGATCATGCTATATAAAAGTTTAAAAGGTGCGACAAAATTCAACTTATCTAAAACTCATTTTAAGTATTTCAATAACATATAAAGTAACTTAAGAAAATTCATTCGAAGAACTCGCAGTATTTAAGGTTCATCTGAAGGGCTAGTTTAAATATTTTCTTTTACGTATATCTGTCTACAAATGAATCATGAATGAAATTGTGAGAATGCTCAATTTATTTTTCTATAAGCCATTGAACTTCCGATTATTTCTGTGTAGGTGTTTGTAGGATCCATGTAAAATTAACCAAACCTTGGCGGAGTCTATTTATACACTTTGGTAATCAGTTAATCACACGCAAAAATTTTAATTTTATAAACAAATATTTTTTGCTTGTCTCTGCGATGTAAAATCAAAACTAGCTTCAAAATTTTCTAGAACTGTATGCTACAGGCAGAATAAGTAATAACAATGAATAATACAAAGGCAAAATAATTCTAAACAAACTATATGATGATAATGAAGATTATAAAAAATACACAGTTTAAAAATATTTTATAGAGATTCGTATAGTAAATATTATTTTCCTTAAATTTAATATTGTTTATTGTCAAAATACCTACGAATTTATGATAAATAAATAAAAAGTATTTTATCACACACTCCGATTTCAAATTTAAACAAAAGAGAAGTATATCTCTCATCTTTCTTTGTTTACAAATTTAACTTAAAAAGGAAGGCTTGTCGCGTAACTAATATAATTACAGTATTATGTTGTTAGGTTGACATTAAAACGATAAAGTAAAACCTAATTTAAAAAATGTCATAAGAGAGTACCCTTGCACGCTGTCCGTTTCTAATTAATTTCAACAGCAATCAATACGGACCTATATCGACCTCATATTGGTTTACTTAATTCAATGTTTAAAACAAACTTTCTGTCTCACTCCAAAAAAGCAAAGAGAGAAGTACCCTTATCCTTATCTCTATCTAATGAATAGTAAACAATCGGGACCTATACAGATCTAAAACGGCCCACTAACGTACCAACTAATTGTACAACTTGAAGTTGTTACAATTTTATAGGCAACTGACCAACTGATCCACTAACATCCCAATTTTGTATGCAATTTATTTTTCGTTCAGTACCTTTCTGTGTTGTTAGAAGTAAAGATGTCGCAAATTTCAAAAAGAACATAAGGTCGGTGCAGTGCTAAGCTTTACAGAAAGGTGCAAAAAAAGAAGTCGGATAAAAAGTTGGATTGAAAAACGAAAACAATATACGCATACGCATACGAATTTATTAAGCCATTTACGGGACAATGAGCCTAATGACTTTAAAAACTTTTGTCCATGGATGAAAAGACATTTCAAAAATTACTGAAGCTTGTTGGACCTCATATAACAAAGCAGAACAGTCTCGTCACGAAGAGCAATTCTTTTACAATGAAATCATACTGTTAGTTGGGCAACCTGCACACACACGCAGCAACTAATTGGCGCCAATCTCAAATTGATGTGCAGTGCACTCCAACCTGCCAACTTTCGTACCAACTTGAAATTGCTAACACAATCGTGGCACTAACGCACCAATAATTGCACCAACTTCTAAAATTGTACAACTAGTTGGTACTTTAGTGGGCCGTTTAAGATACGAAGTATGGTTTGCTTAACTCAATATTTAAAACAAAAGAATTTTTGACATGGAAAAATGTTGAAAGATACCTTACGTACCTACTGTTCCGTTTTACTCCTATTTAATTTGATAGGATGGTTTCCCGTCGACCGCGGAATATAAAGTTCTTTTTACTTAGGTAGCACAAAAGAAGATGAAACACACAAGACAGGCAGGTATACCTACATCCCAAAATTGTTCGATTCGTGATCTACACCATAGAGTCGCTCATGTACCACTTTTTGCGATTTTTTGGAAGTGTCCAAGAAAGAACACGAATGTGTGTATGTATGTAGTCACATATTTTAAAGGAATACTTTTGGAAGTCTCTCAGCTTCTCATGTATCAGATTTTCCAAAGGCACTCAGTTACACAAATGAAAAACTATGTTAGTACCAAAACGAGGAAAAGTTTCAAATTTCGTTTAGTAAACTGGCAAATAGTTTGAATACCAAAAAGAAAACCGTCTAAATTTGAAAATGCTTCATATATGTATTAGGTTTCAGTAAAAATGATTTTATTTGTTATTGAACACAAATAATGGAATTTCTTTGGCATTTAAAAATATACTAGGTTCCCGATTAAATTAGTGTCCCAAAATGTACCAACTGATAAAACCAAAAAATTCCCGAAAAGTTTGATAGAAACACATTGGTCGGTGTCCTCACCTCATACTTAAATTTAACATTATGTTTAATTACAATAATTACCATAGCAATGGCGCCTCTTTTCTAAGCATTAAAAACAATATAACGCTATATCGTTTTCTGCTGACGTTAAACACGACTTTAGTTAGAGACAACTTTAAACATGAGGTTAGAATACAAGCCACTGTTTATAGGGAATTAAAGGTTTGCAAAAGATTTTTTATTTTATTTTTACAAACATTTCTAGTAGAATGTTTTTACAAAATTTTGATAAAACAAGTTTATTTTCCTCATATCGCAATGTTTCCATTAAGAAAAAAGGTTGTTTTGTAAAATGACATGTCACGTATTGAGAATTTTTTAAAAATAAGGTGCTCAATATCCAATATGTCAATTCATATTGTTGATTATTACTAAGAATTATAACACGGTGCCACTAATTGATGCATTTTAGTAATAAGCGGGAAAAGAGAGAACAAAATATTTAGGATTCAACAATGTCTAGGTCGAAAGCAAGCACAGAAGTCTTTGCAACGAACAAATTAAAGAAAACGCTCAGAGGGCTCTAATAAGAGTCAAAAAAGATTCGACAACTCAGCTAAGCGGAATATCTGTAGTTGAAGGCATAACCACCACGTCAAACGTCAAGGTGTTTGCTGTACTTTGGATGAAAATGTTAAATCCGTACCTTAGAACGAGTACGAGAAATAATGAAATAACTCCCACCAGCAAAGGAAAATGTTTGCCATTGACCGTTATAAAACAGAATTTTGATGATTTGCTGTAAATAGTATTGTAAATTTTTGAAACACTCATCATTGGTTTGACGTCATTTTTCGCCCTATTTTTGAGGATAAGCATTTATTTCTGTTAAAGCTTAGTTGTGAATTTTGGAAAAACTTTAGGGTAAACACTGTACCAAAGTAACGTAATTATCGGTTTTTGTTTTTTATTCCAGACTGAATGCGAAAAAATATTAAAATTTTATCATCGGCCTACTCTTTTTACCAAAAGATATGCATTTAGCATAGCGGTTCACAAAATAAGTCACTTAAGCTGCATTAGCTGACATAACACTCAAAATACCAAAAGATTCATATCAATACGCGTTGAGGAACGTTTTGTTACGGAAATACAATATTTGTTATCATTTTTTCAAGGAACCAACATTAGAAAAAATGAATGAAAACAACAAAAACAGAAAACTGATCATAACATGTGTTCAATATGTTCACCACATCAGCAAACATATTACTTACTTGATAAACCAGGTGAACGAGGTGACCAAATTAATGATCACTTAAACCTAGCTTTGAAAATTCTGATTTTAAATATTCGCAAACTGATCCTGAAGGGTTCACTGTTGGCATATTCTGTATAACCAAGTTTAAATTTTGAAAAGAATGTTTTTTTTTTATCTAGCATTAATATTTATCTCAGTCAAGATCACATTTCTTATCAGAAGAAATAAGGTACAAGATGGACCAAATAACCGAATATTGGAGCTTTCACCGACATTAGTTTTTGTTAAAATTACATACGTTTGTCAGCCAAGACGTTGTTAAAATTATCATTATTATCTTGTAAGTTAAATGTGCATTTCATTCCTTGCTTTAGATAAAAGGTAAAAGAATAAGTATGTGCTAATACAATATTGGGCGTCATTACTGCTGATAAAGGTCCTCTAGATCGGACAAAACTTTAATAAGATAATACTAAACGAACACAGTGATTAACACATATATGTTACAACACTCAATGGCCGCGAATCTATACTTAGCTCTCCCATTAAACTAAATCTAGCCTTTTAAAAATATTTTGTTTAAATATTTCAAGCATTCAAAATATTTTACTTACTCAATAAATATTTGTTTTAGACCACCTGTATCTTTAACGATGGCCCTATCACCTGTCAGATACGGTCCTAGTTTACTACCCCCAGTACCACCACCACCGGTTATCAACAGAGAACCCAGCCCCAAACAAGAAAACAGTGACAACGATGGTAAGAACTAAAAAATCATTTTTAACTTTATTATTAGTTATTTCCAAGGCTAGGTAGGTATGTTTCCTATCTTTGAATACTCCATTGCTAGGTAAAATAGCTACAACCGCAGTTTCGATGTGTTTACTGGCAAAATTATTGCTTTGATAAAAAAAAAACTGGAGGAATACCCGTCAAAATTAAATCTCAACGCTTTACGTTTACCATAAATGTAAAAACGAAGGGAAAAGAGAAAACTGGCGCATCAAATTCTTGGATTAACGAAGCAGCTGCTTAAACTCTGCCACTAATTACTCTTTGGGGACGGTGGCCGATCCGGCTGAGTTAAATTTAAAATGCCCTCCGAGGCCTTCGTCATGTAGACGAGTCACAAAAGGCAAGGGAGAAACCCAATCCGAAATGAGATTGTAAATTAATAAATTCAATTTAAATAAAATGACGGTTTGGGTCATTTAATGGCGAAACGTTTTTTGTTTTTCCGTTTTGTAGGATGAAGTTGTTTTAGTAATTAATTTTAAAATGTCCTTCATTCGTAAAAACTACTAATAATTACTGCAGACCGTTCTATTTCGGAGCTTATGATTAATTAAGTTTTGTTACGGAATTATTGTTTTTACATAAAGAGTGAACGGTTGGTTTAGGAATAAGGATTGTATAAAGACTTAGTTTGATGTTATTTTAATTGGAAAATCTATAACAGGTTTATTGTTTTAGAAGAGAGTATAGACGTAACAAACGAAGAAGAAGACACCCCATCTTCAGGATGTGGCGTATCATCAAGCAGTGGACCCCTACGTCCTGAACCCCATCAAGCAACCTCAGGGTTAACAACGCTGGGATTATATCCCAGCAGTCATGAAACTGTCTACGAAACGTCAGCGAGGCTCTTGTTTATGGCAGTTAAATGGGCTAAAAATTTGCCGAGTTTTGCCAGTTTACCTTTTAGAGATCAGGTAACCTTTTTAAGCTAGCTAAATCACTTAATTTGTAAAGTACCTATGTACAGTTGTGGACAGAAAAAAATAGGACAGTGTTTTTTTTCTAGTTTAAAATGGCCCCTGTGTTGTAATTTGATTGCAAGTCAATGTGACAAATGTCATAATTATAAAGCCAAAATCAAGTAACTAAATTTTATAGAATACAGTTTACTTGATTTTTCGAGTTGTCCTATTTTTTTCTGTCCACAACTGTACATATGTACAATATCTTTCTACTGCAGCGATAAACTATCACTAAATATTTCAATAATGTGGACATATTGATTTAACATTAATTGTCACTACATTAATTTATCAGAAATAAATATTAGTTACATACATATATGCTACTTCTCTAGTGAGATAAGTTTGCACTACCCCCTAGTGACAGTCGATTAACAAATGGTAAAATCAGCCTACCTCCTACAAATATGACTAAATGTGCTGTGGTGAATTCAATTACTCAAATCGCCATTGAAAATAGTATATTGTGTTATTAGGAGTAAAAGTGTCATTTTGTGTGCCGAGCATGACGTTTGAACGACGAGCACTAGCGAGTCGGACTATTCATGCGAGGCACACAAAATCACTTTTACTCCGAATTACACATGTTACTTTTTCTTCAAACGCATAAATTAAAAGCAATTCAGCAAGAAAATTTAAAAAAAGTCAAAAATGAACGTCATACCAGCTGTCATTGCTACGGGTTGCTTTGTTATAAAAAATAAAAATTACGAGTTGCCATTGGCTCATTTTATGTCACTTTTAGTCCTAGGAGTAAAAGTGCCCACTTTTACTCCTAGGAGTAAACTGAAGAGAATTAATCTATGGATCGTCCTATTTTTTACCACTTAAGCAAAATATGTGTTGAAACTGCAATATAAAGCCGAAGCTCCACTTGTTGTTATCTTTGATAGTGCAGTGACTATTTAATTTAACAAAATTAATAGCACAAATTAACAACAATAATTTTTTGGAGATACAAACAGTTCCTATATCTTAAATCTAAACTACCATTTTCATTGAAATTATAAACGAAAGCTAAAAGTTGTCTTCTTGAAGTTACGATCTGTATTCAGATATTTCCTATCTGATTTGAAATCAAAGATCGGAATGGATAAACAATGGATTTCGACATTTAATATATGAAGAATAAGGTTAACTCTAGCTGTGGAGATCACAGTCCAAATTTCTGTAAAGATAAATCTTTGGGTGGGTCCTACTTAAAGATTTTGAATAAACGGTTTGAATTTGAAGATATAAGTCCAAACCTCAGATTCCGAAATTATAATTGTAAATTTGAATACCAACAGATTTCCCGTTAGTGCTAAACTTGATATCATTCTACACTAACCTTTCTATTAGTTAAAAAATGTTTTAAGATTAAATTAATTTCCAGGTAATCCTTTTGGAAGAGGCCTGGAGTGAACTGTTTCTGCTGAATGCTATTCAGTGGTGTATGCCTTTAGACGCAGCATCCAGTTCACTTTTTAACCCAAACGAACACACCAAAATGGGACAAGCAGCATCAGATGTTAGAGTTCTTGCTGATACATTGATGCGTTTCAAGGCTGTTCATGTGGATCCTGCTGAATTTGCTTGTTTAAAAGCCATTGTACTTTTTCGAGCAGGTAAAATTTTGCAATTCTTCCAAATCTTTTAATAACATTCTGTGCTGATACCATGAACTTGAAATCAGAATCTCAACCAGCATTTCGTTTCAACAATAATTCTAATAATTCAGCCATTAAATCGATGCAAATTAAACAACAATTTGTTTCAGAAACTCGTGGTCTAAAAGATCCAAGCCAAATAGAAAACCTACAGGATCAAGCTCAAGTTATGTTGTGGCAGCATTGTCGGACGCAGTTACCAGGACAAGTAGCAAGATTTGGGCGGCTTTTGTTAATGTTACCGTTGTTAAGGATGGTACCAGCTTCCAGGGTAGAAGCTGTGTTTTTCCAAAAGACCATCGGTAACACGCCCATGGAGAAGGTTTTGTGCGACATGTACAAGAACTAACACTTGAAATATCTGAAGACAGTGTTGATGTTATTTACTGTGGTATAATTAGGGGTTACTAAAAGTGAAGGATTCTGTTAGAATCTCGATATTCTTTATCTTGAAGTACAACGTAAAATGAGAATACTGACCAAAGATTTTAAATTTAACTTATTTCTATAAAATTTTTGACGTTTTTATTTTAGGTAACTGATCTTGTAGAAACTAGTAAACGGGACTTCAAATTGCCTTTTAGTTTTTAGAATATCTTTTAAACTGATACTTTTCTATGCCTAATATTTGTATTCTATCAGAGATTTGCTTATTTTTGCATTAAATCTTATATTTGTTTATTCGTTTATTTCTTTATTTATACATGTTTCCAAATAATTGAAAAAATGTAAAATTATATTTTGAGATATATAAATTCTGATGAGCTGAGTGTGTAATTTAAAAATGATAATGTGTAGCGAAAAGAACACTTTAAAAAAGGGGAGTTACTAGTAAAAAGAAAGGTTAATGTAAAATGAAATATATAATATTCTAATTGTTAAATAAAGGCCTCTTCGTATTTCTATAAAAATTGTATTCTAGTCAAACCTAAATATGCTGGGTATTACTGTAACGATAAAATACTTTCAATAAAATTTAAAAAATGATATTCCTGTATTTATTTGAAAAACCTTTGTTTAAAAAGGCGAAGATTCAGAAATGCATTTTAACAAAAACGGGTGGAAAGTTTCATAACAGTAGGTTCACAATTCTGCCTTTCTACGACAACATGTAATAATGAATTGATGAGATTGCAATAAATAATGAATTGAATTTCAAATTAGTTAACATTAAATTCATTTATGAAGTAGGAGACAAATGGCATTTTTGAATATTTCAATGATAAGGAATATCAATAAGTTAAAATTTAGTGTTTATAGGTCAAAATTTGCTTCATCAGATTCAAAGCACAACTTTTTTAATAAAACAATAGCCCTGATTATTTTATTTAACACGTCGCTAACTTTTCCTCTTAAATAAAACACAACACAATAAGTTTAGAATAGATTATAAAAAGTATTGCAGTTGGCAATTTTCCATCTAAAATTATACACAACTTTGTCAGAAAACAGAAAATAAAATTGGACGTTTAAAATCTCAACTCAACAAAGCCTTTAAAAGTTAAGGATTTTGATCAAGTTACATTAAACGTCCTTCTCATTCTGCAAGAAAAAATCCTTAGAAAATTTTGGCTTAAAGGTACTGCTGTAATGACATTAGGAATAATTTAGAGAATTCCAAAAACATATTTAAGATAATAAGTAAAGAAATGAAGACTTTACAAATGTATAAATGTTTCCACTGTAATCCAAAATGTATGGGGAAAATAAAACGTAAATTTGGCATTGGATTTAAAGAGACCAAGGATCACTTCAAATTCAGTAAAGCTGAGAAATCGAATATAACTATAAAGCGGTGTCTATCAAAACAGTTAAATTATTTCTGGAAGTAATTTTATTTTTTAGAATAAAAATAATGTTTGAAACAAAGACGTCGGGCTGATATCAGGTTTCATTTTCAGTAAATTTCATTTTCGGTAAAAGCTCGATTATGCGAATCGCGATTAACCGAAACGTTGTATTTTTTCGGAATTAAATTAAAAATTAAATCCGCCGTTTGAACCGAAACGGCTTTGCACTTTTATATTATTTGAAATTAGTTATTATGTATTTCTTTCTGAGACTAATATATTATATATAATCTAATATATAATCTAAAACTCCTTTACTACTTGGTGGTGTAGGGTGTACAGATTTCTATTTTTGTATAAATTCCTTCCATTTTTTCCGGTCTCCTGCTAATATCTTTGCTTCTGTCCATGTTTTACCTTTTCTTTGTAGTATTTCCAATATAATTTTATTTCCAATATAGTTTTATCCCACGTTTTTCTGGGTCTTCCTCTTTTCTAATTTTTTTGTATCTTCGCATCCCATACTTTTCTGACGAGTCTAGTCTCTTCCATCCTCTGCAAGTTCCCCCATCAACCAACTTGCCTTTCTTCTATGAATTCCAATGTGGGTTGAATTTCTAGGTCATTTCTTATTTCTATGTTTCCTATTCTATCTCTCTTTGTAATCCCTTTGACTCTTCTCAAGTAGGTATTTCATTTCAGCTGCTTGTATTTGACTTTTTTGCTTCTTAGTTAAATTCCATGATTCGCGTCCAAAAGTAAGTATCGGCCGGTATATGGATTTAAACACCTTCAATTTAGTTTGTTGTGAGATTTCTTTCATATTTAAAAATTTATTGCTCATGGTGTAATACAATTTGAATGCTTTTTCAACTCTGTTGTTAATTTCCGTTTTTTGTGTTTCTTTGTCATCTATTTCCACTCCTAAATATTGGAACGTGTTCACTTGTTCTACTTTTGTGTTTTCGATCTCTATATTTATTTCTTCTATTTCTTCACCTACTACCATTACCTCTGTTTTATTCTTATTCAATGTCAATCCACTTTCTTCAAGTACTTCATTCCATGTGTTCATATTAGTCTTTAATTCTCTTTCACTTTGTGCATATACTATCACGTCATCTACAAACGCTCCTTCCGAGATTTCTATCATTTGCATATTTCTGTGCCCGACCATAAACGTTTTACTTTTTCTAGTCACTTTTTTTTTTAATATATCGTCCACAGGTATATATTATGAAGAGCACTGGGTTCAAGCCTCCACCTTGTCTTAGACCATTTTATGTTAAAAATTCTTCTGATTTTCTATTGCAACTGGTTACAGAGTTTTTATTATTACTATATTCTATATTTTTTGCACCATTCTCATTGTTTTGTTGGTTATTCCTCTCTTCTAAAATTTTCCATAGTCTCTCTCTTGGTATCGGGTCGAATGCTTTTTGTACGTCTATAAATCCTAAGTATATTTTTCTTTTTTCTTTTGTCGATTGCTCTGTGATTTGTTTCAATGTAAAGACATGATCTTGGGTACCCTAAATCCACTTTGTGTGTCTTCTGATTTAGTTTCTACCACTCTTCTTATTTTCATGTCAATTAATTTTTCTAATATCTTCATAGCTGTGCTCATTAAAGTTATATCTCTGTAATTGGTGCAGTTTTTCCTGTCTCCTTTTTTGTAAATGGGTACTATTAATGTCTTTTTCCAATCTAGGGATATTTGTTCTTCCTTCCAAACCCTTTCATATATTTTAACCACTCTTCTCCTTTGATTCCCATGTTTTGAATCGTTTTTCCCGTCATTTTATCGTTCCCGGGTGCTTTTCTATTTTTTTATTCTTTTAATTATATTCTGTAGTACTTTCAATGTTGCCAATGGTTCCATATCTTCTTCCATTATTTCATCTTGTTGTACGTAGTTATTTTGGATTTCATTTTCACCATCTAGTAACTCTTGAAAGTATTCTTTCCATCTATTCATTATTTCTATTTGTTCATTTAATATTTCTCCATTTTTATTTTTAATTTTGGTTATGTTAGTATGTTTGCCTGTTCTCCACGGTTGTAATACCCTCCCTATAGAATAACTTTTGATTACTTTTACTGTCTTGTTCAATTTTTTTTCCGAATTCTTTCCATTTCTCTTTCTTTGCCTTTGATACTAAATCCTTTACTTTTTTTCTTTCAATTATGTATTTTTCATAGTTCTCTATTGTCTTGTTATTTACGTAATTTCTCCACGTCTTTTTATTTATTTTTACCTGATTTTTAATCTCTTCTGTCCACCATGTTGTTTGTTTCTTATTACTTATTACTCCCTCTATTCTTCCCACGTATTTTATTGGTTGAATCAAGTATTGCATTTTTGAAGGTGTTCCATATTGTCTCAATATTATTTTCCTTGTTCCCATTTTCTTTTATGTTTCCCAATTTCTCGGTCAATAATTTTTTGTATTTGTCTCTTTATTCCTTAATTTATAAGATTTTATAGTTTCAAACTCTATTTTCCGTTGTTCAATTTCTTCATTTGTTTTTGTAACTTCTATTTTTTCTGTTATTTTACTTATTACTACGTAGTGGTCGCTTCCGATTTCCGGACCTCTTCTTACTTTTGTGTCCAATATTGTCCTCCTATTATTATTTTCAACGAGTACAATAGTCAATAATTGATTTTTCTCTTCTGCTACATATTCTCTTGTGTATTTGTTAATACTCTTATTTTGGAAGAATGTATTAGTTATTATTAAATTATTTATCAAACAGTAATCAAGCATTCTCTAATTATCCATTATTATTTCTAGTCTCTTCTCCGTATTGTCATATTACTTTACTGTATATTTCATCTTTTTTTCCGAACCTACTATTAAAATCACCTATTATATAAATTACTCCTTTGTCCTCTTTCGTTACTAACGTTAGTTCCTCCGAAAAATTTTCCTTATTTGCTGCTGTATCGCCTTCATTTAGTCCGTATACTATTTTTATTGTTTTTTATTTGTTTCTATGTTTTTCTTTCATCTTTACTTTTAATATTCATTCTGAGATTGCTTCCGAGTCATATATTTTTGTTCTTCTAGTTACCTTATTTGTGTACAATTTATCCCACCCCTGCTGCTCCCCATTGATCTTCTTTTACTCCGATAAATATCAGTATGCGCCCTTTCTACAGTTTTACAAGCCCTTCACCTTTCTTCTTTGATTCAGTTACACCTAGTAAATCCACCCCCATTTCTTCAAATTCGTCTTCTAGTTCTCTTTCTTTTCCTGTAAGGCTTTTAACATTCCATGTTCCTATTTTCCATTCTTTATTTATATTGTTCTGTTTTGCATATTTATTTATATTTCCTATTTTCTTTCTCTTTGCTTTTATATTTCCGCATTTTATGTTGTCCCATTATCTCTAACGACTCTAACCATATTTCTTATCAGTTCATTATCCTTTTCTATTACGAAGTCCATCATAATATTTCCATCCCTCTTATCTTTTTCTAGTTTTTTTTTTGATTTCGACTAATAAAATTCGAGACTAATAAACAACTGAATATGATAAACGTTCGCATTAGTGAATGTAATATAAGAAAACAAAACGGTAAATCGGATGGTGCAAAATTAGAAAGAGAATGCATACAGGCACACTAGACCTGTTTCATGGCATTCTGAATGTGTATTATGCATTCCTAAATCAACATTAAGTAATAATAAAATGCTGAACGTGTTTAATAGTATATTATACACGACACTATAATGAATGCTATTATTACAGAGGATAATGTTTGCAACACGAGCGAGCGAGCGAGCGAGTTTTGCAATTATCCGAGGTAATAGTAGCCATTATAGCGAGTCGTATACTATACTTTGTCCATGAACACAAATACGAAGAATTTTTAATTAAAATTTAAATAACGCTACTAAAACCATGTGGTAGGACTATGTTAAACGAAGTAGTAGGATTAGAAACATAACATATTTCCTTCATTATAATCATTATACACCATAGACAATGATGTTACCATGACACCGTGAATAATGATTATATTTACTGCTGGAAGTGTATAATAGATAGCATTATGTTTGACCAAACACATGAATAATTGACTGATTATTGACTAGTCGTGGACAAAGTGTTTTATTTTTTTAAATACACATTAATTATAGCAAATGCTCAAAATGGCTACATCTAGCTTCTATACATTTGCTAAACCTGCGAATTATGCTGGCTTCTAGACTTTGGAGCATGTTGTTTCCTTGAATCCTTCTAACTGCCTGATTTATTCGTTTCACAAGTTACTCTTGAGTATTAATTTCTTCTTGGTAGACAAATGCTGTTCCCCACAAGAAAAAATCTAACCAACTCAAATCTGGGCTTCTTGGAGACCAAGGTACTGCACCGACACGACCAATCTATCGTTTTGGAAATTCACGATCCAACCATTCTCGTGTTTGAATGTCCTAATGTGCTGGGTCCCCATTAGTTTAGAACCACGTATTTCTTTTCTTAAATCTAATGGTATATCGTCTCTAAAATCTGTGAATGTAGCTTCAACAGTCTATCAATTATGTCCAATGAAGCTAGGATCCCTTTTTTGTTCACGAAGTAACCACGTGTAAAACCTCCGACTACCAAAGAGTATTTGGTGGCAGTCGTCTGGTAATCCCTGGAGTCTTTGGTAGTGATAAGGGTGTAAACCATTTTACTGTAACACTCGATGTACGGTTCTTTGGCTAACATCAAATATTCTGGCAATGCACCCCGTGCTTTGTTCTGATTCATTTTCGACTACATTTAAGATATCTTTTTCAACTTTTTTTTCAACGAGGACGGCCTCTGTCTTCAGCTACTGGAGTGGGCGCAGTTCTTCCAGTTTCTCGCATCCGAAATACAAATTGGTAGCTACGTTAAAAGGTTACCACGACACTCCTCTAAGATAAGATGCATGTCTGCATATTCCGGAAAAGAATTCCATAAAGAATTTAACGAACAAAATTAATAGTTATCAAAACGCAAAAACTGATTCAGAACGAATAACAAAAAAACTATAACGAATAAAATAAAGAAAAGGTAACACAATGAACGCAAGGATACTGAACACGAGGACAATCAAAGACGACGTTCTGATCAGCAAACAGTGACACCAGAATACGACTTAAGGCTGCCAATAACTCCTCATCTCAGAAGTTAACATTAATTGGTATAAGACTTTATTGCTTTGTTTTTGATGCAGAATCACGTGGTGTGGATATTATCCGCCATTTAGGATTCACCCTGTACATATAAATAAACACCTTTTATCATCACCTAAACCACATACGGGAACCCCGGCCCGCGGGCCGGATCCGGCGCTCTACTTCTTTTGATCCGGCCCTGATCCATATCAGACGCGAAATAGCTCTTAGAAATTTTATGACACCAATAATCAGGGCTTTAGAATAACACTTAAGGCACCCAGCCAACGTAGAGCTTTATACCAGAGCATTATAACAAGCGTTCAAAAAAACCTGTGGTCAAGTTGGCTAGTGTTTGCATTTGTCAGCGTTACCGTATGTAGTAACTAAAGCCACAGCTGAAGTTGATGGCATTTAATGTCTGCTGTCAAACGTCATTTTTCACGTTTTTGGCAACAAAATTATTTTTTAGCGTTTTAGAATTAGCAAGCGAGTAACTTTCCAGTTTTTCACGGTTCAGTTGCGAATCACGATGGTTTTTAGCGTAGAACAAAAAGTGACATTTATAAGCAGGGTTATGTTCACAACACTGTAACATACACGCTGCGCCCCATGTTTGAAATTTTTCCATAGGTCACTTGACCACAGTTTTTTTTGAACACCCGTTATTATAAATAAATGAAATAAGAAGTAGCAACTTGTTTTAATTCATTTAATATTAATTTATTTTATTTAATAATTTGGTCCGGCCCTTGACTCGGAGACAGAATGATAATTTGGTCCCAGAACTAGGAAAGGTTGCCCATGCCTGACCTAAACTAACTCACATTTCAACAAATACCAACGCATCACAGTATGTTTATGTGAGTTCTGAAAATAAACAAGATGATTATAGTGAGGGGATTAATGTTCAATCAAAAAGGAAAAAACATCAAATCAAGATGGTTATATTGTTACAATTTTTGGTAAATTTAACTATTATTAATTCGTTTTGCGGTCGATATCATCTTTAGGCTCTTTGTTTATTGATTCGTTCTTTGTTTTGGATCCTAATTTTATATGTTTAATTTATGTAAAAAGGGTTTTTCCCCCATGTAAATGTGCTAGTCTTATCTCCACATTATATTTGCTCGATTTGATAATTAATCCATTTGTTTCCAGTCATTAGAAATTTAGTTATTATCCTTGGCCTAGTCAATTAGTGGATTTATAAATTTTTGTTGCTTTAGTTGAACGTCCATTTGATCGTGGAGCTTCTTTCGAGAAACCAAGTCGGAATTCTTTTGTAACTTCATATTTTTGGTTTTTTATCTCATCTCTATTAAATTAGCAGTTTTAGATTTACAGTCAAATTCGCAAAGTCAATCTGGTTTAACCAGTGTTCTTCTAATCCTTCTGTAATTGTTTTGTAAATGTTATTTTTTTATTTCCCATTCCTGATTTTCAACTTCATTTTCTATTTCCTTCTTTAGTGTTGGACGGTTATAATTTAATTGATTATCTTATTGTATTCGGTAGTGGAGTAAAACACTTGTTGTGTTTTGAGTTTGTCATTTAATCCACCGGTGCCGCATTTAACATTCTTAGTAGCGAAGGATTAAATGATAGTTTTTCTCCTTGTAATTAATTAAATAAGGTAGGTTACCCAAATATGGGCACCCCTAAGCAGAGAAGCTTGTATCTTTTTTATTTCTGCGAGTAAAAATTTGAAATTAACTATATAACTCATTTGACCCTTGTTAAAAATGATGGTCTAAAGAAATTTGACAAATAATTATTCTAAAATATTGTTATTATAATTTTTGAAAGATGATGTGTGTTTTGCGCGTATTAGGAACAGTGGTTCCAAATATGAGCACTCATTAAACTAAATATGGGCACAGCCTGCATGTTACAGGAAATGAGTTAAAATCAAAAATTATTTATTAACAGAATTAAATACATAAGTAGTACAAAAGACGACCAAATAAAAAAATTCACTTAGTACACCTGGAGCACGCAAAAAATTAAACTTTGTCGGATTTCTTTACTCCATAGCAGTGCTCATGAACCCATGTCGAGCATACTTGGCATTGCCTCATATCCCTTTTTTCATCCATCTGGCAAAAAAAGATAGCAGTACCAGGATTCGTTTTTTTTTTGCTGCAGGATGGTTGCTACTTTTTATTGTCTCCCATATTGGGTGTCCTCAGCAGTGCCCATATTTGGCGCCCTAACCTCTTTTACAAATTTTGCGAAACTATTGTTCATTGCTAGAGAAGGTAAAATAACAAATAGGTGATGTGAAAGTACAGGTTCTTACCTTTAATTCGAATTAAGTTCAAATTAAAATACTGTTTTTAAATCACTTAAAAAGCTTAACAAACACGATCACATTATTACATCAGCGCCACCATTTCACAATAATTTGTTCTTATAGCGCCCATTATCAAAATAAATCGTATTACTCTTTACAGATACCATAAAGTATGCCTTGCGCTTCAAGCAGGTGCTGTCATCTATACAATCTTCAGAATTATACATTAGTTTTCACCCGTGCCGATATTAGGGACAGTGCCCATATTTGGGTAACCTACCTTATTAGCTGCTCCAATACCGTGTTATACCTATTTATCTTTTACTTACTTTTTATCCTTTGTTGCTCCGTTTAGTTTTCCTGGGGTGGGTTATTAATACATTTATTTGGATTTTACCTAGTGTTGATTTATTTTCTAAATTCGTCATATTCCGTCAACCTTTTCATTTTCGATGCTGGGCGGGTTCCAGGCCTTTCTTTAATTTTTCGATTCAATCATTCCTAGTAGTTTTTGATTTTTGATTTTTGGTAACGTTTTTTATAATTTTGGGAATTTGTGTAAAATTCTTCCTTTTCCGTTCTGGGCAGTGAAACCAGCCGGTTGTGCCTTAAGTTATATTATTTTTCTGAACTTACATATCTTGCGATAGAAGGCACGCGTTGGTAAGTTTCCTTAGTTTTCTGTTTTATGGTATCTTATAGCTTCAAATTTTTATTGAAGCCTTCTTTCTTTTTTTCCTTTTTGACTTTTGTCTTCAACAATAATTTATTCGATTGGAATATTTGGAAAACTAAGTTTTGACCAGAAACCAGAAACTTTAGAGCCTTACAAGGATCACATAAGATAAAATTCGTGATATCCACCAAGAAGTATTTAGCGCGCATTTGCAAGGGTGCGTTGCCGAGAATGAGGACATTTAAGAGATACTGTTTCTAGATATTCAATTTCCCAACTGTTAGGTATACGATTATGTACACATAATTCGTTTCAGTTAATAATTAACAAGTCATAACACATTAAAACTGTTCGATACTTTTTGCCGGGCGCTGTATTTTAATCAGTTTTCTATGTACGGCAAGCTATCTGTGACGCAAACCAATAATTTAAAGGCAACAAAGAATTCCATTCGTGGCGACCTCTTTTCTACTTTCTTGCAACTAAAAAATCAATTGGGGAATCCTGCATTGAACTTCAACAAACTTATGTATAGATGGCAAACCTTGGTAGAAATTTACGTTAAATATTTAACATCCACAATAATTTACTAATATCAATAATCTTATTTTCCCTTTATTAGACCTTTTATAATAACCTTTAATTTATATAATCAAAACGAAACAGAATTTTGTAAATCTATTTAAAAAAAAAAATTAGTTATCTATGTTACCTATAACATATCATATAGACTGATTCAAATTCGAGGAGCGATGTGGCATATTGTACATTTTCAAAATAATAAAAAAAAAAAACAGGTCAATTGTATTACAACAGAATAACTGAATTCGCTTACATCACTTATTAGGGTTTGAACAGTTGCCCTAAGAAAGGGCTATTAGTTGTTTTGATATAATCTCAAATAACGAAATGAAAAATGGAAAAGAAAGTTGGCTTAAATTGTTTAGTTGTTTAAACATAATTAATAAACTAATAACTGCAATTTATTTCAGCATTATTAACGCACAAAATAATGCAAATGTATCAAATCCATCTTATATCTCTTACATTAAGTAAGATCTCCATATTATGGGTTTTCGAATTTCAATCAGGTTGTAAAAGCTTGAAAAGGTTACAGTTCTGCTTTATTTTTTTTAAACCTAATTTTACCAGATTTCAAAATAAAATCATATTTACGAATTTTCGTATTTAGGGAACAAAGTAATACGCTCACAATACATTATATAAAGTATGATCAAAATTTCTGTTCATCAAGTATGGCCGTGGAAGTGCAAACCA
Source organism: Melanotus villosus (assembly GCA_963082815.1). NCBI lineage: Eukaryota > Metazoa > Arthropoda > Insecta > Coleoptera > Elateridae > Melanotus > Melanotus villosus. The sequence goes on from OY720419.1 coordinate 82,635,137, forward strand.
ACGCCTTTAAAATTGGCTTACATATAATATTAAATGTGACAGCTGTCAAAAATTTTGAAGTAAAGATATGTGAGCCAATTTTAAATGCGTTGGTTTGAACTTCCACGGCCATACTTGATGAACAGAAATTTTGATCATACTTTACTTTATACTTGCATATCTTAAATTACGTATGATGATTAAAATAAATCTGCAGTTACAGAATTAATATTTCATAATGCATTCCATATTCAATTTTGTTTACAATTTTGTGTTCCATTTTAAAGTATCTGTGTAGCTTAAAATTGTAATCACAGCCCACTGAGCCCACTAAAAAATCGAAGGCCAAAACTTTTTTAGTTAGGTCTCAAAATTGGATTTGAATATATATCTTTAATTAATGTAAATTGTGGTATCATCCACATCCGGCTTTACTTTTAAAGAAAATGTATCAAAATACTGTGCGTCAACAATAATTCCTATACTGTGGAGTGTGGGCTAAATCAGTTAAAACTTTTAGTGTATATTATATACATAACATTTTCGAATGCTTGCTTTTTTATTTGTGTGTGAAGATGTACAGGGTGCAAACTAAAATAAGGTCGCCCCTTTGTTTCTTAGTATTTTTTAAAGCTGAAAAATAAAATGTACTGGGCTGAATATAGAGGAAAATGTGTTTTGTGACATCAAAATTAACTATTGTTTCCATTTAAAAAGATAGGTTTGTGTTGTCACTTGAAAATGGTACACAGTATATCCTCGGATGGAGTACGGTACCTACTCTTATAAACTTTTATATTTTTGTATTCTCAGATGGATTCTTTCTTAAAGGTTTTTCTTGTTCTAGAGTACTCCTAACCAGGAAAATGGTTGTAATAAATTATATAACTGCAACGTTTTTATAGTACTTTTTTTTTCAAAAACTACAGTAAATTAATGCACGGAAGATTAGTTCAACATTTTCAACTTTATTGGGGAAGTTGTATGACTTAATTATAAATTTAACCCTCGTTTAGATAAACAAAACATAATTTTAAAACCGAAATATTTAACAAACAACAATTTTGCAAGTTTGCAGAATTACGATATGGTACCCACTGTGTTTGGATGTCTATATATGAGTTTATTTATTATTCGTATGATATACTTTGTTTTTATATTATTCAATAATGTGTAAGAAATGCTATTCGCATTTAAATGGTGAAGGCATAGGTAAGTGTTCTTTTAATTATGTTGTGAAATTCACCAGATATTATCTTCAATTTCCAAACCTTTCTAGGACAAACTTATACATAAGAACGTTTTTGCATGTGGATGCTACGTGATACAAAATTTTTAATAACGTTTGGATTTAATAAATTTGCCTTGCCTTTAATTTAAATTATAAAAACATGCAGAAGCCGGCCTGGATCCCGATTTCGGGATAGATTCTCGGTCAAAATCAGCGAGATCCTTAATGCGAAAAAATTTGAAACTATATCCCTCTTTCGGATACAAAGTAAAACTATATAAAAGTAATTTAGAAACATTTTGAGAAAACACTATAGTAGATTAAAATAAAAAAGTTGCAACAAATTTGTTGTAAAAGGCTAAAAGATACTTAGAATTTTGAACCAACAGTTTTTATCGAACTAAGTATTTGACTCAAAAAACATTGTAAATTTGTAATTTTAGTCGTCCTTTGACATTGTAAGTTTAGTATTAACAAGTTTCAAATCTAAAACTTGCAAAAATGCACCTTATTTATGGAAACTAGGTGGTTGTACACGAAATGATATCACTATCGTCCATTCTTCTCACTTTTACAGCTAGTTATCGTCTATTATGTGAAATTGGTGCCCTAAAAAAGGAATAGCGCGGTGTCTGATAATCGCCCTCGGATAGCAAGGTCAGCAAATACGGAATTGAGGGTGTTGCATCGCATTAAGCAAGAAACATAATAATAGCAAGACGGTATCACATTTCATAGAAACAATTCCACATGCGTAGAAGAGAATCTTCATTCTAGGCACACCAGAAGCCAACAGCTGCGAATCTTACGTAATAATATTTGGACAGGTATTATCGTCTACTTGAGCAATACGTAATGCCACCTCAGTTAAATGGATTTACTTTTCCCTTGAAAAAGTGTTAATTTAACCCTTTCCCAAAAAATTATATTGCAAGCAAAATTACTGACAACTTATTAATTAGTGTAGCCAGTCGAAATATAAAATATGCAATTTTATATAAAAAGAAACTAACATTGATAAGAAAATAGAGTATCGCCAAGTAGGCGAAGTACATGGTTCAACTGACAGTTTTTTCCTAAGCAATGGTCAATTTTTAAATATATTTAGTATTTACCCTTTTCTCTTTTAATCGAAGTATTAAGAACACCCAGAAAACTTGTAGTTTTATAATGGTTTCAAGTGAAAAGTTTTACAAAATTATGCCCAAGTAGGATTCCCAAAATTGTTTATCTCCAGATATATTTATAGAACCTTCTATCCTTTTCTGGAGTAGAAGCGCTTCCGGGGTTCAGAGCCCACGTTAAGCTGTAAGTCCCCTGTGTCTGTAGACTCTTGACACGCACAATACAGACATATGGAGAGAAGACCGGTAACGCCCTGTAAAGGGCACGTCACTTCGAGAAGAACAATATTACAACTCGAGCTAGTACAGGGTGGGCCATGTAACTTGTCCAGTAGTAACACCTAAATTATCCAATACAAATGGCAGGTTATTGGCAATGAAGGGTAGGTAGCTACTTAAATAATACGAGGGTATCGTAAAAACTCTTGCTTCCTTCGCGATAAGTTTATTAATAGATAAGACATACAAATAAGAGTTATATATTTCCTATAAGCTTGAAATGTCCTCTATGAAGGGGTGTCATTACTTTTCTAGGAAATCGCCATCCCTGTTTACACACGAACGCCAACGCTGAATAAGTTGCTTCATCTCATTGGAGAACAAATCAGACGTCTGCTGCCGACACCTTAGCTTCGGAAAAAATCGCAAAGACCGAACTCCTAGCTGGGAGGAGGGCGGGGGGGGGGGTAAAACGTCGCGAAATTTCAAGCGCTGTAATGCTTCCCACGACTGCAGTCAGGACGAGCATTGTCATGTTGAAGAATAATTGCTTCAGTGCCAGCTCTAACTCGCTGCAATCGAGTTCGGAGTTTTTTCAAAGTGTTCACATATTGCTTCAAAAATTTAATGTGAACTATGCCGTTCCAGCTCCAAAAGACGGTCAGTTTTCCTGCCGCAGTAAAGGCTTTATTTTTTCGGGTTAGGAGAGCCCCAATGCCTGTACTGCAGTTTGTTCTTCGGATTGTAATGGTGTGCACAGGACTCGTCACCAGTGACAATCCAGCAAAGAAAAACATCATCACGTTCCTGTTTGTATCGAGCTAAAAGTTGCTGGAAAATTACCTTTCGTTTGCGTTTCATTTCAGGAGTAAATATGCGTGGGACCTATCTTACGCACACTTTTGTGTAGCCAAGTAAAGCATGAATGATGTGGTCGACTCGTTCAAGAAAAATCGCAACAGTTTCAGCGATATCCTTCTGCTTCACGCAACGATTAGCACGAAACAGTTCATCTACAGATGAATTAGGCATGCAAAAAGTGTATGCCAAAAGTTCTGACCGACCTCAACAAACACACACGTTTGACAAGGTCTCGCGAATTGTTGGGGCGTGTAACAGCAAATCCAAACTTTCTGCAGGGTGTGATTACAGGAAACGAATCGTGGGTCTTTGAATACGATCCGGAGGCAAAAAGAATAAAGTTCCGAATGGCACACGTCACAATCACTCCGTTCGAAGAAGGCTCGGATGAACAAGTCCAAGATCAAAACCATGCTCATTCTGTTCCACGATTTGAAAGGGGTCGTCTACAAAGAGTTTGTCCCCCCTGCAATGATAGTGAATGCAGCTTGTTACGTAGAAGTTCTGGAAAGACTTCGAAAACGCATCGCCGACAGATCCTCCACCAGGACAATGCATCGAGCCACACGGCGTTTATCACGAGGAAGTTTCTGACCAAGAAAAATGTGCCAACGCTGCCACAGCCTCCCTACAGTGCCGACCTGTCTCCCGGCGACTTTTTTCTGTTCCCCCTGCTGAAGAGAGGCATGAAAGGACGCCGATTCGAGATCGTTGAAGCTGTTCAAGCGGCCGTGACAGGCGCCTCAGCGGTATCCCGGAAAAGGAGTTCATGGAGGCGTACCAATAATGAAAACATCGTTAGGAGCGCTGTGTGGCTGCACCCTTGTGCCTATTTCGAAGATTATTAAATGTATTTGATAATATCTTTAATAAATTGAGTTTGCCAGTATCAATCCGGTTACTTTCAAGACAAACCCTGTACACGCGCTTGATATTGTTCATCCGTTAATCGATCCTGAGCATGCAGATTTGTTGCGACTGGATTTTTTCCTTTTACACTTCTTGCAGACCGCCTAATAGTACTGAAATTCACACAGGTGTTACCATACGCAACACCCATTATTTGTCGATGAATGTCAATGGGCGCATAACTCTCAGCCGTTAGGAACTCAATAACAGCGCGTTGCTTCAACCGAATGTCCATGTCACTTGTAATTTTGGTCATTACAGTACGGCCGCCTGATATTGCAGGGAAATGCTACTGGGTGTCTTGATAGTCAATGATCAATGAGTTAGAAAATATCAAGGAAAATATGATACTTATTTCATGTACCTCGAAGCAATATTACCAGACCTATCGGCTGGGAGACAAGAATTATCGAAACACCCTCGTACAACATGCTACTACCGCCACCATAGCAAACTTTAGTTTATGTTAAGGCATTCGATTATTAATTTATTTAGAGAAGTTTAGGCTTAGTGGTGCCAGGAATTTCAACGCATCTCGGTTGGCATTGCCGCATCCAAAGGCCTTCCACCCTGGAAATAATCTCCATCGTGTCAAATACGGTTTGACGTCGTATCCAAAAGAGGACAAAATTCCAGATTTACTTCGCACGAAAAATTTCACTGATCTGGGTCAAAGCCCAAAATCGATCCCGAGAGTTTTACTTTACAAAGCGACGTTGCTATTCCTTTACAGCACCATGGTCGGTCGGCATGGTAATATGTTTGTATGATTTACATGTTCTTTGATTATCTACATAATTTCCAAAAACGACTTTATCGTGTATTTAATGTAATCTATTGAATAAGTACTGCCCAGAAAAGTTATATGTGCCACCCCCTTTAATAAATCAGGCGATTCATCCGTCAATTTTACAGTTATTTGAATATCTTCAAAAATAAGATTGAATTCGAAGACTTCCACGGTCAGTGTCACTATTAACAAAACGTCTTCCTCCTGAAGAAGCCCCTTAAAAAAGTGGACGGAATGTTGAGTTATTCTGTCTCAACAATGACACGGTCCCAAAAAAGTGTGGAAAATTTTGTCAGCTTTGATTTTGTATATAATGACAATTTTGCTAAGATGCACCATCTTCAAGATATAAGTAAAAGACAAAAAAACAAGAGAAGGTCAGTCCCCCCTTGCACCCTGCTCACCGCCTATGTCCGGGGACTTTTAGTATGTTTACCTCATGATACTATAATAGTTATAGTATCATGTGTTTACCTCCTAACGTCCCGATACAAAGCCCTGAAGTTAAAAATTGTGACACCCTCCATGCATTCTACAACCCCTTTATTGACTGGACTAGGATCAAACATTAATTAATGAATTGGATGTTTGTTATGATTAAATAGGTACCTATCCACTACTTTACTAAGTTGCCTTTATTGATTTCTCTTTTAATAAAAATATAAACAAAAATGTTGCAGAAATTGTAAAGAAACCCATTGCAATTCTCAAAGAAACATATAAAAAAAAAACAAAAAAGACATTCCACATTCTATAAGTTCCTTCTTTCTTTTCTCCTGATAAAAAACAGAAGAAATGTAACAAATCCATTACGTTTAAGTGTGCATCCTAGATTATGTTGAAAATTATGCTCGCCATTTCGCATTTGTTTTTCAATTATTCAAGTCGTGTGGAGTGCAGACACTAAATAATTTTTCGTTCGGATACCTTAAGTGCCAAGTGGTAATTATTCTCCGCTATGCGCTATTTATGGTATGTGTGTGTTATTTAGCATTAGTCACATCGAACTGTGCAAACAGCTATTAAATAATTTATCTGAAATGCAGATTTAGCTTAGCTCTCGTTTGCATTGCAAAAATCGGAGCTGTGCCTGTTTATTGTCTTTTTGTTTTTTGGCTTCATCTCCATATTGTAATTGATGCTGGTAGTTATACAGGGTGGACTTTGTTAGGAAAAACTGATCTATTTTTCTATTCTGTTTATTTAAGCTTTAGTTTGATAAAGCTTTAAAGTTTAGAATTTCAGAGAAGTTTTGTAGTCATAAAATTTCATTTTTAAGAATTGTTATAATCAGGGAAGTCTTTAGTTTTTATGAATTTTGCAAAGTAAATGTTTAAAGAACCACTTTAGCAATAAATGCATTTCAAAGTTTTAGGATTCGTAAGCAAGGTAAAATATTCACAAGTAATCAGTTATCAAATGTGATTTCCAAATTCTTAAAATCCCATCATCCTAAGGCCATTTTATTTGGCGACTGTGCAAAATACGTAGGAATTTTATTTTGTCACTTTGGCATTGATATTATTTGATTTAAATTTACTATTATATCCTAGTATATAAATGGCTTTATATCCAACAGCAAAATTTTAGATTTGCCTTTTTCCGGAAAATGTGGAAAAGAGAACTTACAATTTGTTTTGTATAGAAAAATGCAAATAAAATAAATTCTAAACAAATCTTTTCGTAGGTACGTATGACGCTCTAAATATTCACTTATCTTGTTTCAGGTCTTTATTTTAGTGTCTAAACTGCAACATATCGAGATATAAAAGATCACTGATGAACACCTTAATAGAAGCTTAAAATAATTGAAATAAAAAATTCTCTCAGTTTATCCTACAATCTGTATAACCAATTTGATTCGAATGGTTGAATGAATTACGCGTTACACATTAATTACGAATAATTGCCTAACCAATCATCATTTGGTTTTAAATTTAACACGCAAATATAAATTTCGTAACAATCGCCTGGTAAATCAATTTGGGTTTAAAAAATTTATTGGGCGCGCAATTAGATAAAAACAATAGTGTGTATGTATGCCATTTTACGATCTTATTATTAATAAAATTTTATAGGGTCATTTCGTAATTTATAAATAAGTGTAGGAGTGATCGATAATTATTAATAATAACATAATACTCGTGACTATGAGGGAATACACATTCTATTGCCTTATTGGAGTTGTAGTTTTGGTAAGTAATTAATAGATTTGAATAAGAGTTAAAAATTTACATTAAAATTTTCCAAAAACTGAGAATTCCGTCGTTATCTAAGAGAAACCCCTTGACTTGCACCTCAGAAATACAGAAACTGTTGCTTTTGAATTTCAAATATTTTTAACATTTCATTTCAATCCTTTGCAGTGGAATAAGAAGCGAATATATTCAAAGGTTTGAAAAAATTAATAGTAACTATATACAGGGTGTCTCAGACATGACTCCCCAGGCCTATAACTTTGTTATTTTCAAAAATAACTATACTAAACTATATATATTCGTAAATGGGAGCAAATTCTCTATAAGATGGGGAAAGAAAATGTTAGAAAATCTGTACTCATATTATGGCAGCGATATTCAACTTTCTTTTTTCAAATTGCACACTATGCTTTTTTTCGGTCATTGTGATAGTACTCTTTATTCTCTTTATAACCATGTAAACCAATATGGGTCTGACATAAGAAAATTCTCGAAGAAAATACGATTGAAAGTTGAAGTCTAGGTTTGCCATGGAAACAACTGATTTTTGTAATTTGTACTCGTCGGCGATGAAAACAATAGCGTATAGCTGTAAAACAATTGCAATTTACGTTGCAAAGAATGACAGGTGTTCTTTCTGTATTTGTATGTTCTTGTTTAAAATCATATTAGAAATGAATTACACTAATTCTGAAAAGCTTGATATGATCCTTATTTATGGTTTATGCAAGAAGAGCAGCAAGTTATGCAGAAAGGTATCCGGAAAGAATACATCCTGATCATAAAACGTTTATTAACTTGGCATCGAACCTTCTTGAGCATGTGTCATTTAAAAAGGACAAGAAAATTCCAAATTTAAATAAACGAACCACTACAGATGATGCTCATGCAGTGGCAGTTTTGGGCTATGTTCAATTACATCCTAATACTTCGGTTAGCACCGTTGCATCTCAGTATGACATATCAAGGGCTTCTGTGGGTAGGATTTAGAAATAATGAATGATGAATAATTCACCATAATCCAACTGATAAACTCCATTCGGCGGTTACTATCTCCTGAGTGCAGTGCATGTACTCGCATAAATTTGTAAGGACTGTATACATTTTTTTTTTCAAAATCCTACCCTGAGAAGCCCTTGATATGTCATGCTGAGATGCAACGGTGCTAACCGAAGTATTAGGATGTAATTGAACCTACCCCAAAACTGTCACTGCATGAGCATCATCTGTAGTGGTTCGTTTAGTTAAATTTGGAATTTTCTTGTCCTTTTTAAATGACACATGCTCAAGAAGGTTCGATGCCAAGTTAATAAACGTTTTATGTTCAGGATGTATTCTTTCCGGATACCTTTCTGCATACAACCTTGCTGCTCTTTCTATCTTCGGAAGTACTAGTAGGCTATATCTCTTTGGTATTTTTATAACTACTGTTATGACTCGATCTGATATCGAATTCATTTTTATAACCTGATCTTTGATTCCTTTATTTACTAGGATACCTACTCCGCCCAAATTGGCGTTTGATTCTTTGTTATTTAAATACAGGTCGTTTTGTGTCGCTGAGAACCACTACGCCTCATTTTATATGGGATAGTTCTTCTTCCACTTCTTCCAACCGATGGTTGAACTGCATAGTTTGTATATTGAAGGTGGCTACGTGCAGTTTTGTTATTTTATTGGTTGGAATGGAAAGTGGTCGCGAATTTTTGCCTCCTCCCAGAAATCTTAAGGCAGGCCTTAAAGGTGTGAGATTTCGAATTATGATTCTTGCTTACCTGGGGCACAATACCGTCTGTTTTAAAATTCGTCATTTTGTTTTATTATTTCTTTATTGGCAACCAGAAAGTATTACAATCTATAAGCCAAATTTGATGGTTAGTACATAGTTAAGTATTGAATGTACAATTAATGACATGAGGAGGTTAACATCCAATGGTGTTGCCTCAGTTTTCCTTAATGTCTATTGTCAAACTTCTTCTGAGTCTTCTGTTGTCGGTAGGGTGTAGTAACGGCTGCAAGAGTGGATTTAGATGGTGTTCTAGTTTATTATGGTGTTTTCTTGAATTACTTCGCTTACGTAGGGAACTTTTAGGTAAGTATGTAAGGTATGGTTCGATACATACCATGGTGCATCTGTTACGGCTAGAAGTATTTTGGATTGTGTTTTCTGGATTATTGCTGTATTGGACTTGCTAACGCAGCCCCAGAGTTCGATGCCGTAGGTCCAGATCGGTTTTAGGACTATTTTATAGATCAATAATTTATTTTCTAGTGATAAACAGGATTTACTTCCAATGAGCCAGTAGAGTTCTTTAGTTGTTAGGTCAAGTTGGATTCTTTTGTTTTTATGTGTTTTTTCCAATTTAATTTGCTGTCGAATGTTAGTCCTAAGTAATTTACATTGTCACTTTGCGGTATGATAACTTGATTGATGTTTACCGGTGGACAGGTTCCTTTTCGGAGAGTGAAGGTTACGTGGGATGATTTATATTCGTTTGCCGTGATCTTCCATTTCTTCATCTATGTGTTTATTAGATTTAGATGATGTTGAAGGTTAGAGGAGGCTACAGCGGGGTCTTCATGTATTGCGAAGATAGCGGTATCATTCGCAAATGTTTCCGTGGTTGTTGTTGCAGTTGTTGGTAAGTCATATGTATAAAGAATATACATTAGTTGACAGTTGGAAGTTTCTTCGTTTACATTCACTTCAAATTGGCGCTCTGTAGATATGACTTCAGCAGATTGACGTAGTTATTTGGCAGGATTCTTTTTATTTTACATAGAAATCCTGGATGCCACACTTTATCAAAAGCTTGACTTATGTCTATAAATGCGGCAGTGCAGTATTTTTTATTTTCTAACGACTCGTTTATGGTGTTTACTATTCGATGACATTGCTGTATTGTCGAATGTGCATGTCGGAATCCAAACTTATGATTTGGAATCCAATTTTGTGAGTTAAAGTTTTTGTTCAATTTATTGAGAATGCGGCTTTCGAGTAGTTTTGAAATGGTAGATAATAAGTTTATAGTACGACAAGATGTGACGCCCGATGGATTTTTCCCAGGCTTAGGTATCATTATGATTTGACCAATTTTGAGGGATCACGGCCAGTAATTAAGTCTAAGTATTGCGTTAAATATGTATAATAGTTTTACTAGTCCTCTTTTTGGCAGTTTTTTAAACATTTTCGCAGTAATGAGATCTATGCCTAGAGCCTTTTTTGGATTTAATGTGCTTATTGCTTATTGCATCTTTAATCTCTTTCGGAGTAAACAACTTTAGTCATTGTTCATGTGAAGGTGTACTTAGAATTTGTTCGGTTTTCTGTACCTGGTCGTTGTTTTGTGGTGTAAAGGCGTCTGTTAAGTGTTCGGCAAAGAGGTCGACCATTTCTTTGTCATTTTTTGCCCACGATCCTGGTGGTGTTGAAAATTTACGTATGGGAGGTGATGTTGTTATAGGTTTTCTTTTGTTTTTTTATGGATTTCCAAATAGAATTGTCTAGCCTTGAGAGATTAGAAACATATGTCGCAATTGACTCGTGTTTCGTTTCTTGCAGTTTTGTATCTAACTCTGGTGTACGAGTTCATTGCCAAGTTGATCTGGCTCTTCTTTTCTCAGATACTAGTTTTTTTTTAGTTCTAAAGGTATATTATTAACAATTTTCTTAGGGCCAGTATTCGGAGTGGCTGATAAATTTATTACAAAATTCGCCATTTGAAAGTAAGTTAGCCATAATCTTCCACGCTGACCAGGCGGGTTGGACGATGGTTATATGGAAATTTAGACAGGGTGTTTGGTAGGATATGGATTGGGACATGGTTTGTAGAAGATGGTAAAACCAAGAGCTCATGGGGGCAGGTTTGCTATTCCTGAAATAGATAAGTCCTCCATCGGGATCCTACCCGATACCCGAATTTTTTTATGAATCATGTATTAATAATTAAATGAGTCGTAATTCCCGAGGACGGCGTTTTTGGACCAACATTTTCCTGAACTTTTTCATGCTTATGACGACGCCAAACCGGTCCCTGATTTTAATCAACTAGTCAACAAGTCAACAAGTGAAATGGAAGAACTACAGCCAATTCTTTTCTATCAACGATCGTGCACTAAATAATAGCTTTACCCGAATGTCTTAACAATTAAAATTAATTCACCAATTTTACCTTGTAAGACATTTATCTGAAATATATTAAGACTCAGCTGAAAAAGCAAAAAATTAAAGATGTGCGATAATTAAACTAGAATAAATTAAATAACAGTAATTAAAGAAATCGAAATTCAGCAGAAGCATTCAAACCTCCCCCCCCCCCTCGAACTGATAATAATTTCATTTTGAAAAAAGTACAAATTCAAACAAAAATTTGCGGGAGTTTTATTGGAGGTATATTAGCTTAATGAATTTGTAAAACTGCCTAAGTGACATTAAGAAACACAACCAAAGCTTTTTTTGTTGATTGTCGATTTCTTTAAATCAGTCCCTGAGATTTTTAATCCATAAACTTCCTCCAAGGTCTGGACTTTTAGTTTTGCAATCAATATAACAGTGCGTTTAAAAGTCCACATATATGATTTTTTTTCAATTTTCAGTCTGTTGGCTTGGCCTGGTAGCCGATATAAGCAAAATTATTAAACAAGAACGGGTAAAAATCATATGCACTCCAGGCAAGTTAATTCCTAAATAATAGAAAGGTAAAACACAAATGCGATTAAAAAAGTAGTTTTGCAATATACTCCACTAAAAACTAAAAACAACTAAAAAACATAAAATCCCCAGTATTTCAAAATAGGACAAGATAAACCAATATGGAAAGATATTATAAAAACAAACCATTTTTGCAAAAGAAAAAATAATAATGTTTTTTTTTATTATTTTTTTATAATAATAATATGGCAGCAGCAAAGCTGATATACATACAACATGTCTCGTAAATGTAGTGTATAAATACAATGTTATTAAAAAGATACAAAAATAATAATAGTAGATACAGTGATAAGGGTGTCACAATTGGAACTATAGGATTTGATTTTTGAATAAACCGTAAAATATTTGTAAAACTGATTTTTTTATTCTTCAACACAAAATCTAGACTTTACGGCTACAAATGGAAAATGATATCATTCATATGGCCGCCTCGACTGATCTGTCTCGCCTGCTGCAATTGAGATTTTAAAAAATCACATTGTATGTATTATTATTTGATACTTTCAAATTCAGAATTTGTTTTTTTCGAATTGAATTCGTCAAACAATACATTTCAGATTTAAATTTAAGCACACTAATTGGATATATAGATACTTAAATTAAAACCTTAATAAAACCAAAATTTTATTATAAAATTAAAGTGACAGTTTATAAAACCGGACTTTGAAATTTTCCCAAAATGCCTGTCCGTGACCTTTCTTTACTAATAATAACTTAGATGTAAATACCGGTTGCAACTACAATAACACAAAGGTGTGTTAGTATAACAATACAACTTAATTAAATCTATTAACTCTAACTCATATAACGAGCTTAAATTAATAAGATAATTTACGAGGTGACAAAATGGCGCCTATAAACCGTGAACATATCATAAACTCTAATGAAATTTCCACCTCCAAAAAATCGGCAGAAAAAATCTTTATGAGGGACATTTTTACTACTAACATTTTAGCGTCAAAAATAGTAATAATGCTAATAAGCTTCTATTTTCGTGATAGCTATAAATATAATTTTACGGTCCCGTAAGAAATTTAATCAAAAACGTATTAAGCATACGTAATGTGCTATGATTAATTACCTAATTTTATAGAGAAGTAAACCTTGACTTGTGTGATTCGATTTTGCACTGTATAATTTTGTTTGGGATCATCAAGGTTACGTATCCTCCGCTGCTTTAATTTTTCAACGGAAAATTTTTAACACGACGATCGTACCTTTTGTTACGATACGTTTTCATAAAGAAACCTGGAAAATTTTCACGGAACTGTGTCGCGAAACAGTTCGTTTTAGATGATTCACAAATTTATGTTTCTGTAGGTACATAAATAAAATTAAGGCTCATCATCGAGAATTCTTAGAACAAACGGTATAATCCCGATTAAATGAAATAGAAACTGCACCTCTTAGTAGACAACTGGGAAATTCTTTATTTCCTAGAAATTAAAGGGTGGAGTTCACAAGCACGATTTAGCATTTTCATTAATCGTGATCCATAAACACAAATCAAAATGCAAAATTCTATGGAAAATCCATTTATATTATTCTTTCAAGGAAGTTGTTTATTTTTGCTGATTTACGAGGTATCAGATCTAATTTAGAGGTTTTCGGAAAATACTGCTATAAAATTGTTTTCGTTTAAGTTTTTAAAATATGTAAAGTGCTGCTTTGCCTTAGAATATTTTTGGTGATTTTTATTTAAAGGATTAGGATCCTAAAAACCGTAAAACGTGAAAGCTATTAAATTATAGGAGTATTTTCTAAAACTATGTAAACTTTGGTTTCAACTATAAATCGTTTATTATTAAGAATTTGTAAAGCATGCAAAACATTTTTAGGTAATGTATCGGCTATTCAGAACCATCATCTTTATAGATGTACCATTTACTATACTTTTGGACATGAGTGGTAGATTTTTAACTCATTTAAAAAGGTTTTTGACAAGAACGACTTTTGCTAACCTTTAAATATTGATTATGTTATGAATTTTCCAAAGCATTTAAAAACTTTACTCTGAAGTGTATCATTCGCAGATCTACTGCCTTTAATCTTTTTTACCGGGATATCGATTTAGAAACCTGAAACTCGATATAACCTAGAGAAGTAACAATTTTGTCTCATAAGTCACACAGTTACGCATCGCCATTAACATTAGGTTTCGTGCCAATGCTGTTTTCAAAGATCTCTATGAAAGTTGAAAGCTCTCTGAATCCGGCAAAACTCTGCTGATGTTGAGACAGTTGAAATAGCACCCATAACTCTAAATTTCCCTGGTACATAAACAAACATAAACAAATATGTAATTTCATAAAATCTATGGAACTAATTTAGTTCAATGTGTGAAAACTGTACAACAAACAAAAATTATAACGCAAAAGTGTAAAATATTAAAGCTTAATTCGTTAAATGATTGAGAATAAAATCAAACTTTGAGAAGAACTAAACGTGATAATAAAAACAAATCGTTGAATAACGGGTAGAGAATGAATAGTGTAACGAATCGCATCAGCAGCTGCGGAGAGCAGGTGCAAGATCAAATGCGGCATCCGCCGCTAGAATTATCCACCGAAAAGCTTCCAGAGCGTTCGGCGGATACTTACTCTCGCGCACCTACGGGAATGTTGTGGAATGAAGTTCTGGAAGGACGGAGCTGGGATATATAAGGCGCGACCAAACGAACCCGAGTTAGTCTAATCCAGCCAACAGTCGCGGTCGCGAAGTTAATATAAATATCCGTGAATAGTCTTGAACTAATAATCGCGCCAATCGCGGCGTGTTTGTGAATACGTAGAAATAAATCGTTAAATAAATAAACTGTTATAAATATGTTACTTTAATGTTCGGTTTTAATATTAGTGTTCCGTTTTAGTTTTACGTTAGTGTTTAATAATTGTTCTTTATAATTATTTCGTACTTTAAGTTCGTTTAATAAATTAATTTACACCACGAACCGAGTTTATTTAAGATAAACGTCGTAAAAACGTTACAATAGTATATTGTTCAACGATTGAGATTTCCATGATGATGAAATATTGCGACACGAACCGAAAGGCGAGTGGAGAACTCATCCGAATGGAAATGGGCATTTCTCAAGAGTTGAACACTATGCTTTTTCTAATCATATTAAAAACTTAACACAAACACAGATTCGATGACAAATGTCAGCGTCAACTAATTTTTAACGAAACAATGAACCGTCGTATACTAATCGTCATAGTAATGATAAATACTACCCGTGGAGAAAAGTAAAATCTCGTCGTCTCATTGGACAGTAACCCGTGGAGACAGAGGTCAATTTTCTCCACAGTTCAAGACTGAGCCACTTTCTCAATTGAAAACGTATAAAAAATGTACAAATTCTTTAATATGATTAGGAAAACGATTATACTACAGCCGAGATTGTAGGGTTATATAGAGAAAACGCAAGAAATAATCATAATATCAGAATCATAAAGTATTGTGAAAAACTAATAACGAGGGGCATCTATCTTTATTCAACGCGGCTGTGCAATATACAATAAATATATGCGAAAAATGTATCACTGACTATATACCGATGGTAAAAGAAAAGAGAAAATTAATGACACAGTCTGAGGAGGCCTACTATTTAGTAACCGAATAAATAAAATAATACTAATAATAATACAGAGCAACACAGCAAAATTCCTATTTGGGAAGTTGCGCTCCCACGGAGATCACTCTACAGTGGGGCAGAGGACCACTGGGAATATAAATCCTCCCACCTCAACACAACCACGAATTAAGTAAAGGTACGGCAGGATTTTGTCGAGGTGTGTCTTAGCTACCCTGCAAGCTGGCAGCAGCTAAAAAAATGCCTACATCAATTTTATAATGGATAAGAAAAGTACAGTAGCCTCGGACGTGCGACGCCGACGTAACGGTCGAGAACGTTGTGGGAAAAGTCAGCCGGAACTATCAGCAACCACCAAGACCGGTCATCCATGACAGCGTATGTCATGGACAGATGAAATGAACCATAATGCATTGTTACTATCGTGCCACAAAATTAGGAAACATTACAACAGGATACCGATTTGAGTTGCACACTCTTCGGATCCCCAAAAATAACTCAAAACGAATGAATAAACCACTTTACTAATTTATTCAAGGAGGAAGAACAACCAAACTATGTACAGCTGGTTATCGTAAACGAAGGAGAGATCGGAGTAATCAAAGAGGAAGTTGTTGAAACCATTAAAAAACTGAGAAACTGCAAAACACCAGGAGAAGACGGAACTCACAATGAACTCCTAAAATATGGAGGAAATGCTCTAACAAAAGAAATCACTACAATGACACAAAAAATATTTAGCGAACAAGAAATACCTCATGAATGAAAGAACAGCATATTAATCCCAATGTTTAAGAAAGGCGATAAGATGAAACTCGAAAACTATCGAGGAATAAACTTACTTAACACACGCCTAAAACTAACAACAAAAATTATAAAAAAACAAATTAAATGACCTATTAGAATGGCAAGACAAACAACAAGGTTTCCGCAGCGGGCGATCATGTAACGACGCAGTGTTTGTAATACAAAAAATACGGGAAAAAGCCCTGGAAGTATTCAATAAAACCGCTTATATGTGTTTCATCGACCTAGATAAGGCCTTTAATAATATCTAATTAATCGACGTCATAAATATACTATACGAAAGGCAAGTACCAAAAACCATAATAGAAACTATAAAAAACATATAGGTACTTACAGATTGTCCGAAATCCAATCTAAACATACAATGTGATTTTTTAAAAACTCAATTGCAGCAGGCCGAATTCTGTCTTAATAACCTTAGAACTGTCTGTATTAGGTCAGAATACGGCCTGCTGCAATTGAGTTTTTAAAAAATCACATTGTACAAAAATTAATGAGTGCAACAAGGAAGACATAAACAATATGGGTAGCACAACAAAGATAGAATGAAATCATGGCTAAGTAAATTTTTAAACTAAAATCTCTCGCCAATAACAAGCAATATCTATGACAGATGTTTCTGCTTGCTTGCTTGTTATTGCCGAGAGATCTTTAGTTTAAAAATTTACCTAGCCATGATTTCATTCTATCTTTGTTGTGCTACCCATATTGTTTAAGTCTTCCTTGTTGCACTCATTAATTTTTGTATGTTTAGATTAGATTTCGGACAATCTGTATACAGATAACACAGTGAACATTAAATATAACAACAATAAATTAACGGAAGCCATACAGGCACAAAAAGGTATAAGACAGGTGACTCATTGACCCCATTATTGTTTAATGTTGTAATGGACGAAATCATAAAAGTCGTAAAACAAACCCAGGGATTCCAAATGGGAAAAAAAACATAATAAGCTATGCAGACGATGCAGTATTAGTTACAGACAACGAGGATCAACTGCAGAGAATGCTGCATCTCTTTCTCAATACTTGCAAAAAGTTCATGAACATATCGGTACCAAAAACAAAATCGATCTCACAAGAACCGGTGAGATGTACACTAGTAGCATAATATATGACAAACCTATAGAACAAGTAATGGAAATAAAATACTTAGGAACAACTATTACCAACTACGGAGACCTAAACAGAGAAATAAGGGAATACATCATAAAAGCAAAAAGAGTATCAGGATGTCTTAACCACGCCATATGGGGTAACAAATGCGTAAGGAAGGAAACAAAAACCAGCATATATAAAAGTACAATACGACCGATTCTAACATACACGGCAGAGACAAAACCACAAACAGTCAATAGTAAACAACAAATGGAAGTCCCAGAAATGAATATATTACGAAGAATAGCAGGAAAAACGAGATACGACAGAGTAAGAAAAACATAAGTGAAATATGTAAAGTCGGAAACATCAGCGATTGGGTTTCATGCAGAAGAAACGAATGGAACGCACATATTGAAAGAATGGACGAGAGTACAGTAGTACGAATTGCACGAGATGGCCAACCTGAGGGAAGACAAAGTATTGGTAGGCCCAAGAAACGATGGGACGACACCATCCAATAATATGGCAAAAAAACAGGCTGATAGCCTACTTTAAAAGTTAAAAGAAGAAGAGCACTCTTCATTATACTCTACCCACCACTAGCCGGAGCTATCACAGAACAACTACTGATAGGCCAGAGACGCATAATCAAACATAATAATAGACCAACAGCACATGAACTACAAAAAATTAAAGAAGAAGTAGCAAAATAAATTAATGATGAAGAGAACAACATGGTTACGATAGCCGAAGGAGAAATGCAAGAAAATTAAAACCATATACAGCAATCCAACACCATAGAAGAACAAACGCAAAATACACTAACAACACGACCACGGAGAAATTAGTAAAAAAAAATACAAGAATCTCAACAGTTAAATACACATGAAATACAAAAAGGAAAAGGCAATATCAATAAAACTATAGATAGTAATTTAACACAAGATTTAAAAAATAAAATGAAAATAAACCTGATGAACTGGAGACATAGAAACCCCGCCAAAAGACCAGTATTACCAAGAGTGCAATTTAAACAACAAACAAAAATATTAATTAAAATTCTGAATGAAGAAATTTTAACATAGTACATCAATAATTCGAGCAATATACATAGAAGACATACGCATTATAGTCTATGACGCAACATCGCAGCAATAACATAAGCAAACTAAAAACTGACATAGGCAGAACAATCCAATATACAGGGTTTGTCAGAAAGTACGGATCATATGGGACTTTTATTTATTAAAGTATTTATTAAAAAAATCAATACGGCGTTGGTTTGTGCTTGTCTAAGGCTAAGGACTAATAAAAGTGCACACAGATTTGATCAAATGACATTCTGTATCTGTCATTTTTTGAAAAAAATCTTCAGAAGTAGCCCTATTTATGATTTTTTGGAAAGATTTCATTTGGAAAAGTTGTTCAGAATGGCATTTTACGTCGGTTTGCAAATTTGCAGCTAAAAATTCGGACCTATTATTTTTTACTCATTTATTTGATATTCATAAGTAACAATAATATTGGTTTCTTAATAGCTATTTATGCAACGAGTTGCAAAATGATGGGACTTTTTATCACCAGGTGTGAAATTGTTCGTCGAGGCGAAGCCGAGATGAACAACACGCCATGTGATAAAAAGACATGTTTTGCAACGTGTTTCATACAAGATTTTATCCAATTCAGATAACAAAATGTAAATGCCACATCTTCTTAAAAAAGGAGTTGGGTCATCGTGATAAAATGGGAGTGATAAAATGAGAGTGATAAAATGGGAGCATATTTTGTAACTAGTTACAAAATGAACCACTTTTCACAACTAAAATCAATGTCGAAATGTTGACATTTCGTAACTGAATTGGATAAAACTATTTTTACACAATTTCTAAGCAGTTTTCAATAAAATAAAGCTATCCAAATAACCGACCACCTAAATTCTTGGTAACTGTTTCTAATTTCGAGAAGCGGTATGGAACTAATCACATCAGTAATTTTGTTTTTCAATCTGTTCAAATCGTTATCAAATTTTTCTGTATACAGTTTTTGTTTCACATATCCCCAGAAACAAAAAAAAACCATAATTGTAAAATCCGGCCTTCTTGGAGGCCGTCGCTGCGGCCCAAATCGGCCAATCCATCTCTTTCCAAATATGGTGTTTAAATAATTTTTATCAAAGCAGTTGAATGTAGGCTGCAACCATCTTGCTGAAAATAAATCTTCTGTCTTTCGGATAAAGTTACGTCTTCAAGAAAATCACCTAAACAATTTTGTAATATTTCCAAGTATGCGAACTGATTCAAATTTCCATCCAAAAGATGAGGTTCAATTGTAGGTAATAGTACACCAAACATTAACTTTTCTTGAATACTTTCGTCTGCAGTTTATTCTAAATTTAAGATTTTGTTCAGACCAATAACGAGAATTTTGCGCCGAGACTGTTCTATTCGTTGTAAACGTAGCTTCATCCGAAAATACAATATTCTTAAAAAAATCCCTTTCATGTAAAATTTTTGACTCGCCCCATAAACAAAAGTCCAGTCGTTTAGCTTCATCATTGGTTTCCAAAGTATGAATGAATTTAGCTTTAAAAGGAATACTTTTATTCGATTTAAATATTCTTTGCAAATGCGATTTCCCAATGCCAATTTGTGCTGCCCTTCGTCTTAGTGAAACCCTTCCATTTGCTCTTACATCATTCCATGCCAAAACCGTTACCACACCATCTTCATCCAATTTCTTCTTACTCCGTTTTTGGTTTACAACACTTCCGGTTGTTTGAAATATAGTTATAATTTTTCAGAATTTCAGAAAATTCATTTTGCAACATATTGTAAATAACAGGCCACATAAAAAACATTTTGTACAAAGATAAAATAGAAAATATTAAATTCTGACTTTTTATTACATAACAAAAAAATAAAAGGGGCAGTTAACGCAACAACTGCAACAATTCTTAAAGAGCCTTCACATTTGAAACCAAGCTGACATTAATAAAAGTCAATTAATTAAAATAATAATTCTTTAATTTAATTTAATTTATATAAACAAACGGATGCCCTTGAGTATTTATGCAACTGTTAATTATATATTTTTGCATTTTTCTTTAATTATTATTATCGCTATTATACTGTTACATCGTTTCAAGCCGTAATATCGTTTGTGACTTCTGGGCAAACATAAAATTTAATTACTCGGACGGTTGATTAAAATACGAATAAATATAAATACCTTTTGAAATATAATA
The DNA here is from genome assembly GCA_963082815.1 of Melanotus villosus. Classification (NCBI taxonomy): domain Eukaryota; kingdom Metazoa; phylum Arthropoda; class Insecta; order Coleoptera; family Elateridae; genus Melanotus; species Melanotus villosus. Next base: position 82,655,906 of record OY720419.1, read on the forward strand.
TAAAATTACTATATAATGCTCTTCGGACAAATAAGTTACATTAAACTCAAAGGAGAATTGAAAATTTTTTAAGAATCAAAATAGCAACCTGAAATTGATATGCAAAGGTGTTTTGGACACAGTTTCGATAAGGTTTTTAATTTTAGTAACATAAAATTATAAAATTAAGATATAAAATACTTAACTTTTATATAAAATTTTCGTTGAAAGAATATTAAATGAGGTATCTGAAAATATAAAAGTGGAGAAAACCTGTCAAAAGCTAGAATTCTAATAAATAATTAGCGTAACAAATTGCATCAAATAAATAAATAAGTATACAAAAGTAAACCTTGATTATTCAATTGCGTATGCCATGGAAAATCAAGAATTTAAGGTAAAAGTTGTAATGATAATTAAAGGTGGAAGTTTAAGCAATTCGGAATGAGTCGTCAATTTGCAACGCGCGAAAAACAATTAATTAAACACTGCTTAAAAAAATAACAAATTTAGGCTAAGTATAGCCGTAAGCGATTTGCAGAAGGTTTTATTAGACAAACATCCACGTGTGGGAATTATGGAAGTAATCAAAGAGATTATACTCATTTATGATTATGAAGAGTAGTCATCATCGTTACGAAATCAAAATACAATTAACGTATTATTGTAAACACCAACGTTATTAGCGATGCCACAGTGAACAGATCACGAGTGATATCAGTTTGGTTATATTTAGTTTATGGGTATATTTATACATACTTGTTGTGGAATCAAGGACGGTTGTAATAAGTAATTAAGAGGCGATCGAGCAAAAGAATCTTTAAGTGACGTAATCACAAACACGAAAAACAATAAGATGTATCACCAAATTAGTAACTGAATCGCACAAAACTGTTTAAGTTAATTACCTATTAATGTATTCTTAGAGTCTGTAATGATAATTTTTAGCTGACGCATACTGGAAAAAATACGGTTATAATTGCTTTTTTAATTAATGAATTTCGAAAACGAGCGAAACTAAATATTTTGCTTTAACGACGGATACGTCAACAACTTAACAGCCTTAAATTATTTTGATGTAGGTGTATGTATATTTCCAATTCTTAACGACATACCTGTGAATGATTAAATGTGCGAATATTTTAAGTACGTAATTTCTGTATTGTGAAATACAAAACTGATCGGGGTTTTATAAATTATAATGTAATCGAAATTAGAACATTTTGAATACAATTATTACTTCTTTTAGATTCTACAACTGTAAATGTCGGCCTTCAAATTTAATTTTTTTTGAAACAAAGTTTATAACAAAATTAAATCATAACTGAGTTAATGCACTCCGCGCCATTTGATTAACCTCAGTAACAATTTTAATCATTATATGCTGACGGTTTATTCCTGAAAAGGAATACTATTTTTGTTAATCAGTTGCTCGATGTATCTCGAAATTTCTGGGACATTTTCATTTTTGCACTGCATCATATAAAAGCGCGTCACTTGATCAGCCTCAGTAATTATTTCTTTGGTTGCTTATCGAGAACGTCGGTTATTTGTAATAACGGCTTTTCCCAAAGAAGCGTTTTGATTTCTAGTTGTAATAGGTCGTGGAAGAAGGTTAAGTCAAGAAGAAATAGGCAGAATTAAGAATCTAAAAGGAGAAGGTTACTCCAACAAGCAAATTGCATCAAAAATTCATCGTAGTGTCCGTGTAATTAATAAGAATACTGAAAATTATGGACAAAATTATAAAGGACGTGTAGATACAGCCACAACGAAATTAGAAAAACTGATGTTTCTTCATGAGGTATCTAACTCATCAGTTTGGGCACTTCTGCAAGACTGCAAGCCTACGAACTGTCTACACCTAAAGGATGAACAATTGTGAACATTTGAAGTTAGTGTTGTAATAGGTTGGAGGTGGCGGGTCCTGCCATAAACACCCTACCAGGGACGGCTTTGGACTGTTACCCCAAAATATTTTAACATTTTATAAACGAATTCTTTTGTAGCTTTTGTAGTTGCAGAATTTTTCGAGTCCGGTCTAGTACAAATGATTTATGATAGTTGTATTTGCACGTCATAACCCACCACTAAGTTGTGGAATGCTTCTAGCTATAGTGCGGACCTGAACGAACAGATTTTACAGAGCCGGTTGACACAACGAGGGAAGTAAACAACACCTAGCTAATTAATATTATATTAAAGATACTTATACATAGATAAAGTTAATTAATCGCGAATAGAAGTAAGTAGTAATTGTAAAGCTAATAATTTTCGAATAAAAGCAATATGCGCATAAGGTTTCTGTACGTATATATGTATAAGTTAATAATCCAGAGTTGCCTAGACAACACGATTCAAGAAATGCCATCATATCAAGCGGCGTTTACCAGCGGAAGATCAGTGGAGGATCATTTTTTTTATCTCCAGAAGAATTTGAAAAAAATGATGGAGAGCAGGAGAACGAACTACACTACCAACCCGGGATCTCGCTAAAGCAGTCGACACAGTCTCGCACGCAGCTCTTATACAAATCATAGCAAATCTGAACGACGCGGGACTAGAAATAAACATCAACAAATGCGAAGCATAATAAGATAACATAACCAGGGCTACACAACCGAGATACAATGGATGAAAACCTAAACTTCGGGCAATGGAATAAGAAATAGAGCGGTCGTATATACCACAACAAACTTGGAAAGAATGGGTAAGAAACAAAATTATGATAAACAGGGAAATCAATCGCATACTCGTTCGTAAATGACTCAATAGAAGAATCAGATAACGAGGGAATAGAAGTAGAGGAAGAATATATAAATATTGAGAGAAAAATGCAGGAAAACAGCGAATATGCAAATATAATAATAATAATAATAATAAAAATAGGGAAACAAGAAATATACCTGTAAAGTACAATGAAAATAATAATTTAAATAATGATAATAATAACGATTAGACTAAACTAGCATAAAGTAACGTGTAACATGCCAGGCAGGTCTGTGCTAAGGTATTTCATATCATAGACCTAGGAGAATATGTGATCTACTAACTACCTTACACTGTAGAAGCGGTGTCTAGCGGCTAGCGTCACAGGCATGTTAACGTTATACAGTGCTCCCAATCCCTACCCATCATAACAAATCCCTTCGCACCTTATTAGCATGGGGTGGGCCTGGCGTAATCCGGGATTGATCCACGGGGATTTGCTCCATGTCAATTGATGATGATGATGATGATGATGATGATGATGAACCGAGCAGCATTGTTTCCCGAGATGCAAAGAATCGAGGGAAATAAGTTATGAGCTATAGTCTCTAACACTACCCAACTGAAATTTTTCCGATCCCAAAGAATTTCGACCCCTGAAAGGGATCTTTATCGTGCCAAACATCGTATTGGCGCGAGACCTACAGGTTTTCCTCGTATCCGAAAGATACTTTCGGATATTTTTTCAGGTTAAAAATATCACTGACAATATAAAGATTTATTATCTAAAATAATTACTTTAAATTAACTACACTTAGAATATGTAATTTCTTTTTTTGTGTACTCAACGGTAAACGGCCATTTTACTATGTAGAAAACAGTAAAGTAAAGTGGCATTTTACTTTACTAGTGAAGTAAAGTGCGCAGCAACACAAACACGCCCACTGCGCATGTGGTCGTTGTTTTAAGGCGTTGCTCCAGTACAGACATAACCTCGAGAAAATGATTTTCTAACTTTTCCATTAAGTACACAAAAAAATAGCGTATTCAACGCGTAAGTAAAGTGGTTTACTAGCTCGTGGAATTTTAATTCACTCGCTAACGCTCGTGAATCAAACATTTTCCACTCGCTAGTAAACAACCACTTTACTTTACTTGTAGAATAAACTACTATTAATCTATTCTGACAATTTAATAGATTTGCTGGGTTGGCACCAGCAATCAACAAGATCCAAATTTGATAGCCCCAACACCGTGCAAAGGCGATCGTTGCCCGGGTGGAGAAGTAACCGAACCACCACTAGGTAAATGCAGATGAAATACAGACAGATTACTTAATTTCCTATACTTATACAGGGTGTCCCAACCATCTGGGATTTTTCGATAGCGTCTTTATTATTATAATTATGTCAAAATATTATTAAGAAAAGTTGCAGGGTTTGATGTTCTACATATTCTAAAATTATTTTCATATATACAGGGTGTTTTGTAAACATGTGACGATATGAAGTTGTGTTTTTTTAAATGGAATACCCCATATTTTTTTACATATTTGGATTCTCCCTTCAATGGCGATTACAACGATATAGCATTATATGGGTCTATTGTTAATAGTTCCTTAGTTATTCATTTGTTTGTGATAAAAATAACCTTACTTTGAACGAATATAACACCGTAATTACACCGAAATGTTAACTATTTTTCAGGGTACAATTTTTCGGATCTATTTTCAATAGAACTGTGAGGACTAAGGGGCTCTAGGTATTTTCAATATACAGGGTGATCGAAAAACGCGAACCTCAATATTTCTTGAAAATTTTAAATAGAACGCCCCATATACGTTTATGTCATTAAATAGCCGCTTTTCTAAGCTTTCAGAAAATACCATATTTGTTCTGTCCATGTTTAATCGTTACGAAGTTATGTTAGTTCCTTTGTCATATTAGGGATTCATACGCGAGCTCTGCTGTCAATTTAATGAGCGATTGCACCAACTGCTGATTGTTTTTATCGTTGGTTGTTTTGAACAAAATCGCATCGAATTTTGTTTACAAATACTTTTGTTGCCGTAAGTAGGTCACGTTTGATGCGATTCTGTTTAAACAACCAACGATTGAATATTATCGGCGATTGGTGCATTCAGCCATAGGAGTGCTTAGAAAACAATTGCATTTAACAACTACGAAAACAATTGCTAGAATATTTGTCAACAAAAACAACGACTTCTGCGCTTATGTCACAGTTTTGAGGTTGATAGAAAAGCCTAGAAATAATGAATTAGTAATATTAGTAAATAACTAAAATCTTAATGCGCTATGAAACTATTATTTATAAAATAGTGTAACGTTTTTACGACGTTTATTTAAAATAAACTCGGTTCGTGCTGTAAATTAATTTATTAAGCAAACTTAAAGTACGAAATAATTATAAAGAACAACAATTAAACACTAACGTAAAACTAAACGGAACACTAATATTAAAACCGAACACTAAAGTAATTTATTTGTAGCAGTTATTTATTTAACTATTTATTTATACGTATTCACAATTCTCGGCGCGCGTATCAGTTCAAGACTGCCTGGGTTTTTGTCGGTCCGGCTCTTATACCTGCGGCGGCCTTTGACTCCAGTCTAGTGTGGATTTTTCTAAACTCATCGAATTTACTCGTACGTTCGGGATCAGCTGACGCAGCGATGATGTCATTGCATAACTTGTTACAATAGAAAACAATTTACTAAGAAACTAACGAACATTAACTACAAAACATTAAAAAAAACAGGAAGACAGACTGCAACAACAAGTTTTGCAAAAAAGCCATTATTACAAAAATAATGATCGTTACAGCAGGTGTTCAAAAACTCTCCTGTCTGTTTCAATGCATAGGCGTAAACGTCTTAGTAATGTCAACTGAACATGGAGTAGGGTTTGGATATGCATACCAGCAAATGCTCTTCCTATCCGATTTTTGAAATGTTTTATTGTAGTTGGTGGCTTCCTGGTAAACTTGGTCATTTATATGGACCCACAAGAAGAACTATTGGACTTAAATCGGGAGAACGCGCGGGCCATGGTAGGGGATCATTTCAATCGAGCCACTTTTGCGCTCTCCAGTTTAAAAATTCTCGTACCCTCTAATAATTATGGGGTGCAGCCGCATCATGCTGGAACCACATTAAATGGCGAGTTCGAAGGCCAACATCTTCTAATAACTCAGGAAACCCGCCTTGTAAAAAATTCAAGTATCTCTGCCCGGTCAATGGTTCATTAAAAGAGTATGGACCAATAACTTCAGTATTCACTATTCACCGTGCTGCATATACGCGATTGGCTAATAAACTATTTCGATTGCATTCACCCAAAATATAAATCATATTTATTGACTCTTCTTTCGAGAAATTTATTATTTCTAAGCTTTTCTCTCAAACCCTACAAAAACTGTGACAGAAGCGCAGAAACCGTTGTTTTTGTTGACAAATATTCTAGCAATTGTTTTATAGTTGTTAAATGCAATTGTTTTCTAAGCATTCCTATGGCTGAATGCACCACTCGTCGATAACATTCAACTGTTGGTTGTTTAAATAAAATCGCATCAAACGTGACGTATTTACGGCAGCAAAAGTATTTATAAACTATATTCGATGCGATTCTGCTCAAAACAACCAACGATAAAATCAATCAGCAGTTGGTGCAATCGCTCATTAAATTGACAGCAGAGTTCGCGTAGGAATCCCTAATATGACAAAGGAACTAACATAACTTCGTAACGATTAAACATGGACCCAACAAATATGGTATTTTCTGAAAGCTTAGAAAAGCGGCTATTTAATAACATAAACGCATATGGGGCGTTCTATTTAAAATTTTCAAGAAATCTTGAGGTTCGCGTATTTCGATCACCCTGTATATTGAAAATACCTAGAGCCTCTTAGCCTTCGCAGTTCTATTGAAAATAGATCCGAAAAATTGTACCCTGAAAAATAGTTAATATTTCGGTGTAATTACGGTGTTATATTCGTTCAAAGTGAGGTTATTTTTATCACAAACAAATGAATAACTAAGGAACTATTAACAATAGACCCATATAATGCATATCGTTGTAATCGCCATTGAAGGGAGAATCCAAATATGTAAAAAAATATGGGGCATTCCATTTAAAAAAACACAACTTCATATCGTCACATGTTTACAAAACACCCTGTATATATGAAAATAATTTTAGAATATGTAGAACATCAAACCCTGCAACTTTTCTTAATAATATTTTGACATAATTATAATAATAAAGACGCTATCGAAAAATCCCAGATGGTTGGGACACCCTGTATATTTAGCGCCTGTAATTAAATATTTACCTACTTAAAAATATTCCAAATACGTATTTATCATAACAATATAACGATCTACAATATTAAAATTTATGAAATATATCGACTGACCTTTTTAAAATTCAATTGTTTAGTTTTCAACTTTAAAATAAAGAAAAAACGATATTTTATAAATTATTCAGAAGGTTTTGTATTCATATTTTTATAAAACAGACGAAGACGCAGATGGTCTAATAGCAGGTGAACATGCTCCTGGTGATAATGCTGAAGCACCGGCACGAGCAGCACCAGCGGAAGGAGCAGCACCAGCAGAAGCAGCAGCACCAGCGGAAGCACCAGCACCAGCGAAAGCAGCAGCACCAGCGGAAGCAGCAGCACCAGCGGAAGCAGCAGCACCAGCTGAAGCAGCAGCACCAGCGGAAGCAGCAGCACCAGCGGAAGCAGCAGCACCACCATCTAAATAATGCTTCAAAAATGAATACTTTACCTTGTAAAAAATAAAACATATTTATTCAAAGCCCCTTTTAGCTCTACACATTTTTGGCTTTTTTTTTAGAATTTAAATTAAATGTATTATGCGACAAAAGGAAGCAAAGCTCTTTTACTAAAACGATTGTTGTGCATACATTTTAGGGCTGAATAAACCTTGTTAATTTTAATGAATTCGATACCTGTACACCCCAGGCTATTGCTTTCTTACCCTACATTCGCCAAGTTACTGATCGCATAGGTAGGATTCTCAAAACACATAACATCAAAACCATCTTCAAACCCCCTCCAAAAGTGTCACAGATACTCCCTTCAGTAAAAGATAAGCATCAATCCTTGTCATCAAGGGGCATCTATAGCATCCCCTGTTCTTGTGGTTTAGTGTACATTGGAGAAACTGGCCGCTCAGTGCACACACGTATCTGTGAATACAAACGGTGCACGACACTGGCCATAAAATATTGTTTGAAAAATCTTGGATCATTGCCAATTCCCTTTATTTTTTCAACAGGAAATTCCGTGAGGCCATTGAAATCAGCAAGACCCATAACAACTTGAATCGTGACACTGGTTATCATCTATCCGATATATGGAAGTCCGCTATCATTACTAGTTCCGCTTCCTCCACCCCTGACCAATCGTCGCGTCGTCACAGTCCGATACGCTTGGCCGGATATAGCCGGTATTAAGTCGCTACCCTTCTTCAGAAGGGTTTCGCTTCTGGCTTAGTTGACAAGTTGAGTTACCGTTACCCTTATGCCTCTTGCTAAAAGAGTTTCGCCTCTGGCGTGGTTGACACGTTGAGTTACCGTGCTCTTTTAGTGCTCTCTTTCCTCCTGAAGAAGCCCCTTAAAAAAGTGGGCGAAACGTTGAGTTATCCTGTCTCAACAATGACACGGTCCCAATCCGGAAGACGTTTTGTTAATTTTTAATTTTGCTTGAAAATATATTTAAAAAAACATTTAAGACAGTGAAATTATAACCCAACTTTTCTTGAAGGCAACGTAGGATTATGATACACCACTGGTTATTTCACTTTATCTCGTCATTATCTACCATTCATTCTTGTAAGATTATTAGACATTGGTTTCTTAAATCAATACAAAATGTATAAATAGTTATACTTATCCTAAGCGTAATTATTGAATAAAAGAAACATCATTATATAAACCTAAGAATTAATACAGCTTTCAGAATTGATTCTCAGTCCCTTCTTTTTTTTATGAGACGTTAAATGGTAACTGATGCTGAGGTTTTGCAACGCCTGCACAAGTATAAGGTGCAACAGAAAGTGCTGGGCTTTTTATAAATTGAATAAAAATAAAACTTTTTTAAATAAAAGAAAAAGCTTGGAAATATTTGTGGTATAAATGCTTGTTTAGCTATCAAGTGCGAGAGCCAGTGTGAACATTTTGTGAGAATGTTTTCCGAACGAGTTAATTATTAAGAGTTCAAACCAATCGCAAGACTGATAACTAGGATGATGATAGACCTTTTGGTGTCGAGGTTGGTGTGTTATTGTGTTAATGTATGAGGTTCTACGGGTGCAGTGCACAATCCGCCCTGACTCTGCGAGTTACGTGATTGGTGCGCCGTTTAATACCTACATACTGCACCATGTGTAAATGTGTGTAATGTAGGGCCTTGTTACTCTACCTCTTAGGCCTGTAACGATGAATTGTCACTAGGACTCGATACCGACCTCCAGACTGAAGGAAAATCCTGCCCATCAGGAGATTTGAACCGGGGACTAGCGCAACGCTAGCCTGACACGCTTTGCCTGTACTTATTGCTACTTTGCTACTAAATGGAACACAATTTTCATAAATAGGTGGATAGGACGTTCAGCTTGATATCCAGATTTATATCTAAACGCTTTAAGTTATACAAAAGGGTACGTAGATATTAACGAATGGCAGGAACCATTAATCAAACTAACAATATTTAAGTAGAAATAAGGGGTCTAATATTTATTACAGACGTAGTTACAGAAGGGCTGATGCAATTTCTCACCATTTTTGGTTAGATTCATAATTTACATAATAAAACCAGATAGAGCGATTAGGACATGGAAGAAAAATTGGGGTTCGCAATATTACTTAAAATGTAAGTAATAAAAATCTATCTTAAATAATTCACAAATATTATTAGAAAAAATATAGCTTCAAAACTAGAGTTAAAAAACTATTGCAAATATTTTATTGCAATATGTTATTACAATTTACAATAACGAATGTAGATATGCAGTGTTGCAGAATGATATTACAAATATTGAAGACAGTGTTCAGGAAACGAGTTAGTAACAAGGATTTTAAAAGAGAAGTAAAATGAGTGTGCAGATATATAAGTAGATTGTGCATACAGCAGCAGTTTTAAAAAAATTAGGACTTTGTCAATAAAGAGATTCCAAAACTCTATCAGGAATTAAAAGAGAACATAAAAGTAATCAGCATTTTATAGAGGCGGCTTAAATTCACACTTTGAGTCCTAAAATGAAATGAAAACCGCCTAAAAGATGGAAATACACACGAGGCGTAGAAAATGAATCAGACAACCCACAAATAATTAAAAAAGAATGCCCAAGCAAAGGTAGACTTATATTACAAAGCTCAGCTCAAATCAGTCAGCAAAAAACTCTCTGCCGAACAAGTTCGCGTAGTCGGTTAGTTATAAAATATTTGGAAATAAATAGTTACTTACCGCCAGTTGCGAACAAAGCTTACTACTTGGCATTTATAATTAGCGAACAAAAATTAACTAACACCAATTCGTAGTTGATCTTGAGGCGGATTTTAGCGAAGAACCTGGTTTTAAATTTTCGAACCACTTTATATTATTGACGAACCGATGACGTCACGGTTCAAGAAATTGAACCGGATTCCAGCAACCGACGAAACAACCTTTGCAAAGGGGTTGAAGAGGTAAATTATCGGTGGCAGGCGATTTCTTAGGTTTTTGAGATTATGGTGTTTTTATACAGTGCTTTCGTAAAGTAGTGAATAAATTCGATAAAACATTTTAGAAGGGTTTTCACAGAAAATCCTCGGACACGCCAACCTTATTTTTTAAAAGTGCATCTTTCGTGATAATTATAATTTTACTATCGTCTTTTGTTTTCGCACTATGACGTCATCGCCAATTTTTTTAAATGGCACCCCATATTTTTGTTCACGAATTTGAATACAACACATTTTTCTGAGTACAACAATGTCAAATACGTATAACCTTGAAGGGGAGCATGATAGACTATATAACATATACACAAGACTTACCAGTGATATTCCAAAGAATTGAAACAAAGAACGAAGCAGAAATTGAATCAAATCACAGACTAGTAATAGAAAATTGTTTAGTAAAATCAAACAGTAAAGAAGAAACAAGAGAATATAGTGGATTAGCAATAAGTAAGCTAAAAAATAAAGAAAACAAGAAAAAATACCAAAAAGAGGCAGATATAGAATTCCGAAAAATGGAGAATGAAAAAACAGAATAGACGCTAGAAGAAAGATGGATGGCATTCAAAGAGACAGTGCTGACAATAACAAATAATATATGTGGGAAAAGTAAATATAATAAATAAATAAATACTTAAAAAGGACGAAATGGTGAAACAACGATATAAAAAGACTGGTAAAAGAAAATAAAATAGCCTGAAAAAATTTGTTCAATCAAAAACCCAGAATGATAAAGAAGATTATAACAGAAAGAGCCTGGAAGGAATTTGGAGACGAGATGACAGAATTACATCAAATAGATAGCAGAAATTTCTGGGCGAGAGTAAAAAGATTAAGAGGAAAGAAATAAAAGCAATAAAAAACAAACACGAACAAGCCCAAACAGGTACAAAAGACATACTAGAAACCTGGAAAGAACACTATACTTACAAATATCACATCTCCGGAAGAAAACATAAACAGAGAAGAACAAACAGAACAACAACAAGAAATTAAGAGAGAAGAAGTCGAGGATGCATTACAAAGAATCAAAATTGGAAAAGCAAGTGAAGAAGACGGCATATTACCGGAGATGATTAAATGGCTGGGAGAAAGAGGAATATATTGGATATGGGCGATTTGTAAAGAAGCATGGGAAAAACAAAAAATACCGAGAGAGTCGAAAAATAACTTATTAATACCAATATACAAGAAAGGAGAACAGACCCAATGTGAAAACTACAGAATAATCTGTTGCTGTTCAGTCCAAACCAGCTACAACCTATACACAAAAAGTTTAGAAAAGAGACTAAGAGAACACGTTGAATCAAAATTAGGAGAAAAACAGGCAGCCTTCAGACCAGAAAGACAGACAAGCGATAACATACACATAATAAGGAACAATAGAAAGAAAATAGAAGAAGGAGAAGAACTATATCTAACATTCATCGACCTAAAAACAGTTTTTTTATACTGTGGACAGAAGAGATATGTGGAAAACATTGAGAGAAGTGGAGGTACCTAACATTTTAATATACGCAATTAGAAGCACATATGAAACAGTTAGAGCTAAAGTACAACTGGCAGCAGAACAAAGAACAGACGAATTTAAAATGAATAAGGGAATAGAACAAAGGGATAGACTAAGCCCCTTACTATTTATCATTATTATGTATGGACAAGATCATCAAACGAATTAAAGAAAAACATAAACGGCTGAGCACTGTAATTGGACACCGAAATCTAGAATTAGTTAAATTGAGTAGCTTCTTATACGCAGATGACGTGGTACTAATAACTAATAACAAATAATAAAAACAAAATGCAAAATTTAGTGAATGCCCAGACTAAAGAAATCGAAAACATGAACATGGAAGTGAACCTAAATAAAACAAAAGTTATGATTGTGAACGAAAAACAAAAAGATAACCAAAACAACAAGGAAATTAAATGCAAAAATACTACACTGGAAAGATGAGTAACAACATACAAGTATTTAGGAAGTATAATAACAGAGGTTGGGAAAATAGACGCCGAATTATCAAATAGAGCGAACAAATCTACAAAAATATATTACTCCTTAAATAAAACAGTACTAGGGCATAAAGACAAAGACATAGAGGAAAAATGAAAATCCATAATATGATAACAATAACCTATACGCATACGAAAATTGGACACTACGGAAAAAGACAAAACTAAGTACCGTCAACAAGATAAAAACAAAAACATTAGAAAAATAACAAAACAAGAACCAATAACAGAAAAAAACAAAAAAGAAACAATTAAACTGGTATGGACATGTGGTAGGGATGGATCCCGACAGAGTCACAAGAAAAATAACCGAAATGGAAAAACCTACCAAAAAACAAAGAGGAAGACCAACAAGAAAACGGATGGATCAAATTCAGGAAATAGGTTTAGAAAAAGGAAAGACAATGGTGGAAATAAGAAGCCTAGCAAGAGACAGAAAGGCCTGGAAGAAATGGGTACAGGACATGGAACCCCCGTCCAACACCTGAAAAGGCAGAAAGCCTGTAGAGATTTCCATTCCCCTATATTTTTCTTTGAGTACAAGTTTCAACAAGTAAAAGGGTTTATTGTGGCCTGCTGTTCTGTTACATCCGAAACAAAAACTTGGTTTCATCTTTTTGTATTCGCAACAAAGTGGAACCCATATATATTTTTTCATTTTATTTATTTATCTACAATCTGTCTCATAGAGGCATTAAGTAGGTGATATGACAATAGACAAGAAAAACAAGACATGTAGGAAACAAACCAATGTTAATTCCCAATTAATAACTCGATAGTTTTGTATTCCATTTTACATTGCACTCACTTACACAGAACGCACTACGCACTTTCACTCAAAGCGGTGTGGGAGGTCGGAGAGTTTTATTGTTTGGAGTCTAGGCTGGACGGCATCTTGTTCTAAGAGGGGCTCGATTAGTAAGTTTGGGTGAGTACTAAGACGGCAGTGCCGTATCCAGGGCAGGGCCATAGAGGCACCTGCCCAGGGCGCAAACTCACAGGGGGCGCAAATTCTCTCTTTCCTCTACTACTAAAAGAGCCAAACTGAGCACAAAGTAAAGGTTTCGAGTTTACCGGCGCGGCGTGGTTTGCTGACATTGCGGTTCGCTTTGGTGGACATTTAGGGCGAAACCAGAACTGTACTGTAGAGAGGGCGCAATTTTTTTTTTTTTTTTTGGGAACATTAACTTATAAGGCTCAACACAAATACACAAGCAGTACATATGCAGTTATATGTTATATTATTCTTAGAAAGTCTGCCAAAAATGTGTCGGCTAAGCGTTATCAAAGCTATTAGCCACCTCGAGACCGGAAACCCTAAATAAATCATTAAAATGACCTAAGTTTGCAAAGTTTCAAATTTCATAATAACTACCTACTACTCGTAATATCCTCTACTCATTAATTTCAATTTTTATTGTTTCAATTTAGTACAATTAGAAGAGAGATATCAAAAATTAAATTAAATTTTCAAACAGCACTAGTTTTCCTTTTTACAATCAGTGGTGAAGAGGAGGCGTGCGCCCACCCTGAAATGGTCTAGTTTCGCCCTTGGACATTTAGTGAATTAATGGCGCTACTGAGCACTGACACTCACTGAAATGAATACCACCCAAAGGCGGCTCGCCAGGTGTAGTAGGTGAAGTGCCTCTTCACCTAAAATTTGTGCATCCAAATTATTTTATATTCAAATTATTTTTTTATTTATCGACACTTCAGTACTACGTATTGAGAGGATTTTTTAAATTATAAATGCATATTATTTACCATAATTAATATACGCCACTGGCCACTAGCCTATTTTGTCCCTGTCTACGCCGCATTCGAATGAAACAAACGCGGCGAACGCGCCTGAAGGGAAGAGTTGGAATTGACTGGCTTTAACTCTGCTCGTTGCCATGGTAACGCGTACGTTATCACCACCTGCGAGCGGTTCGTTGACACATGTTGAATCGCTAGAGTGAAGTATTTAGTTTTGTATCGACGAACCACTTCACTACATCCACATCGTGTCGCGTGTCGGTTATCACTGCTGTCTTGTTTTGGTGTTTGTTGTTTGTTTGTTTTGCAATAAGTGTGTGTTTTTAAACATGAATTTAAAGATTTGTGCCTCTGGCTGATACAACAAAATTTGAACAAAATCATTCATGTTTTTCCCCTAAACCTTTTGAAAGTTTAAGACAATTTCATGGAAAATTATTTCCTAGAAATCACCGTCTAACAAACCAATTACATCTTCTGTATGCCAATGAAAATTATAGTACTATACCACTACAAGAATTACCTACTCAAAAATCTCAATGAGAATAAAGAAATTTTTACTGAAGCTTATAAGCTGTTTTGCCTTATACTAACCATTTCATCGACAAGTGCATTAGTTGAAAGAACTTTTTCTTGCCTTATGTTCAGACCTTTTGTAACTACTTACATTCTTTTTTATATGTTCGCGCCATTGCGTATGTTAGTTTTTGGAGGATGTACCGCCAGTTGGCGCCTCCGTAGTAGAGTCCTTTTTTCCTCAATAGCCGAGCTGTAAATGTTTATAATAAACTCGTCCAAAAATCATTGATTTTACTTTATACTCCGTCAATAATTGTGTATACAGTCCATTAAAGTGCAACCAAACACCTTAAATGGATAAAAACATACCTAAGGAATACGATATCTCGCGATAGACTCTCCTCTTTGGCGAATATTTCAATTCAAAAAGAACTTTTGCTAGGGTTAATTAAAAACCAACCATTTTACGAAGATATTACCTCTGATCACAAATATATGTGATCAGGGATATTACCAACAAATTTGCTACCCTAAAAGGCAGAAGGATTGACTTGGTGTACAAAAATTAGGTAAGTCCAAATAAAAAGTTTTTTTTTATTTACCGCAATAGCACTTCACCTATTTTTTGACCCACGAGCCGGCACTGATACTACCTACAGGTCTCCAAATATAAGTTTGCCACTGGATGCGCAAGTGGGGAAAAAAGACAGGTAAATGTTAGAAAAAGATACCCAATTCTTCTCAGGCGCACAACGTGTTTTCAAGTACACTTCATAACCGCAGTAATGAATGACGAGAATGCTTTAGAATGAATTAATGCAGGACTTTAAAACATTTACAAATTAACTATAAGTTAGCTCAGTACTCACTTTCTTATAAATGCGAACCGTATTAAATATAATAAATCCCAAAAGTTTATTCAAAACGTTCCACGTCGAGTGTACAAAATGCTAAGTTTTCTGCATGAGAGTCAAGCCTGAAATGACGAGTCCCCAACATTTTCTTAGAGATCTACGGAGTGTCGGCAAACTTATATTTGGAGACCTGTACCTGGAACTCGCATGCGGTATGCGGTTCATGAAGTGAAGCAAATTATTGAAGCCGTTGCTTGGACTATTCGGGTCATCTTCGCGTTTATTCGTTCACCTTGTTGCTTTTATTATTTATTTTATAGAATATATTTTTTGTTATGAAATGTTTTTATAAAATAAATATTTTTTCGTAGGTACATGTTTTTTCAGATAATCCAACAATCCTTATTAATAAAAAATTTTTGAATAAGAAATAATTAAAATCCGGGGCGACGGGGGGCGCAAGGAATCAAGTTTGCCCAGGGCGCAAAATTGCCTAGATACGGCACTGTAAGACGAGTAGTATAACGGACACTATATTTTCGAATTTCGTCTGTGATAGAGGAGATGTGACAAGTCACGCTGAACAACTTCGTTTGGGACAGTTAGGGAGCGTTTACCATAGATCGTAGGACTTTAACACTTTCACTGCCCACTTCGACTGGGGATACTGGCCGCTATAACCAAGCATGGCACCGATCGGAGTCGGCGGCTCCTAGGCTCCTACAGTCAAATTTTTATATTTACTGTATATTCAACAAACTGCTTTGTCACTTATCAGACAAATAATCACAACTTAGAAATTAAACTATGTCCAAAATTGTCTATTTACAGTCACAAATTTACATAAAGGTTGCTATACAACATACACTATTTCCTCGCTTTGACCAGCTTTTTCCAAATAAATATAGCGCGCAACTTAAAACCAACCCGATAAAATTCACTCTACAACATTCTGCCACACCGACACGAAAAACATTCACTCGCTATCAATGCCAGCAAACAACTGAGTGTTTAGTGTATCCCTACAACGGCCACATACGTGGCCCTTGGCACAGGCTCATATAGCCGCGCGTCCCCGTAAGTGGCCGGTGGCACCGAACGTGTTAAACTGGAAGCGCCTTATAGAATGTCAATATTGAAGTTGCTCGCTGTTCCCCAGAGTTGTATGCCATAACTCCAAATTGGCTTTATGATGACTTTATAGAGCAAAATTTTATTATTAATGGACAGTTGAGATTTTCGGCCTAAAAGTCAATACATTTTTTGAATATTAAGACACAGCTATTTCCTTTGCATGAAAATATGCCTTCTCGAAGTCAGGCGTTTGTCTAAATGGAGTGTGCGACTATATCTGTATTTGACTAAAAAAACGCCTGCCTGTTAGGTAAGACTTGAAAATTTCGTAATAGTCCGTGGGTAGCGTACTTAAACAAAAAAGAATTGGTAAATTGCTCCGCAATTTTCTTTATAAATTCCTAAAAAAACGTGCCATAAAAAGTTGTATTAGGTCAGTTTTAACGTGTATTCGTCTTGAATATTCCAGGACTATTAAAAAATGCTAAAAGATACAAAATCTAAGTACAATTTCTTCTATTGTTCTTAATTTCACACAAACCATGATATTAAAACATTCCATGTCATGCATTCATTATGCATCAAAATATAAAAGACCTTGTTCTTTCTAGGCCTTTCATTAACAACAAAAGTATCACATTTAGCAGCGTTAGTGAGCGTAAAAATCTTACCTTTTTGCAGACTTCACTCAGAATGCGATCTCACTTCTGTCGCTTTTAAAACACTCCATTTTACATAAAGCTTCAAGTACGTCTACGTCAAGTTTTATATTCAGCAATGATGTAAAATATCCACGAAATCGTGATAGTTTTTAAAAAAGAATAAATTGGACAAAAGAAATATTTTCGTAACACGGAAACAGATGCATCCGATATATAGGTAAAGCACGACTGAATATTAAAAGATCAAGGATTTTATTTCCTTAAGTATGTGGTCAAGTTTGACCAATCAGAAAATAAGTGCTAATCAGAACAACTCGGCCGTGTACGCTGCAATTAAACACGTGCACGATTAGAACATTTGTTAAAAAGTTAAAGGAAAGGAAAAATGATAAGATAGTTAAACCACTATGCGTACGAGGTGCACTCAGGTAGTTTTTATAGGTAATTTATAACTTTTCACTAAATAATCGACAAAATAAAGTTTTAATTGTTTTTATCTGCCGTGGTTTTCAACGTTTCGATTACTTAACTTGTTTGTCTGTCATTACTTATTTTATTGTATACAGCTGTAAGGTAGAGTTATGCAATTTTGGATTTATATTTAAGTTGAGGAATAATATCTCATTATCTAATATTATTTTGATCTTACGGCGTCGATTGTTGTGATCCTTGGTTAATTTACTTAATTTATAAGATTTACACTTCGATTTAGAAGTCAATCTAATGCTGAGGTTTGAACCTAATGTTCTTCTAACTGCAAAGCATACGTCTAATCCACTAGATTCTCAAGAGACCCTATTATTAACAAAAAATCGGAGTGTTTAGAATACTTTACATTTATTGAATAAATATGGTACAAATTAAACAAAAAACAAACCAAAACACACAACATAATTTCATAAATAAACACAGACTGTGACATCCATAATGATTACTCCTTAAATCATACGTGCTTTACTTTCTGAATACAAAAACAAAATGAACATTACTCAGTAAGTGCGCAGTTTTCACATAACAAAATTTAACATATACAATTAACAAACTTTATTTTCAAGACAGACAAATAATAAAACGCTTCTTTAATACGCAAGACTACATACATACAAGGGGGGATAAAATATCTATACCGATAATTCTAATTTCATCACAGATGAAAATAAGCTACAGTACCTTAACTTGCTTTCTAATATATGGCATACAATTAAGTGATATGAATGGTACCTGAAATATCAGGGTGTCTATTGTAACTCGCCTATTGACGACATTTTTGTTGCTATTGCTTAATTTTTATTTTCTTGCTAAATCCAGGCCATATCTGTTAGATACGCAGAAAATTAGACTCCTCAAATCTGTAAGCGAACAAAAAACTTGTTAAAAAAGCAAAATTTAGATTATCCTCCTACTAAAGTATTTTTGGTAAATTTACTAAAACTGGGCGAAATATAATGGACACGCTGTATACCTTATATATAATACATAAAAATACAGGCAGTAGAAAAAAATGTGGATGCAACATCGAGATCTGCATTTAACCACAGAAGTGCAGGTATGTATGGCACACGTAGGCAGTACCATGGTCCAACGTCCGTGTGCAAGGAAATTTATATCTGTTAGCAACTTGCATGTGAACACTACTTGCACATAGACATTTTGAAAAGAAATACACCAATTATTAACCGAAAAATATTTGGAGCACCTTGTACAGCGTGAAAGATTTCCCAAGTCCGTAGAAAACGATAAGATTAAACATTAAACCAACTAAAATCGTGAATGGCTCATAAAAACAATAAGAGCAATTAAATGCACTGATAAAAATAATTACGAATTATCTGTGGTAAATTGTTTGGATGTAAATAGTGTGTGTTGTTTTAAATTTCGAAGCGGTGTTTAAATACGACCTGGAAAAGTTTATAACTACAAACGTAACTAGGAATTTATGATGTGCCCTTAACGTCCTTCACCTTAGTTCAGGGTTTATGGAGGATAAGAAAAGTTATTTTAAAATGTGCAGAAGCTTTTAACGGACGAGTGATTTGTTTTCCTTTACAAAATGTCCGGAAGAAATTTAAAACAAAACTATTAAAAACAATGCTTTTAGAAGAGTGGGAGGGAACGATAACTACTTAGAGCATTCGTTTTTATTGTAAAAGTTTTCTTGCTAAAAGTAAAAAAAAAATACGGGTTTATTTTGTGAAAAACTAAAAAGGGAGACTCAAAAATGGGCAAGATCTGGGCTTACGGGTACCAAAAACAGAAAAACAAAAAAGGAATTCGGTGGGCTTTGCTCGTTGGTTTCTTAAAATTAGTTTTGGGTATTCCTGCCGTAGTGAATGTCAAAACACCTTTTCTAACTCTAGACAAACTGTAGCATTTTAAGTTAAAAGCAGCAAATCTACCTGAATGTTAAAAATGCAAGAAATTATTTAATGTTTTAGTTAAGAAGTTAAGAGTTAAGGTGTATTTTTGTCTAAGAAAACTAGACCTCCCGTCCCATCGTAACGAAATTGTTCGCGATGAATTATTTACATGTTTACACTTTTATTGTTCAATATACAATATTAGCAAAATTATAGTGCTTTGTATTACACCACAGCATTCCGGAAAACCATAGTCGATGCCAAAGTTACTTATAATAATAACATTCAAAGTTTCGGCGGTTTTTCAGACTGAAATTCGAAGTTTCGACTGTCTTCCTTTGTCTTCTTCATGTGTTTTCTAAGAAGGCAAGAAATCAAAAGTTCACGGTTTAATATCGAATGAATAAATCTGAGGAGGAGATTTGATATCGTGATGGGCAGCAATCAGTTCAGGAATCTAGTTTTTACCGGCAAGTATTTTTAACATGACTCATCATCTGAAAATGTCTTAGCAAAATAATTTTCAAACAAGTCATCAACTGATATGGAATGACGAATTGCCAGAAGTACCGGTGGTTCGCGAAATATAAGTGTTAATCCAAAACCGTTCGTCAAACCTCGCATGTAGATGTTAATACCCTCTGCTTAAAACGAGTGCCGTTGTATCACGTAAACATTAACATGCTTTCGGATCCTTTTTACTATAAAGGCTCAATTGCATACGGCGACTGTAAATGGCGACTAATAATAAAGTCGACTTAAACGTATGTACCACAGTAATAATTAGGATTCAAGACAGTCCCGATAATGTATGCAGCTCGTCGCAGGCAACTGCAGTCAAAGACCCCACACTTCCTTTCAGCGCATTTGGCAACGACCCCGGTTCGGCAACGGAATTCTCGGAACCGCGCGAGGTTATTTTTGATTTGTATTGTTTGGTAAATTGTTAAGTTTCAAAACAACTGACGGTTAATCATCAAAAAACCAGAAGATGCCAGGTAATTTTGCCTATGGCTCTTGCTGCTGCAACTACATTCTTCACGGAAGAAAAAACAAAATCTGGTGATCCTGACCTTGATCAACCTTCTCTAACAATGGCAATTTTGTGAATCATAAAAGCGCTATAAAATTAAAATTGTTTTCCGCTTTGGAAGAACGTCCTTTCATTTAGTTCGTCCGAAGAGATTATATCAAACATTATTATTTAGTATTTTTAAAAAACTGTCGTGAAACATATTCAAATAAATATAAAAAGTTGTTGTATTCGTCCCGTTAAATTTGATCCCTATTCTGTTAAAAAAAAATCTGACCGATACTTTCACAAGATGCTCCAAAACAAGGGTATGCGTGTATATAGGGAAGTACTTTGTAAAGTTTCGATTAACCAAACGGTGGCCTTCTGACCCAACTTAAGTATAAATATTCATGTACGGTAGTATTGTAGACATCGAATAATAAGTATGTGTAGAAGAATAATATCGTGTCATCTTAATATAGAAATTGAAAGTTTGTGCAAGAGATCAAAAGTTGTATTCCAGAACATCAAAATATCACTTATCATTAAAAAATAAAATTTACTTAATCTAAAAATCACAAGTCCTATACGTTAACTTCAAAAGTACTTAACCGATTTACAGTACACAAAAAAATCACAAGTAGCTTAAGCGTTGCACTTTAAATTATCGATACAACCAAAAATTTATAAGTACAGCGTTCCACGACGTTGACTCTGCCCACTTACGGAGTACTTTGGATGTCTCTTGTATAGAATGGCCGCGGATTCGATCTTTTTAGGTTTTTCTATCAGGGAAATGTCCGGATGCTCCCTAATTTCCCATACTATATTAGTGAGACTTCTGGGCCTGGACAATTTTCGCGATCTTTTTTCGGGTTGTTTCGTACCTCCACCAGAATCTCCCGACGCTCTACCTCCAGAATGACTGGAATCCAACGTTCCGTCCAATTCCATAGCCTGTTGAAGATTGCTAAGAGACTTGTAACGTATATTAAAAAGTGGCGACCCTGACTTCGATAACGGACTTGGAGGTGTCTCTTTCATGGGCGATGAGCTCTTTTGTCGAAAAAGCCTGCTCCTTTGGGATTGTCCATTTTTGACATACAACTTGGGAAGCCCCGGTGGAGTTTTCTCAGGATGTATATGTATTTTTTGTTGATTCTCCCTAATGGTAGACGAAGCTGATTTTCTGTTTCTTTTTTCGGCTTGTAGTTTCTTTGTGGGAATGGTTTCGATGGGAGGGGGTTCCGGTTTAGTAGGTTCTGATATCGCTTGAGTCGGTGTGGAACTGTGAGAAGTTAAAGGTGGAGAAGATTCAGAAAACGGGGATCGAACGCTTTTGGGGAGAGGCGCAAAGCCGCGTACATAGTCGTAAATCTGATCGATTTCGTCGTAATCAGGCAGTGGTACACGATTTTCGTCTTTGCGATGATGGGAATGTTTTGTGCGACGATTAGCAGAATCGGACGAAGCACTACGGCGTAATACGTAACCATTTTTCTGCGCCGACGTCGAGTGTGATTGCTGCTTCTTCGGATCTCCAAGTTTTCCATCCAAAACTTGAATACGATCGGCTACGTCGCTGGCTAACCTAGTACATTTTTCTACAAGTCTACTAAATTCCGGCATCGCTTTCAGTTGCTCGTCGTTTCTCGTACGTAGAAGCTTCAAAGGGGCTGCTAAAGGTAGAGCCGTTACACTACTGGCTTCTTTTTGTAGAGGCAGAGCGAAAACATGTTCCTCTTCAAATATCGACAGTAATCTTAATTCTGGCACAAAATGACTCGAACTCTTTAATCCTCGGGGTGCAGTTCCATGTACTAACCTAACAGTCAGGGGTAAACGTTTACTTAATAAAGTTTTGGCGGTATGAACGCCACTTATGTTATCTTCTCGCGCCAGCGCGGAAAACTTTCCTCGTTGCTCCAACCCTAGCAAAATTATATCACCTTTAGAGTCCAAGCACTTGAGGTAACGGCTCTTCGAACCCGGTAAGACTATTTCACCAGAAGGCACCAAAACTTCCCCGACGGGAATCGTGCGCGCTCCCTCGGGCGACACGATACCTTCAATGTCAATTTTGGCCTGAACTCCTCTGATGGTTTCGCGCACCAAACATCCCTCTTCCGGTCGTCTCCTCGACAATTCCGCCACGCTTTCGATACATCGTACAGATCTACCCTCCTCACTCAATATTTCGAAATAACCAGGGTAGGTGTCTGGTATGGCTAATCTAGGACCTACGCACACTATTCGTCGTCCTTCTTTAAATTTAACAGCTTGTGCTACTATTTTTTGGCGCTTTCCAGCTGAGACTAGTAAAGCAGTCGACTGTAAACCAGGACTTGGCAACGTGGGCACCCCTAAGCTACCATACTGGCCCTTTATGATTTTTACAGCGGCGGGCAAACGGTGCTTTGACACAAACTCGTGAAGGTAGCTGCCCTCGTCCGCCCATCTTGCAGCTGCCACTGTGATCTGTCCGTCTGTCGCTGCCATCGCTCGGCGACTTATTCTACATCTCTGAAACAGAAAACTACAATTAGTTGCGAAATTTCTTTATTATTAATTAATAAAAACAGCAATTGTGGTTTAATTTTACGTTTAATCAGCAAACAGCATGCTATTTAAGTAATACTGGGATTCCTGACTATTACTAATAATTTTTACGAAATGATCGCATTTAGAAATTAAGAATTTCCTACAATCTAAATCTGTATAACGAATAATAGCTATCTATGTAGAACAGTTCCGAGCATAAGTAGTTTTACTGACATTTAAAACACAAAAATTCATTGATGTAACATTTGCAAACTACTGGAATTATGGCTAAGGTCAACCTTATCATATACAGTTTTAAGTTCGCAGACGGTAATTGTGGTGAAGGTTTGTTAATTTTGGGATGACCCCTGGATAACCAGTTTCTAAATTCAGATATCGATATTTTACACAATTAATGGATATTGCCGAATAATTAATTCGTACGTAAATTCATGACGGTTTTCAGAGTTTTGTAATGGTTCAACCGTTGCAGTTGTGGTTGTTATATGTATTTCTGTATACATGATATAGTTACCTTCAAAGCACTAGATGTAAAAAATAGCATTGCAGCATCATCAGAATTCATAAAACGGTTTAGGTTAGAAAATTTTCCAATCCAAAAATTCACCAAAAACGCACACCTCAAGTTTTCTGACCTCAACGATCTAACTATTTCACTGCACACCTACGTAAAATCAGTCTAAATGTCTTATAACAATCCACATACAATAAAGGATTGACACTTAAGCAAAATATCACTTTTTGCACCCTTATTTCGAACGTTGAACCAACATAAAATTACGCACAAATCGGTGGAACTTATGGAGAAGCACTCGCATAGAAAGTGCGCTCATTTATGAGGCAGCGGCCGCTTGAACTCGATGGAGTCAAGGCCACATTTTCACCGGCCGGGCGGACCTTGCCCATTGCTGGCCAGAAGTGTGACCAGCCCAAGGTCGAAGCCGTGGTCGACGCTCCGACGCTCGCATCCAACTACTGCTAATGAGCCTTGCTGGAGACTTTTAGCTTTTCTGCGCTCTGGGGGCCCCGTCCACTGTGGGAAGTGGTTCTTGGTTTATGTACAGGATGGTTTCGTCGTAACAGTAATGGTTCGTTATATGGACTGGCATTTTGTAATGGAGTAATGAGTTATATCTTTACAGGAATCTGACAGACTGAGAAATGGCGTGATTTGTTGTGGATGACAAAGCGAAGTGGGTGATTTGAAGTATGAAATTGCTAATTAGAACAGACACGACAACAGAAAGTGAAATATATTTTATCATGGAAGAAAGTTTCATACAGGCTAAGGATTTATAGTCTACCATTTGAACAATACACAAGACAATTTTCTTTGCGCAAAAGTGTTTTCGCACAATCCATTTTTTGAAAATGTCTACGAGGAAAGCTTTGATGACATATCACAGACTTTTCTGTTATTTTTAAAAGTTTTAGCACGATTCAAACAGGCACTTATATAAAACATGTAAAAATCCAGTTTTTGGTATGTTTTTGAATACCCAAATGTCTGTTATATTATTTGAATACCTTTTAAAGAACAAAAAAAAAAATGAAAAAGTAAATCTATTTATATTGAAATAATTTGTAGGTTAAAATTTTATTCAAATACCTAAAGATATGAATTTTTAAGGCTAGGCAAATAAAAATTTTAGTTTTTGTAAAACAAACGACGCAATATTAAACTCAAAAAGGTAAAGCATTTATTTGAATGCATAAACGGTAAATAAGAAAAAAATTACAGTTAATAAAGAGAATTTAATAAGGTGTGCCCAGTTATTTTTCAATAGAATAATTTTTTAAGTAGATTTAATTGTACATAATTAACATGCTAAGTGTAACCACACTTTTACATTTCTTCTAAAATGTGATAGGTATTTATTTTTAAATTCCCAGTTTAAGAAATACATTCACCATATAATTTTGATTAAATGCTTTTTTATTGAAAAATAAAGATCAATCTGAAGTGAACAAAGTTCTTAAATTATGTTGCGTAGGTTATATAATTGCTTATTTTATTTGTTGTCTTTCTACAATTACAGACAGTATGAATGTTATCTTTAAGTACCTCGAGATAAATTTTACGCATAAACGATAATTTTGATAATTATCAATGGCACAATATGTCTCCACTGAAGATCGTTAAAATGTTAAAGTTCAGTTTCAATAAATAGAGCATGTCAGTCATGCACTTAAAGTTTAATCTCAGGTAACCAACATAGAAAGGCCCAAAAGAGTAATAAATTTATTTCGTGATTCTTTGTTTGTCGCAATTTTTAGACCTGCAAATTTTCAAAAATAGGGTTCCGTGATTGAATTTACCTTATATTTATATGCTTTGAGGCATAATAAATACCTTTAAATTTTAAAACTTTGACAACAAAAACTTTCCTACTACAACCTTTGTTAATATAACAGTACATAAGTAAACAAGAAGTACAGCTTGAATGTCATATCGTTGACCCTGGACAAAATTACAACCAACTGAAATCCTGTAGATAAAACAATACATTTTTATGTATTTATATTATTTGATTTTTTGTTAGTAAGATGAAACAATGATAGTAGTACCATTTCTCTTTTCAAAGGGCTCCAGAAAATACAGAGATTTCCTTCTCCCCAGATAATAAGTGGGGTTACTGTTAAGAATGTCGATTATTTTCACAATCGAATTACTTAATCAATCTGATCAGTATCAGATAGATCGTTAGTGCCGTCATGGTCACTATTTTCCCATAGTGGTGTCAACTTTTATTTCAAATTGGGATCAGTTCTTTTCCCAAGCTCGATTCTAGTTAAAGTCAATTATATTCCCCGGCGATAACACGAACAAAGAATCCGCAATGATTGATTCCAAAAACACGATTCTAACTGTATGATCACGAAAAATCACGAAAAGAAGTGGGTATATCCCTGTCGTGATGAATTAATCACGATTCCTGTTTTTAGCCGAGTTTGAGAGCCGTTCCAAACAATAGCTCGGCGATGTCAACATGATGCCGAAGAACGGTATATTATCAGCGTGCGCCTTACTTGAATATAAGCTAATAATATACTCTAAACGGTTTTGCACAAACTCCACGGAACACTACGTTTTTACATAATAACTAGTTGTCCTCCTTTGGGATTCCTCGAAGATCACCGTGTTATTATATCGTACTTTACTTTGTATGTACACAAAGGATTACGTAATTGGCCGAGATGCTTTATTACCGCAAAATGAGGAACTAAACGGAAAAATGCTGCAATTTATTATAGCGTTAAGTTGACGATCCGCAGGAAAAGTTAACTCTTTGAATAGTTGAACGTGATTCACAGTGAATTAACTTGAAAAATTCTAACTGGGTTCTTCTTCGCAGATTACCCGCTTCCTTATATACATCGCTCTAATTAAACATATCAATCATTAAATTTATAATTGAAACGCTAACTAATTCTAAGAGAAAGAAACTATTCAACGTTTATTTTATCAACTTATTCATTAATTAATACTTTCTTATTAAGCTTTCTTTTTTTTCTGAAGCAATTCAGAAGAAAAACAGTAACACACGTGCACTAAACAGCACAGTAGCCGGAAATCAATGATGTTACGACAGGAAAATAATTTTGTAGGTCGTATAGTAAAGCTTTCAGCAAGAAGAATATATTAATATGAGTATGTAATATCGATGTTCAGCAAGTGTTTGAGATTTTAGTATATTTTTGAACAATTGCTAAACATCAAAAAACTCCCCAACAAAATGGTTTACGGTTTCCGAAAAAAAAAAAACTTTCACCCACTTAACCAATTTCAGTTTCATGCATTTTACACAGAATATGTTATAAGTTGATAATGGAAACAAAACCCTACGCATTAAAGGTAATTCAAATCGAGCTTTTTCCAAAAATGTATACTGTATGGTGTGTACGATATATCTGTCATCACGGCCACATCATGTTTTTATTGCCAATAGGGGGAGTTATTATTTTGTTCCTCTATCATACGTATCATCCAGTGAATTATGATCTGCTAAAACTATTCGCCAAAATTTTGTTGAATCTGACCATAATCACAGTAAATGGGTTCCAACTACTACGTCCCGTACGTCGCACTGCTCAATTTTAATCCTAATTGTACAATACTAAAATATATTTACTTACTTACTTAACCCAAACGCCTTTTGTACCTTTTAGGTGTAGGCGTATTAAAAAATATATACAAACAATATTATACTAAAATTGTTTCTTAAATATTCTCTAATTGTGGGATGTAACGAATTACCCACAAATTGTTTGTTTGGTTATTGGACAAAGTCTAAACTTTCAACTAACGAGTAGCTAAATATAAATAAACTCTTCCCGAATCCAGCACCTTTATTATCATGCCAAATACCCCATAAATAGAATTCATGTAGAAAGCCAAAGTATAACGAATAATGATTTCTAATTTTTGAATGCTGAATGTTTTTATTTAAAAATCCAAAAGCAACGAAAATATTTTGAAAACAACAGTGTACACGATTTACGGCTGGGATGGCTATATGAACCACACAAGTGCCACTTTAGTGGTATTGACTCACTCAGATAATTATTTTAAATCAGTACATGTTTATTGTTTACTATTGTTATATTTTTTATTTATTTTGTATTTGCCGCGTTTGCAGTTGTAAGTGTTGCAGCGCCACCCGACTTGTTATCTATCAAGATACCACCCTGCCACCCTCAAATCAGTTATTCGCTTTGCTACTCGAACTGGAAAGAGATGCTTAAGTAACTCCACATGGTAACTGATAAACCACGTGCTAACTGCAACTGTATTTAATCTTTTAGTAGTAAGATTTAAGTGTAAATTAAAGTATTTATTAAAAAGTTTTCTACTGGTTTTACTAAACCTTTTCTAGTCGAACCGTTTCTACTGTGAAATAAATAGACCAGGTGAAAAACAAGAGACAGAAACGAAAGCTGATCTCAACCAAATAGAGACTTTTCTGCAGCAGTACAGGTGTTTATATTTATAAGTATTATAATTTAATGTAAAAAGAAAAGCTAATAATGAATGTTGAAACATAAGGCAGAAAAGAAACGAAAGAAGAAGAAGAAAGGACTTTTATTAAACTGGGCTTTGGCTGGGTAGGTGAACTTCACCAAGAAAGGGTTTGTATCATTGTAACCATTAATTATTGTATCAGCAGCCGCGGAGAGCAGGTGCGAGATCACATGCGTCATCCGCCACTAGAAGTTTCTTGGCGCGATCGATAATTCTAGGCGCCCCTAGAATAAACTAGGCTTATCGGGAATTGGATAGTTCTAGATTAGAAGCTTCCGTATATATAAGACGCATTCTCTTAGCGAACTTTAGTCTAATCCAGCCTACATAAACGGTCGCGAATATGTATGTCGGTAAAGTTAATATAAATATACGTGAATAGTTATAAATAAACAAACTGTACAAATAAATTAATTAGTGTTACGGGTTAATATTAGTGTTTTGTATTAGAATTAATATTAGTGTTGTGTTTTAGTGTTAAGTTGTTATTTCGTGTTTCTTCGTTGCTTGATAATTTTAATATTTGTTAATAAATAATTCACACAAGTTTTAAATAAACGTTTTAAAACCGTTACACTATAATATGATCAAAAAGTCATTGAATCACGGTTGCTGTGGAATTTAAGTCATCTCTGAAATGATATACTTTTATTAGTTTTATATCATTGACGTTTCCTTGGCATCCTTTAAAAGTGAGTAGATTATAAAGGTTTCAAAAAGAATATAAGATGTTTAGGATCCATAAAATGTAACATCCACAGCAACCGCGATCCAAGGACTTTTTGATCATACGATAGTTATTGTTCATTTTTAAATTTTTACTTGGCCAAATTGTTTCGGCCACTATGTAATAAAAATAAATTTTGATCATTAATAAATCCGAATCGGTAACTGGAATAAGTACTGAGTTCGATGAATATTTAAGAAAGCACTTACATTCCCAATACATATTGAAATGATATCTATTTTTGGAAGATTTTGATGAAGGATGATGTTATCTGTAATTTGTTGATAAAGGTTAATTTGTTAAAAAAAATTATTAATGCAGAATTTATTATAAAAATTGTAATATAATTTGTTAATGTAAATAATTTATTGTTAAAATTTCTTATTGTTATTTTTAAATTAGCTAGTCGTTATAGAAATATTGTAAATATAGTTGTTGTGGTTAAAAACAAATTATAAAAGAAATCCGGGATACGAAAAGAAAACAATTTCATAAACAGATAGTTTTGCATTTTGAAAGTGCAACACGCAAATAAATTTGCTCTTGAAGAATAGTAAATATTAAGAAGATATTTAACTTTAAATAAGTTAAAATATAATTAATTCAATTACGAATACGATAAATAATTAAATAGTAATTTACGATACTAGTAACGTTATGAAGCATTTTACATTACGAGAGAAAAGTTTGAAAGAACGAGCGACGAAGGAGCGAGTTCTTTTAATTCTCGAGTAATGTAACCAGCAAATAACGTTACGCGTGTCGTAACACGGTTTATATCATCCTATAATAATATTTTTCAAAAAATAAAAAATTATTTTCACTGACAGTTCAATGACAGTTCAATGACAATTCATAAATAGTAAAGTAAATCAGCCATATCGTGCTGTTATAAGCTTTACAGCACTAGTGCTGTTAAATGTATCATAACATAACTCGTTGCTAAGGAGTTATTACCATGATAACGTTATAGGATGATGTAAAATAATTAAAGAAAATAAAATAATTTTAAAACTGGAATGGAAAGTAATTTGGATTGACAGAAGAAGGAATTTGGATTGAAAGAAGAATTAAGTAATTTGGTTTGGAAATGAAAACAATTTGGATAGCAAGTAAAAGTAACTTGAATTATTGACAGTAAAGATAATTTCGAATTTTGTATCGTGAGTGTTGAAATTTATAATTGTAAGATAATTTTAAGGCATTAAATATCTGAGTAAGAATTTATTTGTCAAGTTAAATTAGTGATGAAACAACAACGAACTTAAATAACGACCTTTTGGAGATAAGAGTATCAGAAATAATCAAACTTAATAAAAGGGCAAAATAATAAATTAAATATTGTTTGACTGATTAATATACGAAATTTATAAATAAATCAAAAACATAAAAGATCCAAGTTAAGTCAGTATAATACAGTGAGTACATAAAGGTTGGAATAAATTCAATAAAATCTTTATTGGGCAAGTAAGAAAATAAAGCTCGGACACGTCGATTTTATTTTTCAGATGCGCATTTTTTGGTATACGTATATTTTTTTTTTACGTCATGGCAACATCCTCTTTTGATAGTACCATTTAAAAGAGCACATTTTTTTGCGTATAGACGCCAAATTTTATGGTATATTACGTAACAATATTTTCGAGAAATTAGTACCACAATTGTTGCACCATTTGGTATTGACGGTGCATTAAATGCTGAAAAATATTTGAATTTGCTACAAAAACAGATAATTCCCGTACTTCTAGTACTATATCCAAATACTGAAAATCTCCATATGCCGGACGAACCAACATGGTACGAATAAGATGGCGTGCCAGTATATTATTCACGAATTGTGCGTGATTATCTAAACACCGTTTTCGCCAATAGATGGATATTGTCAAGAGGTGAACGACATGCAATTTTAACATTTAATTTAATGGGTTTTAGTTGTATATATTTGTTATTTCTTCTATTGTTATTTCATTACATTGTTATGAATTCTAAAACTTTTTTTCGAAAATATTGTTATGTAACATACCACAAAATTTGGCGTTTATACCCAGAAAAATGTGCTCTTTTAAATGGTACTTTCAAAAGGGGGTGTTGCCATTTAAAAAACTGATGATGACATCACAACTCGAACAGGGATGACGTAATAAAAAATATACGTATACCAAGAAATGCGCATCTAAAAAAGAAAATCGACGTGTCCGAGCATTATTTTCTTACTTGCCCAATAAAGTTTTTATCGAATTTATTCCAACCTTTACGTGCTCATTGTATATTCATTTAGTTATGGCAGCTAATATGGTAGAATTAGTGTATCGTTTAAATGCCGAACGCTACGAAAATTCGTTGCTGATATTACTTGAAAGTGTTCCGATCAATATTAGTCGTCAATCGTCAATTGTGGAATCACCATAATGTAGCAATAAGTCTGTATGAGAACCTGAGTTAATATACCTACATACATATAGCTTTCGGGAAGATAAGAGGTGTCAGAAGCTCAGAGCTCAGTAGCATATTCACCATGACACCATATTTGACACTTTTTATTTCTAGTATTACGAAAGGCAACTGCAATACAAAATACAAATGTTAGATCAATTGGATCGCAGGATGCAACAAGCCAAATATCAACCAAACTAAGTCATAACTATATCTTATTAAGAACACGGCCAGTTTTAGAATGAATTTTGTGTATCGAATTTTTTATACTGGTGATAAATTTGAACACTTCCTGTAAATAAAAAATAACTTAGTATTTTAAAAATTTGTTTAATAAATTACCGAAATTTTAGAACACCTATGCGTTCATACTTTTTAGTTTTAAATAAGTTTCGATTCATTCCCAGACATGGTATTAGACCCCAAGTATACCTCCTTTTGAGCTTTATTTGGTCTGATATTTGTCTATTCTTTAAATTGCAAACATGATACTCTAAGACAAGCTGTTAACATTTATAAGCAAGTTTCTGAATCTTCCTTTTTCAATTTTAATGCATCGAAAGTATTTTACGCCCAACCCATCTAGAAAAAAAATAATCATCTCGATTCTACAACAGTACATCAATAATAAATATCACTATCATAAACAGTTTGTTTTTTTCTTACCTTCTAACGTTATTTTACAGTATACTCCAACGTGTTTTTAGCAGACTATAAAGGAGTGTAATCAATCTTCAAATTTCTATTCTGAATATTTTAAGATTAAAAAAAAGCGAGCATGTTGCAATTTGGCCCAGCCCAAGATTGCAGACGATTTCCATTTATTGGTACCGCTATTCTTATGACGTGACATAGTTCGCATCAAGACGATCAGTTATTAATAAAACCTACACAGTGCCCTAGGGCTTAATTCGTAGCTCACCGATATCTTCAGCGATCAAAGACCCGTCAACTTACAAATTGGTCGTGGTGTGCCTCGACTCCTGCGTGGTTGCAACGGTTTTATAAGATGCGACCGATTGTTCAATGACTCTTGGGGAAAAAAATTATTTTTAGACGAGGTTATTCACATTTTAAATCCGATATTTAATTTTTGAATAACTTCGAGTGGGATTAATCCGTGCAAAAAATTGATTTTTTTCTAATATGGTTCTGTGATATGATTTGCTATAAGAGATAATCAGCATTTCGATTATGCAACGTATCTGTATCAGTTTGACATCTAAATTTTGAAGACTGCTGATGGAAATCAAAGGATTTCTGATTTTGTTGGTATATTGTGCTGTATAATGACAACATATCTAACCTAATTGTAAGAAAAATAAGAAAACAAAAAACATTTCTTTTAATCAAATTCTGTTAGGAAAAACTAACCATACCAAAAGGAAACATTACACTACCTCTGTATTTTACTGTGCAACTCAGTTCCATTTTGAATAGGAAGAAACTAAACAAAGATTATATTGTTATAAGGTAGAAAAGGACGTGTTTTGTAAATACGCTTAAAAATGACGTTTGATAAAGTTTTAAACAATTAGTAATCAGTTTAAACTCCAACAAAAGCTTTAAGGATTTTTAGACACGATTTAAATATATTTATTCGTGATTAATTTTTATTCATCAAGGTCTATTCTCATCAAATGGCTTAAAATTCTTGTTCAATCAAAGCGGAATCAAACATCTATAAATAAAAAATACAATAAAATTATTTTCTGACTAAATAATCACTGACTAATGGTATAACCGTATCTAGCATTAGACATCTACACATGTTTCAGCTAAACTGTTTAGAATATTAATTATGTTTGTATTTTTGGTTTGATGAATCATCTAAAATATTTGCTTACAATACAGCAAATCATCGATCTTCGAAATTATCATAATTTTGTTGTAAAGGTTATCTGTAAACATGATCTTAACTACAATGTTTATTGTAACCTACGTGTCTTAAAAAGTCGAAGAAATCATTTTCGCATGTAGAATAATGATTACCGAACCTTAAGGTGCCCACAGACTAGCATACATGTACGTCAGACATGTATGTCGTACATGTGTGACGTACAATAGGGTTTACCCACAGACCTACAGACTAGCTTGTCAAACAAGTTAGTTTGGAAGTGCGCGGTGAGCAATGATGAAGATTACATTCTATTAGCAGCGGCATACGCTGCTTTAATTAAAAAGAAAAGAAATAAATTAGTTCGACAGTCACAAATTCGAACAAAATGGGAATGGCTTTTAAAATGCTCAGAATATACCCATATTAACCTTCTAGAAGAATTACGCCTAGAACCTGATGATTGGCGAAATTATCTGAGGATGGATGAAGAAAGTTACGTCACGCTATTAACGTTAGTGTCTCCAGTAATTGAAAAAGGGGACACGATTTTGAGTGCTGCCACAGAAGCGATTAACAGCCACATTTAAATTTTGTGTTAAAATTGTGAAACCGGTAGAAAACAAACTAAATACGCGAGACACTGTACTCAAAATGTATGCGAATGAAGCGTGATACTTGGCCACACACCGACAATCTTGTATGCAAGTTCATGCTTGCGCGTTGATGAATTCCGGCCAAATCAGAAAACTTGTGCGACGCACATGTTTGTGATTTTTTGACCACACACTGGCAAACATCAACGCGCGAGCATGTATGACATACATGTATGACGCACATGTATGCTAGTCTGTGGACACCTTTAGAAAATTGATTATTAACATTCAGGTGTTACGTTGGGACTAACAGTTTTTAGGATATTTTAACATATGACACATCGTTCAAGAATCTGCGAATTTATTTAAAATCCAACGACTCATTCTTCGTTGTCTGGTTTCTGAATTATATGCAATAAATGATGATCTATAATCCTTATTTTTCTATTAACCTTTAACTTAAAGTGTTAAAAGCGCGGTTCCTTCAGAAGATACCACAAAAGTCCTTGGTGTAACACTGACAGAAAAACTAAAAGTTATGATTCAAAGAGTGATTTCAGAATTATATTCTCTATTCTAATAAAAAAATAATAATAACCGAAGCATAATAAAAACAGACGAGCCCTAAACGAACAAAGGAATCTGGTATTAACTGAAAAATTTTCAGTATTTTCTGTTCCTTCTGGCCACAATTTGAATTAATCCGAGAAAAGTTGGTAAAACATAATTTTAGCACTTTTCATCTACTGTTGGCTGTTTCTTCAAGTTTATCAGTTTTATGTATTCGCAATTCCTCTAAATACTTTCTGGAGTAATAAAAAATTGTTGAAAAATCATTTCCCTTCTACTGACACGGTGTCTACTGAGTGAAGTATGTATGTTTTTTTTGTAAGTTGCAAGGAATGCAAAAACAGTGTGGGAAACAAATAGCTGTTTATTATCTTTTTACTGCTACTTATTTTCTATGCAGTTATAGTCCCCTGGGGCATGTATCGAAAACTCTCCGATTAAAGTACTAAACAATTTCATTTTCGTTAAAACTAAACTGTAAATATTGAGATGATATCAATTGGTATTAAATAGAGGTTACTTTTATTTTAACGAATTAATATTGACGATTATTTTTATGCAGTTTTAATGTAAAATAAAAATGTAAATAGGATTAGATAATGTTGTATTATAAATTTAATTTAAGATACAATGTGATTTTTAAAAACTCAATTGCAGCAGGCCGTATTCTGACTTACCAGACAGTTAGTAAGGTTATTAAGACAGAATACGCCCTGCTGCAATTGAGTTTTTAAAAAATCATATTGTAGCTAAAAACGTAGAAACGCGTATTTGAAAGGACAGTATTATTATTTAAGTATTACCAAGGAAATTGAATGAATATTTAAGTGTTACCAAGAAAATGAACGAATATTTTAATTGGGGGAAAATATGGGACAGCCAGGACAACGGGAGTCAAGGTAAATAAATATTAAGTAGAATTTTTCTTATGAAAAAGGAAGTTGTATATTTTTTCTGTGAGCCTAAAAAGGAAGATAAAATAACAGTGCAATTGTATTTCCAAAAGGAGATTGCATTCTTGGATAGAAGAAGTTAAATAAATGGTTTCTTGTAAATTGAAGAAGAAAGAATAACGTGATATAAATAAAAATAAACTGGTTTGCTGATCAACTGAAGATTGAAATCGGATTCCTGTACAGCTAAATATTAATTAAAATTGGAATAAAAGTCAATTACTGCGTATCAACTGATTTGGACTAATAAAATTATATCAACTGTTTTGGAGTAAGAAAAGTGAATAACTGATTTGGATTGAAAACACAAAAACGTGAGTGTATTTAAAAACTATTATAAGTGGTAGATATTACATTTAGGGAAGGAAGGATATTAAAAATTGTTAATAAAACTGCACAAAAGATATTTTTATTATTCTTATTGAACTTAACGACCCGAGGCTGAGTTAGCTGGAGTAAATAAATTTGATACCAAAATTACAATTAAAGTACTATCATTTAAGGTTGCCATAGCAATATATCATCTGATATATGTACTCGTCTTTCAATGTGAATGACCAGAAACCAGTAGATATTTCCCGATAGAGGATAGGTCTACTTCAGGGAAGCGACCCTGCCTACGCGAACCTTGGCTTTAATCCACTTCCTAATATGTGGAATGAAACCATCTCCAAACCCCTATCTCCTATCGATACCATATTCTAACTGATTCTGTATCCGACCGCATCCCGTATCTTACCCCATCTTCCAAGCTGTCTAGCCAACGTGGAAGATTATGGCGAGTTTCAAAACTACCGTATGTGAACCCCAGGTGGGTAAAACACTGTGTCACATGTGCCAAATCCCACACCTTAACAAAAGTCTGCCTCGAGGATTCTGGGAGAGGCAAAAATTCACCCTCACCATCTAGAAACAATGACACCATCGATCCATCAAACTATCATAAAGAGAACCTATCACATCATATAATATCCAAACTATAAATTAATTACTAAAATGCAGGCCATATCCGATCGAGTCAGTTATATAGTGATGAAACTGTCAATAAGATACAGTATATAGATTATATCTGTCTAAGTCCCAACTAATCATGCAGATGATCAAACAAACCATTGAACAATTCTGCGATAACGTAACACTTGCAGTAAGATCCGAAAACTGCTACTACCTTGTGATAATTGCAGACTTAAATGCAGAGATAGGCCGAATAAATAGACCATATATTATTGGAAATTTTGGAATAAACGAAGGAAATGAAAGGGGAGAAAGACTAGTTACTTCTTACAAAGCGAACAACTGTTTCATATGAATACTTTCTTTGAAAAAATCAAGAAAAGAAAATAGACCTGGAAAAGCCCCGATGGCAAGACAAAAAACGAAATAGATTTCATCATTTCCAATAGGAGTACTTTTATGTTATCTTGTATCTAGCCATGAAACAAGAAAGCGACGATGTCAAACCAATTATTAAAAAAATAGCTGTGTCATTGGGACATACATCTGCTAAGTTGTGTTTACTTTATGCGGTTTATAGAGATTTGGGAAGGTTTACTTCTTGATCAAATGAGCGAAATTAAGGTGGAACATCGCAGTGTCATAAAGTTCCTGATAAAAGAAGGCAATGGCCCAAAAATTGTTCATGAAAGAATGGCTGCTGTGTATGGGAAAGATGCACCCGGACGAGGAAATAATCATCATCATCATCAATTGACATAGATCAGATCCCCGTGGATCAATCCTGGATTACGCCAGGAACAAACAAAATAAAAATACCAAAAGGTGTACGGCAAGGAGATACTCTGTCTCCGAAGCTCTTCACGCTGGTACTTGAAGATATTTTTAAAGAACTGAGTCGGATAATAAGGGAGTAAATATTGATGGCAAGTTTATCAACATCTTAGGTTCGCTGTCGACATCGTCCTAATAACATCAGACGAAAATGAACTAGACACAATAATAAACGAATTAAATACAATATCGAAGAAAGTAGTCCTAGAAATAAACGTCAATAAAACGCAAATTCTATTAAACAGCGACAAGAAATGCTCATCTGGGCCATACTGTGAAACTTGGAAAACAAAATCAACCCACAGAAATAATGAAAAGAATTCGTTTGGGTTAGATGGTTTTTGGAATCTATCAAATATTTTGAAACACCAGAACGCGTCTATATGCCTAAAAAGGAAAGTTTTTGATATGTGCATTGTGCATTCTGCCTGTCCTGATATACGGTATGGAAACAACACTAACAGAAAAAATAGCGGGAAAATTAAGAGTCACACAAAGAGCTATGGAAAGGAGGTTGTTGGGAGTAAGCCTAAGAGAACATCGACATCAGAGGAAGATCAGGTGTTACAGATGTTGTAGATAGGATAGCGAAACTAAAGTGTTGGGCAGGACATGTTGGCCGAAAAACATCTGAAGAATGGCCAAACCGCATTCTACAGTGACGCCCTAGAATATCTAAGAGAAACGTGGGAAGATCACCAAAAAGATGGGTGGATGATATAAATAAGATTGCCGGAAATAGATGGATCCAGAAAACACAGGACAGAATAGCTTGAAAACGACTTGGGGAGGTCTGTGTCCAGCAGTGGACAAACAAAGACTGAGGAGGAAGAAGAAGAAACAGATATTTCCCTTATTAAGAGGAAACACAAGGAAAAAATCAAGGAAAGGTCGTTCAACTTTTCATGATTGATGGTGTAATGTGCAAAAAATGATAATAAATCTGCATTACCAATATGAATATTATTTTAGATGAGACGTATTACTCTTTCTTTAGTATTCTGAAAGTACCTTAAACTTTCTTTTCTAAATCATGTAACATAACATTATTATTAAGAAACTAACATCAAATAATAAATATTTAAAAATACCTAATCAAAGTGAGCGTTGCATTTGATAAATTCAGTAAGAATAACAGTGGGCGGTAAAAGACAATTGACGTTGGCTTTGGTCGGCGTCTTCTTAGTAAATATCAATTGTTTTTCACCACCTACTGTTAATATTGTAGAATTCAT
The DNA here is from genome assembly GCA_963082815.1 of Melanotus villosus. Taxonomy (NCBI): domain Eukaryota; kingdom Metazoa; phylum Arthropoda; class Insecta; order Coleoptera; family Elateridae; genus Melanotus; species Melanotus villosus. The sequence continues at coordinate 82,694,341 of OY720419.1, forward strand.
TAAAAGCAAAGGTAACCGAAATTACTCTTAAGCCTTAAATAACATGTTTGCTCAGTTTTGTTTACGGTACGGAACTTAGGTTGTGTTACACGGCCGAAAAGACAATTTCGCATACTTTCAGAATATTAAATAAAAAATAACGTCTTCAGTTTAATGTAATAAAGTTATATACGTTTGTAGCTTTTACAGATGTTTAATTATTTTCTCTTTTAGACCATATACAATAATTAACTGTGCAAAGTTTAGCATCTTTGTTTCTCAAAATTTTAAAGAAAGATATAAACGGATTTATGATTAGCAATCGCACTGTATATAATGCAGTTAAACCTTGAAGTGTTATATCAACAGCCAATGTTTTAACTGGCACCTTTACTGGTTCAACAGTTTGTAATAAAAATTAGTTCCGGTGTTTTTCATTATCTCTTAGTATCCATCTGAATAGGGAAAATTTAATTTTTCTTTGTCATAGTTAATTGCATAAAATGACTTCTGGTGTAGCTTCTCCAAAGCGTAAGGTAGCTATCTAAACACGAGAAAATTTATAGAAAATAACCATCTGGTACGCATCTTTAGAAGTTTAATAAGTAAGTAATTGATGTACATTACAAGCCCCACGTTGGGCGCTAACTTACATACTCATAACATGAGTTTGTTAACTCCTTCGTATTTCCTTATAATTTCTCCTATTTACGACTTACATCAACAGTAAAAAGCGGTGCTCAAATCAGTTTCTTGCAAATCACCAGTTAAAACCCACACGTCCCTAACTTAATTAACAGTTAACGACTAGTTTTGCTGGAACGATTCTGTATACAATCGCATCGCTGCAGAGGTATGAGCAAATTACAGATGATGCTGGATGCAAAAACCGAGCGATTATTTGGCGCTGTCCTGTCGCGACGGGTTCAAGGTCGCTCTTTCACGCATTCCTTACCGCTGACGACCACGATGGTCGCTCATACAAATTCGGGATTACTCAGAGGGAACGTTCGGAATGTCACATCGCAATCGCATACTTGGATGACTTTCGATTAGGACAAACGTCCAAAAAATATTCCGACTGGTTCTCGAGGATGCACCGGGCACAATTAAAACTTAAAGCGATTCAGAGAAAACGAGCCACTTTAAATTTTTGCATCCGGCGTAACTTTCGAGTCCTTGAAAAAACATTTTTAATAATTTTTAAAAAACTGGTTTAATTATAATAGCGGTAAAACTAACCGAGATTATGATTGCATGTTCCTCCTAATGTACTTCGCGCGGTATTTTCGGAATAATGTTTTCGCGAGAACAAATAATACGCTACCAGTAGCAATGGTAATAACCCCACAAAAATTTCCGGACGAATTTTTTCTAAGAACCAGGATCTTATAAAAAAAAAGGTTAACGAAATAAGTTGTCGCAGGTATTGTCTTGCTCTTAACGGTTCGCTTAGAACATGCTTTGTCACCGGGTTACGCCACTTTGTGTCTCGAAATTTAAAAATGATATGAATCATGCAGGATTTGCTAACGGTTTTGTGACAAACACCTGTGTTTGAAGTGAGATTGCTTATTTATTAATAATTTACATTCATTTTACGAATCGTTGAATAACATTTCTTAGGTTTAGTCAACACCTGTGAGAGCACAATAACAGTTGTAACAAACATTTAGTGGGTACTTACAGACAAAGAATGCATATACATACATGTGATTTCTTGTTTAAGATTTACAAATTGGTGGCAGCGGTAGATTTAAAAAATGATAAATCGTTCGTAGTTTATCAGCGCATGTTTTACGAAATAGAGCCGCATTATAGCTTTTCGAATTTCTATGTCAGAAAATAGGGAACGTACCTACATAGGGCAACTGTACGAGGAGGGTTCAAATATGACCCGGAATTTGGCTGTAACTTTTTATTTAACTGCAATAAGTATATGATTTTTACACTATTTCTCCATTTATTCACCCTCTAAGTCTATGCACTTTTGCCATCGTTGTGGCAGTTTCATAATGCCACTTTTGTAGAATGTTTTTGGTTGGGCGCGAAGCCACTCATGCACAAACTCGGCAACATCATCATCGTCTTGAAATTTTGAGCCACCCAATGCCTCTTTCAGTGGATGTGGAAGAACCTCCCAATGCATTTTTTTCGAGGATATTTGTAGTCAATTGGGCAGTATGAGGTCGGCCGTTATCGTGCAGTAGAATGACACTCCTGATTGAACGGTTTCTCCTTTTTGATCGAAATGCAGGTTTAACTCTTTGAGTAAGCAAGTTAGAATGATAAGGGGTATTCACGGTACGTCGTTCTCTGAAAAAATCGGTAAAGAGAACACCTCACTGTCCCACAAGACGGTGGCCATTACTTTACCGGCTGAAGGTGTACAACCTTCGCTTTTTTAGATTTAGGGGAGTTTGAGTGGCGCCACTCTAGACTTGATCTTTTTGATTCTGGCGTAAAATGGTGAACCCAGGTTTCGTCGCAGGTGCGTAAGGTATTTAAAAATGCATCACCTTCATCTTGGTATCGCTTGAAAAGCTCAGTAAAGACGTCAACGCGTCGCTGTTTTTGTTCCATAGTCAGCAACCTGGGTACCCATCTTGCCCAAACTTTTCGGTGATGCAGATGGTTATGGATGATATCCTCGACGCTACCAACACTAATTTGTAATGTTTGTGACATTTCAAGAACAGAAATTCTTCTATTGACAAGAATAAGGTGATTTATCAGGTCAATGTTGGTTTGTGTTGTCGAAGTTTTCGGACGTCTCGAGTGCGGCAAATTTTCGACCGTTGTACGGCCCTCCTTAAACTTGTTACACCATTCAAACACCTGGGTTTTTGATAAGGTTGATTCCCCATATTGTGCTTGAAGTCTTTGCAAAATATCACTTGGTTTGGCACCCTCATTCACAAGAAATCTAATTATTATGCGTTGCGCAACGGAAACATGAACTGCCTGCTCTGTCATTTTGACAATTACTAATTAAAAGCAATTGAAGTGACTATGACATTATGCACGCCTTGTAGATACCCCATTGCAAGAATGTTAAGAAGGAATCGCCGCTAGGGCCATTCGTTTGGTTCTGAGAATAAAATTCCGGGTCATATTTGAACCCTCCTCGTATGATGTGTGGTTTTCCATGGCTAACTTGAGTTTGTCATATATATTATAATTTTATTAGTTTTTAAACGAAAGTATTTAAATCAAATATAAATTTTAACTTAGGTACGCAATAAATGTATGGCGAGGAGGAAAAACAAGGAATAAATGGAACTGTGTATATGGTAGATAGAGAGATTGAAAGTATCATAGAGTTCAAAAAGATAAATGGTAGAATATCGTACTTCAGGATTAAAAACAGCATAGTCAATATTACAATCATAAATGCCTATACAGCATACACCCACAGGCGTAGCAACGGATAGCGAAAAAGAAAAGTTTTATGGAAGTTTTGGAAGAGATTTGTAAAAAAATATCAAAGCAAGATACAATAATATTAACTGGAGCCTTTAATGCAAAGATAGAAAAGGAAGAATAATTAAATAATATAGCAGAGAAACATACCACCCAACTACAAATAATGGAAAAACACTTTGGCAACACAAATGAATATAATAATAACAAGCACAAGAAGGAGCACAAAATTACATAGCTATAATATCAGAAAAGACAGAAGGAAATCAATTCGACCACATTCTAATAAAAAAGAAAAAACAAAGAATGATACAAGACGTACGATCTTACCGAGGTACAAGTATAGATACTGACCACCAGCTAGTGATAGCCAAATTGAAAATGAGGGTAGTGGAGAATATAAAAGGTAAAGAGACGCAAAGAAAATCGAACATAGAAGAACTAAAGAAATGAAAAGAGGGGAAGAATTACAAACACGACTAAAAAGGATGAAGAGAAATGACAACATAGAGATGGAATGGAATAACATAGAAAATAGTATAACGGAAACAACAGAAAAGATAACAGAAAGAAGACAAGAACACTACAGAACACAATGATTTGAATGTTTGATGGTCATTATGATATATTAGTAAAAAGAAAGAAAGGAGTGAAACTGAAATGGCTACGATCTAGTACGAAAGATGACTATGGGGAATGTTAACAAATAATCAAAGAAGCAACAAAAATAATAAAAAGCAAAAAACAACAAGGATGAAATAAAAAATGACAGTAAGAATAACACAAAGTTATATATATCAGCAAACCAAGAAACAAAAAAGGAAAAGAGCTACCATATCCAACATAGATAGGAAAGAATGGTAAAATTATATTAAATAAACGTCAACAATAGAGGAGAAATAGAAAATGATTACGAAGGAGATAAAAAAGAAGGGGGAAGAAGAAATAGAGGAGCCATTGGAAGAGGAAGTCAACGAAATAATTCAAAAACTAAAACAGCAGCAGGACCAGGTAATAATATATGCGGTGAATTGATAAAAAATGGAGGAAATAAAGTAAAAGAACAAATTTATGAACTAATGAAATAAATATGGAACAGTGAAAGTAGGCTTGAAGAATGGAGGTACCAATACCAAAGAAAGGAGATAATGTCATGAGAAAATTACAGAAGAATAAAAATAACCCTGTTGAATGCAATTCATGTAATGAAACAAATAGTAGAGAAATGCTACGAACAAGACATTGAAGAAAATTAATAAAACTAGAGTCATCGAAATAGGCAAGTACAAAATAGACGGAGTAGAAAATTTTAAACATCTAGGGACAATAATAAATAGAAAAAATATTAGAAATGAGGAAGATCAAAAGATACGATCTGAATATAAGGCTTACTACAGATATAAAACGATAATGTGTAACAAAAGGATGAGTAAGGAAAGGAAATTAAGATTATATAAAACTGTAATAACACCAGTTGCAACAGTTGAAAATATATGTATATTACAAGAAACGATGAAGAAAACTAAAAATTTTCGAAAGGAAAATAATAAGAAAGATATTCGGAGCGAAGAAGATAAGTGAAGAACAATATACAAACCAAGATATTGGACAAATACCAAAAAAATGAGTTTATAGTTAGAGTAATGAAATCTGAAATCAAAAAGAATGAGATGGTACGGCCACCTAAACTGAATAAGTGATGAATCAGTAGTCAAAAAGGTAACAAAATGGAAGCCACAAATAAGGCAAAAAGGAAGACCATTGCTACGATAGGAAGAGCAAGTATTCAAATATGTAAATAATATGGGAATTACAAGATGGAGGATGAAGATGGAGGACAGAAAAGTGTGCAGAAAAATAATTAAAAAAGCAACAAGACGCAATGACGTATAGAGTGGAGTGGAGTGACGTAGGTACTACAAACACTTCCATTAGTCTATATAGAGCCCATAGGCGGCTTCAATTCCGATAGGAATATATAGCCTTTTATTATTATTATTATTATTATTATTATCGCTTGGTAATAGAAAATAGACACAAGATTTGAAGTGTTAGGAACTGATAAATGGGCAAAAATTTGGCGGAAAATTTAAAAATACACATAAATACGGAATTGAGGAAGTTTTTCCCTGACGATTGACGATTATTTAAGCTTCCTGCCTTCTTACAGAAATTAGTAGTTCCCTGACCAAATTAGAGAAATACGAAATTCCTGGGCCTCTCCCGGTTTTTCAAAATTCAGTGGGAACCCTGACATAGGATGCTTCGCTTAAAATAACGTTCATATCACCCCCCGAAAATGACCCATTATTATAGTCATTTTACAACAGTTTTAAACTTGTGCCAGAACAATGGTATAAATAAACATTTTGTATTGAAAATATACAATATAATAATCGTGCCTTCTGCTTCCCTTAATCTTCCACGACGGACAATACATCTTACTTTTTTCTCCTTTTAATTTATAAGTATGTAGTTACAGTACTATAAACAAACAACAACATTTTCAAATCGCTGGTTCGATTTTATAAATATACGTATTTATCCAAAGCAAATCATTTTTATCTTTATTTTATGACTGTCCTTTAACTGAAAAGTGACTTTAGTAGCATTATGTTATGGCAACAATTTGGCTTTGAACCAGTTTTAAGTTTTAAATAAATTCCACTTAAATTCGCACTGGAAGTACTCCCATTAATTTTCTTAGGGGTTGCAAATGACTTTAAAAAAACAATCAATTAAAAACAATAAATTATAAGATGGTGCCAACAAAGACAAAATAAGACATGGAATTCAAAAACAAAACGAAAACATAACAGGTTCGTGTAGGAATTTTATGTCAGAAACAAGGAAGCGCCGGTTTTTATTCAAATTTGTAGTTAATATATACTTCGTGCCTTTAAAGATATTACTTGATATCGATTACGACACAAATTCCCTTTGTGAATAGCCTACATTCGTGACAAACCTTAACCTAGTACAACTTAATTCGATTTAACCTAATTGAATCCACTCTAAACCAAAAATAAAATTTTCCTCCGGAAACTAAATTACAAAAACTTTAAAAATTCTATTCATCGTACGTTCATAGCCTTCTTCGGTATTTTACGAAACAATCGATCTATTACAACCAATTCATGGCCTACTAATCCGTACGTCATTTTATTCATTTTTAGCTAGTTTTCTCGAGCTGTAAAAGAAAGTAAAACTTTGAGATTTAGTGATAAATTAAAGCATGGTCATAACTTCAAGCTACGAATTACGAACAAATAGTTCAATATGGCGCGGAGTGGATAAGGAAGACAAACCGATATCAAGAAAACAATTACATAGTTTTAATATAAAAATTCAAATTACTATCTGGTAGTTGTAAGAAATTATAATAAAATTAGCAGTTAGACAAAAGTTTTTTTTTATTTTGTAAACACAGCATTAAGCGGTCGGTAACCTTTTGGAGCAGTTTGAAATACAAATTCTTTACTATGAATACGAATGGTAGTTACAGTGTCTGATTAAAAAACACTAATTTTTATTTTCGTATGTAATTAAATACTATCAAAGTAAGTACTACAACCAATAGATCATACAATTGTCAATATTTATCATGTTCATAAATTTGTATTTTTTTATTCTTATTTAATGAAATTGTCTTGTTTTTATTTTTTTTGTTACTGAATGCATATATTACGGTTCTCAGCTTCGCATCCTGTGTCTTTTGCACAGGTGGCGTTTTTCCAACTGTTGAATAATATCTCGATTTTAATTCCAGGAGGTCTATCTAAAACCTGATATCCATTATTCACGCATGCATAACAATTCGTTACTCGTCTCATAGGCTTTGTGTAAGTAAAGATCCAGAACGGTACAAAAAAGGGGATAAAAATGGAACCCGTACTATAAGAAGAAAACCAGACGACCATATGGTCACTAAGGTAGATCCGAACAAGACCACGTATTACATCGGTTGGCATAACGAGACTTGCAAAAAGGTTGTCTGACATAGCGCAGCAAACAATTTGTTCTTATAATAGATGTAGGAACAATGGCTAAATATATGTAGACATTAACCTATTAATCAAGTATTAGATAACTGCATTGTTAACGTCGAAGCCGTGTATCATACGTTTTGTGTAACGTTTACTTTATAGAAAACTAGAACTCGTTTCTGTTTTAAATGTAGGTTTAGGTGAGAATGGTTTATTTATGATAGTTGTGGATCTTATCAGCCAGGTGGATGATCTGATGGCTGTTCGCCGTTATCCTGATACACCTGTTGGGTTGTAATTGGCATAATGGATTTTCTGCAAATTAATAGCTACCTTACGTAAAGAGGCGAACAGGGGCTATCTACGGGGCCACGCAAAAAGTTTACAATTAATTAGTAACTAGTAACTGCATAAGTAAGATTCCTATATAAGCAATAAATTAAGTCTTAAGATGATAAGCTGTTCATCATCTTTTGAAGGTAGTTCAATTAAGTCCGTTCATTTTTACTAATTTGAAATCTTGCTTCAATCACGAACAATTTTAGTTTTCACAGGATGCCTAATGTATCCGCAGTTTAGGAAATTAAAAGACAGTCTCAAAATTTTTTATACTGCCAAAATTATAAAGCTCTGAATTCTGAACGCCATAATGAAGCAGGAAGATATTTATTTCAGTCTGTTCTGCTTAATAATAAACCATCAACCTAGAATTATGTAAAATAAGGCTCTAGCCCTTCGTGTGAAAATAACTTGTTTGCAAAATAGTAACAGTAATACTTCCGAAACGTTTTTATTTGCCTGCTTGTTAGTAATCTAATATTAAAAGTTCCGGTTTTCCTGGCAACAAACATTTAATTTTTACTAACAAGTTATTATTAAAGAGCACGTTAAGAAAGCCTCCGGACCTGCTTTTATGGACAACGACCGGATGCGTGAGAACAAACTCCGGCGTGTAATTTTTTTAGGAATGTTTTTCAAAAGCGTCGTGTCCACGAGGGATTTTACAACTTCCCATAAACGGCAAACATAAGCGAAGGCGCTGGCGGAAGCACTAAAAATCGGTGCCCGTTAAAAATTTATCTAATTGTCACCAAGAATGTTGATTATGAATATACTGGACTTTCCTTGTTATTGTTTCCACCGGTAAACAAAGAGGTGATGTGATATTAATACGAAGGTGGATTAGGAAACACGTTTGACAGGAAACAAGTTCATCGCACCGACCACATGTTTATGACTGTAAAGTTGCAGTAGAATTTAATCAGTTAATTAATGAGGCGCGCCTCGCTTACTTGAAAAAGTGATAAATACGCGTCGAGGTTCCTAATTTTTCTGATGTAAACGCACACCGTGGATTGTAAAAGATTATTATTTCTTTTGACGGCCTAGGAATGCCGTTTCAACGGAAGCTGGCTTTGAAAAACACGACGTAACACAAAGAGCTTATTAACGACTTTTATAAAAATCCGTTAATACGTGCTACTGAATTTATGAACAGATTTATACAAATACCTCAATGAAAAGACTTACACGTATTATAGGCAAAGCTTGTTCAAAAGAAAACTTAATTTTAAATCAAACAGACGCTTATGCCATATTAGAACATTAATCTGAATGGTTAAATATGGTATTTATTTAGTTTTTTAATTTCAGTTAAATTCGAATCTAATACTAAACAAACTTAGAACAATTTGCAAAAGAAAATGTATGTTTCTTTTGCAAATTCAAAAATCAAAATACTAAATAAAAAAATAAAATGTTAAAGAAAACAAACCAAGAGTAAATGAGGTTAACCTTGAATAAGTAATATAATAAAAAGAGACAAAGAAAGCGGAAAAATTAAAATAAAAAAGATGTAGAAAACGAAGAAATCATACAAAAATAATAAAACAAAATGTGATAAGATATCTGAACGAGAAAGGACCCTACCATACAAAAGTAAATAAAGCAGAAGAATGCAAACTGGTTGACGTATAGAAAACAGGCAGTAACCCATATAGTGATTAACAAAGAATACAAAAGGACAACGAATTAAATTGTAGGAGAAATATAAGAAGAATCAAGGGAAACATAACGAAGCCTTATTTTCAATCAATTCTTAGCAAATATCAGGAATCCTAAACACTATTAAATATAAATCATACATAACACAAAGCTACCAAAACCATCAATATTTGAAAATGATTAGATGGGCCAATAAAACTGTGTATTTTACACAGACTTATCCAGAAAATTGCAGGCAACCGTACTAAATGCAATTAATTCCCCACAAACAATGGCCGTCGTCTGATATTCCGAAAGCAATGTGCAACGCTTTGCAAACGCACAATTTGTAATAATCCATTGCCGGAACAAAAAGTGGCAATTACCTCCGCTCCGTGGCGTGTTATTTTCTCGTCCCCCATCTAAATTATCTCCGTTTACATCGTCCGTACCAACCCCTGTAGAAACGCATGTTTGTTAAACCGAGCATGGTTGCGATAATAGCCCGACGATGCGTTGGACAAGAAGCAATTGACATGCATCGAAGTGCAGGAGCGAATTTCCTCCGGAAACGGGGTGGATCCACCGCGGTCGTTATCAACAGCGACTACCAGCTATACATCCGTTTATGATAACGGTAAAGACGAGTTTCCTTCCTAGCCCAGGTCTTCGAGGTCACCTGTGTCGCCGTTGCCAACCTGCGATGGCTAGCGATGGCGGTGATTTAGAGTCGGCTCCGGTTACACACTACGTGGATGTATTGTTTCCAGTTCCTGAATACGCAAGAAATACTAACAGACTTGTTAAGATAAATGTTGTATACATTATGGAAAACGTTCTTTGACAACGGGTGGACATTACAAGATTAGGGTTAGCTATACTTACAGGGTACATGGACGTGAGTTAAATGACTTAACGGTCTGCTAAATGACAACTATGTGGTGGTATGGTATCAAACCGAGCGTGCCATGCCACGTGATCTATTTTTATAGATTACACTAATGTACAAAATACATTTATTCCGGAAAGCCTGCTATTATGACTTACAGTATTAACTTCCCCCTACAGGTAATATAATAAAAGAAAAGGGGCATCAACCTTTTATCAAAGTATTACTAAAGATATGCAATATTTTTGATAAACTAACGCCGTATATATTTTAGACCAGATTGCTCCGTTTTTCTTTGATACACTGCAGATTGATTATAGTTATAGGTATCACTAATTAATCAATTTATTTGTTTACAATTCCTGGCAATTCGATTCAATAATCATTCCATCAAACAAAAACATATTCAAAACAAATCCGAAATTATTTACCCATCGGAACAAATATAGAAGTTCTTATACATTATTAAGAACGCCAGTTTTTAAATACCCCAATTATCACCTCAGATCAATTCTAATTTCACCGAGAAAATCTAAGACACCAAATTCTAAATAATACTTGAAGAAGAAAAAGTAGAGAAGTACAGAAATGATATTTCGTGTTTGGAAGAGAAAGAAAAAGGCGGAAAGAAAACGCAAAAGAACAAAGTATGGTAAACATTCAGTTGACATTTGAACTGCAAATAACTTATAACACAAATTTGTTTTTATAAGGTTAACGTTTGAAAATTCAAATATGGTTGTTTAAAGTTTTAAAATTACGAAATTTAAAAGTTAATAAGTGAAAATGAAATTACAATACGCTAGAAAAATCCAATTAAAATTCATTTTGTGGTGGTTTTTAAAATAAGGTGTTAAATAATAACCAAATTTCAATATAAAGCCAAATTTGGATATCAAAAATTAAGATGCTAATCTTAGATTCTACAATTAAAAAGTTTAACATTTAAATGCAGCAAGATAACCTTTGCATCCAGAAAAATGTACCAATATAAACAGCACTGCTTTCACACTTTCATTAAATTAAATTTACGGTCTGATTACTTCGAGACTATTACTTTTATTGTTTTATAAACTTTGGCATCTACACTAACAATAAATCAATTCCATCAACGACTGGAGATTTTTAAAAGGTAATTCGAAATAATAATATTAATTTTTACACAGGTATGCATTGTATTTATATTATATAATGTATTATTTATAATACCTAATGCAATATGGCAAATATATGATTTATATAAATTACAGCGTCATAATATGTCTCAAACGTTATTTGTAAACAATCTGTTTACACATAAATTATTATTAATTGCTTGATTGTTTCACCGCATTTTTACTATGTTTACGTGATATCATAACGAGGAGTTCAATGGGTTATGATGATTGATGATTAGTTTTGTTTGATATTATTAGATTGTCACTTTCTTTAGAAGAATTTAAAAACTGTTTGAATGTTTTAAGATGTTTAAGACGTAATATAGCTATTTACATAGCAAGGAAGGTGAGATTTACTCTGTTGAGTATGGGAAATTGCAGATCAAACGTAGCGAGACAGAGTGAATCAATTATGTACCATGTTTTTCAGCTACATAAGTGTTGTGCGTTTATTTACCCTTATATTGTATCATCAATTAACAAAACTGAGATTTAGGAGTTCCCAATACCCTAGTTTACTATACCCCAAATGAAAGCCATATATTATCCCAAGCGTTGACCTAAGCATAAAAAAACACGCAGACTTAACTCACATAGGAAGGGAGCGGTGTGTGTGCTCCAGTAACCGAGAGGGGTTGACGATTAGTACGGTATAGGGGTAGCGGCACACCCGACGGGAGAAGTACTGTTTTGTAATAACATGACAATAATTACAGTGGTACCTCTGACTTAGTGATTGTTGGTTGTGCTGTAGGAAGCTTGGATGTTGTGCATGTTTAATTAAAGGATAAGCTTACAGGAAAGATCATTTACAAAGAGGTACTGGCTGGTAGTAAACTCATGTGGAGCTGCTCCTGGTTGTACCTGGGTGGGGCCCCAGTCAGATTTTGCGATAGGGGTATGAGAGTTGCCCGGACAGATTCCAATTAAGATATTGCTGAGAGCGTGAATGGGGCCCCTATTGACTATTTGGCCGATGCAGTGTGACTCCGGGGGTAGGAAGAAGAGGTAGAGCTCTGAGGTGGTTGTTGAACGAGGGCTAACCCGCGAAGAAGATGGAGACCCAAAGAAGTAAGTAGTAGTAGGTGCAAACCTGTATCCAGTGAGGGGCGCACCGAAACGAGGGGTCGGGGACCACGGTGAGTACACCTTAAAATGGTGAGTTTCACAGAGCAGTAATTCTTTTGTTTTATGGCAATGATGAATGCGCCGCCACTGGAGGTGCAAGGATGTCGCACGCACTACACTGTTTGTGTCCCTTGCTTTCTGTCCAGCCCCTTACGTAAGATTAGAGATTAGTGGTGAGTTGACCTGAGAAATGATCAAAAAATGACAAACAATTCCCTTTTAGTTTTACCTTCCTAATATAAGCAATAATTACTTTACCTATGCTTGCTTTGCGAAGTATATAGTATTACTTCCCTAGGGAGCAAAATTTATACAGGGTGTCTCTAAACCTATTGCCAAAAATTTACCAGCCGATTCCTGACGCAAAAATAAGTCGAAAATGTCTATAAAACTTTTGTCCTAAACCGCTTCATGTGGAAGCTACAAGTCTTTGAAAATTGTGTTGAAAAAACGGAAAACAATTGCATTTTAAAAACGGTTTGAGATAAAAAAATCGAAATTTTGCAGACGGTCTAACCTATTGAAAGTATAAACTTCCTACTATTCTATCACATGCTTTTTATTGATTTGAATTTAAAATCACAATCACTGCATTTTACACTCAGACAAACAGAAAACCTGAATTTTATAGGAAACGGTTAGTCCAGGCGAGTTGAAACAAGAGTACCTGTTTTGTTAATTAGGCAGCAGGGAATACAAATCTGTAAACTAAAATGGAAAAAAACAAAAGGTTGAAAAAAACGGGTTACAAGAAAAATGTGATAACCCCCATTCGAGCCGCCCCTGGTTAATTTACAAAAAAAAGTAGTAGGAAGTTTATACCTTCAATAGGTTAGACCGCCTGCAAAATTTCAATTTTTTATCTCAAACCGTTTTTAAAATGCAATTGTTTTCCGTTTTTTCAACACAATTTTCAAAGACTTGTAGCTTCCACATGAAGCGGTTTAGGACAAAAGTTTTATAGACATTTTCGACTTATTTTTGCGTCGGGAATCGGCTGGTAAATTTATGGCAGTAGGTTTAGAGACACCCTGTATATTATGCCAACCAATAAAACCAGTGGTAAAATCAATCCACATACTTCAAATACGATCAGTTGCTAGAATGGTAAATGCAATTCACAAACCAACAGTGGAAAAAAATTTAATTTAGACTCAATAAAAATGTTTTGCAATTTATCACTATTTCACCAATTGATATTCTTCATAGCTTATGGCTTTATTACCATATTGATAGTTTATACCACATATGGGCAACCCCCGGCCCGGGCCGGATCCCTGATCCATCCCAGCGAAGTTGGTCGGATTCGTGGTGGGAGAAAAGATAGTGCATCCTCGACTATGCCAAAACTCGTCCACTTCGCGCAATTTTTTATTTTCAACTTTCTCTTAATAAATTCCCACAATAAAATCATAGAAATCAAAGACATTGAATTTATAAAGCCAAAAATTTAGAATTAAAAAAATAAAAGAAAATATACTAGAATAAGAAGGAAGGAAAAGACTTGTATTATTGTTTGGGAATAATAGGATATTAAAACACAAGTTACAGAAGGCATCGTTTTTTGAAGCACGGGTTCGAAATTTGAACACGAGCCGCGTAGCGGCGAGTGGCCGAACGGACGAGTGCCCGAATTGCTTCCTGTAACGAGCTTTCAGTATTTTCTCTGTTTCGGCTTCCATTTACATTATTTCTTTTTATAAAAATACTTGACAATTTCGAGTTAAGGAAGTTAATGCGAAAAAGTCGTTTTAATACTTTAACTATCTACTGAAAAAGATATTTTAAGGTTTTTAGATTTTGCTCTGTTAAATTCTAGCAAAATAGAACTTCCTCCTTTGCAATTTATTAAAGTAAATGTACTGCACATGATTTTTACTATTAAATTAATATTCAACTATTTTTGAATTTATTTTTGCATCATATCTTTTGGTAATAATTGGGCCCATTAAAACCTTAAATCAGTTCTGCTTTTGAGCTCTATTCGTCATCTGCTCGAGTTTGTGTTGTGTTAATTTGGATGCTAATATTTCATTAGGTTTGGCAATTATCTGTCTTGCTATACTACTGTTCACTTAATGTAACAAAATGAGGAATTAAGGTTAATACTTGTTAGGACTCTTGAATGACATCACAGTTTTTAATTTTACAGGCGAAATAATTTAGATGGAAATTTCTATTGTTTTTCTTAATAAACGTTTTGCATTATATAGTATACTATACAACTGATAATCAAAGCAGCTGCTTTGTTTATATACATACAGTGTTTTGATATCATTGTTCATATTTTTGTTTCTTTTGTATAAAATATCTACTTCAAAATTTACGCAACCATGTTACAATCGACGAACAATAACATGATTAAGCGTTTTGTAAGACCCCTAGCATATTCAAATAATATATATGCATATTTGAAGGTTGCCTTTTTTACTGTTGCTATATTAAGTGTTTCACACTTACTATACGCGTTACGCCTGATTAATTACCCTGTACTTATAACCACTTCGTATGTTATCTATCAAAGATTATCGATATCAATTACTCGTAATAAATACGGTCAATTTATCGTCACAGATCAGACTATGCAGAGCGAAGCAGCAAGGCAATCAGAAAAGCGATAAAAACACACTTTCACCTTTATTTGATATAAATATTCTATTTGGTATTCGAACGAGGCCAAACTTGAGTGCTTGTGCTTTTTACTGTTTTTTGTTGTGTCATTGCTGAATTAAACTAATGCGTAATAATTCAGAGAGCACGTTTGCATGTGAGTTTGCGAGCTTCGCGGCGAACATCTAGGGTTCAAACCCGCATAAGGGTAGAATTTTTCTTGGCTTTCTATAACGCAGGTGTGAGAATAGAAATTACAAAGTGGAGCCCGCGTTTTTTGACTCGTGACAGGTACAGATTATAGTTTTGCGGTTAATGGGTGTTGCAGCAGCAAATCGTCGATAAATTTTTCCAGTCAGTTTATTGTTAGCACGTTATTAAGTAGCAGCCACTAACGAGGTATTTATCAGTGTTTGATTGTTCACCGTTGCATGCCATTGAGCAGTACCAGAAAAATGTAACACAAACCGCATAATAACGCCTCTCAATGTCAACGCGAGCACCGCGCCTTTGCAAAACTGCCACCGCCTGTTGCACATTCTTATTATTGCGATGTAAAATTACCAGATTAACTGGATTTATGCGAGGCGTTTCCATTGGCTTCGACAAGGAATTTTATGCCGTGCCTGCTAGTTTATACTCTGTATTTGTCGTTATTATGCCTAATATCTTAACGGCCACTTATGCCAACCGTTAGAGCTTCTTGTGCTACCGTTGTCGCTACTACTTTTACGTGTCTGATTACTTGATATTCATTTTATAATGAACAACTCTTCTTATCTAGTTGTTCATAACCTAACCTAACATAAGTGAACAATATTGAAGAGTATGTTTGTACTCAAGGAATTTATAATAATACAAGTAGGTGTACTAAACGTGGTATGTCCGAGGACACACTGTATTGTACTTATTACTTTGATCAATGTTTTGGTTCATAATTTTTCGCTCCTACAGTTTCATTAATTCGCATTTGGCAAGAAACAATGCAGAATGGCGAATGCCATATAGGAAACAGAAGAAGAAGGAAGAAGATATACTTAAATGCATAAAGAAATAGTTTATTAAGGTGGTTAAAAGTTCCAACAAATCTTCAGATAAAATGAGAATATAATATTATTCGGGCATTGACATAATGAAACGACAAGATAACCAATATGGAGAGAGTAGAATACTCATAACGAAAATGATACCTACTTAAAATCTATTAATATATATTTATACTGATGTATTTTCTATTAAATTTTGTTCATGTTCGTAAGACAAGACGCAAGTTGAGATGTAATTTAGGCAATTTCAGTAAAATATTAATATTCTATAGATACCTGCGTTTCCAAACGAGTTTTTTATTTTTGCAATCATAATTCCAAAGATGGCATTAGTCAAAAGTAAACTTACATTTAAGATTGTTAGTGTAAAATATCAGCTTCTTATAAATTTAAACTGTTTCGGCCATCGAAAAAATAGTCAATATTAAATATTCCCAAGATTAATAAATTTCGACCACAGAGAAGATGGGTTGATGACATAAGGAAAGTTGCCGGAAAAACTTGGCACCGAACTGCACAAGATAGATTAGCTTGGAAACGAACAGGGGAGGTCTACATCCAGCAGTGGATAGAGAATGGCTGAAGAAGAAGAAGAAGAATAAATTTCGCATATAACTTTTTCCCAACGTTTGGCCCTTTGGCCCGGATATAACTCAATAATTTTGATTTGTTGACTTCTTAATTTTTGTGTTAACAAGATCTAGAATTATAGCTACCATATAAAACTTATAAAACAGTGGTACTAACTAGCTTAAACATTTCCGAATAGAAATACTTGTCCTTGAAATTGTCTATTTTTAACTCCATTTTTAACGGATTATAACACATTTTTATAGATTATATACAGACTTAATTTTGATAAAAGATTTAAGACATTAATATAAATATTTAGATATATTTTTTTCGACCTAAATTGTCTTTTATCTGCTTTTTGGCTCTGGCTACGGGCCTGTCTGACAAAATTCTAAGAGGGGGCAGTCTAAGTTATACTACATATCTATAAGTCGAAATTCGCTCATTAAATAAATTGAAACTGTTCCCAGTTTATCTGGAGATAATTTAGCAAAACATATCTGTTTTAAAATTACTATAAACATACTGTTTTGGGATATCATTCGCAACTAAGCGTTTCACGCCTTTTAAATTAATAAATGTCTTGGAACAGGTAAATAGTATCTGCAATACACTTTTTAATTTGATTAAATTATTGCTAGCCTGGCCTTATTTAAATACTGGGAGCTAATAAAAATACGCTGATTTCTGAAAATGGCAATTTAATTGAATTTCTGACAAGTTTAAATAAATAGTGTGCAACAAAATTTAAGCTGCTAACGATACTTTCATCGTAGTGGTAAACTATTTCGTTAAGGAATGATTGCGTTGTCTGAAACAAAAGATTTAAAATAGCATACTTCTTAATTAATTTTGAATTATGTAATTTGGAAATATGCAAAACCTAGACTTAGAGGAAAATAAAAAAAAATAGAGGAATTATGCAGCAAAAACATAAAACAATAGCACTGTGGTAGTTATAAAAGTGCTATATTTGGGGGACTCCCCCAAATATAGCACTTTTATAACTACTAGCCTAGGCGTCGACAACGATGTTTTGACCTTAGATGTATTTATTAATTAATTACTTATCTACCGATGTCGAACTTTCTGTATTTCACAAATGTCAATTCATCTTAATTTATACAGAAAAGAAATCAAAAACCTCTATTTTAAAACTTAATTGTATTTTAACGTTTTATATTTATAGTGATTATGAAGAATTCAATGGGGCAGGAGTACGAAGGCTACTAGGAAAATCACATTAATTCACTGTGTCAGGCCGTGGACTCCTTTAAGAGTAAAGGAAGAATATATAAGTATAAATATACAACATAACATTAGAAAAAGTGTTAAGAGAAAGTAAGATACGTACACAAGATACAATTTTACATCACCGGCATAAATGTTTGGCGTGACTAATCAAATTAAAGCTTTCGTATTACCATGAAATTATGATTTTGGTAGCCCCCAATTTACTTTGTGAACATTAAAAATAAATCTCTGATAGTTTTTAACATATTAAAAAAATCACATGGCCGTAACATTTTAATTTGACCCTTTAGGGAAAAATTTTATTTAAAAACTGTTCACTATTTATGTAATTAATACTGGTAAAATATGTGCCCAATTTTCACGACCATGAAGGGGGTCCTGGTCATAAATAGTGCAGTGGATGGTAATACATATCAATTTTAAAGTGATGAACTATTTGGGTGTTAACTAACTATAGTGATGAATGTGCAGACATTGGGGAAAGGTTAAATAAAGGTAAAAAAAAGTGCGGGAGTCCTAGTAAAAATTCTCAAGTCAAAAGACGTGTCGAGAAAAACAATACTCAGTGATTAGATCGATGGTTCTATATATGGGTGTGAATCGTGGACGGTAAATAAAAGTGCGACACATAAGTTAAAAATTTGGGAAAGAAAGATATTCAGAATAATCTACGGTGAAGAGGAGAGAGGAGAGAAGAAAAACGAACACAAGCATCACGTCAGTAGTCAAATCACATTGGTGGAATTGGTTGGCTGGAACACGTTTTTAGACTCCCTAAATTCCGAGCAGCAAAGAGGATACTGAAAGCCGGTATCAATTGCAAGAAAATGAGAGGTAAACCGAAGGCTAGACAACGGAGTGAGTGAAGGATTTAGCAGAACTGAACATCACAAAGTGGGAATGTGGTGGGAACAAATGGTGACCCCAAGGAAAAAGTGGATAAAAGTCGGAATCGAAATTTTGGACCTACATGGCCTGTATAGCTGACTCATATACATATGTATATACAAAGTTTCTTACAATATATACTACATATAAGAGATAATGAACATTAAAGCATAATAAAAAGGCAAAAAAACAGTACTGTCATAAGTTACGCCATGTGACATGTTTTATCCTTCAAATTAAAAAAATCCTTATTTTTGAAAATAAAAACCAAAAAGAGATTACTATTAAAGAAGTGGGCCATTAACTGAACGCAGTTTAAGGCATTTCTCTAAATGTCTAAATAGTCTAAATCATTATACTTTAATTTAGTGACGGTATAAAAACGAAATCAGATTTAATTATAATCAACTTTTTAAACTGCAAAAATTAGTTGGGATTACCAATATTAATGGACTTTAAGACTTAGGAGAAACCACTGGTAAGTACTTTTTTTAAGGTAAACACGTAAAAAGTTCGATGTTTAAAAGAGTCTTAAATCTTTTGGGCGCAGCCTTAGGCTTTAGCATATTGAATAATTGGTTCCTGATAAAACTAATGAAGGGTTACAGGACACTCTATTTAAATGAACAAAAGTGCTCACCCTGTATGTACAAGAAAATGTGACACCTATTATAACATTAACTGTTGTTTACACAAATAGAAACTACAAATGGGTCTTTCAAGAAAGAGATTATATCAATTATTTTAAAAAATACCATTTGCACCATAAGAATAAAACACTATCAAAAGATAATTAAATAAAGTAGCATGATCATCCTGTATACAAAATTAAGTATGCAAGAATTAGGGAAGACATGCCGCAAATCCATTACACAGTTTTCAACGACGATAAATTTCCTCGAACGGACAGATGATATTAATTGCCACATCAGGCAAATTAAATGAGGCGTGAAATGCTCTAGAAAATGCAAGAAACAGATCTAATAGAACAGTAACAATGTGTTTCACAATGCGCAATACACTTCATATAATTAATCACAACACTCTGCGGAATTTACATTACAATGGTTATTGCGGAACTTTGAGACATTACATGCAGTTATAATGCGCTGGACATGCACAAACACCGTATAGTCCAGTGTAAAACTTAATCGATTGCTTAAATCTGGTAACCTATTTTTAGTAATTCATGTGTTTTTTAGCTGTAGGTCAGTAATTATTTCTGTTGCAAGAAATCTTTGTATGTATAAGGAGAGATAGATATACCTATGCTTAGATGGTGTTTTAAACTAAATTGCACTTGCGTGATACTGATTATTACGAAATTAAAATAACTGATTGGAATAATATATAACATTTTCAACGCCCTGTATATTACATCGTGCTCTGTTATTAATTCTATTCAAAATTGTAAGCTTGACAATATTATATTATTCAAAAGTAATTAATCGAAGATGGACTTTTGACGGAATAAGTTGGAAAATTATTTACTATTATAAAATGCGAGCAAAAACTCAGTTGCAGAATGCCATAATAATAATATAATAAAAGTATATGCATATTTATAACTCCTCCAGAAAACGGCAAGATCAGAGAAGGAACGGAATTCAAAATATTCGTTAATAAAAAGTAATGATGTAAATTATTAAAAATGAAATAAACGTCTGCCATATTAGTGTTAAAAACAAAATCATAAAAAGCTATTTAAATCTCATCCGTAGGTTTTAATTTACAGCCAACTAAACACAGATTATTTAAATTCATATTAAAGTACGTATTACGAAATCATAAGTTTGAGAACTCAAGCAGGTGTTTAGAGATGTTCGTGTCTGCTATTTATTTTGTTATTTTTATTGTTGTATTAGGAATAATAATTACTAATTTAAAGTACCACGAGTTACTTCCTGAATCGCGATATCAATCATCAATATTTACGTAACTAATACATATACAGTAGAAATAAATTTCTAGACAAAAAATACCATATAATTTGTTCATCGGCGTAAAATCTAACCTTGTACGAAGACAAAAGTTGGCCATGGAGTATAAGGCGTCATGGCCAATCAACACAGATCTGGAGATGTTCTAGACAAGATTCATTTAAATGCCTTTTAAGAGTAAAAACATTTAAATTCTTACGTTGAGTAAATATTTGAGAAAATGGTTTTAATTGACAGATTTAATTTATTGGCCGGTTAATGAATCAGACGTTTTTAGAGAAAATAAGATTACGAAATAATAATGCAGCACGAGCTAATTCTAAAGGCTTTTGTTACTTACGGTATACGAATTGCCTGATTGTTTAAATGCCAAGAAAATGGGTCGACATTTTTTAACCACAGCCTTGTGGTGTATATTTACCTGTAAAAGAAGACAAAAATTAAAAGACTGGATCTATACACGACACATTTGAAATAATTACAATAACTTAAGTTTGAAAATGTATACAAAAAGTGCTGAACAAAAAGGCTAATGCTGGCTTACATATTTTAAAAACTAAGTTTTTGTTTTTTCAGTAAAACAGGTCAATTCAGGATTTTTTTCGGAAAATTGTGAAAGCTTAAGTAAATAGATAATCGAAAATTTAGCTTAAAGTTTTTATTGTAATTATGTTCTAGACCCTTTCCCTTAAATTTTTCCTAACAGGATCTGGAAAGACCTTTATAGGTAATCATTTATGTTTAACGAAACAATAACATTATATTTAAAAATAATAACTTATAAATAGTCGCTTCGCTAAAAATAAAATATTAAATGGGAAATGTTAAAGTAAACAAATACATAAATAGATGACCGTCAACAAGCTTAAGTGAATTATGATGTTAAAAAAATTATGTGTTTAATATTACATAATCAACAAACAACGGTAAAATTTATAGTAAATTGTTGAAAAGAAAAGTTTAACCGTTCCACCCACAAACCGACACTGTAATTTACATACAGTGAGTGACTAATTACCTTGACAAACGATTCTATAAAAAAATCAATATTATAAATTTAAATACTTAAAAAACGTCATGAAAATTATTTATTTTTAGATAGAATATGACAGGACAATAAAATTATGTGAGAACATCAAGTTTTAAATTTTAACTCTTGATTGTTTACAGGTCTTCTTTAACATAAAGCAGGAAAACATACAAAATACATAAAGCCATTGAAACATTTTTTTATAAATATTTACGAAAGGCCCTTAACCTTTGTCGTTTCAATATAAACAATATGAATATGTATTAAATTATTGTGATAAAAGTTTGAATAAGATAAGAGTTAACTATCTTGGATTCTAAGAAGTAACCTCACTTCCCTTACACGTTTAGGGCAAGTCTGGGGACCGTCTACGTACTAACATTTGAAGAAAGGCCGAACTTGTGCTCATACTTAAACAAGAACGTGAAACGTATGTCCAGATTAAACTTTTCAGATCTATCAGTCGTAAACACAGTGGAGAAACTGATTGGACAAACATATAAGGAACGATGTTTTAAGGACACATCCACTACATTGGCAACGATTGCTGTCCACGAGGCGACAACGAGGACACAACCTTCTACATACAAAGGGTGCTAATAAATCTAATAAATCAATATTTTTTGGGCGTAAGTGAAACTGTTGCAAAACTGAAAGGTACTCTCCACTAGAATAGGTGCAACAACCAGACAGCTATCCAAGTATCCATAACGCAGGGCTTGCCACAAGGAGGCTTCTATAGTGGCCATGGTGGATTAACTTTTATGGCTAAAGTGGGCCCAACTTGGTGCGGCAACTCATATAAACCACAGAGAAATGGTATTTAAAGTACGGGTAATTAGCCATTTCAGATAACGCCTCCGTAATAACATCTGTTGAAACTAGAAAACATTCTCGTATGTATATGGGCAGTATTTCATATTGATAATGGAAGGCAAGTGCTAAGGGGCTATTCTTGACACGTTTTGAAGTTTAATTTCCAAAAGGACGCGTAACAGAGTTACAAAGGGTTTTATGGGTCGGTTGAAAAACCTTAGGTAATATATGAGGGTAATGCATGAGAACTCCTGAAGGCCTACGACTTTTTGCTGGTGCGTTAGCCTATGTGGTTTTAACGGGTGCAACGCACAACCCGGCGTCTCCGCGGGTTACGTGGTTGTTGCGCCGTTTATTTTGGTGCCCAACGACGAATGGTCACCAGGACTCGATACCGACCTCCAGCCTGTCGGGAGATTCGAACCGGGGACTAACGTAACGCTAGTCTGACGCTCTTACCACTACGCCACCCTGGCTGTATTGGAATTAGCTATGCCGTTTTAATATTGTCGCTTAAAACAGTAAACAGAAACGTTTCAGAAAAAGGTTAAAAGGTTGCAAAGGTCGGTATGTACTGTAATGAAAGGGAAGATACTTACGAAATCCATACCATTGACAGAAATGGCAGATCTTCTTGCATTAAGTAACAGGTAACTAGGCAAGTTGCATATGAGCTTGAAGTCAAAGGTTTCAAAAAGTGATGCGAAGAAGAGGAATCCAAATTTTTTGATCTACTTAAGAAAAACCCTATTCTAACCATGAAGCCAAACAACATTGTTTTTACTTTCAGCAAATCCTTCACAATTGCGATAGCTGAAGTGGAACATGGAGAGAAGCAAAAATTGACAAGAATCGATAAATACAGCAGTGGTAAGAGCGCTGGGCTAGGAGTCTTGGGTTCGAATCTCAGGCAGTGATAAGGGTTTTTACTAAGAATCCCGCACTTAAGCGAGTGAAGCCATTTAATTGTTGGGTTACAATTAACGATCCTGTCTGCGGAGTGGTCGCCTTCAGATAGTAACAAGACACACATGCTATACACTTAAGTAATACACGTTCACAAACTTTGCAGTAGGCAACGGGAAACCACTGCAGAGAACACATTTCTCTAGTAAAATCAACCAGCTCTAAGAGCTGACGACCACACAAAAAAAAACATCTGGATATAAACGTCTCCAAAATTTTTCCAAAGACTGCAGCAGGGACTAATAAAGCTTGTACCATGAGCAGCAGATGTTTTGGCTACAAACCTGCGCGTGCGTATCATGATAGAAAGGGCCCACAAATTAGGGTAGCAAACCCTTGGTTCGAATCTCTTGGATAGGCAAGATTTTTCAGTAGTGTGGAGGTCGGTAAAAAATGTTTATAAATATTCATTATTAAGCATCAGAACAATGACTTCAAAATCGGGCCGAAGTGGTAGAATAACAATGTCCTGGACATGCACAAATTACAAAATACGTGGTTTCAAACGGCGCATCAACTAACTAACCTACAGAGATGATGTAGGTTGTGTATTGCACCCGTGAAGTCTCATATGTTAGCACACCAACCTTGACATCGAGAGGTTTAAGAAGTTGACAATACAGATGCAGATATGGATCATCATGTCTACTCGAAATTAATGCTAAATCTAGTGGACATCCTGTGTTCTTTGCAAGATGCTACATTATTAAAAAGTCTTTGAAATACATGTATTGCTTCAACTGAAAAACAAAAACGAAAAGGAAGGAAACATATGACTAAATAACTTCCGTTAATCAAGAGAAAGCTTTCGCCATATAAATGGTGGTAGGTATATAAAAGCGTACTTATAAGAAATTACGTACTTCATATCTATTAAAGTAAGTGGAAAGGAAGAATAAAAAGCATAACATAGTTTTGTCCGTAAGAACAAAAATTATGTAGTTATAACTAAATCTACCTAGATTTTTTCAGTTAAAAGCTTTTGTTAATTTAATATTTATTTCCAAAGCCGTTCTTACAAATTTCTTAAAATGATCCCAATATCAAATTTTGTACTAAATGACATTTATTGAAACAATGAGGTCACCGACGCTCTATTGTTTCTAGACTATGGTAACTCCTACCAGCAAGAAAATTGTGTCACATCGACAATTAAATTTTGAATTTATAGGAAATAATGAGGCCACGGTTAGTCACTGTTTGTATGAACTAAGAATGTCTAACCCAACAAAGAAAATATGTTAAACAAATGAATTACGAATTTCCAGGAAACAATAAGGACATAAGTCTCCCACATTTTCTCTGTTAAAACGACAAATAAATTTAAAAAACAAAAGAAACAGCTGTGTTCAGCTGTGATTTGTTTTTATTTTTAGATGTTTTCGTTTATTACCAACATCCTCGTTGCGTTTAAAATAGGAAAATGGAATTACATTACGAAGAGAAAATAAGAAATAAATCAGTCAGAAGATATGTTAACATAAACGAAAATATTAATGTCAAATTTATGAAAATATCAAAATTTATTTTTATATTCATCCCAAATTTTAGTAAAAAGCATCTTCTATGGCCTTGAAAGTTAAATATTTAATTTTTATGAAGATTCAGATATATTACAACAATAACATTATCATACAACTCACAAATACGATAAAAATTTAAAAAGCCAGGGTTACCTAGTATAATCATGTCGATGCCTGGACATGAAACACATACATGAATATACCGTTATTTAAAAATTACGAAAAAATAACCGTACTTAAAAAATTTACACGCAAAAACTAAAGTTATTAGATAAATTAGACAATAAAGTTTTAATTAGTTTAATTTGTTGTTGATGCTTATAATTTTAAATAAACAAAGAAAATCCCATCGAATACTTGTAATCACATGCAACAAATAACTGTAGCATGTAAAATTGAAATAACTAAATAAAATTACTGTTTTGAAAATGTTAAACAAACCTCTAATTAGCACCGTCGATTGTTTCTAAGCTCGCACATTAATAAAAAAAATTATAACCAGACACGATTATCTTGAGTTCCTCAGTAATACCTAACTGATACAAAAGAATTTAAATATAAAAGAAAAATGTTATTAATCCTATACTACAGAGTAATAAAAATGTAGCTTTGTTGAAGTATCCGTTAATTTTTAATAATTATGACGTAATACTTTAGGATATCACCTTTTAAAGAGTTCAAGCGTATAGTTTACTTTTTAAATAAACCAAAAATAGCATCCGACAGTTGAAAAACATTCATTAACCAATTAACGCGTTTAATCTTTTGGCATTTTAAGACGGTACAAGTTTATCCTTATTTATTTAATAAATGTCATCCTAATAAACGCTAATTGGTGCTAACAGTATGCGCTATTTATGGGTTATGGTGCCGTGGCCTAAATTTAGTAAATCACAGTCAAAATACAATGTCAGTAAATAAATAACTTAATGTTCATCGAATATATTTCCTACTTTATAAACAAATAACATAAACTAAAACACGTGTTACACATAAAACTATGGACGAGTAACTACGTATAGAGAAAAGCGACGAGCCGCCCCTGATGGATACAGCATTTTTGTAAGTTATGTGCATTATTATCAAGCCAAAAGCTTCAAAACGTTTAAAGAAAAAACACTAAAATAAGTTAAATACCACGGAAAGGTACATTTTACTTTGGAGACTTCAACGCTACGTTAGAACACAAACCTTAAGTTTTCGTGTTTTCATTGAAACTACGACACAAAATTGCTGTTTCCCACAGAGATTTATGAAGTTTGTAGTATTAATCGTCAAAAAAATAATTCTTTTAAAATTTAAGTCGTTCTGTGGTTTTAAATGGAATACTTTATAAAAAAGTACCTACACACAAGATTAATCAATTTTTTTGAATAATATAATGAAATTTAAATGATGAACTTAGGCACCATAACAGTAACAGAAGCGAATCAGTGTATGGAAAAAATCTCCCAGCTTCCTCATTTGGTCCTTCGAGAAGATCAAAGAATTTCAAATTCACTTTCAATAAAATGTCATCGGCGATTTGTATTTCTGTTATACTTTACGTTTTTTGAGAAAAACAATTATAATGGCAGTGAACTAGAATCATAAAAGACATAAATGTTCTTTAAAAAACTATACAATTTCTCAGGAAATTTTTGGTAAATGTTCAGATACAAGTGCATTCATATTATTATCAAAACTTTAGAATCCTAATAAGCGTTAAAAAGCCAGAAACATAACAGTACAAAAACATGTACATGTAGGTATGTAGGTACAAAAATACAACTTTAACAAAAACATCGTGAATAACTGTGCAAAGGAAATTAAATCCTTAAAAATGTACTTTTGTTTGTTTTTTAAATTATAATTTATATAAATAATTAAATGGAGTATTACCTAAAAAGAACAGTCTTAGAGTCAAATTATAGAAAATCACTGTGTAGCGTTTACCAAGGAAAAAAAGTACAAGAATAGTAAGCTTGCTACTGTTAAGAAAATTGCAGAAAATTACGTAACTGTATTCTGTTTATACAGCCTACATAATCTTTGCTAAAATTACTAAAATAAAAAAAATTGAAGATGTTTGTCTATTTCGTGTAATTTAATAAAATTCCTTCGCGTTGCTCCAGTGATTTCAACGCTACGTTAGCCAACAAACTCAAAACTTACGTACAAGAACGTTCTGAGCAGGGGCGGATTTAGGCATGGGCTTTATGGGCTGCAGCCCAGGGCCCCGTTCAATCAAAGGGCCCCCTTCGTGATCAAAAAAATAAAAATAAAACCCAATTATAAATTTAAGAAAAAAATATATACAAAATTCGTATCTAGATAAAGTTTAAATCTTTAATTTGCAACACTACGTATTTGATTTGAATAAAATATCAAATATCAATGTTTTAAATGACGGTAAATAGTAAATACTCTATCTTTTATCGCCTCTGTCAGTAGTTGGTAAAATAAAGATATACTTTGTCATTTGTCAATTATGCAAATAATGTGGCAACGGCAGAATGGGAGTGCAAGTCTAGCTCCTATAGCTCCTTTCGTCAAAATTAGTAATCACAGTGGCTTATCTTTATTCAATTCCTTACAAGAATTTCTAGAAAAAAAATGGTCTTCTACAGTCTTTTGACAACGCTGCAAATATGTCCGGCCGATACAAAATGGTGTGCAAGCACATCTCAAACAAAAAAATAAATTCGCTGATTATGTGCCGTGTGCTGGTATGATGCGCATTCCCTAAATCTACTTGGTGGAGAAGCGGTTAAAGGTGCAACTCAAATTGTGAACTTTTTTGGAGTAGTGCTACAAATATTTATGTTTTCTTTTCTGCATTTACCCATAGGTGGGAGCTTCAAAAACGTGAAACAAAACTAAAATTTTCGATAAAAAGTTTAAGCCAGAGCTTTGAAAAATAGTACGGTGATATGAACATATTAAAAACGTTTAATGACAATATGGATGAGAAACTTGATTTTCGAAGAGAGGCACAGAATTGTTTAATAATTTGGCGAAACTTGAAACTGCCATTTTAACTGTTTTGGGATGTCATATATAGAAAACTAATACAATAGGACAACAATGATGAATGAAAGATTAAATTATTTATCAATTCTTTCCATAAAGCATAAACTATGATTTAACCAAAGAATTACATTAATGTGATCGCAAAAATGTAGAAGAGTTACCTACTCTTTAAATGTCTTTAATGTATAAAAAATACTTTATATAACTCCTAGAATGTTCTATTTATTTTATTTTTAAGAATAAGTATTATTTTTGTTTTTGTTTTTTTATCTTTATTCTTGACGTGAGAATTTGTTGTTTCGTTTTTTTGTTTGTTACTAAAAATAATAATACGATTATACCTAATACATTTTATTTTTTATTTATGTTAGATATTTGTTATGTATACAAAACCTTTTCTCGTTATAACTGTATATAAAAGTATGTATATCCAAGTGCATCAAATAAAATAAAAAAGTTCTTCAATGTCTGTTGCTTAAAATTTTGCCTATTTAAAAAAGGGCAAAAGAACAGTTTTTCGGCAAAATGGCGAATGAATCGCCACAACTAATCCAACTTGCTTTAATTAGGTAGGCCTCCAAATAATGTTAGCCCAGGGCCCCGAAAGTTAACGGTCCGCCCCTGGTTCTGAGCATCGCAGATTAAGCTTTTCTCCTTTCACAATAAATAAATTATCCATAAAGTAGTATTTTATATACCTAAACATATCCCTGGCGTAAGTACGATTATAGTTTTCATTTTCTCAGTGTTTAGGCTTTCATAAAATAAAAATATATCGCATTAATTTGTTCCAATCAAAACAAATTTTCAGAATTTTAATTTATAAAAAGGTTAATTAACCAAAAAACTGAAGCATAATTATGAAACATTTTTTAATTTGCTTTGTCCTTTTTCTTACATATCAAAACTTTTACAAGTATTTTTGTGTTTGAAAATATATCCTCTTTCATGTTAATAGAGGCAAAGGTCTGTAAAGAAAAAGAAGTAAGGATAATTCGGCTCAGTGCCATCTTCTGCTGAAATTTTAAAAGAAGTTTACTTTTTCTGTTAATATCTTCTAACCTTGCTGGCTTTAAAGTAACAAAAAATTAATTCCAACAAACAGTAAAAATTTATAATCAGCTCACGTGTCTGCAGATTATCCATTCACTCTACTTGTGGTTCTAGGCAGGCTTTGAAATGGCCGATTTTTAACAGTGTACAAGACATTTAGTTACAAAAAGTTACTAGTGTTACATACATGACACTGGCTGCTTGTTTCTTGTCATAGGTACAACCTATACATTGACAGTTTATGTCACATATTCGAATTAATTTATATACACTGTTACAAGAAGACCATTTCAAATCCTGCCTAAAATCACAAACAAGGTGAATGAACATCGTAGTACATGTTTTAAAATATTAAAACGTCAAAGTTTCTAATAACTTAAAGCGTATCCGAAAGATCAATTTTGTATTTATTTCCCTAATAAAAGTCAAGTAATTACCAACAATCAAAACAACTTTAAATAACAAAGATGTAGGTCAAAACAGTAAAATTAAAGATAATAAAGTTAAATTAGTTCTGATATCGAAAATGTATCACAAATTGCATTCGAGTGGCTGCGTTTTAATGTCAAACGAACCAATAACAAGTAATGACGTTCACATCCTTTCCTCCCACGTGATATCGTCTTGTGCAGTGATCAGTGAAGTTTATAATTCTGATTCTAGCACGCGATGGTTACGACAATCATGATCATAGATCACTCTTTTAAATCTAAAAAGCACAACGTGTTTGCGTAGAACGATTACATGTTCTTGGGTTTATCGGGTTCTTGGTCGACTGGCTTTTCATTTATTTATCGTTAATTTAACATTAACGTTCTTATTATGGTTTTGCTTAACAAAAATAAAAGCGTAACATAAAGCAATAATAATCCGTAAGAATTTCACTTCTACTTTCTTGTTGTTCTGAGTGAGTCGCCGCGATATAAATCGCGGAATACGTAATCGGTGTTTGCCTTATGAATGCACCACCTATGTAAGTTGACTGTGCATTTTTGACCCCACCTTGTCTTTTGTAATATGTCCTGTTATAAATTAAACATTAACTAGAGAAACATGTCGTCACGTGTTGGCACAACAGTTAAGCGATTTCACATAGGTATGCTTTTGCGCTAAGTAAATGCCAAACCCGACCCGACCTGACCGCTTACGGCTATAGCGTATTTTAAAATCCTAACAAAATCTGCGAAACTAATCACGTAATTGATTCTGGCAAAATCGAGCAATATCTAAAAAACGTGTTCACTATGAACCAATTTTTTGGATACGAAAAAACGATTCGTGGATAACCATTATTATTATTATTATTATATAACCGAATGTTTTCTATTTGTTATTACTTAAACCTTTATAAACCTTAAATTAGCATCTTTCGTGAATCAATAAATAATAACATTTATTTTAACATACAAGCATGTTGTGCCTGTAATTTTGTTATTTAACTCTATTTTTTTAAAAACAACCTTGTATATTACATAACCTAGTAGAATATCTATGAAGCCACTTACAGTTTACGGTGCAGTTCTAAAACTTTGAACATTAATATCTGAAATATTAATTTCAGAAAGATAAAGAAAGAACCGTAAATATACACCGTATTTCAGAATATGTAGGAAATGTTTTTTCAGTTTATTTAAAATACCTTTTAAATAACACTTGTAGTTTAAAAAAAAACAGAAAGCTTCCGGTAATAGGTCGTACTAATTTAATGTAAGCGTTATGGAGAAGCCCTAATAGAGTTATGTACACATAACGAACCATGCATCTATAAAGTATTTTTTTCATTATAAACAATAAGGCAAGTTACACATGGCTTCTCGTACAAGCATAAATCTATGATAAATTATATATTATCCAGTAAACAACTTCATTCATCACAAATAATACATATTATGTGAGCTATGTTTTTACCAAATAGACATAAGTTCAATTCAGACCACAACTTAATACTGTTATCACAAGTCGCCCCTGAGAAAGAATCTGGATCGTTCTCAAACGATTGAAAGTGTCTGATTAGCACATTAAAAAACACTTGCTTGTGATTCATTGTGCTCTGTGCTAGAAATCACAAGAGCAACGAGTGGACCTTCCTAGAGGAGCTGCAGAGGTATAAGAGGAATTGGAGCGAACGGTAGGGGTAGTTAGACAGTAAATTAATGATGTAAAATGTGATTTTTTAAAAACTCAATTGATGCAGGCCGTATTCTGTCTTAATAACCTTAGAACTGTCTGTATTAAGTCAGAATACGGCGTGCTGCAATTGAGTTTTTAAAAAATCACATTGTATGTGTCCGCATACATAAATATTGAGCAATTATTTCAATCCTTTTACAATAGTTTTAAATTAGTTGTTGTATTTTAAATAATTAAGTAGTTAGTGGTTAAATATTTTCAAACCGATAAAGGTTACACTGAGAAAGATACATAACAACTAAGCTCAACAACAATCTCCAAAAATAAAGTACTAAATATTAAAATTTAGAATATGGAATGATTTACCACTTGTATTAAATGAGGGGATTATACCAAATCAGCGACACCGCTATTACTCTTGCAAAAGCCGTAGAGCAAAACTGGAAGATAATTGACTACAATATAACTACACCGGCAAAAGAAATCTCAAGAAATTAAATATTACTGTAGCGGGATATGTAATCGAAAAGTATGCTACAAATAGCGAACTCCGAGAACATTCTGGAAGTCTCCAGCACACGCGAGAATAAAAAAACTTGGCGGCATAGAAAAAGATGTGTTCTGGCAGGAAGATCGCGTCTACGTCGACGTCTACGAAGTTAGTCAGTGTAGTCATTCAATGTAAATAAATTAGACTAAGTATTTAGTTCTTTTGATTTTGGTGTTCATAAATTAATAAATAAATGTTGTTACCTGTAAATATTTTGATTAAATAAAAAATTCGCACAAAATCCAAATCGTTACTATATAAATTCAAAAAATAACAACAAACCCTGGTTTACAGAAAAGGTTGAATTATTACCCCCAAAAACATTAATTGCTATACAAAAACGCCAAACTACATTGGTCTATATTAACTACGGAAGTACATAAGACGCAAGAAATAAGAAGGGTTAAATAGTATTTGAACTTCTTGTACAAAGCGCAAAAGGGAATGTGAGAAATCTTACGAGCAATGAAAAACCAACAAATAAATACGCACAAGTTGATATGGTAATTTCACAGCAATAAACCACAATAAACTATTTGGTGAACTCAGTAACAACGATGTGACTGAAATCAATCACACTAATGAAGACAAAATGGTTTCTGTCACATCGGCAACGGTAAACAGCGCCATAGAATAATGTATCATAAGAAAGCATACCAGGTTGATAAAATTCGACCGAGCTTCTCAAAACAACAGCTAAACTTTTCCAAAAAAGTACTGGGCAATTCCAGTCCCTAAAGTATAAATGGCAAACTTAACAGTGTTGATTTTTATTAAAGAACAGTTAACTATCGGACAATAACCATGTTAGAGGCATTACGAACACTATTTATACGAGTATAATTAAAGGTCAAGGTAACTATAGTTCATAGTTCGTCAAACAACAAAAAAATTAGAACACTGCATACCAGCCTCAATTAAGTTTGAAGACTTAAAAAATTTGTTCAATCATTAAAAATAAAAAACACAATAGAAATACTATAAGAAAAACTCTCCAGTTATAAAAAAAGATAATAAAAGAAATAAATGTGAACAACACGACCAAAAAAAGGTTAACTGGAAAAATTTCTCGGAAAATCGGTATTCACCAAAGAGCATTATTAATAAATAATCCACTGTTATTTAGTTGAATAAAGGGCAAAATAATCGATAAAATGAAAGCATTCAGCAACAGATATTCCATCAAACGCTGAGATTAAGACGATATGGTACATTAACAGCGTCGTCTAATTTCAGAAGATGAGAATGGCCTGGAAAGACTTCTCTTCAAAATCTTCCGGGATGAAGATATATCTGCACACACGCAAGGTGATATCAAAAAAATCACGAAGATGCTACAACAAAAGTATATTAACAGATGTGGCAGTCTTGGCTTAGGCTGAGATTAAGAATGGCTCGAGTTCGATTTCCAGGGCTGCGCACATACATACGCCGAAAACACCCGACCGCTTACCTTAGATGGGCAATGGCAAACCACCGAGGTATTTTTGCTTACTAAGTCTTCTTTGGAGTAGAAGTGCAAGCAAATGATTCGTAGCCCACGTCAACCTGTGGGTCCTCCATGTCTGTGGGTCATTTCACACGCACTCCACAGACATTTGGAGAGAAGACGGCGATATACACCCTTAAGAAGAAGAATAATGCCTTTTCAATATTAAGATGCAGATAAATACAAAACCCTTACAAAATGGATACGATGGGTAGTCGACAAAGCTACTGCGATATTATCAGGCTGCTTACGAGATTTCGCATGCAGAAGGCAAGTTGGAAACCACCGCAGAAAAAACATTTTGCTAGGAAAGGTTTGCGACGCCAAGTCGTTTAAAAATTTGGTTTTGATCCTCCTCGCCAACGTCCTGAAAAAGGATATGGCACTAAGAAGAAAAACATCGAAAACTCGAATATCCATGAACATCGATCTGTATGTCTCAGTGTGTCAGGTCTATAATGACCTGTAACTTATCCGAGTTGACTAGAAAATCAGAGTGAATACTGAAAACAGTGGAGAGAAAATTTTTAAAGAAAAAACGGGAAAAACTTAAAGAAATAGAAACTGAAAAGAACAAATCTGCCAACAATGCGATAGGGGAATAGTTAGTGTAGAGTGTAGACTGTAGACAAAGGGGGCACACGTGAGATTTGTTGACTAAATGATTAATTTACACCAATACCACGCGATGGTAGTTCAAATGGAAAGAGGTTACAAGGGGAAGATGGACTCTACAGATTCTGGAAATTACACTGGGAAACGATTTTCTGAATACAATAAAAGTTGTAGGTATATAAAAAGGTTTTATAATCTGCCGTAAAATGAGCACGAAGAAAGGAAACAAAGCCGAAAAAGTAGATGTTGGCAAAGAAAGGAGGAGGACGTAAGGGTTATATTACTTAACGTTGCAACGTTGCAACAACAAAAAATTTTCATTTGTACTGATCGCTGTCTTATGGTAAGCAGGTAAGCATTTAAAAGGAAAAACAACAATCAATCGCCAATAATTTATTTTAATATGCAATAAAATTTTGAATAAAAAGTGTTGTTATTTGGAACTAATACCATATTTATTCCAGTCTCTCAAAAATGTACCATTCAAGTTAATATATACTGTTTGTTGAACTCAGTCTGCCACCTAAACTTAAAAAAATCACCTTTATTTTTTGTAATTATTTAATAACTATATAAAATCTTTATGTACTCGTTTAACTGTTATTAAAAGTTAATCGTAGTATGATTTAACATTATCTTTATAAGTGGTAGTTATAAAATCTTGAATTTATACGTATTATAACACCACAAAATAATAACAACTATCAACGTTACGAATATTTTGTTTTATTTTACATTATAACACAGATTATCTCAAATTTGCATAACCTTATGAAGATAATTTTGGATCACAGTGTATTATTAAGATTATGTAACCCTTAAGTTGTCAATGCCACTATACGTTTAAATAATCAAGCCTTTCTATTTTACAGCCTCGTACATTAAAGGATACGTTTCGAGTAAAAGAAGATACACTTGTCTCGAGCAAATATAAACAAACACTTTCAATTCAATACATGTAATGTTCAACATCGCATGAAAATATTATTCAAACGTTATGCTAACGCTATAGTATAAATTGAAGTTAACGTTCCACACACAGGTTACGTGAACTTTATTTAAAATAAAATAGTAAAAACTTTTAACATTGTTTATCCTGTTGTAATACAGAATTAATTTTTACATAAAAACGAATTTAATTAATTACGTTTCTTTAGCATAGAATACTAAAACTATTAAAATATTTTAATAAAAAACAAAGTTGTTTAATATTTAACCCGCCCAACGTAATGTCGAGAATCTAATTTAAAATGGTTGTTTTACATACAACACGAGATAATCCTTAAAGATGAACCTACCTACCTATTCGCAGAAAAAAAAATTAATTCGCAGTTCTGATTACGGAAACGTTATTTTAAGGTTATGAGCACATTAAACTTTTATGTAACATATCTAGATAAGAAAATACTATCAAGACACTCCCATTTGTTAAAATAATAAAAGATTTAAGTGTCGTCCGTATAAAAACGTTAATAGCATTAAAACTGGCAATGAAAGTAATACGAATATGTTCTTATCTGGAAAAGCCTTAAAAAGTACATTAATCTAGGTTTGTAAATGTAAAATTTTATTATGTATCTCATACATGTAGATCAGGTTTCGAGCTTCCAATAAAAGCTTCGATGTATTAAAACGATTATTTATTTTAAAGTTGCATTTGCGGTAGTTTCTGGTTTACTCGATAAGAATCATCGGTGATCCAACCTGAATGTTAAAGGAAATACCCGATTTGTACGATCATGATAACGAAAATAACGCGATTGTTATCGTTTAAAACGTACAATGTTGGGTTTGATTCATGATCGTAGATTCAAAAGAATACAGTTTTGCGCCCACAAGAAAACTTTTAAAACACAATCGATTTCTCTGCTGTTTGAACTCTTTAACAACCGAAAATTACGAGTAAAGATCTCGCGATAAAACCGGATGCAACCAACACTCCGGCAAAACTCTTTGTCCCTGACTTTAAAACAGAGCTTTTATTTATTCACACACGTTTTTCAACTCATTTTACCTTAATAAGAATTCCGAGGGTTTTTAATTACGTATCATATTTCACGGTGAATGCTCAATTCGTCTAAAATAATTAAAGGCAAAAGCCAAAAAGTTAATTAAATGGGGCATTTCCGTCTAAATATTACGTTAGTTAACTAACAACGTCGAAGGTTAATATAATTCATTTCGATGTATGAGTGCAAAATGCACGTTGCGAATTTATTTATTTATATATCTGCACCTCTGGCAAGGTTATGCCGAAACATTTTTATTGCTTATAAGCTTTAATGGACTTTCTAAAGAAAAATTAAAGGTACGGAATGTTGCTACCGAACTACAACACATGGCGCCGAACAGCGGTATTTTTTTCACTAACGAACGATTTATAGTCGTTCTCATGCTTTTTTTTTTGGCATTATTGACATTAAAAAATAATAATAAAATAGAAAAACCTTTAACATTAAAGGAATTAAACATAAAAAGCACGAAAGGGTTACAAACTATATTATTAAAGATCTTTCAGGGTTTCCAAACATTTAAAACTCAAAATGTAATTTTAGGTTTCATTCTTATTAGAGCAGTACAAAACTATTCTTCAAATTATATAATTTTTGATAAACGTGGCTATGCAAAAGTATATCTTTACTTAGGAAGTTTATAACCCTTAATACAATTACACATTTGAAACACTTATTACTGCAACTTTTACTGAAGGCCACATAAGCTTTACTTCTGAAAATGAAAAAGAGCATACGAAGTGGTGACAATATGCAATTTTTATTCTGAAAATTTAACACCGACAGTTGATGATGATTCACTGTTGTTATTAATAGCTTGACTTAGATAAGTAAAGGAGTAAAGCCACTTCGTTACTTGTACTTTTCAATAGCACATCAAACGTTATGTTGATCGTACTCAATACGCTATATTATATTAATTTGTTTCGATTAACAAAATTAGCTGGTAAGATTTTCAAGTATAAAAATGAAAAAGAAACATATAAAAATGCCAGTCTAACGTAAATTTACGTGTATAAGCAGAGTATGTCATTTATGTAAGTTCATTGTAAAAATGCTCTGCCCAAAGATATAATTTAGTAAAAGTTTTGAAAAATGAAACAAAAATTGTCTTCTGCGTTCTAAGTTATTATCACAGTAAAAAGCAATAAATTTAGAGTTATTACAATGATATTGTTCTCGGTCTTTTTCACTTTTAATCTCGCCGTCAAAAAATCAATGATCCGATAATTCCACTTGGGAATTCTCGAAACGAAAACATATGAAAATAAAACAATATTAAACTAGCAGATAACAATAAAAGGAAACCACTAACCGTAAAAACAATAGCAATTTTCACCCCCTCAATCACGAAGTTTCCGCCGAAATATCATTAAAGTTATTTTAGAATCAAAGAAGTACTTCTTGGCACCGCAAATATCTCTCAAGAATCGCGTTACATCCGAAATTGATTTGTCCATGAAAGTTCTAAATTCCCCATTTCGAGTAATCAATCAATGTTAGCGACCCCTTTTCTTCTACACAGATTCCCCGTTCGGCTTTTTCGAACGCATTAATTCCATTACATAAATTAATTTCTAGCTCGTTTTTGTACGATTTTAATGTTCTCCTTTGTGCGAACCTTCCAAAACAATTACAGGCTAATAACAGAGCACATAAAAGATAAATATAATGTTTATTATGCATTAAGCACTCGCAGCCAATGGATTAAAATAGCGGGAAGAAAAAGAGTCTATGTTTTACAGGAATAAAACGAAGCACATCCACCTTTTACCATTGGCTGCAAGATTTATTAGGTACTTATTATTCATATTTAAATTTAAAATCTTTCATGCATTATAGTCACTTATTAAATTGCTGTTTATGTATTCATAAACATGTCTCTTTCTGCAACGGACTTTATAGACGTCGAAGTGGGATAAATTTTAATAAAAAAACCACCCCGATCCGTTCGGTTTCATGAGTCTTTGCTTGCGGTTTAAACTTTAACTCACTCTTAAAAGCAATTTCGTCTGCGGGTTTGCTGGTGGTCGACCAAGATTTACTAAATTACAACAGGTACAGCCGCATAAATACTTGCAACAAACACATCGCGTGCTCTCCAAGTTCGCTATCACGCCATCGGTGTATTTTGAAACCTATAAAAAACTAAACGTGCTATAATAATTCCTTGAAATAATCAAACGATTCTAAATTTTTCGCAAATTTAGCACGGATACGTGGTACAAAACTGATTCTTTTTTGAGCACAAATAATAACGGTAACTGACTTTATAAATAATTCAGATTTTTCTACCGATGTTTTCGTATTTTTATCTTTGAAGAACGTCACGGACTTCAATAACTGTTCAAATGTAAATTGACAGGTTTTTTTTTGTTTTCAGAACAATACACTTTATGTACAGTTGTACTAACGTTATTTATTTAACAATCTCTATATTGCTCATAATACCGAGTAGCGGAAAATTTCCGGAATTATAAATAGAAATAATTTACTTTAATGCCTTTTAGGATTAGCCAGTCTAAATTTTAACGCAACTATTTGGAAACAAGTTGGGTACAAAAATGTTTTCGACTGCTGAGACAATTATTTAATAAATGAAAATTGTCCTATTTATTTGTATATGAATTTTTGATAATATTATTATGAGAGGGAAACCTACGCGATTCGGCCAATTTGACCTTTTGTGCTCCCCTTTTACTTCCTGATCCCTTGTTCACACTGGAAAATTGACAATTTTTCATAATGAGAAAGAATAAAGTTTATAGGGACACAACAATGTTCTTATCCAAAACTGAAATATCGTTTGTCAGGAAAAATAATTATGCAACTATGGAGGTAATACCGTGATATACAAAAGAGTTGTGCAGAAAATCTCATTTTCAGTTTCCAAACGATGTTGTTTCATATAGAGGTCATTAAAAGTTTTATTATGGAGATGAGGGAGCTAGAAACCTAGTACCTATGCTCATTCCCTTTCCATTAATTAAATCAGTTCTTCTGCGTTAAAGAACGACGCGTCAAAGACATATCTTTTAAAAAGACAAAATTTTGTGTGTTACTTCTTATTCTTCATACATTCTACACAGGAAACGTCATGTTAGGTAGATGTTTATCCAACTCTTTCGAATTTAATATATTTTATTTTTTCGCTGGGGGAGAGGTGTCGTAGGTTGTCTCTGCTTAAACACTGTTTTCTAATAATGCTCACAGCGTAGGTACTTTGCTTAATAACATTTTATAGAGATAATAGTAGTGTTGTGACCTAGCCACTTTCATTAAGATTTGTTGCGTTCCTCTTCTCTGTTTAATTAGTCTGCTTTCTCGATGCCTTCTATGCCCTTGTATTATGGAACTCACTCTAATACCCTATTTCTGTGAGCTAGTTTATAAAATGCTTCGAGGTAATCTCTAACAATTTTTGAAGTAAAAGTACTTTAACTACCTCTATTGCTTCCAAAGCACCTGGGATGTTAGTCTTGATGTACATGTACAACCTTCTTTGGATAGTGACTCCCTAACACGTCCTCTGCGCGAATTTAAAAGTTCAACTTGAAATGCAATCTTATACCAACCCAGATATGTGATAACTTCTTTCCCTGTTCTAGCTTAACCTGTTCCTGTCCCATTTCCAATATCCAGTTTAAAGGCATTCATATCGCAACTTCATATCCAATCAACAATCCAGATTTTAGTCGTTGACTGTCCCTCTTTTTCTTTTCTTTAATATAAGTATAGAAAGAGATTTGACGAATTTTCTTCTTCTCGACCTTTTACAGGACGTTGCCGGTCTTCTCTCCATATATCTGTAGTGTGCGTGTCAAATAGCTCGATGTTTTGCCATTGCCTTCTGGGAAGCTGTCGGGTGTCTGTGGCACTGGGAATCGAACCCCAGCTAATCTTATTCTCAGCAGGTCACGACCGCGACTATTTGATGAATGGAACGTCATTTTTGTTTCTTCTGCCTGTATTTTAATATATTCGTATTAGTACTATGAACACCTCTATGAGAAAATTATTTTTTCGTGGAAGGCAATATTCTAATTATATTAAAATTTCATTTTTCAAAATCAGATGCAATGGAAAAAGGTTTACCATAACGTCCAGGGTGAGTACCGTAAATATCGTAGCTTGCAATTGATATACATAATTGATAACTAGTGGTGTTATCACCTTGGTATGTAAGCAGCGTATCACTGGGTTTTATCCCCCAAATTTCACCAAAAAGTCGACAAGGCATTTATCAAAAATTTTGTTTTAAAATACCAGGAATTCCAGGACAAGTCGTATGTATATGTTTAAGTTTGATTTTAGAAAATGTAAAATGGGCATGTTGTTATCCCGTATTATTTAATTTTTATTTATTTATTTTTTGAAACTTAAAGAACACTATTTGGAAAATTCCAAGACTCATCAAGAAAGTGTTTTCGGAACTTCAAGAATTGATACAGGTTCATGATGGTTTCTTTTATATGGATTTTAGATGTTACTTTGGTATGTAAAACTAGAGAAACTTCAAATTACTACTTGGCCCTTCAATTACTTGCCCTAAATAATGACAATGTAGAGGTTCTTTTGTAAAGCGTACATTTTGTCACTTGCATTAATTAATTAAAGTTATTGTTATTATTCTTTGTCAAAGATTGACCTTTGATTAGTTCTAGAGAATATTAAATAATACAGCGACACATAAAAATTTACATGCAAAGAATTTTGAAAACCTAGATGTAGGTAGTCCTTTTTTAACCACCCTGTATAAACAATATTAGACTAATTGATGAATTTCCAAGTTTTCTTATTAATTATCTCTATATACTTATAGCTTTCTTTTTCATTTAATGATTTTAGTTGTACGAACATTACAATATACCCTCTATGTTCTGTTTCAAAACGCATCATAGGGAAATTACATGTAAATTCTTAAATTTCAGTTTCTGTCTATATTAAGAATTCACATTTAATTTCACTGTGTTGCCTTTTGAAACGGAACATGCATAGACATGGCATGGCTTATTATGCAATTTTTATTTTTGATTGTGGTTATCAATTTTTAAGTATGTTTCTTGAATTATTTTGTCAAAGGAATTTACAATTGAGGTAACTGTCAACTTGGTCCAAATATACATATATAGCCATATACACTGGCGAGCAAAAAAAAACGGACCACTTCAATATTATCAAACGTAATGCACTGAATTTGTTTGAAACTGTTTATAACTATTCAGCATTTATGTAGGTTTAGTAACATGTGAAACAATAAAAAATTATCTCATTTGTCAAACAATTTAAACTTAAGTGCATAGATGTTCATTTTTGGTGATTCATTATTAAATTTAAATTTGGCGTTTATTAGTATTACCATGTATTACTAAGTTGTGTAAAATGGACGATCAAACGACACATACAGCTCAAATTTTTGCTCTGACTGCAGATGGACAAAGTCAGCGTTATGTTGCAGCAACTTTAGGAATAAGCCGTTCTATAGTCTATAATGTTGACAGCAGTGGCGGCTCGTGGGTCAAAAAATAGGTGAAGTGCTATTGTGGTAAATTTAAAAAAATATCTTTTATTTGCACTTACGCCCTTGTAATATTTAATAAATCTGCAAATTCCTCTCTATTCCAAACAGACAGTTTAAAAACACAGACTTATTGCAAAACAAACACACAAACAACAAATACCAAAACAAAACAGCAGTTTCAATTATTTGAAATCAATGATAATCGACACGCGACACGATGTGAATCTAGTGAAGTGGTTCGTCGATACAAAACTAAACAATTCGCTCTAGCGATTCAACATGTGTCAACGAACCGCTCGCAGGTGGTGATGACGTATGCGTTACCATGGCAACGAGCAGAGTTAAAGCCAGTCAATTCCAACTCTTCCCTTCAGGCGAGTTCGTTTCATTCGAATGCGGTGTAGACAGGGACAAAATAGGCTAGTTACCAGTTGCGTATATTATGGTAAATAATGTGCATTTATAATTAAAAAAATCCTCTCAATACGTAGTATTGAAGTGTCGATAAATAAAAAATAACTTGAATATAAAATAATTTGGATGCACAAATTTTAGGTGAAGAGGCACTTCACCTACTTCACCTGGCGTGCCGCCACTGGTTGACAGTCCCCGCATTAACCACAAAAAATGTTGTACAGTTAAAATTATAAATTAAACTCATTTATGTAATTTGGAATAGGAGTCAGAAAATCATAAATATTGGGTTAGGTTAGGTTAGCTGATGTGTCAAAACAAAACACAGAAATTCGCATCGTGTAAAACTGATGCGCGCAGAACCAATAGCGTGCGTATATTTTAGCGCGGCAAATTTAAAATGCTCCTTCTAGTTTAAAAACAAGACTATAGTGTTCAACGAGTGTGGCAACGCTATCAGGAAACGCATTTACTTGGAAGAAGGCCAGGATCGGGACGAAGAAGGGCTATCTCAGAGCGGGATGGCCGTTTTATTGTTTCGTATTAAGAAACAGGCATACTACTGCAGTTAGGGTATAAAGTAGTCTGTTGGAAGTGCGTGGTACCAACATCAGTGAGCGGACAGTAAGAAGGAGACTTCGAGAAATTAATTTAAATACATACAGGCCAGCCACAGGGCCTGAACTTCTCAGAACTCATCGAGCAGGGAGGCTTAAATTTGCTCGTATCCACAACA
Source organism: Melanotus villosus (assembly GCA_963082815.1). Classification (NCBI taxonomy): domain Eukaryota; kingdom Metazoa; phylum Arthropoda; class Insecta; order Coleoptera; family Elateridae; genus Melanotus; species Melanotus villosus. The sequence continues at coordinate 82,737,064 of OY720419.1, forward strand.
AATAGACGGCGGAGCAATGGCGTGTTGTACTCTTTACAGATGAGTCAAGATTTTGTTTATATGGTGCTAATGGTCGAGATAGAGTGTGGCGAAGACCAGGAGAAAGCTACGCACAGTGTAATATCTAGGTATAGGATTTCTATGCATTTGCATGTTTTTTCTGCTTATAGCAAACATATGCAGAGTTATATTTCTACATGTTTAATCCACATATGAATCACATATGTCAATTTGAAAGTGCATATAAATGCATATTTATGTGTTTTTTATAAATGCATGCATATTTTAGCATTTTTGAACGATAGTGCATATTTTACCACTTTTTGGGCGTTTTACATGCTTTAATTATGAAATTTCTAATATTTTTTAAATAATTTTAGTATTTTATACAACCAACCAAGGGCGGTTTAGTTGAGTCTAGGAGAAACCCATAATCTAAGCCTATTGTTAAATACTAGGCTTTAAAATATTTTACTGCTCTAACCATCTGTGTACTTGTTAATATTTTCTAAGAAAGAAAAAGTTTCAACTAAAATTTAAATACTTAGGGTATTATGATAAATAGGTATTAGGGAATTCCAAAGACCCTTTGACAACTTACTGTTCATAGAAAAATTTACCTGTACTTTTGTTTACTAATCTTTCAAATAAGACGGTTCAGAAAGGTTCAGATAAGGTGTATGGTACAGTGTGCGACGATAAGGTAAATGCAACAAAACGCTTTTAAGTTACACAACATCTCAACACGGTTCGACATCAAAACTTCTTAAAAATTTCTAATAAACGCATATTTCATGATTTTTAAGTGCATATTTAAGTGCATATTTCACGTTTTTATAGTGCATAGGCCTTAATGATGGCCTGGTAAAGCTGAATAATAATAATAATACTATGTTAAAAACTTTTTTGAGCTAATCTTTTTGAAATTTTGTACCGAGCCATAATTTCATATTCTGAACAACTTTTCTCAATAACATTTTGCCGTATTATTGACCGAAAAGGCACTTTACCTGAATGTAAAATAGTTTTTTCACATTTTTCACGGCCGTCTTAATTTAAAAAAAAACAAAAATCTGTTTAAATTTTTTTTCAGACCAAGCAGGGCGGAATCCTAAAACATGAAAATGAAATTCCCAAATTTTTTGTCGATTATACCTATAGTGAACTCAATCCGGAGACACACTGTATAATATCTGGAATCTGAAAATATATCGAAATGGCCCGACACTTTGTGGTTGAAATCGCGCTGCCAGAGCTGATATTTTTCTATATACAGAATTTTTTTAACTTAGCTTAACTGAACTGGGCACACTCCCATACTACTTATGCATAATTTAGCTTTAACTGCTAATAGCTGTCACAGCCTAAGTATTTAAGTTATTTAATCATTTACCTTCCTACATCAAAAATATTGAAAACATTATATAGGTATTATTTAAAAAGAGGCCAAAGCTTTATTATTAAAAAATACCTTTTATTCTGTAAATATCTATGTATGTATATTTATACGCATTTCCTTGGAAACGTTCTTACATAAAAATATGTTTACAGTTTAACTGTTTTAATTACAACTAATGTTTCTAACCTTTCTTTTATTAATAAAGAGACGCACCCAATTTTATTAAATTTTTAATTATTTCGAAGGCAGTGCATGTATGACAAGAATGCGTTTATGCTGAAGGTTTATGTGCATTTATTATAAACAACAAATGGCAAGTATGTAATCGGTGATTTGCAAGTGTTATGAGAATAATATTAAACACTAGGAAGTGCAAATCTTAACATTTAATATGTTTTTCTTAATGTTTTTGTAGTTAAAATATGTAATTATCATGACTTTCTCGACCAGTGATTTCACTTTCAATATGTAATGTTCAAATATGTAGGTTAGAAAATAATGACATCATGGCTAACGTAGAACCTTAAATTAATGAAAAACGGGCATTAGAAAAATTAATAAAATTCTTCCTATTACAATGCCTTATTGAAACCTTAGAAGGAGGTTCTAAAAATTTGCTTAATGATTCAGACAACATGTAAAGTATTTCATAATTTTATTCTAAAAATTTCACATATAACAACAGTCGAAATTTAAATCTATAGTAAAATTTCAGATTACTTTGATATTTGCTTATAAAAACGGCTTAACTTTTTTTGTGCACCAAAAAGGAAAGAAAATATTAAATTATTTTAATTATGTCATAGATGGCCTTGATAAGAACAGGAGTGTCATAACTTCTACCTATAAACCAACTATAAAAAATTGACAGGACTAGACATCCCATCAAAATCGTAATTTAATATCTCTCCATATTTGTTCATGGAAAGTTTTTGCGTTATTTTAACAAAGAGCAATCTTTGGTATTTTCGAACGAGTTCTAATTTTGACGCGTTTTCGTATTTGGAATCGGGAGTTACCAAGTAATACAGGTGTTATACTAAGATTTTTAATTAAAATTTTTCTGGCCAATTAACTACAAAATACGCTTTAAATTTAAGATTCTCCTGCGTAACTCATTTGTTATTCTCAATAATAAGGATCAAAGTTACCGACAGGCCAAAAAATTGTTCGAATATTTTAAAGCCACTACTAATAGGGTTCTAATTAATATTTAATTATTTAAATAATTCAATGTTACTTAACAGGCTATTTCTTGAATTTTTGAAATTCGGAAACAATTTAGATAGATAACCAGTTATTTAATTTAATTAAACGAGACAGCCGTTTAGATAATTAAGTTTTTAAACCTTGGTTGTAAAGTATTATTTTGTTTCAGTCTCATAGCATGAATAATGTTCGATTCTAATTTTCTGAACATGGAAGATATTAATTTTAATTTGTATTTATTATGATTTTATTAACTGATTAGCTTCGACTTCAGAAAAACGTATAACATACAAGATATGTAAATTTTCTAATAAACGTTCTAGTTTTAAAATTGCTTGGAAAATAAGGTGGTTTAACTGCTTTTATAAATTGAATTAACTTAACCTAATTTTTTAAATTGCTATGTAGTAAAAAGAAGTTTATATTTTCGCACAGAATAGAACGTTAATAATATTTATTGTTTTTATTTTATTTAATATTTACTATAGGAAGTATAGGAAATAATGTAAATTTTTAATTAAATCATAAAACATTAGAATAACTTTTATGATTTCTGAAAATGGGTAAAAGCCATCTCTCATCCTTCCATGTTTTCCTTGCCTCCAATTTCTTCCAATATACTTGTATCTCGTCCTTCCAAAGTTTTTCTGGGCGTACATTTTTCCTTGTTCCGTCGGTTAGTATTCAGTTAGTGGTTCTGAATGCCCAGCTATTTTTTGGAAGTTGAGCCACTTGTTCTGACCATCTCCATTGTATTCTAGCTAATAACATTATGTTTAGAACTCTAGTGTTCTTTTTTATAACTATGTGTCACTCTTAGATTGTGATACTATTGATTTGTAAGGTTCTTATGTTAATGCTGGTAGTAGACATATATTTCACACTTTTGCTTTTACACTTATTGCTGCACAACCTTTCAGTGTCTTTTTTATTATCCAGAATTTTTTTCATGCTAGGCTAGCCTTTCATGGCACGTCTTTTCCCATTTTTCGTCGAAAGCCACGGTCTGTTTTGAATTTTTTACTTTTAATTTTATTATTTTTTTATTATTTCTTGATTTTTGGTTTTAGTTAATGGTAAGCCTTCTTTAAATTCACCTAATCCGATCCTTCTATATTCACCTAAGGTTCTTCATCTGCAAAATGTAACTCAGCCTTCTACATATATGCTTCTGAATATATCTTCCAAAACAGTTGTGATCAAGTTGACAGGTAGGGAGTTGCTTTGCCTTACTCCCTTCTTAATTCTTAAGCTGTTTCCTTAGGGGTACAGGGTAAGTTTAACTTCCTGACTTCTATTATTTTGGTTAAATTCTTTATATTTTTCCAAAACCTGGTTCAACCTACTTGCTCGTTTGGTTGATTTATGCCCAGCTGTTTTTAGGTTTTCTTTTTGCAAATCATTGGTAGGATTATCGATCTATAACTCATTCCTTTTGTCTCCGTTGCCTTTTCTTAGAATAATATTATGGTTAAACGTTGTCATCGAGAATATCTATCTTCTGATTCTTTGAATAGGTATTACATCAATTTATTGTATTGAAGATCTTCTACAGGAAATTCTATGATCATTTTATTTGTTATTATTGGCTTTCTCGGATGTTTTATTCTTTTTTGGCTTTGATATTACTTTTAAAGTTTTAATTCTATTTGATGGTGAAAATTATCTCGATGATATAACAGCTGGTAATAATTAGTAGCCTTCTTTATTAGCTCTTCTGTGTATTTTCTTGTCGAGCTTAATTCCGTGATTATTTCTTCTTTTTTTGACTTTTATACATTCCTGAGTTCTTTTGACGTTCCCTCGTTATTTTAGGTAGTTTATTTTTTCATTCATACTATATTAATCTTCTTCTTTTACCTGCCTTATTATCTTCTCCAGTTGAATGCAATTTACCCTTTTCATTTTAACTTTTTTGTATTTTTTATTATGGAAGAAGATCGCCGGAGTGGATGAGTGGTTAAGGCATTCGACAACGGCGCGGAAGGTCTGGGGGTCAAACCCGAGTCGGATGCCCTACCTAGTCACTGAAAATAATTGGGAACCGAAACATAGTACTGCAGTAGGGAAGGTAGGCGGTTGTCAAAGACGTGGTGCTTACCACATTATCCCGTACTTGAAAGCGTGCGAGAAAACCGGGTATAAAAGCGACTTAGGAGACCTTAACCCTCCATGTTGCTGGCCATACTCGCTCGCGGAGTGCCGTTATCTTTATTTTTTAGGTATTATGGAAAAAGGTTCTTCCTTCGATATCATTAATAAAAAATAAAATAAAAATTCAACAGGAAATAAATTTAAATATTTGGTACAATTAACTCATCAAATTTTTCATTCAAAAAGCTGTAACCTAAAAATATTTGAGACACTTAATGTCAACATAAAATATTTAAATTTCTAGGGGAAGTTTATATCTAATATGCAATTTGGAAGGTAAATATCCGCCCAATCTCGTTCTAATTATACTGGTAAATGCTGGTCGCCTTTTTTTGCACAAATAACTATGTAATAAATAATTACAAACAGTATAACAATCCTGGAATTAATGATTTAATTACATTCTTATCTTGTAAACTACGAAATGCAATTTCGAGGAATTGAAACACTTGAAAAAGTAAAGTTCGTTTTAAATTGAATTAAGAATGTTCAAAAATATAAATTCTGATTGCATTATTGTTAACTAATTATTAAGTGTGAAATGACTGTATCCTTTTGGAATGAACTTGAAAGAAAGTAAAAACGTATTCGTTAAGTGTTAAAAGAACTTGGTAAACTTGATAACAAGGTTTTCAACAAACTACATTAAGTTTAAACGATTAAACTATATCAATCTCATTGTAATTATTTATAATACATTTTTTCGTCTGTTCAATCTTGTTAACTACCGATTTTATTCTAACCTATAATCAACAGCAAACTACAGAATTGTTTTCAATAAATAATTATCAGTTGTTAGAGATTGGTTATAAAATTAATTTCGGGTTAGCACTTGTAAGAAAGAGTTCGCGTGTGGCAATTAGACTAAGGTAAAAGTCAGTGCCGCCATTAAAACTTCATAGGCCCGGAGTTACGCAATTTATTCGCTAACGAATATTAACAGCAACTCGAACCAAATTATTAGATAAATCAAGGGCATTGTTTTCATTAAGGTCAATGAAATATGTACCTTTCATAATAAGATCTCAGTCTACTTAGTCAAAATTTCAAATGTACCGTGTCCACCCACTGACAATGACAACGCAACACAAAACAATAGGCAATCTCACGGAAATTAACTTTATGAAACAATACTCAAATTAAATTATGGCCGAATTTTTCCGTTGGTCACCCCTACGTGTCTCTTTCATCGTGCATAAATAAAAGATAAAGACAGAGATAAGAACGTGCGGGGGTTATCCGTTTAAATCTAAATAATCAAAGATTATAAAGCCGCAATTTTAAATGGCACCATTTAACGGTACTGTTATATCCAATTTCGTAATCGAGTACGAAAAATAACATTGGAACGTGTACTAATGCGTTACCTTTTTTTCTAATTTTATGTATGAAATGTGGGATGCCGCTAACTCGGTCGAAATAATTACTAATTACTCGCAAATATCGAGGCCTTCCATGATCGGTTAAAACTTTCTCTATTGAAGGCGGTACCGAGAGTACCGAACTACATAATAGATTTTACTAAAAATAGTTACGCTCTGAATGTTTTTCACCAAAAAAAGGGTCACAACTGATTTGAAATTTGTCGCGGTAACCAGAACGGTGGTCTGCCTACATAAAACTAGATGAAAATTTAAAAAATAATAACACGCGGAAAATTGCCGCAACAAAAAATTATTGTGAGAAATTAAAACTGCTTCTGAAATTATATAATTTAGGCTCGTGTTACACTTTTTCCCTAGCGGTTTTGATATTAAAGAGGTTTATACTTAATTTAAAAAAGAAAAGACTTATTACTTTCTATCTTTATTATAAACATTAATGATCAAATTTTGTAATTATTGAATCAAATGTACGAACCCTCAAGAAATTATTTTTGAGTAATTCTAAGTCTTATGCTTGAATAGTCCAAAGCTCTCTTCGAAAGGGCTTAGATTAAAAAATAACATGAAAAATCAAAAATGCATATTATAAGCAAAAAACTCGTTTTTATTGTGAAATTCAATTTAAAACAAAACTTGGCCATGAATAACAATCGGTGTCTTAGATTAATTTACCTACTAAACAATGTACTTAAGAATTCTGCGACAATTGTTCAGCCCTTGTCTGGAAATGATTATGATCGATCAATTATATGCATATTAATTAAGAAATTTAATTCTTAACTTTTTTGCTTAAAACAACTTGGTGATTATAAGCAGCTTCTGTAAATCAAAGGTAAAATAAATTCAAGTAGCTGCTATGATTAAACGTAATATTCTTTAAAAACGGCATAGAGTAAATTTGAAATAGAATTAAGTATAAACAATTTAGTAAGATTTGCAAAAAATAAAAAAGTCAAATTGTTGTTTGATGAAGTGCTGAACTTAACGTAACATAAAAAAAATTGAAGTATGTTATAGCGATTTATTTCAAATTAATTAATTAGTCTAAAGGAAGGCACCTTAAAAAACAAAGCTTACTCGGGGCAAATAAAAAAAATATCAAGGCCTTGAAAAATCAGAAATGATAAAGCAAGGAAGCAAATTATGATGTTTGGATGGCCAGGCTTTAAGAAACGAATCGCAAAGGTTTTATTTAAGAATCTGCTGTTTCTACAAAAGGGCGTTATTTAGAGCTGTTTGTGTTAGCACGGTAACTGACAACATTTCAGTTTATTAACACAATTAATGCTGCAAAATCTCAATTCACAGCAGTTTATTGTAGATGATTAGTCATAATAATGTTCGAGATAGTTGCAGTCAGTAATAAAGGTAAAATATACTTCATTAATGTTACAACAATAAAATATTACATATATGTAGGCCTAAAACCTACATACATTAACTACCTATTCAAAGTCAGAAACAAATATTGTCCATAGCCAAACCCTTTTTATTATTAATTGCAGGTTACGTAGACGACAATACCGTTTGATCTTCAGAAGACGAATAAACGTGCTTACCTGAGGAACAATAGAACATACCAATTTGGGTATAAACCGAATTCGGATGAATTCGGGTTTCCCTGACATCATGGCAAGCCACTATTTAGAAGGAGTTCAGAATATCGATCAACATGGAAATGGATTCGTTATGGTCAGGACAGGAAAAACCTGACGTCATTGTTGTTTCAGGAAGGTTAAATGCAGAGAGGTACATACACTAACAGGAAGGTGGATTTATATTGCAACAAAAAACCGAGAACCACATATTATTGTAGAAGAAAAGTCCTACAACGTCTATTCATAGTCATGATTTTACCGCAATCATTATCGTTACTCTTATTATTACGAGTATTTTCTAGTTTGTTTTATTTATATTTATTACTATTAACGCAAGTATTCAAATAGTTTTAGTGGTCTAATTTTACTCGCTAGGGGAACCAACAACTAGTGCCTTTTTAATTTATTTGTTTGGTTGCCTTGATCTTCAACCCCTACCTTTTCTTCGGCTTCCGCAACCCTTGGTGTTTCCTAAATTTTCCTTTTTCTACCCATTCGCATAACATTCGCTTAGCTATTAAGAGTATTCGCGCCGCACACATTTTTGTTGTAACTACACTCTTAGCCCTTACATCTCACCACGTGGTTTCTCCTGCAGTTATCATCAAACAATTGAGGTAAGTCAACGCAACAAAATTACAATTTAATTAATTTATTTTATTATTTTTGATCCAAAGATTATTATTCGCACAGTTAAAAAGTATTAATTATTAGTCGTATACCCACACGGAATATCTTGGGAATATACTTATTCCAAAGGGATAAAAAATCCTGCTTCTTCACATTTTAGCCTATTAAAATGGTCCTACTATGACTTCAAGTTTAAATTTAAAGTCATGTTGATACTATAGAAACCCTTTTCTACACATTCAATTTATGTAGTAAAATGTATGTTGTCCGCTTCATGTTTATTTTAAGCATAACCCAGTTAAAGACAACCTTAGATATGAGGTCGTAATTCAACCCCTCGTGTTTAAAAAACATAAATACTGCATACCTATAACTTAAAATTCCAAATTACCTTGCAGTAAATCACCCAATATCAAAGATATCTTGGCTTTGTCTAAAAATGTAAAATGGAAAACATTTATGAAAAACATGATTTGTTAGGAAAAGGTTAGTTTTTCTTAAAAATAAATTCCACTATTCAAGCTATTTTTTATGTCAATTTTGTTATTATGCCTGCATAAAAACGTCAAGCAAAAAGTGGAAATTAGTGAAGTTGTATGTCTATAAAATAAATCTAACTCAATATCTGTTGATATTAAAAAACTCATTCATAATTCATAAAACATTTTCATGGATTCAGTGACACGAGAGAAAGGTTAAAAATATAAAAAATATCAGATTGACACCAAAAGCGTATTTTTTGTACAAAAACCAAAAACTTTAATTTAAACAATTCTGAGATATAACAAAAACAATAAGCGATTCTTGAAAATATACATTAAAAACAGATAGTATCTTCAAGAAGTAAATTTATAAAGGTCGGCTATGAAATTATCAATGTCATAGACATATTGATATTTTGTGGTGTGCAAAAAATTCAAAGTTCGACAACTACTGCTAGATGCTAGATGCTAGTGACAAAAAATTACATAACGTCAGTATTATGCAAATTCTAAAAGTCATTGCTTTTATTATTTACGATTTTGAAATATGTATATTTTTGAATGAACATACCATATGTTCCGGGATGGATATCATACGTTTCTATACTTTTTTTTATTTGAATTTTCAAAAAAAAAGTAAATTTTTCTTTAAAGTTTTACTTATCCTAAGATCCCTAGATAAATGAGGACTTTAGCTGATTTTTATTTTTGCGAAAAATCTTATTTAACAAAGTTCCAAATGAGGAAAAATCTTAAAATCATCAAAAAATTAAAAATACCGATAGAATTTAATTCATTTATTAAATTAAATTGAAAACAAGCAACTATTTATTTTTTTTTACCACCAATCCCTCATACAATGCTATTACAAAACTCAATTAGTAAACAATCTCGCAATACACTAATAAGAAAGCATAAATATTAGGAATTTCTGGGCTTATTAAACTCTATCTTCCTTATCAACTAAAACCTGTTACCTGTTACGGCTGTTACTAAAAAAGAATCCGGCTAAACGCCTTACCATAAAACTATTCATACAATCTCACTTGATAGATAGAAATGTTCTTGCTACACAAAATTTTATAGAAAACTCGCACCGAACACGTGCTTGTTTTAAGCAAAACCACGATCGACCATGTACGTAAGTAATCACAAGAAAAATGTTAATTTAGCCTACTCCGCAGACTAGGCTGGCAAAAATGTTGGTTTCAAGGCGTCGAGAATAAATTAACGGCCCCGGACAGTGATTTAATCGAAGAGATGAAAATAGTAATTATAGTTTTATTTATATTTCAGAAGCGTCATCGGAATTACCTAAGTCATTATTATCAATCTTAGAACAATAAAATTATTTAAAATTTCATTGATAATTGTTAATAATTAACTATGGTTGGATCACGATTTGATATCGAATTTTTCATTATAATTCACGACAAGGACTCGTCAGTCTACAGCCTTCGCTGCAAAAATAAATTACCTAATCGACTGCAGCTGTGATGTTATTGTTGATAAATAGAGGATGTCAAAAAAAGCAACCGTTAGATGAAGAAGAACTGACAGAAGGATTAATATTGTTGTTTTTCAATGTTACTACTCGCCGGGGAAAAATACAATTTAGGTAGGTACTCAAGATTAAGTTTTAGTAATCATAAATCAGAAAATACAAAAAAATATTACGTAACCGTCAATGATATTGATTCTGTAAATGTTTAATATAAAAAAGTTCACGAAGATTCACACAGCGATATTTTGTATCAGTACAACATATGTAGAATATGCCATGAATCGAAATAATACACTTGATATATTTGGTCTTTAACAATTCAAGAACAATTCTCGTACCATCAATTCTTATTAGAACAACATAAAAGCAAAAAAAAAACTAAATACATTTACAGACTTACAAATTTTAAATAAAAACAATTTTAAATAATTAGATATCTTTTTTACGAATGCATAAAGATTATAAACTTGCTATCCGAGTAAGTGTGGGCATAACTTACATACTACATAAAAAAAAAAACATTACAACATGCTTAACTTTAATTAAATTAAATTTTTATTTACACTGACAACAGGTTGTTTTTATGATTATTATCGGTAGACTCGATCAACAATAAATATTTAATAAAATTTAAAAGTCTTAATGCAAACTTCCATAAATCACAAGCCAATTAGAGCCATGTCAACTTCACAATTTAGTTGAATATTTTGCCATTTAAATAAATTTTGCCGTTTTGTGTAAAGGTGATAGAAAAACACAACTCTTAAATTAGCCCATTTCAAAATATGTATTAATTTTCACCGTAGAAAGGTATTGCAAAATGTGATGTCAAATTGACGTTCACGTAAATATCTTTAAAATTTATATCTTTAAATTGTAAGTTAATAATAACTAGACATAAATTCTTAAAAATTCTATTGGTGAAAAATTTATGGCCCGTGTTTAAATTTCCAACATCTTAATACACGTTTCATCATTTCGAATGCATATTAATTAGTGAATTTTGACATCTTAAGCAAGAATGTAAAAAGAAAATACAACCCATTGCCGTGTAATTTTTATGACTTGTGTTTTATTATTCGGTGTAGGTAGTTCGCGCATATTACGTAATGTTTTTATGCATATTAGCAAGATATTTTGTTACAGCAAATAACAACGGCCACGGATTAATTTCACGTTTTAAATTGGGATCTTAACGGTTTCGGTTGACCGTGCTTTAATTATTATTTTTATTATTAAATGAATGCATATTAATGTAAATATTTTTCTATGTTGGGCAACAAGTCAGCAAAATTTTATTTTTGTTTTACAATTATGCTAAGTTAGTAAACTGCCATTAAATATTAATAACTGGCTACTAGAAACACTACTGTTCCACAATTTATAATGCATATTTTAACATTTTTAGCACATCCTGCGTGTAAAGTTTTAAACGCAAAATTTATTTAAATTAAAATATACGGCTTTACGACGCTTCCCCAAATATTTCCACATTGATTTTCAACACAACACAGGCAAATATATTACCGTGATAAAAATATACCCGTAGTAAGGTTAAATGCATACATGACAGCTTACTAAATGTCAGATACTAAAACCATTACTTTAAATTTAGAAAATCTGCAAGGAAGGTATAGGCATGCATGAAAACTAGTCCAAAACACGCACGGTGAAGCACATCAATTTGTATTATGTATGTATATTTATTTAACACGGTCATTTTTCTTGTAATTGCATGCAAATCCGCCCTTCGGTAGTTCCTCGACTGTAAAAATTTAATGAAAGGTTCTCCGTTTCAACGATGTCCCCGAGGTTTAAAAATCTTCTCGTCGGCAACATTAATTTTTATCAGCGTTTTCTCCTTTGTTTTGTCCATTATTATTGTTATTATTATTTTTAGTAAATTGCGTTAACGCCAAAGGCCGCGTGAAGCCAACCGCGACTTTTGTCACATGCTCGTGCTAACAAGGTTTTACTATAATTCGAATAAATTGCCCGTAGACATCGGCACTTATTGCGTCAAGGAACGACATATAAACAAATCTTGAAAATTGCAAAATTGTTAAATTATAACTTGCACGCTGTAAAGCGTTTTATAAATAATTTTTAAGAAAACGTTCTCGTTACTTAAATTAGGTTTAGGATGATCTCCAGTTAATTTTACCGCTCTGGGTTAAATAATTTTAACATTACTGTAACGTTCGTACGTGAGTTAATAATATTTCAGTCTAAAATAAAATTACAATTATGTAGGTGCATTCCACAAGTTTTAATAAGAACAAATAAATATACTAAGAAACCTTTTTTAAATATTATAATCACATTTTAATTTCGAAAATTAAGAAAGAACAACATATAATTTTCGTAACTGTACTTACATTTATTTAAAAGAAAAACGGATGGTTGTTAAGGATTACTTTTTAATATACTAATACTAAAAATTAAAAAAAAAAAACTTTGACAAAATGTTAATAATTATAGCAAGCAACGAACACTCAAATATGTTAATGTAGTTAAGCTCATCTTTTAAACGGAAAAACAATCTGTTGAATGACTGTCAATATCAAATTATTAAAAAAGAAAATACGTATATGTACAACTAATATCAAGAGAAAATTATCCGACAGAAACAAAGAAAGAAAATGGGTACTTTAAATAAAACTTTAATTTAACCCTCGACGATTTTTCAGGCAAAAAAACCGGAACTGTATTCAGTCAAATGAATATTGTAAAACCTCGTCCCCTTTTTTGCTTTGAAAAATTAAATTCGTGTCCAATTTGTGAAACTTTTATATTTTTAATGGAAAAAACAACCCTGAAAATTGAAATTTATTTTAAAAAAATAAGGCTTTTATGCGGATTAAAAGTATAAACCCTTGCAAGACGATTAAAAATCTCCGCTATAAGCATCAAGGAACATACTAAGAAATAAGCTGGATTTGTTCATTAGAATCATTAGTAATGAAAGATTTCGGAAGTCAACAAAAAATACTCAACGTAAATTGTGTATCAACAGATGTCTTACAAATAGTATGCAAGCTTCAACGAATAACGGACACTACTTCAATTTAGAAAAAGTGTGTACAAAAATTAAATAAGCAAAACGTTAAATCTCTGGAAATGAAACAAGAAAAAACAAAATAACCAAATTACAAAATTCAAGCGACAAACAGAACGCAGTAGCAAAAATTCAAAAAAATTGGTTACAACATCTAAACATAAGCAAAATCAAAAAGAATAAAGAACAGATAACTAACGAATTCTTAAAATCATTTAAAAAAAAAATGGTCGCAATCGATATCCCTTTATTCGCAAAGATACAATAAACTAAGATACCTACGTTAAGAAATTAACAAAACGTCTTCCGGGTTTGGACCGTGTCATTGTTGAGACAGAAGAACTCAACGTTTCATCCATTTTTTTAAGGGTCTTCTTCAGGAGGAAAAGGGAGCATTAAAACATGTCAACTAAGCCAGAGACGAAACCCTTCTGAAGAGACTAACTAACCGGCCAAGCGTATCGGACTGTGATGACAATTGGTCAGAGGTGGAGGGAGCGGAGCCAGTAACGATAGCGGACTTCCATATATCGGATAGTGAATAGATGATATCCAGTGTCACGATTCAAGTTATTAGGGGTCTTGATGATTTCAATGGCCTCACGGATTTTCCTATTGAAAAAATAAGGGGCGCTGGCAATGGTCGAAGATTTTTCAAACAATATTTTATGGCCAGTGTCATGATGATGTTCAGCAACAACTGAGTGTGAGAGAAGACCTGATTTCAAGCAACGTTTGTGTTCACAGATACGTGTGTGCACTGAGCGACCAGTTTCTCCAATGTACACTAAACCACAAGAACAGGGTATGCTACAGATGCCTCTTGATGACAAGGGTTGAGGCTTATCTTTTACTGAAGGGAGTATCTGTGACACTTTTGGAGGGGGTTTGAAGATGGTTTTGATGTTATGTCTTTTGAGAATCCTACCTATGCGATCAGTAACTTGGCGAACGTAAGGTAAGAAAGTAGGGGGTGTACAAGTATTTTGAGGACTTTTAGGGTGTGCGGGGTGTAATTGTTTTTGGGTGGGGACGAAGTTCTTCTGTTTCAAAAATGACACGGTCCCACGTCCCAACACGGAAGACGTTTTGTTAATACTGACACTGACCGTGGAAGTCTTCGAATTCATTAGGTTAAGAAATCTTGGATAGCAAAAAGATATTACACCGAAGAAAATCATCAATTCAAAGAAAAATATGATTATTTAAATAAAGGAATTCTCATTGAGAAATAAGAAACATAGTACTTATTGCAATACTAAGAGATTCAAATAATGGAAACCACGACAACCCCAAGACTCGCTTTGGACGTCCTGTTAGACAGTTAGACCTTCAATAATTATACTCCTAGGTGAAACTGGAAACGGAGAAGAAAGGACGCATACTAGTTGACACTACAAACGATGGTTATTCGGGGACAGAAAGAATTTCTCACACAAATTTGTAAACAGATTGATGAATACCCCATCTTACAGATGAAACTAAAGAAAACAAAAATCTCGTTTGACCTTAAGAAACCCTTCAAAATATATTTATTATCTTCTATAACGGATCGAATGGAATAAAGAGAAAGAATCTCCTGCCAAAATCAGTACAGACAGTTAGAACATAGCTACTTATAACTTACCTACTATTCAAAACAGATTTAAAAAACAGGCACAGAGAGTTTTTGGTATAAACGTGTTCCGGGTGCAAGAAACTTTTTGGTACCCTAAAATATTTTTTTCAAAAGTAAAAATAACAGTATTAAAAAAACATATATTGCATCAGATGTATTTATTTAAACATGTGATTTGTTTGGCCATGTCATAAATTACATTAAAAAAATTGCAACTTTTAGCAGTTACCTTCTCGATACTTAATATAGCGAATGCTTTAAGGGTTCTTCACACATAGTCGACCCGACCGAAGGTAAATGCTAAAACAACGCTACCTCTACACCTCAGGTAAAAGAGGCCTTGAGATAAGTAAGTAACTAAGTAAAAACCCGCTTTTCACTTACTACACTAACTGGCAACGTAAAGAAAATTTTTAACACAGTTATCGAATTTGGAAAAGTTAATTATAATTATATAGTCTCTTTGTGGGGGCTCCACAAGCGCGGGGCTCGGGTGCATTGCATCCCCCCTATGGCCGGCCCTGAACGTGTTACAGTTTACAATAGCATTCTACGGAGACATTGCATTTATTATCTGTGCTTGTAGGTATAACGATGTAGAGAACATACAAATGCAAAAGGATCAACAGCATGTAAGGCAACCAGGCAGGACTAAAAGTACTGATGTCAAACGAATTCACCTACTAACTGGTTCTAGATTAGCATGGAAAACTAACACAACTGGGAAATATAACAGACTCATTCTTGTGTGGAGACTACCAGCACTAAGTACGAGTAATAAGTTGACAAACTGGTAAGATCTGCCAACACTGAACCAACAGTAGGTCAGAAGCCAACGTTAGCTTGCATCTACCACTTCCAAAGTATCGAATGAAATTTCAGAAAACCGTCAAAAACTCTGAATTGAGTATTCGAAAACAACGCAATCGAAAGTTTTGACAGTATATAGAAACATCTAAAATAAAAACTTTTAAAAAATTTCCGACTTTTTGAAAGCATAAAAATCATGCATACATTAAGGACTCTAACTGGACACTATCAAATGAAGAAATGGCGAATATAGGAAAATTTATCGAATGCACAATGTAGGTTCTGTGAAGTAGAATCCATCTCTGTTTGCGTAACTGCGAGGTAGAGTTGTGCTTATCGATATTTTTGACATTCGATACGATACCGATACGATATCGATATTTGGTTATTGTATCGATATTGTATTCCTCGGTAATTATCGATACCGATACGATTTTTTATAAATACAACACAAATTACTATTAAGGCATATATTGAAACTGCATAGTAATAAATGTCAGAAATTTAAGAAAAATACTGGCAGACATAGCATGCTACATATCAGCTGTGTGAAACTGTGAACGTCAACCAATCAACAAGCAGTTTCGTAAAAGAACCAATTACAAGAGTAAACTTGTACGATGTTGATTGGCTAAAGTCGACTTAGAAAACAACTGTTTGTAAAACCTTAGAAATTATTTTGTAAAAATGCGAAACGTAAAAAATAATATTTATAACAATACATATCGATCCTGTATCGATATTTAAATTGTATATCGATATTGTCTGCTTGTTTACTGAATCGATATGATATCGATATATCGTATCGCTAAGCACAACTCTACTGCGAGGTACTCACAAGGCTCTGTAAATAAGTTTCAGAAAAAACAGCATGAAGCTTAAAACGTCTATATCCAGCATTTACAAATTTTTTTAAGAAAAAATGTTGCCAATATGATGTCGTTGAAAAAATGGAAAAGCATACCAAATTTGTAAAATTAAAAATTATCTAAGTTAACAAGAGTATAATTTTTTGTTTATAAATGGATTATTTTGCACTGAAACTGAAACATTTATTCAATCAAATATACAACTCAGGCAATATACCCAAAGACCGACCTTTTAAACATGTCTAAGAAACCTGCTGTTATGAAATGTGACTGACGACTATGACTATTGTCTGATTAGTCTCGTCGATCATATATTTAAAGGCAATCATTAACAAGGGAAGCTGTTTTAGTTTTACAAGTTTTAAGTCAAAGGTGTAAGACACAAACAGGAGGAGTGGGATAGTGCTGGTTCTATCAGACTAGACTAGAACATCAATCCTTTTTTCAAATAGACAAGAACACCTTAATTTGTATGAATTTTTAAGACTACATTTTGTGAAACCAATCTTTGCTAAGTAACTCACGAAAAATTTTGATATCTTGTCAAACAACCTCGCGAAGTTTTATTGGAAATATTTTACAACCCTAAAAGTTAAATAAAACAGTAGTGCAGCTGAAACCCAATACGTAAAAGTGTCCTCCAAGACTGTATTTTCTTACCTATTTATGTATTAATAAAGATCGAGATAGCAACACGCTGCGAAGTTAAATAGTAAAAACAAAATAAGCCTTTAAAAAAAAATGTCTACATTACAAGATAAATATTTTTAAGTTCCTAGAATACCTTATACGTAATCTGCCACAAGGGTTGAAATGCTTTGGAAGAGAAATAAAGGAAACTCGAATCTTTTTATGCGGAATAATAAATATGTATAATAAACCTACTACAATTGATACTTTAAACTTGACGCTAAACTAGGTGTTTAGGTTGCATAAACGCCATTTAGCAGGTTCTTCTATTTCATTATACGAAAAAATCGCACTAAAATTTGTACGGCAAATGACATCTTTTAATTGGACATTATTTCGTTCAATTTAACAAAAGTTTGTGCAACCCAGCCCATACGACTAGGCAGAAGACAGAGTTGTGACGACGCCATTGAAGCATTTATTTATTTTTGCGGATTCATCATTTTACAAAACTAAATATTGTGTTGAGTCATCACAAAGAAAAAAATATATATTGCATTCTAAGATACCTCTTAACATTACGGAGAAAGTGTGAGAAAGTAACTGAAAATAAATCTATATCGGAGAACTGATTTTAGTGATACGATTGACTGGGACAGTGGCGTAGTCAGGTAACGGTTAGGGGTGGTTCAACCCCCCCCCCCCATGAGAACCTGAAAGGGCCTTTATTTTATTACAACTTCTAATAAAGTTATTATATTACTTCAAAATATATTGATATTATATCTTCACTTTAGTTAACCCCCCCCCCCATGAAAACATCGTGGCTACGCCACTGGACTGGGCTATTGGTTCAACATACAGTTCTATGCTGATATTGTCTTAATAGGTAGGAGTTTCGAATATTAAATTGTGGCACATAAAAGTTAAACAATGAAAGAATTTCAGAACAGGGTGTGAAGCCAGTTAATCATTTATATGCAAAACATAATTCAAAGTAGTTTCTTCTAATGTGCATTGGATGCAAGCCAAAATATTGCAACAACTGAATATAATTTTCATCATCAAAAGTAATTGGACATTTATAACGAGCATTATTTTGTTACTTCACGGGCGAGCCAGAAAATAATATTAGGAGCACTGTGAGAAAATCCTAAACATTCCGAAGTAGTTTAAAACGTAGGCTTAATTTACAAAATATGGGGCAATTTGCGATATTTTGATATTTAGTAATAAGTCTTTAAGAGCATATCCAAGCAATATAACTTAAAAAAGATCTGTTACTCCTATATAAGATTTAAGAAGATAACCCCACTGAGACAGGTAATTCTAGAACTAGATGAAGTACCAAAGTGAAGGTTCAGTCTAGCAGTTCAATTTTTCTGTTAAGCAGTTGACAATGTGAAAATTATGCTCATGATTATCAACCCAAACATATAGAGTACTATTAATACCAAATAAGAAAATTAAAAAGAACAAATCCATGCGCCTTGCATGTCTTTTTCTGAAAGCTCTCAATAAATGCTAACAAACCCAATGTTTTCAGTGACAATACAAAGGAAACTATACCCACACATAAAGATGTGTAAAAGGCTCGTATAAACTCAAAGTGAGTTCGCCTTAGAAATGAAAAACGTACACGAATATGTGAAAAGTTATACGAGAATCAACGTAAGTGCGAGACCTGAGGTTGTGTTACTCCATAATACCATCCAATATTTTTACAACGAGCACAAAGAAAAAAAAGACGTGCAAGCGAAGGAGATTTATGAAGTCATAATCTAAAAAATCTAAATAAAGAACACGAGTGGATATGAAAAGTAGCAAGGAGTTATTACATGTCGAAAAGCGAGCAGGTTATTTTCCTAGCTCGCATATGTAAACTGAAATACAAGCAGTAGATGTAAGATGTGCAATATTTTTCAGTACATATAAAATAAGATTAGGGTACAGTTTATATTTCAGACTATACGCTTTTCATGTATTTTACGAGGAAAAATTAAAAAAAAAATTAACAAGACCACATTAATACCTAAGTATTAACACGGAATACAAAACGGCATTGTGTGGTATTAGTGAAATAATCACCTATAACGAATTAATTGCCTGCAGTTTAATGATATCCGTTTTGGTGATCAGCAGCATCAATTTTAAAGAAGCTACTTAAGCTGCATCACTTACAAAGGGAAAAGCCATAGATTTTCATGAAAAATTAATTAAAGAACCCCAGCAAGTTTATAACCTTATGATACACCGACAATCATTTTAGATCATAGTAAACATTGTTAAAGACACAACATTATATTTAAGGACAGAGCTAATGTTGGCACTTCATTTTATTATTCAAGTTGGATCAATTCCAATAAATTACAAAATAATAAGTTGTTTAATATTATATAAAAAATGCCAATAGAATACAATAAAACCATGGCCTACTATGGTCTAAAAGTATTATAAATGCATTATGCAAAGTACTTTCGCAGAATTTCATCCTGTTCTATTTAAAACGTTTCAAAACGTTTTTAAAAGTATTGCTCACGATTTTTATCTGCGGTAAAAATTAGCAATTAGATTGATATCAGTAAATGGATTAATCAATTTTGCAAGTTGTCATGCAAGCATGGTATTAATTTATCTTATTACATTTTGCGTTGAATACATTTAGATCGAAGGCCCCATGAGAAGTGCGTGAAAGTTAAAATCAAGATAAACTCAGGTGCAGTTTTGTTCATTTTGTGACACAACTACGGTATCCATCGCACGCATGTTAATTATAATAATTTGCAAACGCTTATGAAACTTTCAAAAAAATGTTTTTAATTACATAGATAAATGTACGTTGTTTATAAAGTGAACGATGCGTTGCGAAATGTACGTGATCCTGTGCTCCACATAAAAATTTCACGTAATAATAATAAACACATAGCTGCTGTATCGTGTATTTGCGATTTGTTTCATAACCCTCCGATGTGGTTATTACACCGAAGCAATACAAACTGCGATAAAAAACAAATTAATATAATTGTGGTAACAAAAATAGCTTATTGTTTTTAACTTATTATAGTTAATTAATTACTCGAGGAAATGACAACTATTCATATCGCAAGAATATTGTAATTATAATACTTAAAGGTAATTAACTCACTTGTAAAGTAAAATTAAAACAAACAAATGCATGTTGTGATATGTTATACGTTATGAAAGTAGATTTAACTTTCAAATCCCGGCAACTTCAGTGACAAAATGAAAATAGTAATAATTAAATATCTGATAACGCAATCACAGCCAGATATGACCTCATTCTTCTCATACTATAGCTAATAATAACACAGGGTAAATAAATTTGTTCATTAGCGCCCTGAGATTTGTATATTAGACATCATTAATTAACTGGAGCCACAGGAAATCGCAATGATTTGTCATTTATTTAAACTTCTGGAGGAACTGAGCTGCCTCCAGTTGATTTCTTTGCATCTAGTGTTGTTTGTTTTTGTTTCTCGCCATATTAGACCTCACTTTACCACTGCACTTTTCAGTTCTTCTAATCGCGTTCTTCTTGGGCGTCCTATTGATTTTCTTTTGCCAGTTTTTGCTTCGAACACTTGCCTAACTATTTTATTACCAGTTATTCTTTTCACGTGCTGTTACCATCTTACATGGCCTTCTTCTATCGTTTCTTCTGTTGATTCCACATCAACATTCTTTCTATACTTTGAGTTTCTTTGTATTCTATTCTTCTTCTTCTTCGACTTCCAATTAGGACCTACACATGTTCCTTTGGTATCATCGTCATCTGTTTTCTTGAATGTTTAACGCTTTGATATTCTTTCCTAGGAATCAATTTTTAATGCCGTTGCCTCCAGCTGTTATGCTTTCCTTTATTTCTTCCTCTATTCTTCAATCATTTGATATTATGGATCGTAAATATTTAAAATTTATTGCTCACTGTAGTTTTTCTTGTCCTAGCTGAATTGATATTGTTGCTCATTTTTCCCATGGTTTTTGTTTTCTGTTTACTTTCTTTATTAGCCCATATACATCTCTATATATGTAGAGCAAAGACCTCCCTCACTTTATACTGAGGGGGTTTGGTCCACTTTCCCATACTGGTCCTCGTGGGAGATAGGTGCCGCGTTAACGGAGCAATCGGATTGACCATTCCACCAGTGACCGAAGGTAACAATGCTTAACTCTCCTGATCGAGCAGTAATTGGGTACCTAGCTGCCGCAACTGGGGACCTCTATTTACTAATATCTGTTTTATTTTTTCCAGCATTTGCATACCTCTTAAGCTAAGTGCTTATTTTTGGCTATGACGACCAAGTCGTCGTCGTAACATAATTCTATTATTCCAATCTTCCCACTTCATATGGTTCAACTTTTTTTCTTGCTTCCTTTATGGCTTCATCTAAGACCAACGTGAACAGTAACATGCTCAGAATACATTCTTGCCTTACTGCTAGATTTGGTTCAAACATTTCCGATCTCTGCTATCTTGATATTGCATAATTTTTTTATCTTCTTACGTAAGCTTTGTAATCCTCTTATTAGTATTTCTGGCACCCCCCGTTTGTAAATCGTCTACATTACTATTTTCTAAAGGATCGTTGTGGCGAGTTTTTAAACGTTACATTTAGCAACTGATGGCGAAAATCCCAATAATGAAATAAAAAATCTACACTACTCTCTTTTTTAATTGCTTTTCCCAATTTGTCTTATGATGCCTACTGCTTGGTTTACTACCCCCCCCCCCCCCCCTGTTGAAACAAATTCTAAATGTTTCTTCTAACCTAGCTCTTATTCTTTTCTCCATTATTCTAACGTATGTTTTGGCTACTGTACTGATTACTCCAAAATTCTGGCAATCTGTACTGCCTCCCATTTTAAAAGTTGCCTTTATTATTCCTATTTCCTAGTCCTCTGGTGCCGCTCCGTTCATCTCTTGGTTCATCGTTTGTCTAACTACGTGTAGAGCTGAATCTGGTAATACTTTCGACTTATTTGCCATTATTTGGTCATCTCCTAGTGCTTTTCCTTGTTTAGCTTTTCTTATTGCTTATTTTATTTTGTCTATACTTATTTCTTAGTCTTGTGTTATTTCTTTTCTGGCCTTTTTTGCTTAAGCCTTTTCTTCTTCTTATTCCACTTACGGGAGATGATCTGTTAGTAGTTCTGTGAGCCCCCTTACCAGTGGCGGATCCAGCCAAGTTTCTCGGGGGGGGCATTAGGTTTAGATAGGGATGTAAGAAAATAAAACGTAGAAATAAAAAGAATTCATATTTAAAACATAAATTCTCAGG
Source organism: Melanotus villosus (assembly GCA_963082815.1). Lineage (NCBI taxonomy): Eukaryota > Metazoa > Arthropoda > Insecta > Coleoptera > Elateridae > Melanotus > Melanotus villosus. The sequence goes on from OY720419.1 coordinate 82,759,710, forward strand.
GGGGAGGGGCAATTGCCCACTGTGCCCCCCGCTGGATCCGCCACTGCCCTTAGCACGTATTCTGGGCAGGAGGCCAACCTTACCCGTCGAATAAGGAGAAGAAGATCGGCCCGCACTGGTGAGAGGTTGACGATTGTTATAGGTATTAGGATAACAACCGGGACGGCTTAACGTACCCTCCGAAATATGGAAGAGCGTACGACATATATTCCGGCTTCGCTGGTCTATGAATCGAACCTGATATGCTTACATCAGAGACCGAAGCCTTTTACACGCGGCTATCCTCTCCTTTTTTATGTCTTCTCCTTCCAATAATTCTTTAAAATATTGCTGTAACCCTTCGTTCTTTATATTTCAATCATATTTTGCAGAGCTCCCAAGAAGTATTTCTGATTGTAGTTGTATACGTTGTTTATTTTCTCACCAAAGTTTTTCCACGTTTTTCTTTTATTATTCTTTTAACGTACTTGCTTTTTGTATATTTCATAATCTGTTGTGCCTCTTACAAGTCGGTATTCTTCCATTTCTGCTTCTATTCCTTTACTCTTTCTTTCCACCAGTTAGTCTTTTTCATACTTCCATTCACTATTTTAGCTGCACTATAATTGCTCTCAGCAGATAATTATACTTCAACAAAGCAGCCTGGACTAAGATCCCAAATGTGGCCGCCTGGACGACTAGGAAATGGGGGGAAGTAAATTATTTCACGACTCAGTTTCTGTCTGGACACGGGTGTTTTACAGTATACCTGAGAAAGATGAGAACACAGGAAGAAGATGTATGTATGTATTGCGGAGATGTCGACAGCGTGAAACACACGGTTTTCCAGTGTCCCAAATGGTACAGGCAAAGGACGAGAATGGAGTTACAGGTTGGGATGGTAATCACCCATGGGAATGTGGTGAATGCAATGCTGAGATCAGCGGAGGACTGGGTAGCCGTAGAGAAGGGTGTGGGAGATATCATGCAAACGAAAGGAAAAGAAGAACGTGAAAGACAGGGTATCGGATAAAGACGAAACAATATGATGGGCGATAATGAGGTCAACGGATATATAAAGGTACCCTGATGTAATATGAGTTGCGGTTCCGGGGTACCCCTCTACAATATCCTGAAGGAGGTGGTTTTTTAGTTGGTAGGCGGTCCTGCAGCGTTTACCCTACCAAGTTACATATTCAATTAACACTTCCGGATCCTGCTGATTACATCCATCTCAATGCAAGGCCGAATCCAACACTACCCACCAAAGATTTTTGCACCTCCAAAAGAAAAAAATAATAATTATATTGCGTTTTTAAAATTCCTCCATGTTTTCTCGATATCCATTTTTCTGTCTTAATTACGTAATGTTTCATCAAGTATTTTTTGGAATTTTTCGTTTATTTTGATTCTTCTGAGTTTGTGACATTTAATTGTTTTATTTATTACTTGTCTCTTATTATCTAACTTTTTTGGGATATCTTCCACGATCAAACATCATTACCAAGAACAGGTGGTCAGTTTCTATATCCGGCCCTCTTCTTACCTCTATATCTTTGACTTGTTTTATTTAAAAACTTTATAAAGTTTCCGAAGTTCGCAGGCGATTCTATTATACTTCTGATTAACTTAGAAGAGACTGAACGAACTATTTGCTATACTAAGGGTCGGTTTCTACATTACCTAATAAACCGCCTAATAAATAGAAAAATTATTGAAAGACAATTTTTATAGGAAATGTAAAGCACGGCCCTTAAACCTGATTTTTTAAAACTAATCTTTTTGCTTAAAAACCGTAACATTTAACATTTTCATTGATGATAAAACTATATAAACATAAAGACATAAAGACCCAATCACAATTTAAAATTTAAACAATTCCTTGTTTGATTTTAATAAGACATTTACATTCCTAGTAATGTTTTTGTTTAAAAACATTTATTCGTGTATGTATTTTGGAAAACCTTGATGTTAACAAATTCAAGCTCTGATCTCTGAGGTTGAAAAAAATGTCTAAAGAGTTTTCCTAAATACATTAATTTTCTAAGATAAAGGTCCTGGTAATAAGCAAAATTTAAAACGTGTCGTGTTTGGAGCAAAGAAATCACTGCTCTTCAATAAAATTAATACAAATATGTCGATAAACAATTGCTTTTGTAAAATTTCTGGGCATTTTAAGAATGCGAAAAAGTACTAACCTGCTGAAAATCCATATAATCCATCATTTGCGGCTAATCAATGTAATTTTTCACAGCTTACTATCACTCATTCAAAAGATTTAATTTTTTAAGTGCATATATTTTATACGTGCTTGATTTTTCCTGTTCACTAAATAGAAATCACATTTCCACATATTCACTTTAGAAAACAAAATCCGTACTCGTTCACTTTCCCTCAAATTTCACTTCTGTCTAACAACAAACTAAAACGAAACATTCAAGTATGTACTTCAATACGGTAATTAACCTTGCCCACCATTTTTCGGTTTGACATGCGTTTCATTAAAATAAGTCGTTAAATGGAAGTGATTGTCCTGTACGTTTACCGCCAGGCTAATAACGGAAACTGCGGAATGTACAGAATTTAATAAACATAAATAATACATTATAATTCATACGGTCGCTGTCATTATACCAGAGCATGACATGGAACGGGGAGTGTCAACTAAGTAATTACTTAATAAGTTCTTTATACTGCGACATGACGGCATTTTTGCGCAAAATTCGTCTGCTTCATTATAAGGACACACGCGAACAAACTTAATTGTTACTTGTGGTAATCGCACGCGCCTACACTTTTCGTTTCATTATCAAGGCGGACTTGTGAAAAATTAACAATGAGCTCGTTCTCATGGTCATATCAACGCAAAATTAATCTTATTTTCACTCTAACTTGCACGCTATAAACACAAAAACTAATAGTAGTTTGTTTATTTTATACAAGAATCAAAAAAGAAACCTGAAAAACCTGAAAGGTTACCATAAGATGATAATTAAAAGGAAACTTACTTTATACTTAATTTAAAACTTCAAAGAATTGTTTAATTGGTCCAATTTAAAATAGCAAATCTCTGACCTTTCAGTTTCAAGGACGTTTTTAAATGACAATTTCACTTCAGTTCGATACGTTATTATATGCTACGTTTATTTGACTTCTATTATTAAAATAAATTGTAGGTTGTAAGCAGAAATAAAACTGTAGATAACTGTACTAATAAGTATCTAATACATTGGCATCCCTTTTGGGATACAAGGTGAAACAGTAACTTTCAAGGCTATATATTTAGGGTTCTTATAATCTCTACTACAGATGATAGCCTTTTCAATCCGACATACTGACGGAAGAACACTTTTGAATGTAGCAGTAAGTTTTGGTTTTGATTTGTCCAGCCCTGATTTTGCAATCCCGATGTAATTATTATACCAAACAATATATAAAACGATCGTAAATATTAATTGACTGAGCTGAGCTGTTTCTTCATAATTTTTTATTCACCTCGCTGTTAAAAGATATGTGACTAACTAAACTATGCTCACTATAATTTTTGGTTACTGAAAGTAACTTGAATAAAAAAAAATCCATTTTGTCAACTATATTGAGATAATATTGGTAGTATTGATGTTGTCTTTATAAAATATAATTGTTCATTGTAGGATATGTTAATGCAGATTTAACTTTATAATTTAAAAAATATGTAAATAATTTATTGTTAAGGAAGATGAATGAAGCTAGATGCAGGGTTGTGCAATTGGGAAAAATCCAGTGTTTACAGTTGTCTGGTAACGGGAAGGAATTTTCTGATTGGAAGAGAATTATTGAAAAACCGGGTGGACAAGAAAAACAAGAGAGTGTAACTAATAAATAAATAAGTTGGAAGATAAATAAAAAATAAGGGGGTTTCTTTGAAGAAAAATACGGAATAAACAGAAATTCCCATAATTTATCAGTGTTAATATAATAATATAATTAATTGTTAAATTAATAATTTTGAGAATTCTTTCAAATAAGAAGGAAGAATTCTTGATACGAGTGTTACTGTAGAAGAAGAATATAGCTATTCATTGTTTTGGATAGAGTTACATGGTGGAAAATGTAAAATATTGAAATTGGATATAATATGGATATTGAAATTGGATGGTGATTCGTTGGATTGAGGTGGATTGTTTTGGCGGTGTGGGAAGTGTAACTCTGTGTTAAAGTTAGATTTAAGAGAACTAGGGAGGATATGAGATAATAAAATTGTAATAAATCTGCATGTGAATTTGTATTGTATTAATGGATAGTTATTAAATCAAAATATAAAAGAATTTATATTAATTTAGAATAAATATTTATAATTTAACGAACCTTCATGACGACCTTGATTTATATTAATACCCCAAATTATATTATTTAAAATATTAATCACAAAATTTTGCTGTGATTACATAGCATAGCAATATATACCTGATTTATGTTGTCAATCTACAAGTCTGTAGAATATCAATACCCTGCTTATATGTAATAATGTAATGACGTTAGTGTTCTCTTCAACACTTTCCAATATTTTGATGTCAAACTGGGATAGACGTTTTGCAAATTATAATCACAGAACCAAAACTTATAGAGAGAAACTGGGGTGCTGAAACCTCCCCAACATAACAGAATAATGATTTAATTAGGACTTTTTTTGGTCTAAGGTTTCGAGGATACTCTTTGTCACCGATACGCTGGTGATTATTATTGTTATTATGTACCCATGTGATGAAACATCTGCACTTGACTGCTGACTGTAAGGACTATTATTAATCTAAACGGCGCGGCGTTGAGAGGTTACCCTGAACGCCGTTTTATTTCAGTAATAGAAATATGTCAAGTTGAGTACTTAACAATTGTTTTAAATTTAAATGCCTTTTCAGTAAAAATGTTTACTTTACCTAGCTGAATACCTCTTCTTCGTGTCATATCCTTTTCAGGACGTTGGCGAGGGGGATCAAAGCCACATTTCTGTGGTGGTTTCCCGTTGCCTTGTGGAAAGTTTGTGCCCGTGGATAAGTGTATAAGTGTAAGTGTATGTGTCTAGTTACTATCTGAAGTCTACCACTCCGCAAACAGAATCGTTAATTATAACCAAACGATTAAATGGTTTCACTCGCTCAAAATACCGACCTCGAACAGTGGGGAATTCTTACCACTGGGTGAGAATCGAACCCAAGACTCCTAGCTAGGAGCTCGGCGCTCTTACCACTGCGTTAACAAGCTTCTCAACTGAATACTGTGTAAAATTCATTAAGCAATTAACTAAAATGTTTCAAGTGTATTTGAAAATGTTTATAGTTTTTACGTGGATCCAGCCTGCAGTTTAAGGGTCTGTTTTAAACAACAAAACTAAAACTATTTTAAGATTATGGGAAATAGTGCATTCTTGCATACAAACAGTATTGATATTGTTAGCAAATAGAAAAAAAACAGAGAAAAGTTGGCTTACTTTTCAGAAATATTTCTAGCTATTGTAATATTCTGTAAACCATAAAGTGTACAGTTTACTGTAGAGTATTGAAATTTTTTAATGTAAACAAATTACTTGCCAAACATAATGACATATACGCCATCCAAATTCAAAATCGCGTCAAATGTGCCACTATTGAACAGAATAAGCATAATTTTTAATTACAATTGATGGGTTTCAACATTTTGAACTATCGAGCTAACAAGTTGATACTCTTAAATTTCAAAATTTTGTACAAAAGCAGATTTGAAATACTAAAAAGTTCTAACATTTCCTTTGTGCTTTTGTGCGCATTTTTGACAAAACAATATCATCTTGACATTCCAGACAGAAAAAAAATAAAGCTTTAAATTATAAACATACGGATACGTAAGTCGAACCTACAAAAGAATTCTTAAGTTTTTCATAAAAGTTTTTGCAAAAAAAGCAAACTGTGTATTGTCTTATTCGTTAATAATAAATAATAAGTCGTCTTTTTTCAAACGAAGAAAATTTGTAATATTATTGGTTTAGAATAATAAATGCCACTCACATTGTCGATCATTTAAGAACATTTAAAATTTTAATAAAAATATTAGATTTTCAGACGTTTTAATATACAGGGTGATTCAAAAGTATTGTCATTAAATTAAATGGGTATGTGCTGACCTTAATACGCGTAGAAGTACAGTTGTGGACAGAAAAAAATAGGACAAGTCGAAAAATCAAGTAAACTTTATCCTATAAAATTTAGTAACTTGATTTTGGCTTTTATTATAATTATGACATTAATTTGTCACATTGACTTGCAATCAAATTACAACATAGGGGCCATTTTAAACTAGAAAAAAAAACACTGTCCTATTTTTTTCTGTCCACAACTGTACATTACAGCAAAAAGTTAAAGCTTATCGCGATTTTTGTTTATTTTAAATTTTGTTACACATTTTGAGAACTGCTGGCTAATATATGTATTTAAAAACGCCCGCGATATAAATTTGGCCCTGCAAAAATAAATGAAACATTACACAATTATGTAATTTACAGGTTTCGCTTCCTCTGCAATTTTTCCAGGCTTAAGACTGATGACAGTAAACAATTCTTCTTCTTCTTAGAGTGGTTACCCTTTACAGGGCGTTGCCGATCCTCTCTCCATATGCCTGTGGTGTGCGTGTCAAGTAGGCTACAGACATAGGGGACCTACAGCTTAACGTGGACTCCGAACTACGGAAGTGGTTGCACTTCTACTCTGATGACAGTAAACAATTCTTCTTCTTCTTAGAGTGGTTACCCTTTACAGGGCGTTGCCGATCCTCTCTCCATATGCCTGTGGTGTGCGTGTCAAGTAGGCTACAGACATAGGGGACCTACAGCTTAACGTGGGCTCCGAACTACGGAAGTGGTTGCACTTCTACTCCAGAGAGGACTTTAATAGGCAGAATACACCTCGGTGGTTTGCCATTGCCTTCCGAGGAGAGCGGCCGGGTATTTTCGGTATATATGTGACCCTGGGAATCGAACCCGGGCCATCTCACTAGTCAGACGCACGCTGAACCAACTGAGCCACGACCGCCAGTAAACAATTAGTGGCATGTTTAAAAAGTGATATTAGAAAAAAATGTTGTTAATAAAGTGAAACTGGACTTATAGAAAATTTTCCTCCAACAAACACACACAACACAAACAAAAAACTGTCTTCCAGAGCTGCTGCAGCATTTTGAAGAGCTTTCCCGTAAATTAAAACGTAAATTATTAATTAATTTGGTCATATGGTTAGGATGACCTTCCATTAAAGCGTTCGAACAGTGCAGTTTTACAGCGATGAATGAACTAGCTAAGCTACGTCACATCACACCTGGGCTCTTAACAGTATGAACAAGAAAGACGATTGATAAATTTAAATTTTAAATGTAAACAGAACTGACCTATTTCACTATTCCAGTGACCCCAAAACAATTTTTATATTGATTTTTCCAATTATTTTCTGCCCTTACGCTTTACTTGCGGCACATGGTTTATTGAGACCTACATATCTACTCTTAAAATTAATGACAATACTATTGAATCACCCTGTACATATAAGATATACTTTAAAACTCTAAGATCTTGATTTAGTAATTACAAAACACACGAGATCACCATTAATTCAATCGAAATCAATAAAATAAAATTGATGAATACATAATTTCATAAATTAGTATTTAAATACATCTTAAACAAAAACATAAGGGTTATTTTCATTTCAGAAATGTGTAGAAAAATTTCCCTTTGACAACATTCCATTGCATTTAATATAAACTGTGGTAATTTTCTGAAAACATAGGGCAATAGTTGATTCATAAATAGAAATCAGATATATTTATTTATTCAGTAGCATAATACCTGCAGGGGTAGCATCACAAATTGCAAATACATATCAATAACTGCACAGAACCCCACATCATTTTAAATGTATGTAGTGACATATACAGAGTAGTCTATAAGTAATAGGACATAGACCAACAGTAGGACTACCTTAGTTCAAAAGTGAACATTAAAAGAGATACAGGGTCTCAAAATCAAAGTTTTGATGTTAATTTTCTTCTGTAATTTCCAAAACATTCTTAAGAAAATTAGTTAAACTAACTTTTTTGGGGCGGGAAACAATAATCCATCCACGATTTTAACGTATCTCCTAAAAGTATATTAATTTTGCTACATCTAATATCTTTAAAAAACTTCAACTTTTTTGTACTTAAAGTTAAGGTATAGTCCAGTCAATAAAGGGTTTGTAGAATGCATGAAGGGTGTCGCAATTTTTGGCTTTAGGGCTTTGTTTGGAGTCGTTACGAGGTAAACATACTAAAAGTCCCCGGACATAGGTGGAAAGCGGGGTGCAAGGGGGGGACTGAGAGGGGCTCTGTTTTTGTTTCTCTGCTTATATCTTGAAGACGGTGCATCTTATCAAAAAAGTTATTATATACAAAATCAAAGCTGATAAAATTTCCTACATTTCTGCTTTTTTAAGTTTTTGTCTATAAACAACCGTTTATGAGATATATGCTCTCAAAAATCGCTAATTTTCGAAAGCAAATATTTTGCCTCATCTCTTCGATTTACAGAAAAATCCCCAGAGAAAAAGTTGTAGAAGATTAAATTTCCTTAAAAATGGTATACACATTTTCTATTTTTTTTCGAAAATTAGCGATTTCTGATAGCGGATATCTCATAAACGGTTGGAGATAGAAAAGAACTTTTACAAAGCAAAAATGTGGTAAATTTTGCCAGCTTTGATTTTGTATAGAATGACAATTTCGCTAAAACGCACCGTCTTCAAGATATAAGCAAAAAACAAACAAAAAAGATCTTCTCGGTCCCCCCTGCACCCCGCTCACCACCTATGTCCGGGGACTTTTAGTATGTTTACCTCCTAACAACTCCAAACAAAGCCCTGAAGTCAAAAATTGTGACACCCTCAATGCATTCTACACCCCCCCATTGAGCGTTCGTTGAATGGACTAGTAGATCTAATTGAAAAAAAAACAATTGCTTCGTCTTTTTTATGCAAGAAAGGTACGTACTGTCGTTAAAGTTTCCAAGTAAGTGATGCAACATTTTATTCGTTATTTGAATAATCTTTAATGCAGCTTGAATTTAAAATAACAATTTTGACATGTTCGTGTGAAGAATAAGTGGTGGGGCACAGAGGCAATAGTAGATCCGTGTTAAAGGAACTGCCCTAAACGAGTTATTAGATCAAGAAATGAAGCATTTCATTAAGATTGTATTAAATCTAAAGTTAAATTTCCGAAAGCAAAGGGCTGTATGCTCGCCACTTTTTTAGAGCGGCTTGAATTTATTGACGGATGGGTAAATTGCCAGAAGTATTTCACAATATTAGAAAAAAAATTGTTGCCTACCACATGGAAATTCCGTCTAGACAAAAAAACATTTTTTAGTTCCTCAAAGAGCCTTATTACTTGCGTTATTTATTCTTAAAGGCCAACGCGCACTTAACCACGCCACGGCGCGCCACGCCGGACGGCAATTTTAAATTACATTGGTTGTTATTGAATAACCCGTACTTATCCACGCCACGCCACGGCGCGTTATTCCATAACAACCAATGTAATTTAAAAATTGCCGTCCGGCGTGGCGCGCCGTGGCGTGGTTAAGTGTGTGTTGGCCTTAATGCAAATAAATATCCCACTGATCCACCATTGATCTGCGTCCTATTACGGCTATTACTACTTATTTTTGACAAGAATATGTGCATTTTTTGCTCTAAATACAAGCCTACTGCGTTATAGAATGCTTAAACAATAAATAAGATGTTGTATCGCTTACTTCAATAGCAAATATCTGGAACCGCTTAACTTTAGCGATATTTAAACGGTATACTTTATTTGCATAAAAATAAACTTCAGGTACCTACTTAAATTTAAAAATTAATTTACAGTACAATGACAGTAATGAAACTCGAGTATCTCTTCAAAATTTGAAGGTCTTGAAACTTACAAATACATTTTTGGCTCTTAAAGAGGATATTTTAATTCGCACTACAAAATTGCAAAAAAAATAAATTACAAAACAACTCTCGAAAAGAAGCAGATTTAGGCACATTTGATTTAATAAATTACAAATCTTAAAAATGCATTTTAAGAATTCATTAGAAGCTGAGCGACAAACTATTATATTTGAAAATAATTTACTTTCGACTTTTTAAATAAGGTTTTAAGAATTTTGAAAATTAGCAAAACTATGCCCCTATGCTTCAAGAAAGATTCAGTAATTTTCCATTTCTATCGAGAATGATAGTAGGTAGTTCTTTTGAGCAATGCACGTCATTGATGATCAACGATCGGCGTTACCAATAATAATGCGCGATTGTAGTTTTCTAAAAGTAGGCAGCCGTGTTTAATCACAAGGTCTATAAATTTTTGTAAATATTAAAGCAGTCTGGGTTTTATTTTCCAATTTTCGTTTGCATATTACCTAATAAATTACATCAAATTAGGTTATTTTAATTTCGAATGACATTTTTTAAGATAATTAATTAGGTACTTAGTTTTATTTTTATCAATCATTTCCATTTTGTTTAATATTTATAAACAATTAATGAAGAATAAAAATTGTGATCTTATAGATGTTGCATACTCTGGCATTTTGTTGTTTAATAAAAAATATAGAGGCGAAAAAACTACGACCTAAGTGAGGCTCTCATTTTCCGTACCAAGGCATTGTTTAGGAGGATAAAGATCACTTTCAGAGAGGACGTCCCTTGAGTACTACAAAATTCTAGTCAGGTAGTACTAAATGACCATAACAGTCAACGCGCATTGAGTTGCTTAGCACACGCACAAACCAAGATTTCGCCAAATAAGTAAACAAACAAGATAGTTTGAACATTGTTCGAAACTGCCAATTACAGTTCGATGAACATTTACTTCAAACTATTGGGAAAGCTTTGTTTATGGTACACGATTAAAATAATTCAAATAGGTACGTAAACTATACTTTGTTATTGATATTTCAACAAATTTGCCTGGAATGTTACAAATCTAAATAAAACTTATAAGATAAAGCTTAGATTTCATTATTCATATTAGGACAGGAAAGGGCATCGTGATGTGTTCGTTTAATCTTTCAAATTTTCGAAATTTTCTAGTAAAATTTGTTAAATTGGCAAACAAAACAACAATTATTGACGTTAAAAATAATTATTGCTACATACAGTAAAATTACGTGCAGTTTTAGTAAATAAAATGAAATTTATACATGCGCTTGTTTTTTATTTTCTCGTTTTCGATCATGTGCAAACCCTCCAATAACAAATCGTAAGTTGTTAATAAAATATGAATCAATAGACATTGTTAACTCATCCCCCTCGACTGGGGTTGATATAAAAGTAAATTTCAGGCTGATTCTCCTCCATCAAGGATTTCCCTGGCAGCTGTTTTATCATCCCTGCAATATTCTATAATTTTAAATATTAAAAAGTCGAAGCTTTTTTAAGATATCAAATACCTACAGAAAAACAAAGTGCTTTTAAGAGATGCATCAACATCGAGAACGATGTTTCTCATCCCAAAAAAGGTTTCCCAATATTTATATGAAAATTTCGAAAACCTATGAAATTACAGAAGAAAATTAAAATTAAAATTTCGACTGTGACACCATGTATCTCTTTAAATATTAACTTTTGGACTAAGATAATCCTAGGTAAATCGTAATATTTTGGCCTCATGAATCTATTGTTGGTCTGTGTTCCATTACTTATGGACCACCTTGTATAATAACTTAAAAACTGTAACCAAGTCAGCAGCTAGCTATTCAGAGAATTCTTCAAATGTAATATGCCTTATCAAATAGAAATGTTTATAATACCTAGTTTAGTGATTAAGCTTGACGTTTCGTATATTTGCATATAAACTTTAAAGACTTGACGAAAGGAGACTGGGAGAATGGGGAATTATGGAAACATACACATACCTAGAGTTAAACAAACAAGTGAAAAAAGAGATCGGAAAAGACATAACGAGATATAATACTCTCTTGATAGAGGAACTGATCAACAATAATATGAACATGAAAGTCCTGAAATCCAAGAGGAATCGTAGAAAGCTAAAAATCTCAAAAATAAAAATCTCAAGGATAAAAACTCTGAAGGAGATCTAGTGAGTGACATAAAAGAAATTGCGAAAGTTGTTGAAGACTTTTATAGAGATCTTTACAGACAATCAACACAAACACCGCCATGTGAAGAAAACATAAACATACCATACCAATGTGGGATCCGAAGAAATGCCTGAAATAGACGAGAACGAATTGAGATTGGCACTGAATCAGATGAAAACAGGTAAAGCCCCAGGAAAGGACGGAATTACAAGTAAAATGCTGAAAACTAGTGAAAGAACTTTACAACAAGCTATTCTAATTCTAATGAACAAAAATTCCCGGAACTTAGCAAAATGCAGAGGTTATTATTCTGTACAAAAAAGGAGATATACATAGTTCTAATTTGGAAAATTACCGTTCAATCAGCCTGCTGTCAATACTCTATAAGTTGTTAACAAGAATAATAACAAACAAGATTGACCACTAAATTTGACTTTTATCAGCCGGAAGAACAGGCTGGCTTCAGGAAAGGCTTCAGCACTATTGATCATATTCAGACTCTTCGAACTCTAATTGAAAAGTGTACGAAATATAACATCTCTGTTCATCTAGCCTTTGTGATATATCACAAAGCATTCGATTCGATCGAATCAAGGGCTATTTTAAAGGGCATGCGAAATGCGAGAATAGACTCTAGGTACACAAAGCTACTGAAGCATATGTAAATAAGAAAATGCCACGATGTGTGTTAAGAACGATGAAGATGCCGTTACTGATAAGATAAGAAATAAAACGAGACATTAGACAGGGAGATCCCATTTCGCCGAAGCTCTTCACCCTCGCCCTCGAAGACATATTTAAAACAATATCCTCTCAGGAAAGGGTAATTAAAATAGATGGCAAGTTTTTGAGCCACCTGAGGTTCGCTGATGATGTCGCATTGAACAATAGCGACACAGAAGAGCTGGAAGAATTTCAACAAGCATCTTTAACAGTCGGACTTACTATAAACATGCAAAAGATCAAAATAATGAATACTGAAAACAGTAGTACAGTAGACGAAGACAGTGTTGCAGTGGAGATCATGTGAAAATAGAAGAAGTGTTGGAATACCCCTGGCAAGGTGGAGATATGACTTGCAGCAAGTTGTTACAATTTTTTGGATTTCCCAAATTAATTGTACAGTTTTTGTTTTTTTGTCAATGTTGTGAACGTGAAGAATTTTTGTTTTGTGTTTGTTTAACTTTCTTTATTCAAAATTTCATTCACTTAATTAATTTCACATTTTACTTCATCAAATTTTCTTGATGCCTGGTTATTTAGGGCAATAGCTTGTCTTTATTATCGTTTAAAAGTAATTCTTTCGGGTTTTCCGAGTCTATTATTTTCATATTCTATTTTGTGTTATTCAAATTACCATTACTAAAATTATTTTCATTTAGAAGTTTTCTTGAGTAACTTTCGCCTATTTTTATGCAGCTGTAATTGCATAGGTGCTATCTGGGTTGTTTATTTGACCTGCGCAGTATTTCCCTATCAGGCGTAGTGATTTCTTGAACTCGGATCTTCCTTCCTTTTGGCGTGAGTACATCTACGTGAACAAACGTCTTAGTTATTTAAAAATTTCATCATTTTAGTACGTTCATTTATAATGACCGTCATTTTTTAAAGTATCCAATATTGGGATTTATAGCTGTTATGCTTGTTAACAGTTCGTTTTCGCACTAATTGGTGGTAAGATAATTTTTTATTAATTTTTGCTTAATCTTCATTTTTTCTGATTTCATTTGGAAATTTCAGCTCCAATTTACACCTCTTTAAATTTTAATGGTGTTAATTTATATTATTTTCCTTCTGGAGGAGCTGGGGGTATTTTCCTGTTTGGAATAATTTAATTTCCGCTGGAAATTAATCCTTTTGGTAATTTTCACTCACACGTGGAGGGACGCCATTTTCCCATGCCGTTCTGCGGTGTTATCTGTTGAACCATATTTCACCGTTTGGAATCAAGTGTTGCGGAAATTCCAGCTTTTGTAAATTTTAATCATCTGAAGCCTAAGATAAGTGTCAATTCTATTATTTAGTAATTAATAAAATTTTACTTTTTGATTCAAATTTATATTTCGCACAGGTGTGTGTACACCTGTTCGTTTTAGTAATATTCACTGCTTAGATAAAGTGTGCATTTTTGTCATGGTATTTCAATTTAATCATGAATTAGTTTTGGATTTATCTTTTATAAATTTTCCCTATTTAATATTTTGCTAATTCATGAATGAATTGATAATATTTTTTTATATTTAACTCTAATATTGTATTCTTTAACATTGTATTTTTAAGTACATTTAAATTCTTTAGGTAATTTGACAAGTCTTAATTCATGTTCTAATCAATCTTTAATTATTGTTTTTTTTGTAATTAATTGGAATCCTGGCCTTGCGCCGAATTGAGTCCGACAAAAATAAATTGTTAATGTTTTAAAAAAAGGCTTTTTATTATCATTTTGATAAGTTTTTGTAGCAAAGTTGCGGGTAAGAATTGGATTCGGGGGGCCCAAGACCGAAATAAATGGAAGAGTATGGAAGAGGCCTTCATCCAGCAGTGGATGTCAACAGGCTGAGAAGAAGAAAAAGAAAACGGCAAACCCAAAGAAAGATGTTCTAAAATTTAGGAACTCTTTCAAGTCGCGAAATAATGTAGTGTATGTAAAACTAAGTCATTTAGAGACCCCATTTCTTAAAGTTATCAAAATATAGAAAGAACATGCTACTCGTATAAATTTCGTTAGTCAAATACCTATAGTTGAGTTTCATCAATTACTTATTTCAATTTTTCGTTTTAAATACATTTTTATATGTATTTACCGTAATATTTTCCGTACATAGCTACATACATAATTGTTCAGCAAACTGGAGGATCAAAGATCATAAACAATATTGGTTATATCCTACTGTTATTTAACTTTGGCGTAAGGATTATTCATTAAGATTACCTAAACTTTTTTGACAATAGAGGAAATCGTTTATGTGTAGCAAAATAAAAAGTTGTGTCCAATTTTTAAACAAATTTAATACCCACATATTTACAAGAACTAAACAATGGCCTAATGTGGTTTAAAAAGATAAATTCAAGTAAAAACCCTGGCAGTTTGAAGTGCTGATATCAAAAATTTGACAGTGGTCCACATACCTATAAATGCAAATCAAATAGCTAATTGTATTGTTTCAGAATCATAAAGATATTTTATGCAAAACTTGCATCACAAAACTACTACACAAAACAGTTTTTACAATAACTGCAAAAAATAGAGTTCTACTTTTTCCGTCTAACCTACAAACGGAAAATAATCAAATTATAATCAGAAGTTTCTTTTTCGTTTACCTACATTTCGTTACAATAATGTTGGGAAAAATTCTTAAAACTTTCTTGGCAATTAAGGATAAAATACCAGTAGTAAATAGTACCGTGATACTAACCTTGGGAAAACGAGTGAGTGACATTAGCATTAACGTGCAAAATACAAAAACCGACAATGGGCATTTTTCCATCACGACATATGTACAAAAGGCAAAAACGTCTTGCAGATATTAAACAGCATTAAAAATGCTGTCACGTTAACAATAACTAAGGTGCGGTGTGTAACAGTTATATAAGCCCCGGTATAAGCTTTCAACGTAATCAGATTTGAAGTGTAATAATAATTGCACACCTTTTTAAAACGAGGTAGGCCTTGAATGTCGTAAAAACCGAGATACGCGTTTGTTTCACTTCTCGTTAAGATTAAAGTTAAAATTTTAGTTAATAGAGCGATTGTATATTTCTATTTAATCATTAAGGACGGTCGGTTATTTATCAGTTCTTTTTAATGTTACCGAATTAATAATCCTTAATAACAGATAATTCCAGTTATTATCTTATTTATTATAAAGTTCACGATTTTCTTTTGTTTGCTATATTAGTGTTTTGATACATTCGTAGAATTGTGGATTTATGAATTAGCGTAATTTTTAATAATTAGCTATTAGAAATTGCTTGGTATTTTAATTAAAAACTGAAAATTAACTGGCGCTGTTAGTGGAAATTTTAATTAGTGGCTGTCTTAACGTTCACAATTTTAATTAATTTGATAACGACCATAGAAAGGATTTCATATTGATAAATGTTATTTTCTTAAATTTCTCATTAGTTTTGTAAAAATAACTTTTCATTAACTTGTTTTAAATATCGCCCCTTAATTTTTTTACTTTTCTCTTGCTACGTGTTTCAAATCGACAACTCGACTACCAGAATACTACCCGTATACATCTTACATTAAAATAACCGGTGGAAAAACGATATCCTCTTACATAAATAAATGGACAAATACATTTACTACAAACGAGTAATAACGAAATAAAATTTAAAGTGTAATCAGAAGTGTGGAAAACTTATGAAACAGCGATATTATCGAAGTTAACCATGGATGTTATCTGAAACAATACTAATACACATACTATATTGCAAACTTAGAGTAAAAACGCCTGAGAACTCTTCAGTTTTATTTTCCTCACTTTGTTTTGAAAAACATTTCACATAAGTTGCATACTAAATCGTATCCAAGTAAGTGAGTTTTTTGTCGCTGTTTAAAAAAAGGGGCTTAAACTTACCATAAATAATACGTATATTAAAAAATGTGCTTCCATGGGCAGCTATGAGAAACAAAATCAGTGGTTTGGATTACTCCTATTTTTTTAATGAGAGTTTCAGAGTAGGGAATTAAGGAATTAAGACATGCGCTCTTAGTTATCAGAGTCGCACTTGTCAAGCAATTTTTAAGATCATGCTGTATCAGCATTGATAAAGAATTTCTAAATATTTTCATCTAAGTACTTAATCTGAATGTGTTATTAACAATTTTTAATTAATTGTAGTCTTTGGCTACTACTACACTGCCAATATCATCTTTCTAATACTAACGTTATACTATACTACTCTAAACAATACGCAAATTAACTTATTTTCATTTAATTTATCATACTCCTTGAAAGCTTATTATGGTTCACGAATTCACATGAATAAAATTTTGTAAAAAAAATGCTTAAAAACATGCATTAAAAATAAATCAAATATGTGTTTGATAGCTATGCAACATATATCCCACGAGTTCAAAAAGAAATTACATAAGGCTTGGCCATGGAAAAATAAAATGTCTACTGCAAGCTTAGAATTTATTAACTGTCATTATTCTGGTGCTGTTATAATACTGTCAGCGCCAAAACTAACATAAAAATTAAATTCTAAAGCTTGCAGAAGGCATTATTTTATTTTTCCATAGCCAAGCCTTATGTAATTTCTTTTGTAACTCATGGTACATGATATTCCCAAATATATCGGGTGATCCACAAAATTTGTCTTCAGAGCGTGCCATGGAAGAATGAGATATAAATATATTTTAAATTAAGTAGCTTTTAACTTTACAATTTAATTTCAGGCACTATAGTTTTCACAAACATTCATAAACGCCGAATGTTAGAGTTTTATTTTAGAAACGGATGGAATATCAATGGCCAGTGGGTTTATTCTTCTAGCGATGCTTTCAATGAATTTCAAGAGGAATTTTTAGAAATTGCAGTACTTTGCGATAGGCCGTAAAGAAGGCAGAAAGATGTGTAATGAGAAATTAGGCAAATGTAGAAGTCGCTCGGCTTGTGATGGAAGTGGAGCAGATGGATCTTTCATATGGAACTTGTCGCCGCATTTTGAAAAAAGACCTACATCTCCATCCGTACCGTCTAGCTCTAGAAGCTTTCCATGAGATACTGCCTAATGATAATAGACTCCAAAGAGAATAATTCTGCAATTGGTTTTTAGATCATCTTGATAATAACGATGAAGTACTGGAGAAACAGAATTCAAGAGAAGCAAGTTATTCATTATCAATTATTTTTAAGGACACTTAACGCTGAAAGGTAGCAACCTGGAGTAAGTGTATGGCACACCGATGGCGCCAAAACGCAGGAAGGGTTTGCTATAGAGCACATATCAGCGCCTAAAGTCGAAATCCCAACTATTTTCCAAGCGGAAATCCACGCAGTAGACCTATGTGCTGAAGAGCGCATTAAAATTGTCTGGGAGGAACTAAGATTTACGTATATTCTTTCGCACAATCAGGTTGCTCTGAAATCTCTGAAATTTTATACTCTTGACTTTAAAATAGCCTAAGATTGCCATGCATAAAAAAACTCAATCTTTAGTACACATGTTAGTGATATGGAGGACCTTATGCAAAGACTAACCAACAAATTCGAGGAAATAAATAATTCGCTCGAGATACCGACTAATGTTATTAAATCTATCACAAATAGAGTTATGTTTGAATGAAAATTACAGCCATATATCGCATCTTCTTTAATAATAAAAACAGATTTAGGATTTAGGTACATTTTATTTTTATTATAATATTAATTAATATTAAAATTGCCGTCTTTTGTTGTTTATACTCTGTGACCAGTAGTTCTAACAGTAAGTAGCTAAAAAACCGTCATTTCAAGACTACGGTCAGATATACGTGATTTTTCTCATGGCACACTCTAAAAACAAATTTTGTGGGCCAGTCGATACCAATATAGATGTTAATAGTACATTATATCCTAGGTGGGAAATGTTTGCGCTACGTCTGACCACAAGGCTTCGCCTCTCGGTCATACATAAACCCTCGGCTGAAATTCCCACCGAGGTATGTATACTATTTTATTCACAATTATTAATCATTGAATTTTAAATTAATTTTATTAATATTTTTTAACAGCTCTGTTATAATTTATTTTAGCCTGCTTTAACATATAGATCTAGGCAACCGTACATAAACATTTCCCGCCCGTGGGTGGGAAGTGTTTTCTGTTACTTTCCACCCAAGAGATTGTCATTACAGTTAGGAATGACGTATTTCCCAACCTCTAAAAGGTTAGGAATCGACATATTACTATAATGATTGTGAATAAAAATCATTAATCGAATTCCCGATTTTCTCGAACGTGTTTGTATTAGATGAAACTTCGTCAGTTAGCAGTTAGGTACTTTAAAATAAAAACAAATAAAACATAGATTCGAGAAGCTTTTATTAATACGAAAACTGATTGATACTTTTAGAGGAACTGTAGTATACAGTAATGAAACTGTGAAAGATTGAATGGCAAAATAAGAGCATCTATTTTAAATTTTTAAGTTGAAATGCTCAGATATGCAGAAACATGTATTACTATGACTGACAACTAGGCTCAAACTTTGCTTGAATATATAAAATCTACAGATTAAAGTTGATGCAAATCAACCCAAATTAATAAATAAAAACGTTATATCATTTAACAGAATATGCGTTTTGCATATAATTCAAGTTTTAATCATCATAAATTTATAAAATAATCGCATAGTAAGCTTTCTCCAGATAAAGAAGCTGTGATTAATCATTTTTAGAATGCTTTACGGGGGATTCCCAGAAATTTCAACTAGAAAGGACAGGTTCCCTATCTAGTTTTCAAATGAAACCATAAATATTTACAGGTAATGTTTTCGGTTTATCTCAACTTCAAGAAGGACGCCAATAACTTTCGACGAAACAATTTTATTGACATTAAATTCCATTATTTATTAATCCCCAATGACTATGCCCATATTTATCAAATATATCACTAAATTCCTTTGTTTTTTCTTAAAGCAATCTAAGCTGGAACCTGAATTATTGAGCAAAAACAGCATCTTGAATCGATAACACGAAAAACATTATAGAATGCCAAAGAATTCAAGGAACTCACACGAAGTATAATAGAAATGCCTAACCTCACACATCTTTACAATTCTTTGAAGAGAATCATTTTAAGAAACGTCAGTCCATGTTAGGTTTGTTTTCATGGGTCGCCTTGTGAGAGATACCAAACTGATTCGAAATTCGTACCAATGTCAATCTCCTAACCAGATCTAACCCCACGGAACCAACGTTTCACGACATTTCATGACCTTAGCGAGCTAGTACAATAGGCAAACTATTGCAACGAGCAAATTGCACAAACGCGTTGTCAGGCCAAAATGATGGATTAGCGCACGGCGTGCACAGCCGCCTTTTGCTTGCCTAAGAGCTTTGACAGTCACATACATAGGTATTTGTTTAGTGAGAGAAAAGACAAAGAATTAGGTCACTTACCGCCACGGCAATCTAAAATATTACCTTCGTAACGTAATAACAAGCGAATAACGGGGATTCCATAGCGTCTGCCGGCGTCCTCGACATGAGACGTCGTTCGTTCGCTCTCTTCGCCGGAAGGCTAATTTAATAAAACAAAAGATAAAGAGGCGCGATGATGTGTAAAATAATCACGCTCGCCGCGAAGAATAGGGCATACCTAAAGGTCTTAACGCGACATTTAGCGTTGCAGATCCAACTATCGATTAGGTACGTACGCGACATGAGAGAGCATCGTTCCCTTTTGTATATCGTCAAGGCTGCATGGATGTTTTAAAGGTAATCTTCTTCGGCTTATTACTTTCTGTTCCTGGGTCCAATTATGAACGCTTTTTTTGTTTCGGATTGTTTATTATGACGGTTTTAATTTTCTTGGCAACGAAATTTTATGCCCCTCACGAATAAAAAGTGCAATCGTGTGTATCTAATGACGTGACATGACGATTTTCGAGTTTTTGTCGCTTCGTCAATTCATTAAAATTCCAATTGCTAAAATCTCCAAGTTCAATGACATCAGAAGTGCATTGGCAAAATCAACTTCGGGCCAGGGGAAACAACTTTGTATAATGATGATACACAATGAATCAGTGGCGCACTAACAATCTTGCTTTCAGAACAGCTGGATAAATACTTGCTTTTTCAACAATGTCCAAATGTGTTGCAAATCTCCAACGCGAAACTTCAACTTGGTATTTAAACAACCACTACTAACATAACAGTTAACGTTAAAATCCCTCGAGCCATTAGTTCGCGACAATTAATTAAAGGCAAATTAGGTATTGCTTTTAACAACTGATATAAATTTAACTTTTCGAGTTTACTGGATAAACTAAATGTTTATATTCAGTTTCAAGCTACATGAACGATTTCTCGAATGTGTGGCCTCTAAAACTGGTTAAACAAAGTTGCAGATTAAATCAGTAAACAAATTAGTAATTTAAGTCCCCTGGCTTTACTTAAAAGTCACTGAATTGTAAGTAAAAAACCTGTTTCGGTTTTTTAGGGATTAAAAAGTAAAACAAAGTTAAATGCCGAACGTGTTTTTAAGTTCCTAATGTGAACAAGATACGTATAAAATACAAAAACGGTTAAAATACACCGCCAAAATTACGAGAAAAACAAATAAATATTACATGAGTATTCGATATATAAAAACATTATGGAATATTTTATAACTTCTTTAAATCAACAACTAATACAAAACTACAAAAAAGAAAAACTTCTTCTTATTAGAATTTAACGAGTTAAATCCCTTGCAGAAATAAAATATTTAGAAAATTCCAAATTTCAGTAAGAAGAGTATACCAGTAAAAATTTGCTGTATCTCTTTTCTCTCTTTTCGTCTCTCTTTTCTAGGTTATCAAAGCGACTTCATATCGTGAATTTTGTTGTTGTACCACCTTTGCTTGGAAAACGTGTTCTCTGCGGAGTTTTCCCTTTGCTGTTTGCTACTTCTGTTCTCACGACTCATCTGAAGTACAGGGTGTCTCACTATATTTTGACAGATTTTACAAGCTTATATTTTCTAAATGGGATGAAGTATTAAGGTGCGGTTTTCACCAATGAGTTTTACATGAGCCCAAGTTTTTTTTTATGGTTTTTACGAATATGCTATCCTTCTTTAAAAACCGAAATAAAAATGGCATTATTTGGCAGACCAGATACTTCATTTTTTTAAATGCAACCCTATACTTATTTGTAGAAATAAGAATAGGCGCATATTTTAGCGTTCAAACGATATTTTAAAAATTAAAATCGGATGAGAAATGACCGAGATAAACGCTTATGAAGATACTACTGTAAAATCAAAAACGTAAACAACAAAACATTTAGCATGCCATGACTGACAAAAGAATAAACAAAATCGCGAAAAAAACTTGGGCTCATTTAAAACTCATTGGTGAAAACCGCACCTTAATACTTCATCCCATTTAGAAAATATAAGCTTGTAAAATCAGTCAAAATATAGTGAGACACCCTGTACTTTTATTTTCTAGAACGGTCACTTTTTAAGTTGTCGCTGAAATATTTCTTTAAATTTTCCATAAGGAATAAGGCAAACCAAACATTGTATAATATGTCGATATTTCATTAAAAATACACCAATACCAAGTAGGTACGTTATTAATTTACATATTTTTTTGCAAATGAATTACAATACACATATACGATAAAGGTATCGGCACTACCGCCCCGCGAGGGAGCACGGCCGGCAACATGGAGGGTTTAAGACCTCCTAAGTCGCTTTCATACCTCGTTGTTTCGCATGGTATACGTACGTGGTTGGTGTGGTAAGCACTACACCTTCAACAACCGCCTACCTCCCCCACTCCACCTCTGTGTTTTGGTTCCCAATTATTTTCAGTGACTACAAAACAGCCAACCAATCAATAATGCAAACAAAACTCGATATTTCATAAATAGAAAATATTCTTTTACACTGCTGATTTGATAAATAGCATTTCCATGTAGCACTTGGAAGACAAGATTTTGCTATTGGTTTATTGATTATCCACAGTCGAGAAGTAAGTGTAAATATACTTCCTTAAGGAAGTAACAACCGTTTTACAATCCAAGTATAGGTCAAATTATTACCTTAAATATAAAAAAATTGAAGACATCAGCGGCGGAAAGAATATTGTTCACAACCTTCCGTGCTATGTAAATAACCATTAATTGTTGTAAAGGTCGTTCTTCTTCTTCCTTAGTCTTCTTCCATCCACTGCTGGATGTAGGTCATCTCTTTCCATCTACCTCTATCTTGTGCGTCATAGACCATCCTTTTACTGCGATCTGTTTAACGTCGTCGAGCCATCTTTTTTGTGTTCTGCCGATCAGGGTGCGAATCATACAACTTTTACAGGGGGGGATACTATTCCACAAATTTTTTA
The DNA here is from genome assembly GCA_963082815.1 of Melanotus villosus. Classification (NCBI taxonomy): domain Eukaryota; kingdom Metazoa; phylum Arthropoda; class Insecta; order Coleoptera; family Elateridae; genus Melanotus; species Melanotus villosus. Next base: position 82,782,859 of record OY720419.1, read on the forward strand.
TACATATTTTAATGTTATACATTTACACAGACAGGGAAATATTCATCCCCGGCAGGGGTACGATTTTTATTCTACAGGGGGGGGGGGATATAAACCACAAGTACAAAAAAACCTTTGATGCATTTGTATAAGCCGTTAGGGTTAGACAACTCGATAACTGTACGCACAAAACGTAAAAACTAACAGAATGGAATAGTTAGTAGTGAAATTGGATACAGGTTTATCAATAGTAATATAACAAGTGATGCCGTTTTTCCGATAAATTTGGATCGGATAGTTTATGAGTGCTAGTTAAAACGATAATTTCACGAGTCCGTAGGGCTTCCAAAATTAACTAGCACGAATTAAGTACTATCCGATCCAAATTTATCACAGGAAAAGTGGATCACGCGTTGTATTCGTTAAGACTATATCACGAACAGTTAAAGGCATTGTCAACTTATGAAAAGTCGTTTTTTTTTATTTCATAATTTGATTGAGTAAAGTGAGTATTGCACCTATGCAAAATTTTACGGCCGAATTTTAATTCGTTACCGTGTTATGGGAGCTAAAAGTTTAAGATATGACGTCAAGAGTGTCGCTTGCGAGCAAGAGCGGCATGCCGAGTCGACTAATAATACAAGTAACCCAGCAACGCGGGTGTTGTGTTTATTTAGGAGCCTCAGGAGGACGACACTCGTGACGTCACATATCGGGAAATGAATTCTCTCTACCCGTTTATTGTGGTTATTATAAAAGATATTGAAATTCTACCACTGCGGGTAGTTTTACGAGTATTTTAACTAACGTATTTTGATATTTACTAAATATGTTGCATAAGTTGACAATGCCTTTAATTACTATTTATGAATTGTTTTCACTTATTAAAACGCACGTGTGATCTTTTAACTTGAAAATTGTTTTTATTGGCTGTTGCTAAGGAAATCGATTAATCTGATTGGTTAACCAAAAGGTGAGTGGTATAGTCAGCATGCATTTCCGAGAAAATTTAGCACTTTGCGTTTGGGCATACAGATTTTAAGAGTGGAAAAGTCATCTCGCTGAAGCTCTAAAGATCGACCTGCGTATTAGAGATTTAGTCCATGTGGAAGCCACGATGCGATGTTGTGACGGTAACAGCAACTTATTATGGAAAATAGAAGTCTTGCAATTTTTTATACATATTTTAATGTTGTGCATTTACACAGACGGGGAAATATTCATCCCTGGCAGGAATACGATTTTTATTTTACAGGGGGGGAAAATATAAGCACAGCCAGGGAAATCCCTGGCATCCCCGGCGGTGATTCGCACCCTGCTGCCGATGCTTCTTTTAGTAGTTCTCGGTCTCCAGTGTATAATGTTTGGTATCCATCTGTTCGTGTCTTGTCTAGCAATGTGTCCTGCCCATTGCCATTTTAGTTTTGCTATTTTCCCAATAATGTTGGTTACTTTTGTTTTTCTTCTTATTTCTTCGTTAGTAACCCTGTCTTGAATGTTTATGCCTAACATGATTCTCTCCATCCTCCTCTGAGTTACCCTCAATAATTTGCGTTATTTTCCGTTAAGGTTACTGTTTCCATACTGTAAGTGGATACTGGGAGGATGCATGACTCCTACACTCTTCGCTTTAAATTTATGGGATGTTTGGGTTTTTCGTGATATAAGCTTCCCCTGTTTGATTTTCTTTCCCCAGTTAAATCTTTGTCCGAGGTATATGCATTCCTCTGTAGCGTTGAGAGTTACGTTATTAATGGTGACTGGTACTCCTTCCGTGTTCATCATTTTCGTCTTTTTAACATTCGTCTTTAAACACACTAGTTTAGATGCTTCATCTAATTGTTTAATATTGTTGTGAGTTCTTCCAGGTTGTTGCTTATAAGCACTACGTCGTCTGCAAAACGTAAATGGTTTAGATATGATCCGTCTATGTTTATCCCAGTATGTTCCCATGGTAGAGTTTCAAATATATTTTTTGTATCGCCTTGAGGTACACCTCTGTTTATCTTTATTGTACTAGTTGATTATACTCGTCAACTTTAATAGTCATCGTTGCGTTTTTGTATATGTATTTGAGAAGTCTGGAGTACTTAATAGAGTCTATTCTGGCGTCATCTTCTAATGCTTTCATAATTGCCCAAACTTCAGTGGAATCAAATGCCTTGTAGCAGGGCCGTAGCTAGAGGGGGGCTGGCCAGGGCGGAGCCCTGGTAAAAAAAAATTGAGCCCTGGTAAAAAACTTCGTTAGTGTTTAATCAAAAATTCCTGAAAGTTACAGTTGTTTGACAAGTTTTATTTTCTGTAAACATTAAATTTTGCCATACGGGCACGTCAACCTCGTATGGCCGATTTAATTTACTTAGCTTTTGAAAGTCGATTTAATTTACTTAGCTTTTGAAAGTCGAAGAACACAGTCCCTCGACATGGAGTCATTTTTAATGAAATTCCACAATCGTAAACAAAGAAAATTGCAACTCTTTTAGTTTTCTAGTTTCATTCATATTATTTATACAGGGTATTTAAAAAATATGTTCGGAAATTTTACCCACTTATAGATCTCATGAATACAAACAAAAAAGTCATGATAAACCTGCATCCGAAAATCAACCGTTTTCGAGATATGGAGTATTTTTAGAAAATAAATGTTGCTTGTTATTTCAATAAGTTTCCCACCCATTAAAACTAATAGCCGTGTAAATAAAACATTTTCATTACAAATAATTAAACTAGATGTTCTACATATGTAGATGTCCTCCTTCCATTTGTACACATCCATCGCATCTCCGTAAAAATGAACGCCGCACTCTTTCAAAGATTCCCGGATTTATACTAAGAGTCTGGCAAGCATGTTCTATTCGTACTCGCAATTCCTTTAAATTATACACAGGGCTTGAATAAACTAACGACTTTAAAGATCCCCAAATACAAAAGTCGAGTGGAGTGAGGTCAGGAGATCTAGGTGGCCGTTACAATTTTTGTTTAGGAAATTTCTGACCATGATTGAAAAATGTGCGAGGGCCCCATTGTGCATCAACCACATATATTCATTCTATAAATGAGGGGCACATCTTCTAACAATAGCGGCAAGGCATTACGCAAAAAGTCAAGGTACAATTGACCAGTCAAATGGTTCGGAAGAAAATAAGGCCCTATCAGATGGTCTCCAAACACCAAACCAAAAATAATTTTTGTTTAACTCGCTTCCATAGCAGATTTTATAAATACGATTCTTCACCCCTATTGGCTGTATCTCGGAAGCGGTTGATTTTCGGGCCCATGTTTATCATGACTTTTTTGTTTGTATCGATGAGATCTATAAGTGGATAAAATATCCGAATATATTTTTTAAACACCCTGTATGTCTTGACTTTTTATTTGTTTCTATTTTTGTACCTATTTGTATGCGTTCCTATGTAGGTACAGGTATTCTAACAAGTCTCATGCATTTTGAAAACTTTCGGTTATTTTCATTTTGTTTCTTAAAGGCATTGTCAACTTATGCAACATATTTAGTAAATATCAAAATACGTTAGTTAAAATACTCGTAAAACTACCCGCAGTGGTAGAATTTCAATATCTTTGATAATAACCACAATAAACGGGTAGAGAGAATTCATTTCCCGATACGTGACGTCAACAGTGTTGGCTTCCTGAGGCTCCTAAACAAACACAACACCCGCGTTGCTGGGTTACTAGTATTATTAGTCGACTCGGCAGTCCGCTCTTACTGGAAAGCGACACTCGTGACGTCATATCTTAAACTTTTAGCTCCCATAACACGGTAACGAATTAAAATTCGGCCGTAAAATTTTGCACAGGTGCAATACTCACTTTACTCAAACAAATTATAAAATAAAAAAAAAACGACTTTTCATAAGTTGACAATGCCTTTATGATATTTGTACACACGTATGCCAAAGAAGAAAGATTATTTTAATGTTTAGTGCTTAAGTACCTATCAAATTTATAAATATAAGAATATTAAGTACTTTATTATACAGGGTCGCTATTATGTATCGGACCAAAGCTCCCCTGGTCAAACGGTTTGAGATATGCGTTTCATATTTGGTATATGTTTATTTGAGGTTATTTTGCATATTCTGAAGTAAAAAAAAAAATTTTTCTTATAGTTTTTAAGCGCGGCCGCCATGCTGAATTTTTTTAAATAGCACCCTAGGCTGTGTAATACATCAATAGAAAGCTTATTTTTTTCTCTTTTCAGAAATAAGAAAGTAACGCAGAAAAATTAAAAAAACGTTTGAGGTATATTTAATTCGTCGCTGCACATTTAGTGAAATCTAGTAACCATTGCATTAACAAAACCTTATAAATAAACAAAACACAAACAAAAACAAGTAGTAAGAGTTTAATAGGTGACAAAATAAACATCACACATTGTTAATTCTTCCTATAGTTGTGTTGTCTGGCAAATAATCTTTAGAATTCTGCAATATGGATCATAATTTTTCTGCTTTATTTTCTTATGTAATCCTATACATGTTTAATATTTCTGAAAAGAGAAAAACTAAGCTTTCTATTGATGTATCACACAGCCTAGGTGGCTATTTAAAAAAATTCAATATGGCGGCCGCATTTAAAAACTATATGAAAACAAAAATATTTTTTTTACTTCAGAATATGCAAAATAACCTCAAATCAACATATACCAAATATGAAACGCATATCTCAAACCATTTGATCAGGGGAGCTTTGGTCCGATACATAATAGCGACCCTGTATAATAAAACATGTTAAATGCGCAATTTGGTTTCATTCTTCAGAAAACAAAACAAAATAAATGGCGATATAATAAATAAAGAGTATATGCATATTAAGCATGTCCGCATGAAACGTAAAAGAATAATTTGCAGCGTCCTTGGAAAATCAAATATCAGTATCTTTCAATATGAGGATATGGGCCCTGGTAAAAAAACTAATAGCCCTACCAAAAATTTGGTTCTGGCTACGGCCCTGCCTTGTAGTAATCAATATATTTATATATTCAAGGAGGACATTGTATTCAGTGCATTTTTCTAGTTATGTGCGCATTGCCTGAAGGTGGTCTACCGTACCTGTAGCCCTTTCGGAAACCCGCTTGGTCCACAGGTTAGTAGCAGTCTAGTTTGTTGCTCAGACGGTTTGTTAAAATTTTGGTTAGTAGTTTATATAACTGTGATAACAAGCTTATAGGCCTATAGTTTTCCAAATCTTTGCTGTCTTCTTTTTTGAATAACAAAATCACTTCTGCTTCTTGCCATATTTTAGGTATTTGTCCTTGTTCAATGCATTTGTTAAGAAGGATATGAATAGTTTCCAATTAGCTAAGAGGCGGAATGTATCTTTGGGTATTGTAGCTAATGAGAAGTTGCATTCATATATTGTTTACTACAGTAAAAAAATGTATTTAAGTACATTAACTTTAACTTTTGTTTAAGCAATAAGTTTAGCTAAGGAGTGGCAAAAATCTCTTTTAATTAATTAAACCGAAAGTGTTATCGATATAATTTCGTTTCAATTTCCATAGTTCGAATACCAAACCTTTACGAACATCAGTTCCGAATCCTCATTCCTAAAATTCCACTTTGATCTTCAATTTACATTCTTAAATAAATTATAGAAAAAGTGAATCTATTGATTCTGAGTATTTAAGACGAAAATATTATCATTCGATTTCATCGGATAATAAATTTTAAAATGAAAAAGCAAGCCGAAATAAGAAGGCTAGCTAAAAGCTTTAACATTAGTACCGCGAGATCAAACAACTTTATAGTTAAAGTAGGCCGTGATTTTATTATTAGAGTTAGTAAGTAACCCTGAAAACCAGAAAACTGTCAACATGAAACATGTCAGTTATCAAGTTTAAAGCCCGCCACAGATGCAGAGACTTGCCTCAAGACTTGCGTGTACGGTTAAAACCGTGCATTCAAAACCGATGGTGTGTGGTAGAAACCTGTAGACTTATTTAGAATGCGCATTCCAATAAACCCGTCGCAAAAAAAACTGGCGTTGCCTGAATTTTTCCCCGTACAGTTTTGAATGCACGGAGAAAACTCTGCGTGTGTGGTGCAATATTGCACAATGAACACGTTTTTATATTCAGTGCCGTCGGTACTTATTATTTTGTTGGTGGTGTATTGACAATATATACAATAAATTTGAAATCATGACGGATTTACTCAACTGCTCCCGTGATTTTATGAGTTCCTTCGTCGAAATTTATAGAGGCAATCATTGTTTATGGAAAATAAAACCGAAGGAATTCATAATAATGCAAGCGCACGCTACTGCCATTAAACATGATTCATATTCTGATAACACAGCCGACATTTTGCAACAACTCTTTAGAATAAAACTACTGACAAGTCGCTACGTGTATGTGGAAATACAGACTACATTCTTTTTGCACGGGTTTGAATGTACATTCAAAACCGCACACGCTAACCTCTGCATCTGTGGCGGGCTTAAGATTAGATTTACGGGTTGATCCACAGAGAAATAAATTTGATGTGCCAAAATTACATTAAAACTTATTTGACCGCACGGCATTATTTTCTTACGTAAATATTGTTTTATAAAACATTAAATATTCATAAAGTTGCCGTTACGAAATTACTATAAAAAAATTATGTACTTAGTAAACAGCTAAAAAAGAAACAAAATTACCAAAAGGAATTTCTAATCATTTCTATGGGACTTATTTAACTGTAATTAGAAATCATAATCGCAATAGCGAGGATTATTTTTGGAACCTGAAATTTTGAGAATTGCATTAAAAAACGTAAACACGAACGGCAATTATGAAAGAATGCAGCATTTAGGAGAGTTCAGCGCACTTTTTCAGTTAATGCCTGTTAGGTTAGGAAATACCTACGTCCGCTAGCGTATTAACCTCTCGATTTAGTGAAACATCAAAACAGTAATAAAATCGTAGTTGTTTCTTATTAGTCACCACTATATTTGTACCTGTTCTTAATGTAGCGTTCGTCAATATTAAATGGGAGTGGCGAAGATCATTACGGACGAGATGTTTTTATTAAAGGCGGAAATGGTGTTATGGATCACCCAGAATATGCAAATTCCTATTTTCGACTTTATTAATTAGAACTTTAGTGTTACCTGAGGTACTTTATTACTTTCCGTGTTAAAATTAACGAGTGATCTTTGAATATGTGCCAAATTTATGTTTTAGGTAGTATAAGGACGATGAACGGCACATAACAGGACAATTTATTATATTTACGGCATATTACACCGTTCAATCGTAGGCGAATACTGTTTATGTTTAGTTCTAACCTCATTTTTTCTTAATTAAGCTTTCTGGAATTTTTGACTTTACCATACTAGGAGGAAGGAGGAAGTGTTCGATTTTAAAGCAAAAGCTCATTCCCAAGTATTGATGACAACAAAAATGTTGGAGCCTTCCAAATACAGATGAATTTAATAATACCTATAGCTGTTTTTAATCTCAAACACATTTTTCCCAAGAAAGAACGGCCTTTCTATTTTTGTTTTTTTTTAACTCAAAGCGAACGGTTAAAAATAATTTTAACAAAAGTATTACTCCATCCTTATAAGGTCTTTTAATATTAACTATACAAAAAGCTCAGTTGTTTTCAATTGTTTTTTAACTGTTGTTAAGTCATTTTTACAGAAATGTCTGACGTATCTTTTTGAAATTCATCTACTTAACGACTACTTCTACCATCAACTTTTAAACTACCTAGTATATGTATACCTACTAGTATTAACATTAATTCCGAAATAATTATTTCCATAGTTGTTTTTATTCTAAACCTACGTTAGTTTCAAAATATAAAGAGAGGTATCTGTAAAAAGTTCGTTTTCAAACTTGAATTAGGTATATGGGATTCCAATACCAAAACTGATTTTCCAAAAATGTATATAGGATAGCAATTGTAGGTATGATGAATAAAATGTAACAAAAAACAAAATCAAAAACTCCTTACCTTAGAAATTGACGGTCGTTCAGCAACAGGCTTAAGTTTCCAAAACGTTGTTGAAACTGAAAGCAAAAATATTAATAAGTTATTTTGATAATTATCAACAACGGGCAAATTAAATCAGATTTCCATTAAATTACTTATACTTAATTACACCCAAACCGGCATATGTCCTTATATTAAAAACTGAAAAAATCCAATTTAATATTTTAATTTAAATCCTTCAATAGCGGGTTAATTTAAAAGTATGAATAGCCATTAAATTGCCAAAAATAATCTGTTCACATTATACACTTAGAAGTTTCTGCCATTGTATAATATCACGATTCATTAAACAACTTTCATTATTATAGTGGGCTTTATACAATCAGAAAGTGATATTAAAACCAAGTACTAAAATAAATGAATACGTTCAATTTAATAATTAAAATGCGGAGAATGGATGAGTTTAATGATCTTTGGCGGTAGTAGGTACCTACATTATGATGGGGTTTAATTAAAAATATTCAAAGGTGTAAACGTGGGGTTTCGTTATTTTTGCGTGTTTGTATCCTCATTTATTTAAATTATCAAAGGAAACGCACATAAACAAATGAAAAATTAGTTATTAACATGTGATTACTATAAATGGCAAAACCTTGAAGATTTTTAAACACAAAAGTAATTAATTAATATTAGAAAATTACCATCATAAGTGTCTTACGGGCGTATTAAGATAAATTAATAGGAAGAAAAAGGCAAAAATTAGTATAAATATATGTATTAAAATAATTACAACAATAAAAATATTTTAAATTACACATTTGAAAGGGTATATTCTTTAGCAAATCATTACGTATTAAAAAAAGACAAATAATTATAATCAGCAAATTTATATGAAATATTAAAAATACGCCAAGGAAAAATAAAGATTTCGTAAGATAATTAAAACGAACATATAAGAAAACAATTTGTCAAACAATTAAAAATTATAATTATATAATTAATAATTCTGAATTACTATTCTAACTACTACTCTTCCAACTATAAAAATTAGAAGAAAAATAGAGTTATATTTGTAAAATTACAAAAGTACAAAAAAGTAAAAAAGACAAGTAGTATATGCAACAGAACAATTGAAATTCCGATAAAATGATGAAAATTATTGATTTTTTTATTATTTATTTCTTTAATTAACAAGATCCACCATTCAGGGTACCAGGGTTCTCAAAGCAATCAATTGCTATCATCATTAGCACTACCCTACTAAAATTTTGCCGTATCCTAGGGACTGCCTTCCATTCTTGGAAGGGATATTTATCGTACCAAACATTGCACTGACACGAGACTTACGGTCTAAAAGACATAGTTTCAGAGATTTTCTCCGTATTAAAAAATCTATCACATTTTACCTTGGCCGGTATCGAACTCGAGAACTTACTTATTTGCACTAACGAGGATAGCTTCATTTTTTGTTATCCTCATAATTTCAATTTATTTTAGGTGATATTAAACGATTTAAGCATCACAATATAAACTTTAAGTTAATATTCAATTCAGTTAGCTGATGAGTACTTTCCTTCTCCTGTAATTATGGTTACTGTTGTTTGTTGTGTCTTATTATTTATAATCCAACCATAAGAGATCTAGATACGCCAGATATTGCTTTATTTACACTTTGAATACTAAAAAACCCAAAACCTAGTCCTGCATATTTGAAATATTACTTGGGGCTTGGGGGTTATTTCTAATTCCATCTTAGAGGTGCTAAGCAAACGTTAAGGCCTCAATGAAATGTCTGTAAAGTAAGAGGTCACAGTTCTAATTCTGGTAACGTGTGAAATATGCTACCACTGGTATGGTATGGTAGGGAGTAGACACTCTTCTATGATTCCCGATAAAACACGCGAGCCTTGGTTCTTCCCACCTCCCATATTGGGGGAACCATGTCCCAACCTTAATCCCACCCAACACCTTATCTCATCCTAACCCCATCTTAACCACTCACCAACACGCAAGGCCGGCGAGATGAGTGAAGGCCAAACACCTTCCAAAACACATGAATAACTATGTCCGATTCAACAACTAATAATATGCCCCAGGCAAGTCACCAGCTCAGAATCTCACTCTACCTCATTTCGGATTCTCATGGAAGCAATAATTCGATAAATTATACTCAACAGCACAGTCTTGATAGTGCAATGAACCACACAAAACAAAAAAAAAAACATGAAACACTTAGGAAACAAAAAGCTATATCTCGCCACATCCAGCATAAGAACACTAAGATCGCAGGAACACATGGTAAGACTGGAGGAGGAACTGCATATTAAATGAGAGGTCTTGGGACTAAGCGAAACTAGACCTAAAGGGAAAATGACCACCGTACTGCAACCAGGACACTTATTTTATAAAAACATACCAAAATAAAAATGATCATGAAGGAAGCGTTGCACTACTAGTAAACAAACACTTGAAACGGCAAGTAATAAAAATGCCAGCTATACCAGATCGAGTTATTTACATCACACTAAAGGTAAATAAAATAAAAGGTACAGTCTACAACTAATACAAAAGTATACTCCCCCCCCCCCAGTAAATCCGACGATTTAGAAGTAGAATATAGGCAAATTTGGGCTGGGTGGAAGGCACAAAGAAACACTAGAGAAGAGATACTGATAGACTATTGCTGAAGCGAAAATCTGTTTTGCATTAATAGTTTTTTCAAGAAACCTCTAAAGAGAAGATGGCAATATAAAAAATGAAACTGATTATATCATTACCAACAAGCGAGCTATTTGCCAGGATGTTACAGTACTAAACTGTTTCCACGCCAATAGTGATCACCGACTAATTAGAGTAATCATAATAATCAACACCAGATGCGAAAGAAACAAACTTTTACCCAAACAAAACTTCCCAACAACAGAGGTTTTAGAACAAAATAAAGAAAAGTTTAGAGACAAAGTTGGAAAGAGACTGAAAGCTAGAGAACACCTAGAACAGATGGAAATAAAAACTTCAAACACAAATATAAAAAACCGTATACAAGTAGTAACAAAGGAGTACCAAAAACCTGATCAAGAAAGGAACTGAAATGGATCGAGAATCAGAAGGCTATAAAAAACTAAATAAGGAGCTAAACAAAAACATTCGTAAAGACCTAGGGGGATATACCACAAAATTCATCAGAAATACCTTAGAAAAAACAAAAATATGAAGACTCTGAAATCTAAACTAACAAAAGGAAAAACAAAAATATGCAAAATAATAAACAAGCTAGGAATATTAGTTAGCAACCAACAAGAAATCATAAACGTAGTCCAAGATTTCTATAAGCAACTATATAACTGAAAAAAAAAAACAAAATTATCATTACAAGAGATCCAAAGTACAAAATGTAGACTCAGAAAAAATCACCGAATAAGTAGTGACGAACTAATAACAACACTCAAGAAAATGAAGAACAGACGAATCCCAGGATAAATGTCTGACAATAACAAAAATACCAGAAGCATGAAAAGATGCAAAGGCTATCATATTGTTTACGGAAGGAGACGGAAATAACATAGAGAATTATCGCCCAATAAGCTTGCTGTAACATTTGTATAAATTACTCACAAACATAATGACGAATAGGCTAACAAACAAAATTGATTCATATCAACCACCAGAGCAGGAGATTACGTAAGGCGTTTAGCATGACTAGCACCATCTACAGACAATACACACAATCATTGAAAAAACCTACAGAATATAATATAATATAACACTTGGGCTTCATTGCCTATCAGGAGGCCTTCGATACTATTAAAACATGGGCAGTATTAAGAGCACTGGATAACGTTAGAATTGATTCCAGATACTCAACTCTTAATAAATATATACAGCTTACATTCACATTTCGCTAGATGAAGGCATGGCAAGCCAAAAAATTCAGATCAATAAAGGAGTACGTCAAGGTGATACAATTTCGCCAAAAGTACTCACGTTAACTCTGGAAGATGAGCTGGCAAGATAACGAGATTAATATCGACGGAACAAGGCTTAGTAATCTAATATTTGCGGACGATATTGTCTGAATCAGCAACACAACTGAAGAACTAAAAACTATGCTGGAAGAACTCCAACAAGCGTCATCTCTAGTCGGTCTGGAAATGAATCTCACTAAGACAAAAATTATGAGCACAGAACAAGAACCATCAAAAACCAAGCCATCAAAATAGTATACTTATATAGGTATACCAACGACACAAAATACAGCTATAAAAGGAAAATCAACTCTCCGAAATCTCTAGAAGAGTAAGAGTTTGTTCGGCGGCATTGGGTAAACTCGGGTTAATTCTCAAGTCTCGAAAAACCCCTATAAATCCTAAAAAAAAGAGTATATTGCGTATTGCCAATTCTCACATAATGGGCTTGAAACAATACCCCTAAAACAAACCCCAAGTTACACAGCGAGTATTAGTTTGAGAGATAAGGTCTCAAACGAAAAAATCCGAAGAAAAACAGTAGTAACGGATGTAATTAAAAGAGTGGCACAGATAGAGACAGATGGACATACAAAACAGCGGTATGGCGTCCAAAAGGGAACAAAAGAAGCGCAGAGAGACCCCAGAAAAGATGGTATACATAAAGTGGCAAGGAAAAAGTGGGTCCAGACAGCATTAGGCAGGGAATGGTGGAAAACAATGGAACAGAGGAAGATATCTACATCCAGGAGTGAATGAATACAGGCTGAAGAGCGCATCTCCCGATATGTCAGCCTCTGTTAGACAGTAAGCTCTATACCAAATATCTCGAAATACGACAACAATATATAATTTGACAACTGAACTTTGTCGCGTAGTAAGAAACCATAATACATTAACCGTAACCCGTCAGTATGTTGCTGTTTCTATAATGATAAATGATAACAGATTATTGTTAAAACTACATTTATCTACTTATAGATGTGCAGTACCACATAAATAGACCAAGCTAATAAGCGATACACAAGAGTATTTCGGATTGAATCTTACAACCTCTATAGAAGCGAGAAAGATTCTTCGGAAAAACGATATTGCAATACGTGCGTAAGCTAAAGACCTAGGTACAGGGCATAAAGGCCGTGTTTGCTAATGGATTACACAGAACCACACAAGTAAATGGGGCAGGCTGGGAAGACTTCTTTCTACATCCAGGATAGCTTAGGAGATAAATATGCTTGCTTGGCTGAATAGAAACATTTAATATAAACTACAGTTGATGCTTCAAGTTTATAAATTAAGAATCTATAGACTTCTTTTTGGAGAAAATTTGCCAGCAAAAATATATTGATAATTTAGATGATTTTCCTACCTTTAAAGGTCTTATGATGTTCCCATCGACCGGTCTACCAATCGAATATTTTTTAACTAGCCTATTGGGTATAAACTCTGCTAACTTGTTCGACATTCATTCAGATCTAAATAAACTACTCAAAACGAAAAAGGAACCACTTCTTCATAAGCTTATATTTCACGTAGTTTGTAATTGAACGAAAATGCTATTATACGATGACAATGTGTACACATCAACCTTGCCGGTGTAAACAAAATTTCTTCTTTTGTTTTGTTATTCTGCTCCGAACATTTTAATGTCAACAATTGATTATCAGAGCATATTCAAGTTGAGCGTGTTTTTCATTCGAAAGTGTAAACTTTACAGTAAAAACATGAATATCGATGTGTTAGGTAGAAGAGTACGTCGTAGAGTATACCTAAATGAAATTGAAATCGCTAGGGCCGTAACGTTAATTGAGGAAGGTTATTCCAGAAGACGCGTAGCAGAAATTATTAATGTGAGTCGTGCCGCTATAAATAGAGCATGGAATCGGCATTTATGGCATTGTCAGAAGAAGACCCTATCATCAACGTCAAAGCGCCACAACAGCTCGAGAAGATCGCTTATTACGTCTGTAGGCGATTAGGGAACGAACCAATACCGCACGAGCGCTTCAAAATCATTTAGTAGCAACAACGGAGACCAGAATTACTGATCAAACAGTTCGTAATAGACTTCACCAATATTAACAAAACGTCTTCCGGATTGGGACCGTGTCATTTTGAGACAAGACTCAACGTTTCGCCCACTTTTATAAGGGGCTTCTTCAGGAGAAAACGAGCACTAAAAGAGCACGGTAACTCAACGTGTCAACCACGCCAGAGGCGAAACTCTTTTAGCAAGAGGCAGAAAGGTAACGGTAACTCAACTTGTCAACCAAGATTTCCCTGTAAATGCCTTGAGAATGCCTGCGAGATATTTGGCCAGATTGTACGTGTACGCCATCATTACTGGCTCCGCCCCCTCCACCCCTGACCAATCGTCGTCACGGTCGGATACGCTTGGCCGGGTACGGCCGGCATAAAGTCGCTGCTCCCTTTGTATCTCTTCAGAAGGGTTTCGCCTCTGGCTTGGTTGACAAGTTGAGTTACCGTTACCTTTCTGCCTCTTGCTAAAAGAGTTTCGCCTCTGGCGTGGTTGACACGTTGAGTTACCGTGCTCTTTTAGTGCTCTTTTTCTCCTGAAGAAGCCCCTTATAAAAGTGGGCGAAACGTTGAGTCTTGTCTCAAAATGACACGGTCCCAATCCGGAAGACGTTTTGTTAATACTGACACTGACCGTGGAAGTCTTCGAATTCATTAGACTTCACCAATGTCAGTTGCGTGCTAGAAGGCCGGTTAGAGTACCTCGTTTAACAGCAGCACATCGCAGAGATCGAGGAATTTTTGCCGAAGTACATCGTCTTTGGACAGTACCACAATGGAGTGATGTTTTGTTTACAGATGAGTCCAGATTCTGTTTACGCCACAACGATGGACGTGTTCTAATATGGCGACGAGCCAATGAGAGGTATTTGGACTCAGCTGTACAAGAAACTGTTCACTTTGGCGGAGGGTCTATTATGGTATGGGCTGGCATATGTTTAAATGGGCGCACCGACCTTGTCGTAATTGCAAACGGTTCCCTAACTGCATTACGTTACTTAAGGGAGATTTTAGAACCACACATAATTCCTTTTGCGGATAATATGGAAGCAGACTTTATTCTACAGCACGATAATGCGAGGTCACACGTGGCTAGGATAGTGACAACTTTTTTAAATGATCATAATATTGAAGTTATGGAATGGCCCTAACAGCCCAGATCTCAATCCCATAGAACACCTATGGGATACATTGGGACGAAGATTATTGGAACGGCAGCCTATAGAAATCATCCAACATTCTTATTCAAGAATGGGAACAACTGCCCCAGAAGATGATCAGAAACTTGATCGAGAGTATTCCCGGTCGTTGTGCTGAAGTTATCAGAGCCAGAGGAGGGCACACTCACTACTAAGGGTAGTTTTAAGATAATGTCTTATTTAAAATTGTTAAAAAAATAAAATTAATTAATCGACTTATTGAAATCAATTTTTTTTCCCGTCAATAATCCATAATTTAGAACCCATACTTCTAAAAATGTTACATGACATAATATCTATGTAAAACTAATAGGTTAATAAAGATAACTGAAGAAGGTAGGAGTAAAGAGGCACAAAACAGAAAAACTTTCTATTACGCATTTGCTATATTTTAGAATACAAAAGAGTTTCACCTCTGGCGTGGTTGACACGTTGAGTTGTCGTGCACTTTTAGTGCCCCCTTTTTTCCTACTGATGAAGCTGCTTAAGAAAGCGGACGAAACGTGAAGTTCTTCTTTCTCAACAATGACACGGTTTCAACCCGAAAGACGTTCTTTTAACACTGGTACTAACCGTGGAAGTCTTCGTTCAATGTTCAACTAAATTTTATGCCAATGCATTACAACAACACAAGTTTTCGATAGAAGTGTGCGATGGAAAAGTAGACGAATGTTTCAGTTCAACGAACATTGATTTTACTAAATATTAGCCCATTTGTGCTTCATATTCTCATTTCTTGGTGCTTAGGAATAAATATTAGTGGCTTTTGGTAGACATTAATAGTAGACAATGCACTTTGTTTTAACTCCTGTTAAGTATGAACTGTAAAAGATCATAAACGGTTCTATTTAAGAAGAATAGATTTTCTGCGGCACGCCTTTATCAAAAATTATGTTGATCATGCATAATAAATAGTATAATATTAACATTAAGAAAACAATATGAAAAATAAAAGAATAGAATTCAAGATCTTCATAAACAATATTACTTGTTTTTACCCTACTAAAGAAGGTTTATGCAACTTAATTTATCATTTAGTATTTTATATATTAAACTACTTCAAAAAATAACTCCTAATCTATCTTCAGTTCATAATGTAATTTCACAACTTATTAAGCAACTTTTGAAAAGTACTCCAATGTAACACTTTAGTTGTAAAGATTATCTACAAATTATCAAACAATTTCTAATAATGGTTATCTATTACATGAAGCACTCGGAAAACACAATAAAAATCCATCTAACAAGGCCAATCAAAAATTGAAATACACAGTTATCGTGATATACCGTGTGAATTTTAAATTACTAACAACTGTTAGAATTAGGTATAAAAAACGTCCGTTAAATGAGCAGATAGATGTAAATTATGTTTTTATTTCTTTGATGTCATAATCGCAACACGCGAAATTATGTTTGTTTATTTATAAACACTGTAAATTATCATTATTGACTCGGTTTGTATTTCTATTTATACCTGACGAATATTTGAAAAAAAAACACATCGGAAATTAAGGAATTTAGATTATAATAAAACAAAATTAATTGGATACTTCTCAAACGTAAACATCTATATCTTTTCGATAAAAAACGCCTATTAAAAATTGAAAAACAACCAAAATAAAATTCAGAATGATGGAACAACTTTGAAATTCTGAGAAATACAGTTGGATGTTTTACAATAAAGATCATCACACCTAAAAAGTCTTCGTTTTTGGAATATCACATTCGTCATCCAGGATTCAAGTTTTTATACGATTTTTTAAATTTTACATTGATTTCAATGTATTTTAAGAAAATGTTAATATGAAAACTAGAAAATAATTAATAGGAACAATTTTAGATGTCTTGGTGGTGCAGCGGATATAAGCACAACCAAGAGGTTCCTGATTCGAATCCATCACCTGTATAAATAGGCCAAGCCTGGAGCAGTCGGGATTCGAACTTATTAGGTTTAGTTAGGCTAATGACCAATTCAGTCGATGCCGTTACGTTCAAATTAAAAAATGTCGTAAAGCCAGAGAAAAATTAAAGCAATTTCTAGAAAATCTGGAACACTGAGGAGATTTTTGGGACAAATACATCTAAAACTGGCAATAAATTAGAACTTTGTATTCAAACAAATTTAAAAAGTAGGTTTGCGTTTCGTGCGTAACGGCACATTTGGTGTGGGCAGAGACAACAGTTTGTTAGAATAGTTAATGTGTATCGAAAAGTAGGTATCTTCTCTGTTTAAAACAGCAAATCGTTAATAATCCCAAAAAAAACCAAAGATTAATAACGAGGAAAATCGGCTCGAACAACCTGCTAGTCATGATTTTGCTATTACAAAAGTTAACGGTTTATTACCTTGAAAATTCCGTTAATTCCTGCGTGCACAAAATTAATAACTAGTGATTCGATATAAAATATGTAAAAAAATGTAATTTTGTTGACTCAAGAAAATTTAACATCCTTATGACGTCCTTGGACATGACGTCAAAAATGATACCGGGGATGATGCAAATGTGGTTATGTATGTGAAAGTTTTATTGATATGTTTTTCTGAAGAATTTCAATGAATGAAGTAATTTCATAAGAAATGATAATGACGTGAATTTAAAATTCATTAAGTACTAAAATACTACTTCAAGATAAAGCTTTAATGTTTTCTAAGTACAAAATGAAGATAAAAACTTTCATGGAAAATGAAAAAAATTTAAATAAATTCTTGTGCTCCTATTCAGACACCTGCTGCAACCTTCAGCTGCATCTCCACTAATTATTTTAGTGTTCGTATTATGTTTTTGAATTTCTCGTTAAAGAAAACTCTTAATTAAAATTAATTATGTAACATAAAACCTCTTGGTTATTTCTGAATCTAACCTATTTTTCAATTTTCTTATTGCAGTATACTACACATCAGACTTCTCAAATTGAATTTTGTTTTGAAAACAGTATAACAATGATAAGTTCTAAATTTAAACAAAAAAAATTACTTATTTTAATTAAAAGTAATTCCAAGAAATTTCCTTCGAGAACGCCTTAACCGATAGCCAATAAAGACTTTTATGTGTTTGGCGTGTAAAAATCTAAACTGTCCACTCAGAGAAGATTATACAGGGTGTCCCAACCATCTGGGATTTTTCAATAGCGTCTTTATTATTATAGTTATGTCAAAATATTATTAAGAAAAGTTGTAGGGTTTGATGTTCTACATATTCTAAAATTATTTTCATATATACAGGGTGTTTCATAAACATGTGACGATATATAGTTGTGTTTTTTTAAATGGAACACCCCATATTTTTTTACATATTTGGATTCTCCCTTCAATGGCGGATGCAACGATATAGCATTATATGGGTCTATTGTTAATAGTTCCGTAGTTATTCATTTGTTTGTGATAAAAATAACCTCACTTTGAACGAATATAACACCGTAATTACGCCGCAATGTTAACTACTTTTCAGGGTACAATTTTTTGGATCTATTTTCAATAAAACTGGGAGGACCAAGAGGATCTAGGTATTTTTAATATACAAGGTGATCGAAAAACGCAAACCTCAAGATTTCTTGAAAATTTTAAATAGAACGCCCCATATACGATTATGTCATTAAATAGCCGCTTTTCTAAGCTTTCAGAAAATACCATATTTGTTGGGTCCATGTTTAATCGTTACGAAGTTATGCTAGTTCCTTTGTCATATTTAAGGAGCGATTGCACCAACTGCTGATTGTTTTTATCGTTGGTTGTTTTGAACACAATCGCATCGAATTTTGTTTACAAATACTTTTGCTGCCGTAAATATTAGGTCACGTTTGATGCGATTTTGTTTAAACAACCAACGGTTGAATATTATCGGCGGTGCATTCAGCCATAGGAAGGAGTGCTTAGAAAACAATTGCATTTAACAACTACGAAAACAATTGCTAGAATAGTTGTCTACGAAAACGACTTCTGCGCTTACGTCACAGTTTTTGTAGAGTTTGATAGAAAAGCCTAGAAATAATGGATTAGTAATTAATAAATAACTAAAATCTTAATGCACGATGAAACTATTATTTATAAAATAGGAAACAATTTACTAAGAAACTAACGAACATTCACTAAAAAAGATTAAAAAAAAAACAGGAGACTGCAACGACAACTTTTGCAAAACAAATCCATTGTTGCAAAAATAATTATCGTTACATCAGGTGTTCAAAAACTCTCCTTTCTGTTCCAATGGATAGACGTAAACGTCTTAGTAATGTTAACTGAACATCATGTAGGGTTTGGATATGCATACCAGCAAATGCTCTTCTTATCCGATTTTTCATATGTTTTATTGTAGTTGGTGGCTCCTGGTAAACTTTATATGGACTCATAAAAAGAACTATTGGACTTAAATCGGGAGAACGCGCGGGCCATGGTAGGAGACCATTTCAACCGATCCACCTTTGCGCTCTCCAGTTATTTAAAAATTCTCGTACACTCTAATAATTATTATGGGGTACAGCCGCATGCTGGAACCACATTAAATGGCGAGTTCGAAGGTCAACATCTTCTAATAACTCAGGAAGCCCGTCTTGTAAAAAATTGAAGTATCTCTCCCTTGTCAATGGTTCATTAAAAAAAGTATGGATCAATAACTTCAGTATTCACTATTCACCGTGCCGCGACTGGCTAATAAACTATTTCGAGTGTATTCGCCCAAAATATAAATCATATTTATTGACTCTTCTTTCGAGAAATTCATTATTTCTAAGCTTTTCTATCAAACACTACAAAAACTGTGACAGAAGCGCAGAAGCCGTTGTTTTTGTTGACAAATATTCTAGCAATTGTTTTGTAGTTATTAAATGCAATTGTTTTCTAAGCATTCCTATAGTTGAATGCATCAATCGTCGATAATATTCAACCGTTGGTTGTTTAAACAAAATCGCATCAAACGTGACCTATTTACGGCAGCAAAAGTATTTGTAAACAAAATTCGATGCGATTTTGTTCAAACGATAGAAACAATCAGCAGTTGGTGCAATCGCTCCTTAAATTGACTGTGGAGTTCACGTAGGAATCTCTAATATGACAAAGGAACTAACATAACTTCGTAACGATTAAACATGGACCCAACAAATATGGTATTTTCTGAAAGCTTAGAAAAGCGGCTATTTAATGACATAATCGTATATGGGGCGTTCTATTTAAAATTTTCAAGAAATCTTGAGGTTCGCGTTTTACGATCACCCTGTATATTGAAAATACCTAGAGCCTTTTAGTCTTCGCAGTTTTATTGAAAATAGATCAAAAAAATTGTACCCTAAAAGGTAGTTAACATTTCGGCGTAATTACGGTGTTATATTCGTTCAAAGTGAGGTTATTTTTATCACAAACAAATGAATAACTACGGAACTATTAACAATAGACACATATAATGCTATATCGTTGCATCCGCCATTGAAGGGAGAATCTTAATATGTAAAAAAATATGGGGTGTTCCATTTAAAAAAACACAACTATATATCGTCACATGTTTATGAAACACCCTGTTTATATGAAAATAATTTTAGAATATGTAGAACATCAAACCCTACAACTTTTCTTAATAATATTTTGACATAATTATAATAATAAAGGCACTATCGGAAAATCCCAGATGGTTGGGACACCCTGTATATCGAACTACAGACTTAGTCAACATTAATTAGTGGGGTGTGGCGCGCCTTTAATCATACGTCACGAAACGTTGTGGAGACGAATCCAAGTCGTTCTTCGCCTGTACCTACCCTGGCTACTATTACGTTTTACCGATAAATGGCAATCAATCGCAATATTTAGAGCTTCGACCTTTCCATAACGCAGTTGTTGTCCTTTATAAAGCGGATACGTTTTGTGAAATTATCAATGACTTACTTAGTATGAAAAAGTAGTGTAATTGATCTAAGTATGTGGGTGCAAAACGAGCCGCATACAGGGTGGTCCAGAACTTCTTATTTTAAAAGGTGAAGGTTTGGTACGCAATTGAATGTCCCTGAACTAGCAACAATTATGCAAGTTTTAGTCTGAAGGTGCTTTTTGTTTCTTAGAAATACACACATCACAAAAGTCTAGGGATATATATTTTTTTATCGATATAAATCAATTTTGTTATTAAATATCTCTACCATTGATCAAATATGCTAGTGCTAGTCTTTGGGCTAGCGATAGCAATTGTTTCAATAATAAAAAAACAAATGCAAATGCTTAATTCTCAATTCAACTAAAAGTATAGCAATTTCAGTGTGGTTAGGGAATAATTTAATCATCATTTACAGTTAATTTACGTTTATATTGGGGTGATTTAAGTTTTATTGGTGCTGTTATTATGGAAGGTAATCAACAACGACAACATTTAAGTTTAGCTGAAATGAACAGAGCTGTAGCTATGCTAGAAGCTGGTCGAAGACAAGTTGACGTTGCAGCAGCTTTAAACACCTCTCAAAGTGTTATCAGCAGACTGTGGCGTAGATATAGGACATCCGGAGATCCTAGCGAACAACATCCAGGTCGTGGACGCATTACTACCGCAGTTCAAGATCGCTACTTAACATTGGAAGCTAGACGACGACCAATAATTACGGCTAAACAAATGCTTTCACAGCTTCAGACTACTCATAATGTAACTGTATGTTCTCAAACAATCAGAAATCGATTGCATGAAGCTAATCTCCACGCCCGACGTCCAATAAGAGCCCCACCAATTCGACATGGTAATCGAGCACGTAGAGTAGAATGGGCTGAAGAGCATATTCTGTGGACAGAAGAGCACTGGTCTAGGGTTTTGTTCACAGATGAATCTCGTTTTGGAATACACCCTGACAGCCGAAGAGTTAGAGTGTGGAGACGACCTGGTAACTTGGAAAGGCTCAGATGTGTTCAAGATGTCCATTCTTATAAAGGAGGTACCGTAATGATGTGGGGTGGTATCTGCATTGGCGGAAAAACAGATCTCTGTTTTCTTGAGAGGTTTTTAAATGCCGATGGGTATCTAAATAGGGTACTGCGGTCTATAGTGCTTCCATTCGCAGGTGCTGTTGGACCTGAGTTCATTCTAATGCATGATAATGCCACCCCACACGTTGCAGGTACTGTTACCGAGTGGCTTGAAGACGAAAACATTTCTGTTTTACCATGGCCTGTGCAGTCCCCAGACTTAAACGTTATTAAGCACGTGTGGGACATTTTGGGAAGAAGCATTGAAAGTGAATTGGATGAAATTCATACTCGGATTCAGCTTCGTGATACCCTTGTAAGACACTGGCAACAGTTACCGCAAGATGCAATAGATAATTTAATTTTATCAATGCCTAGAAGATGCAGAGCCGTTTTGAACCAAAGAGGAGGAAATACTCTCTACTAAATTTAATTAATGAATACTTTAAGTGCTGACACTTCAATTTCTTATGATTGTATAAAATCAACTTTTTGCTAATAAGTTTCATTAAAGCTTTTTCAACTTGTCTTCTTTTGTTTTAAATTAAATTTCTAATTTAGAATGTTGTAAAAGTATTGTGTTAATTTATTATATGCAGACCACCTAAAAAAAATCAAAATACTTAACAGTTTTGCATAAAAAAAATATATCCCTAGACTTTTGTGATGTGTGTATTATTTATAGGTGTTCTATATAGTTAAGACATTCGATCTTGATTAAAATCATTGCAACGTCACTTTCAGTTTTCTTTGGTACAAGACCGTACAAAAAACAAATTAAACTCCATATTGGAAAATCGATGATTTAAAATTACTTGAGTTATTTAATTAAAAATAAATAAATGAATAAACTGTAAAAACGGAAGCATTATATCTGCTTTTTATTTATAAAATCCAAATAAATGAACGCATTGTACGAGTGACAATGGAAATTAAAGGATATGAAACTGAAATTATTGGGGTATACGCACCAACCGACAACGAAAGCCATGAAGAAAAGACAAGCTTTTATGATAAATTAACCAACGTACTCGATAGTATGAAAAATCGAACGGAATGTATAATTATGGGTGATCTAAATGGTAGGGTTGGCAGTAAAAAAGACAACCAAGTGGTAGGCCAGTATGGCGAAGAAACTGTTAATGACAACGGCGAAAGATTAATTGATATGTGTGAACAATATGATCTAAAAATTCTAAACGGTTTCTACGAGCACAAGCAAATACATAGATATACTTGGACTCAGAATACACGCAACTTAAAATCAATACTGGACTATGTAATCACTAAACAAAATAGTCACATTATCTTTGAAGACGTAAGGGTCCAACGAGGCGCAGAATGTGGCACAGACCACTTCCTTGTTCGAGCAAAGGCGAGGCTCCCATATAGATCTTCACCAAAAAATAAAACAGACAATTCACACAAGACGACATATCCGATGTACAAATTAGAAGGACTAGTGGACGACTCAATAACATTTCTGTACAAACTAAGACTAAGCACAAAATTACAAAACTGCGACAACTCCAGCCCGGAAATGATGCATGAATATATAACGAAAGCTATACATGAAGCTGCAAAAGAAAGTTTAGGAGAGAAAGAAATTATTAAAAGTAAAAACGACCAAATTTGGTGGAACGAAGAAATTAGAAATCTAGTACAACAAAAAAAGCAGGCCTATTTACAGTGGTTAACAACTAAAGATAATGAGACTAGGAATAGGTACGCAAGGCTTAAACGTGAAGTAAAGAGAACTGTAATAAAATCGCAAAACCAGTCCTGGGAAAAAAGATGTGATGAAATAAATTCGCACATAGGTGGCACTCGCTCAAGTGAAGCATGGAAAGTAGTAAGAAGTCTCAGAACAAATGAAAGAAATAAATCCAATATACAGTTAATAAACTTAGATCAGTGGAAAAATTACTACCAGGAACTGCTAACAGAAAATCGAGCAGAATTTAACGAAACAGCAGAAACAGTTCAAAATGGAGAGAAGACTCAAACAACAGTTGACGAGATAACAGCCGAGGAGGTAATGAAAACGGCAAAAACTTTTAAAAATAGGAAAGCTGCAGGTCCAGGGGGGATCCCTATGGAACTCATAAAAAGTGCCCCAAGCGAACTATACGAAAAACTAGCAAACCTATTCAACGAGTGTCTAAATAGAAATAAAATACCTGAGGACTGGACGAACGGCTTTATTACAGCGATACATAAAAAAGGAGACAAAAAAGATTGCTCTAATTACAGAGGAATATCGGTCTTAAGTACAATTGGGAGGCTATACGGAAAAATCCTTAAGTCACGCATCGAAACCGAAATAATAGAAATGGAGGAACAAAACGGATTCAGAGCAGGTCGCTCCTGTATCGACAGTATATTCTGCCTCCAACAACTACTAGAGAAACGCCTAGCACGAAATTTTGAAACCCACCTAATATACATCGATATAAAGAAGGCATACGACAGCGTACCTCTGATAAAATTATGGGACGCCATGACTGAAAGTGGTATAAGCAGAAAATATATAAATGCTGTAAAAACTCTCTACACCGGCACAACAGGGCAAATCAAGATCGGCTCAGAACTTTCTGATAAATTTAAAATAACCAAAGGACTCAGACAAGGCTGCTGCATAGCACCCACTTTATTCAAGATCTATTTAAACGAAGCCCTAAAAATATGGCGAGCAAAGTGTCGCAATATGGGAATTCCGATCGGGGATACATTTTTATACACCCTACACTTCGCCGACGACCAGCTTATATGCGCTGAAGATGAGCTAGATGCCCAATATATGTTTAGGAAAATAAAAGAGGAGTACCAAAAATGGGGCCTACAAATAAACATGGAGAAGACGAAATATATGACAGTAGGATGTAAAGGCGAAGACTTAGAAATTGAAGGAGATAAAATTAAAAACGAAAGTACGTACAGATACCTTGGGACAGTGGTAAGTGAAAAGGGAGACAGCGAGCTCGAAATCAAAAGCAGAGTAGCGCAAGGAAAGAAAGCCATACGCCAACTACATCCAATAATATGGAACAAAAAATTAAGTAAGCATACTAAACGAGTTATATACAAAGCCATTGTAGAAAGTGTAAGCACATATGGGGCAGAGACATGGAGTATTACAAAAAGACAAGAACAAAAACTGAAGGCAATGGAAATGGACTACTGGCGCCGAAGCTGTGGATTAACCAAGTTGGACAGAATTAACAACGAGGAAATAAGAAGAAGAGCAGAAGTGGATATAGATATTGTAACCACCATAGAAGCGAAAAGGTTACTGTGGTACGGCCACATGAAGCGTATGGGAGAAGAAAGATGGCCCAGGAAATTATGGGAATGGGTCCCGCTCCGAAGAAGAAGACGTGGCCGACCAAAACAAACATGGGAAAGTGGCGTGAAAGTTGCCATGGAAAAGAGAAATTTAATTGAAAATGGCTGGGAAGACAGGAAAGCATGGAGATTGGGATGCGGAAGACGTCAGTAATGATGTAAAAATCCGCAAATATATATATAAAAATTTATATTTATATTCCACGAAAAATCAGGCATAAATAAACTTTACACATCACAATGCCTTTTGAAAGCTTTTAACGTACTCTGTAAAACAATACTGAATAATTTAGTTTAATTAACAAGTTCATTACATTGAAATTTAATTATTTAATGAGAGGACTTCGGTTGTTTCGAACTTAATTCGAGTTTAACAAACATCACTGTAGAAATACTATTTCAAATATATTTTCAAAGCACATTAAACAAATAAAATTAGTTTTTTTCTTGTTTCAAACTTAGTATAGAGTAAAGGGAGGAGAGTTGGACCAGGGGGAGAGACGGTATCACTAACACTAACTATAACTTTCAAGATACGGCAACAGCGGACATGTGCTTTAGAGAGTAGCTTAATAAATGCGTGCTTATGTCAGATTGAGCATTTGCATTACTCTTTTGACGATTTTTATTGAATCGCTCATAAATATTGATTCAGTGTGGTGAAAATTAGGTATAAGTTTAAACATGAAATTCATACGTAGGCTAGTTAGTTCGGCAATTGTCTTTATTTCTAACCACAATTACAGTCATTCTAATACATCGTTTAAAAGGAAAGAATGAAGGTGAGATGGACCTAATTTATCTCATATTCTCATTTCAGAATATTATGACCAACACATATGTACGCAGAGCCAGTGCAAGACCTAGAGGTCTCTGGACGTCCAATAATTTGCAATCAGCGATAAACGAAATTATTTCGGGAAATATGGGTGTAAATGAAGCAGCTAGAAATTTTGGTATTCCTAAAACTACATTTAAACGTAGATTAAAAAACAATAATACAAAAGAAATACAACAGACTGGGTCCAGATTCAATGCTTGGTTCTAATGCAGAAGAAAACGCGCCATTCATATCAAAAAGCTCCAAAAGAATGGCTTCTCACCTACAAAGTAAGAAGTAAGAGAAATGGGGTATCAAATGGTTATTAAATTAGGAATAAGAAACAGATTTAATGAAAATGAAGGTATACTAATGTTTGCAAGATATGTTTCATTTAAAATATTAAATAATATTTATAATTTTCAGGCAAAGCTGGTAAACAATGGCACTCTTCATTTTTAAGAAAAAGATCTGATATTACATTCCATAAAGCTGAGAATATTTCTATCGCCTGGGCTAGAGGATTGTCTAGGGAAATAACAAAAAAGTATTTTGAAGATCTTGAAAAAATCTTAACAGAAAAGTTGTTGTTTAATAAACCTGATGGTAACATATTTAATTGCGATGAGACTGGTGTAAATACCAGAGATGATTAAGTCCTTGCTGAAAAGGGATCAAAATGTGTTCCTAGCATAAGTCCTGGAGAGAAAGGCGAAACTATAAGCGTTTTGGCATGTCGCAATGCTGAAGGACAATGCTTGCTGCCATATTGTATTTTCAAAGGCAAAAACAGGAAGGATAACTGAAGTGATGGAATACCCCCATGATAACGCATTTAGAATGTCTAAAAAGTCAGCATATGTAAATTCCTCGATTAGCCGAAGACCCATTTTTTACTGAAAAAAACGCCTCTGCCTGTTCTGTTAGTTCTAGATAGGCATTCGTCTCATACCACGAATATCGAGACTCTTCAGTTTGCAGAGGAACATGAAATAATCAAATAATACTATTTTGTTTGCCTCCCCACACGACGCATTTTCTTCAACCTTTTACGATGAATGCCGGTATTTTATTAAAAATCGGCCAGATCAAAAGCTGAATATGTTGAATTTCGGAATGCTGTTGGGTGATGCATACTGCTACTGTGCAGAATGCTGTGTCTGGCTTTAGATCAACTGGGATAATGGCCCTTGATCCCACTGCAATTCCACACCATGCATTCTTGATTCATAATGCAAATGAACAACAACCGCCTAAATAACGAGCAGGATTGTCGGAGACAGGGCCATCTGGATCTCAAAATATAGATAATAGCACTTCAGTTAAGGCTACCACAGCATCTGATATTACTCCTGGAAAGGCATTAGAACTAATCTCTCCATTGCCGTTTATTAACCCAAAGGTGAATAAAGCCCGCCGACAAATAGCTGGTGTTCTTTCTTCAGAGATGCGCATCGCCAAACAAAGAACTAATACCAAAAAGACAGAAAAGCAATTAAAAAGCAAAGGAAGACATCGTCATCGTCAGAATCTGACGAATTCGTTCTGAGCGACTACGAGAATGAATGTGTGGGATGGCAGTGAAGATTACCGTAAGACAAAGAGAAAAGATGACTGGATTCAATGCGTATTGTGTAAACGGTGGCTTCATGCTTCATGATGGATGTACAAGTTACGCAGCAGTTTATAAAAACTGCGGATTAACGGTCCAGAAGAAGAAGTAAGAATCTTACAGCTGAGGCCTGTCACATACAGGGTGATTCAAAAGGTATGGTCCAAACTTAAGGGTGTGATTGGTGATGTTAAAATAAGCAAAAAATGTTAATAAACCCATGTCTTATTTCCAACTGTTATCCAGTTACAAAGGTTTTCTTTGTTTCTATCTGTATTCTGTCAAATCACGTTATCTAGGAAATAAGTAAAACAAATGTTAATTTCTTATGGCAGAGGACGTTTCAAGCTTGAACTGGCGTAGTTTTCAATAAATGTGGTACGCGATTATGCAGAAATGCATTTTGTGTATGGTTATTGCAGCGAAAGTGACCGTGCAGCAGTGGTAAACTATGGGAGAAGGTATCCTCACCGGAGACAGCCTGACCACCCAATAACCGCTTTCCACAGCGCTGGCGCTAGGTTGGAAAAGGCAGTCCAGTACTATGGCCGGCTCGTTCGCCTGACATTACTCCACTAGATTTTTACTTGTGGAGTGAATTAAATGAAAAAGTTTATGCATCGGAAATTCAGGTCGATTTAGTTAATAGAATAAATGAAGCTGTTGAAGATATTCGAAGACATCCTCAACAGTTGAGGAATGTTCGAGATTCCCTGCGTCGGCGTTGCCAACTTTGTATACAAGTACAAGGTGGACATTTTAAACATTTGTTGTGATATTTTTTAATTTTTCTTGTAATTGTATACGTTCTTTATGAATAATAAATTATCGTAAATGTTGTTATAACTAGAAAACAATTGCGAATCGGGCATGAGTTTATTGGCATTTTTTGCTCATTTTAATATCACCAATCACACCCTTAAGTTTGGACCATACCTTTTGAATCACCCTGTATATTAAAGTCCGCCTCTCCTTTTGTAAGCGGTCCGACTGTCCTCCAATAGGGAGGCTAGTTGGACCAATTTGAATTGTATTTATTTTGCTTTTTACATATTTCTGTAGTACATGTGCAAAACGTTACCATTAGATTGTAGTTTAAATATTCGGCTACAACTCTTCTCCCATCACCCTATAATATAATCAAAAAGTAAATTATACTAGGTGACTCAGAGGTCATTAACGTATGTATAAAGCGTTTATGATCTTTTTTAACCATAGTAAGCCATGTTAGGCCAGACATAGATAGGCAGTGTCGTTGATATAAAAATACGACTTTTCTGGTTCAAATACAGCTTGTCAATAAAAATCATATTCTGTTAATTTTTAGGATGTGGTTTACAACAAAAACAGTTGTAAATTTAATTTTACCATACAATAAATATAAATTACAATAACGCTAACAAGTAATATTTAGGCAAAATATTCCATAAATAACTCTATGTTCAACATTTACAAATTAACAACTGTTTTTCAGTAATCATAAATATCAACATAATAAATTAAAGTCAAGATCAACTGAAGTCTAAAAAGATCGTGAATACATTATTTGCTATAACACCAAAAATTAAAACAATATACCAGACTTTCATAGCATTGATAGCCGTTGTAATTAATAGTGTATCAAATTCTTAAATTATAGAAATGAATCTGATAAAATTGATTATTATGCTTTGGTATTATTACAAAGCTCATAGCTATACCTTATAAATTTACACTTTAATAGTACTACATAAAAAACATGGCCAAAATTTCCTATTATTAAACCACTGGCGCCACTGGCGCGTATTATTGTTATTGTAGCTAACTGGATCAACACAACATATATGTTATACACAGTTGGGTTATTGAATTAGGAAATAAAGTTTTAATTAATAATAATATTGTATGAGGCACCTGTTTCCTCGAAAGTTGCACATTTCACTCGCTATCGTCAGAATTTGCACTATCTGAACTGTGTAGATCTTGAGGCAATACTCGCTTGAGGCGGGCTTGGATATTTTTCTTGCCAAGTTGATGAATAATGCTGTTGTTGCTATTAGCTAGGTTACGAATATGTGCCTTGGTCAGTTTTTTAATAAACTGTTCTATGGTGAGGATCCCCAGTTCGTTGTGAATTTGTTCATTGCGAACGTACCAGCGTGCATTTGTTGATATGCGGAGAATTTTGTTTTGGAACACTTGCAACTTCTTGTAGTTTGTTTTAGAAGTGGTGCACCATATGGGGCATGCATATGTGATAATAGGTCGGAGGAGAGATTTATACAACAGTATTGTACATTCTGTTCGAAGTGGGGTATTTCTATTGATAAGTGGATATAACAGCTTTAGTCGACTGTAACCTTGGTTGAGCTTCGCATTGATGTGATATCTCCAGGTGAGCTTAGAATCAAAATGCACTCCTAAGTATTTGATGGTTTCGCTTTTGGGGCTCCAGAGGATTGTTGTGTTCTGGAGATGCTACGATGTTCTGGTATTCGTCTTAGAGTAAATATTTTGGTGACGCACTTGGTGGGGTTTAAAGTTATGCACCACTTGTTAAACCATTTTTCAAGCGTGTTGACGTTTGTAAGCGTTTAATGGCAGTGTGAAGCAAATAGAGCCATATTATTGAGTTCTATTTTGGGAATGTCATTAATGAATATGTTAAATAATGTGGGCCCGAGAACGCTTCCCTGATGCGGGACTCCAGCGTAGACGTGTTTAGCATTTGATATTGTACTGTTTATTCTAACTGCGAACGTTCTGTCCTCCAGGAAGGAGAAGATGATAGTTATTATACATTTCGGTAGAGGTAGGTGAAGAAGTTTGTATTTTAAGTCTTCTATCCACACTTTGTCGGACGCCTTAGTAATGTCTAGGAAGGCAGCTGCTGTATAATGTTTGTTCTCAAATCCGCGCTCAATAATTTCGACAATCCTGTGGAGTTGTTGGACTGCTGAGTAACCCTTACGAAATCCAAATTGGAAGGATGGTATAACGTGGTGTTCGTCGAGGGCAAAATTAAGACGTTCAAGAGGGGATAAATAAAAAAAAAATAAAACAATTTCAACTTAAACAATAAATTCATCACTTGAAACTATTATTACATTAATATTTTTAATACTCAGTTCAAATTCTAAAATGTTTAAAAAACAGTCAACCAGAGATACATTAATCCCAGGTTATTGTGAACAAAAGAACGTCAACCCAAATTCAAATATGTATAAAGCAATTATCAGCAATCAAGACATTTAGCACCTCTCCCGTGATTACCAAATTTTTAAATCGTTATGTTATTAGAACACAACATAACCATAATATGCTGTTTTAGTTGTTTCTGACTATTTTTAGGTTCCAAGAACTGAATACCATTGAAAGCGTAGACAACAACATTTATCCAATACATCGAATAAATATAATAAAGTTACATAGTATTTCACTTTCAGCTGTATCCAATGTGCCTATGCAAAACAATTGTTTGAGTACCGAGACCACATTCGATCAGATCAATCATGCCATTCCTATATCGACTTTATATAGCTCTCAGATAAGATCGATTTACGACTGTCATTTTTATAGCCGTCCTGTATATTATAAACCACACAATAAATGCAACAATGTAGAAACACTTTCTTTGCATCAGGTGGTCAGTTTTGTGATCATGTTCACATGTTGTTTTTGACCTCGACGTGTCTGTAAAGCAATGCAAAAATGGAATGTTGGAAATGAATGCGTTTTGGGCTTCAACAGAAGAAATGAAATGCTAAATCAAAACAATGCTCCACATACCTACAAAAACTCATCTGTTTTCAGATTTACTGGCAACGACCATGCGAAGGTAACGAGTATAATTTATTCGTGCTGGAATGATCCATCCGATGTTAATTTATCCGCGAGTCATCGATGCGTTTAGTTTCCTTCATGTGAGAAGAAGAAAACTACAAGAAATCGTGGCCAGCAGAAGTTACGCACAGATGAGCGTAAAAGTAAAAAATGTTTTATTACATTAACGAAGTATTAAGTATGAGAAAAAGTATGATCACGTAGGCTGCGTTAGTCACGGCCTGCTTCATAAATTTGATGGCTGTTCCACTGCACCACAATGAAACTGAAAGGCCTATTAACACCAGAGAAATTATGCGAGTGTGAGTCAAGTTCAACGTGCGTTTGTCTGATTATTATCATTAGCGTAATACTCTTAATTGTTACAAACAATACCCAACCTCGAATTCTCGGCCCGCTATGTATACAAATCGATGCGCTAATTTCGGCATAACCGGTAATGACCTAATCAACGAAATTATCTAGGTTTGTAGTCTTGTTTACGAACTGTCTTCTTATTAAGAATTTCCGTTTATAGATTTTTAGCAATTTGTATTTATTAGTAAGTTTGAGATAAGAATAGTATTTTACGAGAAGAATTATTGTAGGATGCCACTTTAATGTTATTTTTAACAACCATTTAATTTCTTATTTAGTATTTACATATTTACTACCAAATATAAGAAAACGGATCCATAAACAACACAGAAAGATAAATATCTAACGTTTTTATGTTTACCTCAAAAAACCTGAAGTAAAAGAAATTTGTTCAAAATCTTTATTATAATTGCTGTTAGCTATTGTATTCCGATCAAACATTTCGTCAAAAAATGGGATAAATTGCAGGAGTCAAAATGATTCACAATGAGGTGCAAGACTTAACTGAACAATAAAAATCTAACCCCTTCCACGCATGTTTAAGCAAAGCAATTATCCACATCAAAGACAAAGCGAAAACTTATTCTTACTAATAAAAATTCGTAATAGCATCAACCACAATTTAAAAAAATAATAAATAATAGTTTCCAGTTGTAGTAGACGTATCTAAAAATCCCACACGTAGTTTCCTAAATCATTATAAAAGTTTGTTTCCGTTCGTAAATGGAATCAATTTTAATTTAAATTAAGAGACCTGAATTACTCTATCTAACCGAATACTAAGTAACGGTACAATTTCTATTAGTAATGCAGATGTATTTATTTTATTATTTAATTAGCTGTCAGTTGAGGGCATAAGATAATATTCGCTATCTCATAGCACGTAAATTACAGATATATCAGATTAACATTAGAAAAAGAAGGAGAATGAAAAATTAAAACCTTTTAGCTTCTTTAGACATTTAACTAAAATATATAATCAAGATTTTGTAGTAAATTAAAAACTTGCCCACTAACAGGTCTTTAATATATCTATAAAGCATTAGAACCCAGACAGTTTCAGATGAGGCTAATTTTGATGACATTGATAATTACGAACAAGCGACTACATTAATGTATCATACTAATTGACTTAATTTATCTTTTGCCCGTTTCTCGGTTCATTAACTTTACTAGTCGATCACCTCAAAAACTAAAATTGTGATTGTGATATTTTAAACTGGATCAAATTTTTAATATAATTATAAAGAATTTCCTAAATAAGAGGTTGTCCCATTCACCCAGTGATACAACCAGCAAAACTCGTATTTGTCTGATCGGGTCAAGTTCTTTGTGCCCGCGTTCAGGTTGGATTTATGCGATGACCGCAAAATTCAGAGAAGAAGGCGTATCACAAGGAAAGTAAAAAAAAGGAGGCGCGGGGTTTGGCCAGGAATTTAAGCGAGCATTATTTATGGAAGATGTTAAAATCTTATAAGGAATATAAAATAGCCGCGCGCGGGGCGGTCCGTTTCAAGCCAGTTTCTGCTTACATGCATGCTTGGCTTATCTGTGGGTGTTTAAAAATGCAGTTTTCAAAAAGGAATACGCGCATATATCATGCCTCAAAATCATCCTGATTGGCCAATAACCTCTGTTGCAGTCGTCGCCGCCACCTTGTGCTATTACATGCAAGCATGCATGATGCACCTTGATAAAGTTAAGGTTGCCTTGTTGGCAAATGTTAACATGATCGCTGATTTTATAGTCGAGAAGTTTTTTCGACTGTTCAACAAGTATACGATGCCTCTTATCTCATGCCATCTTTACGCTGGCCAGGCCATAATTATGCCTTTTTAATTCTGCAACATCTGCAGTGGAAGATTTTACACGCTGTTAAAATATCTGAAAGATTTTTCCAGTTTCAACTGCCAAACGGAGGTCAAAATTCTAAAAATTACTGTCTAACCTCTTTTCCCCAGTTTTTAAATTAATCTCGTCGCTATTCTACGACGAGAATGAAAATGCACACATGTTATATCCGAAACAACACAAGCATTACTCGTTTTAACGAAAAAAATCCCATTTGATTTTAGAACCTATATAAACAATTTACTAGTCACGTAGGTGTTACCGAATGGTTTATTAAACAACTAGCAACATCACAAACCTTAAAAACACCTTCACAAATATTTAAAGATGAGCATTTAAATTTCTTCAAAGTAAAGGTTCTTTCTATAAGAACTATAGTATCTAACATACGAAACCTGTCTAGCTTCAAACCTACAAAATTTAAAAGGAAATTTTCCAGCATAAAATTGATTTTTTATACATACAGCGTGCCCATTTAGTGTGTCATTCTTCGATTACTCTTTTATTTGAAGAGATACACAAAACCCTTACATACAAAAGTTCTATGGCTATGCAGGGCACATTGCCTAAAATTATTTTCTTATATACAGGGTGCGTCATATACATAGGTTCCATTTGAATCAAGCTTTCTAAACTAAAAAAATTTGGCATTTGTAAAAATACAAAAATATTTACAAAAAATTGCGATTTTCAATTGTTTTAAATAAATGCTTGAAATTTTGCACATGGGCCTAAAATTAAATTCTAGGCAACTTTTTCAAATAATTTTCTTCGATATTTTGTCATCTAGCCCCACTTTTTGCGACTTCACGCTGATTTTTTTTAATTTGCCGCCTTACCAGTGGTCATGTGACATACCTCAAATTAAATTTTTAGGTTACCGGACACGCAAAACCCATCCCTCATAAAAGTTTTTTTGATACTCTAATAATAAAAATTTTTCCCATATGTTGCGAACTTTTTGCCGGTCACTGTACGTCTTCGAGGAAAAACCTTTTGTGCAAGCTTCTAACCAGAAACTTTTTAGAGGTCTTTAGCAAAAAGACTTTTAAGAAAATTGTAAGGATAAAACTTTTATAAGTTTTCGAAGGAAAAAGTTGTTAAAATATTCAAATGAGAAACTCATTTGAAAAACCCTTCAGTGAAGAAATCTTTAGAGACGAAACTTGTGATAAATTTTGAGATAAAAACTTTTTATAAACGTATAAGAAAGATACTTTTTATAATTGTTCAAACTACCAGCCCTTTAAAAATCTTCAGCAAAGAGACCATTTAATATTTTATTATTTATTTATTTAAAAATCTAGAACGAAGAAACTCTTTCTATATCTTCAAGCAGAACCTTTGTTGCAATCTTCAAACCAGAAACTCTTTAGAAATCTACAGCAAAGGAACCAGTTATCACAAAAATTGAATTCAGGCGGAAATAAACACAAGATTCTATGTGGAGCCCAAAAGCGAATATTTCGCAAAGGGAATAAGGACAGCGTTAATAAACATGCAAAGATAGACAGTTTTCTTGGTGTACCTCAACCCTCGACAAGTACATACACGATCTGACGAAAATATTGGAATTACCATAGAAGTAGAGCGACTTCAAGTAATGCGGATAAAGTTTTTGTAGCTAATCATAGTAAGAAGATAAAACTATCGATTATGTACTTGTCCAGTAGAAAGGACAAGAAGTGATCCAATGGAGAGAGATTTTAAAAAGGGTTTCAGACCTCATAACTATATTGGCAATGTGTAATGTACATCTGAAAGGTCGTCATGAAAGTTTAAAACCCAATTCGCCACAAAAAGGCAATTTTTTGAATATAATAGAATTATTAACAAAGTAAATAGTTGCCGTAGTGAGGATTTGCAGAAAATTTTGACAAATATACAAGTCCCTTTTATTACTTGATTATTACAGATACGACTCAAGATATACCTCAAATTAACCAGTTGAGACTGGTTATTTGATACATAACCATAATTAATGAGTGTGATGGGGTGCTAAAAATCAATGAACCTTTCCTTGGATCCGGGAAATTACTGATCAAACTTGCAGAGATTTAGAAAAAAAGAACTTAAATGAAATATCAGAGATACGAGTCGACAATTTAGAGGACAGAGCTACGACAAATATATGAAACAACAATTATATCTATTTACTTATTTACTTTTATGAAGAGCCCGGAGCCCGTAGTATATCATTGCGGGGGGGGTTGAACTTTTCTGCTACGCCACTGCACAAGACATATTTTCGTTCTTCACTTGATGAAGTTTTTTTTTCACTTTCTAAATTATAGTAATAAAGTACATAGCGTTTTTCGATTACCAAATATGTATATGTTCAAACTATTTTTTCCAAAACACATTTATTGAACGCATTAATCGAGAAATGATCTCTAAAATAAATTTATGATGGAGCTTCATTGTGAGCAATCAGAAAAAATCTAAATTTATACCTTAAATCGATACGTTGAAAAACAACAGATGAAATCGATGATCCTTCAAGGATGCAGAAACCACAGAAAAACAATTCCTCTAACATCTCAATCAAAGACCATCTATTGAAATCGATTATCATCATAATAAATTAAATGGTAGACGGAAATAATGAGATTTGTCCTCGAAGTTCGATTAAAATGCCATCGAACCCATATAAAACCTTATTGCCTAGACATTTTCAAGCGACTCTAAATGCCACCGTTTGTCTAAACGGTACAACGGCTAATTTTATTATTTATCGTGTCAAACTCATCGCCTAAGCAAATAATTGCTAATCTCATAAGCGACAGCGCAAGCTGATCTAATTAGATAATAGTATTGTACAAAGGCGCAATTACCTTCAAGGCTGGAAAAAAGACAGACGACGTGTAATAAACGATAACGTGCAGGTTAAAAATAAGAACGTAACCTACTTTTAAGAAAACCATTAAAACGTTTATTGTAGCTATGAAAGTAGATAAACACAATTTCTGCCATTACAGCAATTAATACCAACTAAATCGGTTCATTTACTTGAAAATTACCGAGTTAATTTCCGTAATCAACGGCTATTTTAAAACGATTTTTTACATCTCGTAACCCAGAATTGTGTAAACATTAGAATAGCAGACGGCTTCGATCATTAAAGACGTTCATTCATTCACAAATGCTTATTTACTTCGTGTAAAAATTGAAGTGATAGGAATATCATTAAATGTTGTAATCCTTGTTCCGAATTACCGAATTTAAATAAAATTCCGTTCGTAAATGTTATTAATTTATTAATGGTAAATTGAAATTTTTTAAAAGCAATCATCTGTTGCTTTTTAACAAACTCAGTCGTAAGGCTGAAAGATCAACAAACAACCGTTAAGCTAAACCATAAACCAACAAATTTAGCACCAAAAAACCGTACTACTTCCATAAATTCGGAATTTGCATAAATTTACATGTTTAGCACTCGTTACCGTTTCGAAAATCGAAACGTAAAAGTACAAGATCAAAATAGTCGTAAAACACCTCATTTGATAGTCTTCTAAATGTTCCCGTGACTCCAAGATATATCAAAAGATTTCCATAAATTTCTAACTAAAATGCAACCTGCATGCGATTACCGCATCGTAAAGATATTCGGACCAAGATAACGTTCTGACAGTGCCATGTAATCATAGTCGTACAACGAGCTTCCGAATAGTTGTACAACTTTGCATATGAGAAATGTCGTCGACAAAGTCAAGTAAAAGACGGGAAGGAATTTCTTTAGTTAAAAGACAAGCGAGGAGTGTATACAGAACATGATTTTGTGGTGTCTACGCAAAATACGTGATAAAAGATAGTTTGAAAGTATTGATCACGTTTTCGCAAGTCATAACCCCAAGCTTGTATTTAATTATAAAGACAACTAGGAAGTACGTAGAAGAGACACCTAAAAGTGGTTTAAGTTTGGCAATTCAGTAAGGAACAATGAATATCCAAGGTGAAAAACACAGACAAAACTGAATCACCAATTAACAAATCACGAAGAAATACAGAAACGCTAGTTTATCTACAGGGCGGTTGTTAACCAAAGAAACTGACATTACCTTCATACTTTTTATTTTATTTGTTTAGAATATTAAATATTAAGTAATCCATGAGTGTTAGTAAAAAACAGAATGGGAGAATCGGGCTCAAATGCATTTATCATGACCGGATCGGATGATTTTAGCGATTTGCGCAAGTATCTCACAAATCAAGATCTAGATTTTATTGCACGATTATATCTTAAATATTGCAACTAAAAGAAATACAACTGCATAACCAAAATAAAATGCATACCACCGCCTGAATTAATCATGAAAACATTTCAAATAATGAATTTTTCATGTGCAGAGAATAAACGACGATATATAAATATTGTAACTTGCCAAAAAGAAGACAGTCTGGAATAGACGAGGAAACCATTTTAAAAGACTCCCACACCAAGAAACAATAAGTACGTAAAAACCAGAACTCACAGGTAGAAATCGAGGAAGATAGACAACATCCAACAATTGAAGAAGAAGCAAATAATTAGCCCAAATCGATAAAATAACTGCAAAATTTATCCAAGATGAGCGAAAGCGCTTAAAAATAAATCCATCAGTAAAATTGGCACATATAACGACAGTTACTCTTCTTAAAGAATGAATTTGTCCTATTAACAAGAAACGACTGAGGACCGACCATATGCCGAAAGAACAATAAACCTTTTGGTTTGGTTTAAGAACGGAATACTAAACGCAGATAAGATATGAACTACTTATTAGAAAAAAAACTCGTATTTATAAGTTTTAAAAACGCGGCAACAATGAAATTTAAAATCCCAGAATAGTTAAACCTGAAATGGAGGTCTATCCAATGTAATGCTTATGAACGCTAAAACCACAACAAACTGTTGTTATCTTCATCCTCTGGTAACTTCCGCCTTAGACAACTTTACATTTACAGTTTGGTGTCCTGAGAGACTTCAGCCAATTTCTCTGTCAAAAAAAGAAGAAAGTAATTAAAGACTCTGGAAGGAAAGATTTACACAAAATCTATACTCGTAAGTTAATGATGCTAATATCGTGGGGAGATCTTTGTAAACAGCAAAGAAGCATTTTTGGCACTAGAAAATCAGCAAAAAGTATGGCTTCAAAAAAATGAAGCAAAAACAATATTTGCAGTCAGAATATCACTATTACGGATTCTAGGCCAAATACGACTAAGGGTTGTACATACATATTTATGTAATATCGTTTTGATTTCCATCATCATTACCACCACTACACTAGAATTGTGCTGGCAAAAGCTAGTTCCACTCAAATTTATTAAAAATTAATATAATTCCGAAATTAAAAATTAGTAAAAATCTCATCTACTTGCAATCCATCGAACATTATAAATATATTTTAGATCGTCCAAAAAATCCCCAAAAAATAATTAGTAAATATGTAAGTTGTAGTAAGTAATTGCTGTTTAATAGATATTTTGTATCCATAAGAGAAACCCCTGCGGACCACTCTTTTAAGACCCCACTCTAATACGCGATTTTTATAGAAA
This sequence comes from Melanotus villosus, assembly GCA_963082815.1. Lineage (NCBI taxonomy): Eukaryota > Metazoa > Arthropoda > Insecta > Coleoptera > Elateridae > Melanotus > Melanotus villosus. The sequence goes on from OY720419.1 coordinate 82,822,261, forward strand.
TAATATATTTAAACAATTTAATTTTGATTATTGTAATAAACGTTGCAACTTTGCGAATAATGAATTGTACAAATTTATTATAAACTGTGAAAAAGATCAATGTTGCTATCAACTTCCATTTGCCTAGACATTTTCCATTATTACTATTACTACCAAATATTTTTGCCTTCGCTTTCTAACCATTAATATGACTCAAACAACTGAAACTTATGAATAATTTGATATGCACAACCATTATATGATATGGTAGCCTAGGTTGACGTATAACAATATTAGAACTAAGCTAGCCGAAATCTATAGGCAAACCTATATTATCATGACACCAGCTGTAAGAACAACACCAATTTAGTCTATTTAAACTTGCTATGATCATCTCATGAAGTGTGATCAGCCTAGCCATAGAGCATGACAAGCCGTCTATTGGGAATTCGACATACCAAAATGAGACACTCACTTTCGTAAGCAACTCCATTAGCTGAATGGTATGATAGCTCAATGGTATGAGGTATGATCAAACCAAATTGGTCAAAATTATGGAAAAAGATTTTCGTGTGATAATAAGATATGTGCACTAAAAATCCGCACTATTTTTAATTTTTGTTATTCAACTAAATTAATTAAGTAGTGCGTGTTTTGTGCACATCATATCACGTTTGTCAGTTGGGTTTATTTACCATTAACAAAAACAACCATAATGCCTTGTTTAAGTCAGTTAGAAAAGCGAAAGCAGATAAAGAATTATTTCAATATATGGAATACGGAATAGGTAGGAGAACAATGTTTGACGCATGGAAAAGATTTAATGGTGGTTGTGAAGTTGATAGAAGAGAAGGATCCGAAAAAACAAAAAGAAAATTACCTATAAACTTCAAATAAAGAAAATATTAAAACCAATAGTTTTAAACTATGCAACGGAAATGGAACGACGGTATCAAACACTGCTAAACATTTTATTGTATCCAACGAAAAGAATTAAGCATTTTAAAAAGATTAGGGTGCCTAAATTAACGCCAGGAACAGCAACGGCAGATTGAACGACTAAATACAGTTTAAACTTGGTGGTAGAAAACATATTATGACGACGAGTCGTGTTTTACATTTCGAATTAATAAATAGGCATAGGCGCCGAGTTTCTGGAATCCTTATGGGGGTATAGCTAAATAACATTCTTTTTCTTGGACTGAAATATCGTTAGTCAAGTAAAACAGTTACGTAACTTTTGGAGGCATCTTATATGCAAAACAGTTAATCCTAAATATGTAAAAGCAGCTTCTACTTCAGTTACCAAATTTTGGTATTTGCTTTATAGGGGTACAAATAAATATTTCAGTATGAAGGCATGGGCCCCGATTCCCCACGAAGTCGGCACGTATGCAAATAGGTATGGTGGTTTATGATTGTCGTATGTTATACTCTGATAACTATAACAATCTTGTTATGCTGTGCTAGATACCAAGATACGTATACCTGTCCTGTATATCAGACCAGAGCCAGACCTCAAAATTTCAGTTACTAAATAAAACCTGAGATTCATTAGGAATTTACCAAAAAACACACAGTGGAAAACAGTAGGCTTTAGCTTATGATACCTAATCAATAATAATTCGTCCTCATACGCGTGAGCGAGCATAGGATACGATATCCTAAGAAGGATGTTAATGACACATAGATGCTACTATGGACTACAAGTAGGCATGAATTAGAATAGTAAATAACAATAATAAAAACAAAAATTGCTTGCTAGGAAAGCACTAAGGAAAATGTTCGGCCCAATGAAGGAAAACACCCACGAGCCATATGCACTTTTGAAGATACTAAGATTAAAAGTAGAGGACCCACTACAGAAAATCGCCGTCAATCTGTCTAAAGGAAAACCAGTAGAGTGTCCCTAAATTTGTTGTCTAAACGACCCGAACGAAGGACTCCATACCATACCATACCATTGGAGTACGCAATCGAAAAATCCTTGAGGAAGCTACAGCGCTATTTGGTGACAAAAATTCGAAATAGATAGGTAGTTTGCCGATCAATGTATTTGTCCCGTATCAGGTTTCATGCTACACTTTGGCAGTGTTATTTTTCCTTCTGAAATAATTGCAATAACCAGTTTGCCGTTTGCCGTTTGCCGATCAATGTATTTGTCCCGTATCAGGTTTCATGCTACACTTTGGCAGTGTTATTTTTCCTTCTGAAATAATTGCAATAACCAGTAATGGAAGCCCCCTATATCCAGCCCAAGCACTGGAGTACGTAATAAAGGTGTATCACTTGTGTAAGTTTCTAGGTTTCTACACTATTAGTGCAAAATAATGTTCGATGTCGATTTAGTACATTCCATCTTGTTTTGGCAATGTGAATCGGCGTGAATTGCACATGATTACACCCCAATGGTTCGGTGATACAAGTATGGTGAGAGTTATTAGCTGCAACCAGCAAGCGACGTGCCTTGAGATACTTGGTAGTCACAGGTGTAAATTTTGTTAAAAACAATAAGTAACCAAATACAGAACTGCACTCGACAAAAGTTACATTAGTTTTTTGAAAAACAAATCTAAACACATCATGAAAAGAAATAAATTCAAATCCTGTTCGTTTTTAAACTAGAAAATCTCCACCAAATTAATCTTATTTAAAACTAGAAGATACATTTTTCAATAATAGCTAATAAGTTTGGCATTTGGGTAAATTTTGATAACAAAAATCGATAACTGAACAATCTAATAATATAACAAAAAATGCTTACATAAGCCAAAATAATACAATGTAAATATAAAATATAGTAAACATTTCGATTCAAAAACTAGAGTTACTACTTTAAAATGATTATTACTTGAAATACAAAATTGGGAGCAAATTAAAAATAGTCAAAGAACATAAAGAAAATAAGAGAAATGTAGAACAGGACAGAAGGGTGTCCCAAGTCTCAAATATTTTGATCAAAAAGCATTGAAAATGTTAATTGCCACCAAAAATTACAAATTAGGAAGGTTGTGATTTTTAACACTATAACAACAATCGATAATTAAAACAAAACAGAAACAAGGTTATCATACCAGATAATCTGTAAAACGTTGGAGAAAATCTAATTTAACAAAATCACGTACTAAATTTTAGTTCTGCAATATTATTTAACGTAACGTGATGTAATTTATATTCAAACTTTCTACCTTAATTGCCATTTTACGAAAACTTAGCAGTTAATTTTTTTACTTAAACGTGTTTGTTTTATAAAGCGTAATTTTGAAATTTCATATTTCGCAATTAACATAACCCTGTTTAACTTCATTTGGTGTATTTTTATTTGTATTTCAGTTAACGGAACTGATATTAAATTTCCCAATTATAAACCAAAATTTATACCTTATAAACAGTTTCTTTACAGGTTATTACCTTAACCTTCAATTAAATCGTTTATTGAATTTATTTTGATTATATTTAAAAAAAAATGCTCATCAGAGACGTCCGTGAGAAAGTATATATACCTTTTAAAAATGGCACAGAAATGGAAAACTTATGGATTACGTAACCAAAATAAAATTCTAAAAAGACGAAACGCTTTAACATACGACCTTACACTAAAAAGTAACGATTAAAGTCGTGTAATCTTCAAGTTGTAGTCGACCTCGTAATTCGTTCCTTTTCTCGTTTAACAGAATAATTGAGCGAGTATTAAAACGGCAGTGAGGTAATCGTTATATAAATTTTTACCTTACCAAATAATTCTGCTTTTTGTTCTTACTGTCAGGTATCATTACGTCGAAAAATCGAAAATAACTAATGTGCATTATTTATTACAGAAGAATGATAAAAAGCCTCCTCAAAACATTAAATTCTTTTCACGGTTTTTATATATTTTGTTTACTAATTACCTTAACATTAATCAGCTTCAAAATTATTCTTGCCTAGACCCATGTTTTATAATAATTATTGTAATTATCAATTATTATTAACCTTTGACGATGATGTGTTGATGAAGAGATCCACAACTTTGTGGCTTAATGTTCGCTTATATTAACTATGTTGCAACTTTAATTTCTAACGGAGATTATAAACACAAATTAAACAATTCAAGCCTAAGCTTTTCACTTTACAGTTCGTGCAATATTTTTGAAGGCAAAAAGGTAAATTGTTTTTTCAAGGAATTTCATTAGTTTCCAACGCTGTCCATGTATGGAAAAATAATTTCCCCGGACAATAGATTTTCTGTCCTAATCTATTGCCATTATCACTGTTATAAAAAATGTACAGGTTTTTGAATAATTAACGAGGAATTTTTCGTAATTTAGGAGTACTCAAAGGGCTGGCTAATTCTGTAACGAATGATTTAATGTAAAATTTCTTAACTACTTCCCTTCTTTGTAGGAAATGTTAAAAATATAAACCCAAACATTCAAACGCAAAATTTCCCAGGCCTTTTTTTATTCTCTATTTTTCAATAGCTCAATTATTTATTCTTAATGAACACGTATTGCCTTTATTGTTCACCGTATGACTAAGATGATCTAAAATTTTAAATAAACAGCATTTAATAACGTAAATAAAAATCTGTCTCACTAATCCACTTTACTTAATTAGAAGTGTTCCCACCTACAGTTTTCCAAATTTTCTCAGACCTTTAAATGTTCTCAAGGTTGATGAATCATTTTGCTTTAGTTGCATTAATTTAAATAAATAAATAAGTATTTACGTTTGAATAATCAACATTATTTACTATTCTAAAATTTGTAGTTAAAAATTTAAGAATTCTAGTTACAAACGTATTCAAGACATATCTGTTAGTTAATGGTTTGTCCTTCTCACGGACGTTCTGAATTTTGTAGAAGCAAATACAGAATCCTTTTCCATAGGTTTTAAACGACACTGATGTTTTCATAAAGAATAAAGCAAATCCTTCAACATTTTCATTTTACAACACATCTACATAACTAGCAGAGAAAGCAAGAATGAAATTTTGTGTAGTATTGTATTTTTTTAAGAATTTGATTTTTAAAAATAACCAACTAATTTCGTTGGTAATCAAACTTACAATCTATAATTAATTCAATTTTTAGCTTTAATTTTTAGAAAGATATTTATCCTAGCGTGAATATACTTCTTAGTAAATTGGTTGAAAAAACCACAGATAAGCATCTGATAATTGTTTTTGTTCAGTATGATTGAGAAGTACATATAAGAACTGCTATTTTAAATAGAGGTACAGTTTTGATGATACAGTAGCCGCATTTGTAGACTATAACAATATAATACGATAAATTCCCAAGAATAAAAGAAGATTGTAATGCCATTTCCTCCGGTTGTAATCAGTAATCGCCTTAAGCATTTCCAACTGTCGATATTTTTAAAGAAGAAGGATAGCTACCTGCGTATATTCATCAACATTGTCAGCAAGAATACGTATTGAATAACAATGATCCAAGTGCGCCATGTTTCCACAATTAATTTTACCATAGACATGGAATACGGGTGCGACCATGTTTGCACACATGCAAAACACGTATGCACGTACACTTTAACGAAACACGCGCTCACACATTACCTCCTGCGTGCGGACAGGAGGTAGAGGTTGTCGACCCACCATCGTCGGGACTTCGAACGTGGCCCTCTTCTACCTTCCGCGAAATCCTCAGGTGAAGCCCCTCCAAATTGGATCTTGTTACCGGCTGCCGAATTTTGCGCCGGAAATATTTGGTTTCGAACCAAGTGATGCTCTAACAGGTCTAATTAAGTGAATGGCATGTGTTTTCACAACGTTCAAATCGTCAAATTAATGTAACTGTAAGAGGTATTAATATTTGTCTTTTGAACGCCTCTGGCAACATTTTTTTACTTTTCGTAGACGTTCAAACGTATGTCAAGGACCTTTGCAAATCCTAACTGCATTTCAAAAAGTACCAGTATTCGTCAAAGACGTCGAGCATTAATACTCGCCCTGAAAGGTCTTAGATTTTTGGCATCGTCATAACAATAATTAGAAGATAATGGGACGCCTTTTTGACTTTGAAATAATTAGGTGAACTTTTCCCTTCTCCTAACAGCTTAACATTTGCATTAACCTTCCCTTCCCCTAAAACTTCCTTTTCTGAAACATGTTTTAATTTCCTATCCAAATTATAGCAAACTGCCATGCACTAATATCAAGTTCTTCACTTTATTAAAACATTTTTGTTAGCATAATTAACTCACCGAATCTTCCTCTGTCCCGTTATTCCAGTGGTCGCTACGCAACATATCTTATCCTGGACGAAAAATTCTAATTTTTTTTATCAAAGAGCATTTATAATAGCATTAAATCGTCATTAGCTTAACATATTTTACAGTAATAAGAACATAGTTTTCATTTTCAACCTTCTGAATTCTGAATTAATTGCCATAACCCATCGTTTTTCTCTCGCTTAAGGGTGGGGTCGCACAAAACATTCGTTAAATCAACGAATATTCAAAAAGTGCATTCGAAGTTTGATTCAATTTTGTTCATTACAGCGAACCTTTCAGACCACATTTGCGCAACAAAACCCCCCCAACAGAGTACATAACACATATTCTTTCTTTCTAGAGGCCGAATGTTATCAAATTTTATCAAAAGAATGTTCACAATCGTATTACCATCAAACTGTCATTAAGTTGAAACGTTTTAATGTACTTCATTTCGTGAACCCTTCGCCACAAAATAGCAAGAAAATCAATTATCGCTATCGCCACGAAAATCGCAACAAAAAAGACAACCCGATATTAAAATTGACAGCGACCCAACCCCGGCTTAAGACAAGGAAAACACGAGTCACGCTCTACCTTCAGAAATAAAAAGACTCCAAATTCTAATTCAGCTTAAAACGTTCTACGCCACTAATTAAAAGGGCAAATGTTCCTATTGTTTTATGACATTAAATCACTGGCTATAAACGGCGCGTGAGTGATGCGGAAGGAAAAAAACGCGATTAACGCCCGCAGATTTCTAGGCTAAGCAGGTAAACAAACAAACGAGCGTGTTATTCTCACTTTTTAGTGCTGGAATGATGTCATAGCCTACTTTGTGAAATTTAATTATATTAATTTAGTTCAGATTTACCTGTCTCTTATGCGGCGTCAGTTACACTACGAAAGGCGAATGGTGAACCCGACTATTATTAAAAGTCACGATCTCTCTCGGACCTTGGAAACACTGACCAGATCTTAATCTTGTCGGCAAATATGATGGGGGTCCTACTTGTGTTTTTGTTTGCAGTTTTTCCGGTTTTTGTGTTATCCTCGTATATCAGGAACGTATAAATGGCTCACTTTTTGTTATGTTTAATTAGCATAATACCGACCCCCTACATTTATATGTCAATAAAATGTAATGTAATTCGCAGAGATAAATTAGAAAACAGGATGCTTCTTCAGAATTTCTTAATCTTTGTTATATGTATATGGGATTCGTTGTGGATTCCATTCAATTCAATCAAAACATAAAAATTATGTTTATGTTGTTTATTTCCATGCTTGTAATGCTAAGCTGGGTATTTGTTAATATCCAAATTGACACAATCTGCAGATACATATTAACAGAGAATAGACCTACAATTATTGAAAATCAACCCCAATTGAACCTGCTTTGGCGTATTTTAGGTTACTTCCGACTTTCCAAGCTACAAACAATGAATACAAAGTTATTCAAATTCGATGGTCGATGGGGTCTACTGTTGTTATAGAAAAGGAATAATAGAAACAGTAGGTATTTTAGCAGAATTTTGTGTTTAGTACAGGGTGCAAATAAAAGGCACACTTCGAAAGATCGCATTAAAAAAGATTCAAAATTCAATAGTTTTTAAAATATCTAAGTTTGAATATATTGGGTTGTAAAACATTTCCAAATTAAAGTTTTATAATGCCCATTTTTTTACTAAAATTGAATTAAAGCATTTTTTAAGTCATCGTCAAAGTTTGAACTCAAAATATTGTGTAGCTCTGCGTGCATTTTGGCAAAGTTCGTAAGTGCCACTCGGCGTACTCCTCAAGCATAAACTCAGCCACCACCAATTTTTTTATTATTACCTAAGTAATTACTTTCATAGCGTGCTTTTAACTTAATTTTATCTAACTATAAGCACAAAAACCAAGTTCCAAGTTGCCTTTTTTATTTCTCAAGCAGTTATCTGAAACGCTATCAAAAACTCATAAAAACATTCTTAACTTGAGCTGATGTGATTAGAGTTTCAAATAAAGTCATCAAGTTTTTTATTGCCACCGTGTTTGCTTTTACTTAATCAAATAGCAATTTTTATTCTGCTTATATCATTTGACTATCTTTACTGAAACTTAACATTTATTAACATAACTAATGTAACTTTTCGCATCAAGATACTTTGGGAGGAAGCATTGAAAGATGGCAGCAAGTATCGTCGTAGCAGAAATCCTGAAAAAGAGATATTTACGAATTTTTTGTTAAGAGATGTCAACTCATTTCGAAATAATTTCTGGTTCCACTTTATTTTCTAGAAGCTTGTACGCATACGAGACCAAACAGATTTCTTTTTTCTTCAAATATGGTTGTAATATTTATTAAATTAAAGATTTGTGGATACTTGTTTCCCAAAGCAATTATTTGTTTATAATTTATAATTAATTTATAATTGATTTGGGGAAAACATATCCCTTTGTGCAATAATCATTGGAAGTTTCTTTATTTTTCTTTCGTGTATACTATATGTATAGGGACACAAAAATTTAACTCTAGTTTCGATCAAAATTGTGAATACTAAAATTTGATTTCTTTGGCGGTGAAAAACCGTAAAACTGTCGAGGGGATTAGGTCAAATTCACCTCGTAGATTTAAAAAACACCTTCAAATTTTAAGTTTTATTAAAAAGTAAGTAAAACATGACTATGTTATACATATTGAAGTCATAATATGTATTGTTCAACTACATCAAAATACACAACTGATGATAATAGCATAAGAGAGACGAAAATTCAATTAAAAACTATAGTATGATCAAAAAGTCCATGGATCGCGGTTGCTGTGGAATTTAAGTCATCTCTGAAATTATATACTTTTATTATTTTTACGTCACTGACGTTTACTTGGAATCCTTTAAAAGCGAGTAAATTGTAATTAAAAATCCTTCAAAAAGAATAAAAATGTTTAGGATCCATAAAATGTAACATCCACAGCAACCGCGATCCAAGGACTTTAATCATACGATATATTATATACGATGTTTGGCAGAAAATAATGAGATTGGTTGCATCCGCCTTCACATGGCAGTTAAGCCGATGTAGACTCAGTACAAATTTGTTACAATTGCTACGCAATTGTTGAGAGCGTCTAAAGTGAAGTTGTGTTTGTGAGGTGCGTTACGAAAATGGACCGACAAAAGTTTGAGCAACGTTGTGCTATCAAATTTTGTGTAAAGCTTGGTGAATCCGCTACTGTGACATGAAAAGTTACAAAGCGCTTATGAAGAATATTCCCTATCCAGGGCACAATTATTTCTAAAGGGCCGAGAAGAAGTGGAAGGCGAGCTTCGGGCGGGAAAACCTTCAACCTCAAAAACGGACGGCAATGTGGAAAGAGTGAGGAAGTTTTTTATCGGAAAGCCCTTGAAAGGCTCAGAAAGAAGGTGGCACGTGTGCGACCAGGCATTGCACGCAATTGAATGCTGCACCACGACAACGCCCCATGTCACACGTCAGTCTCCATCAACAAATTTTTGGCAGAAAAAGGCATTCATGTGGTTTTCCAGCCCCTCTATTTACCAGATCTCAGTCCCTGTGACTTTTTTTTATTCCCTCGGCTGTAAAACCATTTGAAAGGGCGCCATTTTAGTACTTTAGATAACATCTAGAAATGCGTAACCGACGAGTGAAGACATTTCAGCAGAAGGCTTCCAGGACTGCTACGAACAATGGAAAAACGCCTCCATCGGTGTGTAAGTGCCCAAGGGAACTACTTTGTAAAAAGAATAAAATTCATGATCAAGAGAGAATCAATCTCATTATTTTTCTGCCAAACCTCTTATACATTGTTCCCTCCTTCTATGGAAAAAATTGGGCATGATTTCGGTAATGCATGTGCTGTGTCTAATGTTAAGTAATGTCGACAGTCCTTTGTTGCCAAATATTTCTTAGCTAATATTAAATTTTGATAACAAAAAATCAGGTTTGTAAAAAACGTAACAAGTTAATACAAACAAAGCTAAGACCAATAAAGCCAAAAATTTGTATACAAATTAACATTAAAGCTAATTCGCGTAAGTAACCTTAATAAACAAAACATTAAAAAATTGAGACCAACGCTAGTTCTGCCATGAACTTGAAAATTAATTCGGTGTAGTTGTTACGGACAATATTGATTTATACCAGAGAACGTTTTGTTTATACCAACAAAACTTCTTCTGTAGTATTGCCTACTATGTTCTAAAATATTGTAAACGCATTATACTTATAACTTTTTATACCTATCTGTTCAAGCAGTGGTTCCACAATAAACATCCTAATTTTCCATTGTTTTTGACCTTAATGAGCTGAAAGTTTTCATTGCATTTTCTTAACCATGAAATTACGTGGAATTGCCGAACTTCAATCTCATATTAAGCGAAATCCTTGCTCTTGATCCTCTAATCTACAACATTCTATATACTAATGTTTTATGTGTGTTGTGCTATGAAAATCTGATAAAATTAATATAAATCGTGAAATTTTACACCGAATACTTAATATTAACTGAACTAACAAACCGAACGATTTATGAATAACAACGAACTTAAAACTATTTGTAACATTGAAGACAGAGAAATTAATCTGGAGAGAGTAATTTTTTACAAGGTTGCTTAACTATAACTAACCATACAATTATTGCGAAAAGTCGCAGTTTGGACCATTTTTGTTTGACTGTTTTCTACCCATTGGGGTTTTTGGTCTACTCTCTCATAATGATCGGTCCTCCTGGAAGAGAGGTGCCGCGTTAACGCAGCAATTTGGCCACCCATTCCAGCACTGACTGGAGACAATGATGTTTAATTGTTTAACTCTCCTGATCGTGCTGGACCATATTTTTGTAAAAACAAGAAATCCAAATGTAGTTCGATATTTCGCTAATACGTTTATACAGGATGAAATATTTAAAAATGTATACTTAGCAAAAGCAAAGATTACGGTTAAATCTCTTAACTCAATAATGAATTGACTGCCTTTGCCTTGGAATTTCCATAATACTGCTTCTACTTCCCCAAGAATCATATTGCTAAATATTGACTATAATCAGTGTCGAACTGGGGCGCAGGGCAACGGGGAAAATGACCAGTAGGTCCCATTAAAAACCAAAATGTGACCCTGTTTCTTTCTCTAACTTTGAAGATTGTGTGCTCCTTTCGAGATTTGAAATTTCAGCTGAAGAACCTAAGAAAACTTTAGCCTCTGTTAAAAAGTTTTGAAGGCAATTTGATATTTAAATGCTGGACTTTTAAAAGCTTAGCTTAAGATCTAGTATTTTTCAGGTTGCCTAGCCAGAGGTTTTTGAGAATACTTGCAGATGCAACGACTAACTTCCTATCTGAGAAAATTTATCAATAAATTTATTTAAAAGACTGTTTAAATAATTTTAGAAATTTTCTAAGCTCTTGAACAGTTTTCTCAACAAAATCTGAGCTTTTTCAGGTTGAATATTCTTAGGTTGCCTGAAAAACAATTTCTTCGGGAGTACAACAATTAACTTCTTAGAAAAATTATTTTTATTTAAAAACGTATTTAAACGATTTTGTGAAATCTCAAAACTCTTCAGGGAGTTTCATAAACATAATCTGAAACTTTCAGACGAATGTTCTTAGGTTAGCTGAAAAACCAGGAACTTTCAAGCGATTCTTTAGGGACACAAATTGCCTTCTTAGTTAACTAAAATTATTGGTATTTTTATTTAGCTAGGCGATTAAATGACTTTTGGAAGTTTCAAAGGTCTTTACGGGTTTCCTCGAACAGAGGATGAGTTTTTCAAATCAAATGTTCCGAGGTTACTTGAAAATCAAGCAAAGAAACATTCAGGCGGGTTTTTGAGGAGTAAAATCATTTCTTTGTTAAGACAAATGATTAATACTAATTAATTAATTTTATTATTATTAGCCTGTACAAATCTCTATGTAGGGCAAAGGCCTCCCCTTTCTCTTATTCTCTTTGTACCTTCTCAAATCACTCACTTATTAGTGAATTTAACGAAATTTCCAAAGGTCTTGACTTTTCTCAAATATAGCCGAGTTTTTCAGAAGTTGATTGTCGATATTTAAAAAAAAAACTAGCCTTAAAAGTTAAGTTCAAAGCTCTTCAGAAATTTTCTCAAATATAGACTGAGTGAGCCTTTTCAAGTTGATGGTTACTTGAAAAAATAGGAAATTTCAGGTGATTCCTTTAGAACGAAAACAATATAATATTTATGGTTTAAAAATTGCTTATAACTTTAATTTAAAAACTAGGAATTTTCAGGCGATCCTTTAGAACGAAAACAATACAATATATATGGTTTAAAAATTCAGTTGCTTCTAACTTTAATTTAAAAACTAAAGGATTTTTGTGAAACCCAAAGTTTTTCTGCAGATTTATTTAAAAATAGGCAGGATGCTGTACGTTAGAAATTTTTTAGTTAGTTGGTTGAAATTTGGTGGTGATATGTGGATCCCAAGGAGTTTGGCCATTTGGCTCCAGTTTAATAATGTCGACAATGCTTCAAGAATGCCCCCAGATATCCTTCAGACAGCTCGAAATGATAGTCCTAAACTGTCTGAACTTCAGAATATTCAGAACTATCCCAAACTACCCTTAAGAATACATCTGTACTGCCATATTAAGAAACAGTAATCAGCTCCACGACTAAAGATAACCAGAACATTTGGTTGTGTCTAAAATATTTACTTGGGGATTTTCTTGGTTTTGACAAATGTTATCTAATCTCATTAACTCTTTGTAACAGGGCTATAAAACAAACTGGTTCTAGCATTTATAAAGTGACAAATCCAACACTAACAAGTAATCAATTTCAGGAATGAACCAATTTTTTTGTATCTGTAGCTGTAGTATGTTTCACATTATACACGATTTTTTCCTCCTAATTCTTCGAGTCATTCGGATTACACCAGGCCGACTATCTTCATGTAAAAATGCGTGTATTTAGCATTTAAAACCCTAACGTAGCTTTTTTTCTTATTCTAAAATAAAATTTGTTTAAACATATTCACTTTCCTAATGCAATATTACAAAGTTAACATTTAAATATTGCAAATGTCATTAGCAATTCCTTAAATCAGCTGTTTCATTTGTTTCTAACATAAGTCTGATAGAAAGGCCAGCGAAAGTTTTTTTTTAGGGAATAATTTGATTAATAAGTTTAGCGTCTTCTCCTTATTTCACAACGTTTGGGGTTAGACTATGATTCATTAAAAATAAACCCTTTCTTGCTTCTGCCCTTCAAAATGGGATTATTTTCAGTAATCTGAAATCTTCTGAGAATTTAAAGTGAATATACATCTGTAATATTTGAATGGAAGAATATTAATTTCAATTAAAAGGAATCGATTTTGCGGCATTCTAGTGTTAAAACAATATATTACACTTTAGTTGATCCGACCAAGAATTTACGACAATGCATAATAACAGTGATTTCATATAATATACGTGTTGGTGTAATTATGTAGTATTATTTGAACGATTATAAATTCCAATCCAACTAGGAAATGTCACATTGTTCTCTTTGAACTAGAATTCTGGGTTAGTTTCGCATTCCGAGGTGAAAAATATCCATAGACGCGTACGCGGTTATAATAATAAATAAAATAGACAGTAGATACGGACAACTAGTTAATAGAGCATGACCTTCATGCCTATTTTGTGTATAATATAGCGAGCATATCGCAATAAATTTTACCTGCCGTACACGCCTAACCATGCATAATACATGTTATCTTGTACACCGTTTTTACGCAAAGAAATGTAACGACAAAAATTTAATAAAATCGTTGCCGGATTCCATTGTTGTAATTGTTCCAACTATTTGTTCAAATTAAGTAAAAACAAAACAGGTAAAAGTGCGTTAAAAGAATAGGCAATTAATTAATGAAAAAGAAACGTTGCGAAATGTTTGAGGTCAGGTCAAATTGCGTTTAGAATATACCAGCTCGGCCGCCTAACCTTGCTACGAATTTCACCAGTGGCGGCTGGTCCATAAGCGCTGCGACACTGCAGCACCCCCAGAACAAAGTACGGAAATTAATTACCTATTAAATTTGTACTTGAAAATATCAATAATATAACAATCATTCAATATTTTGCATAATTATTACATAAATTTAATTAATTAAACCGCTTTTAAAAGGAATTATTTAAACCGAAGCTGTAGATTCCATTCAGAGCGCTGAGAAATGTAGCAGTGTCAGAAACGTAGTACATTCGGTGCACATTCCGCCGCGATTTGTTTGTTTTAATTATACATGGTAAAAGTAGTCCGAACGCTGCTTATCTGGGCAGCATCTCAGCATTAATGCATCATGCCGTTGAGCTCTTGGACATCCGATCCAACAAAAACAATAATACGTCTGAATACCACGAAAAAACTAGGTGATGTCATCATTGTGCAAGGACGTCTTGGGCGACGGTATGTGTAATATAAACAGGAATATTAAATAATAAATAGTTCGTATTTCCAACTTGATTGCAACATCACTGCGAATACGGTCAAGGCTGCTCCAGTGTTAACAGGTGATCGAAAAATTTTGTGAAGTTAAAAATCGCAGAATGGATTTTATATTTAAATAAAAATTCTTTTTATTTCATTTTCCAGTAAGCTTATTTTTTTTATAAATTGAGTAAAATTTCGATTTGTTTTGTTTTATTTAAGGCACCTTAAATAAAATAAAAGGCGCCTTAAAAATATCAAGGATCGTTACTGGTATGTAAGTATATTTCGAAAGCTGCAGCACCCCCATAATTTCAAGCCACGAGCCGCCACTGAATTTCACGGTTTCATAATTCGACATTTTTGAAATTTGAAGTAGGTACGCCAACCGTGAAAATCGCACAATTTAAAAGCTCACATATGAACGGCGCCAAAGAACAATAACCCAAACTTGTATGCCATGTTAAAAGTCGCACCCAAAACCGTTTTTGGTAGTTGTTCCTTCAATGTTATATTTTGAACTAATGGATTAGGCCTACACTTTGACTACCTCCATAAATTTACGGGAATTTACGCAGATGAACGTTAAAATCAGAGCAGAAGGAAATTTATGTTTAAATATTTTTTCGAAAGGTCTCTCCATAAACTTGAAATAAATGGAACACCTCGATTACATCCATGATCAAAAATCAAAAATCGTACTTTTTACAAACAAGAAACAAATTTACAAACTACTTTTCAAGGCTGCACAGAATTAAACAAATACTTCACAATAATTATAAAATTTGCAAATAGCAATGAAAATATGAAATCTTTATAAATCTTCATTAAAATGTTCTAGAATGTTTCAGATACGAAGGGTAGAAACATTCCCAATGGTTCATAATACAATTAACTCTCTTAAATGTCAATTTTTGATCTAAATGTTAAATTTATCGTTGAATTTATTAAAAATTAATCATTATAGCCGGCATTTAAAAATTTATGTTGTCCAATTTTAGATATGGTTAATTAACCAGCAATATTGGAACTTTAATTCTATTACAGATATGGTTATTTATTTTATCAATATATCTTCATATAATTTCTTAAAAGAATCTAAATTGAACAGAAACGGAAAAATGTCCATTTTAACCTTTAAAAAATTGTGGTTCAGTAGCTAACATTAATGAAAATAATCAGTTTTAAAACACCGACATTTATTTAAATTTAAGATCGTATATTTACTATTACGTAACATCAAATGCAGCTGGTTTGTCCTTAAGCAGGTGCAGAATTTATTTTCAAAAATAATAAGAAATGTTTGTTGTGTTACACGAAACCCTTTGTTCTTACAGATACAATTATCCGGAAGAAATTTTTAATAATTTTAGTTATAAATTATGAAACAATCTGAAATAATTACAGGTTCAGTAATGGTTTTTACACGACTATTTTATCTAAATAAAAGATGATTTTAGTTTATTTGTATTTTTAAAGGTGAAAATTATCCTTTCACACCTATAAATCTTGTTAAGTTAGCTTTGTTTGCAATAATACACAAAGAATTCACACCTACCTTTTAAGACTTCATTATAAAATTAACAAATTTAAATTTATAACAGTCGATAATCCTAGAATAACTTTTACATTTCACCTACATTTTTTAAACTAATATCTAATGTACCTTTAATGTTGAGTTCATAGGTGACGAATACCAAATTTCCAAGAATCTGGCAACATATTATAACTAAATTGCAAGATTTTTAAACGCTTATTTTGTAAAGAAATCCAAAAATTAAAAATTGGCAGTTGGAAAGAAAGATTTCCTATTTTCCGGAATCAAATTCAAATCAAAAATAATTCCCACGATAAATTTTATATCACCGTTACTTTAACTAAATTTAAAAAATATATACTTTCATAATTCAACGTAAAAAAATTACATAATTAATTAATTTCTTATAAACACGATTTTAATTAATAACCTGTAGATAATGAGTTTTTTCCAGTATTAGTGATGAATTTCGCAATAAAGTTTAACAACCGTAGTTAAATATGAGCTCCATTACACTAACTTAGCATACCCGAATGTATGTACAATTATTACATCAAAGCGCAATTTCATTAAATATTTGGGTTGCTAGTTACATCGAAATGTTTTTATTTGCTCACGTGCTAGAAAGTGCGAGTTCAATTTATAACGAGAATGCAAATCGTATTTTTTATTCGAATTCCAATGTAATATTAGAAATGCATAATATCGATTGCTGTTGGTCAATTCCTAATAACTTTTTATAAATTTAACATGCTCTGTATGAACCACTTATAATTTAAAGAGAAATGCACATAACATCTAATATTTCATAAATGATGCTTCCAAACTCAACCTTTAATTTTTTTTTCTATATTTTCTGAACGTAGTGAAATGGTTAAAATGTAGATGTAATTTTGTTAATTTATTATTATTAAATACGATGTGAAAAAACCATTAAGACAGAAAATCAGAAATAATCACATTGCCTAATTAAAGCAACAAAAAATCAGTAATTTCTGAAAATGCTGGAAACCTGTAGTTTAATTTCTGCACTTTATCAAAGAAATCTAGTCTTAAAGTTCTTATTTAGTGTTCTCATGTTTCTTAGAGCAGGATCATAATTTATGATAATTTTCACTTAAACTTTCAGATTTAAGATAAGATTAATTACGAATTTTAAAATTTAACATACAACAAGAAGAACTAATTATAATAATTTAATAATAACGAGATTTTAAACCTGGTTTTTGCAAAGTAAAATATACAAAAGGATTCTACTTTTGTTTGAGTTTTAAACGAGTTTAAAAACATTATGTTTATAAATAGTTAAATAAATATACTATCGTAATATATCTTCTGGTTTACTTAGTTTAATTACTGAACAGGTATTGAACAGATTTTATTGGCCACATCATTTTTGATTTCATTGCGAATTCTTTTGAAAAAGTTTAAAATCACTGTAAAAAACCTAAACATATAAGCAGTAAAAGGAAATAATTTTGAGAAAACATGAAAATCTATAAAGTTTAATTTCTAATATTTTTATTTTCAAATATACTCTCGAAAACAGTTACATAGCAAAAAGTGCCTGAACAACAAAATCGCTGAATTCTGATAAATTTTTGTATGCCTCATTTATTCCAAAGTTTGATTATTTAGAATGTTTAGAAAACTAAAATTAGTACTTTTCAAAATTTTTAGGCATTTTTATTTTACTCTGAGGTAAGGTTTCGATACAGCATGCTTAATTGTTGTGGATTTAAACTAAATAATGACATTAATTTTGACTTACATATGTTGCTCCTGAGCGTCAATTTAATAAAACTGGAATTCTCACCTGGGAATTCTGAAAAAGAAAACAAAAAATTAAACAAATATGTCAAATTTAAAGATGAAAATATAATCAATATACAACTGAGTCACTGTTAGGGGTTTACCAAACTTGAATTAATTTTTATATACACATCAGACATAACTATGATTTAAAACTTGAAAAATAAAGAAATCTTGCTAAGCTATACTGTTAGACAACTGAAACAGAAACTTTCTACTTGCTTCGTAAGTAACACATTTTGTTGCACCTAAAATTTCAGTTAATGAACTTGAAATTTTCAAATGTTTACTCAAAGTTTGCTTGAATACTTTTTTAATCTTATGCAGACCGATAACTAAATACAGTTGCTGGGCTAACCTAACCCGTCCAACCTCAAGGAAAAGAAGAGAACTAATGTTTCAGGATTATTACAATTAATATAGTCTGTTCGTTCGTGTCCGAGCAATTTCTACTTGACCCAAAAAGTATTATGACAAGTTAGACGTGGCAACTCCTGCCATAAACACCCTACCAGGGACATATTTACACTGTTTTCGCAAAATATTTTAACATTTTATAAATAAATTATTCTATTTTTAGGCAGCTATAAAAATTTTCGAGTCCGGCCTAGTACGGATGATTTACGATAGTATTTAACCCTCATAATCCACCACTGAGTTGTAAAATGCTTCCAGCTATTTTGCGGACTCGAACGAAGGGACTATATAAAAATTGGAACTTGAAAAGTATGTTATTTTCAAAATATGAGTATTTATAAAATATGCAAAGTTTAAGTTAAATCACATCAAAATTGTAAAAGTACTACAGTACTACATCCCAGTCAGTTCAGTTAGTTTCAAGAAACCAATACGACCTGATACATTTGATTTTATTTTCAGTAATTCTATATGTCTCGATACTTAATTTTCTTTGATATACAAACCTTAAATTTGGAGTTATTCTGCAATAACAGGTTTATATTTATTTAAAAGTCTCAAAACTTAAAATGCCAAACCAGAAATTCTTCCCCTTTCCAAATTTTTAACAATAATTGTTTTAAACCATATGCAAATTTTTAACAGAAATTGCATTGTTGTTTTTTTACTTTTAGGCCCAGTTTTGCAATCACGGTTTAAACTGCGTTCAGAACTGAATCCAGGAATGGCTCGGAAGTTTTTCAATGCTCGTTCAGTAATTTACGTGAACATTTGCTCAATTCGAGCTTAGATCTTCTGAACTTAAGCTTAAACTGTGATTTAAATACCGCCCTTAAGTATTATAAATTTCAGTTATGCCAGAAATATAATTTTTTCTATAGCAGCTGTTAAAGTGCTATTTTATCTACTAATTTGAGTAGATAAAGTAGCACTTTAACAGCAAGGGTAGATAAAGTACTACTTTAACAGCAAGGGTAGATAAAGTACTTTATTTTTTGTTTTTAACTCTAAAACGCCCATACTAATGACATTTTAAAACGTCACTCGATTTAAACGTCAATGTCAAATAAAATTTATTTTATAATTTTTTTTCTTTAAAATAAATGCTATAGAAAAAATAGAGTATTATACACGACGATAAAATTTAATTATCTTCTCGAGCGTAATTAGCGCCTCGACGCTAAAATACACCCTCGAAGATAAAATACAATTTTATCGTCTTGTATAAAAATAACTATTGTTCTATGAAGGGCCAAACATTATCTCTTACTTTTCAAAGCCGTACAATGGAATTCCTGTTATACAACTTACTGTATTTTAGCTTTAAGATGCAATTAAGTTACATTTGCGGTGTGAAAAAAAACAACAACGCCGTGTTAAGTTTTAGTATACAGATTTTCCGAAATCCAATCTAAACATACAAAAATTAATGAGTGCAACAAGGAAGACATAAACAATATGGGTAGCACAACAAAGATAGAATGCAATCATGACTAGGTAAATTTTTAAACTAAAATCTCTCGTCAATAACAAGCAATATCTATGACAGATGTTTTTACTTGCGTGCTTGTTATTGGTGAGAGATCTTTAATTTAAAAATTTACCTAGCCATGATTTCATTCTATCTTTGTTGTGCTACCCATATTGTTTATGTCTTCCTTGTTGCACTCATTAATTTTTGTATGTTTAGATTGGATTTCGGACAATCTGTATATTGAAGTGATATTTAATTTGGATGACTATAATTAAAGGTTATGTTATTTTTGAGTTAATTAGCGAAAGTGTTATTTTGCAAAGATTGATAATGCAGATTTTTTTAAATTATAAAAGATTGTAATATAATTTTAAGATAGCTAGATTAAATTTAAGTTATTATTCTTAGAGAATAATTAGCTAAATTTAATAGTCTTAGAAACGTAAAATAAGTTACTTTAGAAACCTTGTAAATAGTCTTTATAGTGAAAAACAAATGTGAGTTAAACATCCAGGATACAGAAAAAACAATTTTATAATTCAGTTAATATTTTGCATTCGATGGGGCAACAACAAAATTAAGTTGCTCGTCCCAAAAAGAATAAATATTGAATAAATAATTATAAATATAAATGCAATTAACAAGATAAAGAACCAGTATTAAATAAAAGAAAGTGAATTTAAAGAAAAATCAAGTGAAGACTGAACTTCAAGCAGAAGCAGTTCGATCAAAAGCAGTTCAAGCAGAAGCAGTTCGAGCAAAAGCAGTTCAAGAAAAAGCAGTTCGAGTAAAAGCAATTCGAGCGGGGGCAACTTCAAGCAGGAGCGAGTCAAGCAGAGGCAGATTGAATTTTTGGTTTTTGGGGATAAAGAATTTTTTTGGAAAAGAGGAGGAAGTTAAAAGTAGCGATAGTGAGTGTATAAAAATAATTTTAAGATAATTTTAAGTAATAAAAGAAATCTGCATTATAAAGTTTGAGTAAAGTTTTATTTTGGTTAATTAAATATAAATTTGAACAAGCAACGAACCTACCTAACAACCCGAGAGGAGAGATCTCTAAAAGCAATTTTAAATTAAAGAGCAAAGTAAATTATTTTTAAAAATTGTCGTATCCAACGTTAATAGTGTACGGGGTACAGTACAATATACCGGGTGGTCCATCGGTCTGTATTTTTTTTTACTCGATTATTTTAAATATTACCTACCGAAATTTTTTTCAAAAATGGAACACCCGGTAGAAAAACTTATACTGTAGATATGTGGGCATTTCAATGTAAAATAAACTTTTTTTGAAAAAAAATTCGGTAATATTTAAAATAATCCAGTAAAAAAAAATACAGACCGATGGACCACCCGGTATATTGAGCACTATATGTCTTTAAGGCCCTTGGCTTTTTCAATTACTGTTTTCTTCCATTTATCTCTTCTCTATGCTAGTGTTTCCCAACATTTAACTCCTAGTTCTTCCAAATCCTCTTTCACGTCTTTGATCCATTCTTTTACTGGACGTCCCCTTCTATTTTTGCCTGGCATATCTTCCCGGAAAATACGTTTCGGCATTCTTTTTAGTATAAAACGTTAAAATAAAATCGCTCCTTTTTAGAATCAGTTTGAAGAAATACACATATTTCTGAATTTGTATTCTAATCGATCATTTTCTCTTTCTAAATATATTTTAAGAATATCATTTTCTGATAAAACACGAATGCAAGAAAATATAACTCATGCTACTTCAGGTTTAGAAAAATAATTCCTCACATCCAAAAACATTATTCTAACTGACGGGAACATCTCTGAAAAAATGTGGAACATAACACTACAAAGCCTTAGCGCTCTATTATATAGGGTGTTTCAGAATTATATTTAACAAATGTATAAGTAGTCAATTTTATCTTTATATGGATCACGTTAGCTTTGAACTTCTAATAATATGATTTTAAAGTATTTTTGGTTATAAATTGATGTTAAATCAAGGTTTAATGAACTTCTATCAAGACTGTCATTTAATCCATCTTTGAAGATATTTGTCAGGATAATTTTTGAAAATTAACAGTTTAACCTAAAATGATGTTAGCTGAGTGGAAATTTAGTACTTCATATTCATTGCTGGTGAAATCAGCTAATTTTTCATGATCAACTATGACTAAATAAAGATGAAAAAGACGTAGATACTTCTTCTTCTAAGAGTGGCATACCCTTTACAGGGCGTTACCGATCCTGTCTCCTTATGCCTGTGGTGTGCGTGTCAAGTAGCCTACAGACATAGGGGACCTACAGCTTAACGTGTGCTCCGAACCATGGAAGTGCTTGCACTTTGCACTTCTACTCCAGAGAGGACTTACTAGGCAGAAATACCTCGGTGGTTTACCATTGCCTTCAGAGGGAAGCGGTCGGGTGTTTTCGGTGTATATGTGAACCTGGAAATCGACCGGGCCATTTATCTATCACATTTTATTAATTTTTGCGAGGATTTCAATAAATGCATCGAAAGGAGCTTTGTACTGCTATTAAATATGTGCACAAGAAAGATTTAACATCAAAAGCAATTCACTGGGGAATGCTTCTTCATATCAAGCAGTAAAGAAATTTAGACGCGGAAAAGCAACATATCCACATACAAAAGAAGGTCGTCGGTTAACGTTTACAAGAGATAACAGGCATGTTAAATGGTACAGTAATCAAGGATTATTTAGAACTTCATAAAGTGTCAGCAAGATCATTATATCGCTAATTTCGTTTCCTTGAACACAAGTATCAATGCTGATTTCGAACTGATCCACTATATTATATTCGTCAGACAACTCCTAGAGACTTTTAAAGCGGAAGAAAACCATCCGAAGAAACATTCCCAAGCGACAAACCTATTATGGTAGTAATGGTAGAATTTTTCTTCAATTCCGACACCTATTTAAAAAAAGGTGTTCGTATTTTCAAACAATGGTAAAATAAGTGTCTTCAAGTACGCTGTTTTATATGATAAAGACAAAAAATACTGTACAGCCCTCGTATGTGTGCTATAATTATTTGCCATATTGATCCCTTTCCGTCATATTTATTCTATGCATTTCTGAAAGACCCTCTGTTTATAATTCTATATAATCAGTATGTATATTCTGTGTGAAAATTTTATCTCTAATTACTATCATGGTCCTTCATCAATGAATTATTGTCAAATATTTTGAATACAGTTTGGTTATATACGAGGGCAGGCTGATAAGTCATGTGAATTGGTATAAAGAAAACAAGTAGAAACCAAATTGACAGTTTTATTTTTCAATGTAATCCTCTTCAACTTCAATACATTTATTACATCTTTTCAATAATAAGTATAACCCTTGTAAAAAAATTCTTTTTCTTGCTCTGCAAAATACACCTCTGTAGCCATCTTGAGCATTTCATCGCCCAGAAACTTCATTCCCCGTAGGTGCTTTTTCAATTTTGGGAAGAGATAATAATCAGACGGGGCCATGTCCGGACTATAGGGAGGATGGTCAATTTCCTCGAATCCAGAGTCTCGAATGGCTAGCTTGGCAAGTTTGCTGGTGTGGGCAGGTGCATTATCGTGCAACAGCAACACACCATTTCGAAGTTTACCACGCCGCTTCTCTTTAATAGCATTTCTTAATTTTGCCATCAAGTTGGCATAATATTGGCCTGTTATTGTAGTTTTCGACGGTAAATAGTTTTTAACATTTTGATCAGTAGTGCACGACACAGGCCTTCCAGGGCGAGAATCATCTTCAATAGACTCCTGACCTCTTTTGAACTGAGATGACCAAAAAGCAATAACTCGATAGCATGGAGCGGACTCTCCTAAAACTTCTTGCATATCATTTTTAATCTCGGTGGCATTTAAACCTTTTTTTACGAGGTATTTAATTACAGCACGTCGCTCAATTTTCGCAGAATTTTCAAATTCACCCGACATGATGTACTTCGACTGACAATTCCACCATTAATAAAAACAATTGAGTGATAAAATTTTGCAAACATACTGTTTAAGGATGACTTGATGTATATGCTATATAATTATTTTTATAAAATTTTTGCAAAGTAGTGATTCACATGACTTATCAGCCTGCCCTCGTAGGTTAATTATATGTAAGCTTCAGTATAAATAGAAATATGTTATGATTTTATTACGAAATCGTATCGCTCTGATACTTTCTATGACACCGAAAGCTTTAATCAAATTTCTAGGACATCCGGTAAAACACATTCCTCCTTTGTCTCGTTGTCCCGTCCCTATACTCTCAATATCGTAATGTCAAGAGGTGAACATTGCAGTATTATCGCATCTGTACGCTCCCAACGACACCACTTTCACTACATCTTTTATACCTTCGCCCGCACCATCGATTGTATCCAATATTATTGGTATTGATTGTGCAAAAATCACTTAGGCTCGTCACGACACGACAAATTATAGTGATGAATTTTCGTTTCCCAACAGATCCAGAAAACTATTGTGTTTTTAAGTTCATTCCGCGGCTTTCTTCGGAAATCATTGTTCGAAAGCAGAAAAATAGTTGTAATCCGTTTCGACATTTAATTAAACGAGAGCCCTTGGTTTTACTCAATAGAAACTTTCACTCTTATTCGTATCTAATTGATAGAGGAAAAAAATGTGGAGAACGGTTTTTGGTCGGACAATTATTAAACCAAAAACAGCTCTATACAAATACCGAACAAAATTACAAAGACTAGACTGCAGTACGATTATCCAAGAGAGTAAAAGGTCTATTTTACGTCGTTATTGTCGAAAACGCACCTGAGCCACTCCATAATATGTATAACGCCTATGTAAAATGCAACGTTCGTGCAAGCAAGACCGACAATCAAGTAGGCAGGTGAAACAGAGACGGACTTTAAAGTCGTGTGATTAAAATTCAAGGTTGCTTTCTTGTAAGATTCAGAATTAAGTTTTGTGTGGCTGCTGCTGCTTCAAAGACTTGAAACGATGGGGTTACGCTGTTGTCAAGCTTTAAAGAGAAAATCCTCACTAGTCAAATTAATTATTTATAAAACCTACGGGAAAGGTAACGAAATTCTTATACGCCTACTTAAAAATTAACTTTGGTAAATGGGCGAAACTTCTTTCTTTAAATAATCGTTAGAACTGTCACAGTTTGGCAGTTAAGTAAATTTGAACGTTACCCAAGTTAAACAATGATAATAAATGCGAGTTCCTTAAGAGATAAGCCTTGTAAATTTGATGATATTGTCGTGTAGTTCTGAGAAGAATGCTTTTACCATATTTACGACAGTCATTTGTCTTCTTTTTTTATAATTTTATATATAGGTAGTACTACGACTGATAACCGAGACGTTGCTATAACTTCAAAGTAAACGTAACTATCTCTCGTTGTTAAATATATCAATGTTCACAAGAAAAGGTTAAGAATGTTATATTAGTTACAGAATACCATACACGAAGATCTATTTTTTAATAGGTTTTTATATTAATTTATCATTTTAAAAAGTTTACTAAAACGAAAGTAAAACTTGACTTTTGGATGATATTTTAAGATTTTTTTTTAACCGACTAAAATTAATTAATTCATTTAAAATTCTGCACGTTTTCAAGAGGAAAATATTTATCCTGAAAATTAAAATTAAACTGAGATATTAATTTTAAACAAATTGAACTTTTGGTTCGCAATTGTTTGCAATTTATTGATGAAGATTATTAGTACACGGAAATTAAACATTAAAACATAGAATAGGAGAAATAATTTATAAAGTTTTCATATTACGTTGATAAACTCTCAGCAGGGGTAGAAACAAAAACCGGAAAAGTTCCCAACTGATATGTGTCCGCAACATCCCTTATTTACCAAAAATCACCCCCCAGCTCGTACATTGTGCTTGTTTTTCTCATTTTTCTCTTTAGCCGTTGTTTAACGGGAAATGTTTATAGAAACAAAAATATTCTTTATTAAATTTTACACAAAAAGTGCTATATTGATGTTTTGTCTAATCCACTCTAATCCCCATCCAATTCGCGAAAATAACGTTTAAAGTTAAGGGTAGTAATTAGCGCGCTGTTAGAAATCAATAAAATAAGGTTTTAAGTGCAGCGATTTTACGTAGGTACTTTACGTATTCTACACATTATAAAATACAGTGGTTAATAATATTCGGTTAATAGACAGATATAGTGCTTGTGTTTGACATTTAAAACAACTTTATAAAGAACTATCCCTTTAACTTTAAACGAAATTTGCCAGAGTTGGATGGAGATTAGCCAAAAGGACGATATAACCTTTTTTGTGTAGAATTTAATAATAAACATTTCATTTCCTATACATTTTGCGAATCGAAGCAACGGGTTACAAGAAAATCTTAAAAAACTCTAACCTATACACGCTTAGGGTGAGTTTTCACGAAAAAGGGGGATGTTGCGGACACTCGTTGGGTGGGAACTTTTCGGGGTTTTGTTCCTACCCCTATTGGGAATATAACTACGTGAATATAAAAACTTTATATAAATTATTTCTTCTAAAAAGTACTATTTGCTTGTACTATATTTATTCCCAGTAATAACGAAAATTTGAAAAATACACTTGCTTTGTATTCTACAATTTTTTGAAAAATCATTTATTTTTTACATTCACAAAAGATTTTCTACATTCACAAAATAGTTTCTAATTGCCATAATAGGTATAACTAACTACTATTGTTTATTTTTAATTGTAATTATAGTTCTATTCATCTTCATTTAGATCATGAATGACTATGGAAATCAGCTAATTTCAGCAATTATAATTTTAAGTTGACTATACCACTCACATTTTGCTTAACCAATCAGATTGATCGATTTCCTTAGCAACAGCCAATAAAAACAATTTTCAAGTGAAAAAATCACACGTGCGTTTTAATAAGTGAAAAAACCACGCGTGGTTTTTTCACTTAGGTATTTTAAATAAGTGAAAACAATTCATAAATAGTAATTAACTGTTCGTGATATAGTCTTAACGAATACAACACGTGATCCGATTTTCCTGTGATAAATTTGGATCGGATAATTAATTCGTGCTAGTTAATTTTGGAAAATTTCACTCGCCCTGACGGGCTCGTGAAATTGTCAAATTAACTAGCACTCATAAACTATCCGATCCAAATTTATCGGAAAAACGACATCACTTGTTATAATATTACTGTTGATAAAATTCACCGGCAGTACGGCAGAGTGGGAGTGCACGTAAAACTGACATATTGAAAGTTACGCAGCAGCCTGCTTGGTCTGAACGAGAATGGATGGACCACTCTGCGGCTCGGTGTGCCCAGCTCCCTCGACACTGTAAAAGTATAAGAGGGTAAAAGTGAAAGAAAGAAAGAAAGAACGAAAGAAAGAAAGAAAGCCGATAAAATTTGCTGCCAATGAATATATTAGTTCAGGCTAAAATAACAATTTTTATGAAAGAAAAGATGAGAAAAGAAAAGAACAATTAAATACGCAATACTATACTAAATGTGTTAAATTATGCAGTAAGTTGACTAGGTATCATTGTATTACTATTTAGGACGTTAAACGTTAAATTATTTTTATAGATATACGGTGGGGTCGTAGCCCTCCTGGTTTAAATAAAAATTAAACATTCTATATCTTTATATACAGAGTATTCTACATATGAATGCTATACAGTAGATTGCGTAGGCTAAAATAAAACCACAAATCTATATTAAATTAATAAATTTGATAATTGAATTTGAAGAATATTGAAACAAATAACATATTTAGTATGAATGTACAAGAATTTCGGTAACTTCAAATACTTCTAGGTCAATACAGGGCGATTCAAAAGTATTGTCATTAAATTAAATGGGTATAAGCTAACCTTAATAGAAGTACATTCCAGCAAAAATTTAAAACTTATCGCGATTTTTGTTTATTTTAAATTTTGTTACACATTTTGAGAACTGCTGGCTTATATGTAGTTAAAAAAGCCCGCGATAGAAATTTGACCCTGCAAAAATAAATGAAACATCACACAATTATGTAATTTACAGGTTTCACTTTCCTCTGCATTTTTTTTAAGGCTTAAGACTGATGACAGTAAACAATTAGTGGCATATTTAAAAAGTGATATTAGAAAAAAATGTTGTTAACAAAGAGAAACTGTTCCTCCAACAAACACAGACAAACACATACAATACAAACAAACAACTGTCTTTCAGAGCTGCTGCAGCATTTTGAAGAGCTTTCCCGTAAATTAAAACGTCAATTATTAATTAATTCGGTCATACGGTTAGGATGACCTTCCATTAAAGCGTTCGAACAGTGCAGTTTTACAGTGAAGAATGAACTAGCTAAGCTATGTCACATCACACCTGGGCTCTTATCAGTTCGGACAAGAAAGACGATTGATAAATTTAAATTTTAAATGTAAACAGAACTGACCTATTCCACTATTCCAGTGACCCCAAAACAATTTTTGTATTGAGTTTGCCAATTTTCTTCCGCCCTTACCGTTTACTTGCGACACATGGTTTATTGACAAAATTGTTGTTCTATTTGATATGCTCTACTTAACCTTAAAATTAATGACAATACTTTTGAATCACCCTGTTAATAATGTTAGGTTATGTTTAAACATACTTAACAGTATACGGTAGCAAAATCAATTTGATATATCTTAAACATTTGCAGATTCGTAAAACAAAAGTCCACCAATACAATAAAACTAATTAAAAATTGTACCAATATGATGATCCTAAAATATGCATTATTTTGAAGATCCACGATATTGATTTTTTTCAAAAGTAGTTACATATGGGTCTTTTTACTTTTGATGTTTTAAATACATATTATGTGAATCGGTTTAAAAGTCTAGTATGCGCAAAAAGGAGAGAACAAAAATATCTTTTGTCGAATATAATTACACAAGAGGTTTTATTTAGTCGGATAAATATAAACGTATTGCTTAGCCTTCGGCCGTCGTGATTTTATCTGCTGTCAATTTTTCGAATCTAATTGCTGTAAAGCAATATTAGTTTGAGTTTTGCAAATAAATATTTATCCTGACCAAATAAAACCTCGAGTGTAATTCGGCGAGACAATTTAATGAATGAACAATACAAAATTATTTTTTTTATTTGGTATTGAAGCTACAATCATTAAACATATAAGTCAAAGTTGCATAGCAACTAAAGTTAAGGTAGTGTTTTAGCCGGATAAAAGTTAGGGCAAACTTTTAGCCGCTGTCAAAGTGACAAAACCACAGCGGCTTATGCGATTTTTTATACATGAATTAAATTGTCAAGTCTAATAAGATCAAAGAAAAAATAATAGTATATTATAATACAAGTGTATAAGAAAGCCTTTAAAGCACGCGCGGCGGGTTTAAGAACACGAAGCAACGCCGAGTGTTTTTAGCGGCGCAAGTGCTTTAAAGGCTCCTATACACGTATATTATACGCTATTTTTTATTATACCTACCTGCACTGCATTACATTGTAAAAATTAGAGTAATAAATTGAAAAATTTAGATTCATTTTACAAGGTGACGTGTGGATCCCATCACGTTGCATAGAGATGATCAGCAGTTGTTGTTTGGTTGTTATGTAAATTTGTTATAAAACGTTGTTGTTACCTAGGCAACCTTAAAACACGGTGTGTTTTAATCGTCCTTTTTTGCACGCTTATTAGTTTGAGATACAAAGATTATGATGCAGATATAATAAAAAATAATTTTAGTCAACGGCTTAACATAGATCTCTATACAAGAGGAGTGCTATGACCTGTAACAGTGTAACGTCGCTGGTGGACATTTTAGTACGGATATTTCTCACATACTGCATCTTAACCAAACATGCATGTGTCCATACCTAGTGAATAACCAGCAATATCTTGCTCCATTTCGATGAAACAAGTTTATGTTCTGAAAACTCCAACATGCTACATTTCGAAAGCGGTGCACTGCAGATCATAAATTTCTATATACTCCGTCTTATTTACGTCTAAGAAATCTACTTTATTACATATAAAACAACCGTTTCTGGGACACCCTATACATTCCAAAACCATTATTTTACTGTCTCAATCTCCTGTATCGAGAACCGGAATATAATTTTTTTATTCCATAACCTTCATCAAGAAACAAATTAGATTCATTTTTCTATGGTATAAATTACCTGAAGTCATTGCTCAAACGAGAATGCGGTGTTTTATGAGTTGCTAGTTTTAGTTCATAACTACTTGACGCTTTAACCAATATAACGAGTACCGTTAAAACGATATAGGTACAACTAATAGGTTATGCCCATAATGTAAGTAAACAGATAGAACTAGTCGTATAGCACTTTGAATAAAATGTGGGAAACCTGTTAGGCTTCGATTTACAGAAAATTGGTCTATTAACTGTACCGGAAATCCTCAGCAATATGAACGCTTATGAGCTACAAGTCGATTTGATACGATTCACGTTAAATACACTTCATCAAGAAAATGCCGACGCACGTAACGTGTTTACTTGGAGATCGTGTTATTTGCAATTTTCGAAAGAGATGTAAATAACGTTGGAATTATGATATGCTTAAGATAACGTATGCAAGTTGTACACGCGTACCCTCAAAAAAACTGAAGGTAATGACCGAAATCTGAGTTCATTTAAATTATTCAAATAAACCTTTTTTACTGTTTTATCTTGATAAAACAAATGTAGAGTTGTATTTTAATAATATACAAAAGGTGAATGCGAGGAGTTGATCACTGAGGTAGCCTTTTGTTCCCTAACGGGGGGATGGTAACTTAGACTCATAGTTAAGGGTAGGTACTATGAAATAGTCCGAGCATTAAAGGCAGTCCAATTCCAAGGAAGTTTGGGCAAATTGGTTTTTCTTTAATGATTATTCTTGGAAAATCGAGGCCAATCTTAAGGGTTTTCCAAGGCAGTATAAGAGAATTTTATCCCTAAAATATGTGAGAAATCCCCCGAGTAAATGACACCAAAATCACGATTCAAACAAATCCAGCTAGGAAGACTTACCAGTTTTTAAATATAATCACTAATGGAACTGATTTTAATCAAACTTTTATTTGAATGAAACGGAGCAATATAGCGAAACCGTAATGGTTTTTATTAACAAGATTTCTTATACACAGCAGAATATTCAAGACTCAAGAGTATACAAATTTATTTGCAAGAGAAAACTAATTCCAACGAATAATACATACAACTGAACTACTTTCAATTGCAAGAAAGTAAAAATTGCGAAAGGTACTTTTTTTAACTTTCTTTGGCTCGGTGATTTACTTTTTTCATTATCTTCTGTGTTCTAATTTTATATTACTCGCAACTTAGTGGATTCCATGATCTTGGCTACTGTCTTAGAATTACGGTTATTTACTTACTTTGTGGTGTATGTTTTAATTATCATCTGCATTTAAAAATGAAAAAACGCAAAAATACTAAAATTGTTATTTTGATCTGTCCATCAAAAACAAACGAGATGGGGGACTAGGAACCTCTTTGCAAAACCTTTTTTTATGCATTCAAAATTTTTCCTTTTATACTTAAGGTACGTATCATTAAGTTTAATAATCAAAATCCTTAATCAGTTTAAATAACAATAAAAAAAAAATAATTTGGGAGAAAACCCTTTGCTGCCGATCCCATGATCTCCATCTGAAGGATGTGTTGTCAAATGTTCCTTCTATGTCTAGGAAAGCTCCAAGCTCCAAGAAGGATCTCTTTATTTTCCAGCATCTTCTCCACCCTTCTAACAAGATGATGGAGCGCTGTTTCTGTTGATAAACCTGTTCTATAAGCAAATTGGTTTTGGTGTAGGGAACTGTTTATCAGAACACCTTCCCTAATGAGCCTGTCAAACAGTTTCTCCATTGTCTTAAGTACACATGATAAAAGGCTAGATGGGTCGAAATGACTTCACCTGAGAATAGTTCGCCTTACCAGTCTTTGGTATGAAAGCCACCCTGGTTAAGCTACATAATTATTCTAGGCATGTAGTTCAGAACTAACCTGGCTCTGGGTACCACGCAGATTCTAAGTAGTAAGCAGACGGTCCGAACCCTTCTGGAGCATGGCTGGAGCTTTGTACGGTTTAAATGAGGCTATCGCCCATTTGATCCTGGTAAAGGTGATTACTTTGCTTGCAGTTTGCCAGTTCTCTCTTGATGCCTTGTCTGAACGAACATCGAGATCCTGGTCTTAATGGTTCTTTTGTTGGCACGTTCAGTAGGTAGTTAATTTTTGTAATCATGGTAATCAAATAAATTTAAATATCTTAAGATAATCGAAAGCTTAAAAAAGTTGCCAAATTCTTTTGTTTCTGCTTAGACACAAGAACTTAGAAGTACAACAGAAAAGGATTATTATAAGGCAGTAATTTATTCATAAATAGAATTTTTCCTTGCCTCTTTCTAAAATCCTTAAGTATTAAACGGATGTCCTGGTTAAAACTTTAATTGGTTCCTTAAATTAACAATATCTAACATTTAATTTCAATATGCAGAATTTCAGATATTTTCCTGTTATTGTAGCTTACAAGGCTAACTCGTTAATTATATCTGATTCCCAATATTCCAGAATTAGCGAGTTTATCTATTGGAAACTTCATTTAGCAGTAGCGCTCCCAGGGGTGGAGGTTATAGGGGCTCGAACCCTCTTCATGAGTCCATGCAGGGAGCAGTTTAGTTCTACTTCATTATTTTATGATAAAAATACAACTTTTGGGTTCACCTTAATGTTCAACTACACAGGGTGCTCATTTTATTGAAACTGTATAAATAGACAACTTTTTCATTTCAAAACAAACAAAGCAAAGTTGTGCAGGGTTACAAACAAAATCTATTGATGTGTACGGATTTTTAATACCTCGTAAAATATTTGAGAGATTTTGCAAAACGCAAAAATGCGAGGTTCTTCAATTTCATATATTTTTGTAACTATGTATTTAATTTAGTTAAAAACACGTTATTTTATGTATCAAGTTTATACATCGTTAAAAATAAAAGAAAAAATGCTTTTAAGATGTAAAAATAAAATGTTACCATCAACAAAAATTAGGTTGCGTTAAAAATTAAAAATTTACTTTTGCTTTAAATTTAATGACAAAGAAAATATATGAAATTGAAAAACTGAAGAATCTATAGGGAATTCCAAATCTGAAAACGTTAGCAGAGGTTACCAGATAAGCCAGGCACCTTTCAAACGCCTCGCAATGCTAAATATTCATAAAGAAACCGACATCCACACGAGTAAAGTCGTTAATAAACTCTTCTGGAAATGAAACCAGAACTAATAAAATTTAATCGAATTCCTTTTTATTGCTGTTTTTCTTTTCGTATTTATATGGCATACTTAGTATGTTACTAAGGCTTTGTTTGCATAATATATTTTACGTTTGTTGTCATCCTCGAGGTTTGTTTATAAAAAAATTATCTATTTATTCCTCTTCAGTGCCACGCCCCCATGACCAAATCTTGGGACAGCCACTGCTGGTGGTAGAATTGTCTATACAGAATGAAACAGCTGTATATTTAAATGAAAGTCCTTATTGAGGCATTAACAAATATTGGCAATTATTAATCTTGTAGTTAGGAAATTATCATTAATATAATTTGGCTCTGTCTACAATAATTAAAAAATCATTGAAAAGTTCCACTCGTTGGAACACCCGATATAATTTAAATATAATAATAAATATAAATATAATACTAAATCTTAGAGTTAACTCAATTGGTTAACCCAAGTTTACTGCGTCATTTTGTCCCTATGTCGTAGTGTCCCTGCGTCCAAATGTTTGCGCCGAAACGGCCACGTCTAAACGGCCGCGCCAAAGTGGCCCTGGCTAAATGTTCTAGATCGTCGTCTTAATTCTTCTTTCAGTTTTTACCAATTTCGACCAGTGATCTTCACTGTATTTTAAAAAGTGCCTTTACAACCCTGATGCCCATTAGCCTGCTTCATTATTAAAGTACCTATTAAGAAACAAAATTTCTATAAATTTATTTTTCATTAATCTTAAGTTTTTCTTATTGCTACAGTCTTGGTACGTCTTAAAGTCTCATTTGCCTGTTATTTTTTCTAATATCAAAAGTGCGTTTCCAAGGACAGTTTCCGCAGGCTACTATAATGCATTTACTCAATGTTCTTGTCAACTTGGTTAGATTTGAATTAGTATTATTAATACATTTTGTTATTTATTTTAATGGTGAATTTTTTCCTTTATGTTATACCTCCAACTAAGAATAGTGCTGTTTATAATTTGTCTTTCAAATGTTTACAAAATACAATTTGGGTAATACAACGTATACAGCAACCGAATTCTCTAAAGTTATTCAAGCAATCCTTTAACTACGAGTATTCTACAATTAGAAGCGAATAAATCATAAAATTAGTTCTAAAATGAACATTTTCAAGCACAATTTGGTAATAATTGTGATTGTAAATTGAAAGGAACATTTAATTTCCACTTTGTAAGAAAAATTTTTTAAATTTTCTTATTAATTGATAAAAATTGGTAAAAGAGGACGTAGTTTTCTGAATATTTCTAATATGAAATATCTATTTGTTGGAAATAAATTCGATTTTAAGCTCTCATCATTAAAAGTCTGCATTACAAGTTGAATAAAATAGTCATGGTAATGAACTCGGATGGTTTAGGCCCAAGCTGCCGTGTAAAAGTTATTAATCCCGGATAAGGAGTTCTTGAACTTTTGAATGACTCGAAAAGAGAAGGATGGCTTAGATTTTTATTTGAGGCTAAATTATATTTTTTACTACCGCTTGAAGACGTTGGCGTGTTGTAAAGATGCACTTTAGGATATAATTATTAGGTAACAATAATTTTGGCGACGTGAAATTTTTATGCCCCTCGTTAAACCTCTCGTTTTGTTAACGTTTATGATAAAGTCGCTTAATTATGGTTCGTATTAATTTTAAGGACGCTAAAGTAATAGCTTTAGATGTCGTTAATAGTTATTTATTATACATGCGGATTAAATTAATGTTTAACGAGCGGTACGTTCAACCGCGCGAGCGGCGGTAGCCGCAAGCGCGTTGATACCGCGAGTTAATAAATTAATTTTAATCCGCAAGTGTAATACAACTGTTTATTCAATTTTGACATTTATTTGACATTTTTAAAGGGATTTGACATTTTTAAAGCGCTAGCGGAATAAAAATTTTAAATCGCTAGCGGAATAAAAATTTTAAACGATTGTTTATAAAACATCAACTTTTATGGGCAGGCCATAAACAAATAAACGTCAGTTTAAAACGTCAAAATTGAATAAATTATGTTAAAATTACTAACAACTCAATGTCAATTTTTAAATTATTAATTCACTAACGAACGTAATACTTTTATTGCCATTTAAGTTCAAATTAGGAAAATATTTAATTTAAGGAGGCAAATAAATTTAGCACGAGCATCCAACCTTCGGAAATAAAATAAAATTTGCCATTTATACCTAATTATAAACTTACAAGGATAGTTATGATTTTGACAATGAAGAGTATAATATGTTGATGTTGTTGCTGTAAAATTAACTTGTTATAATCAAAATTATTTAACTGTAAACTTTAATAATCAAATATGAAAAAAAAATATTTATTTAAATTATAAAATTATGTTTTTTTTTCTTCTAAATTTTATATCCTTGCAAAACACCAAAATAATTGAGTTAAAAATATAAATCCCTAATTGTTGTTAAACGTAAACAGCTGATTCCTTGTAATTTTTAAAATAAGTTTCATAGTAAATCTGTATAAGATTTAAACTAATTTTTACCACGGTATTTTTGAAATGCCAATTTCTAACCTTCTTTGAGAAAAAACACGAAAACATGATTAAAATTATAGTTGTAGTCTATGTAAAATATGCCACAAATTTTATAAGTAAGTGCTATAGTACAAGCAAATTATTGATTTATGGTGGGAAAAATCCATACACATTGTGGTTTAAATACCAAGTTCTCAAAAAAATAAGAAGTATATCCAAATTTGGTTTTTACATTTATAGATCTGTCCCAAGGTGAATCTAGTATTTGACACTAGTTTTCATGATTTACATTATAACAGAGTAGATGCAAGTTTGTTACACTACTACTCATAGCAGACGTGTTTAAAACAGAAGCTAAAGAGGAAGTTTTAAACGCCAAACTTCAGACATTTCTTTATTTAAAATATTAATAAAACAATACTAAGCAATTTACAACAAGATCAGAATGTCAAAAAAATTACCAACGGTTACATATAAAGGGTGTCTCAGCAAGAACTTGAATTTTAAATAAATTAAAAAACACATTAATTTAATGGGTTTTTTAGATTTTATTATTGATATCTTCAGAGTTATTAATGACATTATACATGAAATAAAATGTCGGTTAAATGGCCACCGTTATAGTCTGGTGGCACTGGTGGCAGGTATGTACTCCTTTGACGAAATTTCGCAGTACGTTTTGGAGTACGGGCCCCTGGATTTCACGAATTTGGCGTTCAATTTCTTCTTTGATTTCTTGAAT
Source organism: Melanotus villosus (assembly GCA_963082815.1). Taxonomy (NCBI): domain Eukaryota; kingdom Metazoa; phylum Arthropoda; class Insecta; order Coleoptera; family Elateridae; genus Melanotus; species Melanotus villosus. The sequence goes on from OY720419.1 coordinate 82,858,625, forward strand.
TGTCTCAGGGTGGTTCGCATAGACCTTACTTTTAATAAAACCCCAGAGGAAATAATTCAAACAGGTTAAATCGCAACTTCTTGGCGGCCAGTTGTTCCAAGATCCAGTTGGTAAAGTTTCTGCGCTGTCTATGGTCGGTAGGCTGCAGCTGTTGAGTCAACTGGATCTTGTAAGCATGAAGCTGCAAATATTTTGTCAAAATTCGTTGAAGAGTGCTGCGGTGGAGGTTCAATTCTTGGGCACGACGCCAGATAGAGGTGTTTGGTTGTTCTGCGACGCTGACACTCACAGCTGCGATGTTTTTAGCCGATCTTTTGGGGCGATGACGGGTAAGGTCGCTTTCATCTTTCAATGAAAACGTCCGCTCAAATTTCTTGATCAAATTTTCAATAGCAGGCCCCGATGGTCGATTATGCACGAATAAATGATCACGTAACTTGCGGATCGTCACTGTAAAATTTTCTCCATGTTTGTAATGGGTTTTCACTATTAACAAACGTTCTTCCAAAGTGTAACGCATCATTTTCGTAAATGTCAATGTATTAATTAAAAAACTACCAAATATGGCTGACTCAACAATTGACAGACGAAAATGGCGCGCGATTCAAAATTCAAGTTCTTACTGAGACACCCTTTACATATATTTATTCTAAATTTCTAATTTTAGTCTTCTACCATTTTTGTCTACCTTCCCCAAAAAACAGTTTGGAGTAGTTCAAGGCATTCTGAGGCAATTTTGAATAGTTTAAGAAGTTTCTAACAACTTTTTGTCTTTGTTGAAGTAACTGATCTACATTTAGTACAAACTGAAGTAAGCTTATAGCAGTTCAGGGTATTCTGAGGCACTCTAAGAAAATTTAGAACAATTTAACAATTTTTTTACAGATGCAGCTGATGTAGGTAGATTCAATTAAAGAGTAAAAAACAATTTGATATTATTCGGGGCATTTTAAGACAATTTGAGGCATTCTAAAGCAATTTAGAAAAATTTAAGGAGATGTAAGGCGGTTTGTATAGCAAAATTTCTGTTTTACTGGGGCAGTTTATCTGGCCGAAAGAAGTTTAAGTTGGTTCAATTAAAGAAAATTTCAATCCACTTTACTCAGGAAACTGATTTACATTTAGTAATAATTATTAAACATTGGTTAATTTCGGAGAAGCCGAAACCACCATTCCGAGGCAGCACAAAGAAAAACAGCCCTTTATCTATAAGATTCAGTAGTAACTAACCTTCATTTTTTTTTTAGTGAGATGTTTAATCAAACAAGCATAAACGTCTTCATGGTGGTAAAACTACGTTTAATGTAATGAGATTTACGAACGGGTCTAACAGCTGTTTCTGTAATCTTGAACAATAACTGCTTAATATTGTATCAATAATGTTCTACTAAGGTTAGAATTACTCCAAACCTAAACATGGGGTAGTAGTAGATCTCCATAAGAGATTCAGATGACTAGCAACTAGCAAAAGAAAGCAAAACAAATTCACAAAATAACTAAAGAAAGTTCTTTCCAGGAAGCTAAAACATATTCTATTTTGATTACTTTGGTTTGAAATTCTAATCAATCGTAACTCTACAAAGATCTCAGTAACTACCGGATATCAATTACGGGCGAAGTTCCCCGTCGATCAGTATTAGATAGAGAGCTATCAGTACGGCTACATGACATTCTGCGGTTATTGGATTTGTAATTGCTGCTACTAGGTACTAGTACAAGTCCATCTAATCATCTAAATACCAAAAGCCTGAGAAAATAAAGTCTTCCTTGGTTGCGCGTCGGTTGCATTACATGAGTATACTGTTATAACTGCATACGACAGTGGGAAATGACTGGGTGCGGTTTAAAAAAATCGCCTCAACGCTTCGAAGAGATGTTGTAAAATATGACATATAACCAGGTATGTATGTAAATATAAATACCTATAGACGATGATGGTTAGAATGGGAATTAAATCTTGCTGAAATTGCATGCATGGTTATTTATTATCGGATGAATACTAAATATGTGACTAGGAGTGTATATGGAAATAGGAAAATGTTTCTAAACGTAAGGAATTAAATGCTTTTAAAGGAATAAAGCGTTAATGGACTGGCGTCAGGAAATCTTACAAAATTTTAAACGTAACCCTTGAATATTAATTGTTCAGTGAAGATAGTCAACTTATACAAATTTCAATAATAGTAAAATTTTATTTATAAGTACATATTTAAATACATATTTAAATAAATCAAAATTTGCGAATAATTGCTGCAAAAGCAAAAGTTTGTGTGTGGCACCGAAGGATTTATCTATTGACAAACATTATTTTGGATTTTAAAATTAAGAAATATAATAGTTATTGTATTATAATTATGTTAAATTGGTTTTGTTAGGTTCTTAAACAAAAATTTACGTAGCTGAAGCATTGTAAGTTGTAATAGAATTCAATTGAGAAACTTCTTATCTACCTTGTTAACTTTAATTTGAAAAAGTTTCGAGACTCACTTGACATTCTTTGATCTTTTTAGGATACAATTAAGAACATTTATTGTCGTTTTAGACAGGACAACATTTTTATTTTATTTCGTAATTCTGTGTTTTCAGATGAATTTACTGAATCCGCTGAATCTATATAAAGTATGAAAAACATTTTAATTTCCTAAACTAGTAAGTTAGTTGGATAATAGTTATCTTATATGGAATATGCTTCTTAATATAGCTTTTGCAGAACTTCCAAAACATGTAAGTGGGAATTAGACAAACCATCCCAAGCAATTACATATACCTACCATGTCTAATAACTAATAACAGACTGAATCAATGCAAAATAAACTTTTTAACAGTGGGTATTCAAGTTTAAAATATTTCGGAGTATTTTGAATATGTATCCAACAAGGCGACTCTCTATCGACCTTAGTAATTTTTAGTATTCAGTATGGTGTTGGAGAAAATCGTGAGAAGTAGTCATTTGAACAGGAAATTTAATACAATGTACAAAAGTCACCAGTTGATAAGCTACGCCTACGATGTTACGATAATAGAGAGGGACAGAAAAAAACTAGAAGTAACAAAAAAGCAGAGGAAGCACACCGAATCGACCTAAAAATAAACCAGAGCAAAAAGCAAGGACTTCGCAGACTGGGAGCAAAGTTAGAGGTTGCGACTGAACAGGGGTGCATGAAATTTGAGGAAGTAGAAGAGTTCGAGTATCTGGGAGCACTAATCACAAACAAACTCGGAAAAGAGAGAAGTTAAAGTTACACCGCATTTATTCCTGCTGCATTATTTAGTCTCCTGCATATAACGTACATATTAATAGACTAGAAACCAGTCAAAAAAAAAATTATTAAAACCCTTTTTTTTAAACGCGAATGATGTACAACTCCGAACATTATATGTAACTTAAAATATTTTAGCCTGAGTGTTCCGCAAGCACGTAGAAATTATTACGAATTTTGTTTTGCATATAAAGTTCTAAAGCTCTAAATCTAAACAGTGTTATAGCTTCTGCAGTCAAATGTTTATAGAACAACTTATGGTGCTAACTGCCCACTTACTAGAACAACCACAAGAGTTAATGTATATTGCAATAATATCGTTGTATTTGGTGTATCCCATTCTACGTTCACTAGAAAAGTAAAAAAACATACTGAATATGTAAAATATGCATGAATAATTATGTACGTTTACGTTACTGTTTATATAGATTATATTTAGCATTTAGTCGCTTGTTTATTTATGTATATGCAACTCTACTGTTTTATAAATGATTCTTATTACCATCAAATAAACGTATTATTATTAAGTTAATTAGAAGTGCGGAATTAGTTAATAATTTACTGAGATCAAAAAATTTACCAAGAAATATTTAGAATCTACAGAACCATACTAAGAGCAACAGCACTTTATGGCTGTGAAACATGGTACATGGGTGCTAAAAAATTATTTTCGCCACATTAGTTAATCGCCCTTCTTAAAAAAATCCAGTTAAGAGTTGATGGTTATTTTCCAAAACATTTAAAAAATCTCTAGATTTTTGCGATTTCAGGGCGAAACTATGTTAATTCGTTTTTAAAAAACTACTCGTAATATTCAAAAATGTAAATATTTACATTATTCGCTTAGGTTTTAAAAAACATAATGAAAATCGGATAATATGTAAAACGTAAATACGAGTATCTACCCATAATCAGTTTCTGATCGCTTATTAAATAAAAATATCAAATTCCTGTTAAAAGCTGAAAAGTAGGGAGGTTCAGGATATTTAATTAAAAACTTATATTTTCATAAATTTATATTTAAATATAATCGATCGAGAAATGCCATTTTTTAAAATACAAATATAAATCGTGTTTCAGAGTTAAAACATATTATAAATCAAATTCTGAACATAAACACAGTTTTTATACCTGGGCATAAAACATCTGAACTTTAAAATTTTCACAAATGATACCCCAATGATAGATTAAATGTGTGATTGATTGATTACATAATTTGAAGGCGCCTCAATGGGTGAGGTCATTTCCCCACGCCAATTTTGTGAAGTGAAAAAAGTAAATCATATTAAAAACGAAAGTAAGACAAAAATAATGTTTATTAAAAGTTCAAGCAACTTCATTGTACTAATGGTATCATGCCGCAGATTAATAAATTCAAAGTGAAATCGTAAAAAATTGTTGATAGCTTCATAAAAGCGGTTAATGAAATCACAAAAAAATATTTAAAACCTTCGCGAAAAATGTGCACGCTCACAATAAATCAACTTAAAAAAAGCTAATATAATTACAACACGACAGTTACATAAAATCCTGCAAAATCTTGTAACTGAAAATGGAAGAAAACGACTTCGCAACACGCAGAACTTCATAATGAACATTACAAAATTATTCGTACCAAACGTACGCACCAGGGACTGCCAAAGGGTTCCGCAGAGAATTCTATGCGATTCTATTACACACACACCAAACCAAGATTAGGTGTGAATATTCGTAAATTTATAGAGTTGCTTCTAAAATGTATAACACAAGAGTGGTCTAATTAGCTACTGAAACCATTTTAAATAAGAGCAAACTGAAAGTCCGGTATGATTTAGTATGTCGCCTTTCTTCTAGGCCGTATTTCCATAAAAACTTGTTACACTTTCAGCCTAATTGCGCTTAATGAAATTAGCAGTTTATTCTAGAAATGCTAATTTCGCCATACCGTGCGTGCCTAGTATATTTCGTCGAAATGTTGCGAGTTGAACTTTACCGTTTTGTGTTGTTAGATGTAATATGTTACCGTAATGAATGATTTTGTCTCAAGTTAAGCGTGCGTTATTTCGAATTATAATTACTAGTTATCTACGCCGTTTTTACTTCGAGATAGAACTTACGATAGGTAATTAACCTTTTTGCGCCTTTACTGTTACCGGTATTAATATAAATAATGAAAGGAGAGAATGTTTTCGTGATGTTACTGGCAACGTGAACGGATTTTCTCCAACTCTCTATAAGTCTATGCTTCAATAGTCATGCCAGTTAATCGACAATTTCTACCATTTTAACCAATCCAACAATTGTATTTATTATTTATTGTTAAACGATTACGTTAGCGACGTTAGCGTAGTCCAATTCGGCTTCAAACTTTAATCGAGAAAGTTTTACCTTTGTGAATTCATTTATAGGGTGAACACATATTCTTTTTATAAAACCCATAGGATGATGATTTTGTACGTTTAACTTTTTGTGTGTACCATGAGATCATGGTTCTTCATTGAAAACCACCTGAAATCACATGGATGCTTTTTAATTGTATGAAATTTGTTGACAAGCTTTCCCAAAAGCAAATTAAAAGTATGAAATTATCATTCCAAGTTTAGCCGTAATGATTGTTTTACTCTATTAAAGCAATTCATAATCTACCTAAAACAGAGACAAATTCAAATTTCATGGTGAAAACAAAGGTTTCTGACCGCCCCAAAAATACTTTTCTCAAAATCAAAAATTTTAGTGAAGTTACAACTGGGAAGCTAGAATTACTAAAACACTTCTCAAACTTTGTTAGGTTTTCAGAACTGTTTGTTCACTTATGCATATTAAACTGTTTATAAAAGTAATAGAAAAGGGGTCTTATGAAAAAAATTTACGACACTCAGCAATTTTTGTTTTCACCACGAAATTCGAATTTCGTTCTACTTTAGACTCTCATACCTGTTGAAACATACTGAGAATGCATAGCCACTTGGTCTAAACAGAAATAAAATGGATTATTTGCAACTTATATCAGGTTGTATTACTTCCTCTCATTAAGTTATTATTCTCAGTGCAATTAAATAACTATTTAATTCAATGTGTAATGGATATTAATAATAGACAAAAAATAGATAATAAATCATAAATATTAACACTGTCTGAATAATGCTGAATTCGTATTATATTTACTGACCTTCAAATATCTCCAAGGAAACTACTATCTGTTCAATAAGCAGCTGAATTAGAGCAAGCCTTAGAAATCCAAAATTGCATCTTTGATAGAATCATACGCTTAAATAATGTCGCTTTAGAAACTACCACACGTTGAACTGACAAGATGTGTGAAATAAATCTTGTTAAAGTTTTTGAAAATTCTATAATCGACATAAATATTACTATGCACCGCCTACTCTAATTCAGGTACTTATTAAACACATAGTACTAAGACCTAATTTAAGAAAGAGACTTAAAATATGGTCGGTAACAAACTTTGATATAAAATCATCATATTAGACATAAACATTACTGTCGTTATACTTTAAGAAACTATGATATTACATCTGCACAAAATTGCATATGTTTTGGCTCTTGTCTACTTGACTAGAATTTTACCTCAACTGTAAAGGCCTACTTGATTAAAAAAAATCGAAAGTAAACTAAAAATAAGTTTCAGACCGAGCAGGGATTAATCCCAAAATATGAAAATCCAATTCGAAAATTTTTGGTCCATCACATCACCTATTGTCAATTCCATCCGGGGACACACTGTATACTATACATTATTTTAAGAGTTCAATTATCAATTATTGTATACTTTTAATTTAGTGTTTTTCACAAAAGTATAGATTAGAAGGATTTGACAGTGTCCTGGAAAAACCTAATATTATAGCTGAAGAAATGGAAGTTGAGGCAAGCTTTCCAATTAAAGTAAGAGTTCGAAGAAGAAAACAATTATTTAATTATGAGCACCCCGGTGAACCAATTCGTGACGCATGTGACAAATTTAAAATTTCAATTTTTTATACTTTACTTGACACAGCATACAGCATTAATTCCTTACAGGATCGTTTTACTCCACTAAATCAACATACAAGTTCATTTTCATATTTATTTAACATAAAAAATATTAGTACCATGGACTTCAAAATTTTGGGAAATAAGTGCAAAAATGTAGAATTAATGTTTACCGATAAAGATGAAATTGACCGCGATTTTGATGCAGATGAGTTACATACAGAACTCCAGTCTTTAGCCATAATTCTAGATGACGATTTGACGCCGAAAGAGGTATTAAATTATATTTATAAACAGAACTTGAATAGTCTATTCCCAAACGTACAAATAGTTTTAAGATTGTTACTAACATTGCCAATAAGTGTGGCGAGTGGGGGAAAATCATTTTCCCAATTAAAATTGATTTAAAAACTATCTGAGATCAACTTTGTCTCAAGAAAAATTTGTTGGACGTTCTATGTTGTCGATTGAATGCCATATCGCTCCAAAAATAGATTATACGACAGCGATCAAGAGATTTGCTCAAGCAAAGGCAAGAAAAGTGCCATTTAGTATTTCATAAATCACAAGTACTTCATAAGTCACAACTCACAAGTGCTTTTTATATTCTTCTTATGATTCTTATGCAGTCTGTGATTTATTTTTGTTTTGAAATTATATTAAAATGCGTTCTTTAGTTAGGTTTTTTTGATATTTATTATCAGAGTGAGATTTAATTTATTTATTGTACTATTTTATTTTTGTTATTTTTTTTTGTGAAATATAGAGTATTCTTATATATAAAGTATAAAGTACATTTTTTAAAAATTTGCCAGTCTACAATTATTTCTATTAATAATATTTAGCGGAGGGGGGGCGTCATTTTTAGATCTTGCCCACCCCATCTTGTGTTCTAGATCCGGCCCTGGATCAACTAATACTTCGAAATCAACGCTTTCGGCACGGAAAGATGGTCTCGAGCTCGTTAATGCCATTTCTTCATCATCTACGTCTTCATTTTCGTTCTCATCGTTGATAGTAGTTGGTCCGTTTAGGCAGTCTCCATGACAATTATTACAAACTGCTGTTGGCGCGTAGAAATGGTTTTCGAACAATTGAGTGATCTGTATGATGTTTGTCATTCATTTACTCGGGAAATATTACCTTTACAAAAAAATGAATCGTAGCTTTTTTATAGAGAATTTTTATAATAACTATTTTTTCAATAAAGTGAATAAATAACGAGTTATTTACAGAAAACCATTAAAGCGCACCTTTTTTTCAACATGCCGACCCGAGCTCACCTCAAATTTTTGAGGACTTTTTACACATTCAATAATACGCTCAAATTAACATTCCTACCAAATTTCAAAACTTTCCGATTTATTTTTTTCATTTGCTAAAAAACGGTCTTCGTTGCCTGGACTACAAGAGAACTTTATTATCCTGCCAAACACCGCATTAGCACGGTTTTATGTCATCTCCAAAAGAGGGCATATTTTCAGATTTCAGAAATAAACTCTTACTTGAGCTCTGCCGCGATCGAACTCGAAAATTTTGGGTTACGAGTATAAAACGCCAAGTTTAATGCCTTCGCGGCCGGAAAAGGCTAAACATGACTTAGATCAAACATTTCCACAGCAACAAAACGGCAACCAACGAAATTTTTGCTTTAAATCAAACTTAAAAGTTAAACATATTTGGTAAAAATAGTCTTTAATTGTTTTGTTGGAAGATTTATTAGGAATTGAAAAGACTAGTTCCAAGTAATGTGTTTTTTCAAATTTGATTTAAAGCACTAATTATTAAGCTACTAATGGAAACATCTAAACATATGTCTGTCTGACGCGAAAGTGACTCTGTATACCACCGGAATAAATTTTTTGAAAATTATTACAAATATATGTCTATTAAAAACATGTTTTGCCGTAAATCATCAATACAACAGGTGCAAGGTTTTGAGGGGCTTTTCTCAAAATTACTTATAAATATGAATTTGGCACACTTTTTTATAATAAAAAATCTTAAACTTTTGTACCATGGCCTGCTTGTACTCCGATGCTGCTAGAAATAAAATATATTAGAGCAATTCAAAGACAAATACCGAGAGTTAGAATTAGGAAACAAAAGATAATAGGAGAAAAGTGCCATACAAGGTGATGGATTGCTTAAGGCATCATTGATCATAGTAATTCCAATGGTAAGTTTTTAACATGTAAATATTTACTTCCCTAATTATTTTAGACCAAAAGTGTCAGTATGTTGTTTGTAGAGAAAAAATACTGCATCGATTGATGCTATTATGCATAATTTTCGATTTTCGTATAACAAAAAACTTTTTCTTTTTTTCCCATCCCTTATGCCATTGGCGTCGGGTTACTCGTGCAATAAATCTCTATTATTATTATTATTATTATTATTATTGTTTGCGATTGGCTGCCATTCTCTTTAGTTGTCCTAAGTTCTTCCCCCTTGCCAAAGCCATTTTCTCCATTATTTCCTTATATGTTTTCCTCATAATATGCCAGTACCTTTTGAACTGCCTTCCCTCTACTTCTTCCACTAATGATTCCGTTTCTAGGTCTTCTCTAATCGCTATGTTTCTTATTCTATCTCATTTCGTTGTTCCAAGATTCCAAGATTCGATTGTCTGATTCTCTACTACTCCTTGGTCTCCTTACATTTAGTGGTGTTATTTCTTCATCATATTTACATATTGTTTTAAACATTTTATGTTCTTCACTTTTGGTGTAGAAATATTCTCTCAGGTTTATTATTTGAGACTCACAAAGATTTCTTAAATTTGTTACTCCAAGTCTTCCTTCTGATGGCGGTAGGATGACTCGTTCTATGGCAGATTTTGGGTGGTGCATTCGGTATTTAGTCATTGTTCTTCGTATTTTTCTCTCGGTTTCTTCCATGTCTGTTCGTGTCCATTTAATAAATCCATATGAATAGGTCAGTATTGGTACTGCATATTCCTTAATTGCTTTGGTTTTACTAACTCCTTGTAAATATGTTTTCAAGATTAATTCAAGTCTTGTTTGAAATTCTTGTTGTTTTTGTTTTATTATAGTGTGATTTATTATTATTACCTTAATTATTCTTTTAACATCTCAACAACATTTGTTGATTTCTAATATATCAGTGGAGGGACACTTCAATTCAACCCACTGAAAAAAACTTACGCACTGGTAGGTTTGAAGAACCCCTGCCTTCTGTATAGTGATCAGTAAACCTCTTGGAAGAGTAAGTTGTTGCAGGTAAGTTAGGAAGTTCTTTGTTACTACCTCAGTGACGGATTTAACTTGGGCAAGTTGCCATATATTTTTAATTTCTGTTGCTAAGTTTGCTTATTTATTACTTTTTTCATATTTCGTCTTAGCAAGGCTATTAGTGTTGTATACACTGCGCTCGGTAAGTATTTACATATAATATGGATCTAGGTTTTTGGTAAGGTTATATCTTAGGGCTAGTTGTCTATGTGTAATTTTGGCGGCCTATTTATGTCGTCCAAGGTAGGTATTATCTGCGAGAGTAGGGCATCCAGCTGTGATGTGCTCTATAGTTTCTCCTGGTTGCTGACATTTTCTACATATATCAGTAATTTTTAATTTTAATATAATTATGTTTTTCATAGTTTCTTGCTTTCTTGTGCGTATCGTCATATCTTGTTTGAACATGCAAATCTGTTTTTTAGCCACTTCAGTAAATTCTCCTTATCGATCCTTTTATCTGCCAATGCTGATGGATATTTACCATGCAGTAGTTTTTCCTGACATGTCTTTTTCCTATGCCTTTGGCTCGGGATTTCGTATATAATAAGTTCAGCTGCGAGATTCAAAGGTGTATAATTCTTGTCTGCAGCTATTATTATTTTCGCTCGTCGTTCTTCGAGTTGAAGGAAATACTGGCCCATGTTCCTTTCTTGCGTCTTTTACATAGTTAGTAAATGTTTACTAAACCACTTCCACCTTCTAATCTTGGTAACTACACTTGTTCCACAGCGGATCGAGGATGATGATATCTGAATTTTTTTGACAGTCGTCTCGTCATATAATCCAGTTCTTTTAAATCAATATCTGAATATTTTAGAATGCCAATGTGTAAGTCAACGTCGGGATGGCCCATGTGTTAATCGCAGATATCAACGTTTTTGAATTTAACTTGATGTTTAATAATTTTGTCAATCGTTTTCGGTACTTTTTCTTAAATATTTTCTTTAAGTTGGCATGATCCACACCCAGAGCTTGTGGAAGGCCTAGATATTTATAAGTCTCCTCTAGTTCAAGTAACTTTAAAGTCAATATTTTGGGTTTCTTCTGCTTCATATTTTATTTTCCCTTTTGTTATGTTGACTATGGCACATTTGTCGATACCAAATGATATCCCTGCCGAATGTTTTGATAATATCTATTAAAGATTGTAAATGTGTCTTTTACAGCTTCAAGTCGTCCATGAACAGCAGGTGCTAGAATCGTTTATTCTATAAGCTGATGGAGCGTTATTTAAAAGGGTAGAAAGGGGGTTTATGATAAGACAAAACCACAATGGGCTTAGAGAATCCCCCTGAAAGATACCCTGTTTATCTGAATATTGCCAATGTTTTCACCATCACAGACCAGTTTAGTATTCTAGTACCTACTTCGTACAATTTTCTAGGACGTCTCTGATTTTTGGGTGTATTTTATATAGCTCAAGGACATAAAGTAGCCAATCATATGATATTGAATCGTAGGCTTTCCGGTAGTCTATGTAACAAACGTTTACATTTCTCAGCTTTGTTCTGGCCTGGTTCATTATAATAGCGTCGTATGTTAATTGTTCTTTGCTTATTAGTGATAATTTTATACAACCCTTCTGTTTTAATGTAAAAATTTGGTTTTCAGCACAATGGGAATACATCTTTTCTGATAATACTACTGATGCAAAAAGCATGTGATTGGCCTATAACCCTGAGGATTGTGATTTTTTCTTTATTATTATTTTTTTTATTATTATTATTTTTATTATTATTATTTTTATTATTATTATTATATTTGCAGTGCAGGAGCACCATTAAAATTAATACAATCTTAATTAGCAAAACAATAACTGAGAAATTTTAAATTTATTTCGTTAACTGTGGATGTCAACAGAAAAACCTCTTTAAATAATAAGCAACAAAAAAAAAACAAATTTACAAACAAAAAATGATATCAAACAAAACTAATATTAAAAAATACTTAAATTCGGGCTTAAATTACCTCAGTAAAGGAAAACGTTTTCTGAAAATACGAATTAGAATCAGAAAAATCACATAAATAAGCAAATAATTTTTAATACTTAGTTTATAACGAAATTATATATAAGAGTTTTTTGAGTTTCAATATTCATTTTGATGGGCTTTACCATAAAATTCAAATGGATCTTTATAAAATACCTACATAAATTTCAAGAACATAAAAATTCACTGAAAAACTTTAAACCCATAAAAACAAAAAAACTTTAAGAAAGTTTATGCATAATAAAGCAAGCTGTAATAAGATAATTGCACAAAATTAAGAAAATCGTTAATAAAATCATTCTGTAGCAAAATTACTTTGTTTTGAAGCGGTAATAGCATTTGAATACTTTTGGAATTTAAGCAGCAAAACTGAGAAATTTATTTTTCCTAAATATGCCCTGAAAATGATTACAAAAACATTTGTTTCAGCATACCGGGAGTCACGGGGCGAAATCCAAACCACCTCTACACATTAGTTTGTTTTTCATTAAATAAAATAATTGCAGTTCGGTATTCGTCAAAATTTTCCTATAACTAAAATGTCCAAAAATTTAGAAAACGTCTATGCTTCACAAACTCAAATAGCACTGAACTGACTGAACTATGTAGATCAGCATACTTATCTAAATGAAATGCCTTATGCAATTTTTGCCTAAAGATATTTCGGCGAATTTCGAACACAAAAACACCTGCAAAGTTTAAAAACAAAGATACCTACATACCAAAAACTCTTATGTGTTTTACTGCAAGCAAACCTCGCCCTGTCTAGATGTAAAATAATTATAAATCATATCAATGATAAATAATTAGTGATACAACATCTGTCGTTTCGAGGAAACTACACACATACAAACTTTACATCTGTCTACCCGGTGGCCGTAAAATAATTACTAACCTAAAACTAGAGCTGCCCACTACAAAGACTTTTTTCCTGTTAACATTTCAAACATTAAAATTAATATTCATGTAACAATTTCAATTGTCAAAATCCATTAAGTTACAAAATGATTAGATTTTTGTGTGAACCATCAGACTATGCTATAACAATTTAGAATCTATGCAATAAGAAAAACAAGAGTCCACAATTTAAAGGTAGATTAGAAGATGCGTTTTGCTATTAAAAGTCAATTGAAAATATAAAAATAAAAAGTTGGATAGATTTCGGTTTGTAAATATTTCATTTCAATGTAACTCAAACAGTACTGAATTTGGGCAAGGTAAACCTTCCGTAAATAAACTACCTTGCCATATTTTATTCTATGCATTTCTAAGACTTAATCAGTCTTCGTCTAAAGTTGTTTGTGTTTGAATTAGTTTTATTGCTTACCCAAGACAGTTTCGTTAAATAAGTGAATGGAACTCACCTTAGTCTTTCGTGCACAATGCTTTTGTCATTTTATCCTTTGTAAAAAAGTTGTTCGAGTTTTTTTAAATCTAGATTTATAACTTTTACATAATCAAAGTTTGATCTAAATACATTTATTTAAATTTTTCTTGTGTTTCTATTTTTTAAACTCCTTAAAATTCATTGAGATGCTTTTTTTGTTCCTATTTCCTTAAGTTTATTTTTATTACATGTTCTTAATTAGATTCAACCTAATAGACCACGTTTGTCTTAATTTGGATAAAATTCACACCCAACAATTAAACAGGAACCACTAAATTGGCAATAAAATTATCCAGTTTGTGAACTAAAAATATATAAAAAAAGTGGAGCAAATAATATAATTTTAATGTTTATTATAACAGGTTAGGTAATCCAAATTTCACTAATAAAGCTTGAATAAACACTAATGTTGCTTTCGTTTTTGTAAACAGGATTTTTAAATAATAGTTTCTAATTTTATGTGTTTTAATATAAAACACTTTCTATGGACTTTTTTGTTAATTACTCGTGGTATAAACAGAACTGTTACAAGTGACTTGCTGTACTAGTTTTTCTTATAATTTCTAGGTTGTAATTATTATCTCAAAGTTGTTTAGAAAATTATTCTTATTTATTATATAAAATATTATAAGTTAAAAGTATACAAAACATTTTTTGACAATTTTCTAAGTTATTTCACTAACATCCATATAAGCAAATTAAAAATACACTGAATAATTAGCGTCACATAATTAAGTAAACCTTGTGACAGGTGTGGCGCCTCCATAAATAAAATACCGCTATTTTAAGTTTGTCTAAAAAGGATTTTTTAATATGTTACTTCCTAATTGCTGTTTAAAGGAAACACTTATGTAAGTTTGAATAATAACGCACTTCCAGAACTGTTTAAAACAAAGTAAAGATAATCACAAAAAAAATTGATTTTCATTAAATTGAAGCTTTAATTTCTAATATGGTTAGAAAGAAAATTAATCAAAAGTTCGTTACTAAGTTTAAGTATTATTTTATTTAGTAATTTATGCGAGTCTAGGTTTTTACAGATACCAAGAATCTCCACTTACGTATTAACTGCGATACAAAAAATTATTGTTGTTAATATCTCAAGATCATCGGGTTACTTTGATAAACCTAAATTAACAGTTTTCTTGTCACTTTAGAAATATAACAATTCTCAAGTATCAAGATTAAATTGAATTCTTTTCTTACGCAAATACGATTAGATCTAATCCAAATATAATCTCCAGGTGTAAAGTTTGTATTTATTTACACTTGTACTTCATACTCATTAATTTGTTATCAATTATCAGTTTGACACAGAAAGGGATTTCTACTCAGATTAGAATATCAATTTTGATTAAATTCTTAAGTAATTATAATCTAAACAAGGATCCAATCAAATATAATTTTTAAAAAAGTACACTTAAACGGCCATATGGCCATAAATTTTGAAAATATTAAGTCTAGGTTTTTACAAGAAGAACTACATTTAATATACCCTTTTATATAAATAAAAATGAAGCCCCACAACGATGCAACTTATTTACTGGATGGATGCTTTCAAAATTAAATCAATAGAATACGTGATTACTTGAGCGATTATTTAATTTCTTAGTATGACTTAACCACCTGCTCTCCCAACTTCTGCTTAAAAGTGTTAAATCTACTTACTTGTATGTAATTCATTCTATATAAATATTCGAATATATCATTTATTAAAACATCATTGTTGTCTTCCAATAAATACATAAAAGGCTGGTTAATATCAAATCAAAGCTAAAATCTTATTTAAAAAATTATTTTGAACCCCAAGGTTAACTAAAATATTTGTATTTGTCATAGATAATTACTAATTACACATTTCTAAACCTGACTTATTGTTAACTTATCCTTATAGAAATAGATTATATTGTTTTAAAAATTTATAGTTATTGTTTTGATTGAATTTAAAGAGTTGTTTTGTAAACAACGAAAACTTTCTGATCTAATTTTAATTGATTGATGTATTTTTTTTAGTGTTTAAGTAACTTTGATATTATTACAAAATAATGTACAAATTACCTTTTTTTCCCAAAAAATCCAAAGAGGACAGTGACACTTTTTATTTCAATGCATGACAAATTAGATCTCTTCAGCGTTTCTTCTCTACACCTTTTCCATGTCATTTAGAATCCTAAGTTTGTTTAATTATGAATGGTTTAAAGGTTAAATCCTAAACCCTAATTTAACTGCCTTATAAAACTAACTTTGGTTAATCGCCCTAATAAATCAACACGTTTCGACGCTTTCCTGAACTCTCTTCAAGTTTTCATTTTTCTTAACTTCCCCTAACGTCATAAACCATATCTGTTTTAATCAAAGGGGCCTTTTTAAAAGGTTTCTCTTTGGTGTTATAACCCTTAGTAGGTTTAATACCCTATCGTTCGTGTCTTTCAACACTTTAAAGGGCTCGCAGATACAAACAATCCGCGGTCACGAAACAAACAAAAACATAAAAGACCATGGCGCGTACTTTCTAACAACTTTCGAACTAATTAAAAAAGGGGCTGTTTCGCAATGTTAAAACGGTGCGCAGGAGGGAAAACGGGCACTTACCTTTTTAAGATGTAAACTCGCCGAAGAAGTTGTTGCCCCTCAGGAAGAGAAACAAAAAACAAATCCAAACAGGTACACAGGCAAGCGGACGCAAAAATCACTGGGAGTTTAACTCAAGATATCATTAAAAAAACTCAATAAACGCGATGAAAACATAACAGGACCATAAACAGCACCATTTGCACGGACGCTACACCAGGTATTGCCGACGCACTAAAACACAAATTCACAACAGAAAACAGACACCGACCGCGGAGTCAGTTGTCCGCATAGAACCAATCGCGGACCCCAAACAACTTCCTCCTGTTCGTACACGGAGTTTCACGAGCGCGAACCGCATTCCGCGGACTCAAAGCGCCAACTTTAATCCACGTTATCAAAGCTTTTATATACAGGGCATTTCGAAATACCCCGATCTTATAGGCAACTGTTTTTACATTTTAATTCAGCCTCCATATACCTATTGATTAACAATAATTTTCTTGAGAATCTATGTGTTATTGGCGGTTACAACACTGCGTTTTTACAAGTTTGGCATAATAAATTTAAAGAATGATTAAAAGAATAAAAGCAGAGAATCTTCCAAATCATAAAAGAAGCCGCTGTTATATAAAAAAATTGGCGAAGATATGTTAACACCAGTTCTGGCTCAAGGTAAAATCTAGCAGAATTTTTCAAAAATTCTCAAGATTTAAAAAAAATGAGAAACAAAAAGTTTTATTTTATTTTCAGCCTCTTTTGAAATTGTAAAAAATCAACTTTATTTCAACCCCTAACCCACCAAGAGATCTACCAATTATTCTTAAAATATAATAATATACCTACTTTGTTTATAGCATTTTTCTTTTTAAAGCAAATTGTTTAAAACTATGTACTTCACTTGCTTTTAGCGCTTTATCAAAATTGAAAGAGAGACAAAAATTAGCTTTTCCTAAATTTCTCGAGGAATTAAGTTTTGAACTGTTCCGTTAATTATAGAAGTAAAGAACCCTAATTTTTATGATAAGTAGTCAAATCTATTAACACCAGTTCTGGCTAAAGGTAAAATCGTGCAGAATTTTACTTTATTTTCAGCCTCTAAAAAATACAAAAAAAAATCAGCTTTATTTCGTCATTTTTGCTTAATTTTTTAAGAACACTCAAAGGCAGCCCATTTCGTTAGCTTTATCAAAATTCTGAATTATAGTACCAGGTGCCTTAAAAAGAACTACATCTAGTTACCTTTGAAATTTGTTTGCATGTAAACTTTTTTGTGCCACTACATTATTATTCGTATTGCATTATCTAGAGCTGTTATTGGTTAATAGTAAAATTGAAAAATCAACTAATTCAATTCCAAATAGTTTTAATTAAATTTGTTAATACAACAAAAAACGTACATTACGCAAGAAAACATTTTTATTATAGAGGCATATTTTCGATGTTATTATGTTATTCTTCCATCTACTAGCATAATAGCATTGCGCGAGAGCGGCACATTTTATTTTACATGGGAAATTCAACCCATACTAGATGTATTATTTCACTTTAAGACACTCAATATCATTATACATTACGGTTTTCTAGGAAGATAAATAATATTTTAATTCGGGTGGAATTGGTCCTCCAAAAGAATCATATTGTCTGTAGTAACAAATCCAGTGTGTTCCATTATTTTTATATTCATTAAGATTAACAATACCGCACTCTACATAGTTTATTTTCTTAGGTAAAGTATCTGACGTAAATTCCCCTCTGAAAGGTTTTGTATTAATTTTTCTTACTAAGAAATTTCCGAAGATATCTGCTCAGTGACAGTAGGAATAAAAAACCACATTAGAAGTTTTATAGGGGGTGCATCGTACAATCGGACGAAATGATGGATAACTCAATGTCGGAACTATACCAGGAAACAAGGAAAACGATCAGAAGAACGCCAATGATAATAGTAGGGGACTTCAATGGACATCTAGGTATCGAAGATCTTACGGAAGAAGACAAAAAGCTAATAGCACCAAAACTGAGGCACAGAAAATGTAACGCAAACGGTATCGCACTGAAGGACTTTGCACACCTCTTCCAACTTCATATTTAAAACACTAGAGAAAATGGAGTTCCGTTAAAACAACATGAGAAAAGGGCACAACTGGATCACTTCCTAGGGAAATGGGAACAACAGATCAAAATCTATCACATACAAGCATCGTGGCACCACGAAGTAAGCACAGACCACAAGATGACAACTGGGACGGTAAAGCTCCAAGATTCCCACCTAAGGACATCAAGCAAAAACGTGGTAGGAAAACGCACACAGGAGAAGAAATGGAACATACAACTGTTAAAAACCCCACATTTCCAAACACAGTACAAGAAACAAGTGGGAACCAGAAACCCAACCAAATGGCCAGAAATTGTAGAAAGCCTAACTATTGCAGGCAAAAACTGACCAGGCCAACATCCCCAATGACACCCAAGAGGAGGAAAATGCAGGCAAAATATCAGCAAGCGCCCTTCAGAAACAATATGAGGAAAAATGGAGAAAGCAAGAAAGAACTTAACGAGTCCATAAGGAACAGGAAACAGACCCAAGAAGAACACGAAGCAGAAAAATGGGAAAAATTCTTCAGAAAAATACAATCGCATCCACCAGAGTCAAGAATTCGGGAAACGTACAAACAGATCAAGAAACTGAGGAGAGCCGCCACCGCATCTAGAGGAGAATACATCCCAATGAGCAGCTGGGAAAAAGAACTAAAAATATCGGAAGAACATCAGGGAACGTCAGAAATAAAAGAAACTGGCCACTGGCCTCTAAGCAAGCCTCCAACGCTAGAAGAGACAGTCGAGACAATCCAACTACGGAAAAGGAACAAAGCTCCAGGAATAAACAGAATAGGAACAGAACTGTTACAGAATGCTCCACAGGCCGCTATAGAGAGAATACACAAAATAATAAAGGCACATGGGAAAACAATGCAATACCGAAAGAATGGACGACAACAATACAAATCCTGCTCCCTAAAGTCAGGAACCCCAAAACAACATCAGAATACTGGAAGATAAGTCTCTGCAGCGTGGAATATAAGATTTATGCAAAGTACGTACTGAAGACTCTGGACTCTGAACGATACGATTCCAGAAATGCTATGATACCAAGCAGCGTTCCTCAACGGAAGATCAGTGAAGAATCACCTGTTTGTCACCAGAAGAATCTTAGATAAAAGATGGAGAGCAGGAGAACGAACTATACTAGTAACCCTCGACCTCGCTAAAGCATGCCACACAGTTTTACGCCCAGCCCTTATAGAAGGATTAAAAGACAGCGAAGCACTCCATCACCTAATAAACAAGGCAGTACTAGAAGAAAATACTGCGATCCAGTGGTTCGGACAAAGAACAAAGCTGCTCACCCCGCCTCTTCACTATTGCACTTCACAAAGCACTACGGGAGCTATCATCGAAACAACAAAATCGGGCTCCTACCAGAAATGATCTACTGCTTCCAAAAAGTTTAGCAAACGCAGACGACCCGACCTACCGATTCTAGCGGAAGAAAAGGCCGACGTGGGACAACTACTACAAGAAATCACAGAAAACCTGAACGACGTGGGACTAGAAATTAACGTCGATAAATTGGAAATTTTAAAATAAAATAAGTCAGAAAAATGAAGTATTTAGGAGCTCATATAAGCAACACGCTGGAAAGACCAGCAACACCGAGCTGCGTGGCCGAGTGCATTCTGTGCTTGTACGACGCGTAGTATTCGGGAGGTAGCGGGTTCGAACCCCACTGCCGACTGCCTTGAATCGGGTTTTTGGCTGGTTTTCCCGATTCAACAGAGTTAACCTTCTCTTGAGGTAAATACCGGGGCAGGTAATTTTCCACCTATAAGCTCTTTATCCTAGTTTATCCACATCCTAGTTTAACCTATCCTTACATATCCGTTCTCCGTGGCTGTAGAAGGAGTTCTGCTCTCCTATAGCGGCCACCCATCTCTCCGGGTGGAATGAAATAACGTTGACCTTCCAGACCAGCAATGGCAAATCAACGAATCACAAAGACTCAGCAAGTTGCCCACGCTATACTACCCACACTACAACAGCATAAATTGCCTTCGAGACTGAAGAAGATAATCTACATAATGATAATCATTATAATCAACTGCCCTATATGAACTAAAAACAAGCGCAATTATAAAGGATAGAGTGGCACTGCGGATAATGGAGAACAAAATTCTAAAACTCTTCAGAACAAGTTTAAAAGAAGACGAAGGGGCAACAGCACACGAAGTACTAGAAGAGAAAACAACTAAAAAGGTAACAGCAGAACAGCTAAAATACTGGGCACACATATGGCGTGAAGAAAATCACATATTGAAAAAAGCATATAATATAACAAAAGACGTAAGACGAAGGTGGGAAGGCCTTGCTATACGTGGAAAACAGCACTGGAACAAGATATAGAGCGATCGGGTATACCACGATAAACTTTGGGAAGAGTGGGCAAAGAACTAATTCGAAATAAAGTGGGAAATTAATCGCATATATGACTCATGAGAAGAATCAGACAACGAGGAAATAGAAGTAAAGGAAGAAGATATAAATATCGAAGAATAATGCAGAACTACCTTGCACTGTAGAAGCGGTGTCTAGCGGTTGGCGTCACAGGCATGTTAACGTTATACAGTGCTCCCAATCCCCACCTATCATTAAAAAAATCCCTTCACACCTTATTGGCATGGGGTGGGCCTGGCGTTATCCAGGATTGATCCACGGGGATCTGCTCCATGTCAGTTGATGATGATGATGAATTTAAAATATCAATATTACTTATTAGGCCAGAACTCAAAGGTAGGTAATCATGGCTGTCGTTGGCTTTGCAGGGTTTTCTTTTACTCTTTCTTTTTAACCCTGGGTTTGCTTGTTTTACTCCCCTCTCTTTAACTACTTTATATATTTGTGCTCCAGGATAATCCTAACAAAATCAAAGGAATAGTGATTACAAAACGATCTTGATGAATTGAACACCACTACCTGATTTTAATTTTTATACATTTTGTTTTAATCTTTGCATCAACTGGACAGTTTCCACTGCTAGAATAAAATCCATTTATGTAGCAAAAAGGGAATGTTTTCGTTAAAGACTAACACCTAATCCTAATTTTATTTTAGCATTCATGGTTTCTGCTACACCGGCACTACATAATTTTACGCCTGATGGAAGTATCTACTAAATATATTTCAGAAAGATTTATTTTGGAGAATTTTATCAGCAATATGTCTATGTGGCTTATCTTTATATTATTATAAGCACAATCATGTTCTTGGCAATATCCATCGAGTTTATTCACAGGCGCTCCATTATCTTATGGATATTACCTGGTTCATAATAATTATAACTTGGTAATGTTTTAGAACCAAGAAAAATGTTATTAATCCACCCTTTTTTGGGTAAAGAATTGATAATTCTGATACATGTAATTGGATTTTTCTTAATTAAATTTTGCACATTATTTCCAATAATAGAAGCAATGTTATCTATTTCATTATAAATTTGTGAACTTTTATTTCCAGCAAATCGTTCTCCTAAAACTTTGAAACGATCAATGACTTTTTGAGTATTAGCTACACACACATACTCTTTTGGAAAATCATTCTGAATTTTAATACCTGTTCACGGATGTGGAAAATATGATATTGATCGTATCCTTTTTGATGTTTTTATACTATCTGGTATAAGTTTGACATAAATGCTATATTTATTTCCTCTGATAGACTTTGGTTTATTTGTTTTTAGATCATTATTTTGATAAATAGCTTTCCATTCGATGATTATTTCTTTGTAATTTTCTTTATCTTTGTCGGTAATTATTATATTGTTGCATAATATCTTTTAGTGTAAACAAAGCCATTAAATCATCTGTTGCATCATATGAGTTATCATTTATGATAACATAATCATTATTAAACGTTGTTTCTGATGTATCTATACATATATCTTTTTCAACGTTTTAGACTTAAACCAGTAATAGGATCGTTATTATCTTAGGTGTTTTTTTAAATTAAGCTTATCACTGTCGATTACTACGATCAATGGCCTTCTAAACTTAATCCTGATTCTTAATCCTACACAGGTTCGAACGCCAACCACGCTCCAGACCGAAGTCTGGTTATGATTAGGTCCGAACCCGAAACCTCTCGACCGTGAAGCAGACACTCGTCCGCTACACCACACCATCTTAGGTGTTAAAAATACAGTTGAATAATCTGTTATACTCTTTAGTTTTACCTTTTTTGTTGTTATTGAAATGGTCCACTCACCAAATAATTCTCTTTCAAACGATGTTTCTGAGGGTGTTGGAACTATTTCAAGATTTTGAATTCAAAAGGAACTAACTTTTTAATTAGATCTTTATTCTGTTGAGACATTGTTTCTATTCGTATACCTAAATGGTTAATTGAATCAATTAAAGGCTATTCTCTTTCTTTATTTGCTTTATATCTTTCTATAGAATTCTTTTTACAATCTTTAAATTCTTCTTTTAGTTTTTCTCAAAATATGAGCTTTTTACTTACTAAAATATCGCCTGTGACTATTAGTGAGCCCCTCCAGATATTTAACAGGGATTTTCTCAGTTTTATAACATGTCTTTTACGTTTTGGAGCCTAGTAATTAACGGCCTTCCCGCTGAATTGAATGCGCGGTATACGCGCAAGGTTATGCTGACTGCTGACGATATAACCATACTCATAAACGGGAAGTTCGGGGGAGTTTTATCAAATTTGACGCAACAAGCCCTAAAAACCGTTGGGAGGTGGTGTTTAAAAAAAGGACTTTCGAACAAGACTTCGGTCATTCCATGCACATTAAACTTCCAAGATTTGAAGGAAGTACAAATTAGCGAACAGCCAATACCTATGGGAAACGAAATCAAATATTTGGGTGTTATCCTAAACACCAAATTCACCTTCAATCCTCATTTGGATAAGATTACCAACAAAGCCAGAAGGGCCTTATGGGCTTGTAGAAGAACAGTAGGCAAATCTTGGGGTCTAAAACCAAAGATGGTTTTGTGGGTATACACGAGGGTGATTATACCAACAATCACATATGCCTCTATCCTCTGGTGGCACAAAATCAGAAGCAGAATGGTAATTAACAAATTAAATAAACTACAAAGACTACTCCTGATGCAGCCCCTTAAAAAGTGGGCGAAACATTGAGTTCTTCTGTCTCAACATGACACGGTCCCAAACCGGAAGAAGGTCTGCTAATACTGACACTGACCGTGGAAGTCTTCGAACTCGTTAAAACTACAAAGACTTGCCTGCATAGGGATAACTGAGGCGATGTAATCTACGCTCACAGCCTCGATGGAAGCAATGCTAAGTCTTCCCCCTCTTCACTTAGTGGTGGAATCTTATGCATTGGCAGCTGCATATAGACTAAAATTAAGCCTCTGCCTCTGAGCAAGGGTTAATAGGACCTGAACCTACTTGCGGGTTTCCTTATCTAACCACAAAAGGGATTATCAGGAACCTACTAAAATAAAAACATAAAACCTACTGGGAGCAAATATGGAGACACAAGCACTCTCGTGCGTTAATGGCACCCCCTTCCAGCAAGAGAACAAAAGAAATACTAAAACTAAGTAGAAAACAACTAAGGTGTACAACAGGACTATTAACAGGACACTGTAACCGTAGAAAACATCTTTACGTAATGCATACTGATACTGTTAATGATCCAACTTGCAGGCTGTGCGAAGAAAAAGAAGAGACAGCACTACACGTTCTATGTGAATGTCCAGCCTTCGGAGCTCAGAGATTCAAACACTTTGGGGTTCATTATGCAGAACCGAATGAAATGGCGATTGCATCCATCAACAATATTCTTAATTTCTTTAGTGATGCAGGTCTGATGGAGTAAATAACTTCTTGGGGCACAATAAGCTTAGAGCTTCAGTGCAGTGGGTGAGAAATCACACCCAAAATGAACAATAGGTTTTTTATCTTTATGTTTTATGTTTAGCATGTAATATTTAAAAAGTTTTTATTTCTATTTTTCCATCATCTGCTTGACGTGCCATATCTATTGTTGAGAAATCGTAACTATCACATGAACATTTACGTAGTAAATATTTAAACTGATCAAATACCATACCACAACTTACTTTTTGTTTATAAACAAATAAAATTAGAATTATCTCTAAGAAGCTGTTTTGGAACTTTCGTCCATGTTTGTACTAAATAATATTTGTCAATTCCTTTATGCCTTCTTTTGGTATAATAATCTCTTGCTATATCTTGATTTTCTAAAATCTAGTCATCTATAGCTACTACAGAATATGGGAGATGCATTTTTCCAACGTAATCTCATTTTCATCAGTATCTATAAATGTAGGCATTTTTGTTCTAATCTCATTTTCAACGTATTCAAAATCTTCTCTTAATTCAACGTATTTTGGTTGTTCCAGAGTTTTTGAATAAACATAATAACGAGAAAGCTTTAACCAACCTTCCTTTTAAAAAAAATTGTCAATTAATAACACCAACAGAAGGACCAACAAATAATCTACCTATATTATCAGGAAGTAGTTCACCGTTTCTTTTAATATTGCTTTCTATATGAATATTAGTAATACCCCAATTCACCATTTATGATGTAAAAACAATTAATAGAAAATTTGTTTAAAATTAATTCTCGTTTATTAAAAAATCAAAATTATATATAAAATGTCCAAAAATAAGTATGTAGTAAATGTTTATGAATTTTATTCCAAACTTTAAGATCAATCTGCATTATAATAGTTATAAGTACTTACTGCAACTTAGGCTTGGTTTCACATAACATTTGTTAAGTTAGCTAACGATCAGAGTTCGTAAAAATTAATTTGTCTTTACTAAAGTATTATTTGCATTAAACATTTCAATTTTGGCACATATAATAATAATAATAATAATGTTTATTTGTGTAGAACCATACATAAGACGTGGTTATCACAACAGTCAAAAGGTATAAAACAAATGATTAATATGACGAAACTATTAAATCATGTTTGTGCAACCCACCCTTGCTTTTAAAAGAAGAAAGTACCTGACCAAGTGGTAGTGAATGATCTATATAAGACAACTAACCAGTCTGTTTAGTATAAATCACATTCAATTTATTTTAAGGTTATAGGTTCACGACAGAACCATCATTGTCAATTATATGCAATTCGTTAATATTCTAATTGTTCTTGATTGAAGTCAAATAGACCTTAATTAAGCAAGTATTACATATTTTTTATAATTACAATTATCAAGTGACTCAATTTAGAGCCACCTTGAGATGGCTATGGAATTAAAACTCATGTCTTTACTAGATTCGGCAATTATCATAATTGACAAAATACAAAACAAATAACACATAACTCAATTATTGCGTTCATAAGATTTGCTGGTACTTCTGGGAATTGCTTGAAAGTTACCTGCTAAATTAAGTTCGATGTTTTGAATTTCCTAATCTTCTCCCAAAACTTCTTCAGCTTTAAATATATTTATATCGAAAACCTGCCAAACACATGGTTGTACGAGGATTGTTCAATAGAAACACGTTTGGACTGCGCAGCCGCGACTTCCTCGCCACGACAACGGAATTCAGTTGTTTAGATTGATTGTTTAAGTATTAGTGACACGTCTGTCAAAAGTATTTGCCGCTTGCTTCTTTCCAAGCGTTGCGATTAAGTTGGAAAATTGCATTTATGACAGAAAATCCGGCCAAAGATAATCTGTTATTCAATTTTTGGTCGCTGAAGTGACGCCAATGGAAATTTATACTGTATATGGTGAGTCTAGTTATGCTCATACAATAGTGGTTGAATGGTGCAATAAATTTCGACAACGAAGATAATCCACTAAGAGTTGTCCCGTCCAGGACATGCTCGTGTTGCAGCATCAGATGAAAGTGGGCGACAGTTGTAAAAGAACTTTCTGAAGTGTTGAGCATCATCGTGGAAGTGTTTATTCTATTATTCATAGTCTTGGGTATAACAAAGTTGTTGCTCAGTGGATTCCACGACTGCTTACTAATGAGCAGCAGAATTTGCATTCGACCTTATCACTACAGTAATGAGTCTTGCTGTTATCACTACGAACCAGAATCCAAACGCCAGAGTATGCAGTAGAAGCATGTAGAATTTCCGAAAGCGAAAAAATGTCGATCTCAACTTTCAGCAGAAAAAGTAATGGTAGCCCTATTTTTTATTGCCAAGGTGTACTGCTCTTAAATTTTAATGAATCTAGTGTCAACATCCAACATCAATTCTGAACGATATGCAGACACCTTAAGATGTTTACGTGCCAGCATCAAGAATAAACATTCCGGCAATCTCACAAACGGTGTCATCCTTCTGCATGGTGATGCTCGCCCCATGTAGCCCGAACGGTTCAAGATCTGCTTGCTCATAGGCCTTGGGAAGTCTTACAACATTCACCTTACAGTCCCGACTTGTCCAAGTGTGATTTACATGTGTTTGGCCCATTAAAACAATCGCTAAAAGGGGGGCGGTTAATTCGGACCCTGAGGTAGAATTTGTTGTTAGAGAATGGTTCCGCAAACAGGCGTAGGAATTTTACCAGCAGGGAACCTACAGATTATAGTGCACCAGTGGGACTCATGCCTTAATGTCAATGGAGATTTATTTTAAATTCATTAAATAAAAATTGCTTTACGAACTCTAAACGTGCTTCTACTGAACAATCCTGGTAATATTTTCTAAATCTAGGTACGACACGAGTTTTAATTTCATGGCCTTTTGATGGCGGCTTTATTTTGATACAATACCATATATCATAAAAATCAAAACACTGTAAATAATAAACAAATCCCTTTCTACATAACTTGGAATTGGAAAATAAAACAGTCATATGCCATCCAACTTTTATTGCCAAACGAATAAAGTGATATTATTATTACTATTATCCAAATAGGAGGCGAATAATACACAAAAAATAATTTTATCGGTGGTTGTCGAAGGGGTGACGCTTAAAACATGACCTCATACGCATATGAAAGTGATTTAGAATGCTTTAATTCTTTATGTTGCCGGAAATACTCCCTCCTTTTCCTAAAAAGAAATGTAAGTACAGAACAGTTGTCGTAATACATATTGGAAATTATTCATGCATTAATTCATTGTCATTCCCCTCTCGTACTGGTTTGCAGCGTCAAGGACTCATTCACACTCAAGGGTAGTTAAGTATCCCTATTTGTCATACTCATACTGTTTTAACTTAACAACCGTATAAAAACAAAAGGCAATGTTTGTTATTCATTGGAAGAAGTCCATATTTTTCTATATATTTATAAAATATTCATAATTCGTTAAAAATACATTAAAGTGTATTTCCCCAAAGGAACAAAACCTACAATTTTTTTCAATTATGAACTACATACAGGGTGTCTCTAAAATGCGTGGACATGGCTTGACCACAGATTCCTGGGCGCAAAATAAGATGATTTAACCCAACTTACCTATATCCAAATTCGTTTCATTAAGCCAGTATTCTGCTTCAAAGTTCTTTGAAAAAAAATTAATTTTTCTTATAGTTTAAAACGTCAAAATTATGTCATATTTTATTTTGTCAAAATTAGATTCATAATGGTTATTTCATCAAAATTGAATAAAATATTGTATAAACCACGTGGGCTAAGACTGTTTATCCACTCGAAGAAATTAACTTCTTCTCATGAATAAACGGTATCTTAGCTCACTTGGTGTATGGTGTACAAATATATAATATCACATTCACACGAAAAAAAAAAACAGAGTGCCGTAGTAAGTGTCGTTTTTTAGCTCATGAATAATGTCGACCAAAAATAGTTAACAAAAAAGTTATGTTATTTTAGGTAGTTTATGGTAAACCCGGAACTCATTTAAATTTTAGCAGTGTTTTAATACCACACGTTAATAGCCATTTTGTTAATGAAACCTTATAGGAGAGTCGGTTGCCTTTATTACTTTTTTATGTACAACTTTAACAATACTGTAATTTAATTAAATTTCTTTTTATAGCTAATTTTCCGAAAACTTCGTGCTGTAATTTTTCACTTTGCCCGATTATTAAAAAGTATTCTTTAAATAATTTTAACTTTGTTGGCATTAAAAGTTAAAAGCGTTCCGTTCAAGAATTTATTTTATTTCAGAACGATTATTATTAAAATTCGGATGTAAGACTTTAGAAGAATTTTAATACATCATTTACAAATAAATTATTTACAATTTTTTCAAATTTGTATATGCATTTTATATAACTTTCCCTTTATTCTGTATTACCAAATTAAAATATAAATAGGGAAGTCTTCATTTGTACCTAAAAACCAATTATAAAGTATCACCGAATTTTCTACATTTTACAACCGTTTGAGTTAGGTCATGGAAAATTTTCGTATTAAAAACAAAATTATAAAACCAACAAATATACTATATCTTTATCGTATCTAAAATTCTAAAATAACTTCATGCATTTGTCTCAGATCTAATTATTACAAAAAGAAATATGTCAACCTTTTCCGACAGCAGAGCTTTTATTAAAAGTAAACTATTTTAAGATTCCAATCTAAAATAGGTCCACGCGATTAAAAAGTTGAACGTAGTATAATAATTATTATTATTACCATTATTAATAAAATAACGACGAAACACATACCGATATCGTGACTAAACAGAAAACTATATGAATTCAAAGTTGTTCAGGCGCCCACAAACGTATTTTCCGTTGCATATAATAAAACGTGATCTAACTTTTAATGTCTCAATATAATATATGCAACAAGCATCCAGTAGTTTCTGAAAACTCCATGCGTGCCTATATGTATCTGGGAAATAATAAATAACAACCGGGGAAAATGAAAAAGTTTCTTCCTACGACGCTTGAAAATTACTAAAAATTATAAGTCTATTTCTGACATGCACGGTTAACAAAGAAGTCTAATATCGACTGGCATTTTCTAGAACAAAACTTCATTTTAGGGAAAAACAAATTAATTTAATTTGTTTAATGTACATACTTTTCTGAGAATAAATTTCACGTGATGTTAAATATAGGAAGACGTGCAGCGACTGATTTATGCAACACACAGTACCTTATCTAAATAACTGACAAATTAAAGTAAAATAAAATAGCAAATTAAAGATACCTACACGATATTTGTTGTTTATTGTGTTAGTAAGTTACCCACAAATTAAACATACAGTTATCGCTGAATGAATAGACTAAAAGGAAATACAGAATAACGAACAAAGCTATAGAAGTACATCCTATTATACCTATATTAAACGTGCTGTTGGTGCTTTCCCATACTGCCCGTATACACTGGGATTGTAGTAAGTCTTATTTACACAATAAAAAGAACGATACCCAATAAATTTATCAATGTAGACCAACAGTAAAAGTTTGTTGTGTAAATGAAACTTTTGCGTTACCCTTATATGCAAGCAGTGGAGATAAACGTGAACAGCACTTGGTCACATACTTTATTTGATGTTTCAAGTATAACAACAAATTTTACAAGAAATTCGATTAATCACACAACAAAATAGATAGCCAACTAGATTAATATACCGGGTCACTCACGAATGATGATGCCCCTTCATAAAATTGATAGGCAACCCCACCTACAGATTTCTAAAGCACACTCAGATTTTTAAGAAATTGAAAATCAAAGTTTTCAGACAGTTGTTGTGGCATTTATGTTTGTTCAATTTAACATTTTAAATTTTAATCTCACGTTAATACCACATCAAATTACTGTATTTTGAAAATGTATTCCGATGATGAAAAGACAGATATTAATTTATGAAAAGTGCCGAAAAAAGTCAAATTTGGCTACAATTACTTAGAGAAGTAATTAAATGATGTAATGATCTGCCATTTAAAATTTCGATCAGCAAGAATAATCAAAGAAACAATTATTTGTGCAGCATTTTATTTTTTGGTTTGCGATTTTAATATACGAACAGCAAATTATGGTAAGCAAAATAAAATTATTATGTCGGCACAATAAACTTTTAAGCGGCATATAAACCGCTAGTCGCGCAGCTCAAAATCTATTCGAGCAGCAAAATTATTAGTTGGTCTGCTCAATTATTAAATGAGCAGCAACTAATTTGATTCATCTGCGGGCAAAACATTTGATGTTCTAATATTAATCGACAAATTGAAAAAGGTTTTATAGTATCGGCAAATAAACAACTTTGTCAGCTACAAAAATAAATAAGCATGATGTTATTTTTTTGAGCAGCTACATTATTGGAAAGTGCGGTTGGCCAAACGAGCACTTATTGTTCAATAATTATTGTATTAATTATAGGTAGGTTATGTTACCTATTACAGTTATGTTTTTTTCTTTTCTAATAAATACTTACTTTTTTTTGCTTTCTACCCGATTGTTTTATTTATTTCCTACTCAATCATTTTTAAAACATACTTACTTCATTTTGGAACCGATAAAAAAGTATTTGGTTACTGATCAATTTCTACTGTCATTGTAATTTTACAGCAGGACAAATGTAATAAAATACTGACATTATTGTGCCAATCACATAATTATTTTGATGTAATTTTCTTTTTTTTGCTGCCAATATCATTTTAAAGCTCGTAAAGAAATTGAATGCAAACCATTTTCATTTTAATTGCCGCTCATGAGTTGCTGCTCATTCAATAATTTTGTGGCTCAAATATATTTTAATGCTGGCCAAATCTCTATTATTTTGCTGGCCGTTTAAATCATAGCCAATTACTTACCGTCGGTGGTAATTTTTACGAATACATTTTACATTTTACAAAAGAATATTCAAATGAGTAGAAAGGAATTTACGTAAAAATTGGCCTCTACTGAAAAGACTTCTCCTAGTAAAGAACAAGAAGTTTGGTTTTGGACAAACAAGAAGAAAGCCTAATTGTCAGGGAAATTGGCATTAGACAGATAGTTTCGCAAAAGAATTAAAGAAAATAAGTTCCATCCTAGTCACGTTTGCTTGATAAAAGATTTTGTAGAAGCCGATTATACGAAAAGACTAGCTTTTTGCAGGCATATCCAGAACGAGATCAATTTAGATGACAATATTTTGGAAAACTTATGTACTTTTTAGTGATGAGGCTACTTTTTGTAATAATGATGTAAATGTACGTAAGAGCTATTATTGCGCCTTGGAAAATCCGTATTGGATTAGGAAAGCTCGTTTCCAGCGTATTTTCTCAGTAAATGTCTGTTGCGGCATAACTGGAAACCCCAAAATCGCCCCTCACTCATTCCAAGGCACGTTGATAGGTTTTTAAACTTTTTAGAAGAAACTTTACTCAGGCTAGTGGAAGATGTGCCATCGAATATTAGGCAACAACTTCGGCTTCAATTAGGAGGTGTCCTAGCATATGGGTATGAAAAACTATTCGAATAGGAATTTTAGTCCAGTCAAATGGTAATTCGGCTTTGCATTTTGGGTAGGCAGCGATTTTCTTTTATCGGTGTGTAGAGGGGTCAGTGGTGAGTCTAAATCAGGGTTTTCAGGGTGGTAACCCCCTCCATTCGGCCGCAATTTTGAAAAGAAGTGTTAATTCGTTTTTCGACTATATCGCTGTAGTCGTGAATTTTACAAAAAGTTTGCACCAAGCTTTTTTGTAGAGAATCGTATTATCTATTATCTATCTTAACTATTTTATATAGCATTAATAATAAAAAAGTTACAAGCCGGAAAAGACAAAACATTAAGGTCTTACAACTTTTTTATTATTAACGCAAAAACCCAATTCTCTTACGAGATATCTATTCAGAAATATCAGAAATTAATGTAGGCGTCTCGCAAACTCAATCCTTCTATTCTTCTAAACTGGAGAGCATAACTATAGCCCCACTACCATTTTCGAAGAATTTGATAGTTTTATTTAAAATAAGTTAATGTTGGTTAAGTAAATGTTAAGGCAAGGTAAATGGAGAGTAATGAACGATTTCTAAGTTAGTCGTAAGTAATGTATTCAAATAATTAACAAAAAACAACAAAACATTGGTGCATTACAATAGCACCAGTTTACTAACGCCAAATAAAAACATAAACCATGAGCAATTAATAATGAGTTGGTCTTCCATTTTTTCTAATTAGCTCGAAAAATCTTGAATCCATGCTGCCAACCAAGTTATTTAAGATTTCTGGTTCTAAATTGATCGAAGCATCTTGCAAAGCACGTTGCAGTTCATTTATTGTCGAGTACTGCTTATTATGTGGGTATACTCGACGAACCAATATTCCCCAGAGATTTTCAATGGGGTTTATATCCAGGGAACAGGATGGCCACACCAGTAATTCGATATTTTGGGTTTCAAACCAAGCCCTAGATTCCCTGCTAACATGTATCGTGGCGTTATCTTGTTGGAATATCCATTGTCTATCGTCCTTATCGTTTAAAAATGGTATCAGATGCGCTTCGAGAACGTCAAGGTACTTCCTGCTGTTCATTCACGTTGATGGAAAAGCCAAACTTAAAATTATTTCCTTGGAAAGCACCACATACCATTAAAGTGCCACCTCCAAAATTGCGTTTCGAAAAGTATTGAGGCTTTTTCCTCAGATCTCACCAATAACAATTGAATCCGTCCGGTCCGGTCCGTCTAGTTTAAACTTTTTTCATCGGAAAAAATAAACTAAAACATTTTTTAACTACAATTTTAAAATAAATAATAAAAAGATAAATTACATGTTCCCAATTTTGGTTCATATTCGCACGAGCAAATTCTAATCGACTTGCTTTATGACGAGGAAGAAGTCTTGGAGCTGTTTTTAATTGCTGACGTGCGATATTTTCGATTTTATTTAAAATCCTTCGAATTGTCCATCGTGAGACATTTGCTTCACATTCTTGAGCTATTCTGTTGCAACTCTTCAAACTGTTGCTTGTCGAAGCAATTATTCTTCGCTGAGTCCTAGGTGAAATTTTCCTTTTTGGGTCTCCTTTCTTGTTCGTTCCGTACTGAATTGGGTTTCTTAAGTAATTTGTCACAACTTTACGCGACCGGTTAATTCTTCTGGCGATTTCTCGAAGATTTACGTTTTCATCCAGCAAAGCCAAAATTTTACCTTTTTCGAGATCGGAGAAGTAACTTCCTCGAGGCATTTTTGGTAAAGCGTTACAAATTAATGGCAGTGGGTAATTATTTTTGTCTCGCGTACCGGTCATGGCTAACTGTGTTGTCGTTTTTTATCGGTGGTGCTATAGTTACGCACCAACAGATTTCTAAATTATTGTAATAAATCGATCACATGTTCTCGTAATTGACTTTACTTTGTCTATTGCATTTTTTAGAGTTTGTTTAAATAGTCTTTAAAGCCAACTTTGAGTTATTTTAACTTTAATTAATTAAATCTGAAAAAATATTTGTGGGGCTATAGTTATGCTCTCCAGTGTATTAACATTGTCTCGATTCTACTCGTTGTGTAAATGTCAGTAGAAATATAAAGATATACGATTATTTAAATTAAAATTTCAATTTGTAGAAAATGATACTACCGCGGGGAATCGAACCACCGACCAAGGATAAACGCTCCCACGCTCTAACCATTGAGCTACGGCAGCCGCTCCCCGGGATAGCGTCAATTCTCTACACTAACAATTGAAATAGTTGCTTTGAAATCTATTGCACGGTCGCATTTTTAAATTAAAGAGCCGCATAGCGGATTCACAATAACTATTCGCGACAAACATAGACTTCTTCTCGATGATGAAAATCAAACATCAGAAAATATTCATAACAGTACACTCACACTCTCGGAAGTTGAACTTGCCAACGAAAATTTAAATTAAAATTTCAATTTGTAGAAAATGATACTACCGCGGGGAATCGAACCACCGACCAAGGATAAACGCTCCCACGCTCTAACCATTGAGCTACGGCAGCCGCTCCCCGGGATAGCGTCAATTCTCTACACTAACAATTGAAATAGTTGCTTTGAAATCTATTGCACGGTCGCATTTTTAAATTAAAGAGCCGCATAGCGGATTCACAATAACTATTCGCGACAAACATAGACTTCTTCTCGATGATGAAAATCAAACATCAGAAAATATTCATAACAGTACACTCACACTCTCGGAAGTTGAACTTGCCAACGAAAATTTAAATTAAAATTTCAATTTGTAGAAAATGATACTACCGCGGGGAATCGAACCACCGACCAAGGATAAACGCTCCCACGCTCTAACCATTGAGCTACGGCAGCCGCTCCCCGGGATAGCGTCAATTCTCTACACTAACAATTGAAATAGTTGCTTTGAAATCTATTGCACGGTCGCATTTTTAAATTAAAGAGCCGCATAGCGGATTCACAATAACTATTCGCGACAAACATAGACTTCTTCTCGATGATGAAAATCAAACATCAGAAAATATTCATAACAGTACACTCACACTCTCGGAAGTTGAACTTGCCAACGAAAATTTAAATTAAAATTTCAATTTGTAGAAAATGATACTACCGCGGGGAATCGAACCACCGACCAAGGATAAACGCTCCCACGCTCTAACCATTGAGCTACGGCAGCCGCTCCCCGGGATAGCGTCAATTCTCTACACTAACAATTGAAATAGTTGCTTTGAAAATCTATTGCACGGTCGCATTTTTAAATTAAAGAGCCGCATAGCGGATTCACAATAACTATTCGCGACAAACATAGACTTCTTCTCGATGATGAAAATCAAACATCAGAAAATATTCATAACAGTACACTCACACTCTCGGAAGTTGAACTTGCCAACGAAAATTTAAATTAAAATTTCAATTTGTAGAAAATGATACTACCGCGGGGAATCGAACCACCGACCAAGGATAAACGCTCCCACGCTCTAACCATTGAGCTACGGCAGCCGCTCCCCGCGGTAGTATCATTTTCTACAAATTGAAATTTTAATTTAAATTTTCGTTGGCAAGTTCAACTTCCGAGAGTGTGAGTGTACTGTTATGAATATTTTCTGATGTTTGATTTTCATCATCGAGAAGAAGTCTATGTTTGTCGCGAATAGTTATTGTGAATCCGCTATGCGGCTCTTTAATTTAAAAATGCGACCGTGCAATAGATTTCAAAGCAACTATTTCAATTGTTAGTGTAGAGAATTGACGCTATCCCGGGGAGCGGCTGCCGTAGCTCAATGGTTAGAGCGTGGGAGCGTTTATCCTTGGTCGGTGGTTCGATTCCCCGCGGTAGTATCATTTTCTACAAATTGAAATTTTAATTTAAATTTTCGTTGGCAAGTTCAACTTCCGAGAGTGTGAGTGTACTGTTATGAATATTTTCTGATGTTTGATTTTCATCATCGAGAAGAAGTCTATGTTTGTCGCGAATAGTTATTGTGAATCCGCTATGCGGCTCTTTAATTTAAAAATGCGACCGTGCAATAGATTTCAAAGCAACTATTTCAATTGTTAGTGTAGAGAATTGACGCTATCCCGGGGAGCGGCTGCCGTAGCTCAATGGTTAGAGCGTGGGAGCGTTTATCCTTGGTCGGTGGTTCGATTCCCCGCGGTAGTATCATTTTCTACAAATTGAAATTTTAATTTAAATTTTCGTTGGCAAGTTCAACTTCCGAGAGTGTGAGTGTACTGTTATGAATATTTTCTGATGTTTGATTTTCATCATCGAGAAGAAGTCTATGTTTGTCGCGAATAGTTATTGTGAATCCGCTATGCGGCTCTTTAATTTAAAAATGCGACCGTGCAGTAGATTTCAAAGCAACTATTTCAATTGTTAGTGTAGAGAATTGACGCTATCCCGGGGAGCGGCTGCCGTAGCTCAATGGTTAGAGCGTGGGAGCGTTTATCCTTGGTCGGTGGTTCGATTCCCCGCGGTAGTATCATTTTCTACAAATTGAAATTTTAATTTAAATTTTCGTTGGCAAGTTCAACTTCCGAGAGTGTGAGTGTACTGTTATGAATATTTTCTGATGTTTGATTTTCATCATCGAGAAGAAGTCTATGTTTGTCGCGAATAGTTATTGTGAATCCGCTATGCGGCTCTTTAATTTAAAAATGCGACCGTGCAATAGATTTCAAAGCAACTATTTCAATTGTTAGTGTAGAGAATTGACGCTATCCCGGGGAGCGGCTGCCGTAGCTCAATGGTTAGAGCGTGGGAGCGTTTATCCTTGGTCGGTGGTTCGATTCCCCGCGGTAGTATCATTTTCTACAAATTGAAATTTTAATTTAAATTTTCGTTGGCAAGTTCAACTTCCGAGAGTGTGAGTGTACTGTTATGAATATTTTCTGATGTTTGATTTTCATCATCGAGAAGAAGTCTATGTTTGTCGCGAATAGTTATTGTGAATCCGCTATGCGGCTCTTTAATTTAAAAATGCGACCGTGCAATAGATTTCAAAGCAACTATTTCAATTGTTAGTGTAGAGAATTGACGCTATCCCGGGGAGCGGCTGCCGTAGCTCAATGGTTAGAGCGTGGGAGCGTTTATCCTTGGTCGGTGGTTCGATTCCCCGCGGTAGTATCATTTTCTACAAATTGAAATTTTAATTTAAATTTTCGTTGGCAAGTTCAACTTCCGAGAGTGTGAGTGTACTGTTATGAATATTTTCTGATGTTTGATTTTCATCATCGAGAAGAAGTCTATGTTTGTCGCGAATAGTTATTGTGAATCCGCTATGCGGCTCTTTAATTTAAAAATGCGACCGTGCAGTAGATTTCAAAGCAACTATTTCAATTGTTAGTGTAGAGAATTGACGCTATCCCGGGGAGCGGCTGCCGTAGCTCAATGGTTAGAGCGTGGGAGCGTTTATCCTTGGTCGGTGGTTCGATTCCCCGCGGTAGTATCATTTTCTACAAATTGAAATTTTAATTTAAATTTTCGTTGGCAAGTTCAACTTCCGAGAGTGTGAGTGTACTGTTATGAATATTTTCTGATGTTTGATTTTCATCATCGAGAAGAAGTCTATGTTTGTCGCGAATAGTTATTGTGAATCCGCTATGCGGCTCTTTAATTTAAAAATGCGACCGTGCAATAGATTTCAAAGCAACTATTTCAATTGTTAGTGTAGAGAATTGACGCTATCCCGGGGAGCGGCTGCCGTAGCTCAATGGTTAGAGCGTGGGAGCGTTTATCCTTGGTCGGTGGTTCGATTCCCCGCGGTAGTATCATTTTCTACAAATTGAAATTTTAATTTAAATTTTCGTTGGCAAGTTCAACTTCCGAGAGTGTGAGTGTACTGTTATGGATATACGATTATGTTTAACTAGAAAATGAATAAGAGCACCATGAAACTTTTCCTAATTTTATTGAGTTCTACGAAAAATTATCGATAAGGTGTCATGTTCATTGTTACTCTAAATTACAAGGTTAGGAAAATATGTACCTAAATTAAATTACAGAAAAAGATTTTAGTTTTTTCAAAATATCTCAAAACTTTCCGACGTATTTCAAATTTGAATCCATCATTAATTTTTCCTTTAATTCTGCAAAACTTTATTAATATAACCTATGAGCCTATGACATATAGAAAAGTTATGACTTGTGACTAGGGTTCGGATTTTTAGGCATTAAATCTCTACTTCCTTAACGGAAATATTGACAAAAATCGCAATATTTTATATCACTTTTGTGGCTTTATTATTAAATTTGAAGAGCTGGTCGACACTTATAAAGGTTCTGTAGAAGGCAAGGTAGTGATGTGTTGATATTGCTGTAATTAATCGAAAACGTCCTATAATTTCTGCAGTTTCTTTTCGAAACAAACTGACAATGATTAGCACGGTCTACTGAGGTCTTCTAATAGATTTTTTTCGTCGATGTTTATTGAACATTTATATCGCAAAAAGAAAATTGTATTTAGGCAACCAGTTAAACATAATGTTTCGATTTTTACTTTCCAAATAATAAGAATAACAAAAGCCCAGGAAACAACAGTTCTTCGAAAACTACAAGAAGGTATGAAATAGTTTGCATAAATTAAGAAACTCGCATTTTCTTGAATTGGCAAGTAAACCTGCATTAAAACAAATTTTAGGCAAAATATAGGCATTAAACATTAAAAATAAGCTATTCTATCACATTTTTTAGAAATAGGCACAACATCTGTGAAATAGGCATTTTAGGCAATTTTATATTTGGGGTTTAGTGTTATCAAAAATCGACGTAATACATTTTAGTATAAAAAGTACTGCCTGCCTGCTTCAAAACAGAAAAGGCAGATGCCTAAAAATCCGAACCCTACTTATGACCAAGGAAGAGCATAATCTAGCATATTGCTCTCTGGTATAACATAGTTTTCAAAGTATAGCCACCCTGTATACAAATTTTTCTAAATTCGTTATAAATATATACTGAAAGGAATTAATCTCAGACAGTGTATCCTCTAAGACAGCAGTTCTCAACATTTTGGATTCCACCCAAATGATATCAAAATATCTCCGTACCACCACCTCTTATAAAACAATTCGGCATCAAAATAAAAAATAGGTAGGCAAAAAGAAATTATTTTTGTCTGTGGAAAAGAGCTGATAAAGGCAATATTCGATATAATAAAGATATAGTTTTAATTTATTTTTTTAAACTGATTATTTGAATAAATTATATTATTTAATTTTTCAGAAATAGTTTTTTCGCGTAGCACCTGTAGGTCCATCGCGTACCACCACTGATATTCGTACCATAGGTTGTTAATCGCTGCTCTAAAATAATAGACTTACCCATTTCCCTTGTGCATTGCATAATAATTATACAAAGTGTCTTAAAATGAAATACATCTAGCTTTGAAACAATGTAGTGGCATATGAAAGTTTACTTGCAAAAAAATTTCAAAGGTAATTAGATATAATTCTTTTTAAGACACCCGGTACCATAATTACACTGAAATTCATCTGAAAGAAACGAAATTATATTAAAATAAGATATGATTATTTAAAATAGAAAATATTATTAAAAAATAATTCCATTATAAATAAAATAAAAAGCAATTTCTTTTTCTAAAAAATTAAACTGTTTGAAACATTCTTAAAATTCTTAACCTCGCTTTCACTCGTAAAAGAATTTTTAAGAAGGCGTACAAAGACCATGTCATAAAATTTTATGTAGCGTCATTCAGATTTGCAATTACGATCTTTAAACTTGAACTGCAACTTGTAATGCTGTAAATTAATACAAGATTTAAAAGCTCTGGAAGAATGCAAAACCGTAACTAAGACATATACACATGTACTAGAAAATTTGATTGCGATGTTAGTACAATAGACAGAGGAACATTTTCTACATACCGAGTGTTTGACTTAAGGGGCGAACATATGGAAATAGCATGAGAAATTGTATAAGTGCAGATTCCTGCTTGCCGTTTGAGTTGTTAGGATTGATAGTGGTATCAATCGAAAGATAAAAAAATGCGATTAATTTAATACTTTACTTGAAGTTCTTGCTTGTTTAAGAAGGAAATATGTACTTCAAATTTCATTCACAAAAAGTAGCCCAGCCATGATTTTAAGTTTGTTTATGCCATTTTTTTGACTTTCGACTGATACCACTATCAATCCAATCAACTGAAACGGCAAGAAGGAATCTGCATACACCATACAATTTTACATGCTATTTCCATATGTTCGCCCCTTAAGTCAAACACTCGGTATTTTTTTTTTATACAAATTTAGAAAACTGTGACGTGCCATTACTTAAAATCGGTTAAGAAACATAGAAAATCCTCAGAATGTTAAAAAAAATTCAAAACTTATACAAGGTGGGGAGGAAAGGTCAATATTTTAAGCAAGTATTCTAGAGGTCAAAATAAGAAAAAAGTTCCTATAAATAAGGGTTCAAAAGTACTTCCTTTTCAAGATACAGGATGTCCAAGAATTAAGTTTTTTTTTTAATATCTTGAAAACGATTTAAGATATTAAATTGGGCTTTGGTATGCACTATACTGGCACGAAGAGACTCTTTTTCGCTCCAACTAGTTTTGACAATTCCAGCAGTGGCGTGCGTGACGAAAAAAATAGTACGCCACTGCTTTTCGTCAAAATAGGTATTTGTTTCTTAATCGGAAACCAATTCTAAAAAGAAAAGGTCTCTGAGTAACAATTTGATGTCTACTTATGCTTAATAATAAAGTTAGTTATTACTACACCCTAGGCAATACCCACTGAATTCGTGTAACTCATTTTCAGATAGCGTTTTGTCACATGCCAAACCTGCTCTATGACATTTAATTGGGGATGTTGTTACCCCTTTGGCGCGCGGCTAGACTAAACAGTAGAGTTGGGGGGGTCGGGACGATAAAAGACCTTTAAATTAAGGGTTAGTCGTGATAGGGATGGAAATTGTTGACCTCCACTGTGATATGTCACCCTGAGGTCTAAATAGGAACCCACCACAGAAGATTCCCAAGGGCTCGGAGAAAGGGGTCGTCGTAGCTACTTTCTGCTGCAAGATATGACTTACCTTGCTACTGAAAATTAACTTTACTTAACTGCAAAACTCTTAAATCTTGTAGGCAGGCTTAACACTTTACACATAAAACTTTAACATAACACTAAAACACAAATAATATCGGGGAGGACTGAACGCAAATAAGAAGGCCAACTAAATTGACAATGAAATATTTAATGAATCAAAAGAGCAAACCTGAATACAAAAACATTGCATAAAAGACAGTCAAAAATATATCGTTATAAACAAATCATAACAATTACGCTTACTTTAAAGGAACGAGAATTGAGGGTGCTACATTTACTTACTGCAAAAATATTCACAAGCTTAGTCCCTCAATCTCAAACAAGAGATAGGAAACACAAAATTAAAATAACAAATTCAATAAGCACCAATAATTTTACACACATGCAACCTAACACAAAATAATATCTTAAACTTGACTTATAACTTGAACTACAAAAGAACGTTACTTGAACACAAAAAATAGGTACTACAAATTAGTTAACTGATTTGCCAGGGGCCCTCAATTTTGCAATGTAAACATTAGATCCGCCCAAGGAAAGGTTCACAAAGCCTGCACCACATACCACTGGGCAAAACAGATAAACTAGCATTGACTACTTCAAAAACAGGTTGCACACAAAACACAAAGCCAAATTACAAAATGCGGTACTTATTAACTTCAAACTCAAAGAACATTGATGAAGGCCTGTCGGCAAGAGGCAATTGTAGAAATCAAACTGACGTTAAAAACTAAAAAATAAAAACATAAACGAAGAAAGCAGGAGCAGCATAAAGGAGAATGGTTTTTACCTGGCGACTTGAACGATAAGCCAGGGAATGAAGTGAGACTGGACGGGCTAGATGTTCTTCCTTCTAAGATGGGTGCAAAACAAACGAAGAATAATCCTTAAAGTGGCGGGTTTTCTGAATCCCTCAACGAGGAAATTGTGTAGAACGGTACTTGACGACACTGTCACTAAAACTTCTCACACAAGTATATTTCTTTCCGGAATTTTAATGACGTTCCTTTAGCGAATCCGACCAAGTCGTTAATTGTATCTTTCCACGAAAGATTACCGATATAGAAGCCTTTCCGGTAATTGTAAGGACCCACCCTTGGAACGGTAAACGATAAATTCGCACCACGTCTAGAAGACGTCCGACATGGTTGGTTAACTGCCACGCACTGCAAAGGGGAACGGAAACAGAATCGAAAGAACGCCACAGAATCGGCTGACGCAACCAAATGTACAGGGGGGATTCCCCCGCACCGTGTCACGAGATGTTGCAACAACTGAACCAAGATGACATCATGTGATGATGAAATACGCAAGAAAATAGGTCACCCTATGATTTGAACAAAGAAACCTTTTGCAAAAATAAAACATACTGAAGTGACTTTAAGAATTCGTAGAACTGCAAGGAAAGAACGTGCCAAATTACGTTTAACCTTCCATGTCCTCCAGACTAAACGAATTTAATTGTAGCAGAAATAAAATAATTTACACGAAATCAAACTTCGAGAACAGGACCGTACTGAAAAATCTTAACAATAATTTAAAATGACTTAAAAATTCTAAATTAACACGGGATTGCAAAATCACGTGACAGTTTTCTGATCTACTATATTAGTCGAATACA
Source organism: Melanotus villosus (assembly GCA_963082815.1). NCBI lineage: Eukaryota > Metazoa > Arthropoda > Insecta > Coleoptera > Elateridae > Melanotus > Melanotus villosus. Next base: position 82,901,148 of record OY720419.1, read on the forward strand.
TTATTGAACCATATTTTTTTACAAAAATTTAACAGGTTAAAGACATTTGTAATTTTTACAAAATGTGCTTTCTGGGTTGTGGGAAAAGTGTTTGGTGGCAAATGAGGTTCCAAAATGACGGTGCTCTTGCAACTTACTATCAAGTTATACAGAATGATTTGAATGTTATTTAATGAGATAACTGGGTTGGAAGAAATGCCATAGGTACATTATTGCCGAATGCTGTATGAAAGCGAATAAGAACATTTATTATAACTTTTATATTTTACTGGTTTTTATGTTTGGCTGAATTTGTTTCTTTTATGTATTAGAATAAAAATTTGACATTTTGCAGTTTTATGAACAAAAATACAGTAACAACATATCTGTGATTTCAGTGGTTTAGAGGCTACATGTTTCAAAGCTCACCCTATATGTATACTATTTAAGTTCATACTGATATTATTACCACAATGTTCCACTTTAATCAAAAAGTTATTACAGAGAAGTTTTAAAGAAATTTCGATACTGTCTTTGCCTCCGGCCTTAGAATATACTCGTACTTAATTAGCTTATCACAATATTTAATATAAAATAATTACCTTCAGTCGACGTAACAGACGCAGAGCCATACACAGTTACGCCTTCAACTCGATGTCCATTTCCAATTTTTAGTGATTTTTTCAAATGTTTTAAAAATCGATAGTATAAACTGTTTTGTGAAATTCCCTTGATAAATATGAAACTTTTACCAAAATACGATATAAAACACTTATAAAGAATTCTAGAATATTCATAAATTTTTCTTAAATATACCTAAAAACCTAAATAAAACCAACGATTTGACGATTCAAGACTTTTTTGCATTTAAAATAAAATCTCATTAAATTTCCGTGCAACAGTTGCACCATAAAAAATATCAAAATTCAATGCCTCAAAGAAATTTAACAAAGATAAACTGTACCTCTTACCTATGCACTATCATTAGTAATACGTGTTTACCCAATAATCTATCAAATATGTAACGAATTCTTAATCGTCTTTAGGATTCCATTAAATTTAGCTGAATAAACTAATTTTGAAGCTTAGGTTAGAAATTGGGAATCCAGCAGATGGGCAGCTCTAAAGAAATGATCACGCAATTAACTAATATTCATTTTGAAAGCTCCCGTCAGTTTCCATTAAAAATTAATTGATTACAGAAAAATGCAGAGAACATTATCATAACATACTTTAAACGAAAAACCACTGTAACATTACGTAATTATAACAAAGCATGCAATACTTTAATTAAGGAAGTTTTATGTTATCTGATAAAGAACAAAAGAACGTTGAGCCCATTTATTACAATGGCTGCAAAGAATTTATTCGCTTTTAATATTAAAGTTTTCAAAATTTCAGCCAATGTGCATATTAATGAGAAAATGGGTATTTTCTCTACGTATATCGTACACATATCCTTGATTATGACTTTAATACATGAAATCACTTTAGCAGTCGATTTGTTTATGAATGGCACGAAGGATTTTGAAAAACTTTGTGAAGACTTCCCTATGGTTGTGGCCTTTCTCATGGTTACGTATGAATTTTATAACATCGTTGTCCAAAAAGAAAACATTGAAGCCTTATTGAAACATATTGAACTTACCATAGCAACGCAGCAACCAACTTTTGCTCGAAAATCGTATCAAAAATCAAGCATGGGAAAAATCGTAAACATACTGGATAAATTAGGATTGTTTAACATTATTTTTGGCGTTTTCTGTGTAGGCCTATGGGTGATTTTTCCTTTAATTATGAAAAGTGGGAAGTTACCCTTTGGAAGTCCATGGTATCCTATTGATGTACAAAAATATTATATTTACTTATGGTGTTTCAATACGTACGTTGGTTTTTTGGGAACTATTAATACCATCAACATTCATGTTTTCTACGCAAAGGTGATGGGTGTCATATGTGAACAATTTGATATTTTGGGACATTCGTTCAAGAACATCGATGAGAACAGTAATAAATTTGGGATAATAAGATTAACAGAAAGGCAGATTTTTAAAAGGGCCAGAAAATGTGTAAAATTTCATCAAAGGATTTTAAAGTAAGCATATAACATAACATTTAAAAATTCAATGAAAACTGCATTTTTATTTATTAAAACTTAGTTGTGGTAGGGGAAGTCGGGGCAAAGCGATACGCTTAATGTTTAAAAATTGAAAAAAAATAAAAAATGTTGGATTTTATCAAATTCGTTTGAAAATTAGTTAGTGTAAGGCCTTAGCTACCTTATGTATTGGATTAGTTAGTTTGGTAGTCTTTAATGTGGCAGTCAACATCTATTTGTCTTAAAATGGCAATTTGTTTCACTTTACCCCATATGCGGGGCAAAGTGAAAATCGGTAGGGGATAAAATGAAACAAGTATAAAATTAAAAAAAAAACTTTATTCACAAAATATTTTTTAAAATAAAAATAATTCTTACTTAAATTAACCAAAAATACAAAATCCTAGTGGTTGTTAGAATATTATGCTGAAAGAAAACTATATTAAAGAAAACGCATTTTTCCATGGCGCAGCTGATTTGGCTTAATTAATACGCCCTTTATCTCTTCCTTATAAATGACACTGATGTCATCTGCTGGAGGAAATACAAATGTATCTGCGTGTTTCCCATAATTTCGCATAAATTTTACTTCGTAAGTAATTTTCTTTGTTTGTGTTTCAGTGCAAAGTTCTTGAATTTGCGCAACAAATTCCTTGCTTCTTTTGGTACTTTTGGTCAACAACTGAACCAAAACAAAATCTCCTTTATTAATTGCCCGATCTTTGTCGAAAGATAATATTTCTTTGGTGACACTACTGGAACTGTCTGACATATCTAAATCCGTGGAATCATCAACGGAATAGTCTGATTCACATGAAGATGATTCTATTTCTTCATGTTTTTTAACCTTCCTCTTAGTGTTCTTTTTCTTTTCGGCATCACTATTTTTTCTTGTAGGTTCAAGACTGCGTTTAACGGTATCTCTTTTTTTAGGAGTTTTTGAAGAATTCTGTTTTAGTTCGTCCAAATATGGAGATAATGTTATGATAGATGTTTTGCCACCTTTACGTTTTTTAAATGCTTTCTCTCTTGGGCCTGCTTTTGGTATAGGCATTATGTCAGCTGGAGAAACGTGCCCTGTATCCATTATATGTGGTGGCGTTGTATGTGTAGCGGGAAGGCATTCTTCGGGCACCTCTGTAGATGGCTGTGCAGCGGCTTCTGTGTGTGATGTTTCACCTCTAATTGCGTCAAGAATCCTCTCATCCATTTCCTGTTGTTCTTCTCTATCTGTAGTTGCTGCTGGCTCAAACAAATCATCTGGAAAGATGTGTGGGTTGAAAGGGCAAATCCCTGTTTGTGCAAAACCACTTATGGCATTTTGAGAAGTAGCGGCTCTTCCATAGGCTTGTCCAAATAAAGATCCCACATCTGGAATAGTTACTACTTTCCCTGGATTGTTTCTCAACCAGCTCTTTACAGCTTGCTCATAATATGTGCTCAAGGGAAACATGAACGACACGTCAAGTGGCTGCAGCCGGTGTGAAGTGTGGGGTGGTAGAACCAATATGTGAATATGATTTTGCCGGGCTGTTTCAATAAGCTCTAGATTTTTGACGTGTGTTGCATGTCCGTCGAGGATGAGTAAAACAGGGTGTTCTTCTGAAGGTTTAGTGTAGTGAATGAAATGGTTTATCCAAATCGGAGCAAATATTTCTGTTTGCATCCATCCAGATGCATGATATGTCGCTTTGGTTTCTGGTGGTAAACCAAATTCGAATAACGGGTTTCTCCTAACTCTTGGGAATATTATTAAAGGGGGAATAAATTGTCCCATTGCGTTGCAGCATATTTCTACTGATATTGTAGTACCTCTCTCCCCTGAACACAGTGACCCTACTTGCTTCTTTCCTTTTCGAGATAAAATCTTAGTTGGTTTATTGGGGACAGTCGTAATCCCCGTTTCATCACAGTTGTAAATACAACTTGGACTAAAATGGTATTGGTCCATTAATTCGCCTAGTAAATTAAAGAATCGATTCACGTTTGGTTTGTTAAATGCAGACGCCCTCGCAGCAGAAGTATTTTCAGGTTGCCTAAGACTTATTTCTTTGTTGCGTTTTATGAAGCCTGCCACCCAATCTCTTCCAGCCATTTTAGTTTTTTTCGAAAAATTATGAGAAATGTTATTTCGTTCAGCATACTGATATGCCAGTAAACGGAAATCAGTTACACTTAATCCAAAAAGGCGTTTTTCCATTCCTAACACGTATTCTTTTAATTCAAGTTCCTGTTCGGGTTTGAAAGTAGGTACAAATCTACCCAGTTTTTTTTTACAAATTCTATTTAATTCACCCTCTTTTTTGGTTCGCCTGAATAAAGCAGCCAATGGGACACTGTGTCTGGTAGCAGCTTTTCTTAACGAGCATTGACCAATTTTGTACTCTCTGATCGCAGTTTTCATGGACTCTTCGCTCCAAGATTGATGATTTGTTTTTCGTGAGTATTTTCTCACCATGGCTAAGAAGAATAAAGTTAAAATAATACACTACGTAGGTACATAAAATGGGAAGAAAATAATTGGGGCATAATGAAACATGTTTCACTCTGCCCCGACCAAAATGTTTCAGTTTGCCCCCCCACGGCAACAGAGAATTGAAACACGTTTCCGTATGCCACCTTATATTTTTTGAGGTTCGATTTGTTTTGATTTTAATGATAAATAAACACTCTTTCCACATGCCATTAATATAATTTAAAAAAAATACGCATTCTAAGCAAATACATTATCAACTTACTTGCAGTTTTTACATACAAAATCGCTAAAAGCACAATTGTTTATTAATCTTTTTAAGAACGCGATGCTGATACTATACGCAAACAAATTACAATGTCTCATAAAGAATAGAAGTAGTTTTGCCACTAGGCACCTAGATGTCGTTACTAATATTAATTTAATTTGAGTGTTTCACTTTACCTCCCTGTTTCGCTTTGCCCCGACTTCCCCTACAATGTTTTTTTTAACTGTTAAAATATTTATTAATTTACAAATATTTCTTTGCAGATGTTGTGAAGATTTACAAAAATGCATTAGCGGCATTTTAGTCTGCCAATTCTGCTTTGGAATCAGTCTTTGCTTTGCAGCTCTTGCAACATTTTCTGTAAGAAATTATCTAATTTGTGCGTATCGTTGACAGAGTGTCTAATTTATTTTGCAGATGAATGCATTTAGCGGTGCTTTTATAAATTTATTGAACCACATATTTTTGGAACTTTCTGAACTTTATATTTTTTGCTGGTTTTCAAATCAACTAACTCAATATGTAAGTTTATTTTAGCTTTAAATAACGGTTACTTTGCTTTGCAACGAAAGAAAAGAAATGTCTAATACAGAGAGAACAATTTATCGGCTTGGAAGTAGCTAAACATGACTGATATTTTTCTCATTATAAGACACAGAAGAAAATATCCCGAACAAAATAAAATATACTATACAAAAAAACATATATGCGAAATAAACAAAAATATATTAACTTCAATATTTTAAAAGGAACGTGTTACATAGCCTTTAGTATTCAGAAAGTTCCACATACTTCCTTTTCAGCTATGTAACATGACCTACCGTTTATTAAAAAAATTAACCTCACAAAATAATATTTAAAAACATTCTACAATTCAGTACATAATAATAAGATAATAACGGTAGGAGGTAGAAGACAGTTGACATTAGCTCTGTTCAGCTGGTTCTTGATAATTTTCAATTGTCTTTCACCGCCTAATATTGTTATCGTAGAATACACTGAATACTGTGGGAAGCATAATTAATGTCAAAGCATTTTTTATGAATTTAGTTTTCCTTAGAAGCCCTATTAATTTTCTAATTAATCAGAATTTCAGGTACTTTAGGAATGTCAAATAAAATGTATATAGTACAAATGGCCAATCAGGTAATGCACGTCATCAATCACATGATCAACGGTCGGCGTTACCAATAATGCGCGATAAAAAAACACAAAATATAAATGATTTTTGTAGTTCTCTAAGATTAGGCAGCCGTGTTTAATCACAAGGTCTATAAATTTTTGTAAATAATAAAGTTTTTATTTTCTAATTTAGCTCGTATTTATTTTTTGTAAAGTTGGTATTATTCTCGACATGTTTATATTTGACAGGCAAAGTTTTGACAGATCGTGTTTATTTTTTCCTTCTTCTTATTACTAAGAGTTCTTTTAATTTATACTATCGCTAAAATCGCGATAGAAAACGAAAATGCGAACCTTTTTCATCAGAAAATTTTGGTTATATAATTTGTAAGTCGTTTGAAATTTCATGTAGACATACTATTATAAGTTATGATGTCATAAAATGTACTGATGACGTGCATTACTTGATTGGTTGTATACTATATCGTTGTAGGTTTTGTAGATGTTCAGTTGTTTTTTCGTGTGCGCCATATTACCACTCTAAAAAGGCTGGACAACTTTGCTTCTTAAACTTTTCTTCTTCTTTTAATAAGACTGATATAAGTTGGTTAATAATTCGCCGGCCACACTGTATCGATATCCCTTTTTCCAGTACTTCTGCTAATCCAATTATTTCATAAAAATTCTAGGTTTGATTGGCTTCCTTCCTACTTGTGACTATCTTAAAAATTATTAACTTTTTCTTATATCTGATCATTTTATCCCAATTCCCTATAAATTTTAATGCTTCCCAGGAGTTTTCTACAATGCTTCTTCTTCCGCAAATGTTGGGTGGTCAATATATTCAAATGTAGCGTCAGCAATTGTAGCCATTAGCCATTTGTGACTGGATGCTTAATCCTTGTAATAATGCAACACATCTTTTGTTTCTCTTTAACTTCTTTTCACACATTCCTAATCAGATTTGTAATAAAGAATAGGTATTGGCTTGCCTTTTTGTAAATAACCAATCAAAAAAATTCATCTAGTACTTCATAAAACAAACATCAATCCTTTTTTCCACCAACTTAATAGTCGTTTGAGATTTTGTGTAAGTTGAGTGTAATACGTCCCGTCGCTCGAAGTTTAAGCCCACCTGAAGCTTGCAGAATCCGCGGAAATAAAGCCAGGTCGGCGTATTCTTTCTTAAATAATTCGAAGAAGTCCCGAATAAGATGATCTAATATTTTGTTCAGTGTATTTCTTTGTTAAAAAGTCCGGGGAACCACCCGATTGCAAGGTAACGCCAGAATGGCGCCATTCCAAGTTTCTATACTTCCGCCCCCCGCGTAGAGTAGCGAGCGTTTGGTCATATTTTTCTAACACCCTGTTCACCTTACGGAAAAGAAAAGAGACGAATCAGAGTACAGGCAGCTTTCAGATCAGTCGGTCGTAGCAAATTTTCTTTCCGGGCTCTCGTAGGCCAATCCCGAAAAAGCCTCTCGTTTTAGTTTGGAAATAGTATATTTCATTAGGAGACGAGAAACAAGGCCTTTCCCGGGCGAGCCTGAGCCCTGACCCCTGAGCCTGGGAAGTCATGCGAGAACGGGAACAGTTGTTTCTGTCGTCTAATGAACGATATTTTTCATTATACCTCTCTGAAAAACGACGATAGAACATGTAAATTAAAATATGCGTTGTTACTCATAGCAAACGCCATTTAGAATACTTTTGAGATTTCCTTAGCAACGCTTGTTTGGAATTGTTTGCCGAGTGTTTATTTGACAGATGAAGGTGGAATAAGCTGGAAAAAAAATTCCCGTGCAGTGCCCTTTCGCAACCTATAAATCATCAGAAAAACGGCGATAATTTTGTCCAGCAGTTTATTTTCCCTACATATCATATATCGTTGTAATCAGAGAAAAGGCGAGCATCTGAATTTGTAAAAAAACAAAATGGCCCCCATAAGAAATAAGAAAGTTGATGGTGGCCTGCAAGAGACGAAGCGTGCTAATAAAATTATAACCAGACCATCAGATAGAAGAGAAAAAAATATGTTTTTAGTTTTTAATTAATTTCAAATAAGAGCGCCACAAGCAAAAAACTAAATCCCACTTTTTACGATTTTTCAACATATTTCGATTGTCAATTGTCGCAAGTCAATTTTGCCGGCGGATTCTTAAAGAGAACAAAAAATAGCAACTTTGCCGAATTTAAACATTCCCTCTAACACTGCTCATACGGTAGATCCCCATGGTGAGGGTCGAATTTGAATCACCCTGTATTTGCATTAAAGGAATTTCAAGCCTTTTTATTGAAACTCGACGTGGAGTTACTGTTAGTGCATTAACTTATCAAACGAAATGCCTTCTCAACTGGAAGAATGTACCTTTCGTCCCGAAAAATGCGAATCTTCCTAACGTGCCTAAGGCACGTCCCTTCAAACACTTTTCGGCATTTTTGTCTCAACCAGTATATGTATAATGATGGTTGGGAAGCAACAACAGCAAATCCGTTGAAAAATCATTTTTTGTACTGTGTAAAAAAAGTAAATGTAAATATGTGATGGAAGGAGTTAAAAGACCATTGAGGAAAATGGAGGAAGAAGGTCAACTTTCAATTTGATAATTCAGTTAGATACATTTTAATATACAGTGTGTCCCAGGATTGATGTTACAACAGGTGCGATGGACTAAACATTTTCGATCCTCCCAATTTAAATTTGTTTTTCATGATTTCTCCTTTTTTCTGCCAAGTATCTATTTTCGCGATTATAATTGTTCGATTATTTGCTGTTTTTATCTGCCCGGCTTGTACAACTCTTGGCGTTCTGTTCAGTTCACTACTTAAGACATTCTCTACCGCATCCTTTTACTTTCCTTGCTGACATTTAAGTCCAGTTATTTTAATGTTATTTTCTCTTCTCTCTGTTGCTAACATTTTCTCTTCCAGTAAACCTATTCTTTCTGTTAGCTTTTTGTTTTCTTCTTTAAGGTGGTTAATTTTTTTACATAGTTTTTCTGCTCCTTACGAATTTCTCCTACATCCTGAATGAATGTCTTTATCATTGCTTTCAGTTCTTGCAAATCTTGCGTGTTTTTATCAGGTATTGGTGATCTATAGCCTTTCTTGTTCCTGTTTGTACTTCCTCTTTCTTCATCCGTTTCTTGTTCACTTTTCCTGTATTCCTTTGCATCCGAGCTGTCGCTTTTGTATCTTTTTGGTAGTGATTTTTCTGGCCCTTGTAACATATTTTTAGTTGGAGTTCTAAAAGTTTTTCTATTTGTACTTGAAATTTTCTCTTCTTCATCCATCCCAATCCTTTTCCTTTTATTCTGTTGTGTTCGAGCTATCGCTCATTTTCTACTTATCTTCCTAACGTGCCCAAGGCACGTCCCTTCGAACACTTTTGGGCGCTTTTGTCTCAACCAGTATATACCTAATGATGGTTGAGAAGCAACAACAGCAAATCAGTTGAAAACTCGTATTTTGTACTGTGTAAAAAAAGTAAATGTATATGATGGAAGGAGTTAAAAGACCATTGAGGAAAATGGAGGAAGAAGGTCCACTTTCAATTTGATAATTCATTTGGATATATTTTAATATATAAACCTTTCATTTCGAATAAAAATATCTAATTCTCTTTGGCATCAATGAACTTTATCAAGGAAATTTTCTAATTAGGGTGTCAACTCAGTTACCAGTTTTATTATTAGTAACAATACCCTCGACACCGAAAGGTAGAAGAGGACATGATTATGTATGTATGTACACTATTGTCTATTGTGGTGATTCAACTTCTCAACATAAATACTTCAATTTAAAAATGTAACTCAAAATTAGGATTAATAAAATTTATCGCAAGATTAAATTTAATTACAGGCTGAAAATGTTACAGAAGGAATTTTCCACAGTCAGTGGTATGTAAGATCGCAGAAAACCAAAAAAATGTTACAATTTGTAATAATGCGGTGTAAAAAACCTGTGGTAATTAAAGCAGGTTATGTGCTCCCTGCATCGATTGGCAGTTACATATGGGTCTGTATAAAAATTAATTTTAACGAACTTTAATAATAATTGTTTTTTGTAGATTCTGCAGCAATCCTATTCATTTTTCATGGTTTTACGTACGGTTCAAGATAAAAAATAGATTAAAGCAAGCATTACCTATAAGCAAAAGCAAACATATATTTATTTAGAGCTTAGTACTTTTACATTTTTCGTTATTGTACATTGATTGGTGTTATGCAACTGCAAATTATTAGAGTAGGAAGTTTAATAAATCGTCGAATAAAAAATCGACGATAGAAAGGCATCAGGACGATATAATCGAGTTCAGGTGTATGCAGTAGGACTGGCAGTTGCGTGGGTTAAAAAAGGGGAAAAAGAGAAATGTCTCTGTCAACAATGTATGGATGTCACCGACGGTTTACTTTACTAAAAGCGCAGTTGGGCGTGATACAAAGTAAATAAGCTACCGGTTGTAAATATAACGTTAAAACACCTAAAGAGACGTATTTCATTCAAATATTGACTCTAATCTCGTGTAAAAGACATAAAATTGCTATACTCCGTTCCTGACTGCTAATAAATAAATTTTACATTCATACTATGTAGATGCAAATGCAAGTTGTCCATCTTAGCATTGTGTAATCTGCTGATCTTAACAATAAAGTCATACAATGTTGCACTTATTTAATTATCATATAATGCACTCAACGTCCATTATCGGCACATTTAATTGTTCATGTTGTACTAAAAGTGACTTAGGGATTTTTTAAAAAGTTTAAATGGATTATAAAACCACGTATGCTGTGACAAGAAAATAAGTTGTTGTAGGTAGTAATGGGTGCAATGGCATTTCATATCACATGCCAGTTACTGAAGAAAGTACGGTGCTCCCCCTTTGCCCTTTCAAGTAATAATAATTAATGATTGAAAAATATTTTGCAAAGCGAAGAACACAAAACATTCATTTTTTAAATGAAACTATTAAAAACTTTGAACAAATCAGTTGACTTCCAAAACTAAATATAAATAATAAATAGGTACAAAGAGTAGCAAACATTTTTTAGGAAATTTAAACAAACAAGTTCATTCCTGCAGTTAAAGTTCTTAAGAGTAACTAATGTAGAGGATGTACACTTCCACTTAGGGAAATACTTGATGGGCTTTTAAGCCGGATTAGTACTTGTATTATAAAACTGTGGATACCGACTTTAAAAGAATTTATTGTTATATACTTAAGGTGGCTTAATGTCTTTTAAACCGGTCAGATCTGACCTAATACCAGGTAAAGATGATAATACCTACAACAAATTACAGAAAATAAAATCAATATAAATAAAACTGAGCATTTTTTAAATATAAAATGCATAGAAATAAACAAATATTCTAAATAATTCCAAGCTTAATGTAATTAAACGAGCTCACCTTAAAAGTTTGAGATTGCAATACTTTATTCATATTAACACCTTGCGTTTACGTTATAACTGCATCAAACGCAAAAGATACATACTGATTTTTTTAAAACTGAATTACAGCAGGCCCTGGATAACCTTAGAACTGTCTGTATTAAGCTTTTGTCCTCCCCCCCTTAGCTATTTGAAATCTGAAGTAACAAAAATAATTGACAGTTGCATAAATAAAACTTCACATTTAAGTCAGTTAGTAATAATACAGACAGTTCTAAGGTTATCCAGGGCCTGCCGCAATTCAGTTTTTAAAAAATCACTTTGTGCACTGACACACACGAAAATCAAAATTATGTATTTTTAACGACCCTCGCACATGTATTTTTCAAAATTTATAAAATAAAATTCAGTGCGTAAACGCGATTTTAACGATAGTACATTGCGAACGGCAGCAGTGCATTCTGGGAACTAAGGTGTAACCTTAAAATCTACGCTAAAATATACTCGTATGATAATTTAGGTCACTAATACCAGAAGCATGCATATCGGGCAATCCAAAATATTACTAAAATTGCAAACATCGAACATTCAATACATAGGATAGTTACTTAAGTTTATCAAAATTAAATCAAGTTTGTTAACATCAAACATTTAATTGAAATGACACGCAAGTTAGTTTTTAAATTTACTGAATCCTGATGCAGGTCGTAGGCTTACTTAATAAAGGACCCATTGTTAATACTATAGAACATGCAAGTTCCCTTTAAAACCAAAAATAGTTGTTAATTTTACTAGGAATTCGCGTGTTTGGTAAGATCTTACCCCACGACGGAACTTATTTAACAATCCCTAAGGATTATTTCTTATTAAAATTATCTTATTGCGTCTTCCTTACAACAAAATTATGCAGATGTCCAAGATACAATTCAACAAATAACCTAACGTAATCAAGTTACACATATCTTTTGTAAACATTACTTGCTGATTATTAAAATTAGTTTTTTAAATAAATAAATAATACTTCTTGATTACAAGTCTCATTATTAATACTATAATGGATAGGATGCAAAGTTCCTTTAAACAACCCATAATTATCTGACCTTCAGCCACTGACGAAACGGTTATTATTTATTACGCAAACTAGTTAACCAAACACTTGTTAAACGAAGAACTGGATTAAGAAACCATTCCTCAGCAGGCGTCCCCCGCTACGCTCGATGCCAGCAAGTAGAACCAAATTACCAAAACAGCATCCCCAAGCGGACCAAATTCCACAGGAATCAAATATCCAAAAGTAACTACCACTTGAAAAGGAATCAAAACTTAGCCTAAGGGCTACTGCACCATTCTTCTCGATTCATTTCACAAATTAAGCCAATTATGGCTTTAAACCAATAACACTTCATTCTTGCACCAAGATACTCTTAGGACGCCGCCAAAGAAAATTACGTCCGTTTGCTCTCTCCACCCCCAATCAACAACCTCTTTTATTATTTTCGTTGCCATCTCCACCAAAACAAAACAAACTTTGCTAAAGCACCTTTTGTATCAAATTTTGAAAATATTTTCCCATGACTTATACATCCTTGGATTAAATTGTTTCAGTCAAATATCAAAGTAAAAACCAGGATCAGTTCGAATGTCAACAAACTCAAATTAGGCAATAGAAACAACATTCCCAAGCTTTCGCCCTAAACTGTTAAATAAACCATTAGAAAAACTCTAAATTAATAACCATAAAGACAAATTGAAAGAACAATTAATTAAAAATTGTTACAAAGGAAGTAGGACTATAATTTTTTAAACTGTGGAAGTCATTTTTATCTGTACTTACAAAACTTCAAAAGGGCATAAATGATTTATTTTTGTTTTATAACTTAACGACAAAGACGCAAAAAATTAGAATTAGATCTTGGAATGTGAAGACATTGTTAGCGCCTGGAAAAATGCAAGAGTTAACAAATGAAGTAAAAAACAGAGTTCAAATCGCATGTCTACAAGAAACAAGCTGGAAAGAAGAAGATAAAATAAAAAAAGGAGATTACGCAATTTTGTACTCAGGGGGAGAAAAACAAGGCTACGGAGGAACAGCTTTCTTTATACAAGATGAAATGAAAAAACAAAGTACCTATTGGAATTTAAAGCCGGAAAAGAAAGAATATCGTATATATTAGAATTAAGAACAGCCCTTATAAGTATATGTATACGCACCTACAGCTACAGCAGAACAGGAATTTTATGATAAACTCGAAGAAGTTTACGAATACATCTCTAAAAAAGACATGATAATGATTATAAGCGACTTTAACGTTTAGATAGGAAGAGAAGAGTCGAACAAAGGAGTTGCAGGAAGACACACAATTCACAATGGAACAAACAGCAATGGACAGCTTCTGTATAATTTTGCAGTAGCTACAAACATGTACATAACAAGTACAAAATTTAAGCATCCAAGAATTCACAAAATAACATGGATGCAACCAGGAAAAAGAGACGGAAACCAAATCGATTACGTTTTAGTAAAGAAGAAGAACTACAACTCTGTTAACGATGCAAGATCATAGATACGAATCACTTCCTAATCACAACAAAAATTTAAATCAAAACAATAAAAATGGAAAAGAACGAAACATGTAAACAAATGTGGAACATTAAAACACTTAAGGATGAAGAAACAGTAGAAAAATATAGAAATGAAGTACAGAACAGGGTGAATAGAAGTAGAGAAACAGATAACATAGATGAAAACTGGAACCACATTAAAGAAGCAGTAGTAGAAGCCGCAGAGAATGCTTTGGGAAGAAAAAGAAAACATTGATTTGACAAAGAATGCGAAAAAATCGTAGAGAAAAAGAACATGGCAAGAAAAAAGTGGCTCAGAACAAGAAAGGAACAAGATAAAACTGATTACCAAGAAAAAAAGTAGGCAAACACAGCATACAAAAGCAAGAAAAGACAACACATAGAGAAAATATCGGAAGAAACTGAAAACGAAAACAAAAGAAACAATATTCAACCGTTATACCAGTACAAAACAAACAAAAAGCAGAAAATATTAAAGAAGAAGAATGGAGAAACTATTTCGCAAAACTTTACGAAGATGAAAGACTAGCACGTACACAAACGGAAGAGGAAATAGAGTCGGAAGATAACATGTAGAACCTAGAAAAAATACCAGATGTTAACGAAGTAATAGAACATATAAATAGATTAAAAAATAAGAAAGCACCAGGGAGCGACAGAATAAATACTGAATTAATTAAGGAAGGGGGATAAAGCTCACCGTTAAGAATATACAAGTTCGTATTGTATTTAGTTTTTGAATTTCGCGCGTTCAAATAGATGTCGGTCGGTACATATTTATAGAAACCTTCCTTAGCATGTGTTACTCTTCTTCTACCCTGTTTCCATTTCCTGTTCTTAAGTGATGTAACACTAATATGGTAATATGTGTATGTGTAACTTTATTTAAATAATAAATAAGTTTAATCGTTATTGGCTACCCATTCCTTAAGTCATTAAGTTAGTGTATTCAAGAGGTCATCACTCTAATTATTTAATAGTTGGTAACAAACATATAGAAAAAGATAAGAATGCCAGATGAATTGAAAAAAGGTTTTATTGTTCGTATACGTAAAACTGGAGACCTATCAAAATGTAAAAATTATAGAACAATTACATTGCTAAACATTATCTATAAAATATTAACATCTATACTAAGAAATAGATTGTCAAAACACGTAGAGACAGTAATAGAAGATGGGATTGAGAACATGGAAATCTACAATAGGTAAATGCAATCACATGTTAAAGCAAATAACTAAAAAGAAACGGAACCGAAAATGGGTACATCCAATGTTAAAAAAAGGAAGACCGAGGGAGAACACTGAACAATGTTTAATGACGCTAAATTATGATGACAAGTTTTACCAGTATTTTAAAATGCCAAGAAGTAAATTTCACGATTTACTGAAATTGGTAGAACCAATGATATTGAAACAAAATGCATCATTTCGTGAAGCAATTTTACCGACTCCCGACACGCAACATACCGTCAAAACATTCTTGCCGGGAATATTTGTCGGTGTCGTTCCGTGACGTTGGCGGAACGTGTAGGTCGCTACCGCTTAGTGTGAATAGTCCTACCTGAAACTCACATTTAAAAATTTTTTCGTGTCGGTGTCGGTACATGTCGTGTTGTTAAGTGTCGTATTAAGGTTGATTCACATATTATACGACACGAACCGTCACGTAACAACACGACACGTACCGGCACCGGCACGACAATTTTCGAATATGTTCAGATTACACCGACACCGAAAAGGCAATAGATAGTATAATCTTCCTTTATACATAGCATTAGTAGATTACAGTGTTGCCAACCGTAGCGGAATTCCGCTACTGTAGCGGATTTTGGACTTCGTAGTGGCGTAGCGGCGGCAAGCACTTATTTTTTTAAAAGTAGCGGAATCTGTTCAAACCAAAAAAATTGAAAAATGAGGATCATCAGTCTACAAAATTTAAATTAACATTCGAAGAATTGATGTAGGATCACCTTACCTTATTTTTCTTAAGTATGCATTCCTAGAAATCATATAGGACGGTGATAATAAAGACTCCCGATTCAAAAAACAATTTTTTTATTGTTTGTTGGTGTTTATTTTTAACAATAAACCAATTTTAAAACAAAAATGTCTATTTTTTCCATGTATGCCTGTTCATATTTTAACAAAATAACTAAAAGGCGTTTAAATGCATGTACTGTCCTAGAAAATTCACGTGGTAGCGGTATTTTACTAAATGTAGCGGAATTATTGGCGCATGGTAGTGAAGAAACATGCTAGACGGTTGGCAACACTGGTAGATTATGAAAAGGCCTTTGACAGTTTGGAGCACTGGGCAATAATAAAAGAACTAGACAAAGCTCGTATAGACTATCGACTGGTGTCTTCTAAAGAGCATCTACAAAAGTGCAACAGCGAAAGTCAGACTACACGAAGACACACTACGCTTCTCTATACAAAAAGGACACGACAAGGCGATACCATATCGCCCAAACTATTTAACATAAAACTGGAAGGGATATTCAAAGAATTAAACTGGGGAAACAAAGGAGTCAGTATGAACAGAGAGATGCTGAACCATCTCAGATTCCCCGACGACGTCATTCCAATTGCAGATAGAGAAGAAGATCTGAAGACAATGCTGACTGAACTAGAGGAGAAATCAGTAGGCGTAAAAATGAACATAGAGAACACGAAAACTATGTACACAAGATCCAAACATAAGCATAGCCGGAATACAAATTCAGAATGTAGAAGAATACATATATCTAAGCCAGACGATTTCACTATCAAAAGAAAAAAGAACAAGTGAAATAGAAAGAAGAAGAAAATTGGGATGGGCGGCTTTCGGAAGGCTAGCAAAAATTCTTAAAAATCGTAAAATACCACAACGGCTTCGGACCAAAGTATACGATCAATGGGTCCTTCCTGTAATGACGTACGGTGCTCAAACATGGACAATCACAAAAAAAACAATACATAAATTAAGAACTACTCAGAGAGACATGGAATGTGCAATGGTAGGGGTGTCACTGCGTGACAGAAAAAGAAACGATTGGATAAGAGGGAAAACAAAAAGCACAGATATAATAGAAAAAGTGACAAAACTAAAATGGGAGTACGCAAAACCCATGACAAGACAAAAAGTCGAAAGGTGGAACACAAAGATCTTACACTGAGTGCCATGGACGGGAAAAAGAAGATAGCAGGGCTGGCTTGGATACGAGTTGCGCAAAATAGAGAAGAATGGAGAAACCTGAGGGAGGCCTTGCCCAACACTGGGCGCAATAAAAAGGGCTAAAGAAGAAGAAGAGAATATAAAGGATTGTCAATCCAACTTATTATTTTTTTAATACTTTTTATCGGTTATTGTTCAACATTATTTGCAAGACAATAATAGTTCAGTCAAATGGTCGAAATAAAAGGGTAAACTTTGCATTTTGGGTAGGCAGCGATTGTTTTTATCGATGTATGAAGGGGTCAGTGGTGAGTCTAAATTAGGGTTTTCGGGGTGGTAATCCCCCATTCGGCCGCCATCTTGAAAAGAACGTTTAAATTCGTTTTTCGCCTACATCTCCGTAGTCTTGAGTCTTACAAAAAGTTTATACAGTAGATAATCGTATAATCTATAATTTTTATTATCGATTTTTTACATAGCATTAACAATAAAAAAGTTATAAGCCGGAAAAGACAAAAACTTAAGGGTTTATAACTTTTTTATTATTAATGCTACCTACCTAAAAAAATTATTAATAAAAATTGTAGAATTTGCGATTCTCTACGAAAAAGCTCTGTACAAACTTTTTGTAAGACTCACAACTATAGAGATATAGTCAAAAAGCTAATTAACCCTTCTTTTCAAGATGGCGGCCGAATGGGGGGGGGTTACCACCCCGAAAATCCTGATTTAGACTCACCACTGACCCCTCTACGCATCGATAAAAAAAAAATCGCTGCCTACACAAAATGCAAATTTGAATTACCATTTGACTGGACTATAATAAGTAGAATGAATAATGTTTGCACTGCATGTGCATGCTTAACAACCTCTGCATATAAATAATTACTTCTATGTATATGACTGTAACGAATTTTTCAAAAATGTTAAATCTTAAAAAAGGGAACAAGCATTACTAGTTATTGCCATATACGTCCATAATTTTGTATTTTTGTTATTAACCGAAATTTGTCGACGTGAATCTTAAATACTAACAATACGCATCAATTTTTACTAATTATTACGAAAATTATCTCTTTAAATACACAAAATCAAACTTGCTGTGTTATTATGCTCAAATACGTTTGCTTGTTGTAGATATACAATTTATTCTTAAAACGATTGTAAATGAGGAACAATAATACACTTCTACGCCACAACTTTATAAAAGTGGTAGTACCTTATTTCTTAAAAACTTCACATCAATAAAATTGTCATTTTGTAAAGGTGCGTATGTATAGAATAGCGCGCCGAGCCTGTAATGCGCGGAGAAACTTCACTACGAACACGGCACCGCGCATCCACCTGCAACGAGCAATTCCTTTGTGTTCGCGTCAAAAACCGACAGAAAATGGTTCGTTGCGAGCCGTTGCAGTATAGGCGCAGCGCGTGTTCGCAGTCCCGTCCACACGAACAAACAGTATGTTCATTCCATGTTGCATTACAGGCTCGGCGCGCTCGTGTATATGCACCTTAATAAGTTCTTTTTAAATTTCTGCAGAGATAATATAGTTTATTAAATTTGCTTTAGAAAACACTAATTTGGTAACTATTTACCTTACACAACAATTGAAATGGATACTTCTGATACTAAGCAGTAGGTAGTTATTAGCAATACATAATTAAATAAAAATCCTAACCTGGCTTGCCAATTTTGAAACTTTAGTCCCGATTATTGAACAACGATGTCATTTAATAGGAGTTATTACATAAGTAGGTATTCGATAGAAAACTTGATCAAATCAATATTTATCCAAATATTCCCAAATTATGTTGAAGAATAAAATATACTGCACTGAGCCCTACGTTGGGCTGCAATTATTGTACTGTATCCCTATTTAGTTATTACTTATGTTGGATACGACAATTTTCAAAACAAAAAAAATATAATTTGCTTTGCTCTTTAATTTAATTGCTTACAGAGATCTTACCTCAAGGTCGTTAGGTAGGTTCGTTGTTTGTTCAAATTTTTAATTAACCAAAATAAAAACTTTGCTCAAATTTTATAATGCAGATTCTTTTTATAGTTCAGTCAAAATAGACACAAAAATGCCCAAAGTTCGGAATAATTCGCATGGAGCTGAATTTTTGTGTAGACCTTCATATTATAATTCTAAATGAAATGTCAAAAGTCCCCATCGATCCGAGTGCTGCTAAAAATTTTACGCGGGGTCAAACGTCATAAAGAAAGGTATTTTGAGAATATCTCGTTAACGGTTAGTTTTATTGTATAACTACTTATTAGCGAATTTCTAGCTCATACAATTTTCCACAAAAAATGTTTAATTACTTTTTTCATGAGAGTGGCCATTATCGAGATATTGGGATATCAAGAATTGAAACTGTCATCTTTTTGAAGAAATGCATTCCTTTCCACACCACCTTCGAGATAGAGTACTCGGCGCGTTTTTTCTTATAATGTGGTATCCCCAGTAGGCCTAATTCACAATTTTCTTAAGAAAACAAAAAATTAGTCATGTTCATACTCCATTTCTAAAGTTACATATTCTTATTCTTCTTCTTCCTCTAGCTGCTGTATTTCCACAGGCTGCGCCAATAAACGCGATGGATCGATTAAATCTTTATTGATGTCGCACACATCGTCATCCTTTAGTTGCCACATACTGGTGAACAATGTAAACCTACTTTTCTGCAACCACAATTATAATTACAGCCCTTGCTGCAATTGCAACAATAGTGTTCAGTAGTATGTCTGGAGCAGGTGGGAGCAGAGTTTGAATTGGCTCCAAAACGTTGTTTTTCCATGCCCATCCCCAATCTTCAACAAGAATCGATTTATTTCAATGTTGTGCGAAAAATTCGTAGCTGATAATATCTGTGTAACATGAGCAGAAAATGACGCTGTTGTTATAATAATCGATACAGCCATAGAGCAGTCTCATGCAAGAACAAGTATTGTTGAAGATGTATTTGATCCATCCTGTTTTTTGGCGCATCCTGTTGAAATACAGCAGCTAGAGGAAGAAGCATGCAGAAGAAGAATATGTAACTTTAGAAACAAAGAATGAACAAGACTAATTTTTTGTTTTATTAGAAAAATCGTGGATTAGGGCTACTAGGGATACTACATTACAAATAAAACGCGCCGAGTACTCTATCTCGGAGGTGGTGTGGAAAGGAATGCATTTCTTCAAAAAGATGACAGTTTCAATTCTTGATATCGCAATATCTCGATAATGGTCACTCCTATGAAAAAAAGTAATTAAACCTTTCTTGTGGCTATAAATTCGGTAATAACTATTTTTACAATAAAACTAACCGTTAACGAGATATTCTCAAAATACCTTTTTTTATGACGTTTGACCCCGCGTAATAGTAATTTGTAAATACAAGTGTTGAAAGCTTGCGTTTGCCACACGAATGTGAAGTTTGCAGCACGAACGATAGTGAGTGCTGCAGTCACATGAGAGTGGCAAATACAAGCTTTCAACACATGTATTACACACTATTTTTTCTACAACCACATTTCCATAAAAAAATTTAAATATTTTTGCAAAATCAAATCTGACATTCATCAAATGTCATTATGACATTTTGATTTCGGTGCGGCAAAATTATACTTTGCCGCACCGAAAATCATGCATGTGCGTGCAGAAAGTAAATTTTCCGCACGCTAATTTCACTTGTTCGGCAAACACTCATTTTCAATACTCGTATCTATGGAGACGAAGTCTGAAAATTCCACTTTCCATGGTGGGAGTAGAAAAAATTTTTAGCAGCACTCGGATCGATGGGGACTTTTGACATTTAATTTAGAACTATAACATGAAGGCTCACACAAAAATTCAGCTCCATGCGAATTATTCCGAACTGTTATGTCGATTTTGCCTGGATGATTATTTAGGTATTTTGTTTTTCCTATCAACCCTACTTAAAATTATCTTAATATTATTTTATACACTCACTATTTATTCTTAACTTCCCCTTCTTTTCCAAAAAATTTCTTTATCCCCAAAAACCAAAAATCCAATCTGCCTCTGCTCAGGGCCGAGCCAAGAGTATCTGCCGCCCGGGTGCAAGATATAATTTGCCGCCCCTATAGCTCTTAAAAAATTCAACAATTTTTCTGTATCAAGTTACCTTTATACGAAAAAAAGCCAGATACAAGAATAACTTGATAAAAAAAGTTGCATTTTTTAATGCCACAAGCATATTTTAAATTTCTTTCATTTTTCATTTTGCCGCCCCTAGTAGGTTTCCGCCCGGGTGCTGTGCACCCCTTGCACCCCCGGCACGGCTCGGCCCTGCCTCTGCTTAACTCACTCCTGCTTGAAATTTCCCTCGCTCGAACTGCTTTTGCTCGAACTGCTTTTGATCGAACTGCTTTTTCTTGAAGTTCAGTCTTTACTTGATTTTTCTTCAAATTCCCTTTCCTTTATTTAATACAGGTTCTTAATCTTGTTAATTGTATTTATAGTTGATTATTTATTCAATATTTACTCTTTTTGGGACGAGCAACTTAATTTTGTTGTTGCCCCTTCGATTGCAAAATAGGTATCAACTGAATTCCAAATTTGTTTTTTCTGTATCCTGGATTTTTAACTCACATTTGTTTTTTTACTATAACGACTATTTACAAGGTTTCTAAAGTAACTTATTCTACGTTTCTAAGTCTATTAATTTAGCAAATTATATAATAATAATGTAAACTTTATTTAGCAACATCGCTATACAACTTCAAATTATAAAAAACAAATTAAACGATCTATTTTAACAACTCTTATAAATTACACTATTTTACCAGGATTTCTCTTAATTTTAACTTGAACATATTTACATTTCTACTATTTTTAACTGTTTTAGGTAACTTAATATATTCTACTAGTGCCTTAAAGAATATTGAATTTTGGTTCTTTCTATATTTCTTATGTTGTAGTACAAAATTTGTTTTATTTCTAGTGTCGTGATTATGAATCTGATTGAACTCTTGCATTACTGTATTAAAATATACCGGCATTAAACCGCATTTGATTTTATGAATGAAAATGAGAGCCTTCATTTCACAATATTTACTAATGTTTAACCAATTTAATGATTCCAACATGACGCCTATGCTTGTATATTTATTGCACTTTAATATAATTCGCATTGCTCGATTTTGCAGTAGTTGCAGTCTATTTAAATCCCCTCTCCTAGCTAAGTAGAGTATCGTTCCAGCAAAATGGAAATGAGGTAGAAGAATTATACAATTATATACTGTCCCTCTCGCCCATCTACTTAAAAATTCGCTACATCTGTTAAGGACCCCTAATTTTTTGGATATTTTTTTACACGTATAGTCTATATGTTCGCTAAAATTTAACTTATTACTTACTAACAATGATCACTATAATAACTTAAATTTAATCTAGCTATCTTAAAATTATATTACAATTTTTATAATTTAAAAAAAATCTGGATTACCAATCTCCGCAAAATAATATTTTCGTTAATTAACTCAAAAAATAACATAACCTTTAATTATAGGCATCCAAATTAAATATCATTTCAATACATACATTCATAATTTTTTCAGTTTAATTTGATTTTTTGTAGTTTAAAAAAAAAATACAATACAGTTAACAGTAAATAGACTGCCCTTGTTTCAACTTGTCTGGAGGGCAGTTTCCTTCTCTTTATTCTTTCCTGTCGGGCCTCACTTGGCCAACTCTTGTTGCTTCCAACACTGATGCTATTAGGGTACCCGAGGGTTAGGGGTCTTTAATTTCACATCTATCATATCTTCAAGTTTACCCCTCACATTACGGAGGTTGGACAAGGGACCAACCACCCCTTTCCAGAAAACAAAACCAGTTGTGAAGGCTCGAAAAACCCAAACAAAAGAAAAGAACTAAAAATATATTCCTGGAACACTTTATAAAACTGGAAAAAAAAGCAAGCGATAAGAAAGCATAGAAGAGAATTGTTCAGCAGGCCAAAGCCCACAAAGGGCTGTAGTGCAAAAGATGATGATGAACAGTAAATATGTGTGTACAAAACATTCAAATATTTGTAAACTAACAAAAGATTGACCGGAGTTACTATTTATTAACTTGCATGCTGATGTACGCTACTTTTCATGAAGGTTTTTTTTGTCACTCTGGCCTGAAATCTCATGAATATTCCAATTTTTGAATATTAAAATCCAATAACCTGAGCATACATTTACCTTTGCTTGAAATAAGCGCATATTCAATTTTTACTAACCACAAAAACAACTCATATTTGTTAAGAAATATTAATTTATAAACTGAACAATAAACAAGTAAATTATAGGAACAAAGGTAACAAGTAAATTTTTCTTTACTATTACATATTTTACTTATCATTAACAGTATTACTAAAACAATCAAATATATAATTTAAACTTTCCAAAATCCCTTGCCAATGGTCATCGATTTCTGGATCTCTCATACCACCTTCTGTTAACTGATAAATATAATACTGAACACAATTGCGAAGAACTTCTTTACATTCTTTTATGGCAGTGGCTTGTCTAAAATTGAAAAAGGAATTAAGAATCTTACCTACAAACTGTACATATAACTCACCGCCTATCACAGAGAAATCCTATCTTTGTTTTTTCTAGTAGCAACATAACTTGATCAGACGATTTTAGTTTGTCACAAATGTTTTCGTTAGCAACCTAAAATTAAGTAACACAAATTACTGTTTAAATTTAATGACAATAAACTAATATGATAGCTGCTTGGTTATATAAATATCTGTATAGTGAACATTTTGATTCCACAAGTGGACTAACAAAAACGGAAATATGTTAATTAACTTCGCTATGGAAAGAAATATGGTAATAAAAGTAACATTTCTACAACACAAAGAAATACAGAAAGGCACATGGACTAGTCCCGATAGAAAAACGACTAATCAGATTCATCACATACTGATAGAAGGGATTCATTCGTCCGATGCAGATAGTAATCATTACTTAGTGAAAGCCATTCTACAGCAACAAATACCAAATAGAAAAGAAGACTTAACAAAAGGAAAAGAGATATCCAACAATTAAAAGAGGACGAAACACAGGAATTGCATATACAAGCAATAGAACAAAAATTAGAACCGGAAGAGGTGCAAGATATCGAAACAGAGTACAATCATATCAAACAAATGATAAATTAATCCTTTCAGCAAGTGTACAAGCCAACACAAAGATCAAAAAAGGGCTGGTTTTGTAAAGTATGTGAGGAAGCCATAGATAACAGAAGAAAAGCAAAACTAAACCTTCTCATAATCAAGTCAGAAGAGAATGAAAAAAAGTACAAAGAAGGAAGACGGTGATAAAAAATTAAAAACTCCAACCAGTAGCTACCACAACCACTTTACAGCGGCATTTGGAAACAAAGGGGCATGAACATGTCCACAAACATTTTCAAACATTTTTTATAGTTCGAAAATAGTTCGGGTTCGGTTCGTATTGTTTTTTTTTAAGTTTGGTTCGAGTTCGTTTCAAAAAATCATGGTTCGCACAGCCCTAAATTAAAGTATTTTAAACAGAAAAACCATCTTTTAATTATGTGAAAAAGCTCAATTCTGTGAACACTGTTCTTTTATTAGTTTACAAAACCAAGCAGCTACTAAGATTTAAACAAGTTTTAACAATCACATGGCTTCAGTATACCATTCATCAATTATGTAAGTAGCATTAATTAATGTGTTAATAAAGATGAATGAATAAACACTTACTTCTTCAATATTCAAATTACCAGTTCTAAACAATAATACAGCTAAAGGAGAAATTACGCTAGTTTCTCTCACTAACGTAGTATGCCTCAAATTTGATACTACTTCGTTTATGTACAGCAAAAAATTTGAGGAAAACCTGCTTTTTTTATAGTTTACACTTTCCGACGTAATTGTAGCTTTATGGTTATTCCTAAAAAATATTACATTTAATATAAAATTGTTTAATTTAACAAATCTACCTTGTAACGAAACAATTGGCCTTCTTAAGTCGTCCTTTAACTATATCCCACGAACGGTGTTGCAAAACAGTTCCAACACCAGACAATAAAACTGCCTTGACTAACTCATCATTATCAGATAAATCATCAGCAATGGGTAAAACATCGGAAAGACCATTTTTGAGATAATCAAAGTGAACTTCACGTAATTCTAGCAACAAATAACCAATTAACAACACAATGTTTTACATAAGATTTACTTACTCTGTAATGTTTTCAATTTATAGCCCACCATTCCTGTATCTAAACATAATTTTTGTGCTTCATAGGAATCGCCGTCTTCAATAAAGTTAAGCCACCTTTCAAAAAGTCGCATAAATGCCAAATGGTCACTGGTTTTGCAATATTGGCTCTTAACCTGTTTAATACCTTCCTTGTCCACTAAACCTTTAGCGAATATAGCAGTTTCTGCCGAATACAACGTAGCAATATCTATAATGGGACTAACACATTTAAATATAATAGCATTAACCATTGCTTTGGATAGTTTTGGGGCTAACTGAAAATCAGACACAGTCCTTCCAAGAGGGGTTAGATTTTCATTTGCATCCAATAATTCCAACTCCTGTAATTCTTCTACAGCTTTTTCAACAGCATTTCTATCAGGAGGACTAACAAGCTGCTCTACAAATTCTACAGCATTCATATTATTACTGTAAACCTTGGAATCCAAAACAATCTTTGTAAGTGAAGTACGAAGAATTTCTGGGATCGAATACTCCAAAAATTGTTTATACTTCAATTCAGGATATAGATGGAAACATTCCCCTGGTTGACAACGACCTGCTCTGCCTCTACGTTGATTAGCACTTGCTTGTGACACCCAGTAGTTGTCGATACATGTTACACCTATAATTTATAAGTTACACACCAAAAACCTAAATTGAAACAAAGTATAATTACCTTTTTCTACGTCAAATCTTTCCTCTTTATGGATTCCAGTATCAATAACGTATACTACGTCATCGATAGTAACAGAGGTTTCTGCAATATTTGTAGCTAAAATGACTTTCCTTACACCTGGTGGTGGTCTACTAAAAATTTTTCGTTGTTCAGATATGTGTAATCTTGAATGCAAACACAACACAGCCATATCATATGTTTCTGGCAATAAATTCTTTACTTTCATAATATCTTCCCAACCAGGAAGAAAACACAATATTGCCCCTTCAGGTTTATGTCTATGAACATTCAAAATGTTCGAGGCAACATCTTCCGCCACCACTTGAGGATTATGACCCATACACATCTGGTATGTTTTAGAGAGACTGCTACTTTCTTTCAAAAAATGATCCTTTACAGGATAAGTAAAACCAGGGATGTGTAAAATAGAGGCATTGTTGAAATAATCTTGAAATGCTTTCGCATCCATTGTTGCACTCATAATTAATATTTTTAGATTTGGATTTAACTTAAGAGCATACCGAAGGAGATTCATTAATAAATCAGTGTTTACATCACGTTCATGAGCTTCATCTAAGATTACATGCGAGCAATCAAGCAACTTTGGATCCGACTGCAAACGGCGCAAAAGAATCCCCGTCGTACAGTACATAATATGGCCAGTGTGTTTGTTAAAATTCGAATTGAAGCGTACTTGGTAACCAACAGCATACCCAACCTAAGACGTCAATTTATAAAAATTCATTTAAATTAGTATTAATTTTTTCTTACTTGTTCTTCCCGTTCATTGGCAACACGTTCGGCCAGCGATATAGCAGCAATACGACGTGGTTGGGTAACGATGATTTGACAAGGTTGTTCATAAACATTTCTTTCTGCAGCCCACGCTTCTAATACATACTGAGGCACACGTGTACTCTTACCACAGCCAGGTTCACCCTTTACTATGAGAACTTGATTGTTTTTGACAAGTTCAATAACATCAGCTCTGAAATTATTAAAGATAATGTAATATATTTTGCTAATACGTAACCACCTACAACAGAAAAATTAGTAAGGGAAGATTCATACTTGCATCGCAATTAATAAAGAAGATAACTATAAACTGTCTAACTAGGTACTCTATATAGCTGACTGCACAAATACATTGTGTTCCAGAAAATATTTATGGCTTACTCAATACAGGAAAAAAATTAATCGATTTCTTTACAACCACATGTCTTAGTAGTGGTGATTAACAAATATTAGAAAGGAATAATTGCAGGTATTTTTTCTTATAATAATAATGTTTTCAGCTGATATTTTGTTCAAGGTATTAGTAATTGCAGCCCAGTTCTTTTTATCCTTGATTAATACTTTTAATTGACCGAAAGATATTTTGATTTCATCAAATGTATTCCTTTTCCATGTTATTAGAGCTTTCCTCTAGAGCCCCTTCCAACTGATATAGAGTTCCACTTCAACGCCCTGTCTCATTATTCTTAAGGTGTATCCCAGCCACCTATACGTTCTTAGTTTAATTTCTATACCTATCTCTTGTTGTTCGGTTTTATTCCACAATTGTATATTATATTCGTTATCATTTCAGACCAAAATGTTTTAAAAGTGCATCTGAAGGTGGCAACTGACTTTTAAACTAAGCTTTGTAATGTAATATGAACGTTCGAGCACTATAATTGCTCGATATGCTTGCACGTGTTCTACTCAGTTAGTTTTTTTCATAAATCTCTTTGATTGCCAGGATTTAGAAATTATAGTTTCAACCAAAAATATGAGCAAGTCAGTAAATAAGCGGAATCTTTCAATTTCACTTAATACAAACCATTAGAAAAAACAAACTAGTTTTTGAATGCACTTACTGATCGATGTATCAACTCCCTTATTCCTTCCAAATAAATGTCTGTGGTTGTGCAGTAGACTATTCATGTACCACATTATTTACCACTTCATGGCTAACAAACTGATGTCCTTTTATAGCCGATTTAATGGTAGTTCAATAGAGCAAGATCAGGATGAGGTAGTTTTAGATTATATATAAGAAATAAGAATCAAGAAGATTAAGTGTTTACTCCATGTTAATGCACATCCTCATACTGCGACCCACACAGTGAAAACTATTATTATTATTAGCCTGTATAGGGCAAAGGCTTCTCACTTATTCTTTGCACTTTTTCAAATCTACTCACTTTTTTGTGAAGGGCTTTTTAGTCTACTCTCCCATAATGACCGGTCCTCATGGGAGAAAGGTGCCACACTAACGGAGCAATCAGGCCACCCATTCCAGTGCTGAACGGAAACAACGATCGTACTGGACTGGGGTACCTAGCTATTTCAACTCGGGACCTACAGTGAAAAACTATACCAAATTTAAAAGCAGAACTCTTCAAACATCCGCTACATAATCCTGATCTTGCTTAATCGAACTGCCATTTATTTGAGCCCATAAAATCAGCTCTAAGAGGACATTGATTTGTTAGTGATGTGGTAAAAATGTGGTGCACTAATGGCTTGCTGCACATCAAAAAACATATTATTTAGAAGCAATAAGAAAGTAAGTGGACTGATAGAGTAATGCCCCTACTAATATGTTTTTGTTAAAGGTTTAGGTATATTAAGTTTAATTCTGCTTACTTACTGGCTTCTTTTTGTAATAATTAAACGATTAGAATTTTTTTTTACTCCTATGTTATCAGTGATCTACTCTAAGGTAATAGACTAATTTTTTAAGTGTCTGGCATAGCAGTATAAACTATCTAAGCCAGGAGTCGGCAACCTGCGGCCCGCGGGCCGCATGCGGCCCGCCATGTCTTTTGATGCGGCCCGCCAAGTAAAATCTAAATATACAGGCTGATCCAAATTACCGCCCGAGTAAAAGTGGGTCCAAAGGGGGAGTATAAGAGGCCCCATAGGCGGGATTCTATGGAAATAAAAAATCCCATATAAAATGCCGGTAAAATTTTGTATACTTAAAAAGATTTTAAAATCGAAACAAATTTAACTAATTCCAATTATATTAACAAGAACGGTATGAATCATCGAAACTTTCAAGAATTCTTGGACGAAATTAATGCAGAACATGAAGATATTCTGTACTTTTCTGAGGTACGATGGCCGGATGGCTCAGTCGAGGAAAAGTTTTGAAAAGATTTTTTGATTTGAAAGATGAAATTGAAATATTCTTGACGGACAAAGAAAAAACATATCAGAATTATCAGATTTTAAATGGATATGCGAATTGGTTTTTCTTGTTGACATTACAGCTTACTTAAATAAATTAAATGTAACTCTACTAGGAAAAGGAAAGCTAATCCATGTGTACCAAAATTAAAAGTTTTCAGCTAAAAATGAAATTATTTATATCTCAAATTGAAAAGAATAATTATTGCCATTTTCCTACTTTGCAATCGTTATTAACAAACAATGAGAGACAATGTCTTCCAAACGATGTTTATATTGATTTATTGAAGTTGAAGTTGTTGGATGAAAATTTTCGGAATCGCTTTTATGCGAAAGAAACTGACTTACAAATATTTGAGAATCCCAGTAAATTTGATATATCGAAGGCACCAGAATATTTACCCAGTAAATTTGATATATCGAAGGCACCAGAATATTTACAGTTGGAACTAATTGATTTGCAAGCAAACAATAATTACAAAAATAATTTTGATGACACTGATTAACGACCAATAGAAACGGAATATTGAGCATAGTTACCACGGCAACGTTCAAATTTCTCGGAAATTTTTTGTTGATCGCTAGACCAACCTAGCTGAAATTAAGAAGTGGAAATTTTTATGTCAAATGTGACAGCTGACGTACAAGTTGCTGTGGTTACGTTTTTAAAATTTAAATATGTACTGAATTATTATTGCTTTTAGTGTTACGATTTTCTTACCGATTCTACACTCGAGCATTAATTCATGTCCGGGAAATTTTTGGTAGTGCGTTTCAACAACGTAATACGTTGTTGAAATGCACACCTAAAAATTTCCGGAAGGAATTAATGCTCTTGTGAGATTATAAGTGAAAATAATTTGATATTATTTTATTCAAGTATACCCGAAAATAAATTTCCTCAAATGGAAACATTTGCAAAATCAATGATTGGCATTTTTGCAAGCACATATTTATGCGAACAAACCTTTTCACGATTGAATATTATCAAATCAAAATACAGAAAACGGTTAACAGATCAAAATTTGCATAATATTCTGAGGATCTCAGTATCACAAACATAGCTAAACTACCAAAAATTATTCAAGAACAAAAATCTCATTACAATTTAGTATTGGTATTATTTTTATTATAATAACATTAATAATTATTATTTTTATTATTATACTTTCAATGTTAACAATTATTACTCTTAAGACCAGACATTTTTGTAATTATCATTATTTCTATAATATTATATTTTGTTATTTTATGACTATAAAATGTTTAAACAAATACTCGTATAAATGAAAATTGTTTTGTTAGTTGCTCCATTTTTTAGTTTTTTGTTTTTGCCTCTTAAGTATAGTCACTTTTATGTTTCAATAAAAATTTATTAAAACTATTATATTACCCTATAATATTGGTATGTGCGGCCCGCTTGAAAATATTATTGTCTAATTTGGCCCGCTACCTAGAAAAGGTTGCCGACCCCTGATCTAAGCAATGAAAGAGAGAGTCTATAATAGTTTAAAGGAAAAACAGAAGATATAGTAGGAAGATGGAAGATAAAAGAAAGCATATAGGCGACAGCAGATGAGTTACTGAAAGTACAAAAAAGTCCTGGATCACAGAGAGAATTCTTAAGATGATTAAGGAAAGAAGACTATATAAAAACATAAAAATAGAAGCGGGACAAGCGAAATATAGAGAATTGAGAAATAAAATAAACAGAGAATGTATTATAGCGAAAGAACGATACATTGAGGAGAAATGTGAAGAAATTAAGAACCTGCTTAAGGAAAGAAAAATTGGCCAAGCAGATAGGTTAATTAAAACATGGTTCAGTGAACCAAAAAAGAGAGCTCTGTGCAAAAAAGACGAGAGGAAATGCACTTGATTAAAATGACATCGCCGAAAGATAATAATAATAATAAACTTTATTGTCCAACAGCAACAGCCAATTATAGGACAAAATAAATAATACAGATAAATATTAACATAATAATATATGATATATAACAAGTTTACTTATACGACTAAATATAAATATTTATATAAGGACAAGTAAATACAAAACATGCATAATATACAGGGTGCCCGGATTTCGTAGGGACAACATGGGTAACTTTTGTATTTGAAGAGATAGAGAGATGGTTAAATTAGCAAAAAGGTGCAGGTTCGAGAGCTCATTAAGAATCCATTTTCAAATTTTACTTGTCATGGCCCACTTGTTTAAAATTTAAAAAAAAACAAAATCTCCTAATTTCTTTTATTTGCCGTAACTTTTTTGTTACTTAAGATATTGAGATGCGGTTTGAACTAATTTGCATGATAATTTAAATACTTTTCTTTGCACTTAATAAAACCAATTTCATTTGTGCAAATTTTTAGTAATCTAACCTAACCTCAAAATTTTAAATTGGTACTATGCAATTTTTTTGGCCCTTTTAAGAGAGGATTTTTTTCTGAATGCAATGATGTATCACATGATAAGGAAACTTTTTCAAAATTCTGAAAAATTGAGCTTATTCTTTTTACAGGCAGAAATCACTAGTGCCATGATCACAATAACTTTGTTTTTTGTTTATCACGTTAAGCTAGGTTCATGCACTAGCGATTCGCGATTTGCGGAAAGCGATTTTTGTTCTGATTGGTTAAATTTGAACGCAGTTTAAGCGGCAATTTACTAGGTACTTCAAGATTCTGCGATTTCCGCAGAACTTGGAACGATTTCAATATTTTGCTATTTCCGCTGGTTATATTCTGAACTGCGCATGCGTTCATCGACGCGTTGTTGACTGTAGAACACGTTTTTATTTATTTTTAACATAACCTTAAAATAGTTGTGTTGGTTGCACAGAATACATTGATTGCCTTTGATTGTGTTCGCGAATTCGGTTAAAAACCAATACTGTTGTTTATATTTGCTGAAACATGAGCATACAACAAGAACGAAATGTCAGAATTCTTGAAGTACTTCTACCAACCTATAAAACACCCTGTTCGGTCATGAAAAGTTATTACTTTCTGCGAGTGAAATCCCTACTGCATGAACTAGTTGGTAAAAACGCATTCCGCAAATCGCGAATCGCTAGTGCATGAACCTAGCTTTATCTGTGAAATTATGTTTCGAAACAAAAATCATGGCACTAGTGATTTCTGCCCGTAAAAAGAATAAGCTCAGTTTTTCAAATTTTTGAAGAAGTTTACATATCATGTGATACATCACTGCATTCAGAAAAAAAGGTTAGGTTAGATTATTAAAAATTTGCACAAATGAAATTGGTTTTATTAAGTGCAAAGAAAAGTATTTAAATTACCATGCAAATTAGTTCAAACCGCATCTCAATATCTTAAGTAACAAAAAAGTTACGGTAAATAAAAGAAATTAAGAGATTTTGTTTTTTTTTTAATTTTAAACAAGTGGGCCATGACAAGTAAAATTTGAAAATGGATTCTTAATGAGCTCTCGAACCTCCACCTTTTTGCTAATTTAACCATCTCTCTATCTCTTCAAATACAAAAGTTACCTATGTTGTCCCTACGAATTCCGGGCACCCTGTATAGTAATGATCTAACTACCCAATCTTAACAGTTGTGATTGCGAATAATATACATCAAGTATATTTTTTAAGGTATCCTCGAAAGATGGAGAGAACACATTGAGGAACTGTATAAGGATGAAAACACAACAGGAATTTGCTTGGAATCAGAATATCGGATAAAAAGGGAAGAGAAAGAAGGAAATACAACATAGTCAGAATATAACAAAGCAATCCAAGATCTAAATCCTAATAAAGCATCAGGGATAGACAAAATTCCTTCGGAAATTATAAAGAACTACTAAGCTGTGAATAGTATTTGAAAAATAAAAATTTTTGAAGTTACTTCCTTAGAGACAAAACCTTTTGCCCTATTTACTAACACAGTATCTCTATTGTTTCTCAAAAAGCCACTGATGAATAATGAATTACAAACATACCACATATTACGGGTTACCATAAAAGAATGCCGGTATTTTAAACATATTTATTTTATTGAAATAGGAACAAAAGAATAATAACAAAAATAGTGATTAATAGCTTAAAGTCTATAGTTTTCACTGCGGATTTGTTAGTTCAACATGGGCCCCATGTGTAGCTCGACATACGTCCAACCTGTAAGCCAATTCTTGCCATGCGTTCTGCAACATTTCGCGATTAATTGATTCTATGGCAAATCTGATTTTAAACGCACGTCTATAGAAACAAAATATTTGAATGGAAAATCAAGACAACCTGAACTGTATGATGATAATAGTATATTATACACGATGCTATAATGAATGCTATTATTACCGAGGATAATGTTTGCAATACGAGCGAGCGGACGAGCGAGTTTTGCAATTATCCGAGGTAATAGTAGCCATTATAGCGAGTCGTATACTATACTTTGTCCACGAACACAAATACCACAGAATAAAATATACAGAAGCGACACTCTCGTACTTTCACCGTCTTCAATTTCATTGCGCATGTTTGCTAGACGCCATTTTGGCGTTGGTATTGCTGTCACAACATTGACAATTTAGCTTGTTAGCACGTGTTTTTTAGTAGTTTTTTAAATGATAAAAGTGTTTTGATTTGACCGTGAGTGTTTAAATTTACCAGTTGTGAGATTAAAAATTTATTATTCTGTGAAATATATAAATAGGAATTTTAAAAGCAGTGATAACAAAAATAGAAAAACAATAATTTTGTCACATTCGTAATAATAAATTGTTAGGTGTAGATGTGTAGTTGTTGTGCATAAGTATATAGTAATAATAATCATTATATATTGCGTATATATTATTATACAGTGCTTTTCTCATAAGGCACACCATAAATTTTATTTTTTGTATTTTCGTAATAACTAGTATGTTCTGTTTCAAACAGAAACTAATAATTTGTTCATAAAAGCCTAGTTTAATAGTTTAGAAAATGTTCAGATATAATTATAGAATTGTAATTATTGTAAATATTTGTTTACTAATTAAATTTTGAAATATTTTTCGTTCTGTCGTGGTTTTTTTATAGTTTATCTTCTACTTAATGTTTTTTATTATGTGTTCTATAATTTTTTTATTGGTTAATGAGTTTCTTACTTTTTTCTTAAAAAATGTCAGAGTTTGTCTTTAGATACTGCTGTTTTATATATAAATAAATAATATGAAACAGAATTGGATTTCTCATTAAAAATATTTTAATTAGACTGAAGCTGTTTATCAAAAATTAATATTAACTACTAAAGTATATTTAACTTTTACTATTACGGTTTAAGTGTTTAATGAGCCTTAACCTATACCCTAAAAATACTACTTTTTAAATTTCCCGCAAAATACCAACAACAAAATGGCCGAAGGTCACCGAGAATGGTACCCTCAAGATCAAAGGAACCGCCGAGAGTGTCGCTTCTGTATATTTTATTCTGTGCAAATACTAAGAAATTTTAATTACAATTTAAATAACAATGCTACTAAAACCATGTGGTAGGACTATATTTAACGAAGTGGTAGGATTATAATAGTCTATTATACAAGACGCTATAATGTATGCTATTATTACCGAGGTTAATGTTTGCAACACGAGCGAGCGTCCGGGGTAATAGTAGCCATTATAGCGAGTAGTATACTATACTTTATCCTCGACTACAAAATACTAAGGATTTTTAATTAAAATTTAAATAACAACATAACCTATTTCAATGACAACATAACCTATTTCCTTCATTATACACCATAGACAATAATGTTACCATGACACCGTGCATAATGAAATGATGTTACGATGACACCGTGCATAATTATTTCAGTGTATAATGGATAGCATTATGAGTGACCAAACACATGAATAATTGACAGATTATTGACTAGTCGTGGATAAACTTCATTATACACCATAAACAATTATGGTTACCATGACATAATAATGGTTACCATGACACTGTGAATAATGATTATTCACTGCTGACAGTGTATAATGGATAGCATTATACTTAACCAAACACATGAATAATTGACAGATTATTGAGTAGTCGTGGACAAAATAAATTATCTGCTACATACTCTCGTTTGAAATACCGGCATTCTTTTATGGTAACCCTGTATATGCCATGAATATTTAAAGTTTGATGCTCGGTTTGATGGTTGTTTATTACAAATAATCCAAAGCTAAAAATGAACTGTATTTAAACAGTCAGCAAATAAATAAAAGAATGAATGAATATATAAAAATATATCTTCTGTACTTTCTCAAAAGCACCATATTTGAAATTTGTTTCTGAACATTTCCTTTATATCTGTTTTATCTGTTTACAAAAAATATATTTGTATTTCAAATTATAAATTGTTATCAATTTGCAAAATAAAAAAATACTAGTCAACTTTATATTGGCAGATACATACATCAATTTATAAGGATATCTCTGTTTCTTTCATGCATACTTTATTCACTTGTGTTTTGCAACAAACGTTAAAGGATAATAATAGTATATTACGTGCCAAGTGCGGAAAAGTGGAATTTTACTAGACGAGTATGGCAGGTTTGAGTACGAGCGATAGCGAGTACTTAAATGCCATATGAGTCTTGTTAAATCACTTTTCTGACGCGGCGCGTATACTATTTTTTCGCATTTTATATTCTCGCATAAAAACTTATCTAAATTTATTGCGATACATTCTGAATAAAATTAATAAAAACACTGAAAAAAGTAGGCGGATTCTCGATAACACAGTAATCTGACAGGTACTGTTTTTGACATAACAGCATTCAATTCAAACAAATAAATACATTTTTTTGGAAATCTAAAATTCTGAACATGTTCCATTTACTTTTTTCCTAAACAGAGACAAAAACTGAACTTTAAAATTTTACATAATGTAGCTACCTCATGGCACCAGGCCCGTAGCCAGGTCTAAATTTTAGAGTGGGCAACTCAAATTTTAGAGGAGGAATTTTTTTAAGTAAAATTACTTCAGTCGCAAATATCTTGAAAACGGTGAACTTTAGAGACATTGTAATAGTATACCTTTTTTATAATAGAAAAGATGAGGAAATTATTTTTTAGATCTGCCCTAACTTTAAGTACAAAAAAATTTGAAGTATTTTTAAGGTATTAGGTGTATAAAAATAGGTTATTTTAAAAGCTACATTAAAATTGAGAACGGATTATTGTTTTTCGTCCCAAAAAAGGTAGTTTCACAAATTTTCATAGAAATATTGCGAAAACTTTAGAAATTACAGAAGAAAATTAAAATTCAAATTTCGACTTTGACACCCTGTATCTCACTAAATATTAACTTTTGGACTAAGGTAATTTTCGGTAAATCGTAATATTCTGGCTTCGAGAATCTACTGTTGGTCTGTGTCCTATTACTTATGGACCACCCTATACAGGGTGTCAACGAAACCTGGAGCACCCCTATAATTTTCTTATTTTTTAAGATATCAAAATGAAATTTGGTATGTGTAATATACTCTTTAAATGGCATTTTTTGACACATAGAATATACGTTCCTCTCACTTCCGGTTTCGCCGGAATTAACATTAACTTTGTTATTTTAAATGGAACACCCTGTATATTTATACATTGTTGGAATCTCCATTCAATTTTACGTATGATAGTATCAAGTTTGAGACATTTTGATGACAAAGTAAATTTTTGCATAAATTAATCTAGAGTGCCACGACGACTTACGCAAAATTAAAGTCAAGGTGTCCCAACACTCGAGACAAATTGTTTTAGAACTTCAGCTATTTTCGTTGCTCTATTAGAATGATCTAAAGTTGACAAAAATGATTTTTCGAGAATAACTCTATTTTTTCAAATGGCTCTAGGGTGAAACACTAAGATATTAAAAACGAGTGTTTTTCAAGGATTTCATTGATACCAATAACGCGAAGATATTACTATGGAAATTTAATTCGGAATAACACTCTCCATTCAGAAAAATCATATTTTGGACATTTAAATCTAGGCACTGGGTTTCAAAACAATTGAAACAAAAGAAATGCACAAAACAGGGGACAGACTTGCTACAACTGAAGTTCTAAAATACTCCTACCCTGACTACCCTGACCGGTGATGTTATTAATAACATCGCCCCCTGACCCTACACCCTACCCTAACTTTTATTTTAAGCAGGTCATGGCATCCTAGATTAATAAATAAACTCTTCTGCAGTATTTACTTGGCCATCAAAATGTTTCAAACTTGATACTAATATACATAGAATGAAATGGAGATTCAAAAAATGTGTAAATATACAGGGTGTTCCATTTAAAATAACAAAATTTAGGGCAATTTCGGAGAAACCGGAAGTGACAGAAACGTGTGCTCTATGTCAAAAAATGTAATTTAAAGAGTATATTACATATACCAAATTTCATTTTGATGTCTTAAAATATAATTTAAAAAATAGGGGTGCCCCAGGTTTCATTGACACCGGTATAACACAATTTTCAAATTAATTGTTGTGTTGTGTGTCGTTAAAAAAACACTAGGATTTTCTCTAGAGTGGGCAACTTTTTCTTCCAGAGTGGGCAATGCCCACTCTGGCCCCCCCCTGGCTACGGGCCTGCATGGCACGTTTTGAAAAGGGGCATACGATATGTACGTGCACATTGAAGCACCGTCTTTTTTTACATAGCAGACTACAGAACATGTTAGATAACTACTATACTATTCTCTTCATATCTATGCAAAAGGTTAGGTGTGCACATACGACTTTTTTTATCGCACGACTGAAAAATCCCAATTGCAGAACAATAATTTATAAATTTTGTATGCATAAATTTGCAGTAAAAAATCATAACTACATTTTAGTGCTAACATGGAATTTTACCGTTTGCAGTTTTCGTCATCGCCCATTTTGATAATCTCATTTAATCCAAAAACAATTGAATTTACACTACCCTTTAAAGCGTTCGAAAGCAAACAAATAATTACAACTGAATAGAACTGGTTACAACTTATTAATCGTGACAATATTTTGTTGTGTATGTGCGCATTTGTACTTAAAAACTAATGTTTAATTACTGCGACTAAATGATTACGCAACAGAAAATCGCATGTGCGTGCCTGGCCTACCTAATCTAAACAAAGCATACACTATATATACATATATTAATTAAAATATTACTTACTTATATTTTGAAATCGGCAGTTCCACAGGTTCTCTTGCTAAATAAAAGTCTGTGCCCATTAACTTCTGTCGACTATTTAAAGCTGATGCTTCCGGCCGCTCTTCAGCTAGTGCCTCAACCGCATTTTCTTCAGCATCATCAAGATCTTTATTCTTATCGATATCAAGCTGTGCTGCCAGACTATCTTTATAAACATTAACAATTTTACTAATCTCTTTTTCAACATCTCTATGTAACTCTAATGTAGGATATGCTCCTTGTATTACTTTTGAAACTTCTTTTTTATTATAGATTATAGGCTGACCTTCCTTAGTGATTTTGTTATTTTGTTTCAACCATGACAAGGCAAGTACTGCAGCTTTATGGGAGGCTTCTTGTTTTGTAATACTAGTTACAGAAAACTTCATAACTTCGGGCCATTTTAAATTGTAAGTGCACATCCACATACTTTTTTTCTGTTCTTTTATAATTTTATACAGTGGCGATAATTTTAAATCTTTTTGCTTTAGTTCATTACTTACGATGTCAAAGCAATTATGTAATATATTTTTTGGAGCAGGGTAGAGAGATTTCGTGCGTTCTACTAAGTCAAATTCAACTGCCGTTTTAGTGTCAGTCTTAGTTGGTTGTGCATCAATTTTTGATGTTGAATATGCACGATTTTGCGAAGTAAAACCTACATTATTATTCACTTTCAATCTGCTTTGAACAGCATTTTGAAATATTGGTTTGCCATGCTGAGTCATAAAATTATTTTCTTTTAACCATCGTACTGATGTTGAGGCTGAATTATGTGATGCATCCTTCTTATTTATTCCTAATTCGGTAAAACATAAAGGTTTTGGCCAAAGAAATTTATACGTACAGGAATATACCATATCATTAATCTGACTAAATTCTGGAGTCTCTAGTAGAAATACTCTAGAACTCAACTCCTTTGCAACATTGTTAAAGAAATTATGTAAAGTACTTTTTGGCGCAACTACTGTGCTATCAGATAAATTATAATTTATATCGAATGGTAACAAAGTACTGGGATTTTGTAGATTTTGGCTAACTTTTTGAGTATTAACATTTTTTCTTGGGGCACTCTGAACTACATGTTTCCAAACTTGTTGATTTTGAATCACTCCACCATATTCTTGCTGACGAACTTGCTGCGATGGTTGTCGCAGTACTGCCTTGTCGAATTCATTATTAACTAACTTTGCTGGATCAGTCTTGAAACTTTTTGGATTTTTTCCTAAAGAATGCATAACTACTCGTTTAAAATATTGTTGTTGCTGCACTTTTCTGTTATACTTTTCCTGAGTTATCTTTTGTTGTTGTATTACTGCTTTTTGAACTTCAGTACCTACTTTAATCGATGCATCTGAAGGCACTTTTGAAGCAGCTACAAATTTTGGATCAGTTTTCAAATATGATAAAACTGTATTTTTGAAATATTCTCTTCGACGAAATCTTGCGTCCATTCTTGACCTTTTTTCTAAAAAGCTATCACAAAATCTTAAATTTACATTGTTTTGTAAAATTTTAAGGTTAGGTATTGTTGAATAACTACTGGACGTTTTAAAAATGTTGACGAAGGAAACATATTGCCCTCTACCACTAAAAATAAGATGAAGATTCTTTACCGGTAATCGCCTTTGCATGTGACTTGTTTTACTAAATACTTCTTTTGCACGAAACATTTTGAAAATTTTAAAATTGCAGCATGTGATGATTAACTTAAAAGTTGGTTTTACACTCTAACAACTGACCAAGGAGAATATATCTTTGCAACTAACAACTCGGCAACCAACCAACCAACTTTAGAAGCCGGTTTTACACAGTACTACATTCTCCACAAAACGAATTTTTAGTAGCTTTTTAAATGAAAGTTTATTAAAACCGTTTAATTACAATTAGTTTCGATTAGTATCCTTAGGGCGGGTTGTACATGATTTAACAGCTTGTTCAAATTAATCATTCATCAAAGTGGACAAAATCGAATCAAAATTCGACTGCATATGGCAAATAACACTTTATTAAACAAAAAATGATGCTCTTTTATCAACTTTGATCATTCGCTAATTTAACAAAAGCTTTGTGCAACCGGCCCTTAGAATTACATTAGTTTTTTTTTATAATTTTTGCAATTTTCCGTTGTAAGGCGGGCGGATTGCAGTAGTAGGTAGGTACTTACTGCTGACTAAATTAAAATAAAACACGGACTTCTGTTATCAGTTATCAGACATTTCAAACGT
This sequence comes from Melanotus villosus, assembly GCA_963082815.1. NCBI lineage: Eukaryota > Metazoa > Arthropoda > Insecta > Coleoptera > Elateridae > Melanotus > Melanotus villosus. The sequence goes on from OY720419.1 coordinate 82,941,716, forward strand.
CATTTTTAAATCTATATCTATACTTACAGAATTAGCAAAGATATTAGTTGCCTGCAACAATATACTTATAAGCTCATTTTCTTCAATTCTCTAATAAAAACAATTGTTCAACCATAAAATACCAAATACAACTGAAAACTGAAATTGAAACAAAGCAACTGAGCGGGCTGAGTGACCAAACACAGACAGAGGTGTAAACATTGAAAACAAATGATAAAAAACACCAGCAGATTACTAGAAATGGACAAATATAGCAAAGAAGCAATTCCGCATTTATTTATGCATTTCTGTAGTCTTTGCATATTTTCACCGTTAGGGGCGTTAGGTATAATAAATTAATGTAAAACATACTTCTGGGGTTCCCAGAAAGTGCCTATTTAATATTTAGTCCTTTATCTTATATACAATACTCATTTTAAACCTTTAAATCTGTTCAGCCCTATTTTCAATTTTGCAGATTAGAAAAATATATATTACAAAGCGTAGTCAATAGAAATTCGTATTCATTGATTTATTGATAGAAATCAGTATTAAGCTTGTCTGACCACGACCAACTTCACTCATATCCACAGATCCACTAACGTGTATAAAAAAAATATATATGGCCTTGGTTTCTAGAAAGTAGGCCATTGGTCCTCCCTGTGGCGACATCTATTAGATAGCTTAAAACGTTAATGGCATTTGACGTTTTCAAATTGATTAATAATTTTTCTAAATCCGTTAAATTAGATTTTCTGTATAGTATTATTGGTATAATAACAATGCATAAATAATAATAACCTCAATTAACAAAGTTATCAAAGTAGAATGACAAAGCGTAGTTACACATTCTGCCGTAGAGGGCTCTGACGGGAGGACCTGTCAAAAATATTTAGAATTGGAATTGGGACGGCCCTATACAGGGTGTTATTTAATGTCATGCAGATATTTCAGGGGGTGATAGTACTCAACAAAATAGGAAAAAAATGTTAATAAAGTTCGAACCACGGAAGATGACCCCTGCCTCATCACACGCTGAATTTAGTAACGACAAACACGCGTGTACATTTGTTCACAAACCCCATGCACACGACAAGGATAGCATTACAATAAGCCTGTGTTATGATTAAAGTGCTTATTTGACTAGAGTAGTTTAAGTCAAATGTGCGTGTTGTCACTAAAACGTCAAACTGTCAAATTATTAATACATTTACATTATTTTATTTTATTAGGTATCTAAATTCGTATGTTAATTGGAATTCGTTTTTGTAGTACCTATTTGTGTTGTGAGGTTTAGATAAATGAACATTTTATTTGGTTTATTGCGTTGCAGAAGAAATACAGTTGTACATTTATTGGTTAGATTATTAATAATTTAAGGTTAAAATTCGTATTGAAAGTACTTGACAGCTGTTTGTTTTCCGGTTAAAGCGCCAATCATAATTCCTTGAGAATACAACTGATGCTAATTTGACTAGCAAGTAAAATCTTATATCATACGGATAGCATTGATGAGGCAGGGTTCATCTTTCGTGGTTTCAATATTATACACATGATCAAAAACGCGCCATTTTCGATATACAGGGTGGCGAAGTTTCAATTTTTTTTTAATATTTTGCGTTTTGAGATAATTATTTGAATTTTAGTATAGCTACTATCTTTTAAAATCTCTACAATGAAATGTCAAAATCATCAGTTGCAGTATACAGGGTGCTACAAAAAAAAACACTTGGTTTGTATTGATCGCTATTTTTTCAAATAACTCGAAAACGGTGACAGATACGGGAATAATGAAAAAAACCAAAAAGCTGGAGAAAAGAACAGGCACCACTTATAACGTACAGAAATATTTTATCGGTGTTTTAGGTAAGTAGAGTATTTTATAAAATAAAATCAACACGAAATTTGTCACTTTACTTTATTATCATAGTAACATTTTAGTTTCCATACCACAAAAAAAAATTGTTAACTACTCATACATTTTTGCTTTTCTTTTCGAAGAGACATTTCTACTTTTTTTGAATGCAATTATTGCATTAATGCGCATTTCTTTATAATTGGACAGTAAAATGTTGCTAATAACACTTGCTATCTTTAACACAACTTTCGAAAACTCTTGATTACAAAGGCAAGTCTCATTTAAAATCCCAGAAAGCTTTAAGAAAATGGTTATTTTGTTCTAATTTACTAGAAGAAATTTGTAACGAGGCCGTCAGCTGTTGCAAATATTTAGAATGAGGGAGAATGAGGATGTTATTTGCTCTAATACTTGCATATGCTCCTGTAGATTGCATGTAAATTAGAAAAGCCGTCATTATTGTTCGTGATGAATACCTAACGTTTTTGTGACTTAATGTCAATGAAAGTTGTTCCGATAAAAAGTTCAGTTGACTTATTTTTATTTTTTTTTTATTTATTTATTTATTTATTTATTTACAAACCTTAAGTCAAATCTACAAAAACCAATTTCAGGTTATTTACGTACAATAATACATATAATAATTAAAATCCTAAAACTACACATCAGAATTCATGCATTTAACAATTACAGTCTTTAAATTTTCGAAAAGAAAATCCTGTCTTCTTTCGCTTAGCATATAGGTAATAAATAAATATGCAGATGATAAATGTGATATTTCATAGACATGTTATTAGTTTTGGTCTTCGTCAGATTCTAATAACTTTTTTTTTATTAGTTCCATTACATTTAGAACATTCGCAACTAAAGATTCTATATTTGGAATATAATTTTTATTGGACAGATATCTTAGAATTTTTTCCAGCTTAGACCACATATTTATTTTAGTATCAGTTCCTAATATAAGTTGTATTTCATTTACGCACAAAAGCATATTGTGAAAATATATTTTCGGTGTCAATGTATCATTTATTTCTATATGATATAAGCGGGTCATATTTACAAAATCAAGGTGATATGCAATTATGCTTTGGTTTTTTATTTTAGTGTCTATCTGATAGCCATAATCGTTATGAAATTGTTCCAACTTACCGGATATTGTACTTTTTAAATTATTATAGTCAACTATACTGTCTGCTTGCATATGCTTGTTTATAACACTCTCCTCCTTCAATTTCTTCCTTTCCTCAATGTCACATTTTCTCTCTTCTCGATTCCTCCTTTTCACTAAGGGCTCTTTACTCAAATACTTCAGCAAATTTTGAAATACTGTTAGGCAAGAACCGGTCTTTAACTTTGGCTTATCATAATGAAAAGTTTGTGTTTCGTCTTTGTTATTTTCATAGGTGTAGCTGGTTAAAATACAATCTTTTTCAAAATGTTTTATGCAAACTCCATAGTTTACATTGGAGTCCCAATTTTCCCGTGGAATACACCTCTTCCACTTATTTGCTAATTCTGTTTCTTTCGGAATTTTAAAAGTAGTTACACATCCTTCTTTGGAGTTTGGAGCTCTTATAGTTACTGTTACACTTTGGCACACAACATTTACGTGGCTTATTGTTCTGTATATTGCACACAAATACCAATAACCGTATTTTCTAGTAAATTAACCTGAAAGGAGCTGTAGAACATAAACACCCGCCTATTCCTCTCATCAGAATCGATCGCAGAGATGTGACGGTTCGGCCCGGTTACGTCACACCCCCTACTACCACCTTCTTGCCTGTAATAGAGACCGCCGTGGTATAATACAAAAGATATCTTCCAGGGCTAAGGATTCAGCAAAATTGTAGTTGGATAGGAGGTACAGAAGTGAGTTTGTATGTATTTCTAGTTTTCTGTACCTAATGATTGGAGGTATTTAAATAATTCTTAGTTTCATATTTAAACTCTTACTGCTAGGTACTTTTATTATATTTATTGAGTGGTGAAGGAACAAGTAATATTTCTAATAATTTGCAACAATTAAATAATTCTTAACCCATCATCCTAGAGAGGCGCGTAGGAACGTTTTTTAGACTGTGGGGCCATTATATTTAAAACATATACAAAAGTCGTGTTTTTGTGGGGGCCAGGCCCCTCTAAAAATTATTTGTGGGGGCCACTGGCCCCCACGGCTCCTACACGCCTGATCCTGGACATCTTGAATTACCTACACATATACATACGAGAATAGTTCTATTTTCCTTTGAAATTTTTTATTATTGCAATATTTATTTATACAAAAATTTTAAAACTTGAACAGTGAACTTATAAGTTAATAAAAGATACTAGGTACAACCTACCTAATACTTTGTGAAATATAAATATTTACTCGTACAAGTAACATTGCTTAACTAATTACTTTATTTACAATCAATGAAATATGATCAGATGATCACCAATTCATCACCAACATTATTTCATTTTATAAAAATATTATAAAATATGTATTTTTCTTTTAAATTACTAATAGTGGACTCGAAACTCGGTTACAATAGCTATCACATATCATTAAATACCAAAAATAACACATACAATTTAAAAATACACAGCAGTTACAATATAAAATTTTTGATTTTATATTTTCTCTTTATATTAATTTTATTGTCATATTATGAGTACTAATATTTACATACCTATATGTACCGGGTGATCAACGGAATTCATAATTAGAGCAGGCTGTGATATTTACCATAAAGTTGGCAACAGGCTTGAAGCTTGAAATTAAAAAATTTAAGTGTTAGAATTGAAGCTGACGAACAACACTTTGAACATTTATTGTAATTTCAATAAAAATTTCCAATTTTTTCTTCAAATTTATTTTATTTCTGCGTTTCAGCAAAATAACGTTTACTGTATCATCAAAGATCGTACAAAGCACAATCATAACCTCAAATATAACAATTGTCAATTTATTATTCATTTCTCAGTGTGTCCAACCACACAGCATAAAATAGCACCAATCACAGCCTCCTCTAATTATGAATTCCGTTGATCACCCGGTAGTATGTACAGTTAATTTACAAAAATCAGTGGTATGGTGACGAAGCTAGGTGCAAATTGCACTACAACCTAAATCTATTAAAATGAACCCCTGAAGGCCGTTTTCACACGGCGCCATATCATTACCATATATAGCGCGCGACAAATGGTCGCAATATTGCTTTACACCAAATGTATGTATTATATGATCAGCCGTTTTCACACATAAGCGATACTCGCCATATATTGTCGCAATTTGTTCAGTATCATTCAAGCAGCATTGCCATGCATGTATGGAAAAATGGCCAAGAGTAATAAACATTTATTTGAAGACCCTTTAAAAGTCTTATTGAATTAATTGAACAAAGACCAGGCCTCTGGGACAAAACAATAGATGATTACAAAGATAGAGTTACAAAAACAAATGCATGGACAGAGGTTTATCAGTTTCTGATAGAAGATTCATGTTGAAGTAATTTTTCGAAAAGCCTATAAAAGACACCATCTACGTATCTTGCTTGTAACAAGGGATGAACCCAGAAACGCCGATGTTTGCGTTGAGCCTCCCTTTGTTTAGCTTTTCTCTTTCGATTAAGAATCAGCGCCAGTAGTAGACTTCTACGTCTTCCTTCCATGACACTTCACAACAGTGATAAGGCTCGTCAACACCGCATTATTATTTTAGTTCGCATAATTTTATGGTCTCTATATATTGTTGTGTGTGAAAAATTAGTACCATATTGCGACCATTTATCGTACGCTATATATGGTAATGATATGGCGCCGTGTGAAAACGGCCGAAGAGTTTCAGTTATTAAAGTTACAGATATTTGAACTTGCTATACAACTACTTAATATTAACTGAAAAAATTAAAGCTCACATGTAATTTGACAAGGTTATTTTATGAATACTGGATAATAAAATAGTTATTTATGTAACAAATTTACAAAACAGAATTTTAGCGGACGAATCAATGATTAAGGACAAAGCATAAAAGACAACTTTTTTTAAGAGTTTTGAAAAATATTTTATTTATACCTATTTAGAAAGTTAAGCAAAAACCTTGCTTGGTCCGAACTTGAATGGATGACCGCTCTGCAGCTCGGTGTGTTCAGCCCCCTTGACACTGTAAAGGTATAAGAGGGTAAAAGGAAAAGAAAGATATTTAGAAAGTCGTTGCCATTGCTGTTACTCCACTGCAGTTATAATAAATTACTGCAGTTACAATTGTCTAATAACTTATTATTTTTACTGCAAATATTTGGAATTTCAAAAGTTGTGTGAAATTAAAAGTAAAGTAGGTACCTACCTACCTACTCTTATTCAAAAATAAAAGAAATCACAAAAATCACATTGCCTTGGTGACGTTGTAAGTAACTTATGAAAAAGATGTACCGGTTTCACCACTATAAAATAATGTAAAGGTAGGTAGATGGGTTAAAACAATGCTGTGATTTGCTGAAATACATTAAAAACCTAGTTAATCTTGTTGTCGTTACAATAAAGTGAAAAATAAAGGGATTTATTTATAAGCTTTTTATAGTTGAGCTAATTCATTTAGAAACTTTGATGAAACGTTTTTCAAACATTTTCAATTTTATTTCTAGCTCTGCAATATTCAATTGTGGCATATATTAATATTAGTCTTTGTTCAATAGCAGTAAGATGTTCCTGTGTAACAATGTTCCAGATATCAGGCATAGCTTCTAATTTCTCCTTCAAGAATCCTCCAGAAAGTAATTCTAGTCTTTTCCAGGTAGTGCTTCTTAGCCTAATGATTACAAAAATTAACATTATTATCCTTCTATTAATACATTTTTTAAAATAAATATCTCATTTTTTGGTAACTTACATGCAACATTGATACAAAGGTGCTAAAATATCCAGGTGATGTACATGTGGATTACCAAGTCCTTTGCCATTGTCTATTAGAACTACATTATTATCTAAAGTTTCATAGTGATGACGGTCACCGTTTTGGATAATAAAATCAAAAACCGCAGTATCTATAAGATCTAACAATCTATGACTTGATAATTTGGATTTGATGGTTCTGTAAAGAAATAAACCATATTGTTTTAACTTTTTTGGCATTGTCTTTGTAAAGTGTGATGTATTAGTTACATATTTATTTAAACAAAATGTAAAGTAGTGGACGTCAAAAACATTTCATTATCAAATTGGTTATAAATTATAAACAAAAACGATTAAATTAAGGTATGTGTGTGACAATTTAATTTATTAAACATTTGATATTAACGCAATTAACGCATAATATGATTCGTAAGCCTTTTTAAATTTTAAGCCAACTTGATGTCAGAATTTTTTGGATACCCATTATACAAAGAAAGATGTAAGAACAATAGTGAAAACATCATACCTACAATAATCTTTATTAGTTTCCCACACAGCCTTCTTTCCCTTTTTGTATGTCCTTTGCCAAGGTGATCTATGATTCTTTAAATCTGCATCGACATTAAAAATAATAACGCCAGTTAGTGTATTGCTTGTATCTTCGCATACAGGATCTTCTTTTTTACAATAATAACACTTTCCATAGACACACATCGATGAGTTATGATTAAAAATTGTATTTAATAATCTGTTGGTAGCAACAGGAATGATATCATGTTTTAGTGAAATTTTTCGCTGTGTTGCTATTGGTGTTAAAGGTTTTTCCAAAATTGCGGATAAGTAAAAAGCTAAGATTTCTGAACCATATCTATCCTTTCCCGCATAGACAGGACCTTCAATAATTCGATCTATAGGATACCATTTTGGTTTAAATACTGCTTTTTGCCCACCCTACAATTTCAAAAATAGTGTTATACCATCATAAAACAAAAATGCTATGTTTGATTATTCGATGTAATTTTGTTTGACATTTTTAAGTTACGTTTGCTCTCTTTACATTTCTCCTCATTTAGCTGTAAGTATCATTTTAGGTTATACCATAAGCTTTTTTATAAAAGTATTTTTTGTTGTAGATTAATACCTGCTCTGTGGTTGTAGTGAAATACCGAGAAAGCAACTAGGATGCCAAAAACTGGGAGGTATATTTCTAACGAATTTGAATTAATTTTAGAAAACCTTTTTATAGAAAGATCACATCTACAGGCCATTAGTTATATACTAGCCTTAAACTGAAGTGAGCACATATACTGTTTGCAGAGATTATTAATCCGCTCACAATAAATATAATAGGTATAAATAGGGTCAGTCTATATCTCTATATAGCAGCAACTTATTATTTTGTTACTTAAGTATTTTATTAAAATCACGATCTTTTCGATCTTGACATAAAATATCTTTGTTTAGTTTGATCACTTTTTAAAAATACCATTATTGTGGGTATGCTCTTCATAGCACTGATTAACGACTATAGTTTTAAATTTAGCTACAGTTGTTATTACACAGCTATGATTATTATTAGGGAGTAGGGTAGAAATGCCCAGGGGCAGATGTAGTGTAATTATAGATGCCGTAAGTTCCATAGCTTCTCACTGTCCAAGAGCGTTGTGCATGGTGAAGCGCCACATCCTACTGGAGGTACCCCCTGTTATTGCAGAACATAACAGATCTAGAGGAGTAAACATCGAAAATAAATCCCATATGGAAAAGCACGTCTGGAAGCCTAGCTCCACCACCACACTCGGATGGGTTGCCCAATAACCAGCATTTCACCCTAAAACAACTTATCACAGAAACTGATATGAAAAATAGCCGGACAGATAGAATAATGGTTGCTAAGTTTAAGACAGGAGCTCGAAATTTAAGCATAATCCAATGCTATGCTCCTACCGAAACAAAGGCAAATTCTACGAACAACTGACAAACAACAAACAAATAATCATGGGTGACATGAATGCTAAGGTGGACAGCCAATCCAGTCAGGATGAGTTAAGTGTCTGCAAATTTGGACTTGGCCAACGTAATGTCAATGGTGATATGTTTGTTGAAATATTTTGTCAAAAGGACATGTAAAAAATTATTTGGAATTTCCCGAGGAATTTCCCAAATAAAACAACAAAGAACCAAATAGATCATTTTACTTATAGTAGAAAATGTCGTACGTCATTGTTAGACGTATGCAACAGGCATGGTGCAGATGTGGGGAGTGATCATCATCTTGCAACATGCACAATAAGAATAAAACTTGACAGTATCAAAGAGCTTAACCCTTATTTTAAACACAAAAGGTTCAACCTACATAAACTCAATATTCCTGACACCCGAAATGAACTCAAAGCATCTATTAACAATATAATGTAGAAGGCTTAGACCTAATTCAACAGGAGCCAATAGAAACCAGATGAGACAAAGCTGCCGAACATCTACTGCAGGAAACAGTGGGTCTTTGATAGGACATGAAATCTGATTACTCAAAGAAGAAGACTGAAAAACAAAATAAACATCCAAGAATTACAATGAACTAAATAAAGCATATAAAATTAGTGCAAGATAGGACAAACACAACTGGTACAACAATATGGCTGATCAAGCAGAAGAGGCAGCTAAACAAAATAAACTAAAAACATTATACCAAATTACAAACCACCTAGCTACGAAAGGGCAAGCCTCCAATTTCCACATTCGTGATAAGAACGACATCCCACTAACACTGATGACAACCAAATTCGCAGATGGAAAACAAAAACCCAGAAGAAATAAACCAATTGTTCGAAGAAAATGAACAACCAAAAGGAACACTTAGACTTGGGAAAGGCAGCTGGAATAGACAAGTTGACTCCAGATATACTCAAGGTCGACAAAAACCTAGTTGCAAAGCTGTTACACCCTATCATTAAGGTAAGCTGGGAAAATCAGGATATCCCGGATACGTGGAAAGCAGGAATCATCGTCAAACTTACCAAGAAAGGAGACTGCTACTGCTACTGTTAATTGCTCAAAGGACCAATATATGTTTGATGTTGTTAATAAGTTTTGTTGTTACATCCGGGTCATCGAAGGAGCAATGTTGATTGTTATATGATTGATATTCGGCTCGATGGACCAATGTTTGTTGATAATATCAAATTATTTTTGGTAATAGTAAATGCTTGATTAGTTATATTTATGATGTTTAATAATTATTAGTGGACCACGATGGTCGCTTAACACAAATTGTTTGTTGATGGACCACACTGGTCACTAGGTTTGTTAAAGTATATAAAATAAAAACAACTTGCTTTGCTTAAAGTGAGCTTAATACTGAAAATGGTAAGTCAAAACTTGTGCGCTGTGCGCGGGTGGCTGAGTCACCCTCTTGGGTGAGTGGGGGGGTAGCATACGCTCAACAGCTACTGCAGGTTATTAATAGAACAATAGCTACCATACTTTCCAGCTGCATCTCTGAGAAGATCGAACCAACTTTGAGAAATGAGCAAGCAGGCTTTAGACCGGGGCGATCGTGCATTGATCATATTAATACGCTAACTTAAAGCATGAGACAGAAGATAAACTGGTTGTGTGTTCCGGTACCCTATGCATAAACTCCAGTCCCGATGTGGCAGCGAATATACTATAACAGCATATCAGTAGCAAATGTAGTGAAACAGGGATTCCCTTTATCCCCTCTGTTATTTAACATAACACTAGATTATTATAACTCTGTTAACACTGTAAGAAGGGGAATTGTGGGGACTCTTTAAAAAACGTCTAGAAAACCTGGAATATGGTGATGATATAATTATTATGCTTGTATGGCAGCAAAACTACAGTAACTTACTATAGAAGTGGATCATGTAGGTCTGAAAATTAATGTAGCCAAAATAAAATCAATGCGAATTGGCACCCGAAATTACAACAAATTCTATATAAACAACCAGGAGGTAGAAGAAGTAGATAAGTTAATTTAACTTGGCTCTATCATAACCACTGGGGGAGGTACAGAAGAAGATGTTACAAATTGCATCCGAAAAGCAAGGCAGATGTTTGGGATGCTCAATAGAATCTGGTCATTAATCTGTTGTTAAGATTACCAATGTCAAAACAGTACTCTTGTATGGTTGTGAAACCTGGAAGCTCACGTCAAATATTTCCTCGTTGCTACAAACATTTATAAATAGATGGATTGGTCATACTCTGCGAAGAAACCAAAATGAGATCCCCACTAGAGTGGAATCCCCAAGGGAAGAGAAACCAAAGCAGACCACAAACGATATTGAGACGTACAGTTTTACAAGAAATAAGTAACAACAACAAAAGCTGGAATGAAATTAAAATACTAGCACAAAATCGGGTCCGATGGCGACACTTTTTTGAAGCTCTATGCTCCAATTAGGAGCGAAGAGGAATATACCTATATTATATTATTATTATTTTTTATTAAATATTAATTATTCACATAATCAATATTTCGTTCAAAGACTAGGCTTACATTGGTATAAATGGTACTGTGTAGAACACACTTGAAACTAGCAAATTACTGTGCCGTATAAAAATATTTTATGCTAAAATTAAGAAGGTCATAATTAAAATCCTTTTATAACAAAAATAATTAAATAATTGACATCTTACTAATTCTACTAATTAATGAGTCGTAACGTAACAGCTGGTTAAAAATTTTACACGATGTAGACCTTAGCAGCTGCTGTCATTAGCATCGATTGTATTACGCTATGTATTTGTTTTATGATAGAAACTTTTAAACAATACGCAATTTTTAATTTTAAGTGAATTCTGATACACCCTGTATATGTACAACTTTTAATCTAACGGATTAATGGAAGTATTTTAATTCATACTTACTTCAAGTGTTAGCAACAATTTTAATTGGGTACCTCTAGTATCGACGTCGGCTTCTATTATTTTAGCACTTTTTAATGCATATATGAGATTTCCTAATTCAGTACTGGCAAAACTATACAGTCGAGCTTTGGACACCCATGACTTAGCCTCTTTCCATAATTCCTCCTTCTTTTTACCATTTGTGATCTTTTTCAAATTAAAAATAAAAGTATCCGTTGTGTTATCGCTGGTAATACGTCTAATTTTATAATTGTCAGTCACGAAAGGTAGTTTCTGTAATATTTTTTCTTCGATCGTAAGTTCAGTAGTTTTTTTAACCTCACTTTCTGCATTACTTAATACACGTACAAAATAAGAGGTAGTTATCGTAAAAAATATTATTAAAGTTAAAATTAATAATAACACTCTACGTTTTGGTATAATCATTATATAATTTTTTTAAAACACTACCTAAACTTAGCACAAACATTATTTTAAATTCCTTCGTCGTGGCTCGTTCTTTTACGAAAATGGCAAAACTACTAAAATTTATAGGTAAGTTAACGAGATAATTAAAATGCAGTGGTAGTTATACTGTTATACATGCTTAATAAATAAATTTTGATTAATTTAACAGATATTGGAGCGAATTTGACCGACTTGATGTATACAGGGGTGTACAATGGTAACAAAAAACATGAACCTGATTTAAATCAGGTATTGGATAGAAGTTGGGCGGCTGGTTTAGATAAAATTATTATAACCAGTGGGAATTTTGAGGAAAGTAAGAAGGCTTTAGAGTTATCTCAGTTGGATGGTATGTATTTTTAATTTTGTTTGATTTGCTATAGTAGGTACTACCTAGGTACCCGTAAAACAATATTAAATTTGTACTTTTTGAATGTCCCTTGATTTGTACAGGGTGGACCATTTTTGAAGGGATTCCAGGCTAACTCCTTAACTATCGCACTTCTGCAAAAATTTAATATTGCTTTTGTTTTCGAAAGTCTGAAAACAAAACACGATTTTGAATTTGGGTTTGCACCATTAAATTTGGCTCAAATGTTTGGCCCAAGACTCCATCGTTACTTTTCGCATAGGTAGGTATTAATTGAAGAAGTAGCCAGTGGCAGCTCGTGGTTTAAAAAATAGGTGAAGAGTTACAAAATTAGCCATAAGAAACATTTACTCTGAAAATCATTTACCGTATTTGCCTGATTATAAGGCGAACCCTAGTTTTTGGTATGTTTACAAAAAAAAAATTTTTTATCAATTTTAAATTTTAAATGATAATCGGCTTTTCGTGTTGAGTAAGCATTTCAAAGTTTTTGTTTTTGCAGTCGTCAACGCCTAACATTTTTTTTTGTTGTGCGATATGTTTTAGCCGCCACACAATTGTTTGTTTCCTCTGCCGTACGAACTGCCATAATTTTGAAATTAGAATCGTAACTTCTTCGATTATTTTTACCAGTTTGATTTTTCATCGTCTCCGCATTTCAACACGATCACTCATCTTTTTTAAGGCGTCTAACAATACAATAATAAAAATAATACCTAAATTACCAACAAACTCGCCTAATCAGCACAAGTATTTGCTACTGAATGAATAACAATATCATTGTCATGTGAGCCTTATCGAAAACAGGTTTAATCTTTTCATACTGGTTGCGAATTTCCAAAGGATTTCTTGAAATAAACACTCTTAGTAATTCCTTGAAATTACCGCGATTGATCGAGTTACTACTTTCGTCATGACCGCGGCGAGCTTGTTCTTGCTTGCTTAAATATAATACAGCATCAATTACTGTCTCCATAAAAAGTCTATTTAAACTAACGTTTTTGTCGAACTGCACTTTAAAAAGCCTAGCATTCTCCTTTAGGGCATCGGCAATAGTGTTCTGATTTTCTTTTAAATTTCTTAACATTATTTCGCATTTGAGGTGTTTACTAGAATCGCCATGTTTATGAAGTGATCGTGTGATATTTAATAATTCAGCGAATCCGTATTTATTCCAAGCAGAATTTTTATTACTAAAAAGGAAAATAATTTTTGTAAAACTGAACTGCTGCATAACCATTTTTACTGAGTAAACCAAGAACTTTTACAACGAATGTTAGAAGATTTTTCGCACTTTTTTATTTCTTTTTTAGCAATAATCGTCTGTAACTCCGTTGGTCGATCTTGAAGTAAAACATCCCTTTTATCTTCATCTTTCCACCGATTAAATGGAGTTTCCAATAAATTACAGACAGTGTCATTAATGGGATACATAGTAAAATTCACATTACGCAAAATTGCCGCGCGATATACAACCATACGCTATGCACAGCGGCAGGCGACTAACGTTGCCTAAAAAGAACCTTCACTTGTGGAAAACCTACGTAGCACTTCATGCGAGTGACGTCAGTGTTACCATAGCAACCCAGTGAATAGTACAGACTTCCAAGCATATTTACGTTTAGCTCTGCAATTTGATACTGTGCTGCGAAATACATACCTATATCTATAAGAAATGTTTTGCTTATTGAACGGGGATAAAATTCATTTATAATTTAAACTATTTAGGAATTTAGATAAATAGAAAGAATAATCATTTTTATATACAAAAAAAAAAACTAATTCGAGTGAAATATTAGGTGAAGAGGCACTTCACCTACTTCACCTGGCGAGCTGCCACTGGAAGTAGCCTAGAATCCCTCCCGAAAATGGTCTGTCCTTTCCATTAGAAATAAGATCATATATTCGGTATTCGGGTTGCTTTCTCCATCATTTTAAGTACCTATACAAGTCATAGTTTATATTTTAAATGTAAACTTTTTGGTATTTCAGATAATTGTTGATTTATTACTTTATATACTCTGTTTATAGAAAGACTTTATTCAACAGTGGGTTGTCACCCTACAAGATGCCTTGAATTTGAACAAAATGGTACTTCTCCTGAGGAATACTTAGAAAATTTGAAAAAAATTGCACAAGATGGAAAAGAAAAAGTTGTGGCAATTGGCGAATGTGGATTAGACTATGATAGAATACAGTTTTGTCCAAAAGATGTTCAAAAAAAGTAGGTATTTCTCCTTTTTATATATTTTAATACATTTGATCGGTGAATCAGGAAGATTCATATATAGGTACGTTAAATTAAAAAATAAATGAAACAAAATAAATATAGGATTTCTATGCATTTGCATGTTTTTTCTGCTTATAGCAAATATATATATTTCTACATGTTTAAGCCACATATGAATCACATATGTCAATTTGAAAGTGCATATAAATGCATATTTAGGTATTTTTTATAAATGCATGCATATTTTCTCACTTTTTGGGCGTTTTACGTGCTTTAATTATGAAATTTCTAATATTTTTTAAATAATTTTAGTATTTTATACAACCAACCAAGGGCGGTTTAGTTGAGTCTAGGAGAAACCCATAATCTAAGCCTATTGTTAAATACTAGGCTTTAAAATATTTTACTGCTTTAACCATCTGTGTACTGTTAATACTTTCTAAGAAAGAAAAAGTTTCAACTAAAATTTAAATACTTACATCCTGCGGTATTATGATAAATAGGTATTAGAAAATTCCAAAGACCCTTTGACAACTTACTGTTTATAGAATAATTTACCTGTACTTTTGTTTACTAATCTTTCAAATAAGACAGTTCAGCGAAGTTCAGATAAGATGTTGTATTGTACAGTGTGTGACGATAAAGTAAATGCAACAAAACGCTTTCAAGTTACACAACATCTCAACACGGTTCGACATCAAAAGTGCATATATTTATTAAAAATTTCTAATAAACGCATATTTCATGATTTTTAAGTGCATATTTCACGTTTTTATAGTGCATAAGTGCATGCATATTTCAGCATTTTTAATATAAATCCTATACCTACCCATTACACTTTGTTACAAAAGAATTTGTAAAACTTTACGTACCTCTATTACAGGTATTTTGAATTTCAACTAAAACTAAGTGAAGACTTAAATTTACCATTATTTTTACATTGCCGAAATGCTGCAAATGATTTGTATGAAATTTTATCAAAGCACACTAATTTACAAGGTGTTGTACATTCTTTCGATGGAACATCAGAAGAAGCAAAGAAATTTACAGACTTGGGCTGTTACATTGGCTTAAATGGATGGTAATTTTGCATTGTATTTTTATTATTATTAAATTTTGAAATAGCTAACTTTATTTCTTACAGTTCACTTAAAACCAAAGAAAATCTCGAAACAGTCGTAACATTACCTTCCGATCGAATACTTTTAGAAACAGATTGCCCTTGGTGTGAAATACGACCAACACATGCAGGTTTTCAGTTCATATCTGAAGAAAATCGTTCATTTCCTAGTGTTAAGAAAGAAAAATGGAAACCCAATTGTACAATAAAAGCTAGAAATGAACCTATGAACATAAGGTAAGTAAAAACAAAGTTCTTTCCAGTTTTATTTATAAAAAAGTTGAGCGTTGACGTTAAATTCCACGCAAGAATACAATACAAAGATGGCAATTTTGGTAATTTGGAAATTTTACATATGTAAAGCTACATAACCAAATTAATACCTATTAATTTGACAGGAGAGTCATTTATTTTGTGTTTGTATTCATTTTTTTTGTATTCCAAGCATTGCTTGATAATTATATCCAATTACGATTTGTAAATATTAGAAAATTGTTGGAGGAGCGGATAGCCGCGTGTAAAAGGCCTCGGTCTCTCACGTATGCATCTTGGATTCGATTCCTAAGACCGGCGATATCCTCGCCGGAATTTAGAATGTCGTACGCTTCCCCGTGCTTCGGAGGGCACATTAAGCCGGCGGTCCCGGTTATCAAACTAACACCTTTGATAACCGTTAACCTCGCAGCACTGCGAGTCGGTCTTTTTCACCTCTCTCGATGGGTTGGGTTAGCCTCCTGTCCAGCATACGTGCTAAGAGGGCTCACAGAACTCGTTCTTACGAGTTTCTAATAGGCCATCGGCCTAGGCTTCGGCCATAAGAGGAAGAAGAAGAAGAAGAAAATTGTTGATATTTCATTCTTTATTTAAAATAAGTATATTAAACTATATATTTTTGAAAACGTTGAAAAGCGACCTATTTAATGATGTCAAAGCCAACTATGGTTGCCATTTAAAAAAACACAAGTTTATGTTATAACTCAAAACTTAATATGCAAATTAAAAATTCAATATCACGATTAAATTCTACATGAAAAAGTGCCTTAAGAATGTTTTTATTTTTTGTTCTTATCTCTACAAACAAAAGAGTTATAACTCCGAAAAGAATTTCGAAAAATTCAATTTTCGCTTGTAGCTCGAAAACAAAAGACGATATTAAATTTCGGTTTGCACCATTAGATTTGTCTAAAAAATTTTGCCCGAGACACCTTTATTACTTTTTGCGTAATGTAATAGTTAAGGAATAGCCTGGAATCCCTTCGAAAATGGGTCACCCTGTACATACTATGTTGTCGTGAAACTCATTAACTTTTTTCGGAACTTTACAAACTTCATACTTGTTACTAATATATAATTACAAAGAATAGATTTTGATTTAGCATTAACAAATTTTAAAATTGAGTAATTACCTGTAAGTTTTAGCAAGGACAAAATTAATAAGGTGGTTATAAAATTAGACATTTTGCTAAATGTTGCTCAATTACTCGGCGTGAGTTTGTTTAGTAGGTAGGTACCTAATTATGTAAAATAACATATTGTTCTGTTAATTGAAAACTCTTTTATCAGGTTCTTTACGAATGTTAATTGCTGTAATATTAGAGATATGACAAATGTCACACATTATAAATAGGTACAAAGTATTCAAGTTAGCTAGCATGAAACATTATACAAAAGTAAGAGGCAAAGTGTAACATAGGTTAAATGATACTACAAAAAATTGCTATACTACATAAGTCTTCAAAAATAATAAAATTCCTGGTAGTTTGTAATCATATTTCTTAATTAATACTTAACAGCACAGTAATTAAAAATGTCCAATACACGTGTCTTTAAGGTTTAATTATGTAATTGAAGTTATTAAAATTTGTTTGATAATTCTTATCTTGTTTTGTGTATAATGCAAGTACTTTTATTTTACTATATTACATATTTTTTAATGCTATTTATATAAAAATACATTTTTATAGACAAATTTTGGATATCATTGCTACTGTACGGAAAGAAGACCCAACTAAATTATGCGAAACTGTCTACAATAATACATTAAGATTATTCTTTCATAATTAGAACTAGCTTGCATTTTTATATTTTATAATAAACTGTATTTACAGTCAATTGTATTTACAGATTTCCTTATAAAGAATGTAACTGTTGATTATTAAATAAAATTAATGCATTTGTTAATAATTTTTTTGTCACATTATAGCTGTTTGTTTATCAGAAATCGTAAGCACATTTGTACTCTGAAGATGTTTTTCTACCAAAGCATAGTACCTATACATATAAGTACATTTTTCTATGACATTAGGTCACGGTTGTGGCTCAGTTGGTTCAGTGTACCAGGGCTCCACATACACCGAAAACACCTGACCACTTCCCTTGGAAGGCAGTGGCAGACTACCCAGGTATTTCTATCTATTAAGTCTTCTCCAAACAAATTAAACAGAAAATATTAATATTAAAAAATCCAATAGAATAAGTTAATGAAAAAAGGTTGTATAAAGAAAAATATAAGGAAGTAAAGGAGTACACGAAAAGATAAAAGAGAATACCAGGAAAATACGGGGTCTGATCAAAAACTATCTAGAATGGTTTTATAACTTTGTAATGACTGAACACAAAGGGCTGTGGTTTTCCGAAAACCAGTCTAAACATACAAAAATTAATGAGTGCAACAAGGAAGACATAAACAATATGGGTAGCACAACAAAGATAGAATGCAATCATGGCTAGTTAAATTTTTTATGTGTTACTCATTTGTAAACGTCATTTTACAAAGCTGTCTATTCATTTTGAAAGTTAATCTTTACAAGCTGATTTAACACGTTAGTTACGTATCAACAGCTGATTTAACATGTTAGTTACGTTGAAACAAACGATATGTGTTGTCTTCCAAGGCAAGGCTTAATTTTTTTGACGCAAAAATGACAGTAGTACTTTTTATTTATTAATTTATTAATTTCGTTTTCAAATGAGTAACAAATAAAATATTATACAATACACGCCAGGTAACAGTTTTTACTGGCTCAAAGAGGTAACTGGCGGGTAAAAACCATTTTACCTGGCTTGTAATGTAAAATACTATAGCTAAAGATCTCTCTCCAATAACAAGCAAGCAAGCAAAAACATCGGTCATAAATATTTTATCTGTCAATAAAAGCATAAATTCCAATTCTTTCTCCGTATCGATTAGTGGTTCTTATGGCATCACATCTTTTCTTCACAATTGAATAGCATATCGTGGTTTTAAACTGCACACTTTGAATACATGCATTAAAACGACCAGCAATTTAACCTCACTTTATGCTTTTAAATGACAGATGATTTTGCTTGCTTGCTTGTTATTGGAGAGAGATCTTTAGTTTAAAAATTTACCTAGCCATGATTGCATTCTATCTTTGTTGTGCTACCCACATTGTTTATGTCTTCCTTGTTGCACTCATTAATTTTTGTACGTTTAGATTGATTTTCGGACAATCTGTATACATGCTGTAAATTACATCTGCTTTGCTCAAGTTGTTTCAATGTTTTTTGTTGACACTTGTGTATTTGTTTCGCATTTATCATGTTGGAAATAAAGGATCAACGAATTTGCAACAGATTTTGTCAAAAACTTGGCGAAACTTGTAAAGATCCGTATTTTGAATTACAAAAAGTCTACGGCGAGGATTGTATGAGTCGTGCGCAAGTTTGAGTGACAACGGTCGTGAAGGTGTTGAGAGTGATCCGCGTTCTAGAAGAACTACAAGCAGCAAAAGAGTACAAAATGTCGAATTTGTGCGGGAAAATCGCCGAATTACTATTCGTGAGTTAGCCACAGATCTAAACTTAGTTATGGTTCGATTCAATCCATTCTTACGGAGGATTTGGGTATGAGACGCGTGTCGGCTAAATTTGTACCAAAACTTCTCACAGCTGAACAAAAACATACCCGTGTTTTAGCTGCTAGTGACTTGCTTAAATGCGTCAGAAATGACGAAATGATCACAACTGGCGATGAAACATAGGTTTATGAATATGTTCCTGAAACTAAGGCCCAATCTTCACAGTGGAAGACTCCCAAATTCTCCTACACCCAAAAAAGCACGACAAAGCCCCAGCAATGTTAAGGCAATGCTGACTGTTTTTTTCGACCACAACGGAATTGTGCATCATGAATACGCTCCGCCTGGTCAGACAATTAACAAGGAGTATTACTATCAAGTTCTATGACGATTGAGGGATGCAGTTCGTCGCAAAAGGTCGGAACTGCATGAGAATGGCGAGTGGCAATTGCATCACGCATCTCAACTTGTGAAGTAGTTCCTTGCTAAACATGGCATTCCGCAAATCTGCCAGCCACCATATTCGCCAGACCTTGCTCCCAGCGACTATTTTATATTCCCCAAATTTAACAACAGAATACCACGAAGCAGCTACTGGCTATTTCAGAAGACGAATTTAAAAAATGTATCGAGCACTGGCATCAACATTGGATTAAGTATGTGGCTTCGGAAGGCGATTAAATTTCAATTTCATAAATCTTGTATTTCTTTATAAATAAAGCCATTCTGAATAGTTTTTGATCAGACCTCGTATACTAAAAGAATCTGAACAAACAGCAAAAATCACAATCTCAAAACCCTATATGCCGTGACTAAAAAATTAAGTGGAAAAGGAAATAATAATAATGAACCTACACAAGATAAAGAGGGGAACTTGGTTAAGAAAGAAGATGTTATAAATAGGTGGATAGAGTATTTCGAAGATATATACCTTACGTAAAACAAAATTAATTCATTGACCAAGAATTAGAAGAAGAAGAAGAAGAAGAAAACCAACCACCTATAGATGTGGATCTAACAATTTGTAAAAGAGAAGAAGTACAAAAAGCCATTCAGCAATTAAAAAATGGAAAAGCGATAGAAATAGATGGAATTCTGGCTGAGTTACCTACTGAAAGAAAACATAGAAACATCGACAGATGGGCTAATAAACAGAGTTTGGAATGAACAAAGGATGCTGGAAGAATGTAAACAGGGAATAATAGTCAAAATACCAAAGAAGGGAGTTAAACCGAATGACAGAACTGGCGAGCTATAACATTGCTGTGTGTAATAAGTAAGATAATGACAAGATTAATACTAGAGCGAATGAAGCCAAAAATTGAAGAAAGACTTGGCCAAAGCAAGCTGAATTTTGGACTAGGCGAGCCTGCACAGATCATTTTGCGACGCTGACGATTATTATAGAACAGGGTAATGAATAGCTGAATAAACTATATCTCGATTTTGTGGACTTCCAAAAGGCGTTTGATCATGTACCTAATAGATAGAATATGGATAATATTGGGAAAATATGGTTTATCAATGAAATACATCGCGAATACTCTGCTCAAATATCACACAACGAAAAACTATCTAGAAAAATAGAAATACAAATTGACGTCCGACAAGGACGTGTTTTGTCCCCAATGCAATACTAATTGATTGGATTATGAGGAGAACAGTGCGAAATAAAACAGGCATAAGGTGCACCATTTTCGACCAACTTGAAGACCTGGAATTCGCAGATGATATCAGAAAAGAGAGCATATGCAGAAAAAAACAGAAAAAATAGCAAAAGAAACTGGAAGGATCGGAATAAAAATTAATGTGACAAAAACGAAAGTAATGAAGATTAATACACCACGGAAAATGGGAATTTATGTAGATGGACACGAAATAGAAAATGTGGAGAAAATTTACTAATATTTAGGAAGCGTGCTGGTCAGTAACGGAACAATAGAAAATGATGTCGAAAATATGGAAATCTAGAGAACTAAGTATCTATGAAAACAAAAATTAGAATATTTAATACAAATGTGAAAAATATGAATTCGAAGACTTCCATGGTCAGTGTCAGTATTAATAGAACGTCTTCCGGGTTGGGACGTTCTATTAATAAAAAGTTTTATTTTATATGGATCGGAAACATGGAAGGTAACAAAGAAGAGTATAAATAAAATACAGGTTTTCATTAATAAATGCCTTAGAAGCATCATTGGAATATACTGGCCTAACCAAATTTCAAATGTAGAATTAAGTATGGGAAAGAACAAAACAGCAACCAATAAGTAAAACCGTGAAGCGAAGGAAATTGAAGTGGATCGGCCACATGTTAAGACGAAAAGATGATATAGCCAAACAAGCACTTGGATATAACCCATGTGGAAATAGAAAATTTGGAAGACCTACAGAAACATGGAAAAAAGTGTATTAAGAGAATTGGAAGAATATAATTTTGAATTGGATTGAAATAAAAAGTGAAACAAAGAATAGAGAAAATTGGAAGAGAATCATGGAAGCCCTATGCTTCGAACAGAAGTCAAGTTTTCGCTGGAGTAGAAGTCAAACACTTTCATGGCTCTGAGCCCACGTAAAGCTGTAGGTCCCCTATGTATGTAGACTACTTCACATGTACTATACTACAGACATATGAAAATAAAACAATAATGCCCTGTAAAGGATATGTCACCTTCAGATGACTATTAAATAATAAGTACATCCACTACATAAGCGGTTCATGTTAAATAATGATGCACATAATGCACACTTTTGAACTATGACTTGTAACGTACAGGCTGTGTGCAATCACAAAACTGCAGATTTCATTACTTACGGCTTTCTGCCAATTGCGAAGCTGCAAATCCTTTATTTTATCGTAACACATTCGCACAATAATATACTACTTTTCTTCAAGGGCCATTTAGGCAACAGTAACAATTACAGTTTTTAAAAATAAAGTTTTACTTTGTGTGTGTAATCTATTTTCAGTGATGTAATCCGTACTTTTAGTGCATTTATAACAGTATTTTTTGAAACAATAAATAATTAAAATAATATCAATGCTCACAGCAATTCATTTTGTAAGAATAAGAATAAGTAAAAACTTCTATCTCTATCTGTATCTGTAACCTCTTTTACCTTTCGGTGTCGAAGCTGATGCATTAAGATATTTAGCTTTTACGGGTGCAATGCACAACCCTGCTTGTCTCTGGGGTTGAAGTGCCGTTTGATGCCTACATAAGTATAATAGTAGAGTTCAGAAACGCGCTGGATGTTACATCAGTACATTTTTTAAGCCAAAATCACTGGGCGACAAAGCCCAAAATATTTTGAACCTAACCTGAGTTTACTGTTAACGAAATGTTAGGAATTTTACCTAATACAAGAAAAATGATTTTCAATTATAATATTTTTCCGTTGTTCCGTATCTGGAACACTATATTGTTACCACAACCGGTCGTGGATCAAAGTGGGCGGTTCCTGCACTATTAAGGGCAATGCACATGCGGCTGTTGATGGCATCTCTTGATAAGCAACTCTGCTTTGAACTCTTCAAAATAGTATGGCAGGAAACAGCCCGTTCTGGTCCACAACTATGAGGAGTAAGGATTATATAGGTTTGCACCAATTTTGAAAACACAGTTCCAGGGGCTGATATTTTTATCAAATAAAATAGCCTGCCTGTATTGTCAGTAATACTAGAAGGCACAGGAAGATTATCCGAAGCGAAGTGTCCAATCAATTCATCAACGTATTGTTTCAAATAATCTGAACCAAAAAGTTTCTCAACTACCTCTCTTGTTGCTACAGTAAAATCTAAAATACTTCGAGCGTCGAGGAACATTTTTATTTTTCTATAAATATCATTTTGATCCTCTGAAAGCTTTTGGGATATGAACTCTTTCGCACTTGAAATAATTTCATTTCGAACACTGTCTCTACACCTTTTTGTGGTGTTTGGCAGAAAAATATAACACAATAAATTGACCAAATTCTTTGTCGCCTAGCACATCAAAATTTCAACCACTGGGCGACTAATTTTTACAACTGGGCGGCGTTTGTGTCGCCCACTTCACTAGTTTAAAAAATGCACTGTGTTACATCCCGTGGGGGCGTTGAGGTTACAATCTGAAATTTTGCATGTACGATAGTAATGCCCTGTTTATTCAAAATCCAAAACCTGACAAAAATTGGACTGTGCAAAAGGTCGTAAGAAGGAAAAAGAGATATATGCAAGCGCATAAAGAAGAAAGTGTGATCTATTTTTTTATATATTTTGCAACGTATTTTTTGTGGCCATTAATTTTTTTTGCAATTTTCTAAAGTTACGAAATGCATGGGTTCTTATGGACGGAAGAGGATTAAAAAGGCCAATATCTCGAAATGATACTTGTCATTTTCTGATTTATTTCCCGATGTTTTTACGTTTCCACTGCGATATCTCAGAAACGAAGCCTCGAATCGAAAATAGTTACTAAACGAAAACGTTTTCGCCCTTATCCTTATGACGATAGTATAAGAAGTATAATTTTTACAACTCAATTAATGTGTTTATTGTAATTAAATGCATTGTCATGTAAAAATACAAGAATGTGGATGATGCGGCGAGCTCGAGTCCCCACTCTAAAAAGTGATGTTACATCTCACTTTTCGCCGTAGCTCCATTCCTCTCATGCTCATCCTGGCTATAATTTTGTCCTAGCGCAGGGTTGATATCAATAAGCTCACCTACCCAAAAACCATTATATTATATTTCCCGAATTTCGGTAAGATTAGTATCAGCAATAAACACCACCTATGCTACACATATCGTCTCGTTTTTTTAACTTTAAACTTTAAACACTTTCGCGTCTTTCAAAAAATGTATTGCAAGGACAGAATCTAATTCCGCAGCCAAGTTAATTAAGCCTACATAAATACCTGGATTATCTGAAGAATTTGTCCCACCATGGCCCCGCAAGGCCAATTCAAAAGCTTCACAAATTTGAATACACATTATTAATCGACGTAAAACATGGCGATTTTTCTCTACGTCTTCATTGCACTTTAATTTATGCTGCAAATAAGCACTATTCAATTGTTCACGAATATTAAAGATTCAAGTCCATATAAGAGTTAAGATGAGAAACAGAACGCGCCAAGTGCGCAAGTGCGCTTAACCTTAAAGACAATCGCATAATCAGCTGTTACGCGCACGAGTTGCGCTATTGAACTACGTTCAATCTGTCAGGGTAACGATTCAATGTGCCCCAAAGCCGATCGATAATATGCGAGTTTTACTGCATATTTCCCACCGCGGTTGCGCAATCGACACCAAAAAATAGGTAGCATTTTCATCTTGTCCCCGGACGAAAGTTTTGATATCTTCGTTTCGGCAGGCGACGCGGCAGTGGACTATAATATTGATATTATAGGTATAATAATAGATTGTTGTGTTACTTGTGTTAAAAAAAATAAAAGTTAGAAGTGAGAAGTGTTAAAAATAGCTTTCTTTCTCTCGAGTGTAGGGAGGGCACTTGCCCCTGTGCCCTTTAGCACCAGCCGCCACTGGTTGTAATAACTTAAGAAGTCAGGTAGAAATGACGGGTCTGAACGAACGGGCTATACATATGCACCAAGTGTATAGTGTGTGTAGTATAGGACCTTGTTACTCTACCTCTTAGGCATGTATTCAGCGCAGAGCATCGTTAATACGTAGACTGCCATTTAATTAAAAACAGGCCACTACTGTACTGTAATATCTACAGAGCGGCTGGCAATCACTTAAAGCAGAGCCACCTACTTTAAATATCCTTATAAATATATAGGCTCTGTGGTACCAAACCAGTGCCATACGACAGGAATTGTGTTGCAAGACTACGGCACAAATGGTGTGCCATGCTACGTAAGAAAGATTATGCGCCATGCGACACAAGTTATTAGTGTCGCGTGGAGGTCTATGAGTTAACGAAACAAGGACTAACGTAACGCTAGCCTTCAAGTAAAAACTTAAAATTTTTTTATTTTTATTTTTTTTGCGCTACTTATTATCAAACATATTTCTGTTTGTGATGCATAAGGTTCCATTAATGTATGCTTTAATAAAATTTCTTATATGTTAAATACCTTTTTATTCTATAAGACACCCATAACACAAATATTTATTATAAATAGTTACTATTTGTTTCTATACACCTTCTTCTTTTTTATTTGAAGACCAACTTTGCAATTTAAATTTCTTTACCAATATACAATGGTAGTAATTGAGTTGGCTGATGAAATATTCTCAATGTATCCATTCCTTTTATCATGTACTATATAAGAACTGTTGTCTGGTCGACTGTAAAATAAAACATTTCATCGTGTTAAATATGAATGTAACTCTAATGAGCAAGGTAATATAATAATAATAATAAATCTTTATTGCCAATACGGACAAAGGCGAGGTTCAATAGTTATTTACATCCGTGGGTTCAATATGGTTTTTTAAAATAAAATATAGTAACATTTACCCATTCACAATTACTACAACTGTTCCGCCATCTGGTCTTCTAAAAGCAGTACAGTTTAGTTTATCACTAGATAGCGTTTGAGAAATTTTAACAGATCCTCTTGGGATAAATTTAGAAAATTGCCCAATGGCGTAAAACATTGGTTGTTTGTAAAATTCACCGACACTGGCATTTACTACTACGGCTCCATCTGAGTAGTCTTCTAAGTACGCAGGTCCTCCCTTTGTATCGACAGCAAGATTAAAATCCACCCAACCTGTACTCCAGTGATTCATATTCTATTGAAAATAAGCTCTTAGTTTTAAATAATAAATATCCAAAACGGAGAAATATCTTACCTGTGCTATATCGTTTGCATAATTTCGTGCGTAGGGCCAAGATCCATTTGTAACTGAAACTAATTACAAATCTTGTTTTAAAATAGTTTTAATTCTCAAAGTACATAGTATGTGTATGTATTTAACTATGCGCCAAAAAGATGCTAAAAAGTGGAGTGATAGTACCTCCACTACAAAACATTAATGATGTTCAAGTTATTACTAAATAAATAATTGCACTGTTTTCCCGAATACTATAAAATTAAAAATATTACTCAGCTACGGAATATGTGACATAAGTAAAGTAATACGCAAATATAAAAATATAACAACATTATCAACTTATTGCAATATAATATTCAAACATAGTCTTAAGACTTGGATAAAACTACTATATGTATCTATATCTATAATAAATATGTACTGTGTTCTCACATAAATATTACTGTGGAAAAGACTTCCTTCTTATACAATAATGTTTATAAAAAATTCTATATTAATACTATATTAATACTGACAGTGTATTTCTCTATAAAGATTCTCAATAATTACCTCCTGTGCTTACACTAGGTTGAGAAGCTTCGCTGGAGAAAATAAATTTGTTTTGATATTTGTCACGAACATAATCTACCAAAATAGGTGAGAAGTCAAAATCACCATACCAATGTGTTGCAAACCCATCTATATAATTTTCCGTCTTGTTCAAAGAAAACATCTAAAAAATATTAATTTGGATTTTTCTTAATAATTAGTTTTAAAACTAATAATTTAAAATTTTTAGGAAATTACAGAATATTACAGTACCCAGAAATATAAATATTTCTGGGAAGTAGCCCTTGCCAGTATAATTAAATAAATAAAAATAAGAAAGGAAAACCCCTGATAATTACTTTAGCAATTAGCAAGTCTATTGAACAGTATCAGTCGGCAGCATACGACCATGGTTTCGTAGTTTTTTGCTGCTTATCAGGCCTGTAAAACTGCAAAATTCCGGTCATATGCTGTCGACTATTATTGTTCAGTAGACTTGCGACAGAAAACGAAGTTAAAGGTGAAACAAAACGACGCGGCGTCCTCCAGACCATATGACTGAGAATCAAATTGATTATGTACTGCTGATAGACCGGCGGCATGCGACTGATATAATGAATGTGAGGATCATGAAGGTTGCTGACTGTGATACCGATCACTATTTAAATATGTGTACAGTACAGACAACGAATATCCATGGCCAAAAATGAAAAAGGACAAAAGCAAAAGAAATACGACAAAGAAAAGTTCCGGCAGAATAATGTGAAAGAAATATATCAAATAAAAATCAAAGTAGAACTGAAGCAAATGGTGAACAAATGATAGAGGATCATTGGTAAAAAATTAAACAAACTGTGACAACAACGGTGGAAGTAGTATTAGGCTTTGGGAAAAAAACTAGGAGGAGGAGTGATTGTGTGTTGAGGCTTGTAAACAGCTAGTGGAGGACAGAAATGCAGCCAGACTGAAGACACTAAACACACCAATGGGAGCTAGCATAGCTGAATGTAAAGACAAACGAAGAATAGTCAAACGGAATTGTAGAAGAAAGAAAAGAGCAGAGGAAAGAAACAGACTCAAAGAAATTGAATAGTTATGCGGACAGAAAGAGATTAGGAAAATGTATCAAAGTCAAAGAACAGGTAAAATGAAGAATGGTTTCCAACCAAGAGCAAGTTACTGGAAGAACAGCAACGGAGAATTAATAGGTAATAAAGAAGAAATTATGAGAATATGGACCGAGTATTTACACCAACTTCTAAATCCGTCAGAAGAAAAGGGGAATATTCAAACTAATATCGAAATGGGACCAGAAGTACCTGTGGAAGAACCCACGTACGATGAGGTAGTACTAACCAATAGAGTCCTAAAAAATAAACAAGCCGCAGAAGATTAAATCACGGCAGAGCTAATTAAAAACAAAGGACCGCTAGCTATGGACGGAACTACACAGTCTAGTAAAAAAGGTATGGAGTAAAGAAGAAATGCCGGAAGATTGGAATATGGCCATCATTCAACCGATCCGCAAGAAAGGAAACAGGACAGAATGTTAAAACTACCACGGCATATCCCTATTAAATATAACACATAAGATACTATCAAAGATAATTACATATAGGTTTATGCCATTGCCAAGAACTCTATGATCTATGAGGATCGTTCGATAACTAACCAAGAAAACGCAAGTATTTTGGACAAAAAACATTTTATTTTTCAATATAGTCTCCTGCTCGCTCAACATACTTATTCCAACGATACTTCAAATTAGCAATACCTTCACTGTAGTCCTCTAAATAGCTATTTACAGCAGCGATTACCTCGGAATTGGACCAAAAACCTCGTTCTGCCGAGCCATTTTTCCATGTTTGGAAATAGATGATAATCGCTGGGAGCCAAATCTGGGGAATAAGGCGAATGAGGCACTAATTCAAATCCCAATTAATGAATGATGGCCATGGCGATCGCAGACTTGTGGACAGGTCGTTATCCTGATGCAAAAGCACTTTCTTCATTGCCAAATGAGGCCGTTTCTCTTTGATTTTATCGCCCAATTGTTGCAACAAATTGGCATAATACTTGCCATTTATTGTTTTCCCCTTTTCTAAGTAGTCAACGAAGAGAATTCCAAAACCCAGTTGCCATAACCTTTCCTGCTGACAAAACCGTTTTTGCCTTCTTCGGTGGCGGAGAACCTTTGTTTGTCCATTGTTTAGACTGTTCTTTGGTTTCGGGAGTGTAATCGTGGACTCAAACGATTCAGTTTTTGCTCCGGTGTGACCAACAGCGCCAACGCGCCTAATATTTTTTCATTTCCAATTCGTCAGTTAAAATTCTGTGCAAACTGTCGTTTGAGATACCCACTATGTCTGCTATCTCGCGCACTTTTACTCTACGGTCATCCGATACGAAACGGTGGACTTTTTCAATCATATCCAGGGCAGTAGCCGTTTTTGGACGTCCACTGCGGGGTTCATCCTTTGTGCTCACACATGCTTAAATTTGGAAACCCAATTTTTAAACATTGAAAACGAAGGAGCGGACTCCAATAGTGTCGAATCTAACTCTGCTTTGATTTCGTTTGGTGTTAAGCCTTTCAAATGAAAGTACTTTATCACTGCTCGCAACTCAATTTTTTCGATTGTTTACAAAATCACACGAGACGTTCACTTTGGCGCACTGTCAAACACAGACTAATTAACAGATCGCTCTATACTGTCATATTTAACCTAATAAAGGACGGTTCTACAAAATGGTAAAGAAGATTCCGTTGAATTCACGCTATATCTATCCTCGTATATCAAATGCCAGATTTAATGGCAGAAGGCAGACATTAAACAGGCCAGGTTGAGATGGCTAGAACATTTGGAACGAATACCTGATACCAGAACAACGAAGATCAATAGAGGCAAAGCTGAAGGAAACCAGGGAGGCCAAGGAAGAAGTGGCTGGACGATATGGAAGAAGACATCAGAAAACTAGGGATAAGAAGGTGGGGAATTAAAGCAACCGATAGAACAGAATGGCGAGCTCTCGTGGAGGACGCCAAGGTCCTACAAGGGCTGTAGCGCCAAGGGGTAAGGTAAGACTTGCAAAAGTAATTGTTAGGAATTTTTCTGTCTTATTTTTGTTTATTAAATTTTTTACTATTGCTGAACTGTAATATAAAAAATAATAATTTTAAGATTATTTTTATGTCATTTGCACTTTCAATAATAAATAAACCACTTACTGTGTCAACAAACCACGGGAAGAAAGATCTAAGTTCATTGAATGTAATTAATTTGATATTTGAAAATTCAGAATTTCTTAAAGCAGGTCCAAGATTGTAAGCTACCCAAGTGGTCTGAAATCATACAAAATAATTATTTAAATTATTAAAAAGTTCATTCCTTGTAATACCATATTTTGTGGAAGCCAACACAGGTACTGAGTCTGACCTTTAAAAACAAGGCTTTGAAAAATTGGCTCATTTCCAGTTGTAATTCCCCAAAAATTAAGTCCTTCTTTCTTATAAGCCTTTAAAAATTTAAGGTGGTAATCAGCCCAAGTTTGATACATTGATGATTTTAAGTAACGTTTTTCTTTACTTCGTATCATCCATACTGGTGCCATCCAGGCGGTTGCAAATAACAACAATTCGTCTTTTGCAAGACTTTGGGCACGTTTTATCATTGGTATCTGGAGATAAAATGTTCAAACTGCATTTACATAGTTAGTAATAAGTTGTCTTGTATTGCTATTCAACCCTTATTTATACCACGAATTATTAAACTAAGTATTTCATGGCTTATTTTATTATTTTTTTTTTTGGCGATTATGTAAATCAATTTCGGTTAGTGTAAACAATTAGCAAGGCGCTGCGAAAGTTCACTGATAAAATTATGAAACAAATTTGATGTAAAGGGAAATCATTTGACAAATTGTGAAACACAAATGGCAAAAGGGGAAAGCGAAAGAAAAATACTATACACATAACATGAATGAGCTTAAATTCTTACTTTGCCTTCATAATCTTCTGGTTTTAATCTGAAATGTCTTAATGCTGGATCTTTAGGTCCATCATCATATGTATATGGATGCATAGAAAAATCAGAAGCGCCCATCGGCACATGACCAAAATTATATTCAATACCTTCTTCAGAAAAATATGATCTACAAAGTGTGGTGCATTGTTTAAATAAAATTTAAAATATTAAAATCATTTAAAAAATGTATAATCAAAGTAGGTATATATTGGTTACTTACGTAAGAAAATTTTCTTGAGCCCCTGGTTCTAAAGCATTAATGTTTATAATACTACCATCACTGAAAGCTCCTCCAAATCCATAAATCTTCTGATATGTTTTTGTAGAATCAATAGCAATAGTGACAGCATTAGTATGATCCTGAACTTTGGATTTAAAATAATTCATTTCCTTTTTAAATCTAAGTCCTGCTTCATTTGTTGTGTATGTTAAGTATTGGGTAGGTGGTAAAGGCTTTACAGGAGAAACAGTGTCGCAGTAGGTTGCATTGCAAACACAGACAATTTTGTGTAAACCATTATATTTTCTAATGCATTCTTTATCACTAGTAACACCTGCATGTTAAAAATTGACTTGTAAAACATTTATAATTAATAGTTATTTATTATACATGCGGATTAAATTAATGTTTAATGAGCGGTACGTTTAACCGCGCGAGCGGCGGTAGCCGCAAGCGCGTTGATACCGCGAGTTAATAAATTAATATTAATCCGCAAGTGTAATACAACTGTTTATTCAATTTTGACATTTATTTGACATTTTTAAAGCGATTTGACATTTTTAAAGCGCTAGCGGAATAAAAATTTTAAACGATTGTTTATAAAACATCAACTTTTATGGGCAGGCCAGAAACAAATAAACGTCAGTTTATACGGCAAAATTGAATAAAAATTATTAACCCAAATAAAATATGAAATAAAAAAATCAGGTCGAAGTAAAAAAATCATGCTATCTTTTATAAGTATAAATTTATTCTTGTGCCTTGTATGTATAAAAAAAATTAAAACACTAAAAAAGAATGAACTAATTATATTAGTGCTTACCTTTAATGCTTAGTTCAAATAATAAAGCAAGAATTGAAAAATTAATAAACATTTTTATGCAGATAAAGAAATTTAACTTTAAACCATAAAAACAGCAGTGTCGAACAAAAGTGATAAATCGAACCTTAATAAAACTGTAATTAAAAAAATTACCTTGTTTAGTTTTTCCATGGGTGTTCATATTATCAGTAAAATAATAATTAATGTATAACACTTTCGAGGTACTTTATCAATAATGATAGACACTTGCTTTGTTAAAAGTTAAACGAAATATCACTTTTAGTTTGAGACATACATAATATTGAAACCACGAAAGATGAACCCTGCCTCATCAATGCTATCCATATGATATAAGATTTTACTTGCTAGTCAAATTAGCATCAGTTGTATTCTCAAGGAATTATGATTGGCGCTTTAACCGGAAAACAAACAGCTGTCAAGTACTTTCAATACGAATTTTAACCTTAAATTATTAATAATCTAACCAATAAATGTACAACTGTATTTCTTCTGCAACGCAATAAATAAACCAAATAAAATGTTCATTTATCTAAACCTCACAACACAAATAGGTACTACAAAAACGAATTCCAATTAACATAGGAATTTAGATACCTAATAAAATAAAATAATGTAAATGTATTAATAATTTGACAGTTTGACGTTTTAGTGACAACACGCGCATTTGACTTAAACTACTCTAGTCAAATAAGCACTTTAATCATAACACAGGCTTATTGTAATGCTATCCTTGTCGTGTGCATGGGGTTTGTGAACAAATTTACACGCGTGTTTGTCGTTACTAAATTCAGCGTGTGATGGGGCAGGGGTCATCTTCCGTGGTTCGAACTTTATATTATGTCATTGAATATAATTGTTTTTTTTTGCGGCTTTAATGATGTTAAAGGGTACCTCCTTTGTTAATTAAGCGTGTGGCACTGCATTAATGTCATGTTCAGTATGATAAAAATCCCTACAAGGGGGAAGTCCTCGTATTTTGTTAAATTTGTGTAGGATTAAAATAGTATTTTTAACAAAAAATCAGATAATGTGGAGATTAGCATGTTTGCTTTATAAATTAAAGTTTCCAGGTTCAATTGCTAGTTCAGGCCAGTGAATTTTTAATACAAAAAAGTTAAAACCTTGCCCTCTTTTGGATAAGAAATAAAAAAGCAGGTTTCATATCTATGTCATGTTTAGTAGATTCCTATCTACAGTATTTTTCACATAGGATTTGGGTTGTGACGTCAACGCGCTGTTGATAAATTCACAATCCAACTATACTTCATCTCTTTCTAAACTAGGTTTTCATTATACCTACTGCGCACGAACGCGTGTCTAAACAGAGAGTTTTTGGGCGGGGCAAGTTGACGTCACAACCCAAATGCTAGATGAAGAATACTGTATTTATGATTTCAGATTTAAATAACTTTAAGAGCGCAGGGCCATTAAAACGAAACGTTTCGTTGGTATTTTAATTTGTATTTCCCTTGCATGAATTTTTAATTATTTTGCAGGATACTTCTTTGAAGGAGCGGTGTCCACAAAGGGTGTTTATTAATCGTAGTTAAGTTACTGGTGCTTAAGGTAAAAACTGACGGGGCGATTTGTGTCAAGTCGACGAATTTTATTTTGGTTCACACGGAACGCCCATGTCAAAACGGTGTCGATTTTATGGTATCCTGTTAGCTTAGGCTTAAACAGACGGGGTGATTTATGTCGAGTCGACAATCGACTCGACATAAATCACCCCGTCTGGTTTTATGCACTCAAGCGTGCTAGGACAGCGAAGTGACAAATATTAAGGATATCAGGTTACATTGCAACACTGCAAGGGAACTATAAATGTCGGCAGATTTATAAAAGAATTCCTACGGGAAAATTAGTTTTTTATGAAGGTTTTGATACAAAACCTTTAACCAATCACGGCTAAACTTCACAGTATGATGTTTGATTTGATTTGATAAGGATCCGTTCTATTTTGGGGTTGTCCAAAATGATTGTATAAATACCTACAGTTGATCAGAACATCAGAGGTTTATATTTTGCGATCAGAGGATTTCATTCCTTCATACCCGTACCGTACGAAAGCTGCTCTGGGGTTTCATCACAAGTCGCATTAGGCTCCTACACTCGTTAACCCTTTTTTACTGTACGAGAGCTGCTCTGGGATCTCACAAATCTCAGTAGGCTCCTACAACACTCCTTACATTTTGCCATACGAGAGCTATTCTGGGACCTCACAAGTCCTATTAGGCTCCTACATTCCTAAACCATTTTATTTTTCAGGAACATACCTAAACATAAAGGCTATAAAGCAAAACCACTTCGAACACCCCCTTCTATCATCGGATTTCTTTGACTTTTCTTTCCTAGGCAAACTAGAGGTCGAAAAAATAATAAGTCCGAATTTTTAGCTGAAAATTTGCAAACCGTCGTAAAATGCCATTCTGAACAACTTTTCCAAACAAAATCTTTCGAAAAAATCATAAATAGCACTTCTGAATTTCTTTTTCAAAAAGTGTCAAATTTGACAGGTACAGAATGTCATTTGACCAAATCTGTGTGCACTTTTTTTAGTCCTTAGACAAGCACAAACCAACGCCGTATTGATTTTTTTAATAAATACTTTAATAAAAAAGAGTCCCATATGATCCGTACTTTTTGACAAACCCTGTATGTT
This sequence comes from Melanotus villosus, assembly GCA_963082815.1. Lineage (NCBI taxonomy): Eukaryota > Metazoa > Arthropoda > Insecta > Coleoptera > Elateridae > Melanotus > Melanotus villosus. The sequence goes on from OY720419.1 coordinate 82,976,391, forward strand.
TACTGCTACGCTCAACAATGTGATTCTTTTATAGTTATTGCAGTCACATACCTACTTATATTAACTTTCTTGTGGATTGAGATTATTACACCAGCTTGTTAGTTTTTTGGAGTTCTTCCTTTCGTTAGTGCTGCGTTACCAGCATATTCTTAGAATAAGTTGTTTTCCTTCCGTTTCCATATTTTTAAGCATTTCAATGTTATTTTATGTGAGCTGGTGTTTTACCATTTTTTTATGTTCAATTGCTGCTTCTATTTCTCTCATAGTTATTGTATGGCTCTCTTCCTATTTTTCTTTAATTGAATGTTAAGCTTTGCATTCCCTTTCCACAGCACTCCTTCCAATATTTTTAGACTTTTATTGATCATAATTTTTACGTTCGTTAAGTCTTACCGATTGTAAATGTTGAGCTGTAAGAGCTTAATGCTTATCCAACATTATTATGATACAAGACGGTGGCTGCTTGTAGCTCCCAGGCTGTTTTACAGTAGCCCATCCGCTCCTGAGTGCCGGTGTAAAAGGATGGCAAAAAATTTAAATGACGATTTGATGATACATATTTAAAATGTTATTGTGGTTATCTGTAGAAAGTAATCATGAGTAAAGTAATGTCAACGAGACACAATTCGTAATTGCTTATAACTGTAATTGCTGTTGTTTTGTGTAGTCCTAAATTTCGCATCGCCCCTTATAAACGTACTTTTTGATCATATAAAAAATAAATTTGCTAGTAACAAGTGCTGCTTAAGAGACACAGTAATTTGGGGGTTGGTCTAATATTTTCATTTTGACAAATTAGTTTCCAGCTTTTCTGCTAGCAATTGTGCTTAAACCTCGAATAAGTTTTTTTGTTTTTAGTTCACATCAATTTATATTAAATAAATCAATTGTAAATTCAATGTTATTTTACATTTAAAATGGGAAGTGTTGGTGTCGTCTTGAAGAATTACACTCAAGTTAAAAACTAGGGTAGTGTGGTTATAACACAAACAGCGCAGTTACGCACTGAGCGTATGCATGTGGAAAATGCTGTTCATTAAAAGTAAAGGCATATTCTCTTATATAAAAAACCATTTGAAACATTTATAAGAAAATTCTCAAAGTAGGTAATATGTTTAACTTAAACTTGTTGAATTTGCAACCTAGTTGGGCTTTTGTAGATTAGACATCGAGTCGTTCAGACCAATTAAACTTTCAAAGTACTGTTAATGATTTACAGTAATAAGAGTGATCAAATCTAAACACCTATACAAATAACATTTAAACAAATAAATTTCCAACTTCCTATGAAACTATATTTGGAATTCAATATTACATGTTTATTACAAGTCAGGAATGTAATCTCAAAAACTTAATTAAACTTACATAGAAATAGGTATAAAAACTTTGTAATACGATAATCAATTCGTAATTGTTACAACATATCTTTTACATGACATATATTGCTTCAATTAAGAAAAACCACAAAAAATACAACAACAATCATTTCCTGTGAAGTGGGAATTGCAAATATAGTTATGCAAACATTAACTGGACACCAGCTTATTTGATGGTGGACTGGACTTTTTCATATAACCAGTGGTAACATTCTGCTGCTTTCTGCTGGGTTGTGTTTATTGCTTCCAATACTACTCTTTGCATATTTTCTGGTGCTAACTGACCACTGCAACATAATAATAACATTGTTATTAATGTTTTATTTCTTTGTAAGTCTAATTAAAACATTCAATATAACCTTCAGATATTTTTCAAACATTATTGTAATATGTTCCCCTCGAAGAGCTTTCAATATTAAAAAAATTTACATACATGAAAACTTCTGTCTTTAAGTAATCGACGCTTCTGTTAAAATATAGTACCGATGTAGACCATGCATTATGTACAGCCTTTTGAGACTGTTCTGCCAATCCTGGGGCATACGACTCAATCTAGAATACAAACACAATTATTTTTCTTTTTTCAAATTTAAAAATACAAGAACTCACTGAGGCGATTACAACTGGATACTTCTCAATAACAACGTCCTTCATATTTTCAAATATATTAGAAATTACAATTGCAACTTCTTTAGAAACTTGGATATATGGCTGCAAATATTCCATAGATTTTTCATAGTAACCTGGAATTTGCTCATCAATATGTAGATGGACCCAATGTAAGCCTTGCGATGCTCTGTCAAGCGCTTTGTTTGAATATTCCATTATACCAGCTTCTTTTAAACCAGTATAAGTACGAGATTCTGTAAAGTAAGGTTATTCAGTAAAATACATTTTTGAAAGTTCTAAGTCAACTTACTTTCCCATGATCCATGTTGTACAATATCGTAATATACAGCGCCACCAATTAATATTATTAAAATAAATGAAGCGAATTTATAAGGAAAACCAGATCCTTTCTTAGCAGTCATTTTTTCATTCAGTCTCTGTAAATGAAAACTTATGTTAAAGTTAATCATACAATTTAAATTTTACATTGAGTTTTGATAAATCAAAGAGAATAAGAAATATGTGAAAGTCATAAATTAACTATAGGTACTTATCTACAATTATTAATAAAATTTTATTTTTGTAATTAACCAAACACATTAATTATTATAATAACAAACAAACAGGATTCTTTTAAATTTTCAGTCTATTAAATATGAAAAAATACAGCAAGTTTATGGACTCTGTGAGGAAACGTTCCAGGAGAGCAATCAAATTATTGGTTAAAAATCATAATTGACAAAAAAAATGTGTTTCATTTTAAATAATTCGTAGCTAATACATCACTGTTTTCTCGATTAAGTATAATTTTAACAAATTTGTATTGATATTATACTAATAAAGTTTTCGACTAAACAAATTAAAAGAGCTACAAGAAAAAAATAAACTTTGATTCTGATTGAAAATCAAGTCTTTTTAAGAAACAGAAGAAGATACAATTTTGTTGTTTCATACCCTATTTACTTCCTACCAAACTGGGCCAGTTGGCAACCTTGTATTTGTTTCTCCAAATTTGGCAAAAAGCCATACAAAAAATCATGTCTTTATACAATTCATGATTTATTTAGTACATACTACATACTTAATGTTATATTATGAGGTGCAGTTTCCTTTTTGTATGAAGTAGGTATGTCCTATTAGTATACTAGAAAAGTGTTGGACTAAACTGGATTAAACATAGGGGAATAGAAGACAATCAACATTGCCAACAACAAAACATATTCTGAAACGCCATGTAAAAAATGAAATGGTTAAATGAAGATGAAGAAAAAGAAGGTGAAAACAAAGACAAAGCTTTCTTTTCAGAAACACTAGTTATGGTGATATGCATTGGATTTTTTGTTCTCTCTTATCTGAACACTTCTTACTATCGGACATGGCTGCTTAAGCGGCCACCCCCAATAAACAGACAAAAAAATGTGGAACTGTTAGTGTCTGCTTATTGTAGATTCCACTGTATATCTTTAAAATTCCAAGACATTCCAGGACTATCCACACTTGTTTAAGTTTGTTTCAACTTGGATTATTGTGACAATACTCCCACTTAGAAATACATATTTTACATAAAAACCATCAAAGTAAATTCAGTATGTAGGTAGGTTCTGCCACAGTACATGAAAACTAAGGTTATATGATTATAATATTGCTGCCGAATTATGTGAAACTTTGTAAATCGCTATTTAAGGATTATTAATAGAGAGCCAATTTCTAATTTCAGGAGTTTTCTTGATATTCTAAGAACGGAAGACTTCTCAAAAAATAAGTCTACCTTGTATTTCAATGACTTATTCTTATTTACTTATCTATTGGGCAAAATCTAGGCTTGCAGGTGCTAAGGATCTCAAATATAGATTAAGTAGGTATTTCCTCTAGATAGTATACATTTCTTTTACCTTTATGGTGAAACTAATTTTTTTCTGTAATACACAACACCACAAACACACTTAGATGCCTACAAATAAACAGCTTTTCAGAGAGAAAGTACAGCACCTTAGCGTCCCTGCCAAGTGTGCTGCTGGACAAGTACATATAAAGAATAAAAATCAGTACAAAATTTTCAGATAATAGAACAATTTTGGATTCAAAGTAGGTACATATGTTTAAAAAATTTTGGAGGGTAGTCTACATTACCTATTCTACTAGGTTTTTAATTCTCACAACTTAATTTTTAACTTGCACTGAACACTTACTAACCTGCACTGAATAATATTGTTTACAAATCTATAATTAGACTTACTGCACTTTTATCTTGTGTTTATAAAGCGCAGGATAATAAAGAATGTAGCTGTGTATATAGTAATCTTTAAATTAATATATCTACTGGATTGAATTTATACAATGCATTATTGCAACTTTAGTAACTAATAAATAAATCTCATGTATTTTCAATAAGACCATGACAGTAGAAACTAGAAAAGATGTTTTAAATTAGGTTTCTACTACTGTTTTAATTTAAAGTAGCTTTAGTAAACACTGCAATAATAATAAATACTGGTCCAGACAGTGATGTTGATGTCGTGACATTTAATGCCACGACAGTGCTCGACACTCCCTGTCACGGCGCTAGGTGTTCACACGTTAAGGCTGTTTGGTACATAAAAAATTTTGTAATTTTTTTGCAAAATATATTTATAAAACTGTTAGATCACAGTATCAGATTGAGATATGTGGAATTACCCTTTATTACGTCTTTTAGAGAGATAGCTTTTATGGTCTATTTTGGGATGACATAATTTAAATTGTTGTTATAAAAACCAAATCGCGTAAAATAATTATTTTAAAAGAATTCAAAACAGCAGCGAATTTTACTCTATAAATATTATTATTTTTAAATGACTTCCAATGCGTCAATCGAATTGAAATTATATTCATCCTCCTGTCCAAAGTGTCTACTTGCTGATAATCCTTTTTCCATCAAAATCGGTTTTGTATTAACCGAGAACAAGAAGAAATGGTAGAACCTCGCAACAATTAACACTTGTCATCCTTCATTAGCTCTTATCCACTTTAATTACCCCCGCCTATTAATAGATGTAGGGGAATACTCGGCATCTGCGATAACTTATAATAACAAAAATAATCAAAATTGTGACAATTTAATAAATTGATAAAACATGTTATTTGGCTATCGTGTCTGACCTGTTACCGTTACTTTGTTAATTTTTTGTGCTTAGTGGCTGTGAAAAACCAATTACGTGGGTACTAGTTTTGTATTAATATTTTTCATAATAATCAGTAATACCGATAACATGACAGTTTAAAATTGATTGACATTACAATTTTATATAGACGTTTTTAGTATGCATTTTGTACTTTTTGCAGTTTACAAGTATATATAGTACTTGTAGCTTTGCATACAAGTACACTGTAGCGTAATTTTTAAACGTGTCACATTAAGTCACAACGCTTTCCCTTCTACCGTATAAATAACGGGTGTTAGAAAACTGGTCTTATCAGAGTCACCTGTGCTTATTAAAATGTATGTCCTGTATTGGTACCTAAGTTAATTTTCAAGCAGACTTAATCACAGTTAGTTAAATGACAGCAGCTGTCAGTAGTTCTAATGAATAGTGGATATTTAAGAATTAATTTAATATAATAGCCATTTTGTTACTTGAGTAATGCTGAAGTTCGAGATCGAGCTGAGTATCGACTATAAGTATGGGCATAAGACACTTCATTTTTTTCCATAGGTGACTCTGATAAGACGAGTTTTCTAACACCCGTTATTTCAGATCATGCCTAAGAACAAGTATGTTTTATTTAAATCTGGTAAAAGAAGTAAGCTGTCGAAAGCAATGAGAAAAGTCTACCAGATTAAGAAGTATATTGTAATTTTAAATCTGCAAGGGTAAATTTTGAAAGAAAAAACTCTGGGTAATATAATATAATAATTAAGTTGGTTCGAAATATTTCCTTTATTCAGCATTCTAGAAATCTTACTTTTTTAACACATAAAATGATAATTTAGAAGAAAGAACTGCAGAATTACCAAATAGGTTTTTCACCTGCACCTAGTGAAACTGAATCTGAAAGCTAACAAACTAATAACTAACTGCTTATGAGTTACAGACGAGTTTTATTATTAGTAGCCTCTTTTTAGAAGATCTGTATATAGAGAAAAATCTATCACATCCAAAAGACATTGCCGAACTATTAATTGGACGCGTCGTAAATTTGGGTTTTGTTTTTAACCTTTCTTTTTGAAAAATGGTTTTCATCAAAGAGAACTGTTGTGGACTATACTCGATACTTTAATTTATGTATATGCACAAAGGAATTTCCACTTACACCCTATTTTAGGTCTAGAGACGATGCAGGTTTCAGTAATCATAATCTACATAAGAGCTACGCCCATAGATTAAATTAAAATCATAACGTAAAGTTAAGTTTTTGTGATATTTCAGAAACAATTACAAAGAAATCGTCAATTTTTTCAATTTTATTTATTTTCATAACCTTTTAATTTATATCTAATGTCAATACACTTTCTTGTTGATAAGTTTTTCTAGAATTCAATAAATTTCGATCGTAATTCTGCAAAACTTTGTTAATTTAACCTCTAAAGTGGCTTTTTAAATTAAAGGTTATTTAGTAACTTTCAAGATAATAAGTACTTTGGTCATTTAAAAATAATATGCAATTTATTTAGTATAAAAAATTATTTAATCTGTGAAAAGTACTAATCATTCTGTACATGTTACGTAAAATAAATGAATTATGTTGAAGAATCGCAATTTCTCTTTCAATTTAAAATTAATTTACTCATTGACTTATTTTAAATTTAATTAAGACTCCTCTGAAGTCCTACAATTTATTATAATTAATTAGTACTATTTATTTTAAAACCCAAAATCTCAAACAGATTAGGTATTTTATATAAAGGGAATTATGGACCACCAACAGAAATATGCAATTAGCAATAACATCCGAAAATATACTAATTTATATTAAGAAAATGTAAATGAATTTTTGGCAATTCACATTCATAATATGCCGAGAACAAAATAAGTAAAAACCGAAAAGATATATTTTCGTACAAATTAGGGGTGGTAAACCTGCGACGAGAGTAAAAGAGAGGTGGTAGGTAAACTGAAGAGGGGAATACCTAGTACAGCTAGCGGATTTATTTTGATTGAACAGGTACCAAACCAAGGCCCGCTGAATTAATATTGCATATAAGGCCTGCCCACTTCATTTAGCCAAGACGCACTTAGCAAGGACGCAGGCGCCATTTGAAGTGAACTATACCCTTGCTAATTGCGTCTTGTCTAAATGAAGTGGGCAGGCCTTATATGTAATATTAATTCAGCGGGCCTTGACCAAACAGCCTTAAAGGGTCGTTTTCACGTGACATCAAAGACATCGTCATGACACTAATGTCACGACATTTTGCTTCGTGAAAACTTTAAAAGTCATGTTGTCATGACATTGCATTACTGCCGCGACATCAGTGTCACGAAATCAAACCCGCTTTCATTTTGGTGCCGCATTGCCACGACAGTGTATACCACGTGTGTTGGTGTAAACAGTGTTCTTTGAGGTTATTATTAAACAAACATGGAAGACGTAGCCAGTGTCTCTTTTGATATTGTGTTAGAAATGCCTCGAGACCGTCACGACTTCAAATGCCATGACTTTGATGTCACGTGAAAACGAACCTTAATTGAGAAATATGTATACACCTCAGGATTGTGTGGGCAAAATGGCAGAACTTGGCCCTCGGTTTTTATATTCAGGAATAGATTTATCCCATAAACAGGGATATTGTTGGTAGTGTTTTAGTAAAACTAGCACATCAAAAGACAACATGGTAACCGATGGTTATAACCTTCAAATTTATGAAGAATATGCACCAAAAATACAAAAACATACGGCCGGATAACGTTCCAGTGTCGCAGTGTCACTGTCACCAGTGTTCAGATGGTAGTAGTGCCATAGTTGATGCCAGGTGCTGCGACATTGCCAGTGTCACAGTGTCGCATATTTAAAAATTTTAATTCACAGCACTAGCATCACGACATAGTGGCATCGAGACATTGCGTTGTTCAGATGGCGACACTATTACGTCTGAACGAGCCTTAAAGCTCATCTATGTTGGATGCAATTGGTTGTTAGATAAAAAACAAACAAACAAGTAACAGTGATATATAAGTCTTTTTTGAAGCTTTGTTCTGTCTACATTTTTGAATTTCTAAATAAGTGTAAAATAAACTGGAGTGCAATAATACATATTCATAAAAATAGGATACATGGGGTAGGCAATAGAGTAGTGGAAGATATATATAGATGGTGAGTCGGGAGGAATGGACCAAACTTCAGGAGTGTATTGTACACGTGAAAATAGTTAAAAAAAACTCGTATGTTCTTATCCGATTTTCATTTGTTAAATACCATATTCGCATATTCTAAATTTATGGCATTTTGTAACACTTTAATCGTACAAACTCGCAAATAAATGTTAACACACTCTCACAATACACAGTACATACTGACAGATATCAGAATTACAAAATTCAAATAGCCTACTATTTGTAGGCGCTGGAAATAGAACGAAAATTAGAAAAAAAATACATTTTGGTAATTAAGCCATAACTTGATAACGAATGAAAATCGGATACGAACATACGAGTTTTTTTTAAATTAGTTTCACGTATACAATACACTCCTGATGTTTGGTCCATTCCTCCCGACTCACCCTGTATATAAACGCAAAAACAGATAAGATTATTAAGAAACTTTAAGAACTAACTGCAAGCTGTTGTTTGTGCATGCATAAGTAATTTAGGCTTGAGGTCGTGTCTGTATGCTGGGTTCCAAGATTGGTTGTACCAAATTAAAAACCCTGCTGAAAGAAAATTTCCAAAGGAAATTTATGTGCTTTAAAATCCGGTACCTGCTAATTTTATTCCAAAAAATGTTAAGTGACCATACTTGAACGTATTATTCGAGTCTTACTACTAAATATAATTTAATGCAGTTCAATCAAAAAAACTGAAGATAAAACACTTTGTGGGAAAATTAAAGGCAACAATTCTTTTGCATCAAAAAGGCATTTTGGTAATTAAATACATCCAAATGTGTATTACTATATATTCTTATGTAAACTTTGCTTTTACATAACAGTTTTTGACTTCCTAAAGCGGAAGAGATTTAGCAAGTTATTTAAAGGTTGATTCAGAGTGGTGGCTGCGGACCGGTGATGGTGCAGATGCGGTCCAGAGACTATTCGGTCGCAATCAGACTAAATGCAGCAGTTCGTCGGTGAGTTTTGTTCACTGCAGATATTCATAGACATGCATATTTCTAAGTCTGTATTTAAATTAATTTTATACTAAATTTTTGTAATTCCACTGATTTCTCCTTTACTCCTGCTGCTGGAATTGTTCATGAGTGAATAACAACTGTTGATGAAATCATTATTCGAATTTGTAACTTGAATGGCAGGGTTAGTCTGTTATCAAGATCTAATAGTCGCAAGTTGAAGTTCATTTCTCCTTAGGGGATTATGTAAGAATCAAATTCGATTGTTTTAAAGTCGGATAATTCGTAGATAGTTCTGATGAAGAACTAGAATTTATACTAGTAACATGTACTTTATCCGATAACGCCAACAAAAAAAAATTCAGAAGATATGATATACTTTGCACCAGGCATGTTGATGGCAAATTATTTGATGGATTCAACTTTGATACAATTTCTCGTTAAATGTACACTTTTTATTTAAGTAAATTTAATTCTGTTTATATTCGAAGATAGGTTCAATTATCATGCATTGTTTTCAGCACTGCACTGGAGTCTGTAATTTTACTCTAAAACTATAAACAGTCACTCTGTCTTTGTCGAACCGGACGGATTTCGCCTCCGATCTTTAAAAAGGGTACCAGTCGAATACTATTGACTGACTGGTATCGTGCTGCATTCACCACACTTGTAATATAAATAAGCACATTTAAAAGCCCAAAACTGTTTCATGTGCAGCACCGCACCGGTTCCGTAACCGGACTGCCACAGTTGGTGCTATAGATAGAGCTATGATAGATGAATACCTACTTCAAAAAGTTTACTAAAAAATTCCATTTTCAAATGTATATAATATACTTAATAGCTAGAAAAGCAAAGGCCTAAACTTTTAAAGGAAAGTAAGTAGAAAAATATTTTTTTTTCAAGTCACAAATTATTTAAAATCATGTCTTCATATTTCAATTTTAAAAATTTTTTGTCTTAAGACCAAGATTTTTTTCCTAAGAAATATAAACACATCTCAAATTTTGTAGTTTCCTCTCATTCTTACCTTTATAGACGTTACTGCCTCTAGAAGACCATTTTCTTTTCGTTTCTTATTTGTAAGAAGTTCTTCATTTGTAGCTGAATACGTATTTAACAAGTCAACAAACACAGTCTTGTTAAATTTGTTTGAGATTGAGTTCCAGTTTTCATCTATAACAATTATACATTATACAGGCTGTTTGATAAAAAACGGAGCAAGCCGTAGCACTCTTATTTATGAACTGATTTTAATAAAAAAAATGTTTGGTCTTATAACTCATAAAAATCTACATTTTGCCGTAAAAAATTTTTTTTTCGGCCTCATTGGTTAAGCGTGGTGACGTCATGATGAATTTTTTTAAATTACACTCTATATATTTTTTTAGATATTCTCATAGAGAATTTTTTTCTCTTTTCAACCGTTGCATAATAAAACTTTCGAGTTAAAGACAAAAAACCAATAGGTACAAGACTGAAACATTACGAACGTTTATTCTAGCAACTTTGAACAAATCGAGTGTGCCATGTTAAAATACATTAAACAGATGAAAACTATTAAAACAAAAAAAAAAACAAGAAATGGAAACTACAGATATTGTTCAAATTGGGCACCATCGCGAGTTACGCATAGCTGGCATCTTTTTGCTAATTTAATGGCCTACTGGCTTGTATTGGTTTTTTGTCTTTAACTCGAAAGTTTTATTATGCAACCATATGAAATATTTACACGGTTGAAAAGAGAAAAAAATTCTCTATGAGAATATCTAAAAAAATATATAGGGTGTAATTTAAAAAATTCATCATGACGTCACCACGCTTAACCAATGAGGCCGGAAAAAAAAATTTTTTACGGCAAAATGTAGATTTTTATGAGTTATTAGACCAAACATTTTTTTATTACAATCAGTTAATAAATAAGAGTGCTACGGCTTGCTCCGTTTTTTATCAAACAGCCTGTATAAAAAAAGGAAATTCCACGTTATTTCATTCCACCCCGGAGAAATGAGGTGGCGGGCCGCTTTTAGGAGGGCAGAACTCCTCTTCAACCACGGAGAACGGATATGTAAGGATAGGTTAAACTAGGATAAAGAGCTTATAGGTGGAAAACCACCCAAAAACCCGATTCAAGGCAGTCGGCAGTGGGGTTCGAACCTGCTACCTCCAAATAGATTTTAATAAAACAGAAAAAAACTTAACTCACCTATAAAATCTAACAAAATGGCACTTTGTGGTAGGCATTTTATATAACATTTGCTCCAAGAACTAAAGGCTGTTTGATCTTTAGTTACACAGCTGATTAATACTTTGCATATTTCCCCTTGGTAAACCGAGTTATTATTGCTTAACATTTTTTTAAGTAATGGTTCAACCAACAAATGGTATTTCTCATTGGTACTTTGAGCAAGCAACATATTCTGTAATTTTGGTGCAATTTTCTGCATGTCTAGCCTGAGATCGTTAGGAAAGTTTTTATAATTGGCAAAAGCAACATCCAAGATTAATAAATACTGATCTGTAGTAATGTGGACCTTTTCATGACGTTTTATGAGAGCTATAAGGTACTGCACAATGTAACGTGAGTAACTCTTCATTTCAATTAATGGTAACATTACTTCTTGGAAAACTAGAATGAAATTAAAAATCATGAAGTGCTAATAAATATGCAACATGCAGGTTTTTAAAAATATTTTGTATACTATAAATCAATACCTTTCAAGCCTACATGTAAATCTTTCATTCCTGCTTGTCCAAGACCCCATAGTACGGATAACCCAATAGGTTGTCGATTTTGATAAGAATTTCGTAAAATTAAATGTTTGCTCAAATTTGTTAAAACATAGTTAGGTTCGGACATTGCAAGATATTGAATGTAAAATTTGTGCCCCATTACAGGTAAATTTTTACTCATATCATTTGCCATAGCTGTAAGAGATATGTCAAAGAATAATTGTGCATTACTTTTACCAGCTTCTTTTATAGACTTCTCAATTATATTCCGCAAAGGTGATGGAATCTACGAATAAAATTCATAATTTATTTAGCGAAAGTAAGAGGAAATAAAATACTTACTACTGAGAAAGGATAACCTTCTGGTTTTGCTGAAAACGTTTGATCTTGTATTTCAATCGGCACTCTTTGATTTAAAAATTGAGCAACCTCTTTCAACCAAATAAGGGGTCCATCAGGAAAAAGGCGTTTTCTCTCTTCTACGACCGATTTAAGCTCGTCAATGTTAATCTATTACAGAAAAAAGTATTATTATGAAAATCAAAGTAGTTTTACACGAACAAGAAAACTCACAATATTAAGGGCACTTTCAATGGATTTAGGAGGCTTAGGTTTAGGAGGTTCTTGAGGTTTTTCAGGTTTCTTCTGGGTTTTCTTAGTTCCATTTTCTTGCGGCTTCTTTTCCTGTGGTTTTCGATTTTCCTTATTTTTCCCTGAGTTATACAAATTCTTTACTTGTTGTAAAGGTACTAAAAACGAATTTAGTAAGGAGGTTTTATGTTAATTTATTTCTTTAAATCCAATATTTTCCAACTTACAAACTTCTTCCATTTTTGGAGCATTTTGATGAACAACTTTCTTATTATCGCCACCTAACTTCTTATTAAGGGAATTACTATCCTTACCCTTCTTTTTACCAACTACTTCCCACTGACCAGACATTATTACAAAATTAAATTAAATTTAAAAATAAAGCTTAAAAACTCAGTTCAAAACTGACAGCTGTTCAACAGTTCAACTAATGTCAAAATTAGAAGGTAAATAGCCAGCGATTTCCGGCCAAATATGCCAAATTTCACTATGGTGTTTTCCTGTAGGATATTATTTATATTAAACAATATTCCTACTACCTACTATTACTCTTACAAGCAGCACAACTTTTATACGCAGGTCCATCTGCCGGCTGGTGAGCAATTCTGCTTTTTTTTTAGTCGGTGTCAAAGCCTTCTGTATTCATAAGACAAAAAGGTATCTTATACGGTCAGTGGTAATTGATTATTTGCTTAAAAGTTGTTTTTAAAAAGCATAGCGCCCCTTTATAATTTTTTTCAACAAACCAATTAACGTGTACTAAAATCAGTTGTTATATTCTCTATGAGTCGCTCAAATACCTAAAATTTGAAAAATACCTTGTTACTACTTTGTAAGTACGTACATTGTGCATTTCTTAAATAATGGACATCAAAACCTTATGAATTAACAAATATTCAAAATGTTAAATACAAGTAATTGTCAATGTCACCTAGCGGACAAGACGCAGTGAATAAGGTCAAGAATGGCGAGTGTCAGTGTATTGATGTACTATTGATTTCAAATAAATCTGGGACAAGTCCTATATCATATGCAATAGTAATTGTCCCAGATTTATTTGAAATCATCTGTACATATCAACTGCTTTTATTACTCATATAATATATGTAATCCACAATCTTCCAATTTTAATGGAATATGTCTTTATTTGGCCTAATGATATTTTACCATTAGGCCGATGTAATATGTTGCTTGTTATAACCAATGGATTGAAACTTAGCTACTACTAATTCATGTAAACACTTAATCAGTAGTTCATCCATCAGTAACTGGCTCTATGCGGAGAACACCTGAAACTGCTATATGATCAGACCAGATAAAGATGTTTTACGTCAAAATCTAGAAGGTTATAATGTAATTATTTGTTCTGTATCAATTTTGTAATACAACCAGCATGACCTTTTGTATTGTAACGTTTTTAAAACTTTGGTTCGTGGTGTAAATTATTTATTAACAAATTTAAACAATGTAACAACACGAAACAACAACTTAATCACTAAAACACAACACTAATATTAACCCGTAACACTAACTAATTTATGTATACAGTTTGTTTATTTATATTCACGTATTCGTACTCAATCCGCGTACATTTATATTAACCGAGCACTTGATCGCGACGGTAGCTTTTGATAGCTACCTAGTAGGCTCTCGTTAGTAAACTGGTTGCTTGCCAATAGATCGCGCCTTATATATCCCTGCTGCTGCCCTCCAGTGCAGTGTGGATCATAAAGGGTTTAAGCAAGGGGATCTTACTGGCCAACGCACAGGACTTAAATTAAATTTTTTCGACCATGTGTGATACATGGATGAATTTGTAATTTTTTTCTGCACCTTTTGGTATAAAAATCCAATATGGTGGCCATAAGAAAATCACAAGTTACCCATGAAAACCCGACTATCTAGATTGCCTAGAAAATTTTTAAGGAGTGTAACAGATAGCCCTTGCTTAATTATGTAAACACCCAAAATTTCATTTTACTCGTCCTAATAGCAAAAAAGTTATTAAAGAAATAAGAAAACGCAACTTTTCAGTTTTTTCAGGATAATTCAGAAACTACAAAAGCTATCTCCGATTGCTCTTAAATTCTTTAAAGAGCTCTAATGGCGCAACTTTTTCCCTATTTAACCAACCTTGTATCTCTTACCGTTTCCGAGATCCCAATTGTGTACATTGTAAAAGTGACCACCCTGTAGATATAGCTGATAGGTACAGATTTCACAACAAACTAGACTATACAATCATTTAAAAATAAGCAAAATTGACACAACTAATGATATCGACACTGAAGTTAGAAAATTTACTGAGTTAGGTACTAATCAGAATATCCCAAACTTCCCCAATACCAAATACAGATAAAATTCATGAACCTCCCACATATGTATTCAATTTAATTAAAGAAAAAACAGAAGGCTTTGGAACCATACAAAAGACCAAACTTATAAACTTCTATTTAATCAACTATCACGCCAAGTCAAAACAGCACTGGACAACTTCAGAACCACATCGTACCAAGAGTACATATCTGAAATTAACCCCAACGATAATTCCCTCTGGGTGGCTACTAAAAGAATTATTCACAAAATCCAAGAAATTGCTACACTGAAACACAATGGTGTTAATTACAAAAGTAACGAAGCAAAGTATAACTTATTTGCTAAACACCTTCAAAAAATGTTCACTCCTAACCCATCTCCTGCATAATAGAACAATTTACACGACGAAATAAGAATACAAAATTAAGAAACTTACCCAACAACTTCTAATGACATCGTATGTACCTATGTGACCCAGTGAAATTAAAGAATTTATCAATAAAGTTTCCACAAAAAAAAATCACCTGGCCATAACCTGATACCAAATTAATATTATAGGTACTAAAAAATTTAATTCGAAAAGCGCTTGCCTTTCTTGCTAGCTTACAAAACGTTTACCTAAGACTAGGATATTTCCCTGACTCCTGGAAAGAAGCTGAAGTCATAGTTTTTCCCAAACCTCAAAAGGATAAAACCTCTCCCAACAGCTATTAGTCTTCTAACTATACTTTCTAAACTCTCAGAAAAAATCATTCACCGACGTCTCACTGTTGTTATATGTATACCGGGTGTGACCTGACATGTGAAACATAGGAGAAATAAATGCGATTTTGATAATTGCTTAATTTTATCTCTCCAGCTGAACCGTTTAGTTTTTGTACGTTCTTGTTTGGATGAGTACGCTATTAAGCAATTGATTCTTAACTAATTAAGAGAATTTAGCTCCTCAACGTAAAAATAAAGTAAATTAATATTTTAAATAAAAAGTCACATGCGCCTTACGACATCTTGCTTAAAGCCTGCTGCGCATCATTTGTTCGTACTGCAAGGGGGTGGAGTGATTGTAAATAATTGTAAACTATTAAAGTTATTTAATTAGTAACACAAAAAACTCACACCGTTACATTTTAGTATATTTTACATTTTTACATAGTAATACGCCATATAGGATTCTGTTAACGTTGTTACTTGGTCGGTAAAACTGACGATCGCTTTTACCACTAAACATAGGCGTAACATAAATATTTCTAAGTTAAACAGTGACGTTACACTTCTCCCCCTTTGAACCACATGAACGTCCTCGGATGTGGGTCAATGGGAACGTGGCGTCTCTGGTCGGGTCATTCGAAGAACATCTTCTTCTTCCAGATCCTCGTATAGCATCGAACAGGAACTGATTCCGGTTGTCTGGCTGGCGGCATCCTTCCATCTCCGGGAACGGTGTTAGTCAGCGGTCGTCCTCTCCTCCGCAGGGGATGCAGCGGCTGTTGGATCTGGTCATCGGCAGGGCTGATGTATTTGGTTAGTGCGGACACATGGTAGGTCCCTAATGGAACCATTGGGTTATCCGGGGCTGCTAAGCTACTTGATATGAGGTTGGACTCACTACCTTCGCGATGAGCTTTAGCACTACTTAGCACATGTGTGTCCACAAGTAGGCGGTTATTCACTTGAAGCGGCGATACTTCACGTCGCGTTCGATCGGCGTATTTCTTGCTAGCATCTTGCGAAAGCTCATGATTCTCTCGAGCTTGGCTGAGAGTCGAAGCTAATGTTCGCAAATACGGGGTAATTTGCGGCACAAAGTTTTCATTATCTATGATTTGACGTAAGTCACGTTGCACATCCTCTGGTGTACGAAGTTCACGCGCGAATGTGAGATACACGGGAGTAAATCCAGTTGACTGGCAACAAGAGGTGTTGATCGCGAAGCGAACACTTGCAAGTTTAACTTTCCAGCTAGTATGGTCACTTGTAGTTAATATCGCGAGCTGTGTCTGAAGATCATGGTTCTTTCTTTCGACTGGATTAGCAGCGGGGTGATAGGAAGGGATAAGTTGCTGTTTGAAATTTAGGACAAGGGCAACCTTTTGCATTACTTCACCTACAAACTGGGAACCATTATCACTTATTACTCGTCGAGGGGTTCCATAGCGGAGTATTATTTCCTCTATCAAGCATAGGGCACAAGCTTCAGCTGTGGCAGTCGTTAGTGCAAATAGTTCTGTCCATCGGCTTGAGGTGTCTTCGACGATAAATACCCATTTTTCACCAGTTGGTGCCTCAGGTAAAGGACCAAACAGATCTATATAGAGATTACTTCAAAACGTTGAGCTTGTACTGGAGTCTGTATTAATCCTGAAGGTTTCAGATTAGTAACTTTATATCTTTGACATTCTATGCATTTGGCCACATAGTCTGCAACTTGTCGTCGCATTCCAGTCCAATAGTAGCGAGGTATGATCCTCTGGAGTGTACGTTCCACGCCATAGTGTCCAGCAAGGGCCGAATCGTGCGTCTCTTTCAACACCTTGGAAACTTCTGACTTGGGAATTACTTGTTGAGCGTCCTCTCCATCATATTCAGGAGAATATCTGTACAATATGCCGTTTAGCATTATGTAACCTCGGTCACTCCATCGACGCGCATCGAGTTCATTCAATTCGGGACCCTCAAGAGAGTCTATTATCTTCTTTAAATCAGGATCGTCAAGCTGTGTTTCTCTAGTTTTCTTTGCGCTATCAGCTGGTAGATCCACGGTTACTAGGCAAAGTTCGCAATTCGTATCATCGTTATCATGACATGGAGGCCTAGAAAGCGTGTCTGCTAAGGCATTGCAGCGACCTGGAGTATATTCTATTTTCAGGTCATATGGTTGCAAAGTAAGAGCCCATCTGGCTAATCTTCCACTCGAAGATTTGAGTGCCATCAAGCATCTCAGTGGTTGGTGATCAGTGATCACTTTTGACCACAACGGAGGAACCTTCAATGTATCCTCGAAATTTGCTCATTGCCCATACTATGCTGAGGGCTTCTCGCTCGGTAGTATGGTAATTTATTTCTGCGGGAGTTAATAATTGGCTCGCATACTCAATTGGCTTTTCTTCTGGTCCCTCTCCTTGGAGTAGGGCTGCGCCTATCGCATACGAACTAGCATCTGTGCGTAGTACGTACGGTCGGGTTGAATCAGCCTGATGCAGGATCGGGCTAGTCGTCAGTAGCTCTTTGAGTTTCTCAAAGGAACGAGTTTGTTCAAGATCCCATTGCCATTTCTCATTCTTTTTCGTTAAGGTGCAAAGAGGTTTTGCTACATTGGCAAAGTTTTCTATGAATCTTCTGAACCACGAACAGGTTTGAAGAAAGGTTAGCAACTGTTTCACACTTTTTGGTTCTGGCATTGAGGCTATCGCGCGTATTTTCTCTGGGTTGGGTAAGATACCATACCGTAAGTACGTGGCCCAGGTATTCTACCCTGGTACTACCAAAAGTGCACTTGGCGCGATTCAGTATCAATTTGAATAATTTTAGACGTTTGAAAACTTCTTTTAAGTCTCATAAGTGTACTTCGTAGGAAGGCGAAAGTATGATTAAGTCGTCTAAGTAGGCGAACATCGAAATGTGCTGCAGGCCTGACCGGAAGCGGTCCATAAGACGTTGAAATGTGGCAGGCGCTGTCTTTAACCCAAAAGGCATGGCTATACCGTGTGTCAACGAAACCTGGGGCACCCCCATAAATTTTTTGTTTCATAAGATATCAAAATGAAATTTGGTATATGTACTATACTCTTTAAATGTCATTTTTTGACATAGGAAACAAGTTTCTGTCACTTCCGCTTTTGCCGGAATTGACATTAACTTTGTTATTTTAAATGGAACACCCTGTATATTTAGACAGCATGACTTTTTTGAAGGCAGATCTGTTGAAACTAATTTAATTACATTTGTGGACTTTGTAACTAGAATTTTGGATAGGGGGGGTCAAGTAGACACAGTTTATACCGATTTCGCAAAGGCCTTTGATAAAGTTAATCATGATATTTTACTCAAGAAATTATTTAATTGCGGGATCTCTAACAATTTATTATTTTTATTTAAGTCATATTTAAGCGGTAGATATCAGTCTGTCAACTTTTTAGGCTATAATTCTAATTATTTTTTAACAACATCGGGAGTGCCTCAAGGCAGTAATTTCGGACCACTGTTGTTTCTAGTTTTCATAAATGACTTACATGCGTGTTTAAAATATTCTCACGGTTTATTATTTGCTGATGATTTAAAAATTTTTAAAGAAATTAATAGTTCTGATGGCGTCGATAACTTCCAAAAAGATATAAATTACATAACTGCCTGGAGTGTTAAAAATAAATTACATTTTAATACAAGCAGATGAATGATCTAATAATTGGAAATACCTTCTGGGATCAAGAATTAGAGCGAAAATATACGTTTAGAGCCGAGGGAAGAGGAGCAAAAAGCCTAATTGATTATATGGTATTGTGATGAAGCCAAATATGTATAAATATTAAAGTTAGATTTTAAGTACATGAACAAATAAAAATGATGAACGGTCATTAATCTTAACACCGCACGTGGCAGAGATAACAACTTGCATTGTTAAGGAATGTTAAGAATGCAGGGTGATGTACGGACAAAATCAAGGTTACACATGTGCCTTAGTTAAGTCGATGTTTTCCCACGATTACTTTAAGAGAAGGGATCAATTTACCGTATATAAGCGTTGGCCGAATCAAAATAGAACTATGGTTTTGTTCCGGCCATCCCAACAAGCAGCAAATTGTTTCCCTTCAAGATGTCGTGCGATTGAGTATACGTAAGATAAATTTATTTATTAATGTTAAAAGTTGTGAAATTTTGTGTGAATCTTCTAAGTCCTTTTTAAGGACTTAGCAGAAATTGGTCAGAGTGTTATTTAAACACTTGGAAAATATTCCAGTAAGTTATGAATACAGTTCTGGACTTGTAAGATGTTTGTATTGAATTATTTACACTCATTCGCTGGACTTGTACAATAATTATGTTGAAATTGTCATAAATTTTCTAAGTGCTTTAAGGACTTAGCGGAAATTATTAGGCTGTTGTTAGAAACACTTGTGAAATATTCAGATAAAGTAAACTGAGTCCGTTTTGCGGACTTAGCGGTTTTACCGGTAACGTGAACACTTAGTAAAGAATCAAGTAACGTATAACAATAAATAAGTCTAGACTTGTAAACTAATTGTGTTAAATGTATTTAAATTCAATCTCTGATCTTAGAACAAATTTACGTTGAATTAATTGACCAAGTGTTACTTAAACACTTATTAAATATTCAAATAAATTCAGTAAATCCGTTTACGGACTTAGCAGAATTTATCCGATTAATTTACTTTGATTTAAACTTAGAATAATTTTATATTTGTCAAAGCTGGACTGAGTAGAATTTATCAGATTAGTTTACTTTGATTTAGACTTAGCAAAATTCATATCTGTTCATGAATTCAGAATAAATTGTATTAGTTTAGTCGACTATAATTTAAAGTACTTGGGTCACTCCGAACTTGTAGAAATTATATAAAAACGCTAAGTCAATGCTGGACTTAGCTCAATTCTTATATTACGTTGTAAATATTAATGCACATAGTTAAAATAAATGAATGTTAATTAGTTGCGACTTCTTATTCAAATACCTCTCGCAAATTAAGCTAAGCGAATCTACAAGTAACGTAAGGAAACTAAGACTCTACCGAAGTTATTAAAAGCTACCCCAATTGTTATAAGGAAACATAGTGCATCATTTAGATTAAAAATAAACAGAAAACAACACCAAAACCTTACGTTACAGTATATACCAGTGAAATGACACAGCTGATAACCAAGATCTACACAGAAAATGATGCAGAATTGAATACCCAACACAGACTAGTAAAGGCAATACTTGAAATTAAAAGACCAAAACGGGAAGATATGGAGGAATATCCGAAAATAAACATCTACAAATTGAAAAATATAGAAATTAGGAAAAGATACCAAGAGGAAACGGATAGAATATTTGAGGAATTAAAGAATACAGAAGTAAATAAGGATCTAGAAGAATATTGGAAAAATTTTAAGGAAACAATCTTAGATAGAGCAAGGGATATATGTGGTATTAATAATGGGAGGCTAAAACTAAAGAGGACAGGCTGGTGGAACAAGGAACTACGGGATCTAGTAAGAGAAAAAAAAATTGCCTGGCGCGCATACCTACGAACGAGAAAAGATGAGGACAAAGAGGAATATAATAAGGGGAGGAAAAGAGTGAAAAAGGCGATAAGAAAAGCTAAAAAGGAAAGCTGGGAGGCTTTTGGAGAGGATCTCAACAAGGAATATAGTGTAAATAAAAGATCTTTCTGGAACAAAGTGAGAAGGTTGAGGGGTAGAAAAAGGAAAACAATAAAGGGCATAAGAGACAATAGCAATAAGTTAATAACAGAGAAAGAAGAAGTGGTTAAAGTATGGAAAGACCACTATAGTGAAAAATTTCAAGGGGATACTCAAGATAATTTAGACAGTGAGATCAGGATAGAAATGAGGAGGATGGAGAACAAAATATACAATGGGAGGAGCTAGAAGTAGCGTTAGCAAAGTTGAAACCCGGTAAAGCAGGAGGTTTTGATAAGATAGACCCAGAATTAATAAAATGGCTTGGTATCGAAGGTAAGAATTGGCTATTAGAAATTCTAAGAATGGCATGGAGAATGGAGAAAATACCAAAAGATTGGGAAAAGAATATAATCCTGCCTATTCATAAGAAAGGCGATGACACTATATGTGATAATTACAGAGCAATTTGCCTTGCAACAACCACCTTTAAGATTTATACAAGAATTTTAGAAATAAAACTAAGGGCAGAGATAGAACCGAAATTGGAAGAAGAGCAAACTGCTTATAGAAAAGACAGGCAAACAACGGACAACATCTTTGTTCTGAAAAAGGTTATCGAAGGAAGGATTGAAACAAATAAGGAACTATGGTTATGTTTTATAGATATAAAAGCAGCCTTCGATTCCATAGATAGAAAGATAATTTGGGAAGGACTAAGAAAACTACAAATATCGGAAATAATAATAAGAAAAATTAAGAGTGTATACAAGAAAGCCACCGCACATATACAGATACAGGGGGTAACTTCAAAAGAATTTGAACTTCAAATAGGGATTAAACAGGGGGATAGCCTCAGCCCCTTGCTTTTCAACGTAATAATGGACAGAATAATTAAAAACACGAGTAAAAGAACATCGAGCGAAAAAACATTACTGGGATACAGAAACCTACTACCGATACAAATAGACAACCTTGTATATGCCGACGATATAATTCTATTCGCGGAAACACCTGGAAAACTAAACAGAAAAATTGAAATATGGAATAAAGAGATAGAAGATAATGGCATGAGGGTGAATTTAGAGAAAACGAAAATAATGAGTATCAATAAAAAACAAAGGGAAGGACAGGGTAATATGATTTCATGTAAGGGAATACATTTAGAAGAGGTAACGACCTTTGACTACCTGGGGACCAGAGTTACTAATGATGGAAAAATAGAAGAGGAAATAGCCAATAGAACAAAAAAAGGAAATAAGATATATTATGCGCTAATGAAAACTATATTTGGAAATAAAGAAATTAGTAGGAAAACTAAAATACATGTCTATAAAGCAGTAGTGGTTCCAACTCTAACATATTCTAGTGAAACATGGACTAGGGTTAAAAAGCATAACAATACAATCACAGCAATGGAAATGAGGATACTCAGGAAAATAGCAGGAGTGACGAAATTTGATAGGTTAAAAAATACGGAAATAAGGGAATCTTTACAAACTGAGACACTAGTAAACATAATAGACAAGAAACAATTGAACTGGTTTGGACATGTCATGAGGATGAAGGAGGAGAGACTCCCCAGAAAAGTCATGGTAGCAAGGAATATAGCCAAGAAGAAAAAGGGTAGACCCAGGAAGACATGGATATAACAAATAGTAGAAATTGGAAAAAACAAGGGGAAGACTTTAGCAGAAATGAAGGAAATGACTCAAGACCGTAAAGCATGGAGGAAGTGGACGAGCATTTAAGCAACAGCTTTCGACGCTCTGTAAAGGGCAGAAGGATTATGTTGAAGAAGAAGAAGAAGAATACAAGCAAATGTAAATATATGACATATACTTTGAGTAAATCTGAAATTGCATCCGAGTATGCTATGAATGGGATTAAATTAGTTAGGGAGTTCCAAATTAAGGACCTGGGGATTATATTTCTCCCAACACTTAGTTGGGGAAAACATACTCCTTGAAAAACGCTCGTTTTTAACACCCTAGTGCCATTTGAAAAAATAGAGTTATTCCCGAAAAAGCGTTTTGTCAACTTTAGGTCATTCTAATACAGCAACTAAAATAGTTCCAATTTCTCGCGTGTTGGGGCACCTTTGAATATTGAGAGTAAGAGACAGAAGTTGTTTGAAAGTGTGTATTATGGCAGGGAAACACCACAGATAAAGTAACTGTTTATTTTACGTCCAAGTACTGTTTTTAACTTTTATGCCTTTACAGATTTTAAATTATATTATTAATTAACACATTTTCACTTTCGGCATTTGTGTGCTAATGGAAAGCCTATTCTTTAGTGCAGGACTATAGAAAACATGTTGATAAGCCTGTTTATTGTAGCACAAGTCTAAAATATACACTTAGGTAATTATAAGAGAAAACAAAAGACAAAAACACTCCACATATTATCAGCCATTTATTTATGGAATATCGGTGTATACACAATTATAAATCCCACAGAAATGAAATCACACATGCGAGACATAAGGCATAAAAAACATTGCTATTGCTGCACGTTGACAAATATTTATAATCCAAATCCAGCATATTTGTGCACAAATCCACTTATCAAAGTACAAGCGATTAAAATAGCACAAACTGGATTACAAACCGTTGTTACTCCGACATTACATCGATACCACAAACCTAATACTTTCACATCCACTAGCTAACTTGCTAAAAACAATAAACTTAAATAAATAATAACTCTACGAATTATTTACAATTATAATAAGCCTACAACTTACGCTACACTTGATTTACTTTAGCTATTATGGTCTACTTTTGCAAAATAAAATTTTTATTTTTACATCTAAATAATCGCAATTGTAACTCTCCAATTTTATGATATATGTACAGCTAGGAGGGTTATTTCGGTTAAAAGTATGCCATTAATACTACAGATTGTTAAATCATTTATCGGAAACCTATCGTGTCAATACGTTGTGCATTACTCGATCATTTTGGTAACCTAACGGTATCACAATAAATAAAATAGCACCAATAATATCTATGCAAAAATCTATAGTATTAACAGCATTAGGATTCAAATTTAGGCTTAAAAATCTTTACAGAAACTTAAAAAATTAGTTTCGAGAACTCTACTAAGGTGAAGATGCACAATTTTTCAAATAATTTTGATCTCAGGTTGGTGATAGATATTATGGCAGTTGAAACATTAAACTTTTCTAATAATTCTAATAAATCAGATAATTATAGCAAACTGCAGTTCTATTAAGCTACAAAATATCTACTTTTGAATTGAACTACAACAAAAAATGAAATGTCGATTTGCACCATCACCTAGTTTTTCAATACAACAAAATATGTTAAGAGACCCGCAATATTTTATATGTACAAGTAGATAGACAGTCACCCCAAGAATAGTTCTGTATGAGATCGTAAAATATTCTTTTCTTTAATTTGCAGTCTTCAAATAAGCAAAATATAATTTTTAAACGGATTATCGATGAATAAGATACTAGAAAAAACTTCAATTAAAGGTATATAAACTCCACCTAATCAAAACAGGAGACCCTCCCACAATGCATTTCATCGCGTGTTGTAACGTTTAACTTTCCGGCGAGTAGGTTAGCTTTAATATCTGCTATCGAACGTATTACAAAATTTACATGTCATGTTTTGATTTCTCGCAGTAGCTATAACTCTAACCTACTTAGAAGAGGCCATCGTTTTATTAATCGTTACTTAACCTTCTCATTTTCTTCGCTTACCAACTAACCAATGCAACAATGCAACAAAGAAAAAATTCACAAACTATTTTTTTTTGCAGTGCTTTAAAAATAAAATGGTTACTAAGTAGTAAAATATTTGCACAAGGATTGAAAGAGGGGCACTTATCAAAACCTAAAACTAAATAAGAATACAATTTGACGGATTGCATACGTTGATGAGCGCCTATTGGGATCACGATTCTCCATTGCCACTATCATTTTCGTCATCTTCTGCACAGTCTGATCCGTCATCTGATGGATCATCGTAATCCTCATCATAATCGTCGTCGTAAAAATCTGTCATTTCAACTTGGTTATCATTATTTGGCTTCACTTGAGTCTTAATGCAATAATCTTCAAGAGTTAAAGGTACTTGGATGCCTTCTCTTTCGGCTTCTGCGCGAGCTGCCATTGCTTGTTTTCTAAAAATTAAAGCAACATTTAATTTTAGTCTTATATACAATACTACAAGTAACACCAGAAGTAGTTCAAGTTTCATAGTTTAACTTTAGTTTTTATAGTTTGTAGAACTTTATTATTCATTTTTAAGGAGAGTTGTAATTATTTTCAATTTAGTCAAATCTATTTCTATAAATCAACAAAATCTCGGTGAGGGTGTTAAAAATAAATTTAAGATAAGTGAAAAACCTATTGAAACAATCAAAAATTTTATCATATAAAAATACGGAAAATACCGTTATCGCAGCTATGAGTAATTACAGGGAAAATAAAATGAAACATTATTATCAAATATAACTAAAGATAAAACATGTGTTACCCTTTGCAACGATTGCAAGTTGTGGTTTTTAAGGCTACGCGTAGCAGTCCAACAATGTTATGAGTCATGGGAAATAATTCGTCATGTCAACCTGGTTAGCATTATAAACGTTTATTATTTATCATCTCCTAAAAGTTTAACAGCCTCAAAACGTGAAGTGAAATCTCTAACGACTTGTTCTGTTATTAGATAGGGTGAGTACAACCAACAAACAACGGTTGTGTTCTAAAAGTTTCAGATGGTCGTATACATACATATAGAATCATTTTTCAAATTAAACGTGATTTTACATTTAGTTAGAAAAACGAATAATTGAAAAAGGCTGCAAACGTTTATTTTTTGAGATTAATAGCCATATAATGGGAAAATAATCATAGTCCAGTCAACGAACGCTCAATAGGGGGGTGTAGAATGCATGGAGGGTGTCACAATTTTTGACCTCAGGGCTTTGTTTGGAGTCGTTAGGAGGTAAACATACTAAAAGTCCCCGGACATAGGAGGTGAGCGGGGTGCAGGGGGGACCGAGAAGATCCCTTTTTTAGGTTTTTTGCTTATATCTTGAATAAGGTGCGTCTTAGCGAAAAAGTTATTATACACAAAATCAAAGGTGTCAAAATTTCCCACATTTTTGGTTGGCAAAGTTTTTTTATATCTCCAACCGTTTATGCGATATCCGCTATCAAAAATCGCTAATTTTCGAAAAAAAAATATAAAAAGTATATTCCATTTTGAAGGAAATTTAATACTGTACAACTTCTTTTGTGGGAATTTTTCTGTAAACCGGAGAGGTCAGGTGCTGGAGAGAGAAGTTTACCGAAAAACGGGAGGCAAAATATTTTCTTGCGAATATTAACGATTTTTGATAGCGGATTTCTCATAAACGGTTGGAGATAGAAAAAAACTTCAAAAAGGAAAAATGTAGGAAATTTTATCAGCTTTGATTTTGTATATAATGACTTTTTTGCTAAGATGCACCATCTTCTAGATATAAGCAAAAAAACTAAAAAAGATACCTTCTCAGTCCCCCCCTGCACCCCGCTCACCACCTATGTCCGGGGACTTTTAGTATGTTTACCTCCTAACGACTCCACACAAAGCCCTGAAGTCAAAAATGGTGACACCCTCCATGCATTCTACAATCCCTTTATTGACTGGACTATCAATCACAAATCAAATACACAATAATAGATCTTTAAATATTTTTAAAAAAATAACAAGTATAAAATCGTAAAATCCTAATGAGTACCATGATCCCGAAACAATTTCTGGGATTATCCGAAAATCATAGCCGAGTTATACATATCAAAAATTAAAATTATGCGGTTTTTGAAAAATGCAGACTGAAAAAACATGTGGGAGCACAGCAAACTTCGCCTATCAAGTAAAAAGAAGTTATGTTATGCTTCTATAATTGATAATAAGTGGTAGCATATGCCTTACTCCTACATGCCCTGTGAAACACGAAATTATGAAAACTTTGGTTTTTAAACTTTTTGTAAAACAATGAATTTTTATTATGACCTTCCATTTTTTCTCATTTCTGTCTCATCTCATCTCTCAGCCGAAGAGAATACAAATTTTAGTTTTTTTAGTTTATTATAAATATGAAAAAGAAATAAACGTGGAAATAGAAGAAAGTAACAAAAAATACAAATACAAACATCAAGACAGCAGAGCAGTCAACAGACAATAATAGGTGCAACAAAAAAGCGTGGAATATGGCAAATATGAAAATAAATATCACAGTAAACAGAAGAAATAAGGAAAAATAAGTCAACAGGAAAATAAATGGCAGAATTATCTGACACGAAGAACAGAAGACAGTGATATACAGTGTGATTTTAAATGATTGAGGACAATTTGAATTTGGCGCCACAGTTTTTACTGTATTTCTTATTTTGAATTTGGCTAAACTGGATCAATTTGGTATGTAACTTTCGCTGTCAAATAACAGGAGCAACTCGTTTTTCGTTTTCACATTTTGTCTATTTTGTCTTCTAAATGTATTATTTGTAACCTCTTACACCTTTCGGTGTCGAGGCTGTCTTCTAAAACAATATGAAAATAAATGACCAAAATTAGTTTTTTTAATGATTAATATAATATTAACAATCTCTATTAGAGCACGTCAAACGGATTGCATATTGCCAACATAACAGTAAATTAGTACGGCGCCAAATTCAAATTGTCCTCATCATTTAAAATCACATAAATTACAGAAAGCTTGTAAAGGATTTGGCGTCGCAATTACGTAGTAGTATTAAGTATTAAAAAGCAGCATAAAATAAAACCTAAATAAAACAATTAAAGTAAAGAGTGAAAGATACCTACTAACGAAAAACATAAAATAATGAAAAGATGGCGAGAATCATAGCAGAAGTTGAGATGACAATAATAGAAGTAACCAAATAATAAAAAGAAAAGGTAGCGCTGGAAGAACTAAAAGATGGAAGATGAAAAGCAAACAACCCCAGGACATACGATAACATCGCAAATTGCCAAGAAAGTGGGATATAAAAAGGAAAGGCTATCCGCTAACTTCTTCATATTGTGGCAATTATAGAGGTCTGAATGTTATTTCTACAACGGCAAGAATATTTGGTAGTCATTAAAAATGAAATATAACAAGAAATGAAAGAGGTAACAGAGGAACAAAGTGGTTTTCCACCCAATAGATCATGCCTGGATAATGTTTTCTCCCTCAGACTCAGACAATTAATAGAGAAAATTAAAGCCTAGATGCCTAGGCCTAGAACATCGAGATGCGAGAAAGCGTTTGATTGTGTACCTACCTAGTTCGGAAATATGGCCAACTATGAGAAGGTTAAAGATAAAAGAAAAGTTGATAGAAGTGGTAAAACAATTATATACACAAACAACCAGGAAAATAAATTTACCCAAAATATCAAAGGGATTAAAACAAAGCTGTACACTATCGCCGCTCTTATTTTTTTCCGGTTCCGGACGACAAAAAATTATAAAAAATCATACAAATGAATTCGAAGACTTCCACGGTCAGTGTTAGTGTTAACAGAACGACTTCCGGGTTGAAACCGTGTCATGTTTGAGACAAAAGTACTCAACGTTTCGCCCACTTTCTTAAGGGACTTCTTCAGGAGGAAAGGGAGCACTAAAAAGAGCACGGTAACTCAACGTGTCAACCATGCCAGAGACGAAACTCTTGTAGCAAGAGAAAGAAGGGAACGGTAACTCAACTTGTCAACCAAGCCAGAGGCGAAACCCTTCTCGAGAACCTTTTTTTTGTTTCTAATGAAATTCCGGATTTAGCTTATTTGAACGATTCTGAACAACTTTTATTAACAAGATTTTTTGATAAAAAAATCCCTAATACGACTTCTTCAATTTTGCTGTTTATTTTAAATCGTAGTAGGCTAGCATTTTACTGTGAAGGGAAAGTTTCATACCTTAAAAGTACAATTTAGTGAGGGGTATAATCAGAAAAAAGAAATTTTTTTAATCGATAATATACAAAAAAAATACTGGGGTGGTGCCGTCTAAAGTGAGACACACTGTATATGTATGTAAGTAAAAACAAAGACAATAACAGCAATAGGTAAATAACAAAACGTGACAATTGAAGTATAAAAAGTAGAAACAAATAAGTGTAACAATTTCGTTATACGTACAGGGTGTCCCAGGAGGAAATGTCAATATTGAGGGAAGTCATAGTATACGTCATTCTATGTAAAAAAAAGGTTATATGAACATAATATGTCCTATTCCGAACGATTTACGAGAAAGAGCTATTTTCATGTACAGTTGCAAAATCATTCATAAGAAAGTGATAGTAGGAACTGTTTCTAATATTTATTATTCAAGTGACAATTTTTGTACAGCTTTTACAATACATTTTCCGACGACCACTATGAAAAATGACTCATTTCACACGGTTTACTAGTATTGAAAATAACAAATTTCGCATAGCAACGAAACTGTGTGAAATGCCCGTCAAAGCAGTCGGCGGGCGACGTCAAAAGTCGTCATTTGTTAAAAAATAAATATTTAAAACGTCAAAGTGTTGCAAGTGTGGTGCTGGTTCAAATTTTTTTAAATGAAAAATTGGAAAAATGGTCGTCGGAAAAGTATAGTGTAAAACACGTGATGAAAGGATATTTCACACTCGTGTGATTAAGCCACTCGCCAGAGGCTCGTGGCTCAACTTTCACACTCGTGTGAAATATTCAACTTTCAGCACTAGTTATACAATATACTATTTCGAAAATTCCACCGTCAATATCAATGCACTTTGCACTTCGCATGAGAACATGGCGTGTTGCTCTTCTAATGGAATCTCGACTGTTCTTTATGCGATCAGAAGCATTTCTTACACGATCTAGTAGCTTCGCTCTTCATCCAACCCCACAAACAAAAATCCAATGGGGTTAGATCTGGAGATCTTGGTAGCCAGTGAATGTTACTTGTTACTGCCACAACCGAACCACCGAATAGGGAAAGTATTATTGAGATGTTGCAGTACAGATCCGCTACAGGTGCATTGCAGTTGTGGGGAAAGATAATAGTGCGCTCCAAATTCAAACTACTGATGATACAGTAACAAATAATAAAAATAACCTTATCTCGCCAATCGTTCGGAATAGGATATATGTTCACATAACCTTTATTACTTAGAATGGCGTATACTATGACTTCCCTCGATATTCCTCCTGGGACACCCTGTATAAGAATGGTAATCGAGGAAATTGGAAGTCAAAGAATGCGGTGACGAAGATTTTTTGAAACAAAAAGAAATTCTCAAAGAAAACAAAAATTAGTGTATACCTAACAATAAACAAACCAAGCTTATGAAAGCGAATCATGAGCATTGTTAACAAGAGAAACAGGTAAAATAAAATACAAGTATCATATATGAAATATTTGAGACGAAATAATACAAATATTTAGTTTACAGATTAGTTAAGTTATATTTATAGCTAAATGTAGAAACAAAAGAAGAACTGAAGATATTTTCTGAACATTTGTTGTGGAGATCTATTTCAGTATTCGCTGAAGAAAGAAAAACTAACTTAGCAAGGAACATTTGCAAAGACCGAACAATGAAAAACCAGCGAAATAAATATGGGTTTAGGATATAGGCAAAATGAGGAGAGGTAGAGGGCGTGCGATTTGGGATAATGTAGGTAAAATAGCTAAGAATTCAGAAACTAAAAAATATGCGAAATAGCCAGAAAAAAAAAAACGAAAAACACCAGTGCAAACGTTGTATGTGAGAAATGAAAACAATTGGGCCTCACCAGATGGTAAAATCATCTTTGCGAGCGTTCATGGCCTTCATGCATTTAATTACTTAGCTGTTTTGCAAATTTAAACTGTTGCAAATTCTATACTTAAGGTCGATTCTCACTTGCGCGGCACTTAGCTCGGCGACGCGCCGCGACGCAGCGATGCAAATTGTCGCTAGATAAATATTTCATGGTTTTAAATGAATACGTTCTCACCTGCGCTGCACGACAGGTTACGACGCGTCGCTTCGTCGTGCGGCAACGTTGGTATTGTTCCGTGAGCGTTAAATTATGTTATGTCGCGCTGCGTCGCCCAGTATCAATCCTGATTTTATATAGTGTACATGCTGTTTTGTTGTTCAAAATGTGTTCTATGGACAACGTAACGGCAGAGCAATTGTTGATCTTTTTGGCTGAACATGTAGAACTAACTTTACGATTTAACGAACAAACACTACAGTAACCAGCAAAGAAAAGAAAAGAGAGAAATTAAATGAAACTCGTAAGTATATAAGCAATATAAGATGGTGCAAAATTATTTGTTGTGACCTCAGCTTTTCTGTTAGTTTGCCAAGCCACAGAACCACTAGGTGAACAAAAATAATCTTTAAAACTGTCCAGAACTTTTACTGCATCGGTAGAAACGTAGAAAGCCTTCCAGAAACATGCGGCAAATTAACCAAAATTGGAGTTTCAGTTTACTTCTTTTCATCTTCTAGTGTGCTCAAATGGATATTATCGTTTCGGAGAAAATTATGTAGGCATAAGGCAGCTAAAATAATTGAATCTGTATTGTTTGGATTGAGCTGCATCTTACGAAAAAAAGTCTGAATTTTTGGCAAAGGATACCAAAAGCATTTTCACTTACTCTGCGAGCTCTTGAAAGCCTATAATTAAAAATCCGCTTATCATCTGGCAAGTTTCGCCCCGAATAGGGACGCAGCAGATAAGTCTTTAAGGGAAATGCTTCGTCTCCAACTATGACGTGGGGCAAAGCTCCTGAATTTTCACTAAAAACTGTATCTGCTGGAATACCAAATGTCTTGTTATTTAAGGTTTTTCCCATAGCGGAGTTACTAAAAATGCCACCATCGCTATTTTTGCCGTAAGATCCAAAATCTACGGCAATAAATTTATAATTTGCGTCTACTAATGCCAGTAAAACAATGGAAAACGTCTTTTTGTAATAACGATCCCGATCGTTTGGGAACTTGAATAGTCATATGCTGCCCATCAAGAGCTCCTACACAGTTAGGAAAATTCCAAATGTTCCCAAAATCCTCTGCTCCTTTTTGAAATGATTCAGGTATTGGCAGCGGCATAACAATTTTTGACAAATTTTCCCAAATAATTTTACTTGTGGAATGAACTATTTCGTGCACAGTAAAATGGCCCAATCGTAGTGTCGCGTTGCTGTCGCTCGTTGTCGCTTATATGAAAATACCTACTAGCGTTACGACACTTTGCATCGCTGCGTCGCATCGCGTCGCCGAGCTGAATGCAGCGCAAGTGAGAATCGACCTAAATACTTAAAAACCCCAATTCTTCGCCGAAATATCTATGAAACTTACGAATGGAGTATTGTTCAATAGGGTCAAGTGGGGTAATAATGAGACAATTTTTAAATCTTTTGAGTTTTTGAGTGTAAAGTATTAAGCAAATAAATTGAAACAAAGGGTAACATATGTAATAAAGGTTGCTCTTTCGTATAGCTTCATTTAAATTGAGGTAGCATACAACTGTATCATGTGAAAGTGTATAACTTCTGTCTCATTTTTGCCTCTAAAATAGGGTAAAAAAGAGACAGCTCTGTTGAAAAATGAGACACCCATGTAACTCCATCTAAAACGAATTTAGACTGAATAGAGGGCAACAATAAGACATGGCACTCACATGGCAGTAAAAAAATAAGCCAGAAAGAAATGTTCAATTTTTTTTCACACCATAAATGAACACAAAAAGCAGCATGAAAACATCTTTATTAATTTTCTAAGACATTAAATATGGTTTTACTAAATAACTCAAGAAAATTCTGAAAATATCAGTAAAAACTAAAAGGAAATTTGTTAACTGAACTTACAACACTAACACATGAACAAAATAATGGGTACTAATTAATACACTAGAAATTCACTTAAATCTATTGGAAACACATACTGCAGGGACGCCCTTGCTGTACCACCAACAGAATTTGGGGTGGTGGTTTTACTACAACATCACCTTTAAGTACATCATCTAATTGTTCTTCCTCAGGATAAATGAATCGGCTGCCTGATAGCACATGGGCTACATAATGAACCACTCTTTTCTACAAAGTTTGAATGGCGCAAATGAAAGTTTTCTGGATTCATTTTACAGTGTTCTATTGTACATTTTTTTCAGTGAACTTCTATCACTGTAAGATGAAATGCTATATGGTTTTGTAACAAATAAGCTCTGCTTTTTTAATACGATAATAATTATTAACGAATGTGTTAAATTAATATTTTTTTATCTACTGT
The DNA here is from genome assembly GCA_963082815.1 of Melanotus villosus. Classification (NCBI taxonomy): domain Eukaryota; kingdom Metazoa; phylum Arthropoda; class Insecta; order Coleoptera; family Elateridae; genus Melanotus; species Melanotus villosus. Next base: position 83,009,915 of record OY720419.1, read on the forward strand.
CTTATTTTTTACCAACTTTTTCTACTGTCTCACTTTTACACCACTTAACCCTATAATTAAAATTTAAACAAGAAATACATGGGTAAATAATCTCCCTCTAGTTTGTGGCCAGCAAAAAAAAACGCCAGTTTTCATACTATTCGTACTTACATTAGTGGCAATTTACAAGGCTATTTAAACACGCCTAATATTAAACAAACAAAAAATAACCTTAACAAAAACAAACACACGTGTATGGTCGAATTTTCGGGCCAGGTAATGCACGTCATCAATAAATTTTATGACATCATAACTTGGTACATCTACATGAAGTTCCAAACGATTTACAAATTTTATAACCTAAAAAATGTCAAATGTCAAACAAACGTTAATGACATACAACACGATCTGTCAAAAATTTGCAAGTGAAATTGGAAATATAAACATGCCAAAAATAATACTAACTTTACAAAAAATAAATATGAGCTAAATTAGAAAATAAAAACCCGATTGCTTTCTTATTTTCAAAAATGTATAGACCTTGTGACTAAACACGGCTGCCTAATCGTAGAAAACTACAAAAATAATTTATATTTAGCAATTACATTTTGTATTTTTTTATCGCGCATTATTGGTAACGCCGACCGTTGATCATGTGATTGATGACGCGCATAACCTGGATCGACAATTGGACTATAGGAAGGTTTTTTGCATTCACAATTTTTGATAGTAAAACGTGTGGCGGAGCAGCTTTCTTCTTCCTAACACGAAAGATAATTTTTTTGCTGGTCGTATGCAAATAAAGTAGAAGAAAGTGAATTAAAGAAAAAGTTCAGGAAATGTCAGGGTTATTGGTTATAAAGTTTATCTAGCAATCGAACGAATTGAAAGGCTCTATTTTATTACACTTCGTTGGTTTTACTATTTCTGGGATAATGTGATAGTTGGTGACGAAAGCGGTCATTAATAAAACGAAATCAAAGGTAGAAACGTTCAATATTTTTAGTTTTAGAAGTTAAGTTAATATAAATTTAATAAAGAATCCACTTTTTACGTAACAATTTAAATAAGCAATTTTAACAATGATATTCATCGTTTAAGTTTTAAAATCCAATTAATCGGATGCTTCAAACTAGAACGTGCATTCAACGGAAACAACTTTTTAATATGAATTAACTGTAAACCTAACCTCTAATGTTTTTGTTCGTTTTGATTCCACGTCAGGATTAATTCCATCATTTTAGGATTACATTATGAATGAAAATAACCTAAAACACATTCATGAGTAGGTTCTCTTTTTAAAATTATTATTAAAATTTACCTTACTTTTGAAATCATTTAATGTATGTAGGACCTAAAAATCACCTACGTTAGGACGAAAGGGGGCCATTCAAAAATTATACCTTATTATATTTTCATATTCTTTATCTCGGCCTTTTGAATCCCTCCAACGGCGATACATGACGGAGGCGTCCACATTGGCAGGGCTAAATGTGTTAGGTTCGTTGAGAAGCGAAATAACGCTCAAAAGTATGGTACGGACATTTTGCGTGGGGTTCCAACGCTCGCAGGGTAATTCACCTGATTGGGGGTCGTCTACTGGTGGATGCAGTATACTGATGCATAAATCACCATTCTGAAACAAGAACAAGTTGTTATTGCCTGAAATAAAACTCAGCTACGATTTGTTTGTTTCATGTACCATTAAAAACAACAGCAACGACTGAATAAATCACCCCCGATTTTTACGTAGTTCTAAACTCTAAAGCTACGGGAGGAACATGCAAACGATCTTTTTAAAGTGAACGAGTAAGGGTTGTCTTTCGCGAACGTGTCCTACAACTTCATAATGTATTTAAATATAAAAACGATACCAGAAAAGAATTTCAATTCACGACAAACAAACGATGTAGAGGTATACAGCGTTTCTCTCTAATTTTCTACTTTATTACAGTTATTGATACTCAATTAGGGAATAAATAATAAACCCTCCACGTGAACCATACGTCCTCGCCAAAGCCGAACGTTTTAATAATTAATCAAGCTATCAAAGAGAAACTTGCTTTTGTATCATTTATAGGAAATTTAAATACCACCGATAATTGATGAAAAGTTCGATGTAAAAAGGGCTCGTCTAAAATTAATTATTTTGAAGCCTTCAAATATGAGCATGTTGATTGAAAAGCCGATTCGGAAATATTATTTTCAATTACAGCTAAAATTATTTACTCAATAATCGATTAATTCGCTTTGATTAAATAAGCAAGCAATAAACTATATTGAAATATACTACACGGGTTGTTTAATGTTTTAGTTAAATGCACAATCATTCCATGCGATTAGTTCGGGAAAGTTTAAAAATTCAAGAAATAAAGTAGAGGTCGTACATTACCACTTGACGAGATACCTCATTTGATGATTTAATGTAGATAGTATCTTGATTTCCCCAGCTAAGTATCTCGCTAAAAGGTAGCGTACGACCTACATTCAACAAACGTCGAAAATTATTGTATAATTTTATCCTTGCAAATGATGTATTTTACATACATAAAACACTACTAAACATTAATTCCAGTTATTAGGTTTTGTATTTACAGAAATTTCATGTAAAAACGATTATTACGTGCAAGATGTTTTCTTGTTATTTCAATGGTAGCTCAAAACAGAAGTTGAAAATAATAATGAAACATTCATGACTACATAAAAATGACTCGACATTAACATTTGATGCAAAATTTAGCAGCATAGGTATCACTTGTCGGGAAGTTCACGCTCGTTAACTTCCAACGGGAGAATGTTCAAAATTAGAAGAACCGGCCTTGCTTTGACTTCTCTATTTCGTTCAACCTTGACAAATATCATCGACCAAATAACGTCTGGTACTATGAAAATAACAGACATTAATGGGTTCGTTCTGGGGGGTAATAATATTTTACTTGCATTATTTAAAAACTAATCGAAATGGGAGTGTGTTCACCCAAAATCGAAGCCAATTTAATATGGAAGTATCAAATGAACTCTGCAGGGTCAAATGGGAAAGAACTATCACTGACTGAAATGAATATGAAATGGCCGGGAAAATAACTCGTGTACACTGTACACAAAGCAACTAGAAAAAGACAAATGGTATCGACTTCAATAGCTAAAGATAATTTTATTTAACATGCAACTTTTCGAGATTTTATAAAAAATTTGGATCTACGTATTCGTGCTCTTTGAACGAATTTTGACCCAGCACGGATGACGTCATGAGCCGAAATCGTACGGGAGCAAACTGCACGCCAGCAAGACTAATTAACGCTACGTGCAAGTCAGTTCAGGATTTAATTTTAGTTATGTCACGAATAATGGGTTTCTAACCCCATATTTAAAAAGTGTACGGTTTTATTACTATCACAAGTATGTATTAAGTATATTAAAAAAATAATTTGGCCTTAAATACAATTATTTCTTGTCCTTCCTTGTAGTTTTACTCAATACATTGCAAAAACGAAAGTAGGAAGGATTAGAAACTAACTCAATATTTCTCATTAATGCCACATGTCACATACCGACCCTCCACGTGCGTTAAATAAATGCACATGTATTCTGCCACTCACGCACATATACCAAGATGATAGTCGGTTCAGCTGTTATTTTCCAGATAAAAACAGGTTTTATAATCTTTGTTCCTAGTACGGACATAAATAAACAGTTAGTTTTTTCTAATTTTAAACGAACTATTTTCTATGAAACTATATAAGAAAAACTAACGGTCGACTGTCATTAAGCAGCTGGAAAAGAATTATTGTATTTATTGCACGAGGTCATGTAAAAATATGGTGTACACATATTCTAAAAATAATCTGAACTTCCTTTATACTATCTACATCTAAAGGAAAATTCTAGAATATAATTTGTTATTCTACAAAAACATACGAAAATATGATTTCATAAAGTTCCTTACTAATTAAAATTTCCCCAGTAAAGTTCTATTTTTTTCTTCTTTAAACTGGGAATTTTAAACAAATTTTCAATACTGCTCTTGACAATCGTGAAGTTCAAGAACTTCCAGAATATTCATTGTCTAAAGGAAAATATTTAAATCACACCACTATGCTACTAAGAATGTTATCTCAAAACAACAAAGTTTTGGATCAAAGGTCGTGAAAAATGGAAATTTAGCTATACGATTCATGCAAATTTGCAAATAATTAAGCGTACTTTTCCGTTTTCTTATCTGATTATTTAACTGATTTTACGGAATTTCCCCATTACTTATAGTATGTTGTAACCTGTTGATATAAATTAATGTTCTTTTTAAGAACCTTTTGTGAACAACGTTATAAGAAAAATTCAAAAATAACACCAACAATAGAAAGACATTCTGGACTACAGTTTAAACATTTAAGAGGAAAGAATGGTAAAACAACGTGGTATATTAAAGATGAATATGGAAACATAGTAACAGAATAAATAGAATCCTAGATACCTGGAGCAAATAGTATTAGGAAAAGTTTAAAGCAGAAAGAAGTATGCCAGAAAGTGCGACTGATAGGGAAGTAGAACTTTTTTTTTATATTGTATTTATTAGCAATCAGTATGCATACAAACTATAAGCTAATGTGATATCTAGTACAATACTTGACATATATGCACACGCAATGGCGTGAAGAGGTAAACATCCAGCGATGTCACCTAAGTTTTGTAGGTCGAGTGGCCATTGTCTCTTGAGTCTTCTGGTTACTGTAGGTTGTAGCAGTGTTGGCATGAGTGGATTGGGATGATTACCAAGTCTGGTATGGTGTTTAATGCTGCGCTCCTGGATGACATCACTCACATATGGAATTTTTAAGTCCGTATGAATGGTATGGTTAGAGACGTACCATGGTGCGTCCACAATATTTCGGAGAATCTTGGATTGAGCTCGTTGTATAATCGCTGTATTGGACTTACTAGCGCAACCCCATAGCTCTATCCAGATTGGTCTTAGTACTGCTTTATAGATTGTTAATTTATTTTCTGTTGATAATTTAGATGTACGTCCTAGGAGCTAATGCAAATGCAGGGTAAACAAGCAATAACCAAAGAAGTGGTAGCAGCAATAAACCGAATGAAAATATGAAAATTAACCGGAGGAGATGAAATCAGCCCTGAGATGCAGGTTAAGTATGGAAGGAGAAAAATGGTGGAATGCACATAAAGAATATGCCAGCACGCTTGGGACAGAGAGGATATACCTAGAGACTGGGAGGAAAATACAGTACAAATTTTGTTACTACGAACATAGAAGACGATATGACCAATTTACAAATGCCGAAAATTTGATGTTGACAGTTAACGAATTTTTGTCAACAGATATTAATTTGTTATCATTTATGCTTAAAAATGGATAATTACGTCGGCTTTGGCGTCTTTTTGGGTATACGTAAATTGGCCTTGATTTGCCTATGTTCGCATTTAATAAATTTGCTATGTATAGTACCATTACACAATAAAGGAAGCACAAACAAGTGCGATAACTACAGAGCCATACGTCTATCATCGTGGAGGAACAAGCAGCATATAGGAATAATAAGCAAGCACAAGACCACATATACATATACTATATTATCAGATCTGAAGCAGAAAAGAAATTACAGGAAGGAAAATCTCTTTATCTGTACCTAAAACGGCTCTGTGGAAAGCTATGGAAGCAGTAAGAATACCTGAATACCGTGTAAACTGATATAAGTCACAAAGAAACTATACAACAGAACAACAGAAACAGTGAGTATAAAAGCAAAGCTCTAACAGGGAAAAACGGATCAAACAAGGGGACTCTCTCCTGGGCCAAATTCTGAAAAAGGTAAGGAGAGAGCACTGAACACAAAATTTGGACATTGGAGAATGAAAGAAGTGCGCTTCCAAAGTCTCATGTTTGCAGACGACTAGTGTTGATGGCGGACAATATTAGAAAATTGCAAGCAACAGTCAACAATTGGGGGAATAATATGCAAAGAGCTGGAATGAAAATAAATATAAAGAAAAGCAAAATAATGAAAATTAGTAAACAAGACATAAATATTAGGTGTGGGCAGAATGGATTAGAGGTAGTAAACTTCTATGAGTATTTGGGAGCCATAAGCATGGACGGAACTATTGAACAAGAAACCAGAAATCGAACATCAAAAGCAATAAAGATATACATACTATCAGATTAATACAACATTAATAAATAAAAAGAACTTGGAGCAGAGACCTGGCCAATACAAGACAAACACAAGAGTAAAAAAAATAACAGCTGCAGATATGAGATATTTAAGATTAACTGCAGGCAGCATAAGAAGAGATAGAACTACGAATGTAACGATGAACTAGACGTAGAACTGGTAGTGAAAACCACCCAAAAAACTAAAATGGTATGGGCACGTGTTCCGAGTGGAAGAAAAGAGATTCCCGAAGATGATGATGGAAGTAAGAGGAGAAGGGAAGAGAGGAAGAGGGAAACCCAGAACGAGGTGGATGAACACCATCGAGAATATGGTACGACAGAGAGGAAAGAATATAGAAGAAGTAAAGAGGCTAGCACTAAAACAGAGGGCCCGACATCTTTGAGGTATAAGGGAACTGCCAAAGTAGAAGTTAAAATTTAGAGCATTAAATTTCACAACTAAGTAAACGTTATCGTTCTCAATCTTAAGTAATGTACAAAATAGGAATATTTTCATCTACAGTACACTAATAATAATTTGTTTATACCATAGTAGGCTATGATATTTGAACGCAGATTTAAGCAGACACTTAGCTTAAGACATCTTACTTAAACCCTAGTTTAAACAAGCTTAAGCCAAGCTTCTTCCTAAGCCTGTACTGAAATATCAGATCCTAGATAACTACATAGTTTCTGCATTGATAAAAACATTGGGCGATTGTTTATGTTACTGTGCAAATAAGATTTTCTGCATTCCGTTTGGATAGGTCAGTGTTGGTAAGCACATTCCATTGCTTCAGCAATCTAAGTATAGCGTTATATTCATCTATGCCCTATGCTATTAGGTGCGTTTTAAAAAAATTAACCATTGAGAATTTATCTTGAGATGCCAAACACTGTCTGATACTTCCGATGCCGACCTTACAAAGATATTCTTTTGTTAAGTATTATTGAATACGGCCTTTAATGTTTAATTAAACTAGGGTGACCAGACGTCCCGGTTTTCCGGGATTGTCCCGGTTTTCCGGGATAGTCCCGGTTTTCACTAAACAATCCCGGTGTCCCGAAAACATTCTTCGGGACACTTATATGTCCCGATTTTTTAATTATAATAAGGATTTCGTAATTAAATAGAATCACCAGTGCTAGAAAAAGTGATATTTATTTACAAAAGTGCTGGTATTTTGACCAATATTCAAAATGTCTGTCTTTGTCAATATTTGTTCGCGTTTCTGTCGTATAAGGTATAATGGCAATAAAGAATATTTTTCTCTGGCGAATGTTCAATAGATAGAAGAAAGGAACAAGACGGAAATATAGTTGTTGAAAGCCATTCTACAAACGTTTTACAATTACTATACAGGGTGTCAACGAAACCTGGAGCACCCCTATAAATTCTTTAGTTTTTAAGATATCAAAATGAAATTTGGTATATGTAATATACTCTTAACATGGCATTTTTTGGCATAAAACACAAGTTTCTGTCACTTCCAGTTTCGCCGGAATTAACATCAACTTTGTTATTTTAATGGAACACCTTGTATATTTATACATTTTTGGGTTCTCCATTTAATATTACGTGTGCTAGTATTAAGTTCGAAACCTTTTGATGACAAAATAAATTTTTACAGAAATTAATCTAGAGTGCCATGACTTACGCAAAATGAAAATCAAGATGCCCCAACACTCGAGACAAATTGTTTTAGAACTTCAACTACTTTCGTTGCTGTATTAGATTGACCTAAAGCTGGAAAATATGCTTTTTCGAGAATAACTCTATTTTTTCAAATGGCACTAGTGTGGGACACTAGGATATTAAAAACGAGCCTTTTTCTAAGATTTCATTGATACTAATAACGCGGGATTAATCTGAAAACGTATTTCGGAATAACACTCTCCATTCAGAAAAACCGTATTTTGGCCATTTAAATCTAGACACTGGGTTTCAAAACAAGCGAAACAAATGAAATGTGACAGGCCTGCTACAACTGAAGTTTTAAATCAATTTGTTTTGAGTGTCGGGGCACCCTGACTTCCATTTTACGCAGGTCATGGCATCCTAGATTAATAAATAAACTCTTCTGCAAGTATTTACTTTGCCATAAAAATGTTTCAAACTTGATACTAACATACGTAGAATTTAATGTAAATTCCAAAAATGTATAAATATACAGGGTATTTCATTTAAACAAAATTAAGGGTATTTCCGGCGAAACCGGAAGTGACAGAAACTTGTGTTCTATGTCAAAAAATGCCATTTAAAGAGTATATTACACATACCAAATTCCATTTTGATTTAAAAAATAGGGTGTCCCAGGTTTCATTGACACCCGGTATAGATTGTCTTGAATTCTATGAATTAATTTCAACAAATAAATAACTGCCGAGAAAAAGTAAAACAATTAAGAATATCAGAACCTTTATTTATTTTTTTTTTGTTTAAAATAAATTCGTTATTCGTGTTGCTTTTCGTTGATTGCAAAATAAAAAATTAATCAAAAATCAACAATTAATTTTTGTGCTTTTTGGATAAAAGTGTCCCGGTTTGCAAAATATAAAATATGGTCACCCTAAATTAAACCCAATTTCAAAATTTTAAATATGACATGACATTAATTCAATTTGGTCAATGGTCAAAGGTAAGTCGTTTTACAAAGGGCAATTTCACCGTTCTAATTATTTTTTGACCCAAATTCACAACTAACAATGGTGGTTCTATCTTGAAACACCATCCTGAAATTAACTCAGTGTGATTTTTACTGGCAAGTGACATGGTCGGTTTACACTAGCGAAACACTTGTTTATATCAACCAAACTGTAACTGTCTCCCCAACATGCATTCATTATACATATGTAGCTATATAAAACATAAATATTAACCGGGCATAAATGAAACGTAATCGTGGGTTGACTGTTGAAACAAGTTATCTGAAAGTTTTATGTATTTAACTTCGTAAAAATTTAAAATTTAGCAAAATTACCTCAACAGAACAATGGTGAAAACAACGGGTATATATATTAAGTATAATTCAACGTGGGAAGTTTGTGTACTTTATTATGTAGAATGACAACGTTTACTCAAAATTGTAGGTTGATTAGGGATAATAATATGCTTTTGTTAATATTTTTTCGTTAAAAATATTTGTCTGCAAATTAAGTCCCATTTAAACAAGTTGTTTGCGCATGGCGACTTCTTGCAACGTTGCAACCCTTCGTGAGTAAACTTAGAATACTTAAGATAGTTCTCTGTTTGTAAAGGTGAAATATACTTAATCTTTGAACAAAACGCATTTCCTTATTTCACTTTCATGCAATAACATCTTGTAATTGCACCAGCACAGTAATAATAATACAATCAAAAATTAATAACAGCTTTAATAAATTATAAAAATTCGCTAAAATACATGGAAGGATTTCCTCGAAGGGACGAATCCTTATACATAAATGTAACTCTAAACTAATATACAGGGTGTAGATGAAAACAGGCTCACCCCTCTATTATTATTTTTTTTTTTTAGTCTTACAAGCTTGAATATAGAGGGAAAATGTATTTTTTGAACCACAAAACAATTTAGTAACACCTTAAAGTTTCACCGGAAACGACTATCTCAACTTTCGATTTTAAATGGAACATGTCGTATATCTTTTTGGAATCCGGGGAAAAATCTGAGTCTGAATACCTAACTATGCGGTTTTTTTTTAAATTCGTAAAATAATTGTAATTGTAATGTACATACAGTGTGGAATACTGGCATTTAAAGCTTTTGACAACATTTCGTTGACTGCAAATGAAAAATAATAGTTCACCGAGTTATTCCAATAGACTGTTTTTTCAAATTCAGTACTTTTTGTATACTAGGTATGTAAATATAGTATGATCAGAAAGTCTTTGCATCGCTCTATTTGAGAAAACCCACTTGGGGTCAAAAAACTGATTTCGAAAACTTTGAATACCAATGTTTCATACTGTAGTGTAGACTGAAGTCATAGCGACGAGTTAATTTTTATTTAATTATATGGATCAATAGGAAATAGTTTTTTAAAAAAATTTTCAGCGAAACCATGCGTCACTAAATTGCTTTGTGGTTTAAAAATTTAATTTTTTCCACTTTATTCATCCTTGTAAGATTGTTTTTCAACTTCACAAAATAATAAAAAAGGGGGCGAGTCTGTTACTGTTAACACCCTGTATGGTCTACAGTAACATCAGGATTTGCTGAATTAAAACTTATTTTGATCGACGTTTTTTAAGCAACTTACCTACGGTAAACCGCAAAAGATATAAAGTAGGCAATAAGCTTATCATTATATGTACAGGGTGGCCCATTTTCGATGTTTTTAAATGGGAAGTACCCTTAATAACCGAAATAGGCAAAAACTGATGTCGGAGTCCAGGGCCCTTTTTTGATGCAGGTTCAAGTCCCGAAAACAAAATTCCGCTATCTTTTGTTATTTTTTAGTTATAGCCCAAAATTCAAAATTTGGCCATATCGAAAACTTCAAATAACTCTCTTGGTTTTGAAGATATCCAAAAACGGTAAAAACATTCTACATGCACTTTTTCAAGTAGAATACGATAGTTAATTCAGATATCTTTTAATTTTCATGTATTAAGAATTATGACATAAAGTTGGTATTTTTTAAATATAAGTCGTAGTTGGCCATGATACCATTAAATTGCATATTTTTTCTGCTTTCCGAAAATATATAGTTTATGGGGGTTAAATTCAGTAACAATACCTCTTTTGGACAAAATTAGATTATATGATGCTGTTAGCAATTAGTAGGCCATGGTTCATGATAGCAATAAACAAAAGCTAATAGAGCGGGTGCATGTGACGTCACCAGGCACACAATATCGCGCCCGACTGAAAATGAACGACAGTTTTGAAAGTTAACAAAACTAAATAATTAATTTAATATTTTGTAGAAAATCTCGCGTTATCTTTAACAGCTTTTAATTATCTTGATATATGGAGATTTTATAAGTTTCTACGTATAACCTGGCAAAATTTTTAGTTTCTTGTTTTCCAGAGCTTTTCTCTAACTGCTTTCTCTGGGAAATATCACGTTCCCTAATACTCCTTTTAATTCACGATAAAACTTTCAATTACGTTCGTATCAACTGACCGCGGGAAAAATTTTAAGTAGGTAACTGAAAATTTCGTAATTATGTAGGCTAAACCATCCTTCATCTGGTTAAACACATCTTTATTCAGTTTGATATTGTAATATGTAATATTTTCTTTTTGGTAAAATTAGTATACCGGCGGTGCATACAAATCTACCCTTTGTTTACCCTTCAAGTGTTCAGCTGATGGCCTAGTGACGTCACATGCAACCGCTCTATTATTTTTTGTTTTTCTATCATGAACCATGGCCTACTAATTGCTAACAACATCATATAATATGATTTTGTTCAAAAAAGGTATTGTTACTGCATTTAACCCCCATAAACTATATATTTTCGGAAAGCAGAATAAATATGCAATTTAATGGTATCATGGCCAACTACGACTTATATATAAAAAATACCAACTTTATGTCATAATTCTTAAAACATGAAAATTAAAAGATATCTGAATTAACTATCGTATTCTACTTGAAAAAGTGCCTGTAGAATGTTTTTACCGTTTTTGGATATCTTCAAAACCAAGAGAGTTATTTGAAGTTTTCGATATGGCCAAATTTTGAATTTTGGGCTATAACTAAAAAATAACAAAAGATAGCGGAATTTTGTTTTCGGGACTTGAACCTGCATCAAAAAAGAGCCCTGGACTCCGACATCAGTTTTTGTCTATCTCCGATATTAAGGGTACTTCCCATTTAAAAACATCGAAAATGGGCCACCCTGTACTATACTAGATGAACCATAAAATGTTCGTCTTAATTTAATTAACTACTGGTTGAACAACAACATACATCTGCATTAATATAGAGGAGGTTAATGGCCCGTTTTTATGTACTTGCATTAATGTAACGTCAAAGATACTATGTTAATTTTTATTTTTCTATCAACTAATCACTAATCCTTACTGATTTACTTTGGTACAATTTTTACATATAAAATATGTACATATATAGATTTAAAAATAATGATGATATAAATATATCAGCTTGGGCAACATTTTCACGCCCTCTTTACGTTAATCAAAAATTCACCCTTCCAAATTTTGTGGGACATGACGCCTACGTTGTTTCATTGACCAGTATTATCCTGAAATGGATAAATTTAGATTCCAATTAAATGTTTACGACCTTATCAGTTGATGGTCATCAAACATCGACTTTCAATCAGGTTTTCAAATGAGACACACTAACATCAAGTTCATGGAAAAACGTCAAAGAAACAAAAGGAAGAAAATCAACGCGTTATTTTGGTAACATTTACGTTTTCACTGACCCTGATTATTATTACTTTATTAGTTAGTTATTTTGTAGGTTAACCGAATACCTGTTTTAAAACAAAGAATTTGTTGTTCATACGTCAAAAGCAAGCAATGCGCGTTAAAAAGCATTAGAAACTGATTATGTTTCTGAGTTTCTTTTTGGTAAACGGAGTGGAACCAAGAGCTGAAACAATTACCTCCTAGAACTGGGGGGCTTACAACACTAAATAATTAATACATCTTTTCATCCATATTTACAAATTTTATATCTCCCTATTCACCACTTTAAGTATCTACATACGTGGAAGGAAAAATAAATCCTATCGTCCTGATTCAATATGTGTGCTACATATTTTTTGTTGTTCTTATCAGAAGTTACTGCGATAAAAGGATTTGTAACGTTTGCTTCCATAGAATAACCGTTAGACGTATTCTGTATTCCGGAGAACCAAAATTTAATCTCTAATCTCTGCTGATATAACTGCGACACACGTATCCGTGTGTAACAACCTGAATTGCAAGTAGCACGTGGTAGAATAAACAAGCTTTGAAAATGGTGATATTGTTACATCTGCTCGCACAGAAAAAAATATGCAAGATATAATTATATTCGAAAATGAATTTGGAGCATAACAAAAAACCAGCCAAGTGATTTATCATTTATTTTTTAAAAAGTTTTATGAATTTCTGCCTTCCTTGCATGTTTTCCTAAATATAAAAAAATGCCATGAAACAGTGATTACAATAGCTTGCTGCGTAGCACAGAATTTCGAAAAGGACGTGGAGTCGTGGACCTTCATTGAAGTCGTAGTTGGCATGTACCAACCTCGTTAGTGCGTTGCCCTTTGCGGGCCTTTGTTGCGCCGAGATCGTTCACCAGAGACATACAAAACAAAGAGAGCCAGACAGCGATGGCCCCCTGGTGTGAAACAAGTTTCGGATTTTCTGGGAAAAAAGATTACTATCGACAGGTGTATGGGACGTTTGGATTTTGATGTGGGTGATCCTGGCTGGCGCAATCCAATTATTGCCCCGTTCGAAGGAATACTGGAAAGTATTTTATAATTTTCAAATAATTTCTTTGAGAGAAGCCGAATCACATTTTCAGCTGTTTGATATGCAGCTGACATCTAAAAAAACTTTGTTTACGTTAAACAGGAAGAAAGAGGCACCTATATAATCTTATATGTCGCCAAACATGTTATTTTGACATCTAATTATAACGGTGAAAACAGACTTATTCGACTTGACTAAACTTTTCGTTTTGTCCTGTACGGGTTAAAAAAGGGCCGTAAACTACATATGAAAAAAAAATCAAGAATTTTGCTTATGTGTGTGTAATTATTGGCGAATTAAATTATTCACAGGCCAACCAAAAATTTCCGGTTCTACTTTGTATCCACCCAATTTTGTAGGTCTAGTTACTTGCTCAAAAAAAAAAAATAGGACCAACCTCAAAAGTCTTTGCATCCCTCACATGCCTCGACTTGCCTTTCTTTAGTTAGGTCTTTCACGGTGGGTTGCACAAAACTTTTGTTAACGAATGGTGCAAGTTGACAAAAGAATTTATTTGTTCATTACACTGTTATTTGCCATATGCAGTCGAATTTTGACGAAGCCGTTAAATGATGTTGGTACAACCCACCCAATGTTCGCAAAAATCTTAAAACAGTCAACAACAATACAATCGATAACAATGCAACAAATGGAAAACCGATGCTACGCCTGTGTTGGTTTCCCTAAACGGCCTAAACAATTCAGTTTTCCCTGAAATCTTATAAAACTTTCAGTACTTCAGCATACAAGAGGTTAAGGCAGACGACACGTCAGTGTAAGTGCGACAATAATTGAGTAAATGTGTGTTTGTTGTGTCCCGAAAAATGAATAGTAAAGCGGGTTGATAATCCCCAGATACCCGAAAAAATCTATTTTTTGCAATAACTTGCGAAACAGTTAGCAGAATCACACATGAGAGCAAGGGGAACCAATTTACGTATTCTCCGAGAAATTAAAATGTGCATATGTCGTGTTCTGGGCATTACCAACAGATGAACCTGGTTTAGAAATGGGTTCAGAAAATATTCTGGAAAAAACGTAGTCTGTTAAATTTGTCCGGCTAAAAAAAAAGAAGAATGACAAAATAGCTATGTAATTCAAGCAGAATGCCAATTTGTCTTCAGTATGTAGAGTGCGCGTTCGTTGCGTGAAGATTTTCAAAATTACCTACTTTTGCACTCTTGCAATTATGTTCTTATTTCATACTTTTATTACTATTGCATGTATAACTATGTTTAGATATCCCTATTTTAGTTTTCTAAACAAAAATAAATTCTAAATTCATATATTTGATTATATCCTTCTTTATGTGTGTAAACATATTAGTTGTGCAGATGGTACTAAAATTTTATGTACTTACTTATCTAAGTAATAAATATTTTTTTCTTAAATATAGTGTTTTTCTTGCCATTTTAGGACGAATATGCTCAAAAATAAATATACTTATACAATGTGCAAAGAAACTCGTTTAGGTATAAATATAAATATCTTTAAAAAAAATTTTTTTTTTCGGCATATTCGCACAGACGACACGCCAGTAGCTACGTCCCCATAATCGTACAATGTGCTTTTTAAAAACTCAATTGCAGCAGGCCGTATTCTGACTTAATACAGACAGTTCTAAGGTTATTAAGACAGAATACGGCCTGCTGCAATTGAGTTTTTAAAAAATCACATTGTATATCAGTACTTATGAATTATAAAAACTCAGGAAGGAGCATATAGTATATGAAAGACAAATTTAAGACTGCGATGGGTTTTACATATGATATGGTGGATTGGCGTTTCCGGTCGCCAGTGGCTCCAACTAAACTAACCTAATCTACAACACTAGCGCATTATTTAGCACTGTTAATTATCTACCATATTAGTCTCATTACCCACTATATACCTACACCAGAATAATTATCAGCTCTCATAAGTATCTATAAAACCTGCGAAAACTAACAGAAATGTCATACGCAGGAAACATTAAACGACCACACCTGGCAATGAGTCAAACATGGGTTTTCAAAAAGGCCGCTTCCGCCGCAAATTTGAATACAGTCGCTAGATATTGTGCTTCTTCCTGGGTTTTTATATTCAAAGGTCAGTACTTAGGGTTAAAAAAACTTAAATACGTCAATTCACTTAGAATTGGTATTTCATTATGACGTTACGAGTTGAGTCGTAGTTTGAGCCGGCTTTGTTGTATCCACCTAAGCCCTTAAGAAAAAGTATCTTCTCTGTTTCGGCATTAGAATGACATTATTCTAGCACGCATTTTGATGCTAGAATGAGCTTCATTCTTAAACGATTTTCGGTGACATTTAGTTTTCAATAATTGGTGATAATGTATTAAATATTAAATAATACACAAAATTCCTAGGCAACCATCCAATGCTAGGCAACAAAAACGTCAAATGTCAAACTTCTGTCAACTGTCAAGCAAAAATCGCAATTACCAACCTAACTATTTTACCAAAATTTCCCCAACTGGAAATTGCCAAGTATTTTTATAAAAAGAAATATAAATAAATAATGTGAATGAAAATCGAAACAGAGAAAGTAGCATAAAAAACTCATAACAGAAGGCAATTCGAGCGTTGTTACTATACAGGGTGAGTCAAGAGTATTGTCATTAATTTTAAGGGTAGGTAGAGCATATAAAACAAGAACAACTTTTCTCAATAAACCATGTGTTGCAAGTAAACGGTAAGCTCAGAAAAAAATTAGAAAGAGCAATACAAAAATTGGTTTGGGACCATTGGGATGGGTTCTGTTTACATTAAAAATTTAAATGTATCAATCGCCTTTCTTGTCCGTACTGATAAAGAGCTCAGGTGTGGTGTGTACGTAGGTTAGTCAGTTTATTGTTCGCTTTAAAAGTGCACTGTTCGAACGCTTTAATGGAAGGTCATCCTAACCTTCTAACCGAATTAATTGACGTTTTAATGTACGGGAAAGCTATTTGAAATGCTGCAGGAGCTCTGAAAAACAGTTTTGTTTGTGTTGTGTGTGTGTGTTTGTGTAGAAGTTAATGGAGGTACATTTGAACATCATCTGTAAGTCCTGTTTCTCTTTATTAACAACCATTTTTTCTAATATCACTTTTTAAACATGCCTGAAAAAATGAGAAGAAAGTGGAACCTGTAAATTACATAATTGTGTAATGTTTCATTTATTTTTCCTGGGTCAAATTTCTATCGCAGGCTTTTTAAATGCATATTAGCCAGGAGTTCTCAAAAGTGTGTAACCAAATTTAAAATAAACAAAAATCGCGATAAACTTTATATTTTTGCTGTAATGTACTTCTATCGAGGTCAGCATATATCCATTTAATTTAATGACAATACTTTTGAATCACCCTGTATATGTACTTGTTTAGGCTATGAGGCCAATAAGAAAGTTTTAGAGTGGACTGTATATTTTAACTATGACATTTCAATTATAACTGTTGGCTGTAAGAAGGCCTAGTGATGTGATGACTAAGGGCTCCCTTCTCAATGTCTTGTCTGCTTTCAAGGTTTTTGGAATTTACAGTTAGGTTTTGCCTGAACAATGCTGTTCAAGTTTTAGTCAAGATGGAGCGACTTTAAGGGTGGGCTGTATGCTGTATAAAAATTTTGTTAAATTAACGCACAATCAAAGTTGACAAAAGAACATTCCTTACTAATACAATATTTGGCATATAAATTTGTATTTTGATTAGATTTTGTCCACATTGACGAATGATTAATTTGACGAAGCCGTTAAATGATGTTTGTGCAACCCGCCCTAAGTACAAACCTTTTGTTAGTTCAATGAATCATCAAAGTTGACAAAAGAGCATCATTTTCTTTTGTTTACTAATTTTTTTATGCTATATAAATTTGAATTTTTATTTGACAAAGCTCTTAAATCATCTTTGTAACCCCACAAATTATATTGTAAGCTTCAAAATAGCAATTGCTCATCAATTTCTTTTAAATGTGAGTATCTGGCAGTCCCTAACCTGGATTTAAAATATCAATATTCATTATCTCCTGAAGTTACCATAACTTATTTTTATCAATTGTTGATTCTGCTCTGCATAGGTGTAACAAGTTTTAGGGAAAGATTTTTTAGTATGCGTTTTCTCTATGGTAGCAATTAGTATATTAAAACACTAAAACACAAGTTACAGAAGCCATCGTTTTCGCGTCCGAAATTTGCCCATGAGCCGCGTAGCGGCGAGTGGCCGAACGGACGAGTGCTCGAATTGCCTCCTGTAACGAGTTTTTTCGACTTCCATTTACTTTACTTACTTATTATAAAAATACTTGACAATTTCGAGTTGGGAAAATTTGGTTAAACATAGTCACGTTGGTAATAGTGATTTGCTTGACAGTTGACAGAAGTTTGACATTAGACGTTTTTGTTGCTTAGCAACTGACGGGTTGCCTAGCAACTGCATGGTTGCCTAGGTATTTTGTGTATTATTTGATACAGTATCACCAATTTCTGAAAACAAAATATCCCAAAAATTGTTTAATAATGAAGCTCATTAAAACATCAAAATGCGTGCTAGAATGATGTCATTATAATGCCGAAACAGAGAAAATGTTTTTCCTATTTTCGAATCAAGGTGATTGACATAATAAAATACCTGTAAATAAAATTCCAACATTTTCTTTCTCTGGTTCATAAAACCTCTTCTGAAAATTAAACTTGTACACTTTTGCTTAAAAAATCCTTCAAGAACTTATCAACCTTAACATAAATACAGGCTGTTTGATAAAAAACGGAGCAAGCCGTAGCACTCTTATTTATTAACTGATTTTAATAAAAAAAATGTTTGGTCTTATAACTCATAAAAATCTACATTTTGCCGTAAAAAATTTTTTTTTCGGCCTCATTGGTTAAGCGTGGTGACGTCATGATGAATTTTTTAAATTACACTCTATATATTTTTTTAGATATTCTCATAGAGAATTTTTTTCTCTTTTCAACCGTGTAAATATTTCATATGGTTGCATAATAAAACTTTCGAGTTAAAGACAAAAAACCAATACAAGACTGAAACATTACGAACTTGTATCATGTCCGTCAATTCATCAGAATCCATTTTCTAATGGTTTTTCAGAGGAAATGCAACAACGCTGATTAAAAACACGAAGAAAACACTTGACACTTCAGTAACGTTTAGGGCGACTGTTTTTTGTTTCAAGTTATTTTAATTTAATGGCCTACTGGCTTGTATTGGTATTTTGCCTTTAACTCGAAAGTTTTATTATGCAACCATATGAAATATTTACACGGTTGAAAAGAGAAAAAAATTCTCTATGAGAATATCTAAAAACATATATAGAGTGTAATTTAAAAAATTCATTATGACGTCACCACGCTTAACCAATGAGGCCGAAAAAAAAATTTTTTTACGGCAAAATGTAGATTTTTATGAGTTATTCGACCAAAAATTTTTTTGTTACAATCAGTTAATAAATAAGAGTGCTACGGCTTGCTCCGTTTTTTATCAAACAGCCTGTATATACAAGTATACGAATTCTTTGAAAATTCTTAAATATTTATAATTTGGATGAAACCCAAACGCATTTCTTTGAAATGACTAGTGGTGTTTTACAGCAACAAAAAAAAACTTAATTAGAGGAAAAGTTTTCAGAGTGTGTCTAATGGGTTTTCATTCTGGGTAATCAAGATAGTGTATCGATAATTGATGAACTTAAATTCGAAGAAGTGTATTACAGTGGAAATTAGTCCTAAAAGGAGTTTCTTATTTTCACAAACATTTTCTTTTTATCAGAAGTCTAATCTAAACATTAATGAATAAAAGGGGAATTCCACGTCATTCTCAATTCGTTAAATGCATGCATACAAAACTGAACAAATTTCTAGAACTGAAAGCATTTTCCAAATAGTTCTACCTAGACGCGGTCAGTAACAAGCTTGGCACGAATTCTTTGAAGTCTAATATTGGCATTGCAATTCAAAATAGCAACCAAAGGTTAATGATCCAATTCTAACTTGCATACATATATGTATGAGGTGCGAAGACCCCACCCAACGCCAATTTACTTAAAAATCAACTATCAACACGGAAAGACCACTACGATTTCGAAACATTCATCGTAGTTTCAGTGATGCAGCAGGCCTGCTGGTTAAAATATAAATAATTCCAAGGATATTTTTGGAGAATATATATGTACGTGGGTACGAGAGATGGAAACCACGAAAATACTTTCCACTTACGCATGACTCATGATGAATTGTTTTCCTTGAAATATGACGAGAAAAATCGAAGCGATTCCTGACCTCACAATGCGGCATGAAATAGTTAAATTAGAAGGAAATTCGATTCAGTGGGTGCTCACGGCTCAAAATTGAGCAAATAAACGCTTCCTTGCGCTATTGTGACACAACTGGCACGTTACGTTTGCGACCCACTTGATATTGTTTAATTAACTATTGCAAAATATTACATAATTATTATTGCCAGCTCCGTTGCGGGAGTGTATGTTGTTATGTGAATACAGTTAATCTGACATAAATAGGTTATTTCTACTAGCTGTACTGGCATTATGTATAACAATTAATAAAAAAAGGGGTTATTGAACCGCTAGTTTATCCTAAAAGTTTATGGTATAAGCTAGCTAGTTAAGTAAAATTATGAAGAAAATAAGCAATTTAAAAAATTTAAAAAAATGTTCTTTTTTACAAAATAAATAATCGCAATCAACTTCCTTACATTTTATTAATACAATCAGAGGCGGTGGCTAAATTTAAAACGTGATGAAAAAAGAATTTAAAATATTAGAAAACGGAAACAACAGGTTAAAATATTATAGTATCTCAATTATTCCAGAAATTCGGATTTTCACTAACAAAAATAGTTCAGCTAAACATTCTAGGTTATATTAAATGTTCCCATCTCAAAACCCGTTATTTATAATAACTGTAAATAATTAAATAAGAACTCAGTTTTGGTTGTTCGTTTTATAGGTAGTATATAACTCATTTTAATTTCAGTTTGGTACACCTGACTTTGGTTTAGTTAAATTTTACTTGCTTTGAAAGCTAATATGGTTAATACCTTTCCGTATTGGACTTTTCTAATCGTTCATTCAAATTCTTCGATGCCCAAATGAAATCTAAGGACATTTATATGTATATATGTATTTAGAACGACGCAAGAATGGATATTCCAGGCATTCTTTTTAATTAAGCACGCACCAATAAATTTTATACTAATTATAAATACAGCAAATGCCAATACCTTCATTCAACAATAGAAATTTTATTTTACTTTTAATATCAGTATCAATATTTCCTAGGAATACAGGCCTACGAGGTAGAGTAACAAGGTCTTACACATACACATGTTACGGTCAATGTGGTAAATCCGGTCAGTGTTAACAATAACCGGTCAATGTGGATAATGTACTTGGTATAGCAATTAAAAAACTGTTCTTCCTCTACCTCTAACCTCCAATAAATGCCTCTGCCAAAACAGTAGACGTATTTATTGGAGGTTAGAGGTAGAGGAAGAACAGTTTAAAAAAATAAAAGTACATTATTCACATTGACCGGTCATTGTTAACACTGACCGGATTGATCACATTGACCGTAACATACACACTTAATACACATAAAGACCACACCAGCCTTGACACCGAAATGTAAAAGAGGTTACAGATACGGACAGAGATATTAATATTAGAGTTATATCAATAAATTAAAATTTTACAAATTGTTACAAATTCATTATGCACGTAAGACTCTTTTACTGGATTACTTTACCGAACAGATAAAAAGCATGGAATTGGTTAACGGGGTCATCTAATTCTTATCCATATAACAGAACCATTGTTTTCTGTTTAGAGGGGTGTTTAATCTATTTAGCCTAATCATCCACTATGGATTATGTATTAAGTAAAACGCTCCTATATTCTAAGATATTTAGGCCGAGTTTGTTTTACCTTTCTAGTGATATATAAAATAGAATAGTCATTTTAGTATAATAAAGGAATAAAGCCAAAAATTAAAAAACAACAACATCGAAACACGCCAGTCTATAAGTCAATCAGAAAACCGCAGATCACACAACATAAACCTCATCTACTTAAAATCTGAAAAATTAATTTGAATAATGATCTTGTATATTAAACGTCCTGAGTACTGCCTATCATTTTTCTTTAATTCCTAAAATAATCGAGTTATTTCAAGAAAAAAAGGTTATGTGACTCGCCTTGTACAAACTGATTCAAAATAGTTTGAACATAAAAAAACAACAGGTAATGACCGAATTATATTAGGATATATTATGTTCTTGGAGTAAACAATGATATCATTCTGTATTTGGGTGACCATATTTTATTTTTTGCAAACCGAGACGAGCCGAAAAATTAATTATTGAAGTTTGCTTGGAAAGAACATTTTGCAATCAATCAAAAGAAATACAAATAACGAATTTATTTTAAACAAAAAGAATTAAAAAAACATTTCTAATATTCAAATCGTTTCAATCGTTTTAATTTTCCTCCGCAGCTATTTATTTTTTGAAATTAATTTATAGAATTCAACATAGTCCATATAGTAATTATAAGATGTTTGTAGATTTGTAGAACAACAATGATATTTCCATCTTGTTCTTTTCGTCTATTCATTGAACATTCATCGGAGAAAGTATCCTTTATTACCATTATGCTATAGAAGAAGTTTTAAGAACTTGTAATATGGGCGAGATATGGGACAATTACAAGGAAAAAGTGAAAACAGCAGCATCAAAAACGATTGGCCATAGAGCAATAGTAAATCAACTGTGGTTAACAAACAACACGAGGAAGAAGCTAGAAGAACGGAGGAAGATTGATTAAACTCAAACTAATCAAAACAGAGAACGGGACGTACAGACGGCACTTATAAGAAGAATATAATATGAAAAATAAGGACGTGAAGAAAAGCGCTAGGAAAGATAAAAGAGTATGCATTGAACAACCAGCAGAAAAAGCAGCAGAAAGGCAAGATATGAAAACACTATATGAGAGATAACAAAAACATTAAATGAGGAAAAAACACGTACAATCACATAAACTAGTACGAAATAAAGGACAAATGTTTAATACTCAAGAGGAAATAATAAAAACATGGATGGAATATTTTACGGAAATTTACAAGCAAACACTAGAATTACTTACAGGAGGACTTATTGCGCCCAGAGACTGGACAAGGAATAATCAATATTAATAACAATGAGGGCACTTTTTCAAAAGAAGATATATATGTAATTTAACTCAAAAATGATAAGACGGCAGAAATAGACGGAATTAATGCAGAGTTCATAAAAGCCCAACTAGAACTGCCAGAACGACAAAGATAAGGCTATTGTGTGTGAACTAAGACAGTATGGTATGGAATGAGACAAAAAGAATATCAGGAAATATGGAAGAATTGAGGAAGCTGGTGGACAAATTGGGATAAGAATTTAGAGTAGGTGCGCAGGATTAGCTGCCTTGTCACCCAAAAAACCAAGCCTACGAAACACCCAAGGGCGCCCTTTGATCCTTAAACGAGCTATATAAGGATGAACAAGAAGAATTGCCATTATGCATTATGCGAACAAATATTCCCAATGTTTGAGGAATTCTGAATGTTGGTAAAAATACTAACTAGCAATATCCACTTTTCCTAGTACTGCCGATTCTATTTAATTACGAAGCCCATATTGCAACTTTTGTAATTGTATTTACATGAGTTAGGAACAACCAACAATGGGCATGGATTAACATACGTCTTTCAATGTCAAACCAAGTGGACGTACTCAGAAACATTCATATAAGTCATTAGCTTAACTTGTAATCTTCTTGCAAAGAACTCTAGGCCTGGGAGGTGAATGGTTCAAAAATGAATGGACTGTATATTTATCAGGGATGTCAATTCTGCGATCCCGTTTTTCGGGATCCCGCCCAATTTTAACCCAATATCCCAGGATTATACTAGTTTCGTTCCCGGGATTTTCGGGATAGACCGTGGCCAACTTTATGCGCTCTGATGTGAAATATGATCGCTATACAAGGCACTTGTCTTATCGTTTTTATCAGGTAGGTAGGTAGTCCAGTAAACGGAGCCAAAAAAGGGGGGTTACCCTGCAAAAGGTCGGGTAGTTCTGAATTTTTGATATGTTGTATAGGATGGTTGGTTAGTGAAAAATCCAAATTTCCACAATTCCCCCTCCTCCGCTCCCTCCGCTATCTTCTGGAAACCACCGAAAATCGACACTTCTTTCAGTTTCTTGCCTACAACTTCTTTCTGATGAATTTTAGCACAAAAAAAGTTATTTACCGATTTGAAGAGGACAAAATTTCCTGCAAATTTGTCATTTGGAGTGTTTTGTACAATTAATATTAACGGAGCTATGAAGCTTCCAAAAAAGGCTAAAATTGCGAAAGTCAGTGAAGTCTCGTGGGACTACTAGAAAAAACAGCACTTTATTCTTTTATTTGCCTGCGACATCTTTCTACTGCTCTTCAGATCAGAATGAGATATTTGTCGAGTATTATATATATTCTAAGGCTCAATTTTCTAAAAATTTGGCTTATTATGTCTTTTGTGAAACCAATAGCGGTGGAGCTGTACCGCCCCCAACAAGGCAAAAGTAGCGATCTTAGAAAAATATTGAGTTTTTTCCCAGTTTTCCTAGCTATAAGTAAATAGATAAATAAATAAATAACTCCTCGGCACTTGTATAGAATCAATCTTGTAAGGAATATCATCAAATTTCATTATATAGTTTCGTTTTTCTTTGTAAATTTATCCCCACTCTGTTGCATTGGTCGTAAAAAAATTGATATATGAATTTTGTAGGTAATTTAATTCTCTACCAGATTGATTAGAAGGGCTTTTACTCTAAAATGAAGTGTTACGGAGTTATTACGATGTAAAGTGGAAACAAACTCAATATTTTGCTAAGTACGCTATTTTAGCCTTTTTTGGAAGCTTTATAGACCGTTGATATTAATCGTACAGAAAAACTTCAAATAACAAATTTGCTGGAAATTTTGTCCTCTACAAGTTGGTAAATAACTTTTTCTTTGATCGCTACTTTTGCCTTGTTGGGAGCGGTACAGCTTCTCGGCTATTGGTTTCACAAAAGACATAAGCCAACTTTTTAGAAAATTGGGCCTTAGAATATATATAATACTCGGCAAATAACTCATTCTGAGCTGAAGAGCAGTAGAAAGAAGTCGCAGGCAAATAAAAGAAAAATTTGCTAAGTACGCAATTTTAGCCTTTTTTGGAAGCTTCATAACTCCGTTAATATTAATTGTACAAAACACTCCAAATGACATATTTGCAGGAAATTTTGTCCTCTTCAAATCGGTAAATAACTTTTTTTGTGCTAAAATTCATCAGAAAGAAGTTGTAGGCAAGAAACTGAAAGAAGTGTCGATTTTCGGTGGTTTCCAGAAGATAGCGGAGGGAGCGGTGGAGGGGGAATTGTGGAAATTTGGATTTTTCACTAACCAACCATCCTATACAACATATCAAAAATTCAGAACTACCCGACCTTTTGTAGGGTAAAATCCTTCGTTTACTGGACTAAGGTACTTACCACGAATATTCGTATTACTTGTTTTATGAGTCAACGAAAAGTCTTCGTGTTATTAGTTCTGCTACGGGAGCATACTGCATGTGTTCGTGTTGTACATCTGCATAGTGTAGTGTATAATTTAGACACATTTCTGTTGCTTTTTGGACCATTGAAAATTGAAATTAAGGTACAAAAACCTCAAGGTGGCTCTGCTTAGTGCAAAATATGCGGTGGTATATTAAGGAGGGTCTACAAAAGGTCTGCTCACGCATTTACTGAAAAAGCATAAAATTGATCTAAAAACCAATCGGCAATTAAATACATCACAAACGGATGAAGTAGAAGTAGAAGCTAGTAAGTACTACACACGTCAACGTGCCCGGTGCCACTGAAGAAATTAAACCCTCTAAACAAAGAAAAATTCACATTTTTTCAGCCCACCACATGATGGCAGCCTGAAGCTACGCTTGCACGTATGACAGCACTAGATGGGTTTCCTTTTTCAATATTTGTTACGTCCCAAGATTTGCGACAATTAATGGAAGTGAAGGGCTTACAAATTCCGAAGTCGAGAGCCACAATAACGTCTAAAGTTTTAAAATACAGTGAGAGAATTCGTTCGTATGTCTTAGAAGAAATACAACAGCAAAAGAATGATAACAAAAGCCCAAAAGGTTTAATTTAACTTTTGATGAGTGGACTTCAACATCAAGTAAACCTTTTATAAATATTAATGTTCATTGACATAATAAGATATGGAACATAGGTCTTGGAAGAATTAAGAAATCAATCTGAAGTCTGCGTGGAACTGGCAAGAACGACTCGGGAAGGCTAGAATTTTTACAAGCTACCCTAGAACCACCCACTGCACTCTCTGAAACGTACAATATTCATGCAACCATTTCTACAGTAAGAAAAATGGTCAAATCGATGTTTTACAAAAATACGTTAAAGCTGAACATGGTATAGAACTGAAACTAATCTTGGACTGCCAAACCAGGTGGAGTAGTCTGTTGATCATGTTGCAGCGTTTCGTTCTCTTAGAAAGTGGTATTACAAAAGCACTGATAGATCTAAAAATGCCCTTTATTTTAGACTCAGAGTTTCACCTTCTCACAGTTTTGGTTAAACTCCTGCAACCAGTAAAAGTAACGGTGGAGGTTTTGAGTCATCGTGATGAAAATCAATGTACAGCAGATGCATCATTAAGGTTTATGCTGAATGAAATTAAACAAGTTGAGTCTCCTATCAGCGCAGACTTAGAAATGTGCATGTGTGTGCATGAGTTAGAAATCTTGTTGAAAAGATTAATAAAAAGTACAAATTGATAAGGACGATAATCAGGAGGGTCATAATAGCGATGATGAGGATGAGGAAGATGAGGATAACCTACCCCTTGCAAATCTCACTAAATCAAAACAAGCTGAAAAATCCATTAGTATGACTGTATGAGTGAGTCACTTAAAGCAAAATTGAAGGAAGCTCTGAAGAAATCTATGGAGCCATTTCAGCCAGCTGGCAAGACTGCCAAAAATGCTTCGTTATCTTCAACCTTAACCAAAGAAATGGAGTTATTTGAAAAAGGCGGCATAAGGGGATTTTATTTACAAGTATCCTGCGATTTTTTATTATCGATTTCGCCTACAAGTGTAGAATCGGAGAGGGCCTTCTCGGCGGCTGGCACATTATTCTGCACCAAAATGTGCTGGATGATTTCGTTTTTCTAAGACATTTTTTCAAAATATGGATAAAAAATGAACTTAGGAGTTTTTCCTTAAAGGCATTATCAACTTATGAAAAGTCGTTTTTTTTTTATTTTGTAATTTGATTGCGTAAATTGAGTATTGCACCTATGCAACATTTTACGGCCGAATTTTAATTTGTTGCCGTGTTATGGGAGCTAAAATTTTAAGCTATGACGTCACTGATGCCGGTCGCCGGTAAGAGCTCTAGCATAGCTAACTTAGTAACAATGTGTTTTTAGTCCTCGGCTTATGCCTCGGGCTTAAAAATCACAGCTCAGACCATAAAAGCTTCCTTACGCCCTTGATACATAAATAACGACGTACTTATTACGTTTATCAATTATTATTACTCTGTATTCTCTTCCATTAAACAATAAAACTTAAAATTACATTAATATTGCATAATATTTCAATACCGATAATTCCGGGATTCGGGATCATACAATTTTAAACCCGAAATTCCGGGATTCAAATATTCGTCCGTGATTGACAGCCCTAATATTTATCTATATGCCTTAAACTGGGAGATTTTGAGACAAATATCAGCGCTTATCTGTACTTTGTATTGTAAAAATATGTAGTAATATCTATATTTCCAACATTCCAGTTTGCCTAATAAAAAGAAAGGACTAATCCTCTATTCACAATCGTTCATTTCACGAATTATTTATAAGTTTGCCTCTTACAAATTCTTCTTTGGTTAGTTTGAAATGGATAATAAAGCAGTTCTAAGGAGCATGGAATTTTAGGATAACTAATAAGTTTTAAGTAACTTTTAGAATAGGTTTTTGAATGTCCGAAAGATAAGCCATTCGAAAAATATTCAAAAACAGTACTTAACCTTCTTTTACCTTTTAAGAAGTTTCTAAATGCGTCTTCGTCTTATCAAATGAATACCTTAAAAATAGAAAATCACGGAAAATTTTCAGGAAGGAAGAGGGGCCATTTACGTTTGGATTATATGAAATTCATCACTGTTATTTTTTATATAACGATAGCATATTGGCCAAATTTCATATTTGAGCATATACTTATTTTAAATACAATCAAATTTTTATTCGGGAAATTATTAAAATCTTGAACAGAAATTAAGAAAGGGGTGCAATATGTAACTAACCCCTGCCAGAACTATTTCTACGGGGTCCATGAAACATATTCTATGTAGGTATCTATAGAATGAACCTGTAGTTTTGAAAATAAAAAATCTTACTAACCCTAGAAAAGCAATTTAAAACCAGAACCTTTTGTACCAATTAAAGGAAAACAGTAACAAATCATCCAGGGAATCAAATTCACACTCTCCCTTCATAAAACCGGGATTAGAATTATTCCTGCGCGACTTCAAACTCGCTTACTATTTAAATAAAGCAATTTACATATGCTAAAGTGTAGTTAGAATTTAAAGGAGTTTCAGTTAACAAAGTAATTCTAGGGGAGTAGAATTCTCGTTACATTTCAGCCATTTTATAATTTTAAATGCGATGACATTACAACAATCAAATGTTGGTGCAAGGAATTTACAATCGTGAACTTCGAACTTTTAACAAATTCTATAAAGAAAATTCAATAAAATCTGTTTGGAAAACAGTGTAAATAATGGGGAATTCACGTCTTATCTTTCGTATAATTAAATTTGCAAACCGTTAATGAAGTAGCGACCTTGTTTCCTGCTTTATTATTGATAGCGTGTTTGGCGAAGGTCTTTCCTCTCGTATTAGTAACCTACCGGTTTGCTTTATATGGGAAATTGTCGTAAAACGTTAAGGTTATGCCTTTAGTAAGACATGAAGTTAACACTTTTTATGTTTCTTTTATTTCCTGTTGAACATTGTCTTACGGTTGTTACTGCGCTTTACGTTCTTCTTGTTTGGATAAAACAAAACAAAAGATAACCTTGCACCTTGCCATTCAGCACTTTTCAGATGTATCTACAAACAATTAATTAGAAAAGTGTTTAATGCTATCGTTTGCAATAAAACTAGATTGTAGTTTGTTAGAGATGTTTCACATGCGTCCCAAAATGGACCTGTTATATTTTTGTATTAAAAACAATTTATACTTTCTAATACAACAAAACATAAAACTACTTGGACAATTCACCATAAATGCTTGTGGGATTGTCGAAAAAATCACTTTGCATAAAAAAGATTGGATTCTTGCTGTGGTATTAAGTACAGGAAATTGTGAAATATAAATTAGACGTCTTCCTTGCTTTTTTATTTATGCATTAATATCAGTATCAAATTAATAAAAATAAGCACCAGTTCAAAATACATAGTTACCGGGGAACTCATACCCATCTAAGTGTAAAATTCGATTTTCTCTTTACAAACCGTGCCTTGAGTAGGAACTACCGTGTCAATAAATTCACTTTCGTCGTACTTTCCTTGTACAGTGAAAGGTTATTTTCTAGCGCCTTGCAAAACGGAGGGGGGCTGTTATTTATCTGTTTTATGGCAACCCGCAAATAGAATGGCGCACGACTTAAAACACAGTCACCTTGACGAACCATGTGTTGTGGTTATTATTGTTTACCACAAGCTGAGATCGTCGTCGACGCTTTGAATGAACGGAGAAAAAAACATGCCAATGCACGGAATATGGGAATATGGCACCCAAGAGCTTGACTCCTTAATTAGACTTTATTCGGGGAAAAATGAAGCAAGGAGTCGAAAGAGCGTGTCAGGTTTCAACATTCTTTGCTCAAGAGAACAGGAAGTTGTCACTTAACTACCATTTCTGCTATGTGACAACTACGGTAAACATTAACTATATAGGAGGATAATATAATCTTGATAACAATGTGAATCATGAGTAAATATTTACCTCCTTCGTTGTTCTTAAGACTTTGTGATGACATTATGAAAGTATATGTTATATGTACCTTGGATATACCTTGCTTAGTCATTTACGGATAACACAAAATCTTCGAAAGTTAGAAGTGGGATTACTGTTTTAAATTTCGTTAATGTTCGTGCACAAATCAGATTTCCAAAGAATATTCAATCAAATAATCATTCGAGACCATTGTTGGAGTTGATGTAATATTTAACACCACGTATTTTCTTAACAATTTTGTCTCAGTTTTTATGAAAAACAACACTGCAATACTAAAATTAACTTAAAAATGCTCAAACCCATACTTTTGTACTTTTTCTATTTCTACTGTTTTTATCTTTCTTTCAAAATAAAAAAATGAGGTTAATAAAATAAACGAAGTTAGGGCCGATCTTTCCATCTAATGAGTTTAATTGTCCGAGATTTACCATGGGTTACTTGTGTTTAAGTAGCTTCTTTATCGCTTAGGTATTCTAACTGTGGCCCTTTTAGAGAGAACACATCAGTGTCGTATCTCACCAATAAATTAACCAAATAAAAACAAAAAAAATGTTTGAAATTCGTTTGGAACTTATCCAGAGCTGTAGATCTAATAGCATACAACATTTAAACGTATCCTGAGGAGAATACGTGAAAGTTGAACTCTCAGGCCAGCCACCCTTAGTTTAACAACTTAAATGCAATTAAATTAACGCGGAAGTATGAGTTAAAATAATAATTTTTTAACATCCAAGAATATACAAATTTCATAATGTTAACACAGCACTTTATTTCGTTATTCAATTAAACGGGCCTGAGAGTGGTGTTTGAAATATTTAATTAGCTACTAATTAAATAAATTCATAATCATTGCTAATTAAAAAGTAAGTCCTGCTGGGAATGAAATAACAGTATGTATTCACGAATTCAATAGGAATGATTTCACGTTAGAAAACTTTCTATCCACAAATAATCTTAACGAATCTTGCTATTTCATAATCAGACTGTTAAGCAAATCTTTAAAATACAAATTAATTAACAAATCTATACAAACGAACATCTGTACAACCTAGCTATACTTTTAATTATTTCCTTTAAGTTCAATTAGTACTTTTAATATTGCATTTCCTGCTTTTAACTTATTTTAGAATTCTAACAAAAAGTTAAATTTTATAAATTCTAATTGTTGTAAGCATACCAACAAATCAATAAATTTCTGCCACAATGTTTCAGTAATTTTAAATATTACAGTTTACCATAAATAGCCTAATCAGTAATCAATAATAAAAGAGCATTGCATAGATAAGGAACTTCTACTCTAACATAGCATTTTCGATTTCCTGGTTTCAGTTTTATTAATTGTAAGTCGTAAAAAAACATCGCTATGTTTATAATACATTTGTAAAAGCACATGAATTCGAAGGTTATTTTATTTTTATCCGTCTTGCCTTCCGATAATCTTATCATAGAGGTTAATTTATTTTTCAATGATACTCTATTTGAATCAATCACATGTTTTAAAGTTATGAATGGAAATGCCATTTCTGTTTTAGCTGGCTTATTGGAAATCCATTCATCACCTGATACCAGTGGGATTATGCTTTGCATTCTACTAAATGAGACTCTAATCAATACATTCAACTCATCTTTCATTATTTGTTTACATAATTTAGGGCTTTTAGGATATAAGGTTAAATTAATAGTTTTAATTTAGAATAGGGTTTCTGTCTAATTTTATTTTGTAAAATCAAAGGTGAGTAAGACATTAGCAAAGCTTAATGACAAGCCTTACAATTTTAATTGTTAATACAATAACAACAAACATTAACAAAATTTCTATCATTAAAATATTAGTAATAAATTATACTTAGTTTTGCATTAAATTTTATCAGTTGCATTCACTGAATACCTATCTCTTCTAATGATCATATTGCAAATGAGTTTATAAGGAAACACTTAATCATAACAAAATACATTGCAACAACACTGAAATTTGAAACGGGCCAAATTTCACGTAGTTTAATAATGGCCCGTAAACTAGTCTGAAATGGCCAGAAAAACAATTGAGTTTTGTGTAAATAACATGCTAAATACGACACAGAAAATATATTCTTCCATTCTCATTAATTTAGTACTCTAAATTTAACTTACCTCATATACATTCGGATGCCATACTTTTGTTAAAAATCGAATAGACGGAGGGGAATATGGGTAGTCTGGTGGAAATTTCATCCGAGCCTGAAACAAAAGCATTTAATATTAAAATTAAACTACCTACTTATTTAGATGTTAGCTAAATACACGAAAAAGTGCATCATTTTGTTGTTTATTCTTTTTTGCCTGAATTTATGATATAAATATACATATGTATTTCATTTCTATAATTATGTACTATGTAATATGGTTTGCATTACAAGAGAGAAATACTTGCTTAAAATCGAAGTTAAATAAAATCTGAAGCTAAACAAGAGATGATGGTTAAACCGAGGGTTGAACAGTGGTAAATCAAGAGCGATTTAAGGGAATGTAATTGCACATTATATTAACAACATATTAATAACATTTCTGATAAAATCAGATTAAAGTACTTTACAATGTTTGGAGTATATAAGGCTTACCTACATAATTTTAATTTTAACCGCAAAAAACAACTAATTTTGATCAAACCATTACGATTACCATAGTTCCATCGATAATTTCGCAAGGATTTAGTGGGTTTATTTGATTTGCGTATAAAAACGCCCCATTTTTTAAATATACACTTCAACAATTAAATAATATTTTTGAGGTTAACATGTACATACAACAGTTTTTCCCAAATTACGTTCATTACAAAATAACTACTTTTTACATTATAAACAAAGAAAGTAGTTCTCAGAAACAACATGTATATAGCAACCATAGAACAAAAGAACTTACAAAAATCTACGAAAACAAAAGAATTACTCCTATTTTGATACATTATCGATTCTTTTGAATTTTTTCTAATGTTTTACTTCGGGTGTTATTTTGCAGATTTAATTTGTGGGAAAGGCTTTTAATAATTGTCGCTTTTTTTGTTAATATTGAATACCCATGTTTGTACTTCGAACTATTTCCAAACTCATGTTTTATTAACAGCTAACACATAGCCTGGGAAAACTCACCTGAATGCGAGCTACCACGAGGCAACAAAATTAAAAATACAATCTAATAGAGCTATATGTATGAATGAAATATGATAACATATTAGTTTTATCGAGCTTATAACATTTCAGAAGACGTGTTTAAAAATTAAAAGTATGAATAATAAGAAAACATTATCTATTTTATTTTGATAATCCACGTCAGTTCGTACATCCTGCTTTATTTCATGTTATAAAGCTAATGTATTTTTTTTAACCTCTAACAAGAATTCCCGGTATAACTTACTAATACTAATTGAGAAAAAAATCAGTCCGTTTGGAATCTAGGTTTTAGGTTCAATTTTTACTATTTTCACTTCGCAAGAAAAACGCAAAACATGCCCATATATTTTGGCTAATTACGCGAAGTAACTAATCAAACTTTTTGTAGTTCTAAGATCCTCTACCACTTTGAAATGTAATTAAATAAATAAATATTAGTACAACAAAGCTAGCTAGCAATTAGTTATTGGAATGGTAGTAGCAGATTTGCCACTGTTGATAGTCCTTAAAACACCTATCTTATTTTTTCTTTGGCTTTAGCTTTTAGCTAATACTAAAATTTTTCCTAATCCAGTAATGAACGTAAATATTAGTCCTGGATATTATGTTCCTTTATTTTCCTAGAATTTAAATTACGAGTTTTTAAGAATAAAAATGATTGATCGTTTTTATTATTAAATAAACTTAAATTTCATGAAGTGAAAAACATTCGAATTTGGCTAAGAGGCCAAGAGTAAGACGTAAGACCTTCAAGGGCCATGCCAAATCAGCTGATATTAAATCATAATAGACAAATTGACGAACTTGTTCCAAATAGAGACCATTCAGTAGTTTATAATAATATGTTAATGTTTTATTAAACTATCTCTAAATCGTTTATAGTGTGAAAATATATGAAAGTTTGTAATCTTAAGTTCCTGATTTGTTTTAATCACGCACACGTGCTTTCTTCTGACTTCAGCGATAGAAAAGTGGTCTTAAATTTGGTTTTATTTAGTAAAGAACGTAGCATTGAAGGAAATAAAAGAAAATATATTGGTACAAGTTTCAACCACCGCAGGTACAAGTCAGTTCACCCTGCAACTGACACCATTCAAGGTTATTCGCGGTCATGTTAATATGCGTATCTTTAATTCTTTGTCTAGTCCAGACAGAATTAACAATCTCCCTATGTAGTTACTGAAGGCAACAGCGGAGACAACAAATTTAATGACAATCGACAATCGCAATTATTTATAGAATAATTATCAATTTTTTAAACTTCTGGTAATAAATTAGCATTCGCCTTTGTTGCTTAGCCAATTACCTGTCAAGGTTTCTTTTGTTTTTTAAATAAAATGTTGCCAATATTGACAATGTTAGTTACGCCCCCATACGACCTTGACAATAGTAAAAACGGTTCTTCAACAATTAACATTTGCTTGTCAGCTCCTAATCTTTTGTTTTGACTACAATTAAACGGCTTTCCAGAAGTCGTTGAACGAAAGTTGATTTGATGTTTCATTTCAATAAAAGAAAGTCCCTGGCGCTATTTAAAAGTGTAATGCGACCTGGTTCAGCCAAGGAAATTTCAAAAGTGAATACAATGAGTACTTTAATTACGATTATGTAGGCCAAAGTGCGTAATTGATGTTAGAATTTTGTAAGAGATTCTTAGAAACAAGGACACGAAAAGGACTTTCCAGTTTATATTTTCTAGCGTATATGTGACGTAAACAGATCTTTTTAGAATCAAGTATATGAAGTCAGATACTTTATTTAAAACTGCGTAAGAATGTTCGTACACAATGCAACATTAAAATCAATCAGAAATTGTGTTTATTTACTGAATAAAAAGGGCACGTTTCGCAAAAGCCCAGCATAACCTTGAGTTCTGTAATAAATTTAAACGTATTTTTAGAAATATGTAATTATATTTTTACCTTAAAATATCCACCCATATACAGAGTATCGGGGGGTCCAAAAATCGCAACTTCCCATTCGAAAAGATTGTCTTCGTTAACGAGTTTAACACAAAACCCTTCGACGGGTTCTTCTTGTAACGATTTATATTCTACGGCCAATGCACGAAGGGCACTGCTTGTTCTAGGATTGGCCATCATATTTATTTTTGCAACGTCCACCCGTTCACAATCACAAAGGCAATCAGCTCCTATTCTACTATGACGCCATTTACACTATGAAAAATCCGAAAATCTCACCACCGTAGAAAATCCGCACTTCGTGGCTTCTGCAGACAGTGAAAATCGTTATTGGTGTTTCTAGAACTTGTATTTGTTATTTGTGCTTGTGATCCCTGAGACTGACAAATTAATACAAAATTATATTTGAACGACGACACAACACAAAAACAAAGACCTCCACTTACACCACTGCCGTTTCTTTCTCGATTGAGTAAAACAGCTGGTTTTCCCATAGCGCAACTTGTAACGCGCAGATTTCACTAAAATTTCCTATTTGACATGCGCTAACTTTAATGCTGTCACTTTATTTTTATTTAACAAGAGCTAGTAAGCCTGTCATGGAGAAGATACAAATTGCTAAGAGATAATAATTCAAAGATGTTAAAAAAAAAGAAATTGCTCTTTACAACATTTGGGGCAGATTGCACAAACATATGAATAAATTCGAATGAATATGCAAATAATACATTAGTAAATTAAAAAGTATGCTCTTTTGAGTCTTTTGTCTTTGATCGTTTGTTAATTTTTTTATTGAGCTTATCGGCGTCGATTACTCTATGATCATTGGCTCCCTAAGCTTAATCCTACTTAGGACGGGTTGCACAAACATGATCTAACAGCTTCGTCAAAGTGAACAAAATCTAATCAAAATTCGAATGCATATTCCAAATGACACATTAGTACCTAAACAAAAAATGATGTTCTTTTGTCAACTTTGATCTTTGTTAATTTAACAAATAATGCTTTGTGCAACCGGTCCATAATCTGTTATACAATATCCCAACTAAATATCTATACTAATTTGAAACATTATTCAAAATTAGATTCTGTAGGTATTTCCATTCAGTCTTTAACAATAAATTGGTTTTTGAATTTTTCACTTTGGTTAAATAATACTTAAGGGAGAAATTTGGAAACTATGAAAGTACTACCGGGTGATCATCGGAATTTATAATTAGAGGAGGCTGTGATTGGTGCTATTTTATGCTGTGTGGTTGGACACACTGAGAAATTAATAATAAATTGACAATTGTTATATTTAAGGTTATGCCCGTGCTTTGTAGGATCTTTGATGATTAATAGTAAACATTATTTTGCTGAAACGCAGAAATAAAATAAGTTTGAAGAAAAATTTGAAATTACTTTCAGTGAGAAAAATTTTAGGTTGAATATTAAACATTTTTAAAAATAAATGTTACAATTCTGACAGTTAAAATTTTTAATTTCAAACTGCAAGCCTGTGTTGCCAACTTTATGGTAAATATCACAGGCTGCTCTAATTATAAATTCCGTTGATCACCCGGTATATCATTGAAAATGCAGCTTAACTTTGACAGAGAGAGGCACTTTTGCTATATAGGTTTCTAAAGAGTTCTTGGTTTGAAGATTGCAAAAAAGGTTATAAACAATTCCTTCTTCCTTCTTTATACCTTTCTTAATCGTTTATTTCCTGAAGGTTTTTAAAGGGCTTCTGGTTACAAGATTTATAAAAAGTATCTTCCTTCAAAATTTCTAAAAAGTTTCTACCTTAAAATTTATAACAAGTTTTGTTCTCAAACGTTTCTAAAAATGGTTTCTTTGCTGAAGGATTCATAAGGTATTCTCGTTTAGTCGTTTGAAGACTTTTAACAACTCTTTCCTTCGAAAATTTTTTCCTGAATATTTTTTTAGCGGTTCCTTTGCTAAAGATTTCTAAGAAGTTTTTGGTTTGCAGATTGCAACAAAGGTTCTATGGTTCTAATCGAAGATTTATAAAAAGTTTCTTCTTTAAATGGTTTCTTAGCTGAAGATTCTTAAAAAGGAACTTCTAGTTTAAAGATTTCTAAAAAGCTTCTACCTCAAAATTTATAAACAGTTTTGTCCCTAAAGGTTGTGACTTCTTCGCTGAAGGTCTTTCGTTTGAAAACTTTTAACAACTTTTTCCTTAGATGATATAAATGTTTCTTCCTTAAATTTTTTTTAATGGTTTTTTTGTTGAAGATTTCTGAGGAGTTTCTGGTTTGAAAATTGTAACAAAGGCTATCATCGAAAATAATTTATTTATTATTCTTTTGTATAGATTTTTAAGTGATTCCTTTGCTGGTGATTTTGGAAAGGCACCTAGTTTGAAGATTTATAAAAAGTAACTTCCTTAAACATTTCTAAAAAGTTTTTATCCCAAAGTTTATCACAAACTTCGTCCCTAAAGATTTCTAAATAGTTTCTTCGCTCACTACTTCAAAAGGGTTTCTCATTTGCACCTTCCTTAAAGATTTCCAAAAAGTTTCTATCTCAAAATTAAATAAAGTTATAAATTTAAACGGCTTCTTCGCTGAAGGTCTCAAAAGGGTTTATCATTTGAAGATTTTTAGCAACTTTTTCTTTTGAAGATTGATTATAAAAGTTTCTTCTTTAAAATTTTCAAAGGCATTGTCAACTTATGAAAAGTCGTTTTTTTTTTTTTTTATATAATTTGATTGAGTAAAGTGAGTATTGCACCTGTGCAAAATTTTACGGCCGAATTTTAATTCGTTACCGTGTTATGGGAGCTAAAAGTTTAAGATATGACGTCAAGAGTGTCGCTTGCGAGTAAGAGCGGCATGCCGAGTCGACTAATAATACTAGTAACCCAGCAACGCGGGTGTTGTGTTTGTTTAGGAGCCTCAGTAGGACGACACTCGTGACGTCACGTATCGGGAAATGAATTCTCTCTACCCGTTTATTGTGGTTATTATCAAAGATATTGAAATTCTACCACTGCGGGTAGTTTTACGAGTATTTTAACTAACGTATTTTGATATTTACTAAATATGTTGCATAAGTTGACAATGCCTTTAACGGTATCTTTGCTGAAGATTTCTAAAGAGTTTCTGGTTTGAAAATTGCAACAAAGGTTCTCCTTCGAAGATACCTATACCGTGTGCCTATTTTAAATCGTGGCCCCTTAGGCCCTTACTAGCTCTGAATATGCAATCCATATTACATTACAGGTATAGACGGTGTATAGACTATACATGTAATGTAATATGGGTTGCATATTCAGAGCCATTAAGGGGCCACAATTTAAAATGGGCACACCGTATAAAAAGTTCCACCTTAAAATATTCCTAAATTTTAACATCCAATCGCCATCAAATTATCTTACGAACTACAAGGGGTGGTCGAAATAAAAAAATAAAATTCAGGTTATTGTGGAAGTTACCCTACATAGGCGGAGTTAGACTGCCAAACTTGGGGGTGCTAGAGTCCTTCACGAGCGAAACGAGCCGCCGACTATGTATTTTCAAGGTCAATCGCTGTAATGAAAAGTTAGAAAATCGCGATACAAAAATATTTTCTCCAAAAAATAGGTATCATCAAGGAAACTTTTTTAAAAAACATTAAAGAAACCATTTGTCTCTAGAAATTTAGGTACAGGTATGATAAATTTACATTATTCTCTCTATAGTCATTAATTATAAATTTACATAGGTAACTTAAAAATAAAATATAAAAAGATATAACTCCCGTATCGAAAAAACATTTATTTAAGACATCATGAATTCAAATTTTAATATTTATTTAAGAATACAAAAGAAAAGAAATATTAATATTGCAATGGCATTTTCATGTTTGATGCTTTTTGGAGGTGGCGGATGAATTCTAAAAGAATATTCTCTTGGTCGACCCTTCTCACCAGTTCATTTTCAGGGGTAATACCACAAGTGACTAGAATTTTACCGGCAATTTTTTTGCCGTCATGAACACGACTGCTTGTTGCGACACTATTTTCTAAAGCAACAAGCAAGAGTGATCGTGACGGCAAAATTGCCTGTAAAATTCTAGTCACGAATGGTATTCGGAATGACAATTCCTCGACTTATAATGAAATTACTGAAATACTTTAAAAAAATTGACAGACTTTGTCTCTAGTCGTGAAATTTCCAGTATAATTCGATTGTGATTGGTTCAATTAACCAAAATACAGTGATTTCATTGGATGGCAGATTATGAGTGGAATTGTCAATATTAATTACAGATAAATTGCTGAAGCGATTTTGGCTCATTGTTCTTCTAAGCCAATTTTTTATTCTTCTCATGGCAGAAAATGACCTTTCACAAGATGCCGAGTTAACTGGGAAGATATGAGCAACTTTGAAAAGTTTATAATAATTGCCAAAAACATCCTGATTTAGTATTTTTTTAATACCACTGCCGTTAATTTCAGCGGTGTTCCTGTTGTCCATCATATTCATATTCTTTAGAATCAACATTTCAGCTTTCAGAATATTTTTGTTTATTCCAAAAGTGGCCGCATAATGATCAATAAAAGTGGAAGGAACTCCCTTCTAAATCAAATTTGATAAAATTATCAACAGCTTTTGCCATCTTCGGGCTTTCTGGGGAAAAACGAATTTTCAGGTAATTGACTATTGCGTCAAATATGCGATAATAGATATTAATTCGGAACGGACAAGGACAAGGAGAGTGTGTAGTGGTGGGGATGGATCGAAAAACGTCTCTAGTCTAGGCTCATAGGCTGGCTGTCAGCTAAAATTATTTTCGCCGAGAGAATAGATATAAATAATAAAAAATAAAAATAAAAATACTTAATTTGGGGGTGCTAAGCACCCCCTAGTACCCCCCTAACTCCGCCTATGGTTACCCAGAACGTCTATTGAAGAATTAAAAAATCTATGTGCGTGCTAATATATTGGAGACGCGACCTAGACTCGATCGTGTTTCAGCTGTAAATATTTCGAACCCCATCAATTAGCTATAATGAAAAATGAAAGCATAAACTCAAGTTGAATTATAATAGCCGAAAATCATAACTTTTTCTTTCAAAGATTTGTAGACTTATATTTTAATTAAAAAATACTTTTACTATTTCCCTTTTTAATACTGTTTTACGAAAATGGGCCCCCCGGTGTGCACGGTTTGCGAGGGTGTGATTTACGCCACTGATATTATTAATAAATTTGATATTGGTTGAGAAAAGTGTTGTATAACCATCGATTATTCTTGGAAAATTTATCACTGCCAATACGGCGCCATCTATTGTTAATAGTGAAGTATAAAGTGTACATTTTAAAAGTTATCCCGAAATTTCCAATGAATATTCTATTAATATGAATACAAATTTCTTAACGAGGTGCATTTTAAGAAATCAGTGCAAAAACATAGTTTTTAAACCAACAAACTACGAGTATGTGAAAGTTTTGGCAACTTCTTCCAATATAACCTCAAAATACTATTCAACAAATAAAAATGAGAAAAACAAAGCTAGTTTTAATGTTTTGGAAGTATATAAAAGATTATTAAGTTCCGATAGTGGCCCTCCAGCAAAGAAGTTGCCTCCTCTGATGAACTTCCCCGAAATTGTATGGCCTTCAATAATCAAATCTATACGTAACTTCATTCTCGCTACGTTTATAATAAGACCATACATGGATCGTGAATTCAACATACCTGATTTTGTGAGAGGTTCGAAAAAAGCTGTGGAGGTGTATAACATGTATACCATAGTTCCTGTGTGGTGTAGTTTTAATCGATAAAGATTTATGAATTGTAGGTAGTATCCAACAAACTTTCCGAGGGCGATATGAAATCTTTAGACGGATTAGTGATAACAGATATAATACCTAATTTACAAAAATCTGTATCACTTATGTCGTTGCCACAGAGAGAACAATTGGCAATTAACGTTGAAGATATATACTTTTCTTTTCCTTATCAGGTACAGGTAATATTTGTTATTCCATTGTTCCTTGCCCATTCCTTGTAAAAGTAATACGAGTATTTAAATTGATACGTATAACTCAACAAAATGTAAATTTGTAGGTGGGTATTATATTCAACGATGAAGAAGGAAAAGATCACAAACGATTTGTGGAAATAACTATGGTATATCATACAATGCGTGGATTATCAGCCATGAGATCAAGAGGTGAAGAACCTCCTTTGAATATGGGGATGATTCCTGAATATCAAGGAAGAATATCGGTTTGTAATTATAGATTTATTAGAGAATTTACAAAAGGTGTTGAAGGCGAATGGATGGTGAACATGGTCAATCATTTTAAACCCGCTGATTACTTAGAATGACATTACTATGTAAAATATAAAAAGTAATTTCTGTTTCTTTTCTGTGTAATAAACATTTATTATTATTGATTTTGTAAGTAGATAATAAAGGCATCTCATATTAAACTCTTAAGTCGTACATTATTATTAACTTATTTAGTATTTCCCTAAATAATGTTTATCATAAATTTTAAAAGTAGCACTTATTGTTGTACTGTGAAAAAATGGGATTAAAGTGATATGTTTCTAGGAAAAAATTTTTGGAAGCCATATGGTGGCATAGCAAATTAAGAAGCTGCTTTGCAACTGCTCAACACAAGTTCAAATTCCGACAGTGATATGGACATTTTCCACATGCCG
The DNA here is from genome assembly GCA_963082815.1 of Melanotus villosus. Classification (NCBI taxonomy): domain Eukaryota; kingdom Metazoa; phylum Arthropoda; class Insecta; order Coleoptera; family Elateridae; genus Melanotus; species Melanotus villosus. The sequence continues at coordinate 83,051,373 of OY720419.1, forward strand.
TCGAGGTTTGAATCGTGTTATTTAGCTTAAAGGCCCTACGATCACAGCGTTATTAAAAAATTTATATATCTAAAAATATATATCCTATATCAAAATTTCTTTTGATTTCAAAATCTCTACCATTTACTTTTAACTTTAACCAAAAGGCTTCGTCTCCTAATTTCTGTAAATCTGACACCCTTAACATAATTCCCTCTTCGTTTATTATTTTTTCCAAGTTTATCCCGTCGCTGTTAACACAGTATTCAAAACTTTCTGCATTCAATATTATAATATCAAAAGCATTATTAAATATTTGCTTATGCTTTTGTAAATAAATGTTTACTCCAATTTTTTCTTCTTGTATGTCTAAAAGTGTACAATAATTCTTGTTTGCATCTTCATCCAAACCTAAAAGAAAATACTTTAAACTGATATTTGAAAAGAATAACGTTGTTACCTTGTATTGGATTATTTAAATAAAAAGCTTGTGCTGTGTTATGGGAAATGTCAGGCATTTGTGCGGGGCATGTTACTGAAATTTCTGAAAAAAATAGAATCAAAATTAAATCTTGAAAATGATACAATGTTATAGTTACCTTCGTTAACTTTTCCCAAAACTGTGAAAATTGGCAGATTTTGACCTAAATATTTCTTTAATATGTTTACATAAATTCCATTTTCGTTTCCTTCTCTTTCATATGAAGCTAAATTGTTTGTTGTTGAATATCCTTTTATAAGATTTCTGTTTGGTCTAAACGTATAAGGACAGAGAACTTCTTTGTAGATTGCAGGATTTTCTTCTCTATAAATATAAGTTTTATAAAATGATGTATAATCTGCGGATTTAATCAAATAAACTTACTTCTTAGGTAACTCTAGACACATGTCTAATAACAACACAAATAAAACAGGGTTTTTATTCATAATTTTTTGTAAGATCATCGATTCTGGAATAGCATCGATCGTTTTAAAATTACATACTTGAGGACTATCAACTGGTAATAAAAATTTGTCTCCCATTGTAAAACCGTGTCCAGCATAATAAAAGAAAGCAAAACATTTTTCATCGATACAGTCTGCAAATAATTCCAAAGCAATTTTAATTTCACGTAGTTCTAGATTTTGTAAACATATAGTTTTAAAGCCCAGAGTATGCAAAATGTTTGCAATGGTACAAACATCATTCGATGGGCAATTTAAATTTTTTAGATTTTCGTATTTACTGTTCCCAATTAACAAAGCTATTTTGTCTGAAACTGGTTCTTTGTAAACTTTTATAGGTTTCTCTTGATAAATAACAACTTTGATTTTTACTATTATTTCTTCACTGCCTTTGTTTTTAATGTAACATCGATATTCACCACTATGGTTCTTAGTGGCTTCCTTAATCTGAAATATTTACATGTAGTAAGTTATAAATATAATAATACCTAACAAAATGATGTATTAATATTCCATACAGCATATTCTGATCACATGTTTAAAGTTACTTTGCTAAAGTAATCTTTAATAGGTATCTAATTATAAAAATATAAAGTGATACCGCTTTATGCAGTTTTAATGTGTAGAATGTTGCCATGTAGGTTGAAGGTAACATGAGATCAAAATATGGACAAAAAAATTAAAAATAAAACAGTAGAGCTGCAGTAATAAAACACAAGCTAATTCAACTATCTTTAAGTACTTCTATAAATAAATATGTTACAGTTTGTCAAAATTTAAAACCATATTTCTAATTCTTGGAACTGATTCATATCTGTTAAGGGATCAATATAGCAACAAAATCACAACAATGTGAACAACGTAATTTAAGTACAATGTTGGAACTTTGGAATAATCCATTAGATTCTTCTTCTTCTTCTTGTGCTTCTCACTTTCTGAGATTAGCTATCATTCTGGCTGTCTATATCTTGAAAACTGCTGCTTGAAATAGGGATGTTGTGGATTTTCCATACCTCTCCCTTAAATTTCTCAGCCATGATGTTTTTCTTCTTCTAACACTTCTGTGACCTCGGATTTTGCCTTGTATGATTAGTTGCAAAATGCGGTAGCTTTCATGTCTCATAACATGCCCGAAATATTGAAGTTTTCTTAGGTATCTTAACCTTCCCGTACCCGTGGTCTAAATCTTCCTTTAGAACCCATGCGGGGTATTTCAGATACCCCAGTGTTTTTCCGTTCCTATGACTTATTTTGACTTAGTTATTGCTTTTTATCATAAAATTAATACAATTTAGTTCTTGTAACACAAAAGTTTATTGAAAAATACAAATCAAAATTAAAATTAATGAGGTAATTGAGGTAATTGTACGCTTTTACACGACTCAACTTGTGCGCAGCTGCGCGAACTGGTTTCATCCGGATTTTGTTATAAACGGGTAAAATATTTCAAAAAATAATTATTATTATTATACAGACAAAAATTAATTGTTTTAACACGCTAACAATTATTTTTTTAAATCAAATTTTAGAATTATAAAGATATTTTATATCTCGGGGAATACCCAGAATTTGAAGATTATTTCCTTATTCTTTGCTAACATATAATTTATTTTGACTGATACTTTACCATTCAGATGAACATTTATATACCGAGGAATACATAAAGGCTCAATTCGATTAACAAGGTTATTCAAAAGTTATAGCAAAAAAACTGCACTGGGGTATGTAAAATACCCCGCACGGGTACGGAAAGGTTAAAAGTATTGACAATTTCGACGTCCTTGCCCAGCCTGCGAAGCACTTTCATATTTGTGACTCTATCAGTCCAAGAAATTACTAGATGATAGTACAGGAAAAATGTAGCATCTAACAGCTCTAGGTTGAGTCATTTTCTTCGTCTTTTTAAATCTGGTTCTCGCATGTACAATGCGTATTTTGATTTCTTGCATACTGTCACATTTGTTGTTTAATAAACAGCCAAAATATTTAACGCTGTTCACTACTTCCAACTGTTAATTTCCAATAGTTTTTTATTTAAGCGTATGGTATTATTAGCCAGGAGATCTGTAATGATGATCTGGCTGCCAGTTGAGGGGATCAAAGTCACATTTTTAAACGACTTGGCGTCGTAAACTTTGTTATATCCCCGAGGTTGTGAGTGTGTACTAAGTATATAGTGTTTGTGTCTTGTTACTATCTGTAGTTGACCACTCCGCAGACAGAATCGTTAATTGTACAACCAAACAATTAAATGGCCTCACTCGCTCAAGTACCGACCTCGAACAGTGGGGAATTCTTTATAAAAATCCATACCACTGCGTGAAATGCGAACCCAAGACTCCTAGCTAGGAGCCCAGCGCTCTTACCACTGCGCCAACGAGCCAATAGTGATGAGTGGATTAGGTAATTGTTCTTTGGTTACCATTATAACTGTTGTCTTATTTGTGTTAGTGGTTAAACTACAATTTTCACATTCTATCTAATAATCTCTGTAAGTCCTGTTTGTTATCAGTTATAAGAACCGTATTGTCTGTTACCCCTTCTACTGCTTCATTCAGAGCTTCGTGCTTCGTTAAAAATTGCCTGAGAGTAAACATTAAACAATAATGGTGATTGAATGCAACCTTGTCGCAGTCTTAGTTTAATGTCTACAAAATCCGTCATTTGATCTTCTACTTTTACTGCAGCTTTTTGTTTCCAGTAGAGATTATTAATGATACGTATGTCTTTGTCGTCTAAATTGTTGCCTTTTAGTACGTGGATTAGTTTATAATGTTTAACTTTCTCAAACGCTTTGTTGTAATCGAGGAGACACATATAAACATTTCTATGGACATCCCGACACCTTTGGAGAAGAACTTGCATACCAAATAGAGCATCCCTTGTTTCCAGGTTATTCCTAAACCCGCACCGAGTATCTGTTATAGTTGCTTCACATTTTTGGTAAATTTGGTTATGTATAACCTGTAGAAATACTTTAAGAGTGTGCGACATTAAGCTAATTGTTCTATAGTCACTACACTTCTTGGCATTGTTTTTCTTCGGAATTGCAATGAAAGTGGATATCAACTATTCTTGTGGTATAATTCCTGTGTCATATATGGTGTTGAACAATTCAACTATCGCATTTGCGCCGTCATTGTCTACGAGCTTTAGTAGCTTCGCTGGTACATTGTCATGTTTTTGTTGCAGTTCTTTTGCCTCGTCACACTTTTCTGTTAGCCACGCCTTTTTTGCTTGTTTAATCTTTGACTTTATTACTTTATCTATTTCTTTATATTTATTAACATCTCAATTTTTCCAACTTCTGCGTTCCTCCATTAAGGTAAGGCCCCATAGACATCTGGACTTGACTTGACTTGAGTCAAGAAGAAATATGGTTTGGTTATACTGCATGAATGCAGCGCCACTGGATCTTGACAGGACCTGAGCAGACCAACGACCCAGACTTGAGTCAGGTAGAGTCCGTCCGCTCGTGGAGCGGTCGAGACCTGATCCTGTTACCCCTACTACCTCACTGCACTGATAATTTCCCGCGATTTGCAGTGTGTGTTAAGTTTGTTGTGCATAATGTAAGTCCAAAACGAAAGTAAGAAGAAAAAGATCGAATAGTTGAGAATTCGTTCGAAAATAATTCTTAAATAATAAATAAATAAAATAACTAAATAAAAATTGTTCCGCTTTTAAATGTTTCAGCAATGCATGAAATTAGCCGTACTTTTTCCATTGCTTAATATACGGACTCAACCATTGTTTTTCTTGTTTTCTAATAGAGTTGTACTAATTAGACTCTGAACTTAAATATAAAGCTGCAAGAGCAGCGGTGGACATGTTTATTTGATGAAGCACCTTATCAAACTGAGGCTGTAAAGAAAATTCAAGTCTGGTCAGGATGCTATGGTGCATGGTGGGAAAAGTCAGGTCTAGTCTGATTCGGTTCAGTCAAGTCAAGTCTGGATGTCTGTGGTGCATTACCTTTAACAACAGTATTTCGCCTGTCATCCACTTTTTGTTTCTTTGTTCTTCTTTCGACTTTTAAATGTTTGCCACACGTTTCTATCAATGTTTGTTTAATACCTTTCCATTTCGTCTCTACACTATTGGTATATGCATTTGTAGTGAGCTTTCTGTTTATTTTTTACTGTACTTTCTCTTTAATCTGTGATTGTTTCAGCATGGTTAAATCCCAGTTCAGTGCTGTATTCTTCTTGATTATTTTCCTTACTCTAATCTTAAGAACTCCCACTAATAGATTGTGATCGGAGTTCAGGTCCGCTCTTGGGTATGTTTTCGCAGATGTTACGCAATTTCAAAATCGTTTGTTGATTAGTAGGTACCTATGTACTCTCTATCTGGTTTCTTACTATTTTCTGGCCACTGTCTTTCGTTGGTAACTTGAAGAACATGTTTAGTATTACTAAGTTTTTTTCTTGGCAAAATTGAAATAATAAATCTCCACGTTCGTTTCGATTTCCTAAACCAGTGGTGGCGAACCTTTGTATGTTCGCGTGCCACATATTTACAAATAATATTTATCCAGTTGCCCACGTGCCAAATAGTTTTTATAGGAGAAAAAAAATAATAAAAAATTAATTATTTCATTTAAAAATTAACAAAAAAACAAACTTATAAACAAGTATTAAACTAAATACTAAACTATGAAGAACTTTTTCATGGCTTAACCATCGGACGTTGTTGCACATAAGTAAACCATTGTACACCAAGTTTACCTCATTTATAATTCTAGAAATTTTCGCAGTTACTGGTACAGTTTTAGAAAGATCTATTTCTCTTTTAGCAAGTACATTTATAACGGCATTACAAGTATTTATTCCTTTTGATGTTATTGCTAATTATATTAAACTGGTCAATTCTTCTTTGATATTATTCTCAATACAATAACGAATAAAAATTGCTAAACGAGTTGATCCACTTATATCACTTCTCTCATCAAGACAAAGAGAAATTAAACCAGAAGATTTTATAATTATGTAGTTTTTGCTGGTGATGACTCTTTCAACCTGTTTTTAGTCGAAGGCATTTTCTTTATTCTCCTATTTCTTTTTTATTATCAACATCTTCAAAGAGTGCCAATTTTAATATATTCCCCATTACTAAATGGTTTTCCGTCTTTAGCAATTATGTTTGTGGCTAAAAAGCCAGCTGTACTTATGTTCGAATGACTCCCGATAAATTTCACTAGAGGTGTATATATTTCTATTTTTAATTACTCGAGCAATGAAATTATAATACTGTCAGCCCTTCGCGTGTCAGTAAAATGTTCGTACGTGCCACCTTTGGCACGCCTGCCATAGGTTCGCCATGCCTGTCCTAAGCCGTAGCTTCCTACTATATCCACACATTTACCTTGGCCCAATGTTGAATTGAAATCGCCAATAATAAGGTTTATATTTCTTATTTGTTCATAGAATTGACTATTTCTTCATCTTTCTCTCTACACTTATTCGTTGCTGGGGCACATATATATCTGTATTAAATTTAAGTTGACAAGTTTTGTGTTTAATTGTACCAGGATAATTCGTTCTGATACCGATGTGTAAGATCTTATTAGCTTATTAATATCCTTCTTAATAATTGTACCCACTCCATTTACATGAGATTGGTCATTTCCTGAGTAGTATACTATATGATCTTCTATAACAAAAAAAACCCGAACCTTTCCATCACATTTCACTGATACCTAGTACTTCAATACCAATCCTGTTAATCTCTTTAATAGTATTATGCAGTTTTTCGGCTATATATACATACTCTGTATATTCCAAGTTCCAAATTTATTTTTCCTACCGGGGATTGTTAGTGCACTCTTGTCACTAAAGTCCTGCCGGAGACTGAGGGCAATTGAATTATCGTTACTTTAGATTAATGTAACTCTACTGAAATTATAAAAAATTAACTTAAGTTTTATAATTAGATGGAAATGTTACCATGCATATTGAGAATGTGATGCACCTATATTTTCATTTTATAGGATTATTAATAAAGCACATCCTACATTGATGAGGCAAATTGACTAAATAAGTTGCAATCAGCGTACTGTTAAAAAAGCAGTGATTCTGTGTTCGCAGCCGATTAAAATGAACTTATTTTGGAATGAATTATAAATCTGTACAATCTGTACCTTGTAGAAAAAGGGCCAATGTCCAGTTCCATTATCTCCGAATAAGTTTGGAAGTGCATTAAAACTAGAATAAAAAGTGATAGTTTTGTAGCAGCAATTTAATTTTTTAGACAGAAGTAGCTAATGGTGGGTAGTTTCATGTTGTGTTAAGTTTTTTAGATATATCTGTTGATTAAAAAAAATAGTGGATTTTTAATGGTAATAGGACATTGGTCCTAAGGGTTCAGAAATAAAAGACAATTGATAAAATTATAACTGAACAAAATTTATTTCAAGTTTATTTTAACATTGTAATATAATACATAACTTTTAATTTTCGTCCAGGTAATCTTCAGCGTCCATTTTATCAGATTCCTTCAAATTTTGATTTCGATTTCACTAGTGTGAGGAAGAAGATCTAACAAATTATTGACTTTGGCACTGGAAAGTGGCAAAGGCTCTGTGTTAAATGAATTTGGAACATCACTGTCCATGTCACTTTGAACGTTTGAACGTTTTCTCACAGGTCAACTTTTTTAAATGCGCTTCCTTTCAAATTAATCTTATAATAAAATTGAAATTCGTTTTCTTGGGTGAATTTCAACAATTTTATGTGCAGCCAAGGATGTCAATTTTCCCCATCCTCATTTTTGTTACGGTTTCTTGACCGTTACAAGAATCACTATACAAATGAAGTACTTAGTTTTACTTCTTCAGGTAAAGATAAAATAAATTTTCTCATGTACGATGGCCACCACGGCCAGCTGTTGTCTCATCCCAAAGAAAACATATTCCTGAATTTCCTAAAATACTTGTTTTAAAGACACAGTTACAGTTAAATTAAGGGTCCACAAATGTCTTTTATAAAAAAGACACACCATTTCTAAGGTATGTTGTTGGCAAGTACTTCACAAGGTCGAATGAACACATGGTAAAAGATTCCTCCCTCTTACTTCTCTAGTCTAGATGATTTTCCTTTTCCTATATTAGCTTCGTTTTGGTTTCTTCTTCTTCCTTGCTCAGTTGCTTATTGTTCAGTACCCACTTAAATTACGTTTATCACATTTTGCGCAGCGCAGCTGTCATTTGCAGGAGTATGAAACGAAAAATTGAATTCTTCATTGAACATTTTTCGATACAGTGATTCCTTCTCGTGTGCAATATTATTTTGGATACAATGTTGCAAATAGAGTTAATACATAAGGGCAATGAAATGGTTAGGTTCGCTCATGGGAATAATGACTAGTATACGTCGGAAACATTCTAATAATATCTTTTCTCTCTTTGTAATAGTTTGCGTGTGGTCCCCAGCCATCAGTTGGGCAACTTTAACTTCAAACGCTTCGGTGATTTTTATTTGGAAGATAATACTTCCTGGTAAACTTCTCTCAACTTTTTTTATGTGATTATAGAATTTCCCCTTCTTCTCTCAATTCTTTCTCTTTTGTTTTATAAATTCTTTTACTGTTTCTGCAATATATTGATCTTGACCATCTCTCGATAAAATGTAAAAATCTTCAAACAATTTTTTTCTTTGATCTTAATCTATTTTAGTATTACATTTCATGCGGCAGTAGCAAACTTCCCTCATTTTTTTTGCTTTCTTTACAACTCCTTTTTTAGAGACATATTCCTCACCTTTTTCCTTAAGTCTCTTTCGAACATTTTTTTTCCAACAACTTTCTCTTCTCACTCATTTCCTGGTTCTCCCTTCTTCAGACATTTTCTGTCTTACTTTTTCGGTTTCCTATTTCGCATTGTTTTTTCTTATTCTCAGTATTGTTTATATTGTCATTTTGAGCTACCGTTTCTCTTTGCGTATTCTAAAAAAAAATATTGTAGTATAATATTAACTGTCTTTATTAATATTAGATAAAAAATTACCTTCTCTGCTGTTCTGCTCTGTACACGCATTAAAACAAAAGTTACCATTCTCGACAGTCTGTCTGCATCTTTCTAGCATTTTAAGGCAGCTTTCTCACTACTGCAACTGGTTGCATGAAACTAGTTGGATGCAACTAGTCTTATATGCAACTGATTGCATTGCCGTTTTTACATTAAAACGACTGCTTTGTGTCAGTTGTAACGATGTCTTCGTATGATGAGGAGGATATTCTTGTTTTATGGTGGCATGCAAGAAGGAGAAAAAGAAGGCGATTTTGGATTCACCCATATCTAGAGAAAAATATTAATCTGCGACTGTATAAGGCTGCACAAGAACTAGAAGATCCAGTAAAATTTCAAACGATGAACAGAATGAGCTCTGAAAGCTTTTTGGAATTAGTTCGAATAGTGGGTCCATCTACTTATCAAGAAAATGGATACCAAGTTCAGGGATATGAATATGCAAACAATTTCCTGCGAAGAAACCGCGCGACTGGGTGTCCTAACATTGGCCCTTTTTCTATTTAGGTGATATGGATATTCGCCATTTTCAAAATAGATTATCTTCGGGAATGCGCTGTTGAAGAACATTGGCCTATTTTTTAGTAAAAGCACATACACAGAGCAGTATCGTGAACATATTATCAAGTAAATGCCATATTTGCACATTGGCCCTTTTTGTACGAAAGTACAGATATATTATATTTTCAAAATAAGTGCAGCACGAAAGTAAATGTGCAACGATCAATTACCTGTTCCTTTTTTAGACATCAGGTAATGATTAGTGAAAGCAGTAAGACTAAAAAAACAAGTAGATAAACTTTTTAGAACCCATTTGATAAGTTTTTTTCTGTTAATTTTAGTAGTTGTGTTTAGTTCCACATTTTCAATATTCATGGTGTACATTTATAATCTGTAGTTTCTGATTCCTACTTATTTATTTTCTGGCAATTTAACACGTTGGCCGCCAAGGCATATTGTGAAAAAAATCGTCCTGGGCCAAAGTGTTTTTTTTACATTTTGGTATCGTTGACGATGGTAGGATAAGTTTTATGCTAACGAAACTCTATTTTCTCAATTATTTTTCTAAAATTTTGAAAAAAACTTTGGCGGTCCCTAGGGACCGCCGCCCACATTGTAAGACACTTTGTCCGAATATCATTCAGCGGTCCCACCAGCGGTCCATCAGCTGATCCGCTGGGGCATGCCCACCTGCTGTAAATGTCTCAGTCTGAGCTTCATTTGATGTTTTGACGGCTGTTCGTAACCTTCATTCAGTGATAAAAAGCTAAAAATGAGTGAACGATCGAAAAGAATAATGCAAATGGGCAGGAAAATTGCCCATGCTTACGGTAAGTTATACCTCAACTATTGCTCTGTATTTTTATTACAAAGATTTTTATATTATTTTAGATTTATCCGAATCGGAGGATGATCCTTACAGTTCATCTGACTCTCTAAATGATCCAAATTATGCGCCCACATCTGACGATAACTCTTCCTTTGGTGCTGGTTTCAAAAACATTATTCCAAAAAATAAGCCAGCTATAGATACTAATGCAAATAGAAACATACCTCAATGTTCAAACTTCGAAATAAATAGAGAAAGTAGCAATAATAACAATGAGATGGAAAATCAAGTTAGCCACATGGAGGAAAATGAAAATATGGTTGAAATAATTGAGGATACAAATCCTGATAATGAAACTGCACAAGCTCAAACATTCGTACATGCTAAAAATATAAACAAACCTGAATGTTCATACACTGAAATAAATAAAGAAGACAATAATAGTATAATCATAACATTGAAAAACAAAATATTGCCACAGAAGAAAATGAAAATATGTCCGAAATGGATGAAGATGAAGAAGAAAACTCGGAAAATGATCAAACTCAAGCGTATAATGTCACCTGGAGAGATCCTGTAGGTAACCATTTGCAGTTTGTATACGACATGGAACATGGAATAACATCAGAATTTGCCGCTGCATTGGTTGGGGGTTCTCCATACGACTTCTTTTCAGTGTTTGTGGACGACGAAATATTGAATATGATAGTGGATGAAACAAACCTTTATGCAGAGCAGCTTGTTACAAACTCTAATGATATAGCACCTTCTTCTCGCTTTCATTCATGGGAACCCACTTCAAAAAAATAAATTAAAGCTTTTTTGGGAATCTTAGGCTATATGGGGATGGTAAAAAAGCCAACTCTACAGCATTATTGGTGCAAGAGAAAACTTTTTGCCGAAAATATTGTTACATCGATAATGAGCCGAAATCGATTTGAACTCCTTTTGAAAGTTTGGCACTTTAGTGACAACGAAAAATGTCCTGCTGGTGACAGAGGCTACAAAGTTGAATCCCTTATACAAATGCTAGTTCAAAAGTTCCAAGAAATTTATACTCCTGGTCATGTATTTTGTATAGATGACACAATTGTTCCTTTTAGAGGTCGTCTAATTATGAAGCAGTACATGCCTCAAAAACCCACAAGTATGGAATAAAACTTTTCAAACTCTGCGCGGATAATGGTTATACTTGGAATATAAAACTCTATTGTGGAAAAGAGCAGGACGCCGGAGCTTCAGTTCCGACAAAGGTTGTTATGACTTTGTCAGAAAAATTATTGAATTCGGGAAGATTGGCGATCACAGATAATTACTATACAAGCTTAGAGCTGGCCAATAAATTATTGGATAAGAAAACACACCTATTAGGAACACTTCGATCGAATAGAAGAGGTAATCCCAAGGAAGTCACGACTAAGAAACTGAAGGTAGGAGAAATTTTTGCAAAAGAGAATCCTCGTGGAATTTGTGTTATGAAGTGGCGAGATCGTCGGGATGTACTTATGTTATCTACTAAACATACAAACCAAACTGTAACTATAAATAGACGAAAAGGTCCAATTGAAAAACCGGTAGCTATTGTAGACTACAATAGTGGTAAAAGTTCGATAGATTTGTCAGATCAAATGGCAAGTTACAATAATGCGCTTAGAAAAACTATAAAATGGTATAGAAAAATAGCCGTAGAACTTTTGTTGGGCACTTCCATGGTAAATGCGCATTTTTTGTACAAAAAAGTAAATGAAAGTACGGTATCAATAACGGACTTTAGAGAAAAAGTAATAGAAGAATTATTATTCCCTAAGCAAATAAAGGAAAACGATCAAGGTCAACAACAACCCTCAACGTCAGGTTCAGCTACAAAAAGACGAAGAATGATTAATTCGCATCAATTTAAAAAGAAAGATGGTCCGGCGCATAAAATAAGAGAATATTGCAAAGGTTGCTAGGGAAAAAAAATGGAGGGTTTAATTGAAAAGAACAAAGTCAAGAAAGTTTCCACGTACTGCGAAGAGTGCGATGGACAGCCGCATTATTGTTTGGAATGTTTCGCAAGTGCACATAACAAGCCCATATAATTGTTTTTTATTGTAATCTTATGGTAATTTTTATATTTTCCACGTTCTGTAGCGTTTCAATTATGTTTTGTACAGAAATAAAATTTTATTTGAATTTATTGTGAAAAACTAGTTTCGTAAATTTTTTACCTAGATATTCGTGTTGGCAAACTATCCCTACAGGCCACAGCGGTCCACCGCAAGCATAAAACTTTACGTTCTAGCGGTCCTGTGGCGAAGAGGGCATTTAAACTAGTTCGACTACACAGCGGTCCATATGACCGCTTTGGCGCTGGTGGACAATTTGATATCGGTCCCTAGGGACCGCCACGGCGGCTAACGTGTTAAATTCTAACAGATTTAATAGCTACGAGTCAGTGTTGTCCCCAGGAATGTATTACCAGGGAGAAAATATATTTGGGGAGAAATCATGGGAAATAGACGCACCAAAACTTGTGCACATTACAACTTATTACTAAAGTAACCATATTTTACATTGCTATTAAAAACTCATTTTTTAAGTAAAATTTGAGCCAGGGTGAATGTTACCCCTGGTATCCCTCCTGAATCCAACACTGTTAAGAGTAATATTTCTAATAGGTACTAACAAATAACACGTTTTTATTTTCATTTTCCAGCACTTTATTTTCATGTAACCATTCAAAATCAGGTTTCGGATATCCAATAACTTTTAATGTTAAAACAATAGCAGATCCCTCGTGAAAATAAACACATTCATCTGGTTTTTCTATTAATTCACAGAAAGGTAGTGTTTCAATTTTAATTCTATCGGAATATAATTGCTCTATTACTCCAACATTGCGGTCCTGGGTGGCATTACAAAAATATTCCCCTTCCATTTCGGGCCTAAGTCAAATACATAAATTAAACAGCGTCAAAAACTGTTATAAAAATTTAAAAAGTTATACTTATAACGTTCATAGCGCAATGTGGAATGCGTTTGATCTTCCAAAATCTGGTCATCCTTGAACCATTGGAATTTTGGCGGGGGAATCCCTGTGACGCCGAATTCTAATTCAAATGGATTTCCTATATTCACGCTTAGTTTATGTTTGCCGTTTAAAACACGTGTTGGTTGTAAAATGATTTGCATAGGTTCTGAAAAGTTGTGCTTTTTACTACTAATTAAAAAACCGTTTATTTAACTTTACTTCAATGGTTTTAGTTAAGTTTAAAAATGTTTGGCGGGAAAAATGCATGTCTATAAAATAATTGTTTGTGGTGATATCGATGAACTTAATTTTACTAACCTGGTTTTGCAATAACTAAAAGTGCGTCATATAGCGAGCATTCTTTTAAAATGTTGATGAAGTCATTGAGTGACCACAATTTCGTCCCAAGTTTATTGAGGAGGCTTTCCGCAGGTCGGGTAGTCAAAGATAACGCTATTATCTCGTTCTGACTGATAAGCATATAAATTTATGTAAATAAAAAAGTATGACACGTACATTATTCGCTTATTTATTATTGTGTAAAGTTCGTTATTTTGTACGTACTCGAATATTTTAACAAATTCGGCGACTTTTCTCCATCCTTGATTCATCTCTAAGGAAATTACCAACTCTGTAAAGGTGTTGTAATCAAGATTCAACAGGGTAGTTGTTTGGGGGTTGATTGCCATTGTTTCAATTGTTGCCGAATTGTTGAAAAACAAAACAAACGAAAGTGAAGTGCGTGCGGTCGTTTTTTTATGAATCGAACGGGTAGTGGGAAACGTCGCGAGCGAAGATATCGACTGAACGCGACCCTGAAACGGCGCGTTAGTTGTCGGTTCTCGCGCAGTGCAGTGAGCAAGTGTTAGTGGAACACAATCATGGCGAATCCGAGGAAATTTAGTGAAAAAATAGCGCTTCATACCCATCGACAGGCCGAAGAAACGGCCCGTTTCGAACAAATCATGAAGGAGGTCTCGGACGCGACCGCCAGGGTATGTACGGTCCGTGGGGCCATCACAGAAATCTCGAATTAGGTGTCAGATGACGACGTAAACAACAGTTGCTTATGCTGCAATCAGTAGATCATGCATATAACGAGAGATAAACATTTGTGAGTCGAACGAAATTTACAAAAGTCTGTCGAAATTGACTTGTTACGGATGTGGAGCAACCAGGGCCGACCTGTTGACCAATTTTCAGCCCCTTTATTGCAATCAATAATTCTGTTTCGTATTTTTGACAGAACAAAACAAGCAATAACAAAAATAGTGCATGATTTGCAGATTGTTTATTCCTGATGATGGTTTTTCTGTTCGAGAATTGTTTTTTTATTGTACGAATCATATTTACTTATTATTTACCGCATTTGTAAAATGGCAAGTAAACTACATACTGTGCATATAAACAACATGTATATTTACCATGCTGTTTTCAGTAGACCCAATTTCTACAAGTTATGAAGAACATTAAGGCGAAAATATGATAAATGTGCATGAAATTTTTATAAAATCAACTTTCCAACATAAACTGACATCAAATTTTTGTCATAGAAGTTTTAATTAATGTATGATAACCAAACATTAAATTATGGAATATATCGTTTGCAGCTTATTTACTCATTAAGCAAGTTATTAAGCTCGTAGGATTAGTTTATTTAATTGTTGTTGTGTCAGTATAAAGACCAAAAAGTAAACTTTTTTAAGTTAAAGTAGGTAGAATTATTTATTATCGTATAAAAAGGATTTTTTTTTAAAGTTTATACAAGTCGGAGAAATGTTTAAACTGATTATTAGAGATTAAAACAGTATAATGCATGAATATGCTGACGAATTGGTTCAAATTTGATTATTTACAATCATTAGTTATTCTAAACTAAATTGCATCAAATTTTGCTTACACATCCATTAATTACCGTTTGATCTGATTTTGTACAGAATAAGCTAACCGAAAATAATTGAGTTTATGTTAGGACATGCGGTTATTAATCTGCGTTAATCTGTAAAAGAAAAATCACCATTCATGGCAGTTTAGTTCCAATCGTAGAATTAAAATCTGTATGCTAAAACAATAAAATGTACAACAGTTGATTCTATGCATTTAAGATTAAATCTTTATTGCTGTATTGTGGTAAGTAATGAAATAACCCATTAAACTAGTATGCCAGTTTTGATAAAAATCATGGCAGAAATTTGTATACATATAAGTGGAATTCAGAAATATAAAATGCTGAATTTCTTGGCACTTATGGAGCTAGAGGGTTTGCTAAGAATTATTGTTACCAAAATTAAATAATCTTCGATTTTATCCTAGTCAAGTTTAATTATTAAAGATTAACGTGTTTAGGCACAGTCATAAATTTGGAAATTTATTTTATTGTATTATTTAGGCCAGACAAAAACTTTAATTTTAAAACAGCGGTATGCTGAGGTGTCAACCGCAGTGGAATTATGGCGTACAACTGAATAGAATTCCCATGGAATTCCCTGAGAGTCGATTTGTTAAAAGGATAGCGAAAGAGATTTCTGTGGAATTCCTTGTCGTATTTTCATCAATTTGATGTGGAATTCCAAACTTTTCCAGCGGTTAATCCCTCGTGGTATGTTTATGTGACTAGATTTAGCAGATCAGATTTTGGACAGTAATAAACTTGCTAAGAAAATTATAATTCTATGAATGATGGAGACAAAACATTTTCTTTGCTACAACTAACGTAATAAATTTTTTAGAATGTAGTACCTAAGTTTCAGGCTTCATAATATTGGATAAGTGTAAATTTTTTATGAAATTGAACAAAGCAAATTTTCCTATCCGATGATTATTCTTAATAATTTAAGTTATAGATTGGTTTGGGAGTATTTATTAATATTTCACTTACATTTACTTTATGCTAAAATTATCAATATTTTAATATTTACAGTAGTGTGGGAAACGTTTTCATAACAAATAAATACAAACAAAAAGTGTTTTTGTTTATGTCAGGAATGCATATATGTACCTTTAAAGTAGCATTGCATAGTTCAGTATGTAGTTATGAATAAGCATCTGTTTCACAATGGACTCTTATTTTAAATTCTGTGAAAATGCCCCCAAAAAAATAACTTATGTGTTAATAGTTTTTGAAAGCAGGTTTTCATTGAGAAGCAATTTCATGAATTTGGAAGTTACATGAATCAATAGTAATCTTTTATTAATATATCAGAGCTTTTGTCTTTAGTTAAGAATTTTTCTTAATGTGTGAAATCATATTGCAACTTAAATAAATTAGAAAAAAAGTATTCTAACTCTTAATGGCATGTAGGTGGTATGTGGGAGCTTTCAGTAGAATTAAATCGAGACTTTATTGTTATTTGTGCAATGCTACAACAATCTGGTTTAATGTAAATGGTTAATAAAATGCTAGGCTACAGAATATGTCTCTACATAGAGTTTTATTATTTTACATATTTGTTAAAGCTTTATGTATTTCAAATATGTGTAAATTTTAAATTGATGTTAATATGAAAGTTTTACAAATTTCGAAATTGCAAATTTAATGGATTTGATGTGATGTTTTATATTCTTGAAAATAAGAATGTTCAAAATTGGGGTGTAGTTTTGTTGTGGTAACCAAGCTGCTCACACTTTTGTGGTTGTTTGATTGTAAATAAAAGTTAGTATTACTCATTTTAAGGTGTGGATAAATCCTTAATAGAGGATTTTTTAAATAGGCAACAATTTCTTTGGGGATTTTCAAACAGGTTTTTCCGTATGTTCATTGATCTTATGTTAATGAAGAGAAATGGGAAAATTTTCAACTTGGCTACTTCTCTGTAGTTCTCATTATAATACTCAATTTGCATATTATTCGAAACTTTGTGGTTTTAATTCTTCGTTCGAAAAATATATGATTTTGATGGTAAAATGATAGTAAATAATTGTTACTTAATTGTATAAATATATGTTTTATAAACAGATGACTCATCAGATGTCGAATAGGTGTTTAATAAAAAAATTAAAATTACTTTACCTGGAACTGTGAGGTGTGATGTCACTCTGCATGATGGTGTTGCATTAAATCTCAAAGTAGGTCTTGATCTACCTTGAGGATAAAGATGCTTTGAATGTTTGAGAATGTCTGTAACACTTCTGTTAAACATTTGGTTATTAACTACTAGCATGTATATCAATTTATATAGTTTCCTTTTTTGCATAATTATGTTCTAGTTCGTTTAACTTTTTCTTTAATATACTGGTTCTCAGTGGTATGGTGTAAATATGTTAATTAAACTTTTTATTGTTATATTTTTTCTTACTCTTTATCACGTTTTTCAATTAGTTTATATCGATTGTTTAATTGGGTATTTATTTTAGAACACCGAAGGATTTAAATAACATACAAGGAGTCTTTAATAATTTATAGTTATACCTAAGTAAAAATGACGCCAGGGTGGCGCAGTGGTAGAGCATCAGGCTAGTGTTACGTTAGTCCTTGGTTCGAATCTTTCGATGGGTAGGATTTTCCTATACCAAATTAACGAAGCTCTCCTCCGAATACAGACCTAAGAGGCAGAGTATCAAGGTCCTACACGTACACTAGATGCATGGTGCAGTATGTAGGTATTAAACGGCATACCAATCACACAACTCGTAGAGACGAGCTGGGTTGTGCATTGCACTTGTAAAAGCCACGCTAATTCTCTAGCGTCGACACCGAAAGGTAAACGAGGTTACGGATACAGACAGACATTAAGAATGAATGAGTTATCAAAAATTTTTTATTTTGCAATGTAGTTACCTGACAGTCCCATATACTTCGTCCACTTTTCCAGTCACCAAACGTTGAAAAAGTTGACTTGGTCTTCAGAAAATATCTTCAAATTTTTCTAACAGCATTGTGTTTTGAAATGACAATAGCATTCTCCTTGACTTTTCACGAATGATTTTCTAAACTGTGCTTGTCAATATGCCCATTACATTACTTCAGTTACAAAATCCTTGACTTTCTCGCACATTCTTCCGAAAGTTGCTTCGAGGATCACCTAGTGTGAGAGTCATCTTCAATGGATTCTTCATCTCGTTTAAACTACTTGCTTAAAAATTTTACTTTATAGGATGGTGAGGCAGACTTGCCATTAACTGCAGTGATGTGTTCATGGATGTGCTTTGGCTTGTTGTGAGGAATTTTATCACCGAACAGTGCTTCAGTGATCGAGCAGTTGCCTAGTAGGTACTCTCTTGAGATGTTGTTTGTTGAATATTAGAATTGCATAGAATGGAGTTGGAGTTTGGTTTAGTTTTCACAACACAAACTTGCTTAAACATTTCGTTACTTTTTTAAATTATTGAAGTTTCCTCATATTCTGTATATACCGGGTGGTCCATCGGTCTGTATTTTTTTTATTCGATTATTTTAAATATTACCTACCGAAATTTTTTTCAAAAATGGAACACCCGGTAGAAAAACTTATACTGTAGATATGTGGACATTTTAATGTAAAATAAACTTTGTTTGAAAAAAAATTCGGTAATATTCAAAATAATCCAGTAAAAAAAAATACAGACCGATGGACCACCCGGTATATATAGTTTCCCATTTTGTCTTCAGTCGGAACATCTTCTGCTGAGAGCTTTTAACTCATTCCAAGGTTTCCCTGTCTCTTCCGCTTCACTCAGTATGGTCCTTTTCCAGGTAGCCTTTGGTCTGCCGGTCTTGCAGCTCCCTTGAGGATTCCACTCAAGCACGGTTCGTGTTATATCATTAGGTGGTTTGCAGAGTGTGTGACCCAATCAATTTCCAGGTCTTTTCTCTTTTGATTTGTTGCATGAACACTTGAAGTTGGTTTGTGATGGTTTTGGTTACCTTCCATGTTTCGCTTTCATATAACAGAACTAATTTGACTTTGGTGTTCCGTTTGTAAAGAATATCCCCGCAAGTCCAAAATTTTGTTTAGTGTTCTGAAGCATGTTCCTGCCTTATGTATCCTGCTCACTATGTCAGCTTCTTGTTGATGATACTGCCGAGATATACAAATCCATCAACTCTTTCTACATATAATCTAGTTATTTACGCACAGAGGGTTTACATTTTTGTTCATCAGGCGCATTTCTTTTGTTCTGTTATGGTTTATGTTGTTTGCTTGTCCCGAGCTCTAGGTTTCGGAGTTTTAGGTTCATGTCGTTTAATGTCATCTGCGTAGTTTAGCTCATTGTCTTGCGAATAAATACCTCTTTGTGTGGCATTTGCTTTTTGGAGCACAGAGTCTATTACAGGGTGGCCGTACTTTATATTTTATGCAAAGAGTACAAAAATTAATTGTTGAAGTTTCTGATATTCTCAATCATTTTAACTTTCCTCAGCAGTTGTTTATATTTTGAAATGAATTCGTGAATTTAAGACAATCCATATAACAATTGTAAAACATTTGTAGAATGGCTTTCAATAATGTATATTATATATTTCTTCTATCCATTGAACATTCATCAGAGAAAGTATCCTTTATTGCCATTATGCGACAGAATCATGAGCAAATATTGCCAAAGTTTGGGGAATTCTGAATGTTGTTTGAAAAATAAATACTCACTATTGTAGTTAATTACGAAGTGCTTATTGTAATTTTAAAACCAGGACATATAAATTGTTTACTAAAAACCGGGACAATCCCGGAAAACCGGGACATCTGATCACCCTAGTCTAATACATTATAGAATAAGGTAGGAGACAGAACACAACCTTGTTTGACTCCATTGAACACTGGTATTGGGTCACTGTAAGACACTCTGCAGGTCGATTCTTAATAGAGTTCTTTGATGATGTTAATTAATTTCTTAGGCACATCTTTTTCCTGAAGTGAGGTCGATATAGCTGTGTGAAGGAGGCCGTCGAATGCCCGTTGGAAGTCTATAAAGACTAAGAACAGAGGTGACCGAAATTGTTCTACTATGATGCGTAGAGAATTTATATGGTCAGTGCATGACTGTTGTCGTCTGAAGGCAGTCTGTTCTTGGTGGAGGGACGGCTCTAATGCATCTTCTATATTCTATAGGTTGATATACTAATTTTTTGAATTATCTTGTCTTATAGTAGATTTATGTAAATTATATCAGTCATTAAAAGCCCACTTGTAATTATCTTCTGCTTGTCTTATAATATTGATTCTTCCTTGGACAGACATATTTTCCATATAATTTAGTGGTAATTATTTTTATAACAATTCTCATTTTTTTAACTTATTTTTTTAAAGGGCTTAAAAATCCGGTATTTTTTAGTAATATTTTGCCTGCAAAATTTAATGATTTAAAGGTTGAGTTTGTATATTCAATCTGCATATTCTCTCTCTCTCCTGATGCCTTCTCAGTTATTGAGGTTAGCGATTAACATGGCAAATCTCCATCTATCTCAACAAAGTCATATTATTTATTAAAATCATTGAACAAATAAATGAGAAAAATAGGAAAAAATAAATTGAAAAACCAACCCAAGTCTTCAGTAAAATTTAGTAAGCGGAAGTTGAATCTGCATTCAAGCTTTATAATTTATTCTTCCGTATGAAATTATACCTATGCAACACGGCGATACCTGCTTTGAGCCTTGTGGGAAACACGCATTAGAACCATATCCCTGGATTTTATATCTTCATTTCATAGTTAAATTTTGTGTAAATTATATACGATTTCTTAAAACTCATGGGGTAAACCGTTGGCAAAATTTTGTGTACTGGAATTCAATAGAAATTTTATGGGAAATTATTGAAAGTTTTTATATACATCGACTTCCAGGGAATTCCACCAGAATTCCACTATAATTCCACTGGGGTTTACCACTAGTTAATTTTGCTTATCTACAACTACACTGCTCAGAACTATTAATGGATACTTTACCTTTTTACTCTAAATGTTACCGAAAATAAACATTTTGAAGGCCGAGAAGATTTAAATGGTTTTTACAGATACCGGTACTAATGCACATTGTTTTTGTTTAATTTTAATGTTTATTGCAAATTTTGGAAAGCAACCACTTAGCTTAAAATAGTGAAATTCCCATTAATCGTTGTGAACAGTATTATTATTATCATCATTATTATTTACAACCAATTGATGTTGACAGAATTAGCAATAATTAACTTTTCTAGCAGAAACCTTTTGTTTTATTATTTGAGAAAATTGCATTTAATAAATGGAATTTAAATATTAATTATGCTAATTAAAATTTAAATATCGATATTACACTGATGAGTTAACTTACTCGTAAATACATTTTTAAATCTTACAAATCAAACTGATACTGTCCAAGAATAGAATTTACATTTAAGATTAAGTAATTAATTAGTTAATTTTCTCTTTTTATTCGAGAATTGTCTTAAGAAATAATTCCACGTATAAATAATTGTTAGTGAAATTATTTGTTTTATAGTGACAGGAAGTACAAAAAGTTTTAATTTTGAAAGTTGTAGCGTAACATCAGAATTATAAGAAAGTTACAATGATTTGTAAGTTGTAGTGGTTACATCAGTAACAGATAGTTTGAATCTGTAAATGAAATTAAACTAGTTTAGGTGTTGTTTGTATGCAGATATGTTTTAACTTGAACGTGCTTTATTGAATTACGAGGCTTGTAAAATATAACCATATTTATTACAGTTATACAGTAGTGATAATTGTAGATTTGTATTATGTTAATTTTACTTCGGTTAGTAGGGTGTCTGCCAAAGTTCAGTCAGTATCAAAAAATGATCTGAGGTGTGTAGTTTAATTTTTGTGCATTTGTTTGTTTCAATTTGTATTTCTATATGTAATACTTAATAGTATGCGGAACGATTTTAGGTCCAGCCTGATCGAGGCTCTGGTAAAAATGCACTGCGAGTGAACAACAGTCAAGCATTGGGCGCATTTCGAGGGGGTTCCCTGCCCAACGTATCTGCAGGGGCCCCTACTGTCAAGACAACGTCCCATATCGCTGATTCTAAGGTGAAATATCACCGTAGAGTTTTGGCACTTTTGCTTGTTGGAACGTTGTTTGTCTTATTTGCTCCAGTGTTTGTTTTATTGCTTGCCATCATTTTACCATATTGTATTGTAGGTATCTTTAAATACCTATAATAAAATGTTACCGTCTTTGAATAGTTGTTGTTGTTGTGGTGTGAAAAGTTATTGTTATGATCTTTTGATGGGTATTTAGTGTGTATCTTTTTGTTTTTTAATACGTAATATGTGGTGAAACTGTGACTAGTGTTTTGCCTTTATTTGATTATTTGCATGCATGAATATTGTTATGTGGTGTGCAGTTTTTTTACTGTTTTTATTTAGTAGTTGTAATTAGGGATTATTTTTGTTATTGTTAAATGTTTATTACAATTATCTTCTAATCCAGGTTTTAACCCATTTATTACTGAATTTTGAATATTCAGAAATGATACAATCTTTATTGAGTCAAAAAGATATTTTTACATCGTTTCCTGATTATTTCATTAAAAGTTTTGATATCCTCTTTTTTTTTGATTTAAAGTTCCATAACAATTTTGTTGTGTTCACTTTCTACTTGAAGATAAGTTATTTTTATTACGAGATTAACAGTTTTATTGACGCATATTTTATCAGAGAGGGATTTGATTTGTAGTATTTATTTATATCAGCTGATGTGTTAATTAAAACTGGTTCATACATGCGTATTTTAAAAAAACAAATATATTATCGTTTACATCTTTTATTATGTAGGATTAATTAGTGAACTTTACCTGGTTTTGATACATTATTCTGCAGTGATTTTAAATTTTTATGCCACATTAAATCAATATACAGTGACCGGCAAAAAGTTCGCAACATATGGGAAAAAATGTTTATTATTAGAGTATCGAAAAAACTTTTCTGGGGGATCGATTCTGCATGTCCAATAACCTAAAAATCGAATTTGATGCATGTCACGTGACCACTGGTATGGCGGCAAATTTAAAAAAATCAACGTGAAGTCGCAAAAAGTGGGGTCAGATGAGAAAATATCGAAGAAAATTATTTGAAAAAGTTGCGCAGAATTTAATTTTAGGCCGATATACAAAATTTCAAGCATTTATTAAAAAAAAAATTTTTTTCTTTGAAATAGCTTGACTGAAGTGGAACCTATATATCTGGATAATAGTGGAAGAACTTTCTCGTTTTTTCCATAATTGACAGACCTAAATCTAAAAAACAGGTTTTCGCTAGGATGCTCGCTGTTACAATGGTTTGTATCTAACAACTGTAGAAAATTTTTACGAATATTTTTATGATAGAGCACTTAGAAAAGCTAAATTTTCTTGGTTATAATCAAAGTTCATCAATTTATAAAACAAAGAAAATAAAAATAGCCAATAAACTAAAAACCACCTTTCTTATATAATTTTTCTATTTCTTTTTCTTTCCATCTTTTCTAAGTGCTCCAGCATAAAAATATTTCCACAATTTTCCTGTTTTTTAGATTTAGGTCTGTCAATTATGGAAAAATAGAGAAGGTTCTTCCACTGTTATCCAAATACATTGGGTATAATGTAGAAATAAAAAAATATTCACAAAAAATTGATATTTTCAATTTTTTTAAATAAATGCTTGAAAATTTGTATATGGCCCTAAAATTAAATTTTAAGCAACTTTTTCAAATAATGTTTTTCGATATTTTGTCATCTAACCGCACTTTTTGCGACTTCACGTTGATTTTTTTAAATTTGCCGCCATGCTAGTGGTCACGTGACATACATCAAATTCGATTGTTAGGTTGTTGGACATGCAGAACCGATGCCCCAGAAAAGTTTTTTCGATACTCTAATAATAAACATTTTTTCCCGTATGTTGCGAACTTTTTGCCGGTGAGTGTACCTATAAATTGGTTGTGTAGATGTTAATAAATTATAGACTTAACCATTAGATGCTTTCCAAAAAAATTGTTTGGTGATTTATAATCATTTGTAAGCAGTGCAAGAATACTAAAAATCTCAGGTTAGAGCAATTAGTTAAAGGTATCAGTCATTTATCCAAAGCTATATGAATGCTTACAAAATTCCAAAAATTGCTTTTCAGTAGATTTTAATCGGTAGATATTCTAAAACTTGTATTTACGTATGTTTTTATTGCGATCAGAATCTGTTTTTATCTCTGAAGTATTGATAATGCTGAATGATTTTATGACCTTTGATCTTTATTAAGTCCCAGATTTTTACTAAAATGTAATGTAAATTTAAATTTGGAAACAATATTGTTTAGTATAAATGGTTGATGTCATGTTATTATGTTTTAAACTACAAGATTACTTAGCACTAAGGCTGGTTTAAAGAGTTAAGTGGGATAAGCCCCTGCTAAGTACTCGGTCCACATGGATTTGAATCGAATAATAGTCACAATTTATTATGGAATTAGTTTGGTTCAAAGCCTTAGTTAATGGTGCAAAAATACAAGTTCAATTCATTGCAAGTGTGAATCCTTGACATTACACAGTAGTATAAAAAGATGTTTTTGTAAAATTTCATTCTAAGAAAATTATACGTTATTCAGAAATGTTGTGATAATGTGGGACTATAAAGTTGAAACGCTTTATATGATGTAACTTTTAGACCGTCTTCATTACTGTCTTATTAAAACATTTATCATATAGATTGAACTAAAGTAGAAGTAGTCATTAATGGTTAGCATTTGAATTACTTAACACAAGTTTGAACTATTAATACAAAACTATTCCGTCAATAGAATAAAAACAGCATATGATAGGTAAACATTGTAGCTTTACATAAGGAATTTACGGAAACCTAACCAGATTAGTGGTATTCGTTTACTGCACTGAGTAAGATTAACCTGTTTACAGCAACTTATTCGTGGTTGTTACCCTACTCATCAAGTGGGGTTGGTTTCTATTTGTTGTTTCATGGTTTTCATTTTTAAATATCATATTAACATTTCACCAAATTATGGTTGGAAATCGTATTTTAATGACAACAATGACAATAAACGGAAATTAATCGACTCAAATTCATGTGAATACTTTACCCCCAACGTACTAACTAGTCGTGAGATTTTTGGAATGAAGTAACTCGGGTTAGGTATGCACATTAAGTTAGGTGGAATGTTAAAATGGACGAAAAAACTTTGCAGTAATTATGAAGTTCATTATTAAAATATTAGAAGTTGCACATGTAAACATTCGCATTTAATAAACAAGCGTAATTGAATTAAAACTTTTTTTACTGCTTAGTCAAGGATCGTTCCATGAGTACCTGTTGATAAGAGACACATGTGTTAATTTATGTCATAGTTTGCCCCCCATCATTAAATCAACTCGGGTATTTATAATAAAAATGGAAAAATAATTATAAAGCTTAATTCTTAGTAATTACCTCTAGAATTCCCTAATTATATTTTAATTGTTCATTTGCTGTGAGGGTAATGAATTTTTTATAAGTTGTAAATGTTTTTAACTGTAATGGATTTGGTAATTACAAATACCTTTTGCTTCATAAATTTTCATTTGTATTGTTGAGTTTGTCTAGGAAAGCAATATTTTGCCAATTATTTAAAATTTTAAAACAATTGGAAAATACTGTAATTTACTATAATATAAACAAAAATTATTTTGAAAATATCATTTTATAAAAATTATTTGTTGACTAATCGTGAATTCTAAAAAATATAAAAAATAGAATCTTGAATTCCCAGTGTATGGTGGTTTATCCATATTTGCTTAAAGCTTTGATTATTTGTGTGTTGATTATTATGTGAAATTTAACCTTTGATTTCTATGTGCAGGTGAATTTTTTCAACAGCTTAAATGTTTGGTTAATAAAGAATTAGAAGTTTTTTTATCTGCAACGATTTAGAGTGAAAGTCAGATGTACCAACGCCAAGTTGGAAACAAACAGCTGTCAAATGAATGAGCTTTCAATACGAATGGAATGAACATGAATTATTTTTGTTAATTGTAAATGATAATTTAAAAAAGTAGTTATAAGAAACCGACAAAACTAGGCTTCTTTGATTATTTGATGTGTTGAGTTTGTGATGTTTTAATGATGACATACACAGGCTTATTTTAAAGCTGCTGTTACACGAATCTTGTGGCTAAAGCAAGTCACTAAATCAAGTAACTAAAATTTAGTAGAATTTTGTTTTAGTAGTGTTTTTAGTTAGGTTGTTCAGTTGACTGAAAATGGGACAATGGTTGGTAATACATAATATGTGAAACAAAGGCTTGAATTTTATTTTTAATTTTGGGCATTCCATACCCGCGATTCCCACAATCTTCTAGGTCTTTATATGCCTCATCTCCTGCCTGTTTATTTTTATAAATAAACTTTTTTAATTACAATGAATAAACGTGGAAATATTTTCACATCGCTGACTCTGGTACGTCTCGGGGTCGAGTTTAAATGATATAAAATCTTCTCCACTATTTTCTGTTGAATGCTATTTTTGCAGCTTTTGTCCTCTTTAATCCTCTGTTGCTGAGCGCTTCATCTACTACATTGTCCCACTTGGTTGTTTGTCTACCCTCTACTTTGGCACTCCATATAGCTTTCGGGATTCTATTTCCTTGCATCCTCACCATGTGTCCATACCAGTGTAGTTGGTTGTTTTCGATTTTGTCCAGTAGTGGTGTGCTTTGCAGATTCTGTCTTACATCATTTGGAATTCTGTCTTTTCTATTAACTTCGGCAACTTTTCTCAGAAATTTAATTTCTGTAGCTTGAATGTTTTTCTGTTAGCACCCACAACTCGCTATTATAGGTAAGTGTTGGAGCAAAAACTGCGTTGAACACTTGGTTGCACCATTAAGTTCTTCGGTAATGCGACCATCATTGCTAATTGTAGTGGCAAGATATTTAAAAGTTTATACCTGCGGCACTGGTGTGTTTTGAAGTGAGATACAGATGTTCCGAGCACTTTTTCCCACTTGTAACACTTTAGTCTTTTGTATATTAATTTTCATACCAAAATCTTGTAGCGTCTGGTGCCAACTGTTGAGATTATGCTGGACGTCATCTGCGTACCGTAATTTCTGGACGAATACCGGTTGCAAATCGAAATTACCCACTTTGTAATGAAAGATCGTAGGTTTGCTTTCTTTGAAACTTCATTTATTAGTAAATTAAATAACAATGGGCTTAAAACGCTCTCTTGTCCTACTCTGACGTTCGACTTTCGTTGTAAAAGGTTTCGAAATTGTGTTGGAGGTTCTAACTTAGTTCTGATTATTTATCGATGTACAGTGTACAGGCTTTTAATTACTGATATGATATGTTCTCCAGCTCTTTGTTTGTTGGGAGTTGTCCTATTATGTTCTTTTTAGCAGGGCCGCATTAAGGTAGGCACTAGGCACCAGACCTCCTACCCCCGGCATCTCTGTTCATTAAAACTTAACAATAAAATATGTATTCTTGAATTTCTCTTACTAAGTAGACCCCAAAAATTGTCGTAGGCCCTAGACACTGTACCTAAAGTGCCTAATGGATAAGACGGCCCAGCTTTTCAAGGTCAATAAAGCATGTCATTACTTCTTTGCTGTATTCAATAACTTTCTCAGTTATCTGTCTTATAGTAAAAATATGATCTTGTGCGCTTCTGTTTGGCCACGTTGGGGCTCTTGTATAGTTAGTTAATTCCACTTTCTCACAGTCTGTTTTCAAGTATTCTCTCGTATACTTTTGCTGTCGTACTAAGGACTTAAGGAGTGAAATTCCCCGATAGCTGTTACACTCCCTTGAGTCGCCCTTTTTGTGTAGTGGTGTAACTACAGCAGTCTTCCAGTCCAGTGGGACAAACTTTAGAGACCATGCTAAATTTAAAATATGTAGTAACAGCTTTTTACCGTTAGTTTTTTTTAAATTGATTTGTTCATAATTGCTTGGTACAGTGGAAATGCTGGAGGAGGAAACTGCTTGTGTCTATTTACTTGACTAAACGATGTGCTTGCTTGCTCATGTACCAAACAAGAAAGTTCAGATAATGCGAGTAACTAAATCTAATTACTTGATTTGCTGTCGTTGTTTTAGCTAGTGCTCTCGTTTAACCACAGCTTGTCACTAAATGACTGAATCCTGTGTGTGATGATGCAAAGTTCATCTTCCTTGGTGAACATAATATTTCATGTTATATCTTTTTAAAACTTTTATGTGACACCCTTGCACTCTGCTTACTAACTGATGGGTACAAGTACTTGCGGTTCATAGTGTAATTGGTATCTTAGCACATTTGTGATATACAACTAATGTAGGAATAGGCTTTGACATGATAATAGGGAGGCAGTAGTCAAAGGCATAATGTTTACCATATCATGTGCGAGACAGTTGAGTATGAAAGTGACTTAGGAAGCCGTAACGCTCCATGTTCCCAGTCATGTTACCTCGTGAGTTATCGGATCAGATATCTTTACCTTTTATTAAATAGCGTGGCACTTGTAATTTATTTGATACAGTATTTAATAAACGCAAGCAAATTATACATTATGGATTTACTTTCGGTATGAGTAACTGATAGATAGTAATTATTGTTTTGGAATGTTTGTAAAACTGCTCAGTGTCTTATTTTTGAAAGATATTTATTTTGTAAATTTTGGCAATGATGTTTGAAAGTTGGCAAATCTGAAAGTTAACACTATTCTTCTTCTTCTCAAATCCTCAGTTACCGTATTATTTACAGTGTAGAGGTATTTACTACATTCACTTAAATTGTAACTTTCACTTTGTTACTCTTAACCTTTACTTAATTTATTTCACTTGTGATTATCAGATTATCACTTTTATTTCATACTGTCTGGTAAATTCAGTTTCCCGGCGCCATTTTGAGTCCGGAAAGTGAGGTATTACGGTATCAGAGCCGGAAAGTGTTACCTAGCAACACTTACCGGACTGTTATTTTATGCACCCAATCAGAGCCCGTGAAGGTGTAACCAAGCAACATTTCCCGGCTTTGATACCGTAATGTCGCATGTTGACGTTATTCAAAAAGTGTCACATGTAAAAATAAAAAAATCAAATTGTTTACAGTATGAATATAACGTTATACGATACATGTCCAGGAAGTTATTATTAAAGTACTCGTTTAGAAATTCTGGACTCTGCTCCTTCGTCGCCTCATCCATAAACATCTAAACTCGTTCTTTAATAAGTTACTTCCCGGACTTGTAACGTAAATTACTATTACATCATTTTTCCCACATATTCCTATCCTTTGCCTCACTCCAACTCCAACTTAAACCTCTCTCCTTTACAATCTCAGTCATTCTTTTATTTCACGTCACAATAGGACGTCCTCTAGGTTTTCTTCCTTTTGGTTTCTCTTCCCATATTTTTTAAACTGCCTCCAATTGTTCATTCTGTGCATGTGACCTAACCACCGCAGTTGGTTCATTTCTATTGACCCCTCAAGTGCATCTAATTTCCATGTTTCTTAATCGATCTCTCTTTGTTATACCCTCTACTCTTCTGAGAAACCTCATTTCGCTAGCTTGTGTTCTTTGTCTCGGCCTCTTACTCAATACCCACGTCTCACTGCTGTAAGTCAGTATTGAGAGGTATATTGTATGATATATTCTGATTTTTCTCCTTTGATATTATTACTTTGTTCACGGCATGATATGCTTTCATTGCTTGTTGTATTCTGTTATTGATTTCTTGCTCGTTGTTACCAATATTGCTAGGTATTTGAAAGATTATTCCACTTGTTTTAATTCTGCGTTGTTCAGCGTTACATGTATGTTTTTAGGACTTCTAGACACATTCATTACCACTGTCTTTTCATTGTCATGCTATTTTCTGTAAACGCTTGGTTCCACCACCCTTCCACTTTTTCTTGTAAATCCCTTTCTGGTTAGCTATTATTGCTAAGTCATCAGCATATATTCTAATATCCGTAGCAATTGCAGAACGCTTACCATATAATATGCCTTTTTTTCGATCAGTGGTTTTAGCATTTAGCTCTTCCTTCTCTAAAACCACTTTGTGATTCCGTTATTTCGGTATGTGATATCTTTCTCAATCTCTGTTCCAATATTCTTTCGTAGACCTTTCCCGGTACACTCAGTAACGAGATTCATCGATAATTTTCACAGAACCTGCTGTCATCCTTTCTTATTTAATAGTGGTAAGATGATCGTTAGCTCCCAGTTTCTGGGGATTCTCTTTTCTTTCCAGGCGATCTGCATTATTCTATGTAGCCCTACCTCCCCATGTATCTAAGCATTTCGGGTTTTATGTACATTTTAATTTTTCTTAGTGCTTCTTCCACTTTTTCGTCTTCAGTTGACGCTACAACCAGGTGTGGGTTTTGGCCTACTCTACAATGGTCTGCCATCTCTTTCTATTGGTGGCTATGGACCACCAAGATCTGCATCCAAGTTGCCTAAGAGCCGCCTCCATTATATCATCCTTCCATCTTTTCTTGGGTCTGTCCCTATGTCTTGTTTCGCAGGGATTACATTCAGTTAACTTTCTGGTTGGTCTTTCCAAAGCCATATACAATAATTCTTTGGGATTTTACAAATCTCACTATATCTTCTCCCTGTATTAGTGCATTTAGTTTATGGTTCATTCTGTATCTCCATGTTCCATCTGCTTCTTGTCCGCAGTATTTTACTTTCAAATCACTTCCTTCAACATAATTTCTCCTTCTTGTATCTCCTTTCCTTGTATTGCTTCTTCTGCTTCATGGACTGATTGTTTGTATGTCTCTCCTAGCAATTTTTCAAAATACTCTCTACCTTTTGACTATATTTCTCTGGAGCTATCACTATTGTTGTTTATTCCCTAATCTAAAAGTTTAAACCTTAGTTACAATATGTAATAACGGTGATGTTATTAAGATATGGTGTTCCTACTCCCACTATTTTCCATATAAAACTTTTGTACTGTATCGTTTGACAGTGTACGTACTAGTTTAGATATTGGCCGCTAGATGACAATTTGCACTTTTTGCAGAAGATATTAAAAACACATAAATATAATATAAACGCTGCAGCTTTAAGAACAAATTGATTTTTGTTTTGAATTAAATAGGTTTTTTTTCGCAAAAGGTTTGCTGCAATGCTGCAAACAAGCATTTTTATAAATTGTTCTCCCAAATGTTTTTCTGGGCATTTTCGAAAATCAGGTAAAAAGCACGGGCGAAACATAAATACTTTGTGTCGCCAAGAGTTGCGATAACATTCAAAATTAAATATTTTGGCAGTTCTTGGTGTCAACATTCAACTGTCATTAGTGCCATCTTACAGCAATTGTTGGAACTAGTACGCAACTTGTCAAAAAATACAGTTCACAAACAATTGAAGGAGTGGAGACACCATCTTAATAACATCACCGTAATAACCTAATCAACTAAACAAGAGAAGTTCGCCTTACAAAATAAAAGTTAACAAATTAACCAAATTTAGTAATTCATACCAAAAGTTAATAGAAGATGGCATATGCTAGTGCTTCGTAAATGAACTAAATTTGGTATACAATGTATACATATCTGTGAAATGTTGATAATAGTGGTTATGGAACTCATTGGTGTACTTCTATGATGTCTTGTATAAATTAAGTGTCACTTAATTGTTGAATTTATTTCTGCACTTTTTTACGTATTTTCTAAATATTATTTTGAGTTATACTCTACAGTTAACTAATAAATTCGATACATGTAGCTAAGAGTATAATATACAGTGTGGTGATAAAGTAAGGAACAAAATTCATAATTGCGTTATTTAATGTTTTCAAGCAAAACGCTCGGACAGGTCAATTTTATTTTTTAATTAACCACCTTATGACATAAAAATTTTACTTATGACGTCATTTATTTTTGCACAATGACGTCATCATTGGTTTTTTAAAATGACAACCCCAATTTTTTTTGCTGGTTTTTATAGATGGTCCAACTACTTAAATGATGCTGTAAAAAATTGTTTTGTTTTAGTTTTTGAGAAAATAACACACTTTAAAAAATAAAAATTTATCTTTAATGGAAAAAAAATATTATTACACCCAACAAACAAACAAAATTTAGCGCAAATGTTCAAATTGCTCTCCACCAACCATTTGGCACTGAATTTTGTTTGTTTCTTGGGTGTAATAATAATTTTTTTCCATTAAAGATAAATGTTTATTTTTTAAAGTGTTATTTTCTCAAAAAAATTGTTATGTAAGGGACCAATTTTTTTACGTCACCATTTAAGTAGTAAGAAGGTCTATGAAAAACAGCAGAAAAAAAATGGGGTTGTCATTTAAAAAACACAATGATGACGTCATTGTGCAAAAATACATGACGTCATAAGTAAAATTTTTATGTCATAAGGTGGCTAATTAAAAAATAAAATTGACCTGTCCGAGCGTTTTGTTTGAAAACATTAAATATCGCAATTATGAATTTTGTTCCTTACTTTATCACCACATTGTATAGTATATACATACTACCTACATACATACATAGTCGGATCCTCTTACACCCGAGGTGTTGAGGATTGGTTTGTTCTGCCCTACCTAGTTCTCCAGATCGGCCTTAATAAACTTGCGCTACCTCCTTCCTATTGTGCGCTTTTTCTTCCGCCTGTCACCATGTTGTTACTTTCTTCGATAGTACTTTCCCGATTCCCTCATTCCATGTTTTAGTTGGTCTTCCTCTTGGTTTTTTTCCCTACTTCTATCGCTTCCCATATTCTTATTACTTGTCTTTTGTTGTCTATCCTCTTTAAGAGTATATACCAATGGTAAATAAAACTTTTTTTATTTTTTATTATTTAGTCTTAGGTACCTAACAAAAATTCCAATTTTAGTTAAATGTCTGTGGTCATACATAATACATATCGCATTCTGTAATTAATCAAAAGAAATGATTTATTTCTGTTAAGTAAACATTTTATTGAGATAAAAATACTATTATAAAGGGATTGTAAAATGGGAAAATACGTCTCAGTATGACAAAAGAATTTGGCATTTAGCGATTTGTATGTTTTAGATTAACCCTGAAAGTTAATTGCAAAATTGAATCATAAAACCTTCTATGAGGTCCTATTAAAATAGTTATAATCCTAAAATTAACTTTATTTTAAGTTGTATTTAAATACCTGCTATAGTATCTTCTGTATACTTTTAGGGTTTTAGTAGTAAATAAAAAAAAAAAAAATAGTTGAAAAACTAAAAAACTTGACTACTTCATGCTGAAATGGACGATATTGATAATAGTTATTTATGTATCAAGAAGGCGATTTTGGCCTGCGGCGTGAATATTATAACCCGAGGCTTTATCCGAGGGTTATAACACGCCAAAGGCCAAAGTCGCTTATTACGCCTGTGGTTCATACAATATTTTTTGCACGAACGGAGATTTTATTTAAATTTTTTGATTTATAATAAAATTTTTCTAATGACATTTTAAAAAATGTCAAATTGATGCATTCACGGCAAGAGTGATTTTATAAAAATTGTATTGTAACTAAGGTATTTTTGTGATATTTCAAATTAATTTGTCGCGAGCGTAAAGTGCACCCGAGGTCTGCAATAAGGTTTTTTTTTAATCAATTTTTAAAAGTATTTGAATGTAATAATGTCCACATATAATCATATAAATTGTCTGGTCCATTGGTCATCGTCAACTTTAATTGTACATTGTTATTTATTTGATCATCAAAATTTGATTAATATGCTTTCATATATTATTAGTAAATAGTGTAAAGGGCCTGTGTGTGATAGAAGCATCATAAGTCCACGAAGCCTTTGTTACCTTTAAATAAGCAAAGCTTTTGCCGGAAACACAAACGGGATGTTATAATTATAGCAAAGAAAGCAAGCATTAGTTATTAAATCTATATAAAGTTTAGGAAAAATTAATACAAATACAAATAAATCAAGCAACTCTTTTTGTAAGACCTTCTTTTGTGATTGTTTGATTAGTTATATTTTAATTGTTTATAATAAATATTGCTTTGATAAATACATCAGAGCTATTGTCAACTGTGGTTGTCAAGTATTCATATACAGGGTGGCGTACATAACTTGTCCAGTGTAATTTTAATACTGCCTTTATTAACTGATTAAGAATATTACTCTTTGCCGGAAATATTGTTTTAGTAGGATTTCTTATATTTTGAAAAATTGTGTTTTAAAAAGTTAGCCAGGCTTGTTGTTAAATCATTTTCCATCTAAGCCAAACAAAATTTTATGAATGTGCTATGGCTAAACTACATGTAAAAAGTCAAAGTAGTTATAACTGCTTCTTTTATAGCCCCGTGACGTCTAATGAATTAATTAAAACATATTACTTCTTTCTAGATTTTGTCTGCGACGTTAAAGAATGGCAGAACAAATTATGTGTTTTAGATTTTATTGTGATGAACCTCTATAATTAAAATAATCAAGTTCTTAAAATATCAACACGTGTAAACGTGTAAACGTCGATGAACATTAAAAAAAAAGAATAAAAAAAATGCACCAAAATTACTAATACATGACCAAAGATAAATAAACAAATAAATTACGTATTACCTTAAGTAAGACAATTCAAGTTGTTAGATATAGGTAAATGTTCTCTATAGACAATCATTATTAATTCTGCGTGGTATTTTAAACATATTATTTCGTTTTAAAAGATTAATTTACATACTTAATTTGGAATGTTTGTAACGAATAGTACCCGTATGACCTTTCAATTTTAGTAAAGATACACAAACTTTATAAATAGGTATAAAATTAGTTATAAAAAAAGAGAGGAACTGGTTTAGAGTTATTCATTAAAATATCCATCCAAGTGATTTTTTTTTGGTTTTATAATTAATTACTTTGTACTTGAAGTATGAATATTAAAGCATGCATAATTTTTATTTGTTACTTATTTTAAGTAAGTTTCTTGGTATAAAACATCTTAGGTGGCAGACACCCATCAGATGCTTATAAGAATATTAAAATAACAAATAGTACCGCTTGTAAATGTCGTTCTTTGCTTGGGAATCCTGGGAAATTTCAAGAATTAGAATATGTTTACATTGTTTGTATAAACATTGTAATAGCAAGAAGCTTGTCCTTTTAGCGATATTGTAAAAGTGCTTTTACTTAAGCATACCTTCCCTTTAGAATTTTCTGTATTGTTTGTTATTAGTTTAGCTTTTATTTTTTTTTACAACCTTTATAAGTGTTAGCCTCTTAAAGAATTCAGTGTGAATGCAATTAAAAAAGTATAAAGAAGGACCGACCGAAAGAAAGATCGTAATTCTTGTCAATTCATTAATTGGATATAATTAAATGTAGAATATTTATAAATGCTATACTGACGTAGAAAATTCTAATACTTAAATAAAGCTGATAAGAATCTTATTTATATGTAATTTACTAATGTGAGTCACGTCAGTGATTACTTTCCAATTTTTAGTAGGTAGTTGTTTGTTTTTAAAGTTATTCTTTTGTTCTTTTTATGTCTGTTATAGTTTCTTGATTATAAATGATTAATTTGGTTGAAAGTTGACCTTGAATCAAGTAGCAATAGTAGTTGGTCAGTATCAACGTTTTAATGTTATTCGTTGGCAGTTTTTCTCTTGTCCTTAATTTTTTTATTGCATTAAATTATTAAAACCAGTAGTGCTTACTTAGGTAAAAAATGAATAGATGCAAATTAATGTACAGTTTGTGCTGATTTTGCATATTAAGTTGGGATAATTTGCATGTGTGATTGAATTTTTGTGTAGATATACAGGGTGTTGAAAAATGTTTATAGGGTGTGTAGTACGATTAAAAGCAAGTCAAAAATTTCAATTTAAAATAGAATGATTTTTTACTTCAATAACTTTTGTTTAATGTTACAAAATCTGTGTTAAATTGTTGAAAAAACGGTTGGATCAGGTTGAAGCTTATTAAAGCAGATTAAAATACCTTAATTAGTTTGTCTAGATTTTAACATAAATTACCAGTTTATGGAAACATTAATTTCACTGTAACTAACATGCTTCCTTAATCATTCAACAACATTTTGCTGTTATCAAAATAGCAAATCATTAGCTTGAAGATTGTTGACTTTCAAGACCATGCAAGTGGTTTAATATTTAACTTGTGTTTAGTCATACTTATGCCCTGTAATATCTCATATTATTCAAGATTTGGTAAAAGTGCTCTTTGTATAATACTAATAATACAGATTTTCTTCGAAATGAGTATTATCTTGATTCAAAATTAATTCAACTCAAGTGTAAAACAGAACTCCTCAAATATGGTTTTCAATATCCTTCTTTTGCTTGTAAGTTGTAGTATTGTATTAATAAGTATTTAATATTTTTACAGCCGGAGGATGGTATACCAATGAGGATTCATTGTAACAGAGAAGGTAGGTCACGTCCACAAGGAGGTCCAATGCGTAGGCCGCCTGATAGAAAGCACGATACCTCGCCCTATTCAACCAGTCCTTTTTTAAGTCCCCCGACAGATACAGGTTGGCGACGCACAAATAGTGATTCTGCCTTGCACCAAAGTGCCATGCAGGTTAGATTCGAAATTTTATAAATATTGTAATATATTACAACACCTACAAAATGTTACAGGGAGGAATGATGGGTATCGAGAGAAATGATAATTCAAATAGTCGTTGGATGCTGCAAACTTTGAACGGTCCAGAGCAGCATGATGGTAGACCTAGATCCTGTGAAGTTCCCAGGGTACCTGGAATAAAGTAAGTGTTACTTTTTATAAATTAGAAAGTTTTTTGGTTTGCCAGATTAATTTACAATGTGTTTATTTACTTTTAGCATATACCCTTCAGTACATGAACCGGGTACCATACAGATACCGATAGGTAACAATACGGGCTCGTTACCTGATCTTACAAGTGTTCATTTTCCGTCACCCATTCATATCCCTCTCGACCAAGATCTGGACCAGGGAAGTTCACCTTATAGCTCTGTAAGTAATTCAATTATTCATACGAAAGTCTATTTGCGAGGATAGTTTTTATTTATCGATTTAGTAGCATAGTGAAGCGAGTGTTCTTTCTTTCTGCTTTTGCCAATAAATAAGCGATTAAAGAAATCAAAAGTTTGATTTCTGAACAAGATTTATATCTGTTTTGATTTTTCTTATCTTTTTTTTTGGTGAGTTTCAACGGCGCCAAGGTTAGGATGTTGTCTTGTAAACCAGAGACCTTTGGTTCGATTGTTGGTCCAGGTGGAGGAGATTTTTAATACAGATTTTTTCTTTGTTTATGATCTTATTGAACACATTAACCCCCAAAGTAGCGGCCTGCATTTTTGTTACACTCTGAATAGAAATGTTGATAAACATGTGCTAGATTATTTACAAGGATGAGTAGATTTTCAGCATGTTTGATTATTTATTGGCAGCTTTTGTTAATTTTATCTACTAAGCATTGAGATGACGAAAATATTTTGGATCATTGTTACGGTTAGTTAATAAGCAGATTCAGAATTCATTATTTAGAGTCTTGTGGGTTTGTTGCCTTCTTTAAATTTTTGGATTTTTCCTTTGATTAAGAATATTGTTACTCTTTACAGCATAGATATTAAAGCCTACTTCTGTGACATTATGTCCTAATGGACGTTCATGGAACAAAGGTTCGCAAATTAAACATTTCTAGCTATCAATTTCAAATTCTTTAAAATCTTAAACATAATGAGTGCCTCCCACCACTGCAACCTACTTAGATCTTTTGTGGAACCCTTCTGATCTAATAGAAGCTTCTCGGTAGCTATTTTGCTCACTTCTTCAGGTGTTAAACTCACCTCTTCGAGGTAGTGAAACCTATTGCGGATTATGACTGCAGTTGCAAAGAATATGTTCTGCTGTTTTAGTCGAGTCTTCACAGAACTGACATTGGTTACTCTCAGCTTTGCCCATTTTACTGAGATGGTATCTCAGAGGGCAATACCCAGTTAGAAGGTTTGTTATAGTTCTTAACTCTTGTTTGCTGAGCTTGAGCAATTCGCATGCTCTCTTCGATGAAGGATATATCAAATTCTTCGCCTGCCTTAAACCTGTAAAGTGTTTTGAGATTTTTCCCAGTTATCGGTCTCGGCCATTATGTGGCTTTTTGCTATGCCACAAAACGTTTCAGGACGAATGAAGTGATACTCTGACCCTGCTTTAGCTGCCTCGTTTCCCGCAATGCCGTTATGGCTTGGTTAACTTGTTGTTTTTTGCCAGCTGATTTACTATTTGCAGACATTCCCAAGTGATTTTAGACTCAAACCTATAGGAACTCAGAAAAAAGGGCAATATCTAAAACAGTATTATGATTTTCTTCTTCGTCTTCAGCTTCTCTCTGTCTACTGCAGGACAGAAGCCTCCCTTAAGTTTTTCCATGTTGTTCTGTCTTGAGTTAGTCTCAATCAGTTTCTGCCGGCAATTTTCTTTAGGTCATCCGCTCATCTGCTTTGTGGTCTTGTCGTCCAATACTCAATTTTTGTTGATTTTCAGGCTACGTGTCCTGCCCAATTCCACTTTAGTGTTGCTATTCTATGTGTGATGTCTGTGACTCTAGTTCTTGATCGAATATCGATGTTTCATATTCTGTCACGTAGTTTTATTCCAAGCATAATTCTCTCCGCCGCTCTTTGGGTCGTTTCTAACTTTTTTATGCTCTGTTTGGTGAATGTCATTCAGTACGTCAGTACAGGGTTTATGTATGAGTCAAACACCTTTCTTTTTAAATATTGGAGGTCTCTGCATTGTTAAAGATTTGTCTGAAGGCTGCCCAACCCAGCCTGATTCTTCTTGAAAGCCTGATTTGCTTTTCCAAGTGTTATAGAATGTCCTATTTGTGTATTTATCTACTTTTTCTATATTGTGCTGTTGTATGTTAAACTGTATTTGACTATTCGACATTACTTTTGTTTTGGCGAGATTCATTCTTAGACCTATTTTTTGTGAAGCTCTATCTAGTTCTTCCATCATTTGTTTTAACTGTTCTGCATCTGTACTTATAACAACTATATCGTCAGCAAATCGTAAATGGTTTAAAAGTTTTCTGTCTATATTAATTCCTCTTTCTTCTCAGTCAAGTTCTTTGAAAACATTTTCTAGTGTTAACGTGAATAGTTTCAGAGACAACGTGTCTCCTTGTCTTACACCTTTGCCCATTTTAACTTTCTCGGATATTTAATTCATCATCAATTTATATATTTATATGCATGGTTGCGGTTTGGTATACATTTTTTATCAGGCTAGTGTAGTGGTAGTCAATTCTGGCATTTGTTAGGCCTTTAAAATGATTGCCCATAATTCCACTGTATCAAAGGCTTTTTTCAAATCGATGTATGCTAAAGGTATAGGTAGAGTAGAATCAAAACCAGAAGGACATGTACGTCATCAATGATCTGCGTGGCAGGAAAATTTCAGTGACGTAATACAAACTAAGCTAAACACGAAACATACACAACGAACGCCAATGACAAACAACAAAGAGTCTCCCCTTCCGTATCAATTTGGACTGGCCCGAACGTTTTCTGGCCTAATGGTAGTCCGATGTTTCCCGGAATAAGGTATGGGTAGAACCTTAACTCGCCCATGATCTATGATGAGTATAGGAAACTTACTAAGTGTTGAAAGAAATGAGCTATGACGCATAGTCACGTGGGTACTGTTGTCATTTTGATTCTACTCTACATTGTACTCTTTGCATTTCTAAATTAGTGTGCATTCTGTGTATAAATGGTCTCTTCAGAAACCCGCTTGCTCTTCTGGCTGGTAAAAATCAAGTTTTCTAGTTAAATGCTTTAGCTATGTTATCAATAGAAAAGGATTTGGTTCAATATATTAAGAACTTTAATTCTAAAGTTATAGACAAGTTTGTGAATTACAAAAACCGTCGAATGGACCTTATTTTCTGCCATTAATAAAATTAAAGTAAGATTTTCTCAGTAATTTAGAGTTTTGTTTTGCAGCCCTTACCCCTAAAAACTCACGAGCCGCCACTGTTCTTAACCCTTTGTGGGTCATTGCCTGCTCTATTTTCGTTTTCAAGCTTTCTTAGCCTTGCCTTGTTTAGAGGAGGAGATGACTAGTCTCGTCCCCCTGTTTTTCTCATTTCTTTCTTTGCTGTGGTCTGTGTTCTGGTGGTGTCGTTGTTATTTCTCTTTCTTGTTTGTTGTTTGTCTTGTTATAGTTCTGTGGTCAATTGCTTGTTCGGCTATCGAGTTCCATTGTTTCGTGTTTCCGATTTTCCTTGTCCAGTTTTTTATTCCCATTCTTCTTAGATTATTTATGACTGCGTCGTACCATCTTGTTTTTGGTCTTCCTCTTCCTTTTGGTTGTAGTATTTTCCATTCTGTTATTTTTATAGTTTCTCTGTCTTCTTTCATTCTTTTAATATGGCCGAACCATTTAATTCGTTATATCTTTATGTATCGTAGTATATTTCTATGTTGGATTAGTTCTTCCAGTTCGTAATTCAATTTACTTCTCAATTGGTTTGTTTCTTTTGTAGGTCCAAAAATTTTTTTTAACATTTTTCTTTCAAATATTAGTAATTTTTCTTCGTCTTTTTTCCTTAGGTTCCATGTCTCAATTGCATATGTGACAACTGGCCTTATCAGTGTCTTGTATATCCTTAATTTTGTGTTTTTACTAATTATATTTGATTTTTATAGATTGATGTTGTATCGCGTATGCTGCTCTTGTTTCATTGCTAATTCTTTTTTTGATTTCTTCCCATATTTCCCCATTTGGTGTTATTAGGCTTCCCAATTAATTGAATTGGTCGACTATTTCTTCTAGTGCTTTTATATTTCTTCCTATAATGGTGATGGTAGGCGTTTAATTGTGTTTGTTTGGTTGTAATATCGTTTTCTTTCTGGGTGTTTTTCAGTGCCGTATCCAGTGCCATATTAAATATAAGTGTAGATAGGGCGTCTCCTTGTCTGACTCCAGTATTAAATTCAAAGAGTTCTGTTCGATTGTTATTTATCTCTACTTGGGCTTTAGTATTTTCCATGGTTATTTGTATAAGTCTTATCAGTTTTCCTGGAATTTCTTACGGTTTTGCTTCTCCTTACACTGTCGAAAGCTTTCCCGTATT
This sequence comes from Melanotus villosus, assembly GCA_963082815.1. Classification (NCBI taxonomy): domain Eukaryota; kingdom Metazoa; phylum Arthropoda; class Insecta; order Coleoptera; family Elateridae; genus Melanotus; species Melanotus villosus. Next base: position 83,092,638 of record OY720419.1, read on the forward strand.
CTATGAATATTATGTACATTTCCATATTGCATTCATAACATCAGTATATCTTCACTGATAGGTTCCATTCTGTATTCTGATAGGGATCGTTATCATCATCATCAATTTTTTTTTGGTGTTTATCCAATTTTCTGCTATTCTCCTCACTTCGTCACTCCATCTAGTGCAGGGGTGCTCAGACTTATACTATCGGCGATCTACTGTAAAAGTATTAGGCGGCAAGCGATCGACTAGGTAGGGAAAAAATACAAAGTTCATATGTAAATGGTAGGTATTCATGTCTCTAGAAATAAATTTTTGAATTATTGCTGTGCAGTCTATCGAAGCCGAGATATTTGAGTCGCAAGTTGTCGTGTGTTCTGTGATCGACTTGAAAACCTTTCGCGATCGACTGTTTGAGCACCCCTGATCTAGTGGGTGGTCTACCACTGCTTCTTTTGTCTTCCTCCACTCTTGTGTCTCTTTGTCATTTTAGTATCTGTTGTCCCCACTACGTGATCTGCCCACCCCCATTTAGCTTTAGCTTGGTCACTTTTGTTCTTTGTTGTATGGCGGTATTTGGTATTCTGTCTCTTCTGGTTATTCCCAGCATAGTCCTCTCCATTCCCCTTTCTGCCACCCTTAGCCTATTTGTGTTTGGTTAGTGTCAACGTCTCGTTACCATACTTAATTACAGGTAAAGATTGTACACGATAAAATCTGGGCAGGTGCATTTGATTAATATAATATTGTCAAAAATAAAACTAAAATTTTTAAATTTGTAGCAGGCTTTGCTCTAATAGTAGGCTTTGATTCTGTAAACAATTGGTGTGTCATGTCATTCAAGTAAACAAAATGTCATCGAATCAAGAGCAAGTTTGAAGTGAAATTTTGTACACTGACATAGCAAATCCTAGTCACATACGTGGTTGCGGACTTTAAACAATTGCCTGGAATGGAGTGTTATACAGGAAAAGACAAGAAAATTCCCGAAAAAATTCTTGGTTTGGCAGGCAAGTTGCACGTGTGGCAGAAGAAGTTCCAGTTTTATTTCTATAGGTACCATCAATTCAAAACTTTACCTTGAAGAATGCCTCCAACGCTTGTTGCCGTTTTTGAAGAGGCATGATGAACCTCCAGTCTTTTGGCCGGATCATGCATCGTGCCACTATGCTAAACTGGTTGTGGACTGGTATAATAACAAACAGGGCAATAATTATCCCTCCTGATAACAATCCAGCTAATTGTACTGAGCTGTGCCAAGTGGAAATATGTTGGGCATTGGTAAAACAAAAACTGAAGAGAACTAAAAAGGAAGCTGAAAACATCGCCCAGTTCAAAAGGGAATGGACTGTTGCATCCAAATTGGTCACAGAAGAGACTGTACAAAAACTGATGAGTGGGACCAAACGCAAAGTTGTGAATTTTATCAAAGCAGTGCCTAAAATTAAAATGACCACCTTAAAGTGTGTAAATATAATGTACAAGTAATAAAAAGAGTTATTAATAAAAAATATATCAACAATTTAAACTTTATGAGAATTTTCATCTGCCCGGATTTTATCGTGTACAAGTGTACAATCTTTAGCACACACTGTTCGTATATGTACTTTCCTTTTAAGGCAGAACGATAATTCTCCTTGAAGTGTATGCGAATGCACTTATGCATTGATCGATTTTGCATGTTTGATTGTCTTTCCTGGTTCTTATTTCATGGCCCAGGTATTTGTATGTGTAGACTTGTTCTACTTCGTTTCCATCAATACACATATTGTCATTTGTTATTAGGTCATAAACTTAGTTTTTTGAAAGTTGACCGACATTTGCAGTTGCTTGTTTTAGCTCTATGAGCATTTGTTGCACGTCGCCCAAGTTGTCAGTGATCAGGACAATGTCCTCAGCGAATCGTGGGTGATGTAACCATTCCCCAGCGATGTTTATGCCCTTTTCATCTCAGGAGAGAGTTTTGAAGGCATATTCCAAAACCATTATGAAACCGTTATGGATGGGAAATGATAAATGGCAGGGTGGGACATGATTCCTTCCTGCATTGGGAGGTGTAAAGGAGCCAAGGCTCGTGTAGGCAGGGTTGCTTTCCTGAAGTAGACCTATCCTCCACCGGTATCATAGAGGAGTTTCTATCCACTACCCAAATTTATTACTATTATTTACATTAATTCGTTAGCTTATTGTTGTATTAAATTTTGAAATGCTCTGAATAGAAATATCTGCTTTGAACGGGTTCAAATTTCAGCAGTGATATAGAAAATTTTCCTGAGTTTATTTTTAAAATTGATTTTAATTAAGGTTAATTTTGCCAGCAATTGTAAATTTGCAAACTAAGTTACGAAGAAAATTGTCAGATCAGATTATTTAATATAACCTTTGTTATTTTATAGAGTCCTGTTAATACAAGTCCGTCTACATTATCACCGACTAGTGTTCCACCAGGCGTCCGACATCAAGGACGTTTTCAATTTTCAGGACCTCCTATTTCACATCATCAAGTAAGTAGTTTTTATTTTTAAAATTGTATTGATGTTTAGTTAATTATGTTTTGTAGCATGCCGTTTTTTCCTCAATTTAATTTAATTGCCGAGCTATACATTTATCTTTTGTTTTTTAATTTTTTGTTTTTTAATTTTGCATGTTTTTTAATGTTTTGTTGCAGAATCATTTGTCAGTTCCAGTTAATTCTAGGTATCTTCATCATAATAAGGTAAGTGCTTAAATTAATATCTGTTGTCTGTTATATTACAAACAACATCACTTAACAAATTAAGATTTTTTTGTAGCCCATCGGTGACTTGGTTTTTTATTATTTAATTTTTTTGTGCCGTAATAATTACATTTTTGTGTGGTAATGTGGTATAATAATACTATTTATTTTTAGGGAGTAGCATTAGAAAACAACCTAATAAGCTTATTAGAAAAGACAGATTATACGCAACTTAGTGGAATGGGAAACGTATATCAGCAACAAATGCCACCACAGTCACCGTCACCAACAGTAAGTGCTAACTGTATTTTGTCGAATCGATTAATTAATTATTTTTATAGTTACAGCAACCGACAGGCTATAGAAGTCCTAGGCCGAGTCCACAATCATCACCAGGTTTAGGACATCATTCGGCACCTTGTAGTCCGGGAGCACCGAGTCCTTTGTCCAACGATTATCATCTATTAAATCAACACCAAGCGAATCAGCTACAGCAACATTTCGAGGCATTCTCAATGGTAAGTGCAAAGCACTTTGATGTGCACTTCACTTTCATAATCATAATGTTTGTTATGTTTTGCGCTAACAGGGTGTGGTAAGTATGGTACATCTTCATGCCTATAATTGTGTGATATAACTTGTCATACTGTCACATCATATTAACATTTCATGTGCATAATGCAGTTGGATAGCACCCATCACTTAGGTAACAATTTAGCAGTGTCACTAGGTATTAAAGCAATGAGGTCAGATTTTTGGTTGTGCTGTTTAATAGAAACATAAATCTTCAATTTCAACAGTTGTAATAGTTTATTTAGAGGAAAATTAACAGGAAACCTGTTTTTTTCCCTCAGCGAAAAAAAGGAAGAACTAAATTTCCAAATTTTGTAGTAGTATTGTCCCATTATGTCATATGTTGTTTTGTATATTGTGTAGTAGCCGAGTTACATATTGTGATTGTTGGTAGGACTGGGCACAGCTGGTTGCCAGCCTTGTCGAGTCAGGCTGCACATGGACTGCTCAAGTGCAGGTGACTACTTTCACAAACCTAATGACAAATCAGTTCATGTTTGTAGTCCTGTCAGTACTACTTAGCGCTTTAGCTTTTGTTATTATTTAAATATTACCAAGTTTCTATTGTAATTAATTCATTACTCAGTCGTAGTCACTTCATAATTTTTATTAATCGAATTAAGATGTACATCTTGCTATTTGCTGCGTATAACTGCTTAATTTGTATGAATATGGTATAAAATTTAGAAAGCAAGTGAGAAATATTTAAAATTGATGGAAAGTCACATATGCTATTTGTATTAACGAATCGCTTATTGAAAAATATTTTTATTGAAATGAGACGAGTAAAATCGTTCTATGTACGAATCAAAACATAGCAAACCTGAACTTGGATAAGTAGATGTTGATCAAAATTTTAGTAAATCTTAAATAACTCAAAAAAACAAAATGTACCTAATTGAAGTGACTAACGATCAAATATGTTTTTGTAATTGTGGTTATGCATCTTTATGTATAATGCTTGACTCTGATATTTTGTTTTTTGAGATTAGAAGGTTTCTCTTTCGGTTTTTTAAATAGAAGTTCATTATTTTCAAATTTGTATTTTTGAAGTTTTATTTTTTAAATACATTTAGCCATAGAAAAATATTTTATTATAACTTACAGTGAGGCTAGATTGTTTAAATTAAAAATATGTAAGTGATTCACGTGCATGAGTAGTAATATTAGATGTTTAATTTAACATAGAAGTTGATCAGTTATAATAAAGTATTTTTAGGAGTTTTATACATTTTTAAAATTGTTTCATTAAACAGCTCAACTTTTTCTTCGCATGAATCCTTTGATTTATTGGTTATTTTTTATAAGTAGTTTATTTTTCCGTCCGAGCTAAGTTCAGTACATCATTGTAAAATTTTAATCCATACAATATTTGTATTCAACTTGGCTCATGCCGATATTCTGTGATGTTTCTGTTGCATTGCATGAGAGAATGTACATATTTATCATCTCTTTGTGTCAAATTGTTGTATAGTTTTTCATTTATTGTCTACCAATTTTTTTAATTAAAAAGAATTGGTTGTACTTTTATTATTATTTTGATAATTAAATAAATTTGCCAAATCACAGTGTTGATAAATTTATCTTATTATTTTTTTCTGTTAAACCACCAACCTTTTTTTGTATGGAGTAATTTTGTTAAACATTGAAAATCTGTAGTAGAAGAAGTTGTGATGCGGCATCTTAAATTAATTATTGGTTAGAAAGAATCGGAAGTGTAATGATATTTTTCGATTTTAAGGTGGACCAACCGCTTAGTCCGGTAAGCAACGTATCATATGTAGATCAACCAGGGAACATGCACCTTTCACAAACGCAGTCTCAAACACTGCCAGATATTTCTGGGATTGGAAACGAATTGTCTGGTGATGCTGGATATTATAGTACATCACCGTCACAATTGGTGTATCCCACTGCTCCGCCTAGCCTACATACTACACCTAATACTCCAACTAGCATACCTGATATTATATTAACAGGTAAATCACTATTTACAATCATAATTTTAAGAAATGACAATGGCTCGAAACAGGAAGTTTCCGATCAAGTAATTCAATTATTTTATTTATAGATTTTTCAACAGCAGATGATATTACGAGACAAGAGTTATCACTTTCTAAGCAATTGGAAGCAGAGCTGTTATCAGAAGAGAGTTTAAGAGAAGGTTTGGGACCTATTGATTTGGACGGCTTGCAAATGTTGTCAGACCCCACTATCAATCTTATACAAGACGAAGTGGAAGATAACTTCCGACTTGATCGTTCATAACAATGGTAATGAAAGTTAGTACTCGTATTTTTAAACAATTTTGTTGTTCTGTTAAGCAGTTTTCATATTATAACATGTGAGCGAATGAAAACAAAATCAAGCTTGTGTCTGTTATTGATTCACATTATGTTAACTTGACGCTTCTACTATTGCCGTATTTCCCCGAAAATAAGACCGGGTCTTATATTAATTTTTGCTCCAAAAGACACATTAGGGCTTATTTTCAGGGGATGTCGTACATTTATCATCATAACTCTCCAAACTCGTAAGTGAATTTCTTGCGACTCCATTTCCTGTAGAACCATTGGCCCCAATCTCTCATGTACAGCAATATAGCTCTCCTTAAATGAGCCTGTTCGTAGTGCATTGGCAACACAGCTGTCAGTGATTTTATCCCATGAATCCTTTACCCAAGTCACAACCTCTTGCAGGCTAGGCTTCACAAAGTTTCCATGCTGATTTCTCTTCATTCTATTTTCAATGTAGTCATTGATTCCCATGCAGCGCCGGCTCGAGGGGTGTGCGAACTGTGCCCCCGCACAGGGCGCCAATATGGCGAGGGCGCCAAGCTCGCGCGAAGGCGTCTGGTATAAAAAAATAAACATCTTTGTTAAGCTGGCGAGGCACCAAGCTGGTGAGGGCGCAAAGCTGGCAAGGGCGCCAAGCTGGCAAGGGCGCCGTACGTCTTTTCTCCCTGCTCTTAGCCTCTTTTATTACAGATACACATGTTTCAGGATTGTGGGGGGGGGGGCGCATCAAAAATCTCGCACAGGGCGCCAAAAGGGCTCGAGCCGGCGCTGTTCCCATGTGCAAATGGTCCTTGAAAGACTTGTTTATTGCAATATCGAGAGTCTGGAGATAGGCAGTAATTCCTGCTAGAATCGTTATTTGACCTATTTTTCTCTCTGCAAGGAAGTTCTTCATGTCTTTAGGGCGGTTAGTGCTGGCTGCATCCCAGATTAGCAGACCTCTTTGGCCACCTCGCAAAGCAAGTGGCAGTATTAAATTGACTCACTTCCTTGTGCATCAGGCTTTTTCGGTTTTAAGAACATTCGGCAAGGAGACAGCCTTAGTCCCCTCCTGTTCAACATTATGGTCAAGATTAAAGCAGGGGGGTTGGGATACAGACTCAATAACGATCACCTAAGCATTATCTGCTATGCAGACGATGCAGTACTGATAGCCGAATCAGAAGACGACTTACAAAGATTGCTCTACACCTTCAAACATGGTAATGTACAAGATATTGTAAGATGCATTAAATCCAAAATAATTCAATGGTTGGGGCATACAATAAGAATGGATGAAACAAGAAGTGTAAGAACTGTAACAAATTGGAAACCAGGCCTGCAAAGAAGCAGAGGATGACCCAATAAAAAATGGTTAGAAGACGTAGAAAAGACCTAAAAGCAATTAAAGTTAAGGATTGGAAGACGCAAGCAAAAAATAGAAAACTCTATATTTAATTATGTATATATTAATATTTTATAATTCAATACCTGCGTCGTGTGTTGCAACGAATGTACTAAATGCATCCGTCTGCCTGACGATCTTAACCGGGGCTTATTTTTTGGTTAGGTCTTATTTTCGGGGAAATGTATAACGGTCATATTAAATTAAAAACATCGGAAGTAGTAACGCACATGACTTAATGTTTTCTAAGTCAAGCTTGATTTCGTTTTCATTTGCTCACATGTTACTGTGTCATATTCATTTAGACCAGTGGTTCTTAACCTTTTGTTACTCGCGAACCCCTATCTGTAAATCTTTGAATGCCACGGACTCCACAATTTTTTTTAAGACAACAAAGTTTATACTTTAATGTGAAATAAAGTAACTCTTAACATTTTTCTGGGACCCCTTACAAAGGCTTCGTGGACCCCTGGGTGTCCGCGGACCACAGGTTAAGAACCACTGATTTAGACAATGGCTATGGGGATTAATTTCACATTTTTACAGAACTTGGGGTTGAAAACGTTAAATCCCCTTGCTCTAAGCAAATACACTCTGTAACATTTGATTAACCTCAGTAATAGTTTTAATTGTTATATGCTGACATTGTACAGGGTTAACCATTTTTGACACTTTTGCTGGGTATCTCGGTAATTATTGAATATATCAAAAAACTGATGTAGGTGTCATGAGATGTTTTTGGGAGAAAATAAAAATGGTAAAAGCAGAATTTAAAAATATTCGCTCTTGTAGAAGATACGGGGGTAAATTGAAAAATTGGCGATTTTAGAATTGACCACTATAATCTTTATTACTAATAATAGAAGAAATTGTTTAATATAAAAGTTTCTTAGTTTGCTAAGTAGAATATGAGGCCACTTGAAAATCGTATCTACGGGGTCAGGTCAAAAAGTTATCGGGGCTAACTTTCTTATTTTAAATGGCACACCCTATATATTTTCAGCCAAAAAATATGCATTTTTAATTCTCGTTTCAAACATATAACATACAATATATTTTATTATTTAAATAAGTGAACAGTTTCAATTTTTATATTAAATCAGTAGTAGGCCGTGCATTATGAACTAAGAAACCGAAATAAAAGATCCCATTTTTCGTAAAAAATAATTATTGTTAGTTATTAAAGTAAAATAACTTGCATCTAAAATAATTTTGGTACAAAAATATCAATATCATTATCATTACTGTTTGACCGTAAAAGCAATAAAAAAAATGTCAAATTGGTTTTTATATTATATTAATAACTAACAATAATTATTTTTTACGAAAAATGGGATCTTTTATTTCGGTTTCTTAGTTCATAATGCACGGCCTACTACTGATTTAATATAAAAATTGAAACTGTTCACTTATTTATAAATAAAATATATTGTATATTATATGTTTGAAACGAGAATTAAAAATGCATATTTTTTGGCTGAAAATATATAGGGTGTGCCATTTAAAATAAGAAAGTTGCCTCCGATAACTTTTTGACCTGACCCCGTAGATGCGATTTTCAAGCGGCCCCATATTCTACTTAGCAAACTAAGAAACTTTTATATTAAACAATTTCTTCTATTATTAGTAATAAAGATTATATTGGTCAATTCTGAAATCGCCAATTTTTCAATTTACCCCCGTATCTTCTATAAGAGCGAATATTTTTAAATTCTGCTTTTACCATTTTTAATTTCTCCCAAAAACATCTCATAACACCTGCATCAGTTTTTTGATATATTCAATAATTACCGAGATACCCAGCAAAAGTGTCAAAAATGGATAACCCTGTACAATGTGATTTTTTAAAAACTCAATTGTAGCAGGCCGTATTCTGACTTAATACAGACAGTTCTAAGGTTATTAAGACAGAATTCGGCCTGCTGCAATTGAGTTTTTAAAAAATCACATTGTATTTCTGAAAGGGAATATTATTTTTGTTCAATTCTATTTCCATGATTTGAGGAAAGAACAGAAGTATTTGGCATGGCATCACAATCAAGCAGGTGGTGTTATGATATGGGGCTCTATCTTTTCCAAAGGAGCTGTTAATTTAGAAATTTTAAGTGGTAAGCAAATGCCAGAAAAATATAAACAACTTCTCACAATAACAAAACCGAAAAATGACATTATTATGGGGGCAACATCATGGATATTTCAATATGATCACGGCGATCACGCTGTTATTCATACAGCCAACGTTGTAAAGAGTTGGTTTAAAGAGGAAGACATTGAAGGTTTCTCCAGATTTGAACATTATTGAGAACCGTTGTAGTTGGTTGTCAAAGAATATTTTTGCGAGTGGACAGTAGTATCACTCTTCTGCAATTAGAATGTTGTGGAATACAATACCTCAAGAGTTATTGGACTCTGTATAGCTCATTACCCAGAAGGATTTTTGAAGTTATACAAAAAAGTGGATCGAATACGCATTATTAAATTTATATTTTTGTATTTTTCTTCTCAGTTGTAAAATAAAATCATTTCATTGACAATAAGGTGTTTTGTTGTGGTCATTTTCAAGACGGAGGTTAATCAATTGTCGCCTTGAAAAATGCAGTCTAGCAAAAAAACCTTTTCAAAGTTTTAAATTAAAAGAATATTCTTACCATTTGTTTCTAAACACCCCTAATTTTGATTATTTAATTACCGGATACAGTGTACTCTCTCTTAGCAGACACTCCTTATAAGCGGACATCTCTTTTAAGCGGATGTTTTCTCGGGAACCGAAAAAATACAATAGCTTTGCTAATAAAAATTTTCCTCTTAAGCGGACTCTTCGCTAACCGGACACGGACTCTTCGCTAACCGGACACGGACACTAAATTGCATCGTTAACCTTGTATTCAGCTCCTCTTGTGCGGACAGTTGGTGTGGCGCCCAGTGGCTAATTTTCGTGATATACAAGGTGTCTCAGAGAGCTTTGCACTTTTTTTTCTAATTTTGCTCAGCTATCATCAGTTTTCACAACTAACTTTATCTGGAACTTAAAACTACATTTATTGGAAATTCATGTATGGAAAATTATATCATCTAGATGTCTCCCATTTCGCCGCTAACACTCTTCTAAGCGATGCCTTCGATTTTCCATTACGCCATTTTCCATAGCCCTAAAGTTACTGGTTGGACAGCAATATCCTCCAGTGGCATAATAGGCCCATACTTTTTTGAAAATAACAACGGACAAACAGTTACTGTAAATTCTGACAGGTACGCCACAATGATCCGTGAATTTTTTGGCCCTGCGCTCCAAGAATTTGATGATTTTAATGACCAGTAGTGGTTCCAGCAAGATGGGGCTACTAGCCACACAGCAAATACCGCAAGAGAATGGTTCCCGGATAAATTGATATCAAGAAGAGGCGACATCAACTGACCCCCAAGAAGCCCGAACTTGGCCCCAAACGATTTTTTTTTCTGGGGATATCTGAAGAGTCGAGTTTGTAATAACGCCCCAGCAAATTTGATTCAGCTTAAAAATCGTATCCAGGAAGAGATTGAAGCCGTTACTCCTGACTTACGCACAAGCGTAATGGAAAATCTAAGGCATCGCTTAGAAGAGTGCCAGCGGAGAAATGGGCGACATCTAGATGATATAATTTTCCATACATGAATTTTCAATAAATGTAGTTTTAAGTTCCAAATAAAGTTAGTTGTGAAAACTGATGATAGCTGAGCAAACTTAGAAAGAAAAGTGCAAGACTCTCTGAGACACCTTGTATTATCGGATAAGCCCGGATGTATGAAATGTGAAACTTAGGAGCAATAAGGTCACCACGACGCTGATTTTACTTTGGTGTTTACATAATATATGATAATTTAGAAATTTTTGCTGACTTTGTTTATATTTTTGGTTGGTTGTAAGATGCATTACAAAACGAAACATTGTAAAAATTGTCGTCAAAAAATATCCTCGGCGTCGCGTCGATTAATATGCCTCAACCTACAAAAACTATTCTTACGCTGAAAGAGAAAATAAATGTAATACAGTTTTTTGATAAACAAAAAGTTGGTGTTCATGTTTTAATCTTTATGTTTACTTGAATATGTATTTTTTCCATTTTTAATCTACTTAGTGTACCTAAGTACATTTTTTTTATTATGTAAGCTTCTTTGTTGTCTTTTATATGTATAGGAATTTTTTCGATTTTTTAGTGTGAATACTGTAACTACAGGGTCCGGCACTCCAAGTGTTACAAGTTCAAATTTACCTAAATTGGGTGTTAGTTAAGATTTTTCCGACTAACCATCAACATATGCATCAAGCAAACATAAACAGATAGAAAAACACAAAATTTATTCAACATGCACTCCTTTGGTTCGAATAATGGCGCCCAATCTTGTCCAAAACGCGTCGCACGCGGTACGAATCTGGTTTTGCGGAATTTTCTCCCATTCTCGCTTCAGACTTGCTTTTAAGCTATGAATGCTTTCATGTTTTTTAGTGCACACTTTGGCTTCCACGATACTCCAAATAGAAAAGTCCATCGGGTTAGCGTCTGGTGAGTACGGAGGCCAAAGGGCGACGGAAATGAAATTCGGCACGTTGTCACGGAGCCATTCTTGCACTGCTCGAGGTTTGTGCGACGGTGCCGAATCCTGTTGAAAAGTGTATGGGTCTGAACCGAAATGCTGGCTTGCCCAAGGCTTCAAAGCTCCATCTAAGACAGTCTGTCGGTAGACAGCTCGATTCACCTTTACACCCTTGTCCAAAAATACGAGAGGTGAGCGTCCGTTTGCCGTCACCGCCGCCCACACCATGACCTGAGCAGGGGCTTGCTTCCTCGTAGCTACCAGTCGACTTGAATTGTCCAGCGACTTCCTCTTTAACCATACGCGATCATTTTGTTTGTTCACAAACTGCTGGTACGTGAAATTTTTCTCATCGGAAAATACGATATTCGGCAACTTTGGCTCTCTGAAGTCTTACTTTCATTTGAGCTGGGGTAAGCTCATGCTTTTTCTGTATTTTGTAGGGCGCAACCTGAAGATCATTTTTGAGTATGCGGCGGATGCTCCTGTCAGATACTTTTAGACTTTTGGCCAATTCATTAGCACTGCGCCGCGGATTTCTTCGAATTCGTCCCCGGACTTTTTTGACCATAGCTTCTCCGGTAGCCAATTTTTTTCTTCCACCTTTGTGCCGTATTTCTACAGACCCAGTCTCCTTGTATCTCTTAATCGTAAGATGGATAAACATTCGGTTCACATTTTGATTTTTGAGCAACTTGAAAATTTGAGGGGGTGATTTTCCCTCCAAATGGAGGGCAATAACAGCGTTACGTTTAATTTCCATCGCGGCCAGGGCAACAATGACTCGTACTTGTCAAAATGCAAACGCTAAACTGATAAGCAATTGAAAGAGCTACACTGCAGTGCCTAGTTGATAGTGCTAGCATCAGCGGTTTTGTTTTCTCGGGGTTCTGAACTTTGTAACACTTGGAGTGCCGGACCCTGTATATAGTTTTTATGTACTATTACGTGTACAATAAAGCTAATTTAAAAAATTTCATCTATTAGAGTAACAACTTCTCTTGAGAGGACACCTCTATTAGGCGGACACATTTTCGGTGACCACAGGTGTCCGCTTAACAGAGAATACACTGTATTGCCTTAATATTATAGTTTTGTTAAAAATATATAAAAATTATGGGCGAAGTTAATCAAGTAGCGCGGAGTGTATGTTCTTTGCAGTGGTTTCCCATTGCTTACTGCAGAATTTTTTGTAGTCGTTATTATTGCCCTATTTAAAATATGTTATAGGTAGCTGCAAATATCTGTTTTTATTTTATTGATTGTAATATTTTGTTACAGAAATCCACTGCCGATATTTTAAGAACTAATTTTAATTTGTCGTATCAGTAGTATCTCAGATGGTCAGCATACTTTTGAAATCTTTTCTGAACTTATAAGTGTGATCGTAGACTCTTAGTGACTTCTTACAGTGTGGCCAACATAGTGACTGTACTCTGTTACGAGACTTGGTGATCATGGATTTTTTCCTTTCATATATGATTAAGTAACATCACAGCTTAGTAGAAAAGATTTTGTTGTACCTGAAAGGCATTCTATACAAATTTGTAGTCGCTTGTTTTTATCGTACATGTTCAAAACGGGTCTGTATTGTTTTTTTCTTTTTTGTTATAAAATCACATCACCAAGTATTTTCCGAGTGACGAAAACGGCAAATTAGAAAGACTGATACAGCACTTCGTGTCTGTAAAAAATATACAAACGAATATTCGAATTTTTCTAATTTTAAATCATTTAAAAAAAAAATGGGTTACATTTTACATATTGTATTGTTTACGTAGGTGTAAATTCAATTATACAATAAATTTTTATATATAAGAAGACATTATAGAGGTATGTTTTTGTAATATAGATTGTGGCGATATAGCTTAGTTAATTTCTGAGGTGTTTGTACAAAAGATTTTTTTCATTAGATTTTAGTGTTTTATGTTTTTGAGAATTGTACATATAAAGTAGTTTTTTATATTTTTGTAGGTGTAGTGTTTTGTCTTTATTTTAAATTTAATTTAAAGTATCGTACTGAGCATAGTGGAATTTCTTGTATTGTAGTGTTCTGATCACACTACGCAGTTCTATGAACCATAAACATAACTTACCGTTGATTTGTCATCGATCTTAGTTGTAGCTCAATTTAACGAAGTTTTACATTCGCTCAGTATGTAAGTGATTTTTAAACTTATTTTAAGCGCACGTTGGTGCAATATTTGTCTACGATTTTAATTTAAATTCCTAACAGTTTTTTAAGCAATTCTCAAAATGTGTGTTGTCTTTCTTTGTTTCTTATAGGATAGAAATAGATCACTTTGTGAGTGTCCAGCACAAAACATATGAATTGCACAAAATTTTTGAACAAAATGTTTTCTCATTTGACTGCATAGATTAGAATAGAACGCACAACACATATATGTTCGATAATACGAAGTATTGGTACTTTTTGTATGAAATTGGAATTTTTGTAGGAACGCTACAAAACATTTTCTTTAACGATGATTTAATAATAAAGACACTTACCTACCCAGTGTGAAAATCATAGCCATAAATATATTGTAAAAGTTTTATAAGGTTTTTCAGTGGCTCTCTCGTGCATAGTATTCATGTCATCCCTTCATATATTCGTACGAAATTTCAAAGTTTAATAAAAACATTGAAGGTCCTTTGTACTGTTTATAGTTTGTTCACTGTTTAGGAATCTCAAGATAACATAAATAGATGAAGTCGATGTCATTTTTTATAAATTTCATAATAGGCTAAAATCCGGGTTATCTAAGTTATGGAAATATCATCATAGTCGTTATAGTATAGTATTCAGGTAACATAAGGGTATGCTAGTTTCTCGGTGCTAATTTTGTAATTGATAATTTTGTTTCATCATGTGGATTGTTTACCCTATGTTATAATTGAATGTAAGGTGTAACGCAGAGGGTATGTGGATTTACTGTTGATCGTAATCCCCTCTCGATTCATTTTGGCAAGAAGTAGATTTATTTGCCATCTATACAAATTCAAGATTGTATATGTAGAAACATTAATGGCGTTTTAAACGTTGGCAATTTCCATCTGTGATGTTGATTACTGTTAAACGAATCGGATCATGAAATGATCTTTTTTATATATATTTAAATTTTTTATTAGAGAATTGCGGTTATACAAACTTTGTGCATATACAATTTTGGAACTATTTGAAATTTTTCTGACTAGGGTCGTAAACCTCTGCTTGCCATTTTTTAAAATTCTATTGGGAAGCTTGATTGTGATATACGGTAGAAACATTTTTTAAAAATTTTTTCAAGAGGTCGATCTCGTAGTCAGATTTATTATTCAAAAACAGGCTCATATTCCATAAGTGGACCTAAGTCATGTTTATTTAGTTTTTAGAGACCAAAACTGCAGTTTATTCATTGCACATTCTTCGGCAAATGTTAAAGATATTCGATGGGTTTTAATTGTAACGACAGCAATATTAAAAACAAAATCATCCCAGATTTTGCTACCTTTGAATAAGCTGTAGTTGTTAGTTCATATAAGATACCCTTTTTAGCAACTATATGTCAGAATTGTAAATAGCATTATGTATTATATTTATTATTCTACGAAATTTTTACATTTACATATATTTAAAACTATATCAATTGTTTAGATTTGAATTTTTATTCGTACACAAATGTCAATTGTTGCATGCTTCATTGTTATTTTTTTTTTAATTAAAAAATTATACTACATAACTTACAAAAACTTGTTTATTATTTGCTATTAAATTTTAATTATTAAATAGTGTGTTTAGTCTCTTGTGGCTTACCGGATTAGGTAACTGCTTTGCAACCAAAAGCGCGGAAGTATGACTGCCAATCGTGATTACATTTTTAAATCTAGAACAATTGAAGTATGAACCCTGTTAGTTGAGATATGTTAAAATAGATGGCCATTGACTACACTCATCTATCTTGTAAGTTTAAATATGAAAATTGTGTTTTTATATGTTTTTAAAAAATGAAGAATAATTTTGAATGTTTAATTTCAATTTAGTTCTTTTATACATCTTCTCATTACAAGAAGCATTGTTAATTATCATATATTGGTACAAACAATTTTCAAAATCCTTAATAAATTCAATAATTTGTTATGTTCTGTTTAACTATTTTCTAAAGGATTGTTGTGGCGAGTTTGATATTTTATATTTGTTGGGATTTTCGCCACCAATTACTCAAATGGAATTATATTATTTAATTAATAACTCATGTAACATTTCAGAGACAAGTCTATCTCAGTGGCGGCTCGTCTAATGAAGCAGGTGAAGCGCTGCTTCATCTATATTTTTCGGTTAAATGTTTTTTTTTTATTCAAAATCGGAATTCATTTTAATTTTTTTAATTTTCTTTTTTTTCAGTTGATATAGTTAGATAAGAATTCTAATTTATGTATTTGCCCAGCGTGCAGTACATCGTACAGCAAGCTCCGGCATAACCTGCCGCTCCATAGGCCGCAAGCGTTGAACTGAAGCAGGTTCGCTTTCGCTTAATACAGAAATACTGTCTCAATTTTCCTACGTTTAGAAAGGACGGTGAATTATACATTTTTTAAGGGAGAAATGTATAGTTCACCTCAAATGGCGCCATCATCCTTTCTAAATTGCGTCTTGACTAAATTAAGGCGGGCAGGTAATATTTAATTTAGCTGGCCTTGGTTTACACATATGCCGTTACCATGGTAGCGGCATGTTTGTAACTAAAATTGTACGGAGAAGTGAAACAAATTCTAGGCTGCGTCATTTGCAACGTTTCGGTGTTACATTTTAACAGGCAGACCATGTGAATTTTGACACAATGTTCCCATCAAATGATCCGGTATGTGTTTTATTAGAAACGCCATTTTCAAGGTGGAATGACAATGACAAGAAAGACTTTTTAAGTTCTGAGAAACCTATGCCTTTATTAAGTGTTAATAAAGTCGCAAAAATCAAGGACAAAGTATATAATTTAATGATTTTAGTAATGTTACTCATGCTCTGCATAATCATGAGGGTTCTTCAAAACATAATGTGTTGTGCATTGGGCTTTTCAAAATTGAGGAAAAATTTAAGTAGCATTGAGGATGCTTCGATGCTTTAAAAGAAAATTCGAGGTTGTATATCAAAACACTTTTAACGAAAATGTCCAACTAAACAGATGTTTCATGCAATTGTCGATTCGTGCAGTTCTTTACCTGGGTAAACAAGAATTAGCATTTCCCGGTCATCAGGAAGATGTATATTCTATTAATCGATTTTGATAAGCCCAGTAGACATTCAAGAGCACTATAAAAAAATCACATCTGTGTTTGACGGCAATTCTAAGATTATTCAAAATGAAGTAGTTAACTGCATCTCGCAATATATTGAAGAATATGTTGAAAAGGAAATATGAGCTTGTAAGTTTTATTCGATCCAAGTGGATGATTCCACTGACATTGTGTAAAAATCTCAATGCAGCATCATTATTAGATATGTAAATCCTGGCGGAAAATTGGTGGAAAGTTTTTTGGGATTTCATGATGTTAGCTCCAGCCCGACTGCCGAAACATTGTTTAACGTTGTATCAAGGTGCCTCGAAAAATTTGATTATAAATCAAAACTTATTGGATAATCTTTTGATGGAGCAAGCGTGATGTCAGGGCAATTAAATGGTCTTCAGTTGAAAATCAAAGAAAAAGCGCCACAAGCAATTTTTGTTCATTGTTTGGCACATCGTCTGCATTTAGTGCTACAACAAAGTTGTGACTGCATTTCAAAGTGTCGCATATTTTTTGCAACTGTAAGTGGTTTACCCTCATTTTTCCACCATTCTGCCAAGTGAACGCACATAGCTGATACAGTCGTGGGCAGACGAATACCTACTCATGTTGTTACATGATGGCCATTGCAGTATAAAGTTTTGAGTGTTATAAAAAATGAATGGGATTCTTTAAAACAAGTAATGGGTGATCCAACGGTTAGCATGGATGTTGATTGTCGTTATCTGACATATATCGCAATGGCCATGAAAAAATTTGTTGATAGAAAATAGTTATAGACTTTGGCAATTGCAACAATGGAGTTTTTTTTTCAAATTACTTGTTTGAAGATGCCGATGGAGCTACTGTTACCGTTAATTCCGAGTGTTAAATAAAATGCTAAGAGAATTTTTGTGGCCTAAATTGAATGAAATGGATGTGAATCAGCTCTGGTTTTAACAAGATGGCGCAACATCCCATACAAGCCATGAAACAATCGCCTGATTGCGCTCGAAGTTCGATGATCGCATCATTTCCAGAAACTCTGAGGTGAATTGGCCCCCAAGACCCTGTGATTTTACTCCTTTAGATTATTTTCTTTGGGGGCATTTGAAGAATAAAGAGTATACTAATAATCCACAAACATTTCACCAGCTGAAAGACAACATTCGAGCTGCATTAGATGCCATTGATCCACTTTTATACGAAAAGTTATCGAAAATTTTGACGTTCTAATAACCTCCTGTCAACGAAGCCGTGGAGGTCATATGAATGATATTGTTTTTCATGCATAATTGCTACATATTAAACTTTCTGATATACTTAATAAA
Organism: Melanotus villosus; assembly: GCA_963082815.1. Classification (NCBI taxonomy): domain Eukaryota; kingdom Metazoa; phylum Arthropoda; class Insecta; order Coleoptera; family Elateridae; genus Melanotus; species Melanotus villosus. Next base: position 83,110,737 of record OY720419.1, read on the forward strand.
TATTTCTAGCGTAAGTTTATAAAATGAATTTTTATTTGATGAAAAAATCCACGCTAACTGTTGGATCACCCATTATTTACTGAAATTATGAATGATCCAACTTCCGATCAAACTTCAGTGGCTTTTTAAATAAATTTAATGACTTTGAATTTGCCCTTCTAGTTGTTGGTTTAATGATATTTTTGGACTTGCTGATATACTCTTCGATGTGCTACAAAAGAAGTCATTCGACATTAATTTGTGCATCGCACAAATTAGACATAACAGGAGAAGTATTTGAATCGAATGTAGGGCTGAAGCAAGGGGACCCTTTGTCACCAACCCTATTCAATTTAATACTAGAAGAAGAGATAAGTAGGAAGACGAGTATTAGAAGAGAAGAAACAATAATGACAATGAGATATCCGCATCAGTGTCTGGCCTACGCTGATGATATAGTCCTCGTTAGCAAAACAGAAGTTGAAATAAAAAGAATAAGTAAAGAACTAATCATAGAAGCGGGCAAATACGGGTTAAAAATTAATAGCTCAAAAACAAAGTACATGAAACTAGGTAGAAGAAAAGAAAAACTACAAAAAGTTTTAAAGTGCAAGTAATAGACAGAGTACATTTTTGAAAAGGCAGCTAGTTTTATATACCTTGGCGTAGAAATCAAGAGTAATGGAAGTAACGAAGAAGAAATGAATAGGAGACTTTTGTTAGGAACGAGATTGTACGGAATGTATAAGAACATACTGGGAAACAAAGAGGTAACACGCAAGTTGAAGCTCAGAATTTACGAAGTCTTAATAAAATCCGCTATAATGTATGCAAATCAGGTATGGGTTCTGCGACAACAGGACATCTCAAAATTACAAGTAACAGAAAGGAAGGTGTTAAGAAAAATTTATGGAGGGGTGAGAGAGGGAGATCCGTGGAGAAGAAGAACTAACCAAGAAATTGACCAACTATACAAAAAACCAAGTCTGGCAGAAGTAGTAAAAAAGAAACGGTTGCGGTGGTTAGGGCATGTGGTGCGAATGGGCAGGGACAGACGTGGCAGACCAAAAAGATCATGGTTAGGTGCATGGAAGACGACTTAAAGTAAAGTGTTTGAAAGTGCAAAACTGGAAAGTGCTAGCAAAATACAGAAAAAAATTGAAGAACTTAGTTTCATCAGCCAAAGGCCTCCATGGCCTATAGTGCTTCTATACAGGGTGACAATAATCTACCTGTGTTGTATGGGTAACTTTGTTATTATAGAAGTTAGAGAGTCGGCTAAATTAGCAAAGTTGGGCAGAATTTCAAGACAAATTAGATGCCAGTTTGACATTTGACATACACTTTCAACTTTTTCAAATATTTCGAAAAAACTAAAAACATGCGATTTTTTAAATAATTTATAATTCCATAACCACCTATTCTAAAACCAAATTGAAATATGTTTCTTGTAGATATTTTTACGTAGAATTATAAAAAAATATCTACAAAGTCACAGCACTCTCGATTTTTGAGATATAAGCCAAACTTACGTTTTTTTAAATGGAAACCATAGTAGGCTATGGATTCATTAAAGAGCTTATTTTTTGCTGATTTCAAAAATGTATAGGTTGTCATATCTGTTTCCGTTAATTTTCTCAGAATTTGCAAAAAACTGAAGTTAGTGATCATAATTAATAATTAGCTGCATAGTACCTACAACAAGAGTGCCTTGGAATTGGAAAACAACAAAACAAATTTAATTGTCAAAGTTAGTCCTGTTTTGCTGATAATTATGAATGTGAATGTGTTAAGTAGTTCTGTTAAAGTTACTAAAAAAAATGGCTTACTCGTGGGAAGAAAGAAATGATATGTTATTTTGCTATTACAATTGTAATCGTGATGCGAATGCAGCTTCTGAATTGTATCTGCAAACATACATGGAAAGAAGGCAGCCAGATAAAAGGATTTTTGCAAAACTTGAATCCAATTTAAAACGGTATGGATCATTTTGTAAACCAAAAGAAGCTAAGAAAAATATTAATGAAGGAGCAGAGGTGCGTGTTTTGGCATACAATACTTTTAAACCAACTGCATCTGTGCGAGAAATTGAACTTGAGTGTAATGTATCCAGAGAACAAGCAAGAACAATTTTGAAACAAAATAATTTAAAACCTTATCATCATCATGTTGGAAACACATTGTATCCAACAGATTTAGAAAGAAGATTCAATTATGCTATGTGGTTTGTTGAAGAAAGTGAAAGATACGAAGTCTTTTCTCAATCAATTCTATTTACGGATGAAGCCAAATTTACAAATAATGGTTTATTTAATAGAAAAAATCATATTTACTGGGCAAGGGAAAATCCACACTTAACGGTTGAAAGGCGAGAGCAATACGTTTTTTCTATTAACGTTTGGTGCGGCATTCTTGGAACAAAACTTCTCGGTCCTTATTTTTATGAGGAAAATCTAAATTCAGAGAGGTATTTGCTATTTTTACGTAATCAATTCGAAGAAATGTTGGACGATCTTCCATTAAATTTTATACAAAATTTGAATTACTTCCAACACGATGGAGCACCTGCTCACAATGCTCACATTGTGTCACACTATTTATCGGAAAGATTTCCTAATTGGATAGGTACCAGAGGTCCTATTGCGTGGCCTCCCAGGTCTCCGGACTTAACTCCCCTAGATTTTTTTTTATGGGGAACTATTAAAGACAAAGTGTACAAAGAAAAGCCTCATAACATTGATGACCTGAAAATAAAAATAAGAAGAGCTGTAGCCGAAATTAGACATAATACATTAAATAAATTGCAACGTGAAATATTAAAACGATGTCAGTTATGTGTTCAAGAAAATGGTGGTCACTTTGAAGTATTATTATAATCATTAATTTATTTTTATAGTTACTTACATTTATTATTTAGTTCTGTTATCCATAACGATAGTTACTAAGTACCTACTTTATTTGTTATTTGTTTAATTAAAAAAATTTGATAATTTCAATTGTTTTTGATGATGAGTTACTAAACAAGAGACTATGACAAAATTCCAAGGCATTTTTAGTTCATGGTTATTATTTATCATCATTAATTTCAGTTTTTTGCAAATTCTGAGAAAATTAACGGAAACAGATATGACAACCTATACATTTTTGAAATCAGCAAAAAATAAGCTCTTTAATGAATCCATAGCCTACTATGGTTGCCATTTAAAAAAACGTAAGTTTGGCTTATATCTCAAAAATCGAGAGTGCTATGACTTTGTAGATATTTTTTTATAATTCTACGTAAAAATATCTACAAGAAACATATTTCAATTTGGTTTTAGAATAGGTGGTTATGGAATTATAAAACATTTAAAAAATCGCATGTTTTTAGTTTTTTCGAAATATTTGAAAAAGTTGAAAGTGTATGTCAAATGTCAAACTGGCATCTAATTTGTCTTGAAATTCTGCCCAACTTTGCTAATTTAGCCGACTCTCTAACTTCTATAATAACAAAGTTACCCATACAACACAGGTAGATTATTGTCACCCTGTATATACCGGGTGGTCCATCGGTCTGTATTTTTTTTTACTCAATTATTTTAAATATTACCGAAATTTTTTTCAAACAAAGTTTATTTAATGGCGTGTTTAAAAAGTGATTTTAGAAAAAATTGTTGTTAATAAAGAGAAATTGTTTCACCAACAAACACACACAAACAAAAACTGTGTTTAAGAGGTGCTGCAGCATTTTGAAGAGCTTTCCCGTAAATTACAATAATTAATTAATTCGGTCATACGGTTAGGATGACCTTCCATTAAAGCGTTCGAACAGTGCACTTTTAAAGCCAAGAATGAATTGACTCAGCTACATCACATCACACCTGGACTTTTATCAGTACGGGCAAGAAAGACGATTGATAAATTTAAATTTTAAATGTAAACAGAACTGACCTATTCCACTATTCCAGTGACCCCAAAACAATTTTTGTATTAATCTTTCTAATTTTTTCCCGCCCTTACCGTTTATTTGCGACACATGGTTTATTGAGAAAAGTTGTTCTATTTGATATGTTCTGCCTACCCTTAAAATTAATGACAATACTTTTGAATCACCTTGTATACAAATTAGAAATACGCAGACGCCCTTGGACGCAAAAGAACATTAAAGGAAATTTTTGAATTTGTTGCTTCGAAAACAATAATTCCATTAGAACACCATGAGGATTGGAAAAGAGGTACACTCATGTGAGATCAAGTTTGTGAAAAATATAAATTTCTGTATTATGAAATCTTAGATACTATTTCACTGCAAATTTCCACACGCTTTCAAGATATGGAAAAGCTTGATTTTATTACATTAATGGATACTTCGAAATTCGTAGCGTATTCTGAAAAATTTCCCACAGATGCATTAAATAATTTAAAGGTACCCTACTATATTTACTGACATTCGAAGGTTGAAAAATGAATTATAACTTATTTATGGTGATGAGCAGTACCGAGATGTAGAACCACAAAAATTTATGGAAATTTTAACCGTGAACAGCAGCATCTTTAAAGAAGCGTATAAATTGTTTTGCTTAATTGTGATGATATCATCCACTAGTGTTTCCGTTGAACGAAGTTTTTCGTGTTTAAAACGAATTAAAACCTACCTGCGCAACACAATGACACAGGACAGACTTACGAATTTGGCGAAAAAAAGGAACTTCTGAACGAATTAATGAATGCACACCCATTTTATGATGATGTGGACTTCATTTTAATGTTTATTATTACCCCTAGTTTCTTTAAAATTGCTTTTAATTCACCTTTAAAGAATAATTACAAAATACCTATGTATTTTTAGTTTTACATTAAGCGAACCCGGGTTCCATCAAAATTGCAAGTTGTAAAAAAGCGAATGACCTTGAACTTACAAAAAAAGGGGCTGCCCCTGCAGCTCGACTCCCAAGGGGGTGAGGGAGGACCTAATAATCTGCTTCACCTATTCCTAAAGTCACGAGCCGAAATTACTTTTTATTTACATAAACGAAATTAAATTTCGTTTACGTATTAATTAGAACGGCATTGAATTGTTTTAGCCGTTCCAAAGGGGAACTTGATAAATCCTTTTCCGTTAGGGTGAATTAGTCCTTATCTTCTTATCTATACTTCGCAGTCTTCTGTCTGTTTTGGCCTGTGTAACAATGCACTATCAATCTTATTAACTCAAACGGGGAACAGGAATCTGCATATATACGATTTCCCATGCTATTTTCCTATGTTCGCCCCTTAGGTCAAACACCCGGTACCTATGATAGTTTATGGTAGTGGTTTTCTCTTTTCTCATGTATGTTTGTTTTTTTTTATTATTAATTAAATCGCTTCCGAAAAGACTGCACACATCATAATATAAGAATTCAAAGCTTTCGGGCGGAATACACCGAACAACGTGCGCAAATCGGGTAAATTATGGTTTAACGCTTTCAGAATATTCAGATTTAATTTTGCACCGGGAGTAGCCCAAACTGACGCTCATAGTCAGCCTCTCATACAGTACACGGTTCAGCTTCGCCGAGTACTAAAACTGTGATTACTCACTAACGATATATGTATACTGATTCACATACTAAATCTTCTAACTTAATGTGTGAGTTAAAAATCGTATGTTAGTGGTAGAAAACTCGTCATCGTGGAACCGTTTTGGTTCGGCTCGTGGTCTTTTAAGAAATCTAAAACTTTTAGTGCGATCCGTGTTGGTTTTGGACTTTTGTTTAACGAAAATGTATAATTCACGATTAGCGCAGGTAAACTTTTTTTTTGCTAAATTCGACTAGCTGTTCGTAATGCCTTATTTTTTAAATTTTTATTCGTACATTCTATACGTTACCTATAAATATACCATGTCATTTTTTTAACCTGGAATTTTTAAATATCTGGAGAAAGGAGCATCCTACGAAAAAACTGCCTGAAATACAAAGTTAATATTTGCGTAGGGGAAATTCACTAGTGCTAAAATTAGCCCCCCCTCCTTCGCTCTTGTGGGTGGGATGGGGGGTAACTTTGAAATCTTAAATAGGAACCCCCATTTTTTATTGCAGATTCGGATAGCACGTCAACAAATATGAAACTTTTATTCGTAACATTTTTTTCTATTTGTGATAGATAGCGCTGTAATCGCCGAAATTTAATTTTTCCGATTTCTGGTAGACACTCGAGCGGGTCTATAATGTTCCTTTGAGATATGAGATATTAGTAAAAAACATGCAGTGAATGTTTTGAAAAGAGCAATTATCTTAATAGAATGCAAGACTGAGCTATAAATAAATAATGCTTTTAGATAAGAGTTAACGATAATGAAAATATACATCTAGATTTGATCAATTTTGCATTACTCGTACATAAAGTGCTATTTTAGTAATAACTTTTTTGTGAATATGAATCGATAAGCCTTTACAAATTCTAATACATTATTTAAAGATAAATAGGTCAAGATTTTCTATATACTGTATTTTGAAATTGACTTTTTAAAACTAGTGATGTTTTGCACATTATTAATGACACTTACCATCATTTTAATTTTAATAATTTACCAAATAAATTCATACAGTGAGTGGCTAAAGTACGGAATAAATTAATTAAAACTGAAACAAACCAGTTTTTGAACAAATCTTCGAACACGTCGATTTTATTTTATGAAAATGCACATTTTTTCATTAAATTCCATATTCGGTCACATTTGTTTTCGAGTAATGACGTCAGAGAAAATGTTTTTAAATGGCACCGCACACCGCCTTACTTTTTTTCGTGATTTCGATAGATATTTTAATTCTGAAAACGGTAACATAAAATTTTGATACCTTACATAAGAAAATTTTTGAACAAAAGACAAATGAAAATTAGAAAACATATTTTATTAATAACGAAACAAAAAAAAAAACTCCTGTTGCTAAGCAAATTAAAACATCAGATCAAATGTGGACCATCCATCGGTTTCTTAACAATAAGCGAGCCGAGCCGTCTTACAAATTCTTCTTGTACATTGTCGGTAGCTTGTGGGATAATTCTAACTTTCAGTTGTCTTGTGCTCAAAATTTTCTTACGTAAGGTATCAACATTTTATGTTAACGTTTTGACAATTAAAAGATCTATGGAAATCACGAAAAAAAGTACGTCATTACTCCAAAACAAATCACGACCGAAAATCGAATTTAATGGAAAAATGTGCATTTTCATAAAATAAAATCGACGTGTTCGAGGATTTGCTCGAAAACTGGTTTGTTTCAGTTTTAATTAATTTATTCCATACTTTAGCCCCTCACTGTATATTTCTTACTCGTACTACGGTTTTACATCTTAATTATTACTTGTTTTGTTGTTTTCTAATTCAACCTCAGTCAAACCTAAAATCAGTTAGTTTATGAGATATGGCGGTTGTATTTAAGTTTTAATTTATTCACGAATATGTTAAAGCTTTATTATTTGCACTCAAAATTACTCAAAAAACGCCGGAAGATTATTAAATCAAGTATTGCTATACTCAATCGCGGAGTAAAAGTGCTGTTACCTTTAGGTACTTTTACCTTTTACTAATGATATGATGATAACTGGCCAATTTAGGGTTGCCCCAGACTACTTTTTCTGAGGCATCGTATACTTGGAACCGATCTTCTAGAGCCCGACGATATACGGAGCGCCTCTATGGACAAGACCTTGGCTTTTGGGCTAGGTGCCAGTCTGTATGAGGGCATCCCTTAATTAGCAGATGCACAATGGGCTTAGGGCCTGAGTGCTGCTACTTCGCACCGCTGAAAGAAGAAGAAGAAGAAGAAGAAGAAGAAAGGTTATCAACATTGGAAGATTCTTGGCCTGAAGAAAATCTACAGTGTGTCAAGACAAAAATAAAAGTTATTGTATGGTTGTATGTTGTACGTATGTGTGCGAATATATTCTTCTTAGTGCTATGTCGTTTTCAGGACATTGGGGGGGGGGGGGGTCAAAGTCACATTTTTAAACGACTTGGTGCCGTGAACTTTGTTATATCCCCTTATACTAGCAAAATGTGTTCTCTGCAAGGGATTCCCGTCGCCTTCTGCAGAGTTTGTGTGACTATGCATGATGTGAATAGTGTATGTGTCTTGTGATTATTTGAAGTCGACCATTCCGCAGACAGAATCGTTAATTGTAACCAAACGATTAAATGGCTTCACTCGCTCAAGTACTGACCTCGAACAGTAAAAACTGTAAAAATTCTTATCACTGTGTGAGATTCGAACCTTATACTCCTAGTTAGGATCCCAGCGCTGTTACCACTGCGCCAACGAGTTTCAGTGAATATATTGTAATTGTTACGGCTAGAAGCCGAAACTGATGTTAGGGATATCATAGGTAAAAATATTAAGTAGAATAGGACCCAAGGTACACCCCTGGGGAACACTTGCTCTGATATTCCTTGTTGATGATACAGTTGCGTGAATTTTAACTGCAAATGTTCTGTTATCAAGATATGAGAATAAAATGGTCTTCATATATTCTGAAATTCCAAGATTAGTGATTTGTATTTAAGATCTTCAGTCCACACACGACCAAATGCTTGAGCTAAGTCTACAAAATTGTCACCGTGTATTGTTTGCTTTCGTATCCTTTTTCTATTGTCTCAACAATTCTTTGTAGCTGATGGCAAGTAGAAGGTTTTTTTTTTGAATCCGAACTGAAAGACTGGCAATAGTTTCTAAAAGACCAATGGGGGTCGCTTTTTTATTTCTTCCTGGTTTGAGAAACAGTAGAATTAGTGCATGCTTCCATTTGTTGGGAAAGTAACCAGTTCTTAAGCAAGCATTATAAGTGGTTGCTTAGTATACCATTGCTTTTCGTGATAGATTTTTGAGTATGATGTTGGGGATTCCATATTCACATGGTATTTCGTTTAATGGAAGTGTATTTATTATCGAAGTTAGTTCCTTGGGTGAGGTTGGTTTTATTTGGTCTCCAGCTAGTGGTTCGTGTGTTTCTATATGTCTGATGACTATATTTGCAAAGCATGGATCTTGATGATTGCGAGAGGTAAGTAAATATTGCTTCTAGATGGTCGGCGAAAGCTTCGCATTTTGCTTCGTATTGTGTATTCTTGAATAATTTTTTGTTTTATAAAAGGAGCTACTCCATCAAAGGCGAATCTTGCCATTCTATCTGTACGATAGCAGTGAAAGCCTGATATTTTAAAGCTATCGTTTTTGGTTAAATGTGTCTCCGTGACACATGTGATGTCTATGTTATGTCTTGTAAGAAAAGTTGTAAATAACGGTTTGTTGGGTCTTAATTCCATTAGTATCAATTTTAGGATGCTGAAATGAATGAGAGCTTTGTGACAGTTATGGTCTATTCAAGAGAGGAGGTAATAAGTTAATTAGCAAGAATTGTTTTATTTGACCTAGGTAGGCTTAAATTAGGTTGAGAATTGATGTAAAGATTGTTTTGGCTATTGGTTCAGTTTCAGAAGTGTTATTTGTTGGTTTCCAAGATTGATTGTGATTAATTATTCGCAAGGAATATCTTAGAATTTCATTTCAACGTTCTCGTGTCAAAATTTAAATGGTATTAGTTGTTGTAATAGGTAAAACGAAATAGACGGATCAATCCTTGTTGAATGTGAATATCGTGGTATACATTTTCTGACTATACATCTTTAAATATTGAATAAATGCGAATATTTTACCGGTAACTTTTAAGGTACAAATTTAGAACTGGATATGAAGTCTGAAACGGTTTGATGAATATATTTATTTCTGTAATTACATAGTTTGTTTTTAAGACAGATTCAATTGCTGTAATACAACTAAGTAAGTAATGATCGAGCCGCTCATCTAAAAATAATTACAATGTTATTATGTTATAACTGGTATTAAACTGTTATTTAATAACTTACTGAATAAAACAATAAGTAATCAAGCTCAAACCAATCTAAAGCTGAAAAACTAATATTCTGATGAATCAAAGTTAAAGACAGTCGATTCTGAAAGAAAATTAGAAGTTAATGAATTACTCTAAAACCACAATGATATTCAGAAAAACAAAAGCGTATTTTGAAAACACATGCCCCAAATATTAATTTCATATACAGGGAATTTTTCTTTTTAGTATACATATCCCCTATGTATACTTTTATAATAAACGTAAATAGGCAACCCACTTTTTGTTTTATTCCTTTATAGTCCAGTAAAATAAGGGTTCAACCTCGGAATGAAAGTAAGGAAGCTGTATATTCGCATGAACCTTTGTTTTGACGTTCTGAAGACTGGCTGAAAAGTCTCATACAATCTCGTGTCTGCGTCACAAGATATTAAAGGACAAAGGTCACGAAAATCGGTTTTTCGCAATTATCTCCTTTTCTATGCGTCATATGTCATTTAAGGTTCTTATAAAACTTGTAGACCATAAAATTATCTACAATTTTTATTTGATGCATTTTGTCGTATGATCAACCGTTCTCGAGATATAGCGCGGAGAGTGGCACGCGCGCATCCGTATACGATAACTCTTTGTAAACTGCGGAGCCAGGTATATAGGGTACCCATAATCTATCTCATTACATGGGTAACTTTCTTAATATAAAAGATAGAGGATCAGTTAAATGGGGAAATTTGGGCAGAATTACAAGCAAAATCTCATGCAATTTTCAAATTTGACATATGCAATCAATTTTTTTTTATTATTTCGAAAAAACTATATACGGATGCGTGCGTGCCGCGCTCCGCGCTATATCTCGAGAACGGTTGATCATACGACAAAATGCACCAAATAAAAATTGTAGATAATTTTATGATCTACAAGTTTTATAATAACCTTAAATGACATATGACGCATAGAAAACGAGATAATTGCGAGAAACCGATTTTCGTGACCTTTGACCTTTAATATCTTGTGACGCAGACACGAGATTATATGAGACTTTTCAACTAGTATTCAGAACGTCAAAACAAAAGTTCATGCAAACATACAGCTTCCTTACTTTCATTCCGAGGTTTACCCGTTATTTCACCTTATATGACTGGACTATTAAGGCTGTTTTTGATGATTTTTATCCATCTTTCTTGAGATTTTATTTGATATCAAAAGGCGGGACCAGGTCTCTTTTGAGTCATTCGTTTATCGTATATTTATTTGCTTTTTGGGATATTATGTAGGGTTCAATAGAAACACGTTTGAACTGCGCAGCCGCGACTTCATCACCAGGAAAAAACGGAATTCAGTTGTTTATATTGATTGTTTAAGTAATAGTAACGCGCCTGTCAAAAGTATCTGCTGTTTGCTTCTTTCTAAGCGTTGCGATTAAGTTGAAAAATGGCATTCATTGTAGAAAATCTGTTCAAAGATAATCTGCGTGCTGTTATGTAATTTTTAAGAAATTTATACGAGAATGAAAGTTGTATATGGTGACTATATGTGTGGTTGGACGGTGCAATAAATTTCGACAAGGAAGAGAATCCACTAAAGATTTGACTCGTCTAGGACATGCTCGTGCTTTAGCATCAGATGAAAATGTGAGACAGTTGGAAATTGTTTAATATGCAAATAGGCGCATTCAAGTTGATTGCCAAGGTGTACTGCTCTTAGATCTTAAAGAACCTGGCGTTAACATCAATGTTGAACGATATGCAGACACCTTAAACTGTTTACGTGACAGCAACTCTTTCTGCACGGTAATGCTCGCCCCCATGTAGCCCGAACGGTTTAAGATCTGCTTGCTCGTATACGTCTGGAAATCTTACAACATCCACCTTACAGTCCCGACTTGTGCCCGTGTGATTTACATGTGTTTGGCTCATTAAAACAATCGCTAACAGGGCGGAGGTTCAACTCGGACGCTGAGGTAGAGTTTGCTGTTAGAGAATGGTTCCGCAAGCAGGAAATCTATAAATTAGTGCACCAGTGGGACTCATGCCTTAATGTCAATGGAGATTTCTTTTAAATTCATTGAATAAAAATTGCTTTACGGCCTCTAAACGTGCTTCTATTGGACAATCCTCATATAATGGTATACAAATTGTCCGAAAATCAATCCAAACATACAAAAATTAATGAGTGCAACAAGGAAGACATAAAAAATATGGGTAGCACAACAAAGATAGAATGCAATCATGGCTAGGTAAATTTTTAAACTAAAGATCTCTCTCCAATAATAAGCAAGCAAGCAAAATCATCTGTCATTTAAAAGCATAAAGTGAGGTTAAATTGCTGGTCGTTTGCATGTATAGATAAAGGAAGCAAAACTTTGGTCTTACGTAATAAATATTTTGACGTTTGTTAATACGCAGCGTTGCCAAATGTATATAAATAATCTAACCTCACTTTGTTTCCAACTCTTCTTTACATTTAGCAAAGTTACTATTGATTACTTACTGCTCTCATACATATCCCCGCACGGGGGTTCTGTGCGCAGGGAGGGTTGGCGGTTGGCCCGACAGGGCTGACGTCGGGACCGCCTTCGAGCGCGAGTCACCGATGGTGGCCCGACAGGGCTGCCCCGACTCTTCCCTCGTGTGTGGGACCTGGGGTGTTGCGAGCCCCCGGGTTAACCGAGCAGTCTGACTAGTGCACCGTGGTGCAAGCCACTAGACTAGTAGGGAGGTGGACCCGGATCATTGCCGCGCGGCATGCATGTATCATGCATGCTTGCATGCATGTATGCACGTATGTCTGCACGTATTCCGAGGTGGAAAGCACCGAGCGAGTGACCAGTTTGCCGTTGATCAGTTCTGGTACGCCGGGGGTTGGGTGAACCAACACCCAACCATTGAGGTTGACTTCGGCGGGGCAAAAAGTTTCAAACAGTTCCGCTGGAACGAGAAGATTGTCCTCGGCGTGTGAGTTGCGTCCCATCAACTCGGCCACTGACAATGCAGAGCCAGTAGAGGCGGGGATAGCGCTTCCGTCGACTAGTGCGCGCCTAGGGTCTTGCAACCCGAAGCTACTAGGAGGTGATCAGAGTTCGATCATTGCGATGAAAGGGCGTACCCCTTTCCAGGGCTTCGGTCCTGTGGGATTCCCTTCGGGGGAGGTAGATATGCTTAAATGCCAGGTGCTACCTCGGTCTCGGCCGGTCCCAATTGACATCCAATAGTGCTCTCATACATATCGTAAATAACATCCCTAATCGAGCTTGCATCGAAATTCTTCACATCAGTCACGCGTTTAGGATGTGGCCGTTTCTTCGTAAACAACACGCGCGGATTGTAATGACAACACTGTACTCGATCACGTATCACTGCCAACCTTACGCGAGAAAGTAACTGCATAAGACAGCGGCGGAGAGTCAGCGAAAGAGGGAATATTTTTGTTTTTATAGTGGTATTACTATTACCACGAACGGTGACGTAAGACCAAAGTTTTGCTTCCTTTACCTATATTCAAAGTGTGCAGTTTAAAACCACGATATGCTATTCAATTGTGAAGAAGAGATGTTATGGCATAAGAACCACTAATCGATACGGAGAGAGAATTGGAATTTATGCTTTTAATGACAGATACAATATTTATGTTTATGACAGATGTTTTTGCTTGCTTGCTTGTTATTGGAGGGAGATCTTTAGCTAAAAATTTAACTAGCCATGATTGCATTCTATCTTTGTTGTGCTACCCATATTGTTTATGTCTTCCTTGTTGCACTCATTAATTTTTGTACAATGTGAGTTTTTAAAAACTCAATTGTAGCAGGCCGTATTCTGTCTTAATAACCTTAAAACTGTCTGTATTAAGTCAGAATACGGCCTGCTGCAATTGAGTTTAAAAAAAATCATATTGTATGTTTAGACTGGTTTTCGGACAATCTGTATACAGGAATTTAGAATTTTGCATTACCTCCTTAGTAGTTTTTCGGTTTCCAGATAATAGAATAGCTCTTGAAAATAAAGTTTTAAAACGTTTAGATTCCATTTTTGTAGAATTACACACAGCTGCTACTCCTAATACTGAGCTATAATGTGCAATCGTAGCTATAATACTCGAAGCTAAAGTTTCATCCATATCATGTTTAGCCACAATTATAACATTTACGAATCTGTAAAGGTCACACATAATCCACAAAAAGAATGTGGCAGTAATCCATAAGCAAAATAAACCGTAGAACTTTTTAATTTTTACTGAAAGTAAATAAATGTCGTGGTGACTTTGTGCTAGAATTTTGAGATCTTTTGTGCCTTTGGATGTTGTTGTTTCTGTATTTAATGCAGTTAGTTTTTGCCTTAGAATAAAAACGGCGTTAATAAACTGAAACAATACTGTGTAGTTAACGACATCTGGCAACACGAAAAAAATTGCATATTTAGCCACCAAGACCACATCGAAACTGCTTATAAAGGCCACTGCAATTGCCATCGACGTGTAATAAACAATTACAAATATAACTTCTATCCATACTATCAGTTTTATATTATGTCCTTGTAGTTTATTTAGCAGTTTCAGTTGTTTTTCTTGAGATACAATGCTCCAAACCATCACATAAATGCTTAAAGTGGTCAACATTAGATTCGCTAGGAGAAAAGCTATTTCATCCAAGTTTCCTGTGTCCACGACGTCCGCTACATAAAAATTTCCACCAACGAATGTTATGGTATACATCAATATTTTGAAAAAATATATTTTATTGCTTTTGGATTTAATCGGCCCTCCATTCTCGCTGCATTCATATGCCGTGGTACACAAAAATTTAGAAATATAATAGAGAGGTTTTGTAGATGTTCTAAAATCCATTGTTAGGTGCTAGAAAAACAGTGAACTAATGTAATAATTTTATCGCTCGTAACTCAAATGTCTGAAGGGGCGTTCAATTTTATCTTCATTAATCTTTGTCTTGAATTTTATTGATTTGTCAATAACTGGGCGTTTTTCTTTTGTTTTGTTTAATGCGCGTTACAATAATTTTGATGTTTCAAATGTTATTTTGATAAAATAATATAATGGTTAATATATTAATTGTAACGGCCTTCCTCTACATCAGGGGCCACCAAAGTGGTCGATATCGTCCCCCAGGGGTCGATATAACATTGTTAGGGGTCGATTCGGGCTCAGGGGTCAATTGAGGGTTGATAGAAAAATATAAGACATCGTTGTACGGGTAATATTTAATTCGGTTAACTTGGATTATTTCCATTCTGAATGACAACGTAATTAAGAATGAATCGTGGGAACAGTGACATGAATAGGATGGTGCAAGGTCATGAAAATAGTTACGGAGGCCAATCACGTAGGCCAAAATCACGTATTTAGATACCAATAAATGGATGTCGGTGGTTCCCGCCGGCCGGCGCGGCGGGAGCGAGATTGCAACACGTTTACGGTTGCTTATTTACTTATACTTACACGTATTCGGTCCAGTCTCATTTTTGCGTATCGACATGCAAGTGAGCTAAACTTCTTTGGCGTTAAGCCAATATACAACAAACACTGTATCTATAAAATAAACAATCTAAAAACTCACATAAGCATAGATAAATTATAAGCGTCTTTTTTGCTTCTCCTATTATAATTACGCAATAGTAAAATAGAGAGGGTCGATAAAAGGTCAAGAAACTCTTGAAGGGGTCGACGGTCGAAGAAGTTTGGCGACGTCTGCTCTAGATTAAAGGTGCAACAACAAGTTTTTGTTTGGAATTAAAGAGACTGATACAAATCTGAAATTTAATCTTTAATTCTTGTAATAATAAATAATAAATTGTTTTGAAAGTTGCTTCGGAAGTAAAACAATTGTTAATTCGGATTAAAAATCAGTGAATCATTTATTATAATTATGTAATGATTAACATGTTGCAAGCTACTAAAATATCTAAGAAGTAAAGAAGAAAATAGCAAAAACACAGCTTCTATCATGTTTGTGTGAATTACTGCACAATTAGATCATCTTGTTTAAATTAATTGGCGCAACATTATGTATTCATCAGTCCGGGTGGGCCTATTGGCCCCGGAAGTCCTGGTTCTCCTCTTAATCCGATAATTCCTGGCAATCCTATAATGATATTATCACCAATTACTCTTAATTTCAGATCATTATTGTTTTTTATAAATTACCAGGCATCCCTTTCGGTCCGGGGAACCCTCGAGGTCCCGGAGTTTCATTAAGTGTATTCTTTAAACATTCGTCTTTAATAATTTTACAAAATTTCTGAGTATCTTCATCCGATGTTAGGTCCATTGCCTTTTCCAAGCTTGAAAGTCTTGGAGGACCTACTGATCCTGGAGATCCTGGTTCCCCCTTTAATCCAGCAAGTCCTTCAAGAAAAATGCGTGTGCTAGATTTTGGATACATTTTGTAATATATGTAAATTACTTACCGGGAAATCCTCTCGGACCAGGCTGGCCTGTAAAGCCGAGAGGTCCTGGAGGACCGGGAGGTCCTCGACGCGGTTCTACAACTAGGTCTTTTAAGCAGGTATCATTGACAATATTGCGAAATTCTTCTTCATATTTAGTTTTAATATCGTCTATAAGTTTTGATGTATCTATAAGACTCTGTAAATCTGCTGATTCTATTGATTTTCCTGGTAGTCCTCGTTCTCCTTTTTCTCCAGGAAATCCTGGCATTCCTAACAATTTATTGTTTTATTTAGCATACAATAATTACTTTCAGCAATGTTTTAAAGTTTATTAAATATTTTATCAATGCTATTGTTATTTTTTTATTTTTATTCCTTGTAATTAGTATTATGATATAGGTAAATGTAGATGTTACTTACCAGGTAATCCTATTGTACCAGGTGATCCATTTAAACCGGGAAGACCTCGGGGACCTGGAAATCCTGGAAATCCCGCACGGCCTACGGGTCCCGAAAGTCCCGAAAGTCCTGGCAGCCCTTGAAGTCCTGGCAGTCCGTGAAGTCCTGGGGGTCCCGACGGCCCCGTAAGCTCATTATTGGTACAATTATGTTTCAGAGCCTCGTAGAGACCGTTAGCTTCTTTTATCTGAAAAGTTAAATAAAAATTATGAAATCGATTTTTTTAAAATAGATTTCAGGTTAACTGTTAATAAATCTTTTTTTCCACAATTCGTTATAATAACTGTATTTTTGCGGTGTAGATTTTCGTTTGGTTTTAATTCAGATTTTCAAATTTTGATATTACCAACTGTTGTATATAGAATCCAACTAGTATTTGCCCCACGAAGATTAGCAATAAGGTGCAGGTTGCACATACTACAAATCTATTGGTCGTCTGATTTTTGTTGTTCATTTTATACTCTTTGTTTTTAACAGTGAATAGCTGGGACTCTGTCTTAATAACTTACGTGTAACTTTTGATTTTGCAAGTGGTGTAGCGGTCAATTTATATGTAAATTATTTGATGTTATAAGACGTAACGAAAATACGTAGAAGTAGAAGAAATGAGCGACTGTGATTAGCTAGAACGCGTTAGGAGATAAAAGTCCGAAATTAAAACTCGCAAATTACTCAATAAAAATGAACGCTATGGATTATGAAATGCCAAGAAAATGAAAACAGTAAACAGCATATAACAAAATTATTTGGAAAAAATATTTAATTTGCATTTATTAAAATAATAAAAGTGTAATTCGGCACAGTTCATAGGTGCCGAGCTTTCAAGATCATTATGGGGGGAACAAACAAATAATATTTTTTCTCCTAGATTAAAATATCGTTAGTTAAGGACGTTAAGGTATTTTTAGGAGACAACCTTTTTATGCAAACATTACTGTTCCAATATCCGATTGCTTTATAGGGGTATGGGGCATGGGGCTCGTTGCCCCTACGGAGGCGGCGCGGCGCCTATGGCATAAGTTATTTTAAGGAATAAAAAACCGCCATAATTTCCAAGAAAGATAGTATTAATTAGTTGTTCTTGTAAATAGTTGATAATCTGATTACTTATAAACAAATTAACAACTTTGATGTAGTATTTGTTTGTTCCGGGACATGTTTTTATAAAATTATTTCTTTGCTGATAATATTAAAGATATTGCACAACAAACTAACAAATAATGAATGAAATTATACTTTTTAAAATACTTAGCTGAATGTCCTGTTTTAGATATTCCTTATTTGTTTAACAAGGTAAAAAGTGGCAGATTACAACTGCTGTTGGTGTTTCACAGCAGTGGCAGTGAAACTAGCCAAGGTAGTAAATAAATCTGCATTTTTGCCATACCCTTTTCGTCGATTGTTTATAATTAACATAGATTTGTTGTTTACTTTTAATATTTTTTATGGAGTCACTATCATCTAACCATCTGCTGCTATGTAGTTGCTGTGGAATTTTTTTATAAATCTCATGTTATTGTTTAAATGCCGCAGTCAGTAAAACTGTTGTACTGCTTAGGCACCAAAAGTGGAATTTTTGCGCGTCTTTAATTGTCAGTAAAGTGACACTTTTACGTTTCGCAAAAACGTTAAAAAAAGTTGGCATTTATCTACGCGATTTCCATACGTAAAATTCCAAAAGCTATTCGGAATTTTAAAATCTCTTAGCACTCTGTTTGTTTATTAACTGGGCCAGAGGCGGCGTAAGGCGTGGGCGACGTGGGCCACCGCCTACGGCCTCGCGGTCCGAGGGGCCTCGCGCCTCCGAAAAATATATTGACATACCAAATTTGTTTTTATTCAGTCAGTCTAGCAACATTTGTTGGCGTTGCGTTGCTGTTGCCGGTAATCCCCGATCCCAGGCCGCATCGAAAGCTTAAAGAACTAAATGGAACAATCAGACACACTCAGTGATTGTGATTCGGTTCTAAACGAAATGCTCAATTTGGAATTTATCATATCATTACATGTGTGGTATGAGTTATTATCGCGTGTTAATATCATAAGCAAATTATGGCAATCTGTACAAGTCCATTTGAGCATTGCTCTTCAACATTTGCGTACATTTTGTGACTGGATCAAAGAATATCGACAAACTGGATTCGAGAAATGCTTGTCTGACGCTCGTCAATTTATTGAGAAAAGCAATTATGATCTGCCAAAAGACTTTAAAAATAAAAGGGTAGCCAAAAAGAAAAGGATGTTCGATTATGAAGGCAGCGATCAACCTATACAGTCCCCCAAAAGTCGGTATGAAACAAATTTTTTCAACACCATGATTGATTCTATAATAAGCAATATGGATTCGAGATTTTTGTCTTTATATCAACATTTTGAAAATTTTGGTTTTCTCTATGATCTACGCAGGTTGAAGACTATTCCAAAAGAGGAAATATTAAAAGCTGTCAAGATTTACACACAGTTCTGCGAGTGGGTGAGAGCAGTGACTTCCAACCTTACGAATTATATGAAGAATTAAAACAATGATTCCAAATTTACCCAACTTCATTAAAGATGTGAAACAGCTGCTCCAATACATAGCAGAAAATAACTTAAAAGAAATTTACCCTAATATTTACATTGTCGTTCGAATATTGCTAACAATACCTGTAAGTACAGCTTCCGCTGAAAGGAGTTTTTCAAAATTAAAACTAATAAAAAATTATTTAAGAAATTCAATGGGTCAGGAACGACTTTCAGCTCTGGCAGTTTTATCTATTGAAGCAGATATAGCATGTAAGCTGAATTACGATGCAATTATTAAGGAGTTCAGTAAGGCTAAAAGCAGGAAATTTCTGTTTCTTTAATTCTTCTTTTTTTATTTTATTTAATGTTAGTTTGCATGTTTATGAATAAAAATTTGATAGTTTAAATGTTTTTTTATTTTATGAAATCCGTCTTCTTACGTTCTTACGACACCAGAGGGCCTCGCGAAATTTACTTTGCCCACATCAAACTAGGGTCTTGCCCCGCCACTGAACTGGGCGAAGACTAAGTTTCCGAGTCCCAGGAATTTCAACATCCATCTACTACAATGTTCATTGGCACTATTCGATTAGAATTATGCTGAACACAAGGGGTCTCCACCTCTGAAAGGGATCTTTATCGTGCCAAACAATCCAAACATTGTATTGAAACGGGACCTACAATTTTACCACGTATCCGAAAGAGGACATATGTTTAGATATTTTTTGTATTAAAAATCTCACCAATCTGGGACCGAGATCTCTGATTTATGAAGCAAGTACCTAGGTATATGATTTTATTTGGTTCTTAGAAATTTGTATCTGGTATATTCGTGAGTTATTTTATTGTTTCGATATCTAAGCTACGCAGAATTTTCCTTCTGCTAAGAGTTTTATCTTTGGCTTTGGCAAACCACGGTTTTTAGTGTTGCCTTCCTGTGATATTTATTTTCCTTGAACCTAATGCGTTTATATTATTGCATTGACTGTTTCATTACGTTTTATATGTTTAGCCTCCTTTGTCTCCTTCTGTTTTGTCATTTCAGTTTATTTTTTCTATCAGTGTGTGTTTATACAGTACTCCATTGTCCATTTCAGTGAGTAGTTTACCTGAGTTAAATTTTTTAATGTAGGTATTCAGATACACACCTGTTTTACTTAATCCTTCATCGATCTAACTTCAATTTACATGTTTCAAGCGTCGCATTATCGAGAGCAAGAGATGACAAAACTCTAGACTTGACTGTACATACATTCATTACAAGAGGTTAGTGTGACATCTGAGAAGGATGTTGGATTTAGATAAAAATTCCTGCTTGGGCGATCTTAATACCTTATTTTTCCATTGCAACACTAATATTTGTTAACGTTTTTGTAGAAAGTAGAAACACATCACTTCCGTAATGAGTGTATTTTAAGGTAATATATCTCGTAATATATCAATATATTTCTCAAAATCAAGCATATTCTTCATCTAATACAAGCAAATTGTGTCTTTCTGCAAAACACGCAATTGCAGTAGTGTTCAATACGAATGAGGCATGTAAGTGACTTAAAATGTACAGACAATGAAACTTTTTATTAATAAACGATCCAATTGTTCACAGTATTAGCCAGCTGTTATGGTGTCATAATTTAAAAATTCAAAGTGTATTATTCCCATATAATCCCACCACACACTTAAGAGTACCATTTTGGGATGCACATCTGCTTTTGCTTGTGGTCTAGCTGCTTCACCTGCTCTAACTCATTGTCTCTTACGTTTAATATTAATATTACGATAGAGAACCCACTTTTTATCCATTGTCACTACCCGTTTAAAAAACGCTCTTGAGCTTCTCGCGAATGCAAAAATGTGCATTATGTTATCTTGGAAGAAGAGTGACACAACTCAAAAATTTTAATATTTTAGGCTTTGGTGTCAAACAACTCCACAAGTCAAACATAGTTTGAAGTTCATACTCATACAGTTGCTTGCCGCTCTTGTTTACCGATGGCCAGAAATCTACATTTTAGTTTCACACAATCTTTGAAGCGATTTTTCTCGAAAAAAGTTTTTGGAGTTGTGTCACTATTCTTCCAAAGTATCGATTATGTTAATGTGTCCCTGCGATGATTTTTCCGTATTTAAACACCTTTCCCAATCCTTGTAAGTGATGCCGGAACCAAATTTTCTTGCAAGTTCTTCGACTGCTGCCACAGGATTTTCGTCAAGTTTAGCAACCAGAAGGTCACTATCAAATTCAACAGGACGATCTGAACGCTTTTCAACTTACAAGCTGTAATTACCAGATCTAAATTTTTCAAATCATCGACAACATGTCCTCCCATTCAAAGCATCCCAGTGGCGGCTCGACAGGTGAAGTATGGTGAAGTGCATAAAATTTGTGCATCCAAATTATTTTATATTCAAATTATTTTTTATTTATCGACATTTCAATACTACGTATTGAGAGGATCTTTTTTTATAAATGCATATTATTTACCATAATATATGCCACTGTCCACTAGCCTATTTTGTCCTTGTCTACACCGCATTCGTATGAAACGAACGCGCCTGAAGTGAAGAGTTGGGATTGACTGGCTTTAACTGCGAGCGGTTCGTTGACACATGTTGAATCGCTAGAGTGAAGTGTTTAGTTTTATATCGACGAACCACTTCACATCGTGTCGCGTGCCGGTTATCACTGATTTCAAATAATTGAAACTGCTGTCTTGTTTTGATGTTCGTTGTTTGTGTGTTTGTTTTCCAATAAGTGTGTGTTTTAAACATAAAAAATTCAAAAGCAAAAGGAATGATCAATTTTTTAAATTAATTTTTGAAAAGGCAAACGGAATAGTGCAAATCAACATTTCTAAGCGCGAATATGCTAATCTTACAAGTGCTGAAATTAAAACAAAGTTTAAAATTCTATTTTATGAAATCATCACGTGGTAATGGAAATGGAAGTAAGGTTTCAAGATTGTGATAAGTTACAATTTGTGTCTCTGGCTGATACAACAAAATTTGAACAATATCATTCATGTTTTCCCTCTAAAGCTTTTGAAAGTTTAAGCCAATTTTATTGAAATTTATTTCCTAGAAATCAGCGTCTAACAAATGAATTACATCTTCTGTATGCCAATGAAAATTATAGAACTATACCACTACAAGAATTACTCAAAAACCTCAATGAGAGTAAAGAAATTTTTACTGAAGCTTATAAGCTGTTTTGCCTTATACTAACCATTTCATTGACAAGTGCATCAGTTGAATGAACTTTTTCTTGCCTTAAACGAATAAAAACATAGGTACCTAAGGAATACGATATCCCACGATAGACTCTCCTCTTTGGTGAATATTTCAATTCAAAAAGAACTTTTACTAGGGTTAATTAAAAACCAACCATTTTACGAAGATATTACCAACAAATTTGCTACCCTAAAAGACAGAAGGATGACTTGGTGTTCAAAAATTAGGTAAGTCCAAATAAAAAGTTTTTTTTAATTTACCACAATAGCACTTCACCTATTTTTTGACCCACGAGCCGCCACTGCCAGCGGCGGCCCGTCTGATGACGCAAGTGAAGCGCTGCTTTACCTATATTTTTCGGTTAAATGTTTTTTTTTTATTCTAAATCTGAAATTATTTTAATTTTTTTCATTTTCTTTAATTCAGTTGATATAACCAGAAAAGAATGAAATAATTACCTCCATTCCTAATTATTAGTAGCTATATGTCGCACCGCAGAACACAGTATTTTTCATACCCCCTGCAGTTTATGCCGCTCCGCAGTACATACTGCAGAAGTGCAGACCACAAGCGTTCAACTGAAGCAGGTTCGCTTATACAGGAATACTGCGTCAATTTTCGTATGTTTGAATACGTGCTGTTGCCATGGCAACAGCACCCTTGCAAGTGAATTTGTACCGAGAAGTGAAACAAATTCTAGACCTGCGTCAGTCGCAACCTGCCGTCTGGTTTCGGTGTTACATATTTTGTTGTTTATTTTAACGGGCAGACCACGCGAATTTTTATACGATGTTCCCATCAAACGATTCGGTATGTGTGTTATGATGACATCATCGATAAGTTTACAAGTTTGAAAGACAGAAGAATAGCCCATATATTCAAGAAATAAGTTTGCAAGTTTGAAAGACAGAAGAATAGACCCTATATTCAAGAAATAACAAACTTATAATTTCATAAGTAAACTCGGAAGTGACTATATTAAGTTAGTGAGGCACCATTTTTTTGTTTGCTTATATTTTATAGACTTCCTTGGAGTAGTGGATTATTTTTTTACGTATTTTGGTAAGTGGATTTGATTTTAATGTTTATTATTACCAATAATTTCTTTAAAATTGCTTTGCAAAATATATATTTTTAGTTACACATAAAGCGAACCCGGGTTCCAACAAAATTTCAAGTTGTAAAAATGCAAATGACCTTGACCTTTGAAAAAACAACCGGGGGACTGCCCCTGCAGCTCGGCCCCAAAGGGAAGAGGGGGGGACCTAATAATCTGCTTTACCCATTTCTAAAGTAACGAGCCGCCACTGAATTACAGCTCACTTACAAATTATCTACAACACCTACAATTGTATTGTCTTCTTTTTAAAATCGATGTCAAGGCTTCTGACATGGCCACTGGTGTAGAATCAACAATTGTGTCCAAATAAATACGTAAAAAATTTCAATATTTTTGAAAGAGCATAAAATCTAGTATATTCATTAGCATGTATTAAAAGTCTATTCACTGAGTTTGTGGGCATGCTTATTGATGATAACCTTACTTCGCTTTACCGCCAGGCGGGCCATGTACATGATCTGAGCAAAAACCAATTTATGATAAAAATTATGTTAACGACGTGCATTACTAGTTACATCGTTTGTACCAGGCGGATTTCAATAATTTTATTGCAAAATATTTATTGTGTATACATAAAAGGTTCTAATGAAAACGCTCTATGATGCATTAATAAAAATGAACATCTGCACGCATCTTAGTAATTAAGCGAGAACATTTTTTTCACCCCTAGATTAACCCCTTTAGTAGTTTTTTTTGCTGGCACCCTGTATATTCGTAGATATCGTAGGTAATAATATAAAGACAATTTTTTTTGACTTTATTTATTTGTACAATCAATCCGGTTTGTGGATTATAAAACGAAGAATTTTTAAGAAATTGGTTTTATAACTAAATTTGTCAGCCACACATATTTTTACATTTTATATTACTTTGCAATACCAGAACAAAAGGCATATACCTATGATGATTATAGAATCATTGTTAATTCTAGCATATTAAATATTTTGCTTTACTTTAAGTTTGATAAATCAATCAGATTATCAGATAGTGCGTCATAAATCTTTAATGTCCATGATTTTGTTAAGGCAAGTCTTTAAGACAGGGTGAGCCCGCTGGACCCGGAGGTCCCCGTTCGCCTGGCCTTCCTGGTATTCCTGTAATAACAAACAATGCCCGATTATTAATATTTTTTTGAACTTAGAAATATACTGGTAATTCTTCATCAATATCGTTTTTATTTTTTTTTGTTGGATAATGTTTCGATAAGACCACAGATTACCAAGTAGTTTAGAAATTACCGTCTAATCCTGGAAGTCCATCAAGGCCTGGAGGTCCAGGGCGACCTGGAGGTCCTCTAAGAAACCTCCTAATTACATTCGTTAAACAGGTCTCACTCACAAGGTTGCAGAATTCTCGGGCATATTTGGTTTTGATTTCGGCAATTAGGTTTGATGTTTCAATAACATGCTGTCCTGTAGGTTTTTCCGAGGGGCATTTGTTGATAATATTACAAAGTTCTGCGGTGTTTTCCATCTGAAAAATGATAATTTTTTTAATATACCTAATAATCTCCACTTAAAAAACGATCAACATTTTTAAAATTTTTGTATCAATTTTGGATTTATTTATAACTTACGTCGATATCACGTTTTTTTCGTCCAATTCGTGGAAATTGTGGTGGCACTAAACGTCTTTTGTCTTGGTAGTTTGCATTGCTGCTTTGGTTGCTGCTTGTAAGTTGTATCGCGTTTTTACTTAACATACTCGTAACTTCTTGTAATATCTCACGTCGCTGGGATTCGAGCTTAGTTTGCAATAATACATAAAAATCTTCTGGTTTTAATGTATTTTGTTGTTTTATTCTTGCAATTTGTTCTAATATATTTTTATGTTTTAACATCAGCTTTGCATCGATGATTTTTTCAACTTCCGATGTTGTCAAGTATTTTATGTACAATCCTATAGAAATTTCTATTATCAAAAGAACAAAGCAGACGGCAAATATTATACATTTATTATTTGATGTACTTTTTTGATTTTTATCCATTTTTTAGATTGGTTTATTTTCACATTTGATAGTATTATATTGTCGGTTTGAATGCCGAAAAATAACTGAAACTAATAACTAATTGGTGTTTACTTTATGTCATTTCCTAGAAATCGCGAAAACAATAATAACTAATAAATTATATAAAGATAAGGAGCTAAAATTAAATTATCACGTACTAAGTAAACTGATGTTATTTAGAAAACGAAAAAAAAGTGAATAGTATTGACAAGATTCGAAGAATTATTTGCAAGATGAATTTAATGCGTATGTTAAAATATTTGTTGCGTAGTTAACAGATATTCGATTAGGTTTTTCATAAAAATAACGATAAGCCATTTAACTGTAATAATTATAAACTTATAAACATTTTTGAATTTCCTAGGATAATTTGTTTTTAAAAATATTGTTTTATTTAACATACTGTTTTAATTAAATCCAGATTTAGTCTTATTTGATCGAAAAGTTGCAATGAACCATTAGTAAAACTATCGATTATGAAACTAAATGGACTGGCAATGAAAATTTGTAACAAAACAATATACATGTCCATGAAACAGGGCAAATAAATTCCCAAACAAACGCGTTACTGTTTGTCTTCATCGAAATATTGAAAGAGCTAATTTATAATCGATCACTTCACCTGTATGTCTGCCTACCAAATACGATTACTAGCACGGCAGCCTTCAGTTCTTCAGTTCCTTCAGCTATGTAATGAGCAATGTTGATTATTGATAAATTTCAGTATGCAGCTGGGTTATATTTTGATTCATATTCATATTCACCTTGAAACATTCAAAGCTGTGTTTCTAGTCTGTTTATGTCAATGGTTTTGTATTCTTCCAAAACTGTTCGATTCAACGCTACTTCAACTTCTAGAAGTATTTTCTCAAACATTTGATATCTGGCCAGTCCGGAGTTACGAGAAGTGTCATAACACCTTGCTAACTGTTGCAGAACACAATCTATAACAGCGTAAAATGCTTTGCGTAAATGAACTTGTGGGTCGGGAGCAACACTTTTTTCCCTCATTTACAGTAAATATAAATAAAAATTCCTGTAAAATATTGGGTGGGTCCATAACACGGCAGGACCCGTCGATCAAAATATTGGGTGGGTCCGGACCCACTCAACCTACCCGGGATCGCCGCCTATGCATATTCATAGACAGTATTTAAAGTTAGTAGGGGTTTAGTAGATATTAAACCAATATAATTAATATATGTTGATATAGCAATTAGTAACATCTAACTTTAAACACTGTCAATGAATATGGCCCTAAGAGTTTTAGATAAACAGTGTATAATAACCTATTTATCATTGCTGCCATGTTATTAATTATACATAATAATTAATTAGTGACCCCCTCGCCATTGTTCTTTTCAGAATGAAAATTAGTGCTTTCGTAGATTATGGTTAAGTTAACGAATAATCAAAGTTAGAAAATGAACATCGTGTACTAATATCTTATTTGTCATATAAATTTGAATTTGGATAGAATTTGTTTATATTGACAATAATTAATTTGAAGAAGTTACTAAAACGTGCCTGTGTAGCCAAAACTATAACTTTCGTCCTTAAAAAGTAATTTATCTCAATGTCAAATCATTTGAAGAATTCTGTGTTTAATATCCTAAGCGAATTCAGGTACTTCTATTAACAATAGGAATATACTGAAAATTATGCCGGCTGTGTGATTAATAGTGTGTTTATTAAAGTCTGATGGTTTCGTTTCCGGTACCCACATCATGGTGGTATATTGTTGTACAAACGTGACGTATAAATCGATGTGACATCTACGTTTTGTTGCAAAGTAGCCTACTATAATGGATATCTGCCACCTACAGATCAGCACATTAATTATTCCTTTTAGGCATTATGTATATTAGACGATGTATAATCTTTGAGTGCTTTGTTAATGATCTCCTGAGTTTTTCTTACGTTTGTTCTTGGAATAATCTATAGCAGGGGTGCTCAGACTTATAGTATCGGGGATCTACCGTAAAAGTACTAGGTGGCAAGCGATCGACTAGGTAGGGAAAAAATACAAAGTTTATAAGTGTTATTTAGAGCAACTCTTTATCCGTCATTTGAAGTTTAGTTGTTGAAGTTACGTTCGTTATAACTCAAGTTACTAATTTTTTAAGGTGACATTAAAAGTAAAAATATGGAATTAACCAGAGAGCATTTCCGAATCATGATTTATTATGATTTTAAAAAAGGTTTAAGCGCTTATGAGTGCAAAGAGAATTTATATTCAGCTTTTACTGAACAAGCACCTTCCTTGGCTACAATTTGCCGATGGTATAAGGAAGTTGAACGCGAAAGGAATTCTGTCCAGCATCAAAAAGGAGAAGGGCGTCCTCCTACGGCTGTTACCGACAAAAACATTGCTGCTGTTAATAAAATAATTGAAGAGGACAATAAAGCCACATCCAATCAAAGCAGGCGTCCCACAAGGGAGCATACTAAGTCCAATGCTCTACCTACTATTCACAGCGGACTTCCCCACTCACAGACATTCTCTTACAGCAACGTTTGCTGATGATAAGGTAGTGTTAGTTAAACACAAAGATCCAACAGTCGCCGCCACGCTTCTTCAACAAAACCTGAATGAAATAGAGAAATGGGCTGGTAAATGGAAAATCAAAATCAACGAAGAGAAATCCTCACACATTACATTTACCAAATGCAAACGCAACACACCACCTGTCTTGATCAACAACGCCCCACTCACCCAGGTGCAAGAAATCAAGTATTTAGGAATGTACTTAGATAAAGGGCTAACGTGGAAAAGCCACGATGGAAAAAACGTAAACAGATGGGCCTCAATTTCAGAAAACACTACTGGATGCTAGACCGTAACTCCAAGTTAAGTCTCTCAAATAAACTGCTTGTCTACAAGGTGGTTTTCAAACCTATTTGAACATATGGTCTTCAACTCTGGGGTACCACAGCCAACTCAGCAATCCAAATAATGGAGAGGTTCCAAAGCAAAATGTTGCGTACAATAAGTGATGCCCCTTATTTTATTAGAAACGCGGACATTCTAAGTGACCTAAAAGTGAATTCAATAAAAGACGAAATAAAGAAGTGCAGTGCCAATTACTTAAACAGACTCTCAAATCATCCAAATGACTACGCGGTGAATCTGCTAGACAATAGTGAGCAAACTCATAGACTCAAAAGGTCCAAACCTCTGGATTTACTATATAGATACTGTAACGAGCGGCAGGTGTCAGGCGTTCGGTGAATCACTTCACGCCCATGCGTTACCTGTTCTCGAAGGATCTATGTCCAATCATTCTACAGTAACGTGGAACGTACGAGAATGAAAGCATGCCTATATTTAAGGCGCGCTCGCTTACGAGATTTCAGTCTAATTCAGCCTACATAAACGGTCGCGAAATTATGTACGTCGGTAAAGTTAATATAAATATACGTGAATAGTTATAAATAAACAAACTGTACAAATAAATTAATTAGTGTTACGGGTTAATATTAGTGTTTTACATTAGAATTAATATTAGTGTTGTGTTTAGTGTTAAGTTGTTATTTCGTGTTTCTTCGTTGCTTAATAATTTTAATAATTGTTAATAAATAATTCACACAACGAACCGAAGTTTTAAATAAACGTTTTAAAACCGTTACAATACTAAGGTCTCCGATCAAGCTTAAAATCTTTCAATAGCGTTTTTAGCAAAGTAACCAAAGAGAGTCACTCAATGGAATGCCTCTCACATGTCAATAGTCATGTCCTGTTACCATACTTAACATAAACTTTAGTTATTGTATTTATACAGATTGTAAATAGAAATAAATCATAAAACAAAAAAAAACTTATGCGATAATAGAGCATCAACCCAAGATTGGATTCTCAGCTGTTAAAACAATCATACACACCTGCATTTAAAAAAAGTGGCCAGTCGTTTTGTGCCGCATCACCTTTCTGACTTCCAAAAAGCAGAACGTGTAAGAATTTGCCATGAAACTTTAAATTTCTTAAATAATGGCGGACACCAAATTTTTTCCAAAATAGTGACGGGTGACCAAACTTATATTCTCTTATTCGACGTACCTACCCGCCAAGATAGTCGTGTATGGATTCACGAAGATGAGGAAACTCCAACAATGACCAAGAAGCAGCGAGCTATGCGGTATTCTTCAGAAGTACGGGCCTACTAAATGCAATTAAGCTAGATTGACAAAAGACAGTTACAGCTAAATGGTACACTGAAAAATGTTTGCCTGAAGTGTTCAGTAGAGTTCCAGACAAGGAAATTCTGCTCCACCATGATAATGCATCGTCCCATACGGCAGCTTTAACTCTCTAACATTACAATACATACCTATTATCCATTCAGTTAACTCCCGTGACGTTTACGCTGTCAAATGAAAATTTTGGAGTGTACTTTATGTACAGAACCTATCAACTTTTTTTGTGAATGTACTTAATGTCAAACTGAAAGTAAGGTTATGATAAATCATTTGTCATTTTCGTAAAAGTAAGTAGAACAAGGTAAAAATGGGTTCTCTCTCTATGATAATAAACTTCGTTGGTGCTTCTGTTCATGCATTTCTCTAAAGATTATGAATTATAAAACGTAACTTCAATAATAAATAATTTAAGTGTCAAAGTGAAACCAAAAAACAAAAGAATTAAATTTAAATTTAAAGGTGCGCCAATCTCAAATCTAAAAATTGTTAATAGCCTAATAGGGATTTTCATATTAACCAACACATTGTGACTTTTATGTCACGGGAGTTAAGTGAATGGATTATACTTGGTTTTTCATCACTTGTTGGTCCTTCAATGGGAGGAACATCTGCAGGGTATAGCCAATTTTTTATGAACATTGGCATTTGCTATCCTTATAATGAACCTCTCTACACGTTGTAACTTCTTCTGATTTCTTTTCTGTAAAGTGCATTTTCCCATTCCGGTATCGCATAAAATAGTATTTGCAAAATGGCTCTTGTGTATAAGGTAGTTTGTTCTGGCAGACCTCATCAACGAATGAATGAGTATAGCACATTTTTCGACTTTTGTTACATGAGTATCAAATGTGAATCTTTGGCCTATTGTAACACCTAAATACTTTAATTCTTTTATTTGTCCTAGGATTTCATAATTTAAGTACACGTTTATTTTTGTTTCGCAGAGGATCTCTAGTTGGATATAAGTAAAACTTTCGACTTCTTCTCAGTAAAAAATACCTTATTTTTTTTTGCTCATCTTGTTTTACTAAATTTAGAGTTTCTGTTATTGATCTCTTTCTGATCAATACAACGACATCGTCACTATATATTTTTTTGTTTTGCATAATTAATATTTAGGATTATGCTAGACATTCCAGACTATGGGGCCACAGAAGAAACCTTATGGACATCCCTTTTCTACAAGTTCTCTTGAAATACACGACGTTAAATTCAGACTCACTCTGTTGATACGACTTGCTTGATGGATGATAGAGCACATCTCTTCTAGAGCAGCAACAGATTTTCTACGTATTTCATTATATTGGAATGGATATGGAGGTCTCCCACTTCACTTCGATCCTCGCTGTTCGTAAACATTTTTTCAAACAGGATTAATTTATTTCAGAGTATGCTCTTATAATATGCTGGTAATAGATATTGTGTAATGTATTTGGACAAGTAATAGATCCGTACTTCTGGGGTCTAGACAAATCCCGGGGACCAACATAGTCTTAAACTCCACCAACCACGCTGGAATAGATACGTGGCCAGAAACATAGCTGTGAAAGTCCTCGCAAGGTGAAAGTGCTTGGATAGGAAGGACTTCTACAAGAAGTCGTTGATGACTTATATTCCTGGGACAGAGAAATTATGAGCTCACCTTATTTAACGTCTATTGCTAGCAGCTACTCTCCAGTAACTTATTATTTTACTATTAATTAACGTACCTTCAGTGAGATCAATCATTATACCGACCTTGTCCACAACGTCAACATCCAGACTGTCTCGTCTTCTTCAACTACATTGATCTTTATTGCCCAAAATTATTGACTGTTTCCCTGATTATTTTTTGTTGCCCACCTCGACATGGTTTCGCTTGTTGCATCTGAAACATTTTTTACCAACTGCTCGAAAATTAGCAACAATAGGTGGCACTTATTTTGCTGGTTGGTTGTAGCTAATTTGAATGTTATCCACTAGTTTTTCTGCTGTTTCGGTACTCGTACTTGCAATTCCTTCCTGGCCGTTTCGTACAACACACAAACTTCTTTTGCCTTTTTTAAATCGAGATTATTTTCTCACAGCTTTTCTTTAAGTATGCGTTATCTCGGACATAAAATCTTGTCCATATCATTTCATTTTCTTCTTTATATTTCCAGCTTGATCCTATGATTTCATTCTGTTGATCCGGTTTTTGATTACTACTGAGGAATTTCTACCTCTCGTACACTATATTTTTTCGGGGTTGAAAATGATCTTTAAAAAGCTTTATCAGGTCTGATGTCTTTTCTTTTTAAAAGTGTAAAACATTTTCAAACCTTTGTCCTTAATTAAGTTTAGTAGGATTGCTACTAACTCCGCCTGCGACATTCGGTGGGTGGATTGAGTAGCTCAGCGATGTCGTTGCCGGTCCCAAGCCCGGATAAAGGAGGAGGGTTGGTGGAACGGGTTAGCAGCCTACCCGCCGTAAAAGATAATGTAGCTCACAGAACCAATGATGCCTCGGACGCTGGACGGAAAATTAAGTTGATGGACACTGCGAGAAAACGGAAAAAGCGAATATGGAGATCTACAGCATTACGTCTCGGATGCTGGAACATAACATCCTGGACTAACAAAGATCAAGAAATAGTAATAGAGATGAACAAACACAACATTGACATATGCGCTCTCTCTGAAACAAAGAAGAAAGGAAAAGGAAGCGCCAGATTTCAAAACTACATTCTCATTTACAGCGGAGTGGAAAAATCAAATAGAGCCCAATCCGGAGTAGGCCTCTTACTTCATGAAAAGTTTGAACAAAATATTGACAGCATACAGTATATTAACGACCGATTACTGCAGGTAACCTTGAATCTAGATTCAGTAAAAACACACATTATAAGCGTTTATGCACCTGATACCTCAAAACCAAGAGAAGAGAAGGAACTTTTCTATGGTAAGCTGCAAGAGGTCCTAGACAATATACAACTTAACGAAAAGATATTCATTATGGGCGACATGAACGCAAGGGTTGGCAATGGCGTTATTAACGGTATAAAACAAAAATATAACGAAGAGGTACAAAATGAGAATGGAGATAGATTGATACAATTATGCACGCAAAATGAGCTCCGTATAAATAACACCTTTTATCCACACAAACTCCAATACAAATATACGTGGATGAACACCAGAGGACAACAGTCAACAATTGATTACATACTTACGAATAGAAGCATACACCCTAAGTATATACTGGACGTTAGAGCATTAGGGTCTGCAAACTTGGGCACAGACCATAGTCTAGTGCTTTGTAAGTACCGAACCATAGTAACCCTGAAAAAAAGAAAGGAACCGGAATATATTAAAAAACTTAATATTGAATCAATAGAAAATGATAGCACCCAGTTTCTATACCAACAGAGATTAAAAGAGAGAATTGCCAAGAATCCAGTTACAGTTAGTGATGATGTTGAACAATCATGGGATAAGTTATGTACAAATATATGGAAAAGCGCAGAGGAAGCTCTAGGTATCAGAAAAGTAAATATAAACAACAGACGTAACACCAAGCCCTGGTTCACTGAAGAAATCAAAACACTAGCTACAGAAAAGCGACAGGCATATTTAAAATTTAGATGTAATAAGATACCAGAAGGACGTAATGCATACATACAGAAGAGAAATCAAGTAAATGAAAGAATTCGAGAAATAAAAAAGGAGTTTTGGGAAAAATTCTCCAAGGATATGGAATATGATTTATATGGCGGACAAAAAAAGGTACCTATGGAACATGCTACGAAACAGAAAAAAGCCAATTAACGAATACGTAGAAACAAAAAGTATAACACCTGAGCAATGGACCGACCACTTCAAAAATCTATACAAGACTCACCCTACAAATGTAGAAGAAGAAGTTATATTGAACAATAACGACGAGATGGATGATGCAGTTGAAATTACTGAAGATGAAATAGCATCAGCGATTAAAAAATTAAAAAATCGAAATTCCCCCGGTCTCGACCAAATCACAAACGAAATGATCAAGTACGGAGGAGACGCACTTACCCCCCAATTAACCATCTTTTATAACAAAATATTTGACACAGGGACTATACCAAACCAATGGCGCTCGAGCATAACCATCCCAATTTTCAAGAAAGGATCGAAAATCAATCCTCAAAATTATAGAGGTATATGTCTACTAAGCAGCATTCTGAAATTATTAACAAAAATAATATCAGAAAAAGTAGTTTCGAAATTAAAAGTGAGTGAGAAACAGCAAGGCTTTCGCCAAAACAGATCAACTATAGATGCTATATACATTCTACGCCAGCTTATAGAAAAATCCATCGAATACGATAAACCAATATATCTTTGTTTTATTGACCTAACGCAAGCATTTGATCGGGTCAAACTAGAGGATCCTCTTAACATATTAGAACAAAACCATATCCAGTCAAAAATAATTAAAGTTATTAAAGAACTAAACTATAACTGTGTTACCAGGATAAAAACAATGGGAAAATTAACTGACGAGGTACCAGTTTCCTCTGGAATAAGACAAGGGTACAGTCTAAGTCCTACGTTGTTTAATATTGTCATGGACAAAATTATTGAAAGTGTGAAAACGGTCAACGCCGGATTTAGAATAGGAAACAAGATCTTAAAAATAATTTGTTACGCTGACGATGCCGTAATCATGGCAGAAAATGAAGACGATTTGCAACGTCTCCTATTCAAATTCAAGACAACATCTGAAAAATTTAACATGGAAATATCTACCAGAAAAACGCAGTCAATGACAATATCTAAAGAACCGTTGCGCTGTAAACTAGCAATAGACGACCAAATAATCACTCAGGTGATGAATTTCAATTATCTCGGCATACAGATATCCAGCAGTAGAGATATTAAACAAGAAATACGGGCCCAAGCCACGAAAGCATCATCCGTGTCAGGGTGCTTGCGAGATATTGTGTGGAGGAACAAATTTATGACAACTGAGAGCAAGACACGCATATACAAATCGTGTGTCAGGCCAATTTTGACCTATGCCGCAGAAACACAGGCTGAAACCTCTAAAACAAAACAAATAATATGAAGCACGGAAATGAAAACCCTGCGCAGCATAGCTGGAGTAACAATAAGAGATAGAGTAAGGAGTAGTAACATAAGAGGGACATGTAGGATCGATGACATAGTACGATGGGTGAGAGGAAGACGTAGGCAGTGGAGAGATCACGTAAATAGGATGGATGAGAACAGACTAGCGAAAATAGTGAATACACATAAACCTACAACCAGAAGACCGCCAGGACGCCCACCAAAGAGATGGTGCGAAAGCTGGACATCAGCATCTCAGGACAATACTTAGAGACAATTGGAGGAAACAGGACTAAGTCCTAAATTAAGTAGAAGAAGAAGAAGAAGAAGGATTGCTACTTTTTGTATCTGCCGCTTCCGACTTTTCGCATTTGTGAATCTACATATTTTTTTTTTGCTAAGTCTCCTTCCAACTTCATCGGCGGACAATATCTTTATTGAGTTGCCTCTTGGAAATATTCCTATAGATTATACACGGCCGAATTTATGCAAAATTAGAAGAACATATAGAATGGACAAAATTTGGTTTCAGGAGATGTCTAGGCATAAGAGAGGCGCTATAGGTTCTAATCCAACGAGCACGAGACGTCCACTGCGATACTCATGTCCATTTCGTAGACTTTGAAAAGGCCTTTGGCATAGAAAACATCAGAAATACATGAATATACTGCAAAATACCAAAACAAACTTCGGATTCTGATAAAGAACCTGAAATGGTTACAGAAAGCCAAAATTTGTGTAGCAACTGAGTCATCTGAGGAACTTTAGATTTGTAAAGGTGTTAAACACGAATGTGTCGTGCCTTCATTACTATTCAGCATATATTCCGAACACTTATACCTACACTTATTATAAACAGAGGAATCATTAACAACGTGATACATTGATAACATAGTTCTGATAGCAGATAGCGGGTAAGGGGCTCCAGAAACTAGTCGAGTGCTTTTCCAACGCATGATATGCTACTAAACATTAGCAAAACTAAGATTATAAGAGTAACAAAGAATCCCGCAAGAAATGCGAATATCACAGTAAATGGAAAAAATGAAAGAGTCCAAATATTCACTTACTTAGGACCACACACCAGAAATCAGGGTGAGAATAAAGAAAGTAGCATTTGAGGAAAATACTGCGCAACTTCGATCTAAATCTTCACCTTCGAACTAGATTGTTAAGATGTTACATATTCTTAGTCTTAATGGACGTCGTAGAAGTTTGCATAACAATAGAAGCTTCTACAAAACGACTAGGGATTTTCGAAATGTGGTGTCACTGTTATATAATGTTAGTATTGTGGTTTGACCACATCACCAATGAACCACTTCTGTGACGAATGAGCAAAGTAGAGAAATATTGAAGAACATTTAAAACAGAGGACGATGGGGAGATAAATGGTAAAAGGGGATCTGGACGACGGAGAACCTCGTGGCAATGGATGGGATTAATACCAGTTCTATTATTTACAGCAGTTGCGAATAAGATTCAAAGAGCAAACAGTAACATGAAGAAGAAGACATTTGAAAATATCAACTGCATTTACATAGTTAGATCTAGGCTTGTGGATGCCAGGGATCCCAATGCTCATCAACTGCAATAGTTATTGGCACTAGTTAATTAAAGTTCGATTTCTAGAAGGGATAGTTATCGTGCCAAACTCGTATTTATTTCATTTTACCTCGTATCCAAAAGAGAACATACATCCAGATATTTTCCCGCATTAAAAATCTCGCCGATCTAAACTCGAGGTTTACAAGACAAGTATGCTAACCTTAACTCGATCGAGACTAGTATTCTTAATTTTATTTTGTCGTATAATAATCCATATTAACGTATATCTCCCTTTAGGTATAAGAAATTATATTTTTATCAGTATTTTGGTATTTTATTAAGCATTGAAGAACTGTTAACTCGCAGAAAACTTTATTAGACCATGAATTATACGAACTTACAAGTTTTAAAATGTTGCAGGATTTTTGTCCAATATCACAATACACAATATAGATATACAGCTGTTAATGTCTTGTATTTATCGTTGTGATAGACCTGGATGTCCTGGAAGTCCACTTATTCCTAAAAATAATATAGATTAATAAAAAGAAATAGTCATTAAAAGGTACCTTTTTAAATATATTTAAATATAAATAATATAAAGTTGCATCTTACAGTTGCTTTTATTTATCAAATTGTTGTTTATTTATTATTATGCTAGGAAAAAACTTGAAACATGGGTATATACCTGGATATCCAGTATCACCCTTCGGTCCAGCGAATCCAGGAATACCTGAAAGTCCGGGATTGCCGGTGGCTCCCGGCTTCACGCAAGTACTTTCAACTATTTGACACAATTTCTGTACTTCTTCATCCTGAAAATAAATAATAATGGTCGGTATTCGTAAACATACTAGTTTTACCGATTTATTTTTATCTAAAAGTGTAGTACATGAACGCAAATGGCAATTTTTAATTAAAGGAAAAAAATTGAAAATATTTTAGATATAACATTTTATTAAAGAACTAACTCACGTCTTCGTCCCGTTTTCTACGATTCAATTCATCTGTGGCTCTTTCAGGGATAACTCTTTGTTGGGTGTTCGCAATTATTCTTGATATAATCTCCTGTTGTAAGTCGAGCCGTTTTTGAATTTCCAGCTCAGCTTCCGCCTTCAGTAAGTTATGGGAATACAGCCCAATACAAATTTCAGTTATTAAAATAAAAAGCAAAAAACAAACAATCCTAACTGTATAGTTAGTAATTTCCTTGTCCGAGTTATTACTAAACATGTTTTTAAACTTTTTACGAATTTCTTATATTATGGTGTATAAAAACTGCAGTCGAGATATATACTAAAACTTGAAATTAACTGTTGTGTTTTGTTTTGTTTATGTAAATATGTAAGGCTAAGGTCATGTACAATCATTAAAGATATGGGTAGTTAATTATCTTTTAGAAAAGCGATAATTTTCAGAGAAACTGAATGATGTAATATTTTTCAGAGATTATGTGCATTACTTTTTAAAAATTTATTTAACAATTTTAATTTTTCTTTCAAATAAGGAAGAAAGTCGTATTATATAAAGAAGGCTGTATGATTCCAGTTGTTATCCTTACTTTTTCGTTATTATTCCAAATGAAGTTGCTTTAAATGCTTAGCCGTAATTTAAATTAATTAATTTCAATTATTAACCAAGTATTATTTAGAATTTCAACTTTATATTATTTATTATAATTTACTACATTTTATTATAAGTGGTAACACTAATACAGAAATAGTTCGAGTTTTGGTTTAATCTTGGAATAAAATAATTAACGTTCCCTTGTTGATTACTGTCTTTAGTTTAATTTATTTAACGGCAAATTTAATACACACAAATGAGTTGGTAATATTATCTACTTGTTATACATAAGAGAAATGTTAAGTTTTAAATAAAACCAAAGTTTGGAAACGTAAATCTATATTTTATTAGATGAAATTCTTAAAAAGATGCGTTGCCGTACCTATATGTTACTATTATTAGTTATGTTTGATGATAGCATTCAAGTCTGTGTCTTTGTACGAAGTACTACAGTTGATGTTTTACTGTTATTTTATTTTCCTGAAGGGCCCACTGGCCCTGGAATTCCGGTAAGACCTAAAAATTTATTGTTAATATTTTTGTTAAACTAATTGAAATATAAATTAAGATAACTATATTCAACTAAAAAACTAAGGATTAAAATTTTCTACATATGCATTTGATGTAATAGAATTTTATTTAGTATTAAACAAAGTTATAATATGCATTAACTGAACTACCTGGTTCTCCTCTTTGTCCTTTTTGTCCTGGTAAACCAGGATATCCAGGTATTCCAGGAGGTCCTACTGGTCCTCGTACAGAACAATGATTCTTAATAACATCACATATTCGTTGTGATTCTTCATCTGACTGCGAATAAAATAATTCTTGAGAAAATTAAGTTTTAAGTGCTTTTTAGTAAAACTTTTTATAATACTGTACTCGTTTCTAGCGATTTTATTTTTTGAAACTAAATATTGGAACTAAATAAATTTATAACATAAACTCTGTTAGACCTTCACGGCGTGGAAATTCCAGAAAGTTTGCTTTAAATAAAGGATAACCTCTAAAGTTTATCGAAATTGGTTTACCCAGAATGTAAATTAAATGTGTATTTTGGGTTCTTTAATAATATTTAATAATTTTTTTGTATAAATGTTCTTTATTATGCTAATGGATACTCGAAGATTAAGTTTATAAATTACTTATTGTTAAAGGTTTTAAAGTTAAAATTTTACTTACAACCGCATCACGTTTAGTTCGTCCAAGTTGCAATATTTCAAAGTCATTCAACGGTTGTTTAAGATAATCTTGATTTTGTAGATTCCCAATTTGCCTGAAGATGGATTCCTTTTGTAACTCGAGTTTTTCTTGTATCATGATATCAACTTCTGATTTCAGCCTATTATGTGTATATAATCCAATGCAAACTTCTGTTGCAAAAATGAAAATTAAAAAACAAATAACACTAACGGTATAGTTAGCAGTTGAACGTTTCGTATCGTCTTCTTTCATTATGTCACCAATATTTTTTTAGTTAATTTAAAAAAATCAAAAATGCAACTACTAAAACCTAGTCAATTTAAAATATTAACTCCAACTGTTGAATTTTGCTTGTATTGAACTAATGACACAGAGATTTTGATATCGGACAAAGACAGATTAATTTTATTTAATTAGCAGATTATTTTGTTTTTTTCAAACATTAGATAAATATTTATATTTGGAGCTTCCTACTTTCACTCAGATAAACATTTTCTTCAATTTATTGTGCTGATTGTGTAATCTGTTTATTTACTAATTTACTGACTTCCAAAAATTTTAATCTGCAGTGCCGAATATTACTAGGTTATTATACAGGCTGTTTGATAAAAAACGGAGCAAGCCGTAGCACTCTTATTTATTAACTGATTTTAATAAAAAAAATGTTTGGTCTTATAACTCATAAAATCTACATTTTGCCGTAAAAAAATTTTTTTTTTCGGCCTCATTGGTTAAGCGTGATGACGTCATGATGAATTTTTTAAATTACACTCTATATATTTTTTTAGATATTCTCATAGAGAATTTTTTTGTCTTTTCAACCGTGTAAATATTTCATATGGTTGTATAGTAAAACTTTCGAGTTAAAGACAAAAAACCAATACAAGACTGAAACATTACGAACTTGTATCATGTCCGTCAATTCATCAGAATCCATTTTCTAATGGTTTTTCAGAGGAAATGCAACAACGCTGATTAAAAACACAAAGAAAACACTTGACACTTCAGTAACGTTTAGGGCGACTGTTTTTTGTTTCAAGTTATTTTAATTTAATGGCCTACTGGCTTGTATTGGTATTTTGTCTTTAACTCGAAAGTTTTATTATGCAACCATATGAAATATTTACACGGTTGAAAAGAGAAAAAAATTCTCTATGTGAATATCTAAAAAAATATATAGAGTGTAATTTAAAAAATTCATGATGACGTCACCACGCTTAACCAATGAGGCCGAAAAAATTTTTTTTTACGGCAAAATGTAGATTTTTATGAGTTATTCGACCAAACATTTTTTTTATTACAATCAGTTAATAAATAAGAGTGCTACGGCTTGCTCCGTTTTTTATCAAACAGCCTGTATATCCAGCTTTACCAGGCCATTAAGGCCTATAGCTTATCGTGGAGGACACACCGACTCAGTGTTGTTAAATGTAGAATAATTTAAAGTTTAAACGAAATATTTAATGTCATATCTGTTAACGTGGTTAATTTTGTCAAAAATTTGAAAAACTATAACATAAATTTGTAAGCAAATAGCAATATAATTAACATTCCAAATAAATGTTGTACCCTTAGACACCTTTAACATTATTATTAGTATTTTATTTTGCTAATCTGAATCTAAATACTTATAATCCTCTCAAAAAAAGGAAATTTATAATAATTGTCTATTCAATATTCTACCCAAAGTATCTGCTTTCTTAAATATACAAAAATGTAGGTATTCAAAATCGTGTTATTTTATGAAGTTTCTTCAAATTTATATTGATTATTTATTTTTATTTATATTATTTGCGTGGAACTCTACAGCCTTCCAGTCCAACGAAGAACGTCACAAGGATAATACGCCACTGTATATACGTAAAATTGTGGCAGAAAAGAGAGCAGCCAGGGGTAGATGGCAAAGGTCACGCGACCCAGAAGACAGACGGACCTTCAATAGATTAACCCGAATAGTCCGCAAAACTCTTCAGGACTTTAGGAATTCAACCTTCCAGGAATACCTCGGAAATCTGAACAAAGACGACTACTCAATCTGGAAGGCTGCCAGAAAATTCAAAAGACCACAAATTGCAGTCCCACCTATTAGAACTGCAAATGGACACTAGGCTCGAACTAACCAAGAGAAAGCTGACACCTTTGCAGAATACTTGTCAACCATTTTCCAATCGAACCCTCAACCCATAGATCAATCAGACAGTAAAATCCAAGACTTTCTAGATGTACCCTGTCAAATGTCGCTTCCCATCAAGCCCACCACGCCAGCTGAAATACAAAAGGAAATTAGCCAATTAAAGCAATACAAATCTCCAGGTTACGACCTCATCACCGGGCAAGTACTACAAAAGCTACCAAAAAAAGCAGTTGTTTTGATAACAACCATATTCAACCGCATGTTAAGCATCTCATACTACCCTCTAGTATTGAAATACGCCCAAATAGTTATGATACCCAAGCCAGGCAAACCACCAGAAGACCGAACATCATACAGACCAATTAGT
Organism: Melanotus villosus; assembly: GCA_963082815.1. Classification (NCBI taxonomy): domain Eukaryota; kingdom Metazoa; phylum Arthropoda; class Insecta; order Coleoptera; family Elateridae; genus Melanotus; species Melanotus villosus. The sequence continues at coordinate 83,152,392 of OY720419.1, forward strand.
TTACTTCCTCAGTTAAGTAAAGTCTTTGAAAAACTACTGCTGCATAGACTTCACAACGATGTCAATCTGGAACTGCTACTGCCTACTCATCAGTTTGGATTCCGGGCCGGTCACTCGACGATACACCAAACGCACAGAATTGTTAATCAAATTGCTCTCAGCCTTGAAAAAAAGGAATACTGTACTGCGATATTCATGGATGTAACTAAAGCATTTGATAGGGTGTGGCATATTGGACTGTTACACAAACTCAAAACACAACTACCAAGTCCATACTACGTTTTGTTCAAATCCTATCTAGAGAATCGCTTTTATACAGTTAAATACAAAGATACCCTCTCCCAACTTTATCCTATACATTCCGGTGTCCCTCAGGGGAGTGTACTTGGTCCCCTTCTCTATCTGATATATACAGCCGATATCCCCGAAACGCCAAACACCCTGATGGCTACTTTTGCTGACGACGCTGCTATAATCTCCACAAATCAGAATCCAAATACTGCCAGTGAACACCTACAACAAAGTTTAGACATCATTAGTGAATGGTTCAACCGCTGGAAAATAGAAGTAAACCAATCCAAAACGGTGCAGGTAACATTCACCACTCGATCCACGATATGCCCTCCAGTCCATATAAACAATGTTCCAATACCGGTAAAAACAGAAGCGAAATACCTGGGTCTACACCTGGACCAACGCCGCACTTGGAGACGACATATCCAAATGAAAAGACAACAACTCAATCTAAAGCTCAGAGAAATGTACTGGTTGCTCGGACGACATTCCAAAATGAAACTTGAAACCAAAGTGCTCCTTTATAAAAGCGCTATACGACCAATTTGGACCTACGGACTCCAGTTATGGGGATGCGCGAAACCGTCTAACATAAGCATCATTCAACGGTTTCAATCCAAACTACTTAGAGCAATCCTAAATCCTAAATGCGCCTTGGTACGTAAACAACCAGACTATCCATGAGGACTTAGGCGTACCCTATGTTCAAGAAGAAGTACGAAGACTCACTGCAAAGTACCGTGACAACTTACCTGGACACCCCAACCACCTTGTCGATCAGCTCACCGAAAACATAACACCCAGAAGATTAAACAGACTATGGACAAATGATCTAGAAAGTGTAAACAACTTGTAAGTGTATGTGTACGTAGGAGCTTCATCACTGGATGAATTCTCCCTCGCTGACTTTTTGCAATTACCGCTTTTACTAAATACTCCCACAGAGTAGATTGTAAAAATTATCAAATAAACAACCATTAAAAAAAAAAAAATTATTTATTTCTACTGAATAAGTTATCATATTTCCTGTGCCACAGGTGACTAATCCTAATAAATAGGAGTACAAATTATTAAACAAATTTATAACATCACTTTCCGTGTTTAGCATTTACGATGTTTTTACATTACAGTAGACCATGTTTTTAAATATATTGCGTTTAACTAAGCTTAACTAACGCAATTTCGAGTATAACTATTTAAATCAACCGAACCAATCTAACTGTTTAAACTTAATTAGTGAAACTCATATTTCGACGGACTCTGCAAATTACACAACCTATCTACTAGATTTGCTGTCACTGCTTGAATAAATTATGGCTCCACCATTAAAACCTTCAATTATTTTTATTTTGTTATAAGAGTTATGAGCACAAAACAGTGACAATGTTCTCATCAATTTATTTATTAGTTTTGACCAATTCATATTGCGGTTGGAATTACTATTTTTTATACTCTTGCCTAATTAAGACGTAAATTGGTACCAAAAAATCGCACAACTTTAGTTGTAAGTTTATTATTTGCTTATTCGTTCCCTAATCAATTACTTTACCAGTTACGTAATATAAAATTTTTAGGGTGCACAATAAAATATTCAAATTTACTTTTATGTGTCTACAGCTAAAATATGCACTTAATTAGATAATGAGACAACAATTTAAAGCCGATTAAGAAAGTTAGGTACTTGACCTGTTGAAAATTCTGTAACTGGTATTCTTCTTTTGTTTTTTCTACTACAAAAATATCGCAAAGTTATGGTTTTCACTACTGCAGAATTTTTAAAATGTAACAAAAGAATGGGTAATGCTTTATAACTTCTAGATATGTTTAACTCAAGAAAAAAACATTTAAAAAAACTGAGTTGTCTTCTGATAGAGGAGGCTTTATAGTAAATTTTTATAGTTTTTTTCAAAAATCTTCCTGACATGTTAAAATTAAAAAAAAAAAACACCTTTAAAACCTACTAAATTCCCTGTAGAAGATCATTCTGGTAAACGGTACACACTGTTTTATCTCGGCGTCTCTTCAAATCTTTTACGTTTAGTACTCAGGTATTTTATAAAAGATTGCAGATATTTTACTTAAAAAGGAACTTTAAAAGTAAAAATGCCTAATTTCCAACATATTTTTGAAATAAGTATGTTTTTATAGTTACATGGCAGAATATTTAAATATACAGGGTGTTTACTAAATACGCGGCAAAAATTAAGGGGGTTATTCCTTGGGCTATTTTAAGATGTTTGTGTTCTTGGATGATTTTCGGAAAGACGCTTGTTTGCGAAGATACAGCGCGATAAAATCTTTTCGAAAAGAAACAGTACTTTATTACTTTCAAGATTCTTAATTACAAAAACTGCTGAAAATGACTAACACCAGCTAGGATGCATGCATCCAATCTTCTCCGCATTGACTGCCGAACTCGTTCAAAAACACCAGGGGTGTTTCTTATTGCATTACACCCATCAATTATCCTATTTATCAAATCTTCTTCATTTTCCACTAGAGTAGTGTACACTAATGTCTGCAAATGGCCCCCTAGGAAAAAATCCAAGGGATTTAAGTCTGGGGATCGAGCAGGCCATAAGTGAGGCTCATCTCGGCTAATCCAGCGATCTTTATATTTCGATACACCTCACCGGTAAGTCTTTCCGGTAGAAATACCGGTCCAATTAGGCAGTCACCCACAATTCAAACCAAAATGTTTAATGAAAATTGATGTTGGAAACGATCTTCAAGTACCGCATGTGGTTTTTCATCAGCCCACAGATGGTTATTATGGAAGTTCCTAATAGCATTTCTGGAGAAATTTGCTTCATCGGTAAAAAGAATCAGCGCCAGTAGTTGAGGGATTTGAACGAATGTGTGCAAAAGCCATTGACAAAATGCAATACGTGGAGGAAAATCAGCGGGAATAAGTGCTTAAACGCGCTGAATATGGTATGGATACAAGCATTGCTGCTTCAAAACTTTCCACACAGTCCTATTACTGACATTGAACGCATTTGCCATTTTTCTGGTAGAAGTAGGTACCTGGATGTTCCTCTACCAGGTTCAGCACATTTTCTTCCAATTCTACGGTTGTTACTGTATTTGGGCTTCCTCCATTTCGTTTAAATGCGCCTGTTTCATGAAGACGTCGATGAATACTTTGGAAGGTTTTTCTATCAGGAACATGACGATTGGGAAATCGTTCACTGTACAACCGCCTAGCCTCTAACGAATTCTCATTGGCAAGTCCATAGATAATAGTATATTGTATAACTAGTGCTGAAATATCCTTTCAGCACGTGTTTTACACTATACTTTTCCGACGACCATTTTTCCAATTTTTCATTTAAAAAAGTTTGAACCAGCACCACACTTGCAACACTTTGACGTTTTAAATATTTATTTTTTAACAAATGACGACTTTTGACGTCGCCCGCCGACTGCTTTGTGTGGTTTACCGTGTGCAAAGTTTTGCACACGGGCATTTCACACAGTTTCGTTGCTGTGCGAAATTTGTTATTTTCAATACTAGTAAACCGTGTGAAATGAGTCATTTTTCATAGTGGTCGCCGGAAAAATGCATATCAGTCATCTCGGCGTTTGTATAGCGAGTCATAGTAGAGAGCTTCACTAACAAATGTTTAATTATCACACAAATATACGAGACGCAATCAATTTTGACAACTTTCAAAGAGAGAAAATGACAAGTAACAATGGGAACGTAATCAACAACGTATGAAATCTACGGTAAAACTAATAGTGTTTTCGCTATCTGCATTAGCCTGGTGTGACTGCAAATAATATCAGTTTTTAGTAATCGGAATGTTGTTAAAACGATAAATACGGATTTCTGGACATTTCTTGTACTCGATAGATATAGGCCCTTTGCAGTACACCATCGTTTTACTTACATAAATAGGTTACATTAAATTTTTTAAAATACTCAAACTTTTATCGCCCTGTATCTTCGCAACAAAACGTCTTTCCAAAAATCATCCAAGGACACAAAAATCTTAAAATAGCCCACGATATAACCCCCTTAATTTTGCCGCGTGTTTTGTAAACACCTGTATAAAGCTAACATTTTAAGATTTTCTTGTATGATTTACGAAGTTCCAAAGATGTTTCAATAGTGACACTTGTATTAAAACAAGTGAAACATTAAAAAAATTCGTAAAGGCGACCATCTTCTCTTTTTAGATGAAATAGTTATTTGCGCTCCAAGTTATGGTAAGTGAACTTTTTTATCCGAGGTGGTAATATGTGGACCGAAGCGCAGCCGAGGTCCATAAAGCCACCGAGGATAAAAAAGAAACTTACCTACGCGTTGCGCATTACGTTTTTCTCACTACCACAAAATAAAATTCATTAATAATTTAACAAAAATTGTGACGTTTATATTTATGACAGTTTAACGGCGCTGTTGCTATGGTACAAACAAACACATAAACGCAATTTCTGTTTTCAGCAACGAAAATAATGAAATCAAACATTTTGTAAATACACCTTCATTTAACATTCAACGTTGTTCCAATTGTAAAATTAGTTTTAATATTAATAAATAAGCACGTATTCTCCATTATAACTATTTATTTTTTTTATATCCGTTATGGTGTAGCGTTATGGGGTACCATGCGCGGAAAGTGACCTGGCGCGGTAAATCGTCTTTTTTGCCCTTAGATACAGTCTGTTTTTGTTCAACTAAATGTTTTAGTTTCCATTATTGTCGACTTTTTGACAATGAAATGTCAATTTACCAAGGTGGTAGTGAGAAAATGTTTTTGTTTTCCAAATTCATCTGCAATTTTTTTAATTTAGCATTATTCATATTAACTTATAAAATTCCAAAAGTCAAAAAGAAGTTTAGTTCATTTCTTTTATATTTCGTCTACGATCCCGGTGGATAGGCCTACTTCAGGGAAGCGACCCTGCCCATGCGAGCTTTGGTTTTCTCCCGCCTCCTATTAGAGCCGAATCATGTCCTAACCTAAATTCTACTCACATCCAATTTTACTTCTCATATTCTCCAATCTTCCAATCCGCCTGGTCAGCGTGGAAGATTACGACCAAAATCCTTTAATTAACTATGCCAATACAACGAAATATAAGGCCCTGAGTTTCCAGCGACCAGATGTCTGCAGGCCATGATAGGTTTTCTGTTTGTTATTTTAAATTTTATATAATATATTTTGTTTACTATTGTTATTATACAGGGCGTTTCAGAACTGCACGGCACCATTTTAGGGATGTGTTCTCTAGTACAAAATATTACGATTTACCTAAAATTACCTTAGTCCGAAAGTTAATATTTAGGGAGATACAGGGTGTCAAAGTCGAAATTTTAATTTTAATTTTTTACTGTAATTTCAAGAGGTTTCGAAATATTGATATGAAAATTGGGGAAACTACCTTTTTTGGGACGACAAATGATAATCCGCCCTCAATTTTAACATAGCTGTTTAAAGAAGCTAATTTTTGCTACACCTAATACCTTAAAAATACTTCAACTTTTTTAAACTTAAAGTTACCACCAAATTTAATTGAAAAAAACAATTCCCTCATCTTTTTTATGCAAAAAAGGTATACTGTTTAAATGTCGCTAAAGTTAACCGTTTCCAAGATATTTGCTATGGAAGTAAGTAATGTAACATCTTATTCATTTTTTAAGCATTCTGCAACGCAGTAGGCTTGCATGTAAAACAAAAAATGGGTGTTTCAAAATTGTACGGCACCATTTTAGGGATGTGTTCTCTAGTATAATTAAAAACTCCGAGCACCTAAAGGGCTTTCGCAGCGTGTAATGTATTAAATTTTTCATGCTCCCCTCGACATTTAACCACCGTAAAAGATGAAATTATAATAAAATAAAATGATTCAGTGATTAATAAGGTGGGTTGTTGTCAACGCTACTATAGTAACAATACCGTACTATTTATTTAGCTTTCGCTCGCGCTACCAGGCTACGAAAGTAACATACCAGGCTACGAGAGTAACACTTTCGCAGGGGGGAGCATGAAAATAAAGTTTCTTCTTCCCAACTTAACAAAAGAGTTTCATTATTCCGGTATTTGTGTATTTAAGATCCGTACAATTATAATGACGAAAATTAATATTAACAGGCATTTTTAAATAAACGTTTCAAAAAATGCATTTACAGTTAGATGATGATTTATTCACTTCAGTTATAAGCATGTATATTAGAAATATAATTAGGATTACAAATAATAATTTTTATCTTACGATCATTTTTGATTTCACTACTTTAGCTTTAAGTCATCGAACTCAATCAATTCCACTGGATAAGTTACCATATTTCCTTCGTCCCAGGTCACTAGTTGCTAAAAATTTAACATAGGTATAGCATTATTTTTAGTATACACATACAACACAAATATGCGATTTCTTATGATTGTCTATTAGATGTTTCCGTAGTGTAAAACAACCTTTTTCTGCTTCAGGAAAGAGTAATATGCTCGGGTTAATTAACAAGCACAAAAACTTTAAAACCATTTTTAAATACCAAGATGGTTATAATCACAATTTAATCAATTATTGATAACTGCTTATTCTCAAATAGTACATTATGAAATTAGTTTATAATGTACAGTATTATGGCATGAATGCCATAATACTGCATTATAAACGAATTTCATATACTATTTTATCGTCGACTAGCATCACAATAATTTATGTAGAAGAAATTTAATTTAGTTTTTTTTTGCTAAAATAATAATTATTCAGGTTATATAAAATTATGACGTATTTGTCACAAAATAGTATTTGTTACTATAACGACTGATGTGGTTGTTAAGTAACGTTTGTTTATTCTGTTGTTATAACAACTTTATGGCATAGTGTCATAAAGTATAATATTATGTACGATTTTCTCTATAATAATGATAGCATTATGATGCTAGTCGACGATAATAGTTATTTATGTACCAAGTCAGTAAAGTGATTCTTTATCGAACGAGTCTGAGATTATGAGCCGAGCGAGCGAGCGAGCGAGGCGAGTAACAGGCGAGTTCGATAAAGACACTTTACTGACGTGGTGCATACAAAATTTTATCGCCAACCGTAAAAATGTCTAATTGAAAAAAATAGCTTCCATTATTTTCTATAAATAACTCGCGACAAAACTTTTACTGTTGGAGCTGTGACAGCAACAAACGATTTTTGTTTAATGTCATACAGTCATGGTTATGTTGATTAACATTAGCGGCAGGTAAAATGCTCGATTTGTACAGTAAGATAAAGTGTTTGTTTACTTCCGAAAATCGCTATGGTTATGGGCTAAGGCCGCGAAATTCCATTTTAGCGTACCGAGAGAAAAATTGTCGCAGAGGCCGCTTGCGGCCGAGGCAAGACAATCTCGAGGGCGCTAAAGAATTTCGCGGCCGAAGTATACACAACATTTTTTGGGCAGCTGTAAAAAATACATAATAAAACTGACATTTTCATATTATCTATTATGTCAACTCCATGTGTCAAATAAGTGACGTTTAGTTTAACGGCCGTTACTAAGGGTAAGGGTATTTCGCGGCCGTTACTAAGGGTAAGGCCGCGAAATCGGATTTCGCGTCCTGTATTGCGTACGCGAAATGACTACTTCGCGTCCGGCTGCACAAAAAAGTAATTATCAAATTTTTTAAAATTTGTCTATCCACTGAAGAATAATTTAATATAATGGCATGTTGGCAGTACGGTAATAATAAGTATTTGTAGGGGATTTTGTAAAAGCTTGTGGAAACAGTAGCTAGGCGGAATGGTGGAGCTTTAAATTGAGGCTGCATGTATTCGTGAAATGCTTATAATCAATATTGTATTTTTTTATTTTATGGCACCTAATTGAGTAAATAGTTCTTTAATAGTTTGTTGTAATTTTGTTTATAAAGTTATTCTAAGTATCGTCTCTTTTTTATTTACTATGACCAGTTTAACAATTGTCCAAAATAAAATTGCATTTATTTTGAAGTGTGGTTCAATTTATATGCGACTGGGCTCGTACACATAAATAAATTTAAATATAATGTCCTAATCTGATCGATTGCAATTATTAATACGTTTTATGTGGTAGGTAATAAATGAAATAAATCTTTAAACGTATGGCTATCTGCACGTTTTCTCTGTGCCTTTTCTTGATAATGAAGCAATGATTCTACACAGTCGAGGTCGGCTTCAACTAAAGTTATAATTAATTTTTAACAATTTCATGATTAACTATGAAGTATTGACCTAACCTATGTCAAAAAAGCTATTTATATCCTTATTGAGTTTTCCTATATCGCATTTTAAAATAGATGCAATTATATACCGCCCATCGATGTATTCTTAAGAAACCAATAAGCAACCAGTACTGCCAAAATCCTTGTAAACCCACGAACTTTAAAATAAATTCGCTGTGTAGGTCGGTCGTTTAAAAAGTAAGGTAAATGAAAAAGAAAATGTGAATAAATTTGACCAACTTGTATTTGTTTTTCAACATAATCTCCATTGAGATCGACACATTTTGCCCAATGATGTTCCAAAGCCATTGTACCGTTTTTATAAAATGACTTCCGTAGTCTGCAAAATAGTCGTTCACAGCATGAACCACTTAATTATTGCCGAAAAATCGTTGTCCTTTGAGCCATCTTTTGAAGTTCGGGAACAAATGGAAATCAGGCGAGGCTAAATCGGGCGGATGATCCAACAATTCGAACCTGACTTCATTGATTTTAGCCATGGAAATCGTTGAAATGTGAACAGGTGCATTGTCCTGATGAAAGAGGATTTTTGAGGTGCGATCGTTTTTTCTTGATTTCTTCGCTCAAATTTTGTACTCTCCAGTGATTGTCCTTTCTTTTTTCAGGTGGTTAAACCAGCAAACCGATCCTATAACTTTTGCGTGACCAAACAATAACCTCACAATGCACTGAGATGAAACTCGGCAAGGACTCGTTTGAAGGATCAGACTTATCGGCTGTGCATAGATTTTAATCATGATGCAGCCTGCGTCGTTTACCTTACTTTTGAAACGACCCACGTATGTGGTACCTACTCATAACAATAGTTTTATAAAGGAACATTGAGATTGATCGGGTTCGTGTAACTTAATAGTCTACTATTAGGCTACTAAATTAGAAGTTATAGGTTCGATTCCTAACACCTTAGAATTTTTAGCCCCAAGGTGCAATAACTCTCTGAAATTGAGTATATGGGTATTTGTAGAATTAGCTGGATTAGCGATCTGGACTAGTTAACCTCTAAGGCCGGTAAACACCTAGTAAAGGGAACGATTATTATTATTATTTTGAGATCGATGTCGTGCCGAGCTAATCAATAATTGATTTTTGGTTATTTATTTTCACTCAGAATAATACCAACAAAATTTTCACCTGCCTTTTTCTTTCTTAAACACATTATTTAAATCCCCTAACTCTGCCATCTCCTTAGTGACGAATAGTGGTTTTTCTTTATTATTTCTGCCGCAGTTTCAACTTAATACGATTTGGTATAAATTGTGAAAAAACGACAAACTGTTAATTTTTTCAGTTTATTGTATTTTTGTAATTACCTAATTTAATGTAAAAGTAAAAACCGCTATTTAATGCATAATTTTTTGTAGAATTTATTAAACTTAGTAGAAAAATTTATGGCACTCTTGATTTTCGAATTACAACATAAACTTATTTTTTTTTAATTGAAACAATACTTTATTTTTATATCACAAAAAATTTTATTTTTTTTTCTTTCGAACGGTATATCACTCGACATGTTTATCTTCAATTTTTCCCTATTTAAGTAATTAGATTATACAAATGTCTATCTAAGCTTACTTACATAGATGGTGGTGTAGGTATCATTATTAGATTATTACTATTATTGGTAAAATGTTTTTACTTGATATTATGGTACTTTATATAAATTTACACGGTAGTTATTAATTGTTTTTAAAAAAGGAAGAGAAACCCAGCAAGTGATATATCATTAAAAAGAGTAGAAAATAAACTTTTCAAAGCTATGAAAATAAACTGCTGTTTCTATAAAAAATTTACTGCAAGTTTGTGTTGCAACACAATAGTGCGAAGGAAATTTTACTAAGTTTATTGAATTTTAAACAAGATTATTTATCATGGCGTTTTTACTCTTGCGCTAAATTACATGGTAGTGAAAATATATGAAATTGAAGAAACTGGATATTTTCCATTTTTCAGAATATTACAAAAAACTATTCTAAATCTGAAAACATCATAAGATTTGCCCTTTAATTCTGCGCAATTTTGCTGATTTATTCTTTGATGTAACTTTCTAAATAATAAAGTTACCTACAAACAAAACTTTCAAGAAAATGTGTGCCTCCTATACAGGGCGATTCAAAAGTATTGTCATTCATTTTAAGGGTAGCTAGAGCATATCAAATAAAACAACTTTTCTCAATAAACCATGTGTCGCAAGTAAGCTCAGAAAAAAATTAAAAAGGTCAAGACAAAAATTGGTTGGGGGCCACTGGAATAGGTTCGTTCGGTTTACATTCAAAATCTAAATTTATCAAACGCATTTCTTGTTAATACTGATCAGAGAGTCCAGGTATGTGTACGTAGGTTAATGTCAGTTCATTATATAATTGTGTAATGTTTCATTTATTTTTCCAGGGTCAAATCGCAGGCTTTTTAAATGCATATTAGCTAGCGGTTTTCAAAAGTGTATAACAAAATCTAAAATAAACAAAAATCGCGATAAGCTTTAAATTTTTGCTGTAATGTACTTTTATTAAGGTCAGCATATACCTATCCATTTAATTTAATGACAATACTTTTGAATCATCCTGTATAAAACCAATCCAACTGTTTTTGGATAAGGGGAGGCTGTAAAGTGTATTCAGGGAAAGGCTGCACTCGATGTAAATAAACAAGTTTGACAGCGACTGATTCGCACGGCAAATGCTTTGCGTAAAATTGTTGGCTGCGTTAGCGTACGCGCTTGTAACGTGTACACAGGTAAGTACTGTAAGTGCGTATTTATGTAAAAATGCGTCACCGGCTTATCGGATTAGAGAACTTTCACCTGTATACAACCAATCACAGCCCCTATTTCGACCTCGTGGTTGTCAACCATCACGTGGCTTTGTTTACATCGAGTGCAGCCTTTCCCTGAATACACTTTAGTTCCGTTTATTTTGTTGCCAAACCGACATTTACATTTTTTGTTGTTAAGTAACAAGAAAAACGTGTGATTGTTATGGATATTTATAAAATAGTCAGTCCCATTTATAATACTTAGGGTGGATTGCACAAAGCTTGAATGGTGAAAGTTGACGAAAAAGATTTTGTTCCCTTTGACCGATAATTAAGTTGCCGAAGTTTTTAAATTATATTTGCGCAACCCGCTATTTTTCATGGCCAAAACTTATCCAAAAACATTTGGAATAGATATTGGATGAATATTAATATCCTAAGTAGCTTTGGTGCATATAGCAAAAAAAATTGGTTCAAATATAGTTTTTTTTTATATGTTCAAATTCACGCCAAGCGTATCTTTACAGGAATGAATTCTTAATAATTTGATATTCTTAAATATTAAGTTGAATGTTTTTGTTTGTTTATTGGGCGAGTGTAGGTGGCAAGCATCTCAACGCTCATTAACTACTATGGTCATTGACACTACCCGACTAGAATCTTAAGTTACATGTGAAAACCGTAATACGTACCTTACTCTTATAGTCATATGTTGCCATTGTAAGTCCCCCAAAGTGTTGAAAACTGTCTACAATACCTGCTCTTCGTACGTTTTTGAATAAATCATATGCAAAAAATATTCCTAAATAACGTTCTTGTCTAATTCCATAGAGGATACCATAAGCCACAAACATTTCCCGAAATTTACGATGATTTACATCGATAGTCCATATATGTTCTATGGTCATTAGATTGAAATTCACCTACAGATATTTTTTATAATATAGCAGATGAACTATTTCAAAATAGCATAAAGAACTGTTACTGAACTTACTTTCATGACATTAGTATTTTCTGAGCAAGGGTCGGAAAATATTATCCACAACCCATTATCGTCCATACTAAAGTCAAAATAATTGTATTTAGTCTCATACAGAAGTTTAGATTCATCAGCAATGAATCCAGGGACAGTTAAAGTTTTAATGGTATTTGTATCCATATTTAATTTTATTATATCTGGTATATCTCTTCCTTTGTAAATGAAAAATTCATTGTATACAATATGCCCGTTTCCTTGGAATGGAATATCTAAATGTTGTGATCTGAAATTTGTTAATTAATGATTAGAATGATTATAATAAAAATGCCATCTTAATAAAATTGATAGAACTTGTACCTTAAGCTTTTATAATCAAAACGGAATGAGGAATTTTCACGTGTTGTTAGTAAAGTATAAATGTCGTCATTGGTGATCCAATACCGTTTAGGATCTAAAGGATTTATCATCCACGAGCCGTAAGGCTGGTTGATAAAGCCATGGATTGTGGGGTTTCCAATGGACAGTATGAAAAAATCTAAAATATCGATAGTTTAAACAATTTAAATGCAAAATTCGTGACGAGTTTACTTCGGTTCCGTGGTAGAAAAGTCAAGTTCTGAAACTTTGAAATATCGCATTTTATTCCTTGACGTGTGTTGTCTACATGATTGGGTTGGGGATTAATCACTGGAGGACACTGATTTGTTGAAGTGCTAATTAAGTTGATCGGGAGAATGCCGTAGGTTACTGTGGTTTCCTCCTTTGTCGGTATTGCATACGTTTTATGGTGCCCATCTTTTTCTAAAATTGAATTTAATACAATTTCCATTTTGAAAGTATTTACAAAACTATCACCATGAAGTTAGGATGTGACCCCAGATAAAAGAAATGAATTACTTTCTGTATGATGGTTGTTTAATATTGTATAATGTTTGTTTATTTGTAGAATTATATGTAGGTAACGTATCAAATGTTTTTCCATAGACTTATTGAAAGTATCGTTCATAACTGCTCGATAGATATGTGGTGGTTGGACAAACATAATTAAAATTATCAAATTAAAATTCAAATTTATATGGCAAACAATTCAGTAGTAAACAGAAAAGGATGCTCTTTTGCCAACTTTGATCTTTCGTTAATTTAACAGGACTGTTACGCTAACGTAACAAGTAAAACACATTGTAGACAATTCTTCTTTTTAAACGACATTGCTATAATAACTCTCTTTATAGCATGATACATAGTATCTATATGCTGTATTCACCGAGTTCTAACAGTAAAATCTGTACCCATACAGCATATGCCATCGATAATTAGAATAAAATTAGATCAAAGGACCAAATTGTTCAATTTTATGTACGAGTAACCTTTATAGTGTGATGACCACCTGCGCGAATATAATTTCAATTTTCTATTTTTCAGGGATTATATTTTAATGTAATTGCTTTTATTTAAAGCATATCGCTAGGGGTGTTTCTTAGGGGCAAGAATGCGGCAAAGTATCGATTTCATGTGTAAACTAATAACAGAAATACCATAAATCTTGAGCGTAAACTCACGTTCCTTTTGGCAAATTAGTTCGGCTGCATATATGTAAACAAGGGGACCCACACGTGGTCTGCTAAAGTATCAAATTTCATTGGGATTTTCACCCAACCATGGAATTTATGATATTAGAGCGCAAGGGTTACGCATGGGAACATTTGGATACCAAGCTATTTATGAAAACACTCGTGAGAACATCTAAACACACTCCCCGCTACATGAGGATTTTTAGTATAAATATACAAGAAAATCTTATCAAAGGACCAGTCTTCATTATCCAGTTATACGCTGTATAGTGGTCTGGGATCTCGATTAGTACGCTGATCGAGTATACCTACTTACTGTAAAGTATACAGTTGGTAGTGCTGCACTCTGTTGCTTCGCATTAGTAGAAATCTTTCATAAGGGGTCTCCCTGAGTAATCCAAATTAACCGAAAAGTTAGCAGTTTTAATACATTTCACGTATTCAAGATTAAACTTTATCAAAATTTACTGAAGGTTGTCCTAGTGTAAGTACTGATCACAATTAATTACAATAAAACGATAATTCTGACTACTGAGATATGTCTTGGGCATATTCTCAATCAACGATAGGGTGAAACATCCCTGACAATTTACAATGTACGAGGATACCTAGTATCTCGTATATTCTCGTACATGGGAGGCAACGCTTCTCATGTACCAATTAAAAGTCTTGCATAGCGCACGCACTCGTTAGAGGGCAATTACACCCTCGTCAAAAAGATTAGTTGTACACCACATTTGGCTTCGGCCGCTTAAGATTGGTTATAATATCAATCACATAAAAGATCGATCTTGAATCGCACATATGACTGACACCGACTTCCAGCATAATTTCTTGTGATCAACCACGCACTCAGGCCACCTGAAGTACATCAAAGTCATAAAACAAAAGTATGATAATTATTCACGCCACTGCCCTTAATTAACTTACCTAGTCTGATGTTCATACACTATGCTTACTTATTTACTGTATTTGTAAATATTTGTACATAAATCTGACTTTATAATATATGTATTAAACTTGGTGGAGTATTTATTTCTTGTTTTATAAGGTGAGCTACTCTAGATCAACGAACCACAACAACATTAAGAGTCCGCTGACTACATAGTCAGTTATTTAAGTAAAGGGTAAGATTTTCACTTAACCAATAAGGGTTGAGGGTGCAGGAAATCTTAGTGAAAAACTAGACGATCACAGCGAAAAACTGTAAAGGGTGACACACCTGGGGTTCGTACAGTTACAATAGGTTAAGTATTTTGTCAGATTTGGCAGTGTATAATTCAGTGTTGGTAGAATTATTTGACACTAGTGCATGAAAAAAGAAAAGCTAATGGTCATGTTGATTTACAATTTATAAAAAATCATATTAAGAATCTACTTTCTTAGGAAATATGTAATTTGGATTGCGAATACAGTATAGTTTAGCATAGCTTACCCTGTATTATGACGGTGCCCTTGGTAAGACCCATTTCATTACCAGCGATGCAGGAGTATATGTTGAAATCTTTTTGTCTTGTAATGATTATATTGAGTTGTGTTTTCCACGTGTAATCATTTATTTGGATAGTTGTTGTGTTACTATTTTCGTCTTGAATTTGCAAACCGCCTACTCTTTCCCAGAATCTGAAATGTGGACTAATATATTCTGCGTTTTTATGTTTATTAATAGGTATTAAATTAATAAAAATATTGCAATCATTTTTCAATGTATGTACTGTTTCTTACACTTGTGGCTTGGGAAATGCTTCAATTTCGCATTCTAAAGAAATCGTTTCTTGAAAGGCGGCAGCAATTGTTTGTTTATATATTCTGATAAGTGGAGGAACTGTCAAGAAAAATGTTAAATAGTGTTACTACGTTATATGATAGCAAATTTAAACTTTATAATTGAGCATAAATATGCAACTTACAATAAACTTGTAAATTGAAGGTTTTTTCAGATGGTGGTGGTAGACTATTATCTGCTATGCATTCATACAGACCGATGTGCACCCTACTAATCTGGTTGAAAGTAAGGGCATTTCCCAGAACTGATGAAACTAAAAAAATATATAAAATAAGTGTTTACGCATTCTTATAGGTAATATAGTACAACCATTAACATTTTTGGACAAGACGGGTTAGCATAAATACGACCAACGCCTTAAATGTTAAATTTGACTTTTGTTAGAGTAAACCTTGCAATTATACTGTAATAAGGTGTAAGTTAAGAATATGTTCAACACGTTACAGCCGTCCTTGTCCAAACAATAGCGAATGTATGTATTTTTAAGTTTAATATTTATGATGATCAAGTTGTAGGAATATTTACATACGGTGATATATTCCAATTGGGATGAGTTGTTTGTCTTTCCTTCGCCATTCAATTTGCGGTTTTGGATTTCCAACAGCCGTACATTGTAGGATAACGTTTTGATTTTCATGGGCGATTATTACATTGTTCTGCTTATCGATATTATCTAAACAAAAACTGTTAGATTATGGACCTTCAACTTAAAGTTAATGGATATTCAGTAATAAAACAGTTTGGAGTAGGTCATGATTGTTAAACATATATCCGGAAGTACCACACCTTTTGAATTGCCATGTCATTTTCAATATTCTTCATTTTACTTTTCATCGTTTTTCATAATTTGATGTGCTTTCGAATGTTTCTTTTTAACGTTGATTATTTAATTGTCCGTCCATGATAAAGAGATCACGCAAGTTTGTGTTTTAAAGTGAACATATTGAGGAAGGTATGGTTAATGGTCACTAAACGGTTTTATTATTAAACAACTGTTGTAGTTTACCTGTTATAGATGGAGGCGTAGGTGTAATGCAGTCGTCTGTTGCCGAGAGTTTTATAGGATCTACATCTTTTTTCGATCTTACTGTTTTGTTGAAAGTAAAAGATAAAATTAAGCTTCTAATAAAATATATGTTAGAAAAGTATTACGGTGAAATTTTGGCAAAAGATTAATGCAGACAAAAAATTATTTTGGTTTCAACCCACTATTTTCACTGTCGGGATCTATAACTCCTCTTCGTGTTCTTCTGGCGTATAAAGCTTCGTTACAGAATCGTTCATTTATTTTGCAGAAATGGTGGATGGATTTTGACTGGAAATAATTATTATAATACAAAGTAATATATTAGAAAGAGGCGAATGAAATACTTTTTAACTTTGGGGGGCATAGACTCGAAAGAAAGAATTGAGTGTGGTCTAATTTAGTCTTTAACGACCTACATATGTTTTTGAGAATTTGATAGCATGCATTACATTGCAAAAGAAAACATAAGTAATATCGATAAATAATCAATAGTTTTAACAGCCATTTTCAAAACTACGATCTAATTACCTATCTAACCTTAATAATACAGTGTCATTATAAATGATTGTAGTCGAAGCAGGCGGTGCCCGTGGTAATGAAATTTTGCCGCTTTATACAAACATAATTATAGTGCAGGGATTTTTATAGTGATTTTTATGTTCCAAGTGAACTGTCAATAATTGTCACTCGTATGTCATTTACCGTATTTACTGTGTTTTTGAACAATTACATTTTGTGTTAGTTTCGCCCTTCCTTAAAAGTCTACGTGAATAAAATCAGTCTTAATTAAGACTACTGCTGAATCCAGAGTGTTAATACGTAAGTGTAATTAAAGGCAGTCATAGAAACTTTAATAAACAAAAATCAATATTTTTAGGTTGAAATTTGCATAATGGCGTACTCTTTAGAACAGAACACCTTTATTATTAAATCTTAATATCGAAACGGTGTAGGCTCATATTCGGAGAGTTGTGGACAGATTTGATAATACTGGGAACGTTTCCAAAGTGAAGTTGTCAGGAAGACCTCAGGTCAATCAAGAAGTTGTTGAAGATTTAAGACAACGAATGGAGCAAAGTCCTAAAAAATCTTTGTCAACATTGTCTGCACAATCTGGTATACCGTACTTGCCAGAAAATTCTAAAAAGTTGTATATGACACCCTATAAAATAACATCTATTGTAAATAAATATAAATAATCATTATTAAATTTAGTAATATGAATACAATATTAACTATGCATTAACAATGAGTTCATTAATCAGAGTCTAGTGTAGATATGTCTCGGGTTTGTATCGATCATTCTTTAAGTGAAAATTATGGTACGAAAATTTTTATTTCACTTAAAACTGATTTTAACTTTTGTACATAAATATTGACTCGTTATACAATCAATTTAACACTTGCGTGTAGAACAGTGCGCATATCCAATATAATTTGAAACATTATTTTTATGGAGCAGAAACAAGAAATTTTACATTTAGATTTATGGCCTACTTCGACTACAATCATTTATAATGACGCTGTATAAAGATGCAAGTCATTAATTCTGTACATTCTGTATATTGAATAACGTTGAAAGTTGTTCTATAAAAACGCTGTAAAGTTAGAAATGTAATTGCTTAAGAAACCGCTGTTACTTTTATCTTAGTGAAGATTGCTCCATAATTTCTCTCTGCTTAAACTAACTTCTTATCTAACTTATTAATTCCGATAAATTATCATTTAATTACATAATGTCAAATGAGAAAGTTTCTGAAATCTAAAATTTCTAATCAAGTTAATTAAGTAAGTTGCAGATGCTTCACCTTGTATCCGTTATCGTTCCAAACATGAAAGCCGAAAATATCAGAGTTGGGGGTTTTCTCGTATTGTTCGCTTCTCAAATTGTTCTTACAATAAAACGACTCTGGGTCTTTCAAAATTTGCCGGATTTCATCCTCGCAGATCTGACTTCTAATTTCCCTTAGGGATCCTTGCTGGAAATTAGATGTCAACATTTTGTAGATGCATAATCCAAATAGTATTTCTGCTAGCAAAACCACAATCACGAGGCAAATTATTGCAACTGGATATTTTGGTGCTGGTTTTATAATAATTGGTGTATTTTCTGTTACTGGTATCATTTTTTTCTATGTATAGGTATATTCACATAATATACAATGACACTAAAGCACCGTCTAAAAATTACTGTTTAATAACATTGAATATTTCTTGATATATCTCAGCGGTCTTTCATAATAATTACAGTTTGCAGATAACGATACTACGTTATCAATGCTTAATTTTGTAACTTTATGTCAGTAGTTTACTTCCCAGATGTCTGTTATAGGTGCGTTTTAAATATTTTAAGCATTTTTTAATCTTAAACATGTAGCGTGGTTGTATGTTATTTTATAATAACAACACAACTTCGCCAGATTTTCCGCATATGTCCAATGTCCATTACACACGTTACAAGCGCCTAACTTTGTTTTTTATTAATAATAAAATGCCTGAATGTTAAGTTCATGGTTATGCATACATACAATACGAAAAAACCACTACTATGCATATACATGCATACAGGGTGTCCTATTTCTGGAACTTTATATGGTTAACTTTTTTATTTGTAAAGATAAAGAAACGGTTAAATGGTCAAAGTGTAAGTGGTGCAAACAAATTTGATATTCGCAGTGTAGTTAAAAAGTCTTTGACGAAAAACAAAAAATCGTTCTTTCTAGTATCCAATTTACTTTTAGGATTAGAAAAATATCCTGGGAATACTTTTATTTTTTCTTTACTGTGTTTTTGAATAATTGCATTTTGTGTTAGTTTGCCTATTGATTTCGCCCTTCCTTATAAAAGTCTACGTGAATAAAATAAGCCTTTATTAAGACTACTGCTGATTCCAGAGTGTTAATACGTAAGTGTAATTAAAGCAGTGGTGGCTGCTCCATAGGGGCTCAAGGGCTCGAGCCTCCCAAAACCATTCTTAGGAAAGAGTAAAAGTAATTTACTTATTTAATTATAACATACAATTGATTGTTGATTATTACAATACAAAATTTGCATATCTATATAAAGCATTACTAATGTATAACACATATTATTATCTGCCTGCGACGCGACGGCTACCTATATTTTAAATCGTTAGGGCTCAAATAAAACGAGCCTTCGTCCGCATAAGAAATATATGTAAGAACGAACTGAGAACGGAAATTGCCGATTGCGAATAAGTATCTATTGCTTTCCTTAAGTTACGCAAAGGCTCGCGATTTTAGAGCGCAGTACAAGAGCACCGGAAAGGTTCGTATTTGCAGCTATTCGAACCCTGTCTATTGAGAAGCGTGTTACAGAATTATTTCATAATCAACACAATTAGTAAATATATTTTTTACTGTAAGAAATAAAAAATAACCAGTGAGACTTTTAGAACTTTAAATTGTTTTACAATACTAATTAAGAAAAGATCAAACTCTTACTCGGATCGAAAGTAAAATAATTGATTCCTACCAGAGATGGAAGCCCTCTTGATTCAGCTAATATTAATTTGTTTATGTTCTGGTCGAGACAGTACGAATTAGTTGAATTAATTTGAGCATGCTATTTAAACGAGTTTTTGTAGTAGTAAATGATATAATTAGAAAATTAGTCTCAAACAACTTTTTATTTATTATAGATACATATATAAATATAATTCAACATTTTTAATTTTTAAGTTTAATAATACTTTATTTTTATACATATAAAGATTGCGTAACTAAGCGTAACAGCTTTAGATTGTTAGTATATAATTATATTTTGCATGTTTTTGTTGTTGTCAAGGATACTTCTTTCCAGATATAGCCACTGTAAGTTATCTTTTAAAATGAATGGGATATGTGAGTACATTTCCGTTGTCGAGTGAGTATAGTTCCTGTGAAAAAGAATAATTATTACCTTGTAATAGGATTACTAATAAGAAGAAAAGTTTTGCAGTGGAAGGGAATTCATGTAAGTTATTTGACGAAACGTCGTGTGCCTGAAATTGACACTTTAACTTCTATAATGCATTCACATATTACAAGGGGCTACGTTCGGTAGACCGTTCCTAGAGTGTAAACAGAGTATTGTCTCACGACAGTACTGGCTTTATTAGTTGTCTAATCAGAATCAATTCGAAGAAGATATTGTGGCGAAGTGGCTGCTTTATTGTTAGAGATTAATAGAAATTAGTTACTTTAATATTTAAGTAGAGTCTTTGACTAACGTCGCCACTTGATATTTTGCTTGGCTTTTACGAGAGCTTTTTACTCAAAGTCAAATTCAACTAACATCATTTTCATATCTGTGCTTTAGTTTTACAAAATGATACAAATTATTCTAAGTCCCAGTTCAAAGTAAAGTGATACAAATTATTCTAAGTCCCAATTAGCTACATTTAAAACGGCTAAGTCTATAAAAAGAATTTAAATATTTTACACAGACATTTTACAAGTCTTGAATTAAAGTTACGTTAAAATAAAACGGTCTTACATGAATATTACTGAAATCATCGCCTTGGAGGCTGTCAATTCTTTGTAGATACTGCAGCTTTGATGGATTGGACATAACCATTCATTTAATGTATTTCAGGCTCAGTATTTATACAGAAAATTGATTCCCTTCTTCTCGATTTTCTCAGTCTCTTATCTATGCGCGTGCGAGATGTCGAATTTCACAGTATATTGCACTTCATGTACGTGCTTTTATTGCACTTGTAAAAAATGTAACTTCGATACGTCGCACGTGTAGCTCGCTAGGAGAATGACCTTATAAAATGACGTCATCCTGCTTGCTTATCCGCTTAGGTTTTATAATTTGGTATTTTTACACTGGCCTTTATTATGACATTTGGCACAGGGTATCTTCTACATAACCTCACGCTTAACATTTGTCGAAATAAGTGTACAATCTGCAAAGAAATTTAATACCATTTGGTGGTGTAGTGGAGTAGCAACGTATTCTTATAAACCGAAGGTCTCGGGTTCGATTCGGGTCAAAGTGAGCGAGATTTTTCAATGGAAAAAATTTAATGCTTTTTCTTTTTCGGATATGGGGTAAAATACTTAGTAGGTTTTGTGTCATTGCGATTTTTGATATGAAAGAGGTCCCTTCCAGGAGTGGAAGTTACTTGAGTTGGACAAAATTCTAGTCGGGTAGTGCCAAATGACTTTAACAGCCGAACAATCCTTGGCATTCATACGCTTAGAGTTCGTCCAATCAATAAACGAACAAACAATACCATCGTTATAAATTATAATAATAAATTATGGATTGTTGTGGTGTAAAAAATTACACATTTGTAAGTAATGGCGGTGGAAAATACATTAATAAGGTCCACACACAAAACATTTCCAATAATTTTTATCTATTAAAAGCTCACCTTATTATTTTGATCATAACCTATCATGGTAGCTTTTCTAAATGGAACTGTAAAATCCAAATTAACATTTAGAAGTTTACCATGATGCAAATCAAGCGCGAATTTAATGGTGGTGTTCCTTTTCGTAACATCATTGATTCCATAGAGAACCCCACAAGTAATAAACATTTCACCAACTTCATGGTTATTAAAGTTTATTTTAAAACTATCTTGAATTTTCATGTCGTTAACGTTGATCTGTAATTTTTCATACTTTAATAAGACAAATTTATTTGTTGATAAAAATTCACCTTTAAAATTCCAGTGTTTACATTTTCAATGGGAAATATCACCCATAACTGGCTTTCGTCGACATTAAAATCAAAAATATTATTATTCGTTGTGTAAAGATAATTTGGTTTGTCGTTTATTAAAACGGATATATCCAGATCGAGTTTTAAGCTTGTCTGATTGTTCAAGAAAAATCGAATTATGTTCGCTTTCCCATTCGCTTGATAGTAAAACGATCCGTTGAAAACCACATGGGAATTTCCTTGAAATGGAATCGGTAATGTGTAGATTCTGAAATTTTCGTAAATTAAGTTTTTGTTTTTTAAATTTAAAACTTAAGACGTACTTAGAAGTTTCATTTCTCCTAAATAAAGTTTTATTTTCGAACTCGAATAAAATTGTAGGATCGGATTCACTGGTCATCCAGACTTTATGCTTTCCAAAATCATCAGTTGGTACTGGATCTTTCATCCAAGAACCATAAGTTTGATACGTAAAACCATGGTAAGCTGGTTTTCCAATATTGGATATTTCGCATTCTGTAAAATAATAGCTTTAATTAACTTTAGGTCTACTTAAATACGAGTCCAATAAGCAATATTTATCACAATGAATTTGTTTTTATTACTGTAACAATCCCAAAAATCTGCGCTTATTTTTTATTACTTGAAAAATTTTACGTTATCTGTTCCTACCAAAATATCGTGTATTCTTGAAACTTCGTGTTAAATTTGATTTTATTATATTGCTTGTTGAAACTAAAACTACAACATGTTTCAGGATTAAGCTGATAATTTATGCTATTGCGAGGACTAAACAGGCCTCATACAAAAATATTCTGGGGAAACTGAAATTGCACCTGAAATGCTGAAACATATTTGTATAAACAGAATCTTGGCGTTCTTTAAAGAAATAAAACAGCCACTATAGTGTCAGACTTTACGCGGAACGCAATAGTCCTTTCAGGACACGATGCAGCCGACTCGAACCAACCCGGAGGAAAAAAGCTGATAATAGGCAAATTTAAAGAAAAATTGCATTCAAAACTTTAACAAGCTCTTTATGGATTCAAGGCCTGGTTTGTTAGAAAATGGTTTAAACTACATCAAATATTTTTTATCTTATATGGGGTGTTTGAAAAGTGTAGTTTTTAACATATCCACAGGTGACCACATTAAAGAAAAGCGCAAGACAGAAAGATGTCGGATCTATAAAGTTATGGTTAAATACAGAAAATTATATTAAAATTGACCCTTCAAATTGTAGGCATTTTTATCTTCTCTCAATTTGGAAGTATTGGGATTACAATAAAGAATTGATGTTCTTGGTATTACTATTTTACATATTATCTAGTATTTATTTAAAATAACCCAACCAAGTGTTATTGATTCTATTGCTTCAATTATGTATAAGATTTAAGTTGGGATATCTTGGTCCTGCCCACAAGTTAAGTCTTCCTCAAAAAAGTAATGAAGGTGTTTCGGGCCAAATTTTTGAGACGTTTAATGGTATAAACCAAAATTTAAAAGCAACAAGTGAAAATTGAATTTTTCGGAAATCCTTTTCGGTGTTATATTTGTTTGTAGACAGCGCCGGTTTAAGGCGCTGCCGGGCCCTAGGCGGCAATGGGGAGTCATGGCGGGCATAAATGGAGAGGGGGTCTGGGGGTGAATTGCAGAACTCGCTACGCTCGTTCCGCAAACTTTCACATGCGTGCCATAAAGACTCACTTTTCGAACTTGTATCATAAATAGCTATGATAAAACTGTTTGCAAAAATTGCTTGACGATGTTACTGTGAAACAACAATGGTGTTTTGCAATCTATTAAAAAAGCATCAAATTAGGGAACAAATTTCTTCTATTAACACACAAAAGGACCGATAAAGAATTTTTAACATGTTTGGCCCAAGTTTTTTGTTCGGCAATGATATATAAATGTCATCATTTAGAAACTTTTAATGTTCTAATAAAAGAAGAAAATATCCAAATTCAACTAAGAATAAGGCAGTGCCCCTATTGGATACCATTTTAATTGTTTGTTAAGTTTCATATAACATTGCTTCGGTACAATAATATATTAGTTAACGTAAAGAAAATGTATTACATACTTGGTGTCCCAGGTTCTTCAATTTTCTCACAGCTATCGCCAACGATTTTACATAATGTGGGGCTGTGTTCCTCCTATAAAATAACTACAACAAATCCTGTATCTTCAAAAATAAAGTTTTTGTACAAAAGTATATAACTTGCTAAGTTCTATAATAATCTAAAATTACTTTTTATTTTACAGGGTGCTTAGTTTATATAGGTGATAACCTGATAACTCAATTTGATCGTTTTTGCAATAGAAAACCCTATATATTTTTAATAATACTTAATTTCTGAGGTTATTTGTATGTAAAAACGTAATGTTTGGTACACAGGTGGGCACATGAAGTGTCCGGTAGAGATCAGAACTTCCGAATTCTACAGAGTGTGCATGCAATTATGTTGACTCATTCTGCAAATCTTTAAGGATTATAGCTCTTACGAGTCTGACGTCTTAGTATTACAAATTATAAGTTTCTTTGGTATTTTGAACACAGTAAACCTAGTAGGTACAACGCAATGCGGTTTCGCGGTTTTTCTTAATATAAAAAATTTATTTTTATCGTAACTGAAACTGTAAAGAAAGGGAAAAACCATAATTGAAAAGGAAACTGATTTCTTTAAAAGAAAAACTTAAAATCCTAAATTGTTAAAAAATGGAGAAAAACCAGTTGTTGCAAGGATTTTGAATTTAAATGAATCAATCATTCGAACAATCAAACAAAATGAACATAAAATCCAAGAAAGTATTATTGCGGGGCGTGTCGCTCGTGTGCGCGATGTTCTAATGAAAAAAATTGAGAAATCTAATGATTTGGATAGAAGATTGCACTCAAAATAAAATTTATTTGGATAGAAATCTTATAAAAAAAGCTCTTGGAATTTATAAACATTTAAAAGAAATCGACCAGGATTCTGTAGACGAAAACTCTCAGCATAATTTTTGCGCCAATAAGGGTTAGTTTGAAAACCTTTAAAAAACGGTTTCAGAACCTAATCCTACTTTTTCTAGGTAATGTGAGCCTTGAATAACGCGATTTATATGGAACCTAACATCCGCGTTATATAAGGGCTTACTGTACTAATACATAAAATTAAGAAAAACAAATAACTTACGTTTGCCCTCTTTTGACGTCTGAATTTGTTAGTATCACTGGAAATTTGTAGAACTTGTTGTTGATTGTATTTACTTGTGATAATTTCCTTCGGTGCAGTTTGTTGTAGGTTTATTGCACTATTGTGATGAATTTCAGGTTTTGGAAGTTTAGGTATGTTTGATTCTGCATGTACTTCTACCAATAAAATAAACAATATAAAACAAATGGTACTAACAATGTAGTTAGCACATTTAGTTTCAGTAACGATTGTCATTTTTATTTGTAATTATTCTATATATTCAAACAAAGAGTTAAACATGAACTGAGGAATTCTTAATGGATTTCGTGTATATGTGGACTTTTGACCCTTTATCACGTGAAAGTCGATTACCAGAATAAAAAAAATGGTAAAACAAGTGGTTACTGAGTTTGGTAGACATGCCAGATGTGTTATAAAAGTAATTAAACGCTTGATAATAGATTTCTATTAATTACGCGTGATGCAATTAATAACATCTGGAAATAATAAAAAGCAGCTGAGTTTTAGCAACATTCACAATATTAATACTTTTATTATATTATTAAGAAACAATAAGCGTAAGCAATAGATACATTTTTATCTTTCAGATGGTACGAAATATTTTGAAAAGAGAAATTATCTATTAGTGAACAAAAGTGAACAATTTTGAATACTGGCCTTAATTTCCCTTACTGCGCTAATTTTTTTTCTTACGATTATTGCCTTTGTACGTCACTTCAGTTTTAAGTAAAGTGTTTCTTCTAACTTCTAATCAAGTTGTGAAATTCGGGTTTTCCCATGTGCGTTAATATTTTGTTAGCTCCTAGAATCATATAAATATTTTACTATATCGACGTCCTTCCTCTTTTGTTCTTGTCATATAAAGAAAATTAAAGTGTTTTCTATCCTACCTTTATACATATATTTTTATATGGTTAAAACTTATTTTGTGCTACTATATTATAAATGTTTAATGCTTCTAAAAATTGTGGTCTTTGTTAACATTGCAATTTTCGCCAACAGAAAGGCTATAGATACAAATACAAGAAAATAACAAAATACATTTGGGCCACTTCAATTCCCAAATCGTTGCTTGGGAGATGTCATGACTTTTGTCAGTCCTTTTGCGCTTTTTCTAAGGGGATTTCTTTCACTATATTAGAAATGTTTTAAAGGTTAGCTCGTGGGACTCTGATTTCAGAGAATGTAATAAACTAGTTGATTTTTCGTACACACTTCGTCCTCTGATTAACGTTTAAGATGTTACGTTTTTTTCTAAAGGCAAACTTAAAGTTATGATAAGTAGGACGGATAAAATCCACACCACACGGGTTGCTGATCAGAATTTCGTGTCTGATTATTCTCTGTGTTACATTCTATTCGTTACAGTGTTTTCTATTATTTACGGTTATTTATTGTGAATCAATTTTGTTATTTGTTGCTTACTATTTTACTCGTACAGTGAGACCGTGTTCGAGTATTCGATCTCAAGGGAATATCGTGGCAATTTTAATGCACTTGCAGCTTTATATGTCCAACTTTGTCCGCTTAGAAGACCTTCCAAAGTTAATGTTATTGATTAAATGATTAAACGAATTATTGTCATGTCGAGTGTATGCAATAAGACTTGTCAATACACACAATATAAAATATGCAAATCAAATTTAATTTACATATACATAAGTCAGACGGATGCATGAGTTGTAACATGCATGCCAAACACTAAAATCAATTAAGTACTAGACTATTTATACGGGCTCATATCTAATAACACTTTAAAATTTAGCAACATTCGTTAATGATTTACTTTTAACCGGTAGTGTGTAGTACTTTAAGTCCCAACTAGGCGTTTTGCTATAGAATTCTAGTAGATGAATAGGAATAGTTACATCGGCTGTGGGCGTGTACTGTTTGCATGGAAATTGTTGGTTTTATCAAACATACCTTTATTTTAGGGAAATAAATTCTTGAAGTCTAAATACCTATAATATTCTTAGCATATGAAACCGAATGAAAGATTGTCTACACGATTTCTTACAATTAGTAACTGCTATGGGTCGCGGCTCTGTTAGTTCAGCGTGCGTCTGACCACTGAGACTGACCCGGGTTCGATTCCTAGGGTCACATAAACAACGAAAACACCCGACTGCTTCCCTCGGAAGGCAATGGCAAACCACCGAGGTATACTGCCTAGTAAGTCTTCTCTGGAGTAGAAGTGCAAGCACTTCCGTGGTTCGGAGCCCACGTTAAGCTGTAGGTCCCCTATGCCTGTAGGCTACTTGACACCCACACCACAGGCATATGGAGAGAAGACGGCAACGCTCTGCAAAGGGTAGGCCACTCAAAGAAGAAGAAGGTGGGCGAGAAATAACCTATGCTTCATTGAAGTCGAGCCCAGTTTTTTTAAATTAATTTGTAACAAATGTATAATTTACTCTAGCTATACATATACAGAGTAATAAGTAAATATTTAGTATAATATTTAACTTGAACATGGTATCCATTGACGGTTCTCCATTTTCACCTAGTCTTCTGACCAAGTTCTTTTAAGTCTTCTTTCGACTAAAGGCTGATTGTATAGTTTACTTATGAGCTGGTTATTGAATAAAATAAAAAGATTTTTCAGTTAAAACAGTTTTAATAGTATGAAGTTTGGCTTTTGAATCTTACCATAGGAAAGATTTTCGTCAGTAAGTCCAAGAGTGCAGTCTATTTAATTGCCCCTTATCGACACTTAATGTCCAAATTCATATTTACTCTTAATTAGCTTGAAATAAAATCGGACGTATCCTGTTTTATTAATATTTAAATGAGATAGATGTTTGGAAAATCAATTGAGAATTGTACTTTGTAGGCTATTACAATTTTATTGGCACATATGTATTGTTACTTTACTGCGAATTATTAGCAGATGTATCATCCGCATACATGATTAAAACATGATCGTTAACGTAAAGCGGCAAGTCATTTATAAAAATAAAACGAGACCCAAACCACATTAAAAGGTGATCTTTGACGTAGAGTGGTAGGTCGTTTATAAAAAGTAACAAAGGGCCAAAAACAGAGCCTCGAGACACACCGTCCTCAATATCTATTTTATTAGAACTAAAACGTTTTTGTTATGTTGTTGAGGTAGTGCATAATTTCAACATAGTGAGTTCTTTCATTTAAAAAAAGAGTGAACCAGCCCAACACGATTCTACGAATTCTTTGCCTACCTGTTTCGGTGGGCTTAGATGGTCGAAAACTGTGTTGCCCGCCTGTTATAATCCCACATTTATTCACAAAAGCCAGTAGGGCTGTGTAGGTTCATGCAGAATTATTATCTATTAGAAGTAAGGTTGGTCTCTACTACCATTTATATGTGTTGTTATCTATTAATGAATTGTAAGCAAAATTAGTCGCGATCGTGACTCAGTTGCTTCAGCGTGCGTCTGACCACTGAGATAGCCCGGGTTCGATTCCCAGGGCCACACATACAGTAAAACATCCGACCTGACTTGACACGTACAGACATATGGAGAGAAAACCGGCAACGCCCTGTAAAGGGCACGCCACTTAAAGAAGAAGAAAGGAAATCAGAGCTTCTTTCTGTTTTGTCAAACTACAAGGTATTTTGTAATGAATTAAGTTAGTTGTGACCTGACCCTTAAATTGTCAATATCTAAGTTCCCTTAAATTTCTTAAATTCAATTTATTTTTAAAGTGTTCTTGATTTAACTCTCAAGTTTTAATAGAAAAAAATGAACGTTAAAGTACATGGTAAAAGTTTGTTAGTTTCCTCGGAGAACCGCCTGTATAGCACTAATAATTAAGATCTAGTATTTTTTTTGTTGGGAAAGTAGATAGCCACGTGTAAAAGGTTTCGGTCTCTCAGGTAGGCATCTCAGGTTTGATTCTCGAGAGCGGCAATATCCCCGCCTGAATTTATAGAACGTCGAGCCGAATTCCTTTCTTATCTCCAACCATGTACTGAAGCGTCAAAATACAGTTGGGCAAGAAAATCTTGTTTTTTTCGATGACAAGGAACGACGTCACCGTGTTTGAGTTATTCTAGAGATGCTTGAAGATTAAGAAATCAGTAGTCGTTTTTCTGCGCGGTTTTTAAACATTCTCCTATTGACCATCTTTGATACACCATGGGGCAATAACTTCGGAATATACTGCGGATTCTATGGCAAGAAATACCACGGAAGTAGATAACGCCCAAGCGGCGCAACACTGTATTAAATTTTAATACTATTGACTTTTTTTTTGTGGGGGTCACCTCAAAAGTGTGGTCTATAATAATCGGCCAAACAATTTAAAAGAGTTAAAAGCCCGAATTAGAATGGAAATAGAAGGAATTACATCCAGTACATTAGATATTGATATCAGAAATTTTAAAGATAGGGTAGGAGATTGTTTAACAGTTAACGGGGAACACTTTGAACATTTATTGAATTAAGTTTTTTTTATTTAACCTTTCAAATAAAGTTCTTTTTGCATAAAACACAGTTGTAAGCTTTACTGGACTTGAAATCTTACTTAAACTTTTCCCAAATTTGACTAATGCAACCTACTAAAATTTGTATACTGCCAGAAGCAAACAAATCTGACGATTCCAGAAATGTAAAAAAAAATCAGAAGTTGCCATTTAAAAAAGTAAAGTTGCATGCCTCTGTACTTACACGTGATAACATAAGACAAATTCAAGGCCACAGATATAATAAAGTACTTACCATCTAACAATTTTTGTTAAAAATAGTTTTTCTAAAAGTCGACAGTAGAAGAGTTATAGTGATATTGCGTTACTTTTTCCTCACCCTGTATATACAATACCTAGTTATTAGCCACCATTTAAGATTATTTCAGAAAATATCAATAGAAATAGCAAATTTAGCTGAAATCTATTCTGAAGACTGAAAACTGGGATATCGTTAAAAAAAGGCAATACAAATAAGATTATAAAAAGATCTATTTTCACATGAAAACATTTACAATTATTTACACACATACAAAAAATCGAATTGTTATTGCTAACTAAAGTACAATTACTAAATTTAAATTTAAAATATTTACAGGTTATTTCTTCGTATAATCGCCGTGGTCCACCTTTTCCTGTTTTGTTGAATTACTATAAGATGATATTAAATTGTAGCGTATCGGGTATGTCAGTTGATTCCCTCTGTCCCACGAATATAATTCCTAAAAGATATCGGAGTATACATGACAACATGTGTATATTTTAAGAATTGTTTTAGATTTATAAAATTTTTATTAAGAACAATATCTACTTACATACAGGATATAAATGATATTGTGCCTACTTCATTTTCGTTTGTGGTTAATTTTTATCGTAAGAAAACAAAAATTTAGAAAATCAAGTCTAATGAGAAATCGCGGTTTTCTGAGTTCAAAACAATTGTGTATGGTATGCTATGAGTAGTTGCATCGAAAAGAACGCAAACCTTCGATTTGTGCATTTTTGAAAGTGCGGGAAAAACTGAAACTGAATTAAGTTTCCACTTTTCTGAGTTTCTGGATCTTTATTTTTATGGAAAATTCAGGTTTTGTTCTTAAATTTCTGATTTATAAGAATATTTTGATAATTTCGGTAATGAAATATACTTTATAGTCCGCTATAATTACTGTGCAACATACAATTTGGATATTTGAAATTTCAATAGCTGTAAAAGTTTTGCAGATGAACAGGACGCATATTGCTGCAGTCGAATAAATTTTGTTTTTGCCCACCTAAATTTGAAAATGGTAATTGCCGCCCCCCCACAATTTTGAAAATGATCCTACGTAACTGACGCAAAGGGTAAATCGCCGAGGAATTATTCTGTTTAATATACATTCCAGGTATAATTCCAACGTAAAATTTGATAGCGGTTTATCTCTCAGTGTTTTCCAATTATACTCAGTTGTATAATTTTCCGACTCCAAAAAGTGATAACAGATTAAGCCCCCCCCCCTCATTCTATACGTGGTCCTAGAGAGGATGCAAGACTATTTTCGTTTTACACTTTGCATTTATTTATTTAGCTACGAGGGATGTTCAACTCATAGCTGGAATTTTTATTATTCTTAAATTCTAGTTGCTACAAAGCCACTGAGCTTCTTTTTTTATTAAAATTTTATCCTTTTTTGACATATTGTGATTCATTTGTTTAATAAAATGGTTGAATGTTAAACATGGACGTTTCAAGGTCTGTTGCACAAAGAATAATCATAAAGTTTTTAGTTAGAGAAGGAGTAAAACTCTGAAATTTTGGTGAGACTTTCTACACAGTTCGAGGAACATATTTATCCAATGCCCAAATTTATGATTTGTGCAAAATTTTCAAAAACCACGAAAGAGAAGGTATAATTAACGCGCCACGTACTCCGCGTACCTCCACCGCTGTGAATGAAATCAATTCTGGGACTCATCAGGAGTAATTTTCTCTAATTTTCCTGAACACCGTAGAACTGTTGCAATTTGCTGTAAAACAAAGTCAAGCCAGCTTTTCACCTAAAAAGGCGGAATTCTTCAGTCCGCGATACTGACCAGCAACAGTCCAAACTTTACAAAACCTTCACCGGGAAGTTTTTCCACATCCGCCTTATAGCCCTGATTTGTCACCATGTGACTTTTATCTGTTTGGTTCCTTGAAAGAAACCTAAGCGGCAAGAAATTTGAGTCCAATTAATGCTGTTATCGAAGCTGTGCATTTGTGACAATAACCAAAAACCTTGTATGAGAAGGGAATCAGGAAGCTAGTGGAAAGATGCCAAAAGTGTATCGCGAGAAATCGTCGAGAAATAAGGGTTAAATTTGTAACGTTATTGTTTTGTTTTTCTTAATAAAATGAAAATTCCGGTTATGAGTTGAACGTCCCTCGTATTTAAATTTGATCAAACCGACTAATAAATTAGTAGTATAGCAAATAGAATTTTCTCCAATTTTCCAAAATTAAATTACTTTAATAATTAGTATCAAGTTCAGGGATTCCAAGTTAGGCTACTTTTGTTTAATTTATTTTTTAAAAGAAACGACTAGTTTTTTCTAAACTTACCATATTTTTGTGATTGTATCCCACTGTTGTAGTCTTTCTAAATGGATTTGTAAAACCAAGAGAGATATCCAACAGGGTGTTATTGTATAAATCAAGAGCAAATCGTATTTTTGAATTCCTTTCAGTAACATCATCGATGGCGTATAAAACTCCACATACGATAAACATTTCACCAACTTTGTGATGATCCAAGCTAATGTTCCACATGTATTGAATTTGCATTAGGTTTACATCCACCTATTTTCAGGATATTATACATTGAATAATTAATTAAATATTAAATAAAATTACTCTACTTACTTTCATAACAGCCGTGTTACTAGCATCTGGTACTCCAAAGACTACCCACAGTCCATTATCGTCTACATTAAAATCTAAATAGTTGTGACTTGTACTGTAGAGTGCAGTTCCGTTATTCATGACCATTTCGGGTACATTAATGGCCATTTGTGTTTCGTTATTGAGAAAAAGTCTAATTATTTTTGGTTTTCCTTTCGCGTGATAATAGAACGATCCATTGTAAACAACGTGAGCGTTACCATGAAATGGTTCTCTTAATTTATAAATCCTAAAATGGTTATTTTGTTAATACACGCAAAATAATAACGTTGATTAACTTACTTTGACGCTTCTCTGTTTCTAAATACAGCTTTGTTATCATATTCCTTTAAGATGGTATCTTCTGTCTCATTAGTTATCCAGAATTTTCCTGCTTCATAATCATTGGCCGGACTTGAATCTCTCATCCATGAACCGAACGATTCATTTATAAAACCATGAAAGACTGGTTTTCCAACAGCGTACAATTCACAGGCTAAATAAATATAGAAATATGTTAGAAGAAAACTTTTTTTTTGATTCAGTAACGTATATCGTCGCCGTAGAAAAGTTCCACAATTTTTTTAAACAGATGTTTATCAGAAATCGAAACTTCGAAAAGGGTAATCTCGCAGCTTTTGTAACTTTTAGAAGGGAAATTTGGAAATAAAGAAACGGAACAAAAAGAAGCGATGTAACTTTCGAAATTGCTAATTCGGTAGACGGTGCTTTGTTGTGTTGGGACGAATTATAAAGTTTACTTAAATTGCTTTTCCAAATAAAATCTCTTGCGAAACCAAACGTTTTCTGCCTTATATATGATCCGATAAAAATACCGTTCTAGTTGTAAATCATGGAGTACTTACGTAGTATCCGGTTGGGTAAAGCTTTCGAGTACTTGTCGCCTCCATATTTTCTTATTTCCCATCGATATATAAGATCAAAAAGGAATCCAGAACCTGCACACGAGCTGCTTACATATTTAACTGTAGGACAGTGTTGTTTGCACTCCACGGGAGGAGGACATAGATCTTCTAAAGAAACTATTTCCGGTGGTTGAACTCCAAAGACAGCCGCGTTGCCGCCATCTAAAATCTGAGGCGGCTGGACGAGGTTTGGATCTATTTCTGAAATATTCGTTCAAGTTTACGATACATATTAAACAGCGAAATTTTTGCTTACCGTAAACAGTAAAGGCACCCTTAGTGATCCCTCGTTCGTTTTTGCTGATGCAGTGATACATCGTCATGTCGTGACTATTAATCCTGGTGATGTTTAGTTGCATATTTGTTTTGTAACCACTTCTTTCGCCGTTATTTGATATTTTATACTTATCGCCGTGTTCGAGTAGACGGCCATCTGCTCGTTCCCAATACCTTTTAGAATTCAGAATATTTACTAGACAGAAGGCATTGACTAAAGTAAAAAAAGAAAACCATAACAAAAGCTTGGGGTGCAAAAAAGAGGGGCAAGAAAAGCAATTATTAGGATAGAAGCAAGAAAGTTTATAGGTTTTAGGAAAGTAGTTCTTGGAAACTATTCTAGTCTGTAAGTTCTGGGTTTACAAAAGGTTTAACAAATAACGCGAAATGAGATTTATGCGTTTTAAATAGAGGTTAGGGGTACAAATTCTGAGAGTTTATCCATCGGAGAAGGCTGTGGAATTTTTAGTTAAATTGAAAATTAATATATTGTTAAATTCTGGATAAAATAAAATTTACAATAACTTGTTATCATTATTATCATCTAGAACTGTAATTAAAGTTTTATCAGTAACGTAGCTTAAGTACATTTTAAGTAGATTAATTGGAATATTACTTAAATAAAGAGGTTTATTTAAAGGCATTGTCAACTTATGAAAAGTCGTTTTTTTTAAATTTTATAATTTGATTGAGTAAAGTGAGTATTGCACCTGTGCAAAATTTTACGGCCGAATTTTAATTTGTTACCGTGTTATGGGAGCTAAAAGTTTAAGATATGACGTCACGAGTGTCGCGTGCCAGTAAGAGCGGACTGCCGAGTCGACTAATAATACTAGTAACCCAGCAACGCGGGTGTTGTGTTTGTTTAGGAGCCTCAGGAGGCCGACACTGTTGACGTCACGTATCGGGAAATGAATTCTCTCTACCCGTTTATTGTGGTTATTATCAAAGATATTGAAATTCTACCACTGCGGGTACTTTTACGAGTATTTTAACTAACGTATTTTGATATTTACTAAATATGTTGCATAAGTTGACAATGCCTTTAAAGAAAAAGCATCTACTGCGAGGCATGTAAATTAGAATACACTTTGCCACAATTAAATAATCTGGTTACTACCTAACTGATATTCTGAGAATTTTATGCATTGTAAGCACGATCCTTTTGGGTGATTTCTAAATAATTGTATACCTATCTCTAGGCTTGTTAACGAAAATATTTGTTTATAGAACTTTCCTTATGCCACTGAAGCAGCAGCAAACTATTGTTTAGATAGTTGTTTAGCTTAATTATTTTTTTGATATACAGAGCGTGGAAAAAGTGTTAAATAAGTAAGGAATAAACCCTAATCTGCATATTTTTGCAAACCAATAGTCTTTAAGATAGAACGGCATTCAGTTTCAACTGAAATTCGGTTTCTATTTCGATAATTGAATAAAGCTGCGGAATAATTTGAGGAGGCTATGGTTTTTTAAAAGGCTGCGAAGTTCCTACTTGAGAACATATAGTACATGTCGACATTGAAGGATGGCGTTTTGTCTTGTTAAATAAAATACAAATAAGATTATTGGTACAAGTTATCGAAATAGAAACCCGCTCTTTCACAAAAATGATTGGTTTATATAGTCTTTTAAATGTATTTTGACAATGGTTGGGCAAGGAAAAGCAGTTGATAATCACTAATCACATAGTAAAATTAGTGGCAATAATAGAGCCAGAATAAAAATTGACAATGGGTTGACTGAAGAGATACCAGTTGGAACAGGAATTCGGCAACTTTTTAGTTCTCGCCAATTCCATTGTGTAATATAGAATAATACAATGTGTCGAAAAAGTCTAGAATGATGGTTGTATCTGGTTAAACATTATCGGGATAAAAAATATTCTTAATAAAAGTTGTTCAGTATTACATAGGCATATTATAGTGAACTTGAAAATTATACATCCATCTTGGTTACGCTGCTATGGTGACAAAATATGCCAGATTCGATGTTTTTTGGAAGTTTTAAGACCATTTCCTTTTCTTACAACAGCACTAGAGTTACATCGGATTATATTGTAGTTTTCTTGAGAAAAACGTATTATTTCTTAAATTAAGTTATCAAAGACGCCTTTGAACATTTTAATGTGGCATTAAATTTCCTTTTTATTAAAACTCTACGTAAAGACTTTTAATACAAAGGAAATTTAACTGCTCACAGTGCTCACATATATTAGAGACTTCTTCAGCAACATGTTGTTCCAGCTTTACCAGCGCTTTATCTAGGTGTTGACGATCTAGTTGTTGAAACTCAGTGGTTTCAACAAGGTGGGGCTCCTGCACACTGTGGTGTACGAGATTACCTTGAAAAAACTTTCCTTCGTAGATGGATTAACAGAATTGGGCCCATAGCTAGATTGCCAGATGTTAATCCACTTGATTCCTTTTAGTGGGGTTCCGTGAAAAGTTAAGTTTACAGAGATAAACAAGATAATAGTTCTACTTAAAGATATAATTAGGGATAAGATTGCAACGATACGTCTAGAAACTTTAGAAAGCATTGTCAAAGGGTTTCAAAACCGCCTGCGTCATTGCCTGTCTGTTAATGGAGCTAGTTTGGAGTATTTGATTAATTAAACTATTTTGTTTTATTAGGTACGTAAATCTAGTGCTACTGCAAGTAGAAGAAAATAATCTTAAAAATAAAAAAAAACTGCCATTTAAAAAATGTTTTCTCAAAATTTTCAGTCACCACGATGTGCCTATGTAAGAGCTGAAAAGCTTTTATTAAGATAATATTTTTTTATCCACATAGCATTTAAAAAGATACAACCATTATTTATCTAAAATAAAACTCAATGGAGTAGAATGCATATGAATTATGAATGAAATTAGCATAGTCCGTTGCGCTGGAGCGATGATCTGTTATAACTTACAATTGAAGTGCCATGAGGCTTTTTGGTTTGTAGGACGTCGGGCACGAAGCTCACCTTGTCCGTCGAAGGGAAAGGAGATTTGCCGGGAATAACACGGGAGTAACGACTGCAGTAGCGGTTCACTTGGTTCAGTATGAGTCTGACCATTGAGATTAAGAATGGCCGGTATTCTCTAAATGTTTGTGAGTGTGGATTTATATTGGTGGAATGCGACGTTTCGGGGACTGAATTTGCCCCCGTCTTCAGGCATGGATCGTCCTGAGAAGGGTGGATGGGTCTTGGGAAAGACATATATTTTTATTTATATATTTTTCATGGATGTAGACTTCTTGCCGGCATTCAGATTCGAATCTTGGTCAGTAATTGCTTTTTGGATTGCTAAGCATGTTCGTTAACCACTGAGCTACGGAGTTGTCTGAATATTATTGTCCTTTTTTCCGTAGCGCATGCGCAGTAGTTTAATTGCGCAGGTTGCGCAGCGGTCATTTGCACAGGCTGCGCTGTAGATGTTTGTTGCGTCTCAGTTCTTTGGGCAGTAATGGCATCCATATGGGTGTGACCTCCATGCTTGCTTGGCTAATCGGTTGTTCTACCAGAGCAATATACGTAGCTTCTTTGAGCTTCCTATGGCTTCGGATATCTTTTTTCGTGACTACCCCTGCATCTTCCCACTGAATCCCGTGCTTGTTACTCCACACGTGTTCCGCAATTCTAGATTTTTCGGTTTCTCCTTTCTGTCTGTTGGTCTTGTGTTTTTGAAGTCTAACCCTGCCTGTTTCTCCTATGTTCTCTCTTCCACACTCGCATGGCACTGTATAGGTACAGTTCTACGTCTTTTGATCGTCGTTATCAGGTTTGGTCTTTCTGATCAGCTCTCTAACCGTTCTTGAGGACTTGAATGCAGTGCGTATGTTGGATCTGTTTCCGATCCTTCCTAACTGGTCGGAAACCCCGCGTATGTATGGAATGGTCCTCTCTGTTGGTTTCTCGAACAGGTTAGTGACAGATTTTGGGTAGGTATTTTCGCTAAGCATTTGTGCTATTCTCTCTCGTTCCTTCCTTAGATCTTCTTCTCTCGAGCAGATTATTTTCGCTCGATCGTATAGGCATGTTGCGACACCTATCTTTACACTTCCATGGTGGTCGGAGTCGTAGTGGAGATATCTACCTGTCCCCATCTCTTTCGACTAGGACGTCCAGGAGCGGTAGTTTATTCAATTCCGTCTCCATTGTGAACTTTATCGAAGGTGTGTGGTTATTTAGAGAGTGTTGAAATGTGTCAAGTTTCTCAGTCCCGTGTGGTCATATTATGAAGGTTTCGTCGACATACCTTGACCACAACTTGGGTTTCTCCGGAGATTGAGATATGAATTCCTGCTCGAATTCCTCTATGAAGATGTTACTCATTATTGGCGAAAGTGGCGAAACCATTGCCATGCCAAACTCTTGCTGGTAGAATTTGTTGTCCAGTTGGAAGTATGTGGTCTTTATGTATTGTATAGTGAGCAACTCCATTATCGTGTTTACTCTTAGCGTGGTGCGTTATTCTAGAGCGTAGTCGTGTTCCAGCCTTCTTCGTACTATTTTTAGAGATTCATCCGTTGGTACGTTTGTGAACAGACTGACTATATCGAAGCTTACCAGTAGGTATGTCTTTATGGTCTTATTTGACATTAGTGGTTGTTCTCACAAAGTGTTCAGTGTTCTCTACTGCTGACGGTTTTCTTCCAGCCAGAGGTGTTATTATATTCAGTAGGCTTGGAGAATTCCTAGAGCTCACAGTTGGTCCCAGAGGTATGTCCTCCTCGTAGATCTTTGGTAAGCCGTATAGATGAGGTGGTTTGCTGTAATGAGGAGTTAGTTTTTTCTCTTTTGACTCATCTTTATGTTTGTATAGCGTTTGGTATATTCGTCGTTCTATTGTTTCAGTCGGGTCTTTGGTGAGTGGCTTGTATTCACCAGCATCCAACAGGTTCTTGGATCTTGCTGTCGTAAGTATCCGTGTTCATTACCATAGTTGCATTGCCTTTGTCCGCGGGAAGTATTTTTATAGAGCTGTCATTCTTAAGGGTCTTTAGCGCCCGTAGCTCCAGAACTGTTCTGACTCTCCACCTGTACTCTTCCCCTTCCTCAGGCTCTAGTTTGTCGGCTATTTCTTCCACTGCAGTAATTGTGTTTACCTTCGGAATATACCTAGGTGCCACCGCGTAGTTTAGGCCCTTGTCTAAGAATGGCCGCACATACATCGGAAATACCCGACCGCTTCCATCGAAAGACAATCCAAAACAGAGGCATTCTGCCTAGTAAGTCTTCTTGGAGTAGAAGTGCAAGCACTTACATGGTTCGGAATCCACCTAAAGCTGCAGGTTCCCTATATTTGCAAACTATTTGACACACATATTACAGATATATGGAGAGGACCAGGACCATAGACTTAACATGTCGTCTGGAGCAATCTATAAATTTATAAATTTCGGTAGCGACTTTGTCGATCTCACGGATGGAACCAAAAATGCCTGCCAAGACCTTGGGGCTATCTGCTTCTCGATGTGATTGTTATGTTATATTACGTCGAAATTGCAATTTTCAAAAGATGTTGCGCTTTTTTAAAATCTTCATGGCTTCATATAATATTAAGATACCAGAAACAAAAGCGAATGATTAGAACAGGTTATTTACTGACCGAGATCTAGGCTTGCGGGCAACGCACCTCAACACGCATTGACTGCTGTGATTATTAGCACTACCCGATTAGAATTTTGCTTAACTTAAGGCAATTGCACTCCTTGAAAGGGTTTTTTTCCCAAATAACATATTAGCAAGGGACCTACTGTTTTACCTCGCAACCAATCAAAGTAATAAGCTTTATATATCTGGGAGTAGAAGTGTTTAGTTAAGCATGTTATTTTAAAGAAGGAAGTACTAAATGTATCGGTAAAGCATAGAACTGACACAATCGAAAACAAGCCAATAAATGAAAGTTTAGCGAACACTAAAGTTAAGCAAATGAACATACTAACAGAATGGGAAGAGCACGAATAGCATATACTGTCAGAGAGAGAGAGAGTACCATCCGGATGATCCACCAAGATATGGAAAAAGAGTTGGCAATCCGAAAAAACCAATTGAAAGTTCTAGTTTTTTGGATGCTTTCGAAACCATACGGATGTCCTGAAACCGCTTTAGGAGCATTCAAAATAAATCTGGTAAAAAATATTCCTTGTGACAGCTTCCTATGCTTTAAACAAGCAAAAAAGTGCTTGCAAGGACTGTGCCTACAATTAGTGGAGGAACGTTAGGCAAAAATAGGGCGTTATCTCGGAACCGGTCCAAACTACTCGAATTTTAATGATTTTTTTGAAATGTCGTAAATATAAAATATTAGGACCTTCATGGGTTGGAAGTTGACGCTCCTTGTTCATTTAATTAATTTATTAATTTTATACCTCTAATAACGAAGATTTTCGATGAAAAATACGTAAAAATAATATTCAAAAATTGATATCTAACATAGAATTTGTAACACCAGAATGGTCGAGGAGCGCTTACGGGTGCTATCACGTTTTAGCTAATATTTCGTAAACTAATCTGGACCATTAATTGAGACGTACAAGAAGTGTTTAGCACACTTCAGTCTACTTCTCCACACTCTTTTAATTCTTTAAAAAATATGAATGACTTTTAATGGAGCTCTGTGATTCCTCTAAAATCTTGTAGATATAGTGAGGTTTTGCGACCCACCAGGATACTTCCAAGCTTCATAATCTAAGCAGCGTTGATGTATACATAATGTATATTTTTGCTAAATGGATATTCAATACATGGAGATCATGGTTTAATTTGGGAAGGTTGATCCAAATGAAAAACGTGGGTAAGTGAATTATCGAAAACGTCGAGTTCTATATAGCAGGTAATTTTTCAAATTTTTTATCATCACCTCGTTCAGGAAGTGTCATCATGATAACGAATTAAGGAACTGATCTAGACAATAATTTTATTTCATAGCAATATTTGATAAAAATTTCAAAAAATCACCTGGTATTAACTTTAATAATATTTTACCTTACAGAATCCGGAAAAGCTTCAACCTCGCATTCTAGAGCTGCCGTGCCTCCGATGACTGCTCCGACCATCTGATTTCTTATCCGAATCAAAGGAGGAACTGCGGATAAAACGTTTGATTGATTAAGTTGAAAGTTTTGGGTGAGATTCTTTTGTTTTGTCGGTTTAGGGAGATTGATGTATTTTATGGAAGTTCGTATAAAATTTTGACAGTTATTGATAGGTAGTTATATGCCATGTAAACGTTTCTT
This sequence comes from Melanotus villosus, assembly GCA_963082815.1. Lineage (NCBI taxonomy): Eukaryota > Metazoa > Arthropoda > Insecta > Coleoptera > Elateridae > Melanotus > Melanotus villosus. Next base: position 83,193,685 of record OY720419.1, read on the forward strand.
TTATTGCACCTTCATATTCGAACGGTTAGGATGGAAAACAGCTTTTGAACTTCCAGGCGTCCCGCTAAGAAAACCTCAAAATATACGATTCAAAAACCAATTTTCGCACTTCGCTTCTTTTATGACTTATTATAGAATAAAATTGCATTAAACTAGTAGCACGTACGAAGCATTTCAGGGATTTGACATAGTGGCAAGCTAAAAGTTAAGTTTTATACACTTGGAATATGATCCTCTGGCGGCAAATAAAATTTTTCAAATTTAGTATTTTCGTATGCAAATTGTCCTTACAGAAACTCGTAGAATTGCCAACAGAGAACAATAAACTCTCTACGTGGCCTTTTATTTCTGCGTTGTGTTACATTACTCAGCTAAAGCTGTTGAAATTTAAATACTTTTGCGCATGGGGGTCGCCAGTGAGCCATCATAACAGATTTATATAAATATTATTCCATTGTTAATAATTTTCCTATCTTTTCAGACATTACAAGCGTAAAATTTCTTAATTTTATTACGAATTTTTGTGCCTGAAAGTTTGAGCTATAATGACTTGAAGAAGTTTGGATGTCGAGTGTTTATGCCAATCATTGCTATACTATTGTATATAAAAATTGTTTAAAATGTAATTTAGTTCTGGGTTTTCTTTTTATACATAAATATTACTTTGGTTCAGTATATTTGATGCCAATACTAAAAGGTAATGAGATATTTCATATAGACATGACATTATACGTAAGGGTTGATAAGTCTTTTTTGTTTCTATTTGACACATACTATCCGTTTAACGTCCCTTACATTATCCATCACAGCAGAAGCCGCTTTTCTTATACGTTTATTGATTAAACTTTCCTTCTATTATTGCCCCAATTCGGTGTGACGACGGATTTCCATTTATTCACCAACTAGGGGTCTGACTGGTCTGCTTTGTTTATATCGTTGTAGATTGGAAATTTAAGCGTGTACAATAGATGGTGGCGAGATTAGTTCCAAAGATCCCTACTGACCCTACTTAGAACATCGAGGACCCCTAATTTAGGTGGTAATGCATTATTGTAAACTCTTGTTTGGAATTTTTTACCAGTAGAGGAATTTTCCAGCTGTTAACAGTGTTATTTAGTTTTTGCTTTATATAAACGTTATTTAGAAGAGAACTTAACTTCTTTGCGAAGAAAGTTTGCCTTTCAAGGCTTATTTGAGGAAGTTTTCACAACACTATGGATTAATTTAAGACACTTCTAGTTATCATTTACATTTTGTTCTAAATAGTATTTAGTTTTGTGACTGAGTCTCTATACAGTAAGTCGTCGAGTAAAGTGGTACTTAGAAATTTAGTAAATTAAATATTTACTTATAAAATGTAATTATAGGGTTAACCAAAAGTAAATATTCCTGAATATATTATGTATTTTACCCTTCTGCTGGTTTTTATTCATATATTCACATTTTACCATGTAATTAATCTTATTTAGCCGATATTCGTGATTAGGTGATTACCTAATTTTTTTCGCGTAAAAAGATCCGAAGTTTATCCACAATATTTGTTAATGAAATAAGAGAGTCTTACTTCCTAACTAGATTGAAATGAGTTAGGAGTTTACTTAATAATCTCCATATTATTTCTTGATATTTTCATAACTCTCAAAGACCGGTCTCTCCATTTTCTAATAAGTTTAACTTTCAGCCATCGTATTTTCCTTAGCAACCTTTGTTAATATAATTCTATACGGATTATCCGAAAATTAAATTTACCAGGAGATGTAAAGACCATCAGTCTTAAATATTATTCCTTGCCGTCGACATAAAGCACAATATACTTACAATGAACTTCTAAATTGAAAGTGTGGTTAGCTTGTGGAGGTATTCCATTATCTGCCGTGCATTGATAGCTGCCCATGTGCATTCTATTAATTTGCGTTATATTTAAACTCTCTCCTCGAATCGAGCTATCTGAAAATTTAAAAATACTTAATGCGACAGTTTTACATTCCAAATTGCTCTAATTACAAAGCATGTGACATTTGTGTGATAAACATCAATTAACATCAACTCGGTTCCTGTCATTAAAAATTATTTTAAAATGTAAATCAACGTTGGCTCTGTGCCATTACGTTAAAAAAGGGAAAAAATTGTACATAAATGTGACGCGTCATGGGACTCAAAGTTGTTTTAATTGCTCTCATTTAGAAAAACGAGCAATGGCGCCATCTACAACGGAAAAAAGGTTTTATTTGTATAAATATACAGATATATCTTCCCAAGAGGATTCCTGTGCATAATTCGTTCCGCTTTCATAATAAAAATAAAGTAGACAAAGTAACTGAGAAAAGTTTATACTACCTTGCGGCCTAAACTTCCAAAAGTTAAGCAAAATAGTAGGTGATTTATGTAAAATACCTAGCGCGCTGCAAAATTTTATATCGTTAGTTAGTCCTGACAAACGCATTCGCATCTCCCGAAAGGAAGAGAAACTAACGTTAAACTCTGCGAAACTTGATGGAATTTGATAAATTACGAAACTTTGTATTTTCTAACAAGAATTTGTAATGAAGTGTAGTTTTTGCGTCTTCGTCTTGCTAGAAGCACTTCGTGAACTTGAACCCGTTCAAAGGAATCCTTTGGTAAACGTTTGAAAGACTGGTTTAAACAAATCTGTGTATTCAGCCTTCAGCGAGCGGGCTTGTCTTCTATTCACAGGTTCAGATGAGCTTGTTATAAATAAGATAGCACGAAACAACCCTAGAAAGGTCAAGGGGTTTCCAATTTCGATATTGGAAACTTGAATTTAGATTAAGTAAATACATTCGTAACGTGATAGTTCTTTGTAATCGAACATGTTTCACTTTCTATACAAGAAGGACGTTTAATCGAAAGAATTAGATAAAGGTAGATTTAATGAATTTACGTCCTTTGCAGGAAAATAATTTTAAGAACACACATAATTAATTTTTAAAAATATCATTGTGCAATCTGTTTTTGTCTGGAAGGGGTCGTGTCGTTTCGTTTAGAACATGCATTCGGCGTACTGGAGGAATAATTGTAAAAACAAAAGAAAAATACCTCGATATCTTCCTGTATAAATAGGTTTTCCATCTGTTCTGCTCCATACAATGTTTGGTATTGGATGCCCGCTTGCTATACACCTCAAACGAACGTTTTCGCCCTCGTAGACGATTATTGGGTCCCTTGAGGCACCATATGTGTTTCCTAAATAACAAAAACCAAAATTAATGTGTAAAAGATATTATTAAAAACGTATAAATTGGTATTATGTGATTTAATATAAAAATAGCAACAATATTGACAAGTTGTAATTTTACTTGTTGTCTAGTAAACCACGAATAATTTCGGGAAATCAAACGAATATGTGAAATGCCGATCCAAAAGGTCACTTATTTTGTTCGTTACGACCAATGGTGAATGTTTTACTATATTGTAAAAATTATGTTTTGATATTTTTCTGTAATTTAATATTTTTATTGAATCATCTCATTATTTTGTAACAAAAAAATAGTGTGTATTATGTGTAAAAATCATTCTATAAGTTTTCACATCTGTTTGCAGCAAACAGAAACTGTTTGATATTTCACACCATTGTCTTTTTAAAAGATACACCTAAAAAAAATTTGTACTGATATACTAGAACACTAAATTAATACAATATTATTAATATATCCGAGTGAGTTCTTAAGTTGATATTTGATACGTGTTTATATTATTTTGACATTTAGATTAGGTAACTTGGATATTTCACTAAGTTTTATATTAAGTAATCCAGTTTTCCTATAAATCTGTATTTTGTGTTACACAATTTACTTCCTATCTTTAAGAAACATGCTGTACGTTATTAGGTTATTACCTACTTTTAAAGATGCCTAAATTAATTTATGCATTTTCCAAAGAAAATTTGTTTCTTTGGAAAATTCATAAAATATAAGTAGTGGTTAGTAGATTAGGCTTTCAGAAATATTATAAATTGTAAATAATAATAATAATAATAATAAAATCAATATTTGGCAAGCATTAGTCATCAAAATGTTCTAAAACATCAAACGCGTCCGATAAGAACGGAAAGAGATTCGAAAGATTAATCTAATATCATCTAAAGAAAATCTTCCTGGGCAATATCAGATGGCTAAACAATTTAACGTATCAAGGCAGAAAAAATGTTGGGTTCTTGGATACAATTCAAAGATATCGAGCCTTCAAAGAGTTATATGAAAATATCATTTTGTCGTTACTTTGGACGAGTATACTTCTATATATCTAATAATCTAATACAAATGGAAAAAGAATATGTTACTTGCGTAACAAAGTAAGGAGAAGATATCTGAAACGAATACTTTTTAAACAACGCCCAACAACACCTAGACGGAGTTTGAAAATGTCTAAAAGACGAATAGCAAAATTTAACAGTTGATGACTGCCAAAAGTTTTACCAAGAAAACTCATATTAATAAGGAAACTTAATGAAGAATATGGTCATGAAGGCCAGAAATATATTTATAAGCGTAAAATATTAAAATAAATAATTTTTAAAAACTTTGTAAATAAGACCGTCCTACCCTCTGTACAAGGGAAATTTTCTTAAAAGTAGCATAGGCATATTGAGTGTTGTCTACTTCACAGTTATAATTTAAACTATTGCACAAACAGTTTTTTTTTTATTAAATAGGGAAATCGACTACTTTTGCCATTTTCCCTTTATTTTCCAGTAATGAACAAATCATAAGTGGTGATGTTATTAGGATATGGTGTCTCCACTCCTTCAATTGTTGTGAACTGTATTCTTTGACAAGTTGCGTACTAGTTCCAACAATTGCTGTAATATGGCGCTAATGATAGTTGAATGTTGACACCAAGAACTGCCAAAATATTTAATTTTCAATGTTATCGCTACTCTTGGCGACATAAAGTATTTATGTTACGCCCGTGCTTTTTACCTGATTTTCGGAAATGCCCAGAAAAACATTTGGGAGAAGAATTTATGAAAATGCTTATGTTTGCAGCAAACCTTTTGCGAAGAAATATTTAATTCAAAGAAAAAATCGATTTGTTCTTAAAGCTGCAGCGTTTATAGTATTATATTTGTGTTTTAATATCTTCTGCAAAAAGTGCAACATTTATAAAAATACGTTACTTTATAATAGGTTATGATTATGAAAATATCAAATTTTATGCCGCCATCTAGCGGCAAATATCTAAACTAGTACGCAAACTGTCAAACGATGCAGTACAAAAGTTTTATATGGAAAATAGTGGGAGTAGGAACACCATATTAATAACATCACCATTTAGTATGTTTTATGTAGTATATACAATGTGATTTTTTAAAATGTCAATTGCAGCAGGCCGAATTCTGACTTAATACCGACAGTTCTAAGGTTATTAAGACAGAATACCGCCTGCTGCAATTGAGTTTTTAAAAAATCACATTGTATATCAAGATGTATGAACAAGAAGTGCACAGTTCCGTTGCACAAAAAATAATTATAAAATTTTTAGTAAATGAACAGTCAAAATCAATCGAATTTTTTTCAAGACTTAAACTGCACTTTGGGGAGAATACTCTTTCAAAACGGCAAGTCTATGAATGGTGTAAAACATTCAGGGAAGGCCGTACTGCAGTCCAGAATCTTTCTCATACGCGATGCCTTCTGTTACCAAAGTTATGGTTAGTGTGTTTTGGGATATTAAATGGATTATATTTATATGCGCGGATTTTTTGAAATAAGGACAAACTATCAATGCCGCTTATTACACTAGCTTATTAACAGAGAAAGTTAAGCCGGCATACAAGTCAAAAAGAAGAACAAAATCGATCAGAGGCATAAGCCTTCTTCATGACAACTTGCGACCTCACACGGCCATTTTAACTAGTAATACCGTTGAAAAATTACACTGGGACGTACTGCCACACCCTGCATACAGCCCTGATTTGTCGCTTTGCGATTTTAATGTATTTGGGCCCTTGAAAGAAGCTTTACGAGGTCAACGTTTTCGAACGAATGATGAAGTTCAATAGTTCGTGCAAAATATTGGTTTCGCACTCTACCAGAGGAATTCTATTATAAGGGCATAATGAACTTGCCAGAAAGATGGAAGCGTTGTATAGAATTAGAGGGGGATATGTTGAACATTCGTTGTTATTTTTTTGTAAATTTTGTAGTTCAATAAATTTTTATAGCACAATTGCGGTTTAAATTTGAACTCTCCTCCTTGTATATTGACGTAACCAACATTTCTTTGAAGCCGTTCTAGAAATAGTTACATCTCTAAAGTAATATTTACATTGTAATAATATTATGGTGCTGTCATGTTATTCAGGAAAGATTCTATCATGTTTAAACTAGAAAGTTGTTTTAAACTTATTTAGATGGCTCGAGCGTTTTCGTAGCGTAGAGTTATCATTTCACTCCCATGTTATATACAATATAATACAGTATAATACAATAACTGCAATTATCTATGTTTAGCCTTCGAAATAGATGTTATTTTCCTAGGGAGGTAAATCCACACTGTAAACGCAACTTATCAAATCGGAAGTGGAAAAAGAATATTAACTGTTAATTTATTTTGTTAAAGTAGGTACAAGGAATAATTATTTAACTCAAGTTATACACAGGGCAAATGCAACTCTTCCGGTAAACTCACGGAAGACCTAAAAACAGATAAAATACCGGTACAGAGGGAAGTCAGACAGGGAGATGTCATTTCACCGAAACTCTTCAGTCTGGCATTGGAAGACATCTTCAAACGGATTGATTGGGACCAGAAAGATATAAATATACACAGAAAATACTTCAGTCATCTAAGATTTGTCAATGACATCGTACTAATCAGTTCAAACGACGAGGAATTAGAAACGATGATGGTCCAGCTGAAAGAAACAGCAGAAACCGTAGAACTTCACATGAACATAAGCAAAACCAAAGTCATGTCATCCAGTCCGAGACAATTTAGTATAAGCCACACCTCTATAGATAAATAATATAGAACAATACGTGTACTTCGGACAAATTATAAAACTAGGCAAAGAAAACCAAATTGTAGAAATTTATAGAAGAGTTTTTGGTAAACTCTTGGCTATCTTAAAAAAATACATCTATCCCGATGAGTTTAAAAAGAAAAGTGTTCTCCTTTTGTAATCTTCCAGTCCTCACATACTCCTGGAGACTATTATTCTTACCAGGAAGAGCGCAGAAAAGTTAAAAACAACACAACGGGTTAAAGAGAGCAGCATGCTGGGGATACGACTAAGGGACTAAGTTATAAATACAGACATAAGACAAAAAACAGAAGCCAGATACATAATGGAAAAAGCCGCAAAATGAAATGCGATTGGGCAGGTCATGTAGCACGTATGCAGGATCAAAGACGGACCAAAAGATTATTAAGAATGGCGCCCTAGAATATCAAAGAGAGTATGGGGCGCCCGCCACAAAATTGCTGGAAAACAATGGACTGGGAGTGCACAAGATCGAAAAATTTGGGAAACCTTAGGTGGGACCTACGTTCAACGATGGAACGCTGAGAGTTGAGAAAGAATCACAGGGATCAAAACACTGTGCCTATTAGAAGGAAATCTTTTAAGAAGCCGTTTGAAACTTCATAAACCCTTATAAACAATATGTGGAGACTATAACGTATTGGAACATCAGCCCTTTTTGGTTTCAAAAGCATCGTGATAACTGATAACTAAAACAATATTTTAAAAGATAATATAAATGAAAGGGGACAGAAATTCGGCAGATAATAATTGGGAATGATAATCGCTATTGTCTTGAGAGGTAAACTGCTCTATGAATAAATTACTGAAAATTACCAGATTTTATGTTTATTGATTAATTATAAACTAAGGTTTTGTCAAAAAATTGATATTACAACAATACAAAACTGTACTTTTTAATTGATATAATGATATGGTTTGACAAAATATATGTATTGTACTGATCCACGCTTTGGCAGCAAATTAATATTATAACGCCTCAGGTTGGATCGAAAATTTTAAATACTTTGCCCTTTAATTAATTACAATTCCTGATAGTGGGAGTAGAAAAAATTATTTTCAATTCCGCTTCTTTTCCAGTACTATCACAGCCCCAAATCCTTTTCAAATTGCCTCTGCTTCTAATCCAGTTTATTTCCATTCCAAACCAATTTCACTTCCAGTTTTAAATTATTATTTTATCTTTATTGCTGTAATTGTTTAACGAATCAATAACTGATTTTAATTATCTTTAAACTTATTTCAAGTTAAATATTTACTTGAGATTTAATAACTTGCACGAGCAAATTTATTTACTTCTTGCCCTTGCAAATGCAAATGATAATCCCTTATTTATAAATTTGTTTTTTCTCGTATCCAAGATTTTTTTTAAAAACTGTTTCACCATAAAAACTATATTTACACAGTTTCTATGATAACCAATTTTAATTTCTATGACAACTAATTTTATAATTATATATACAGGATGACAATAATCTACCTGTGTTGTCAGTGCCGGCGCTAGGGTCTTCGCCGCCCGCATGCAATTTCTATCTAAGCGCCCCTATTAGTCCAGTCGCTAGGTACGTAAAGAGGTAGAAGATTTTTTTTCTACTTGTATATTTACGGCCAGCATTGAAAAACCAAGTTTTCCAATTCAGTTGATATTTTAGGACTTTTCTTGGTTTTTTCAAAGTATCTCAGATGTGGTTCGGTCTAGCGCTCTGTTTCTTTTTTCATCTTAAATAGGACAAAATTCCTAACAAATTTCATTATCACAACGTTTTTCTAAACCCAATAACAAGCGCGCTACAGTATTATGCCAATTGAGACTTCTGGGACACATTAGAAAGGGTAAATTTATTTCGAAAACGGGTATTCACAACGTCATAATACTTTACACATACAACTGCGTATAATGTTCCAAGAAGAGGTTTCTTATGATCTGATTTATCCACAGCATGTAATTTAAAAAAAATAATTCTTTGAACTTGAACATTAAAATGTACCTAATTATACTTAAAAATTAATTAGTTATATGTAATATTTTTGAAACAACCCTTATAAGTAGATACATCAACAAAACTTCATTTTGTAAAGGAATTTAAATTTAATGTTATATAGAACGCAATATGACAATTCACAGAAAATCGTACTAGCACTTCTGTTCTAATTTGTTTATGAGATTTTCTATTCCACCCTTTTCATATTACGACTTGTACTGGAAAGCAGCCACACTTCATTTGTTTTATTAATTAATGGCTCATTAAAACCGGGCTCTGGCACTTTATTGTTACGATTCCTTGTTACTGTTACACTTTGAACAGAGAGTAACTTTTGTTATATTCTAAGTTTCATGAAAGCATTTAATTTTACGAGATAACGCAGCAATGAAACTTAACGCGTTTTTGAGTTTTCTGCTTTCGATTGTTTCCCCTTACTACAGAGGTCAACCCCGATGCTATAAGTTCATGTTTGGAAAAAGTTAAGATATTAGAAAAACTAGGGGATAACAGCAAACTAAATGTAATAAACATAAACCGCTTGCTTTTCGTGTCTATTTTAAATTTGACTGATTTTTCATCAGGAAGATGTCACGGGCACGCACGCACTTCTCGGAAATGCCAATACATGTCTGTATATTTCAGGTATTCCTAGCATGCTAATATATATCCCCTGTGTGTTCGGAGGAATATGTTTTGAAGAAGTTCTCGGGGACAACTTTAGATTAATTTTATTATAATCATTCGAAAACCCATTAAATAACAATAGAAATGAATTTAAATATTCTATGCGGCAGATTTAAACTGGATGGGGAAAGTAATAACTAATAACACGCATAGCTTTTTCTTCGACTTCTACTTCTTGTTAGTTACATTTATCATTACTCATTACCATATAATAATTCGATTTAGTGACATTATTGGAACACAACACACAATCTTCTGTAAATCATATTTAAACTTATGTGAACTCTCTAGAAAAGCCAACAAGATAATAATTTTGACATTTTGTTTCTTTTAAGTTTATTTTTATTATTATTTATTATTATTATTCTCTTATTGAAACTTGACTAAAAAGAAGTAACTACTTGTTTCAATATATTACGTGGGTAGAATTTGAAAAATTAATAAATGTACTAAATTAGACAGGGTGAAAAAGACAAATCCCTGTCACATAAAACGTCAATTGAGCTTAATATAAAAATAGCATTGTGTTTAAAAAACTGAAATTGCATTTGAAATTTGAGAAATAACTTTCTTAAAATAAACCGGAACCAATATAAATTCATTCAGCCTCGATATTGATTGGCGGTTCCTTCTAAAAATAAAATGTTTGTGCAGCAGTGTACGTCTGTACGTCTATCGTAATCTTCCTGACTGGCACAGCATTTTATTATACAAATATTTAGGATAGTAATGTACGTATATAAAAACAAACTCAAACCAGACTTGAAAATCACTTGAGAAATTAAAGAATGCCAGTAAAAAGTGTTTATCATGCGAGTTTAACACTTTAAAACGACTTCAGTACTTAGTTATAAAGGGAAATGCATTTAACGGAATAAAGCCAAAACCAGAACTTGAGCTTTAAATGTGTTTTAAATTACAGTTTTTGTATTTTATTATTAAGTTGTCGTGAATAAAATGAACGTAGTTTTGTTATTGATATAATGTACATATAAGTAATTTGATTAATTCAGGAAGTAAATATGAAAACAATGCAAATACTAATGAACAAGCTATTGAACGCATTATTTAGAACTATTTCATACGAAGCTTCAGCTATTATGCCAATTGTTCTAAAGTTACAAGAAGAACAGAGCTATATGGCAGACCAAGCGAAATATGAAGAAATAAGAACCAGTAAAGACCTGGAGGGGAAAATAGAAAATCAAAAGCTTATCAATAAAATTGAAAAAAGAGAATTCGTGCAAGAAATAGGGAAACGTAGTGAATAGAAGTGGAAAAGGGAACAAACACAAAATAATAAACATAAAAATCTCTTGATCACCAACAATGACTACTTAGTTGCTTTATGAGATTTAAAACAAGTTATATTTGTATTTGCAATTTAGACGTACAAACGACTATACTCCACATAATGTATGATTATCCCATACTAGAGACTATTACACTGCATTAAAAAAAATTAAACATTTCAAACTGGTGATAACTGAACTAAATATCCAAAGTAAAGTGGAAAATTATTTTGAGAATCTCATAAAGTTATTTAAAGATATAGATTTCGATATGATTTCCACGGTCAGGTTGGTAATGTGTCATTGTTGAGATAGAATAACTTAACGTTTCGCCGGCTTTCTTAAGAGGCTTCATCAGGAGGAAAAAAGGACACTAAAGGAGTACGGTAAACTCAATGTGTCCACCAAGCTAGAAGCGAAACCCTCCTGAAGAAAACAGAAAAAAGTAACAACTTTATACCGGACGATTGGTCAGGAGTGGCGGAGCCATTAGTGATAACAGGCTTCCATATGTCCGACAGATGATAACTGGCATCCTGATTCAAGTTCTTAGGGGTCTTGATGATTTCAATAGCCTCACGGATTTTCCTGAAAAAATGAGGAGAAATGGTAATGATCGATGATTTTTCAAACAAAATCTTATGACCAGTGTTGTGACGATGTTCAGCAATAGCTGAGTATGAGAGAAGATCTGATTTCAAGCAATGTTTGTGTTCACAGATAGTTACGTATATGCACTGAGCGACCCGTTTTTCCATTGTACACTAAACCACAAGACAGGGGTTGAGGGATATATTTTACTGAAGGGAGTATCTGTGAAACATGGGATGGTTTTGACCTTATGTATTTTAAAATAATCACTCGGTGATAGCTATTGCATAAAGATGTTTGCAGTCACCGGAGAAAGGGGAAAACCCATAGCGTTCGTCACTTGGTTATAGAATTGGTTGTTAAAAAGGAAATACGTGGAGGAAAGGCACTTTTCAACGAGAATGGCTAAACTTGCAGGTTTGCTGCCTTGAATTAGTAACTGTTCGATGATAGCCACTGAGTTAGGAATGGAGACCTTGGTGAACAGAGACGTAACGTCAGAACTGACAAGCAAGTCATTAGGGTCTACGGTGAGATTGTCAATGAGATTTACAAAGTGAGAACAATTTAGAATATGTGAAGATTTCCCGGTACCTACGTACCTTAAGAATGCCAGTGAGATATTTGACCAAGTTGTAGGTGGGGGGATTTATAATATTAACAATGAGGCGGCGAAGGATCTGCTGTGAATTTTAGTTATAGTTTGAATTCACGAGGGATTGTCTTCTCCAGAAGTGTTTCGCCTGTGGATTGGTTGACAATTTGAGTTACTGAGCCTTTCTTATTCTTGCTAAAAGAGTTTCACCTCTGGAGTGTGGGCACGTTGAGTTACCGTGTCTTTTAGTGTCCATTTTGCCTCCTGGTGAAAGATAAACTAAATCTTTTGGATTTCTTAAACTTTGTTGGTTTTCTGGTTTTTAAGCTTTTAAAGTGATTGTCTTTGAATTCCTCATCTATTTAAAATCTTCCAGCTTTGGAAGTCTTCAAGCCTTTAAAGTTTTCAGGTCTTTGAAAACTGTAGGTTTTTAAAAAATTCAAGCCTTCGACCTTTTCGTGGATTCGTACTCGCTTTCAAACTTCTGAAGTCTTCAAATCTTTGAATTTTTCAAGCCTATAAAATCTTCTAGGTTTAGATGTCTTTAAGCCTTTGAAATCATTATGTTTTGAAATCGTTAAGCTTTTAAAATCTTCAAACCTTTGAACTTTGCGAACCTTCGAACTCATCACTTTTCGTATTCATTGAGCCTTGGAACTTTTTAAATCCTTGTGTTCTCTCAACCTTTGAAATCTTCCAGCTTTAGAAGTCTTCAAACTTTCAGTGTCTTCAGTCTTCAGGTTTTTAAAATTTTCGAACTCTTCATTTCTTGATACTTGTTGAGCCTTTGAACTCTTACCTGTTTTTAAATTCTTCAAACTTTTAAATTATTTAGGTCTTTGAATTTCTGAAGCTCCGAAGAACCTTCTAACTCTCCAAGCTTTTGAAATCATCAAGCTTTGAACGTCTTCAGGCATTCGCAATTTTGTAATCTTTGATATCTTCAACTTTTGAAATCTCTAGCCTTTTGAAGGCCCGGAGCTTTTGATATCTTCAAGCCTTCGACTTTTCGCCATTGAATTGTTTGAACTTTCGAACTCTTCAAACTTTCCAAGCAAACAAACGAAGCACTTCTTTTAGTTTATCTGATGAAAGCGGGCGAAGCGTTGAGTTCTTTCTCAACAATGACACGGTCCCAACGCGGAAGGTGTGCTTTTAGATTTCGATAAATTGAATTACGTAATATGGAATTATATTTAGCTATACTTACCGTGTAGAGTGTCAAAGACTGACAATTTTTTTTAAATAGCAATTGGGAATAAATCATCATTAGAGAGCTTATTTTTTGATATTTCTAAAGAATATAAAGTTTTGTGGGAAAAGATTTCTAGATTTTCTCGTATAATGGAGTTACATAAAACGTCATTGAAATATTTGTTACATAATATTATATTCGTTAAAAAAAATAAGAAAAAATAAGCTGTCTGATGATATATAATATACCTCCAATTGCTATACAATATGGCGGCCTTCCGAAAACTATGCAGTATTATTATTTATTACAAATGTACCTAAGCCACTGTTGTTTACCTGAATTGTTTTTATACCAACAATTTGTGGGAGATTTTAGTAATTAAAAATTTTTACAAAACAATTTATCTGTTATCTTATTTCAAAAAGAAAAGTGAAATAGGATTTAATTAATATTTAAAACTAATTAACGTCCTAGAAGCCATCGTGCTACTCTAAATTATTATTTTTTCAATCTCATGGTTGGTTAGAGAGCCTGCAGTAGTGCTCTTTGATACCAGTTAACGAAAAACAAAACTTTTCTAAAGAAGTTAAGCTTTTAAAAAAAATTACAGGTAATAACGTATATATTTTTACATCACTGTATTTCACTACTTTACCTTTCATCTAGGGCGTCCTATATTTACTTCTGACATATGCTTTTGAAAACCTTTAGTACTTGATATAAAGCTAAACGCAAGTACAAAAAAATACCTCAAAGGAAAGCTTTAAAAGGCACAATAACGTGCACGCGTGGTGACACAATGATTTGTTGCCATTTTCTAGTTTTAATGGTATGGCATATAAAGAAAAACACTCACAGCAACCCATGACAAATTAACGCACGTCGGCTTCTTACACCGTCAGGTTAATGTGTTAACATTGTTAATAACCTCAAATAAGATCCAGTTTGACATTTAGTTGTTTGCATTTTAAAATTTTTATGAAAGTATGTCTTAGTGCTTACGTTAAAATTGGGAAAGTGGCACTGATAACTTAAATGCAAACAACAAAATGTCAAACTGGATCTTATTTGAGGTTATTAACAATGTTAACACATTAACCTTACGGTGTAAGAAGCCGACGTGCGTTAATTTGTCATGGGTTGCTGTGGGAATTTTGATGTGATGTCCTAGGTCCAACAGCCAACAGCAAATTATCAAAATTCTCTATGCTCATTCTAAAATAATTAAAGAACTTTTCTCTGTGTTCTCGTAGCATATCAAACATTTTATAAAATTGTCCATTTAGAAGCCTCTTGATTACGATGGGATGGACCAAAAATCGTTTGGTGTGTTTCTTCTTCTTTAACCGTAAAACCAGAGCACAAACATACGCTGTTTCAATGAAATCCATTTTGACAATAGTGGTTTTTACAATAATTTGAGTGACTATTTAATCACTAGTGCGCGTTAATCAAAATTATGGACATACCAGTATAAATGAGAAATACAGCTTATACTACTCAGGCGTAACACAAGGACCGACAGCAAAGGAAGCAGTAGGATTAATAGTGAGTAAAGATCTAGAAAAAAAGGATAACAAGGTATGATCCAATATCTTCAAGAATTATTACAGTACACATAGAATTAAAAGACAAAATAGGGGTAATACAAATATACGGACCAACAGAAGGAACAGAAGAAGACGACAGAGTAACGGAATTCTACAACGAACTCCAGAATACAGTGGAAAAAATGGCAGAAACACGAAAGAAAATAATAATAATAGGAGATTGGAATGGAAGAATAGGGAACGATGTAAACAGAGGAATGGGATGTATGGGGCGACACGGGGCGGAGACAATGAATAGAAACGGCAGTAAAATGTTAGAATTCTGTCATACAAACGACCTATCCATAGGAAATACATTCTATAAACAAAAGATGGAACACAAATACACATTTTTTGCTGAGGAACGAAATTCTAAAAGTTTAATAGACTATAATATAGTATATACAAAAAAATGAATTACTGACCTGTAATTATAATTCACTAACATTCCCTTGTGTTTCAGTGCAAATATAATCTTTATTGGTATTACTGCAGAAATTTGGCGGGTAAATGTTCTCAGAGACTACAGTGTGTGTACATGTGCAGTTATATTTTTTACGAAAACGCTAAGACAAGTTAATGGGAGGTAAGTCAATTATTGTATTTTAACAGTATATTAAGTAGATATTGACGTTTACATTAACTAAACATGCGTTTAGGATCTATTTTATGGTTAAATGTTCTGTCTAACCTCAAAATGAAAGAAATTGGTTGGGGGCCAAGCACTACCTTTAGGTAATTCATGAAAAACAGTTATTGGCCTCCCAGCCCAATAACTGTCCGGTAACGACACTAACGAAATTTTAGTTCCATATGCATATTTACTAATTTAACAGTTCTGTTATGACGTTTCTAGAGTATTATGTGTTTTAGAAGGTTATTGGCCCGGGGCCAATAACTGTCTATTATAGGCGGCCTATAACTATGGTGTTATTTTTTATAGGTCCAAAAGTTAAGTCAAAAGTATTCGAAAGAATATTTAGAGAAGGCCTTTGATGCTATAAACAGAGGATTACCTGTCAGGGAAGTTTATAGAAGATATAACGTTCCTCGGGCTACTTTGCAGTTTAGAAAAAGTCAGAAATTTGTTAAATCTAATTGTGGCCCTAATCCAATTCTAATTAGAGAGGAAGAGGAAACCCTGGTTAAATGGATTCGGAAAAATGCTGTAAAAGGGTTTCCAAGACGAAAGCACGATGTTCAGTTGTCTGTTAAAGAATTTCTGGATAACTATCCTCATGAAGGTTGGTTCAAGGCATTTCTTCGTCGGAATCCTGTACTTACTAGTAGAACACCTGAGGGTGTAACGTTAGTCAGTGCTAATGTGTCTGAAAATAATATTAGAAAATGGTTTGGTGATATAAAATCTTATGTCATTTCCAAAGAGTACGACAATATTTTGTCCAACCCTGCAAGAATACTGAATGGAGATGAGATATCTTTCAATTTATGTCCCAAAAATACTTCTTGCTCCCCGTGGTAGTAAAAATGTATACGAAGTTGATCATCCTTCTTCAAAAAGCACAATTACAGTAATGTTTACTTTTTCCGCTTCGGGACTGCTGCTGCCTCCAATGATAATATACCCCGCAAAGAGGAGAAAAACCGAGATAGCAGAATCAGTGCCAAGTAATTGGGGAATTGGTATGTTAGAATCTTGCTGGATGAAGGCTGAAGTCTTCTATGAATATATTTCAGCGGTACTTTATCCTGCCCTTAGAAAAGAAAACATACAATTCCCCGCCGTTCTCTTTTTAGATGGACACAGCACTCACCTGACGTACGAATTAAGTTAATTATGTAAGAAATTAGACATCATACTTATATGTCTATATCCAAATGCAACACGCATTTTACAGTCTGCCGATGTAGCTGCATTCAAACCGATTAAAACAGGTTGGAAATAGGCCGTTCTTCAATGGCGGAATACACATCTAAATGAGACATTAACAAAAGAAAAGTGTGTCCCAATACTTAAGACTGTAATTGATGAATATGCGAAATCTAATACTATAAAAAACGGTTTTAGGGCAACAGGACTATATCCGTTTAATCCAGATAATATTAACTTTATAAAATGTCAGAACGAAAGAAACATGGAAATCAAAAAGACGAATTCAAACAATAGAATTAAAACAATCACTTTAGAGCAGTTTTAGAAGATTGTTGGCAAAGAAAAGCCCATAGAATTTAAAAATATACAGAATAATCACATAGATAACTATTCTCAAGAATTAAAAATGCTGTATCAAATTTGGAACCAATTTTTTAAACAAGAGGAAGATGACGATGTTAATTTATCAGTAGAAAATATGGGGACAATCGTAGAATATATTCAACATACTGAATGTAACTGCACTGCAGTAACCCATGAGACTGATATTCCAAATAAAACTAATGCAGCCGAAGAAATTGCAGTAGTTGTACGAGAAAGTGATATTAATGTAGGTAACGAAAAATACTAAAATAAATAAACACAAAGATTTTTCTGAAGAAGGCTTCATCAATATGCCAATAATCTTAAAAGATTTCGTTAAAGATACACGCAGTTCTGTTGCAGAAATGGAATTGGATGTAGGAACACAAAATACGAACTTCATGAAACTTGAAAATTCAAATCACCATTCTATTTCAGTAGATCCCAATGATTGGAGTTTAGAAAATATTTTGATGTGGCCAAAAACTCCGAAAAGAAAAGGCAAAAAGGAAACACAAAGAATGTCTTATGTACTAACAGGAACACAGAGGAGGAAAATAAAAAAAGAACAGGAAGAAGAAAAAGAACGAAAGGAACAGGAAAAGATAAGAAGACAACAAATCCGAATGAAAAAGAAGAATAACGTTCTAAACGTATCTAATAAAGGAAGGAAAGTTACTAAGGGAAAGACAAAACAAGCAGAAACGCAAAAAGAGTAGAACTGGCTTTCCAAAATTCATTTGGTACTAAAAAGGATATGACACTAAAAGAAGAAAATGGAAATGCCAATAAAATTAACATACTGTCATGCCACATTTTAAAGTCACGAAATGAAATTCAGCACAGAGGAGAATATTGATATGCACAAGCAAATTCACGATGATATATTATGGAGTTAAATGTGCTACATGCGCTAGAGCATTTCATGTATTAAAAAAACACAAACTTCATAAATCTAATGCAATTATTTTTCACTGCTCGACATGCCTAAAAATAGCCCTTTTTACTTTTTAAAGCCTTTAAACATTTTTGTATGGCAATAAAAAGCAACCCTTATTTTATCAGCAAAGAGAATATACAGTGTGTCCACGGATAGGTGATACAAGAGGAAAAACTTTTTTATTATTGATTTCTCAGAAAATTTTATTCTTGATAATAATTTTTGCTGTGTTTAATAGTCTTATTTCTCATGTTACTTTTCCTGCAGGTAATCATTTAAGACTTAAATTCACAATTTTCCTCAGTTTTGGACTTTGAAAAAATTTCTGAAATTTTTTATTATTGATTTCTCAGAAAATTTTATTCTTGATAATACTTTTTGCTGTTTTTAATAGTCTTATTTCTCATGATACTTTTCCTGCAGGTAATCATTTAAGACTTAAATTCACAATTTGAAAAAATTTCTGAAATTTCCAAGGTCCAAAACTGAGGAAAATTGTGAATTTAAGTCTTAAATGATTACCTGCAGGAAAAGTAACATGAGAAATAAGACTATTAAACACAGCAAAAATTATTATCAAGAATAAAATTTTCTGAGAAATCAATAATAAAAAAGTTTTTCCTCTTGCATCACCTATCCGTAGACACATTGTATATCTTTCCAATAAAAACAATATAATTCTATTTTGAAACTGATTAACTTTTCTTGTATGCCCAATAACTGCACTGCTACAGGCCGATAACTGTAATTTGGGGGTGAATAACTATAGAAATATCATTATTTCATATATTTGTTTTTGTTATCTTTTGTATGTCATTGTGTTAAGTTCTAACCTAATAAATAAAAAGATTAAACCTTCTAATTTGTATTGGTAAAGTTGAACAACTGCTTAAACGGCCAATAATTACCTCGTTTACCCTATAATAGACAGAGACGAATAGTCAGAAATGCGAAAAGAAATTCATGGGAAGAGTTCGGAAGGGAGTTACAAGAAGACTACAAAAAAATAATAGAAAATTTTGGACTGAAATACGAAGAATGAGAAATGGAAGAAGGAGAGAAATTATAGCAGTAAAAAACAAAAAAACCAAATCCAGACAAACACAAAATAAATAGCAAAAGTACGGAAAGATTTCTACACAGACAAATGTATTTTTAAACGTCACAGCTATTTTTTAATAATTGGTTTGACATCGTCGTTTTTTTGTTTCGTGGCTAGGTAGATAACATAAGAATATGCCCTCGTAGTTTATTCCTACTTTCAACAAACTACGTATTAAAACATACTGTTACAACGCTAAGTACTCATCTATGCTATAAAAACATTTAGCTAGAAGAAATCCTTTAAGCGCATTTTTAAATTTTGTGAAATTGCTTTCGTGCCGTATTGACTCAGTGAGTTTATTATAGATTTTGATGCACATACATCGGTGACTGCTGCTGTATAACTGCAGTCTCTGCGGTAAAACTTGTAAATTATTTTTGTTTCTTGTATCATAAGGATGTACATTGAGACATTTTTCAAAGGATTCATAATTTTGCTTAACATAGACGCAACAACAGTAGATATATAGGCAATACATAGCTTAAGTGAACAAAACAAAAGGTTTCAAATTGTATATCTAAGTATTAAGAAACAAATGTTTCACTAGTAAGATTAAACAAACTTTATTTATAAGTTTAAGAATTTTCAAATTTTATTTTATGAAAATTGTATGATTTTGTATCAGGTTATCAAGGTAAAGTAAATAATATAGTATAATCTAGTGTATTAACTCGACGGAGATGAAATGATATCAAAATGAAATTACATGACAAGACTCTTATCTACGAGAAAGGCATAGAATCAAAGGAAGGAGTATGCGGGAAATTAATACGCTGCTGTGGATATATCGGGTTTATGATAAACGGATGAGCAACTCAACGAAATAAACTTAATATCAAAATCTTTATATGTATACAAGAAAATAACTTCAAAAAAATTATTACTGGTATTTCTTGTTACAAGACATTAAAGCATTTGACTATTTTTGAAGAAAAAGCTCCGTAAAATGGATTAATGTGGAGATTTGTTCTTTTAGAGTACGATTTGATCAGTTTTCAGTTTATAATTAAGGTCGATGTCATTGTTATATTTCCAGTTGGAATACCTCGTAATTTACTTTTTACTTGAATCAATTTAAACTGAATTCGAAATGAATCTAAGATTAAAGCGGAAAAGTTCAATTTAGCGTAATAAACAGCCTAAGAAGTATCTCATGTCGTCTTTCGAAATTGCTGAACAAGTAAAAAATATATCTACAGAAGCGTAGGAGCTAATCTGTTTTGCAAAACCTGGAAAACCATTTATCTAAGTATGTACTGTCGGTTCACATTTTGCTCATCGTTCCGAAAAAAGTTCTTCGAAAATGTGAAATTGTTGGTAATACATAATACGGTAAATACCTACTATTCATTCGCTCGGAAAAAATAGGGAATGACGAAAGATGTAAAAATTGTTACATTTTAGTTTGAGTTTTTCATGAATATTTTACTTTCATGTCCTGAATTTCCCACAAATTTTGGGCATTAGCATAATATATTTCAAACGTGTTTCAGCTTCATTTTTAGTAGAAACACGTAATTTTGATGTTTCATGTCGCAACAAAAGACGTTGATGATACGAAAATAGGATTTACGTGTGCTGTTTTTGCAGTCTACGCTTTGTTATGCAAAGTACGAATAAAACTAAAGTGTGTAACTCTGTAAAAATTGAGTATATTAAATTTTGTACCATCTCTAAAGCATGCGCCATCCTATTCAACTAAATGCTGACGCTTCACGCCACGTATCGTTCGTTCTAAATTCATCATATTAGGGTAATTCAGAGAACGTTTCGGTGTCATAGGGTTTGGATCTTTTTTTTAAAGAAAATATACCACCCACCTGCTATCGAAGGCGCTATGAGGAGTTCGGCACTTCCATTCACCCTCGTCTTCCAGGCGGTGATTCCGGGAATTCCTGGAGTTCCGTGGTTTCCCGGCTTTCCTGATCTTCCTCTAGGTCCCGGCATGCCTGTGGATACAAAAAGTCCAAAAATAAATCACACAAGGAACGGAAATTGCATTTGCTGCGACTCTTGCAAATACGGTTGCGGAAACTAGCTTCGTATCAAAACTAGATGGCACTTCATACGCAATTTAGCAAACTGCAATGCTTTTAATGGACAAATCGTAAAAACTTTGGAAGCCGTGGGAAAATAAAGAACTTTATTATCTTTTATAGAGACCAAAATAAAAAGGAATAAACCAGGATATGTTTCATTTTGCTTCTAAGGAGTTGATTTTTCTGTGGTTTCTATAATTAATTACTTTATATGTAATTTAGCTAAAAGACTTGACCTTTACACACTCAGAAATGTTTTTAGGTAACTAAACATTTAAAAGGAATAAATACTTGTGGTTACGCTTTGAGACAACTCTGTTCGTGTAATCAAATAAGTTTTAGATTTAACGACCTTTGCAATTGTTTGGCTTTAGTATGTTGCAACTAACTGCAAGCATATGACGCACAGCAAGTAATATCGAAAGGTTTAGAGCCATAAAGGTATAAGTGCATAATCGAATTAAATATCGAAAATTCTGACTGAAGACCTACTTTGGTTGGTGACAAAAAAAGTGCCCTTGCAATTTGCAATGTCATCTATTAGGTATCAAGACAGATCAATGTTTAGAGTAAAACGGTAATTACTTAAAAATGTGCATAACCTTTTTTAAATAATATTCATTAATATGCAGAAAAAATGGTTATTTATTATACCTGCGGAGTAAATTAATGTTTAATGAGCGGTACGTTTAACCGCGCGAGCGGCGGTAGCTGCAAGCGCGTTGATACCGCGAGTTAATAGAGAGTTTTTGCATAGCGTTTTTTTTTAAAAGACGTATACGCTAACGTCTGAGTTGCTTAGCAACGTCGTATTTTACAGCTGTCGTACGTTAAATTTAAGACGTAATACGTCCGCTAATTTAAAAGACGGTGCAGCTTACCGTACGTTTGCAGTCATCTAATAACCAATTTTTGTCACGTATGGAACATTTTTTTTTCTGACATAAGTCAAACGGATTTTGTAATTATATAGTCCGTCTAGAAAGTATCCGGAATTTTATATTTTTCCTAATTTTAATATATTTCTTTTTTGTAACATTCTAAGACAAAAGTAATGCATCAAGTAGGTTGTGCCGATAGTAGGCTATGGCTAAAATCGCATAACAACACCATCTGTCAAATATTGTTGATTGTAAACAGGCTTAAGTTTTGTGAAATAATGTCGCAAGTAGAAAAAAGAAAAGAGGTGGAATATTTGTATAGAAAAGGTTTTCGAAACGTTAAAAGATTAGTGCAGTTGACTGAACTCGGAAAAAGTGCAGTATATGAGACAATAAAGAGGATAAAAAATGGCACAGATATGAGGCATAAACCAGTTTCGGGAAGACCGCGTAAGATTCGCGGAAACCATTTCAACGCTTTAGTGGCCTTAGGACGACAAAATGGGCGCCTAGGGTTTCGAAAACTGGCTAACAGATTTCGACATCAACGAAGAATAAAAGTGTGTCCAGAAACTGTCCGCATGTCACTAAACAGACAAGGCTACATATCAAGGAAACCAAAAAGAATCCCTGCAATGACACCTCTACATATGCAACTAAGAATAGATTTTTGTCAACGTTTTCGAGAAGATAATTTTAGTAATGTTTTTATATCTGACGAAAGTTGTTTCCAGCTTGGTGTAAATCACCTAAAAATCCTATCAAAAGAAAATGTTACCGTTCAAATTTCCAAATTTTCCACTAAAATAATGGTTTGGGGAGCAATATCTCAGCGTAGTGCTACACCTCTCTGTATAGTTGATGGTACCGTTAATAGTGCAACGTATTGTGACATTCTAAATGGTTTTCTTCTTGAAGCGCCTCATGCTTCATATCCACAGGGGTGGCGTTTTCAGAAGGATAATGCAAGATGCCATACTGCCTATACTCAAGCTTGGATGCAAGAACATCAATTGGCAACAATTCCATGGCCAGCAGCTTCACCAGATCTTAGTCCCATTGAAAACATATGGGGACTAATGAAGATTGAAGTGGAACGAGCAGCGCCACGAAATAAAGAAGGTTTGATTCAGTCAGTTTTACAGGCCTGGACCACCATCACCGAACATTATGGCGATGACCGGGTTTCGGGTCTACCTGGACGTTTAGTTAAGTGTTTAGAGTTAAGTGGAGGTTGTATAAGTAAATGATATGAATTATTTGTTGTTATTTTATAATTCAAGTAATAAAAATATATACCGAAAAATTATAATTGTGCTTTCTTTTTTCCGGATACTTTCTAGTCGGACTATACATGTGCACATCTGCACATGTCATTTGGCCTTAAAATGGCAAAATTTCAAAGAATTCGGTTGGCTGAAGGTTGGCTGTCATTTCTGCAAATCTTTCTCTGTTCCTTGCTATGTTAAAAAGGGTGCTGACTCTTGTGATCCCCGTCCATGACATCTTCCTTCTTCCCACTCCTCTTCTACCTTCTATCTTTCCCATTATTATTTTCTGTAGTACGTATCCCAAATATTCTCTTCCTATTTTATTTAAGACTTCCTCGTTGGTACGTCGCTCTGTCCATGAGATTTTTAATATTCGCCGGAAGTCTTTCTTTAGAGTCCATGCTTCTGAGCCGTACAGTAATATTGGCCATATGTAACAATTAACTACGCTCAGTCGTAGATCGATGCTCAATTCTTTATCATACATATAACATTACTTTCATCTTTCTAAATCCGTCTCTGGCCATTTCAATTCTTGCTTTAACTTCCATGTCACTATCCCATTCTTCTCTTACTCATGTACCGAAGTATCTATTTTTCTGTACTCGCTCTATGTTGTTACCTGCTACCATGAGTCTCACATTTAAGTCTCTCGTCTTGCTTACTACCATAAACTTTGCCTTTTGGATGTTCTTATTGATGCCTAACCTTTCACTTTCTTCGTTCACTTTGTCTAACAAGGTCTGCATATCTTCTTGCGTTGATGCAACCAGAATGGTGTCGTCAGCGTACCTATCGGATATTATTTGTTACTTCACCATTTACTTTAATTCCTTCCTCTTTCCTGTACAGCGCATTCATCATTATATGTTCTGAATATAAGTTATGAACAGGGTTGGCGATAAAATGCATCCCTGTCTCACTCCGCGCTTTATTTCTATTTCTTCTGTGCTGTCGTTCTCGATTCTAATGGTTGCTGTTTGGTCCCAGTACAAGTTCTTAATTATTTATATATCCTTTCCGTCTAGGCGTATTTCTTCCAGTATTTGAATAAGTTGTTCTGTCGAACGCCTTCTCGTAGTCTATGAAACTTATGATAACGTTCTTCTGCATGTCTCTACATTTCTGTATTAAAACTTGTAATGCCAATAAGGCTTCCCTTGTGCCTACGCCAGATCTAAATCCAAATTGGTTGTTACTTAGTGTTTCGTCACACTTTTTCCTTATCCTTTCATGAATGATGTCCAAGAACAATTTTAATACTTGGCTCATGAGGCTTATTGTGCGAAATTCCTTACACCTTTTAGCGTTAGCTTTCTTCGGGAGAGTTATGAAGGTAGACTTTAACCATTCTTTCGGTATTATCCCTGTGTCGTATATTTGGTTAAACATTTCTAGCAGAAAGTCTATATCTTCCTCTTCTAGAATTTTAAGGATTTCTATGTTCACCTGGTCAGGCCCTGGAGATTTCCCTTCCTTTGCTTTCTTCAACGCCTTCTGAACTTCCTCTTTTATATCGAGGGTCATTCTTTTTCTAAATTGTTGTCCTGTTTCTCCATTCTGTTATCCGAGAAGAGTTGTTCTATATTTCTCCATACGTTCTTCTATTCGCTTATCTCGGTCACAATATTGTTCCCCTCGTCCATTAAGATGTTATGTTGTTTTCTTCTGATTATTCCTGTCATCCCTTTTATTTTCTTATGAAGATTAAAGGAATCATGCTTTCTCTGTAGCTCCTCGATTTCTTCGCATTTCTCAGTAAGCCACTTTTTCTTTGCAGATCTAATTTCTTTCCTTATATCTCTGTTGATTCTATCATATCCAGTTTTGTTATTGTTCTTGTACTTTCTTCTTTCGTCCATCATTTCTAGTATTTTTTCTGCCATCCATTTTTTCTTTTTGTCTTGTCCAGTCCTTAACACTTCCAACTGGAAAATTATTCATAAAAATCTGTGCGAAGCCTCAGGTAAAACTTTCTCTCTAAGAGTTGAAATAACGTACGTAACCAAATGGCGTGCAAAATCTGTAAAATTTCAAAACCCGTCTTTCTATTCGTCCGGTTATAAAGACGTAACGTTAACGTTAACGGATACTTATCGTACGATATGCAAAAACTCTCTAATAAATTAATTTTAATCCGCAAGTGTAATACAACTGTTTATTCAATTTTGACATTTTTTTGACATTTTTAAAGCGATTTGACAGTTTTAAAGCGCTAGCGGAATAAAAATTTTAAATCGCTAGCGGAATAAAAATTTTAAACGATGTTTATAAAACATCAACTTTTATGAGCAGGCCAGAAACAAATAAACGTCTGTTTATAGGGCAAAATTGAATAAATAAGATTATACAATTCATAATATAATTAACCAATCAGCATCAAGCATTTTGCTTGGTTACTACGTATTGATAAGTGAATATACCCTTGACGACGTGGTATAATCGCTTTGGTATATCCGCTGGTCCTAAACAATGTAAAACTCGAACCTACTATGAGTATTTTTTCAATTTTTTCCGTAGCAACCATATTTACATTGTTTGTCAACAAACGTCACTTGCACATAAAATTCAGTTTTGTTATTTATTCATTATATAATCTAATTGTATACCACTCGAGCAGTCGCAAATAATCAAATACTTTGCCTCCTTGCTCGACGTATTGTCGCAAAACACCACTCGTCGCTAACGCGACTCGTGGTGTTTCTTGACAATACGTCTCGTAACTCGTCAAAGTATTTTCGATTATTTTCTATGCTCTCGTGGTATAATTAGTGATTATACAATTCATAATATAATTAACCAATCAGCATCAAGCATTTTGCTTGGTTACTACGTATTGATAAGTGAATATACCCTTGACGACGTGGTATAATCACTTTGGTGTTTCGGCTGGTCCCAAACAATAGAAAACTCGAATCTAGTATGAGTATTTTTTCAATTTTTTCGTAGCAACCATATTTACATTGTTTATCAACAAACGTCACTTGCACATAAAATTCAGTTTTGTTATTTATTCATTATATAATCTAATTATATGCCACTCGAGCAGTCGCAAATAATCAAATACTTTGCCTCCTTGCTCGACGTATTGTCAAGAAACACCACGAGTCGCTGTCGTCAAAGTATTTTCGATTATTTTCTATGCTCTCGTGATATAAATAGTGATTATTTCCCGTATTGAGCTAACATAACTGGTTTTAAAATCCATAATTAATTATTGTGAAACACTTTGAAAGCCAGCATTTCTAAATGTAGGTCGGTACGTTTCTGCTCTCAAACGCTTACGGTTTTGTTTTATACAGGGTGTAAAATTAGTGCGATATTCTTATGTAGCTCCGTAAATATTTTAGATAGAGAAAAAGTTTACATATAGAAGTTACTTACTAGATTCTTCTTTGTAACCATAAAATATCTATAATTCTACAGGGTGTTTCCTTTTCGGCTGCCAGTATGCAACTTAAATATTTTAAATAGAACACCCTATATATTTTTAAATATTCTTATTCTACTGTCAATTACCTATCCCGTAGTGTTTCGCTTTTGCAATTAGGATCAGTGGTTGAAATTTTGTATAGGACCATAATTTCTCATTTTGAACAACTTTTCTTAGTAAAATTTTGCCATATCATGAACAAAAAGGGTACTTTACCTGAAAAGAAAATAGTACTCGCTTCAATGTCAATGCCGACTTGTTTTTCAAAAACTGAAAATATTCTTAAAATTCTCTTCAAACCAAGCAGGACTGAATCCCACAATCTTAAAATAAAATTGAAAAATTTTTAGTCCATCGCACCCATTTGTAACATCAATCCTGGGACACATTGTATAATGGAAAATATTTTATGGTGTAGATCTTTTAATTATTTATAGTTTTTCCTCTAACACAGATTCTGTCTATTAAACACGGAGACACGGGTCATCCTGTATACAACTTTATACAGTTTATTGGAATGGATTAGATCAATCTCAGCGTCGTTCTTACGTTCGCTGTATAATATGGCGGTAGAATGATGTGGGTCAGCTATAAAGGTACAAAAATCCAAGCGAACTGTCTGACATTTTCATCTAACGAGAAGCATAATTATTGTTTAACTAGTTTTTAATTACTACAACTGCAATAAACGTTACTAATGCCATGCACTCTCATGTTAGAGTTCTCGTTTCAGGTCTCTACATACTGCTTTTAGTTTAGAATTAGAACTGCATTTTACCGTTATGATGTTGAAAAACAAAACTGTAGTGCAAATACAGAGTTCGTTACAACAACAATAACATCAAACGTACGGCGAATATACTCAGGGGAACTGTAAAATAATTTAGATAATTGTGCCGCATTTAAAATTCGACAGTCGCTGCTTTTTCCACTTACCCGGATCGCCCTTTGGTCCCGGTGGACCCTGTGGTCCCATTAAGCCCGGACGACCTGTAAAAAAAGAACAATACGAATAATTGACGAATTACAGTTACTACTCGTATAAGTTAGGAATAAAATTGTATAAAATTTACAGCTATTTGCATTATTTTCCGAGAATTCACGAGGGGTTTTTATTTTTCTAAATAAATTTCATTTTGACGATGGTAGGGATTTACATAATATGTTGTTACCTTTGGGATTGTTACGTCGATAAAGGATGGTTTTAAACTTATATTTAAAGAATTATATAAAGTAAAATATAACGCTGTTGTGTTTGTTTCAGGAACCGGATAAAGTCATCTTTTCCATTATTTCATCTTGAGCGAACATTTTTAAATTCCGTTCCAAACCTATTTAATGTGTTACCCTAAAAACGAAATTACTTAAAAATTAATGTAACAGACTACACGCAAAATTTTTAGATTAATCAAAGGTATTATTTAGAAACAAACAAATGTGTGTTGTTTGAATTCGATAACTACAAACAGAAAACGAAATAAAATACACGATTTTATTGACAAAGCGAAAAACTCATATTACGGACAAAGCTAACATACATTATGGACGACAAAACTAACAAACGAGTTGGATATAATATTTCAGAGACAAACTGAAAGATATAAAGTTATAAAACTAAGGGTTGGAATATAGAAATTTAAATATCCTGATCACAAGGTTTTGTGAAAATGCTATGCAAAATGCAAAAGGTGTGAGTTCAGCTAAAAATAATTCAAAATCTTCAATGATAAATAGCAATTTCTGTTAAACTAAATTAAATGAAATAGTCGCTATTCTCACCACTATGGTAATATTGTGCGTCTCTTTTCTACGCACCAAAAACAGCATAAAGCTAAACCGTTTTACGACAACTTTAAACATGAGATATTTCAATCGATATGTTGTAATTAATATCGTTGGAACGAATATATTTCATTGGACATTTTGTGTGCGGCTAAAACAATTTGTTTCGGGTGTTGGAACGCCCTGACTTTCATTTTACGCAGGTCATCGCCCTCTACATAAATAAACTTTGCCGTAAAAAAGTTTTAAACTCGATACTTGCATACGTAAAATTAAATTGAGTCTAAAACTGTATAAATATATGTATGGAGTCTTCTATTTTAAGTTTTAAGAGTATATTTACATATATCAAATTTCATTTTGATATCTTAAAAAATAATTAAAAAATATATGGCTGCCCCAGGTTTTATTGACACCCTGTTTGTATATCCTTTTCTAATTTCCACGTGTAAAATTAGTAATACGTTGATAAAATAGTCGTTAACTTTCATTTACACGCAGCTACTGTTTACTAAACTATTATGCCTCAAATGTACTTAAATTAGGGTTTTTAGAATTTGGTGGGGAGATTTTTGAAACAGAGAACCAAATTCGATACTAACTAGTAGCCTTTAGATTTGCTTGTACTTATTTGTCGTCATATTTTCAAATTTAACAGAAAATAAATTTTGCACTTCAAGCGCAAACCAACGCCGCTGTAAAAGGTTTTCTTCAATCTAGTAATTAGATATTATTGCTACATTTTAATGACAGATAAGAATTATTTGAAGTAATCAGCAATCGACATATGAAATATCTGAGAATCTATGGCTTCACCTATTTTTATAAATCGTCGTTTTTATAATAATTAATTTTAATTAAAAATAAATTATTATTATTATATAAAAATTTACAAGTTAATTTTAACTGCATCTTATGCGCACTATTTTTGCATTACATATCTGACAGGAATTTATATAGGAAACAATAACACACGATATTAACACAAAATGTTTGTTGGGAAAGTCTTCAACAGAGGGATGCATACAGAAGTGCATTGACGGAATATAATAAAATCCTGAGAAGATCTTAAAGATGAACTTGGAACCTTGTAAAGGGATTAATGAAATAGGCCCAGCTATGCGCCTCCGGAAGGTTTTAGCGAAAGAGTACTCAAACGGAATCGGATTATTAAAAAAATCCGATGGAAAATTCTCAGGAAAATCCAGGGAAAGCATACAGGCGCTTTTAGACGCTGAGTTTCAAGTCGAGACGAAGATGATTAAGTGAAAATTACTCACCGCCACACTAGCGTAGATAGAAGGTTAGCAAAAGCTATGGACAGTGGGCACATTTAAGCTCTTTAAATCGCCAGGAGGGGATGGAAATTTTCCAGTCCTGCTCCAATATGGGAA
Source organism: Melanotus villosus (assembly GCA_963082815.1). Classification (NCBI taxonomy): domain Eukaryota; kingdom Metazoa; phylum Arthropoda; class Insecta; order Coleoptera; family Elateridae; genus Melanotus; species Melanotus villosus. The sequence continues at coordinate 83,223,664 of OY720419.1, forward strand.
CGAACTTAGCATTCTTTCATTAACAAATTACTTCAGAGCTAGTTACTCATTAGGGTACACACCTAAAACCTGCAGAGAAGTGAATGTGGTATTTATTCCAAAGACGAAAAACGACCACTGCAGGAACTTAATCCTACCGACCAATCAGTCTTACCTACTTATTTTTTCATAAAAACAATGGAAAAGATAGCAGCATATTGAAAGCGAAATTCTTATATGAAATTCATTCTAAAAATCCGAAGAATTAAGGCATGTTTTGGAAGTAAAAACGCAGTTGTTACAACAACTACAGGTTATTTCCTCTTTTGTGGTCCCTGGTTGTGGTTGATCTCCGAAACAAACTAGAGAAAGATGGTTTTAAGGTCCAAGGATATACGGATGACTTGGTCGTTATAATAAGGGGAATATGATATATGATATTGTTTCTACCCTTGGTGCTCAGAGGAACAGCTTAGTGTAAACCCGAATAAAACTATTGTAGTAAAATATTTTGGAGTTATTCTCAACTAAACACTAATCTGAAACTATCATTTAGAAAAGGCTCTTACAAAAGCAACAATGGCCATGTGGAGATGCCGGCGGAATTTTAGAAGCGAAAAGTGATCTATTGGTCATACAAAATGGTTATCAAGTCTATTGTCACATACGCCTGCTTGGTATGGTAAACAAAAACTGAATAATCTATAGTCAGTGGCAAGCTACAGAAGCTCAAAAGACTTGTCTGTTTAGGGATTACAGGAACTATCAGCTTGTGTCCTACAGCAGCAATGGAGATGCTAGACCTCCTATTCTTGCACTTGTGTATCAGGAAAGAGACCAGGATAAGTGTACTTCGGCTGCAGCAGACAATACCTTTTAAACTAGCAGACCTGGTTGACACTTAAGGATTGTGAATATGATTCATCTAGAGTCCGTGGACAAACCTTCAGATATGATGCCAGTCGAATACGGTTTTGACTGCTCTTATCAAGTGGATATTAAAAGCCGCAAAGGAATAAAATCAGAAGGATTAAAGTTGGATCCTGGAGCAAATGTATGGTGCACCAATGGCTTCAAAATGGATGAAGGGGTTGGTATAGGTATATCAGGACTTAAACGTAGGATATCGAAATCCCAACTATTTGCCAAGCGGAAATCCAGGCTGTATACTTATGCACTCAAGAGTGTATTAAAAAAGGCCTGTGAGGAACTAAGATTTATATTCTTTCGAACAGTTAGGCTGCTCTGAAATCTTTCGAGTCTAAAATAGCCTGGAACTGTGAATACCGGAGCATTAAGTACTATGTGTTCAATAAGTAGCTGAATTAGAGAAAGCCTTGGAAATCCCAAATTGCATCTTTGGTAAAATCATGCGCTCAAATAATGTCACTTTAGAAACTGTCAAATGTTAAACTGACAAGATTTGTGTAATAAATCTTGTTAAAGTTTTTGAAAATTCTACAATCGACATAAATATTACTATGCACCGCCTACTCTAATTCAGCTACTTATTGAACATATTGTAATGGTTTTAAAACGTTTATTTAAAACTTCGGTTCGTTGTGTGAATTATTTATTAACAAATATTAAAATTATTAAGCAACAAAGAAACACGAAATAACAACTTAACACTAAACACAACACTAATATTAATTCTAATACAAAACACGAATATTAACCCGTAATACTAATTAATTTATTTGTACAGTTTGTTTATTTATAACTATTCACGTATATTTATATTAACTTTACCGACGTACATAATATTCGCGACCGTTTATGTAGGCTGGATTAGACTGCCCGAGTTCGTTTGGTCGCGCCTTATATATCCCAACCCGTCCTTCCAGAACTCCATTCCAGAAAGTTCCACTAGCCGCGCGAATATGAGTAACCGTCGACCGCTGTGGAAGCTTCTCGGCGGATGACGAATATGATCCCACATGTGTGCTGACGCATCTTGTTACAATATAGTATTTGAAGGGAATGGAATTGCTCACGCTCTTGCAAAGCAAGTAGCAGAGGCACATTTTACAGGAATTGAGCCGTTTTGTGGAATAACCAAAACCACGTGGATTCGAAATTGGAAAAATGGGCTAAAAGAGCTAGAGGGATACTTCTAGTCAAAACCAAACGAAGAAATGTATTAACTACTCGCCAAAGAGAACTGAACAGCTCCTTTAATTTGAAAAGACTTATAACATAACACATTTTCTGGCCACTGCCCTCTAAGGTATCACCTGAAAAAATGGGCAAAGCCGATACTGAAAAGTGCAGACTCGGTGAATCTGAAAATGAAACTACGGCACGTACATTATGCGAATGTGTCGCAGCAGCTCGCTGAAGACTTAAAATTCTTCGAAAAGGCTACACTTACACCTACCGAAGTAGGAGAAATGGCCTCTTCGCATGGGCGCCGGCAAGGGGGGGGCAAGACAGGGCAGTTGCCCCCCCTTTACAGCGAATACACGTAAGAAAAATTATTTAACAAATGACAGGTATATGAATATGAATGCAGCCAAAGATCTACAGCACAATATTTGCATACTGTGGCAGTAAGACCACCCGCGTATACAGGGTGATTCAAAAGTATTGTCATTAATTTTAAGGGTAGGTAAAGCATGTTAATAGAACAACTTTTCTCAATAAACCATGTGTTGCAAGTAAACGGCAATCCCAGAAAAACATTATAAAGATTAATACAAAAATCGGTTGGTGGTCACTGGAGCTTAAATTTATCAAACGGCCTTCTCGTTCATTGTGATAAGACCCCCAGTTCATTCGCTTCAAAAGTGCATTCATCGAACGTTTTAATGAAATTCGGAATGCTGCAGCAGCTCTGAAAGACAGTTTTGTATTGTTTGTTTGTGTAGAAGTTAATGGACGAACATTTGAACAATTTTTGTAAGTTCTGTATCTTTTTATTAACAACAGTTTTTGTAATACTACTATCGCTTTTTAAACATGCCACTATAGTTATTGTTTACTGCCAGTCTCAAGCCTGAAACAATGTGAGGGGAAAGTGAAACCGGTAAATTACATAATTGTGTACTATTTCATTTATTTTTGCAGGGTCAAATTTCTATCACAGGTTTTTTAAATGCATATCAGCCAGCGGTTCTCAAAGGTGTCTAAGAACATTTCAAATTAACAAAAATCGCGATAAGCTTTAAATTTTTGCTCTAATGTACTTCTATTAAGGTAAGCATATACCCATTTCATTTAATGACAATACTTTTGAATCACCCTGTATAGTATATTAGGTATCCTTACCCTATCTGTGATTTTAACCTAGCGGCGCCCATGCCTCTTCGTTACGAATTTTAACATATTGGGAATATTAATTGTAGGGTTCATTCACAAAATATCCTTTTAGATCGAAGTGATATGAGGCTGCTAATAGCCAAACGACCTCTGCACAATCTACAATGGTTTTCATTTAAAAAAAATACAACTTTGGTCAATTATTCAAAAATGATAACAGTTAGCAAAAAATCATGTAGCCTATTTTATTCTACGTAAGACGTATTCAAAGAGTATTTGGGGCATATTTCTGTAATTTTAAAAATAAATTGATTGATTAGTTCGCGCAGCCCTCGAAGGTAAATAAACAAATCGCCGACGACCTGGGAGATGGAAGGATAGTTGGAAGTCTCTCAGGAGAACTGAAAGCTTTCATCTAAGGGAAGAGAACCAGACCATGAGGTCTAATTAAAGAAGAAGAAGGATGATAGAAAAAGCGATTTTTTCGTTTTTTGTCAATAACTGTTTCTCTATCTTTACAAATAAAAAAGTTACCATTATACGAGTACAATTCAAGAAATAGATAGAGATATGTTACGATCCCCTTGACCTGAAAAAAGATGCAGTAAGCCCCGTGGTACGACCACGGGGTGGTCATGGACATTAATCTGCCAAATCTTTTTATGATTGGCTTTTCGGATTGAATTGCCTAAGATAGGCTATGTATTGGTATGTGTCTAGTTCTTATTGCTATGCTTACGTTCTACCGTAAGTGGTTATCTGACAAGGTAATCGCCTACCAGCATTACAACGATAATCACCTGCAAAAGTGCAAAGGTTATCTGCTCCTTTTGAGAGAGCAATCTACTAAATAGAACGTGGGATTCGGTAGGACAGGAAACTTCCTTTGTAAATAACAACATCCAAACATTTACTGTTAAATGTGGTAATGTATTTGCTTTGGGATGTTGTTATCATTTTTGTTGCTAAATATTTGCATAGGTGGCTTAAACCTGAGATAAGCCGGTTAGATGCGCTTATGTAAATATAAATACCGTGTCATTAAATGTATATTATTCAAATAAATCGTTACAATCCTTATACACATAATTTTATAATAAATAACACTTTGTTAAAACGAATTTGAAATATTTGGTTATTTCCAAAATCCAAGCTTTAACTTAATATCTTCGCTAAGTGTGGCATTATTTCTTCTTTATTTGTCGAGTGTCAAGTTCAGTTATGGCTTGTAAACACCAACCTTAGACGTTGTGTACAAACTGTTATCGTATTTTATGTTTTATGAACTCGACATTTATTGATGCTACCGGGCCCGAGCTTTGTTAGGTTAGGTAAAGTTTATTAAGCGGAAAAGTACAGCTTTTACAAAATTTAGCAAAACCTGCAGAGAGTGGTTTGTGAAAGCGAAAGTGAAATGTATTTTTTGAAATATTTCTGAGATTGGTTTTAAAATATCAATTGCTTACTGAATGCTGACGATGTGACTAGGTATACAGTAAAAGCTATAACAATTGCTAAGTACAGATGTCACGGTAAATTGATTTTGACGAATGAGAGTCCCGAAATATCGCGCAGTATTTAAAGGTGAACATTAATCATAATCCTTTTTAATATCCATTCCAATTAAAAATAAAGGTTTACATTTGCGTTTGAATGCTCTAAACGATTTAGCTAATCTATAGAACTAGCGTTGTCAGTTTTACTTTATAGAAATTACTTAAATTTTAGTTAAACCATTAAGTAATATATTGAGATGATACGTTTTGATGATATTTTAATAAAATTAGTTATAAACACCTTTTAAAAGAATGTTAATTTAATGTTAATAAAATGTAAATAGTTGTAAGTTAGAGATTTAGTATGATAAATAAATAGGGTAGAATACCTATCTAGTTAGTTAATTTGTAAATATGCCATAAAAAAGTTTTATAGAGTGTTAATTTTAAAATAACTAGAACTAGGGTGATATAAAAATAAATAAAAATAGTTGAATAGTAATTTGGTAAAATACAGTTGGCTTTTTTAAAATTTCTTAAAAAAACTTAATAAAATACCATAAATAATATTATAAAACTAAACTAAAAGATAATTAATTGAAATATTGTATCAAGAAGATTGTTATTATATAAAAATATAATTTGGATGTTCCAAAAATACAAATTTTATAAAATGGAACTTATTTTGGAGTGGTGGTTATAAATTTGGATATTGGTGGAATGTTAATTTGATAGGGAAGGAAAGTGTATTGTTAGTTGGAAGATAAGGGAGATTTTTGGTGAAGTTGGAGTTGGATGGAAATGTGTATTGTTGGAAAGAGATTGGAACAGTGTTTAGTGAATTGAAAATCGAGACAAGAAGTGAAATTATACGAATTGTTTTTGAAAAGGTAATTTGTAAATTTTAATTTTAGAAAGTGTTATTTAATTATTAGAAATTATTATTGTTTCTAAAAGTTTGCATAATTTTGAAAGGTGTTTGAAATTCAACTTGGGGAATTTTATTAAAATTTTGAAATTCATCAAAGCGATCCCTTTGGCGACCTTGATTTAGGAGATCTTTGGAAATTAATTCAAATTATTTAACAAAATTGAGTTGGAAACATAATAAAATTGTATGCTTTCATCTTAATTTTGAACGTCATAGCAATATTTTATGAATGTTGTAATGAGTAATGAGTAATGCATAGATACCTAGGTACATCAAATTGAAATGTTTAGAAAGTTAAGTGTTTCATTTAACTTTGTGACATACGTGTATGTTACTGGCAAGCTGCATACGATTTTTACTTTGTGTGCAAGTTTTAAGCTTTGTTAATCTTGGATTTTTCAAAGAATTGTACAACAGAAAACTAGATGGTTATTAAGAAAATTCTGATGATTTCATAAAAATTAAATATTAGCTAACCGGCTAATCAATATTTAGTAATAAAATGAACGAACACAACAGCAGTTTTCTACAAAGTAAATTGAAAACTATTATTCAAATCAGAAAATTTTCAATAAGCGTTTTAAGGTTGAAAGTAAGGTATCTTCAGAAATCTACAACAATATTGACTTTTTACTCATTTCTTTTTTTTTATTTATTGTTTTATGAAGTACATAGGTAACACAAGAGTAAATTAAGCTTGGGAAATCCTTAAAAATTTAAGAACAGAAGAGAAAAATAAATGCGGCCTAATCATCAGACATGATGTTATTTTTTTTTTGTAATTAGTGCCAACCTATAATTACGTGACTGCTTTGCAGTCAATCTGTTGGTTTGGCCTTTCTTTATAAATAAATAAATATAGATCGGTGGGAGAATAATTACAGACAATTGTTAACAGAAAACAGATAATAGTTTCAGGAAATACAGGAAAAACATATATATGAAAACAGTTCACAAGGTATTGTCAAAATAAAAGTGCAAGAATTACAAGACGCATTAAAAAGCATGCAGAGTGAGAAAGCTCCAAGACCAGGAAACGTTCCTAAACTTATTAAGGCAGGCCCTTCAAAACTATTAGAAATCCTTATAGTAATATTTAACAAATGTTTAAATGGAGATTCAGTATCAGAAGACTGGATATTAGCTTACATAACATCGATATATAAAAAATGAGCCAGAAGTGATTGCAGCAACTATCGGGCTATAAGTGTGACAAGTTCAATAGGGCGTTTATATGGATGTTTACTTTAGAGCTGGACGTTCTTGTATTGATGGCATTTTTAGTTGTAGTTGAGAAAAGACTTGCCTATGGAAAAGCAACACACTTAACTTTCGTGGATTTACTTAAGGCTTACGACTCTGTTACATTAAGTAAGTTATAGACTGCTATTGGAAATGTAAATGTCGATAGAGCCTATATAGCTGCAATACAGAATTTGTACACACTAAAGGTCTTAATTAAACAAAGCTGTTGCATCGCACCAACATTGTTTAAAATATATATAAACGAAGCCCTGGAAGAATGGAAACCGAAATGTAGAAACATGGGGTTTCTAATTGGAGATATATTATATACGCTTCTCTTTGCCGATGATCAGGTTCTAGTGGCAGGCGATGAGGACGATTCAAGTTATATGTTTAGAAAGCTGGTTGAACAATATAGACAATGGGGTTTGGAGATCAATACGAAGAAAACATAATACTTAGTGATTGGCGAACAAGGAAACAATTTACAAATAGACAATGGCTATATCAGTAAATGGGACTCCTTTAAATTGTTGCTGCTCTGAACAGTTCAACTGAAGACATACCAAACCATTTTCGTAAATTACGTAACCAGGATATTCTACGTCGGCCCCACTTTTTCCTCTAATTTTTCCCTGCATTATCACTTGTAACAGTTGATATTTGTCGTTTCTTGTTATGTGTCGGAGATATTCGATTTTTCGTTTTTTAATTGTATATTAACTCTGTGTCTCTATTTATTCGTTGTAACGTGTGTCTGTAAACTGTCGACATCTCAGCTGCTTTGAAAAACAAATTACAAGTCTTAGCTTAAATCATAGATAATGACATTTTGCAAATCTTGACATTTGGTTTTGTGTTCTGAATCTAATTACGAAATATGTTTCTGAAATCATAACCTACTGGGATGTTGACAGTTTATAAACACCCGTTAGTACTTCGGTATTTCTAACTCGGGCAGTCCATGATATCCGTAATACTCTCCTATAAATCCACATTTCGAAACTTTCTATTCTTTTCATCAGTTCTTTATTCAGTGTCCAGCTTTCTACTCCGTATAACAAAACAGAGAATACATAACTTTGGACCATTTTTAGTCTTATTTCAAGCGCTAGATTTGGTGCTGTTAACATTTTTCTCATCTTGAGGAACGTTTGTCGGGCTTGTGCTATTCGTGCTAATATTTCTTGTCGATGTTGTCCATTTTCGTTTATTAGCATTCCTAAGGGCGGGTTGCACAAACATGATTTAACAGCTTGGTTAAATTAATCATTCGTCAAAGTGAACAAAATCGAATCAAAATTCGAATTCATATGACAAATAAAACATCAGTAAACAAAAAATGATGCTCTTTTGTCAACTTTGATCATTCGTTAATTTAACTAAAGCTTTGTGCAACCGGCCCTAAGTATTTGTATCTGATAACTTGTTCAATTTTCTTATTTCGTATATATAAATTTGTGTGTTGTATGTGATTTTTAGTGATCACTAACAATTTGGTTTTACTAATATTCATATTGAGTCCATAACTTTCACTTACTCTATTTACACTATCTACCATCGGTTGTAAGTCTCTGATATTATTTGCTAGGATCACAGTATCATCTGCGTATCTCAGGATTGTTTATAGGTATGCCATTTACTACTATTCCTCCCGCCTCTTCTTCTAGGTCTTCACTGAAGATTTCCTCTGAATAAATGTTAAACAGCAAAGGCCACAGTATGCAGCCCTGTTTAACTCCTTTCCTTATTTCTGCTTCATCTGATAATGTTTTCTCGACTTTTACCTTTGCTGTTTGATTCCAATATAAATTCGAGATTATACGGATGCCTTGATGATCTATTTTTAATTTGTCTAGTATCTCTAGTAGTTTGCCATGTTTTACGTTGTCGAATGCTTTTTTGTAGTCTATGAAACAACAATATACGTCGTTGTTCATATCTTGACACCTTTTTACTAGTACATTTAATCCAAAAAGCGCCTCTCTAGTACCAAAGCCATTGCGAAATCCAAATTGAGTGTTAGAGATTTCTGCCTCACATCTTTTGTATATCCTCGTGTGTATGATTCGCAAAAAGATTTTTAAAACATGACTCATAAGACTTATAATTCTGTATTCATTACAGTCTTTAGCATGTGGTATTTTTGGAATTGTAACAAATGTAGACGTCCTCCATTCTATTAGCATTTTCCCTGTTTTATATATATTGTTAAATAATTCTACCAAGGTATTTATGGCATTGTCTTCTAGTAATTTCAGCATTTCACAATATATTTCATCAGGCTCAGGGGCTTTGTTTGCTTTTGTTAATTTTATTGCATTTTCTACTTCGATTTTCGTTATTGCTGGACCTTCGTGTTTTGTTTTAATTTCGTATTTTGCAGTTCTGTTATCATGAAACAATTCTTCAATATATTCATTCCATCTTTTCAATTTATCTTCTATTTCCATGATTATGTTTCCATTCTTGTCTTTTAAGATACATGTGTATTGATTTCGTCCTATGCCGGTCACTTCTTTTATTTTCTTGTGCACGTTGAAAATATCATGTTTCTTTTGCAACTGTTCAATTTCTTCACATCTTTCTGACATCCAGCTTTCTTTTGCTCTTCGAATTTTTTCTCTAATTTGATTATGAATCTCTTTGTATTTCTGTTCATTTTTATTTTTGTATTTCTGGCGCTCTTCCATCATCATTAGTATTTCAGTCGTCATCCACTTTTGTTTCATTGTCTGTTTGTGCTTGCTAATTTCTTCTTCCTGAGTTGTTTTTATGATTGTCTTTATCTCGTTCCATTTTTTGTTTGTGTCATAGGGCATCTGGGTTTGATTTCTGTCCTGCAAATCTTCGAATTTAGTATTTATAACTGAGGAGACTCGAACTGTGGTCTCTTTATTTCTTAGTTCTGTAATATTTATTCTATTATTATTGTTAAGTCTTCCCCTGTTTTTCTGTAGACGTAATTTCATTATCATAACTACTGGATTGTGATCAGATGCCACATCGGCACTTGGGTAGGTACGTTTTTACTGACTTCACGCTGTTTCTGAATTTCTTACTTATTAGAACATAATCAATCTGATTTCGGACTATCTCTGTGTTATTGTCTCTTGGGGACTTCCATGTATATAAACGTCGTTCTGGTAATTTGAAAAATGTGTTGGTTATAATCATGTCTTCTTCTACACAGAACTGCATTATTCTTTCCCCTCTATCATGGATCATGTAAGAAATGAAATTATAAAGGAAAACATGGACGTTGAAGGATCAATCATCGATACTATAGAAACAAAGACACTTACATGGTTCGGTCATTTACAACGGATGAGCGATAGAAGATGGCCCAAGAAAATTTGGAACTGGATTCCCAAAGGAAGGAGAAAACGCGGTCGACCACAACGGCGTTGGAAAGAAGGAGTATATGATGCTATGAACGCAAGAGGTCTGCAAGAAGGCGATTGCAATAATCGCAAGCCGAAACTAGGAAGCGAGAAACGGCGACAGCCATAAAAAACTCGCCAAATATTGTATATAATATGAAATCAATACTGGGAGTTTTTTTACAAAAGTGGAAAATATTAATAATTAATGAAAATTTTTATAGAAGCTGAAATCCATCAATTTAAATTCTAACAATCATGCAGTACGAGAGTACGACTTACCAGGCGATTTGGATATCTTCTGTAATCAATTAATTATTAATTTTAAGAATATAAAAAATTCTAATTAAAACATGTTTTAATTAGAATATAACGTGAATGTGGAATTTTTCGGCACTCGTTAATAAAGGTTCGGAAAAATTATCATTTCGTAATTTCCTACAAAAATATATTGTAACCGAACCGCTGTTCTTATTTTTCCTTTAGGATGTTTTTTGTTTGTCATATGTAATAATGGCCGCTTTAAGTATGAGCTGACAGATTTAAAAATTGCTCTTCAAGCTGTAAGTTTGTAGATATCGGAAATAGATTGGAAAGAATAAAATCGGAAATATCCACTCAGCACGTTTGATGCTGTTACTTCACGGTATTTTGACGTTTCAGTAAAATTCACGTTCGCGTTGCTTATATGTGCTTCGTTTATTGTTAAACATAAAATGTTTATTTCAAGTGGAATATTGCAGTTTGTTTGCCAATTGGCATTCAAGCTGTGTTTGGTTTCCGAGGATATTGCGGTGTTAGCGTTTTCGGTGGCAGTTTTCTTAATCAAACAACGGTTATTTGCTAACTTAATTTTTTCAGCGTTTCACTCATTATGCGCTCGGTTATATCGTTAACCTTGGTTGTTTGCGTTTCTCATTCTCTGTAACTTGTAGAGAACCCTTAAGCAGCAGAACACAAACAGCAGATTTTATTAATATAGAAATAATGAGGACGAGATTATAATTGGGGTATGTACTTTACTTGGCTATATAATAACGAAAAGAGGGTTAAAAGATTAAAAGGATATTTTCTTATCTCGGCCTCTCGTCTTAGTACAATAACGTTCGAATTAAATCGACGTTATTTATAAAATGGCTGTCAAATGTTTGTGGAAAAAGTGAACGGTAGGTAATTAATTATGAAACCATAACGCAATTTAATTTTAAGAAAAAGCCGTTCGCAGTAATCTAAGGGGATATTTTAAGCAGAGGCATCATTACAAAGGAAAGCTTTATTAAACAATCTTCCTTTGTTTTCCTGATTTTGCTGCACTTTATGCTTTGGAATTAGTTGACTGTTCCGCTGCGAGTCGCTGCTCATAGTAGCGTTACGTAATCCGCTTAACTCGTGTTTGTTTTGTTACCCGTCCTAATAAAAACTACCCTGCTTATTATTTACGGAACCCATATTTCGCTAGATGTTATTTGTTTAACGTTCTAATTTATTAAGTTAAATAAACACGGGAGCTTATTTTAAAGGTTTCTTTGTTTATTTTTGTCAAATGTTTGATTATTTTGTCCGTGTAAATTTTTATTATTATTTGATTACCATCTATTCCATCCCTGCCGTCCTTTCCTGGTTTACCGCCTTCACCATTAACTCCAGGTAGTCCGTCGTATCCATTTCTTCCGGGTATTCCGTCAAATCCCGGTTCTCCTGGGATTCCGTCCCTTCCATCCAGTCCAGATCCGCCTTGTATTCCTTTCTCACCTTTATTGCCAGGGACACCTGAAAAATTAATGCTGTCTATTAGCAACCAGTAGATTATTGTACAAGGGTAATGAGCAAAATGAAATGTAATGAAGCGATGTTCAGGAATCGCCACATGCGTTGATATGACGTGTAAGGCAGGGTCATTACACGAGTCAAGATAAAGGCATCAAACATGCAGGCGATTGACCGCTGTGAAACTGAAGCACGATACTGCACAGCTGTGCAAATTCTGAATTAGTATTCTTTAAAATGCACAGCCCAGCACGTTCATGGTTCAAGGTGAATGCACGTAGTATCAATACGGCGTAGCAGCCGACGTCTTATATAAGGGATTGTTCAGTAAGAGCTCTTTAAGGTTGGTGTGGTCGTTGAAGAACAATCATCCTTCGTAATAGAGATGTTTCCTACGATTTTTATGTAAGACTATTTTCTGTATTTATCCCTTTGTTTTATTTATTGACTTCGATGATTGGTCGTAATTGGAACTTACCTCTAAAATAGTAAAATTGTCTGGTTCGGACAATATACAGGGTGAGTTACTAAGGCGTACTCGAAAGATAGCTCCTTAACTATTAATTTTTGAAAAAAATATTTTAGATAAAAGGAGAGAGAATAACATTCACCCATCTACAAAGACTATTTACAGAATTTTAATATAAAACCTCTCGCAGCAAACCCCCACGTGGCGTAGCTTTGAATGTTTTCGGAAAAAGATATTAAATATGAACTAAGTACTTAAATAAGTAATATACCACATTAATTACTTAGAAAATTGATTGTTTCTTTATTTGTACCGTAAATTTTATTTTTCCCTGTATCTATTCTGAAAATCTATATGTATTGTTAGAAAGCAAAAATTAGGCCAATTGGGGTATGAAGCGGTAAGGTCTATTGTTTTATATCCCGTTATTTTTACGTACATAAAAGACACTGTGGTTTAATTGTTTTTTGATTTATTTGAATATTAACAATCAGAACTAATTACAATACTTATTTATGTTCTATGAGTTAATTGTATGACTGTAATAACATGAAGGGAATCCATTCAGCGATGTTATCCCACTCCTTGGAGCTAACCGTCTTTCAGATCAATCGACCATTTCTTCTTTTTTAGTCTTCCGATGGGAGGATCATGCTGTAGGTTGGACGCGAGAATGTTTGGATGAGTTTGTAGGCGCAGGAAGTGACTGGTACTTCTTTTGGTACATTCTTCTTGCACTGTTGGTATTCCGAGATTCGTGTGTACTGTTAGATTACTAACATACCATGGGGCATTTGTGAGCATTCTTAGTGTTTTTGATTATAGACGTTATATGATGTTGACATTTGATTTGCAAGAGCAGCTCCAGAGTTCAATACCGTACGTCCAGATTGGCTTAATTGACACCTTGTAGAGGAGGATCTTGATGTTCTCTAGAGATAACAACGAGTTGCTTCCGAGCACACAGTACATTTTTTTAATTCGTAAGCCAGTCTCCTTCCTTTTCTTTAGTATGTGTTGTTTCCATGTAAGTTTCTTGTCTATATGAAGCCCCAGATAGCGTGCTTCATTGGGATTGCCATATTATTTAGATGTACTGCCGGGCATTTCGTGTGATTAAAGTGAAGTTGACCAGGGTACTCTTCACTTCATTAACTTTAATGCGCCACTGAGTTAGCCATGTTTCTAGGAGGAATGATTTTGAAAGTTTGATGAGGCCGCAAAAGTGCCTATATACGTGTCAGCTGTAGGTATGTCTGCGGTGTATATTGTGTATAATAAGGGTCACAGAATACTCCCCTGTGGCACTTCAGAAATAATTGGATGAATATCGGATTAACATTGTCCATGTTTGATCTGGAAGTACCTGTCAGACAAATAGGACTTGATAAGTAGATAAAATTAGCTTGAGAGAGATGTCTTAATCTTGCATAACAGGCTATCGTGCCAGACCTTGCCCAAGGCCTGCTTAATATCTATGAACGCTGCTGGACAGTAGGACAAATTTTGTGGATCACCCAATATAACCTGCTTAGATTCTATACATTTAATATTTACTTTTTTATAAATTTATATTAGGAAAATGATGCCCCAAAAATACAAAATTAACCACAGTTTAGATTTAGTAACAATAAAAAGTCTATAGTAGTAAGATGAAATTAATAACCACAATATAGGTAACTAAATTATCATGCCATGCTATAATGATAACAAAATATAACTATTTTAAAAAACAAATGTTAGCGGGCCCCTCAAAGTAGTCACAACACGTTTTGCATGATGCTCATCGCAAATGGCATGGTTGCACTTATTGCACAGAATTTTAGTTTTTCTGTTCTTTACTTGGTTTTCATTACCATATTTCGAGTTAGAGTTTCTAATGTAACTTTCAACAATGGTTCAATCAATTGAAAAATCAGTTCATTTAGGAAGCTTCTTCTATTCATTTTGACTCCATTATTTGCTAAATTGAATAACACTGCTGCATTTATGCCGCTATGATCAAGCATGGCACAGAAAAATCTCATTGGCCATCGTCGGGTTGTTCTGGAAGTTGTGTAAGCATGACAAAGTTTTTCGAAGGTATCAGTACCTCCTTTGGAACTATTGTATTCCGTAATGATTTATGGCTTCCTAGTCTACTTTATCCGAATCGTACATTGTGGATAACAGTAAAAAAAAATCCTCTTTGGTACAAAGGAAACCAGAATTTTATTATCATCAAATGTAAATTTTGATGTTCCTTCTATTTTTCCGTCAAGAAGGAAAGGAAGTACTTCTTTTTTGTGCTTCTTTAGAATTCCAATTATGGTAATATTATGTCCAGTAAGCATTTGACTAAAAAGATCTACTGAGGAAAACTAGTTGTCTATTGTTACATTCCTACCCGCCCCATGAAGGAACTGGCTCGTTATTTTCTGTCAATATTTTTCCTACATAACATATAGCATATAGCATCGACCATATACCAGGTTTTAGCGTCATTCATCAAGACTATCTTCATGCCATACTTATCTGGTTTCAAGGCTAGATTGATGCGAAATAGACATCTGCTTCTAAATCCCATATGTTGCTGAGCTATTGTACAATAAGCATGTGGTGTGTATAACTTACGACAGTTGAAGATACATTTGTCCCATATTTTTCAAATAGGCACTAATTTATCATAGATTCGTCGTTCGGTATGAGCTTTTTGTTGTCAACTCGTAATCAAGAGGTTAAAAATTTGAAGACATGCGGTTGCCTTAAACAATGAAACACCATATTTACTTGACTACAACGCTTCGGTACTAATATGGCCTGACCTTTTTACCAGTCCAATTAAAACACAAATTTCTGTTATGTCAGTTCCGCGATGGCAAGACTGCAAATTGTTGTTTGAACTCATTTTTCGTGTAATTTCTTCGGTAGTTTGGACGACAATTGTATCTAAAATCTCCTGATCAAATAAAAGAGATCAAGTTTCCAATGGACTGTTTAGATTACGAGCCTCCCCTCTTAGTCCTGGCATAAATTACGCTACAGTTATTTTTCGTTCAGCGTCTTTCTCTTCTTTCTGGTGCTATCGAACTCCATTTGTAGTTATTTTTATCTACTATTACTTTAAGTCTTCTCGAACATTTCCCTTTGGGTTCTTCCAGATCCTCTCCTTGGCTTTTTTTCACTTTATAAAATTTGTTGTTCTTCGAGATAATCTGTAACCATCAAAATAATCATCCTCTTCCTCCTCGTCTAAAAAACTGATATTTATCTCATGTTCCAGATCTTTTTCTGTCAATGGACGTTTCCGTTCCCAATCATTGTTAGTTTTAACCATATTTTCTGAGCAAAAACATATTTATACTATTAAATATTTAAACTGTTAAAATTACTTGCAAAGAATTCAAAAACTCGAAAACAATGTAACCTGGATAATAAGAAAAATTAAGCGAAAGACACACTGGGGTCACGTATCCCCCAAACGCACTTTAACTCGTTGCACGATGGGTACTAAATAAATTAACTTTTGTTATACTGGCATAAGCTACAGTTGGTAGACATTATAATTTGAAATTACACGGGGGAACGCCGTAATATTAGTTATTATTTAAAAATTACAGCAATCTATAAGAGTACTAGAGTCTGTATGACCCTACGATACCCTGGGAAGATTATACAGGGTCTAAATGATAAAATGTCATTATTTTTATATCTGCTATTGGGGTTAAAAGAAGTTTTATAGGTTTTATCGGTTTTATTGGAAATGAGCCATTCCTAAATAAAAAATCCTGTCTATTTTTATTTTATTTTGGTAATTCTGAAGTCAAACCGCTAATTTTTCTAAGATTGTTTTGCAAAATATTTTAAAATATATGTTTATAATCAAGAATTACATGAAATTGCAATCAAACAAAGAATTGGGGCGTTTTTGACAGTTTTTCGGTTTATAATTCAAAATTAGTGTCAGAGAGTATCGTAGCTTAATGTACAGGGTGGACCTCGGGGTGGGCCAATTTCGATGATTTTAAATAGGAAGTAGTACTCTTATTATCGGAGATAAACAAAAACTGATGTCGGTGTCCAGGGCTTTTTTTTTGATACCGATTTAAATTTCGGAAACATAATTCTGCTATCTTTTGTTAATTTTATGTTATAGGGTAAAATTCAAAATTTGGCCATTTTAAAAACTTCAAATAACTCCTTTGTTTTTGAAGCTATCTAAAAGCTCTAAAAAATATTTTTTAAGCAGAATACAATAGTCAATTTGGAAATCTTCTATTTTCATATTTTAAAAATTATGACGTAAAGCTGGAATTTTTTAAATGTAAGTCGTAGTTGGCTATGATCCCATTTAATCGCGTATTTCTTCCGATTTCCAAAAATATATATTTTGCAGGGCTTGAATACATTAATACTCTTTTTATACAAAATCAGATTAGATGGTGTTTAAAATTAGTAGGCCACGTTTAATAATAACGAATGAAAATAAACGAATAATAGTGCTTTAAAAAAGTAGATATTGTTATGTATTTTAGACACCACACATTATAAACAACAACAATTTATTACAATAATTAACACATATACAAGTTACACTAAATTTGACATTTCCGATATAAATATTTTTACACTTACAAATTTCATAAATCAAATATTAAGATAAATTTCATGAAAAGTTATTATAGAATTTTGTTATGATTAGTAAATTTCTATAAAAATGCTGTAAAATAAATATATACAACGAAAATGCCTTAAAATTATTATAAAGATTGACGATTTAAGGATATAATTTCCGATCTCAAATATTTTCATTATTTCATGTTTCGATTTAGATGTTCCAGGATGTATTGATTCTTGGTAACATAGTATTTCATTTACCATGCCGAAAATAACAAATAAAATTAAATTATTGCTTAAAATTTGATAAAATAAGTTTTTGACGGGTGCACATGCACTGAGATATTTTAATTTTGAATTATGACTAACAAGAAAAATTCAGACGCATATAAAAATATGACAAAAAGATGTAGAATTGTAAAAAGTATAGAAATAATAATGTTTAAAGAACAGAAAGTTGTTTATGTACAAATAATCACAATTGTAAATTTTGATGAAATGTCAGAATTTCAGATACGAAATTCAGCAAAATGAGACAAAAATATGAATTTTAGCAAGAGTAATAATAATTTTCAAATGTTGTAAATAGTACTTTAGCATAATTTTTAATTAAATCAGAAATAATTTTGAAAATCTGTAAATTAAAGAATGAGTCAGAAAGATTTAACAACTTTTACGTTCACGAAATGAAAAATTGAAGATAATTAATTTATAAGTTATTGTATATAAAATTTAGGTCATGTAATTTAGTTAGTAGTTATTTGTTTAAGATTAGGTTTAATTAAGTAAATAAGTTTAAATAATTTTGTTAACAACTGATTTATTCCTCAAAATAATACTTGATTCCTATTGGTTCACCGTATATGATGTTTGTTTTAGTTGCTAAAAAGATTTCAAAGTGAGAGCACGTTGTTTTGTAGCTCCAGAAATGTAATTTTAATAGTGGAGGTTATAGCACACTCAATTTTTTTATTTGACAGTTGAAAATCAGTGATCAAATTAAAATGAAATTTTAAAGTCAAAGTATTGTGAAATGAATTATCATGTTGAATGAAGTGAACTAATAAGAAATTTAATAATAAATAATTAGATGTAAATATTTAAATACAGTTAATAAAAATAAAAGTGAAGATTACTTACGTTTATAAAATAATGTTGAGAATTAAACAAAGTTGTTTAATTAATTGTTGTGTTTAAACCATTTATGTGTTTTTAAATAAATCCAATTTGATTTAATTTAAATAAAACTGAGTATTTTTATTACGGCGAGTACATTTGAGGTAAACAACAAATAACCACAATAACAGAAAAGTACTACACGGATCTACATATATAGCTCTAAGACAATTCCAGATGAGGAAATAAAACAACAACTAACAAGAAAAATTATGAACGTAAACTCTGAAGATTTACCTGACATAGAGAATTATGAAATAATAAAAGCCCTAAGAGAAATGAAGAACAACAAGGCACCAGGACAGGATGAAATAACAGCAGAAATGTTGAAGGAAGGTGAGCAAGAACTAATGGGAAATGTTAAACAACTATTCAATGACTGCTTGCGTTACGGAAAGATTCCCAGCAGTTGGAACGAAGCAGTGACCATCCTATTACACAAGAAAGGAGATAAGCGCGAATTAACAAATTACAGACCAATCTCCCTGCTGTCGCAAATTTATAAGTTGTTCATGAAAATAATTACAAACCGTTTAAGTGATAAAATGGATGCCTACCAACCAGTTGAACAGGCCGGCTTCCGAAAGGGTTACAGCACTTCCGACCACCTGCTAACTGTAAAAACCCTTATAGAAAAAACGAATGAGTATCACCTACCACTATACTTGGCCTTAGTCGACTATGAAAAGGCCTTCGACACGGTGGAACTGTGGGCGATAAAATGTGCCTTAAACAACAGTAGAATTGACTCCCGTTACAGGGACCTAATACATAATATCTATAAAGAAGCATGTATGACAATTAGACTAGAGGTAACTACGAAACCTATACCAATCCACCGAGGTGTAAGACAGGGAGACGTAATCTCACCAAAACTCTTTACGTTGGCATTGGAGGACATCTTTAAGACTCTGCCCTGGGAACAAAAAGGCATAGAAATCAACGGTAAACGACTAAACAATCTACGATTTGCCGATGACATCATCCTGATCACTGACAATTATGAGGACCTACAAATCATGTTGACACAATTAGTGGAAGCCTCTGAGAAAGTTGGATTAAACGTAAATATTACAAAAACAAAAATGATGACGAATACCAACGATCCAAGAAACATCAGTGTAAAAGATCAAATCATTGTAAATGTGCCGGAATATGTATATTTGGGACAAGTAATAAAACTCGACAGAGAAAACCAAACGGCTGAAATTAAAAGAAGAACAAGACTCGCGTGGGCAAGTTTCGGAAAACTAAAATACATCCTCACAAGCAATAAACTACCACAATATTTAAAAACTCGAGTTTTTGATCAGTGTGTGCTGCCAGTACTGACCTACGGCTGCCAGACATGGACCTTCACCAAAGCAAATATTGACAAGCTCATTAAGACACAAAGAGCAATGGAAAGATCTATGTTGCATATCAGTTTGAAAGACAGGAAAACTAACACCTGGATCCGACAAAAAACAAAAGTAAAAGATGTAGCTGAACATGTAGCAAAACTGAAGTGGAGCTTCGCAGGCCACAATGCAAGGCAGAATGATGAAAGATGGAATGCTGTGATACAAAGATGGAGACCATACATGGGTAAAAGGATCAGAGGAAGACCTCAAATGAGTTGGGTCGATGACCTGAAAAGAGTAGCTGGCTTTGTGTGGATGAGAACAGCTCAGAACCGAAAACATTGGCATGAATTGGAAGAGGCCTATGTCCAAGGATGGACGATGAAAGGCTAATGAAGAAGAAGACATTTGAGGTTATGTTTAACCCAAATAACAACAAACCTGAAACAAAGTGAAAAGTTATAATTAAAATCAAAGTAAAGTAAATACATGGAAAATAAATAAACAAATAAGTGATTAACGAACTATTAAGTGACATAAATAAAAGAAAATAAAGACTTACCTGATAAAGAGTTTAAAAATAAGCAGTTGCAGTTTTAAAATTGAAGACACAGATATTCACCGTCACCGAATCCAAGGTTTGCAACGCAGCGATGCCGCACCTTCCGATAATGACCGGATTGACAAGAAATTTGTAATTTAAGATAGGTGGTACTTTATTTAAACAAATTTAGAACTTTATTAAACTTCAATTCAATTTTTTTTAAGTAAATGTTTATGTTTGTAAAAGTAAAAATATAAGATTATTTGTTATTTGTTTTCAAAAAGAAATTATCAATCTTTAATTAATGCAACTATCAATAACAATTTCACTGCTAGAACTCATGTTTAAAACTATTAAATTTATTTTGATAATGGATTGGTGTTCATGTATTTTGATGTATAGTTGTTTGTTGTGAATATTTGTTTTACAGGATTTATTTCAGATATTAAGTTATCTTGATATTTGATTTTATGTAAACACACACACACACGCATTCATATACACACAGACAATAATACACATACATTCAGTTTACTGAACATTTTGCTTTTCTTAATAAATTTAATTAATTTTGTTTTGTAATCATTAAAATTACATTACAATATATACACTTCTTAATTTAAACATATATCAGCAATCAGAATTAGAAGAGATTCTACGAGCTCATTTGTTGATAAGGTTAGTTGACTTGATGAGGTTGGCACCCACTGGTACTTCCTCGCCATTTCCCCCACCTATTGATTGAGGATGATGGATTCACTCTCGGGGATTCACGCTCGTTTGTAGGTTCCAAGGCCAGCTTTAATCGCAGAAAGTTCGTTTGTAGCGTTAGTGGTTCTACGATGTTATTTTAATGGTTTGTAAGTCTACCACAGTGTCTGGATGCTCGTTCCATAATTACATCATGCACATATGGGGTGTTGGAGTCTGTGTGTAGGGTGAGGTTCGTCACGTACCATGGAGCATCCATAAGAGTTCTTAATGTCTTGGATTGAAACCTTTGAATAATTTCTATATTGCAATAGTTAGAGCAGCCCCATAGCTCGCATCCATATGTCCAAATAGGACGTAAAATGGTTTTGTATATAAGAAGTTTGCTTTCTGTTGCTAGTTGCTAGAGGTGATTTCCGGCCTATTAGCCAATATATCGCCTTGTACTGCTTTTTTATGTGTTGCTTTCAAATTAGCCCTTTGTTCCAGTATAATCCCAGGTACACCATTTCTTCAGATTGTGGCACATCAATGTTGTTTATAATAACAGGAGGGGGAATATACCCTTTCGCATTGTAAAAGTTATATGTACTGACTTTGTTTTATCCACCTTAATTGTCCATTTGTTTAACCATTCTTCTAATAAATGTATATGTGTTTTTGTAGTAATATTGTAGCAGTTAGAGGGTTTTCATTGCACGCAAGGAGGTAGGATTGGAAAAGGAGATAATAGTGGTGTGGAAATAATGCTTCTATTTTAGCCAGAACTCTTTATGCCACACCTTGTCGAATACTTGTCGGGCGTCTAGGAAGACTACCGTGCAGTACTTCTTAGTTTCAAGGGATTTCTGAATTATGTTTGACATACGGCGGCACTGTTGGATGGTGAAATGGTTTTGTCTGAATACGAACTGGTGTTTTGGGATCCAATCGTCTAGTGGTGTATCTTTATTTAACCGATTTAATACCAGCTTTTTTAGGAGTTTAGATGTATTACTCTATTTGTTTATATGTTGAGACAATGTCATCTTTTGTAAGAAGCTACGACAATAAAGTTTGTTTATTGATAATAGACTAATTGGATGATACGAGGGCCACTCTGTATATTTTGAGATTCAAGAAAACTACTGATGTATAAGTAAAAATGGTCTTATTTATGTTCAAAGTATTCTCCTCCAGCATCAATACATTTTTGTAATCTGATTTTCGATAAGTTAAAAGCCAAACGCCATTAATTTTTTTCAATACTGTTAAAAAAATTTAAAGTCTCCTCTTCAATCTCCCCTCCGCTGGGAAATTTACGGCCGCGAAGATGATTTTTGAGTTAAAAAAAAGCCAGAAGTGGCACATAGCTAAATCCGGTGAATAAGGCGGATGTTCGATGACTGTGATTTTGTTTTCAGTCAGATACTTGACCGTCACCTTAGCTGTATAGGATGATGCATTGTCGTGGTGTAGCATTAAACTCTTAACACGAAGTTCGTTAAGTACCTACTTGTGGAAGACAAACTGTTGTGTACCAGTTTGCTGTAACGGTCTTCTGTTGTTCTAACTTAATTTCTTTCACCAATCCCGTGCTACGAAAAAATACTGCAAACATAATCTTCTTCATTGATCGCTGGCGTTTTGATGTAGTGGGTGTTGCGTCGTCTTCGTAGATCCAAACACGAGATTCTTGACGGGTTGGTGCGTCATAAAACGGTATATAGGTTTCATCGCCAGTCACTATTTTTGAGGTAATACGATGGCCGCCATGTACCAACATTTGTAGCGTTTTTTGGCTGATCCTTACACGCTCTGACTTTTGGAATTCTGTTAATTGATGCGGCACCGACCGACAAACTACTTTTTTCAGTTTAAGTTCATGATGTAGAATGTTTGCTACTGCTGCTGATCCGATGGCTATAAACTCCTGAATCAGCGTATAACTAGATCTTGGATCTTCTTCAACCATCCGCTTTATTGCTTCAATGGTTTCTGGAGTAACAGCCGATCTGAGACGTCCTTCGCAGTTTTCATCATTTAGGTATTGTCTACCTCTTTTAATTTCAGCAATCTAACGAAATATTGTTGCGCGAGATGGGTTTTCTTGTTCAAAGGCGTTTCGAAGTTTTTCGAAGCACTCATTTTCACTTAGTCCACTCTTAAAATCGTAGAAAATCATAGCTACTATGACAGATACCTGCTTGATAATTTTTTGTGTATATACGTTAAAAGGTACAAGCTTTAAGAAAATAAATATTGCGTGTCCCTAAAATATTCGGTTTTATCGTATCTCAAAACATACAGAGTAATCTCTCTTTCCAGAGACGACTACAGTATATGGAAAGCCACAAAACGATTCAAGAGACCACAGATGCATATCGCATCCAGATGGCACCTGGGCCAGATCAGAACAAGAAAAGCTGACCTACTTGCGCAACATCTGGCAGAAGTATTTAGACCCAACTCCGAAACAATAGGCATAGAAGTAGACGCCGTCCTTGAAGCACCACTGCAACTTTCACCCCCAATACGGGACCTTAAAATCGGTGAATTACACCAGGAGACGAAATTATTGAGCAACAAGAAAGCACCAGGCTACGACCTCATAACTGGTCCCATCCTTAAACAATTACCAGAAAGAGGGGAAAGACAATTACTAGCATCATTTAACGCAATTCTGCCCTTAACTTACTGGCCCCCGTAACTAAAGATGGCGTAAATCATTGTATTATTGAAACCTGGTAAGCCGCCAACAAAGTAGATATGTATGTGCATAGTTCATTTAAAAAGTAACTTCTTTATCTGAACATGGCAACTATATATTTACTCAAATAATGAAAAACATGATATGATGAAAACTTTCATTTTATCAGAAGAAAATAGCGATGCAGCTGCTGATTTATACTCCCAATTTTATCAAGAAAAACCGCAGCGGGATAAAAAAATATTTAAACGGTATTTATAAAACTAAAATTAAATTAAAATTAATTACAATTAAACTAGATAAGGAAACAAATTTTAATTTAATAATTATTTTAGTTTGAAAGAAAATTTGAGTGCGGCTGCTTTCATAAACCTAGACCTACTAATTATTTTAAAGCAAATACCGAACAAAATGTTGAAGCAGTGTTAGGTAGGTAGAGTGGAAGCTGAGCCAAGAGAAAATGGAGATGTTGGGGTTTCCCCTACAAAAGCATTGATAGTTGAAAAAACATAAATATCATCTGCATAGATTCAGAAAAGAACATTTTTTTCAAAATATGATAAAAGAAAGCGTCCCAATTTTTGCAATCCTAATCTTTATCAATTTGTTAATGGTCGTACGAAGCTCATATTAGTGGCGATGGAATTTTCAGTATTCATAATTCCCATTATTTTTTTGACATTAATAATCATGTAATGTCGGAATTACTGTTGGTAAACAGGGAAAATTTGGTTTGAATGTTTGGTGCTGTATTAAATGAGGAAGAGTATATTATCATATCTATGAAGAAAATTTAAATTCAAGAAAATATATGGATATCCTGTCAGGGCTTTTGAAATTTTGCTTGAATTAAGTATAATACGTCCCTGTCGTTCGAAGTTTAAGCTCGCCTGAAGTTGCAGAATTTGCAAAAATAATGCCAAATCAGCATATTCTTGCTGTTGCGGAATATTTCGGAGAAATCCCAAATATAATGACGAAATATGTAGGGTGATGTAATATTTTGTTCAGCATATTTTCTTTGTTAATCCGGGGTACCACCAACCCGATCAAGAGGCAACGCCATTCAAGGTTTCTATACTTACGTCCCGCGTACCGCAAGCACGTTTGTCCATCTTCTTCTAACATCCTGTTTGCCTTACGGAAAAGAAAAGGCACATCAGAGTTTAGGCAGCTTTCGGACCTATCGGTCGTGCAAATATCGTTCCGGGCTTCGTAGGCCAATAATCCCGAAAAAGCCTCTCGTTCTCGTTTAGCCCAGAAGGAACCATCTGCGGTACGTTCCTCGAGACCATCCTGGGCGATATCCGCAGTGGCGCCTATTTTTCCTTCCGATTACGAACCGCTTATCTGAAGAGTTTAGCATTTCGAACCCCCCTTCTTCGACTGCTTGTTAGCCGCGAGCCACAGGACTTCAGCGTTCCCTATAAGTTGTCGTAGTGCGGAACTAGCAAGTGACATTCCTCCAAATTAGACTAGAACTAGAAGAATTTATGGATAATCTTCCTTTAGCGCAACGCCAAAACATTTTATCAACAAGACGAAGCTCTTTTCAAATAGTAGCACAGTATTTGTTTGAGAAATTTCTATACCAGTGGATAGGAAGTTAAGGATCGATACCTTGGCCACCTAGGTCTTCTGATTTGACGCCCCTGGATTGTGGGGTTTTGTTAAATACACTATTTATATGAAAAGTAATAACTATAGAGCAATTACGTCTAAATATTTCGTTTGATTTTAGACAATTAATGCCAGTTATGCTTCGAAATGTAGTAAATTCAAGTGTAGGTGGAAAATGTGTATTAACAAGAATGGTGCGGTGCGCAGTTTGAAAAATATATGTAATTTAATTTTTGCCATAATTTATTTTATAGTTTTATAAGTGAATTTTGGTTTTTCTAAATATGTTCCGCACAACCTATTTTGCAACATCTTCAAATAAACTAATTTTGTTTAAAAAAAGGTATTGGTACTGTGTTTAACCCCTACAAAGTATAGATTTTTGGGAAGCATACAAAATATGCGATTTGTTACATCTATGTAAAAAATATCAACTTTAAGTATATATGAAAATTAGAAGTTATCCCAATTGACTATCGTATTCTGCTTGAAAAAGTGCGTGTATAAGGTTTTTACGGTTTTGAGATATATTCAAAAGTAAGGAAGTTCTTTGAAGTTTTCGAAATGGCTGAATTTTGAATTTTGACTTATAACTACAAAATAACAAAAGATAGTGAAGTTTTGTTTTCGAAATTTGAATCAGCATCAAAAAAGAGCCCTGGACTACGACATCGGTTTTTGTCTATCTTCGATAATCCCACCCTGTACAAAGAGTACTTCACGAGTTTTCATGTTATGGAAATGATGAATTTGTAAAAAATTCTAGCAACTCAGTGAGTCACTATTGTTCAATCTGCAAAATAGTAACACTAAAAATGAAAGTATGTTAAAGCTCTTGAAGGACTTAATTTCATACGTAGCAACTCAAGGAACTACTTGGTTTTTGTTTTATTATACAGATCAGCAAGAAACACTGTGTGTTTTGAACCAAAGGAATGTCGAATAAATTAAAACCAAGAAAGAATGTTCACAAAATGTTTAAGTATCCCAAAAACTCAGAGAAGTCCATTATTTCTTCTGCTGTTAATATGTAAAAATATAGAGGATATTCCACCTAAAAATTGTCATACTGGTAAATCCGGGATGTCTCTTCTGTAGCATGAAACACGGAAATTTTCTACCAATATCCTATGAAAGAGAAGGTAAGTCTGTTATCTATTTCGGTCGGCATAATAATAATCATATAAAAATAGGGAGATAATACAGAGTTTTGTAAAAGGTACCTGTTTTAACGTTTACGTTTCACCTCGAAGGTTAACGTCATTTGATGGAATGGTTATTTACATGGCAAGAGAAGTGAAATGCACTCTGCCGAGCTGGAAGCTTGGATTCCAAGTATAACGGACATAAACTGCCACTAAAAATGTTGATAATTTTTTACAAAATCATTTCAGAGAGATTGTTACTAAATTAATCATTTATTCATTTACTTCTCTAAATTTACACTTAATACGATCAGATACCACATGGTATTATGGTTTAATTTGCCAAATCGAAAGTAGAAAAAGTTACATTATTTACATGGAAAAGTAACCGCAAACTTTGCAATAATATTTTAACGTTGAACATTATTTTGCAGTATTTCCTTTTTTAAGATAAAGAAATTAGCTCATATTTGTGCTAATTTTTATTTCATTTTGAAATATTTGATTCATAAATAATCATATACATAATATGTATACAGGGTGTCTCAGACATGACTCCCCAGGCCTATAACTTTGTTATTTTTAAAAATAACTATAATAAACTATACAGGGTTACTGGTAATTCGATACATTCCTTTGGAGAGGTGATGGGACAGGAGCTAAGAAACAAATTTAACCCTAACATACATTATGCAAAACTCAATAGTTTTTGAGATATTTCAATTTTTGTGTTTTTCTCAAAAAAGCAGATCTTAATGTCTTTAAAGTTAATTTTTAAAAAATCTACTTGACATTTTGTGAACTTTTTGACTGGGTTACTTGTCCCACTCTATGGTCATCCGTTTCGAATGGAAAATATCCGGAAACATTTCGATCATGTGAAAATTTTAAATAAAAACTTATTAAAAATGATTTCTAAAAATCAGCTACGAAAATTACCTATTCGTTTTTCTCAGAAATTATTTTTTTATTTTTGCATAATGTATGTTAGGTTTAATTTGTTTCTTAGCTCCTGTCCCATCATATCTCCAAAGGAATGTATCGAATTACCAATAACCCTGTATAGTATGCATATTCGTAAATGGGAGCAAATTCTCTATAAAGAATGACCGAAAAAAAGCGTAGTGTGCAATTTGAAAAAAAAAAAGTTGAATATCGCTGCCATAATATGAGTACAGATTTTCTAACATTTTCTTTCCCCATCTTATAGAGAATTTGCTCCCATTTACGAATATGTATAGTTTATTATAGTTATTTTTTAAAATAACAAAGTTATAGGCCTGGGGAGTCATGTCTGAGATACCCTGTATAACAACCTATCCGTATTTTGGCATTTTTGCAGAAATGTCGACATTAGTCCTAATCTTTTCGTCTATATTCCTTAGATTTAAGAACGATAATCAAGTGAAATGAATCATCAGGTCTATTAATATTTGTTTAATATTTCTAAGACCTTTGTCAACGTCAAAAAGGTGTACATTGTTTATATATTTTAAAGGGTTTTCCGTGTTTTTCAGTGGAAAACCCTTTTTGTAAACATTCTCAGTACTAGTTCATTCATTCTTAACAAAGTGGAATTTTCGTGTTATTTCGATTAGATGTTTGTGTCGATTTGAGAACCTTTGCGGCCTGGATTCCAATAATAATGAAAATCTCAAGGATTAGTATTTTCATTTTAAATTGTCAAGAAGTGCCCAATTACAAATAAAATAAGGATTAAGAATGTTCAAGACAGAAGCAGTTATAGTACCTACGTAGTTTTGGCAATTGAAAGTTTTCAGAAATGATTTAATATAAGGTATCTGGCAACAGTTTTTTTAGCGACGCCAAACATAATAACTTATACCCATTAAAATTTTGTTTTAACATGATTTCTATCGTCACGTATCCATACCACAAAAGAATATTTTTAGCTTGCAAACAGGATACATTACAAGAGGAAAAAGGAAAAATCTTTTTTGTCAAAATTTTCAATATTTCAACATTATAACAAAGACTAATAATAAAGTGATTTTTTACGAAAAAAGAGCAGCGCTTCCGAACTTTGTATTATGTAAACATTGGAGAAGCTACTAAATTAACTTTGGCTGCGTCTAACTTTAGTTATATCATACTTTTGAGTTGAGAGGCAAAACTACGAACAAATGCTGTTTTAGCAATATTATCTGCTTTAGTTATCTGAGGCCTGTTTATATTTTACAAAGTTATTTTCAAATAACGAACTAAATTCGAGTTCAGTTTACTTAAACATCAACCATGCTCGTGGAACCAATAGTTTTCCTTTCAACGTTGCTATATTATATTTTCATTTTCTGTGCGTAATTTACATAAAATAATCTTTGAATATATTAGTGAAGCTCACTGAAGGAAATCTTACACGAGACTATTAATAGCTTAACAACAGACAGGGTATATTCCCTTCCCTTTTAAAAGGATAACGCGTAGGACGTGTCTGTTACATTATTACTAAATGCTATAACTACGGGTAGAATATCGAATATCAAGGCTTTCGCTTTCTTTCAACATTACCTCTGAGGCCAATAGGGCCAGGTATTCCCGGAAATCCTGTATCCCCTCGTTCTCCTTTTATTCCAAGGCTTCCACGCGGTCCTTCTGGCCCCGGCGGTCCTGGTGGGCAATATTCTCTTGTTGCCGAACAGAATCCTTGAATTGCTGCCAACTGCAAACAAAACATTTATTGAACTAATTTTGTTATCGGAAGCTGTACGTTGTTTGCATAGTTCTAACACAATATGAGCCGTTCTATAATAGAAGATCAGAAAACATATGGAAACTAAAAGTTTAAACTAAATATTTTATGAGTTACTGAAGTTTCAGAAGATTTAGTACCGTTCATGCATCATAAATCTTTTAAGTTTCAAAGTTTGCCGAATTGTAATAAATAGTTATTTTGGAAACAATATTAAAATTGACATTAAGGTAAACGAGCAAAATCAGACGCAAAACAATCTCGTTTACGGTGCTTTCTTAGAATCTCCAAAAATAGAAATGCTGGAATTTTCCTATTATTTAATCTGAAGGTTTAGTAATTTCATTTTAAATTGCCAAGAATTACACAAAGTATATCTTCAACTGCAAATAAGAGTATTCAAGACACGAGCAGTTGCATGTAATTGTGGCAATTGAAAGTTTTCAAAAATAATTTAACAAGTTTTTAGAGACGCCGAATATAATAAATTAAAATTTTGCTTTAACATGATTTTTGTAATCACTTATCTACAGTATAGAAGAACATGTATTTTTAATTTACAAACACGATAAGTTATAAGAAGGACCACAAATGCAAAAGGTCCAAAGCGTTATTACTTACACCTTAGCGTTTCTATCCAATCCGCCTCTGTAATTTAATCTTATTATTGACTAGAATGACTAGACTAGTATGAAATTAATTAAAACTATTATTTTTCAAAATAGCATAACTGTAAGCATATTAAAAAAAAATTAAAACGAAATCCATCTATTAAAAGAAAACAATTTCCCAAATGACTACGAAGATTTCTGGAAAAGGTGCAAGCGAGTGCAAAGCTTATGCTTATTACTTAAGCTTATGATTCTTTAACTTCGCCCTAGAATTTATTATATTATTATACAACCATCAAAGTATCAAATTTAAATGTATAAAGTAGTTAAAGGATTAACAATATTTGTATTTAAAAAGCACAACACATAATTACTAATTCTTATCATTTATAACATTCAGGGGTGGACTGGCAAATCTAAGATGAGAAATAATGGTTTAAAAATTCATTCCTTTATATTTCGCTTAACAAGTGAAAGTACAATACAAGGGGGGGGGGGCAGAGCAGCCATCCCATCCACCCCTGATAATATGGTGGCATGATAAGAAATGATAAATACAAAAATATCAATACATCAGCTGCTTCTTCCTCAGTCATCATTTGTCCACTGCTGCGCATAGGCCTCCCCTAGATTTTTCCCGGATTCCCGGTTTCTGACTCGTTGGTACCAGTTTGTTCCCGCTATTGTCTTAATATCATCGACCCATTGCTTTTGAAGTTTTTTTTTCTTTTGGTTGCTCTTGGTCGCCACTGTATCATGCCCACTGTTCATTCTTCGGGATTTTCCTTCCGAGGTGTCCTACCCAACTCTATTTTAATCTAGCTATGTGATTTTTATAAAGAATTCCTACTGTTTGAGGTCGGTACTTGAGCGGGTGAAGTCATTTAATCGTTTGGTTACAATTAACGATTCTGCCTGCCGAAGTGGTCGACTTCAGATAGTAACAAGACGCATACACTATATACTTAATACATGGTCACAAACTCTGCAGAAGGCAACCACTGCAGAGAACAGATTTCCCTAGTATGAGGGGGGGTAGGTATAACAAAGTTCACGACGCCAAGTCGTTTAAAAATGTGGCTTTGACCCCCTTGCCAACGTCCTTAGAAAGGATAAGGTACAGAAAGAAAGAAGAATGCGCTCCATAACGTCTAATACACCGTTTTTTCCCTGATGTCTGTATCTCTTGTTTTGTGTTTTAGAGTTGCCCCTACAATTCTCCTTTCTATCACTCTTTGAGATGTTCTTAGTTTTTCTGCGCTTTTTCTAGTAACTGTGTTGTATTCTCCTGCATATTTCTGCCATCTGGTTAGGTTTTCCCAGCTTGGTAAGGTGTCCTAATTACAATATCTATTCTTCGACTTTTTAAATGGTCTCATAGTTCACTTTGAATTCTTTCTGGCTTCTAGAAATAATTTTGGTTTTCTGTAAGTTCATATTCAAACTTATTTTTCTTGACATTAGGTCTACTTCTGCTAGCATACTTTATAGTTCCATCTATATTTATCCCTTTTTCGTTCCATTCAAGTTGCCCAAAGACATTTTCCAGGGTTAGCGTCTGTAACTTAGGGGAGATAGTGTCTTCGTCTAACATAACATAATCGTGGCATTGTGCTGCACTCTGTTGCTTCGCATTAACTAGTAGAAATCTTTCATAAGGGGTCTCCCTGAGTAATCCAAATTAACCGAAAAGTTAGCAGTTTTAATATATTTCACGTATTCAAGATTAAACTTTATCAAAATTTACTGTAAGGTTGCCCTGATGTAAGTGCTGATCACAATTAATTACAACAAAAACGACAATTCTGACTACTGAGATATGTCTTGGGCATATTCTCAATCAACGATAGGGTGAAACATCCCTTCAATGTACGAGGATACCTAGTATCTCGTATATTCTCGTACATGAGAGGCAACGCTTCTCATGTACTAATTAAGAGTCTTGCATTGCGCACGTACTCTGTTCGAGGGCAATTGCACCCTCGTCAAAAAGATTGGTTGTACACCACATTTGGCTCCGGCCGCTTAAGATTGGTTTTAATATCAATCACATAAAAAGATCGATCTTGAATCGCACATATGACTGACACCGACTTCCAGCATAATTTCTTGTGATCAACCACGCACTCAGGCCACCTTAAGTACATCAAGGTCATAAAACAAAAGTATGATAATTATTCACGCCACTGCCCTTAATTAACTTGCCTAGTCTGATGTTCATACACTATGCTTACTTATTTACTGTATTTGTAAATATCTGTACATAAATCCACGTACTCTGTTCGAGGGCAATTGCACCCTCGTCAAAGAGATTGGTTGTACACCACATTTGGCTCCGGCCGCTTAAGATTGGTTTTAATATCAATCACATAAAAAGATCGATCTTGAATCGCACATATGACTGACACCGACTTCCAGCATAATTTCTTGTGATCAACCACGCACTCAGGCCACCTTAAGTACATCAAGGTCATAAAACAAAAGTATGATAATTATTCACGCCACTGCCCTTAATTAACTTGCCTAGTCTGATGTTCATACACTATGCTTACTTATTTACTGTATTTCTAAATATCTGTACATAAATCTGACTTTATAATATA
This sequence comes from Melanotus villosus, assembly GCA_963082815.1. Taxonomy (NCBI): domain Eukaryota; kingdom Metazoa; phylum Arthropoda; class Insecta; order Coleoptera; family Elateridae; genus Melanotus; species Melanotus villosus. The sequence continues at coordinate 83,255,943 of OY720419.1, forward strand.
TGTATTAAACTTGGCGGAGTATTTATTTCTTGTTTTATAAGGTGAGCTACTCTAGATCAACGAACCACAACAACATTAAGGGTCCTCTGACTACATAGTCAGTTATTTAAGTAAAGGGTAAGATTTTCACTTAACCAATAAGGGTTGAGGGTGCAGGAAATCTTAGTGAAAAACTAGACGATCACAGCGAAAAACTGTAAAGGGTGACACACCTGGGGTTCGTACAGTTACAAGTTTGTTGCGAAATGCGGATGCTATTTGTTTTCCGTTTCGGTAGATTAGAAAATACTTCATCTTGTATGCTTTGGTTTAATTTATAGTATGAATACATACTGTTTTAGCAATCTCTTTTATTGTCGCAATCCTACAAACTTCAGGGTAAATATTATCTAGTTAGCTAAACTTCGATTTGATCTGTAGGTAGCAGAAAGAAGAATTTATGTGTGAATGTTTTAAGCAAAGTTCATACGACTGATTATTTACTTTTGTTAGTTATTTAGCAATCTTCTGACCCACTTCAGTAAAAAAAATTTTGTATCTTGCCGCCTCTACACATTTTGTGTTTTTATAAAATTTACTTAATACTGTATGTCTTCTTCTTCTTCTTCTTCTTCTGCCTTTCGACTAGGACTATGTCCTGTTTGTCTTGCCTCTCTATTCCGCTGACAACGAAAACCAGCTCTGTTTCCATCTTTTAGGTGGTCTTCCGTGGGGTCTTTTTCCTGATGGTATACCATTTTTACATAATTTGGCAATTCTATTATCGTCCATCCTTTCAACATGATCTTCCCACTCTTTTTTACGTTTTTTGGTCCATTTGACTATATCTTCCACCCCACACCATTATCGTATTTCGGCACTTCTATGTCTGTCTCTCAATGACACTTTCATTTCTGTTGTCCTTAATTTGCGTTTAGTGATTTGTGTTTCCGCCTTTGTTTCGTTAGCGTATGTCATAATAGGTCTTATTACTGCTTTGTATACTCTTACTTTGCTCTCTCTTGACATATACTTATTTTGCCATATTGCGTTATTTAGGTATCCTGCAATTTGCGTCGCTCTTGTGGTTTGGCTCACAGTTTCGGATGATAAGTTTCTGTCACTTGTTATGTCGACCCCGAGATAAGTATACTTTAATACTTGCTCGATTACTCTTCCCTCTAGTTTCAGTTTGCATCTAGTTGGTATTAATACTGTATGTAGTCTCTTAAAAGCTGTTTGCCAAATATTTTCTATGCAAACAATTGTATTATCTGAGGTAATAATTATTTGAAGGTAAATTTATTTATGTTTGTTTACTGGTCGAGATCTAAGCTTGCGTGTGCAAAGGATTTAAACTCACTTCGGCTGCTGTGGTATTAGCCTGGAGGGGGTCTTTGTAGTGTCAAATATATTGCATTGGCATGGGACCTATAACTTTTACTATGTATCCGAAAAAAGGGCAAAGTTTTAGAGTCTTCTGTATTAAAACTTTTGGTTTCGAAGGCAACCTTGTTAATTCCCTACATTGACAAAATTAATTAAACAGATTCAACATAAATATAACTATTGTAGACTTCAGTGAATACATTGTTTGTTAGAAGTTTTGAAGTAAATCGTTTGTAATTTGAAAATGCCCATTTATAACTTTAAACTAATTGATACTGTAAACAACGGAATGGATTCAAATTACAAACAGAAATTTCAAACTTTAGAATAACTTTGAAAGTGGGCACCACCAGACTGTAAACGTGAATAGGTATTATTACTTTTGCAACCGTAATGAAACAAGTTCTGTATCAGTAATTTTCGTGTATTTATCTGATTTAGATAACAAAACTTTTTTATGAAAACAGAATAACAGACTTTTGTTTTACTTTATGTATGTGTATAATTATTCCAAAATATTAAATGAATCGTACTTGTACCAGATTTATAAACTCATTAGAGAAATATAAAAATTCGATCAAAGTTGTTTCATCAATCCGTCAGACAGTATTGCTGAAACGTTGCTAGAATAATAAAACGAAATAAAATACGACTCATTCGTGGTTACGGCACTTCCCTATAAAAAAACGCAAATAAATCGTTGGGTTTAACTTCGTTTCAAAACGGAGGATAAAGTTGTTTTATAGAGATGATTGATGAAATCAATCGTAGCTATAATTGAATGTTTCAAATTTCAATACCAGCGATATATCCAATATTGTCGTCGCATTGTGTGTTCAAATAGAATTTTGACATCGGTTTGTGTGACCGAAAATAGAGAGCCAATTTGAAATGCATCTGTGCAATTTTTACACGCTTAATTCTGAATAAACTAGAAGTAGAACTAATATGTAAAGTTGTCTTATTGTTTTTTCTTTGTTTATAAATTTATGGGCGTTCTTGTTATTTCAGTTGAGAAAATTAAGTTTGGGAAAAACGATAAATTTATTGTTGAAATAATATTACTGATGCTGTAGAGAAAACATGTAGTGGGCATTCTGACTTAATGAATCGCTAATACTGATTGCATACAATGGAAAAATAATGGAATTAGGGACTACAAAGAGTACACGATTTGCTACGGTGGGAGGTAAACCCGGGTGTAGGTTTTGTTATTTTACAGAATAATGTGTTGCAAAAATGTGGGAATCAACATTAGCCATGATTAATTACTTATTATAAGGGGTTTTACTGTTAACACTTATGTCAATTATTTAAATGTGATTTAAGTTAAAACGCTTTATTCTCTCGTATTCTGGAGACTTCCAGAAACCGCCAGATCGCTCTCAGCCCTTGTCACTCGCAATGCACCTCTCGATGATGTATTCCGCTCATAGGCGCCCACTCCGTAGAGGAACCGGGGCCCATGTCCCCACAATAAAATGTGTATGGGGGTACTGAGGCTGTGCCCCCATAAAGAAAATTTTACATGTTAAGATGCTTCCAAAAGATACGTAACTGTTTTACTTGGCAGTCCATTTCGCTACAATACATATCTTTAAGCGGCCCCCTATACTTTATGACGCCTAACAAAAGAATAACCATTCTCTTCATACGTCAACGGAGGATAACACGAAGAAAAAAGCATTTCTATTAGAAGAATAAATACAGAAAATAGGAAGTTACTACATTAAACAAGTTCTGAGTGTCTTAAACGCGAGCTAGAATATAAATTGTTTTAGAATCTAATAAAGAGGAACAATTCACGTAACGATAGCAACAAGAATGGCAATCTACGGTACAAGGTTTGCGCACAAATAAGCCGAATATAAGAAGGAACTAAGTTGGCCAGAAGGTAATACAGGTCATTTTCAAGCTGCAGTTATACAGAAAATAATAACCACAAAAATGAGAAGGGTGCTAAAGAATACAGTATTGAAAACGATGAATTAGCAATAAGGACATAAAAAAGACAGAAGCAAGAAGCCAAGATTATAGGGACTGCTCGAAAACGCAAAAGACGGAATGCACAAATCAAAAGGGGGAAAGACAGTGGAGACAGGTAATTTGAGTAGTTACATAGACTTTAAAAGAAAAATAATGAATAAGCGTAGTATGATGATGATTCCAAACAAGTAACAAAAGACAGAAACAAAAATTAGATTATGTAGATGTTAAGATACAATATTGAACAAGGATTTGAATAATTTAAAAATAAAAGGAAGTCGGCAAAAAATATTTCGCATAAAGAAAATGCTATATGAACAACAAAAGATAGAAGTTGTAAGCTTATAAGTAAACAAAGAACGAAAATCAATTCAGATCACTAAAACAAAGAAATAAAATACCTCATCCAAGCACTCGGTTGTAAGTAATAAAGCGATTTGAAAAGGCGGAAAATATTTCGAGAGTCTATTAGACTCACAGCACAACCATAATTAATATGAAACGAGAAGAATGAGAATTTGACAAGAGGAAACGAAATAAATTCATTCAGAGAGAGAGAGAGACGGTTTAATTGTTGGTTCAGCATATGTAGGGGATTACTACAAAAGCAATTAAACTTATACATGGAAGAGGCAGGTAGCCATCAAAGTGAATTGGGAAGAAATGACCGTAGGTCAGATTTTCATACTATAGGTAAAAGTAATTTTAGAGAACGTTTATAATTATAACACTGTTGGGTAGAACCTTATCATCGATTTTCACTAAACGTATGATATAATAAGAAATGAATTTTATAAAGGACTAGAGGAAAAAATACAGTCTAAATTGATCAAGTAAATTAGAATGTATGGACAATACAGTCGAAAACCAAGCCAAAGAGAATACAAAATCAGGTCTTGGAGGAATTTATAATCCAAAAGGGCTAAGACTGAGAGTTTTTGTCTACAACACTGCTGAATTTTGAATTATAAAAAGTGATAGGTAGCACTTTGATTTAACTAGAGGCAATGATTTTCGGTAGACCACGTCAAATTCCAGCATATGTCTACAATATAATTAGTAGAATGTAGAATCAAGAAAGATTCAAGAGAAGCATACAAATATTTTTAAATACAAGCTTTTCGAATGTATGATTCCCAAAATACGGACTTTATAGTCAAATTTCTTTGTTACTGTCTGAAAGCAATAATCAAGATGCTTACAAAACACCCTTTGTTGTAAAAATATTGTAATATTAATTAATATTATTATATGAAAAACTAAGAGTTTGTTGTACAAAGTTTCTTATTTTCTAATGATAAAAGTGAACTAGCTCTAGAAATTGTTCAAATTTTAGCAAAACGTGAATCTCATGTTTTACAAACGAAACTTAAAACAAACCTCAATTGAAAAATATTTCAAAAGATGTAACAATCTTTTGTGAATTGTTATTTAATTCATTTATTTTCAACATATTTTTTATAACTATCATTAGTTATAGTTATTTAGCCCTATGTTTCCTTTATGTTAAAGGGTAATTTCCCTCATATTATTGTGTTAGTCTTGATTTCCGCAATATTTTGCTTATTTTTGTGTATTATCTTTATGTTTTTGTCATTTGAAAACATTTTCGTAGTTAAACCGATCCTGGGTTTACCTATTAACCTTGATTCAACCAGTATCCTTTTGATCCTTCTTCTGTGATTGTTTTGTAGATGTTTTTCCCAATCCTAACTTTTCATTTCAATTTCTACTTTGTTTCTTAATATTGAATTACTGTAGTTTTTGATTAGTTTGTGATTGTCAATTTTGAGTAGTTTAAAAACACTAGTTGTGTTTGTGGGAGATTAGTTAATCTAGCGGCGCGCTAATTATATCTTCTGTGCGACAGATTAATTAATAATGTTTGTTAACATTAATTGGATAATTTCAGTAATTCAAATGCTACCTATTTCTTTAATTCTGTATCTTACTTATATTCCTTTGTTATTCCTTTATGTATTTGGGGGGGGGGGGGTTAATTACTACGATTAGTAGTTGGGTTTATTTCTGGTTGGATTTATTACAAGTTTATTTAAAATTTATTTCTTTAAAAATCAAAAGTTTTTCGAGTGCGTGCGCTAGATTAGTTTATTGTTGCTGTACTTTAATTTTTGTGAGCTTGGAAATTTTCCGTTTCACTGCGCAGAAATTGATTTTTGAGGACTGTTCAATTTGACTTCGAATAGTCAAGAAGTAATTTTCTCGTTGCTAATTTTGCGATGATTATTTGCAATATTTCCTAATTTGGAAATAATTTTAGGGGATATGGCTGAAGATTGAGTCCTATTTCTTTACAGAAATCTTAATACGGGGATTTTGGTTAATAAGTCCTCATTCGTTTTTCGATTTCAAAAAGGCTTGCCTTTTTATTCTAGCCCATTGTTCCGTGCATTTTTGCTAACTTTTGGTTAGCTGGTTTTTTTCATTTTTCAATGATGAAAATTATCAAAATGGCGTTGCATCTCCATTTTGTGCAGTAAGCATCTAGTAACTTTCATGTGGAATTTTCCATTGGTTCCATTTGGTTTGACAATCTGTTCTCCAAATCGTTTTATCAGAGAAGTCATTTAATCCGAGAAGTTAAGAATTTAGAAGATTTTTATAATTATTGGATATCGGATTTGTAATTTAGTAAGTGATAATTTGTTAGTATTAATTATTTTGTATATATGGTTTTCCAATTTATTTTGATTATTTATTTCCCGAAAGTGATTAAGATCGCATTGGTGTGGTTAAATTTCTTATTTTACTTCATTTAATATAACACCGATCTTTATTACTTCCGGCACTCTGTTTAAATTATTTTTGATTATTCAATTTGTGTTAATTTTTGTGTACCTGGTTAGTTTTTATTCAAGAGATTTTTTTATTTATGTAATTTTGATTAACATAATAGATACGTTTACTTTTACTATTATTGTGTTTTATTATATTATTAGAACTTTGTGCCCTGGCTGGACTAGTAGGCCACCCGGCATTGATTGTAACGATAATTTTTCAATTATTAATTCATTCAAGTTAAATTGTCGTTACAAAGAATGTAATTATGTTTTATTGTTTCACCTAATTTTTTTTAATACATACCTCATTTGTAGATATTATATACATATGTAGTTTTTTAATGTAGTTTATAATTTGATATTTCATGTTACGTATTCAGATATATTGTAATAAAGAAAGCAGAAAAATAAGAAACTTTTTTCATTTATTCTTGACTCTTTCTCAATAACGGTCACCTCTATATTACCGTCATTTTTACAATATATTTTAGTGGTCGCTATTTAGAGGTTTTACTGTATACCAAATGCATAAAAAAATTTGAGTCGCGACCCCAGATTTCTGTGGGTACAATAGTAAGCATTTTCATTCAAATTTTAAACCGCTAATTTCAGTTTGTACGCATACTCTTCATTTAAAATTGGCACAAAAGACAAATATTATGATATTTCGACATAGAAAGAGATAATTTAAAACGTCAGTCTTATGTTGGTTTTAGTTTAAATGCTTATGGGGGAAGGGGAAGATACTCATGTAAGACGTAAATATGGCACTTGGTACTGAAATCGCAGACATAAAATGATTGTCAGAGGGATGGATTATTGCAAAAAAATGTATATTACGCAAAGTACAATTCAACATAAAAATAAAGAAGAGGAAAAAAGCAAGAACCATGATAACCGAAAAATAATTCTCAGCAAGAGTAACAAAATTTTTCCATTTATTTGTATAAATTTTTTTTATAATATGAATGAAATTAGAGCAAAAGATATAAAATCGGCAATTAACAACTGAAAAATAATAAACCACCGGGGTTACAGTTCAAGTAAGCTAATTAATGCAGAAGATGACATTAATGTTAAATTTTCTGCTTAGGAAAATATGGGAGGACCAAGAAATATCCGATGAAAAAGTAGTAGGGTCGTTTACTACATAAACGTTGTGAAACGCCAGCCGGAGCAGTAAATCTGCTACTTTTTTGCTTTGTTAAACAAATAACTTTTGATAAAGTAGATCATTAAAACAATGACAAACATTTAAATCAAATTATATTAGATTAAATAAACTACTATACAAAGATTACCAAGCACAAGTCGAGCACGGGACACCTTAACAGATAAAATAGCCATCAAATGCGTCGAGACAGGAGCGCATTCTGTGTCCTTTATTTTTCCTTATATCCTTGGACTGGATAATAAACAAAGTGACCGCTAACAAAGAGAACTTGATTACTTGAGAGTCAACACTCGTAAAGAAAAATCAGTTATGAATAAAACATAAACAAGGAAATTCAAACTTTTATAACTAAAGTCGAATATTGAGAATGTACTGGCCAAATCAGATCTCAAATGTTACTTCTAGAAGCTAAGTGAACGAGAATCTCTAGCACAGGTTATATAGGTGAAGATAAAGTTTGATGATATTGTCTAAGAAAACTCTATACAATTATGGCTAGGCAAGCATTAGATTCTAAAAATGGGAACCAAAAATTGAGGAAACATGTTCTAGCGTGGAAAAGAGATGTACCTGGAGAGCGTAACTGCAAAATGCACGGTGATATACAGCAGAAAGAAGGGACAGCACAAAACAGAAAGGGTTGGAAGGATTTAGTTCAATCCTTTTGCGAACAGGTACAAGACTATCTAGATTCACGGGTTTAAAATCAAAGTACCTATACTACGTCTACGTAACGTGGTATAAAGGGTGACACCTTTGCTACTACTGACAGTCAAGAAGGAACTCGGCTTCTTATTAAAAAAAATTTAAAACGTTAAAATTATCAGGTTTAATACAACCCAAACATATTTATTTAATTTCTTTAAATTTATTTATGTATTATTTGTTCGAGTTTTATCGGGCAAAGTCCAGGTTTGGATTGCTGAACTAGATCTGCTTGATCCAGAGAACTTCTACCTCTGATAGGGATTTTTATCGTGCTGAACATCATTCTGACCTACGGTTTCACATAGTATCCGAAAGAAAGCCTTGTTGTAAAGCTTATTATTATTATTACTTCTTTTAAATTATAAATCAAATACAAACTACGAAGATAGTGAAATTACAATTATATAAGTTAATATTTTACGAGACGCAAAAAGAAATTAACCCATTTTATCCCTGCGTATTCATTACCTAAAGAGTAATTATCCATTATGTTATAAAACTGACCTAGTCCAACCTGATTCAAAGGAAGAAGGTTAAGGGCATTTTATGTTAACTATAAAATGAAAGTTCAAATTACAGTTCATAACCCGAAAACTCATTAAATAACTTTATACGGGGACTTTCTTATTAGATTTCCTTATTACGTAGATTTCTTCTGCTTAATATTAAAACAGGAAATAAATTCCACGGAAAAATTGTAAACCAAGTAGTCGAGATCCTCTCGCGTAAAGGTCAAAGCACTGGGCGAAAATTATGTTAGTCTGGCGCCAACCCTTTTTCATTAAAAATTCGACTTTTTAAACGAAGTTAAGTGCAACTGACGTATTGAAAACTTCACTGCAAATTCTATTAAACCACCCCTGTCTAGGATAATCGATTTATTCCAATCAATGAAGGATTTTCCGAACGCCACATCAATTTATATCCTACGTCGGATTTCCAACACTAAAGCGACTCCCTTTCTAACATGTTTTATTTTCGATACGTTCAACTCTATTCCGCTCGTGTTGTGTAGAAAATTGCATACACGTCGATGATTTATCTCTACACTTCAGATTATTCGTTTAATTCACTTACAGATTGGCTGAGTTTCCGGAAATTGCACCTTATGAACCAGGACATATGGGGTGGAAATAATGATTTAGTGTCAATCACTGCTCTTATTTTATCTAGTGCGATCTAAACATGCTTTTCCTTTTTCAAGACACTCCTGGGAGAGAATTATGGACCAGGTGCGATTGAGAGTTAGTATTATATGGTTGATTTTTTACCCGGGCTGTACCCAGTTACGAATTCTGTTATTGAGTTTTTTTGTTTTACCGATAAATCAACCTTTAGTTATGCACGCTAAATACTTGGTCGTTTTTAATGGTGGAACAAAAACTTTTTTCAAAGTCCTGACGATAATAAATTGTCGAATAAGGAAAAATTCGACGCGTCCTTTATAAAATATTGGAATAACTTTAACGACAGTTCTGTACAGATTTATGTAAAGGATATTAATGATCTCTTGTACGTTTTTGTATTAATTTAAACTAAACTCGGATTGTGTTCTGTATTAAAACTGAATAAATTTCAATAATTTTACGTCCAGTTTAATTTTAAGTTTAATGAGGTATACCGAATAAAAAATAATAACTGTACACCTGAAGTTCATTTTAACATTTCTGAAATATTTTGTTAATGGTGCGATTTGTATTTTTAAGGAAATGCTTTTTTTAACTTAAATCTGTACAAGATTTTTAGTATTTCTATTTGGTGGATGTGTTATTTTATATAGAGTATGATTATTTCAATTTGCAGTAAGAAATGCAAAAAAAGAATAAACCAGTGTATTAACTTAAGCTATTAACTAACCAAAATGATCAATGCTTTTGGGGTGTTAATATACTGAAGTGATATAACTTTTAGAAAATTAATATTCTTTAATCAAAATACAAATTTGGGACAATACCTTTTTAGGATGCAAGTTTTAAATATTAATTATGTAGATAAATTAAGGTTATTTTAAGTATTTATTGTTATTTATTGTAAGACCTGTATTATATTTATTGTTATTTCTTGTAAATTAGACTAATTACGTATAAACTTAATATTGTTTTTTTTGTAAATCTTTTTATGTTAACTTCTTTGAATATGTTTGTTTTTCTTTCCGCTTTCGTGTAAATATAATAAAATGTGCATCCTATTATTGGATCAACGATCTGTTGCATTGCAATAAATAAATAAATAAATAAATAAATAGTAGCTATAGAAATGTGTATGTGTATGTATGTGAAAGGATGCTTGTTTGAAAATAAACCAAGGATTTTTGGGAGATTAAAAAGAATGGAAGAGAGATAAACAACAGTTTTTTAAAACTGAATTAAACGTAAAAGACGTGTTTTTGAGTTTTCCTCTGAAAACTTATAATAATAAAATAATATCAACGGAAACATGAATACTAATTAATAAAGAATAATTACAAAGTGGGATAAACTGATAATATTGAATTGGATTTAATGGATAAAAGTATAAATGGAAATTGGTTAAAGAATAGTTATTTTCATAACAAGTGCGGGAAGTTAGCGATTCCGAAACGAATGCAGGACGTTACAGAAACGAGCGCAGCGAGTTTCTGTACCTGCAGGAGTTTCGGAATCGCTCTTCCCGCACGTGTTATGAACAACGTTTTTCCTACAAACGTTTAGGAATCGTCCTAAACTATCATTTTGCAAGTTTTCAAGTTGTCAAATTTGACATTTCCTTTTAAAGTAATAATCTAGTAAGGATGGTTGCTATGCGATTTTCTGATTTTTCAGAAATCGCTGTCACTTTCCGGCACTCCGTGCGGGAAAGTGGACTTTCCCGCACGCTAAATGCGTATGGGAAAGTAACATTCCTAAACGTTTGTCGGAAAATAATAATTACAAAGGATAATTGGAACATATAATAATAAATTGGACTGGGAACTATATTTTGGTGGGACTTCTCAAAATTAAAGGAATAATATTATTGTTTGTGAGTGTTTTTAGATTTAAATTTGTGTTAGTTTTTAAGTTTAGAAATAAGTTATTGTTGTAATAAATCTTGCATTTTTAAGGTCGATTTAAATTGTTACATTAGTTACTTTTCAAAATTCAAAACGAATCCTTCAACGGCCCTGAGATCAAAATTTTCATTAATTTGAAATCAAAATTTTATTTAAATTAGATTTTGTTGACAATAATAATTGATAATTTGAGAGCTAGTTCGGGATATTGTGTGGAGCACCTTAATTATTAAAAAGGCTGCGACCATATCAATATCTATATTTGTACACTTTTGACAAATTTTTAATATAGTAACGTTCAACAGATTTGAAAATTAAACTAGCCTTAATACTCAATAGGTTCTATTTAAACAATTAATTATTTCATTATTAAACAATAATTATTTACACAATAACGTATTTATCTTACTAATTTATTTCACATTACTATTTATTTTTTTAATTTATAATACCGCCTTATGCTAAACTTAAAAGCTCCTTGCGAGACCCTTATTTTTATCATTACTTCGTTCATCTTGAAGTTTCCACCTTTTTCTTGACAATGACCTAGTACATACAGACGAATGTGCCAGTTGGTGCCAAGAGTAATTCGTTAAAGTATGTTCACATGACTTTGTTCAGGTTTTTCAATATCATAATAAGAAGCAGAAGAAGGTACTGGAGAGAACACGTGGAAAGAATGGAAACCGACAGGATAGCATATGCAGTGCAACATGGTAAACCAGCAGGCCGGCGTCCGTTAGGAAGACCACCGAAACGATGGAGAGACAGCTGGAACTCTGCCTCACAGGAAAATCAGAACTAAAATGGCTAGCCCTGAAATAAACAGACCTGAAGGTCTCAAGAAAGAAGAAGAAGAAGAAGATAATTCTTCTGATGCTTTTAAAACGTATAATAATAAAACAGTTTAACTGTTTAACAACATCCTAAAAAAAAACTTTCCCCCTTTGGCGTAAATTTCGTAGTATTTTGTAGGAGTCTTGCTACGATTTGTCCAAATTTTCGGTTTGAAGGTAAATATAAATGCTCACGTTGGAAACGTCACGACAAACGATTTGATATTTTCTGGTGCGACGTTATAAAGTCATAACATAACCCATAACCCTGTGCATTACATGCGAGTTTTTTCAGCTTGGTTTTCCATTCACGTGCAAAATAGAAGGGTTTTAATATCATCATCAGTAATACGAAAACAGTAAAATGATCATTGCTGAGCGTAGAAAGCTACCTGAACAGGTACGTTTGGTAGAACTTGGATTTTTTGAAGGTCAAACCAGTATGAAACACTTGTGCCTATACGAAGATCGGCTTTCAATCCCTTCTTCTTATCTCTTTCCTTACAAATATTTCTGTTCTAACACAAAATACACATACGTCTGTGGCTGGAGTCCCAAATGTTCTGTTAAAATGGCTACTAAAAATTCTGCTGAAATACCTAATTATAGTTTACTTTAGCATTTTCAGCTACGTTTTCATTGTAAATCTTCCATAAAGTAGTAATGTTCGGTTGTAATGATAAGTAAAGTTTGTAAAGTTTGTTTGTATTATTAGAAGAGCATTTATCTCCTCCGCGTCTATCTACAATACGTAATCCAGATTGTACTTGTACTGTAAGTAATAGTGTTTACATGTCTTTGACTAACACTAAAAATATTGCCGCCAAAACTTAAACACGTTTTGGCAAATGTTGAGTTTTTCATTCTCCTTCCACATCTGCGTTAACACTAATAATATTTTGAGAAATTGACTACATAGAAACAGAATTTACATGATATTTAATAGAAAAATCATGAGATTTTCCATCAAGTTTTCGTGTTCTATTCCTGCTGGGATTTTAAGATTTTGACCCATCATAAAATATCAAAGTTTATTGTTTGTGCATTTCTATCCTTACTTTCAAAAAATTTTCGCCGATAACGTTTATATAGTATCATGGTAAATTTTTCAAGTTGAAGGGTCTGAATGCCTTAATGTTAAATAAAATATTTATTAAATAAAAACTCTAACTTAAAAAGAAAATAGTTAAAATTAACCTCATTCCGAAGTACAAGTGAAGCCACTTGATCCTTTGGTTACAATTAACCATTCTATCTGCGGAGTGGTCGACTTCAGATAGTGACAAGACACGCTATAAACTTAATACATGGTCCCAAACTCTGCCGAAGGTAATGGGAAATCACTGCAGAGAACACATTATATAGGTCAGCTCTACGGGCCTTGTAGACTCATGGCTTGCTTCACTATTGTTTTCCACTTCTTTCTATTCTGTTCTGTCTCCTTTCAATTGTTTTCCCAGGCTTTTTAAATCCTGCTCGACAGCTTACTTCCATTTAGTTCGAGGCCTTCCTTTTCTTCTGGTTGCATCAGGTGTAGACTCCAGCAGCTTCCTTGGCATTCGTCATTCTATTCGTCTTCCTTTGACTACTCCTACAATATTTGCGTTTTTATACAGGTCCGTCACATCTTGCTCCGTATATCTTCCTTAATATTTTCCTCTCCCAGATGCACAGTTTCACTTGTTCTCTTAGATTCATTGTCCATGTCTCACTCGCATAGACCTCTGTCGGTCTTACAACTGTTTGATATATTCTTATTTTAGCTTTTAGCCCTTCGTGATACACTTTTCGATCTTAGCACTTCGTTTATTGCTGCCGCACTTCTATTTCCAGCATTTATCCTTTTTTCGATTTATGTTCGTTCGTCACTATTATTTATTACTATGAAATGGTCTACTTCTTCAAAGCTGTATTTTTCCCCTGTGTTTAACTTTATTTTAAGAGGCGCTTTGGTTCGTCCTTTTCCATCTCCCATGAACATGTCTTTAGTCTTCTGTTCATTTATGCGTAGACCCATATTTCTCGCCGCAGCTTCTAGTTTTCTTGCTATTTGTTGCAGCTCGTTTCGTGTTCTTGCAACAAGGGTAACGTCATCCGCGTACGCTGTGTATTGATGTGACCGGTGGTATATAGTGCCTGTGGTGTTGATGTTACTATCTTCTACTATCTTTTGTAAAACCAAGTTAAAAAGCAGGGCCCTGTATTAATCCATTGTTTATATGGAAGCTTTCTGATATTTCTCCGTGCACTTTCACCTTATTTATTCAATTGTCATATTCAAGATCATCTTTGTCAGGTTGATTAGTTCTCTTGGTATTCCTAGATCTGCCAATTACATGTAGGTCCGTTTTACGTTTATAACATGTTGTTTGCATGTCCTTGAGCGTGAAGATCTGGTCGGTTAGCGACCTGTTGCTTCTGAAGCCGTCCAGGTATTCTCCGAGTACTTTTTCCGAATATTTACTTAGCATTTCCTTAATACAAGTTGCTACGATTTTATAGGCCACATCTAGCAACGCAATTCCCATATAGTTGTTACACAAAGTCTTCTCACCTTTTTTAAAAATTGGGCACAGGATTGCCTCAGTTCATTTCTTTGGCATTTCTTCGGTTTGCCAGATCTCTTGTATTATCACGCTTACTCTTTGATGCAATTTCTCTCCTCCGTATTTAATAAGTTCGCCTCGTATGCCATCTTCCCCGGGCTTTTATTATTCTTTAGATATTTTACGATTCTCTGTATTTGTTCCACTAGTATATCAACTCTCATTAACTATCTCAATGTCTGCCATTTCCTCCTTCTTTGTCACACTTAAGGTTTCCTCAAAGTATTCTGCCCACCTCCTAGTAATTTTTGATATTTCTTCTATTAAATTCCCTTCTTCGTCTCTAATAAAAATTGTCCTTGGTTCGTATCTTTTTTACTTCTTTTAACTTCTTGGCAGAAGTTCCTTATTTCCTTATTTTTGAAATTCTCTTCCAGTTGTTCTTCTTTTCTTCGATCGGCATACAGTTTTCGCTATTTTTCTTTAGTTTCGTCTGTTTGCTTCTGTAACATTTCCGTTCTCGCCTTGGTCCTTTCTGTTGCTGCGTTATTGCACTATTCGTCGTACCATTCTTTGTTGGTCGTTATCTTTTTCTTTGCAAAGATTTTGGTTGTTGCGTATATGACTTCCAGTATATTTTCCCATTTTTTTAATATTCTGATTCGGTATTGCTGTGTCTAGTCTCTTGTTTATTTCGCTTTCGTATTGCTTTCTTACTTCTTTTTTTCCTATATCATCAACTCTAACAGTTTTGTCCCTTCCTCTCTTCTGATGTTCTATTTTAGGTATTTTCATTCTGAGGTTTATTTTCAAAAGGAAATGGTCCGTGTCTGCGTCTGCTCCTTTATACACTCGGATATTTGTAATGTTCTTCTCATGTTTTCTTTTAATTAGGACGTGGTCGATTTGGTTTATAGTATTTCCATGTGGTGAAATCCACGTTCCTTTGTGAATATTTTTGGGTTTAAAATATGTGCTTTTAATTCTCATATCTCTTCCTGTCGCAAAGTCTATTAATTTTCTGCCATTTATTGTTATCCGAGTGTTTGCTGTGTTTCCCTATAACTGGTCTGTATATTTTCTCCCTGCCTATCTTCGCATTACAATCTCCCATCACTAGCTTCAGGTCATATTTTGGTATTCCCTCATAAATATTTTCCAGTAAACCGTAGTATTCTTCTTTTTCGTCTTCTTCCTTGTCGTCTGTTGGCGCATGGACATTTAATAAAGTTATTTTCATGTACTTCCCTCTAAGTCGTAGATACAACATTCTATCTGTAATGCATTTAAAATCTGTTACAGCGTGTTTAACTTTTTTGTTTATCAGGAAACCAGTTCCAAATATTCTGCTTTGGCTGCCACTGTTTAAGAAAGTGTAATCTCCTATATCCATTGATTCAACTCCCCTTTGCTTAGTTTCTTGGAGGACAGTTAAGTCGATTTTGTATTTCCTTTATTAAATGTTTTAGCGTTCCTTCTGCGTTACAGCCTCTAATGTTCCATGTTGCCAGTACAAGTTTTTGCTGTTTCTCTATCTTTGATTTCTTTGCTGCTCCGTCGTCATACATCCTTTTCACTTTCTTTCAGAGAACACATTTCCCTAGTGTAAAGGGGGATATAACAAAGTTCACGACGCCAAGTCGTTTAAAAATGTGGCTTTAACCACCCTCGCCAACGTCTTGAAAAGCATATGGCACTTCCTTTTTACATTGTTTTGTTCTTGGATTCATTTTTCTTTCACTGCTGCCATGATTAACAACACCAACAAAGTGGTCCCCTTCGCTTACATTCATTATTATCGTAATTTATGTAATAAATAACGATAACAAAACAAAAACTTGCATAATATACAGACCCACTACTAAAACTTTGTCTATCTACTATGGACAAACTGCACTTTGCATGCGCCAGAGTCTTTCTACGGCATTTTTGCCTAGGACAACGTACTCATAAAACGTCTTTTTGTATACGAAATTCGAGAAATGGGTTTCAATGCCATATATAACTGTAAATCCTTAAAATGGACACAATGCATATAAAAAATTCGCACCTCATATGAACTACAGATACTTCAAATAATAACAAAGCGAAGATACTGAAAATAAATCTGGAAAACCATAAGATTTTATTTATTTATTTATTTATTTATTTATTTATTTATTTATTTATTTATTTTGACAGAACGGGCACACGCCCAATTATACTGTCAAGATTCCCAGACAATCAGCAATAATTATAAATTATAACAAATAATTTCCAATAAAAAAATAAAAAGAATATGTATATATACGCTAGTCAAGATAACCAAATCTCAGTATTTAGTTTTTAGTTATTGTATATACCGATGATAATAATAATTTTTAATAAGGTTTTAAATGTAGTAAGGGCCGTATTAAATATATTAATATCTGAATCTGAAACCAACCTATTAGTGCAACTGAGCATTCTCACAATGGGAGAAGACCTACGCAAATTTGTTCGGTAGGGTGGTATATACAGTATATCTCGTGGTCTTGTTCTGTAAGCCGGAACATAGAGACTGACAAGGGGTAGCAAGTTGGGACAGTCAAGACGATTATTTATTAGTTTAAATATAAACAAAACATCCATAATTTCACGACGGTAACAGAGTTTAATGATTTGAAATTCCCGCCTAACATTTTGATACATAGAGTACTCAGGATATTGACCATGCTTCTTGTAGTAGAGACATTTGAGATATTTATTTTGAATAGTGTCAAGTCTTTTTTTGAACTTATTTACGTCAGAGTTCCAAATTTTAGATCCATATTCCAGTTTTGTTCTGACAAGCGCATTATACAGTATATTTATAGAAGCAGTAGATTTGAAATTAACTGTATTCCTCATCAAAAAGCCAAGATTCTTCAATGAGGAAGACACAACCTGCTCTATGTGATACTCCCAGCTCAATGTGGGAACAAAAGTTACTCCCAAATCCCTAACTTGAAACTCTTTACGCAAATTGTTTCCATTCATCATGTACTGTGATGCAATTTGAATTTTATTTAAGGTATAAATAACGTATTTGCATTTATCAACGTTAACATAAAGCTTATTTTTGAAACTCCATTGAATTATGGAATCTATATCTTGCTGAAGAAGTTCTATATCTTTCTCATTAACGATTTCTTTATAAATTTTAAGATCGTCAGCAAATAATAGTCCGTGCGAATGTTTGAGACAAGAACACAAATCGTTTATAAAAATTAAGAACAACAAAGGTCCCAAGTTACTACCCTGAGGCACACCAGAAGGAGTTAAGTAGTACTTCGAGCTAGATCCCTTCAGATTAACTGCCTGATGTCTATCTTTTAGATAAGATTTAAAAAGAAACATTAAGTCTTCCGATAATCCAAAGTTCCAAAGCTTGCACAACAAGATGTCATGATTAACCTTATCGAAGGCTTTTGCAAAATCCGTATATACCACATCCACCTGCCCACCCTTATCAATAACAGTGCTTATAAAATCAACGAATGTAATTAAATTTGTGTCAGTTGAACGTTTTTCAAAGAAACCATGCTGCTCAGCGACAATTTGATGTTTGACATGATAGAAAATTTTGGTATATAATAATTTTTCAAATATTTTTGCTGGTACAGATATGATTGATATAGGTCTGTAATTCTTAATACCAGACTTATGCACTGGTGTAACTCGAGCCAATTTAAATTTATTAGGGAATGTTTTTGTTTTCAAACATTTGTTGAATAATATAGTAAGGGGTATTTGTAATAATTCCCAACAGGCTTTGTATATATAGGAGGGTATGCCATCCGGTCCAGCAGATTTCTTTGGTTTCAAATTCTTTAAAGCAACTGCTACTTCACTGGTAGTATATTTATACTCTTTGCTGGTAGTAATCATCCCTAGAGTTAGTATGCCCATATTATACTGTCTAGGCTCCGACATGATTGCTTGTACATCATGATACAACGCCTAAGAAAAAGAATTAAAGTGAACGATATGATTAGAAGAATATTCACTAAAATGGCAAGGAGCTGAACACGTGGCCAGAGAAAACGATAAGTGGATTTCTATGGAGAGAAAAACGAAAAATAGGACAACCGCAAATGAGATAAAGCGATGATATTAAATAAATATCAAGACTCAATTGGTGTCAAGTTACTACTACTAAACATAAAAATCATTTGTACGTAGATTTACAATTTGTGCATATTCTCATTGTTTCCAGTTAAAGCTAATTTCAGTTTAATGATTAATAGTTACACCTAAATTTTTATGCAACATCTACCTGAAGTTTTCAAGAGGAAGAAAATATTTTTAATTTTATTTAAACGCCTAAGTAATCCAACTTGTTTAATTTTATTAACTTTAAAGATGGGCGATCTGCTTCACAAGAACATCTAAAGTTGTGAATTTCTAAGTTAGGGGTAGAAATCATTTAATTACATGATCTGCATTTCTAGTCCACTTGCATCATTCTGTGTTAGTTACAAATCAGGATCAATCCGATATTATTCTCTTTTTACTGTTAATTATTTGTTAAAACAACCTACATTTTCGATATGGATTTTATCAATTACTAATTAATGGCTTGCAAAATTCAGATTTGCCACTTAATGTAAAACTCACATTAAAGCTAATGGCCTCATTAAATTTAATTCGAAATAACAATTCCAGAACAGAATTGCATTTAATTATCAATGTAATGTCTGTTTGATATAATTCACTGTGCTAGAGTTAGTTAAAAGGTTTTAACAGTTTAACATTTACGTATGAAATTTAATTTTATTAAATTGTTTATAAGTTCTGTTTTATAAATAAATATGCGAGCAAATATTTATAGAATAGCAATTACAGAATCAAAGGGTTCAGTTATAAATTCAAATTTTGTACTGCTACAATTTTCAATTATCCCATTTTCGCTTTCCCCGATTGTCAACGGTGAAACTGAGGGAACTCAAACTGTTTATTAGGTCATTTTTCATGCTTACGGAATACGAGGTCACATTAAAAAGTCATATAAATATTCAAACAGTCGCTCAAATGAGTATTACTTTTAATGCGAACACTTGCCAGGTATAGATTTTTAATAATCTTGCGCAACAATATGTTTAAAATAATTTTAAGATCATTGCTAAAATCGAAAATCCACAGGAAATTCAAAAATTGTTCTAGAAATTTGTATTGTAGAGTTCAAAGTACATTTCCGGTAACTTGGTTAAATTTAACATGTAAAAGTAATATTATTAATTATTTATCGAAAAATCAGGTTAATACCATACGTTTTACCATAAGAATGTTTCTGCATTATTGACTGCGTTTCCGGTTTTTCATTTTTCTGAGTAACAAAGAAATATTACAGCCGTTAAAAAACAGCAAGTTTTGATTGAATTTCTTGCTACATTTGTGTTGGAAATATCTTATAACTTAGAAAAGATCCTTTAATGAAGAGACACCTGTGTTTTTATTCAGCGGTGACGTTAAACAAAGTCGGGGTTTATAATACAGGAGACTAATTAATCACTGTCATTAATATTTCCATTGTAAGTATAAAGTTCGAAGAAAATTTTGTGTTTAGAAGAAATTATATTCTGTGAAATATTTTTTATGCCATTCACAAATACTTACAAACTGTTTTTTTTTTAATTGTACAGCACGGTAATTTGATCTAAAATAATAACTGTACATCACTACATGACAATAAATACACTGAAGTTAAGTAAACAAGCGCGTTCGAATAAACTTAATGTTCTTCACAAATTTTTAGTTAAAATGTCTTTCATAAATCAACATCTAACAAATTATACACTCTGAAACTTTCTGCATCAGTTATATAACAACTGCAACCCGGGCTCTTAAAATCCACTTAATTCGCAGTTTTATTAGACAAGTTTTGAAGTTTATTTAGCTGGATCAATCTTGGAAACAAGTTTCGTTTTTTAAATCCGTTCGAAATGGGTTTTGTATGTTACTGTATTTTATTACTGAGATCCCTCATATTTAAGGCTTTTTCACTGCTTGATGCATTAAACGCTCGTAGTATTAAGTCAAAATTCTATCTGAAGTTCGGAGTTCCATCAGTATAATGATTTAGCTTTGACGGAAACTTAGATTTTCCTGCTTGATACATTTTTAAAGTCAATTGATAAACAACAAATAAGAGAGTCGCCGAATAAATTTAAATTTGTTTGTTTGTTCCGCTAGTTTTGTTCTGAAAATTTAAAAAATAAATATTTGTTCTTTATTCATAACGGAAAAGTTCAAAGCAAGTGAAGTGGAGTACCTTGTTTAAATTCTTTTGGTGTATTTTTAGGTCCCCTTTATTTTCATTAAATGTTAAAGAAGAGTAGTTTGCAGACAAATTCCTGTGTTTTGTTTATTTTTTTTAAAGCTGATCCTTTGTTTTAAACACAACAACTTACTACTAAAGTTTTTATTTATGTATCTCTTGTTTTAATGTTAAAAGACATTGGAAAAATTGATCACCTTATGAAATTTAAAATCCACACATAACTTCAATTTAAGTTTGGCTTGGCTTGACTTGCTTTTAATGTAATTTTCATGATACTACCGGTTATCACGGTATAATTACTATAACTCTTTTTTTGTTTTCTCCCATCAGTTACTTTGTAAACGTCAAAAGTGTCGTCCAAAGATGCAAAGAAAAAACTGTAGGAATAAACTTTTCAAAAATCATAATGCTCTTGGGAAAAAATGTTGTAGGACATTTTACTAATGTAGGGACTATCCATAATATTTGGAAGTATAGTTCAGTAGGACTAACAGTGAGATCTGGTAGAAAAGTGAAAATTATGACGAAAAAGAATTTAAATAAGTTGAAAGCTAAATTTAACAACAAATCAGCGATGACTTAAAATGCTGGATTACTCAATTGCTCGCGCCAGAACAATTCAAAGTCCTTAAAAATGTTAAATGTAAAAACTAGAAAGAAACCAAGCCATTTTATACAGACAAACAAATAACTACATTAAAAGCAAATTCTTGACGGATGTTAAATAATATAATTTAACCGACAATCCTTCTACTACATCTTCCAATGTAAAATACAAATTGAAGAGAACATCTGAACCAAAGGTTGTACATGACCGAGTCCTGTGAGGATGTTTCTAAGTCGTATTTCAAAGAAATTTTTAAAGGAAAAATAAA
Source organism: Melanotus villosus (assembly GCA_963082815.1). Taxonomy (NCBI): domain Eukaryota; kingdom Metazoa; phylum Arthropoda; class Insecta; order Coleoptera; family Elateridae; genus Melanotus; species Melanotus villosus. Next base: position 83,277,548 of record OY720419.1, read on the forward strand.
GAAAGTAGCTGCTGAAATATGTGGAATTAGCTGAGTAAACTCATGGAAAAATCAAAGCGCGTGGTGGACTACTGAAGTCAAAGAAGAGATTAAAAAAATTATGGAAAGAATACCTAGCAAATAAAACACAAGAAAAACACAAAACCTACAAAATTTAAAGAATAAAAGTGAAGCAAGTGATATTAGAAGCAAAGCAACAAAAATAGGAAAAGTTTGGGCAGACTCTACAGGACAATAGTAAAGGAAATATTAAGTTATTCTACAAATATTAGATGTAAAAAGAAGATACACGAAGCAAATAAAATGACAAAGCTGGTAGAATTTTAAATACATAATATGAAATCATAAAACGATGGAGAGAACATTTTTCAGAACTCTTAAATTTGAATACAGCTCAAGAAGAAGAAGGTAGAATAGAGCAAGATGAAGAGATATATAAAGAAGAAGAAGTCAGAGAGGCTGGAACTGAGGACCAAATAACAAAGGAAGAAGTAAGAAACGAACTAAAAAAAGCTTGGGAAATCTCTGGGATGCGATGAAATAGCCCCAGGAATGATGAAATACTTGAGTGACAAAGCTATTCAGGATTTTCTGGAAATTTATAACATAGTTTGGAGGAAAAAGAAAGTACAAAAAAATTGACTAATGCAGTAGGGAGACAGAAAAGACTGTAGTAACTATAAAAAGACCTCGTTGCTATGTGTAGCTTCAAAAATTGTAAGCCACTATATTAAGAAGAGAGTTAGAAGAATAGTAGAGCCAAAAGTCATAGACGCCCAAAGTGGTTTTATAACTACAGCGCTCAAGATTATCTCTTCACGATCTAACAAATAGGATAAAAAGCATATTAATTAAAAACAGGAAAGCATATCTCTGCTTCATTGACATGACAAAAGCTGTTGACACCATAGAAGAGAAGCAATTTGGAAGAACTTGTACAATAAAGGGGTAAATATAGCGTTGGTTGGAGTAATTAAAGGATTATATACGAACACAACAAACCAGATAAGAACAAGAAATATGATGTCAGAGATGTTCAAAACCTCGGAAGGCGTAAGGCAATGGGGGGGTTAAATCCACCGCTTGTTACTAATACAATACATGATATAATAACAATATAAACCAGACAGAAATGAAGGAATATCGTACAGACGTACAGGGTGGTACAAGTTACAACCAGTACAGCTTGAAATGAGATTCGCTGACGATGTAGTTATGTGCTTCAGAAAAACTTGGAAATTTGAAATGAGAAAGCTTCAAAGCGCCGCCTAGAAATAAATAAAGAAAAATATAAAATTGAGAGATAAACAAATTAGACAAACTGGTAACTACAAATACATATTTAGGTTGCATCACAAACAGCAAGGGTACCACAGATGACGAACACTAGATTGAAAACAGCGAGGAAACTATTCCAAACCTCTAATAAGTCTAGAAGAACAAAAATATCAATTTACAAAACGATATTTATATCCATTCTATTCTTCTTTTCTTTCTGTGTCTTATGCTTCTCTAAGGACGTTGGCAAGGGGGCCAAAGCCACATTTTTAAACTACTTGAAAATTGGATACTGACGTATAGATAAAAGAAAACGGTCCAGGCTACAAAAATGAAATATTTAAGAAGAACACTCGGAGTTAGAAGAATTGGTAAAATTAAAAATAAATCAATACACTAACAGCTAGGAGTACCACCAGCAATAAAAGTGATAATCGAACAAAAATTGAGATGGTTCAGACACCTGGAAATCATAGAAGAAAACAAACAAGTCAAAAGAATATGGAGAGCCAAAGCACAAGGAAGAAGTAGAAGAGGAAGGCCAAGAACAACGTGGAACAAAAGTATTATTGAACTACTTACAGAGAAATGAAAAACCTGGTCTGAAGCAAAAGAGGTGGCCAAAAACCGGAAAGACTGACGCAAATTCACAAAACATAGTACAAGTGCTGTGAAAGACAGAGAAGTGAGTTTAAAACAATTCCACCTCGACACCTATGGGTACAAGCGGACCGGTTATGTATGTATGAATGTAGGTATGTATTTAAAGAAAATGAATTGGCTATTAACTATATAGGAAACATATCAAAATGAATGTTTGGCAAAAATTCTGATTCTCTTTCCGAAAGTTTCATAATAAAGTCGATTTTATATTTTCGTCCGATACAGCTTTTTCACTTTATGCGAAGAAGGCAGAGAGTTCCTTAACAACAACAAAATATCCCATTTATAACTAAAATTCTATTTCTTCCGGAGTTCTTCTATTTCTCTACATCTTTCTCTCATATACTCTTCTTTAGCTTTTATAATTTCCTTTTTAATAATCTGCTGTATTTCTTTATATTTGTTGTATTTTCTTCTTTTTTCCATTAGTTTGAGAATCTCTGGTGTCATCCATTCCTGTTTTGCGTCTTGGGTTATTTCTCTGGACTTTTCTTGGCCCACTTCTACCGTTGCCTTTAAGTGTTTAGCCATTTCTTCTCGAATATTTGTTTCAGTTAAATTCTCGTTCTTTAGTGTTTGTAATTTTATATTAATATCTTTTATTGTTTCATTTTTTGTTGTAATGTTTTTAAAAATTCAAGTATTGACTTTTAGGCACTGAGTTTTTCCTTTTATTATCTTCAATTTTAGTTTAAAAACAGCCACCATTGGGCCTTGTGAAGAAATGTGATGCATTCAACCTACATAAGAAAATTAAGGAAATGACAGGTACAGGAAAGAACAAACGACGAAATATCTTAAAATTCAAAAACGGCAACATAATTGTAGACCTACCCAAGCAAATGAAAATATGGGAAGAATACAAAGAAGAACTTTTTGACGACGAGAGAACACTAAGAACAAGAATGGACAATGCCCACCTTAACTCCGAAAGTCCGGTTATATCAATAGAAGAAGTCGAACATGCTATATACATTTCCAAAGATAATAAAACGGTAGGTCCAAACAATGTACCTGAGGATGAAAACTTACACTTACTCGTACTTAGATCTATACAACAGTATACAGGGTGTATGAAAAAAGCCGACAAATAGGTACACCATGGGAAGCAGCATTAAGAAGTAAGCAAAAAACTCTAGTCCCGTTTTGCTGGTAACCCTCAAGTTATCGAGTAATTGATAGTCTTAAGTAGGATACCAATTTTTTTATTAGGGTGTATTATTATTAAATAACAATTATTGGTCATAGTTTAAGCAACAAGAAACACAACCAGTTAGTATTTTAGCACTTTATACTTGGAGTTTGGCTATAATGTGTTTTCAATTAAAGCAAATTCTTTGCTTCTGAAATTTTTAAAAGGTTTTGCAACGCTGCACTGTTGCTAAGTAACTACTGCAAAATTCGAATTCTTTTTATTTAGATCAACATTGCTTTCCTGTCATTTTGATTTGTCAGCAATTGCTTGTCTGCTTTAATAATATCGAATTGTACGTTTGTTTCATTATTTTGTTGTGTTCTGGTTTGATATTTTGAGTTTTTGTTCAAAAGTTGTTATTTTGTTTAATTAGTACTGTGTATTATGGAATAAACACTTCAAGAATATGCAGATATGTACCTATCTAATCTTAGGTGAGGCTGGAAATTTTCATGTAGCTGAACAACTGTACTCGCAACGTTACCCAAATAGAAGAGATCCTAGATCAAATGTGATAAGAAGGTTAGATATAAGATTACGGGAAACAGGAAGACTTGCACCTTATGCTACTGACAGAGGTCGCGGCCGACATGTACGGGAGCCAGATGTGGAGGAAGAGGTATTGAATACCTTCGAAAATAATGCTGGATTAAGTACTCGTTCTGTAGCTCGTCGATTAATAACCTTAAGCATTCAACAGTACACCGCTTACTACAAGAAAATGATTTATACCCATATCATTATCAACGGGCACAAGGTTTACTACCAGAAGATTATCAGCGGAGAATGCGATTTTGTGAATGATTGCTTCGTCAGCAAGAACAAAATCCCAGATTCATTAAAAATGTCTTATGGGCGGATCAAGCCACTTTTACTTGAAACAGGATTTTCAATATTCACAACATGCACCAATGGAGTGACTAGAACCCCCATGCTATTTATCAAACCCATCATCAAGGTGCGATTTAGTGTAAACGTTTGGGCTGGAATACTTGGTGCTACATTAATAATAGGACCACATATTTTACCCCAACGTTTATCTGCAAACAATTTTATGGAGTTTCCGACTAACAACTTGCCCGATTTATTAGAAGACATCCCTTTAGCAACCAGAGGAAGTATGTGGTTGCAAATGGATGGAGCACCAGCTCATTGGGGAATTCAAACAAGAAACTGGTTAAATGAGGAGTTCCTTGAGAGATAGATTGGACGAAGTGGTACGGCAGAGTGGTCTTGATAGCTACTTATGGGAAACTTAAAAAAAAGAGCTCGTCTACCAAGAAGAAATAAACACAGAAGAGCAGCTGATAGAAAGAATGCAGCAAGCAGTCGTCACAATAAGAGAAAATAATATGTTACAGAACATCATTCGCCGAGGGAGAAGGTGTTGAGATGTTGGAGGGGGTCATTTTGAACAGTTATTATAAATTGTTATCTAGTTTTGAATAAAAAGTTGATTTTTTAGTTTATTATTTTTTAATTGTAAATAGTAACATTGGTAAAAAGTAAAAACGTAGCAACGTTGCCAAATTTAAAAAACTTTAATCGAAGATGTTGTGGAAACTACGAGTTTGATGCCAAAATGCCTTTGAAGTTTCTTGTTAGGTTTTTGATGTAGTTTCTCATTATGTGACTATTTGTCGGCTTTTTTCATACACCCTGTATACTCAAAAGGAAGCATTCCAAACGATTGGTTGCGGTCGGTGTTTGTACCTCTACGCAAAAAGAACAACGCTAAAAACTGCTCAGAATTTAGAACAATAAGTATAATGAGCCATACCTTAAAAGTGTTTCTAAAAATTATCCATAATAGAATCTACAGAAAATTAGAGGCTGATATCATCGACACTCAGTTTGGTTTTCGAAACAACATGGGGACACAAAAAGCACTCTTTTGGACAAATGTTCTAATACAGCGATGTCTTGACATGAATAAAAGCGTATATATAGGATTCATAGACTATGAAAAGGGGGTTTAAAACGGGGTAGTGAAGCGCAATACATGGCATCAGACCCAGTTTATGCCACATAGCCTCTCCTACTAAATTCCTACTCTCACCTTCACGTGGTAAACCCTGTCAACCCGAGCAACCCTACCCGAGATCTGGTAACCAACCCAGGTGGAGAGTAGGGTCGGGATCAAACATGAGAGAGGGAGAAATGGCTCTCCGAAAAGGGGGTTGGGCAAGGGGCTAACTACCCCTGGGTGCAGAACCTATTTCCCGAAAAAAAACTATAGTTACGGAAGCTGAAAGTTCTAAATACCGGACTGATCAAAGGAAACAACCCCAGCTACGGAAAAGGAAAAATGATATAATAATAGCGACATGGAATGTACTAAGCTTGTACCAAGGAAAAGATGGAGCGAAGATGTAGGAAACGATTTGAAGGAGCTGGGAGTAAGAACTTGGAAAAGAAAAGCACTAGATAGAGACGAATGGAGGAAGATCATCGAGCAGGCCAAGATCCTACAAGGACCGTAGAGCCAAAGAAGAAGAAGAAGACTATGAAAAGGCTTTTGGTAAGGTCAAACATGATAGGCTCATAACAATTTTCAGAAAAGTCTCTATTGCAATCAACGTGCAGCTGTTAATGTTAACGGTCAGTTATCTGAAGACATCGAAATACGTACAGGCGTCAGACAAGAGTGTGTGCTGTCACCTGAACTTTTCAACGTCTACTCCGAATGTATGCAAGGAGGGATAATCATGAATGGACAAGCAATCAATAATCTGCGCTATGCAGACAACACCGTCATATTAGCCTGTAATCCCGATGATCTTCAAAAGATGCTACAAACCATCAATAGAGTTAGCAAAGATTATGGTCTCAAGATGAACTTAAAAAAGACTAAATCCATGGTCATCAAGAAACAGGAAATAATAACGTCAATAATGTAAAAGTAAAAATGGAAAACACTGAAATTGAAAACGTTCACAAATACCAATACCTAGGGACCATGATAAATACTAGTAATGATCAAACTGTTGAAATCAACAGACGGATTAAGGTGGCTAGGGCGGCGTTCATGAAAATGAAGCAGTTCTTTTCGAATCGCAATCTCACGTTAGATCTGAGAATGCGCATGGTTCGATGCTATGTCTTTTCGGTTCTAACGTATCGAATGGAGGCATGGACATTCAAACAATAACATATAAAAAAACTGGAATCATTTGAGCTTTGGGTATGCGGATACTCAAAATATCATGGACAGAACATGTTTCTAATGAAGAAGTCCTCCGCCTCATGAATAAAGAACGAGAGCTGCTTCTGTAACTGAAAAACGCAAACTAGAATATTTTGAACATGTGATGAGAGGCGACAGATATAGCTTATTGCAATTGATCATACAGGGCAAGATTGAGAGGAAGACGAAGGATGCCGTGGCTGAGGAACCTTCGGGAATGGTTTGGATGTTCATCTGTAGAACTATTCATGGCAACTGCATCGCAGATTAGAATAGCTGCAATGATTGCTAACCTCCGATAGGAGACAGCACCCTAAGAAGAAGAAGACTAATATTCACTATCCAACAAATCTACCCCAATGTCGACTTATTGATGACCTTTGTGAATATTTGAGTGCCTTAATATACGAAAATAGCAAGCAAAACAGTTAAAGTGAAGAATAAAACTATGTATTAATAACATGGGCATAAGTGTATTTGTAGCAGTGTAACGACAAAATTAAAATTACGGAAAGTAGAATATTATGGATTTTACGTTGCTAACCATTAGGCTTAATCTCTAGTTTATATTAAGTTGTAACATTATTAAATTAAATATTAAACAAATGGTATTCCACTGTATTTATTTTTTAAGTATTATATTTAGTGATATTGTAATTCGTTACTTACCTACTAATAGCTATTAATTTTTGCTAGTATTTTTTATAATATTTGTTTTTTTAAGTTATTTCCATAACTTAATCATTGGAATGTGATGGAATTTGCCTCTTCGGCGATCAGTGACTTCAGGGAAGTTTGAATGTAAAGATATTTATCTAAACCAGAATCTTAAGGGTATTCAAAGTAGCTTTCCAAAATATGCACGTCCAATAAATTACTTAGATATTATCAGGAATGCAGCATTTCTCGTAGATAGTCAATAGATGTAGTACGTAAAAGTAGAAAACGCATAACATTTTCTCGAATAGGAAATTGATACCCCCTGGCGCTTTAAAACTTGAACTTATTCCCTAAGAATCCGGATCGGTGCAGCTCCACTCGTATTTCCTCTTTCGAGTATTACGATTACACCAAACCGAAATAACTTCCAGTAATAACAATCACAACGAAGTTGCGAAGTTCGTTATGAGGGAGTGGCGCCGGAAAATTAATAAGACCCTATCATTAATTAGCGAAAATTGTTATACCGAAAAGTAAAACCGTTATGGCTCGTTCGGTATTTCCGGCATTAAAATTTCGTCTCTCCTAACTAACTCTCGAGTGTCATACAATGATACAAAGCTGACAAACGTAAGAAACCTGACAAGAAACAGAAAATTTTTGTTAGAGATAAAGACGAGAAATAACGACAGCATAAACCCTTAATCCTTATGTCAAACTAAAACCACAAAGAAAGAAAAGCTGAAAAGATTTGAGGGAAATAGGTTTCGCTTACTTTGCGTCATTCTTGTGTCGGCCAAATTCAATCCCAAATATTTACCTGCAGCAAACCGTCTGGGGAGATTTATGTAGAGGGCTAAATAAGTGCGGAGATTTACAACGAAAGCAAAAAATTGGGAAAAAGGACTGATAAAGATTCACTACGTGGCACGGTCCGATATTAATAATTCGCCTAGTACGTGTTTCTGTCTTTAGACGCGCAACATTTAAATGCACGGTTGTTTATCGCGACGTGTTTTCCACGCTTGGCATTCAGAAAGTCATTACTTCACCAAACAAATGGTCTAAATGAACTCGTACTCGGTTACATCTATTACTCCCGAAGTTTTAAAATGAGGTGAGAGATTTTTTTCCTCGCGTATACCAACTTTTCTAGTCTGTTGGGAGATAATGATCAAAATGATTTACAAATAATTTTCTCGCACTTCAGTGGGTTGAAATTCTAAAGACTATACAGGGTGTAAGTAAAATGGCGAAAAAACAGCACATTACAGTAATCCCCGGTCAATGTAATAAAAAACTGATTTTGAAACCCTAACACCTAAAATTGGTAATTCTTACTAATTCGATAGTTCTCTTTATACAAAAGCAATACTTGCCTCCATCTTAAAACGAAACCATTGCCTTTATAGTCTCTGCAATGCATCAAAGCAATTTTTAAAAATGACAAATTTTCGTCGCCAATTTTATCTTACAATTTGACAATGATGTTTTTCGCTATTTGAATTTTGTAAATATTTCAAGCTTTGCAGTACAGATGCAGATGCCACAGTTGTCAGATTTAATTTTCTTAAATTGGCTTTAACTCGAAAAGGAAACAGTAAATTGTTGTACAAACAACACACGTATTATTCTTCTGTTTTTTTTTGCCATTTTATTTATACCTGAATGTAGCAAATTTTTGAGTTTAAAACGATAAACAAAATTGAATTTTAATGATTAAATAATGTTTGTTACACTTATGATATCAACCGCTGCTTATTTTCAGTAATTGGATTTTGGGTAAAGTCTCATCACAGCAAACAGAAGTATTTATAAGTACTCGTAGTAGATATATTTGCAAACAACATTCGATCGAAATTTGTTCAGAATTACTAATTAATGTAATCGATCATTAACGTCCTGTATTTATTTAACAATAATACATTTATTTTGTAGATTATAAAGTCATTTAGGCATAATGAGTGCCTCTCACCACTGCGACCTGCTTAGATCTTTTGTAGAGCCCTTCTAATCTAATAGAACCCCTCAAGTCCTAGGCTACTTATGAACTAGCACCTTCTTACGAGCTTTTTTCTCACTTCTTCAGATGTTAAACTCACCTTTTCGAGGTACTGAAACCTTTGACGGATTATGACTTCGCAGTTGCATAGAATATGTTCCGCTGTTTCAGTCGAATCTTCACAGAACCGACATTGGTTACTCTCAGCTTTGCCCATTTTACTAAGATGGTATCTCAGGGGGCAGTGCCCAACTAGAAGGTTTGTTATAAGTCTTGCATGCTCTCTTTGGCGAAGGATATAATATACAATCTTCGCCTGTCTTGAGCCTGTAAAGTGGGATTTTTCCCAGTTATTGATCTCGGCCATTATGTGGCTTTTTGCTACGCCACAAAATGGTTCAGGACCAATGAAGTGAGACTCAGACTCTGCTTTAGCAAGTCGATCAGCTGTTTCGTTTCCGGCAATGCCTTTATGGCCTGGCACGCACATCAAGGTTAGCTTGTTATTTTTTTTGCCAGCTGATTTACTATATGTAGACATTCCCAAGTGACTTTAGACTCAGAGCTTTAAGTGTTGCTTGGCTGTCTGACAGAATATACAGGGTGACATTGAAAAAACTACAATGCATAGTACCACGCGATAGAGGACCATAAAATAATAAAAAAAGTTCTTATACGCTAATGTCCCATCTCCTTTTTTTTCAAGATTGGATGTTAAAAGTTTGTTAGGTTAGGTTATGATATGATAATATTCTAATAATGCTCGAAACTAAAATACCTACACAAAATAGCCACCTGCAAGGGCATAATATATAGTGTGCACTAATTTTGGTTCAATTATGTCTTCACAATCTGACGAAATTTAAAACAATTTGAATTTTCTAACAAACCTTTAACATCCTGTATCTTGAAAACAAAAGGCGATCGGACATTAGCGTATAAGAACTTTTTCTATTATTTTATGGTCCTCTATCGCGTGGTACTATGCATTGTAGTTTTTTCAATGTCACCCTGTAGATTCTGATCTTTTCTTAGGCATATTTGTGCACAGACATCTATAGCAAGAATTTCTGCTTGAAAGATTGTGGGAGCTAGGCCCAAGGCTTTGGATAGCCTTACTCCTGGGCCATAAATTAATACTTATGCCCACACCGGCACTGTTTTGGATCCATCCGTATACCAGATGATTGATCCTTTTTCGAATTTAGGTTCACCCAAGCTCCACATTTGGCAGTCCGAAATAACTACTTTAAACAGTTGCTTGCAGTTAAACCTAACTGGTATTAATATGGCAGTTGCTGTAGACATCAACTGGTGCGGAAATTCTTTCAGATGACTAAGTTATCTGCATAGCCATATTAGTTTTAACAAGTAGATTATCAATGATAAGAGACCACAGTAAGGAAGATAGTACCCCACCTTGTGGACACCCTTTTGTAGCTTTTACAGTCATCGAATTATTTTCCAGTTTTGCTGTTATCCTTCGAGTTTTCAGCATGGATTGAGTCCATCTTATATTTTTATTGAATCATAGGAAGTGTTTCTAAAGCACCCTCAACATCAATAAAAGCACATAAGGAAGTTTCCTTTTAACGCAATACCCTTTCAATCTTACTGATGAGATTGGGTAAGGCAGTTTCTGTGGATTTGCCTTCTTGATAGGCAATTTTTTTTTCGTGAAGTGGCGTTCTAGCCAAGAATTCGCTTCTAATATATTTGTCTACAATTTTCTCACTTGCTTTAAGGAGAAAAGACGTAAGGCTGATAGGGCGTGATTTTGGCATGTCCTTAGCCCGTTCTCCTGCGTTTGGTATAAATGCTACTCTAATATCCCTCCAAACCTGGCGTATGTAGGTTAGTGCAAAACTAGCCCTAAATATCTTTACAATCATGGGTAACAAATCATCCAGCACACATTTATTTTATATATTTATTTATTTTTTGTTCTATATTTTAAATTTATTACTTCCTCCTCTATTAGGACCCTTGTTTAAATACCTACCATCCATCTAAACAATTTTCGTTGCTTTTAACGTGTTGGGTGATTGATACGGATCCTGCTGACCTGTTTCATATTCCGAAAAAGTTGATATCCAGTAGTGGTGGCCCGTCACAGTATGCAGTTGAAAATATTTTTTTTATGGTTTACGTATACATCTTAATTTTACAAATGTTTGATAGACTTTTATAAAGTCTAAGTAAGTTTTAAATAGCGGTTGAACGGGTTTTTGTTTCCCCGCCCTATGCAGTTTCAGATTTAGTTACAACAAGATATAACGCATGGCAAATTTTACGAGTCAGAGCGGCACACGGATATAAACGTTGTCTTTGCCAATAGACCACGGCGGTATTATGTATGAAAACTAATGATTGTAGTTAATATTTAGAAATAAATAAACGTAAATAGTTTAAGTTCAACTCGAAAGTATGAATAATTACACCCGCTACAGTTTCCCGTAATAATAATTATCTGTATCTGTATACAAAAAATTTGTAAAAATCATTTTTATTGTATAAAGGATGAGTAAAAACGTTGGGTTTTATCCAACTGCACAGGGCGGGAAAACAAAAACCCCTTCCACCGCTATTTAAAACTTACTTAGACTTTACTTGTATTCCTAATAATTAAATATAAAAACATTTCATTTTATCCACGTTTATTAATACCAATAAATTGAATTGAAAGTTGCCAAGAACACACATGTTTAAAAATTGTAAATGAAAATTATATTAAATACAACTACAACTGTACGTTAATACCCCAGAAATGGGATTACAAAGCATTACACTTCATGATTCCAGTAGAATGGTTTCGGTTTGTAAATTAATTTATCTTTCACATAAACTAATTTTAGCTCGTTTGTTCGAAACTTATTATAAGATTGTTGTAACTAAATTACTTAAAGTTGCTAAATTGATGTTTTTTTAACGTATACAGGGTGTAAAATTAGTGCGATATTCTTATGTAGCTCCGTAAATATTTTAGATAGAGAAAAATTTTACATATAGAAGTTACTTATTAGATTCTTCTTTGTAACCATAAAATATCTACAATTCTACGGGGTGTTTCCTTTTCGGCTGCCAGTATGCAACTTAAATATTTTAAATAGAATGCCCTATATATTTTCAAATATTATTATTCTACTGTCAATTGCCTATCCCGTAGTGTTTCGCTTTTGCAATTAGGATCAGTGGTTGCAGAGCTATTCAACTTTTTAGGAAAAATATGATGTATGCAGATCCAACGAATAAAATCTGTACCGTCCACATTTTGACAGATTTATTACAAAATTTTTGTCAAACGTTTGTCGAGACCATCTACTGTCATCCAAAAAATTAAAAGTTAAATTGCGCTGTACAGGGTGTTTGCTACGGTGGTACAATTACTTAAAATTTGGATTGGCCATAATTCAATTTTTTTAAATGGAATACTCTGTATTTTTTCAATGATTCAGATAGAGAATTAAATTCTCTTTCGATTTTATATTCTCTATCTAAAACATTTACGGAGCTACATAAGAATATCGCACTAATTTTACACCCTGTACATATATTTATTTTGACAATTTGTCGTTATTTTCACTATTTCTGTGACAGTATGTTTGTCAGTCAACAGCAAATGGATTTCCTTCATCATCAAATTTACGTAGCGAATCCTGGCCAAATTTATTCATTGTCATATAAAAACATCTTACTTAAATAGTAACATAAAATAATTGAATGACTTGTCATTTTTATGTCAAATGAAAACCTACAATTTTGACCTTTTACATAGCTTGCTGCTTAAACCCCCTCTGTAAGCATACTACAAATGGGGGTAATTCAAGCATGTCACCTAACACGTAGTGTTTAAGTACTCTAAATCAATGATTTAGTAGGTTTACACTGTGGAAATATTTTATTGGTTCCGTAGTTCCGTTCGCTGATAAACAACAAAAAAATTGCGTAACCATGGTTGTATAGATTTGACTCAATTTTCCTATAGTAGATACAAAAAATGTTACGGTAACTTTTACAGGTTTGTGCTTATAACAGGATCTCTCTAATATTCACAAATAAAATAAAACATCTGAGAATATTGTTTCAGTGAGTTAAAAAGATTATAAACAATTTTTAAATATGTTGTTATTAATACATTGTAATCATTTCTTATTAGAAGTTTGTGTTTGATTATTGCCTTTATTTCTAAAAGTCTGGATTTTCAAAAACAATCACATCTTTGAAACTAGACTACATGTGTCTATGTCTAATGAATCTCTTCAGTACGTTAAATTAACAATATCCCAAAAGTTTATGTATTTACTTGTTTCTCTCCATTTTCTGGAAAATTGCAAAAATGGTTAGATGTGTACCCGATTCGATTGTCATTTTTATTAAAACGTTAAAGTTGTCACAGAGAACCATGTCAATTGAAACACATTTCACAATAAATCTAAAAAGACATTTCTAGATAAACTTAAAAAAACATTTGTGACTAAGACAAAATTAATATTTGTAGAAAACACTAAAGAAAAATTTGGAGTTCGAAGTTTAAATTTTTTCACACAACAAAGCCTTTACACTGATACTGAATCGTGTCTTATTCTTAACTGAACACTAATTAATTAAATGACTTTCGCAACAAAAATAAAAAGCATTACTTACAACACTTGTTTGTTTAGTTTTATCTGTAACCTTTTATACCTTTCGCATAAAGCAAAAGCCTTAAAAGTCATTTATTCATTCAAAAACTTTGTAGCTTTATTAGATCATTGCACTTAAAACGAAATACATTGGGTTTTAAAGTGTTAAAAGAACGTTTTCCGGGTTGGGACTGTGTCATTTTTGAGAAAGTAGAACTCAACGTTTCGCCCACCTTCTAAAGGGGTTTCATCGGGAAGAAACCGGGGCTCTAAAAGAGCAAGGTAACTCAATATGTGAACCACGCCAGAGGCGAAAACACTGACCGTGAAAGTCTTCGAATTCATTCCAGACATTTTTTCTTACGTACCTACTTGTAAACCGAAATGTTTTCCTGTTTATTCAGAATGTGACATCAGTATGCTTAACAATTACAACAATATATGCTATATGTGCGCCACTGTAATAATCTACGTAAAAATGTCTACAAAAATATCTTTTTTCAGTTTTCAGAAATAAGTGAGTCATATCACTTAATTTGCAGAAGGCTAAGGGAAACCACTACAGCTCCCCAATATAAATGGGTGGGCAGTATTACAAAGTTCATTATGCCAAATCGTTTAAAAAAATCGCTTAGCCTGTTCCAACCATTATGCAGGATGATAACTTAATAGAATTCGATTATATTGAAATTTTCCATTATAAGTCCAAAACAAACAGAAAATCGACCATTTCCATTTTCACTATTTGATTAATCTCACAGAACTGGTTTGAGAATATGTAATCTGTTGGCGTAACTTTACATAGTGTAATTACTCAAACATCTACTGTTAATATAGAATATACTGTGCAATATTTTTGTACTACTAATGATATAAAATCGTTCCTAAAATTCGAATATAATAATGTAACACTAATTGCTACTAAATTAATTTATTATAAACAAAACTCGTGTCTACGAGTTAATAACAGTCCATCGGCCTAATATAGCATAACAACAACAAAGTGTATAATAATTTAAACTAAATTCAAAGGGTGCAGATGTGTGATATAAAGAATTCTACTGAGTTGCACAGTTTATGTTTTTCAGAAACGACCTTATTGATGAACGTTTTTATTCCGCTTGGTGTCAATCAGGTTTTCCAATTCCGACATTTTGTCGTTTAATTGCAAAAACTCCGATTTTCCAAACGGAGTTCTCTTGTTTTCTTGTTTTTTATTTACAGTTTCCGTCAGGACTATCTTGTTTCCTATCTCATCTGTCCACCAATGTTTTGTAACTCCTAACGTTTAAGTCAAAAACAGACGTACAAGTTCTGCGCTGTTTGCTTTTCCGCTCTTCGGGCTTTGGCATTTTGATTGGGGAATCAATTCGGCTTAATCTAGGAGCTTATGAAACGCTCGACCCCGTGTGGAGAGCACACGTTGATAAATTACGGGATCGCTTTGAAAAATAAATTGGTCGGGCTGCACGGGAAATTAGAATGTGCGAAATGTAACTGCAACCTACAACACCGTCTATTTAACAAAATACATTGCGGTGCTAAGTGAAACTGAGCGGAATGTTTGGAAAAGAGATCGATTGACCGTCGAAGGATGACCCTTTCTGATCCTCACTCAGGTCTTGTCAGCGGTTCTAAACATTGACAACTGTCGAGGGAGGATTCCGTCTCAATTTTACCTTGATAATGAATATTGATTAGCCTGTTGGTCTAAATTTATCTAAATATGGACAAAATCGAAAAAAAAAATATCGTTGACAATTTATACAAAGTTGCAGAACGCTAGACTGTAAAATATTAATTATTAGAAGTCCTTAGACCTTAGTGACTTTACAATCTACAAGACAAGTTGACAAGTATACTAGACTAAAGATCTTTACGTAAAGCACACTGAAATGCTAAGACGTAATTTATGGAATACATAGCTACTTGCTGCTTAATAATGAGGCAGGACTTTGTGTAATTTATACGACTGTAAAACTATAATCAAAGGCTTGTTGTCGCAGTAGAGAAGCGTTGATTTTTAAGAAAATGTTATTTTTAGCAGTTACTTTCTTGAGGAGGTACAGGTTATACTAGCACTATTTCACTAATTGAATACTATTAGCAACATTAATTAAGTTATGTTAAAACAGTGAACTACTGGAAATATACGGTGCGGACGTAAATTGCCCTCCCCCCCTGCTAACTTTTGAAGGGATTGATTTTTTAAGAACATTCAAAAGTAACCTTAAATAAGATAACAAAAACTACCTTTTGACTGTCTTTTTTTCCCATGAAAGTTCAAGATGTCACCGCTAGGACAAAAGGGTAACTTTTTTTTAATGGAACCATGGGTCGAGTAACACATCGTAAGATGCAATACAATTTCAGGAATTTGCTAATAGATTACATTTTTGTCAAGAGCAAAATGGAGCTCACTTTGAACATTTAATTTAATAAATTTTTCAAGAACAAACAAGTTTTTTAATTGTATAGCACCTTACGAAATTAAATTTGTGAATGTTTACAGTTATTTTTCTTAAAAATTAATCAATAAATTTAAAATCGCAATACACCCTTAAATGCAGTTGTGAAATATCTTTAATTTGAGGTGTGTTACTCGACCCACCGTTCCATTTAAAAACAGTGACCCTTTTGTCCTAGCAGTGACATCTTGAACTTTCATGGGAAAAAAGGACAGTCAAAAGGTAGTTTTTGTTGTCTTATTTAAGGTTACTTTTGAATGTTCTTAAAAAATCAATTCCTTCAAAAGTTAGCAGGGGGGGGGGGGGCAATTTACGTCCGCACTGTATAATAAACAGCGAAATCTAACAAGTATATTTCTTCGCTCAAATTTATTCATTGATATTTTATTAATCTAAATTACTGTCAGGTTCTCAAACTGCTGCGACTTTATGTTGTAAGCTACATACAGTTAAGCTGAAGCTGTTGCAATTTTTTTAAACTGTTTTATGTAAGAAAGCTGCACATAGAGTTAATGTCAAGACATGCTAGTTTATTTTATTGCCTTTAAAAACCAGTAGCAGGTTGCAAATATTATGTTGTTTTTCACATTTTTATTTCGTAGCTCGCGGAATAGACAATCTAGATTAGGTGAATAACTATTGTTTATGCGAACTTCATCTAAAGAAAACAATGAAGGTGTTTCTTTTATAGTAGAACCAGCAAGTTGCTTAATCTAATATTTCATTATTACAAAAATAAGAAATCATTCTATTTTATAGACTGTGCATTAATGGTTATTTATTATACAAGACGATAACATTTTATTTTATCTTCGAGAGCGAGAGCTAATACGCTCGAGAAGATAATGAACAATTTTATCGTCGTGTACCTATAATATAAAATTTTATTCTATCCTCACCATTATTTACATACTTATTGAATTAGTTAATTATTGTGATTGATAATTATAAACGTCAAAGAAAAATTCAATAATCAAATAAAATGTCAAAAAACGTTAGAAACTAATAATCACAGAAATACAACAAAGGATGTTAGCATGGAAATCGGTTAAAAATGTGAATATGTAATTTTTTCCTTCTACACGATAAAATTTCATTTTAACATGAAGTAAAACGTAGATAAAATACAATTTTAACAGCGAGGATAGAATAAAAAATTATTATGAGAACTATTTCAAACAACGTTAAAATAATAATAACGACAGGCTTCTCAAATAATATAGTGTTATCATTTTTCAAACCACAACGCATTTATTAATTTGTTGAACGCACTTTTCTAAACATTCTGAGTGTTCTAGTATCTAGTTTGCCTACTTATTAGAATTGAGAACTATAATATGTTACTTTAGAAAATCTTGTTACGTATGAAGTGTTTTCTTAATTTTTGGAAACAAATTGTTCACATAAGCCACGAAAAGGACGATTTAGTAGGCGAGTGACGAGTGGATATTACACCAAATAAAGGGTTTTGCGGATGTAAAGTATATTTAAACTGTTGACATAGGCATACATCTGCATACTATTCCATTGTGATCTTCGAGAGGAATCACTGGCTCACCGCGCTTAAAAGTGATTTTCGCGTTTGCATCCCTTTGCTCTTCCTTGGTTGGCAGTTCCCTGTTTTAAAAACATGGCATACTTCGTTGTTATTTAATTTTAGGGTCATAAGTGTATATCCCTAAGGTTTTGTTTTGGAATTAGCAAAGGTGGTGTCCATTGATTTCTTACATCTAACATGTACAATGTACATGAAGATGTCCGTACAAAATTATATTCATTGCAAAAGATCGGTATGCTAGCTTATTGTAAATGGCTCGGTTCTAGACAAACAATTTTTGTACGGCATTCAGTTTTTAGTTCGTTTTCAACTGAACATCGATTCTATTTAAATTTGCGAAGCCGATAACTAACTATAGATAATGAAGGAGCTTATTCGCTAAACATCAGTTGCTAAATTTCTATGATTTTGTTTATACGTTAATTTTCCGTAATAATCGTAAAACATTATAATATTGTAACGAGACGCGTCTGCTGTCGGCGGGAGTGTGAATCATTTCGCTCGTATGCGTCATCTGCAGACAGACTTCCAGACTGTTTGACAATTGCGTCATCATCTCAATCATTCCAGATTGGATTCCAGATGCCGCAATAGTGTACCAGCCAGACCAGCCTACCAACAAGTCACGATCAAGTGCGTACGTGAATATAAATAAACTGTATAAATAAATCAGTTAGTGTTTCGAATAAATATTAGTGTTGTATTTTTAGTGTTTAAGTTGTTGTTTAAGTTGATTATTATGTAGTTTACATTTGTTAATAAATAATTCACCCCACGGACTGTGAAGTTTTAAATAAACGTTTTAAAAACGTTACAATATAAACAGCATTTAAAGGGACCTCCACCTTGATCGCTTTTTGGATAACTAAAAAATAAAATATGGCTGTATTAATTAAATCAATTCTAATTTGATATTTAATACTGCCGTCACAATAAATATGTTAAATAAATGGCTTATTCTTTGTTTACTATGCGCTCAACAACTGCTACGGTCATTGGCATTATCTAGTCTAGAGAGTAGTGTGTAACGTGATTATTACGGCTAAATAGTCTACGCATTTGGTTTCTGGACGTTAAAAGTAGAGTTAAAGGAGCTATTAGAGGATACAATATACAATACAATACGATCGACAAAGCAACTCTTTTGCTTCTTCTATCTTCAGATTCTTTTTATCCAGTATTGGACATAATCTCCTTTTTTCATTCCATTTTGTCGTTCCTTTCTAGTTTTCTCCATCTCTTTCCAACTATAAAATCTTTATGTTGTCTTCCCAGCATTTACGCGGTCTTCCCACTTTTCTTTTCTTGGCTGTCAGCGTAAAACTGTATACTGTATTCATCCATCTTTCATCTGCCGGTACCATATGCCCTGCGCAGCTTCATTTCTGTTGTGCAACTTTTTCTGTGATGTCTTTAACTTTAGTCCTTTCCCTAAACCCTAAACCATTCGATTTTTTTCCTATCTCGTAGCGTTATTCCCACATTTTTTCTTTCCATTGCTCTTTTAATTGTTTCAAATTTTCTTACTATTTTGTTTGTTAACGTTATAGTTCCTGTGTCGTACGTTAAAAGAGGTAAAATACAACAATCGAACATTTTACTTTTTAAATGTATGGGGAAGTTTCTGAACTTCAGAACATACGACAATTTATTAAAGGCCATCCATCTAAGCGTTATCCTTCTGTTTATTTCTGCTTCTTGGTTTTCTTTTGATATCTTTATGTTATGTCCCAAATATGTGTATCAATTCACTTGTTCTATCTGTTCTTCTTGTATAACAATATTTAGTGACTGTTCAGAATTTGGCATCACTTTTGTCTTCCTTCTGTTCATATTTAAACTAACTTCTCTGGATTTCTCATGCAGTTGTTCCGTCATTACCTGTAATTCTTGTTCCGACTTTGTAGTTATAACTGTCGTCAGCGTATCTTATGTAGCTGTGTTAAATCCAATCGGAGTTTTTAAATACATTTTCCAATGCGTGAATAGTTTCGAGGTTAAAGTGTCACCTTATCTAACACCTCTCTGTATGTTGATTTTTCTTATTCACGTCTTAGTTTTATTGTATTGGTTCCTTGCTTTTTTATATTTTTTTGATTATGTTTGGGTAACGGGTATCAATACGAGCATCGTCGAGTGCTTCTAAAATTGCCATGTCTTCCTTTCTATCATCTTGCCCATCCTGTTTCTTGTCCAATTTATCATTTAGGTCGCCTAATATTATGTCGCGGTCGTGGTTCAGCTAGTCCAGCGTGCGGCTGACCACTGAGATGGCCCAGGTTCGATTCCCAGGGTCACACATACACCGAAAACACCCGACCGCTTCCCTCGGAAGGCAATGGCAAACCACCGCGGTATTTCTCCTAGTAAGTCCTCTCTGAAGTAGCAGTGCAATCACTTCCGTGGTTCGGAGCCCATGTTAAGCTGTAGGTTCCTTATGTCTGTAGGCCACTTCTAGAAGAAGAATATTATGTTATGTAAGTGCGCCTTATCGTTACCTCAGCATTTGTTAACACTGTCGTAAACATCTTCTATATCCTCGTCAGATGATGTGCTGGCGGGAGGCGTTTAGTTGGACTACTTTAAGTATCTATTATTTGTCCTTAGTATAATGTATGCTGTTTTTCAAAAAATTCTTATAATTTTTATTAAATGTTTTTCTAGCCGCTGTCTCATTATAAATCCTACGCATGCGTAGTTGTGTTGTCATTATTTTCATTATAATGGAAAATGTTTCCATTTTTTAGAGTAATTAAATCCTCTCCTTGTCTTCGCACCTTTGATATACCAATTATATCCCATTTTATCTTTTAAGTCTTCCTCTAATTCTAGTATTAGTGGTGCTGCGGATGCGATAAATTTTACATTAAACTTTGCCAGTTTCATTTCAAATGTTTGGTAGTCTGCCGTAACCCAGAGATTACTTTTCCGACCCTTTCTCCAAGTCATGGTCTAAACGCTACCGTACTTAGGGTAACTCGGGGTGCTGGGAACTAAGGGTCGTTTTTAATTGTAATTACCATTTACTGTTTACCGTTTGGAGAGTTGGGTAGGATATCGTAGGGATGAAATAGGATGTGGGTGGGATTAAGATTGGGACACGGTTCCCTCCTGGTATTAGAAGGTGGGAGAGAACTAACAACCAAGCCTCACGCGGGCAGTGTCGCTTCCCTGAAGCAGATTTATCCTCTACCGAGATTGCAGAAGACTATCTGTCCGATACCACCGACAAGTAAAATTCTGGCGATTTCAAAGAATTCCCACCACTTGTAGGGACTTTTATTGTACTAAACAAGGCACTGGTGCACTGATACGGAATCTACCGTTTTACCTCGTTTCCGTAAGAGCGCAAAGTTTTCGATTTTTACAGCAATAAAAATCTCACCTGGGAACGAATTCGGAATTTTCGGTTTACAAGGCAATCAGCTTTGTTAATTCTTTACACCACTGAAGCCAACTAAATGAATTTTTGATTGTTGGGCGAAAACAAAGCTTGTCAGTGCTCAGTATTTCACCACACATTGACTGTTATGGTCAGTTAGCACTACCTTACCAGAATCTTGCCAAATTCAAAGGTCTTCCACTCTTGATAGGCTTCTTTATAGTACCAAACATCATATTAATACAGAATCTAAGGCAAAACTTAGGTTTATAGGGGAAGTATAATAACTAGGGCACTAAAGATGATGCTAGAAAAATAAATTTACAATTATTACAATATTGTCTGAGCGTTCGTAAGAATTCATGACTCGTTACTAAAACTATTGAGGATAATCCTCGTATTACGTTAATAAATACAGCTTTCATTAAATGCCTGTAGAGGACGAGCAAGATAATAAATGAACAAGTTTATACATAAATAACGTTTCAACGACACATCTGCACTTTCTGGCAGACATTTTGTTTTTTGAATAAATGCCATTTTACTTCTCATAAAGTTTAGAATCGACTGAAATATTTATATGGAAATGAAATTTCGACTAAAAAACAATGATTCCATGTTTTTTTTATAGTACTAACAATCAATATCTCCCAATCGGCAGGATTTTCCTGCAGTCTGGAGGTCGGTATCGAGTCCTAGTGACCATTCGTCGCTGGGCACCTAATTAACGATGCTCTCATTCGAATACAGACTTAAGAGGCAGAATAACAAGGTCCAACACGTACACACACTTACGCTATACACACGGTGCAGTATGTAGGATCAACGGCGCACCAATCACGTAACCCGCAGAGTCGGGCCGGGTTGTGCATTGCACGTGTAAAACCTCATACGTTAACGCTTAACGCACAGGCCTCGACACCGGAAGGTATAAGATGTTAACGATAACAAACAAACAAACTAACAACCAATTATAGTCCGACGTTTAAAGAAATACAAGATAAATATAAAGCCTTTTGAATGGCTTTCTTTTCTCCGCATTTTTAGATCGGACATACCCTTTACCATATGTATAGTTAGGTATGAAGCTAAACCTCATTGGCATTGGTAGTAACATACGTTTTCCATTTACATTTGTTTTGTAATTTATACAGGGCTAGTGATCTTTGTGTGAGATTTTATACATTTTGTTTATTTAACAAGTGTACCAGTTTCTTTTACTTTAATTTCAAATGCAAAGTTTTCTTCAAATAGTAATTTGTATTGCTTGAATTCTGTTAACAATCAATGTCTGATTGAAACTTCACAGCAACAACCGAAAGGGTTTAGTTTTAAAACATAGGACTTTTAAAATATATTTCTGATGGCTGAGTATGATTTATAACTCTGTGCTTGCCCTCTGTATATGCTCTTAGTTCTGGCATCTACATTTAAACCAGTGTTTCTCAACCTTTTTGGACCAAACGCCCACTTTGTCAGGTCCGATTCTTAATTCGCCCACTTTAATTTTTAAAAGCTTAAAATTGCATAATAATCCAAAAAATAATGTAGGTTAGGTTTGGCTTTGGCGTTAGTAAGATAAACAAAGAAATTTGAAAGGAACAAAAGTAAAATAACATTTATTACTTATAATTTTAACTTAACATACAAAAAATAAGATACATGAAAGTAAAATATTTACTATAATTTTAGCCTAACATACAAATAATAAGCTACATGAAATTTAAAGTTTTAATGGGAACCTTGAGGTTGGTGATCTTTGCAAAGTTTAATAATATTTGGTTCTAATTTCGAAAGATATAATCTTAAGTCACCTTATTCGAAAATTTTTAGTCGATTTCTTTGCTTAGTCAGTATTTGGGAAACAGCACTGAAACCCCTTTCAACTAAATATCGTCGGGTTACTGCAAAAACCAGTTAAGTCACAAATATGACTTTTTGAGAAAAAGTGAAATCAAGTTTATAATATGTAACAAAAATCATATAAGACATTAATATTTTATTCAACAAAAAAATTTATACAATAGCAACTTAGTGAATATGTACCTACAGTGCAATAATAATATTACAAAAAATAAACCAAAATTCTAGTACTTAATTTCAAAAAAAGGTTTAAAAAATGGACTTAACCGTTTTTGGCTGACACATAATAGAAACTTTTTACTCACTAGTTACTTCATCATCTGGCAGTAATCTGTTTGTTACCTTCATTTTCGGATTCGTCGGAATCATCACAGTCAGTATCTTCTACTGCAGGTTCTGGAACAGTATCTTTGACTGTTTTTGTGGAAGGTAAAGATTGGTACCATTTGTGAAATTCCACAGGCATAGTTTCTTTTTTACACAAAGTTAGTAAATGTGGCTTCTTTAAATAACTTATTGGTCTGAGTTTTGTGTAAGCGTTTGTTAACTGTAACGAATTAATTTAGGTTTACGGGATGTCCTTTACCAAAAACATTCATTTCTTTATAGTCCGAGGTATGGGCGTATCTGTATTCCAGTATACCTGGTTTGATATTCTGGTAGGTACCTGAAGCATTTTATTTTCAACCAATTTACTTTTTCCCCTTCTGTATTTTTGCCTTTGTGTTTTAGACCAAGTTTTGCTAGTTTGCCAAGGTCTTTGATATCAGAGTATTTCAGTTCGCGTACATTGTAGGGTGCACTCTTTTTGTTTCGCACACGTTTAG
Source organism: Melanotus villosus (assembly GCA_963082815.1). NCBI lineage: Eukaryota > Metazoa > Arthropoda > Insecta > Coleoptera > Elateridae > Melanotus > Melanotus villosus. The sequence goes on from OY720419.1 coordinate 83,301,253, forward strand.
ATCTAGCCAAGCGGAAGATGTTTAGCCAATTTTGAATAGTATAAATTGGGATGTATTTTTTTTTGAGATTCTATAGCACTGTGCATAGAATCTACTTCCATATAACTATGGCCGCTCTCTAAACAATTATGTTCAATCACATTCAGATGACTATTTTGAACTAGGTACAGGAATAGACCTGCAACATTCTGGTACCTGTTCTGCCCACCGCAAGTGTCAGAAAAAAAATGAAATTTCACTAATTCTGGTAGGTAACTGTAAAATGTAATTATAAAGACATGTGCCGATTTCTGAACTTCCACGTTTTCCATTTAATTCTGTCCAGGCAAAGCAAAAGGCATCGTTCGGGGATGGTAATTCGTAAATAGTAAGGTTGTAGATACAAATTTTGCGGCTGTAATACATAGGACTAACTTCACTACATGCTATTTGTAGAACGTACTGAAGATCAAATGTACAGCACATAAAATGTTTTTCTTCTGTACTTCTCTGCTTGTTTTCTATTTTAGCCCTATAGCACTCTTCTTTTCGGCTTACATGCTGGTTATATTCTTCTTCGTATATTGGTTTCTGTTCTGGCTCAGCAGATGAGTAGCGAACATAAATCTGACGTAGATCTTTTTTGGGTTTATAAAATGTCGGACACCGGTTTAGTATTGTCACTTATACATTTTTCTTTGTAAAGAAAGTACATCTTAGTTATACTCAGCGCAGAATCTAAATACAACCGTTTGGTACTTTTTCTGCTATAATGCGATTTCATGGTGGGAAAGCTCTCTATGTGATCTTTAACTTTTTTTATGTCTGCAGGCTTAGTTTTATTAGCAGGTTCTTTTCTTCCTCTATTATCTTGCCCAACGAATACTTTTCCTTCACCCATATATTTAAAGGCCTTATCAATCACATCATTGTGGATAGTTAAGGTTTTTTTTTTAAATCCTTGCATACGCGAATTTTTTCCGAAGCTGGGGACAAAAAGTACTTTCCTTCCTTAATCGTCGTCTTTCAGGTTTAACACTTTCAACGTTATTTAAAATGAAATCGTTTCGCCTATTGTAATCACAATTCCAGAAGTTTTTGCATATAATAACCCGAGTTTCTTCGGAAATAGTCTCGCTATATTTAAATCTACATCGAATACGATTCAGTTTTTTTGGTTGCTTCAAGCACAGTACGTCACCAATTAATTGTAAATATTGTTTGACATAATTATTTTATGACAAATGACAATGCTAGTAACACCACCTACCGTATTTTAGCAAAGCTAACAGGAAAAACCGGCTAAGTGCACTTAGCTGGTTTTTGCAGATAAATAATTGAAGCATGGATGAACTTTTTGTGCAGAAATCAGTTAAGTGCACTTAGTTGGTTTCTGCTGTACAGATATGCTGGATTAGGACTTAACTGAAAATCACACAGCCTGTAACTATTAAACCATGCCAGCATTGACTTAGCCGGTTCTTGCAGAACAATCTTAGGCAAATATTGAACTTAACCACGCAAATATCTAAATTTCACAAAATTTGGACTTAACCGGTTTTTGCAGTAACCCGACGATATGAAGTTGGAAACGCCATAATTAAAACTAATTTCCATCCACAGCGGTTGAAATGTGTTACTAATTTCGATCCAAAATTCTTCCAAACTGTTATGTTGAAATAAAAGTTTTGCTTCAATATTTGCTTGCAAATCTATTAACATTTCTTGGATATGTGAAGGTACATTAGCAGGATAAATGGATTAATAACCAAAGTGAATTCGCCCACGCAAAATGACCATCGCCCCCCAAAAGCGGATAGTCAGATAATCGCCCACCTTAAGATGTCAATCGCCCACCAGGGGGCGATATCGCCCACCAGGGGGCGATATCGCCCACGTTGAGAAACACTGGTTTAAACTATGTATTTGGAAACTTGATGATTATATTATTCAAGTATCATTGATATAACGAAGCGTGAAATTGTGTACTGAAACTGTATTGTAATATGATTATTCGAGGACTGTAATCAAAATCAATCAAAATTTTCATTAAAATCTAAAAATACGAAAAATAGCAAGCTGTCTGAAATCTGAAATCGTTAAAGTAGCAAATAGCTGCTAAAAATTACTATCTCTCTATGTTTAATGGTGGATTTATTTCACATAATTATACTTTACATATTTTTTCGTATTTGGCGAGATATTACTTATTCCACTATCATTTGGATTTGTCAAGAGTACATCCAAATAAATGACAGTTGTTTAACGAGATATTTACATGTTTAGAACACCAGAACAACAATAACGTGCACATAGGGGAATTTCCGAAACAAAGAGATATATGTGTTGATATGATGGCCAGTAGAATAATATGAATAGGTATGAGCAATATGGAATGTCGAATAATAAACATTTTGAATGGCAGGTATAGTCGTCGTATTTATAATCATTTGATCATTCCGTGCAGAAATGGGAAGTTATAAAGTCGTTCGAATAACGATAATTAGTTCTTGAAATTTATTACCTAACGACAGCTGTAAAAACATTTATTCCCAGCAGGCGGTAATTTTTGCTAAAAGTAATAAAGTTGTTTTACTCATCGTTTTCAATCTTAGAAATGCAAGAAAAATAAAATTAAAGCACCTAGTCGAAACGTACTTAAAAATTGTAATTGCTTTCGTAACTTTCGTCTACTTGGACTTTCAGTCAACATTTTCAATCAACGTTTTTATATTCAACCCTTAGAAGCATGCAAAAATCAATTACCGAACCCGAACTCTAATTTGACATGAATAAATACCGTCCAACAAAAAATTTCATAAAGTTCCTCGGAGAGCCAAATACTTCATATTTTAGATTCTCCGTGGTCGTTCAAAGACGTCCGCATATAAAGGAAAGCATAATGTTGGAGGATGAAAAACAAGAAAGGGTTTTTATTCTTTCAGGAGGTTGCCGGTTACTCTATTTTTAAGAAGCTTTTATAATGATAAATGTTTACCGAGCAAACGGATGAAATTTCAGACATTTCTAATAATAGCCGGTGTTTAACTCTTGTACGACACATTAACGATTCTGAGGTTGATTCTGTAGTCGTTATAGTGTGACCCGCCGTTAATGGTTTTAGTGGGCGACTCGCACAGGTTTATTCAATTATTTATCTAAACCCACGCTTACTATCCTCCATTTTTAAAAGCTTTTTAAAAACGGACACCCTAAGCGAAACTACGGATTAAATTTTAATAAGTAGGGCTAGTAATAATGGAATATTTTATAAGTTCGATAGAAATTCATTTGTCCAAATATAACAAAGGAGGGCTAATTTTACACTTAGAAAACTAACAAGAACGTTCTAAGCACGTTCGAACAAAATTTCTATTAAGATGTATAACTGAGATATGCAAACTTTAGACACGCTGCTGAATACGTAAACAGCAAAACTGCGAAAAATAAAATATTCTATTATGGCAAAGAGAACATTACGCGGAAAAGTTTTATTACACTTTTATGAAAAAGTTGAAACATTTTCGTGTTTAACTTTCGAGCTTGACGGTTTCTTCTTTATGTAAAGATCGGGCCTTTACCGTGTTTGTTTTAAGGAAATAAACGAGGTGATAAAAAGATTAAACCGCTTGCAACAGTCAAACTAGGCGTCGTTTGTTCAACGTCGTCTTAACACTCGGCTGTCAATCACCAAATGAAAACTTCCTAAAAGGTTCGTAAGAAGCTTTATTATTTCCAGTTTCCCGTGGCTATAAAGAAAAATGCCTAAACCTTTTTTGTCCTTTCGATATCCCTCGCAAGTTATAGGTCGAACAGTCGCCATACGAAATTATGAATTATGATGACCTTTTGGTTATTCGGCGAAGATTTTATTGCGGGTCACCTCGGATGAAGTCGTAAAGGCAAAATCGAGGAAGCATTTGCAAGGTTGTCTTGCTGGCGGAACAAGAAACGGATCAAATAGCAAAAGGCGTTGCGCCATCCTAAGCGACCTATTTAATGGGGAATGTCGGATTCTGCTCTACCTTAGGGCAACTAACTCGTATAAGCAATAGGGCGAACCAAATTTCCTTTTGATGCTAAGTCGGTTTAGCGGTTTGTTCGTCCTTAATAAATACAAATCCTTTCGACGCAACGATCCAGTGACCTCAAACAGTTAATACATAGTTTTTTCCTTATTGTTATTTAAATCATGCCGTTACTGCTGTAAACTCAGGCGGTACTAGGATGATTTTTTACATGGCAAGTAATGTTTTCAGATGAGCAAACTAATCCACTTTAGTGGAAACATTTTACGGAAACGGAACAACTTCCCTATTTAACAAACCGCGTTTACTTCAGTATTTCATTTAGTTAGAGAAGTTGTTTTGGTCCAACTTACCCGTGTTAAATTACGAAATAACATCTGGTACAGCAACATTGTCTGTATCCACTCAAATTATTCTAGAAACTTTAAACTAAGAAAAGGTAAAAATGTCTTGGGAAACAAAACAAACAAGAAAACAAATTTTATCCCCAAATCCCAATGAGACGAAACTACTTTTCTTTCGAATAGAAAAATCTAGATTACGTAAATTGGATCGTCTCTCCTTTTTACTACCTGACTGACGTATTGTATGATTTGTTCCAACTTCCAGTGGTAGGCAAATTGATGAATCAGATTAGTATATATGAAAGGACCCTCATAAGCTGGAAGATTTCTTTTAAGGACTTTATAAGAAATAAAATTCAATGTATTTTCATTTTCATTTTATCGCAAAACGTGGGTGATTCGCGAATGTGAAAGCCCTTAATCATGAAAAGAAGAAAAATACTTTGGAATGTATTAAATACAACAAGATAAAAATCAAATTTCAAAATACGGAGCTTACATTCAAATCTAAAATATTCACGGAAAAAAGACTTTCTTGTAGGCGTATAAATCAATAATAAGAGAGTGTTTTCAAAATTAGATTAGTATCAAAAAAGAATAGTAAGATGCATTTGTGTACTTTTAGTAGCTTTTCTGTGGTTTTATTTTGTTTTGCCTTACTTCTAGTAAAGAGCACATTTAAAGCTTTGCCAAACAAAGTGCAGTCCGTACGAAGGAGGTCTTTCAGTTTAGAAAGTTAAACTAAGGTTTTGTGTGTGCGAATAGACTGAGCAGGAGATTATTAGAATACTAGAAGGAAACGTATTTTAGTAAAAGCACGATTGTCTGTCCATATTATTTGTAAGCCCAAAGAACAAGAAATTTGTAAAAAAGTGCTTTTTTGAATAGAATCATAACTTAATATTAGGCATTTTTGAGCAGACAAAATTTAAGAGGAATTAAGTGACTGTCAGAAAATTTGAAGTGAAAGAAAAAACCTACCTTATTAGGTTGTATGTTCGATTCTCTTATCTCTTATGCTAATGACCTGAACTAGGTAACCTCTTTATGTAAATAAGCTATTATTATTTACTTTTTAATATTCAGAGAAGTTAAGAAAATATTAAACGTTTAGCGACCATATTTTTTTTAAACAGAGATTTTTAGACCAATTCATTTATATTTGATCAGAACCACTTAAAACGAAAGAAGTAACAATACAAGGAGGAATACTAAGCCTAGTGCTATTCACAATATTTTTTAACGACATAAAGAACACTAGAAAACTGTATTTCGAGTATCAAAATTTACAAAGAACGGTTATTTCTGGGGGAGCTGTTACTGCTGACATAGTAACAACGAATAGTTGAAAGGACCTCCAGAGTAATTCGGAAATATGGAATAAAACGTTAGAAGAAAACGGTATGAAACTAAACTAATGCAAAGTTAAGGCCAAGCGAAGAATATGAGGAACTAAATAAAAAGTAGTAGAAGCAATATTACTACAGGTCAAAACAATGAATATTTGTTAGTAACAATAGAGCGCTGTGAAGCCACCGAATAGAAATTAACGATAAAATTAACAATCTACAGTGTGCCATGAATAACAGCTTTATAAACAAAGCAGAAATATCATCTGAAAGTATACCTAAGTCCTAACTTTTGGCGGCAAAGCGAAGGTATTAATAAGAAAACAAAAGAGCAAAATACACGATACATTATGAAATTTCTAAGAAAATATAGAAAGTTAGACGAAAAACAGAATACGCAACACGCAAATAATTAAAGAACTGGAAGTATAATCCGTGTTAGAATGCATTGAAGCAAGACAATTAAGCTAGTGGGGGCACCTTCAAGGGATGAATATTAAAAGAGTTGTTAAACAAGTAGGGGAGGTCAAAACGCAGACAAAGAGAAAAGGAACATTTTGTCAGACATAACATGAGTGTAGCGGAAAAATATTGAGAAGAAAGAGAAAATATGAACAGGAACAAAAACATCGCCAAGGAACAAGAAAAACATTTGTGCATTGCTTATGATATGTAAATAATAATAAATGTCTTAGACTCTCTATTATCATAGCTTTTATAGACCGTTGCGTCCAGCGACTTTGATCTCGTCTATCGACTGCATTGGTGGTTTGTTCCTAGTAAGATTAAGATAAGAAAAACGACAAACGTTTGCTGAAATCACTTGTACAGCTTAAGAAATGCCATCACAAAAACATAGAGAAAATCTAATGACGAAGATAATAATGAAAATTCGCAGAAAATATCAAACATAACCAAGCAGGAAGTAGAATTGGCTAGACAACCAAAAGTAAACAAGTTGCTGGTGAAGACGCGATCTTGTCAGAACAATTCCAAAATAGAAAAACAGCTATCGTCCAATATCAGAAAGCACAGACACTGTTCGAGTATATACGGAGGAGATCAAAGGAATCTTAGCAACAATCCATTTACTGTTCTCCTTTGACATCTTTAGAAGACACTCACTAGAATCATTAACAGTAGGCTAACCAATAAAATTTACTAATTAACCAGTTTGGTAATTTGAGGTAATTCCTCTGAGCCCAAATTCAGTATTTTTTCATCTTTGGTAGCATCAGGTTCCGGTATAAAAAAATAGTATAATTCTGTATAGTATTTTTTCACAACCTTTGTTATCTGGCCCTTTTTATTTTTGACAACTCCACTATTGTCTTTTGTCATCCTCTGTTCCCTAAAGTTTTCAGTGCCTTCATGTCTTGTAGCTTTCTATTACTGATTATTTTGGTAAATGGTATCCAGTGAAACTTTGGGTATACGTCATTGATGAATTAGGCAGTGTTTCACATGTAACTGAACAATCACCATTTACAGGTTTTTCTAAAACAGTTTTCATTGAATTTATTTTTTAATAAGAAATGTCTTCAGACGACTTTTGTATTGTGTTAAAACAGTATTCTTTAATTGTAGCAAGCACAGTATTAAACACTTTTAAGTCGCAGTGTGTTAGGTGAATTTGGAGTAATAAGGTAATTACGGAAAGGTATACGAAAGTTATTATTAAAACTAACCTCAAACATGACATATGTCAACTACAAAAGTAAACAGGAAAATTAAATATGTCTGACAACGTAGCTATCAACACGAACAGCTGTACCAACTTAATAGACAAACGTCATCAACATAATAATATAAGGCAGATTTTAGCGACGAACCTGGTTCCAAATTTTCGAACCGCTTCGTTTTATCGACGAACCAATGACGTCACGGTTCATAAAATTGAACCGGGTTCCAGCAACCGACGAACCAACCTCGCAACGTGTGTTCCTGACAAGTCGTTTGGGTTCGTCAATTATCGGAGCGCGAATGCCATCACGTGACTACTTTTGTATGTTAACAGTGGCTGGCGGTTTTTACGAATTTGAAATTACTGTGTGTAATTTTTATAACTTTCAATTAAAAATCTAGCATTATTTCATAAAAAAGATGGAGAACGTTGATGTCACGTATAACGGAGTGTCTTACAAATTACTTGTAGATACTGAAACCGCCGAGAATTTGAGTTAAAGTTAGTTACCTGAACGCGATTTAACTATTAACGGTAAATCTAAGAATCATTCGAAAACAGCATTTCATAAGCAGCTAACACGCCAAGTTGTCCTAAATACCTAAATCCATTGTAGATACTAAAACGTTCAATTATGTTAGAGGTTAGAATTTTAATGTCAAACCGCCGTTTGAACCGAATTACGTTTTGGCGAACAGTAAATTTGATGACGTCATTAACGAACCGGGTTCAAAAAATTCAGGATTGTATTTTATAAGACATGCGAATATTTGAACATATATTATTATATTTATGTTTAGCAGGAAATTTAGTCTCGTATGTATAATTGTTTTAAAATAAACTTTATTTAATGAAACATTAATAAATTCAGTGGAATTTTAAATTCATAATTTGAAATTAATTTGTATAGGAGTGGCTGTCATGAATGAAGTGTGACGTCATATTGATGACGTCTACCCAAAGTTTCACTGGATACCCTTTATTGTAACTTCCAATATCTTGCTTTATGTTTTTTTTTTCTGATTGTTTTATTGAGTTCGTTGTAGTCTGGAGAATTGCTGTTTAAGCAACTCCTTTTTTTAATCATGTCTTTTGTTTCTTTTTTTAGTTTACAGTTCTTGAGTTGTGCCAGGACCACCTAGAAGTACGGGCCAGCTCATAGTCGTAAAACGTTTGAAAAGTGGAGGGGAAAGCGCCCTACTACGCGAGATGCTGTGACTAGCCCTCTGGCAGAAATTATCGATATATCGATAATATCGATATTTAATAAAATATCGGAAGACGATATCTAAAACATGAATATCGATAAATATCGATAATATCGATATTTTCGATAATTTTCAATAATATTGATAATCGATTATTTTAATAATATTGAACACTTCGATAATTTCGGTTAAATCGGCAATATCGATATAGATAATATCATAATTAAATTCTTCTAAAAATATCTAACAGTTTCAATTAATTATAATATAAATAGATTTCTTTAAGAAATCAGGTTTGTTGTATTCTCAAGTTTTACGAAATATTCCCGTTTTCAGGTGTGTAACGTGAATTGATCATTCGTTAGCTTAACAAAAGCTTTGTGCAACCCGCACTTAATTGTGTTTATGCAACAGGTCAGCAAATGAAAACAAAATCAAGCTTTTGGGATTTTTAGTTACTGGCTTTAGAGGATTTGTAGAATAAAACAATTTTTCTGTGGCCTGTTTTAGGCAATATATTAGAAATTACCCTTTTTTACAACAAAAATCAAACTAGTTTTTATATTCTGGAAACAGGCCAATCTAGACATGGGCCTTATTTTAAATCAATCGTTCCAAACGGTAAAAAATGGACAATTGGCCCTTCTTGAACTCCCACAGATCTATCGAAAACCTATTTTATGAAGAATGATTAATTTTGATCTTAGGTTACTTAGGTATTTGTAATTGATCATTGTTTTAGTGACAGTTAACACAAGAATTTAGTAAAGCAGAATAATTTTACACAAAATGATATGAATTAACCCTTATTTACAAAGAGGGATTAGGTTAGTTACAATGTTTCTGTAACTCAAATATTAGAGTCCGAAAAAAAAAATTAAGCTATTAAGTTTACTTAAAATTAAGTCTGCTAGTAAAGGTCAATTTGAAATTAAAACGCTGATTTCTGAAATAAATGATGTGCATTTTACTGATGATGAAAATGTTCATATGCAAGCAATTTATGAAGAATTGACGTTGACGTCGTTGAAATTACTAAAAATGACCATATGGTTTTAATTTATATAGCAGGATATAGAGCTAATAGTTTAAAATCAAAACTTACATGTAGAAATTGTATTAGTTCTTTAACTAGTGACAAAAATTTGGAATATGACTGCAGACCAGAAGCATATTCCTATATAAAAGATTTAGACAGGGGTGGTTTAAAAGTACCAAAAGAATTTTTAGTGCAAATAATTATTATAATGTTTAAAACTTTTAAAGTACTTATTAGTGAAATATACGAAGAACAATTTATTGCTGCTGCAAACCAAAGAAGTCTTTTATGCAAATTAAGTGTAGAGAATTTTGATACAATTAATTTTGAAGATCTTGACAACTGTTTATGTAACAGCAGAAAATCTGTTGTTGATAAAGTAACAATGATATTTTCTAATATATTATTGAATAATTTTGCAAAAAATAAAAATGATGTTCAACATGAGTCGAAAAAAAGAAAATTAAATACGTACAATTTAGCGTAATTAATTAGTTGTTATAGCCTATTAAAATTAATTAAAGGTAGATACTATGTTCTGCATGTGAGTTAAATATTGTTTATTGTTTAGGTACATGTATTTTTTCTATAGTACTTATTTTCACTTAAAATTTTTATTTAATAATGATTCATTAATATTATACTAAATATATGTATCTTTGACGTTCGGTTTCGTATTAAAATAAATATAAAATTTAGCATTTTGTTTTATTTACTGATTAACGTAATCCCGAATTAAATAAATATGCAAAAATATGTGACGTTTTATTACACTTCAATATCGTAAATTGATTAAAACATATAAAACATGTATACCCTCTATACATTTTGTGGGCGTCATCCCCTCCACAGCGCTTCAGCATGAGCCGGCCCGTACTTCTAGGTGGTCCTGGTTGTGCTCTTAAACATATTTTGCTGGTTGTCGTTTGTATGTTATTCCTTATCATTTTATCTAATTCATTGATGTTCATATTGTTCTACTGGTGTTAATTTTTCCTTTTTTTTGAAAAGGCTCTAACTTAGATGAAGAACGGAAGAGCTCCTGGAGATGACGGCATTAGCAAAGAAATGATACCAATCGGAGGAACGACTACTGTAGAAGCAATTAAAATGCTCATGAACAAACGCCTCCAGGATGGCAATATCCCAAACAGGCTAAATGCGAGGGTCATATTAATACATAAAAGGAGGTGAAACTAACCTAAATAGCTACCGTCCGATAAGTCTTCTATCCCATCCTTATAAACTATAAAGCATCTACATCTACAAACAATACGTATACTCATAGAGAAATGTAATGAATTCAGCTGGCCTTTGTGGTCTATAATAAAGCGTTCAATTCCGTACAATTGCGGACAATCTAAACTAAAGACACTAGAGTGGAAGTAGATGGAAATGAAATCGAGAAAATAAATGACATTTGTAGAAGACACTCGTTAGAATCATTAACAACAGGCTAACCAATAAAATTGACTAATCAATCAGTTGGAGCCTTTTCAATTTTTCCTTTGGTAATTTCAGGTAATCCCTCTGAGCCTCATATTATACCTTCAAAGACAAGAAACACTCCTTACGTCTAAGATGAAATGTATACAACTTCTGCATCGTACTGGTCATTACACATAAAGCACAAAAATGGACATTCAATACTAACCTCAACTTAAACAAAATACCAAAAATCCAAAAAACTATAGAAAGACAAATTTTGGGATTTTTGAATAAGACACTGAAAAAAAATGAACAGATCAGAAGTAGAAGGTTCAAAATATAATCGAACAATTTGTGAAGTCAAGCTAAAAATGGGCTGGCTGGCCACGATAAAAAATATCGGGATACAGTTGGAATAAGGAAACTGAAAACGACAGACATAGGAGTGAAGATCTCTAGACAAACCATAAAGCGGCTGGGAGGCTGTATAAAGAGTCATACGAGATTTAGGGGAGTTAGGGGAAGTACATATCCAACTTTAGAATGAATTAGTGTATACACAATAGACCAAATCAACGAAAGCAAAAAAAATTATTATTATTAGTCAAAAAACATTAATACACAATCCATCAATACTGAGAATGTTATAAACCATTTTAGACAACTAAAAACTACAATGTTTGCTAACCTAACATGAAAAAGTATGATTTGTCAATTATTTGCAGGGAAAAATGTAGAAGAAATATTTACGTAAATATCACATTATTTCAAACATTTTATATTTATCGACCTATTTATTTTAGGATTAGAGCTCGTTTAATCCCTTCCCTTTGGGAATGTTAACTCAAAATCTGCTACTTATAGTCAGCTTGGAATTGGATTTTTACATTATTTAGAAAATAACTGTACTGGCAACCAAAAATTTCATAGACTTTTCTATGATCATTTCGGTTTTTACTACTTCAAACCTAATCATACCTTTTTACTACAACAGTTTGAAAGTATTTTATTAAGTTATGTGGTTTATAAGTTGTATGAATGTTTATCGGACTAACCAGTACTGTAAATAGCATATTTTCACTTTTTGTTGCCTAGTGAGACCAATTAAAGATAGAGTAGTTGCAGATGCCCATTCCATTCAACAAATTACCCAAACATAATAAACAAGTAGGCTGTTTATTTAAGTTGATTACAAATTTAAATAACATTACTTCGGTTATCACTGCACTGCCAATTTTCTATTTGAGTGAATGTAAGTTTCTTTCATTTTGTTTGTTCCTTGTTTCTTGAACCAATCTTCTTGCAGTTCACATTATGGTGTTCGTCCATTGTGACCGGGGTAGCGTAATTTGCATGCCGCTTCTCAAGTTAGAGAAAACCTCGTTTTGAGACAATGTAGGTCAAGTGCTATTGTCAAAACAATTACCTCAGATAAAAAAAAAACTTGTCTAACGCTTTCTATTATGCAGGGCGATTCAGTATTTTCGTAAATACTTTTATACTGTGAATTAATTAACATAAAATAAATTTTACTAAATTTTATTTATAATTAAATTAAAATTTTGAGAGTAATCTCAGTAAGATTTAACACAAAGGTCAATTGAAGCGGAGAGGGATGAAAACGGCCACAATATTTTGCCTAAGGAAAAATGAAACCAAGAGTATTCTTTTATATAACGATGCGCGTTATTACAAAGGAAGAAAATAGCAAATGCTTTTAATTGCTCATACTTCAAATGTGTAATTAGCGAAATATATCTTAGATTTTAAATTATAAAAAACTAATATTTTCAGCACTATTCTACACCTCTGCTCATTTTGTTAATGATCCGCGTATTCTTACAAGAAGGTTGCAAATAACAGGCAAACTGTTTGCATTATTATAACTTTTTATAATAATTAGCTAACGCTTTAGCAACTAATACGATATACTTTTAACACTTAAAAATAATTGCTATGCAGGGAATTTTTTCTATGTTTTGATTCATTAAATTGTGTTAAAGTTTTAAAGGTCTTGAATTCAGATGAATTGGATGTTTTTACTTCTTGCGTGGAATTAGATTAGCTTTTTTATCTGCTAAATCGCTGGAGTGGCATTCGACTAAAGCGCGGCCGGCCTCGAGATCGAACCCGAATCGGATGCTCGGCGAGTGGCCTACCCAATCGTTGAAAATAATTGGGAACCGAAACACAGTAGTGAAATAGGTGCTTACTACAACATCCCGTACGTATAGCGTATAGCGGCCCTGATCCCTCGCGAGGCGTTAGTACTGATACCTTTACCTTTATCTTTTGTCTGCTAAAATCGCGAAGCTATTCAACCACCTGATATATCTGATATATGTATTGTTATGTTATCTCAAAATATCATTATTCCTATACTTTATATCATTTTACAACTTTCTATCATATTTTTTTATTCGTATGAATTTTTCTAGTTAGTTAAATTTGAACATCAAAAAATCTCAGTACACATGTACTTAATAAAAACTTATTTAGTTAAAATTTAAGCAATAATTTAACTTTATTTGTTATTTTCAGCATGGTAAATGAAAACCTATGTTACCAAGAACTAATTCATCCTGGAACATCTGCATCGTAACAAAAAATGAATGGAAAATATGGATATCGTAATTGTATCCTTTACTCGTCAATCTTTAATATAATTTTTAAGACATATTTGTTGTGTATATTTGCTTCACAGTACTTTTATATAAACTAAATAAATTATAACAAACTTTTAAAATGACTTTACATGAAATTTATCTTAATATTTAACTTTATGTAATGTGTAAGTGTTAAATTTGTATATCGGAACTGTCAAAATTTGTGTAAATTGTATTTGTGTTAATTATATAAATAAATTGATATTGTTTATAATGTTTGGTGTCTAAAATACACAACAGTATATAGATAAATAGAGGTGTGCCAGTCGTGAACGATTCGTTCAAAAAGAATCAGTGCACTGAATCGAATGAATGGAGTCTTTACTTTGAAGTAAATCGATTCACTGATTCACTCGACTCGATGTCGAAGTGCACGGAGCCGCCGAGTATTTTCGTTCGCGCTCAACTCGTTGGAGTTTCGAATCTTTAACGTTTCTACGCAAAATTGACCAGTAAATCGGACTCGATTGTGTAAAATTTTACAATGCGGTGCTTTGACCGCCTGCAAAGTAGATTCAAAATTTAATGTAAAATGGCAAATGAGTAAATCAGTAAATACAATACTCTTTTCTTCGCGTTGATTATTTAAATCAATTTATTTTTGGCAAATCATGCGTAAAAGTGTACAGCATACAACGTTTATACCAGCATTACGGAATACAACGGAGCGCTGTACAAAAATAAATCATATTTTTTATAACAATAAAGCCATGCAAATAATTCTTTCACTAAAAACTTCTTCGTTCTTTTCTACACATTTCATACGATATATGTGAAATATGTTTGAAAATACCTCGATGCTGAAATTTATACTGCGCATTTCGCGTACATTTTGTTTAAATAATTTATGTTGCATTTGTTAACAATAATTTCGAAATAATTTTGGCAGCATCTGAATCTAGAAAGAATAAGCTTTCCAACGGTTTAAAAATCATTGAGAAATTCTAAAAAAATAACCTTATAAATGCAATGCAAACGTAAAATTATTCAATTTTCAGAATTAAAAAAAAAATCGAAAAATACCTTTTTTGCTTTTTTGCAATAGATTGGCGCCCTCTACATTTAGATCCGGAAGGTCATTCCTGACAAGATACATATTTCTTTAAAACTACATATATCTTCAAGTGCATCCCCCATGATCAAATGTACAGCCCCTGATTCCTGACTATTCGGTTCGGTCTTTGTCATCATCATCATCATCAGTGTCATTGGTTAAACCTTTTGGTTTGTTCAGATCTCATAGATTAAAGCTGGTCTTTCCAGCGTTTTTTCGGGCGCCCAATGTTTCTTCTTCCGCCGGTAAGTTGGTAATGGAATAGTTGTTTTGGTATACGGGAATCGTCCGTCCTATTGAGAAGTTCGTGCCAATTGATTCGGCACTGTTTTATTTTTTCGTTTAGGTTGAAGATACCTAATTCTTGTCTAATGTCTTCATTGCGTTTATGGTCCAATAATGTGTAGCCAGCAGTGTGTCGTAAGAATCTCATTTCAGCGGTTTATATTCTTCTTGCTTGGCTTTTGGTAATTGTTCAATTTTCGCATCCATGTAGTAGTACGGGAACAGCCATTACTTTATAGTTTCCCTTCTTGTGTTTTTTAGGTATCTTTTTATTGTTCCACATATGTATTGTAGTTGAATTTTGCTATTTTGCTGTTGATGTCCTTTTGTTCTTCGTATGTAATGTTGTATCCTACATAATTGAAGCAGTTAACTTGTTCTATTGGTGTGTTATCAACAATGATTTTCGCTCGAATATAATCTTGACCTTTAAAAGCGATTACCTTAGGCTTTGCAGTGGAAATTTCTAAATTTTATTTTTTGATATTTTATATAATTTGTGTATTGCTCTTTGCAAGTTATTCTCTGAGTCTGCTAGCAGAATTTGATCGTCTGCGAATAATATTGTATTTACAGGGGAACCATTTATTGTAAAATGTCTAAACAAAACGAGTGAATAAGTGAATCATTCAAGAACGATTCTTTGTGAACGAATTACTTGGGATGAATGAATCGAATGAATCGATTCACCAAAAAGAATCGAACATCTCTACTTCCCTCATCGTGTAAAAGTAGTAAAACAAAAATTTGTTCAAAAGTTATTATGAAAAAAACATATTATTATTATAATGCTAGAATTTGTGCTTGATAATTCGAAACATACGAATTTCTGAGTTAATAAAATCCCAAAGTATTTAGACTCAGGTAATATAGGAGTTCATCTGAAGCCTGCCTGCAATTGCGTGGGAAGTGAAGAGTGATTCTAATAAGTCACCTACAAATGTGTGCTAAACAGACTATGCCGCCCACGTTTGTTTATACATTTCACCCAATAAATAAATAAATAAATGAACAAACAATACAGGTATAGATATGTTTAAATTACTTCACTCCAAAAATATTAAACGTTTTGATTTACTAACATTCATTCTTTTGTATGTACCCGATTTTTAACATAATCGACAAGAAACATTTAAAAGATAAATTGCCCAAACGTTCAAAAAACTTGATGAAGTAAAAAAAACGTAATTACATTTGTGATTAGATTTGGTTCAGGGTTGATTTCGACAGTAATATTTATTACATTATCATGGCCCGCAGCGAGAGAAGGGATCAAAAGAGAATAAGTAGATGTGTGTAATTTTTCATCAGCTTCAAACTCTGCCATTTTTCTTGCCGTTCCTTGAAATTTAAATAGTCCCACTTAAGTTAAAATCCTTTAAGAAATTAGTCCCCATTTCGCTGTTACTGTATAAAGCTTTCCCTCTTAAAAGGCCCGAATAAAAGAAAAAGGGCACGCAATTGAACGAAAGACAAAACTGTTTTTATTGAAACTCAACCATCAGACCTTCCACTTTTCTTTTCGGTATCTGTAGCTTCAATCCGGTCTTATGGCTTGTTTTTTTTTGCCTTCAATTTGAGAGGGCCGTAGATAAGTCGACATTGTTACAATACGTGTGCACGTAAATAGGATACGGACACAAAGACCGGTAATAACATAACATATATATAAGATACCGGTCAAGAATCGCTTCTTTGTTGGTGAATCGATAACTTGCAGCAGTGTCTTTTGAGGTTTCAGGGCATTTATCATTTGTTCTCGGACTACCTACAGTCATATACCTGAAATTGAATGAAAGCATAACCACTCCGCACTCAGTTTCGATAAAAGACTTAATCCGGCTAGATTAACCCTCGTAAACATAATAAGTAGATGATATTTACTTAAGTTATAATATTGCTTGCTGTACGCTTTATGCAAGATTTGTTTCGCGGGAACAAGGAGAAATAGTTTGCGTTGTGGGGAAAACAAAGCAGTAACGGAATCAGATTCGGTTACGAATGTTCCTCATTCGGACATGGCGTTCATGAAGTGTGAACAACGCTATGCCATCAAGCGTGCGTTGGGCCAGAAACATTTCAAACTCCCTTGGAAATATTAAGAATGACGTCGATTTGTCTTTAGGCGAAGATAAAGAAGGCGATTTGTTTGATTTGGAACGGAAGAGGCTACAAAAATTTGAAAAGAGGAAACCTGAAAAGAAATCAATGACGCTTCCTGATTTGCTGTTTAGGGATTGATTTGTGTCCAATATACTTTTATGGTTTGCTAGTTATTGATGTCAATTTTTGTTTCAGATAAAATTGTGATAGCTAGTATTGGACGATGAAAGTTTCGTTGGACTCATAAATCCGTAGGTTAAATTAAAGTTTGCAAATTGTTTTAACTTTGCTTCTTTGAGAATAATTTGTTTTACTTGTGTTTTCCTTCTAATAGATTTTGATAAGAGGTTAAAGAATGAGTCTTGTATTTAAGGCAATAAAAGGGTTAACAGAGCAATAAAAGAATATCGATTTATTTTTAGATCCCGCTGATTGAGAAAATGAACCAACTTTATATACTGCTTTTCAGTATAGCAGTTGCGAATTTCGCCAAGTTTGGAATTTAAAAAAAAACTAAAATCGCCTTAAAATTTATGTATAAAACGAGCTTTTAACTTAAGCGCGTGTACAAGAAAATTAACAATGCACGTTGTATATTATAAAGTTTTAAATACATCTAGGTGTACCTCAACCTCAACAGAAAACAGCTTTTAACTACTTACTTAGTGTAAAACTATAACACGGACACGTGTATTTTTCGTTGGGAAAAATCTTGAACAAAGATCTCTCAGTAATAATAAAAGGAAATTACTGCGGCTATTCATGAAAACTGCCGCTCATAATTTAACCAACCTTCGGGCAGTTTTTCAAGAGTAGAAAATTCAGAACAGATAACGTACATCAATCTGCACACTTCAAATAAAAATAAATTCAAGCTGGAAATTCATAAACATACCATTATTTTTGTAGATAATCCAATAACAGAAAAGTGTGACTGCGACATGTTTATTTATGATGGCTATAGGTTAACGGTACGTTATTTCAGTGGAGTATAAATGTGAGTGACGCTGAAGAGTAAAACCTGCTGCACTCACAAATACCACTGAAAAATTGTCTCGAATTACCCTTACTGCTTGGGCGCCTGCATGAGCACGATGTATTGTATTCGTACGTGTTACGTGTGCTTCCGCTTTTGTTGTCTTTATTATAAACCCCTTCTGCAGTTGAACGTAACAAAGCCGTAATCTAAGTTGAAATATTCTCTAGAATTCTCTGGAGTTTCTGGATAAAGCTGTTTCTGAAATTCATATACATTTGCAAGAAGATGAATGAACACCATTCCTGATTTTATGGAATCAACTAAATCACGTATGCATTAATACGTTCTCTAATATTACCAATCGGGAGTGTAATTGCTCCTAATCATGTGGATTTATGTATTCAAACTACTATATCACGTTTCGTTACTATTAATCTCACTATATTTCAGACCGCTTATAAAGGATTTGCTAATATCGTAGTTAAATTGGTATAAATGAACATTCACTCGGAATGCCGAAATGGAAATCGATATACGCAACACGATTAATGAGTTATAAACACGACATACTTTAGAAAAATTGGACATTTGTCTGTCTTTCCTATTCTTCTCAGTCCATATGGAAAACTTTCCATAGTAAAATTTTATGTATGACTTGCGTGTGTAATATATTGTCGATCGTCACCTTAAATCAGAACTTTCGATTCGTGAAAATTAAAATACACATATGCAGTGTGTCTCCACATGGAGTACCTTACTCTTGTAACCATAATTTAATGTATTTGGAACAACTTTGTTAAACAAAATTTTTCGAAATAATGAAAAATCACTTTAATTTGCTAGAGATCACTTTATTACTTTTGAATTTTCTGAACGACCTGTATAACCTATAACTAAGTATAAGCGAGCAAAACTTTTAAGAAATAATGACTTTTTAGAAAATTCAAAAATAAAAACTTGACAGAGGTATAAGATACTCCATCCGAGAGAACCCAAAATTGTATTGTACCACTGCAAACTGGCAATTAAAATATCATAATATATTTTAGAAATACCACCTTCATGGCCCTAAAGGAAAAAAAATGTAAATAAAAACTTTTCGTAGCTAGGAAGAGAACTAAATAAACTTAAATAATTCAAATATTTCTGCAGAATGCGACGAAAGCAATATTTACAACATTAGAAATTTTAATAACACATTGAAATAACTGTCAGGCCCAATTAATGAGTTTACCATTTAAATCTCAAAAATGGATTAAAGTTGATTAAATTGGAGATGAGCTTTAGTAAGATTTAGGTAAAAAGCATTTCATCTAAGCGCTTCGTCTAAATATTTAAATCATCAGTTATTTCAAAAATTAAAGAAATGGGCAAAATAAAGAAATCCATATACGTACTAGTTTTAAAAAACTGATATATTCATTATGCCTAGGGCGTTTGGACTATTTAGTTGCAACGGTATTCTTGGCCATACTCTTTAATGCATGTTTAAGAATGAGCTACTTCTCTAGCAGATGCAAACGTACTCCAATGTTCTCCAAGCCAGGAAAAAGCAAATCAGCCTGCAGCTCCTATAAACCTATAAATCTACTCCCGACTTTATCCAAGCTACTTGAGAGAGCGTCTTAATCTCAACCAAACACTGAATGAACATCAGATATTGCCACCAATCCAGTTTGGTTTTGCGAGAGGGCCACTCAGCAGTACAACAAGCCTTCGATAAGGTTTTGTTAAACGGACTGAAATTTAAACTCTTCAGTACTTGACCCGCATCATCTTATGGATGTGCAAGGAAGTGTCCTTGGCCCTACATCTGTTTAACATCAACGTACAGTAAGGTGTAGAAGTAATGACTACTTAACCTTGCAATATGCTTCCCATCTATCACCATTCCGGCAAGGTAAACAATTATTGCGTAAGGTGTAGAAGTAATGACTACTGCACCTTGCAAATATGCAGCCCATCTATCACCATTCCGGCAAGGTAAACAATTATTGCAGAAATAGAAATTGTGCAGTAGTCATTACTTTTACACCTTACTGTACATGATATGCCTAACAGCCTAACCCATAGTAAAGCAATCTGGTGTCATTTGCCGATAATACCGACATATTCACCCATGACGAAGACCTGCACATAGTCATCGATCGTTTCCAAACAGTCATTCATTCACTGAACAAGTGGTACAAATGGTGTATTGCACTAAATCCCGAAAAGTGCGCAACCCTTAAACGCATAAAGGGACATTTTCGTATCCATATAAACGGAAAAGATATCCCCTGGCATCCTAAAGGAGAGGCGATTAAATATATTTGAGTATATAAATACCAGACCAACTTGGAGTAACTATGTGAACAATAAGTTCAATCTAGGGTAGGGCTCGTGCGTTTTGTAAACTACATACCTACGTCATCTAACCAATGACGTCACAACATCGCGCATAGGCGTCACAAAGGGGTTTTTAAAAATTGGTATTATGCGCATGCGTCATGTCGACGCAGGTATGTAGTTTACAAAACGCACGAGCCCTACAGCAAACTGATTATTCCATCCCCTACAAAACACTTCTAAGGCCGATTATAACCTATACTTGTCCTGTATGGAGCTCAACCTCGACAACAGACCTAAGAAAGGTTCAAGTCCTTCAAAATAAGATTTTGAGAATATCAATTAATGCACCTTGGTTTGTCCGCAACAAGCAAATACACAATAAACCAGGTGTAGACAGCATATTGCAACAAAGGCGAATGTAAAAATATTAAAACTATAAAATCTGAACGCACAAGCAAGCAGGATGACGTCAGTTTATAACGTCATTATTCTAGCGAGCTACACGTGCCACGTATCGAAGTTACATATTTAAAAAATGCAAGATAAGCAGGTATATGGAAGTGCAATGTACGGTGAAATTCGAAATCTCACACGCGCTCTGATGTAATTCTGCACTTCCCACGTGCATAAGATAAGATACTGAATATTGAGAGAAGGGAGTCAATTTTCTGTATAAATACTGAGCTGAAATACACTAAAGGCATGGTTTATACCCGGCCATCAAAGATGCAGTATTTCCGCAGAATTGAGACCCTCCAAGACAAGGTTCCAGTAATTTCATGTAAGACTGTTTTATTTTAACTTTATTTCAAGACTTGTGAAATGTTTGTGTAAAATATTTAAATTCTTTTTATGGACATAGTCGTTTTAAATGTAATTGCAACTTAGAATAATTTGTATCGCTTCGCTTTGAACTGGGACTTAGAATTATTTGTAACGTTTTTAGTCCAGTCAATAGGTAGTTTTACCTTGCAAAAGGTCGGGGAAAGTTTATATTTGGCAGTTTTGTTTATTTTGGGGCCTTAATGAAATCCTGAAATTTGTAAACACGAAAAGTTGCCGCCGGCGCCGCCATCTTGGAAAATGGCGGCAAAATCGGATTCTTTAAAAATCTCTCGTTTCCGCTGTATTTAACAGTAAAAATAGCTATATACAAAGTTGTAGGGAATAAAATTTTCTACAACTTTTGTATAAAACAAATTTTTCTTAGGTCAATGGTTTTCAAGTTATGACAGAGGAAATCGGGGTAGCCATGACCGAACCATCGAAGGTGCGACACGACTGTAAACTACAGACACACTAAACTGTGTATTCCAGGCGTTCCAGGAAACATTCCGCCAAATTCTGATCCCTCACACAGGTAGCACATGTTTCCAAGTCTTCTTGTACAGAGTGTCCAAAATTCGACGTACATGTATGGGTAGCTTTGTTATTTGTACAGATACGGCAAAACCGATTGCACGTTATTGGGCCAACTTTTTGCGACTAATTCAATGGTCGAAACAGAAATTGGCGATCTTCTTTTGTTTTCGGGTTATTACGCTAAATTGAAAATTACTTCAATTCTAATAAGTCTTTATAACTTAAATCTATGTACGCCACTGGAATTTACGTAAAAATATCTATAAATAACCTCATTACTATACTGATATTTCTATAAATAAAGAAGTTACAAGACTTCGTAGAATTGGAGTAAGTTTCAATTTAGCGTAATAAGTCGAAAACAAAAGAAGATCGCCCATTTCTGTTTCGACCATTGAATTAGTCGCAAAAAGTTGACCCAATAACGTGCAATCGGTTTTGCCGTATCTGTACAAATAACAAAGCTACGCATACATGTACGTCGAATTTTGGACACTCTGTACAAGAAGACTTGGAAACATGTGTTACCTGTGTGAGGGATCAGAATTTGGCGGAATGTTTCCTGGAACGCCTGGAATACACAGTTTAGTGTGTCTGTAGTTTACAGTCGTGTCGCACCTTCGATGGTTCGGTCATGGCTACCCCGATTTCCTCTGTCATAACTTGAAAACCATTGACCTAAGAAAAATTTGTTTTATACAAAAGTTGTAGAAAATTTTATTCTCTACAACTTTGTATATAACTATTTTTACTGTTAAATACAGCGGAAACGAGAGATTTTTAAAGAATCCGATTTTGCCGCCATTTTCC
This sequence comes from Melanotus villosus, assembly GCA_963082815.1. Taxonomy (NCBI): domain Eukaryota; kingdom Metazoa; phylum Arthropoda; class Insecta; order Coleoptera; family Elateridae; genus Melanotus; species Melanotus villosus. The sequence continues at coordinate 83,323,902 of OY720419.1, forward strand.
AAGATGGCGGCGCCGGCGGCAACTTTTCGTGTTTACAAATTTCAGGACTTCATTAGGGCCCCAAAATGAACAAAATTGCCAAGTATAAACTTTCCCCGACCTTTTGCAAGGTAAAGCCATTTTTTTGTCTCTATTGACTGGACTATTTGTGAAACTAAAGCAGATATGAAATACATGATGTTAGTTGAATTTGACTTTGAATAAAAACCTCTCGTAAAAGCCAAGCAACATATTCAAGTGGCGACGGTGGTCAAAGGGTCTACCTAAATATTAAAGTAACTTATTTCTATTTACTTCCAACATTAACGGCAAACCGGCTTCGCCACAATATAACGGTTTATCAGTTCTTCGCTGACTTAAGTAACACAAATAATAATATTATCCTTCAAGAACTGGGCCAAAAGAATATACACACAGGATTGAAAAGAAAATTACCTCACGACCTAACATCAGAGTTTGGCTTTAAATTTTTAAGACTAATATCTAGTATGTTAAATGATTCAATAGAAACACATGTTAGGTAATAGTTTTAAATAGGTAAATGATTACAAATTTAAATACTTAAAACTGCTTTTCATAAAAAATTTATTTCTTATCGAGGTTCGTGGGGTGAGTGGGTACTCCTACCATGTTAGCCCTGTATCATTGCTGCAACCGTTATAGCAAAAGATATCCCACTTACCTACATTCCCTGTAATACATATTGTAACAAAACACGTCATCTGTGGGCAGCAACTCCCGACTGATCTCTGACGCTATGGAATACCTGAGAATGTCCAAGAATGAAATTCATGCCTGCGATAAGATTCGTTCAATGAATGCGCTAAAATAGTCTACACGTGCACGGATTAACATAAATAGTGTTAAAAAGACATTCTCCATATAAATAAATTAGTTTATTTGTTCGTCTGCTTTTTTTGTTTATTAGTAGGTACTTAAGTTGTTGTTGTTCTGTTTCTTTTGTTAATAGTTGTTAAATAAATAATTCACACGCTGAGTTGATTTTTAAAACTACAATCGCGTTTCCCCGACAGTTACAGTTCTTTTAAGATTACTATTAATCATCAGAACCACTCTAAGATACTCGACCCCAACGTATGGCCCATTGGAGCTCTAGTAAAGAAGTTTTTTCGTGCCATATCGACACCTAGAAAATCTCTCGATTAAACGCAAAGAAAAGGACACTGAAATAAAATTTCGTATTTTGAATTTAAATGTGCGTAGCCTTCGAAACAAGATTGATATGTTTAACGTATTTTTGTTCTCCCTTGAGTACCCTGAAATCATATGTTTGACTGAAACTTGGCTAACGACAGCCGAGTTATTAAAGATTGACAATTATATTCTCGGTAGCAGTTATTGTAGGTCCAAAAAACGAGGAGGCGGAGTCTCTATCTTAGTTAGAGAAGACCTAGTTTTCACTGAGAAACGTTTAAATAAAATTGACTTGACTGAATGCTTATTTGAAGCTGTGAAACTGAGAGTAAAAATAAACAATGTCAATATTACTATAAATTGCATTTACAGGTCTCCGGACGCTTGCAGTACGTTTTTTGCAAATAATTTGGAAAAACTGCTTCAGTTAAATAGTCATCATGATCAAGATTACATATTTTTCTGCGGCGACTTTAATTATAACTTTCTAGACGTTCATAAATCTGCAGATATTGTACAACTTTTTCAGAGTTACGGTTATGACAAATGTTTTAACGAGTACTCGCGTG